>OY728126.1:300842527-303570504 GCA_963277665.1 Viscum album
AACCAATCATGAAATGCCGCATAATGTGATTGTTGATTTTGCAACTCAGTCGCACGATGCATATCTTCATTTATCTCATTAATGTGTTTCCTGCAAATGATTACGCGATGTTTAAAAGATCAACTTATGCAAAGAAAACATGTAAAAGTTATACAAGCACATTGATAAGATACTTACTGCATTAATGGTGCAACTGATAAAGTATTGAACAAGATATATCGATGTTCTTGTATCCACTCGATGTTGTCCATATCAAATGTGGTTCCTTCTCCAACTGGACCATCATGAATCCGAGAGGGCTTATCTAATTTTATTTCAACATCCGTAAGATATTCTTCACAAAAGGTAGTACACTCATCCATCAAATAAGCATTGGCTATTGATGCCTCTGGACGAGATCTGTTGCGTACAAATATTTTCAATGTACTCAAATACCGTTCAATAGGATACATCCACCTGAATTGCACTGGACCAGCAGCCATTACTTCATCAGTTAGGTGCACTGTCAAGTGGACCATAACATCGAAAAATGAGTGGGGGGAAAGTTTCTCAAAGTGACAAAGAGTAAGTACAATTCGGTCCTGCAAACTTTTTAAATCACTCATTCGTTGATTTCCTAAACAAAGCTAGTCTAAAAAAATTACTCATCTCAATCAAGGGCTGAACAACATTGGGGGATAAACAATCACAAATTGCGATTGGAATCAACTACTGAAGTAATATGTGATTGTCATGACTTTTCAACCCTTGCAATGTCTTGCTCATCAGATTCACACACTTTGAAATATTAGAAGAGTAACCATCAGGCACCTTGACCATCTTCAAAATGGAAAGAAATGTCTCTTTCTCCTCTGTAGTCATCGAATACTGTGCAGCAGTCATATATGCCTTGTTTCCCTCAGCTAACTGTAAATGCAGCTGTTTCCTTAAACCCATTTCTTCCAAATCACGGCGTGCATTAACATGGTCCTTTGACTTTCCACTGACACCTAAAATGGTCCACAATATGTTATCACAAACATTTTTTTCAATGTGCATGACATCCAAATTTTTCCTCACATGTTATTTTTCCAATACAGAAGACTATAAAAAATACTTTTCTTTTTCCAATTGTGACTACGCTGCCTACCCGCAGCACGAATATTACGTACTGGAGGAGCCACCAAATCCTGAATTTCATATACCGTGCGGATGTTTTCTTCCTCAATCTGTGATAACATTTTGACTCCTGTCATGATCTTTGGTGCTGGGCTGAACTCTCTAGAACCATCAAATGCCACTCTGTCCTTTCTGAACCTGTGCTGGGGAGGGATAAAACGCTTGTGACCCATGTATGACCATTTTTTTGAATGTTTAAGCCATACAGATTTTTTACTTTTATTGAAACAAGGGAAAGTAAATTCCCCTTTCGTACTCCAGCCTGATAAATTTGCATAAGCTGAGAAGTCATTGATTGTCCACAATAAAGCAGCATGCAGTTTGAACATTTCATTCGTTTCGCATTCATAAGTCATCACACCATCGCCCCAAAATTCATTCAACTCATCAATCAATGGCTGAAGGTAAACATCAATCTTATCCCCTGGACATTTAGGTCCATCAATAAGAGTGGAAAGTAATATAAATTGTTGCTTCATACAAAGCCACGGAGGAAGATTATATGGAACCAACACCACGGGCCATGTGCTATGAGTTGCACCAACCATAGACTTGAATGGATTGAAACCATCTGCTGCCAATCCCAATCGGACATTACGAACATCTTTAGCAAAGTCAGGATGTCTCTTATCAAATTCCTTCCATGCATGTGAGTCTGCCGGGTGGGTTAACATGTCACTTTCATGAACTCTTTCTGCATGCCATCTCATTAAATGAGAAACTTTAGATGACATAAAAAATCTTTTCAACCTCGGTTTAAGGGGAAAGTAACGCATTTGCTTTACGGCAATCGGTTTCCCTTGTATCGCAATTTGACATTGATGAGTCTTATTCCCCCTGTTCTCTTTCCACCTGGAAGCACCACAAACCGTACAAATATCCAAATGAAAAGTTTCATTTCTAAACAACATACAGTTGTTTGCACATGCATCTATAGTCTCATATGTAAAACCAAAGTTCACTGTCAACTTACGAGCATAGTAATACGACTCAGGAATCTTAGCGTCGACAGGAAGAACTTTTTTCAATAAAACCAAAAGCATGTCGAATGATGTGTCTGACCAATTATTCAAAGTCTTCAAATGCAACAACTCCACGATAAATGACAGTTTATTGTAAGAAGTACATCCAGGATATAATTCTATTTTCGCATCATCAAGTACTTCATAAAACCTCCTCGAATCACGATCTGCACCAGAGCGAAGATTTATCTCACCGGTCTCAAGATTCTGGATGTCAATGCCTTCAGGATCAAACCCACGTACCATTTCAGTAAGCATTTCATGCATTGGATCAGTCATCCTTGCATCAACATCCATCTGAGCTGCATCTGTATTTTGACAACGAACATATTCTTCTCCATGACGAGTCCCAACTCTTATAATTTTTCAGAAATCCATTAAAGAAAAGGTGCTCCCTCACAGTATCTCGTGTGAATTGATATCTGTTAGCACATTTTCTACATGGACAACTAATATAGTCACTTTCATATCCTCTCATGAAGTCAATAAACTGCATAATGCCATTGAATATTCTCTTGACGTTCAATTTGGAAGATCAATCCAACACTTATCCATAATAATATCTGTATAACAAACATATACACAATACCTATTACATTTAAATTTTTCAATAAACTATATTCAAAATAAATATTAACCATTTGTTTATGAAACATTGATAAAATAATAATGTAACTGAAAGCTCATGTTACCTGATTGATCTACAAACCTAAGAGGGAGGGGATCCGAAGGCAGTGCTGCGAGGGAGAGGAGGTAGCAAAGGGGAGCCGGAGCCAAAGGCGGTGCGGAAAGGGAGGGGACGGGCGGCGGCGGCGGTGGGGAGCTGGAGGAGAGGAGGTGGTGAGGGGACGGGGGACGGGCAGCGAGGGGGGGGGGGGTGTCCGGGGTCGGGGGGGGGGGGGGGGGCTGTCCGAGGTGCGGGGAAGGGTGTCAGGGGTGTCAGGGGCCTGTCAGGGGTGCGGGCAGGGGTGTTCGGGGTGAGGGGGTGTCCGAGGTGTGGGGGAGGGGAGCTATCTGGGGTGCAGGGGGGCTGTCGGGGGTGCGGGGTGGGGTGTCCGGGGTGCGGCGGGCCTGTCCGGGGTGCGGGGGGGGGGGGGGGGGGGGGGGGTTGTCCGGGTTCGGAGGGGGGGTGTCCGAGTGCGGGGGGGGGGGGGGTGTCCGTGGTCCGGGGAGGCGTCCTGGGTGCGGGGTGCGGTCCGGACGTGCGCGGGGGGGTGCTGCCCGGGGTGCGGGGAGGCGTCCGGGGTGAGCGGGGCGGTCCGGAGTGCGCGCCGGGGGCTGTCCGGGGTGCGGGTGCCGTCTGGGGGGGGGGGGGAGAGGCCGGAGGGCGGCGGCCGGAGGCCCGAGGGCGGAGGGCGGCGGCCGGATGGCAGGCGGCGGGGGAGGGCAGGCGGTGGGGGAGGCCAGGCGGCGGGGGAGGGCGGGCGGTGGGGGAGGCCGGGCGGCGGGGGAGGGCGGGCGGCGGGGGAGGGTGGGCGGTGGGGGAGGCCGGGCGGCGGGGGAGGGCGGGCGGCGGGGGAGGCCGGGCGGCGGGGGGAGGCCGGGCGGCGGGGGAGGCCGGGCGGCGGGGGGAGGGGAGGGCGGCGAGGGAGGGCGGCGAGGGAGGGAGGGGGTTAGGGCGGAGGGAGATCGAGTGCGCGGGGGGGGGGGGGCAGAAACCCCCAGAATATTTTTATGCAGGTTAGCGACCTCCATTGGCGGTCGCTAATGGTTAGCTATAGCGACCGCCAATGGCGGTCGCCCGAGTCTGGGGGGCTCCAATGCCCCCCTTTTCTAGTAGTGTATATCATATATAAAGAATTATTATCATGTTATATTTATTATTTACATCACATACACATAATTATCATACCCATACAAATAATAATGTTTTGAATAACAATTACACCACAATGTGGAGACGGTAAGTCGTACGTACGCACGTATGGTGACATGTCATTCAAAGGTTGGATATAATACTAAATATGGTTGTACCAAATTCATAATAACATCATATTATATAGAAGATATTGGATTTTTTATTTTAAAATGGTAAAAACAAAGAAAGAAGAAGATGAAGATGAATGGAACTTGAAAGAGAGTGGTGAAAACATTACATCTTCTTCGGGTTCTTTCTTTTGATTTGATAAAAAGGGTTCCTTAGGTTGTCTTTCTGATAAAACTAAGGATTCTATGTTAAATTGAGGGACGTTAAGAGAAGGGGGAGTGCCCTTTTATAAGAGGGGTGAGGGGCAACTTTGGAAAAGATAGAAATAATATTTAATAATAAATACACATTCTGTTTATAATGGCTCCAAATAGGATTAATTAAAGGTTAAGGAGGGGATGGGTTTAAATCATTTAATCCAATTGATTTTAGATATCTTTGTGTCACTATATTAACCTCATCATTTATATTTAACTCTTAGTTAAATTGTTTGACATTTACCATGTATCTTTGTATTTTTATATTATATAGTTCATAAACATTCTATATACCACCAACAGACCCCCTAAGTGGTCCATTAATGATAGAAATATAATTATATAAGTCTTTTCACCTAACCATTTATTTTTTGGAATATAATATCAATTAATAATATAATATTTTTTAAAAAAACTATTTTATGACAATTTTGACACTATTTGGTATTTTTTTGATAATTTCATAACATCATTATTACTTAGAAATAAATGTATATAACCAATTATAATAAGATATAATAACATATAAAATTAGTATAATTCAAAAAAAGTCTCAAATAACTTTTATTTTGAATTTATAATGTCAATTATTTTATTATTTAATTAAATAGGTAATTATTGCATCACCATTGTGTCATAAATAAATTAAATTATTTAATGTATAAAAATTATAAATAAAATTAAATTATGTAGGAAATATTTTTATCTTTCTAATTAATATTTATAATTGAATCTATCTTATGAATAACCCATTATTAAAAATGACTTAGTTATTAAACATTGATTATATCTCTTTTAACTCTTCTTTGAAATAAAAAATAATAAATGTACTAATCTAATCCAAGTGGACCTATATGATAATATTTTATTCCTAAGATTGTTTATCGTAGCGATACACTTCGAAAATAGAATTATGGCATGTGTTAGGGTAATGTTAATATCATTTTTACCCTTAATTACACTGTTTACTTTAAACCGTGGTAAATAAAAGTAAAAAGTTTCTATTCACCAACAATTATTTTTATCTTATTGAACCACATGTTACTCCTTGATATTAACTATGTCTCTCGGAGTTTTGAAATTCCACTCACAGAAGTTGTAAAATTATGTTTTAGGTAAATTTTCATATTCTCCATGGAGGTGGGTAAAACACCGTGAAAAGTTAAATAAAATTTTTATATATTTAAAATTTTTCTCAACTAACTACAATGAATTATATTGAAAATATATAGGTATTATGTATCTATTTTTTCCTTAAATAAATATAAATAAAATAAATAATTATTTAAATAAAAATTTGTTTTTAAACTATAACTCGTAGTTTTTTCATTAGTCATTAAAAATAGAATGTTTTCAGAAAAATACCAAAAATTCACCCTAAGCTAATATTGATATTCCGAATCCAAAAATTATGTCTATTTTGAACGATAAAATTTATAAAATTTTAAAAAGTGGTTAATACTATTCATAATGGCAAGTTTGATTTTTTGTGGTGTGTGGTAGAAATCGATGTTGCGTACAACACATGCTACTGTATTATTCAAATAGAAGCATACCGTGGAATATTGGGGTGTTACAAAAAAAACGCAGGATTTTTGTTATAATATGTTTCATAGTGATTTCATTTTTTTTATCACTCTTCAATCCTTATGTAATCTATACACTGGAATAATATTTTTTTAATTATAATAAATTTTATTTCACTCTTCCAATGAAAATCATTAAAAACCAATATTAATTTTTTGTTAAAAATGTTCTCAAGAATGTTTATAAAATTATCTTATGATTTTTAAATATAATTTTACAAATGAGTTTTTCATTTTTTTAAGTGGAATGTTATTTTCATTTAAAAATGTGGAACATCTAATGTTTTTAAAATAAATGTTAAAGGAAAATATATTTTAAATTATATGCCATGAAAATAATTTCCGGCCATAATGAATTCCCAATTAATTGACTCTTCACATGGATATTTCCACGATTATATTTTAAAATAATTTATTCAATGATATTTTTTCGTTTTAAAACATTTATTTTAATATGTCAAGTGTATTTTCCTAAAAAACTATTACATAGTTTTTTGAAATCAAATTCTAATCTAATTTGAAATCGTTTGATGTTATATAAGATTTTCTAGGGATGCAATTCAATGAAACCGTCCCCCTTATTTCATAGGATATTTTAGCATAACGATAAAAATAAATTTATGATACCCATTTATTTTCCATGAAATCTACTATAATTTATGGTTGAAATGAATATAAAACCCAATTTTTTCAACAAGTCATTATATGAAGACTTTTTAATAATCTTGTGGTACACATTCAAATTTTTTTATTATGTTATGTCTAGTGCATAATTATATATCCCTTCAATGAATCAGGTGAATACTTTTATTTCATGAGATATTAAGGACATGACTGAGGGATTTAAACTAGTTTATTAATGTAATTTGTGAGCTACAACTGTGACATGAGTGAAACATGACTAACAATATAATGGAATGTGGAGTGAAACTGATCCACTATGATAATCCTGGAAATGATCCCTAACTAATTAAATTACTATCTATTTAGATTTTTATCCCATATAAATATTTAATATAATAATGTTATGATTTAAATTTTCTTGATCTTTGACTCCTTCATGATTCATATATATTAAACTGTCAAAAATTATTCCATGACTCAACATTTTAATCTTTGATAAATAGGTTATTGTTTTAAAATGTTAAACACATTCTGCCAAATGGTTATTCACATGTTATGATTATGTAATCATTAATATTTCACTTTTTCCCCGGGATAAGTGTCTCATCTCATACTTGGGTAGGTTTCCCATTCGCCAGTTTTGAAGAAAGGTTTTAAGTAAGAAATCTTTATGAATGAAAGTATTTTTTAATTACATAGTGGGATAATATTTTGATACCTTATGAATTTTGTTTCTATATCCAAGTTACCAAATACACTAAACTTATTATATTATGAATTATATCTTTTTGCAATGTATTTGATATTTATGAAAAATATGTAATGTTTTTTTGTAAAAATAATTATTAGATATATTTATGGACCTTATGATCATCTAATTTTCATAGGGAAGTATGATTGTGTTATATAATGTTATAATAGAGGGAAATGCAACGGGATTTTCTACATATGTGGTCAATTTATAGTGTTTTCTCTCCCACACGACCTACATGGACATTAATCCTTTTTTATTTTTTGGCCACTTATCTGGCCCCCTCCACACTTAATGGGATCATCTTTGCTCATCCCCCACCAGCCAGCGATGTTCCCCATCAGGTTTTTTTCCCATTCACGAAACCCCACTATATTCAAATATTTCATTAATTCTCAGTGCCCTATAATGTATTCAGTTGTAATAATGATTCACATTTTACTCATTTTGCACCATAAAATAACAATGACGTTTTATCCCTTTATTCCCCCTCATTGATTTCATTTTTCAAATAACATTTTCATTTTTCCAAATTACATTGTCAGACATGTAAATAGAACATGGGCCACATGGGACTTCAATGTGGTGAGACTACTTGATCCTCAATATATTTGATGTTTTTTAAAAATATGCAATTATTTATTAATGTTATTGAGTTCCTTTTCACATCACATTAGTTCACAAGTACTTGTTTTGGTATTCATTCTACTTATAGTTGAATCATGACATTCAATCATCAGTAATTTGGGTTATTCCTCCAAGCATTCCTCTCCCCTTTCAGAATGTAATTATTAGAAAAATTATTTTTCATCTAATTTCTTTCAAATGCTTCTTATAACTTTTAACTCAATCAATATTCCATCCATTCACATCATGTATATGTTTGGTGGTTGATTATTTGATGAACACTATGATTATTTCTGGATCAATATTAAGGGTCAATATAAGAACTAGTATGAGTTTGTTTATGAATCATGGTCTTCATTATATGAAAATTTTATTAATAAATTGATATTAATTAAAAATAATTCATCATTGTGTTTCTTATTATGGTACGTTCAGGGATATATTACCCACACAATGACTTGTATTGGTTGATAGACAACAATTATTATATCTATTAGAGTACATGAATGTTTATCTCTCTTTCTCATGAGGGATAAAGACCTCATGAAGAATGGGATTGAATGGAATGATTTGAATGAATATTCCCCTCACACATACAAATTTCATTTGAATATAACCATCATATTCAACATTAGTGAAACAAGGTATAACATATGAGTCTTGCAAGAGTCTTTGTGTAACACCCCAAGTAAATAAAGAGTATGACATTTTCACATTTATCCATATTTGTGAATAAAATATTAATATGACTTTAAAGGGGGCGCTATGCTCGATGGCGTACCCAACACGCAACAACATGTTTCTTGGGAATCTTACATTGCACTCTAATAATAAAATAATATTATTTTAAATTGTAGTTAACGCCTAGCCATTGTAATGGCGGGAATAAACATACATAACTACAGAATGATTATATATGTTTGTCAAATATTTTTACTTTTTACAATAAATGATAGAGGATTAAAAATTCGAATGAATCCAATTTTAAGCGTAAACATTTAAATATTCTTTAAAAGGTCGATTAACCGCCTTTTGATGGACTCTTTTAAATCATGTTTTTGACAATTTTATGTGTTATATTTGACAAAATAAAATTCTTATTTAGAATCAAGACATCAAAATTTACTTTGTGTAAATTTTTGGTATTTTTCCAGAAAAGTTAAATTTTTAATGAATAGTGAAAATGTTGTATTTTAATTCAAAACCTTTTTTTTAATATAATTTATTTATATGATTAGATTATCTTTTGAATTGGTTTTAATGTGAAAATAGAATACATATTTACCATTTAATCCAATAGTGGTCATTGGAATTAATTTCACTTTGAAATCAGACTTAAACTAGTGTCAATATTTTGATACATTTTGTTTCATAAAAACAAGCTATTTGTTTTGACAGCGGGAATTAATTATTAAATTAATTAATGAAACTTATATGTTTTGAATTTTTTAAAATATACATCAATTTTGAATTCAGAATACCAAATATATATTACGATGAATTTTTGGTAAGTTTCTGAAAAACTTCAATTTATGATGAATAGTGAAACCAGTAAGTGGTACTTATAAAAACTGATTTTCCATTTAAATGAAAATTTTCCACCTTTTTGTTTTGAATTTCAAAATTCCGACATACATGGTTTTCACTAAGAAGTAAAATGTGGTTCAATGGGATGAAAATGTTTTTTGGGTGAATAGTAACTTATTAAGTTTTTAATCGTGATTAGAGGTAATTAGTATAGTTTAAGGTAAGAATAATGTTTTAATAAAATTAAATGTCATAAACACATGTCCTACCCTCATTGGATGTGTCATGGCTGACCAAGAAAATCCATGGGTCAACTTGGGGACCCCATGGAGCCACTTTGGTTGGAAAATGACATAAATACCTTTTTATTTAATGTTAAAGTAAAAATGACACAAACATGAGATGTTTTACTAAAACAATTTTTACATGGGGTTATACAAGCCAAATTTTTTACTATAAATAGTCATTGGAATGAAAAATATATTTCCAACATCATGTTATTTTTTTTATAATTTTAGACATTAAATAAATTAAATTATTTATGACATCATGATGATGCAGTGATGACCTCATTATTTAACGATTTAAATAAAATGGAAAGATAATGTATTATCTACGACCTACACAAGTAACCAACCTATTGGATGGGTGGATATAGAACCCTTATCACCTTATCCTCGAAACACATCAATGTGGGACCATTAAAATCCGAAAATCATTATAAAATAAAGTAACATTTCTTTACTTTCCAAGAGTGCCCCTCCTCTCCTCTTATAAAAGGCCCCCACCTCTACATCCTTATCCACACCCCTCAAGCCCTTGGCTAGTCCAAACCATTCCCATTTCATCTCTCCACATACCTCTATAACTCCTTGAAGCCTCACATTGGGCATAATCTTTTCCAATGAATCCTTTGAGCTCAAATCAAAGGAAGTTACCCGATTTAAAGGTAATGTCTTCACTTGTGTCCTTTTGTTTTATTTTGCTTCTCCAACCCCCTCAACTCTTTTTATTCATTTATTTTTTAACTAATAAAGTATCTCAAATATACTAGGATGTTTTTATAAGAAGTATTTGAGCAACACTTACACACACCTACACTTAATGGTTAACGAACATACTGTTTCCGTGGATGGCGAATTTCTGCCTCCCGAAACGATGATTGTTCAACATTATTTTAACACCGTCAAAGGTGGCCATTAAGTTGTCACTATATTTATGTATGATATATAATATTTTTTTCGTTTCCTTAAGATTCTATATTTTTCATTTATGGCATACCATTATGGTTTCCATTATGGGTAAACACGATATCTTCATTTTAGAAAGTGCGGACTACCGCCCCCTCAAAGTGATTTGATTCGTTAATGCCATATGTGGGAAGTATAAAGGATTTAATTAATGTTATTACATATGTTATCATACTGGAATTATAATATACAATTATATCTTTATTATTTCATTCAATTGAATACAAAAAAAAAGAAATGAAAGTAGCGTCCATGCGTACGTACGACTTACCGTCTCCATGAACGGTACATTTCATTTCTTATCTCCAAATGTTATGTACTATTATAAGTACATATATATAATGGATATATATGTAATATATTACATCTAAATTATGGATATCATTATGTAATTATAATATATATATCTCTCATTTTGTTTTAATTCCATTAATATGGAAAAAAAATGAATGTAGCCTTCATGTGTATGTACGGCGTACCGTCTCCATGAACAATGCTTTTAATTTTTTATCTCCAAATGCTATGGAATAGTATAAAACGAATATATACAGGATATATATGATATTTAAAACATAAATACTATACTGGAGATGATGTACCTATAACTACATGGAAAATTCATTTCCAACAAGCTCAATTTTTACTCATGTACTGACCATCGACAAAAACGTCTGATACGAACTCACTTTATTAACAAATTATTATAACATTATAATATGTGATATGAAATGAATAATAATATTTAAAGGAGGTCCATAAGAAATTATAAATTTACAAAATTTTATTATTCAGGAGATTAATGAACGATCGAGTCATGTCGGGCACGAGTTTAGGGATCCTACTCCTCTCTTTCTTTTAATGTACACTCTTTTATGTCATTCCATTTAATGATCATCTTTCTTGTTATTGGGATGCTATTTTATATTACTCATAATGTAATTTTTATTTCCAGGTGATGAGAGACCCTATTCTCTCTCATCAATCCATTTTTGAAGTTTTGAGTGGCGCTGTTAGGCTGCCAAATATTCGTAAGAGATCCAACCTCTCTATTTCTTTTTAAGTACTCTCATTTATGTCATTTCTTTTAAGCGCATCATTCTTATGTTTGGAGTTATTTTATATTCCTAATACTTTAATTTTTATGTTAATATAATGGGAGACCCTATTTGATCTCATAAATCCATTTTTGGCAGTTTTAAGTGGCATCATTAGGCTGTCGGGTTTTCGGAAGGGATTTTTCATCTCACTTTTATTCCCGTAACATTGATGTTACGTTTGCCACTATTACCTTTGAATGGTTTATTTACTGCCCATTATTATCCATTTTGTGTAGTATAATTTCATTTATGGGTATTTAAATATTCATTGTATGACCCTTCTTCCATGGGGTGTATTTTTCGAATGTTACCCAACTCGGTAAGGGGACCTTTCACCCTCCTTTATTAAAGACTTATTTTGTTATGTCTTGTAATTCACATACTATTATGTTGGGATATGTTCTTCTATATCCTTATTTATTTACAGTTTATTTCCAAGTGATTAGATCCCCTTTATCTCTCTCATCAACCCTTTTTGTAAAATTTTATGTGACGTTGTTAGCCTGTCGAATTTTACCAAGGGAACTTCTTAACCCAATTTCGATTTCTTTGTGTTCAACATGTAGTTATTGAATATGTAATCCATTTAATATGTGTGAATGACCTTTGATTGTTTTACACTTAATATTCACTTATATTCAGTGTATTTATATTTGTTACACATAATTATGAGATTGATTTATCCTTAATTTAATGATACCTTCTTTATAATGGATTTCATCTCATTTTACATTTATTTTGAGACTTCGTTGTTGTTATGAACCAATTCACTCTTACATGATGTGTATATTGTCCTTTGAAATATTATATCATGAATCCCATTATTCTCATGATATTATAAAGTTCCGATTAAATGTTATTTCACAATTTTTTGTATTTAAGAGTCTCTCATTTTGTTAAAAACTCTTTAACAAAAATATCGTTTTAAATGTTTTAAAGATTTATTATTCTAAATCTTTATATTTAATATCCTTGTTTTCAAAATGGTTTTCAGTATTTATTTATATGGACATTAATGTTTTAAAATTATAATTCCATTAAGAGCTTCAAAGTGGTATGGGACACTTTGATTCAAAAATCACTTTTCAATGGTTTTTGAAAATGGATTGATTAATTCAATATCTGGGAATTACTTATTGTGATAGAAAATGAAATGTTGTTATTTAAATGATTATATTTTCAATATTTTATGTGTAATGATGGTACTTGGACATTTTATGGGTGGTTATGTGAAAAACCATATGATGGGTGGTGCCGTGAATACCAGGACTGGTGGTTACGTTATAACCTCCAATGCATTGGGTATGGAAGTCGGCCATATGGCTATTCCATTAAGTATGTGTGGAAGTCAAACATATGGCTATTCCATTAAGTATGTGTTGAAGTCGGCCATATGGTTATTCCACTTAAGTATGTTTATGTCCCGAGTTACCTTTATCTGTTATGTGATCTTTATATGGGTCTTATGGTAATCTTTTGGTTACAGAAGGGTAAGTAATGAACTTTTATTCAGTGAATAGTTTTTACTATTTCGAAAAGGTGAAAAGTATTACTTTGATAAAGTATACATGGTTTACTTGTTGTTTTGAAAAACTAACAGTTTTCATTCTTTGTGTATCCCTTACTGAGCTTTTTTATGCTCATCCTAGGTTTCTTAATTGTTTTTCACAGGACTTAACATGGAATAGGGTCAAGGATGGGATCAAGGGAAAGTCATGCAACCTAAAACATGGAACTAGACATGTTTCTTTTTAAGAGTTTTTATTTTATGGAAACTTAGTAGAAGTATCTACTTTGTAACCTTTTGAGATTTAATAGTTATGTCCTAATTCTCTAAAACACTAAACCTGAAAAGATCCTCAATGTGAATTCTTCATTTAATTCAATATTAAGTACGGTTTAAGGCTGGGGTCTTATAGTTGGTATCAAAGGTCGGTTTAGATAACTTTAGAGGTTATGGTATCCTCTAAGCATAAGTGACATTACAATAATGGTTAGGATTTCAGAAAGAGTCCTAGTATTAGATAATGTGAATGAGTAAGTATATATTAGTGTTTATCTTCCTCATTACTACATGATGGATTTGTTGATATACTCACACTGGCATTTCTGTTTTTAGTGAATGGATGGATCTAGCAGGCACCAAAGAGACAACAGGTTTGAAGGAAACTGTGGTGGTTCTCTGATTAAGATACTAGATAAAATGGGGAGTTCAATGAGGAAACTCGTGGTTGCTCTAAACCAACTATAAAGGAGTCATGATCAACAACTTGAACCTTGGTATGTTCTGTATTGCATCATGTACGAGATGAACAATCGATGTGGAAGTTCAGGTAATAATTATAAAGGCAACCATTAGTGTTTATATGATCCTTACTTTTGAGGTAATAATGGGTTATTATATGATATGTTGGAAAATGAACGGCATGAGATAAACTTGAGGTTAAAATATGATATGATCATTTTTGAAGATTTTATCTCTTTTTGGGGAATGTTTTAAAATTATATAGTTTTGGAAAAAGGACAACACGCAGACCGTGTGACAATTCGTCGCGTCGGACAAAGCTGTGGGAATCGAACCCACAACCAAAGTGTGACTGGTATTTATCACCTACCACTGGACTACGTGAAGTCCCTGGATAGTTTGACTAATTATTTTTAGTTAGATGATTTTAGGAATCAAGATCACGTTTATTTTGGGTTATCTATGGAAATGATTAACCTATCATGGATTATATGTGATTAGGTTAATTACTTTTCAATAGGAGACTTTAAGAGTAATTGATGTTATTTGGAGATAAGTGTTAATTTGTACCTTGGAAGAATATGTGACTAAATCCTTCAAATATTTGGGTTTCTATATTGGTTTGGTTTACTTTGATGTAATTTATGTACAAATTTTTTATTGAATGGTCTTTTTTAATCTTAGGGTATTGTTTTATAAATTTTGGGGATTAAGAATAGATCTGTTTTTTTAAAAGGATTATCCTTTTTGGGTATTATCTGATATTGTATTAACCTTTTTGGTTTTGGTTTTGTTTAAGGTCTAAAGATATGGGAAGTATATAATTCTCATTTTTGGATTAGGAGATTCTCTAGATGTTGATTATAGTACTCTTAATGTGAATAAGTCTTCCTAAATACTCGTCTTTTGGGGAATGTATGAGTTTGTGTATGAAATCTAGTGAAAGTTGAAAGTCTACATGACAAGTAAGTATGTATCCTTAAGATCAAAAATAAATTCCTCAATGGAGAGTAACTTAAAACAAAAGTGTTTTCTGTTAACTTTTCTTATTGGGGAATCAAATACCGTTTAACCCATCACAAGTTTGTGATTATCTTATGGTTAACTTTCTCTTAGACATGTTTACTATCACTCTCCATCAGAACATGACCCTTTGTTTTTTCCTCCATGTCCATATTTTCATACTTGGAATACTGGTATGGGTTAACTCGGGTGACCTTTGTACTTATCTTTCTTTATTTTAAAGTTATTGTTTTACCGACTCTTGTTCCGATGTGGAATTTTCAATGAAGTTTCCAAGCCCAATTTTAAAATTGTGAGGATGCAATTCCCAAAAGGGTGGAAGGATGTAACACCCCAGGTAAATAAAGAATATGACATTTTCACATTTATCCAAATTTGTGAATAAAATATTAATATGACTTTAAGGGGGACGCTATGCTCGAGGGCGTACCCAAAACACAACAACGTGTTTCTTGGGAATCTTACGTTGCACTCTAATAATAAAATAATATTATTTTAAATAGTAGTTAACGCCTAGCCATTGTAATGGCAGGAATGAACAGAACTAACTAAAAAATGATTATATATGTTTGTAAAATATTTTTACTTTTTAAAATAAATGTTAGAGGATTAAAAATGCGAATGAATCCAATTTTAAGCGTACACATGTTAATATTTTTAAAAGGTCGATTAACCGCCTTTTGATGGAAAAGCTTTTTTAAATCCAATTTTTTACAATTTTATGTGTTATATTTGACAAAATAAAATTCTTCTTTTGAATTAGGACATCAAAAATTACATTGTGTAGATTTTTGGTATTTTTCCGGAAAAGTTCAATTTTTAATGAATAGTGAAAAATGTTGTATTTTAATTCAAAACCTCTTTTTAATCTAATTTATTTATATGATTAGATTATATTTTGAATTTTTTTTAATGTGAAA
The DNA here is from genome assembly GCA_963277665.1 of Viscum album. NCBI lineage: Eukaryota > Viridiplantae > Streptophyta > Magnoliopsida > Santalales > Viscaceae > Viscum > Viscum album. The sequence goes on from OY728126.1 coordinate 300,858,542, forward strand.
CTAGAATAAATATTTACAATGTAATCCAATAGTGGTCATTGGAATTAATTTTACTTTGAAATCAGACATAAACTAGAGTCAGTCTTTTGAATCATTTTGTTTCATAAAAACACGCTATTTGTTTTGACATCGGGAATTAATTATTAAATTAATTAATTCAACTTATATGTTTTGAATTTTTTAAAATAGACATCATTTTTGAATTCATAATATCAAATATATCTTAGGGTGAATTTTTGGTAATTTTCTGAAAAACATCAATTTTTGATTAACAGTGAAACCGCTAAGTGGTACTTAAAAAAACTGATTTTCCGTTTAAATGAAATTTTTCCACCTTTGTGTTTTGAATTTCAAAAATCCGACATACATGGCATTCATTAATAAGTAAAATGTGGTTCAATGGGATTAAAATAATTTTTTGGTGAATAGTAATTTATTAAGTTTTTTATCGCGATTAGAGGTAATTAGTGTGGTTTAAGGTAAGAATAATGTTTTAATAAAATGAAATGACCTAGACACATTTCCTACCCCCATTTGATGTGTCATTGCCTACCAAGAAAATCCATGGGTCAACTTGGGAACCCCATGGAGCCACATTGGTTGGAAAATGACATAAATACCTTTTTATATAATGTTAAAGTAAAAATGACACAAACATGATATGTTTTACTAAAACAATTTTTACATGGGGTTATACAAGTCATATTTTTTACTATAAAAAGTCATTGGAAAGATAAATATATTTCCTAAATCATAGTATTTTTTTATAATTTTTAGACACTATATAAATTAAATTATTTATGACATCATGATGATGCAGGTATGACCTAATTATTTAATGATTTAAATAAAATGGAAAGATAATGTAATATCTAAGACCGACACATGTCCAAAACCTATTGGATGGGTGGATTTCGAACCCTTATCACCTTATCCTAGAAAAACATCAATGTGGGCCCATTAATTTCCTAAAATCATTCTTAAATATAGTAACATTTCTTTACTTTCCTAGAGTGCCCCTCCTCTCCTCTTATAAAAGGACCCCACCTATACCTCTTTATCCACACCTCTGAAGCATTTGGCTCGGACAACCCCTGCCCATTTCATCTCTCCACATCCCTCTATAACTCCTTTAATCCTAACTTTGGGAAGAATCCTTTCCAAGAAATCCATTGAGCTCAAATCAAAAGAAGTTACCCGATTTAATGGTAATGTTTTCGCTTGTGTCGTTTTGTTTTATTTTTCTTCTCCAACCCCCTAAAAAAAATTTATTCATTTATTTTATAACAAATATAATATCTTCAGTATACTAGGATGTTTTTATAATAAGTATTCGAGCTACACTTACACACACCTACATCTAATGGTTAAAGAACATACTGTTTCTGTGGATGGCGAATTTCTGCCTCCCGAAATGATGATTGTTCAACATTCTTTTAACACCTTCAAAGGTGGACATTTAGATTTCACTATATTTATATATGACATATAATAATTTTATGTTTTCTTTAAGCTTCTGTGTTTCTCATTTATGGCATACTATTATGGTTTCCATTATGGGTAAACGCGATATCTTCATTTTAGGAAGTGCGGAGAACCGCCCCCTCAAAGTGATTTGATTCGTTAACGCCATATGTGGGATGTATAAAGTATTGAATTAATGGTATTAAATATGTTATCAAACTGGAATTATATTATACTTTTATATATTTATTATTTCATTCAATTGAATACAAAAAAAAGAAATGAATGTAGCCTTCATGCGTACGTATGGCATACCGTCTCCATGAATGGTACATTTTATTTCATATCTCCAAAAGTTATGTACTATTATAATACATATATATTATGGATATATATGTAATATATTACACCTAAATTATGGGTATCATTATGGAATTATAATTATATATATCTCATTTTCTTTTAATTCCATTAATATGGCAAAAAAATGAAATCAGCGTTCATGTGTACGTACGGCCTACCGTCTCCATGAACGGTGCTTTTAAATTTTTATCTCTAAATTCTATGTAATAGTATAAAACGAATATATACTGGATATATATGATATTTAAAACATAAATACTATACTGGAGATGATTTACCTATAACTACATGGAAAATCCTTTTCCAACAAGCTCAATTTTTACTCATGTACTGAACATCAACAAAAATGTCTGATATGAACTCACTTTATTAACCAATTATTATAAAATTATAATATTTGTTCTGAAATGAATAATAATATTTAAAGTATTTCCTTAAGAAATTATAAATTTACCAAATTTTATTATTCAGGAGATTAAAGAAAGATCGAGTCATGTCGGACATGAGATAAGGGATCATACTCCTCTCTTTCTTTTTAAGTACACTCTTTTATGTCATTACTTTTAAATATCATATTTCTTTTTATTGGGATGTTCTTTTATATTACTCATACTGTAATTTTTATGTTCATGTGATGAGAGACCCTATTCTCTCTCATAAATCCATTTTGGAAGTTTTGAGTGGCGCTGTTAGGCTGCCGAATTTTTGTAAGAGATCCAACCTCTCTATTTCTTTTTAAGTACTCTCGTTTATGTAATTTCTTTAAAGCCCATCTTTATTATGTTTGGTAATTTTCTTTTATATCCCTCATACATTAATTTTTATTTTTATATTATGGGGGACCCTTTTTGATCTCATAAATCCATTTTTGGATGTTTTAAGTGGCGTCGTTAGGCTGCCGAGTATTCGTAAGGAATTTTTCATCTCACTTTTATTACCGTGACATTTATGCTACATTTGCCACTATTTCCTTTGATTGGTTTATGTACTGACCATTATTATACACATTGTGTAGTATAATTTCATTAATGGGTATTTACATCTTCATTGTATGACCCTTCTACCATGGGGTGTACGTTTCAAAAGTTACCCAACTCGGTAAGGGGACCTTTCACGCTCATTTTTTGAAAAGAATTCTTTTGTTATGTCTTTTAATTCACATACTATTATGTTGGGATATGTTCTTCTATATCCTTATTTATTTAAATTTTATGTCCAAGTGATGAGATCCCCTATATCTCTCTCATAAACCCTTTTGTGAAATTTAATGTGACGCCGTTAGGCTATTGAATTTTACCAAGGAAACTTCTTAACCCAATTTGGATTTCTTTGGGTTCAAAATGTAGTTATTGAATATGTCATCCATAGAATATGTTTGAATGACCTTTTATTGTTTTACACTTAATATCCAGTTATATTGGGTTTATTTATATTTGGCACACAAAATTATGAGATTGATTTATCCTTAATTTAAGGATACCTTCTTTATAATGGATTTCATCTCATTTTACATTTCTTTTGAGACTTCATTGTTGTTATGAACCAATACACTCTTATATGGTGTGTATATTGTCCTTTGATATATTATATCATGAATCCCTTTATTCTCATGTTATTATAAATTCCGGATTAAATTTTATTCCGCAATTTGTTTTATTCAAGAGTCTCTCATTTTGTTAAAAACTCTTTAACAAAAATATCGTTTTTAATGTTGTAAAGATTTATTATTATAAATCATTATATTTAGTGTCCATGTTTTCAAAATGGGTTTTAGTATTTATTTATATGGACATTAATTTTTTAAAATTATTATTCCATCAAAAGCTTCAAAGTGTTATGGGACACATTGATTCAAAAATCACTTTTAAATGGTTTTTGAAAATGAATTGATTAATTCAATATCTGGGAATTACATATTGTGATTGAAAATGAAATGTTGTTATTGAAATGTTTATATATTCAATAATTTATGTGTAATGATGGTACTTGGACATTTTATGGGTGGTTACATGATAAACCATATGATGGGTGGTGTCGTGAATACCAGGACATGTGGTTACGTTATAAAATTCAATGCATTGGGTATAGAAGTCGGCCGTATGGATATTCCATTAAGTATGTGTGGAAGTCGACCGTATGGCTATTCCATTAAGTGTTTGTGGAAGTCGACCGTATGGTTATTCCACTTAAGTATGTTTATGTCCCAAGTTACCTTTGTATGTTATGTGATCTTTATATGGGTTTTATGGTAATCTTTTGGTTACAAAAGGGTAAGTAATGAACTTTTATTCAGTGAAGAGTTTTTACTACTTCGAAAAGGTGAAAAGTATTACTTTGATAATGTATACATGGTTTACTTGTTGTTTTGAAAAACTAACAGTTTTTATTCTTTGTGTATCCCTTACTGAGCTTTTTTATACTCATCCCAGGTTTTTGAATTGTTTTTCACAGGACATAACGTGGAATATGGTCAAGGATGGGATCAAGGGAAAGTCATGCTACCTAAAACATGGATCTAGACATGTTTCTTTTTAAGAGTTTTTATTTTATGGAATCTTAGTAGAGGTTTCTACTTTGTAATCTTTTGAGATGTAATAGTTATGTCTTAATTATCTAAAACTCTAAACCTGAAAAGATCCTCATTGTGAATTATTCATTTAACTCAATATTATGTAAGGTTTAAGGCTGGGGTCTTATACTTTGTCCATTCTCATCTAGAGAATAACCTAATATCAGTTCAATGGGATTCTATAGTGGTGAGAAAACATAGTTTATTATTTTATAGGATGGAAAATTGGAATATCATATATTATTTTCTTTATATACTCTTTATGTCCAATAGTAGTGTCTTGATAATGTTAAGGGGAGACGTGGCGATTGTTTTCACATTTCCTCTTAGTACAACCGTGTAGCTTCATCAATTATAATGATATCCATGTCAAATATTACTCATTATAAACTTTAGAAAAATATCCATTTCAATAATATGTAATAGTATTGTTTGGATAATGATAATGGTATATGGAATATGGTATATGTTGGATCCATGGTCTTCTATGCATGATTTGGAGTATGGTTTGTGTTTTTTGTCAATCCTCAGTGGAAGTTCGGAATGTGTACCAGCAAAGAGATCATACAGTTCAAGCAGACAACAATTTGAAAGGTGGCGTTGTTTCCCAGTGTTTTCCAAAATTTTTGGCCAAAATATTGACAAATGGATAAAATTGTTTTTGGAAAAGTGACTTGAACGCCGTGTACTTAGAAGAGAGGAAACATGCACACAGTATGTTTTTCAAGATCATAACATGGGAAAATGGGAAACAGATAAGGGCCGCACAAGTTTTGGGCTGGTCACACAAGTGACCTGCGCGCCATGAAGAGACTTGTCTACCGATTATTAGGAGGATTGGAAACTTGCGTGTCAATTTTTTTTCAAGATTATAGCATCGGAATATGGAAAAGGAAAGAAGGATGCAAAAGTATTTGTGTGGTATCGCAAGTGAGTAGCACGACAAAGGCAAGAGAAGATGAGCTGCCGGAACCTGCGCGCCAGGGGAAGACTTGTGTGCCACTGCGCAGGGCATCCAGTTTGCCTATAAATATAGGATCACCCCTCCTCATAGAAAACAATGTTCAAGAATTATAGATTTTTTAGCTCTCATCATGCAAGTGGTTGTTAAGTCGCCGAAAGTGGTTGTTGGGTCGCGCAATTAGAGGCCACGCGCCGGTTGTTGGTTGTGCGTCCAAAGTGGTTTGGGATTTAGAGGTGCTGAGTCGTGAAAGTTTGGAGTTCAAAGTGGCAGTGTCGCGCATGTTGTTTGGAGTCACCTGTGCTCCATGTTTTTACCGTGAAAGTGACTTGCGGGCCATTCCTGAAAAATGCACGGCAGAGCCCGGAGAAGCGCGCCAGTGTTGTTGAAGTACATTATTCCTTTTGAAGTTGCACGAAAGCTGGAGGATCATCCACTAACCTCAGCAAAATGTGAGATTCGTCTTCAGGTGAGATTTTTACTTCAACAGAGCATCTACATACAATAGAGGGTTCATTATTATGCAATGATGAAGAGACCTTCACATCTATAAACTGATTTTGATGTCACCAAGTGCAGTGAGCCAGGGGGAGTCAAGGAGATTGACCCGAGGGAAGCAGTGAGATATCCGTGAACCTTTATAAATGTAGTGAGCCTGGGACAGAGTGATTGTGAACGAAACATTGTAATACACATCTTGTGATGATTAATGGAATTTGGTACGACTACCAAGTTGTTGGCGTATGATCCTTGGACGTATCCCTTAGTGGTGAACCAAGTAAAAAGTGATGTGTCTTCTCTGTGCATGTGAATGTTTGCTTCCTGATCATATTCATCATAATGGTTCAACAAGTTCCTACCAACGTGGGAATAATATCTGTCATGTTAAATGAAAAAGTTATCACACGGATTCACCCGTCCCCTCTACGGGTGTCCTGGGGTGCTTCAAGTGGTATCAGAGGGTAAAGGTTGCTGGTGTTGAATCTGTCCTTTATCGTCATGGAGAATGAAATCAATGTCAGGGGAGTCCCTCACTTCGATGGATGAAATTTCTAGATCTGGAAGAACAGATCCAGATCTCATCTAAGATCTCATGGAATGGAATTTCTCTTTTCAACTATGCAAGGAATACAAGTCACTGATCCAATAGGCCTGGCTATAACTGAAATAGATAAGAAAATTCTTGATGTAGATGCTAAAGCACAAAATGCACTCACTACAGCCCGTTCTGATCAGATCTACCTAATGGTGATGAATTTCACCTCAGAAAAATCCATGTGGGATAAAGTCGATAATATTTATGAAGGAGATAGAAAAGTGAAGGAGGTGAAACTGAAAGTTCTTCAAAATCGGTTTGATGATCTGAAGATTCTTCCAGACGAGAATGCAGACCCATTCTTCAATCAAATTACTGGTGTGGTTGGAGAAATTCGCGGTCAAGGTGAAGAAATCAAATACATTGATATTGTAAAGAATATTTTAAGAGGACTTCCACATCTGTAAAATTCAAAGGTGTCACCCCTTGAGGAAAGAGATCTTTCTTAACTTTCTCTGGATGATCTACTGAGCAGCACGGTAGCCTATGAAATAAGAGTTAAAAAAGAAGATGCTATGACTCCTGAGAGCATGGAAATGGAATTCAAGGCCATGGATAAACTGAAAATCTCAAAAGATAGTAGCGGTGAAGATGAAGAAGAAAATGAAATTCTTTCTCTCATTCCATTTTTGTTCTAGAAGGGAAAATGGAAATTCAAAGGGAAGTTACCTCTTGAATGTTTTCGTTGTGGAAAATTAGGCCACATTGCCTATCAGTGCTTAAGAAAGATCAATGATGAAGATAGTGAAGATTAATGCTTCGAGAATCCTTGGAGACGGTTATTCAAAAATGGAGACTTCAAATCAGTAAAGAAAATGAAAAGGAAGAGTTTTTTCTGTGAAATGGAAGAAGATGATAATGAATTTTGTGATGAAGAAGAACCAGAATTCAAAATTGGGAACCATTCTCTCGTGATGGCCACTGTTGAAATATCAGATGATACTAGTGGAGAAAAATAACTGAGAACGTGTGTAGATTCCGAGTTGCAACTTAACGATGTAGTTAGTAAGCTTATGATTAAATGTAAGAGTTTCAATAAGTGGAAATCGATTTTAGATGAATCAACTGAATATTTTTATCAACATTAAGATTTAATTGAATGAATAGAAGAATTTGTGAAGGTACAATCTAAAATAATTGAACTCAATGATGATGTAGTGAATTTGAAGCTGAGAATTGAAGAGCATGAAAAGGTAATCAATGACCTCACCTCCAGACTAGATGAAAAATCCAAGACTACTGAGGGACATGAGGTGGATGTTGTTACTCTAAGGATTAAATTTGAGACAGAATCAATTCCAATAGAATAGGGGAAGAAAATACAGTTTGGAAGATTTTCATATGTAGAATTACTAGTAAGATCCATGTGTGGATCAGATGGGGTTGGAAAAATCTTGAGTGATCAAATACCATCATTCATGGGAAAGAGTGGAATTGTATATGAGGCTGAGACATCAACTACTCGAATTGAAAAGATCCAAAAGAAAGATAAAGTGATAGTTGAACACGTCGAAACGTTACCTAAAGAGCTGAAAAAGGAACCCTCAATCCAAACAAAAAGAAGAACTGAAAAATATCCTCAAACTTTCATAAATGACATACAGTCTGACTATCCACCCCATAAGGAAGGTATGAGGAGAAATTCAAGTGAGAAGACATTTACTCTCATGATGTTTCAGTTATGTGTCTATATGGGCCATACCATGTCTTATTGTGAAGAGGCAAGAATCAATATGAATAGAGAAGATATAGAAGTTCAGCAAAAGAGAACAATTTCATGTCCTAATTTATATAGAAGAAACAATTTTTATGGATATTGTTATCGTTGTTCTATCATTGGTCATAATACTGCTAATTGTAGGAAGAGAAGAGACATAGACACCTCATACAGATGTTCAAGACAAGTCGAGTCTCGTCTTCAAGATAGTGATTCTCTTTCAAATAGGCTTTCTTCTCTCAATGAAGATTTTGAATATGAAGAAACTAGGTATACGGAAGAGATAATTGAAAGGACATTAGTACTATATACTCAATCCAATGTATCATGGAAGGAATGGAAGAATATTGAGAAATCCAACCATGAAGAGGTGGCCCTCAAAGCTACAATGAACAATAGTACCTTGATTCTGGATAGCGGTTGTTCATCTCATATGAAAGGAAATGCCGACCTAAAAATGGATATCAAAAGTTTTATTGATGGTATAATATGATTTGGTAATGATGGAGCTATGAAAATCAAAGGGAGTATAAGCACCGAATTAGCTAATCGAAAACAAAAGAAGACTGAATTCCTTTACGTAGATGGCCTATGTCATAATCTCCTCAGCATGAGTCATCTATCCTTGCACGCAACCACATAGGGCGTCTAGTTTCCCTATAAATAGAGGATCACCCCACCTCATTGAAAACGAAGTTCAAGAATTAGTGATTTTTATAGCTCTCTTCACGCAAGTGGTTGTTGAGTCACCCAAATGGTTGTTGGGTCGCGCAAGTAGAGGATCTATGCCAGCTATTGGCTACATGTCCATAGTGGTTTGGGATTTAGAGGTGTTGAGTTGCGCATGTTTGGAGTTAAAAGAAGCAGTGTCGCACAAGTTTTTTGGAGTCACCTACACGCCGAGTTTATACCGCGCATGTGACATGAACACCATTCCTGAAACATGCGTGCCATAGCGTGGAGAAGTGCTTCGGGGTTGTGGAAGTACATTCATCCTTTTGAAGCTTTGTGAAAGCTGGAGGATCGTCCAGTACCCTCAGTGCAAAGTGATATTCATCTTCAGGTGAGATTTGGACTTCAACAGAGCATCTACATACAACATAGGATGAATTCTTATGCAATGATGAACAATCATTCATGTCTATAAACTGAGTGTGACTTTACCAAGTGCAGTGAGCCAGGGAGAGTCAACGAGAGTGACCCAAGGGAAGCAGTGAGCTATCCCTGAACCTTTGTAAAGGCAGTGAGCCTGGGACAGAGTTATTGTGTGTGAACCTTTGTAATCCACAGCTAGTGAAGATTAGTGGAATTTGGTATGACCAAAGACTTGTCGGTGTATTCCCCTTAGATGTAGCCCTTAGTAATGAACCAAGTAAAAAGTGATGTGTATTATCTATGCATGTGATTTTTTTTTATGATCATATTCATCATATAGGTTAAACATGTTCCTACCAATGTGAGAACAAGATCCATCAAATTAAAATAAAAAGTTGTCACCCTAATTCACCCCTCCTCTTTTAGGGTGTCCCGGGGTCCTTTAGTATAATATAAAATGACTATGAATAATGGTTGGTTGGTATTCTTATCTCGTGATCATGATTGTGTATAGGGCCAAGATATGAATCCACATCACTAATATGTTATTATCACAGAGATGGTATACATTTATAAGAATTACATAATCGAGGGTGAAAAAAGAGTATGATTTTTTGGATAATGTTTAGATGGTGTAAAATTTATTTCACCTTAATAATTAATAAATATATATTTTGATTGAGGGATGTTAAAGGGACCGAATAAAAATCTGTTGAGGCTAAACATTCAATTTTAAATAAGGATCATATGGAAAAAATTTTGGGATTCAATGATAAATTACTAATTAATAATATCAGGAATGAAATGAAGTGTGATAATGAATAATCCAATAAAACATTAATTTTGGATTTTCATCATTACTCAATATAATTGAAGGTATTAAATTTGTATCATCTGAAACCCAGATTCCACTCGAAGTGATGCTCTAAACCAGACTGGACACATGTCTTCAAAAAAATCCACCCAAATGCTAGAGCATTCTTACTATGAGTGAGGGTCTGAGTGGGTTATTGGGTAGTCTTTTCCATCATTACAAGATTTGTCACAATGAAGGTCAAATACATTCAATAGTGGGAGGGAATAAAAATGAAATCAAATGGAAATAATAAAGATACATGAAAATATATATAATACGAAAATGTTACAAATATAATGATATAGATGATACATGTTTATTGAAATCATACAGAACATTACATGGATATAAAGTACAATACAAGGATCCACGTAGATAAAAATATAAAAAAGTGCATGTAGCATCAGAAACATCATCAGGGTCCTTTTCTCCCCTTCCCCTGTGCAACAATCAACAACCTATACCCAGGCACATTCCCCAGCTATCAGCTACAACCATATAATTATTATGGATCTCCAAGGAGTCCCAAATATGGTGTGAGATAAACATCTTAATAGGTAACCACCAAAACTCTATATAGTTATAACAACAACATGCAATGTTCTAGAAAATGTAACTAAGAAGAAACGTAAAAGTGAATTCCCAAAGAATATGTCTACCACAATGTAAATCCAAAATGCACCTAAATCCTACCTACAACAGACATCATATTTTATGTTGGAAGATATAATAAAACAAAATAACATGTATTTCTATGTTGTACTCCCATCCATACCATGTAACCCACGTCTGCTCCACACATCCATTTGTATTTAGTAACCCACAGCCACGTCAAATAAATAAGTGTATCACAAACCAATGACAACAGTATATCTATAAGTTTTGACAATGAAAGGATGGATATCTAATTACATGTACTAGGGAATCCAAGTAATATGTTTATACCACGATGGCCCATACCCAGTGTGTCATTTTCCTGGGAATTGATGTAATAATTTTAGACCACGAAGGGCTGGATTCATGTTTTCAGCAAACTAAGGCATCCACATCGAGTCACATGGACATCCTATTGGAAACATTGTCTACTAATTGGTTGGATTCCGGTGAGTATGTGTACCAACATGTCTTATGAGAACCCAAGAATGTCATATTCAGGGGGTAGTAAGACCCAAGGCATCCCACTGAATGAAAACCCAACGGGTAGATTCAACCCAAGGAATCCACAAAAGTCTTCCAAATCATTGGAAATAAGTACATGCAATATATCAAACCATTAATGTCATTCATTAAATTTAAAAAATTAAACCCATGTGAGTATACCCACTCATATAATCAAGTTCACTACATGATTATACACTATCATGCATTCCATTAATCAATCTAAATTCATAAAGGCCTACACTCCCATATTACCCATTGAACATGACAGTAATCAATTCCTACCTGTATACAAACTGATATCATCCAATATTCATTCAATCCAATCTATCATGTAATAATTGAATTAAACAATATCACTATAAAAAGTGGAAGTACATTTCATATGTATGATATTAAAAACCCTTTAAGGAAATAACAACTTCCTCTAAATAGGAAAGCACAAGAGGACACACCTTTGGTGTTTTAAATAGGATTAAAATTGGTTATTTCCATAAGGTTAAACCCATGGGTAACCATGAACCAATAAATGATTGGCAACAAACCTAAACAGAACCTATGATCATCATCAATAGGTCCTCCTATACCAACTACAAGAATCTCTCTCAAAAATGAGGTTGTACCTGCATGTATGGAGGGCGGTATATTGGTAAAACACTCGAAAAGAACCTGAAACTCCATTTAAAATAATATAACTCCTTCCATATCTCTTTAGTAGAGTCATATTCTAGTATCCAGTCTTGATTTCCCTTAGTGTAGGAGAAATATAATTAATTGATGAAGAACTGTAAATTATGGATCATTAGCATAAATCAAAAGAGTGCATCTATTGTTCTGAAGTATCAAAAATGAATAAAAATTAGTCGATTACTCATTGATTTCATTCCAACATGATTGAAGGATGAAGAAATAGATTTTGGTTTGCTTCTAGATCTGAAGACTCATTATAGATTGTTTTAGGTTCTCAACAATGGAGGAAAATGATATTGTGCTTTAAAAATAAAAGCTACTTACCCTTTTATTTTTTTTAAAACTATCATGTCATTAAAAAATGCTTAGCTCCCTTACACGATTCCTAATTCCCTATTTTACCATTTTGAGGAAAATTCCATAATCATCTTGAATGCTCCGGATCATCCAATAACACGTCGTGACATGGTATTACATGACTTGTATCCCCCATCAACGCCATGTAATCGACCAGCTGTCATCCTTCAACCTCTATTCCTTTTTATTACCATGAACAAACCATTTATCCCATAAACCATCCCAGGATCAATCCAAAAAAGTAATAAAAAAATAGTTAATCTATAAAACAAGAGATCCATAACACCATAAAAAACTGGGATCTTACAATTTTCCAACTTATATAAATTCATCCATGAATTATCTATGAAGGGTTGTCATTATTCTACTAAAAAACTCTTCCAATGAGCATATATACTAGAACCCCTCTCCCAAGTCACACACTATAAATGAAAATGCTCTCATATCAATCTTACCAGAGGAACTGATCATCATCGGAGAACCTTCATGACCATATCAACAATACGAATTTGATTATCCTCAATGGATGCAATAACCTAAAGCTCAACGTCATCAAGATGAATGATGTGAGATGGTTCATAAGGATATAGGTTCATTTGGGATACAATAATTACACAATGGATGGATTGGTTCTTCTGAGGTAACTGCAAGAGATAGGAAATTCAACCAACTCTCCTCATAATCTATATTGAACCGACATATCGCGGTGAAATCTTATCATTTATGATGATCCATAATTATCCCAATCATTATCAAATATGCACAAAAACCTGATCCCTAATCATAAACAAATTAGGTCATCTATGGTGATTAGCATAAGATTTCTGAAAATACTATGTTATAGCCATCCGATTCAAAATCAACTAGTCCTTCTTAGATCATTGCTACACGAAATGCGGTCCCAGTAAGGAGGCCTCTTCTTCCATTAATAATCACATGGGTGATCTACATGGATTTCCATAAAACGCCATGAATTTCTCAATCTATATCATCATCTAATAACTATTATTGTATGAAATCCCAACCAATGGAATGTTATTATCCTATGATCTTTCAAAATAATTTGCACATGCTCACATCATGTCATCTGAAACCTGTATCGTATGATCTAAGTGTCCATTAGTGTGAGGATGGTATGTTGTGACTACAAACAAATATGAACCTATTTACCTCTTAAAACAATGCCTGAAATTAGACTTATATTGGGTGTCCCTATAAAAAACTATAGTGCATAGGACCCGATGAAGTTGTACCACCTCTTGGATATAGAACATTCTTAGCTCAAAAACACTGACGGTCTCCTTGATCAGTATGAAATTTATGAGCTTCACAAGATATTCAACAAAAACACACCACATCATTTTCTCGAGGGAAACTCAGTAAACCATTCATAGATTCCATCATGAAATCATCCCATTTCAAATCTGGAATGGGTATCTGATGTAAAATCACGGCTAGTCGGGGATGTTCCATCTTCACCTGATGACTGGTGGAAAACCTCATAATGAAACCAGCTACATCACTTTTCCTTCCCAACAACCAGTACTAATGTTATAAGACATGATACATTTTGGTGATTATGGGCTGTAATTCCCTAGATAAATCATTAAATTACCACATTGTCTCCATTTGTATATCCACTAAAACCATAATACGTCCATGGTTACATACGACCTCATCCCCACCTACCATCCATTCAAGAGGAGTGACATTACCTGCCAAAGTCTCACATATATCTAGGACCTCTACATCTGATAGCTTCTTCTTCCTAACTACTTCCATCATGTTCATGGTCATATATTATGATGATAGAATGGTCTACCCCAATATTTTATACACTTCCACATTCATAATTGAACTCAATGCTATAAGATGCCACTCGCTATTGGCATGTTTCTATGCATGCATCTGAGTCCTCCTAGACAATGCATTGGCCACTCCATTACATAAACCAAGATGTTAGGAATGATAAAATTCAAAATTCTATTGGTACTACACCCACCTCAACTATATAATATTTAGATGATATTTTGTAAAAATATACTTTCAAATTTTGCTGTTAGTGTACACCAAAAAATGCTCGCTATGTAAATAGTGTTTCCAATAGTGTAACACATGAACCACTATTGATAACTAGAATTCATGAATCAGGTAATTCATCTAATGAGGCCATAGCTACCGTGATCCGTATTCTATAACTCTATTTCCCTGCATCAGAATTTTCCCCAACACCAAATCTAAAGTGCATTAATACATCACGTAACACTTTTTATGCCACAGAAGTATCAAGATTGGTGTTGATGTCAATGTTCCCTTCATCTCCTAAAATTATTCTTCATAAGAATTTGGGCATAAAAATTTCACACCATTCTTGGTGATGCCTGTTAACGGTGTTGTTAATCATGAGAAGTACTGTATGAAACTGTCTATCTAAATATTTATCCCCTTGAATCATAATATTTCAAAAATGTTATTGGGTGATTCCTAGGAATCTAAAACTCTCACTATACCAGGATACATTGATACAACTATCTTAGATATGGTGTGACCTGGTAAATTAATTCGATCCATCCAATAGTGTCAATTTACAATCTTATAATATAACTTTGTATCTCTTAGTGTACTCAAAACTATATCAAGATGGATGGCATGGTCATGTAGATTTTGAGAACACACCATGATATCATCAATGAAAACCACTAAATAATAATCATGTTTTAGAAGGAAGACATGGTTCAATAGTTCTATGAAAACTGATGACATGTTTGTGAGAACGAACTTCATAAAAAGAAAATCTTATAGTTCATACATCCAACAAAATTTTGTATGAGATATGTCAACTAGTTGAACATGAAACTGAAGACATACTAACATTAAGTTGATTTTAGAGAACACTCACTCTCCTAAATGATGATAAAACTTGTCATCAATTTGTGGTAAGGGATATCAATTTTTAATTATCAACTGGTTCAATTTATAATAATCCAAACACAAACTAAGGGTACTATCATCATTTTTTGCAAAATGGACTGGTGAACCCCACAAAGAAGTAATGGGTCATATAAACCCCTATTAATTAAAATCATTTCAAAAAAATATATTAATTTAAATAACATAATGTGGTAGAAGAGAAAACAAAAATAAACATATAGTGGTCTGATGTAATGTATCCTATGGGAATCAGCCTGTACAAACTTGTCACCCCTTAGAGGAAACAAACCATGATAAGTAAATAATATAAGGAAATACTCTTGAGTTGCTCAAAAAGTGAGAATGTCCTAAAATATATTAACCTTGTTCAAGGTATGAATAATGCACTTGTGATTTCTCATAATACAGTTCAAAATTATTAAATATTATTATATTTTCTATAGAGTAAGACCCATACCAGATAGTGCATTAATAATAGTAAATTATTCGGTCTCCAAGCCCCTCATAGGAATTATCCTTTAGAAACACAAGAGAAGGAATGAGATGATGAAAAGGGGTTTTTTCCTGAAGTGATTCTCTATTTCTAATTACATATGATAAATCCACAATAACATAAAAATTTGAGTCCCTGATCTCCCCACCACCATTAAGGTATCTATTTGATCCATTGGACATGAATAAGAGAGACAAAATGAGGTGAGGTGGGCATAAGAATAATGTCTATAAGGAAGGGGCTATCTAGTAAGTCCATGATCATCCACAAAAAATATAAAACTAGAGACATGGTTTTGAACATGATACCAAAAATAGTTATTGGACAATATGAATGTCTTGACTCATTTAAGAAAGTCCATAGGTTCAAAAAACCATAAATGAGGATACACAACTGTCCCTACCACTCATGATCGAAACTCCCAATACCTTGGAACCGTTGGATACACAATTATTCAACCCATTATACCTTTCCAGACCAAGTATTAAATTTCCTAAATGTGCCACAGACCACTTTTGTTAGTAATTGGTAAAGAAAATGTGTATCATAAATTTTGTATTTGAGATCCTATAACATAGGCATTTAGAGGCAATGAAAATCTGTCTCAGTAGAATGTTCTCATCGGTTAGATGTTCATTATTCTAGAATCTCCACAACAGGAAATTGAGCTTCATCAGTAGAAATAGGCTCCAATGTGTTTTAAAAAATGAGTCCTAGAAATCATAGATAGAATGGACATTATTAAAATCATGGAATTTGAACATACCTAAATCAGATCCTGTGAAAACACTATGACCCATTTCTTTTTTGATATCATTCCTATCAATCATATTCCACAAATCATCATCCACGGTGGATCGAATGAGTTTTTATTGGCTCCCAGCCTCCCTGAAACTGATATTGAGGGTGGGGAAATGAAAAAATCCCAAATGGTTTCCAAAATAATTGTGATTCCAAATACTAATTTCACCCATTCCAATAATCCACTGAGGGTGCTTCTACCAGATGGGTATAAATAGATGAAGATTCTTCTTAATCATGGATGTCCTTATTAGAGAAGAGCTTCCCTCTATGCCATATGAATCAAGCATATGTGTTCAACATTAGTATATTCCCTCTACAATTTCATAGTACTGTTTGGAATGTGGACATCCATAAAATATGATATACTCTTATGTTTGAAACCCCCTTCCTTAATAGGTTTAGCAAGATTGAGCCAAGAGGACTAGTCGTATATACATTCCATGTTACCATCCCATAAGAAGGAAGTCATTTCTCACAGTTGAAAAAATAACAACTCTAAAAGAAATAAACCTTCACATCCAATTTAAAACCTTGGATATACCTCATAATACCATTATCAAAGATAACATAATCATCATAAAATATGATAAGTATCTCTAACCTGGCACTTATTCCAGTCGAGAATAATTCTTCCCATAATAATTGAATGGTTAAAAAGGTGTAAGAGGGAATCTTGCGATATGATTAATATAGAGGGTGATAATTGGATAAAATGTCTCAAAACACTAGTGTATTAATTGAAAAAAATTCGATTCACATGAAGTTGACAGAAAACCATAGAGGGCTAATGCACCGAAATAAACGATCAATGACCCATTTCCAAAACCCCATGCATAATAATATTCAATTTATAAAGATCCATTTATTTATATCTTATTTCATACACATATAATGATTTATGTCCACATTTCTGCAAAATTATTTAAGTTTTATATCACCTATCACTTCATGAGACAAGGTAATAGCCCCTTGAATTGACCTACCATCCACAAGCATGTAATGCTCCTCAGGCACCTAATTATGAACGAAGGGGGAAAGTATTCTATTGAGGAAATTGGAAATGACATTATAAGGAACATTGCACAAAATAATATTCCAAAAATGATTCAGAGATTGGGAGTTTTATCTTTCAAACCAACAAAATTTTAGTTTCACTATACACCTGAGGAAAATTACAACCAAGAATGCTTTCCTGCACCATGGTGATTAGGATACCCTCTATAATGCCCCATCAGATCCTGAAAAAATAGCAAGGAAAGCATCCGGTATCGGTGCACTATAATGATAAATAGACCAAACAAAATCTCATATTTCTACCTCATCACGAACTTCTCGGAAAATTACTTTCACTTAAATAGAAGCAATATAGATAATTACATCAAATAAATTTGAAATCCCACTCAGATATACCCCACCATACTCGGGATCGGGATCTCAAGTAACACTCTCAAAAAAGATTTAGGTAATGTGATAATAACATATCAAACGTTAGAATATGTTTCTTTGTCCAAAAAAATTGGATTCATAAGCATATATTTATTTTCTTTGCTACAAGCATGGACGTGTCTGGAATTTCTATCTCTTTTATAGAGCCATATTACTATTGATTTTTAACGGGATAAGAGCTCCTTTTTTAGTATAATATCTTATATTAAATATTTTTCTCAACTCAATTCACAACGTCATATTCATCCTATCAATTGTCATGGATGGATTCCAACCATTGGATGTCACTATTATTAATTTCCTATTGATGATCCCTTGAAGAGAATGACTTTACCTCTGATCGAATATGGATCTTGATACACCATATTTTATTAAACATAGATATAAAATGGTAATCTATATATTAATAGTCATTGCATTCCCTCACATGGTCTAAAAAATCTAGAATATTTCCCCAATTGGAAGAAAAAGGAATGTAATCGTCACTAACCCCCCTTGGATTGAATATAATGGAAAGATGAGAATGATCCAAAAGGCCTAGAACAAAATGGGAGACATTAATGTCAGGTAAATTAGAAAGGGACACTCCATTTACAAGGGACATAACCAGGATACTCTATTAACGGAAGTTGCCTCACATGTTATTAAACATGTTTAAAGGATATCCAATAAAGGAAGCATCCAATAGCCCATTGTTTTCCATGTAAGCCACAAAATCCTAACAAGATTTCCAATTGAATGGACCACACCCTTTTTATCCACAGTGATGTCCATAATGTTTATGTAACAACCAATAAAACATGGGGAATCACCGAGATTATGAGATCTAAAGTCTTCATATTGATATTTTTTGGAGTGTTCATTAATGTTTTCACAAACAACTGAGAGAATTAAATCATTAGTCATAACTAAAACATTGATATTAATAAAATACTCTGACATTGAGTGTAAATCAAATGAAGAATAATATTTACAAAAAATATAGATATGGGAGTTGGAGGAAAAACATATATAAAGACTAAGAATCACAACAAATGATCAATGCTCTTAAATTTAAGAAGGATACATTTTGGGATATCATATTCTCCCACCCACGAGGATATAGTCCCGATCAGCTCGCGTAGACATCCCACTCATCATTTTCAGAAAACAGTGCACCCTCTAGTGATGTTATCATCACGCCCACCCTCAGAGATTGCGGTAAACATAAACTTTATAAGATACAACAATTTTCATCCTAATTATAATGTCAAACCTTTTCATCTCAAGGAAAAAAATATCCCAAATGATGTGATACCCTGCAACCTCAAGGTGGAACTCGGTACAATGGAGTAAATCATATGTTATGATTTTCAATGGTGGGTCTAGCATCATAACGTCCTTAAAAAGAAAAACATATAGCCATGGGTTTTAACAACTAGACTAGTCATAAAACTATGTTATTTAGCTATATAAATAATATAGGATGAAATTGTGGAAGATTCTAATATCATACATCTCACCATATATGATATTGGATCCATGTCTAGTTTGGTATGTTACACTACATAATTCTGGCCTCTACCATGAACCTATAATAGTTCATGGATACCATGAGATGATCCAGACAGTTGTCCTTTAGAACCTGGTATCATGTTACCATGACCCTGAACTCCACTACCCAGGCATGAACAACCTGCATAGCTCTAGCTCTTAGGTAGATGTAGAGATAATAAAACATCTCTTGAACATGATGTCAGAATTGACCCCTAATACTTTCAACTAAAGGGAAGGACCTACAAAACCACTTCATGTGCCCCATCCTCCCGCATGCATGGAACTTGACTGGGTTATAGTTTCACTAATTTTTTATGTGTCCTCTCTTAACACACTAATGGATGTATACCAAACTGTAATCACCCATATACTATTAGCACTCATATCATGGGTATCCTAAAAACAATAATTCTATTCGAAAATGTAGATCCACTAGGGTGAGAAATAGAACTCCCATATTTGGTACCCCATCATCTCTCAGGTTCCACTATATGATTAAACCTCGATGAAAAATATCAGATAAAATTGAAAACATGAAGAAAATATTCTTGGAATTGATAACATGTCTGAGACCTTCCTCGGTGTGCTCTCTCTGGACACTCAATAAGCAAGATATATATAAAAAATGATTCAACTATGTACTGAATACCATGTATTCCATAATTATCATGGATCTATAATTTAGACACATAAAATATGTAGCATGATCTTCTTGTATAGTCTCAGGGTAAATGTAGTCAAAGAAGCAGTTCTTGATGTTTGATTAACCCATATCACGCAACCTGCAATCCAATATCAGAACATCCCATGCTCACTTTACTAATCCAAATAAATGTATGTTGCGAGCATGACCCTCTATTCTGAAGGCTTCTTGATATGGTCAAAAATCAATAACATGGTCTCAATAAAAATCTTTTAACTGTTGGTACTCCATCCCCCAAAAATGTGGGAATTTGCTAATGTTGGACCACGTGCATCAGCTTAGCCATTGTCAAGGTAGGAAGTGGTACTCTCTAGAAAGTCTGCACATATCATACGACGGACTCACATAATTGTGCCTCAACACCTAGTTCTGGAAAAATTCTGAGGTCCTAATATACTACATATATGGGACTAATCGATTACCTATAGACCAAAATCTCTAGAGAACATTCCTCAAATCTCTTTTGGCATACAACTAGAGGTTATCCTGGTGGAATCTCACTACAACCTCGATTGCATGTCCCAGAAAATACGAATATCATGTACACATCACAATAGCATAGGATATGTCTTAACCTAGATATAAACCATGTCAAACCAAATCCTGATCTTATATCCAAGTTTGTATAAGGAACAACCATCGAAAAAGTAGAAATTATGCTTCTTTACCCCTCAAAATATGGGTCTTGGTCTTGTCTCTATCATAATATTAGGGTTCCATTTCATTTACCCATTTAGTTTTTACAGAAATTCCACCATCGGATTAACAATTCCAAATTCATGAGGGCCCATAACAGCTCATAAACCCAAAACATGTTTCTAATTCAAATTCACACATATATCATTATTTAAATTTTCACTTTTATTTCATTGGGGAGACATTTCTTAATAAATAAGGCACCATACTACTTATGAATTTATTGATGATGTCACTAAATTATTTACTACACCTTATTTAACATGATAATAATACATACCTTCACAAAAACTATCACAAAATCATGAACCATGTATTTCATCCTAGATGACATTGAAAAATGCATGGCATTCGATTTCTAATATGTGATTATATGATGCATGGGTTGTAAGTGACTAAAATCATTAGGTTATAATAGAAATAAAATACAAAATCATATCAATAGTAACTATATAACTCATGTGTGTAACCTAATAATGAAATCAAATCAACTGTAATAAAAAAAATCCCAAAAATTAAAACTATATTTGAGGTAGTTTGGATTTTCCCAAAACATGGTGTATCTACTACCGAGAATTTTCCATCAGAAAAAACCAATTCATTCATATCCATGTCTATAGTAATAAAACAGTATATAAAATCAGAAAAGACCCATCTGATACAATATTGTATTATAATGGACTCGAGGGACACCTGAAATGGTGCTCCGAACATAGTTGGACACATGGCCTCATGCACATCACCCCAAACACCAGAGGCTTCCAACAAGTAGTGGATGGCTGGGTGATTTAGAGGGGAATCTATTCTCCCTATTACTAGAGTACGTCATAGAAGAATGAAGTTATATTAAATAGATTATGTGATTAAATATGCAGTCAACACAAAAGAAAGAAAATACATGTACTAGGGTACATTACCCTAAAATCCCCAAGGTCAATATATTTTGTTTTAGTCCCCAAGGAGGCTATAAAATAGTGTGAGATAATCAACCCAATTGATATACACCCATAGTCAATTCTATAAGTAATATCCAAAGGGCTGGAATGTGTAAGTAAAGCAGCAATGTAATAGTTATTGCCCAAAGCATTTGTCTACTGAAAATTAAAACCAAATAGTTTCACAAAGACACCAACAAACAACTTCATCTCTAATAAGGTAGCTATAAGAAAATTATTTAAGTAATACGACCACTCCATACCCCCATCTATACCAAGTAACCCGAGGCCATGTTATACATCCATTTTTATCAAGTAACACGTGGCCAAGACATATATAAAAGTGTATAACAAACCAACTTCCATGTTTTATATTGAATTGTAGACCATGAAGGGCTAGGTCCAATGTGTCATGTACCAGGGCAACCAATTAAGATGTGTAGACTGTGAAGGGGTAGATTCATGTTTTCATGTACCAGGGAATCTATGTAAGATGTTTCGACCATTAATAGCCAGATCTAATGTGTCTTCCAACCAAGGCATGCACATCATGTCCCATGGGTATCCTAGTGGAAAATATGTCTATGAACTAGTTATAATAAATGAATATTGATTATTAATTCATTTTTTTGGATTAATGTTTTGAAATTATATTAAATAAAAATGAAACTATTTCATGATGGATGGTAAAACCACCCAAATGGAATAAATTTATAACATTTATATTTTTCCAAAATAAATAATCTCTATACATGACAACAGAGTTACATTTGGTCACATTTAAATGTATGGAAAAACATGAATACCATTTCATTTCACTTCTAGATTTTCTATCCCAATTGACAAGAAAATCAGTAATTATCTATTGGTGATCCGACCAGGGAACAATGAATTTAACACTCTAGAAAGAACAATATAATATGTCATATATCATCAAAATGGATAGAAATGATCAAAAATGTTATTCTAGGTCTAAAATAGATGGAATGATTATAAATTATTTAATTGATGAATCTAATACGACTATCCATCACATTTAGTACAAGTGTAGAATGATTTTTAAAACTATGGTATTGGATCTCTCAAAACCACTTGTCTTATTTTTATTATGAACATTAAATATCTAAATCACATTATATGTAATTTATATTCTTTAATTACTATAAATAAATTATATATTCTTCAAAAACATATACCTTTCTCATTCTTTATTCCTTTTATGTGGTAATACATGCTTTGTTTTCATTTCTAAAATATTTTCATCAAAATAAAACCAAATTAAAGGGATATTTTCTATCCCCGACAAAATTTGTGTAACACTATTTCAAATTATAAATTAAAATTCATGATTTAAATAATTGTAAGAATATATAATTATTAACTAGTCTTTATTAACTATATTTTTAATGAAATTTTAATATTTATCCTTTCTTTAAAATCCTTTATTAAATTCCATAAACCAATATATTTACTGATAAATTATATAACCAATTATATACCCTTTATCATGATATTTTTTAAAGTGACCACCATGTTTTGGGGCGTATTATAATTCATTTATATTTTAATATATTTTATAATTATTTTTTCATATATTTGGAATATTTATGAAATATCCTTTGATTTTCATAAGATAAATGATTATGTAACACATTTATTTCCATGGGTAATTGTTATGGTCATGTAAAAAATTTGATTTCTGTTTTTGGAACTCATACTCATTCACAAGTTATGATGGGTGAAACTAAATATAACATCAATTCATATTGTGATTATAATATTTCATGATATAATATGTCATTGATTAGTGAGTAAACCCAATCCATCATGGGACAATGCCCACCATGTGATGTTTTCTTAGAATAAAACCATGAACTATGTCTATGCCATGATATATGTAACATAATAATTCATATGTTTCCATGATATTATGATTTCATGTTTTTTATGTTATTTTCCAATATGATTATTCATGATCCTTGTCTTTTATGATATTATGTTATGCTTCTAGAATCATATTCAATGTCGTTTTATCATATTAATTCCCTTATGAGATATCATTGCTCACACATTGATTATAGGTATTTCCTATATTATCCTATATAATGTTAGGATCTCAAAGGGACATAGTATCCTTATTGTGACCCATGCCTTTTACAGACAAAAGTTTATGATTTTATGCATAGTTAATCATCAGATTACAAGCCAAGGATGGTTAAGTCTAGTGAATTTGAAGAGTAAGTACATATAAAATAAAACATGGGGATAAAAACACTTCATAATTAATCTCCATAAAGATCTCCAAACATATGTTGTTCCCTTTTATCTATATACGTTACCCTGGGGAACACATAAGCAAAGAGATGAGCTAAAAATCCCAGTAAGGGAATGAATATTATCACATATCTTAAGAACATGAGTTAGGAGGCATGACATAATAGTATCCAAAGCATGGAAAATATGATATCATATCATATAATAATGGGATAATATAAAAATGGAATCATATAACTTTGGAAGAATCATAAATCATTTCTTTTATACAGATCAAGGAAACCCAACAATTCTGTTTCCCATTTTAGGATGGGTCAAGGATAACTGCCAATCCCATTTCACATCACATCTCCTGATACCTAACATTACCAAATTATTTGGAGCACTATATGGGTACAACCATATAAACATTCTAATTAACATTCATTCTATATAAATATTCTTACCACACAAATAATTATAAATAATCAACCATACATAAACACAAGAATTGTGTAGCACAATCAGGACATAAATCATAACCAATGGGCATATCATGAAAGTGTCCATGAAAGGGAAGGAGAGGAAAATACAGGGATTTTCATTTGGTAAAATGTGAATATAACATGGTATGTGGTTTCAAATAGATGTTACAACATATAAGAAATTTATTTTAGAAACTTTATCATTGTAACATTTTTGTGTGGTTTTAAGGAAAATACTATATATATTTTGAAAGAAAAAAGTGGAAAATTAATTATATAAAACCATAATTGAACCAATAAGGACTTAATAATAAAATAATTATTTTATAAATAATATGGTGGCTGATAACATTTGAATGATTGCTCTTGAAATTGGTTAAAAATTATGGATGTTTGCCGAAACTGGTTTTCTTATCGGAAGGTTTTAAGGAGAGAATATTTTTAAAAAATGTATATCCCTAAAAGGGAGTGATGAAAGGGTATTAACAAATTAATTATTTAAAAATATAAATAATTTAGAATATTTAAAAAAATATATATTATAATTACATTTTTATATAAACATTGATAAGGAAACCCAGAAAAACAAAAAGGGTTCAGGTAGAATTTATTACAGTTTATTAGCATGGTGTCGGGTGTCCTATGAGGTCTTTATTAGATAGAAAAAGGGTTTAAAATAACATATAAATAATTATTTTAGTATTTTTGAGATTTTAAAAAAAACCCTATCTTTTGGTATTACACAAGAAAAGGCATAGCATAGAGAAAATCATGATTATTATTGAAATAGAGATGATCACTTCCCTTAAATCCATCAGCGTTCTCTTGTTTTTATTAAATACCTAAATAAAAAATTAGGATTATTAATTCATATGTCAAGAACCTATTCTATATGCAATTTATTAATTATAACCCCTTTTAGTTAATTCAAGTCCTTTTTTATTAGTGATAAGGATCAATTTCATTGTTCGGAACCGTTTGTTTACTTGGTTGTAAAAGATTTTTTTACTTATATTCACATTAGGATAAACATGAAAGATAAGAATTTTTTGTCTACAAATAAAGTTATATGAAATTAGTTAACATAAAGGTGATTACATGGTTTTAAATTTAATTAAGTTAATTATATTTAAGTCAAACTTTTATATAAATCCAAAGTGACAACCATTTTTGTTAATCAGTGGGTTTGATTACAAAGAACAAGTTTCCTTTATAATGTAATACCATTTGTACAGAAGGATTAAATAAATAAATATAGGATATATTAAATATATAATAATCTTGTTCAACCTTAACATAAATGGTTTCATGACCAGATTTATAGATTATAATAGAAATAGATAAACTCTATTCCTTGAATGTGGAAAATTCGCACATCTCAAACGGTGCTTTCATTTCATTCAAATAAAAGGTGGGGAAAGGTGATAAGATAATGAAATATCCCATTATCTTGGAAAAATTCTAGTACATGTATGTTACTGGATTTATCATACATTTACGGTGAAGGGAGGTTAGAAAAGAAACAAAAAGAAAAGAATATAAATGAAATGTAGGAATTGGAAAGAGGAATTTACCTCTTGAGACTTCTTCCTTTGAGATCCTCTAAAGAGTAGAGGTATTGGTATTTTTAAGAGTATAAGGGATTTTGGACTTGGGGGAGGGTCTTGGGGAGATATTGTTTCATAATTTTGGCATGTCACAAGGCTTGAGAGGAGTGATGAGAAGTGGGAGTGAGGGGGATTTTATATTGGAGGACAGAGGGGATTTCTCAATATAAAATTCATTAATTTTTTATTTCCCCAAAATATATGGACTAATGAGTTTTACATGACCAAGAAAATTAATTGTATCATGTAACCCCAAAAAAATTAGTGTCACAATAGCAGAACATCATGAATGACTCCACAATTAGCTTATTTATCATATTTTATAAATTATGGTATTTCACTATTCATAAATTAATTCAAGAATTTCAGAAAAATTGAAAAAATTCACCGTTACCATTAATCAGCATGTAGAATCCAAAAATGATGTCCATTTTAAAAAAATAATTTTATATATATGATCTTTGTATTATTTAACTAAAATATTAATTCATTATTAAAACTAGTTTTAAAACAATCATTTACATATTCAAAAATATCTCAATATCGTACTTTCAACACGAATATTTTTTTATTCTAACATAGGTAGGGATTCTATTTATTAAGGTATATTACTATTCATAAGAGTATGTTACAATTTCTAATGGTGGGTTACTATTCATCAAAAATTATTTTTTCTTATCAGACTCCAAATAAATTAATGATTTCAACCGTGTGTGTCATATTTTCAAAATTCCAAATACAGAAATGAAAAACATATGTTTAAAAGTCACGTAGCACTTTGTAGTTCATAATATTTTGTTTTCATGTGATTTTATGTCATATATATAAGAAAGTAATTTCCATTGAAAAATATTGGGTCGTTACATTCTTCCCCCCTAATGAAATTTTTCCCTTGAAATATCATTTTACAAGATAAGGAAAAAAAGGTGTGGGTACTTTTACTTCACTACTTCCTTCAGATCCCTTGTTTCCTCTTCATACCTATGGTTTTTCCCTAGTACATTGAGTAGATGAGTAGTCTTGATGCATAGAACATTGTCTCTATAATGCATGATCTTCACCGACTGCTCTTCATTTTAAAGATCATTGTCCAATGGTACCACCTATGAAAAGAGTACATGTGAAGGGTCTAGTATGTACTTTCTTAAGAGAGATACATGATAGAAATCATGTGACTTCAACATGAAAGGTGTAATTTCTATTAGATATTCCATGGCTCTGAATGGATCAAGGATCTCGAAGGGGCTGATGTACCTGGGACATAACATTCCATTCTTTTCAAACCTCATGACCTTCAAAAATGGATATATGAGTAGAAATACCATGACTCTGACTTTGAACTCAAGGTCTAATCGATAGTTATCTACAAAACACTTCTGGAAACTTTGGGCTACCTTGATATGATGCTAAACGGTTTTCACCTTTTCCACCATTTCATCAACCATATTAGGTCCTAGCCTCTTACACTCACTAAACTATCCCAACACTTTGGTTTTCTGCACCAATTTCCCATAATGTGTTTCATATGGTTCCATTCGGATGTTCTAGTGGAAACTGTTGTTATAGGAGAATTCAACTAGTGGAAGATGTTGGTATCATCCTCATTTAAATTACATAGAACACACTATGAACATGTCTTCCAGTGTCTGAATAGTTCTCTCAGATTGGAGATCTGTTTGAAGATGATAGGCTATACTGAAGTACAGTTTAGTGCTCAGAGAATGCTGAATACTTTTCCAGAACATTGACGAGAATACCGTATCACAATCTGATGCACAATTTATTGGTAATCCATGCATCATTTCCACTTCATTGATGTAAATATGTGAAAGTTTATCCAATGAGGAGTCCTCTCAAACCACGATAATGTGAGAAGTCATTGTATGATTATCCAAAATGACCCATAAAACATTATTTACTATGGATATCCTTGGAGGTCCAGTGAAAAAGTCGTAGGTAATTTCCTCCCTCATCCATGATGGTTTGGGTAGTGGTTGCATCATATCTTTAGATTTTTCCTCTCAACCTTCACATGATTACATACCAGGCACTTTGATGTATATTCATCATTTTCTCTCTTCAAATTGTCCCAAGAAATTTTTTCCCAGATATCTCGATACATATTGAGCTCCTTGGGTGGATAGAGAATGTCAAATTTAGTGAATCACTCAATAGCTCATTCATGATCTCTATATCATATGGTAAACATAATCATGTCCAAAATATTTCAACTCCTTCCTTATCAATTTTGAAATTGGGGGATTTTGCATTGTTAACAACTTCCACCCTTTTGAGAAGTTCCAAATCCCTTATTTGAGAATCGTTTATGTTATCCTAGTGGGATGGTTGAGCAATAATTTGAGAAAGGATTGATGATGTTTCTCTCTTACTGATTCCAATGTCCATCATTTACATATATAAGAAGACCAGATCCTTTTCAATTCTCATAATTGATAATGATGCATGATCTATTCTATGTAGAGCATATTCCACCTTGTCTTCCTTACCAGGATTGTTGTTGATTGAGTAGTCATAATCTTTGATGAGCTATAATCATCTTCACTGGAACATTTTATTCTCTTTCCGGGTGTGTATATATTTTTGATTTTTGTGGTCAGTATATATCTCACACATTTCCCTATAGAGATAATGCCGCTAGATTTTCAATGCAAAGATCACCACCGCCAGCTCCATATCATGTGTGGGATAGTTTTTCTGATGTATTTTAATATTACTTGAGGCATAGCATATCAAATTATCATTTTTCATTAGCACACTTTCTAATTTTTTCTTCGATGTGTCACAATAATCCAGAATGTGTTCTCAACTTAAAGGGAATGTGAGTATTGTGGCAGTGATTAGCCTCTTTTTAAACTCCATGAAACAGTCTTCACACTCCATTATTGATGTTGGACTACACCACTCTTCAATTTCCATTTTCATGGAAGGGTCAACTGATATCCCTTTTCTAGTCATAACATGCCCTACGAATGATACTTCCTCCATCTGGAACTCTCATTTACATTACATTGCAAACAACTTTTCCCTTCGCAATGTCTTTAACACATTGTTCAAATTCTCGTCATGTTACTCATTTCTCTTAGATTATTTCAAAATATCATCAATAATGTTTACCATAAATTTGTCGAGGTAATCTCTAAAGACACTATTTATTAAATCAATAAAATTTCTCATGCATTAGGAAGTTTGAAGGGCATCACTATGAAATCATAGTGTTCATACCTTGTTCGAAAGGTAGTCTTGGGAATATCTTCCTTCCTCACCATTAATTGGTGATATCCCGACC
This sequence comes from Viscum album, assembly GCA_963277665.1. Taxonomy (NCBI): domain Eukaryota; kingdom Viridiplantae; phylum Streptophyta; class Magnoliopsida; order Santalales; family Viscaceae; genus Viscum; species Viscum album. The sequence goes on from OY728126.1 coordinate 300,888,064, forward strand.
GAAGGTCCACCTTAGATAAATAACTGGCCCCATGAAGTTGATCGAATAATTATCGATCCATGGAAATAGACACTATTTTTTTATAGTTATTTTTTTGAGCTCCTGAAAATTAAAATAGAGGCTCATTCATCCATCCTTCTTCTTGATGAAGAGGACTAGAGAACCCCACAATGAAGTACACAGGTGTATAAAACCCTTCTCCATATTCTATTGTAACATCTTTTTTAACTATTCCAGCACTACATTGGTTATTCTTAATGATTTCTCTGAGATAAGAAGAGATCCAAAGATATGTTCAATTGAGAACTCAAAATCTCAGTTTGGAGGATGAGAATGAAACTCTTTAGCGAATACATCAGTATAATCCCACACAATGGGAATGTATTTAAACATGATTCATTCCATTTTCTTAATCATTTGAGCTAAATATGCTTGCTCATAAGGGAAATATATCCACACATGGGTTGATTATTTGAAAGGAGACTCAACTTCCTCCATACAATTTTATATAATTGGATGATTCTTCGGGATGTGAATAGTGATCTCCCTTTCCAAGCAGTTGATATTGGCTTTGTATAAGGACAACAAATCCATGACTATGTTAGCGTTGAACACCACTAAAGGACATATGACATGATTTTATGGGATGTTTACACTACCAACATTAATCAGCGATGAGTTATAAAACCATGGATGAAACAATTTCCGCATTCGATATTCTCATAGATAACTTTTCCACCAAATATTGAGGTGTGGTTTGAATAGTTCTACTAATAATGGAAGATATGAACCATTGCACTGAACCAGAATCAAATAGTAAGTTCATGATTCTTTAATGATTAACTGGAGTACTTATCACCACATCATTTTTGGGATCCACCGCAGCTGTAATGATATCATATGCTCCTGTTCCCTTAGATGTTGTGGTTGATTGCCTCCAAAAACCATTAGCTTAAGGAAATTTTTCACATAATTCACATGATCCATGCCGTTGTAACACTACACTGGAGGTTGAATGTTGATCTGAACCATCCTTTATTCTTCAACATTAGAGAGATTTTTCATATCCCTTTGGCATTTCATGGCCAGATGACCAAAACATATGCATTTGAAGCAATTCTTCGTTCTCTTGAGACATGTACAAGGATGATTCTTCCCACAACTTTTACGAGGGGAAAAGTCAGGATTCTTTCTATAATGGTATTTGATTGATGAACTGCCCATGTTGTTCTCCACTTTTCTCTTCTTTTCATTTGGCCCATGAGACCACTAAGAGTATCTTATCTCTCTTTTATCCTTGAGGGGATAATAGACAGTCTCCTCATAACTGTCAAAGTCTCGAATAGCCAAATATTTTCATAGAATCAGCTTTAGTCTACTGAATTAGAGGTCCATCGTTAATTCAATGTTCATGATGAAGCTACCATTAAAGTCATTTATAGTTCACTTCATACGCCACAATGGACTCATCTCCTTTCTTCTTGAGTCTGTGGAACATTCTTTGCATCTTGAGACACAGGGTTCTAGGAATTTTTTTTGAAAAACATCCTCCTGAATTCATAATAGTCCATGGAATCATTTTCCCCTTGGGACTTTTTATTTTTGATGAGTGTATAACACTAATTAGATTCCCCATAAAAATGATAGACCACCAGTACAATATCTCTTTTTCCAAGAACTATTGGATAGAGAATATCCTTTCAATGAAGATAATCCATTATTCCTTGAGGAGGAGATCATAGGATCTGATAAACTAATGAGGCCTTTTCTGCATGAAGTATTCTAAACCAACATGCTATTTCTATAGAGGAGTATAGTGTTACACATGATTTAAATTATTATTCACAACTCAAGCTAGAAGATTAAGTAATTTCATGATGTTTTGAGCACCTTCGCCCATCATATCTGGAATATTATTTGGGAAATCATCATATTTCCTATCACATTGGTTGTTGAAATGTGTTCGTCTATTTCCCTCCCTTAACTAAAAAAAGAAAATATAATTAGAGGTCATCGATACATAGATATTGTGTATAAAATAGAAATATTGAACATAAAATTGGAAACATATAAAGAAATGGTACATTCTAACTTGTGATACCTTAGGTTTAAATATATGTTATCCCTGATCTGTTTCATAAATTATATTCTTATTAGATTTTTTGTCCCCTAATAATGTTTTTTAATAATCTCTTGAATCTACCAAAGCATATCCCCTAGGAATTTTGTAACCAAGAGTGCAGTAAGTCCCATTGTCATTCACTAGGATACCCCATGTGAAACCTGAAACTTCTTGCTACTGTTTTCACTCCTAGATACATCTATGCAAGAGCCACCTCTACTAGCTCGTATGTAGAGAAGGATGTCTTTTATTTATAATCCACATACTCAATACTCACTAAAATTTAGGATAGATTTCTTATACTTATTCTCATACTTATGGTTATCACTAAGGTTTTCTATTCCTAATCTCTATTAATAATAATACCATCCTATGATACCAAATATATTGACCTAAGCCTTTTACATAAAACATTTTATTATTTTATGCATAGCTAATCATCAGTGTACAAGCCAAGGATTGTTAATTCTAGTGTCTTTGATGACTATGTTCATAAAAAATAAAACATGGGGCTAAAAATCACTACTTTATTTAATCATCATAAATATATCATAACTTCTTTTGTGCCCTTAAATATGCATAGGGAACCCTGGGGAACCCATGAGAAAAGTGATGAGGTAAATAGCCCTGTAAGGGAATGAACATAAGGATACATATTAAGCACATGAGTTTGGAAGCATTACACAATGATATTCAAAGAATGGAATACATGAAATCATATCATATGAGCATGGGATCATGTACACATGGAATCATATTAATGTGTTAGAATCATAATACATTTCCTTATTATTGGTCAAGGATAACCGCCAATCTTTTTTCCAATTTTATTACGGTCAAGTCTAGCCACCAATCTCGTTTCACATCACATCTCATGATACCTAAATTTACCCATTGAATTGGAGATCTATCTAGGCACACCAATATGAAAATTTTCATGAATAATAATTCTGTATAAATATTCTTAACACATTTATAATCATACATAGTCAACCATACATAAAACTAATGGTTCCCATGGAAACAATTGGGTAACACTATCGTGTCATAAAAAAACCAATGGGTGTATCATGAATGATTCCATGAAAGGAAAATATTAGAACATACATGGACGTTAATAAGGTAATATAGGCATATAACATGGTAATTGGTATTAAACACAAGTGACAACAAATATGAAATGTATTTTAGAAACATTAGTATTAAAATATTTTTGTGCGGTTTTATTGAAAATACTATAGAGCTTTAAAAGAGAAAAGTGGAAAATCATTTATATAAAACTAGAATAGAAACAATATGGTTTTATTAATAAAATATTTATTTTATAAATACAATGTCTTCTTAAAATAGTGGATATAGTGCACTTGAAATTGTGTAACAATTTGGGAATTTCCCCTAAAACATGTTTTAGTATCATAATGTTCTACGAAGAGTATCTTTTAGAAACATGTATATCCCCAAAAAAGAGTGATGAAAGCGTATTCACAGATGATTTTTTCAAAAATACATAGAATTTAAAATATTTAAATTAATAGATATGATAATCCCATTTTCATATAATAATAGATAAGAAACCCGAATGAACAAAAAGGGTTCGTGTAGAATTTGTTACGATTTATTAGAATGGTGTTGGGTATTGCTAAGAGGACTTATTGGGAGAGAAAAGTGGATTATAATCATTTATAAATCATGATTTCAGTGTTTTGTATGTGAAAAAACATACCCCATCATTTGGTATTACACATAAAAATGCATAACAGAGAGGACAATTGTGATTAAGAGTGAAAGGGAGAGAATCCCTGACCTCATATCCGTAGGTGTTCTCCACTAGTTATTAAAGAGCAGAATACAAAAATTAGTATTATCAATTCATAAATACATAACGCATTCAATATGTATTTGATTTATTATAATCCCTTTTAGTTCATTCAAGGACTTTTTGACTAGTTATAAGGTTCGATTTAAATGTTCGAGCTTATTTGTTTACATAGTTTCAAATATCGGTTCACTAATATTCAAGTTCAGATAAACATGAATGATAGAAGTGGTTGTCTAGAAATGAAGTTATATGATATTAGTGAACATACATGACATTATATTGTTTAAAATTTAATTTGGTTTCTTATATTGAAGTCGAGCTATTATATAAAACTGTAGTGAAAACTGTTTGTGTTAATCACTAGGTTTGATTACAAAGAACACGTTTTGCATTAAAGATTAATACTATTTGTAAAATAGGATTAAAGAAAATAGGATATATTAAATATATAATATTCTGTTCCAACCATATAACAAATGGAATCATGACCAGAAATAAATATTATAATAGAAATTGATAAATTGTTTTCCGTGAATGTGATAAATTAGAAACATCTCAAACAATTATTTTATTTATTTCAAATAAATGGTGGGGAAAGGGAAGAAAAAAAGGAAGTATCCCATTAGCAGGAAAAAATTATAGTACATGTATGTTACTAGATTTATTATACTATTATATTTAAAGGACGTGAGGAATGAAACAAAAATAAATAACTTAAAAGAAATGAAGGAATTGGAAAGAGGAATTTACATCTTGAAACTTCCTTATTTGAGAACCCATTAAGGGGAGAGGTTTGGGAATTTTAAAGAGGTAGAGATATTTTCGACATGGTGGAGGATCTTGGAGAGATATTTTCTCAAAATATTTGAATTTCACTGGGCATGAGATGAGTGATGAGAAGAGGGGGTGAGGGGGGTTATAGTGGAGGAGAGATGAGATTTATCAATATGAAATTCATTAATTTATGATTCCGCCCACAAGATAAGGAATATTCACTCTTCCAGGAAAAATAATTGTAATATTATCATGTGATCTTAATAAAATTGGTCTTACATCAGAATAACCTCATGCATGAGTCAATAGTTAATGTATTTATCTTATAATGTAAATTATGAATTTCACTATTCATAAAATTCAAGTATTTCAGAAAAATCACAAAAATTAACCCTAACCATTAATTGAAGTGTAAAATCCAAAATGAACAAATTTTTTCAAAAATATTTTTATAAATACAATTATTTTATCATTTAATTAAAATAATAATATATTATTAAAATTAGTTTTAACACATTGATTTATTAATTATAAATTATAGTTATATTGTACTTTCAACATGAATATTATTTTGATACTATCATAAGTATTGTTAATATTCATTAGGGTATATCACTTTTCATAGTCCTATGTCACTATTCATAACTATTGGTTACAATTCACAATAAATTAAGGTTTTCTTATCGGACTCCAAATAACTTACTAATTGTAATGTGTATGTTGGCTTTTAAAAATTCCAAACACAGAATTGACAAAATTATGTTTAAAGATCACTTCGCACTTATTAGTTAATTATGTTGTGTTTTCATGTACTTTTTTCATATTTTTAATAATGGAATTTCCATTAAAAAACCTTGGATCATTACAATCTCATTATGCAGATTTAAATAGATAAATTTTATTTTAGTTTTTTTGTATCTTCTACTTAATAATTCTAATACACTTGGAATTTCGGTTGTTGGATTGTTTGTATTGGATATTCATGTTTTAAATAATTTAACAATATGTATTAATATCTTAGGTCAATATAACTATATTTTTTTTGGAATGATTCTTGAATATATTTTTTAAAAATATATATTTATAATATATGATGTTCAAACATGTATGAATCAAGATGGGTATTGAGGTATTGATTTTTCGTATCAATATTGATTCAATGATACAAGTTTGATGTTATACAACAATTAATGTTTATGAGGTGTATTTAAAACCCATTTATTATATTATTTAATGGATCATTCTTATTTAATGTTATTTAACTGTTAAGATTTAAATTATTTCATACAATTGGTTTTGATTTTAATTATATAGACGTGGAATGAGATTCCAGTTTCTCTTTCGTTTCTGTTAGAAATATTGCATATTCAATATTTGTTTTTTTGCATAGTATATACTAAATAATATTTTTATTTAAGATTAATATCAAAAAAATTGGGTATTTTCATATATGTACAAGTTTATCTCGTTTATTAGGTTATCTTTTAGAAATTACCTATGTTATAGTGGGATAAAATCTGAAACTGTCTTCTTTAGGACATATTTTTTATAATGAACCTTTCTAATTTTATAATGTTTATATACATCTGACTGAAAATGTTGCATAATTAAAATTTTCATTTTAATGAGATATAATTGGTCATGTTATGTTACAATTTAATGGGGAATATGATTCAAATGTTACTAAACAATAAAGATATTTCTATTTCAATCTCATTTTAATATGGATTAGTTATGCTATATTTGACGCTGAGGTAAATAATATTCTCGTTATTTGATAATCTCATTAGTTTTCTCCTACAATGATTATTTATATATTTTTTAATTTAATATCATCATTTTAATAAAAAGATCTTTAAATTATTATCTAAATAGTTTTAAGAAAAATTGATCATATTTTATCATTCGTCGAGATTCTTTTTATAACATTTCTATATTACATTTATTTATTTCAACAATATTATTTGTAGAACCCTATTAATTTTAATTCTTCTCCCATTATAATATATTTAATTTTTTTTGATAGAATTCAAAATGTACATCACCAAGATAAAAATAACTCTATTTACTCATGTTTTGCAGAGGTAATTAAATTATAACAAATTTACAGAAATTATACTATAAATTTATATGTTATATACATATTTTTTTAACATTCATGAAATATTTTTTGTATTCATAAGATATGAACAATCCCAATTTTTTACGTAAATACCAGTATTTTTACAAACATAATATTACTGATAATGAGTGGATAATATATTCTAAAACAGTACATTGACAATTTTTTAAAAAATTATAATTCAAAATTAATTTTATTTTTTATGTAAACTTGTCAAAATTATCTTATGGTGATTTTTTGGTATTTTTTTATGGTTTCAATTTTTTGATGAGTAGTGAAAAATACTTAATTTTAATTGAAAACAATATGTAGTTTATCTAAAAATATATGTTATATTAGTTCAATTATGTAACAATGAAACCAATTTTAGTGATTGGAATCAATTTGGAACATAAACATTATACGAAAATATTTCAAACTTTTTTTAATTTTCTTGCTTTAACCCACCTGGTCATCCTGTCTACAGGATTAATATAAAATTTTTGTATTCCGCTTATATGATTGGGATTTGGGAAATTTGATTACATACTAAGAATAAGAATATATTTTAATTTATAATAAATTGAACAAAGTTTGTGTGAAAAAAATATTATTGCATGTACTTAGAATTAATTACATCGATTAAAATAACAATTCGCTTAATAAGGGGAAAAACCATAAACATAAGGTAAAATATCCTAAAACATGTCAAAAATACATTATTTTTTGACATTTAAACCCTCAAATCCATATAATCAAATATTATATATTATGTTATCCACATAAATTAGAAAAAAGTTGGTGTTATTCCATATTTAAAATTTTGATAAAATGCCATTAATCCTCCACTATAAAAAGGGACTCATCCCTCCCAATTATTCAATCTTCTAAAGCCTTTTAATCATAAAAATTATACTAATAAAAACTCCCAACATCCCTAATATCATCATAGAATATTCACACCAGGCATAAGGAAATCAAATACAGTATTTTGTTATAAACTATATGGAGTTTCCCGAATAAGATGTAACTTTCCTCAGTGATCAATTTTGTTTCATTTATTTCATCACCACAGAAATTATTTTCATATCATTATTATATTGTAAATTCAGTATCATTAATATACTATGATTTATTAATTCTAATATTTTACTTACGCATTCACTAACATACATAAAATGGGATACACAACCATGGTTTGGGTGTACATTGAACTACTGCCTTGTGAATTGATGTCATTTGTTCTTCAATTACCACAATTAATTGTTGATAATAATGCTTAATTTATATTTTATATTGTAACAACTTGTCCCAAGGGGACGTGTCGTGACTACCCAAACCCGCTTTCTATAGGCCAGGGGCTGGCGACTAGCACTGGAAAGGTGCATCTTTTTTACATGAAGGAATTTTCTATTTATCCAGTACAGACACAAAGTCCAAGAATGAAAGAAGAAACAAAAAAGTAAATTGTTCTAGTAAAAGAGTGCTGAATGTAAAGGGTGCCGAAATAAAAGCTCAATTGAAAGTAAAAGTACAACTGAAATGTAAAAAATAGCGGAAAAGTGAAATGAATCTCCTGGATCATCCACCACGGGTCCTACCTGAATGGTAGGTACAACTCACGATCAATATTCCATATGTCACGTCATGCCAAATTTTACACCTTTGAGTACCATCTAGTATTGGCTCCCTCATCCTCGATCAATGTCGTCTATCTTATGCATAAGACACAATAAGGTGCAGGCATAGCCCATGTAAGGGTGAGTATAACAATACTCAGTAGTGACCTCGAGACCTCGTAGGTCATTCATAGTTTCACAATGGAAAATAAAACAATGAAATAACTAAACTCTACTTAGGTATTTTCCCATACATATACCTATGTTATAATGATATACTAATTTCATGAAAGTGGGAAGAATAACACGAAGGTGGAAATACGACACATTTAATTCAATGAAGATGTAAGTACCACACAGGTAACAACACGACAGTAGAATTACCAAAAAAAGGTATCACCATGAAGATAAAAGCACCACATAGGTAACACCACGATTCTAGAAGTACAACATAGGTAACACCAAGAAGATAGAGATAACATACAGGTAACACAACCAAGTTATATGTTCCACAAAGGTAACACCACGAAGTGAGATATACCACACAGTTAACACCACAAAGACATAAGTACCACATAGGTAACACCACAAAGATAATACCACAATGGTATGTGACTCAGCTCACAAAGGTATAACAAAAGTTCACATCTAGAAATGATTAGTAATATGACTATATCATCTAATTCGGTTATGTAGCACTGTTTTTTGACCCACACAAGTTCAATAGGTAACTCACCATTGCTGACACACAAATTATTTGACCCACACAAGATTGGTTGGCGCTGACACACACAGGATCATTGAGCACTGGCCAACACAAGATCTGACCCACACATGTTCGGTATATGCTGACCCACATATGATTTTTGAGCGATGTCCGACATAAAATTGGATAGATGCTGACCCAAACTGGATTGATGATTTTTTTTAACGTTACAACATGTTATCAGATTCCTCGTACATGTTGTGCTCAAGTTCTGTAGAATCATTCCATTGAGATATAAGTAAGAAGTCTACAAAAAATAAGCTACAAAATGTAGTATCCCAAAGGACCATCATGTCGTAAGGGATCCAACACAAATGATGGTGCGTCAATCGAATGCTCGATTTGTGAGTTATAAGCATTTTAGTTCCGGGGCCCCGGTTGAATTCGAGTTCGATTTAACTGGGCTATACTTCAACCATCTCCAAAACTCAGGTGGAGTATAACCAAAATATTTTCTCTCTCCAAGGGTCCCAACTACATAGATGGTTCGTCAAACAGACATCTAGTTCTCATGATATGGCCATTTATGTTTTTTTTGGTCTGGTTGGCCCCAGGATCGGTCCGACCCAGTCGGCCATACCCAATCTGAGATGGGCCGTAGAGGGCTTGGCACACTTAACCAAGGTCTTTCCTGGCCCTCAAAGGGGCTTCCCGGCCTGCAACAGAGCGGCTTGGCGCTCAAGGGGTGGCCTGCAAGGGGGCGTACCACAAAGGGGCGGACCGAAAAAGGTGACCCACAAAGGGGGCCCATCCCGCAATTGAGCAGCCGCAAGGAAGTGGCTCACTGGGCAGGTGGACTAGCCGCATGAAGCGTGCCCCGACCTAGATGACACCAGGGGAGTGAGTCCCCCGGTCTCTTGAATTTCATGGAGTCCATTGGGTTTTTTTGAAATGGAGGTGCCACATGGATGTTGCCCAGTCACCGCGGAACCCAGACAACATCTTCCTTCTCCTCCGCGGCTTTGGACATAACCTCTTGCTTGCCGGCGGAATACTAGTCACACCACCATCATCTTCCAGGGATGACATATGTTCCAGCATCCACCACCGACCACTGCGGCCCCTTGATCATCGGGGGCGCATGACTGCGCACCGCAACTCCTCCACGACCGTACGGTGCTGGCAATTTTTATGACTGCCACGACCTAGTGCCATGACCTCCTCTTGTGGAGTGAATCTATGAGCCACCATCATTATAGTAGGTATGTGCCGCTGCGACAATGGTCATCCACATAGGCATAAGGTTAAAAAGGTAGTAGAGGGTTCAGGCCGGGTTCGTAGTACCACGCCCTCCGCGTTATCTTGTAAGCACGAGGGATGATTTAAGGGTTCAAGAAATTAACTTTAAATAAAAAAAATATAAAACCCCTATTTGATGTTATTGGAGAGCCACCATGATTGTGGATGGGGATTATTTTTCTCCATCCTCTATGACTAGCTTACAACGACATCGCCAGTATGTCATTCTTTAGTTCGTGGTTCGGTGTCTCCCACCACATCCTACTGGAACTATCTCTGTTCTCATTGTGTTCGGCGTCTCTGCACTTTGTCAGCACTTCGTGGCTTGTAGAATCACTATCGAAAACACTCCCCACGTTCAATATAAATATTAGAGGGGAGGGTGTTAAACGTTTGTAGAATTAGTGGATGCCCATTAATTAAGAACCATCCTAATTACCTAATGAAGTTGTTACAAGGATCGAAGGGTCAAACAATGTAATGGATCGACACATTGTTGGTCCCAAACTCCACTTTTCCATTGATAAAGAAGAAAGAAAAATAAAAATTAACTATGTTATTTTTATTATTCTTTTATAATTCCTAAAACATATATTTTTATTCGAGACCAACTATGATCAAAGTTAAGTGTCCCTTAAGTTAATCATGGCACTCTGGATTAAACGGTGCCATCAGATTATAAATCCAAGAATCGGATCAAAAGTTAGAAATTTCCTCTTGCGTGTTTATTGAACGTACCTTATAAAAAGTTCATAAATTCCTTCTGAGAACTCTGGGCCTCGAAATCATGCACAATTAATTTCTCAGACTCGTAATAATTAAATACAATTAACAAAATTTAAAGGAAAATTAGGCTTTTTACCTTCTCCCCACCTTATGTTTTCCCCATAAGCCAAAATATAGACTAAGGAAACAAATGCATGTATTGAGAAAAAATCGCAGTCTCCCACTCCCATGTGCTCTCATGGAGGATCTCATGATTCCAGAGTATGCGCAACATTGGTATCGATCACCCATATAGGAATCTCTCCCATCGATCCCAATCTCCATTGGAACCACCATAGACGTATCCCCATAAACAAAGTCCTTCTCTTCATGGTCGATGATGTGAGTTGTGTCAGACACATTTCTCGTAACCTGAGATACCTGGAAGAAGTCGAGCACCTTATCCAACTCTAGTGGATGTTCCACGAGGTATGCCACAACCTCTATCCTCCGATGTATCAGAAATGGTCCAATAAACCTTAGTGATATCTTTCCACCTCGACCGAATCTTCATAGTCCTCATTGTGGAGAGGCTTGTAAAAATATGTGGTCCCCCTCATGCACTCTAAATGTCTCTTCTACCTGTGAGCATAAGAATTCTGTCTACTCTGTGCAGTTTTCATCCTCTCATGTGTAATGCCCCGACCCTAGCTACCTAGAGTTGATGCATTATTTTAATAAATTGGCTTGATTAAAATAAATCATGTCCCGAAGGACAGATCAGTTTAACAGTCTTTGAAAATAGAGTACATATAATAATGTTACATTTCACATTATAACATACAATGCAAAAAAGTTAATCTTTTATGAACTCAATTATTCCCTTAGCTTAACCCTACATATCAATTAAAATGCACTTCTTGGAATACTAGAAAAAATAAAACATAGAATGGGGTGAGCTAAAAAGATCATTAAGGGTAAGCAATACAACATAAGATAACATAAATTTTAAGCATTATGAATAATTGAAACCAATGCCATTACGAATAATAAACATGAATATTGTTATGGCACGAATAAGAGATGAGTAAATAATTCAACAATAAAACATAATAATGGGTATTATACTAATCGAATGACAACAAGAACCATAAAAATTATTTTCAAAATGAGGGAATTTATAATGCCGAACATTATGAAACATTTTTTCAAGGCCTTGGCCATGACGTTTAAAAATTATTAAGGCCTCATCCATAATAATAAATCAAAATTGGGAAAGTTCCTCAGCCAATTCAACAACTAGTTGTCTCATGAGATATACCGATGCATCGAGGAGCTATAGAAGGCCCCACACATCACATACCAAGTCCAATACATTCCTCATATTAAAAGGTTGAAATATAACATAAACATTCATATTAAAACAAGCATACGAAATGTCAATAAATTAGACATAAACCATGAATGGTATAAAAATTGAACATCCAAAATTAAACATATAATAAATAATTCAATACAAAATGTAATATTTTATTATAATAAAATCAACCTCAATAAAAAATAATATCCAGTAAATGATGATGACATACTATAAAATGATTAGTAAAACATTTTGAGAGAAATATCCTTTTTGTAAAATCATTCAAAAGTAAAACATTTATAAAGGAAGTAATTTAAAATTGATTTTCAAATAAAAGTTTCCCATACCACTTTGAAACTTTTGAAAAGAATTATAATTTCAAAAAATTAATGTCCATATAAATAAATACTTTAAATTATTTCGAAAACATGTACATTAATTAAAAATATTTAGAAAGATAAACATTTAAATCATTAAAAATTATGATCATGATAAATAGTAACATTCACAAATCCTTAAAATAATCATTTTGAAATCATTTAAATGAAAAATATACATGTATGATAGAAATGTCCAAGTAAATACTTACACATAAACAATCTCAGATAATAATGAGATTGAGGAATTTACAGTTACCAATTTGGTATCTTACGAAACGTACACCCCATGAAAGGAGTATCATACAATGAATATGTAAATAATCATAAATTTATTTTTATTACACAATGAAGACAATTTTGGGTAGTACATAAACCACAGAAAAGATAATAGAGGAAATATGGCATGAATCTCACGGGAATAAAGAGTGAGATGAAAACCCCTTACCTTGCACTTTCTTTTAGTCGAGGATACGTTTATCCTCCTGTATAAAGACCATAATATGTTATTAAATTATACCAGAACCATATTTAAATTTATGATATCAGATATTATTCATTTATGACATTACACTACCCATTAATAATAATTTCCATGTTAAATTAACAATTTGGGTAATTATCGAATCCTTTATCGTACGTGTTTTAACTTTTTACTCTTGATTGTATCACTTAGATAATGATTTAAATACTTACAAAATATAAAACATGATTGATATATAATTCATATTTAGAATATAAATATTTATAATAGACATTTATATGAAATGGAAAACATGGTTTATGGTGATGGTAGTTTGTGTGTACTCATAAATGTTGTTTTCATTTTCATATCGTATTGAACAGAACTAAATGAATAAGATATATTTATGTACAGATATATATATATATATATATTCAGTATAATTATTATGTCATATATTACATACTTATTATAAATTTATTTTTATAATCGTCGATGAATGGTGAACTTGGAAATGAATCTCATCATGTCATGGAGACGGTAATCCGTACATACGCACGCGAAACAAATTTCATTATTTTGATATTAAAATAATATATAATTGGATGGTATATCATATATACATAATAATTATCATGTTATATTTATTATTTACATCAATTACACATCATTATTATACCCATCCAAATAATAATGTATTGAATAAAAATTACACCACGACGTGGAGCCGGTAAGCCGTTTGTACCCACGTATGGTGACATGTCATTAAATGGATGGATAGAATAATTAATATGGTTGTAACATATAACAATATGTAGAAGATCCCAGAGTTATTATTTTATAATGGAAATAACAAAGAATGTATAATTGGAAGAAGAAAGGAACATGAAAGAGGTTGGTGGAATCATTACCTCTTCTTCGGGTTCTTCCATTGGATTTGATCAAAAGTGATCCATAGGATGACATTATGTTCAAACCAAGTCCACAAGGTTAAATTTTTGGAATTTTGGAGGATATTTGGGTATGGTTTGCACGAGCCAAATGGATTTGGAGGTGTGAATTAGTGAGAAGGGTGAGTTCCCTTTTATAAGAAGGGTGAGTGAAAATTTTGGAAACAATTAAAGTATTAATTTATTATACAATCATATTTGGTGTATAATGGTTAAAAATAAATTTAATTAGAGAAATAGATGGTTATGGGTTGTAATCCTCTTAAATAATAGATTTTAGACAAGTTTAGGTTTCCATTTTAACGTTACCTTTTAGATTTAACTCTTAGTTAAATAGTTTATCTTTTACTGTGTCTTCTTATATTCTTACTCTATATGGTTAATAAACATACTATAAACATCCAAGAGAACTACAAGTGGCTCATTAATGACATAAACAATATAATTTACACTCTTTGTCTGAACCTTACATTTTTGGAATATTATATCAACCAATAATATAGTATTTGTTTTAAATATCAATTTATGTCAATTTTGACACTATTTGGTTTTTTGTTTCTGAAAGACATCACAACATGATTACTTTGAACAAGATACATTTAATCATCCCTAAAATGTCTTATTCACCTATAAAATTCGTGGATGTCATAAAAACATTGAATTTATATTTATTTTTTACGTATAATACCATTTATTTGATTCTTTGATCAATAAGGTAATTACTGCATCGGCAATTTGTCTTAAATAAAATTAATTATTTAAAGTCTAAAATTTATAAATCAAATACCATGATATAGGAAATATTTTTGTCTTTCTAAATAATATTTATTTTCTAATTTATCTTATGTATAACACTATAATAAAAATTGTTTAGTTAATAAAATTTTAATTTAAAACATTAAACTCTTGTTTAAATTAAATAATAATAAATGTCCTAATCTAATCCAAGTGGACCTAAAGTATAATATTTTATTCCTAAGGATTTTTTTGGTCGATATAAACTTGTCCAATATAATTAGGAAATGTTTTAGTGTAATATTAATATTATTTTTACCCTTAATTACCCTATTTACTTTTAACTATGGTAAATAAAAGTAAAAAGTTACTATTCACGAAATGTTATTTTTATCTTATTTACCACATTTTACTCTTTGATATTAACTGCGTCTCTTAGATTTTATAATTTCTACTCACAAAATCTGTAATATT
Source organism: Viscum album (assembly GCA_963277665.1). Classification (NCBI taxonomy): domain Eukaryota; kingdom Viridiplantae; phylum Streptophyta; class Magnoliopsida; order Santalales; family Viscaceae; genus Viscum; species Viscum album. Next base: position 300,903,568 of record OY728126.1, read on the forward strand.
ATTTTTTATATGAATTTGTAAATTATCATAGGAGGTGGGTAAAAGACGGTGAAAAGTCCAATAAAATTTTTATATATCTAAAATTATTCTAAACTCACTTCAATTAATTACATTGAAAATATATAGGTATTATAAATATATTTTGTCCTTAATTAAATTTAAATAAAATAAATAATTATTTAAATAAAAATTCAGTTTTAAAGTATAACTTAGTGTTTTTTCACTATTCATCAAAAATTGAATGTTTTCAGAAAAATACCAAAAATTCAGCATAAGCTAATTTTGATATTATGAATCCAAAAATTATGTTCATTTTACCAAATTCAAAACATAGATGTTTCATTTAATAATTTAAAATTATTTCCCATTGTCAAAACTAAAATGTGTATTTTTAAGAAACATTATCTATCAAAAGATTGAAAGCAGTTTATGTTTAATCTCGAAGTGAAATTACATAAAGTGACCATAATTGGAATAAATGGTAAAAATATAATACATATTTACTTTCACAACATTAGAATGTATAATTTATCACTATAAATTAATTTGATTAAAAAAGGATTTATTGGTTAAAATATAGTATTTTTCAATATTCAACCAAATATGAAAGTTATCATAAAAACCCCAAATATTTATTGAAACTAAATTCTTATGTCCCAATTCAAAAGAAGAAGTTTATTATGTAATACTGAATATATAATAGTTTCAAATATTATATTTTATAAATGATTCTCCATTAAATGTCGGTAAAAGTACATTTGTTTAAAAAATACTTATTTTTTCTGGAAAAAAAATTGTTTTTACATTATATCATAGAAACTCAGAATATGGATTATAAAATTATAAGGATTATATATATTTCAATATTCAGTTAATACTATTCATAACTGTGTTTGAACGACTATTTTGGTATGTTATGGTGTTCTTAAACTCGGTGTTGAATGTAGTGCAAGTTATTGAATTACTTTGAAAAAATAATGTACTTTGAAATCTTGGGGTGTTACATTCATCCCTCCTTCAATAAATTATGTCCTCGCAATTTGAAATTTTTCTTAGAAAATAAAATTATGAAAATAGAAAATACCATTGTTGGAAAATCCACATGGAAAATTGGGTTAATAAAATTTAGTCTTAATAAGAGGAAAAGAGGAATGAAAAAGTCACCATCAAATTGTGTTCTCGATTATGAGAACATTGGTGGAAAATAGAGACACATAATTTGAGGAAAAACATATATATTTATAAGGGGTGATTGGGGTCATCAATCACAAACAATTGTAGAATTGTGGGCCTCAAAGCCACCAATCTATGATGATTTAAATTACCATAGGTTCAACAAAACGTAAGGTATTAGGATAACACATTTTTGGTTATTATATACATTATCTAAAGATTAATAATTTATTTCTTCATAGAATAAGAGAAGAAAAAAATGTATAATTGTGATGTATATTTCCATACTTTAACTAATTTCTACCACAAACTCATCTTTCACACTAAAAGACAATAGAACATAAAAAATATTCTATTAATCCTATTCATTTCAGGTTAAAAAATGAATTTATAATTCATCTACTAGAACCTTTAAAATTCTAAATTATTCAATCTGTGACATCTCTTCGGCCAGTGATATGTGATACATTGTTGCCTCCCTTCTTTAGTGAGGTCAAGTCTCACGACCTTCCTAGACGTGACGGGTTGCTGATGGACCTCTGGGTTGCCTTTTTTATAGAAATAAAAAAATACCCTTAACATTGTTATCTGATTTCAAATATAATCTTTTCTAGACATTAGAATTATCTGAAATACATATATCCAAACTCCTCGTCCAAAATTTATAAGGAAGATAAACATAATGAGGATCCTTTTTTCAGGTAAAAAAATTTGAATGACTTCATCATGTATTTTTTTACAATACCCTAACATCCTTATTTACCAAAATCAACCGTCTCTTATTCTAAAATCACTACCTCATTATCAGGACCATATTAAGGACTACTTTTCCCTCAACCATGTATTTTAAAAAATGTGTAGCTTACTATAATTCATTTTTTTAAGAACTATATAATCTGAAATCCACAATAAAATAGTACTACAGTACAATCCTTATTTATCTCTATAATTAATGTAACCAGAATACTATTTATACAACTCTCAAATGAAATAACAACATAAGAACAGTAGTCATTCCTCTTCATAGGAGTTAGTATTATAACTTGATTATAATCCAACCACTTCATTTTCATTATACTCTTATGATTTGGAAATTGGTTTTCATAGTGTCACAACTCCTTGCAGAGGAAACATTGTACATTTGAAACCTTTTTATTACCCTTGCAATCACGTACTTGGTGTCCTTTTTCTCCACACTTATAAAAAACTCACATTCCCTTCATGAAAGTTATAGGTTGTTTCTTCCCACAGTTATCACATATGGGAAAAATCCCCTTTTTCATCATCCATTTATCCATCTTTCTCTCTTCCATTATTTTCCTCTCTTACTTCCCTTCAAATCCATTGGACTCAGAAAATTATTTACATATCCTATAAACACGTGATAATATTTCTTTATATATTTAGAATACATGATAGACTATTTCCCTTCTTACTATTGGATTAATACTGTGAATGATATGATCCTTATTACTCTTTGTATCATACGTATTGTTGGAGTTCACATTCCTTCTACAGGGTGCCATTTATATACAATGCCATACACTAGTTTAGTTTATGAATTTCAATAAATTATTCCAAACGTGTAAAATACCTAACATAAATTGAATTGTTTATGGATATAATCCATAATCACAAAATTTATTTCTTTGAGGAGGTATATATACCCATAAACCCTTTATAGTGGTTTGTAATGAAAAAGAGAATTATCCTAAGCATATCCCCTGAGAGTGTCGTAACGAAGAGTGCAGCAAGGCCTATTTTCATGCACAACTTCCCATTTGAGTCTAGAACAATGTGGTGTTTTCGGGTTTTAGCCCTAGGTACATCTGTGCCAGAGCCGCCTCTTCCTGCTCATATCCAGACATGGATTTATTTTCTTATAAAACTCAAAAAATTTCTACATTACCAAAATTCTAGGAAGTTCGTCTATACAAATCCTCAAAGTCTATCTTTGGGTAATGTTCTCAAATTAGAGTTTATCTTAATATTGTTTCAAACATTATTACTAAACATCATTTGATACCAACTGTAATGCCCCGACCCCTGTTACCCAGAGTCGGTGCATTATTTTAATACATTGGCATGATTATAAAGAATCAAGTCCCGAAGGACCGATCAGTTCAGCAGTCTCGGAAAATAGATTACATACAAGAATGTTACATTTCAAATTATAACATACACCACAATATAAGTTCTCCTTTATGAACTCCATTAATCTATTATCTTAACCCTACATATCAATCAAAATTAACTTTTTGGAATCCTGGGAAAAATAAAACAAATAAATGGGTGAGCTCAAATGCTCTGTAAGGGTAAGAAATACAACAGAAGTTAACATAAATATTATGCATGGTGAATAATTGAAACCAATGCCATTACGAATAATAAACATGAATTATTTTATGGAATGAATATGATCTGAGTAAAATAATGACATAATAAATCATAATCATGGGAATTATACTAATCGAATGGCCACATGAACCATCAATATTATCTTCATAATAAGGAAATGTATAATGCCAAATATTCTGAAACATTTTGTCAAGGCCTTAGCCAAGACGTCTAAAAATGATTATGGCCGCGAACAAAACCATAAATCAAAATTGGAAAAGGTTCATGACCAATTCCACGTCATGTTGTCTCATGAGACCTACCGATGCATCGAGGAGCTATATCGGGCTCCACCCGTCACTTACTTAGTCCAATACATTACTCATATGAAATGTTTCAAATATAACATAAACATTCGTATTAAAACTAGCAAACGAAATGTCAATAAATTAAACATAAACCATGAATGGTATAAAAATAGAACATCAACAGCCAAAAATATCATAACTCATTCAATACAATATGGAATAATTTATTATAATAAATCATCCTCATTCAAAAATAATATCCAGTAATGGATGCTGACATAGTTGAAAATGACAAGTAAACCATTTTGAGAGAAATATAGTTTTTGTAAAATAATTTAAAAGTCAAACATTTATAAAGTAAGTAATTTAAAATAGATTTTTGAATCAAAGTTTCCCATACAACATTGAATCTTTTTAAAATAATTATCATTTCAAAACATTCATGTCCATATAAATAAATCATTAAAATCATTTCAAAAACACAGACATTAATTAAAAATATTTAGAAAGATAAATCTTTAATACATTTAACGTTATGATCCTGGTAAACAGTACCATTCAAAAATCCTTAAAATATTCATTTTTAAATCATTTATATGAAAAAAGGACATAGATGATAAAAATGTCCCAGTAAATACTTACACAAAAAAATCTCATATAATAATAATGAGATTGAGGAATTAACCCTTACCAATTTGATAACTTAAGAAATGTACACCCCATGAAAAGAGTATCATACCATAAATATGTAAATTCAAATAAATTAATTTTTATTACACAATGAACACAAATATGGGAAGTACATACACAACACAAAATTTAATAGTGGCAATATGGCATGAATCTCACTGGAATAAAGAGTGAGATGAAAACCCCTTACCATGCACTTTATATTAGTCTAGGGTATGTTTAACCTCCTGTATAAAGACCGTAGTATGTCATTAAAATATAACAGAAAAATATAAATATTTATGATATCATAAATTATTCATTTATGACTTTAAACTACCCATTAATTATAGTTTCTATGTTAAATTAATATTTTGGTAAATAATAGCTTTCTTTATCGTACATATTTTATCATGTTAATATTGATTGTATCACATAAATAAGGATTTCAATACTTAAAGAATATAAAAATTGATTTATATATAATATATATTTAGAATATAAATATGTATATTAGACATATATATGAAATGGAAAACACCATTTACGGAGACGATAGTCCGTACGTACGCATAAACGTTGTTTCCGTTTTGATATCGTTTTGAACAGAACTAAGTGAATAAGATATATGTATGTACATAAATATATATATATATATATATGTCTCCAGTAGCATTATTAGGTCATATAATACATAATTATTATTAATATATTTTAATAATCTTCGATGAATGGTGGGCTTGGAAATGAATGTCATTGCATCGTGGAGATGGTGATCTGTATGTACGCACGAGCGAAAATATCATTATTTTGATATTAAAATAATATATTATTGGATGCTATATCATATATACAGAATAATTATCATGTTATATTTATTATTTACATCAATTACACATCATTATTATACCCATCCAAATAATAATGTATTGAATAACAATTACACCACGACGTGGAGACGGTAAGTCGTACGTACGCAAGTATGGTGAAATGTATTTCAAAGATGGATAGAATAATTAATATGGTTTTATAATATCACAGTATATATAAGATACTGGATTTATTAGTTTAGAATGTAAATAACAATGAAAGAAGAAGTGGAATAAGAAATAAACATGAAAGAGGGTGGTGAAATCATTACCTCTTCTTTGGCTTCATTATTTTTATTTGATCAAAAGGGATCCATTGGATGGATTTATGATCAAACTAAGGCCTTTAGTAATATGTGGTGGATGTTGGGAGGATATTTGGACTGGGTTTGGCCGATCCAAAAGGCTTTGGAGGTGTGAATTAGTGAAAAGGGGAGTGCCCTTTTATAAGAGGGGTGAGAGGCACTTTTGGAAAAGTTAAATGTATAAATTTATTATAAAATTAAATTCGGTTTGAAATGGTTAAATATGAATTTATTTCGAGCCTTTGGTGGTTATGGGTCGAAATACTCTCAACAAATAGGTTTTAGACAAGTTTAGGTTACCATTTTAACCTTATATTTTAAATTTAACTCTTAGTTAAATAGTTTAGCTTTTATAATGTCTTCTTGAATCTTACTCTATATAGTCAATAAACTTACTCTAAACTTAAAATAGATCCTAAAGTGGCTCATTAATGACATATATAATATGATTTAATCCCTTTGGCCTAACCTTACATTTTTAGGAATATTATATCAACCAATAATATAGTAATTGTTTTAAATATTAATTAATGTCAATTTTGACACTATTTGGTATTTTGTTTTCTGGAAAGTCATCACAACTTGATTACTTCGCAAGTGATACATTTAACCATCCCTAACATGTAATAGTCACCCAAACGATTCGTGGATGTAATACAAAAATTGAAATTATTTTTATTTTAATATTTATAATACCATTTATTTGATTCTTTCATTAATAAGGTAATTACTGCATCATCATTGTGTCATAAATAAATTTAATTATTTAATGTCTAAAAATTATAAATAAAATACCATGATGTAGGAATTTTTTTTATATTTATAATTAATATTTATAGTCGAATTTATCCTATTTATAACTCTATAATAAAAATGGATTAATAAATAAAAATTGAATTTAAAACTTTTAACTCTTCTTTAAATTAAATAATAATAAATGTTCTAATGTAATCCAAGTGGATCTAAATGATAATAATTTATTAATAAGGTTATTTTTGGACGATATAAACTTGTAAAATAGAATTAGGACGTGTTTGAGGTTAATATTAAAATCATTTTTACCCTCAATTACCCTATTTACTTTTAACCGTGGTAAATAAAAGTAAAAAGCTAATATTTACCAAAAATTATTTTTATCTTATTGAACCAAATTTTACCCCTTTATATTAACTATGTCTCTAGGATTTTATAAATTCTACTCACATAAGAGGTAAAATTATGTTTTATGTTAATTTGTAAATTCTCATAGGAGGTGGGTAAAAGACGGGGAAAAGTTCAATAATATATATATATATATATATATAAAATTAATCTAAACTAACTCCAATTATTTAATATGAACTTATATATGTATTATGTATCTATTTCGACCTTAATGAAATTTAAATAAAATTAATAATATTTTAAAAAAATTCGGTTTTAAACTATAACTCAGTGTTTTTTCACTATTCAACAAAAATTGAATGTTTTTAGAAAAATACCAAAATTTCACCCAAAGATAATTTTGATATTCCGAATCGAAAAATGAAGTCCATTTTAATAAATTCAAAACTGATAAGTTGAATTTATTAATTTAAAAATAATTTCTGTTGTCAAAACCATAAGAGGTATTTTTAATAAACATTATATATCAAAATATTGACAATTGTTTATTTCCAATCTCAAAGTGAAATTACATAAAATGACCAGAATTGGACTAAATGGTAAAATATAATCTATTTATACATTTAAACCATTAAAATCTATAATTTAACACTATAAATTTTTTTGATTTAAAAAGTTGGTTTCAGTTAAAATATAGTATTTTTCACTATTCACCCAAATATGAAAGTTATCAGAAAAACACCAAAAATTTATTAAAACTAAAATATTATGTCCCAATTATAAAGAAGAGTTTATTATGTCATATTAAATATATAAAATTTTCAAATATTGGATTTTAAAAAGGGTTCACAATTAAAAAGAGGTAAAAGTGCATTTTTTTAAAAATACTTCTTTTATCTGAAGAAAATATATTAGTTCTTAAATTATATCTAAGAAACTAAAAAAATGGATTATAAAATTATGAAGATTATATATAGTTCAAAATTCAGTTAATACTATTCATAGTCACATTTGAACGACTAGTTTGGTACGTTATGGTGTTCTTGACTCGATGTTGCTTGTAGTGAAAGTCATTGAATTACATTGAAGAAATAATGTACTATGAAATCTTGGGGTGTTACATCCTGGATGACCTTCATCTTTTAAATGGTAGCCCATACAAACTCTAGATCCATAAGTGCTAACTCCCTTGGGTCCGTCCAACATAGAAGTGATCTTCATGGTCGGTTGTATAGGTCCTCAAATGGTTCCATACCGATGGTGGAGAGATAATTGTTGTTGTATGAGAGCTCCACCAAAGGCAAGTGATCCTCAAAACTATGGAAAAAATCTATGATGTGAGTACGAATCTTGTCCTCATGCGTCTTAATGGTCTGCTCCTTCTGAACATCCATCTAAGGATGAAAAGCGGTGTTCAAACGAAACTGAATTCATCTTATATTTTTTAAATCAAAATTTTTTCATAATTCAGTTGATACCATTCATTTTGAAAAACATAAGGGATAGGTTATATTCCATAAGAAAAATATTTTCAATAATATATTATATTTAGGTAACATTCACCCCTGCATGTTACACAAGCAAACGAGTAAGGTCAATCTTGCGTGTAATGCATGCTAACCATGTCGTTCCGTGTAACTTATGCCATGTTGGGATTGTGTATAACATATAACAAGTCAATTTTACTAGAAAAATAATTAAATTCCATTATTTATAAATGGAATCATTTACTTAATTCATTGCAATATATAAATAAAAATTTATTTTAGTTTTAAATAATGGTCCATAAAAACCCAGGGTGTTACACTCAACCCCCATAAAATGATTTTTCCATAATAATTCATCTGGTTTAAAATAGAAGAAAAATATTTGCATCATGATATAATGGAGAGTGCTAAAGAAAAATTTCTGTATAATTATAACAACCACAAAGATATAAATTTATGATTCCCTGTGAGACCATCTGAATTATCAAAAACATAGTAATATGAAAAAAAAAATTGGATTCAAGATCCTCTTTCGTAAAGATAATTAATTTTCATGAAATGAAATTCCTGCATGATTTTCGGAAAAATTACACATTTATTTTTTGTTGATCTAAATAACCTCTTTCTATAAAAAGGAAAAGGTGTCTTTTTCATTCTTTTTGTACTAACAGATAATGAAATTGATTATATTCAATCGCATTTTTCAATAGTAATATTCAACCTAAAGTTGTTTGAACATGTTATACAATATTCATAAATCATCATATTTAGTGTGTAGGGACTTGATTTGTTTCCTAATAAGGCTTTGAGTTTTTTTAAATATTATTATAGAGCCTAGTACTGAGATGGCATGCAATTCAGATTCCGAGTGTGCCCGAAATTAATATTATAAAAATTTTAAGTTTTTTTATACTACACACATGTCGGAAAAAGTATATCTCTTAAGCCATAGCTCAGATAAAAAATATGAGGCCGTGATTGGGTACAAAACATAACTTTTTTCCTTATGAGAAATATAAAATATGTCTGAGTGGTACATTGAGACCCCATGCTCAATGGAGGTGATTTTAAGTGATTAAATAAATTAGTTTATTTAATTGAGTAATTTTTTCCTTTTATCCTAATCAGAGGATATAAATGTCTAGTTAAGGGGAATTGGACTCCTAACACTAATATTTTCCCAGTGACCACACCTCTCCTCTCCTCTCCACCATGTTGGCGAATGAATAACAACAATAGAACATTGGATCGAATGAAATCAAGGTGCAATAAATCAATAGATCTCCTCCGATGTTGGAAAGTGTGTTATCTATTAGAAATATATTCAATATTAATGTGAATTTTTTATTTTGGGTTTCTTATACATGATTGAATTTCCCAGATGAGCACGAATGAAATTTGTGTGAATTTATTAATTCATTGATCGATAAACAAATGGATGGAAAAACTTCTATTCTTTTTTATATTGAAATCGAAATTTGTGACATATGATAAATAATTATTTGAAAAATACATTTTTTTCTTGATCCTCAATGAGTCAAACTAACAACGCCAGCAATTGATCCATGTTTAAGTCTCGTTATCCTTTCTTGTTTCACCATTTATAGGTTTATTATTATCATTTCCTTGTTTTACGAATGATCCAAGAAAATTATTCATCACAAATATAAACATTGGCACAATGGACTATTTTTTTAAATCATGATCGTGATTGGGTAAAATCAAACAATGGTGTTGTGAAAATGATGTTTGAGAAAGGATTAGAGTCATATTTGGCATGTTATATTTGAGATCTGAGTTTCTCTATAAAGGACACCATGGAGATTTTAGACCAACGTCTGGCAATGTGCAACTAAAGGTTGTGGGACCCTCATTCCTTGAAGCATCATGTGGCCCATGGTAAAAATTTGTGTGGCGTGGATTGTTATCTGGGTGGAGCAAGACCAGGGGTGAGAGGTGAGGTCAACATTGTTGTTAGATGGCATATCAGGAGAGCAGTGAGGAACAGAGGCAGCGACATGCACCGGTTTTAGTGAGAAGATGTTTGGGTTTCAGGGGTAGAAGTCACATTAAATGTGGTGGAAACATGAGACCTTTCATTTAAATCAGATTTATAATTTATTTTGATAATAATTTAAAATTTTATTATAATTATTGGATAAATAATCATTTATCATTTATATCTATTAACTGAGACATCAATTTAATGAACTGTCAATGGCAGTGTGACCCTGACATCAATACAGACATTCTATGTCAAATATTGGATGTCTTTTTGGAGTTTGTGGATTGGGTCCCTAAACCAGTCTATGAAATAAAAGATTTAATTATATTATTAAATCTTTAACCCTCTATAAATCTTATGTGCAATTTCTAATTGAGGTTCCATCACAACAAATGTAGGACTATCTTTAATACGGTCGATTCAAGTCCAATGTTAGATATTAAATATATGTTCATGACTTGGGTACATGAAACTCCAAACAGTAATATTATTATTATTATTTCGGAATCTTGCATTCGATGTAACTATTCTATACCACATTGGATTGGAAATCAGTCTACGACATTGTGACCCTATAATTGATGCAGACATTTCAAGACCAATTTCTGGTGCTTAAATGAAGATCGATGTGTTGGACCTATGAGGATCGGTTCAAAAGTGATGTTGTGAAATGAATTTTATTCATCGGGTATCCTTTTTGGAAAAAATGAGTAGTACATATCGTGTGGTTTTACATAATGAGCATAATGGTGTGATACATATAATTAGTTTTGGTATGAAGGCATGGGCCTTACGTGACACCATTCCAGCATAATGCGGTGATATTTTAAGTTTCTACATGTTGACCATTCAGGGAGAATCAATAGTCTATCTGGTGTGTTTTTCTCAAATGATTGCAAATATGTGATCCTTTTTGTTATCTAGTGTCATTTGATGAGGTCTTCTAGTAAAAGTACGTTTTCAACCATTTGTTTAACAATGAGCAATGCGTGCTCATCAGCTTTTAGGATAGAGATATCATGTACTCTATGACTAAACTAGCACAAAAAGTGGTAGTTGAATTGTTTTTTAGTACCATAGTATGTAAAGGTACACAACCTAATGAAGAGGCGGGGCCACAGAATTTTCGGGCCCCACACACAACGTGTACCAATTTACAAATCTTATATCTCTTCTATCTCCCACATTTGGACTCGGAAATAGGCACATGAGTGGCCTATCATGAGTGTTTTTTCGTGTAGAATGCAATGGTTCCCATTATATTGTCTTCTCAGATATGATGCATGGTTTTCAGGGTGTGATTCCTATCCAGTTTGACACCTGATGAATGAAGTGGCATTTTTTTGAGAGGTACAATATAGTATGGATAACCCAAGTTCCTCAATTCATTTCCCCAAGGTACCATCTCATAGGGATTATTAGTGTTATTTTTTTTCAAGGCACGCCATCTAAGAGGGATGTCCAGAGTTTATTTGTTCTATCCCTCAAGCTGGGATAAAATGTGCTATTCCCCAATGAAAATTTTGGGTTTACCCTTTCAGATATGCGGGGTTGTTATGTTCCCCAATGATAGATCTAGGATTATCCTCTAGAGAGGCTAGGATGTGGCATTACTCTATGACTGTATTGGGTTTACCATCTAGTTTGGATGTGAAGTGGTGTTCACCGATGATAGTTCCATGATTACCCGCTAGCTGGGCTATGAATTGGAATTCACTGATGACATTTCTGGGAATATGCTCTAGTGAGATTGGGAAGTGAAATTTCCCCACAATCACCCGTTGTTACCCTCCAGCGGTGCTGGAATGTGGTGTTCCACAGTGGATAACAGAGCAGGAGCCTCGACTGTGTGGCACAACGACAAGGCATTGTATGACATACCTTATGACTCATGAGAAGGAATGGTTCTTTTCCGCCATGATGCATCCTTGTGGTCCATCCTAAATTTATGGGTGAGTTAGTTCCTCCCAATGTAGATAGTATCCAGGTGTGGTATTTTGATACCCTTTGACTTGTTCCTCCTATGTAGTTACTATGAGATACAGGAAATCGTAGATGGTTTTTATCTTAGATATGAGGACTAATCACATTCTTGGGCTGGGCTGTGGAATAATGATATACTTACTATCTCTTTTGGGTTTCATTGACTCAACACATATATATTCATCTCCAGTTACCACTTCTTTTCATTTCCCTCCTCTCCTACTATGAGAGGCTATGATGTGCGGGGTAGGACACTCGATTTCCGTGTCTTGATTCACGTGGTGGGATGAGTCTACTTTTTTACTATAGATAATGAATACTAGATGATAATTTCTTCTTCTCACCATATCTAGCTCCCTGTGTATGGACGAGATTACTACACTCTCTTGTCTGGTTAAGCTGCAATTCTCTTATATTGAGCCTTGTTCATCGTACTTGTCTTCTTCTAATATATCTCTTATTTATCCCATCTTCAGTACCTATCTTACTACTCCCTAGATCCATCAGGTCATCCTATATAGTATTTTTTTACTCACCTAATCTTGGTCTTTTCATAAAATTGGTTTGACCTTGCAGACAACAGAAATAATGATCGTGATATCTAATAAGCATAGGGATATGGGGTTCTTGGACTAGATGTGGAGTTTGTAGCTTGGGATTTTGGAAGATGGACACTCGCATTTGTTTTACATTTCCACATACTTCTGGGTTGTGGAACATTTCTAGTTGGGAGAGTATTTTTCCCCATACCCATTCAACATTACTTTTCATATACTTGTACAATTTAGGGGTCGATGCACATATGCTTGGTTTACTTTTATATCAATTTTGTATATTTCTTTCTTTTCCTCATCTCTTTTTCATTGAGTTGGATGTGTGTGTGTGTACTATTTCTTAGGTAATTTCCTCCACTAGATTATTATACCTTCGACACTATTCTCCAAACCCTATCTTATGCAAGCAAGCTTTGGGTAGTTTTAGTTTGAGCCTCGGTTCGGGTTGGGTCATGATAGAGAACTAAAACTTCAGTCTTACTGACATTATCTGAATTTTAACAAAAAAACATTAATAAATGGTTAAACATATAATCATTCCAAAAGATTTAAATATATATCGTTAGAAATAGGTAACAAAACTATCTTAACATTGAACCCCAATATATAAAATGTATCTCTCAGTTTTCACGTACCAAACATTTGAATACCCTCATCATATATTCCCTTGAAACACGGTAACAACATTAATTACCACAAATCCATTGGGAAAATAGGAATTGTTCCTTATTCCAATTTTTTATATATATATTCTTAAAATACGAGATTTTTAAAACATCATCATTTATTTTAACAAATAATTCATCAATAATAAATTACAGAGTAATCCATACAATCCAATTTACTTATTTATACCCACCATATCATTATCCAAACACCATTACCTCATTGTTAGGAAAAAAATAACGGTTACCATCAACTAATGAAGATAACATTGTCCCATAAAATAAATTTTTTATGTCTTAAAAACCATTAAACATGTCCTTTTCAATCATTCATGAATTATTATACTGAAAATACATATACATAACATGATTCATATAACATAATCATTGAAATAAAAAAAATATTTATTAATAAAAATTTATTCTTAAAACATTAATCATGTTGAATCAACATAATCTTTAATACATCATTCCTAAATTATGAAATAAGAATCATGTTTTATGGTAACTGAACCACAAGCTAATCATTATTCTTATGATCAGTGTAAACAATAATAGAAGAACATCACACACCTTTCATAGGTCATTTGCGATCTCTTTATCATAAAAACAATGAAAAATACCTATAACACATTTCTGATTCTTTTAATGATATTTCCACATTAGATATATATTTTCATAGTTCCCATACATTCCACATCAGAAAAATATAATGTTAACCTGGTTCCTTCAAGTTCAATTCATTTACTTAAACCATAAAGCATGGTGTGGAAAACACATATCATAAAAGAAAAACACATAATAATAAAAAATAACTTATAAGATGTCTAAAGAATTTTACCTTATTTAATCCATGAAACAATAGACTCATCAAACTTTTTAATGGAAACAAAATTTTTAAATACTTTGTAATGTTTCATGATGAGTTTCTGAAATCCCTATGCATGTCCCCCAAGAGTGTCATACCAGGTGTGGAGCAAAGCTCATTTTCGTGTACCAGATTAAACTGAGTCCTTCCTAGAAAATCTTGTCAGAGTTGTTACCCCTAGGTACATCTATTCTATATCCACATCCAATTGTATAATCCAGATAGGTATTTACTTCTAGTAAACCACTCACCCTATCCTTTACCATATTTCCACAGCATTCTCTTAAATGTTCAATCATTTTCAACTTATCCTTAGAGCCATCCCAAGACATATCCTTATAAATATACCTAGAGATATCACTATTATTTTCTTGTCCTTGTATCTAAAGGATAATTATGGATTTTCTCTAATACTATCTATAGAGAGCCTCTCTTTTACAAATATTATCATTACATTAAATTTTTGGAATACTTATGAATTTTATAAATAGATTCTAAAAGACCATAGTTTTTACAGTGCCTTTGGTAACATGAAAAAACACACTGGTACACAAAAGAGATACATTATCTCAATATATGATTTTCACAACTAGAAACTGTCTTTGACACATCATACTTATAGTGACCCTTTTATTACAAACACTAATATATAACTACATATGCAGAATACCAAAACATTATAATAATAGATATTGAATGACTATTGTTGGTATAGTTTGTTTGGAAACATGGAAACATAAAACTAGTAAATTTGTGAGCTACATTATCTCCTAATAATTTTCTTTAAGACTAGATCCCTTCTTATACACATCAAATATGATTTATATATTCATAACCTGAGGAAGGAAACAAAAAAAGCGGTATGATCAAATTGTTAGTAAGGGTAAATAACAGAGACATGTAAACATAAACATGGGCATAAGGTTATGAGAACATGGTTAGGGAAATTAAAGATTATACACTTCATACCAAGGATCATATATAGAATAATGGAAAAATGATCGACATTTCATAAGACATGAATCAAAATTATGTAAATGAAATAATCCATGAAAGCATAACATAGGAGTAACACATGTAATTGAGGTAACACATAAGCATATAATGATTTCCATATTATCGATGGAATTAATTCCACTACCTTCTTAGTATAAAATGTCTTTTACTGAACCAATTAACTCATGTTCAAGCCAAATATTACTAATCCTATTGACTGTCATTCCATCCATGTTTTACTGAACTGAGTAACCCTCATTCCAGCCTTGTATTCTAAACCGAGTAAGCCTTGTTCCAACCCTCTTTTATCACAATATATATAAATATTCACATAACGTAGTTTAGGGAGACAATGGTCCTACCCATAAAACAATGAAATGATACATACATGTTCCAAAAGATCATAAATAATCATATCATAACCCATGAAATTAAATGGTTTTCATAAACATGTAATCATATCATATCATATGGAAGGTGCTATGTTTCATAATCATTGTTTCATAAAAATAACAAGTGAAATGAATCATGATTCACAACATTAGATGTCATGAATGAGAAGAATGTTTCATAACAACATTCTATCAAACAATAATCCATTCATTGAAATAAAATGAATAGAAACATTGAAAAATATCCCTATAATGGCATGAAAAACACTAAGGTATGTTATTAAATACGGGAAATAAATTTTAATGATATTTTAACAAAACTTATCCATGAAAATATTATTTCTTCTTTGAAAATTGGTTTTTATAGCATAAAACCTAGAGAAAAATTCTTTGAAAATACCTTTGAAAACGTTTAAATTAAACCCTTAAAATAATAAAAAAAAATTAAAATTATTTTTCCCTTGATAAATATCTTCCATTATATTTTGAAAACATTTTTTATAACATTTTTGAAAACATGATATTTTTATACAAGGAGTTTTTGACTAAAGAAATGGACGGTCTATTTTTATTAAAACAATTATCTTAAGTACCAATGAGTGGAAAAAATTGTACTAAAAAATATGATATCATGAATTAACTGATGATCTGTAATCTCATGATTATTCTTGAGATATTTCATTAATGTAATCATAAATATAAACAATCTATAAAAACAATATGATTATCTCAATAAAAACTGATAACTTGATTACTTGGGATCAATTTGTCCATGTAAGAAAAAAAATAAATATGAGGCATAAGGTATTATTACTATTATTATATTAAAAATAAAAAATATAAAATAGATGTATATATACCTCAAAAAGTATTTTATGTGAATAAAAAATATGTGTCTCAAATAAGGGAAATTGAGACCAAACTGTTATACAGATTTGGAATCTTCTGAAAGTTAAACCCCATGAAAGAAGGATAAAAGAATTTATTTATAAATAAGAATAAATTTAGGTATATTATATGTATAAATAAATAATTTTAAGTATATAAAAAAAACAAAATTAAAGAGTGATGACCATATCATAAATGTCACAAGAATTAAATGTGGATTGAAATTCCGTTTACCTTGTGTCTTGACTCACTCCGTACTAGAAAAATCATCCTGTATAATAAATATAAAATAATCATACATATTTTATGGAATAGTATTCTTACATATATATAAATATTATTTTTTATTATAACATTATATTACCCTCTTGTAAGACATACTATATTAAAGTTTCACTTTGGGTAATATTTGATTCACTCTTCACATGTGTCTTAATTTATTATAGTATTAGTCCTTAAATATATATATCAAGATTCCAGAATGAATAAAATGATAAAAATATCACGAATATATAGAATATATTTTATAATAATTTATTTCATATTTATGTACGTAATGGAATACACCATTCATGGAGATGGTTACCCATTCGTACACATGAACGTTGTTTCGATTTTTATTGTTGTATTTAAAAAAAGGTATGTAAATTACATATATATATGTATATATATATATATCATTATTACAGTATAATTATTATATCATATATAAAATAATAGGTCATTAACCCCATCCTTAATACATTCCATGTGGTGTGTGAACCAATCACTTTTCTTTGAGGGTACGGTAGTCCACACTTCCACAAACGAGATTATCGTGTCACCACAAAATAGGAAGGTAAAGGTATGTGTGTTAAAAAAATAATTAAGCTCAAAGTAATAATAAATATAATATATTACATATATAAATAGATTTTCCATCATAATAGCGAGAATGATTGGTGGTAAAGGAAAATTGAAAAATCGTCGTTTCGCGAGACAGTAGTTTGTCGTACACAGAAACAGTTCGTTCAACATCCATTAGATGGAGGTGTGTGTAAGAATGGGTCATTACTTATTCACACAATCATCCTATTACATGGAATATTTTTTTTTCACATCATATAGAAATAAATATATTGTTTTGGATTGATGATTTAAAATAAAAGAAATGTTCTTGAAAGAAGAAGTCACATCTAAATCATGTAACTCCTCTTGGTTTCTGCCAAAAGGATTCCTTGAGAGGGTTTGTGCCAAAATGGAGTATTAAAATTAGAATGGATAATTGATGTGTGGATACTTCTCTAGATCATGGATGAACATAAAATGTTTTAGTGGTGTGAATAATGGGTAGGGGTAGTCACCTTTTGTTGGGAAAGAAAAGGACTCACATGGAATTTTTAGAAACAAATTAGGTGTGCACATGGTCATACAAAAACAATTCATACAAAACCAAAAAAACTACATAATTTATGTTTTATGGACAAAATATTGGCATAAAATGGGTGTTTGACAAGTTTCTTGGTCATTTGGGAACTAACATTAATGGTTGAGTCCTTAATTATTCCTAATTTGGCCTTAACCACAGTGATTAATTTTACTGATATTTACTAATACTTTTTTGTAAAAATTTAACATTTTCACGTAAGAAAATAAATATTATAATAATTAAAAATGTTTATATAGAATTTTGTAAATTCCAATCATAGAAGTGGAAAAATTAATATTACTGCTAATCTCACCGACAAGACGAAACAAGAAGGTTTTAATGTAGTAAAATGTTCAAAACATTGATAGGATTTTTAATTTAGTTTCACAGTGAAGTTGATCAAAATTAATTTTATTATATTATTTTATGTAATATTAATGTAATTTTACCTTATTAATATTTATAATTTAATTTAGAATTAATAATTAATTAGTAAAACATTATGTTTTTAACTACAAAGAAGTATTTTTCACTATTCTTGAATAAAATGATGTTTCTCAGAAAAATAGAAAAAATTTACCCTGGGATAATATTGATATTTTGAATTAAAAAACTAGGTTTAAATTTATCAAATTAAAATTTTGAATATGTCTAAAATCACTTTCATTATATAGGAATTATAAATATTTATTTTAGAAAATAATAATTTTAAACATAGAAGGACATTAACAATAATAATCTCATTTATTGATAATATTTTTTATTCATTTAAAATAATTATCGAAATATTTGAAAATTATTTATTACTATTTATAGTAATATGTTAAATGTGTAATTTTTAATTGACTTATTTAAATATTTAAAATAATAAAAATATATGTTTCATAGAAATTATTTGTTCTTTGTATCGTATTGCAACTCAGTGATGCGTCCATCGTAAGCCAAGTCAGTGTTGCTTTTAGCACAATCAATGTTGGTATTTCATGTAGCACAAGTAAAGTGTGTATTCCGTGAGAAAAAAAAATTTGACATAATTTTTTAATATATATTAATATATAAAGAAGTATTTCTAGTGTAATGGGAAATGAGAAATATTGAAAAGATAAATTAATTCAAAAAAAGAATTCTCAAAATCTTGGTGTTATAATACATACTACATATCATCATAACCTAGTGAATTATCAGAAAATGGGGTGAGATAAAAATCTTGTTAATGGAAAATAATGAAGACATGTAATCATAAAAATGAGCATAAGGGTGTAAGAATGTGACAATGAAAATAAAAGATCATAACATTCATATCAAACATCATATTCATTAATCATGTCATAAATCTTGGGTTTTCATAAGACATTAATGAAAATAAGTAATGTGCATAGTATATTAATGAATAACATATGAGTAATACATGGAATTTTGTAAAACATAATCATGTAATATCATTCCCAATAAGCCTATAGAAAAAGATGTAACTTATTAGGGTGTTTCATGGGAACTACACCTACAGTGCATAACACACTATTATCCCTACTCACAGTTATTTACTTATAAGGGATCGGGTTTACCCATTTTCCAATAATGAATCGGGTTTCCCTACCATCAATTTTCATGGTGAATACACTTAAAGGGAGGGACATAACACCATCCCTTGATGTAGTTCTTCATTTTTATGGGATCAGGTTTCCCCATATTCACAAAGTTGATCAACCTCATCGACTTGATTCCCATCATTATCTCATGAGATATAAATCATTACCCAATGCACTCGATAGAGATATAGGTCCCATCAGTCACATTATGAAATCAAAAATAAATTTTCCACAATATCATAAATAAATATATCACAACCCATGAATTTGAACGCGTATCATAAACATGTAAACATATTATAACTTCTAGAAGGAGTCATGTTTCATAATAATTTCAAAAAAATTGTAACATGCGAAAGTTAAATGGATTCCATAAACTTATAATACATGAATAAGAAATGGGTTTCATAAAGGAAATGACATTATGTGTAACCCATTCATAACATATATTAATGAAACCTTTAGATTATTTCTTATAATGTCATGGATAACAACAATAAATTTCATATTACATGAAAAAAAATTAAATATCATTTAAAAAAATTTAGTGCAAGAAATATCCTTTCTTGTTTGAAAAAGTTTTTTTAATGCATAAAATCATTTTAAAATCATTAAAATATTTAATAACTATGATAAAATATAAAGATGACTTGAAACCATTTTGAGAAAATTTTTCCTAAACAAAATTTAGATTAAAATCATTTTAAGAACATTTTTCTTTTAAAACAATTTTAAAACCATTATTGAATATATGAAATATTTTTTAAAATCATTCCATTGAAAATATTTTAAAAACTTATAAATAAATATTGAAATCATTTTGAAAACAATTTCATTGGAAATAATTTGAAAATAGATAATGATTTTTTTAAAACGTTTTGAAAACAATTTTTCTTGATTAATAATATTTAAACATATTTGTTATATATTTACAATATAAAAAATAAATTTCAATGAAATGAGAGCAAGTAAATCTGTACATGAGGTTAAAGAAACATTCCTTGAGAATGGTAAAATGTTTTGAAAATGGATTTTTATAAAATATAAATATGGATTCCATTGAAGGGATTGGTAATAGGTAAATATGTTAAAACATTATTTTATATTTTATATTCGATTTGTATAATATTCTTGACCACATTTTTAGAAAACAATTGTTTTTTACTGAAGAGAGGTAAATGTCGGGATTTCATAAGAACACTTTGTTGATTATCATATATACCATGGGGAATAATGGGTTAATAATAAATTAATATTCTGTGATATTTCGTAGGATATAGAAATTCGTCATTTTTCTTGAGATATGGATCATAAAATTACTTCAATGTAATCATAAACATAAACAATCTCAAAAAGTGATGAGATTCTCTCATTAAACACTTATACCTTGGTAAAATGGGATCAAAACATCTATTTATGAAAAGTAAATTACATTAAGAATAAAATATCATAAAATTAATTTTATTCATGATATAAAATTTTACATTTAGATATATACACGTCGAATAATATGTTTGGTTCATAAAAAAACAAGAGTCTCAATGAAGGAAAATTGAGACAAAACTATTCTACTGATTTTGTTAGTTTTGGAATGAAAACCCCATAATAGTAGGGTCATAGAAGAGATATTTTATTATATATAAATTTTTTTATATGATACCTAGGAGAAAATAATATTCATTACATACACCACATAAATGGATAGTGTGCCAAACATAGCTTGTATCCGAAAAAATTAAAACTGAGATGAAATCCCCCTTCCCTTGTGTCTTGAATATCTTCACACTCATACAATATTCGAGTGTACTAAATATAAGTATATTTTAAATATTTTATACAATAATATATTTATATATATTACTTTATATTGTTTTATTACGATGATATATTACCTCTTGTTAAAGATCTTACGTTACGGTTTCACATAGCGTAATATTTACATAGTTTTCGCATGTGTCTAAATTTATTACATAATTGTTTATTATAAATATGTAAATATTAATTAATGTAAATAATAATTTAAATATCATTTATATCTAGTATATTTTTATTATAATAATCTATATCATTGATAGGTATGAAATAAAATACATCGTTCATTGAGACTGTAAGTTGTATGTACGCATGAATATTGATTTCTATATTTATAATCATAGTGAAATAATTAATGTAAATGACATATTTATATATGTATTTATATTATTATTTTAATAGAACTTATATATCATATATGTATCATATATTTTAACTAAACCCATCCTTAATACATTCTAGGTTGTGTGTGAATGAATCACATCGCTTTGAGGGGCGGTAGTCCACACATCCTCAAACGATATTATCATATTAACACCAAATGGAATGTAAAGAGATACATATCATATAATTAATAAATGATAATAAATACTAAATAAATATAATATATGACATGTATAAATATGTGTTACATAAAAATGGCCACCTAGAACGGTGGTAAAAGCTAAATGAACCATCAACATTTTATGAGGTAGAAGTTCACTATACACGGAAACATTACATTCAATAACCATTATATAGAGGTTTATGTAATTTTAATTAATAATATTTTCATAAAAATATAATAGGCTGTGTATTAAACTTTTCTTCACTTAATTATGGAAAAATAGATAGGATGGGTTGAATATGTAAAATAATGCAAAGTAGCTATTGAGAAGACATTACCTCTAAATCGTGTTACCCCTTTTGGGTTGTTCCAAATCTGTTCCTTGAGATGGTTTTTTCAAAAAGGGTGGAATTAGTAAAGAATTCGTCATTTTTTGGATTCTTCATGGTTATGTATTGGTTGAAATTTTTATGTTTGAGAGGTGTGAGGAATGGGAGGAGGTGGTGGCCTTTAATAGGGAAGGAAAAGGATTCACTTGTAATATTTAAAAACATGTTTGTCACTCACATATTATTACCTAAAAAAAGTCATGAAAACAATAAAAATAAATATATTTAGCTTTATTGGAGAAATAATGAATCCAATGGGTGTTTTACATGTGTCTATGTTCATTTGGGACTTATATTTACAGTTTAGTACTTTATTAACCATGTTTTTATTTTAACTAATGTAATTAATTTCAATCACCATCACTAGTAATTTCTGGAAAAAAACAATGTTGAAATTATAATTCCTTATAAATTATTCTTTTTTTCAAATATATAATCCATGATTACGAATTATAATCATAGAATTTGAGGAAATTAATTTAAAATTAATCACGCTTTCTGGGTGACACTGTGGTTTTTTTATGTAAAAACGTCCAAAATAATGTTATGATTTTATATACTATTTCAATGTGAAACTGGTTATAATGTACTAAATTTTATTAATAGGTAAAAATAATTTCTATAAAAACTATTAATACAATTTATAATATATTTTATCATTATAAAAAAATATATGAAAAAGAAGTTTTGAAAAAAATCCAATGTTTTTAAACTATTCATTACTAGATTATACCTTACATAAAAATAAAACAATATTATCATTAATGAATTTTTATGTTTTACATAAGAATATTAAGTATATTTTGACATATTAAAGAAATAATTATTCAAAAAATTTGATTTAATTTCAGTTCTCCATTGAAAGGTGATAAAACTACCATTGTAAAACATATGATTAATGCATAAAATTTAAATTGTTCATATCATTTTATTATAAAATATATAAGATGAATATAGAGAATATCTTAATGAATATAATTCAAATATATTAAATTAATATCTCTTACAAAATTTCATTAATTAGGTAAAAATATATTTGTGTGTAGAGACCCGAAACATGACGTACATGGATATTACATTACATTTACGGAATACTTAATACATAACAAAAATAGACACACAAGGGCCTTAATAGTATAGTGTCTTTGGAAACTCGGAATATAACCATCTGATCATGTTGAAAGATCTTCAACACCTCCCATAATAATATTCCCCTTTTTTCCTTACCTAAAACCTTTTTTTATTTCCTGGGGAAAATAAAACATAAAAAGGGTGATCTCAAATGCTCAGTAAGGGAAAAATAGAGAACATAAGACAATCCATAATCATTTGAAAGAAAAAACATGAACATGAAATATAAATATTAAAACATTGAGCAAAGACATAAATCTTGGATGGATGTAAGGAATTTTTCATAAAGGAACATCAATCACGATAAAAAAGCATGGGAATAAAACATGTAATTGTGGCAATCATTCAGCATTAGTTATGATTTCCATAGTAGCCAAGGAATTACTGCCATGACCATCTTAGTGGACAAAGTCCCTTTCTGAATCGATTTCACTCCTCATTTTAGTCCTATAACACTGAACCGGATTAACTTACCATTCTAGCCATGTCTATCTCATGAGATATAAATCATTACCCAATTCATTGGAGGGAGATATACGTCCCACCCATGTCATAATGAAATCATTCTTACTTGTGACACAAAATAAACATACATCATTCATAATAATCCAATAAATAAAATGTGTTTCATAAACTTCATCTCATCATCACATAATCCATATAAATTAAATGGATATCATTTCATAATAAAAAAAGTAAAACCTTGTATATCATAGAGACATGATACTTGAAACATACACATATGAAATAATGTCATCTTAGATGAAAAATGGTTTTGATAAAACACTTGAATTGAATTCTTGAGGAAATTATCCTTTATTCGTCAAAATCATTTTCTTTTCAAATAATTCCATGCACTTTTAAAATAAAAGTGTTTTGTTGAAAACAGTCATAAAATCACGTAGAGTAAGCTTCATGATATTGAGGCGTTATGAAACCGTAAAAATCTGTTCACGTCGTGTAAGTTAAAAATAACATTCTCCTCGTACTTTTTTCGGAAAAGTCAAAAAGTACCTCATATGGTAAAGAAAGATTCCTTACATACCATGTAGTAAAAGTAAAAAATGGTTAAAATTTACTTTAAAAATACATGAAAACACTTTTATAAAACATGGACATTGATGATTGAAATGACCCAAGTAAATAATTATGAATAAGCAATCTCAGATAAAAATGAGATTTGCAAAATTATCCCTTCCCTTTGGTCTGATATGCTTCTTATGGATCTGAACCTCCTATATATTGATTTAAATAATGTCATTGACTTATTAAATAATTATATTCATTGATTTGATATCATATATGTTTCACTTATTACTTTATATTAAATGTTCTTTTGTAAATTCCATGTTAAAGTAGCGTTTTGGGTAAAATCATTTCATTTATCGTATGTGTTTCGACTTTTCGTTATTGATATTATGACTTATACCC
This sequence comes from Viscum album, assembly GCA_963277665.1. Classification (NCBI taxonomy): domain Eukaryota; kingdom Viridiplantae; phylum Streptophyta; class Magnoliopsida; order Santalales; family Viscaceae; genus Viscum; species Viscum album. The sequence continues at coordinate 300,928,478 of OY728126.1, forward strand.
TGATTTAAATAAATCCAGAATGTAAAACATGATTTATATAATAAATATTTTTCACATATACACATATATTATAGAACGATAAAAGGAATGAAATACATCGTTCATAGAGACGGTAGGTCGTACGTACACATGAACATTGTTTTCGTTTCCTTATTGAATGGAATAAAACTAAATAGATGAAATACATATATATATATATAAATACAATAGCATTATTATTTCATATATTTCATTATTATTCATTATATAAACTTTATAATCATTCATGTATGGTTATTATAGAGAATGAATCTCATCCCGTCATGGAGACGGTAATCCGTATCTACGCACGGGCGACGATATCATTCCGATAATTAGTCAATAGAATTGGAGTGGGTGGTATAATATATCAGAATCATTATGATGTTATAATAACCATATATAGTAATTTTTTACACCATTATACCCATCCATGTAAGGTGTTGGTGGAAAAACATATTACACCACGACGTGGAGACGGTATTCCGTACGTACGAACACGCGGTGATTTTGTTTTCCATTGTATGGATAGAAGGTGAAATAGGGTTGTTTCATATTTATAATCACATTTAAGTATATGAGGGATACTATTGTTATTACATCATCATGAAACAACTAATGAAGAGGGAGTAGAAGAAGAATATAACTTAAAGAAAACGGTAGAAGGTATTACCTCTTTCTCGAAGTGACTCTTTTAACATTCTATTAGCGCACTAAAATTGGTCTTTGAAGAATACATGGACCTCTAAGATGTTTCTAGGGAAGTGGTGAAAAATATTTTTCAGTGTTTGGACGAGCTTGAAGGCTCAAAGTGGTCCGAGGATGAGAGGGAGGAGGTGCCCTTTTATAAGGGAGGAGCGGGGAACCTTTGTAAATATAAAGAATATTAGTTTATATTAAATCCCAACCCCACATAAAAACTTCCAAAATGACTCATATCCGAATATTAGATGATATAGGGTTGTAATATAATCATAAAATAATATATAGATATGTTAGGAATTTATTTTAAACATTATCAACTTCATTTTCCCTTATTTATCAGTTTAATTTTATTTGTGGTAATAATATTCTAAATATAAAATTTTTATAAATAATTAAATATTTGTTGTGAATTATCCATAATTTGACACTTTATGACATTTTAGACCATATAAATTTTAATTGATAATTTTTAAATTTTTTTATGATTTTTAAACAATTTTATAATATGTTATTTTTATAAAATAACAATAGTGTCAATTTTGACATTATTCATTTATTTGAATTTAAATAAACAATATACAGAATATATGTTATAAATAAAAGATTTAATAGATTAATAAAATGTCATATTTATCTATAAAATTAGTGTAGTGCATTAAATAGTTCATATAATATTTATTTAAATATTTTTAAAGACATTTCTTTCATATTTCTCTTAAAAAAATAATTTCAACATCAATATTATGTCACCTTTAGTTATAATTATATAATCCATAAATATTCCAAATAAAGTCATATGATGTAGAAAATTTTATTATATTTCGGGAAAAGATTTATATACGAAGTTTCATTAAGTTTATCACTAAATTTAAATTATTATCCTTATAAGTTTTATGAAATGGACATGTTGTCACTTTCTTTGGTTTTAATGATAATTAAATTATTTTCATTGAAAAAAGTCCATTAAATGAATATAATACTACCCTTAGGTGATATTGGTTTACTTTTAGACATCTAATAATATTTTGGCAGGTGTTAAGGTAATTTTATAATCTTATATTTACCCATAATTACTAGATTAACCTTTATCTATAGTAAATAAAATTTACCGTATTTACTATTCATAATGCCCAAAAATAAAAAGTATCCTATTAACATAATTTGGACTCAGTGATTCCAAATATGGAATCCATTTTTCAAAATTCAAAACACATAAGTAGCATTAATTAATTTAATATTAATCTCGTTGTTAAGAAAGCATGTTTTAGAAGTTAAAACATTTTAAAAGATTGAAATGTTGTTATCTATGAATTCAATGTGAAATTAGTGCTATTAACATATATTATATTAAATTGTAAAAATATGTGCTATTTATACTTTAAAACCATTCAATTTTATAATTTAACAATATAAATTATCCCAACGAAAAAAGATGTTTTTAATTAAAAATTACCGTATTTTTACTATTCATCAAAATATAAAAGTAATCAAAAAAATATCAATAATTTATCCAAAGATAATTTTTATATCCTAATTCAAAAAAGAATTTTATTTTGTTAAATTTAACTTATAAACATTTCAAAAACTAGATTTAATGTGGGTGCGCCATCAAAAAGTGAAAAACCTCCATTTTAAAAAAAATACTTATTTCAACCAAAAAAATTACTTTATTCTCATACCATGTTTTAGAAAATGGGTAAGATGAATAATAATGTTATAAAATTAAATATTTAATTAATACTATTCATAACAGCTAGTTCGTGATAATATTATAACCATATATCATTGTTTAGTGAAACACGGTATTGCGTACAACACACGTTATCGAGGAAGGTCGTGATTGCATGTAATGCAGGCCAAGTCAGGGTTGCGTGTTGTGCAAGAATCCTTCATTTTTTTTGTATAACAGAATCCATCCATATTTCATTTATATATTGAATATATATATATATACACTCAATGTTCCGTAGAATGACTATTATAAAACGAACTTGAAATTTTGTATAACACAATCTAAGAATAGTGTTGTGTATACTTCAAGCTAATAGAGTGTGGCTTATAGAACAAGTTAATCTTAATGCAGTATAAAACACATGACATCAAATAAATTAAAAGGCATACTTATCATAAAATATTGGGTTGTTAAATTCTACCCCCCATAAAATGAATTTCACCTTCGAAATTCATCAGGTTTATACAATGTTTTCTATATGAAACTTTCTTTAATTGCAACACACATCGTAAAATGAAATACCAAAACTTAGATTTAAAAAACAAAAGTATTAAACGTAACGGTTGCACAAATTAACTCATCACTGGGATTCAACGTAGGAGAACATAGTTGAAAATATGGATGTGTAAGAAAAATCTAACCATCATGTTTTGATATAGAGTGGTAGAGAACCTGGCTATGAAAAAGCCAACAATCACAAAGCCATTGATTTGTGATGATCTAAGGTACCATCTAATTCATCAGATATGAGGGAACTAGGAAAACATTTTTGGTTTTGAAGATCATTTCCCAAAATTTGTTGAATTAAAAGAAATACATACATGATTTTGGTTCAATCTCACTATTGTACGTGCCTTGAAAAATTTCCACTTCATCTCTTAATGAAATGAATTTGAATTTGTTATTCCTGAAGTGTTAGCAGATCATGTGTTAGAATGACAGGTCATTCCATCTATCTCAAACAAAAGGTTAGAAAAAGTTATTAAATATAAAAATGTCGATTAATCATATATGGATCCTAAAATGTAATAATACATCATATCACATACCACATAAAAAAATAAAACTAATTTATACTAACCAGGGACATCATGTAGGCCAGTGGTAGGCGATATAGGCCCGTTGTACATCAGTTGTGGGTTCGATTCCCATAGCCTTGTCCGACGCGATAGGCTGTTTCCCGTCCTGTAGGTTGTCCTTTTTCGAAAACAACATTACTATAACACCCCATCAATAATATCGAAAAAAAGTTCTATCCTTAAACAATACTAGCTTATGTCCAACATAATCTATTCCAATCTTTAATATGATCTAAAATATTTTGGTCCAAGCTCATAGTATAAAGAAAATGATTACTTGAAATGTCACATAACAATCATGTGAATGCCATAATTTATCCCCCATATATCATAAGATATATCTTGTTGGTAAAATTACAAACACTTGAATACCTTAATCATGTATTCTGTTGAAAAAAATAAAAACCCATTTAACCATAGTGAAAACATGAATGCTATCAAAATATAACTCTTTCCACATACCAAAATCCCTAAAAATTCTATATAATCTAACTATGATATAACTTAGTCCTTATATCAATCAGGAGATCATAGATACTGTCAAACATTTCATTTTATCCTTATCCCTTCATTATGCACATATCATCTGATTTTAAAAATATTTGAATCACTTTTCATGGTTATCGGTACCATAAAATTATTGAAAACCACAATAGACTAATACAAAAATATACTAATACACCATAAAAGTACCTCAACAACATTATTCTTGAATACCAATACATAAACACTTCAAACCAACTTCTTCAATGATTCTAATGGAATAATTCCTTCCTTTATTTAGAAGTAACATTTTAGGTCAGGGCATTGAGTTGGGTAATGCCCATGTTCTCCACAAATAAGACAATGATCTCTATAATAGTCTGTCACTCTTTGACCCTTTTCTCTACACAGATAACATCTATCCCTTCATTTGTAGTATTCCTCTAGGTTCTTCTTCCATTATTTAGAAATCTCAATATTCCTTTCATTATGCTCCTCAACATGCGAACATGCATAAAATTCTATCTTCCTCTTATTTGATGAATTAGGAATACCACTAAATTTCACCTTGTTAATCATATATCATGATGAATGATTCGGAATAATCACTATATCATTCTTTCTAGGAATTACATAATTTTTTTGCTCATAGTCACCATTTTTTTCATTGGATTCAATGTTAACTGAATTCATACTGGTTCCCTCCATTGACTAAAACACAAAAAGAATTCTGTGAGAGGAAAAAATCATACAAGGAAAATATCATAATCAAGGGGGAGTACCTTCGACATATAACATCTTAGGTTTAATTCTAATATCTTTACTGCAATTCTAATACTATAAACTATACTTATACTTAACCTTAAGTACATCCCTAGACATACCTTAGAAATATTTATAGGGATCTCACTATAGTTTTCGCATCCTAGTTTCCGAAGGTTGAATAAACCTTTCCTCTGATACCAACTGTAGGGACCCGAAACTTGATGTACATGAACATTACATTACTTTTGCAGAATACTTAATACATAACAAAAATAGACACACAAGGACTGTAATAGTATAGTGTCTTTGAAAACTCAGAATATAAACATTTAATCATGTTGAATGATCTTCAACATCTCCCATAATGATCATCCCCTTTTTGTTTCCTTACATAAAACCTTTATTTTCTTCCTGGGGAAAATAAAACATAAAAAGGGTGAGCTCAAATGCTCAGTAATGTAAAACATAGTGAAAATAAAACAATTCATAATCATTTGAAAGAAAAAACATGAACATGAAATCTAAACATTAAAACCTTGAGAAATGACATAAATTTTGGAAGTACGTAAGGCATTTATCATAAAGGAACATCAGTCACAATAAAATCGAATGGGAATAAAACATGTAATTGTAGAAACCATTCAGAACTTGTTATGATTTCCATAGTAGCTATGGTATTGCTTCCAATACCATCTTAGTTGACAAAGTCCCTATCTGAATCGAGTTTGCTCCTCGTTTCAGTCCTATAACACATAACTAGATTAACATACCGTTCCATCCATGTCTATCTCATGAGATATAAATGTTTACCCAATGCATTGGAGGGAGATATAGGTCCCACCCATCTCATAATGAAATCATTCTTACATGTTCCAAAAAATAATCATGCATCATTCATAATAACCCAATAAATCAAATGGGTTTCATAAACATCATCACATCATCACATAATCCATATAAAAGAAATGGATATAATTTCATAATACGAAAAGTGAAACCATGTAAATAATTAAGACAAGATATTTGAAACATACATATATGAAATAATGTCATCTTAGATGAAAAATCGTTTTGATAAAACACTTGAAATGAATTTTTGAGGAAAATAAATTTTCTTCGTCAAAATAATTTTGTTTTAAAAATATTCCATACACTTTTAAAATACATGTATTTTGTTGAAAATAGTAATAAAATAATGTAGAGTAAACTTCATGAAAATGAGGTGTTATGAAACCGTAAAAAACCGTTCACGTCGTATAAGTTAAAAATAACATTCCCCTCGTACTTTTGTCAGAAAAGTCAAAAAGTACCTCGTATGGTAAAAAAAATATTCCATAGATACCATGTAGTAAAATACAAAAAATGGTTAAAAGTGAATTTAAACATACATGAATACATTTTTATAAAACTTGGACATGGATGATAGAAATGACCCCATTAAATACTTACGAATAAGCAATCTCGGATAAAAATGAGATTTGCAAAATTATCCCTTACCTTAGGTTCGATATGCTTCATATGGATCCGAACCTCCTGTATATTGATTTAAATAATGGCATTGACTTATTACATAATCATATTAATTGTTATGATATCATATATGTTTCACTTATGACATTATATTACCCGTTCTTTTTTAAATTACATGTTAAAGAAGAATTTTGGGTAAAATCATTTCATTTATCGTATGTGTTTCGACATTTAGTTCTTGATATTATTACTTATATCATGATTTACATAATTTAATAATTTAAAACCTGATTTATATATAATATATATTCATCATATACAGATATATTATAGATCGATAAAAGGAATGAAATAAACCGTTCCTGGAGATGGTAGGAAGTACGTACGCATGAATGCTATTTTCGTTTCCTTATTGAATAGAATGAAACTAAATAGATGTCATAAATATATATATATACATAAATACAGTATCATTATTATTTAATATTTTCATTATTATTAATTATATAAACTTTATAATCATTCATGTATGGTTAACATGGTGAATGAATCTCATCGTGTTGTGGAGACGGTAATCCGTACGTACACACGAGCGATGATAACGTTCCCATAATTATTGAATAGAATTGGAGTGAATGGTATAATATATTAGAATCAGTATGATGTTATAATAACCATATATAGTTATTCTTTACACCATTATACCCATCCAAGTAAGGTGTTGGTGGAAAAACAGATTACACCATGTCATGGAGATGGTATTCTCTACGTACGCACACACAGTGATTTTGTTTTCCATAGGATTGATAGAAGGAGAAATAGGGTTGTTTCATATTTATAATAACATGTCAGTATATGAGTGATACTGATGTCATTACGTCATAATGAATTAAATAAATATGAGGGAGTAGAATAAGAATGGAACTTGAAGAAAACGGTAGAAGGTATTACCTATTTCTCGAAGTGCCTCTTTAAACATTCTCTTAGGCAAATAAAATTGGTCATTGAAGAATTCCAGGACCTCTAGGATGTTTATAGGGAAGTGGAGAAGATAATTTGGTAGGGTTTGGCTGATCTTTATGGCTCAAATTGGTGTGAGGAAGAGACGGATGAGGTGCCCTTTTATAAGGGAGGAGAGAGGCACCTTTGGAAATATAAAAAATAATAGTTTATATTAAATCCCAAACCCACATAAAAACTTAAAAAATGACTCATATGAGAATATTGAATGATATAGAGTTGTAATCTAATCAACCAATAAATTTTAGAAATGTTAGGAATTTATTTTAAACATTATCAACTTGATTTATCCTTATTTATCAATTTTATTTTATTTGTGGTAATAATATTCTAAATTTTAAATTATTATAAATAATTACATATGTGTTATGAATTTTCCATAATTTGACACTTTATGATATTTTAGACCATATAAATTTTAATTTATAATTTTCAAATATTTTTGTGATTTTTAAACAATTTTATAATAGGATATTTTTATAAAATAACAATATTGTCCATTTTGACATTATTCATTTATTTGAATTTAAATAAACAATATAAAGAAGATATGTTTGAACTAAAAGATCTAATAGATTCATAAAATGTCATATTTGTCTAGAAATTTAGTGGAGCACATTTAATAGTTCTTATAATATCTATTTTAATATTTTTAAAACAATTTATTTGATATTTCTCTTAATAAAATAATTTCAACATCACTATTATGTCACCTTTAATGATACTTATTTAATCACTAAAAATTCAAAATAAACTCATATGATTTATATAATTTTATTATATTTTTGGAGACTTTTTATATCTGATGTTTCATCAATTTTATCAGTAAATTAAACTTATTATACTTATAAGATTTAAGAAAGTGACATGTGGTCACTTTCTTTGGTTTTAATAATAATAAATTTATTTTAATGGAAAAAGACCCTTAAATAAATATAATCCGACACTTAGGTGTTATGGGTCAACTTTTAGTCATCCAATAGTATTTTGGCAGGTGTTAAGGTTATTTTATAATCTTATATTTACCCTTAATTAACTGATTTACCTTTAACTGTGGTAAATAAAATTTACCGTAGTTACTATTCATAATGCAAAAAAAATAAAAAGTATCCTATTAACATAATTTTCACCCACTGATGACAAATATAGAATCCATTTTTCAAAATTCAAAACACATAAGTTGCATTAATTAATTTAAAATTAATCATGTTGTTAAGAAAACAGGTTTTAGAAGTTAAAACATTGCCACAGATTGAAATGTTTTTACCTATGAATTCAATGTGAAATTAATGATATTGACATATATTATATTAAATGGGAAAAATATATTTTATTTATACTTTAGAACAATTCAATATTTTAATTTAACCATAAAAATTATCTCAATGAAAAAAATTGTTTTTAAATAAAAATTAGCGTATTTTTACTATTCATCAAAATATAAAAGATATTAGAAAAATATCAAAAATTTATCCAAAGTAAATTATTATATCCTAATTACAATGAAGAAATTTATTTTGTCAAATTTAACTTATAAAAATATCAAAAATTAGATTTAATGTGGGTGCACCATCAAAAGGTGGCAAAACTACATTTTTTTAAAAATACGTATTTTATTCGAAAATTTTATTTTTTTCTCTTAACATGGTCTAGAAAATGTGTAAGATGAATAGTAATGTAATAAAATTCAATATTTAATTAATACTATTCATAACGTCTAGTTCGTGATAATATTATAACCATATATCGTTGATTAGTGAAACCTGGTATTGCGTACAACACATGCTATCGAGGAAGGTCGTGATCTCGTGTAATGGAAGCCAAGTCAGGGTTGAGTGTTGTGAATGAATCCTTCATTGATTCATATAACAGAATCCAATCATATTTCATTTATACATTGAATTTATATATATACATTCCATGTTGCGTAGAATGACTATTATAAAACGAACATGAAATTGTGTGTAACACAATCTAAGAATAGTGTTGCATATACATCAAGCTAATATTGTGTGGTGTATAGAACAAGATAATCTTGTTGTAGAAAAAAAACACATGACATCAAATAAATTAAAAAGAATACTAATCATAAATTATCAGGTTGTTAAATTGTGACTATAATAATATTTTCTGTTATATTCAATCGGGATTCATATTCATTTGTAATTTTTCGGTATCCATTGAGTTGAACATATATTTGTGTAAACAACATATTTTATTAATTTAGTTAATAAAATTGATACTAATCAACCTATTTTATAGGTTATTTTCCGTTATAATAATATTTTTATTAATATATTATAATTAGGAAACACTCAATCCTGCATGTCACACAAGCCATTGAGGAGAATACATATTATGTATAATGAACACTAAACATGTTGGTCCATGAAACATGCGCAAAGTTTGGATTATGTGTAACATATTCCATGTCAGTGTTTAATGAAAAGTATTCAAATATGGATTCGTGTGAATGGATTCCATTACCTAATGCATGACATTATATAAATGAAAATTTAATTTCTTCAAAAAAAATTGTCCATAAAAACAATGGGTGACACAAAACATTCTAGAACTCATAATTACATTGAACTACCTTGTCTACAATCCTTATAATCATTTCCATATTGTGATATATATATATATATATAAGAGCATCTAGAATGATTTTTTGAAATCATTTATAATATAGTCACCACATTTATGTTGACTATGTGTATGGACGTGTAGATTTAGAAAGGTGTGAATATGAGGAATAATTCACAATCGAGTTCAACTTGAGATGGGATTCATTTTGGAAACCTAAATAGAAAGGACCTCAGTGGAGGATATAGGGTATCCATACAATTACGATTTTTACTATACGGGAGTTGGACTCAATAGTTTTCTACTCAATGGTTCTAGGAATAATTGTTATCATGCACCCATTTGGAGCTCAATTACTAAGTACATAGTCCAAAAAGGACATGAGAATAAAATATATTTGTGCTCATATAGTGTTAGGAACTATAATTGAAGAAGTAGTAAGTTTCCATATCAGCCCCAAAAAATGTTTCTTCTAATACCATAACTACAATTGAGATAATAGACTTATGATCCACCCAAATTTGGGATATAGGGTTGCAGGTTTTCATGAGGTAGTCTCTAGTAGTTAGGAAATGGAGGTAGATGAGGATAGAATCAAGTTATAATGATAATTGTGTATGGGGGATTATGGAAAAATTTTGGTAAGATATATCTATAATCAACCATAGAAAATGATTTATTTGATTATACACCATTTATTTTCTTATAGAACACATCCTGGTATGATCCTTTCTCTGTATGGTGGATAAGATTCCATTTTCCCTGGTGTGTTATGCCTAAGATAGGGGATAGATTTTTTTTATTATGATGTGTTGGGGTTGAGAGATGATGATGGGAAAACATTAGTCAACATGTTATTTTTTTATAAATAGATACAAGAAAATGATTTTATCTTTGGCATTAAATGATTTGATTTTACGTGCATGATTGTTGATTTATTTTTGTATAGAGAGGGGATCTGTAATGAGGATATACACCATGAAGAAATCATTAGTACGAGGGATTAGTGGATGTGTAATATATATTCAGATCCTTTATTATCTAATCTAGATTCTGGGTCTTTAAATGTATTAGTATCATGTGGTTCGATTTCCCTAGAATCACTGAGTAGTTTCTATTTGTTTTCCTAATGTGGATTGATGGTCTATCCCCATGGATGATATATCGAGTTTGAGAAAGATTTATAGAACACCGATTATCTTATTTTATTTTATTTTCATCAGATTTAACATTCTGGTAATCTATATTTCTATATTCAGGTTGATGATTTTATTATTTTGTCCTTTATCCTACCCACTCTATTGTTTTTAGATTATCTTGCATCATTTCCCAAGATGGAATATAGTGATATTTGGTTGTGTATAGACTATCAATCGTTAAATATGGTGATATTAAATAAATTTTAACCTCTCCTTGTGGTTGTAAATTTTTTCATTTAGTTGAATGGAACAAATTTATTTTCAAAGGATTATCTATGATCTAGATAACTATAGATGATGGGATATGAATATTATAATCCAAAGGTGACATTTAGGTGTTTATATAGGCACATCATGTTGGAGGTTATTTCATTTGGTGTAATGAATGTCCCATATATTTTCTTCAAACACATGATATAAATGTTCAATATGTCTATAGATCAGTTCATGTTAGTTTTCATAGATTAGAAAATAATATACATGTATTTAGAGAATAAACATTTCAATCACATGAAAGTTGTATTATTATTCATTGGACCCCACCACCCTTATCAAAATATTTTTTTACTGATTATCATTTCTCAAAAGATTGACAAAAATCAAATTTTTATCTTTTAGGTGTCTATATACACAATGAGGATTTCATTGACATTTATTCCTTATGCTCTTTCATCCTAATGAGAATGTTTTTATCTTATATTCATTCTATTTATTGGAATATGTAAAACATATCCTCCGAGTATTAATTTCACATCTATACCTTGAATTGGATTATCAATACAACTATTAATTCATGCTACATGTATACATCATGAAATATATAAAATATCCAACCACAAATCTATACAAAAAAAATTACCTTTTACTCAACCTCTTGTAGAATTTTAATATATATATTCTTAAAAAATATTATGAGTCTTCCCAATGGATTACATATTAGATTACATTACATCATTCCAAAACATTTAATAATCATTCAGAATAATTCCATATAAGTTAGCACCAATGACCCAGATTTATATCTCTATATATCATTATTCACACTATCATATTTTCATTTAGATGATATTTATTCTTGAACAATCAATATAACTCTTTCTCCATCATCGAATTCTTTTTTTAATATTTTGAAACTAGTAATATATCATGAAAATTAAAAAAAAGTTTAATTAAATATCCTTAATATCATGCCTTTAAGAAGAAATAATTGGCTACATTACTCTGAGTTAAACCATTATCCTCTCCAAAATAGATGAATATTTATGTCCCATGTCTTTGTGGTTACTCCAATCTATGATGAAATTTGTTCATTTTAAACACAAAATTGTTTTTTGCAATAATCGTGAAAAACATAAGCATCGTTATGTGAATATATTTCACTAAATGGATATGAAGGGAAATATATATAAACATACTTATTATATGTATATATTATATAATGATACCATGCATATTAATCTAATTATAGAATCATTCTTGTATACTATTGTGAAAATATCCAAGTATTTTTGTCCATCCTTTTTAAATCTATTTACAACTTGTTTTTTCTATACCATTACGTAATATCATCCTCGTCTTTCATTTGAAATTTAATCATATTTTAATGTTTTATTTTTCTATGGTGGATTTCACTTCTAAAAAATTTTGTTAGAATTCAATGATGACATTTATTAATTTATCATTGACTGTTTCCATTCTAAGTCACTAATTGTGGACTCCTCATCATGGATTTAAAGACTACCCTAACAATAATTTGAATAAATTTCACATCATCCACAAAACAGTCAACTAGATCATGGATTCTATTTGATATCCTCACCTGAATATGATTCTATACACTATTTCATTTTGAACAATGTGGAGCTCAATATTTGGAATCCATAACATCTAGTATTCTAACACATGCTTCATTTATCACTGATCATTGTAGATTATCTCTCATTAACCTCATATACAGACTTCTTATTCTCCAATTTGAGTTCTAATTAACATTACACAATCGATCTTCCATTATTATATCAACATGATGTTCATTAGTTGTGTATTATCCACAAATTTAATTCTCAACCATGTTTTGGGCCATTGATATACATTCCAAATAATGAAAATACATTATATCCTAATGTCTTATCACATTCCATCATCACATAAAGAAAATATAATATTTTCATAAAAAAATCAAAAAGGAAAAAACACTATTATTTTTTCAACTATTTTTTCCTTTTCCCATTCAGTAATATGATCAGGTGGAAGAATCATCAAAATATTAAGGTTTTCAGTATTTAAATATTTAATATATCATATCTCCTCCAAAACATCCTTCCCAACAGCCGATTACAATCTTCTATTGAATTGGATTCTATTTATATTTACCTCTACTCCTCAAATAACCATTGTAATTATATAGTGAAACTATATAATTTGATCTTTGTTAGTAGATATCTGATTCCTCCCTTTATATGCACGATTTTTATATAGAATTTGGGCTTTCTATTCATCATGATAGTCCCTTTTTTCTAAAAAATGTTTTTAATGTTACATCCATTGTATCAAATACTTTTTTGGTGCATAATAATTATGTAATTCAACTATATCCCCATAGAATTGTTTTTTTCATTAGAATAAATTATTTAAACACATCAAAAATATGATTCTAGAAGTAATTCACCCATATCATAATTTAATAATTAAATAAAGATACGATATAAAGAGCCCCACCCTGAGAATTGATATGAATAGGTTCCTAAACATCTTAGTAAACGAGTTCTGGCATCTAGGCTATAGGATTATATCAATTATAGATGAATTAAACCATTTATTTATTATCCATCACATATATTTATAAATTTATGATTTTGGCGTGTTCATAATTAATAATAATTTTATTATTATAAAATTCAAATTACTCTCACTGGTATGTCTGACAATATAGTGACATAACTATTGTATGTCAGATTTCACAACTCTATGAAATAACAATCTATCTAATAATCATGTCAGATATAGTGCCCAATCCTATACTCCTTATGAAACAACCATGTATCCTATAGTCACCTTCAAAAATATGTTGTAAAATATTGAACATAACCAACCTTATCAATCTATCCATTAAAAATTAATATCTTATTCTTCACCATGATATATATATCTTCTTTCACATTATTTAATATCTCATTACTCATCTATACATTATCATTTCGTATACCCATGATTTATAATTATTCAACATACAATTAATGGACATTGTCAAATATATAGGAACATAACTCCCAAGGAATCCTTAGTCTGTTGTCAAGTGAAAAGATTCCCATAAGTAAATCACCCACAACTCCACTAGAATAATGACACTCAATGAAAAATTATTTTCTCATTGATATGAACATATAAAATCTAATATTCTCAAGGTTAATTTCGTTAAAAATTTTATGTTTTTGATCCTACATTAATTTTTGATGTTTTCCCACATTCCACAACTCCATCATGATTGACTATGAATAAATGATTTAAAGAATTCTATCTTGAGACTTTTCGTCTGACTATTTTATATAATTTTGACAATTTGGTGTCCATCATCATGAATTGAAATTATTATTATTATAATATTCTACACGTACATTCCCTATTCCTATCTTCATTAAGAATCATTATTTAGACAACCTCTAATTATATTTATGTTTTCTAAAAAATATTTCTCACCTTCATTACCATTCCAACTCATGACTCCAACTATGTTAACAATATATGGAGTTCTCAGACAACAGTCATGAATTTAATCTTTATAGATATGATATAACATCATATCATATTATAATAACTCATGTGATATTTTATTGGACATTATTCCAATAGGCTCTGGATGAAAAATTTATATTTTATAAAGACATTATTATGTTTCATGGGCTACTCGTAAAAATATGACAGGGATTTAATGAGCTTAAAAATGGTATTCGAGTACAATAATATAATGGATAAGTTTTTTGCCAATGATATCATCACCAATCCAAGTAAAATAAAATATAATCATTCCCATTTTTACATTTCATTCCTCTCTAAGTTGACTATATTTTAAAAATAAATATATTTCTTTTTATATAATATTATCCCCCAAATATACTCTCTAGAATAAAAAATCAATACCATAAATCTTATCTACCAGAAATATATCTTTTTTTGATACCCTAAATTTAACTGTAATAATATTAACACTAAAAAATTATCATAATTAAGATAAGACTGAGAGTAACTTTAGATACCTCTGAGTGTCTAGCAATCGAGCAATAAAATAAAATCTATAATATAACCTATGATAAATATACACCAATAAATAATATATGAATAATAAAATACAAAATGATATGTATAAAATATATTTTGTCTATATAAGGCCTCCCATTGATACATGTATTGGATGATAAAAATCTCCAAACCCTACTCAACGCATAATTCAGTCCTCACACAATATAAAAAACACATTCCTTAAAAAGTATAATTCATGGGACATAATAAGTTATGTGGTTTTATCATTATGTTATTTATCTATTTAAAACACTAAGGATACATATCTTATAATCGAATGATATTTGTGTTACACATTCAATTGACTAATATAACTACTATGATTAATTATAAAGATTATGATTATGTAATATTCTGATCAATGATTGATATGAGAAAATCATTGATCCACCATGCATGAGACCCCACTACCTTTTATATATGTGCTCATATTTTCATCAATGTTACACTACCCTCCTGTATAAATATAAATTCCTCAATTTAGAAAGGTGACTAATGATATTTAGTAACATTCTAAGAGCTTACCTCATGAATTAGTTAACAAATACAAGCTATATTTTTATACCAACATTTTTATTCAAGTATATTCCATAACATAAGAAAAAATCCATATTGGGATAAAATTATATTATTTCCATATATATCACTAAATATATCTTCTCCTTCTACCTAACACATGTGGATGATGTTTCGACAAACTCACTACATCTAATGTACAAAAGTTGACATTAAATCCAAAATATCTATTTAGTGGATTATAGATAATATGATAATTTTATCCCATTTCCATGTGATTTGGGTTTTATATATTGTTTATGTTCTAGTGATTTTGTATGTGGTAATTTTGGTAAGACTTAATGGGGTATTACGGGCCATCAGTTTTAAATTGGGTAATAATTTAACATTAAATGTTTTTTATTTCACTTATAGTATTTTGGCTCAAATATTTATATTATACCTTCATTAAAACATCATATAGATAGTGAAATATAGCAATGTACTAAAAAAATCTAATATATATTATGGGACTGTCTCCTAGATTTATGTGATTTTTTAGTCAAAAGGCCCAGAATCTAGTAAATCCCGCTCCTACAAAATTTTATTAAAAAATAAAGAACATAGTCAGAACATTAGAATGGAGGTTTTCAAATCCTATTGAAAGACTTACAACATGCATCAACCTCAATAAAAGGCACACAAAAATCAAGATCCATGAAAGATCACTCATATATTGAATCCACAATAGCATTCTTTGTCAACACATCAACAACCTGATTGGCCTCACTATAAGCATGTGTCACCTCAGAAATGATACCATCAAGGAGATGAAGACATTAAATCCAAGAGGGAAGCATCATCCATGGAACATTCCTCGACGGCCTCTAGATGATATCAATGGCCACCATAGATTCTATTTTTATCTAGGGAAATCACCATCCAAAATGAACTACATAGTTGATCACTTTAATCATAACCCACAGCTCAGCCTCAATTTCAAAGACCTGACCAATATAATGATAAAAGCATCCCTAACGAATCCTCGATAGGTATGGAAGACACCAACATAGCCCGAAGGCCCAGGTGTGCCTGAAGCGGCCCCATCAACATTAACCTTCAACCAAGAGGGAATAGCAGGAATCCATCTAATTGACTTCAGGTCCAATAGTTTTCTAACCCTAATAGGAATGCAAAAATTCCTCAAAATAATAACATCATTCAACCCATTATGTGTACAACCAACCTGGACACTTGAGGCTGTGCAAATAGCCCAATGAATCTCCATCACCCTGGACCAGAAGTTTGGCATTATATTTTCAAAAACATAATCATTTGTAGCGTTCCAAAAGAAACCCAAAGTTGTTGAAGCATCCACCATAAGGATAACCCAAACCCACACACTACAACAAGTATTAATAGATGAATAAAGAAGTCCATCAAACAATGCTAGATCCAAACAGTATCCCCTCATATCATGGATATACATTGATTTATGTGATTCATTAGTGGTTCACTTATGAATGGTTATGTCCATATTGAAAAACATATATCAAGCATCCATTAGAAGTGTTTCATCCTTCCCATTTTAAAGAAGTCCATGTAGCTATCCTAAATTATAAATAATTCTTGGTGATAAAGTGGTTATTGGAAAAAATGTGTTTTTTAGTATTATAGATATGATTTATATTGTTCAAGTATGGGAAAAATATATTGAAGGACTAATTTATGTCTTAATGTAGTCATGGGAGGAGACCTGTAGAGTTTTAGGATAGTAGTAATCAAATCATAAAGGTTTCCCCTCATTTTTGATAGACGTTTATCATCCAAGTGAGTCAGTTATCCCCTGATTTATAAGTCATTTTGAGGTGATACCATTCATATTTCATGTGTTTTACTTGTTATTTCTTCCACCATAGATGAATATAATCTATAATGTCTTTCATGTATCATAGATCTAATTATATCTTCATTATGACACTCATATATTCAATATAGTATTATGTTTATGGATTATTATGTGTCATTTGTGGGGTGAAATGTAATTATTTACGAACTCTTGGGGTAGGTGTTTCATGGGAATGATTTCACTATGGTTCATCAATTTTGGAAGAATGATGTCTTTGATTAATGTTTTTGGGAATGAGATTCATATATTTTTTCTTAGTATATAGTGTTTTTTGGTCCTTTTTTGATTTTATTAGATATTTGAATTTTAATGGAGTTTTATGAGATGGGTTTTCGCATATTTTTTTTTATTTTCCATTATGTTAATGTTCATGTTGTGGTAGTTACACAATATTTTTTGAGATGTATCGCTCCCAGAGTAAGTTATTGGTTGAGCTACCACTATTAGGTCACTATGAATCTATTTTCATTGTTGAATAATGAATTATATTCTTTAATGGTCCTAGACTATTTTTTGGGAGTCATAACATAGATGGGATTTTAGGAAATATATTTGTATGACATAAGAGTAGGTGTTAAAATTGGTTGATTTTTCATCCAAAATATGTGGAGTCACAATATGATAGGAATAATGGTAATTAAGAAGAGGATAATATAACTGGTAAAAATTTTAGGCCTCATATACATATACTGGATTACATAAATTGTTTTACTTAATAAATAATTGGTAATTGATTTATTGGTCGTTTTACAGTGATATGGTGTATTATGAAGTTTTTGAGTTTACCATGAATTTCTATTATAATGAAATGATAGTTATCTTTATTTAGAGGTTTTAAGGATGTGGTTAAGAGTTTTTTTATTATGGTTTGTCATGAAATAGTTAATAGTATATTTTTCCCCATTATTTAGTCATATATTTTTTGGAGGTTAATAGTGTTTTAAGTTGAAATGATATGGGGAGATTTATCATGTATTTTTGAAAGGTTCAATAAATTTAGACCATCAATTTTTTGAATATGTCTCATCTCCCCATGACATGGTGTTATTCAAATGATTCTACAAATTGGGAACCCACAAAACTCATTGTTTATCATTATTTCTTCTTGAGTTTCAATTGAATTGAGGATCCTCATTGGAATCCCATTGAGATCTCTTAAGTTTTCCTTGGAATTCATATATTTGAGATCCATTATTTTTTGTTGGTTGTATGTTCCTCCTCACCCCTTTTTGTATTTTCATTTCCTCCTTATCCTTGTTATGTTTTTATATTGGAATTTATTTGTTTTATTATATTTATGTTTATTGTTGATGGTGAATGTGATTACATGATTTTGGGGATTCATTTATTGGTTTGAAGAAATATAATCATCACTTATTCACCATGTTCATTCATAGTGGTAGTCGACACACTGAATTATATAGAAGATATCAGATATCTCCTTTAAATTTTTATTATCTTTAATGTATCATGGATTTCCTCTATTTGTTTGGATATTATGAATTAAATAATTGATGATAGCAAACAAGAACTATGAAACACTAAATTATGATCATGTAAATTGAATTTCTTTTACTTATATTTTGATATATCAAGTTATTGATGACTTTTTTGTTATTGAATTGAGAGATCTATTTTACTAATATAATATGTTAGTCATTTTCAATGAACATCCTACTAAAATCACATTCAATACCTAGTTAAATATTTAATGATATAAATTAATTGATCATGTGAAATTTTGATATCATGATGTTGTTTATTATGATAAGTGTAATGAAATTTTTTGGATGCATTTTCAGCATTGGGATTTTTTTTATGAGTTATATATTAATTTTTAGTTATGTAATATTATCCCATATTATATTTTATGTGGTATATGTAATCATTTTTAG
Organism: Viscum album; assembly: GCA_963277665.1. Lineage (NCBI taxonomy): Eukaryota > Viridiplantae > Streptophyta > Magnoliopsida > Santalales > Viscaceae > Viscum > Viscum album. Next base: position 300,948,130 of record OY728126.1, read on the forward strand.
TGAAATTTAACATGTTAAGTTTATTGTCTTGTGTAATGCATTTGGGATGGAGTTGGTGGATATAATTATAAATGGTTGTTAGATTGTGGTAGTTGGCCTATTTTGGAGGTAATCAGCTCGAGGCGTGTGGTTATTGATGTCGCAATTATTATAAAAATTTGAGGATGGTATTTTATATTTCAATTATCGATAGAATGATATTGATAATAGGAATTTGGAAATGGGTGTGGCTAAAAATATATTCCATGGATGTAATTTAATTTTGAATACCATAAGTACATGGGTATTTTATATATGTAAACATGTGTTATGGTATGGAATAGTCTTTCATTGACTATGATGTTGATTAGTATATTGAGTATACTATTTAAGTGGATGTAAATTTTGTATCCGTTATTTTTGGTGAATTAAATGTGAAATTGGGAATCCTGCATGTTTCTTATTTTCTTATGTAATGTGGATAGTTTGGAGGATTATAATTCGGTTGTGATAGTTGGTATGTGGTTAAAATAAGGTTGATATATTGATAGCTGTGTTAGTTTTATTTTTGTATAGAATACTTTTAGTTAGGGATTGGGTTTTCATATATGATATGATGTAATTTTTTTGTTATTTCATATCCACTACACACATGTCAGATATTGTTAATGGATGCTAAATGTCTCATTTTAAAAGGGTATTCACCAAAAATCTAGGTTATTGATCGAAAATATGTCTTAATACTCCCTATTACCCACTATATCTTCTAGACTCGACATGGAATGATGATGAGGGGATGATGATGTTGTTTTAATAGTGGGGATAAAGTATGCTTGGTTGATTTAACGAGGTCATTTTTCTTCTTGTTCGTGATATCATTCAACTGTGGATAGTAATCTATGGGTTAGATATTGTTTTGTAGGGATGGGTGATGACTTTTTAAATCATTGAATGTTGGACTCTATATGATATTGGGATATGTAGTTTTATAGTCCAACACATATTATCATTAATTTGAGTATATTGAATAATTCCAAAATAGTATGTTAGACCCCTTGAGGTGTTTAGATAGGTATAGATTTAGTTCATCCCAAATTATATAAGACATGTTTTTTTATATATGGTGGTGGATATAATGATATATATGGGATAAGAGAGATAGGAAATTTTCCTTTGTATTTTGTGAATATGAAATCAACGAGGAAAATTTATGGGGTACCCTCTTTATATATTTGTAATATTTTTATTATTAAACATGGTGGTCATATTTGGTTTGTGAGCCATTGTATGGAATTGGGGTAGTTGACATGATAGGTTCATGTTTGTTTCTTTATTCAATCACTAGAGCATTTGTGTAATTAATTGACATTTTCATGAATAGAATAGGGTATGATATTATTAATTATAAATTTTATTAACACAACTATATTTTTATAAACCAAATTAATTAGCTTGTAGGGTTTTTCAGAGATTGAGATGGAATGTGTTAGTTCAGATATTAGAGTTGTGATAATAGATATAACAGTGAATATTATTTTTAATATTTCCATTTAGAAACATTTATAATGTCTAACATATCATTCATTATGGTTATTGTGTGATGTTAATTTATTTAATATTGGGATTTTTATTTGAGAAATATTTATATATTTACTATGATTTTTTGGGTAATTCCTTTCATATATGTGTTATATACATTCATTGTTAGCTTCTACCCAGTTTCTTATTAGAGAGAGGCTTTGGAGATCAATGTTTCCTTCAATGTAGGCCAAATAGTGGATCCCAATGGTGTGGGTCCTGATATTTACCCCAGTAATTGATCTTCAACAAAATTGATGTTACATGTTTAAAGAGATATAATTTTGAAAATCTTATACTTCTATCATTAAATTTGATGTTAAAATATTGTGAAAAATCTATAATGAAATTTTTATCCTTAAGTGTTCGAATGGTATTCTAAAACATGCATAGTTAGAAGCCTATATTATTAAAATATATTTAATGTATAATTAAAATTTTCTTATTTATAATAGTTCATGAACTAATTATATTTAATTTTAACTATATATTTCTGACCAATTTATCATCATGAGACTCTACATGAGGGCTCAATTGGGGTGAATTTTTTTTATTTTTTTTCTTCCTTTAAAATTCCCCAATAAATACTCAAAACCGTCATTTCAGTGAAGAAATATATAGTTTTTTTGTTACACAATGAAAAATAATATATGTAAATTATTAGATAATGGATGTGATCAGCACACAATTAGTTTACAAGGTTCTACTCCAAAATGATAACCTACAACTAAATTTTTTTATATCCCATGAAATTTATTTTTTATTAATATATATATAATTATATATGTGGTTGAGGATGGTATCATTCTCAGACAAAATGGTAAGGAATATTCAGTAAGAAAAATATATATTGAAATAGGCATTCATTAACATTCTTTGTTTGTGTAAATTATACTAAATCCCATATTTCCAAAAAATTCATCCATCACACTCTAAATAATGTTGTTTTTTATTATCCCAGGAGTCACTGCTTCAATGTGAGAATATTTTCTTACATAGTTAGAGTATATGATAGGTGAAGGATTGTCTGAAAAAACTTTATTCATGTAAGTTCCTCCAATTAGCCATGCTTTTTGGTATTTATACATAATTTGAATAACGTTTATTACTCAACTAATTCATCCTTTATCCTACTATAATATTAAAGAATATTTTTTCATGAATATGTGAGTGTATAAACATTGTTAATAATAAATATTACTTTAACTTTTAGGGTCCTATATCAAACAACTTTCTTCATACTCACACAGTAAATATTATTGTGGTGTGGAGTTCTCCATACGGTCTTTCTACTTTATAAATTTAAAAATGAACTTCCATTTTCTTAATTTTCAAAATACATTCCAGTGTGTACTTTTTATACTTCATAATGAAAATATTAACTTTTCAATTATCATCTTGAATAACAATATCCATTAAAATAATTTTCAAATTTAATTCAAACAGGAACAACATTACTATCAACAAACTTAACTTCTAAATCATTCTTATGAAATATCTTCAATTTCATCATTTTTTACAAACTACTAAATCTTATGTCTGAAATTAAATTTTTTATGTCACCTCAATTGGATAAAAATAACATATGCATCCTTCTAAAAAATCATACATATTTCATAGAGTATTATACTTTGCCATATTTTCCCTCGATCCTCTACATATATTTTGTGTATTCTTTTTTAATCTCTTATATATTACCTAATTTTCGACCAATAGAAATTTATTTTTACTCTTGAAAATATATAACACATAAATTAAAATGGCATAGATATTAAATATGATATTTTCATTAATATATTTTCATTTATATCTTCAAATAGAATATTATTTATACACAAAAGTATTTCAAATTCCTCTCCTTAATCATTTTTCTACAACATCTCAAATATTTTCTTATATATAGTGTAATATATATTTCACTATTGATATTTGTTATCATCATTAATAAATTCCACATGTATAAAGATTATATTATTCATTTATATAACATTAATTATTTTAGGATATGCTCTATAAAATATCTGATTTTTATTTGGAATTCATCCATTCCTTTAGAAATATCTTCTTTTGGGAAAAATATAAATATATTATGTATTCATTATCATTTCTACTTTCAACCAAAATCACTAAATTTCAATACATCATGAAATTTACTCAAAACATCTTCAAAATTTATCAAGAATTCTCCAATCACATTGAATCTTCTAAAAATAATTTTAATGAATTTAGAGATACAGGAAACATTCTCAATACTCTTTGAAAAAAACAACATATCACATTTTCATCATATTCACTCATTTGTTAGTATTTAATTAAAATATACAATGTCAATAATTACATCATCAACCTCATTACCATTAAACCCTAATATAATATATATTCTATATTAATTACAATATCAATTATTTTTTATCAATATGTATGGATTCATAAAACTACATGTAAATTTTCACTTATGAATACAATGATCATTTATGTTTCAAATATTCATATTCTCAAATTTTCACAATGTTTTAGATTGTGCCTCCAAATTCCTTTAATAATAGTTTTTTATTCTCATTAAGATTAGATATATTATCATATTATGTGATTCATACTTACTTGAATCATTATATTCATTGACTCTCAACAAAAATAGTATTACCCTTTTCCAATAACAATTTTCATAATGGCAGATACTCAATTAAACTACTTGTAAAATATAGGAATTGATCTCCATCCTCATGTACTACAAATGGATTCTTCAATACATATTATCCACATTCACACCAAGTTGAGCCACTTGTCTACATACTCATTTATTCAAATCTTCATCTGTCATGCAACATTTATATATTTGATCTTATCTAATTATTCATATATTTGAAAAATACATGAAATGAGACTCCCATTATCATAATCATAATGGCTACTATAATACCCCTCAATAAATTTAATTAAATACTTAAAATTAATTATATAGTTAATATAAATCAATTTCAAATTTATTAAATATTTAATGATTATTGGTTAATGGAATCTATCATCATTTTTCTATTTGATCATAATATGTAATATCATCTTCTCTCATTTATTGAATTGTATTAGTTATTCTAAAATTATAGAGAAGGGTATCATAAAATTTCCCTATGTAATAACACATCAAATAATAATTTCTATATATATTTGAGAATTGATATATGTAGAAAAAGGGACTTATTAACAGAGACATTAAATTTTTCTATAAAACTACCTACAATATTATACGAACATATACTTTTTTATAGGGGATCTTAGTGAAATGATTCATGGAATTATTAGCCTGAACTCATCTCATAAAATACATTAAAGTTATTCAATTGTATGATGGATTACAACCCAATGAGTCTATATTTCATCATATAAAACACTCCAACAAAATAATATTATGTAATATAACAAAAATTTATTGGAAAATTAGTTTTTATACCTATACCTCCTTAATTTATAATTGTTATCTACATATTAATATTCATATTAAATAATACAATCTAGAAACTCCTGGTCATTTTAGTTACCCATTAAGGGATGCACTCCAACATTACTTAATTTTGGTTAATTTTCATCAAAATGAATTCCAATGTCCTTTTAATACCAGTTGAAATGTTTAAAGTATCAAATAATCAAAGAAAATTATTATGAAAAACACAATGTTATAATATTTTCATTACATTTTAGTGATCTTATTATATATATATACATTAATTCCATAAATAAACAAATATTGATAGAATATATGGGAATAATTTGGGATTCCCTTCTTATTATTGATAAAAATAAGTCGACATATATTTTTTATCCATGAATCCATATTATTTTTCATACATATTACGTTAAAACTATTCATGATTTCTGCTGCTTTAATATTCCAATAATAAGTGTTCAAGGGAAAGAATACCTTATTATAGTTTATAAATACATATTTGTGTCATATAATCTACTTTGCAACTAAAATTAAGGTATACTCACCAATTTTTATAGTATTTCACTTTTCGAAAACATTTTTGGATCCTAGGGTTATCGAACAATCATTCATTTTATATGAAACCCCATTAAACCTTCCACATAGACTCTCTTGAATTATTGAGTCAAAATTTCTAGAGAACCACTTATAAAATTTATAATAATCATGCGAAATGACATTTTCAATAGAACATTACTTCTATAATTATTTATCCGTATTTATTTCCATTTAAAATTGAGTTGTCCAATCAGTAATTCATTTTTTTATAACTTTGTCTGCCGACATTTCTATTCCACATTGTTTCAATAGTGTTTTTTTTATATCAACCTCCCTTTCCTAATATTTATGAAAATTATTTATTATAGGTTCTTCTTATTTGATAGACTCTTCTATAGTGTTATTTAATTACCTTTAATTTGGCCTTAGTTTTTTAACTTCTCAATATATTTTTATTTAATTTCATCCTCCAAATCATTCATTTTATTTATATCATTAGGTTATTCATTTTTTTTATTTCTCCTTTATTCCTTTAACATTTATTTTAATTGAATACATAGAAATGTAATTGATGTGGAATTTTCCTCATAATCATTTATACCAAATTTTATATCTGGATCCCCCTTAGTATGTGTTATTTGTTCCACACTCTTCTTTTGTATACTCCCAATGTAAGTCTCACATACATGTATTTTTTTTAGTTTTCAAAACATATGATATCATTTTCTTTAATGTTCATGAATTTTTCTTGTTATGTGTACACTAGAACTTATAATCACAATGGAAATCAACATTAAAATTTTCATTTAAAATAACAAAACATGCAAATATATTTTCGATGGACAAATTCACATTTTTCTACAACCTAATATTGTAATGAATACGTCTACTATAAACATAAAAAAACTATCCCAAAATACAGGCCTTCCATAATAATTAGTTAATAAAAAATTATACACACCTTAAAAGAGGTAATATAGTGAAATAAGTAGACAGATCTAATAATTCATGTAATTAGGGTCAATACATTCCCTTAAGCTCACATATCCATACACCATAGGCTCCAAAATAGTGGCGGGGGGCTATAATATTCAATAGGGAGACAATAATCATGGTATTGGTGTAATAAAATATGAAATAACCAAAAAATCATTCCATTAAAAATAGTATAAAATATAAATAACTGAATAATAAGCATGCTATAAAAGATAGAATGGGGTATACTGACATACAATCTCACAAGAATGATAATACAATAAATGATAATCAACTAGGTTAATCATATAAATAGAATAAAATTACATTTCAAATAGATACACTAGTATCTACCAGTGAACCCATTGTTGAACCATATACCCAATATCCATAATATTATAACTCATACAACATGAACCGCAATAACTAAAATAATAGCTTTACAAGATTGTTAAACATTTGGCATCATCCCTTTCTAGTGTCAACCCTATGATCAACCTAAAACATTGCATAATGAATTTATACACAATAATGTCCATGTAATTAGTTTGATAAATAGAACTCAGTAGGGCACCCCTAGTGGTGAACCAATAATATATTATAATAAAAATTTAATGATCACGTGATACATAATTACTAGTAAAAAACTAATATCATAAATTATAATATATTTAAAAAATTAAACAAAACTAAAACAATTTTTTTCCATCTCAGGTTCTATCTTGACAACCAAGATAAATATTCCCATTATCTAGACCACAATGGATGAATTATAGCACATTTCTCACCGAACAACATAAAATTTTAATTAACCAGTAGATCTATATATGAGAGGAAAATATTTCGAAAATAAAATTAACCTAAATTTCAGTTGCCTTTATGTTATCATAGTCATCTATATGAAAAAAACACCACCTAGATATTTATCTCAAAAGGGAATTATCTACACTGCTGAAATGAACTATATGAACACATAGATAACCTTTCTTTAGAATAATAGTTCTATAGAACTGTCCATCTCTATAAAATATTTTATTTTTTGAAGAGATATCCCAAAAAAATATAATCTAAAAAATATGGTACCACACACACCCAACCCCTAGCTGGATGAAAATATATTGGACAAAGGAATAGAATAAATCCACCACATCAATCATTACATCATAATTATGTTCTAAAATATTAAATTAATGAGAGGAGTTAGCATGATACAACATTGGGTCATCACCTAGTCCAAAGGAATACCATGTTTCATCTCCTATATAAATTACTTAGTAGAAAATTCCTCAAATAACATTGTTAAAATGCCATTAAATCGATGGTTGATCAATTATCAAACCCATCATCCATATTTATAAATCATTATCATATAACATCTCTTGATTAATACGTATTTTGGAAAAAATGTCCTACGAATTACCAAAATTCACACTTCGGTATTAAACTATTTCTGTCTGTGTTCTAAGGGTACACCCGATGTTTCCAAAACATAGAATGTACTAACCCCTAACTAGTTCAACCATATAATAAGGCATCCAATTTCCCTAGATCACATCCATCAATACCCAGTCCATAGTCAGTGAAATGAATCCCAACCAGCGACTCAGATCATGAACCAAATAAGAATAGTAACTCACAAAAAATGAGTCCAACTACATTATAAGATGACACCATATTATGGGATCCTCTTGGATATATGAAAAATTGATAAAATCATATAGAATAAAAAATTTAGTCAGGCTCCTTCATATAGAACCCATCCTATGATATTATATGAACCCTAATGGAATCCGTAATTGGTATCTCGGAATAAATATCATTATATCTTAAATGTATTCCACTTGTACCCACAATCTCATTACATTGACATATCATGAATTATCTAACATAAACAAATCTTCAATTAATTATCAAAAAATCAACACCTCAAACCTCAAGGAATGGATTGAAAAACACACATTATCCAACATATCATTGTATAAGTTACTCATCATTTCTTTATGATACCCACCAAAAATAACATTCAAAAAAATATTGGAATCTATAAAATATGTCAACAAAAAAAATAACAACTCTTACTTGAGACTCACATCACATATCTCGTCCCATTATTGTGTTTTAAACAAAATTTCAAGGAAATCCCCATATGCGAACTCATTAAACCAAGAACACCATCCAAAGGGAATTTATATATTATAAGTAATATTCCATCATGATACATGTAGGAAAAACTCAAAATGGGTTTCTCATAGTTATAATTATAACTAGATATTGAAAAATAAGCAAAATACTAAAAAATGGGTTGTACCCTAAATGGAAATTATTTACATAGTGTATACCCCAAAAATATCATCCAAGGACTTGTATAACTTGAAAAAATGTTGTGTGCACCCCAAATTACATGGAATTTACAATTCTAATATACTGTGTATTGGTCATGGGGTTCCAAGATAATTTATTAACAACATATTCCACATAGTTTCTTAAATACTACAGTATACATCCACTACTAATTTACCTTACAATGGGTCTATCCATGTTATATACATATCCATGTTAACCAATACATAGTTTTTATCCATGTATCCAACCACACAATATGTTTCCTCTTCATGATGTGTTTTCAACACATATTTCATGGTTTCCTCATATTGTTATCTCTATCCAAATGTATGAACACACTATGTGTGTTCAATAACCTACACTCCATGTATGTGAGTTTTCATTAAATTTAAACCCTAAAATTTCCCCTAAATACCATTTATCCCAAAAAATTACATTACATGACCCTCAATGCGTAAAAAATAACATATATAGTGAATTAAAACCCTAAAATGACTCTATACGAATTTATATCTAAAACATTAATTATATCATATTTCATGGTTTAAAACATCTATGTTATACTATTAGATCTATGAAATACAACCATAGATATCAAACCCATCACTCATTGAGCCCCATGGGCAATTTCATCTGTCTACCACTTTTTCCGTCCCATTATCTCTTGGAAAGTCACCACCCTAATGATTGGGTGTAAATGAGAATCAAAATGGGGTATAGGTAAATGAAATTGAAAAAAACTAATAAAAATGTAAAAAGAAAAGGAAAGGGGTCCAAACTATAAATCCTCCCCTCCATACGAGTATGGGTAAAATCATTGTTTAATGGATTATTAATTTGGTGGATGGACTAAAGTTAATAACAATATTTATACCATCTCAAAATCCCATCCCATGATGAACAAGATAGGTACCATATCTATGGAGTAACGGGAAATCTCGATAAACCTCACTGAGTACTCTGCAATTATATGGCCTCCCTGGTAGAGATGTAGGAAATCCAAGATTCATACTAACCCCAAGGTTGGTAGAAATAACTCCTACCTAAAACGGAGCTCTATTTTACCCAACAAAATAATTCCTTTTCATGTGTTTGGATCACTAAGCTCCACCATCACCTCTTTGGACCCTAAATAAGGCTCCTATCTAGGAAATTCATCAGATTAGCCAATGTCATCACAATGAGAAATACACGAGTAACTACCTATATCCAATACTAAAATACCTCTGTGTATGTCTCATCCCTGAACCTGGGAGGTATCTTTATCTAAAACTCTTGAAATGCAGTAATCATGTGTGTATCCACTATGGGTAGTGATAGAAAAACCTATTGATTGATGGGTGGTTCTACAGTTGGAAAACCACCCATGGTTCCATCTCTGGAAGACGCCCATGTAAAGACGCCACATCACCAAGAAGATCATCTTCATGATCACGTAATAGGATCTTGGATGGAAATCTTCATGGAGGCATCTTGGAATAGATCAAGATGAACCTTGGTAAATAGAGTATATCTGGATAGATTACTCAGTAAGTGCATGGAAAACACAACCCATTCTTATATTATGCATCTCCCAATAATTTTCTTGCAACTAGTGTTTTCATATACTGATTGAGAAAGAATGTTCCCATTGTCCTAGCATATGGATACATCAGTCATCGTACCATCATTGGATTCCGTGGCCTGAAATCCAAACCTGAAATACATAACACTACTTCCCTATTCCAATCACACTAACTCCAATTCATAATGTGGAATCAACTTGCCTATGATATAACTATTTCACTTCCTATCTCAGTGGGGCCCCTACCATGACTACCCCATGCTCACCTCTGTTAGGCATTGGGATGGAGACTACCTGCCACGAACTAGGCCGGGTCACCATCTGACCCGGCGCCCAACCCGGTCCACGACATGGCCTGAAGGGCGTTCCCGATCCCCACGGGCTTGTACAAGTTCCCGTGTATCAAAACAATACATGGGAATGTATTACCCAAAATATGAAACACAAACAATAAGAATGATAAAGAAACTAGAATTTGAAACTGAAAAATACACCGAAATTTAACTTTAGACCAAACATAATGTTTACAGTTTTTGTTTACATATCTTGTTGGTTGTTTTTGTTTACTATTTCAGGTAAATCGTTCCCATGTATTTTTTTGATACCCGGGCACTTGTGCCAGCCCGTGGGGATCCGGAACACCCTTCGGGCCATGTCGCGGAACGGGTCGGGCACCCGGTCAGATGGAGACCCGGCCTGGTTCGTGAAAAAATGGTATTGGAGGGAAGATTGGCTCTCTTGGGTCCTGTTCTTTTGGAATCGAGTCACAGTAGACTAATGTTAAGGTTGTTCGGACTCAACGTCCTATCTACGAGTAAGGTGTCTGGCCAGCACACCTCATGGTTGTACTCGAGATACCAAAGTAAGTAAAGGTTTGTTTAAATCTTTGGTCCGTGTGATTAATCTTGTCTAGAGGAAATGAAAAGGGAGTAGGGTAAGTTGTCCCAAGGAGCACGTAGTGTCTGGCAAGCCATGTATATTTGGCGATTATGTCCTAGAATACCCTCTGTGGTGGTGGCGTGATTGGCATATGGTTGCCAACCATATGTCCCAGTCACCCGCTAACACTAGTTTCTTCTTTCATTTTCCCTCACCTCTTTGTTTTGGAATTGGGGAAATTTGGTGTTTATGTAAAAAAAATTTGTCTTGGAGAATGTTTTCAAATGAAGCGCTTTAATAAATGGATTTAATTATGAGGTTTGAAAGTTGTGGGTTGAATGTTTTGGTTTTGAAAAATGGAATGGTTTGGTTTTGATCCTTGGTCTTCTCGTGGGAAACCACATGCATGAGTGCATATGGAATGAGAAATAGTCAATGGAATGAGCGGATGTATTCTTGGATGGATATGAGGTGGGTGTCAGTGTGGCATGGGAACATGCATATGCAAGGCCCAAGGGACACCATTGGTGTTTGTGCCACCCACTAGCACGTTTTGATAAATGAAATTTCGGTGTGTTAAAAACCAGTGACTATGGGGTGTGTCCTTGTGTTTTGGAAATGTCGGATGTGAGGCTTCTTGAGCTCAGGATCCCTTCTGAATGATTTGGTTCTTGAGTTTGAATTATTGTTTGTATGTTGGTATGCAAGCATGTAGTTAGTTAATTTTTTTGAAAAGTGTTTCAGGGAGTCCTTGCAGTAGGTTTCCCTGGATGATTGGTGTTAGCTGGTGGTATGTACTGACCATTGGACCAATTTGGTTGGGTCCATGGTTTCCTTTATTGACTATTTCATGCCACCCGAAAAATGTTAACATGCGATTGAAGTGCTGCCACGTGCAATTCGCCATTGGGCAGCCCTCCATTTGATCAAAGGACTCTCTTCTTGAATTCTAGGATTGAACCCACCCAACATTATAATATATAATATCCTCTCCCATCAGGTGGGTGATGTGAGATGTTTTGAATGGAAATCGGGTTTCCTTTAGCCATTGATAGTCACAGGTGATGTTTGATCTCATTAATTTGAATGTTCTGATTAGAAACGGTGATGGAGATTCCAGTGGGATATACTGAAGGTGATTCAGAGTTGTCAGTGTTGACCATTGTATTGAAAGGCTTGTTGTTCTTCCATAGGCCGCAAGATTCATGTTTGGTGATGCCTTTCAGCGTGAGTTTTCTTGAGAATCAAGGGTGGATTTCATAGGATACTTAAAAAATCCTTCTTTTCATAGGAGTGTTTCCTCACGGAGTGCTTTAATTTATTCTGTTTTAAGGGGAGTGTTTGTGTGCATATTTTTTTCTTATGTTTCTTGCTTAAGGTGATAATTGATTCTTGCACATCCTCTAAACCCCAATTTTAGTGAATGTGTTGTAAGAAAGTAGTTGGATTTCATGGTGTGTTGTGTTTTCTGGTGTTGTCTTGGTTGTAGTTTGGGTGTGTGTGACACCAAAAGGAGAAGCTCTATGCGGGAGTCTTCAGTACCTAACTGTGAGGCAAATGATGCATCAAACATCAAGGCTCCAACCATAGGCCTTGGAGTGAAGCTAGCGCGTGGTCCGGAACCCCGATAGTGTTTTAGACACATAATTTGTTTATACCACTAGTGTTGAAGGTGAAGTTCATTTAAACTATTTTATGTGGTTGTTCCATACCTTATGACTCGTTTGGGTGTGTGAGGTTTCTTTTATCCATAAATATGCATGGTCATTTCATACCGTAAAGTCTTGGGGGTTGAATCCCACCAGGTGTAATCTCACTTAGTGGTCCTTATGGGTTATGGTAGGTAAATCGGTCATAGTTTTGAATAGTGAGCATCTAGGGACCTAACGATGTTTTTTGGTATTAGGTCATGTTCTTGATAACCGGTGGTCAGGCCCCTCCCACCCGTCCCCTTTTGGTGGGGTGTTTGGTCATCATCGGGATTTTTCCAAGTTTTGTATCGTCTTTCAGTTCTAATGGCGGGGAGACTCACATTGGGTCTCGCATGAATGTCTTTATAATGAATCAATGTTGGACTTTTTTCAATGGTGGGGAGCCCACTCAGACCTCCCTGTTTCGGTTTTACAGTCTTGTCATGGGTGTTGGTAGGTTCTTAATGGTGGGGAGCCCCTCATGCTTCCCCATGTTGACATTTTTCTACTGTTTCTAAAGATGGATTGGTGATAAGTGATTAGAGTGTTTCATGGACATGTTTTGGCCTTGTTTGTTCATTCAAGGAAAATGGAATGGGTTTCATTTAATAGTTCATGAGGTGTTTCAGTTTTTGAAGTTAGTTATCATGAGTGCGAGAGTCTCTATCCTTGATCAATCAACTAGAGGTGTGCTAGCTCTTTGGGGTGGGTGACACATATCATAACGTCTTTTTAAGTGTTTCTTGAGGTTGTCATTTGAGTAACTTTCTCTGAGCACGATGCTTTGGCATATTTTAACTTTTTTTTTCATAGGGATATTATTATATCCTTAAGGGGGTATCGATTACTACATCAAGGTTCATTCTTAATTGTGGCTTTCTAGGGAAGGAAAGCGCTATGGTGGGGTGAATTTTCACACCTGCAATTTCAAAATTTATTTATTTCATTAATTTTCTCTATGTCGGGTAGTCATTCTTTAAGGCTGACATAAATTTGGTGTTCTTAATTAAAAAATGAATGTATTTCCTTTATTGCATCTCGTGCACTGCGACCGATGCCACACGAAGGCCTTGGTTGGGTTTCCATTTGACCCTCCTGATGCATGAATAATTAATTAATTAATTAAGTGTAATGATCAATAAAAGATTAAATTTAAAGTGGTGTTAAGGAAGAGAATATTATTATGTTAATTATTATTATCATAATCCTCATTCTTCTTCAAAATTTTATGGGCTGCATGGGGTGACCCTACTCTTGACCGACTCATTAAAATAAAATAATAACAATCAAAGGATGTTTAAAGAATTATTTTAATGATAAAAAAATGGGGTATCTGATTAATTATTAAAATTATTAGTATTATTATGCCCACAGTGTTTATTAATATAATTCTTATTATAAATAAGTAATTATTATCAACTTTTTATTAAATTTTATTTAATTATTATTTTTATTAATATCATGTAAAGTTATTGTAATTAATAATATGATGATGATGATTAATATTATTATTAGTTTTATGTTTTATTTTTTATCCTTATTTCATTGTTTCTATTTTATTTATTTCATTTTTTGCTTTTCTCCTAAAGGATATGGATTCGTCGAGCCCCCCTGCGCTGGGTCTACCTTGAATCATGCCAGCAGGCTTTCCCCTGCACATTGTAGCTATCTGACTGCCCATCTACCCCAACTCCCTTGCATCGCCGCCTCATTCCCTTCCCGGCCCGCACTGTTGCTGCGCTCCCCACTCTCCGGACTAGCCACATCCCTCCTCCATTGCCAGATTCCTCCCGGCCAACCGTGATGAGGGCTCCTAGAGCACCACAACCAGACACTCTCGTCCGGCCATCAACCGCCATGCCCTATGATCCATGCCCCCTCCAGTTTCTCCTCTGGAAAACCGTCGGCCAACTCACCCACCTATCAAACTCATGCCACACCCCATGTATCTAGGCCAACAACAATCATTTCTGGCACGCTACCTCCTTTTTAATGAAGCCTCTGACCGACTCCTCCCAGACCCATCACGTTGCCCCTCCACCCTAGACTGACACCCCTTCTACCCTCTAGAGACACCGCTGACCGATGCCCTCTTTCCATCGAGCGAAACGGCCCTGCACCGTACCTATTTTGGATAAACTGTGTCTGGTGACCCATGATGGTCGTGGGTTGGTCCAGCACACCCCCTCCTAGTCGGTTCCCTCATTTATCCTATTCTAGGTTGGTGCATATGGTCTCTTGAGGCCCTTAGGAGCGTTTCTCAGCAACCGCCACCGAAGGCGAGGCGATTCGGTGTGTTTTGGTCCACCGACATTGGCCCAAGGTGAGTATTGTTGTTTCCACTTGTTTCACACATCTTTTATTTTTGGGTTTTTGTGATTTTGAGTCCCTATTATGTTTTCAGTAGGATGTTTGATAGTTTTGTATTGGTTCCTCTCGTTTGGGTTCATCGCCGGCACCCGAGGTAAGGGTTAATGTCATTGGTTGGTCTCACACCAAGTTGTGTGACGTCCTTTGTTACTTTAAGGTTCATAGTAATTATCTGGTAGGGATTTGGTCGATGCCTTGTGATTTCAGTCTGTCTTGGTTCGTCGGTCACCGTTTGAGGTGAAGATTCTCTTTTTTCCTTGTCTGATTTGGTTTGTTTTTTATTCTATTGATTTAATAATTTTTTTAGGGATCTCATTGGACCCCTTGTGTTTCTATTGTCTTGTGATGGGAGTTTCACGCAAATTTTGCAGATTTTCTACACACTGGTAGGTGGTTCCATGATTAATAATTATTTGACTAATTAAATTGCAAGATTGATTAATTCAACATATTATTTAATTAATTTTTGTAGTGTGAAATTATTCCTTTATGATGTTTGATTTCCATTGAAATTGTTCAGTGGTTTCGTTTAAACAATGCATGTGTTTTTTGTTGGGAACTCTATTGGTGTTTTTTAAATTTTGTGGTTGACTTATTATTTTGTGCAAGTTGTGTTGACTATAATTTTTTTTCATGGAGTCATGTGCTTTTGGTCTTAAAAAAATAGTTTGTGTGATTTAGGGAGTGCGGGTGATGCAGTTTATATTTTCCTATGTGTAAGAATTTGTTTTATTTTGGAAAGGGGTTTAGAATGTCCTTGTTTCTCTTTAAGAGTATTGTGACATGTTTGAAAACTGTTTATTAAATTCTCTTAGCGGTTTGTATAAATATAGAATTTTTTTTATTAAACTATGCATCCAGTTTAATTTAATGTTAAAGGAGTGCGGAATAATATTTAAAATTTTTCGGGTGTGTGAATGGTTTTAAAAGCAAGTTTGGGTGTGAAAATTGTGTTTTTGCATGTGTAAGAACCATGTTTGGCTATTATTCATTATTGTGACATGTGTCTTGAACTTGAAACATGATTTAGCACAAACCGGGAAGCTCGGATAACTCGGAGGGTAGACTAGAATAGTTGGCTAGTGTTCTGGAGGTGACTTGACTCAATTTCGTTAGCAGGACTGACGATTGCAACACTAACTAAACATATGCTTGTCTGAAGGTTGTGGCCTTATAAGAAACATTTTCTAAGGGTCGTGTCCTTCTAAGCAATGTTTTCTGATGGTCATGTCCTTCTAAGCCACGTTTCACCGAGACATGATGATCTAGGGACCCAAGCTATCTAATACCCATTCGGTCTCTCCAATATTAGTGCTCATTGGTTTCTTTACGCTAGTTAGTGTGACTCATTGGTTGTTTTAAAATGTAAGGGTGTGTGTGTGTTTTAATTTTAAGTTGTTCCATTTGTAACTATTTTCCTTAATCCTTATTCCTTTAAAACTTTTCAAGAATTTACTTCTTTTCTTTAATAAAAATTAAAAATGAATTTGTCATTTAATAATTATGTATGAAACGTTTTTATTGGGTGAGGTCCTACTGGGCTCTTCGCTCACACCCTACATGCACCATGGGTTGTATGTAGGCCTTGTTCACAATGTATTCCATGTTATGGTATTTTCCTCAGCGATGGTGGTTTGGGTTGTCGATGGTTTTCCCATACAGGACTGACAATTTTGGCTTGAGTAAATGGCCACTCGTGTTGCATGAAGGTGCAAGTTGATATGTCAGTTTTCATTCCATTACGGTCTCCTTAGTGTTTTGGGTTTAATTGTAAACATTATGTTTATTCCAAAGTTAAGGGCATGTGTGTTTGCAGGTTTCCAATTTTAGTTTACTTATCTTGCTGGTTGTTTGTGTTTACTATTTCGGGTAAATCATTACCATGTATTTTTTTGATGCATGGGCACTTGTGCCATCCCCTGGGGATCGGGAATGCCCTTTGGGCCATGTCACGGACAGGGTCGAGCATCGTGTCGGATGGAAACCAGGCCTGGTTCATGACACTACCATTAAGTAGGAATATCTCACAAAAGGGAGTCCTTTTCCTATGTACATTTACACATGTGCACATCTAGAACCCCACATTGATAAAAAGAGAAAGAACTGACCACCATGATCAAATACAATAGAAACTAACCACAATGTATGATAGGAAATTAAATTAATAGAAGGAAAATTAGTTCAGAATACAATCCCAAAAAATAAAGACATCTGAATTTTCTGACCAACCTGGAATGTTCACTGAAGCTGCTATAGTAAGCTATCAAGAACACCTTAGACTATGTGATATCACAATGGACTGTTAGCTCCTAGCCCTGGTCTTTCTCCACATAAGACTCTTTCAATGTATCAGTTGATTTCACAAGACACGACATGTGCAGGAAAAGACCATGAAAAGGTGTGTAAATGAATACTAAGTAGGACACCCTAAAACCACAATGGAGGAAAACCACGAAAGAATGCACAATATGATCTAAAAAGTTATATCCCATACATATACCATGTATATGTTGATATAAACAAATAAATATCACATGGTAGAACATATTTTTTTATAAAAAATTACACCATTATATTCCTCTTGAGTCATGCTCATTTTGAGATGACTCACTCTTCATGCACCTATGTCACCGTTGGTCATGATTATTTTATACACAAATGGTATTCACCTTGAGATTATCATGATCCTATTCTGTATTACCCAACAACTTATGGTATTCATAGGACTATAAAAACTCTATCGAATGTGTCTAGTAATGTATGAGATTTTGAAAAATACAAAGACCCCTAATGATATAGATCACTGGATGGCTGATTAATTCCTTTGACACTCAGGTTAAATCAATGCCCAAAGAATATTGTTAGGGGAGATAGATTATCACTCTAGTACCAAGGATTATCTCCACAACTACATCGTGGAATCAGTCTCTAGAGGGAATTTCAATTATATTTCATTAAATACCCTTGAGGAATGGATGAATGTGAAGCTCTAAAGTTACATTATTCCTTAATAACGACTCACAAATCCATCCCAAAAAGAATTGTCTCATCACAAGGGTCTCAAATCCACTGATGGATCACCAAATTGAATTATGGATTGAATGTTACAGTGATTTCTATAAAAAGGGATTGGTTGGTCCCGGACTAGTCTGACCTGGGGAGAACATCATGACCCGACCTGCAGTGCCTCCTGTGGTAGCCTGGTTTCCCCATCCTGGCCCGCTCGAGTAGGAATGCTCATATCAGCCACACATGGAGGATGCATCGTCCACTATTGGTCAATGTATCTATTTTTTTCAGCCTCCCTACCCACACTAAGTCTCACAGACTACATGCAAGTGTACACCTATGGCTGAGTCGTAGTCTTTTGGCGTAACACGGATCATTGATTCTATTGTTGCAGCACACCACTATAGACCCCCTAGATGTGGCCTCCACTCACTTCCCACAACTATTGCCTTAGGTTCCTCCACCACCGGACGTTGAGCCAGTGACCTCCTATTTTCGAGTAGTCGTGCCACCGTGTGGCACCTAGAAACATCGCTCCTTTTGATGTCTCATGATCCATCTCCATTGGTCGATAAATTCATCTGATATAGATCTATGATCCTCAAGTCATGATCTATACTTATCTGGTTTCTACAATCGAAACAACTTTCATCCGGGGGGCCCATCACATACTGAACAACACAAAAATCATTGATCCATGACCAATGGGGTTCAATAGTGATGAATGAAGAATATGGATGGAATAAACAATAGGAATGAACATTATGGACATATCATTACATTGTTCATATTGAACACGATCCAACAATGTTTGATGAATAACAAAGGGGTTGAAAACCCATATTTCAAAATTTATTTATCCCGATTCAATCCCCACAATATACATTCATCCATTTCGAAAGAATGATTGATTTGTAGATCCAATAGTTCATGGTTTGATCTAAATTCATCATTAGAATAATGAACATGAATAGGTATTCCTGATGAATGACATCCTCTACTTGGGTATTGGGTCATTTTTTGGGGGAGGGATAATTTATCAGTGTAGATGATCCATAGAAGAACACTCTCGATCCCCAAACCATTATTTGATATGGGTATGATCTTTTATCATTCTAGAACTAACTTATCTAAGGATCCTTCTCTCAAGAGTTATAAATAATTTCCTTGTTCGTGAATTCTGTCCCTAGACTCGTGCCTCTGGGTTTAATAAAAATGAAACAACATTAATGATCGTTACGTCCAAAATATAATTATTTTGGCATGTTCCATTCCAAATGATGTTTGGACATCCCTAAGGTAAATTGATTATTTTGGATGAAAGGGTTACCTCATATTTTTTATCTGGGAACCCATTCAGATGTTATCAATGTTCAATGTTATTCTTAGAGCTTTTTCAATAACAAAATAAACTTTATTAG
The DNA here is from genome assembly GCA_963277665.1 of Viscum album. Taxonomy (NCBI): domain Eukaryota; kingdom Viridiplantae; phylum Streptophyta; class Magnoliopsida; order Santalales; family Viscaceae; genus Viscum; species Viscum album. The sequence continues at coordinate 300,967,918 of OY728126.1, forward strand.
AAAATTTATTTCTGGTACAATGGGCCTAAAAATATCGTGATGTCTCAGAACATAGTCTAATTATTTTAACAATTAATTTATTAATATTAAATTGTGAATATTTCGAGTCATTACATTGAACATTTCAATTTATGAGTAGATCCTCATGCATTAGTGTATCCTTAGGAAATGTGTTCCAAAAGATAACCTCATTTGTCCTACTAATTATACAACCAATACTCCATTGTTATATATCTATTAATGGGATTCATAATGGGTCCCTCATACCCTTCTCAATATCTCCAAAATATATTCTATAATACCAACCATCCCACAATGTTACCACTTCCCAAAGCCTCCATCCAACTAAACATCAAGAGCATGGTGAAAACCTTTCACACTCGAACATCGAAAAATTGGTCCAAACCACAAACAAATTTCCATGATATTATCAACAATAATAATCAATTATACCTTCTATGATTATATATGAATTAAATTCACAGAAACTAGCATTTCATAAGAAAATCAAGTCATCCAACAATATTGTAACATTCAATCATGACTCATGTCACATTTAACATCTCATTTGAGTATTATTGTCAAATCCTTAGGGGAAACAACCAAAAAACACACCCAATTCAAAAGACCATCTAGATGGGATCTCTATACTAATAGAATTCCAAAAATATGTTATATCAGATAAAACACTGATAATTGGATACTATCTTATATAATATTGACTTCATGGTATGAAAACTAGCTAAATGTAATAACTTGGTAATTTCATGGTGTTCACTGCATGTACCTGGAATGTACCCCCAAACACTGAGAAATGTCATATACCACCAACTGTTTTATATTGTACTTCGAAAAATTATATGATATTTACAACCTCTATATGGAATGTAACCCAAAATGGATTCCCATCCATGTGCATTTCCATGTACCACACAGAATGTGTACAAAACTATTGTATATGGACACTAGAAATGTTCCTCACACATGGTTTGTTAATTTACTCTACAAAACTATGTTCCCTAACTCAATGTGTATGGATAAGTACCAAATAAAACACCATGTTACACCTACATGACATGTCTCGAGACTACACATGTGTAGTCTTCATCTCAACCGACTACACCAAGGAAGAACACAAAATGCGTGTTATCTTATCTACATGTCAAATAAATGACTAATCCATAATCGAAACCCTATTAAATCCATATAAAACACTATTTATTAAATAAATCAATAATCCATCTCTGAAGGAATCCCCATAAATACATATTGGGATTAAAAAACTAAACCAATGATTCTATATGAATTTATCACTAAAAGATTAAAATGGAAAGAACTTTGGGTGTAAGAAATGAATGATTCACTCCTAGATCTATGATACACAACCACTAAGATTTGATCATGGTATTCAAATGATAATTGGTATGATCTCATCATGAACTCCATCATTTATTAATCCCTTTATATCTTACTTGAGTTTGGCTTGCAAGGGGAGGTATTAGAAATAAGAAAACTATGGTTGGATTAAAGTAAAAGAGAAACAAAACAAATAAAGGAAATCATAATTTCCGAGAGAATGGGTCCACGATTTTCCAAGATTACAATAATAGATTTAATCCTTGCATAGTGTGAAACCTCAATATGTTATCAACCTCTATGTCATAATTTTTTTTCTACACTAAAAAAATTATATCATAGTTCAAACAGGAAATATTAATTAATAATTAATCCGCTAAATAATAAATATTCCATAAAATTTATAATGGCTCTGAATTCCAAAAAAGATTAGTCACATGTAAACAACCTATTCTTGGTCTAACAGAGTTTTATAAAATGTTATAAGAGATTATTTAATAAGAAGAATTAATATTTCTCCCCAGATACATTCCCTATAATAAAAATTCTATATTTTTAAAAAAATATCCCAATATGTAATGTCGTTGTAAATACACCTACACCCAAAATATCAAATGAAAAAATAATTTTCCATGAATATTTTTTCATTTATTTTATTTAGAGTCTATCTATCTCTGACAAAAGGTTTATTTTTGAAGTAAAACCACTTCGTTTTGCAATATGTTTTGTAGAAATTCTAATTATGCTTTATTATATCCATCCTTGTTGTAATTGATTAATTTTTAGCATTTTTTCACTGATAATTTCTCAGAATTTGATTTATAACATGTACTAGTTAGTAAAAAATTGTTAATACAATTTTAAATTTATTGGTAACTGTTTAACTTTTTCATAATCTTATATAAGATGTATCATTATATGACATCTTTCAATTATTTTAACAAATGAGAATAATTTTATAGAAAATGTGATGATTCAAAAATTTCAATGAAGCTACATATATTTTCTCAATAATATGTAAATACGTATCCTGAAAAAATTATACAACTCTGAAAATGAATTTTAGTTCAATAAACTTCATGTAAAGGGTATTTTTTCACCAATAGCCTATTTCAAACTATCTTTCCATTATTTACTCACATTATCAATATAATCACCATACATTTATATTTATATTCAGAAATTATTTATCAAGTATTGGAATTACATTATTATGATCCCAACATTTTTTTCCTTGAAAAAATATTAGATTTTTAATTAGTATAATTCATGTATAATTTATTTACATGATTTTATAAACTTGAAATTATTATTTATTTCTTTTTTCCATTATATATTGACCAATAGAATATCTTTCTTTAAATAACTAATAATTTTTTTCTTCATCCTTTTTTATGAGTGTGTTATAAATTTTAATATTCTAACTCAATTTTTGTTTCATTTCATTTGCATCTAATAGTATTTTTACATTCTCATTAAATATTTACTTGATACACTAAAATACGTATTGGAAACATTAAAAAAATTCTTCTCAATGTTATCTTTATATATAAGATAATGTTATCCAATATTTTCAATAGACATATTTTCATTATAAACGAAACATGACTCTTCTAGGAGGTCATTATCAATGTATTTTAAAAATGAATTTCTATATAGAATATCTTTAATTAGTTGTGTCCCCTCTTAATTATTTTATATCATACATAATAGTTACCATTTTTATTCTATTTATTTGGGGTTTTGGCTATATCCTATATGTCAATGATGATGGAGATAAAAACTACACTTTCCAACTGGGGATGCTATGAAACAATTTTAAATCTGAATGTATGGTTGTTTTTCATAGAACTGAATGGAAAATAAAATATATCTAAAAATATGAGAAATAAATTATATATGATTCAAATTTTTATATCATAGAAATCATATAGAAACCCTGAGAAGGGTGTGAATTAGGGTTACTATTTTTAACCAAAATCAACTTTCCTATCCAAAATTCACATCTAAATAATAAATAATGTATTATAATTTAACATTTAAAATTTAATGGATGTTATTATAAAGGGAAATATAACTACACAAAAATTAGAAACGGAAGAAAGAGATAACCATGTAGTATTTTTACATGGATTGACCCCAATGTGAGAATATAATTCTACATTGTTGAGGTCCTGACTGATTGATAGATTTTCCCCTAATACAAATAATGATTGAATATTATTTTTTTGGAAATTTTCATTTATAAACATATTATAATGTTATAATACTTAACAAAAATCTTTCTCTTGACATCACTCTAGTCTCCAATATGTTTTGTGTATATTACACTATATCCATGTATTCATCAATGTTCCCCATTCCCCATAATTAATATATTATTCATTTATTTAAAACTAACTATATTAGAATGAATATATATTCAACCTTAAAATGATTATTTATTATCCAAATGGTAGAATAAAATTATATCATCTATATGGATCTCTTCATATAAAAATGATTGTAGATATTAAACAGAAATTGGATTGGTGTCCAAACCAATTAAGCCTTACATGAGCCTATTATAATCCTAAATCAATGTTTATCATTTATCTCTATGACAATATAATGTAGTAATGATCAATATAAGTGGTACTTATCTTCCTCTCCCCCATAATTGCAAACATCTTGATTCTTTATTATCATTATTTTAAATCATCATCTATAATATAAAGATATCATTGTGTAGTACATAACACAAGTTTCAACTTCTTAATCCCCTCCTTTGACTATAAGGTCATTCTTATATATATTTACCTCTCTTCCACTCTCTCTCTCTATATCTCTATCTGAAATGATAAAAAAATTCAATTTATTCATTAGTTTTTTGATACCCAAAAATCTCTTGGAATATAATATAATGTTCTTTATCATTATCACTTATTTCACAATATTCATCTTCCTTTTAAACTAATAAACATTACAATATATTAAAATATAATTAATATAAACTTTCCATATTAATTAATAGTTTTACCATTTCAATCTCCCTACAAAATTTCTTAACTAAATCACACGGGCATACACACCAGAATATCAGAATATTATCATTCTTGTAATTTCGTAGTTCAACTAGTATTACAAAAATACACATCTTTTTATTAAAATTGATTAATATTATTATTATGATATCCTCAATATTTTATCACTAAGAATGATTTCCAAGTATTTATATAAGATACTTCCAAACTAATTTAGCAGGGATCGTCATATTTAATCATTAATTAACATCCTCTAATCTTTTATTCATTTGAATCCATATCTATATGACAATTATATAGATATAATATCAAAACAAGATGGACCCTTATATTTCCCTTCTTTATCCTGCACTATGACATGGAATTCTCCTTATACAATGGATTCGTAAAAAATGTAATAATTGGATACATGTAGTTTTATATTCTCAAACAACTTCATAAAATGTTCTTGTTCTTTATGAAATAAAGAACATATTGTAAAATCCCATGATGAATCATAATATTCATTTTAAATTAATTCATTTAGGAACAACTTCAGTATTTACTGAATTAACAATAACACACACACACACACACACACCCACATATATATATGATTCAAAATATATTCAAGATCATCAAATTTTACAAACTGTTCAATATTACAAATGAAATATAATTTTTTATGTATTGATTATGTGATATCAAAATATCTTATGCATGCTTTAAAAAAATATTCTTTATTGTGTACAATTTTTTACATAACATAATTTTCTACTGAGCCTTCACATATATCTTCTATATTCCTCTATAATATATTCTTCATAATCATTGATTTTTTTGTAGGCACATTTTTCAAACTCTCAATAAAATAATATTCGTGAATTAAAATATCCTATATATTTTTTATGAAAAATCGTTTATATATATATATATATATTTTTTTTCTTCAAAGATAATATTATTGATAGAAAAATATCATTCACATACATTTATATTACCATTTTCATAGTTTTATCTTAGGGAGTTCCCTATATATTTGAGTGATTATATTTATTTGGTGATTTTCATTGTAATATTGAATATATTTTATACAAAAACAAATCATCTTAGGATTCACATTGATTTTTCACATATCAAGATGAAATCAAATAGATATCTTATAAATATAAGGAATACAACAATTATTATTCAAATTTGAATTTTTTTGAGAGAAACATAAATATATTATATATTTAGTTCATTTTCCATGTTTATACTCAATCATAGAATTCCGATAAATCATTTAAATGACTGTGATCTACTTAAATCATCATAATGGATTCTACAACAACTATAAATAAAATATAAATTCTTTTCATTCTTTTATTTAATTATATCAATATTATAAAAACATATTAAAATAATTACTAAATAATTATTATATAATGTTTACTATTTAGTGATTATTTCACCCCCACTATAGTATTCATAAATAGAACCGTTCATAAAAAATAATTCATAATACATTTCTTTATATGTAATGTAATATTTATATGTATATAATGATAATAATATAATTAATATTTTTTTTCATTGTGTTTTCTTTTATATTCCATCTATGTAATTTTATGACGCAAAAATGAATCACATAAATTCGTAGAGGTGGTTTCCCACAAGTACATAGGAACATGTCTATAATTTTTCAGGTGAATCCAAAAGTAATAAAATAAATTATATATAAAATTTTAATAGTTTTAAATATTTCATGAGTATCATATATATATATATATATATAATGACATCTATCAATAAGTATAGGTGATGTAAAAAAATAATTATATCAATTCGTGAGTTGATATTCCACAGTACACAAAAACAATGTTTTCATTTACCATTTGATGGAAGATGATATTGATATAGGATATGACATTAACATAATTTCATTCTAGTATATTTAATATACTATTCTTTTCATTTAATCATGGTAATGATGATTTTAATTAGCTATGAGATGAAATGAATCATAAATTAATGATTAAAATGATATATCTTCATTGGACAACCTCTTAAGGTGTACATCATAATATTTCAAGGTATGTTTTCTAAATAAAATTCCAATATTACATCGGTATGTATTTTAGGGAGGGATTAAAAAAAATTATTTTTTGAAACAAATAGTACATGAATTGTTATTAATAGATTTGAATATTTTCCATTTTATAAGAGAAGGGAGGGGAACAAATGTGATTTCGTAAAATATAAAATTAATATAAATTGAAATTCATATTCAAACTAATCAAAATTGATATTATTTTATAAAATTATTATTTATAGTATAAACACTCAAATAAAACCAAAAATTTACATGATTAGGTGATTTTCTACCATTATAATTTAATTTTAAGCTCTTATAACCATTTTCGAAAATTACCATTGTATTAATGCATTTACACATTATGGGTAATGAAAATTACTATAAAAATAATAATGTCTAATAAATGGACCATGGATGACATTATAAACAATTTTCATGCACATGGATTAATATTACACTTTTTGGAATACTATACAATTTAATAAATATTTTTTAAATAGTAAATATCAATATTGGATATTTTGACACTTCTAATTTAATATGAATTTAAAAAACATAATGGTAACAATGGAATTAAATTATAAACATTTAAAACACACCAAAAAATATACTTATCTAAAAAATTTAACATAGTAATTCATTCAAAATATATTACATTTAATATGTTTAAATATATTTATTTTAGTTTTCTATTAATTATGTAAATACAGTGTCAGTGTTGCATGAGGATATATGTTTATTACGTAATTCATTTAAATTATAAAAAATATATGTTTATAAAAAGAATTATCTTGAAAATAAAAATTTAGAATCAGTCATATATTGTTTTTATCAATATATTAAAATTTAGAGGATAATAAAAAAATTATATTTTTGTGGAGTATTAAAATAATGTATTATAATTATTATAATCATATATTTATGGTAAAAAGGATTTTTATCCAATTAATTAATGATTATGGACTAAATATACTTATTAAATAAAAACAAGGAAACTGTTATCATTACTTATTGGTCCTTATTATATAATTTTACACTAAATTAACATATTTTATATTTACCGTGTTTACAAATATTTACTATGATTACTATTTATAATGATTAATAATTAAAGAGGAAAATTAAAAAAATTATATATCATGAATCCAAATATAGAATAAATTATTTACATATATAAATATTGATGTTTTATTATTTAATTAAAATATTATGCTAGAAGAACATTATGAAATTTTTTTCATAAATTTTTTTTCAGGTCTATAAATATTTTTATACCACATTCATGTATAAAAAAATCAGAATAAAATAAATTTATTTTAAAAAATATAAATTAAAAAATTAAATTTTATTGCTAATACAGAAAATAAATTTAGAATTTAAATACTTCAAATGAAAAAAAATTATTTTCAAAAAATGAATTTATTCACTATTTATTAAAAAATTAAAATTTTCATAAATTACTCAGAAATAAACTCAATGAAAAAATTTACATGATGACCTAAACAATTCTATCAATTTCATAAAATATCATTTTTAAATTTTTCATAACATCATTTTATTATCCACTAATAAAATGAAATAAAAAAAATTTTTGATGAAAAAGTATTTCTAAATAATTAAATTAGTTTATAATGAAAGATAATTGATTATTGTATATTGATTTATCTATAAAATTCTAATTAGAAGGAAATTTATATATATTTCAAAAATTATTTAATCTTATTCATACTCAGTAACTTAATTGATAAGTTATGATGACCAATTTAAAATACAAGGTGGTTCATTTAGGCTTTCTGTTTCATTTCATATACTCTATGAAACATATTATTCCATTCTAAAAAGATATCACATTGTAAAAAAATCTCACACATTAAGTAAATTTTTTTTGTTAAATTTGACATTGATCTTAGTAATCATTGATTTGAGTTTAGATTATATCTTCTTTTGACATGCCACATTATAATAATGATTAATAAAACATCACATGAAAAAAGGGAAATAAAAAAAGGTCATTTGGAATAACACATTACAAGGTTTCCAAATAGGTAAAAAAATAGTGGTAAGATAAAAGATTAAAGAGGAGGAAAATAATAATTTTTAAATAATAAAATATAGTGGATGTGATTAGTGGTCATAAAAAATTTAATGATAAACAAAAATCAAACCACAATAGAACCATAAACCAATGTGGTGTTGAAACAATACTATTGATCCTTTGGAAGAGAAATTAATATGATAAAATTTTTTCAATTATTTTTCATAGAGTTTAGTAATTACTTACTATCTCTACATTTAACAGAAAGATAATATAATTTCTTGGTAATTATAAATTCATCATTTTTCAATTTTAAGCAAAATCTCTTCTTTTACTTAGAAGGATAAAAATTCATGAATCATTGTTTAAAGCATGAACCACAAAAATAAAATTTTAATGAATTAAAAAATTCCACAAACTTATAAAAATATATTCCATCTATCAGGAAATATTATCTATGATTGAAAAGAATATAAACTGTTATGATAATTTTCCAACTGATTAAACATTCATATAAAGAAACAATATATAAATCTCGATGATTCAACTAAAATAACCAACATTCATACTAAGCCATTATATAAATAATTATCATTAAAATAATTCAAAATATTCCATACAAATATTGAATCACTAAAATTGAAATTATTCTGATATAAATTTTTTACATTAGCTCCAAATAACATCAATCACTCTTAAAGACTCATACATAAAATTTATGTGACATAGTCATATAACCTACAAGATATGGTAATAATATCAATAAATTAATTAAATAACTATAAATCTAAATTAAAATTATATATTATTCCAAAATACAATTCATCCTTTATTCCTCTAATGAAATCATTTAATATTCAATTTACCCTAATCTTGTAATTTTACCAAAAATATATCGATCTTCCTCCAAAGGTAAATTAATCACATGACCACATATTCATTTTTCTTTCTCCTTTATATATATATGATAAAATATATATTCCTGAAATCAACTCTATATTTATCTATCAATTTATTGAAACAATTGATAACAGAATAAAAATCACATAGGCTAGTTGTAGGCATTATAACCATGTTTCACTTATACTATTATTTCAAGCCCCCAAACATGCATGATGCAATGAGATATAATTTATTATTAAACAATACTAATACAATTCTTATAACATTAACAAAAATATAATTCACACTATAATGGTGTCATTAATCATTAAATAACTTTTTAACCGCATTAATTTATAAAAAAATAAGTTCCCATCAAAATAAAATAATTATAATTAATTATCATAAAGTAATTATTAACTAAAAAGAATTATTTACCACTTTATCATATGCCATTAAATTTGTTCCTCGTTTAGTTTTCCAATTCTTATACACAACATTGAAAAGGAATCAATTTCATAAAGCATATGATTCAAAATTATGAAAAAAAAAATCTACTTTATAATGTTTCATGAACCTCATTATATTTAAAATGTATCAAAATATCATTGAAAAACACATCCTTCAGTGAAATTAATTCTTAATCATGAATCAGTGGATTGAAAAAAAATTCATGATACAAATAATTTATTTACGATACTTCAATATCAGCTCAATATTGATTCATATTCATTACCTGATTAAAGAATTCATACCATTCATCCAGACTTTGGGGAATTCATTTATGCTATTTATATTCCCTTTATCATTGATAATTATGAACATATATCTAAATAATATTCAATTATGTGGTGGTATTTCATTTTCTAAATGTCATAGATATTTTTATTTTGTCTAATAAAATCAATTAAATTATATAATTCATATAAAAAACTTGTTCTTTATTACACATAAAACATGATTTATTACATAGACATGCACTTAAGACAAATCTGAGGATCTAGAGGTCTAGTGTAGTGACAAATAAGGAAAATTACATAACAAATTAGAATATAAAACACAACATCTTTATTGAAAACATATTTTAAATGATGACAACTTTACTTTGTACTCAGCATTGCATGGGATAACATGAGGACATGCATAAGAAATGGGTGATTATTAGAGACCATTATAGGAGTAAACAATTCATAAAATGAAAAATAAAATTAAATTAAAAAATAGGAATATCAATGGATAATAATAGAAACATGAACATAAAGTCATGATGTACCATGATTATCATAACATGGAAATTTGTTAATAACATTAAACATGATATTAGCATGAGGAAGGGCTCATTACAGATGGAACATGAGTAAACCATCATATCACTTTATTTATCATTATTAAACCCCATTGAACTTGAATTATCATGATTAAACCCTCATTTCACATGGAATATCATTGTAATATTCATTACCTAATGCATTGGAGCACTATCAGGTTCCAACCATCTTAATCATTTCATTTCAGGCATATGTGTGCCACATAGATAATTCAACATGGACTCATTAAAAATTATAATTTATTCTACAGACAAGATATGATCAATACATAAATGTAATTCATCAATCAAAAAATAAATGTTCATAAATGTTAATACCCTAGATAAATAAATGGGTATTGTATTCACATACACGATGATGTTTTTCATGGAAGTTTTGGTGAAGCTTCTGTAACATAGCGACGTCAAATTGAAATTGTAAAATCTGATTATAAGAGATAATGGGGTATCTCATTATTTATACATGAAATGAAAAATAATGAGGTCATGTAACATAATATCCCAACATAGGTAATGAAATTTAGATGCATAATATAATAGAATTTATTGAATGTAGATGAGAAGAGAGAAATTTCTTATAGAATTTCGACATGGTATCAATTGTACGTGGGAAGAATTAATGAGAGTGAAAGAGTTGTATCATCATTAAAATATATGTACGGTAGTATGAAGGTGATGGAAAATCATACCCCAACATTTTTAGTATAAATTATAAGAGTATTAGAATTTAATGAAATTTGAAAAAAATGAGAAAGGAAGAAATCCCTTACAAGGAAGTATGATCCCAAAGACATGGGTGGGGATTTAGAGAGGATTGTATAGGTCTTGGGGAACCATGGTAGGATTATAGAGGGAGCAGGGAATAGTTTGGTCGAGCTCTAAAGTTTCTTAGTGATGCAAAATTTGAGATTTAGTGGGTTTATATAGAAATGTAGAGGTAAATATTGATTATTTAGGTTTTGGACACTACGTATTAAATTATTCATAACTAGAAACCATCTCAAGGTTTTTAAACCTGGTTATTTCAAAATGGGAGTGGAAAAAGTTTTTTTACAAGGCCAATGGCCTGAATTATTAAAATATTTGGCTTTCTTATGTGGAGGTGAGTAACACTCTCAATGAGATCATTTGGAAAGGTTAAAATATTTTATAAGACACAGAGGGTCTACAAAGGCCTCATAAAATTAATCAAACTACTATAAAATAAAATTATTTTAAGATAAATACATATATTTTATGAAAATCCCCCATCTAAAATTTTATTACATCAATATTGGATCATTATGATGGTATAAAACACATTATATATTTTAAATGTATTTACTTTTTACCGAAAAATTTTTATTGTCTCGGAAAATAATGAAAAATTCACCATTAAATAATTTTGACATTATGAATCTCAAATATAATAATCATCTTATATAAATAATTTCCTAAATATTTGAATGTGAAATTATAAAATAAAAAGTGACATTTTGTAAAAATTAATGGCTTTTGAGCAAAACAACTGTAAAACCTTAATGAAAATTACCAATTTCATCATAAAAAATTATACGAACATTTATATTTAATAAAAAGGAATTTAGTGATAATGTATTATTAAAATATTATTTAATTCAAAAATCCATTAATTCCTGAAAACTGATTTTTTAAAATTAATATTAACTTCAAATACAATTTTTTCATTAAAAATCATTTACAAAGTTATATTGAATGTATATTAATTATACAAATGAATAATAAACATAATCATAATGATAGGGTCTTGTTACATCAACCCTTATAACACCCACGTAATACCTATGGGTATGGTGTGTGATGATGAAAGACTCTTAGGGTGGATATGATAACATAACATGGTGGTAATAACTATTAACTTCCACGTCTCCTTTATGAGATGCTTTCCAAGATTAACATTTTGAATCTCATCTTGGGACAGGTCAAAAAAGTATCCTAGTGATGCTATATCCTTTCCGACCTCTGAATTATTGGCTTTGAATGGATAAATTCTATTAGATGTGGCCGTTGCTTCCTTTTTCTCAGTAAACTAGATTTATAAAATACATATAAGTATACTAATAATGTGATCACTGTTCAAAAAAAATATTAGAAATGGTAAAATTTTATATAGGTATTTTAAAATCTAAAAACAAAAAACCATGGAAGTGCATATGTCTTATATAACTATTTTACTTAATAAAACATGTGATAATATAAAGTGAAATTTTCATTAATAAAAGATTTGGTTGATATAATTTCCCCCCTTATGAAATTTCACCATCAAAATTTCTTTTTCAAGAACTAAAATAGATTAGGGTAACTATGGTTCATCACTTCCTCTTATTCTCACTTTGCTTCTTCTGACATTTGGTTTCATGAAAACACCTTGACAAGGGACATTGTCTTATTTCATATTAAATTTTCCCTACGATCATTGATCTTTAATGTCTTCCCTTTATAGGAGTGTTCATTCTCCAATGGTCACACCACTAGATTGAGTACATGTGTTGGGTCATGTACGTACTTCCTTAATAGTCAATCATTGAATACATCATGTACTTGAGACAGGTTCAGTGTGAGTTCTAGTCGATAGGCCACTGCTCTAATGCGATTAGGGATCTCAAAAGATATTATGTACGTTGAACTAATCTCTCCCTTCTTCCAAAATCTCATAACTCTCTTCCATGGTGACATAGAGAGGAATACCATTTATCCATCGTTAAACTCTAGGTCTGGTAGATGATTATCAGCATAAAACTTTTGTCGATTATGAGTAGATGTAATGTGCTGCTTGATTGTCTTAACCTTCTCCACCATTTCATAAACCATTTATGTACCTAGTAGTTTTATCCACACAAATTCATCACATCATGTAGGTGTTATGAACCTCTTATCATAAAATGATTCATATGGAGCCATTGGATGCATAAGTGGAAACATGTTTTTGTAAGAGAACCAACCAGAGGAAGATGTTGATCCCATACACTTTTGAAGTCAATTGACTATGCTCTCAAAATTTCCCCATTTGTTTATATAATCCTCTCAGATTGGCCATCAGTTTGATGATGATAAAGTGTACTTATGTTCATCATAGTATTTATACTGTGTTAGATAATCATCCCAAAAATAAAGATGAATCATGGATTTCGATTGAACACAATCGATAGTGGTACCCCATGAATCTTTTCCACTTCTATGATGTATATCTATTTTATATGATCCAATTAGAAATCCTCTTGAATTTAAATGAAGTGTGAAATCTTTGTAAGAAAATCCACAACAACCCAGATAGCATTGATTCCTTTGGATTTCTTCAGATGTCTGATGACAAAGTTGATGGTGATGTTCTCCCATTTCTATACTGGTATGGGTAGTGGTTTCATTATACCCATTGACTTCTGCTTCTAAACCATTACTTGCTAACATACTCGACACTTTTATGTATACTCAGTAGTATCTTTCTTCATGTTATCCCACAAATAATTCTCTCGGAGATCTCAATACATCGTTGTGTTTCCTAGGTGAATGGAGAACTTCGAACTACAGGCATCATACAAAAGTTATTTCATTAACATCATATTTTATGGAACAAATAGTCATGACCCAGATATCACATTTCCTTCTTTATTAACATTGAAATCCAAGGATTTCAACTTTCTAATAGTCTCCATTTTTTTAAATTCCCACAACATGCTTTTGAGAATCCTTAATCATTTCTAAATAAAACAGTTGTGCAATAATTTGTTAAATGATTGACGATGTTCCATTTTTATGATTCCCTTGTCCATATTCATCATATCTAAGAATATTGGATCTTTTTCATTTCTCATCAATGATAAAATCACTAGATCCTTTATACATAGATCATCTACCACCTTGTTCACATTCCATAGGTGATAATGTATCAAGAATCATAGTCTTTGATCAGATTTAACAATCTTTGTTGGCACATGTTCAACTCATTTTGTGTGAATATATACAAAAGGATTTTATGATCTGTATATACTTCAAAATTCTCCCCAAAGAGATAATGACACCAAATTTTCGAGGAAAAGAATACTATTTCCATCTCTAGATAATGTATTGGATTTTTTTCTCATTAACATTAAATTTCCTTTAATCATAGGAAATGAATTTGTAAATTTTCATCAACCCACAGCATAGAACCTTCTTCAAAGCATTATTGAATACCATAAAAAATTCACCACTTGTCGGTAATGTGAGTATGTTCGCAGTGATAAGACTCATTTTCAACTCCATGAAGATCTTTTCACATTCTTCACTCCATGAAAACTTGACTCAATTATGAGATTTCATGGTGATATTGTTTTCCATGAGTGAAAAATTGCTCACAAATCAGCAATAATATACAAGTAACCCCAGGAAGCTACAGATATCTGTCAACAATTTTGGCCTCTCAAATCCCTCAATTGTAGATTTCTTATTTGAATAATAAGATATCATATTGCATGAGATGATATTACCAAATAATGAGACTTCATTCAACCTGAACTCACACATTCTGCACATTGCATAGAGCTTCTTCTTTCACAAGGTCTATATTACAGTTCTTAGATGCTCCTCATGATCCTCATGGGTTTTCGTGTATATTATAATACCTTCTATAAAGACAAGAAAAATATGTCGAGGTAATATCTAACTACTCAATTTATCCCACCCATGATGATTTCTGGAGTAGTAGTGCTTCTGAAAGCCGTTAATATGAATTCATAGTTCTCGTATCATGTACAAAAAGTAGTCTTGGGAATATCCTCTGTCTTCACCCTTAATTGGTAATATCCTCATAGAATATCCACCATTGATAAGTATTTTGATCCATGTAACTTATAGAAAATTCATCAATTCAGGGTAAAGGATACATGTTCATTATAATGATTTTGTATAGCTCACAACAATCAATTCCAAGGCGCATTGACCCATTCTTCTTCATGAAGAAGAGGACTTGAGCATCCCTAAGTGAATCACTTGGGAATACAATACATTTATCCAAATTTTTTGGAAGTTGTTTTTGTGACTCCTCAAGCTCTGCAATAGCCATTCAATATTATTTATTTGATATAGGAAATTCCCCAGGTATAAGATCAATCGGGAATTCAACATCTCATATAAGAGGAAGATTAGGCAATTCTTTTGGAAACACTTTAGCTAATTCCCTAACAATAGGCATTTCATCAAGGATGGTTTCATTCTTAGAATCATTTGTCTGAGCAAGATATGTGTGCTTGTAGGTAAGTAATATCCACTATTGAGATGATGGTTATAAGGAATATTCATCCTCATCCCTGAACATGTATATAATCTAGGGTTGATTGTCTATATGGAGAGTGATTTCCCTCTTATAGATAATTTTATTGGCCCTATATAAGGAAATACAATCCACACAAAGAATTGCATAAAATTCCAAAAGAGGGAGTATGATGAGTTTCATTGGAATGTTCAAATAATAAATTTTGAAAGGATGGATTTATATTCATAAATTGCAATGATTTCCCAATTTTCCATTCTCACTGACATCATTACTTCCATGATTTTTGGTGGTGTTGGCATTGTTCTACTATACATTCATGATATAAAATAATGTGTTTAAACAAAATAAAAAATTATGATCACTATTATTTAATGAATAACAAGAATCCATGTCACCACTTCATTTTCTTGGATCTCATTGGTGGTTGTGATGGAAAAATCCCAGCCTTGCTGCCTTAGATATTGTAGGTTTCCTCCGAAAACCCTTGGCTTAGGGAACTAGTTTGCAAAGTTACCAAGTTATATATAGTTGAAGAAATGAAAAATGTGTTGAGTATCTAATGGTGTGTTCCCCTCCACTATCACAATAGTGGGATTTTCTTTCTAATTGTTAATGGCAAGGTGCCCTTCTCTTCCACACATAAATCATTTTCTCATCCACTTCAAGAAATTTTTAGGCTGCTTTTTTCTTTAAATTTGAAAGTGGTGTGCTATAATTTCATATCATTGTCATATTTTTCCATCAGAATACAGAAATTAATGTCCTCCTTACTATTATTCTCCCCATGATACCATTGAGAATCTCCAATCTCCATTACAACTTTGTGGGAACATCAGGAATTTTTTTCCTTAGATCTCGAAGTCAAGGTTCGCTACAGATTTCTGTAGGCTAAGTTTTAACTTACAAAAGAAGCAGTCAACCATTCATTCATGGGTATCAAAAATGTTAGAGTAATATCGTGCAAGCCTTGTGATGTTTTCCTTATACTCTCTGATGGATTCTTCATATTTTTTCTTGATGTAAACGAAGTCCCATTCCATCTTATGTCCAATGGAGAAAAGAACATATTTGTTGAAAAACCTTTTTCAGATATACAACCATTCCAATGCCTCAATATCATTCACATGCTTTTTATTTTTGATCAATGTCCACCGTTTTTCAGCTTCACCCTCTATACGATAATCATCAAGATGTACCTTCTATTGTCCAATACATTGATGGATTTATAAGATCGTCTCAATGAAGTTGAACCATTGTTTAGAGATTGAGGGATCAAATGATTCATTAAAAGTAGGATTTCTTTGTGTCATAAAGCTATTGATTGAGGATTATTATTTATTCTGGGGGTTTAAAATTTAATTTGATCAATGTTTCATTTTAATACATGAGTTATCTAAGACAAAATCATGAAAATAGTGGGATTCCCCATCTCATCATATTTGGCATCTCATTAGAACAATCATCACATTGATCTTTGCATCAGTTATTAGAAGAAGTCTTCAAATTCCAGACCAATGGCTAGAATAAAATTAATTTTACGGGTAACACATAAAGGGGAATCCAAATAAAAAATGGGATTAACTATAATTTACATATATTTCATTAAGTTATTAATTTATGGTCTTTAATATATGTTATCCCTAATTTACTAACCAAAAAATATTTTTTGGGGAATTTTTTTATTCCCGTAATTAATTGTTTTTTATAATATTATTAATCTTACAAAGAATATACCTCAAGAGTGTTGTAACCAATAGTGATGCAAGGCCCATTGTTGTGCACCAGTTCTCGTTCGAGTCTAGATAAATGCGTTGTTTTTGGGTTTTCCCCTAGATAAATCTCGGCCAGAGAAACCTCTACTTATTTGTATCCCCATAGGGATATATTTTCTTGATAAACCACATACTCTATAATCAAAAAATATAGATATTTTTTTATTATGATTAGTCTTATCCATATTGTTCACTAGGGTTTTCAAATCCTAATCCTGAGAAAGACTAAATTTATCCTCTAATGCCAACTGTAACATGTCTGCTCTTTATTACAAACATAAACTAGATTTATTTCATAATAATCAACTTAATACAGCTCAGATGATTGATAGGTCAAGTGTCTTGAAAAAATTAGGTACAGTACATAACCAATTAGAATATAAGACACAATAATTTATTGAATACTTCTTTCACATGACCATAGCATTCGTTCGTACTTAGAATTACATGGGATAACATGAGGACATGCAGAAGAAAAAGGTGATATATAAATCCCACTAAGGGTGAAAAAAGGCATAAAAAAGAATAAATTAATTGTCATGAAATAGGAATATAAATAGAGAACAAGAGAAACATTAACATAAAGGCATGATATATCATGATAACAATAACATGGAATTGTAGAAACAACATTTAACATGATATTAGAATGATCCAAGGCTCTCTTCACATCATGCCTGTGTAAACCCTCATTAAACATGAATAATAATTAGTAAACCCTCATTTCAGATGAATTAGAATGAGTAAACCCTAATTTCATATAGAATATCATGATACTAATCTTTACCCAATGCATTCAAGTGCTGTTTGGGTGCACCCTTCACAATCATTTCATTTCATGCATAAATGTGCCATAGAGATCATACAACATAGATTAATTAAACATCATTATTTATTCCATGAACAAGAGATTTGGAATAAATAAATTTATGACCCAAATCAATATGAATATTTTCATAATGTTAAATACTTTAAATAGAGGAATGTGTATGGTATTCACTTACACAATGATTTTGACATGGAAATTTTCATGTAACTTCAGCACCATAACGACGTCAAATATAAATTGTAAAATGGGATGATTAAATAGAAAGCAGAATCTCATAATTTATACATGAAATTCACATTAAGGTTTTCATGGTGAATAATATAAAAACATATGTAACACAATTTAGATGCATAATATAAAATAATATCTTTAATGTAGATGGGAAGAGAGAAATAACTAATGGAATTTCGGCATGGTAACAGTTGTACATGGGAAGAATTAATGAGAGAGAAATACGTATCTAATCATTAAAACATAATTAGGGAAGTATGTGGGGGTTTTAAATGATACCCCAACATTTTTAATTAAAAATAAAAGCATATAACAAAAAAATAAAATTTGGACAACAATGAGAATGGATGAAATCCCTCACATGGAAGTGTGATCACAAAGGCTTGGGAGAGGATTTAGATAGGCTTATTGGTAGCATGGGGGAACCGTGGGAGGATGATATATAGATGAAGAAAAAGGTTTGTTGAGCTCCATAGGTTTTTAATGAATAGGAATGAGAGACTAAGTGTGATTATATAAGAAATGAGAGGGAATTCATTATTATTTAGGCTTTGGACACTACATATTAAACTAATCAAAACCAAAAACCAACCCACAGTTATTGCCCATTTTTTTCCGAAAGGGGGTTAGAAAAAATATTTTATAATGTCAATGTCTGAACTAATTAAAATTTTGGGCTTCCTTATGTTTAGGTGAGTCACACTCTCATGGAAATTTTTTTAAAAGGATATAATATTTTATTATCCTTGGAGTGTCCACTAAGGCATTATAAAATTAAAAAAAATCTAAAACGAGTTATTTTAAGATTAAAACATATATTGGACGAAAATAATTTTTATAGTATTTTTTACTTCATTATGTGGTCATTATGATGTCATAAACACATTATATAATTTAACGTTATTTAATTTTTAACAAAAAAAACAATTTCATTTGAAAAATAAGAAAAAAACACTGTATGATAATTTTTCCGTACTGAATCAAAAAATAATATTCATTTTATCTAAATAATTTCCAAAATAAGTGAATTTTAAATTTTAATGTAAAAACTTATTTTAATAGAAAATTCATGGGTTTTGAAAAAAACATTTTTCCAACCTTAATAAAAATTACCATTATATTCATAAGAAATTATATGATCATTTGTATGCAATAAACATAAATTTAGAAAAAATATTTTATTAAAATATTATTTAAATAAAATATAAATTAATTCATCAATTTTTATTTGATAATTGAATATGAATAAAAAAATACAATTTTTGATTTAAATACAATTTATGAAGAAACAATGAATGTATATTATTTATACTAATAAATAAAAAATCATAGTGCTAGGGTCATGTTACCTAACCTTTTATAACACCTGGATAAGACACAAGGGTAAGGGGTGTGATGGTGACATACTCTTGAGGAGGCTCAGATAACCACGATAAGGTGGTAATCTCTAGTAACTATGACATCTACCGTAGGCAATACTATTCAAGATTAATGTGTTGAAGATCGGATTAGGCTTGGTGAAGAGAGAAGAAAAGTGACGCTACCTTCTTTCTATGCTCTCACACATGGGCTTTGTATGGGTAAATTCTACGGGATGAGGCCATTGCTTCCTTTTTCTGGGTAAAGTAAATTTGTTGAAGCCCTATTTTTATACTAATCATGTGATCATTATTAAAATACTATATTAGAAATTGTAATAATTCATAATTGTATTTTAATATAAAAAAAATACAACCAGGGAAGTACATATGTCGTATATAACCATTTTACTTAATAAGGTATTTAATACAATCAAGATGAATTTTAATTAATAAAATTTTGGTTTGTTACAATTCGTAGATATTTTAGTGATATTAAATAGAGTAGGATTGATCAAATATTTTCTAAAATGTGATTTTAATTTTCATGCTTCTTTCATAATAATTTATGTAATATTTTTTCATGATATAATTTAATAATATTTAAAGAATAAAAAGGTAGTGTGGGAATATTATCCTTTTAATGTGATTAATGATAATTAATCTATAGATAATAATTTCTTCAAAACTGGAAAGGAATTATTTCATGTTACATTACAAATGGTAAAAGTAAAGTCAATTCCTAGTGAAATTAATTAATATTGTTCCATTAAAAATCTAAAAAATAACCTTTGTATATTTAAAATTATTTTAATTTTATAACATCGAAGTTTATATTATAAAATTCCAATAACATCAACAATAATTATAATACCAGTCTTTTGAAATAATTATTCATGTTAAACCTAAGGGTTACATATACATCAGACCGAAAAATGAATCCAAAAATATCATTAATCAATGTAAAATTTTATCACATAAAAAATTAAAAGGGGTGCCAATGTCCTTGAAAATATGTACAGTCTTAAAAACAGAAACCCATAAAAATTTCTATAATAGTTAAGCTAACCTCAAATGAAAACATCATAATCTAAAAATTTATCTTAAAAAATTCCAATGAAAGAAAACGAAATAACTCATCATTAAAAAATACATATTCTTGGTTTTTTTAAGAAAGAATTCATTTCATTGTATTCAAAAAAATCATTTACGTTTTTAGTTATAGATACATAAAATATAACCCATAAGAAATAATTATTATATAAAAAGTGGACTATTCCACATAGTATACATTTATAATAATAAAACAATTTCGGATATATAAAGATTAATTTTCATTTCATATAAAAAAGATTTTTAAACTTATCTCTTTTGTGTACTTTTCCATCCATAAAACCCAACGAGATATATTTCAAAATGTGGTATGTTCATAAATAGATTATTAATGAAAATAAATTAGATAATCTATTAGTTTATGAATACAGATAAAAATTTTCCATTTCAAAACAAACATTTTATTACACGTGAAATCATATTACTGAGCCAAAAAATTTCATAAATCATTTCATAAGAAATAATAACATAAAAAATAAATCGAAAAATGTATCTTTGACATCATTAAAAAAATGAGAGTATTTTCACAACATTATATTTACTTCTTTAAGATATAATATATACTCCTCTAAAAAAATTCCCATTGCATTCCATTTAAAATCAAAATAGTTTCATAAAAATTCATATAAAGCACTGATAAATCATAAATGTTACATAAGGAATAATTTTCAAATAACTATTACATATTGAATAATATTCATATTTATTAATATAGTGACTATTGTGTTTCAAAATATAATGATCGTTAGAATTACAAATAATCATTATAGTTACATGTGGAATAACACTCATGGTGAACGTACAACATAAATCATACCAAATTCATTAAAGGGTTATCATGAAATCTCTTTTTATAGGTTTATTATATAAACACCCTTAATTATAAACAATAAATAAGAAACATAACATTATAAAAACACATAACATTATCATTTTCCAAAATATTCTTTACGCCCATAATAAATTATTTTTTAATATTGAACTGCTAAATCCATTTTAATAGACTTTTTGAAAATACCCTAATTATTTTGAATTATGGGTTTTATTTGAAGAAAACAATGAGTATTATATTTTAATTTACAAATCATATAATTTTTATATAGTTATTTTAATTTTTTTGTTAACATTTATGCTAAAATAAAACATTCCATTTATATTTTACAAAGAATGTCATAACCTAATGAGTTAAATGTGAAAAATGTTTGCATAGGAAGAAATATTATAATTTAATAAAACAATATAAAATTTACTTTATAATTAATTTAATTACCAATACCAACATCAACAAAATAAAAATAGAAATATATATGTGAAAAAAATGATTAGTAAGTGAAACATTAAAAGTTATTTTCTAAAAGAATGTGTCTTATAAAAATCATAAAAGGATTACAACATAAAAACATTATAAATATACTAAAATATGAAAAATGACCATATAAAACTATTTTAAATAGATGTTAATTTTCATCAATCATTAATAACAATAGGGATAATAAATAAAATCATTTTGAATATAAATCACTTAAACAAATAATATGATGTATTTGAAGAAAAGTGTCATAAAAATGACTTTGACTTATAATTTTTGGTCAATTTATTCATGATTAATAAAATTATTTTTATTATTTAACCAGATAATAATATTTTTTATGTTTTCATTATTTTTATTTTTATTTTATACCATGTCATAGTCAGTTAATCATTTGAGTTTATATTGGATGGTTTAATGATATTCGGTTCATGTGTCCAGTAATGACATTTTTAGGTTCACTGTGGTCAAAGATATAAGTCTTCCATAATATATGGAATAAAAAATATTAAATAAATATCTTTTTAAACATAAATATTTCATTTAATCGCAAATATTATATATGGTTATAAAAAATTAACGACCTTACATTCAGGGAAGTGGTTGGTCAAACAAATTGATGTGTAACATTTCCATTTTTCAATAATAATTATGGAAAGATGATAAGTATAATATTATCATTAAAATGTTAATCATGTCATATACATAATATTTTTATTTATATATACTCATATATATAATCAATTTAATGTGGTTATAGAAATTAAATCACATCGATTTGTGGAGGTGGTTGTCCACAAATTCTAATGAACAACATGATCATTTATAGTGGATAAAAATATATGAATGTAAATAATATATATGTTATCCAATAATTGTGATAAATATTTAATAAATATGATATATATATATATATAAACCATCATTATAACCATTCATAAACAGGTATTATGAAAGATGAATTACATCGATTCAAGCGGCAATAGTTCATCGTACACACGAAAGATGGTTTCTCATCCCAATTGATGGAAGAGAAAATTCATATTGGTTATGAAATTAACATAATAACATCACAGAATATTTAAAATATTTTTTTTATTTCATCATGGTCTAGGAATATTATACAATGTTTGGAAACAAAACTATATGAAACCCCTTAGTTAAGAACTATACCTCTTCTTTACCAAACCTCTTAATATTTACACCCAAATCCATCCAATTATCATTTTTGGATAAAACCCAATATTAAATTGGAAGGGTTTTTAATAATTTATAATGGTAGGTATTCTCCAAAAAGGGTTCTATATCTATGTGGAAAAGATAACATGATGTTTATTTTCATACGTGATGGGTGGGGTATTCTTGAAATTTCATAAAATTTTAAATTAATATGAATTAAATTCAATTTTTAAATGTATCAAAAAAATATGATATGAAGGAATCATTAGGGTGAGTATAAATCCACTAATAAAATAATATTTATAAATTATTTGGTGATCTTTAATCCATTTATTTCTGTTTTACAACATGGTATATATTTTTGACAACAAACGTGATATTAATTTTTTTCCACTTTAGGGGTCTAGAAAATTACTATAAATAGAAAAAAGTTTCATAAATTGAAAATGGTGAATATTATATATTATTTACTATTAACTCATCTGAATATAATATTTTTATGAATTTCAAATTATTTAATATCATTAATTTCAATTTTGACAATATTTATTTCATCTGACATTAAAAACATCTAAAAAAGATTAAATTTGTATTAAAACCTTCCAGACTCCCAAAATATATTTCAAATATCAAGTAAAATTATTGAATAATATAATTAATTTAAATTTTATTAACTTTAATATTTTAAACAACAATTAATTTAATTTTTCTATTAATTTCATATATATTATATAAGCATTACATAATCATTTAAGCTAAATATTTCAGTACTGAAAAAATTAAATAATTTACCATGAAAAAAATTCATTTATCATTTATAGAAACATTTATAACAAAATTTGTCTTCTTTTTATCCATATGGATAAAATATTTAATGTTTAAAAAATGATACTAGTAAGTTATTCAATTCTATACATAATGTATTATAATTGTCATATTAATGAACATGTGGGAAAAAGGTCATATATTTTCATATTGGATGACTATAGATGAAATATAATAAATGAATAAAATTAATTATAGTTTTGAGGTTTATTATTTTTCCTTTTCAAATAATTTATACTTTTAATTTTCTTATTACCCCCATTTACTAGTTACAAATATTTATTAAATTTACTTTTATTAAGTACTAAAAATAAAAAAGATATATTAATAAAATTATTCTTCTGGATTCCAAATATTTAATCATATTTTAGTGATTAAAATTCATATGAAGTAGAATTTAATTTAGAAATTAAACCTAAAAATGTGATGAAAAATAGTTTCTCAGAAAAAATCATTTTATGTATAAAACAATTATTATAAGAATTTAAAATATATAATTCATTAACAATACAATAAATTGATGTTTATTCATTAAACTAAACAAATTAAAATTAAAAAAAATCCAAAATAATATATGTTCTGACTTTTATATCTCATAATGTGTACTTTCTGTGCAAAAAATACATTTTAATAATGTATGGTTTCAAATTTATGTTTAATCTATTTCATTATATTATTAGTAAAATAATAACACTTTTCTTATATATGTTAACTCATTTACTCAAATTAATGTTGTCCCTTTATCAACTAATAAAATGATCAGATACATTGGGAGGTTCTAGATGGCCGTAGATAAGAGAACATTGATGTTATTTAATGTTTGTGATCAATTATAAATATAATTTTAATTTTAAAAACCAATATTTAAAATGTCTATAATTTAGTGCATTAATGTTTTTTGTAAATTTTATTTCAATTAAATTCTTTTTGTTCTTTTTCAGTGTGCTATAATATTAGAAGCATACTGCATAAAATTGCCTTTTATCAATATTATTTCTAGTGCTCATTAATTTTCACTTTATCATTGCTAAAAAGATATAGATAAATGGCACCCTATATCCATTATAACCTAGTGTTGGTAACAGACAACATTTATTGGTTCAATAATAGTATTGATAAATTGACCCTTTATCATCTCCATTTTTAGCTATTTTATAAGGGACCCCCATTTTATTACATGAAGTTCATCAACACTGATAACCGATTTTTAAGGAACTGATAAAAGAGAGATGAATGGGAGTTAATTATTAATTTTAAATAACAGTGTACACAAATACAATATTTTTGTGTTATTTGTTTTATTTTTTTAAAATAATTTCATGTTATTCACTAATTTAAAAATCATTTTCTATTTCATTGGATAGAAAAATTGAATATTATATTAATAAATAAATTGAAACAATTTATTCAATATTATATAAGTTTAATCATGTATTACAAATAATAATTAACTTTTATAAATGTTATATAAGTGTTGATGAAAGATACACATTATAATTATTAACATAGAAATGTCAAATCCCAGTATTAATTTGTACATTAAAAATGATGATATATTCCTTTTTAGTGTTGAAAAATGTGGTATCTAATTAGTTTATATTTAAAACATATATATATCCATGCATTCTAAACATTAATATTCAATATTAATAATGACAAAAAAATTTCCAAAAAAAATTCCTCATAATATTTCATTATATGGATTTTTTCTTAACTATAATTTTTTTGATGACTTTTAATATAGAAAAAAAATTTCCTTATATAAATATGACATGTAAATTATACCTAATTTTTTTAAAAAGTTTTTTTATCACATTACTAAAATATATTTATATATACATATTAATGTTAATTGATTAATGTTTTCTTCTAATAAGAAATATTTTTTAATTGAATTTTATGATATATGTATTTTAAATGAGAAACATGAAATTAATGATAGAAATAAAAACAAAAGATGGTAAAAAATATAGAAATAATTATAATGATTCTCAGTGTGGGTAACCAGCACATTTTAGTTGTGTTAATTTTAATTTTAAAAAGAAACGTATAAGATAACTGAATTTTATAATAGATTCATCAATACATATATTTGTATAAATAGATTTTATTGCTTAAATAATTTTTAAATAATTTTTTTTAAAAACAATCAACATAAGTAGTAAATAATTTAATTATATAAAATAAAATATGTTTTATAAATTGTATACATTTTGAAATGTAGAGATGAAGGTAAAAATAATGGCTATGTAACATTATATTCAAATGGAGACCCTATATTTTTTTACTATTATTTATTTTTTGAGAACCAAACCCCACCCATTGATTTTTTTATTTACTAAATATTTTTTATTAATTGTCCGTGAAATTCTAAAGGAAACATCCATAGTATGATACACAGGACATAACAAATGACATTAGTTTGATGGATACTATAGAATTCCCCTAAAAATTATGGTCCCTCATCCTCTCTATTTCCAACCGAAATGGACAACTAATACCCATCATTGGATGGTGATGCTTGGATAGAGACCTTATGGTTTGATCTCCTTAACTCTAGTTTTATATTTATTTTAAACAAAAATAATATAAATTACCATAAAACCTCACACTAAATCCTCCATCACTTACATCAAATTCATTACTCTCTCGTATTTTCAATATTGTTTTCACTCGTAATCTTTGATATAATATAATATTTTCAAATGGAACAAAAATCAAAATTTATCACCACCGATGAGATCTTTTCATCAATACAAACATTTCTAGAACCATTTATGATACTTTTCTTATGAATTATAATTTTTTCAAATAGAGATATTGATTTTTAGTGTAAATGGGAAATATATTAATATAATATATTTATTTGTTTGTTTGTTATCCAAAACAAATAAATTAAAAATTGGGTATAGAACTCTATTTTACAAAATTAATGACTATTCATGTATATATATTACTTTATTCTTGTTTTGACACACACATATATATGTATTATTATAATTATATATATATATATATATATTACTATAATTATTTAAAAATATTCATATATATCAATACATTAATGTCTATGAATTTACATTACTGAAATATTTAAATATAAAAGTATTCACATATATAATTATTTATAAGAATATATATATAGAAATATATGACCACTTTCATACATATATCAGATAAAGATTTATATATATACATAACCATATTTTTAATTATACATAAAATTTATATCTTATTGTGTAAAATTTAGAAATTATTTAATTTACATACACTTATTATAGTAAATATTTTCTTATACTAATATATCAAAAAGTTATAACTAAAATTACTTATGATGTACATACACATAAATACATATCCATGATTATATACATATATATATATATATAATTTTATCTTAAATAATTACATACACATATTGTAAATATATATAAATATATATATAATCAAATTTTGGGTTATAAATACAGTTTACAAACAATAAATATATAATTTTTTAATATTTTTATAAATATATATAATTCTAGATAATTGAACTAATATATTTACACGTATGAATGTTTATATCTATGTGTATATATGTACACGAAATAAAATTTTGACGCCTATATGCACATGTTTTATAATTTCTAAATAAATATTCATCATTGTATATACCTATAATAAATACCGATCATACAGATATTTAAAAACAAATAAATAAATATAAAAACACACATAAATACATACACTCATTCATACTTACATATTAAATTATTTATATATGAGAAGATACATACATCTATACATACGTCTAAACATAGAAATTAATATAACCATATATAATTGTGGCTAAATACATTTGTGAATGTATAAGTACATACATACATACATACATATATACATATGAGTATATAATCATAAATTTTTTCATTTATATGAATATATAAATAATTTCATTATTTTTGATATATGTACATTCATTCATATGTACATTTGTATATATATAAGAGTTTTGAACTATACATATTTATAAGTATAATTTAATATAATTACATGCATTCATGTAAATATTATAATATTTACATAAATAATTATATAGACAATATTATTTAAATATAAATAGATCTTTAAAAATACTTGACTGCATTTTTATTTATTAATGTAATATGGGATATTTTCATGAGAAATCCCCACAGGGAGATTTTTCAGTGTAATATGGATGTTTTTATATACATATAATTTTTTATTATTATTTTTTATAATATTATATTTAAATATTACATTTATAAATACTTACATTAATATATATTCATGCATGCATGTATGGAAGTCTTTGTATTTATTTGTATGTATGTTTTTTTGTATGGGTTTGTAAACAATTCTATATTTGTACAATAACACCCCAATAAGTTGTATTATAATGTTAAATAAATCCATGTCTGAAAAAAAATTATTCCTTTTAAGTTATAATAATAATTATTATAAATAAATATTTTTCAAATTTATTGCTTTAAAATTAATTAAATTTTGAAAAAGAAATTGATTTTGGAGTAGTTTTTATGTACATGAATATATTAATATGATTACAAATTTATAAATATTTTATCACAAAAATAATTTTAATAAGAATACAACATAATTAAATATATTAAATGATTAGGAATAATATACAATGACTATTATAATTATTTTGA
Organism: Viscum album; assembly: GCA_963277665.1. Classification (NCBI taxonomy): domain Eukaryota; kingdom Viridiplantae; phylum Streptophyta; class Magnoliopsida; order Santalales; family Viscaceae; genus Viscum; species Viscum album. The sequence continues at coordinate 300,997,158 of OY728126.1, forward strand.
TAATTACTAAATTTTTAACAGAATACATTTACTATTAATATGACACCCCAATGATTTAGATAAAAAATAAATATTGGATGCATGAAAGACTGGGTCCCTACAAAAGAACCATTATTTATAACCTATCCACTAGACATAAATATTTTGTTTCTGCTATTTATATTTTGAAAAATAGACACACACATATGTGTTTTGTATGATATTTGGAGTCTGATAGAATCAACTTATTTTTTAGTGAATAGTCAATTACCCTTATAAATAGTAACATACATGAATGAATATTAACCAACCCTTAAAAATATTAACACACCCTAATGAATAGTAACATTCCCCATGAATGTGTAAATATAATTTAGATTTTTTATAAATAAAATTATGACAAAATACTCTAAATAAATAAATATTTTTGAAAATATTAAATTAACAATTAATTTAATTTTTCTATGTAAAAAGTGTTTTCATAAAATATAATCCTATTTTAATTTTTTATTTTTTATTTAATATAATATAATTTAATGACACCTTGGCTAATTATTCATTATTTCATAAATTCATGTTTAAATTTAATAATATTTTTAAATAAATTTATATTTAATTAAAAATTAAATTAATAATATTAAGAAAATTATTTTCATAAAATGTAGATCATTTTTTGATTCTATATGTTAAAAAATGATCAGAAAGAATTTTTTGGATTTTTCTAAAATATTTGAATTTTTAGTGAATAGTAAAATATGATAATTTAATATATATGATGAATATAAGAATTATTCAGTCATTAGATATGTGTAGTTCCATTTAGAACATTTTTTTAGATATAAAATTCACTTATTATTGTTTTCATTCACATGAATCAAGACTATTCATAGTCTGGAGCCAAAATATAAAACTGCTGATTAAAATAATGGGAAACCCATACTCTCATCCACTATAAAAACTGCCCCCAAACTCTATCTTCTTTTCACAATTATAATCCATTATTCCTCTAAATAATTTCCCAAAATACTCTTCCTTAGTCCCTCCCTACATCTATGAGCTCTTGGTCTGTCCAAAAGACCAAATCCCCTTCCCTGAATGAGATTCTCATGGATGTGTATTCAAGAAGAAAATCCAAATTCTTTTTATTTAAATTACATTTAATGTTCCTTCTAGGGTTATCATGTACTCACCAATAGAGTAAAATATATATTGATAAATCTAGTATCATATATATACTATAATTATATCATGTTATTTTAGTAACCATTATCAATATCTTTAATCTCTCTCTCTCTCTTTTATTTTATAAACAATGTCATCTTCTATGAGGTTCCAATTTACATCATTCATGGATGACGAAGTTTGTATCATCACATTATTCTTATAGACTATTCCTGAAAACACTTTCTAGTTTACCCATATTTTTTAATATTTATTATAACATTTGTAATGACTCAAGAAAAATAATTTTTACATGATACTAAATAATACAACAAAACTATTTTGTTGTGATCAAAAACCTTCCATAATAATTTAAACTATTATCACTAAATGACATATCTAATGATTCATAGTCATACCATGTAACCCAATGATATATAAAAAAATTTACGCTTTTGGATTTCTCTTATTTATACTGATATTTAGTAATGTAGAATTATATACACTATACACAGACTCCATAAACTATCGAACCGATTAAGAAATACAAGAAAAAGAACACTCTGGAATCACCAAATTCTATCTTATAAATTATAATCAAAAAAATAATTGAACATAGTAAAATTATGATAAACTAAATTCAAGTATAACATGTTATGAATTATGTTAATAATGATCCTAATTTCATCTTCCATGATCTTAATGTCAAGAGTAGAACAAATTTGGAAATATGGGAAGAGTTTCATCATCTCACTTCCATTTTTGTAACATATTCTTTATTCACAACTATTAAATTTTTATGGTGTATGTATACATCCAATTTATGTATCATATTTGGAATCCCATTATTTTGATTGTATTCAATGTATAATTTTATTATCCTAATTTTTGGGGAATATGAATCAATTGATAACAATGTGGAAATGATTTTCTACTCAAACCTCCATTTTCAGTTTGAAAACTCTTATTCTCTACTTATGAAAATTATATTATTTTTATTTTTATGTACCCATAATAAATTATTTAAAATGTTTATTTATATGGGTACCAATCATAATCCTTAATTATTTTATGAGTCTTTACATGTTTAAAAGAATTCTATAAAAATTATTCGGAAGTACAAGCCCAATTAATGGAAAAACCTCCAATTATTATATATTTTAAATTTTACTCTATAATATTTTTTAAGCCATAATTATTTTTCAAAAATAACTCATTTTAACATGAACATTTATTTTTCTTCATTTCTAGTTTGATGAAAGCAGACAAGACTTTCCACTTTAAAATAACTTTAATATTTTACATAAACCACAGTAAAATGTTTTATTTCTAAACCTTCTTTAAAAAATATTTATACATGATTTATCTTTATTGTGACATCATTTATGCCTCAAAAATAATTTAAATTCACTTACCTTTACATTTTTTGGATATTCATTTTTACATTATTATATCATGACAGATAGAAATGAATTTCTTAAATAAATCATCCCTCCAAAGTAAAAAAAATGATATTTCTCATCTCACATTTACATTTATGAGATTTATTCCATGTTCATCATGTATTCCAATCATGTGGTGTATTTACATTGATTTTTTATATCATATCATGAGTATTTTTATTTAGATGATGTTCTAATTGATTATTATTTGAATGATTCAAGATGATATGGGACACATTGGAATGTTTTTGGAATATTACCTGATGAATTATTGAATGGTCTCATTTAAATGTATATTCATCTATTTCAACATCCTATGTTGAATCGTGAACATAATTGTTGTTCATATTATATAATATATGATACCATATTATGTTTTATGGTTAATGAGAATATTCATTGTCGATGTTCTATTTTTATTCCATTAATGGATTATAGTTGATGTATTCACATTTTGTATGCTTGTTTATTAATATTAATGTTTATGATGTCAAAAAATAACCATTTACATATGAGGAATGTTTTGTACATAGTATATAATTTCAGGGGTCCTCTATATCCCTTTAATTAATCATTAGGTCTAATGAGATAAACAACTGTCTTGGCACAAGGCCATGACAGTATTGTTATTTGTGGTCTTTGCACGAGCCCATGAGGGTATAGTTATGATGATGGACATTATGATGTCCCTCATTATGAAACTATTAATTTTCCATCCATTTTTATATTTTACTAGAAGAATATCCATGGTTAATTTTTATTATATAATTATTTATTTTCCTATTTTTCATTTCATGTTATACTCACATTTATTTTTAAAGGCATGTGTTTGTATTTATTCACCATTACTATGTTTTTATTTTTATCTTCTGATGTATTTCTTACCCTAATTGAGAATATAACATCGTCCCTTTATTATGTTAATTTCTTACATGTTATAAAGATTAAAAAGTTTACTAATATTTCAAGGATGAAATTTTATTTCATTCTATACTTTATAATTCTTTACTACAATTTCTAAATGTATTATAGGTATCATGAATTTAATATGGTCTTCTTTACCAAACCTCTTAATATTTACACCCAAATCCATCTAATTATCATTTTTGGATAAAACCCAATATTAAATTGGAAGGGTTTTTAATAATTTATAATGGTAGGTATTCTCCAAAAAGGGTTCTATATCTATGTGGAAAAGATAACATGATGTTTATTTTCATACGTGATGGGTGGGGTATTCTTGAAATTTCATAAAATTTTAAATTAATATGAATTAAATTCAATTTTTAAATGTATCAAAAAAATATGATATGAAGGAATCATTAGGGTGAGTATAAATCCACTAATAAAATAATATTTATAAATTATTTAGTGATCTTTAATCCATTTATTTCTGTTTTAAAACATGGTATATATTTTTGACAACAAACGTGATATTAATTTTTTTCCACTTTAGGGGTCTAGAAAATTACTATAAATAGAAAAGAGTTTCATAAATTGAAAATGGTGAATATTATATATTATTTACTATTAACTCATCTGAATATAATATTTTTATGAATTTCAAATTATTTAATATCATTAATTTCAATTTTGACAATATTTATTTCATCTGACATTAAAAACATCTAAAAAAGATTAAATTTGTATTAAAACCTTCCAGACTCCCAAAATATATTTCAAATATCAAGTAAAATTATTGAATAATATAATTAATTTAAATTTTATTAACTTTAATATTTTAAACAACAATTAATTTAATTTTTCTATTAATTTCATATATATTATATAAGCATTACATAATCATTTAAGCTAAATATTTCAGTACTGAAAAAATTAAATAATTTACCATGAAAAAAATTCATTTATCATTTATAGAAACATTTATAACAAAATTTGTCTTCTTTTTATCCATATGGATAAAATATTTAATGTTTAAAAAATGATACTAGTAAGTTATTCTATTCTATACATAATGTATTATAAATGTCATATTAATGAACATGTGGGAAAAAGGTCATATATTTTCATATTGGATGACTATAGATGAAATATAATAAATGAATAAAATTAATTATAGTTTTGAGGTTTATTATTTTTCCTTTTCAAATATTTTATACTTTTAATTTTCTTATTACCCCCATTTACTAGTTACAAATATTTATTAAATTTACTTTTATTAAGTACTAAAAATAAAAAAGATATATTAATAAAATTATTCTTCTGGATTCCAAATATTTAATCATATTTTAGTGATTAAAATTCATATGAAGTAGAATTTAATTTAGAAATTAAACCTAAAAATGTGATGAAAAATAGTTTCTCAGAAAAAATCATTTTATGTATAAAACAATTATTATAAGAATTTAAAATATATAATTCATTAACAATACAATAAATTGATGTTTATTCATTAAACTAAACAAATTAAAATTAAAAAAAATCCAAAATAATATATGTTCTGACTTTTATATCTCATAATGTGTACTTTCTGTGCAAAAAATACATTTTAATAATGTATGGTTTCAAATTTATGTTTAATCTATTTCATTATATTATTAGTAAAATAATAACACTTTTCTTATATATGTTAACTCATTTACTCAAATTAATGTTGTCCCTTTATCAACTAATAAAATGATCAGATACATTGGGAGGTTCTAGATGGCCGTAGATAAGAGAACATTGATGTTATTTAATGTTTGTGATCAATTATAAATATAATTTTAATTTTAAAAACCAATATTTAAAATGTCTATAATTTAGTGCATTAATGTTTTTTGTAAATTTTATTTCAATTAAATTCTTTTTGTTCTTTTTCAGTGTGCTATAATATTAGAAGCATACTGCATAAAATTGCCTTTTATCAATATTATTTCTAGTGCTCATTAATTTTCACTTTATCATTGCTAAAAAGATATAGATAAATGGCACCCTATATCCATTATAACCTAGTGTTGGTAACAGACAACATTTATTGGTTCAATAATAGTATTGATAAATTGACCCTTTATCATCTCCATTTTTAGCTATTTTATAAGGGACCCCCATTTTATTACATGAAGTTCATCAACACTGATAACCGATTTTTAAGGAACTGATAAAAGAGAGATGAATGGGAGTTAATTATTAATTTTAAATAACAGTGTACACAAATACAATATTTTTGTGTTATTTGTTTTATTTTTTAAAATAATTTCATGTTATTCACTAATTTAAAAATCATTTTCTATTTCATTGGATAGAAAAATTGAATATTATATTAATAAATAAATTGAAACAATTTATTCAATATTATATAAGTTTAATCATGTATTACAAATAATAATTAACTTTTATCAATGTTATATAAGTGTTGATGAAAGATACACATTATAATTATTAACATAGAAATGTCAAATCCCAGTATTAATTTGTACATTAAAAATGATGATATATTCCTTTTTAGTGTTGAAAAATGTGGTATCTAATTAGTTTATATTTAAAACATATATATATCCATGTATTCTAAACATTAATATTCAATATTAATAATGACAAAAAAATTTCCAAAAAAAATTCCTCATAATATTTCATTATATGGATTTTTTCTTAACTATAATTTTTTTGATGACTTTTAATATAGAAAAAAAATTTCCTTATATAAATATGACATGTAAATTATACCTAATTTTTTTAAAAAGTTTTTTTATCACATTACTAAAATATATTTATATATACATATTAATGTTAATTGATTAATTTTTTCTTCTAATAAGAAATATTTTTTAATTGAATTTTATGATATATGTATTTTAAATGAGAAACATGAAATTAATGATAGAAATAAAAACAAAAGATGGTAAAAAATATAGAAATAATTATAATGATTCTCAGTGTGGGTAACCAGCACATTTTAGTTGTGTTAATTTTAATTTTAAAAAGAAACGTATAAGATAACTGAATTTTATAATAGATTCATCAATACATATATTTGTATAAATAGATTTTATTGCTTAAATAATTTTTAAATAATTTTTTTTAAAAACAATCAACATAAGCAGTAAATAATTTAATTATATAAAATAAAATATGTTTTATAAATTGTATACATTTTGAAATGTAGAGATGAAGGTAAAAATAATGTCTATGTAACATTATATTCAAATGGAGACCCTATATTTTTTTACTATTATTTATTTTTTGAGAACCAAACCCCACCCATTGATTTTTTTATTTACTAAATATTTTTTATTAATTGTCCGTGAAATTCTACAGGAAACATCCATAGTATGATACACAGGACATAACAAATGACATTAGTTTGATGGATACTATAGAATTCCCCTAAAAATTATGGTCCCTCATCCTCTCTATTTCCAACCGAAATGGACAACTAATACCCATCATTGGATGGTGATGCTTGGATAGAGACCTTATGGTTTGATCTCCTTAACTCTAGTTTTATATTTATTTTAAACAAAATTAATATAAATTACCATAAAACCTCACACTAAATCCTCCATCACTTACATCAAATTCATTACTCTCTCGTATTTTCAATATTGTTTTCACTCGTAATCTTTGATATAATATAATATTTTCAAATGGAACAAAAATCAAAATTTATCACCACCGATGAGATCTTTTCATCAATACAAACATTTCTAGAACCATTTATGATACTTTTCTTATGAATTTTAATTTTTTCAAATAGAGATATTGATTTTTAGTGTAAATGGGAAATATATTAATATAATATATTTATTTGTTTGTTTGTTATCCAAAACAAATAAATTAAAAATTGGGTATAGAACTCTATTTTACAAAATTAATAACTATTCATGTATATATATTACTTTATTCTTGTTTTGACACACACATATATATGTATTATTATAATTATATATATATATTACTATAATTATTTAAAAATATTCATATATATCAATACATTAATGTCTATGAATTTACATTACTGAAATATTTAAATATAAAAGTATTCACATATATAATTATTTATAAGAATATATATATAGAAATATATGACCACTTTCATACATATATCAGATAAAGATTTATATATATACATAACCATATTTTTAATTATACATAAAATTTATATCTTATTGTGTAAAATTTAGAAATTATTTAATTTACATACACTTATTATAGTAAATATTTTCTTATACTAATATATCAAAAAGTTATAACTAAAATTACTTATGATGTACATACACATAAATACATATCCATGATTATATACATATATATATATATATAATTTTATCTTAAATAATTACATACACATATTGTAAATATATATAAATATATATATAATCAAATTTTGGGTTATAAATACAGTTTACAAACAATAAATATATAATTTATTAATATTTTTATAAATATATATAATTCTAGATAATTGAACTAATATATTTACACGTATGAATGTTTATATCTATGTGTATATATGTACACGAAATAAAATTTTGACGCCTATATGCACATGTTTTATAATTTCTAAATAAATATTCATCATTGTATATACCTATAATAAATACCGATCATATAGATATTTAAAAACAAATAAATAAATATAAAAACACACATAAATACATACACTCATTCATACTTACATATTAAATTATTTATATATGAGAAGATACATACATCTATACATACGTCTAAACATAGAAATTAATATAACCATATATAATTGTGGCTAAATACATTTGTGAATGTATAAGTACATACATACATACATACATATATACATATGAGTATATAATCATAAATTTTTTCATTTATATGAATATATAAATAATTTCATTATTTTTGATATATGTACATTCATTCATATGTACATTTGTATATATATAAGAGTTTTGAACTATACATATTTATAAGTATAATTTAATATAATTACATGCATTCATGTAAATATTATAATATTTACATAAATAATTATATAGACAATATTATTTAAATATAAATAGATCTTTAAAAATACTTGACTTCATTTTTATTTATTAATGTAATATGGGATATTTTCATGAGAAATCCCCACAGGGAGATTTTTCAGTGTAATATGGATGTTTTTATATACATATAATTTTTTATTATTATTTTTTATAATATTATATTTAAATATTACATTTATAAATACTTACATTAATATATATTCATGCATGCATGTATGGAAGTCTTTGTATTTATTTGTATGTATGTTTTTTTGTATGGGTTTGTAAACAATTCTATATTTGTACAATAACACCCCAATAAGTTGTATTATAATGTTAAATAAATCCATGTCTAAAAAAAATTATTCCTTTTAAGTTATAATAATAATTATTATAAATAAATATTTTTCAAATTTATTGCTTTAAAGTTAATTAAATTTTGAAAAAGAAATTGATTTTGGAGTAGTTTTTATGTACATGAATATATTAATATGATTACAAATTTATAAATATTTTATCACAAAAATAATTTTAATAAGAATACAACATAATTAAATATATTAAATGATTAGGAATAATATACAATGACTATTATAATTATTTTGATAATTACTAAATTTTTAACAGAATACATTTACTATTAATATGACACCCCAATGATTTAGATAAAAAATAAATATTGGATGCATGAAAGACTGGGTCCCTACAAAAGAACCATTATTTATAACCTATCCACTAGACATAAATATTTTGTTTCTGCTATTTATATTTTGAAAAATAGACATACACATATGTGTTTTGTATGATATTTGGAGTCTGATAGAATCAACTTATTTTTTAGTGAATAGTCAATTACCCTTATAAATAGTAACAGACATGAATGAATATTAACCAACCCTTATAAATATTAACACACCCTAATGAATAGTAACATTCCCCATGAATGTGTAAATAAAATTTAGATTTTTTATAAATAAAATTATGACAAAATACTCTAAATAAATAAATATTTTTGAAAATATTAAATTAACAATTAATTTAATTTTTCTATGTAAAAAGTGTTTTCATAAAATATAATCCTATTTTAATTTTTTATTTTTTATTTAATATAATATAATTTAATGAAACCTTGGCTAATTATTCATTATTTCATAAATTCATGTTTAAATTTAATAATATTTTTAAATAAATTTATATTTAATTAAAAATTAAATTAATAATATTAAGAAAATTATTTTCATAAAATGTAGATCATTTTTTGATTCTATATGTTAAAAAATGATCAGAAAGAATTTTTTGGATTTTTCTAAAATATTTGAATTTTTAGTGAATAGTAAAATATGATAATTTAATATATATGATGAATATAAGAATTATTCAGTCATTAGATATGTGTAGTTCCATTTAGAACATTTTTTTAGATATAAAATTCACTTATTATTGTTTTCATTCACATTAATCAAGACTATTCATAGTCTGGAGCCAAAATATAAAACTGCTGATTAAAATAATGGGAAACCCATACTCTCATCCACTATAAAAACTGCCCCCAAACTCTATCTTCTTTTCACAATTATAATCCATTATTCCTCTAAATAATTTCCCAAAATACTCTTCCTTAGTCCCTCCCTACATCTATGAGCTCTTGGTCTGTCCAAAAGACCAAATCCCCTTCCCTGAATGAGATTCTCATGGATGTGTATTCAAGAAGAAAATCCAAATTCTTTTTATTTAAATTACATTTAATGTTCCTTCTAGGGTTATCATGTACTCACCAATAGAGTAAAATATATATTGATAAATCTAGTATCATATATATACTATAATTATATCATGTTATTTTAGTAACCATTATCAATATCTTTAATCTCTCTCTCTCTCTTTTATTTTATAAACAATGTCATCTTCTATGAGGTTCCAATTTACATCATTCATGGATGACGAAGTTTGTATCATCACATTATTCTTATAGACTATTCCTGAAAACACTTTCTAGTTTACCCATATTTTTTAATATTTATTATAACATTTGTAATGACTCAAGAAAAATAATTTTTACATGATACTAAATAATACAACAAAACTATTTTGTTGTGATCAAAAACCTTCCATAATAATTTAAACTATTATCACTAAATGACATATCTAATGATTCATAGTCATACCATGTAACCCAATGATATATAAAAAAATTTACGCTTTTGGATTTCTCTTATTTATACTGAAATTTAGTAATGTAGAATTATATACACTATACACAGACTCCATAAACTATCGAACCGATTAAGAAATACAAGAAAAAGAACACTCTGGAATCACCAAATTCTATCTTATAAATTATAATCAAAAAAATAATTGAACATAGTAAAATTATGATAAACTAAATTCAAGTATAACATGTTATGAATTATGTTAATAATGATCCTAATTTCATCTTCCATGATCTTAATGTCAAGAGTAGAACAAATTTGGAAATATGGGAAGAGTTTCATCATCTCACTTCCATTTTTGTAACATATTCTTTATTCACAACTATTAAATTTTTATGGTGTATGTATACATCCAATTTATGTATCATATTTGGAATCCCATTATTTTGATTGTATTCAATGTATAATTTTATTATCCTAATTTTTGGGGAATATGAATCAATTGATAACAATGTGGAAATGATTTTCTACTCAAACCTCCATTTTCAGTTTGAAAACTCTTATTCTCTACTTATGAAAATTATATTATTTTTATTTTTATGTACTCATAATAAATTATTTAAAATGTTTATTTATATGGGTACCAATCATAATCCTTAATTATTTTATGAGTCTTTACATGTTTAAAAGAATTCTATAAAAATTATTCGGAAGTACAAGCCCAATTAATGGAAAAACCTCCAATTATTATATATTTTAAATTTTACTCTATAATATTTTTTAAGCCATAATTATTTTTCAAAAATAACTCATTTTAACATGAACATTTATTTTTCTTCATTTCTAGTTTGATGAAAGCAGACAAGACTTTCCACTTTAAAATAACTTTAATATTTTACATAAACCACAGTAAAATGTTTTATTTCTAAACCTTCTTTAAAAAATATTTATACATGATTTATCTTTATTGTGACATCATTTATGCCTCAAAAATAATTTAAATTCACTTACCTTTACATTTTTTGGATATTCATTTTTACATTATTATATCATGACAAATAGAAATGAATTTCTTAAATAAATCATCCCTCCAAAGTAAAAAAATGATATTTCTCATCTCACATTTACATTTATGAGATTTATTCCATGTTCATCATGTATTCCAATCATGTGGTGTATTTACATTGATTTTTTATATCATATCATGAGTATTTTTATTTAGATGATGTTCTAATTGATTATTATTTGAATGATTCAAGATGATATGGGACACATTGGAATGTTTTTGGAATATTACCTGATGAATTATTGAATGGTCTCATTTAAATGTATATTCATCTATTTCAACATCCTATGTTGAATCGTGAACATAATTGTTGTTCATATTATATAATATATGATACCATATTATGTTTTATGGTTAATGAGAATATTCATTGTCGATGTTCTATTTTTATTCCATTAATGGATTATAGTTGATGTATTCACATTTTGTATGCTTGTTTATTAATATTAATGTTTATGATGTCAAAAAATAACCATTTACATATGAGGAATGTTTTGTACATAGTATATAATTTCAGGGGTCCTATATATCCCTTTAATTAATCATTAGGTCTAATGAGATAAACAACTGTCTTGGCACAAGGCCATGACAGTATTGTTATTTGTGGTCTTTGCACGAGCCCATGAGGGTATAGTTATGATGATGGACATTATGATGTCCCTCATTATGAAACTATTAATTTTCCATCCATTTTTATATTTTACTAGAAGAATATCCATGGTTAATTTTTATTATATAATTATTTATTTTCCTATTTTTCATTTCATGTTATACTCACATTTATTTTTAAAGGCATGTGTTTTTATTTATTCACCATTACTATGTTTTTATTTTTATCTTCTGATGTATTTCTTACCCTAATTGAGAATATAACATCGTCCCTTTATTATGTTAATTTCTTACATGTTATAAAGATTAAAAAGTTTACTAATATTTCAAGGATGAAATTTTATTTCATTCTATACTTTATAATTCTTTACTACAATTTCTAAATGTATTATAGGTATCATGAATTTAATATGGTCTTCTTTACCAAACCTCTTAATATTTACACCCAAATCCATCCAATTATCATTTTTGGATAAAACCCAATATTAAATTGGAAGGGTTTTTAATAATTTATAATGGTAGGTATTCTCCAAAAAGGGTTCTATATCTATGTGGAAAAGATAACATGATGTTTATTTTCATACGTGATGGGTGGGGTATTCTTGAAATTTCATAAAATTTTAAATTAATATGAATTAAATTCAATTTTTAAATGTATCAAAAAAATATGATATGAAGGAATCATTAGGGTGAGTATAAATCCACTAATAAAATAATATTTATAAATTATTTGGTGATCTTTAATCCATTTATTTCTGTTTTAAAACATGGTATATATTTTTGACAACAAACGTGATATTAATTTTTTTCCACTTTAGGGGTCTAGAAAATTACTATAAATAGAAAAAAGTTTCATAAATTGAAAATGGTGAATATTATATATTATTTACTATTAACTCATCTGAATATAATATTTTTATGAATTTCAAATTATTTAATATCATTAATTTCAATTTTGACAATATTTATTTCATCTGACATTAAAAACATCTAAAAAAGATTAAATTTGTATTAAAACCTTCCAGACTCCCAAAATATATTTCAAATATCAAGTAAAATTATTGAATAATATAATTAATTTAAATTTTATTAACTTTAATATTTTAAACAACAATTAATTTAATTTTTCTATTAATTTCATATATATTATATAAGCATTACATAATCATTTAAGCTAAATATTTCAGTACTGAAAAAATTAAATAATTTACCATGAAAAAAATTCATTTATCATTTATAGAAACATTTATAACAAAATTTGTCTTCTTTTTATCCATATGGATAAAATATTTAATGTTTAAAAAATGATACTAGTAAGTTATTCTATTCTATACATAATGTATTATAAATGTCATATTAATGAACATGTGGGAAAAAGGTCATATATTTTCATATTGGATGACTATAGATGAAATATAATAAATGAATAAAATTAATTATAGTTTTGAGGTTTATTATTTTTCCTTTTCAAATATTTTATACTTTTAATTTTCTTATTACCCCCATTTACTAGTTACAAATATTTATTAAATTTACTTTTATTAAGTACTAAAAATAAAAAAGATATATTAATAAAATTATTCTTCTGGATTCCAAATATTTAATCATATTTTAGTGATTAAAATTCATATGAAGTAGAATTTAATTTAGAAATTAAACCTAAAAATGTGATGAAAAATAGTTTCTCAGAAAAAATCATTTTATGTATAAAACAATTATTATAAGAATTTAAAATATATAATTCATTAACAATACAATAAATTGATGTTTATTCATTAAACTAAACAAATTAAAATTAAAAAAAATCCAAAATAATATATGTTCTGACTTTTATATCTCATAATGTGTACTTTCTGTGCAAAAAATACATTTTAATAATGTATGGTTTCAAATTTATGTTTAATCTATTTCATTATATTATTAGTAAAATAATAACACTTTTCTTATATATGTTAACTCATTTACTCAAATTAATGTTGTCCCTTTATCAACTAATAAAATGATCAGATACATTGGGAGGTTCTAGATGGCCGTAGATAAGAGAACATTGATGTTATTTAATGTTTTTGATCAATTATAAATATAATTTTAATTTTAAAAACCAATATTTAAATGTCTATAATTTAGTGCATTAATGTTTTTTGTAAATTTTATTTCAATTAAATTCTTTTTGTTCTTTTTCAGTGTGCTATAATATTAGAAGCATACTGCATAAAATTGCCTTTTATCAATATTATTTCTAGTGCTCATTAATTTTCACTTTATCATTGCTAAAAAGATATAGATAAATGGCACCCTATATCCATTATAACCTAGTGTTGGTAACAGACAACATTTATTGGTTCAATAATAGTATTGATAAATTGACCCTTTATCATCTCCATTTTTAGCTATTTTATAAGGGACCCCCATTTTATTACATGAAGTTCATCAACACTGATAACTGATTTTTAAGGAACTGATAAAAGAGAGATGAATGGGAGTTAATTATTAATTTTAAATAACAGTGTACACAAATACAATATTTTTGTGTTATTTGTTTTATTTTTTAAAATAATTTCATGTTATTCACTAATTTAAAAATCATTTTCTATTTCATTGGATAGAAAAATTGAATATTATATTAATAAATAAATTGAAACAATTTATTCAATATTATATAAGTTTAATCATGTATTACAAATAATAATTAACTTTTATCAATGTTATATAAGTGTTGATGAAAGATACACATTATAATTATTAACATAGAAATGTCAAATCCCAGTATTAATTTGTACATTAAAAATGATGATATATTCCTTTTTAGTGTTGAAAAATGTGGTATCTAATTAGTTTATATTTAAAACATATATATATCCATGTATTCTAAACATTAATATTCAATATTAATAATGACAAAAAAATTTCCAAAAAAAATTCCTCATAATATTTCATTATATGGATTTTTTCTTAACTATAATTTTTTTGATGACTTTTAATATAGAAAAAAAATTTCCTTATATAAATATGACATGTAAATTATACCTAATTTTTTTAAAAAGTTTTTTTATCACATTACTAAAATGTATTTATATATACATATTAATGTTAATTGATTAATTTTTTCTTCTAATAAGAAATATTTTTTAATTGAATTTTATGATATATGTATTTTAAATGAGAAACATGAAATTAATGATAGAAATAAAAACAAAAGATGGTAAAAAATATAGAAATAATTATAATGATTCTCAGTGTGGGTAACCAGCACATTTTAGTTGTGTTAATTTTAATTTTAAAAAGAAACGTATAAGATAACTGAATTTTATAATAGATTCATCAATACATATATTTGTATAAATATATTTTATTGCTTAAATAATTTTTAAATAATTTTTTTTAAAAACAATCAACATAAGCAGTAAATAATTTAATTATATAAAATAAAATATGTTTTATAAATTGTATACATTTTGAAATGTAGAGATGAAGGTAAAAATAATGGCTATGTAACATTATATTCAAATGGAGACCCTATATTTTTTTACTATTATTTATTTTTTGAGAACCAAACCCCACCCATTGATTTTTTTATTTACTAAATATTTTTTATTAATTGTCCGTGAAATTCTACAGGAAACATCCATAGTATGATACACAGGACATAACAAATGACATTAGTTTGATGGATACTATAGAATTCCCCTAAAAATTATGGTCCCTCATCCTCTCTATTTCCAACCGAAATGGACAACTAATACCCATCATTGGATGGTGATGCTTGGATAGAGACCTTATGGTTTGATCTCCTTAACTCTAGTTTTATATTTATTTTAAACAAAAATAATATAAATTACCATAAAACCTCACACTAAATCCTCCATCACTTACATCAAATTCATTACTCTCTCGTATTTTCAATATTGTTTTCACTCGTAATCTTTGATATAATATAATATTTTCAAATGGAACAAAAATCAAAATTTATCACCACCGATGAGATCTTTTCATCAATACAAACATTTCTAGAACCATTTATGATACTTTTCTTATGAATTTTAATTTTTTCAAATAGAGATATTGATTTTTAGTGTAAATGGGAAATATATTAATATAATATATTTATTTGTTTGTTTGTTATCCAAAACAAATAAATTAAAAATTGGGTATAGAACTCTATTTTACAAAATTAATGACTATTCATGTATATATATTACTTTATTCTTGTTTTGACACACACATATATATGTATTATTATAATTATATATATATATATTACTATAATTATTTAAAAATATTCATATATATCAATACATTAATGTCTATGAATTTACATTACTGAAATATTTAAATATAAAAGTATTCACATATATAATTATTTATAAGAATATATATATAGAAATATATGACCACTTTCATACATATATCAGATAAAGATTTATATATATACATAACCATATTTTTAATTATACATAAAATTTATATCTTATTGTGTAAAATTTAGAAATTATTTAATTTACATACACTTATTATAGTAAATATTTTCTTATACTAATATATCAAAAAGTTATAACTAAAATTACTTATGATGTACATACACATAAATACATATCCATGATTATATACATATATATATATATATATATAATTTTATCTTAAATAATTACATACACATATTGTAAATATATATAAATATATATATAATCAAATTTTGGGTTATAAATACAGTTTACAAACAATAAATATATAATTTTTTAATATTTTTATAAATATATATAATTCTAGATAATTGAACTAATATATTTACACGTATGAATGTTTATATCTATGTGTATATATGTACACGAAATAAAATTTTGACGCCTATATGCACATGTTTTATAATTTCTAAATAAATATTCATCATTGTATATACCTATAATAAATACCGATCATACAGATATTTAAAAACAAATAAATAAATATAAAAACACACATAAATACATACACTCATTCATACTTACATATTAAATTATTTATATATGAGAAGATACATACATCTATACATACGTCTAAACATAGAAATTAATATAACCATATATAATTGTGGCTAAATACATTTGTGAATGTATAAGTACATACATACATACATACATATATACATATGAGTATATAATCATAAATTTTTTCATTTATATGAATATATAAATAATTTCATTATTTTTGATATATGTACATTCATTCATATGTACATTTGTATATATATAAGAGTTTTGAACTATACATATTTATAAGTATAATTTAATATAATTACATGCATTCATGTAAATATTATAATATTTACATAAATAATTATATAGACAATATTATTTAAATATAAATAGATCTTTAAAAATACTTGACTGCATTTTTATTTATTAATGTAATATGGGATATTTTCATGAGAAATCCCCACAGGGAGATTTTTCAGTGTAATATGGATGTTTTTATATACATATAATTTTTTATTATTATTTTTTATAATATTATATTTAAATATTACATTTATAAATACTTACATTAATATATATTCATGCATGCATGTATGGAAGTCTTTGTATTTATTTGTATGTATGTTTTTTTGTATGGGTTTGTAAACAATTCTATATTTGTACAATAACACCCCAATAAGTTGTATTATAATGTTAAATAAATCCATGTCTGAAAAAAAATTATTCCTTTTAAGTTATAATAATAATTATTATAAATAAATATTTTTCAAATTTATTGCTTTAAAATTAATTAAATTTTGAAAAAGAAATTGATTTTGGAGTAGTTTTTATGTACATGAATATATTAATATGATTACAAATTTATAAATATTTTATCACAAAAATAATTTTAATAAGAATACAACATAATTAAATATATTAAATGATTAGGAATAATATACAATGACTATTATAATTATTTTGATAATTACTAAATTTTTTACAGAATACATTTACTATTAATATGACACCCCAATGATTTAGATAAAAAATAAATATTGGATGCATGAAAGACTGGGTCCCTACAAAAGAACCATTATTTATAACCTATCCACTAGACATAAATATTTTGTTTCTGCTATTTATATTTTGAAAAATAGACATACACATATGTGTTTTGTATGATATTTGGAGTCTGATAGAATCAACTTATTTTTTAGTGAATAGTCAATTACCCTTATAAATAGTAACATACATGAATGAATATTAACCAACCCTTATAAATATTAACACACCCTAATGAATAGTAACATTCCCCATGAATGTGTAAATAAAATTTAGATTTTTTATAAATAAAATTATGACAAAATACTCTAAATAAATAAATATTTTTGAAAATATTAAATTAACAATTAATTTAATTTTTCTATGTAAAAAGTGTTTTCATAAAATATAATCCTATTTTAATTTTTTATTTTTTATTTAATATAATATAATTTAATGACACCTTGGCTAATTATTCATTATTTCATAAATTCATGTTTAAATTTAATAATATTTTTAAATAAATTTATATTTAATTAAAAATTAAATTAATAATATTAAGAAAATTATTTTCATAAAATGTAGATCACTTTTTGATTCTATATGTTAAAAAATGATCAGAAAGAATTTTTTGGATTTTTCTAAAATATTTGAATTTTTAGTGAATAGTAAAATATGATAATTTAATATATATGATGAATATAAGAATTATTCAGTCATTAGATATGTGTAGTTCCATTTAGAACATTTTTTTAGATATAAAATTCACTTATTATTGTTTTCATTCACATGAATCAAGACTATTCATAGTCTGGAGCCAAAATATAAAACTGCTGATTAAAATAATGGGAAACCCATACTCTCATCCACTATAAAAACTGCCCCCAAACTCTATCTTCTTTTCACAATTATAATCCATTATTCCTCTAAATAATTTCCCAAAATACTCTTCCTTAGTCCCTCCCTACATCTATGAGCTCTTGGTCTGTCCAAAAGACCAAATCCCCTTCCCTGAATGAGATTCTCATGGATGTGTATTCAAGAAGAAAATCCAAATTCTTTTTATTTAAATTACATTTAATGTTCCTTCTAGGGTTATCATGTACTCACCAATAGAGTAAAATATATATTGATAAATCTAGTATCATATATATACTATAATTATATCATGTTATTTTAGTAACCATTATCAATATCTTTAATCTCTCTCTCTCTCTTTTATTTTATAAACAATGTCATCTTCTATGAGGTTCCAATTTACATCATTCATGGATGACGAAGTTTGTATCATCACATTATTCTTATAGACTATTCCTGAAAACACTTTCTAGTTTACCCATATTTTTTAATATTTATTATAACATTTGTAATGACTCAAGAAAAATAATTTTTACATGATACTAAATAATACAACAAAACTATTTTGTTGTGATCAAAAACCTTCCATAATAATTTAAACTATTATCACTAAATGACATATCTAATGATTCATAGTCATACCATGTAACCCAATGATATATAAAAAAATTTACGCTTTTGGATTTCTCTTATTTATACTGAAATTTAGTAATGTAGAATTATATACACTATACACAGACTCCATAAACTATCGAACCGATTAAGAAATACAAGAAAAAGAACACTCTGGAATCACCAAATTCTATCTTATAAATTATAATCAAAAAAATAATTGAACATAGTAAAATTATGATAAACTAAATTCAAGTATAACATGTTATGAATTATGTTAATAATGATCCTAATTTCATCTTCCATGATCTTAATGTCAAGAGTAGAACAAATTTGGAAATATGGGAAGAGTTTCATCATCTCACTTCCATTTTTGTAACATATTCTTTATTAACAACTATTAAATTTTTATGGTGTATGTATACATCCAATTTATGGATCATATTTGGAATCCCATTATTTTGATTGTATTCAATGTATAATTTTATTATCCTAATTTTTGGGGAATATGAATCAATTGATAACAATGTGGAAATGATTTTCTACTCAAACCTCCATTTTCAGTTTGAAAACTCTTATTCTCTACTTATGAAAATTATATTATTTTTATTTTTATGTACTCATAATAAATTATTTAAAATGTTTATTTATATGGGTACCAATCATAATCCTTAATTATTTTATGAGTCTTTACATGTTTAAAAGAATTCTATAAAAATTATTCGGAAGTACAAGCCCAATTAATGGAAAAACCTCCAATTATTATATATTTTAAATTTTACTCTATAATATTATTTAAGCCATAATTATTTTTCAAAAATAACTCATTTTAACATGAACATTTATTTTTCTTCATTTCTAGTTTGATGAAAGCAGACAAGACTTTCTACTTTAAAATAACTTTAATATTTTACATAAACCACAGTAAAATGTTTTATTTCTAAACCTTCTTTAAAAAATATTTATACATGATTTATCTTTATTGTGACATCATTTATGCCTCAAAAATAATTTAAATTCACTTACCTTTACATTTTTTGGATATTCATTTTTACATTATTATATCATGACAAATAGAAATGAATTTCTTAAATAAATCATCCCTCCAAAGTAAAAAAATGATATTTCTCATCTCACATTTACATTTATGAAATTTATTCCATGTTCATCATGTATTCCAATCATGTGGTGTATTTACATTGATTTTTTATATCATATCATGAGTATTTTTATTTAGATGATGTTCTAATTGATTATTATTTGAATGATTCAAGATGATATGGGACACATTGGAATGTTTTTGGAATATTACCTGATGAATTATTGAATGGTCTCATTTAAATGTATATTCATCTATTTCAACATCCTATGTTGAATCGTGAACATAATTGTTGTTCATATTATATAATATATGATACCATATTATGTTTTATGGTTAATGAGAATATTCATTGTCGATGTTCTATTTTTATTCCATTAATGGATTATAGTTGATGTATTCACATTTTGTATGCTTGTTTATTAATATTAATGTTTATGATGTCAAAAAATAACCATTTACATATGAGGAATGTTTTGTACATAGTATATAATTTCAGGGGTCCTCTATATCCCTTTAATTAATCATTAGGTCTAATGAGATAAACAACTGTCTTGGCACAAGGCCATGACAGTATTGTTATTTGTGGTCTTTGCACGAGCCCATGAGGGTATAGTTATGATGATGGACATTATGATGTCCCTCATTATGAAACTATTAATTTGCCATCCATTTTTATATTTTACTAGAAGAATATCCATGGTTAATTTTTATTATATAATTATTTATTTTCCTATTTTTCATTTCATGTTATACTCACATTTATTTTTAAAGGCATGTGTTTTTATTTATTCACCATTACTATGTTTTTATTTTTATCTTCTGATGTATTTCTTACCCTAATTGAGAATATAACATCGTCCCTTTATTATGTTAATTTCTTACATGTTATAAAGATTAAAAAGTTTACTAATATTTCAAGGATGAAATTTTATTTCATTCTATACTTTATAATTCTTTACTACAATTTCTAAATGTATTATAGGTATCATGAATTTAATATGGTCTTCTAAGACTATAATACTAACCGGACCATTGGGATTTGATTACCTGTATCCAGTACAATGTAATAAAATAATGCAGTTACTCCAGGCTTATGGGGTCTTGGTATTATAGTCGGTATCAATGGAAGTTTAGAATAAATCAGGGAAACTAGATTTATAACATGTATATTATAGCACAAAACCCTAATATAGACTTTAGGTATAGAAATACATGATTATCCTATTTTTTGGAGAGGAATATATTAGGTGGATATTTATAGAAAATAAATACATATCTAAATACAAAAAGTGGATGTGGTTCTGGAAAATATGTTCATATTAGTAACAACTCTGACAATGTGTTTCAGGCTTAACCCGAGGTGACCTGTTAATTGAAAAAGGGCCTTACTATGCACCTGTTTTGACACACCTAGAGGATTTTCATAGGAAAAATCATATCTAATTTCGCCAATATTATGAATTATTTATACCCACAATGTAACCAAATTATATGTTTCTTGGATTTATGAGGCATAAATTTCTGTTATATTCTATATCATGTTTAGAGTTATAGATATTTCATAATTTTGGAATCTAATATATTATATGGTATTGATTAGAAATGGCACCTAGCAAAAGGAATGATAACTTCACCAATGTAGGTGATGCATAGAGTATGAAGAAGCATATATCTAATGGTCTTATGAAACCATTTTGATGGAAGATAGTCTCCCATGTATCCTCATAATATGAGTAAGTAGTATCTAGTGTTAACAAGGTGTGTAAATAATTTTTCAAGGCATATGGATTTAAAGGGAAGAAATGGATGAAGAGGATGCTAGATAAAAACATGGCTATTGGAAATAACATAAAGAGGTGTTTTCCGATAAGTGATTATTGTGGAAACAATCAACCTAATATATAATTGAAGGGAATGATAGGGTTTTTTATATTTGGAGAAAAGGACATCATGTTCATGATTGAAAGGGTAATAGAAAGGTATCCAATGTACAATCCATTAACTAAAAGGTGATGAAAGACTACTTGAATAAATTTCCAAAGCATAAAAGTAATATACCCCAAATGATGTTACTAGATTATGATGAAGTTATGATATTATTGTAGATGATGTTTAAAGATTAATATGACTATTTAAGAATCATGTCATTTGAAAATTTTGTAAGTAATGTAATTGTTTTAAAAATTATAGAATATATAAGGATTGTACTGCAGTACTATTTTATGAAGGATTTGAGGTTCTATAGTTAATTCTACCAATGCAGAAGTTGCATAGTAGAATATTTTGAGAATATATGATCGAGGGAAAGAAAACCCTTGACATGTTACTGGTATTGGTATATTTATTTCGAAATTAGTAGATAATTTACTAGGATAATTTAAATTGGATATCACTTAATATCTTGGATCTATGTAATGGATAATTGACAAAGTGATAATGTCTAAAACGTTTTAGGGAAAAGTACTATATCCAAATTACTAATATAAGGAATTATTAAGGTATTTAATAATGATATATAGTAATTCATGTTACTACCATTCTTCAAGAGAATATAGAATAAATGTACTCACATTTTCATATGTGATGATTAAGATCCACTTCACGCTGTTTAATTAGTTCATAATATAATTTTTGTTAGCTTCACTCTAAAGTGATTGGTCGTGATATTTTTGATTCGTTAACCATTTATGAAGTGGTTGTATTTGATATTTAATCAAGATATTATAGGTTATATTATATATGGATACAACTTGTTCTATTAAATGATGTATTAATAGTAAAACGCAGAAGAGAAGGATAAGATTGTGTTTATTTGAATTTATCAAGTACATATATATCATTACATTATTAGAGTGAAAATGAATTTATCAATATTTTGTAATGGATCCTAAAAGAAAAAAAATCATTATCCTAGAACCTTATTTTATGATAAATGAAATGGTTCTTTATATGATGTATGATTCATGGGTTTTTGAATGTCAACATTTTAATGATAATGTTCTCTATATCTCTCAATAAGTTATATTATTCTACCATGTACATAATTTTCAATTCACACTAATGTTATCCTATTTGAATTTGAAGATTTTTAGTAACCTATGAATCTCACTTTCCCCCCTTATTGAGAGGATATTTTATTAACCCTATTTCTTATATTGGTTTCCCACATTGGAATTTTCAGGTATCAATCTTTAACATTCAATGTGACATTTATAATTGTGAGGAAAAAATGTATTGAATGAGGGTAAATATAACACCCCAGTAATTTTTTTTAATTTAAATACATTTAGTTATGAAAAATAATAATTTAAAATTAAGGCGGTTTATTTATGAATAATGATACTGATAAAAAGTTATATTTCAAATTTATAGCTTTAAAAACAATTATTCTTCTAAAAAAATACTATTTAGAGTATAATTTTATGTTAAATAAAATTATAATATGTATATATACACATATTTATATAATTTTTTTATTTCAAAATACATTTTTATAAAAATATTTTTTTATTAAATAATTTAAATGAATAGGAACAATATTTATTGGATATTATGATTATTTTGATAAATACATAGTCATAATACGAATAGATTCCCATGTAATATGACACCCCATAGATTTACAAATAAATTTATTATAGAGTGCATGAAATAATGAGTCCATATGAAACAAAACTTTGTTACAACCTAGACAATAAACATAACATTCTCTTTTTAGTGATACAAATTTCAAAAAAAACAGGCATTCAAAGTTGTGTTCAGTGTTATATTTGGTGTCTCATATAATCAACATATTTTTTGGTGAATAGTAACATACAGTTGTTAATAGTAACATACCATAATAAATATTAACATACCATTATGAATATTAATATACCTTTTTGAGTAGTAACCTCACCCATGAATATTTAAATACAATTCAGATATCTTATAAATAAAAATACGATATAATAGTTTAAATAAATGATTTATTTGAAAATGATAATTAAATAATTAATATAATTATTAAAAATAATATGTTTTTTCATAAAATATATTCATAAGTTAATATTTTTATGACTCATTATTATAAGATAATTTTATGAGCCCTTAATTATGTTTTTAAAAAGTTATAAAATGATTTTTAATTTTAAAAATAGTATTTTAATGATGATATTAACTAAAAATGAAAAAATTAACATTAATAAAATTATTTTCATAAAATGGATACCAATTTTGGATTCTACTTGTTAAAATTATGTTACGGTGATTTTTTTAGATTTTTTCTTAAATAGTAAATTTTTTATGTATACTAAAATTTGACAATTTACGATAAATGCAAAATACATGGTTTTATTATTCATAAGTGATGTCTGGCTAATGTAAGAACACATTGTTTGAAATTAAATGAATTAATTAATGATTCTAGTCACATGAATCAATACTCTTCATAGTCTTCAACCCTAATATTAATGTAATGATTAAAAAAATGGAAAACCTTTCATCTCCTCCACTACAAAAATCATATCTCACTCCCTCTTATCATTACTATTAAAAGACATGAATCCTTTAATAATTATGAATAACTAATCCTCCCTAGTCCCACCCCCCACATCCA
This sequence comes from Viscum album, assembly GCA_963277665.1. Lineage (NCBI taxonomy): Eukaryota > Viridiplantae > Streptophyta > Magnoliopsida > Santalales > Viscaceae > Viscum > Viscum album. The sequence goes on from OY728126.1 coordinate 301,022,651, forward strand.
GGAACTCTTGTTCTTTCCAAGAGACCAAAACCCTTCCCTTATTAATATTCTTAATGAGGTGTAATCAAGAGGTAAATCCACATTATTTTTCATTCAATTTAATTTTATGTTCCATTATTTTTTTATCCTATACTCACATACTATTTCCAATTGTTATTGAAAACTCCAGTATCATCTTTATAATATAGTTATGTCATGTTAATGTACTAACCATTATAAATGTATTTACTCTCTCTCCCTTTTATTTTATAAATGAAATCATCGTCTGAGATGTGCCAATTTAATTTCTTTATGGATGAAGAAGTTTCATTCTTCATTTTAATCTAAAAGGCCAGTCTTGAATCCATTTTTATTGGTGAAATTTATTATAAAATATTTATTATATCTTATTTAATTATTATGGAACCATAATTTATATATGATTTTAAAAAATTGAACAAAACCAGTTCGGTGTGATCAAAGAACCGTAATAAAAACCTAAACTGTTATCACTAATTTACATATCTAATTATTCAGCTTCATACAAGGTCAAAAAATTATATATATAACCATTTAATTTTCTAGTTTTTTCTAATTAATACATACATCCAATTCTGTAGAATTATATCCAATATGCATGAAATCTATAAACAAGTGAACCGATTATAAAAACATGAAAACTAACACATAGAAACAAAGAAATTCAACATCATAACATATCAAAAATTACATAAATTAAACAAATAAAATTATTATAAAAAATCACATTTAATAGGTTCCTATTTATTTTATTGATGGGTCAAAATTCACATTCCATTACCATATGGACATGATCAGAACACAAGCAGTCATATGGTAAGGGTTTCCAATCTCACATCCATTTTGGTGAAATAATACTTATTCACTAATATTAATTGTTTATGGTCTCTTTATACTTCCCATTGATCAATCATTTCGTTAAACTCATTATTTTCATGGTATACAATTTATCATATAATGATTGTTAAATTTGGGGGATAATATTCAATTGATTACAAAGTGGTAACAACATTCTACAAGAACCTCAATTTTATTTCAGGTTACTCTTATTCTCTACATATATCAATTAAATTATTAATTTTACTTTTTTTCTCCTCATGAATTATTTTATAATGTTATATATATGAGAACAAATCATAATCCTTATTTATTTTATGGTGAGTTACATGCATTCAATGGATTGTTTAAAATTTTTTTTGAAATAAAATCACGATTAATGGGAACTTCTGAAAATCATATCTTTTTTAATGTGAACTCTAAAGAATTTTTTAATCCATAATTACCATTTAAAAATAACTCATTTTAACAAGATAAACAATCATGGTTAATTTATAGTTTTATGAAACGAAACATTCAATTCCTCTATAAAACAACTTTAAAATTCTTCACAATCCACTCTAAAATGAATTATTTCTAAGGATTCGTTTAAAACTCTTCTTACATGATTTCACGTTGGGGAGGTATTATTTATTCATTAAATATAATTTCAATATTATTACAATTTTATTTCTGGGTTATAAATTTTTAAAGTCAAATTTCATAAAAAATACAAAAGATATTCCAAAAGAAATGTTTCTTTTAAACTAAAAAATATTTCTTTCATATCAATTTAACTTTAATGATATCTATTCTATGGTCCACAATTATTCCTTTCATGTTGTATATGTACATACATTTGGTATATCATTTCAAGAGTCTCATTATTAACATGATATTATAATTTATTATGATTTGAATGCTTCCTGGTGGTATGAGATTTAATGTCTTAGGAGTATTACATCAATAATTTTTTAATGGTCTCATTTAAGTGTATCTTAATGTATGGAAACATCCTTTGTTTAATCTTTTATGTAATTTAATTTTATCTGTTATGATATCATTTAGCATTTTTTTGTTTTTATGATTAGTTTTACTGTTGAAGTGCTAATATTATACCATTTATGGGTTACATGTGAAGTATTCACATTTTCTATCCTACTTTTTCAACATGAATGATTATGATTCCTAAATATAACTATTTTTATATAAGGAATGTATTTGACTTTGTAAGTGATGTGTGGGGCCTTTTATATCCCCTTTATGTATCTATAGTTATCATGAGAGAAACCAATGTCTTTGCATGAGTCCATGACATTATGGTAATTTATGGTGTTAGTAAGGGTTTTTTATGGTATGGTTATGAGGCCTCGAATTTTGCATTCCCCTATTATAAAACAAATAATTGATAGTTCATGTGGGTATTTTAACAGTAAAATAAATATGTTTATTCTATATTATTGAATTATTTATTCAGATATTTTTCCATCCAAGTTATACTAATGTTTATTTTTCGTGTTATTTTCATTTAGTAAATCAACATGCCTATTTTTTTGGTTTATCATCTGTTGTATTTCTTACACTTACTGAGCATCTCAGGTCAAAAATTTCTTTTGTATATTTTTCCATGTTATTAAGAATAAAAAATTTAATAATCTTTTTCTGAAGTAGTTTTATTTAATTTTATATTGAGTATTATTGTACTTCCTCTTCCAAATGTATTATGTGTATCATGAATGTATTATGGTCTTCTAGGACTGCTAACCTGATTGGTCCAGCGGGATTTTATTCATTATATTCATGTAAATGTAATAAAATAATGCAACGACTTTGGACTTTTGGGGGTTGGGATTTTCTATACACTTACATGTATATAAGATAATGCATATACTTATATATATCTATAGATAATTTCAATAATATATATATGGATTTATCAATGTATGTATATACTTATATTTTTTTGTCTATATGATTGTATGTAAATGTATGTGTGTATGTATGTATTCAGTATTTATATTATGGAATATATATTAACAACGATATATATTATATATAATAAAACTCATTCATTAATGTATATATATTTATGTATACTTATTTATGTGTATATATGTGTTGATGTATATACTTATAACTATTCATAATTTTATGTAAGTATATTTGTATAATTTTAAAAAATTATATTTTTATATACTTTTTTACTTGCAAGAGTGTATGTTTGTATGAACTAAAGTATAATCATATTTTGAGGGATTTATGTACATGTATTAAAATATCATTATAAATACATATATTTCTATACACTTATAAAAATTATCTATCATACACATATATAAAAACAATGAATTTATTTATATATGTGCTTACGCATACATATATAAATACATATATACATATTAATAAATTTAAAAATAAATAGATAAATACATCAATACATATTAATTGACATACCAATATACATACATAGTTAAATTCAAATCATTAGGTATATGTACAAAAATATATATCACTGAAATTATCAACAAATATTATTAACATGATTATTTATATATATAACTACATGAAGTCATAGGTATATACATATATATATAGACATATACATTTTAAAAAAAATTCAATGTATATTTTAATACATTTACATACATACATTTAAATATTATTATTTTCAAAAACATACTTATACATACAGTCATTTTATATATTCATATAAGTATGTACATACTTGTATTCTTATATATATTTTTGTATAATATGGATATTTTTAGGGAGTATATCCAATCAGATATTTGAACGATAAATCTACAATGATATTTTTATTTTACCAAATTCTAATGGAATAATAAAAAATTAAGATTCCAAATAATGTATCATATATAAGCCTATTATTATTTGTATCGATGTAATGATCACATTGTTGGTTAAAGATTGAAATTCTAAGACCATTTAAATATAATATATGAGATCGAATATTATCAGAAGAAAAATGAATATATATGAGAGAATATCAAATGGGGTGAGAAATATGCCAGGGGGTATTTGAGTAATAGATTTATTACAATTTAATAAAAAATTTGGAATAGAGGATATCCTACCCCTTAATTTTTTTCATTAATCATATTTTGAATGTCCAAAATAACAAACCAATTCAAGAAAATAATTAATATTATAAAGAGTGAAAACATTTTCATAAATTAAATCCCACCATTTTATTTTTTTAATTAGGTATAATTTTATAAAAAATTTAAAGAAATTATCACAAAGAAAATACATAATAGGTTACATATGACATCACTAATGAAATAGTTGTGATGAATCCTAGAGGAGTACACTAAAACACATAGGTTTCACTGATGAGAAGGATAACCATATTACTCTTTTAAAAATACAGATTATAATCACAAAAAGCCAAAAATATTAATATAATAATTAAATTTGATTCTTGTATTTTGATGTGATATTTTCCTCCTTACACATTATGTTTTCTCCAAAGTAGGGCATGTTCTAGTACATGTTAATTGAAAAATTATACTAAATATTATGTGTATGTACTCCATGTTTTTTTTGTTGTATATTCTCATAGATGTATAGATATATCATGGAAAATTATATTTCTCATTGAAAACTTTTTTTCTTCTTTAATGATTATTCTCATGAAACCCTTTATGCATCTACCTCACTTAATATATGTAAAGCATAAATAGCACATATAATCATAAAATAATGGTAACCTACTTCTATCTACAATAATAAATATCATTCCCTAAGAAAATATCATTGATTTAAAACTTATGGTGTACTATATCAATATCACCCTTTATCCTATTAAAGATAATCATTCCATAAAAATTCAATGAGATTGAATACTAGTTACCATTACTAAAAACAAAATCCTTTATTTAAAATATTATATTCCCTCTTTTCAACTATATCTCAAAAAAACCATGCCATAAATAAAACTAAATCAGATCATTAATGTATTTATCATACAGATATCATTATTTTCCTATCGAACATGATTTGAATCAATAAATTTTTAGATCCATATAGTAGGGATCACAACATAATCTAGAGTAGCTAAAAGATTTAATTTTTCCCTTTCATAGTATTTATATAGCCGATAATATAATTATACCCATCTAAAATTTCATTCCCATCAAACTAAACCTTAATGTATTGTTTTTAATGATATGTGGTAGTGTTTGTGAAAATAGAATCCGGTTTAAGATCTAGAACAACTTCTAAAATATTTTTTTGGCTTCCAATCCTCTTTAATATCAGTAAATGTTCTTTTACTCACATTAGATTATCATTTTTGGAACAAATATGGATATTTATTTTCTGAAACCACATGTATTACTTAATCATGCACATTATTTATGTTTTATAATGTCTTTCAATTATCTTTCCTCATCAATACAACCTTGATCCTCTTGAAAATTTACATAAATGAAATCTAAAATCAATATTTATCAAGAATAAATTAGATAATGTTGTTTTTTTAGTTAAACGAATCATTGATTGTTAAATAAACTATTAATACTCTGGAATAGTACATTAAATATCTTATAAATTAAACACGTAGTAAAAATGAGTTTCAAAGGGATTTAAAGACAAAAACAAATATTAATTATATTATTTTGATCACGGAAAATTTATTGAAAATAATTTAATAACTCCAAATATTTGTGGAGTATGAGAAATCCAAGACCACGATTTGATCCGGGATGCGGTGTTTACCATAAAAATAGTATAACAATTATAGGCATTAGAATTTCGGGTGGGTAACTCAAGTTAAAAACAATTTTATTTTCAATTAAATATTTATTAGGTTTTCTGAACAAAAAAACAATTAATATCTCTTATCCGGTGTACCCAATGAGAACCCTGAGACCACCGGCAGGTCCAGAATGGGGCGTTTACCATAGAAAAGGTATAACATTCATGAAAAACAAAGATTTAGTCAAATTTCACTTTATGGTTATTTTATTAATACTATTATTATATTTATTTTATTAAAAAATATGATAATAAAAGGAAAACCTTTATCATGGTGTTTATACTTCCCCAAAAAGTAAACACACAATTAGTAATGGATTTAATTTCTAACTGTTCCATTTTTATGCTATTTCCTTCCATTAAAATCCAAAACATATTGATTAAGTGAAATTAATAAATCTGTAATGTATTTTGGGTTAAATAATGAATTAAATTGGATGTTTTAAATTTATATTCTCATCCCACCAAATTTTGGGTTCGTAAAACCGCCGAACCTCTCGGTCTTTACTATTTTTTGATCAAATCAAAGTTATAAAACCAAGATATTCCTTTGATGAAATTGCAGGGATCTACTTCAAGGAATTTTTTTTATCCTCTTCTACTACGATGAACCAACCAGTGGCTGCTATGCCTCTTGCACTTGGAGGAAAGAAAAATAAACCCTTGATCTATCTCGATCATTGATTTTATAACAAGTCAGGACTTTAACATGTCATTTTGACAATAATAAAATTAAAAATAGGTATTTAAAATAGTCATGGTATGAAGTTACTCACCTTCTTGGGATCATGTTCAAAATAGTATCTTTGATAACTATAATTTTTTCTTTTAAATGAATCAGGCTTGATTATGATCTCATGTGGGTGCGTGTATCCCATAGAAACTATAGTGACTCCATGAGTGATATAAGTACAGATTTGATATATATTTGATTATGATCAAGTGTTTTCGTCTTTGCTGTTAAATACTAATGCTGAAATGAATTTACTACTTGTTGCATTCCATGTATATGTATTACCATGACTTCTTGGTTATTAGTGGTATTTGGGACATATGGTACATCATTAATTATTTATCCTTTAGCAGGGTTGAATGCTTGTTTGCAACAATAGAGATGGGGGACTAGAGAACAAGGTGGAGGTATAAAGATGCCATGACATCATGTCAAGGGTGTGATTGATGAAGCATTGATGCCAAGTGTCAGTCACCATGTGATATCTCAGTCGATGTGTGTACAAAAGTTGATCTCATCTTTAGGATCCGGGTGACACGGTCCACTTCATGGATAGATGATGCTCCGAATCATCACCACAACACTATGAGGATTCAATACATGGTTCAGTTAATTTGATCTGGCTCATTTACTTATCTTATGGCATGGATCTGAAGCATGTACCATCGTGGGTCGTGGCATCATTGTTAGCGCACTACCACTCAATTTTGATTATATTTTTATGTGTTTTCCTTCATTTATTATTATCATTGTACACACTTGTGTACATGATCACATCATGTTAAGGATGCATTGGTTGTGTCCTGTTGAGTCATTTACTCACACACTACACATATATTTTGATGTGCTTGTAGATTTCATGAAAAAACCAGTGAAGGGAAAGGGTCCTATGTTGGATAGCTGAGTAGGTGGAGCATAGAGCTAGGGTGGACCAGGATAAAAAATGGAGGACCATGGAGTTGTTTTATTTATCACCAGTTTTATTCATCCAAGACATGCTTTCCCCTTTGAGATCTTTTGTTATTATTATAACATGTATGCCATATTCCTTCTTCATGATTTGATTTGATATATTATTATTTATATTTATATTATCTTTAATTATCATACTCGATGACATTCCACGGATGTTATAGTATCCCTCTTATTAGAAATAGAGCCTCGTTACTAGTTGGAAGCCTCATGTATATGGGGAGGTGGGCATGAGGTTATGTGGCATTTCATCTTGGACCTGATAGTTCTGGTTGGGATTTACACTCACATCCCTAAAATATCAATACATAAGTATTTATTAACCATATGAATATTATAAAAACTAAATAAATAATATTATATTGAATACCTTTGTCTTTTTGAACATGTCATGAACTTCCTATTTGGCTACGGTGACTCTATAACTTTCTGTGTTCCAATGTTTTCATCTATAGAAGCGGATCCATATCCACATATGTCTATCCCTTTAATAGAGTGTAATTCATAATAAAAAAATATCATTGTATAAATTAATATTGATAATTAGTCCATATAAACAATTAATGTACCCAAAATTATTTTTCCCCCATTATAATTGATATTAAATATCTATTAATATTGAGAAAGACTCAAATATTAATTTTGTGAAATGTAACTCCATTAATATGATTCTCTCTCTAATAGATTTTTTAAACCCAAATAAATTCGTGTAATATAATTTTTTAAATAGGTTGAGTCCATCAAAATCACATTCTATGACTATTCTGATGCTCACAACAAATTTTTATTCATTATATTTTCCACTCATTATTCATATACAACATATATAGGGTTATCTACTCCACGATGCATCAAAAATCTAGGATCCCACTAAAGTATTCCCCCTTCATTTTTCTAAGACAATAATATAAATTTTCCACATACTATGTAATACTAATCTAAACTCCACCCTATAAAATATTTCCAACAAAATCGAGAAAAAATGTTCATCCTTTTATTTTTTAAAAATTCCAAATAACAATTTACATCATGGACCATATGCACAACGTCACATTATCAGACTTCATATAATTTATAAACGCTCTCTCAGTATGATTTTACAGCACCCAAGATTTATTTATTACATTGAACTCTAAGATCACAATTTGAAATTAACTCCATCCGGTAATAGTAGCATATGAAAAGATGGATTTCACCATCATAATGAACCTCTATAAAGAATCCCCATTAAAACCAATCAAACACTTTTTTTCACCCAATACACCTTTCATGTGTCCTAATATTTCAAATCCATTCATTATAACATCATTGTCATAAATTTTTATATTTATACTCCAAAATATTTTTACAGTATAGTCAAAAGTTTCATCATATCATCATTGTCTTCAATTCCATACAGAACGTAGACTCTAGTTGAATAATCCAATACTAAGGACTAAGAATTTGATGGAATTATTTTATATCATATTCATAGAAACATTGTTATATGACACCTAGATTAATCTTCAAGAATTGACCTTGCCTATTTTATGTCATCAACATTTTAGTTGGGTAATTATATTTAGGACAAATCCCGTAAATCCAAAATATTAATAATCATCCAAAAATCCCTAAATGTGACGCAATGAATAACACAGACTACATAGATCCTAAATCCATGAATAATTTCTATATTCTAGAAAAATTGATGATTTCACCACCATAATCTAGTATTATTTTTATGGAAACCTAATAGACTACCAATCATGAAGAAATCCAACTATTTTCTAGCAGGATATGGTTACCACTAACTACATAACATGCATAATCAATCATTTTGTTAAATCGTAAATTTGATATCCAAAAAACATTTTTGGAACAATTGTTTGACTACGATATCATACTTTCAAGTACATTAACGTACTTTTCACCAGAAGTGTGCCACCATGTTCTACAACTAAACACATCAACCATTTAAGATACAATAAATTCTGAACTTTTCTCTTGGTGTCCCTAATTGGGATGTCGAGGCACCACATCCAGCACACTGAATTTTCCATTCTTATGATTAAATTCCTCCTAATGTATTTATTGTGAATAAAAACCATAATAAAACAATGAATAATATAATAAAAAATACATTCAAGAACATTGTACCAAATAATTCACTATAGGTTTATGCATTTTTTAAATTCATCATATGTCCCTGGGAGAACAATGACATAAATTCGAATCAATTCAGATAAAGAACTATGATGAAACTATTAATATATTCTAAAACTCTATCTATATCACTATAATATATTCCACCAACAACATTTGATCATATAATCATCCATATATATCCATCGGGTCTCTAATTTTGGGATTATTGATGTAACACCTGAAATTTTTTAAAAAATATATCCATAAAATGATTTTAATTCTTCATTAGATTTCATTAAATAAATTCATGATTTTAAAAGAACAATGAGACACAATTAGTATAAAATTAGCAATATATTCTAGATGTTATGTTAGCTGTAATATGTATAACTGAATTATGAAAATTCCATAAGAATTCTTTGGCTAACAATTATTTAAGAGAAAGATAAATTAATTAGATATTTTTAGTTTTGATTGAATTAATAATGGAAGATAAATTCATGATATATATATATTTAATAAAATTAATAATCTGTATTTTATATTAATTCAATGTATAATTTAGTCATATGGTATGAATAAACTCTATTGATGTCTAAAAAGACAATATTTTTAGGGTAATTTTTCTCCACTGAATGACGGACCATTATGAAATTTGAATTTTGAAATATTAATAATTTTTATATGAAAATTAATATATGTTCTTTTTTAGTGGTATATAGAAATATTGTTTGGATAAATGTTTTATATTTTTCAAATAAATTTCATGTTTTGATGAATAGTAAACATACACTAAATTTATGTGAAAACTATTTTTTCATAAAAATAATTTTTATGGTGTAACTATATTATTAAATTGTTTTAATGTATAAATTTAGTTTATTTTTAACATTCAATAAAATTTATTTAATTAGAATTAATTTTACGTTGAAATCATATATTAAAAAAATTCAATGTTTTGTAATGTTTTAGATTTTAAATCATTTTAACACTTTTCGATAAAATGATTAATTTTAATTTAAATAATTAATCTAATGTGTTTTTAATTTTGAAAAAAAGGATTTAATATTTTTAATCCTTACATTCAAATTATTTAAATAGTTTTATTTCATTTTTGGGCATTATGAATAGTAACATTAGTAATTTTCATTAATACCTTAAAATGGTAAACTTGGGAATTATGGGTAATAATATTACTATAAAATAACTCTAACACCTATAATAATATCTTATATGGTTATTTTAATACATAAATCATCCGCTGGTCAAAATGGTTTCCATTTGAATCCACTTAGATGAGATTGGGTCATTTAATTTGTTTTATTTAATGAAAAGTGAAATATGTCTCACTCAAATTTTAATAACTAAATAATATTTATATAAAGATATATGTAATCATAATTCTATTATAAAATAATCATTTGAAATCTAATATTTTTTTATTTACCATTGTAATTTATTTTTATTTTTTAGGAAATAAATAATTACCTTAATATCACATACATTAATGATGCATAAATTATTTAATTGATGAAAAATTAATAATATAGTTTTATGAAAATAATAATACCCATTAAAAAGGTAATTTTTTTTAAAACAAACTATTGTTATATTATATCTCAACAAAAATAATTCAAGGGTAGATTTATTGACTATATAGAGCATTATATAATGATTTATGACACTTTAATTAGTTTATTTAAAGTGATGTTAAATTTTTCACCACCATAATTTAATAAGTACCAAATATTTAGTATTTCATTTTCCAGAACATAATTTTGATTAAAATTATTCTTATAAAATATATAATATTTATCTTCTTAATATTATTTTATTATATGTTTTATTCAATATATAATCAATTTAAATAATTAGACAAAATTGTTGTAGAAATTATTTTGTAAAGAGAAATATCAAGTAAATGTTATCAAACATATTAAAGTAAATATAATTTCTGCTAATTATCCTATGTAAATAATTTTATTTATTACCTTTCCCTAATAGAAATATAATAAATTTAAGGGTTCAATGTTGTCTTATATATTAATATTTTAAAAAATCAATGAAATGACTAGTGTAATAATTGATATTATTGATTGTGTTTCAAAATAATGCATTAATAATTTCTTTAAAAATAAATATAATTTTTTTCAAAAAATATATGTAATTTCATTTATATGGTATAAAATGATACAGTTGAATTATTTATTATCTATTTTACAATAAATAAGTAAGTAATTCAAACTATTAATATTTTATTATTTGTTACCCTTGTAAAAAATTAAATTGAATAACTATGTGTCAATTAAAAATATAAGGTTTAAATTGAATGAAATATTTTTCCAAAATTTAATTGATTTTATTAATGACCTATATCATCCCATATTCTAAAATAGGATGTTTTGCAGTTTTTTGATAGGGTTTTATTTTATTATAAATTATTATTTACATTGTTTCCATATGTGCCCCTCCTACCAATTATAAAAGGGAACCTCCTCCCTCAACTAATTACATCACATTGAGCCATAAATATCATCCAAAATCATACCATTATTATTATCACATTCACTATTTATATTCTAGAGGTTCTGGTCATCTTCAAATACCAACTCCGTTGATCTAAAAACTGATTTAGTGGAAGCAAGTCAAGGAAGAGGAAAAATAATCTATAAATTCATTAAATATTATTTCTTATTCTAATTCCTTTTCCTTAGTTATTTAAATATAATGTAATAACATCAGTATCACTGAAATAATAAAATTTTATTATAATTATGAAACATTCATATTCAACCTCTTATCCATCATACGAAAAATGAAATCACCATACGGGCATAGGTTGGACTGATTGTCTCCATGCCATGGTCTCATCTATTTTTCACCCCCACATTATTTGGATCTATATAATGAATGAAATAATAACTATAATGATTATTTTAACAGGATACTGATTCTAAAATATTATACTTTAATATAATTCAGCAATTATGTAAAATACATCATCACTCATGCATACATACGACCTACCGTCTACACGATGCGGTGTTATTCATTCAACATGATATTCATTAATCAAGGATTTATATATGAATTTTATTAATAAATAAGATATATAATATAATAACATCAATTTATAATTGTATAACTATAATCTAATATGTGGAACATGAAATTATCCAACAAAACTTGCATAAGAATATAAACCACTTAATATCCCATTAAAGAGTGACAATGAAATGGTAATAACAGACAGATGATAATATGATGATATATAATGTCATAATAGTGACTAATATCATGGAATAAGTCAATTCCATTTTTAAAATTATTATACAGTAGGTTTGGATACATATATAGGATATCAAACCTATGGTAAGTGCTTATTTTTGCTCACTATTATTTTATTGGTACATAAGCACTATATTCCGCTTATTCATTTTCTGTGGTGTTTATATTTCCCATGAATGTTTTAATATTATTTTTTTGAATTTTATTGTTTTTACATATAGATACAATTTTATTTATTTTAGGATTCATATTATTCAATTGATTATAATTGGTAGGCCAAATTTTTTAAATCTCATTATTATTTGAGATTGTTTATACATATGTATTTGTAGGTTTATATTTTCCATGAAAATCCTTGTTTCCAATGTATGTAATATTATTTCTATTCCTATACAATGATTTGAAGATTATTTTAAAATTATGTGAATTTTATTAAATGACAAGAATGATATTTTTTGTCTTTTATGGTATGATGTACTTTTTGACTTTTTCGACAAAATTATAAGAAAAATGTATTTTACCTTATACGGGATGATCCAATTTTTAAATCTTCATAACATATTATTTACATAAATCTATCTTTACTTGATTCCTTCTTTATTTTCAAAAAAAATTATTTTATTTTAAAAATGTGAGGAATTTTGTGAAAATAATTTTTTTGAATAATAAAATATATTTTCCTACAGAATTAATTTCAATTGTTTTATCAAAAAAATTTCTATATATGATAATTATAGTTCAATATGGTTGTGTTTCTATCCCTATAATTACTATGATTTGATATTGTAAATGATGTAATAATATTTTATGTGAATTATGGTATGATTAATTTATGTTTATGAAACCCATTTTATTTCGTGGGTTATGCTATGATGAATGATTTAGGTTTTTGCATAACACGTAAGGATATTTCATTATGGAATAAGTGTGACCTATCTCTCCATACAATGAATTGGATAAAAATTTATATATAATTAAATAGACATTACTAGAATAGAAAGCATATCTGGTTTAGTAATACAGGGATGCAATGATATGTAAATTAGGATCAGTAATGGACTTTGTATACTATGATGGTCTTGGAAATGATCCTTGACTAACATGAAATGATTTTCAATTCATATATATATTCCATAAAATATCATGTCTTATGTTATTTTGGTATTTTTTTCCATTAATTATTATGAACATTTATCCCATGACATGATATCAAATTCTTTCATATGTAGTATAAGTCTTCCAAATGTTATGTTCTTATTTCTTATGAATATGATAAGATTGATATTTCCCTTGGTTTCCCTTACTATGTATTTTACATCACCCAATGATATGATTTATTCCCCTATTTCATGGAGAAGGGTATTAAGCATGATATGTCAAAAATGAGTCTAGTTATGAAAATATAAGAGAGAAAACAAGGATGATTCATGATCCAATTGTTTATATTTCCCAGTTTCTAAAGGCAATATATATATATATGGTCATCCATGGATTTATTATATGATGAAATTAGTTTACATAAATATTTAAGTAATATCAATGTTCCTAATGTATGGTGCATTATAATTGACTTATACCTTTGGCTATGGTGCCTACAACAATTTATGTGCACCTAGGTTTGTTTCTCCTATAGGGGTAATACCACAACCTCTATCAATCCCTAACATTTCTCATTAGTTAGGATCAAATAATTTAACTAAATCTATTTATATAGACACCAAGCCCATATTTAATATTAATGTAGAAATAATTTATTACCGTATACATTAATATTGAGAATAATTCCCCATTAATGTTCACATAATCATAATTATTATTGTTAAGAAACACCTATCCACTAATAAATTAATCTCTCTCCCATAAATTAGATTAACTGAAATCAATTATGAATTGAGAATTAATATTTTAGATAGAATCTAATACTCTATTCCTCCATTAACCTAGAACACATGAAAAACACACAATAAAGGCCAACGACCATTCCAAATGCATCACAAACTCATTGGATGGATATTAAAGTCCTTTGATCATTTCTCAAGAAACTGTTAAAACTAACAACCTATATAATGAAAGAGTAAGTCGTTCTAACACCAGTTTCAAATATCCTAAACTAGAATTTAATGTAAATATTCCACCCACTCAAGTATAATCACTTTATAATAAATTGGTGTAGTGAAATGAAATTCATATAAAATACTTCATAAGTAAAATTATAGTATAAGTGAACCACATGAAAATTCAAACATAAAAAAAATATGTTAAAAAAAACTAGTACTACTGAACAATATCATGTCAGTACATCCATCATCATTTCAACTGCCCAATCAACTATACAACATTGAGGCACTGTTTTTTCACTATTGGTGATGAGCTATCTATTATTAAAATGAACAAAATCATAAACCAATATTAGATTAATTATATTTTGTTGTGTGTGAGAAAACGTTTTTCGATTATGTGTTAAATGTTATGAAATCAATGCCTCTAGATTATAATAATATGAAATATGGATGCAGGAAAATTCAATAGATATGGTTTTATAAGTTTTTTCTATGGAATAAGTTCACATATTGTTCATTATATTAATCAATGAATGATTTCAATCGATGAAACGAGATGATATTAATTCAAATAATATAGCACATTAATACCTGAGTGTTTCAATGTAGTAGAGGAACATTATATTCATTAACCTGGAGGAACTCTTAATTTTCCAATGGAATTTTTGATGTGGACATAAGGGGAATCATATAGTATTATTAGGATGTCCCATGGGTTGGGATTTTCATGACCCATCCCCTGGGGCCCATATCGTGACTTCCCCAAGCCTGACTTCCAAAAGCCAATGTCTGGAGACTAGCACCAAAGGCATAAATCACTAAACTGGGAAGACATTACCTTTATAACTATAAACAAACAAAACAGAGTACACAACTGGAAGCAAAACTCTAAGTAAAACTGAATACGAGAGAAGTTGTGAAAAGTAAAATGTTGTTGGAAATACAATCCCAACAGGAAAGTATGAGTACATCTTGAAATAAAGCACCACTGAAGAAAAGTAAAGTGTCTACTAGATCGTCGTCTGGGGTTCATACCTTAAGGGTAGGTACAGATAGCCTCCATAGCACTCCACATCTGTCCGTCTTCTCCGTGTATCGTCACGCTGAGTGGTCCACCTCCGGGTACTGTCGAGTCCTGATACTCTTTGCCTCAGTCAGCGATGCCCATCGTTTGCAACAACCACAACGAGTTGTGGGCCTAGACCATGCAGTTGTGAGTATAATGATACTCAGTAGGAAACCCGAGAACCTTAAGGTCTCACAAAATCAAGCAAAGAGAAAATAAAAAGTATGAAATCAATGGATAACCATTACATAGGTATAAAACCATACATGTATCTAAGTTACCAAATAACCCATATCAATAATGAGGAAAACAAAAAAGTCAATGAATCAGCTCAACCAAGTTTTTTATTCACATTCTAAAAATCATGCATCTAGGAGAATGTTTCCTCTGTCAAGTACATTGGGCTTTCCGCCAACTACCAGGCACTTCCCACTATCCTTGAACTATTGAGGTACTCCTCATGTCGAGTATCATGGGTCTGCCACACTCACACAGAGGCACTCCTCACGTTGGGTCTGTCGCCAACTACTAGGACCTACCCCTAATAGCCTTCATAAGTACTCCTCCTATCAAGTACTGCAGGTCTGCCGCCAACTACCAGACACTCTTATGCCATGGGTCTGAGCCAACTACCGGGTTCTCCCCACTAGGATAGTCGAATCACTTCGAGTCGAATTGGTCAAGCAGTCGTCAGGTCTCAGCCAGGTCCTAGGTCTCCTCACTCTGTCTGTTCGTCACTGGAAGGATCATCTCCACAAGATACTGGGAAATAATCCAACTGTCTCCATGATCCATGAAGAAGTATCTCAAAGGTTCTCCTCGTCATAGGGGTCTCAACGCAATGGACGATTCATCAATCAGATGCCCAGTCTATGAGTTATTAGCCTTTTAGTCCCAGGGGCCTGGTTTGATTAGAGTACGATCCAACCTAACTGTATCTCAATAAAACCCTGAACACCAGTGGGGTATACTCAAAGGGACCGTATCTCATCATGATTACCACCACCGGTGATAGTTCATCAAACAGACGTCAGGTTCCAATGATATGGCCAATGTAAGATAAGGGGGTCAGTAGTGGGCTCCGGTCCAGTCTGACCTGATCGAATGGACTCGGCCCAACCTAGACTAGGCTGATGCCGATTTGGGTTGACCGGGTCATAACCCCTAGGGCTGACCTGACCTCTTGGGGGGGGGGGGGTCATCCTGAAGGATGCCACGTAGGTGACACTACTCGAATGCTAGGGCCGGTTTGTCTAGCACCACGATGGGCGATGCCTGAGATACTTAGATCTGGAGGCGGGTCGTTCGGGATGCCAATGAGCAGGCCGCGGGCTGGCCGTGGTGGTGCCTGGAAGGACAGCTGGACACCGGGTAGGCTGGCTGGACGCCTGGCCGGATGTGGGTGCACCGGGTAAGGCACATGGGCGCTGGGGAGCTCCAGGGGCAACACATGGGGCCTCCATTGGGACCGGGTAGGCCTCGGGGGCGTGTGCTGGGCAGTGCGTCGGGAGGCCATGGGTCAGCGGGTCTGGCGCTGCTCGGCCGACGGTGTTCAATAGGGAGCACTGGTGCACCGCAGGGTGGCACGATTCATGGAGTCCGTGGGTAGCGCGACCTTTGTAGTTGTGGCCTTCGTTCCATCTTACTTCATTTCCAAGACTTTGTTAAATTAAAATAATATTAGCAGAGGGGTCTGACCATGTTGGTTTGGCCCGCACCCTCCGCGTTTAGGGTGGTAACAATTGGTTCTCAAGAACGAAGCACAATATTCAACCCATAAAAGATAATCATCATCATTCTCCAATTATTAAAAAAAGAACATGGCACTTTAAAGAAACTAAACCACTACCTTGATCAAAGTTTCTCAACATTGGTGTGAGGAGATGTTCATCCATCCGTTGAAGGCTTTGCAGAAATAAGATGTCTCACGATGTTTGTTGAAGAAACTCCACATCAGTAGGATTCGATGAAGGGAGTCTAAGAAGAATCATCACTGGTGTACTTCATGTACTTCATTCTTCATTGGGAGCATCGTTCTTCGTTGGAAGTACTTTTCTCCCAATCATTACTCTTCTAAACTTCCACCAAAATTTCATGTGAAAATATTATTATATTGAGTCATATATTATTATGTTGGCAAAAAAATTCAAATTGTGATGTTGAATTAAATGAACCGTATCATTTAATTAATGGGGTGGAGTTGTCTCAATTATGTGAAGTGGGTTGGCATAAATTAATAAGAGGAAGTTGACGAGTTTCTCCACCGTAAATGTGGGCTTCCAAGGGGTTACATGCTTGGGTGGTTCCCACCAAAATTTTCCTCCCAAGGGAGGTTATGTTCGGGTGGGCCCCGCTACCATAACCTATACTGGGAGGTTATGGGGTGGTGGCTCCCACCTCTATCCTCTTTTAGGAGGTTTTAACCACCTCGAATAAAAATAAAGTCACAATTTATATTAACTGAAATTATTTTTAAAAAATCAAAAAATAACATCATTCCCAACCATCTACTGTCGAGTTGAATGTATTATTTAGAGAATACCAGTGTTGTGAGTTCAACGGTGCCCTTTGATGTCAATTCCTAGCACCGGTTCAAAATTTATAAAATCCTGCTCATATATTTACTAAATGTTCCCAAACAAAAATTAAAAAATTGATTCCAGGCACACCGGGCATCGGAATCACGCGCCGTCAATTGTGGAAGACTCGCAAAATTCCCATGTATTTTAGAAAAAAAATTCCACTGAATTTCTTGGTCTTTATATTATACCCACATATGGGATTTATTTCCCCGTAAGATACAACTCAAACTATGGGATAAATGGGGACAATTAGCATGCATCTTAGCCTCATGCTCTCATGTGCTCTCGTGGAGGTTCCCATGTTGCTAGTAAACACGCACCAGGTGTATTGAACATCCATGTAGAACCCACTGTTATCGATCTTCAATCTCCACTAAAAAAATTGTAAAAGTCTCCCCATCATCGACGACTATCTCTCCATGGTCAATAATGTTGGAAGGGTCATTCATGTATCTCCTGAGCTGACATATGTGGAAGATGTCATGCACCTAGTGCTACTGAGGTGGAATGGACAAGTGGTATGCCACCTCGCCTACTCTACAGAGGACCTGGAAAGGGACTATGAATCTTGGAGATAGATTTCAACCTCGACCAAATCACATTATCCCTCATCAAGGTGAGACCATTAGAAAGACGTGGTCACCATCATCAATCTCCAGAGGTCTCCATCTCCTGTTAGCATATGACTTCTTCTTACACTATGAAATCTTCATCTGCTCATAGATGATCTTCACCTTCTCCATAGTAGCTCACAACATCTTTATTCCCACCAGTGCTGACTCCCCAGGGTCTGTCCCTCAAAAAGGTGATCTGCAAGGTCGCCCGTACAATGCCTCAAACGGTTCCATCCTTATGGTAGAGTGATATATATTATTGTATGAAAACTCCACCAAAGTCAAGTGATCCTCCCAGATGTGACCAATATCGAGGACACATTCACGGAGCGTGTACAATAGGGTATATATGGTCCTCTCGGTAGGCCTATCTATCTGTATATGGATGGATGTGCTCAAGAGAAGCTGTGTCCCGAAAGCCTCCTGCAACCCCTTCCATAGTCGAGAAGTAAACAGTGTGTCATGGTCAAAAAAATAGAGGATGGTACTTTATGTAGTAACATAATCTCCTGCACATAGAGGGAACCAAAGCTCTTTAATGAACCCTGCTCTTTGATCTGTAGAAAGTTGGCCAACTTGGTGAGTCAGTCGACGATCACCCAAACCGAGTCATGAACCCTAGATGTATGTGGAAGACCCATCACGAAGTCCATGGATATCCTATCCCACTTATACATTGGGACCTCTAAAGTCTGATCCATGCTTGATAATGCCTGGTGCTCTGGCTTCACTTGGTGGAATGTGAGGCACTGTTACCCAAACTATACTACCACCTTCTTCATACATGCACATCAGTGTTATCGTTGAAGATCCTAGTACATCATCACCAATCCTGGATGTACTTCTAGAGAAGATGTGTGGAACTCCCTCAACACATCCTCCTAAAGTGACATTGGTACCATGGTACGTCTTCTGAAAAGGATGACTTGCTCCCCACCTTTAGAAAATCCATTAGGTGCCTTCCTTGTAGATATCTGAGCACGTTGTGTCTCGTAGTCAGTATCCCCATACGGCGCTTACCTCACTCGCTGATGAAGTGGGGTAGTGACTGTAAGAGACTGTAGATAGGCTGCTCCTTCTCTAACCACCAAGGATATCTATAAGGCATACAGCTACTCAGTCACCTCTCCTAGTAGTTGTATACTAGTTTTCCTACTGGGATAATCTGCCACAATGTTCCCCTTACCAGGAGTATAGACTATAGCAAAGTCATAGTCCTGGAGGAACTCAATCCATCACCAATATCTCAGGTTCAGGTGCTTCTATGAGAAGATATACCTGAGAATCTTGTGATCAGAGTACACGGTAAAATGATGGCCCATCAGATAGTACCTCCACATCATCAAGGTGAAGACTTCTTCTGATAACTATAGTTCATGGGTAGCATAGTTCTTCTCGTGCTATCTCAGCTGCTTAGAACCATATGTTATCACTGCTCGATCCAACATCAGGACTCACCAAAGTTTTTCCCCTGATGCATCACAGTAAATTACATTCCTTACACACTCTTATGGAAGCCTCAAGATAGGGCACTAGTCAGCCTCTACCTCTGCTCATGAAGGATCTATTGGAATCTCTCCGACCACACAAAGGATTTCCCCTTCTTCGTCAAGGCTGATAATGGTGCTTCAACTCTGGAAAAGTTTGGAATGAATCATTGGTAGTAACCAGCCAAAACCAAGAGACTCCACACCTCTTTCATGCTCCTGGGTGGCTCCCGATAAAGTACAACTTCAATCTTTGTTTGTTCTACTACAACACCAGACTCCAATATGATGTGTCCCAAGAAGTGAACCTCTCGAATCTAGAACTAGAACATCAAGAGAATGCCGTAAATCTAGTTCTCTCAGAGTGTGTCCAATACTATCTACAAATGGTAGGCATGCTCCACCTCAGTAGTCGAGTAGATCATATTGTCGTTGACGATGACTACAATAAAGCCATATAGGTATGGCTTGAAGAATATGTTCATGAGTACCATGAACACTACTAGAGTGTTGGATATGCCGAATGTAATAACCATGTACTCATAGTGGCCATACCGAAATCTCAAGGTTGTCTTCTACACATCCTCATATTGAAATATGAGCTGGAGATATCCTCATATGAGGTGTATAATCGAGAAACACTGTGAACCCATTAGCTGATCAAAGATGACATAAATCCTCGGGGTGGGTATTTTTTCTTCACAGTCACTTGGTTCAGGCGATGTTAGTCAACAAAAATCTGCATGCTCCCAACCATCTTCTTGGCGAACAAAATCATGGATTCCCAGGTAGAAACACTAGACTGAATGAATCCCTTTCCCTGAAAGTCCTCTAGATGTCCCCGCAACTTGTGTAGCTCAGTGGGAGCCATCCAATATGGTGGTGTAGATATCGGTTCTATCCTGGGGTACATGACAATGTAAATGTCCACCTCTCTACGAGGATATAATTCTTGGAACATCATCATGGAAAACATCTGTGTACTAATCCACCACTACAAGATAGCTCGGACTCATCACATCAGTTGCACCGAGGGTAAGGCAAGCCAACTAATGAGTGATCGGTTGCACCCTCCACCTAGTAAGTCTGTCCTATGATGGAAAGGTTCCCTTCTCGCCAGTGATAGTAAACCATGTCCCATATGTGTAGACACGCCACACATTTCGTCTAATAGAGGTGATCTGGGCATGGACTATAGATAACCAGTCCATACCCAAGATAACATCGTAAGGAATAAACGCCACTACTAGAAGATCCCAGCCTAATATCTCACATCATATAGTAATCTCACACTACCTGTACTAGTGTGTAATCATTGAGTCTTCTCATGTAAGAGTCTATAGAAATTCGGATCTACCGAACGGCTCCATCGGAATCTCCGAGCACTGTACGAGGGTAGTGTCAATGAAAGAGTTAATGGAACCTATGTCTATAAGAACAACAACTAAGGTAGAGTTTACATTGATCGTACCTTGTATAATCTCTAAAGCACCATGATCTTAGGCCTCAGTTTCCTAAAGCTGAGATCTCCCCTGACCACATGCTCCCTGTTGTTGGGGTGGACCCCATGGTGTTGTTGGTCGCAACACATTGAAACATCGTCCACCACCAGCTACACATCCAGCTCCTCGACTAGGTCCGACCCATCCCCACAGACTACCTCTCTCGAACCTCTGCCTCTTCATAGGAGGTCCTTCAACATTCTGTTGGTCATGAATGTGGTGGTTCGGACAGTCACCATCCATGTGACCAAGCCCGCCACATGAGTAACATTGTCTTCTCATGGCATGTCTGGCTCTTTCTCCATTCTTGGTGCCCCGCACAACCGATCCTAAGTCGCGTGGTCATCCACCTATAGGTCAGGACCTCTTAAAACTCTATAAACATATGTCTACTACCATCTTCAGAAGACTCCACTATGTTTCATATAATGGAGGGTCTCGCTGCTGGAGACTTCTCATCAGGGAAACTCTCTACCACGAGGGATCTCTCTATAACCCCTCTTTTCGGCGGGATGCTAAGTGAGATCATCAGATCTCTGATCTCTTACATGAGTCCCGAGTCAAAGCTCTATGCCCTGAAGAATGGGCCTTGTACCATATCTGTGGAGTAACATGAGAGTTCGGTGAACCTTGTTGAGTAATGCACCACCGTCATGCAAACCTATTGTACATGCAGAAGCTCCCATTTCTTCATTTCTTGAAGGGTGGCTGGGACAAGTTCCACTCGAAACAGGATCTCGAAGCCTTTCAATAGTATTGTCGTCTTGTCATGAACCAAGAGCATTAGGCACCACCATCTGCCTGCAGCTTCTTGAAGGAGGCTGGCAGCAAGGATCACAATGAAGTCAGCTGGTGTACTTAACAGGATGATGACTCTCACCACAACCTCCATCCAATCTTACACCACCTGTGGGTCTGTCTATTCCCTTATCCTAGGTGTCATCTAGTTCTAGAACTCGTGCACCATGCTCATGCGGCATGCAATCTCTACTACTGGGGATGGTGGTATCGGTGTCCCAATGTGGAGTGGTACCACTAGTTCCCCCACTGGTGCATCAACTAGAAGAGGGCACTACAATGAGGCGTCGTCGCTCGGTGGTATATCAGGACGTATGATTCTCGGGGCTCTAACATTTCATCCACGAGGAGGAATCCTTAAAGAAACAGATGTGACACTCTCAAATGATTATACATGGTGATATGACCTGGTTGAGCTTACATAATGAAAACTGTTGAAAACATGAACGCATTAAGTGTTTTAGTGTGCTACGTCAGAAATCAGATGTCAGGGTCCTGGTGAAAGGATACGTCGGCCGCCCACACAAAAAATATACTCTATGAACTGAACACCACACTTAGTACCCTTAAAACTATTTCATCATAGAAAATAAATATGAGAGACCAATGTTCTACGGTAGAACTGACTCCTCTGATACCAATCGGTCATGAACCAAACCCTCGGGGCCCGTATCATGACTACCATAATCCCACCTTTTAGAGGCCATGCCTGGTGATGAGAACAAATGGAATAAATCCCTAATCTAGGAAGGAATTTTCTTTATAACTGTTACCAAAAACAAAAGAGTACACAACTGGAAGCAAAACACCAAGTAAAACCGAATACAAGAGAAGTTCTAGAAAGTAATAAGTGGCCAGAAATACAAGATCAATAGAAAAGGACAAGAACAACTGAAAAGAAAGTACAACTGAAGAAAGGTAAAGCAGCTATTTGGTCTTCCTCCAGGGTTCTTACATAATTGGTAAGTATAGATGGCCTCTTTAGAAATGCACATCCCTCTGTGTGCTCCGTGTTTCGTCACGCCGAGTGGTCCACCTCTGGGTACCATCAAGATCTGCTACTCTCTCCCTCAATCAGCGCTGGTCGTCGTCTGAAACCAACACAATGAGGTGCGGGCATCTCCCGTGCATGGGTGAGAATAATGATACTTAGTAGGGTCCCTGATACCCTCAAGGTCTCCTAAAATACAAAAAATGAGAAACCAAAAAATTATGAAATCAACGGATTACCATTACATAGGAAAATTCCCTTACATATACATATGTTATCTATTAACCCATCTCAATCATGAGGAAAACTAAAAAGTCATTGAATCATCTCAACCAGGATTTTAATTCAAATTGACGAAACCACGACTTCTGGAGAACTCCTCCTATGTCAAGTATAGTGGCCATGACACCAACTACAAGGCACTTCCCAATAACCATGAACTACTAAGGTACTCCTCCTATTGAGTATCATGGGTTTTCCATGCTCATACATGGGAACTCCCCATTGTGGGTCTACCTCCAACTACCATGCGCTCCCCCTAATAGCCTGCAGAGGTACTCCCCCTGTCGAGTACCGTGGGTCTACCAACAACTACCATGCATTCTTCCACTATGGGTCTTCCACCAACTACCAGGTGCTCCACACTGGGCTAGTTGAATCACTCTGAGTCTAATCAGTCAAGCAGTCGTCTGGTCTTATCCAACATCATTGTTTCTCCACTCTATTTGCTTGTCACCGGAAGGATATTCTCCACCAGCTGCAGGTAAATACTCCAACTATCACAAAGACCCATGAATAAGTATCTCAAAGGACCTCTTTGTTATAGGGGTATCAATACAACTGACGACATGTTAATCGGACCCCCGGTCTATGAGTAAATAGTATTTTAGTCCCGGGGTCTTTGTGGGATTCGAGTACGATCCAACATGACCGTATCTCAATTAAAGTTCCAACTCCAGTGTGGTTTACTCAATGGGACCATCTCTCATCGAGATTACTAGATCCCTGGATGGTTCGTCAAACGGACGTCCCATGCCTAAGATATGGCCAATGTAAGAAATGGGGGTTAGTACTGGGCCCGGGTTTGGACTAAACCAGTCGAGCCGACTCAGCCCAACCCAGACTAGGACGACCCCGGTCTGTGTCGACCCGGTTGGCCCACTAGTTTTGGCCCGGTCCGCAGGGCCTAGCACATCGGACTACAGGGGGAGATTTGTCCTGGAGGTCTCCATGTAGGCGACTCGGCCCGAAGGCTAGGGTCAGTTCGACCAGCACTATGAGAGGTGTGGCCCGGGAGACTCGGCCCGGGAGGCCGGTCGACCGGTAGGACAGCAGGCTGGCTGCACAGGGTGGGGGAATGAAGTGGGTAGTCCGCGGTGGTGCTAGGCTGGCCGGATGGACGCCAGGAAGGTCGTGGGTGTGTCTAGCAGGGCGAGGTGGCACCAGACCGCGTGCGGGGTAGCGCTCGTGGGGCGCGGACAGCGCATGGGGGCACTGAGCATTATGACAGTAGGGTCGGGCAGGTCACAGGGGCAAGCAGGCAGCGCTCGGGGGCACAGAGCACGGGCACCAGTGTGGCCAGGCAAGCGCCGGGGCAGGTGTTGGGTAGGGCATTAGGAGGCCATGGGTAGGTGGGTTGGGCCCAACTTGATGGTAGTGTTTGTCCGAGAGCCCCGATGCACCGCAGGGGCGACGCAACTTGCAGAGGAAGCATGTAGCACTGGCTTCATAGTTTCCGCCTTCATTGCTTCTTGCTCCATCGCAAAGATGATGTTAAATCAAAAAAAGATCAGTGGAGGGGTAGGGGCTTGTTGGATTGTCCTACACCCTCCATTTTTAGGGTGGTAATAATTGGTTCTCAAGAACGAATCACAATATTCCACTTGTAAAAGATAATCATCATTGTTCTTTGATTATTTTTAAAAAATGAAGATCATGGAACTTAAAAGAAACTAAACGCCTACCTTGATCGATGTTTGTCTATGTTGGCACCAGGAGACAGTCACCGATCAGTTGATGATGCTATGGAAGGAAGACTTCTCACAATGGTTGTAGAAGACTCTCCTCATTTGTAGTATTAGATGAATGGATTCTAAGAAGAATCATCTCTGACGTTCTTCACTATCTTCATTCTTCGTTGGGAGGAGCGTTCTTCATTAGAAAAACTTTTCTCCCAAGATTTCCTCTTCTCAGGTTCCACCAAAATTCCAGGTGAAAATAATTTTAGATTGAGTCGTCTAATATTACGTTGGCACAAAAATTAAAATTGTATTGTATAATTAAATGAGATAACCCATTTTATTAACGGGGTGGAGTTGGATCAATTAACTGAAGTGGGTTGGCATAAATTAAAAAATATGAAGTCGAAGAGTTTCCCAACCATTAATTGGGGGTTCCATGTGGTTAAATGCCCAAGTGGTTCCCACAAAAATTATCCTCCAAAGGGAGGTTATGTTTAGTCGGGCCCCACCACCGTAACCTATCACGGGAGGTTATGGAGTGATGGACCCCACCTCTAACTTCCTCTTGGAGGTTTTAACCACTAAGAATTAAAATAAAGTCACACATTATTTTTATTTAAATTATTCTTAAAAACTCAAAAACTAAATTTCATTCATGTCCATATGCCATCGAGGTGAATGTGTTCTTAAGAGAATACATGCGCTACGAGTTCAATGGTGCCCTCAGATTTAAATTCCAAGAACTGGTTCAAAATTTATAAAAACATGCATGTACATTTACTGAAGATACCCGAACAAATCTTAAAAAATAGATTTTGGGCACAATTGGACTCAGAATCACGTGTCCTCCATTTTTGAATACTTATAATATTCCCATGTATTTAAGAAAAAATAATTCCATGGAATATCAGGGTATTTGCAGGGATGGAATGTGTGATTGATACAAGATATATCATTCCCTGTTCATTATGTAAACTAGTTGAGGTGGTGGAAACCCTCAAGAATCTGAGAGGTCGTCGACAATTATTGGAGTGGTGTCGTGTTTGAGACATGAAAATAGGGTGGTTGAATAAACCTAGTATTTATATGGAATTTTTAATATAAAAAGTATTTGGGAAACAATTCCAAGAGTGGATAGAATATAAAGTCATCAAAGTATGGGTTGGGGGAGACCACATGGAAAACGAGGAAAATCAATGCATGGAAAGAGGTATAAAATCAAATAATTAACTACAAAAAAATGTTCTATCAATGGGATCCCATAACCTAATTATTTTATCAGTATGAAAAGAGTTCAAGTAGTATGATATTTCCATGGGAATGGTTTTTGTATTATCATTTCACTTAAATCATGTTTTTGCATGTTTTTTTCTTCAAACTCAGATGTACCATGTTCTGATGAAATTGAACATGTCACATGCTATCTCATTTATGTGTGACACATCATCTAATTCATTGATGAAACACATAATTTCAAGAATATTATTTTTAAATAAATTTTTTTAATCCCAAATATTTCATATTTTTAGATTAATTTTTCAAAATTTTAGGTTGAAATAAAAATTTTAGCATAATTGTGAAAATGGTTAGATGTTTTTATCTAACTATTTGTATATTTTTTTTTAATTTAAACTATAACATTTTATATACTAATAAAAACAATGAAAATCAATTTATAATGATCAAAAAATAATTATATTGTTTAAATTTAACTAGATATTAATCTCAATTAAATAACTTATAATTTAAATCTATATCAAAATGTGGGACTATAAATGTATTCTTGGATATATTTAAATTTTAATATTTTCTCTTATTTCAAAATGTGATGATCCAATAAATAATATATTTGATAATGATATATATAACATTTTAAGGAAAAACATAATTATTTGTGGAAACACATGATTATTCCTACATTAAGGTGATTAGTTCATATGTACATGATGAATTGTAATTCGAACATTCTGTAGAAAATTAAATATAATCAAAGTAAACCATTTTTATATTAGTATGAAAATGTCTAATAGAGGTAAAGAAAAATATGGAGAGAGGGGACATGTCATAATAACCTTATATTCTAATAATTCACCATAATCATCTATTTAATTTTCCAATAATTGAAATCTTTTGGAGGATATTTTTTGGGGGGAATTTGGAAACATGTCTCCCAATAAATATGTGCATTTACATTCATTACATAACTAACCATTTATGGAAAGACAAGGTGGCATTTGGTTTAGTTATAGCTATTCATATTTTAAAACATCATTACTTTAGTTCTCTTATTATTCCATTATTTTCATGTGAATTTTTTTTTGTAGTACAACAACCATGATCTTTTTAATCGCAATGAAAATATAGAACCAACCATCATTTTTGTGCAAGGGACGGAGTTGTAGTGCTTGAGTTCATTACATGTAAATGATTATATTAATTAAATTATGATAATCATTATAATAGTTTGTGTGATATTCGATAGTGGCAATTGTTAATGATAGACAAGAAGCGATAACAAATGGAGGAATTTTATCATTGATCATGAGAAACAATGATAATGTTAACATTTACTAGTGATAAAAAAGTAATGATAAAATGACACCATTATCTATGTTTTCTCTAGTGCTGACGAAAGTGACTCCATTATGGGAAAATTTTAGAACTAATAAAAGAAAAACCATTAACAGTGATTTTTTTACGCTGACAAATTTCATAAAGTTTTATTTATTTTATATATATATATATATTAAAAAAAATTAAAATGGAAAAAAATTTCTTTAAATAGTGATAAAATTAAAATACTAAAATTTAATGAATAAATATATTTATAATTTTCCTAATTATATATTTATTTACACTAATAAATATATTCAAAATTATATATTTATATTTATATTTATATAAAAATATTTATAAATATATTTACAATATGTTTATTGATAATTATTATTATAAATATATATATATATAATTATATTTTACAATAAATCATTATAATTGTTTTAATATATTTTAAATTTAATAAATTATTATTTATTTATAATTATATATATTTTTATTTATTTATAATTATATTTATAAATATATATTTATAATTAATTAAGTTAATTATTAGTTATATACAATTTTATTTATTTATAAATATATGTAGTTAATATTTTTAATTATATTAAACACATCATCATATATTATGTAAAAATACCTTTATCAGGGTTTTTATTGTGTTGATAATGATATAACATTATTATAGTTATTATTTTTATCATTAATAAAGATGTTTATAATCAGTGCTTATTATTTTTTTCTGATAAATACCATTTTTTTCAATTCATTCTTAAATGCATTGATAAAACCCTTGAAATGTTATAAATTTAGTAATAACCAAAAAGATTGTTCACACATTGTTCAATATCTAGTGGAATTATCACAATACTATTGTTCCCCCACGAACTTCTCTTAGAGGCGTAATCCCCCTAAAATCTTATGGTATGATATTTTTTCTACCCCTCTCTCATTTATAAGTTTCATTACACTATCCTCCATGTTGTCAGATAACAACACTAGGGATACCTGATATGAAAGAATCATGCTTAACCTCCTCAAACATAACTGATATTGGAAAAATTATATTATATCCTTCACAAATGAGATTACCTTATTAATGGTTCATGGATTACATCTACTTTTTTTTTTCAGGTAACCTATTTCCCATAAATTCTTTTAATTATATATATACATATATTAGTTTTTAATTTATTCTATTTACTAGGCTATATAATTTTTCATGTTTTATTATCATCAACGTAACCATAAATATACTTCACTATCTTTTAATAACATTTGTGGGATGGATTTTTAATTATATAGGATTTTTGGCTAAAAATAGTGGATAACAACAAATCATTTGGAACTAATCATAAAAAGGCTGACCTATATTTGTTAGTGGTTAAAGGTTCCATAGGATTTCAATTTTTCCCTGAATTTTCTAGATCATCAAATTCTTATTAAATTTCACCACTAACTAATAGAAGTCACATGAAAATTCTCAATCTTTAGACATCCTGGTTTAATTTTAGAGAGAGGGATTCAATCTGACATCGTTATCCTTAATGTTTTTTTGAAAAATAATATTAATAAATAGATGTTTATTTTGATTCATTGCGTATGGATTTTTACGATTTATAATCTCATCAAGCTATATAAGGGAAATAATAACCCTAAAATTTCCAATTGAAATTTGATAAACATCTCAAAAAACATATTAATCATAGAACTGATATTGTTCACATAGATTACTTCATATAAAAATATTTGGAACACATATCCTAGTTTCATTCCACAATATTTGTCATCATATTTACTATCCCCAAACATCTTCTCCACGAAAACAATAAATTCAAATCTTCATTTTACGTAAATATTATTGGTTCATTTATATCAAGTGAGTAATTAATATTATTTATTTAATTTTTCAGATACTATATTCTCTTTTTTTCATATTATACAACATTTGTGTCATTAAAATGCAATCCTTCAACACGCAGTTTAGAAAAGAATTCATTTCATGTTTCTTTATCATTTTCATCCTCATTATGATTTTAATTATGAGATTAATCATAATTAAATTTTTAAATAAATATAAATTCCTATAATTTACATAATTTATTTATTCAATACCCTAATCGTCACATTTTTCATCATTTAATTAAAAAATTAATTTTTATCTTTTATTTATAAATTCTTAAAAACTCTATTTGAGAGAATATTTAGGTTTTTAAACATTTTTTTGGTCTTCTATGAACATCATATTAAATATTATTCATTTTTCCTTATGTTTTTCAAAAAATTAAAAACTATTTAGTGGAATATTTAATATTCACATAGAAATCTATTCAATGGAACTTTATATTACAAATTTTCATTCTGTTATTGATCACTCCTAAAAATATGTTTCAAAATGACTAAGATGGATTATATAAATTTATAATATTTTAATTTCTACTCTTGCTGACTTAATAACATCCATTTGGGTTATTTAAATTTGATTCATTCATGAAACATCAATTTGATAGTTCTTTGGTTACTCAATTATCTTGAGAATGTTGCTGACTACATCTACTTAATTGGATTTAATTTCATATATTTCATAAAAAAATATGGTTCTGTAGATAATTTGATTGGGCCCTTCCACTATTATCATGAACTGAAAAAGGTCAAATTCATCTCTAAAGCATCCATTCACTTAAATACCACCAAGACCACCATGTAAACAATGACGAAATGAATTCACATCAATTTCCCTTTCTTTTTTGTTTTAATCGCTCACTGATTTATCTAAATCTTGAATGTTTATTTATTCATGTTAGATATCATTGAATTAAATATAAGTGATAACTTATTTTTCATATTTCTCACTCTGATTACATCATGCTTCAGACTCAATGAGTAGGTTGCTGAAATGTCCTTCTTTGAAATGTAAAAACCCCATAACATATAATTGATGGTGATGATTCCAAGGAAACGCAACTAAGGATTTTACGAGGCATATGTGATTACCCATTACAACATTTGGTATTCTTCCTTATCCCATGGATTAAAATCAAATAATTAAAACAATTTTCATTCATTTCTAGGTAGAATAATCTCAATCGTTTTTTATATTTTCATTTCCATGAACATCAGTGAAAGGAATACATTACCTAGAGAAGGAACAATAATCATGTCACCCCCTTGTTGTACTAAAACATAAAAAGTTAAATATGCCAAAATTTATCACTATGTATTTAAA
Source organism: Viscum album (assembly GCA_963277665.1). Taxonomy (NCBI): domain Eukaryota; kingdom Viridiplantae; phylum Streptophyta; class Magnoliopsida; order Santalales; family Viscaceae; genus Viscum; species Viscum album. The sequence continues at coordinate 301,054,230 of OY728126.1, forward strand.
TAGATGAAAATTTATAAATATTCGTTGTGCTAATATAGATATGAGATATTCCATTCCATAAAATATCTTCCTCACTAAAAAACTATCTCAATAAAAATCATTAAACTCTTATTATATTATAATAAATGGTGTAGGTAGCTTAAATGACTCAATAATAATTACCATTTTTTGTTCTGGGATTATATTTTTATTTGTTTTTAATATTGTAGAAGAATAATATTATTGAAATAAATTGAATGGATGTAAATAAAAAATGTATGGATTCAATTTTTTTTAATGAACATTATTATTATGATGAGAAATAGTTCATCATGTTATCAAAATATAATTTATATGACCCCTCTCAAATCAATTGTTTGAGATTACACAATTATTATTAAAGAAAAATATCTCTATGGTTTTTTGGAGAAAACATGATCTATGATTGAATAACTCAATGTTATAAATAGATTACAAAACATTGTGAAAAACTGGATGTAGCTAGTTAATGGGATGACACTACGAGTTATTGGTCTTCTAATATGATTAGACATGTGAAAAATAAATATTCCTTTTTTGAGGATATGATTATAGGTGTGAAATATGATTAAAACCCTTCTACGTAAATGGGAATCAAAGTAGAAAATGAACTTTGTTACTATCCAAAATTGTTTAAAAAGATTTAGAGTTGGAAAAACATGTCAATGTATGAAGAATTTACTAAATACACAACATTATCAACCATAATGAAGATATATAATATAAATTCTAGAAATGGATAGAGTGATGTCAGTTTAAATAAACTGCATTCCCTCATGAATGATATGATCATAGTTGATAATGATTTTTTTAATATATATTTCTATAAAAATGTTTCATTCAATGGTAAAGTTCATTGAAATAATACATTCCTTTCCAAAAAAATTTATACTATTTTCCAAGGACCGTGAATCACTTTAAAAATTCCTAATGTTTATTTTTTCCTGACACATGTATGATAAATATGGTCCAATAAAATTTGTATTGTACATTCCAATCATTCCAAGGGTTATGAGCCAATATAGAATTCATAAGATTTCACAGAAATTGACATTTCATGTGTACAAAAGAATTAATGATTGGAATATTTCTCATTTGATAGTCTATCATCAGTAAAATAAAATAGATAATTAGTATATGGAATTTGTGAATGATATGAGAAACTTTCAACTTGAATATCTATAAATGGAATTAATACTTTTGGATTTAAAAGTAGGACTCATTGTATATATCTTTTTATATTGATACATTATATCGTTCTCCATGGTTATATAAGAAATAGTAACAATTCTAATATATATAAATATATTATGACCAAAACAACTAGGTATATATATTTTTGGTTTATTTGGCACTGTTGATCGATGAGTTGAAATTATCATTGGATTCTTGTGTTATATTGTATGATGTTTACATAAATGATGAATTCATTTTGATATCTATCTTGTATTTTATGATAAGTTACATTACTGGTAATGAAATTTTTTCAGGATATAACATTAAAGAACTCAATGGTGTCCCAATTATGAACAATGTAAATAGTCAATTAGGTGGAATTATTCTAGGAATACAATGATTCTTGTACATTTAATATTATACCTTAGTGACATAGATAATGATATTGGATACCATCACTCAATGAGAGGTTATAACAAGGAAAAAACACCATATATACTAATTTGTGATCAACTATTTATGAATTGAAAATACATGGAAATAACATTTGATTAACCTTTTTCAATACAGAATACAACATTAGTTGGAAAATAAATAACTTTTCTTGAATTATAATACATGAATTATTTGTACTGTGTGAATATTCGTGATATTATTCATGTGGAAAAAATATATGTGATAGTGCCAATGTACCATTACTAAATAAAAATAGAAACACAAATTTGTAATTAAATATGGATTGGACATGATTGACATGGAGATACAAGAATAGTAGATATGAGTGAAGAGTGATAAATGAATGTTTATTCCTCAAACTACTTAACCAATTTCAAGGAAAAAAGATATTAGTTTCGAATTTCATTGAGTTATTTACATGTTGATTTAAATTTAATTTTATAAATGATTTTTTATCATAAATTAACCAAGATGTATTTATTTTTTAGATCTATATACAACTATGATATAGACATGGACATATTTCCATCATTGGAAGAGGAAATCATTGTCATATTATGTGAATTTGAGATGTTCATCCTACAATTGATTTGTAGATTATGTTCAACTTGATGGTTTACATGGTAATCATTATTCTACTATGTGGTCCAATACAATATATATTGATATACCCCACTAAATAGTATATTAATATATTGAAAGAATATGTCAAAAAATGAAGTCATCTAGAAGGTTGTATATCAAAGTAATGTTTTATTGAGGAATCCATTGAATTCTATGAAGACTGATTGTTTGATGTGAAAATCATTGGCCCATCAAACTCTCACCAAAACTCGGGTCTTTTTGGTGAAGTTATTTTTGTAAAAGAAGTTCTTACATTTACTATTACAAATATGGAGGAGGTTGACCATCACATATTTCATAATAGGTTATATGATAATCCATATATTAAAACACAAAATGTAATTATAAATAATTTTTATCCATCATTTTATGAATTATGGATATAATATTAACAAAATAAATATTTTATAGGATAGTTTAGATATCATATGTTCATGATTTCATCAACATATAGTTGTTCAATATCATAACAACATTGATTGATAGCCAGACGACAATATGTGCATGTATTATCTTATACTATATTTGTAATTAATAGTTTATCATTATATAAAAATTAAAATAATGAATGCGGCACCATGAAAAATAATTGAGTTATTATTTTGGGTTAATAAATTTTTTTATCTACTACCAAGCGTAGAAATACAATTTATGTGAATATTTAATACTTTATAATCATCAAAAAAATATTGGATTTTGATTACACAGCATTCTAAAAGATGATCATTCAATTTGTGTAAGTTGATAACTAGAGTGTAGGTAAAATAGATGAATTTGGATTTGTGAAAGGTTATTTCAGCATGCAATGGTACAAATAAGATTTTTTTAAAATGTAATATAATGTACTACATGTATATTATTTTCCAAATCCTAATGACTGAATGTTTTCAATTATTCTTTTATCAACCAAAATGACTAATGTGTTAAAATTCAATTCATCTGAGGACAACCCATTAATTTGTACATCAAAATCATTTCACATTTTTCACAATGTATATGGGGTCTTATTTGATAAATGATACTATATTGAGGGTACTTTGATAATCAATAGAGGTATCAAATGTAATGGCCCGAGTTGTTGGATGTCCATTACTTAGTAAAAATATGATGTTTGAGGTGTTCTGGGTGGTCTGGGTGGCCATCCCAACTTCTCGGTGATGTTTGACCCACGGTAGGCCTACAGGTAGCGTTAGAATATTGGTAGCAGACCTACTGGTAGCTCGGTCTACTGGTAGCCGCAGCCTACCGGTGGCTCGGCATACCGGTAGGTCGGACTACCGGTAGTCGCCGCCTACCGGTAGCTCAGCCCACCGGTAGCTCGGCCTTCCGGTAACTTGGCCTACCGGCAGCTCGGCTTACAGTTAGCTCGGTCTACCAGCTGCCGCCACCTCTTAGTAGCTCAGCCTACCAGTAGCTCGGCCTACCGGTAGCTCGGTCTACCGGTAGCCGCAACCTACCATTTGCTCGGCATACCAGTGGTCCCAGTCTAACTCCCACGGGTTTTCCAATAGCACCTCCTTTGTATAAAATTGGGTATTAATCCCTGTTTTGACAAACGTAAAGAATCCCATTAATGCCCATTAATGGCGTTTAATTATGCATTTTATGAGGTATCCTGGTGTGCGTCAGTTTAAACCACCCATAAAATAGGGGACACTTTAATGACGTGTGGGTTCGTGTGGTCAACCCACGACCCCGCTCCTTACAAGGTTTAGCATTCTTATCTCAGTACCTCAACCGTACCCTGCCCTTATAAACTAAATGGTTCTCCCGGGGCTCCATTTTCTCGATCACCTTGCGATCTATTATTCTACTCGTCCTTTCCGGAGGTGACACCCATGAAACTTGCGCATCCGATGTTCTTCATGTGTGAAGAGAAGCATTGATCGTCGATCAATCAGTTAGGGTTTCACATTCGTCTCTATTTTCTATGTTTATTACGGGGTCGGTACATTATTTCGTCTGTAGAATTGGATGAACAAAAATATAAAGAAGATAATAAACAGATTCTAAAGAACCAAGGGGATGGTTGTGACAGATGATGTTTTTCTGTTTGTCACTTCTTTCATGATTAATGGTTTCTAGATTGTGAGGGTTCACGCCTACTGAAAATCATGGTTGTTGGTGGTCTTTCTCTACGCATTTATAAACCCTTCCTTCTCATGTTGTTCATGTAATTGATATTGGTTAATTATTTATATTTGGCTAAATAAATTTAAAGCACCAGGATCAATCCTTTTCTGTGATAACCCCTATTAAAGTACAACGGAATTTGAATCATGGAGTGTGTTAAATATTTTAAATCTGATAATACCATCATGGGCCGGCTTTGTGTTGTTGGTAGGGGTTTGTATGTTTTCATTCACGGGCCGATTTCTAGGTGATGTGGGTGGGGATGGGATCCCATATTGTTATAGTTTCTATGTTTGTGAATTTGAGATCGTGTGGTTACCTTTCTTATATCACGAATTGGGGTGGGATCCTCTGTTGTTGAGAATCCATTGGATCCTTTAACATGGGGACATTGGGCTATATCATGGGGTTTTCTTTGGTTCCAGTAATTCGAGGGATCTCACTTATCCCTCTGTTGTTGTGACTTTACATGAGAACCGTGTGTGAATGCTTAAATTTATGTTGGGTTTATTCTTTCCTTGGCATGTTCTTATTCTTACTATTTGCCCAAGTAGGTTCATAAACTCATTTAAAAAATATTGGTGCACATGAAAACAAAGATGGGTCAAATGGGTTTTGGTTTGGTGCGAGTTGTGACTTGGACACAGGTGATGAGTGTGATCTTTAGGCTGGCTGAAGAAAAACCTAGATTTGGGTGAGTGCATGTTACCTATACATACTTGTAGTTTTTGTGTTTCTAATCCGCTCCCCATCAAAGATGAGCACGTAGTTCCAAACACCCCCATTTCATGGGGGGTGGTGTTTTCCCAAAACTTATATTAGTGGCTGGTTATTAAATCTTTTCTGCTCCCTTTCTTCGATAGCCCAAGTATTTTTAGGTAGGTTGTGAAGGCCTGAAGTCCATTGTTAGCCCAAGAATTTTTCAGTGGGGTAGTGTGGTGGTTGTCCCAGGCGAGTGAGGGCATGTGGTTTCCCATGTATCTTTGGAATGAGGCCCAGGTGTCTTCGGGCATGGCAGTAGTTCATCTACCCCAGGTGTCTTCGGGCGTGGCAGTGGTTGTTCTGGCCTAGGTGTTTGCAGGCATGGTTATGTGTGATAGTGGTGTCCCAGGTGTCTGCGGGCGGGTTAGTGGTTGTGGCCCCGATGATTGTAGGCGTGATGATTGGTTGAGGCCCAGGTGTGTGCGGGTGGGGTATGGTAGTGGGACTGTGGTGAGAATGATAGGATTAGTCCGATATATAGGATGTCTTCAACAACCAGGGGAAAGTGGTTTGGGGTACCCAAATATTGATGTGATATAACTATACATTACTTGACTTGTGTTATTTGGGGAGTGTGACGTGGTGAGTCTTGGGTGGTTATATTCCTTGGTAGGTGCTTGGTTATCTCTTTTATCACATGGCATTAGTATTCCCCCCATCTTGTGCATGATAGTCTTTGGTTTTACCTACTGAGGATACTTGTATGCTCACCCTACGTTTATAAAAATGCTTTCAGGATTCCAGGAGGACTTCAGGGATTGTGCTGGACCATACTATATCAAACCTTGTGACAGATCATCGTAGTTGTTGTTGTTCTTTATTTTGGTACATTTCCTTATATTCTCCTTATACATTATGGATTTTACTTTTGTAACATGCATTGGGAATAGTTCTTGGCTTTAATTTTTTACTTCAGTATTGGTGTTGTGGGATTAGCTATCTTATCTCCCGATCCTATTAAATGATCAAAGGGTAATGACTTCCATTTATTCTGTGATCTCATGCCCTTGGCGCTGGTTTCCACTCTGGGACCTATTGAAGGTGGGTTTCAGGGGACATTATCTCTCATTCATCTTAAAGAAGGTAGGGTATGGAAATATGCTAACCCTTCCCTCCTTTTGGTGAAGGCGGGTCGTGACAGAATGGTATTGAAGGTGAGGTTGAGAGATAGAATGGTGTCTAGAGTTAGGCACAATAAGGATTCCATGGGATGGAAGGGACACAGTGTTGGGTGACCATGGTGCGTGAATTAGTTCAGGGAATACCAGCTAGGACACAAGATTTTAGGACCCCCATGATTCGATGCAATGACTCTGGACCTACCGAACAACCAAGTGAGGCCACACTGATTTTAGGTTAAATACCATAGGAAAGGTACATCCATCATAATGACTTGTGTTCTCGCGTTTAATGGGTGTTTTGGGAAATGAAATCAATAAGAAGATTAATAAATTTAAAAACAATATTCTACACTATTAGGGCTTATTCATTCCTTATTTACCTTGCAGATATGGCACCTGGGTGGAGACCACGGGTGGTACGGGCGATCGAGGCCCATGAGGTTTACATGGTCGATCAACAGAGGGCTTATCAAGAGGAGGAGGATGACCAGTGGTAGAAGACTCTTTGAGACTTCCATCGACAGACCCTCAAGAAGTATGAGGGGAGCACCTATGACATGAAGATAGAGAGCTGGCTAGAAGAGCTGGTGATAACTTTTGGCATGATTCGGGCTCCACATGAGTACTTGGTTCCTCTGGTCATCAGCTACATGTGGGGATCAGCACGTCAGTGGTTGACACATTACCTGGGGGAGAGGAGAGAATATGAGGTTACATGGGCTGATTTCGAGAAAGAGTTTCGGGCAGAATTCATCTCTTCTATGATGAAGGCATAGAAGAGGCAGAAGCTACTCTCCCTCCAGCAGGGGATTATGTCAGTACGGGAGTTGGTAATCAATTTCAAGTACCTCCTACGTTTTTCTCTAGACCTCTTTACAGATGAGGTGTCTCGGGCAAGACATTTAGAGGAGGCGCTCTGACCCTCCCTCCAGTAGTCTAATACCCTATTCACCCTACCGACATACATGGAGGTCCAGAAGAGGGCTGAAGTGGTGGAGAGGATGCACGCTCTAGGAGGTGTGTTGTTAGAGGGGATCCAGGTGGTATCATCAAAGGGGAAAGATGTCAGCACCAGACCACCAACATCAGGACCCTCTCGGTTCCGACCAACAGGGAGCAGGCCACAATAGTTCTAGTTCCGGTCCCTCGGTCCTCGTCCTTTTCTTTCGGGCCCGAGATAGAGGTGCTTCTTCTATGGGAGACATGGAAATCTCTGGAATCCGTTCCCGAATCGAGTACAATACAACGGTGGTGGACAATCCCAGCACCCACCCTAGTAGTAGCTTCCAACTGGGCCCTTCCATCAGCAACAGTAGGGGAAATGAGCTCATGCTCCTCCGAGGGCTGACATTGCAGGAGGAGACCGTCCTCAGGGTGCTCCTTAGGGACCTCGACAATGGCGTGGATGAGGAGGTGGATGACAACCGAGAGGCAGAGGATCTGGGTGTAGTATGTTGCAGGCCGCAGAGGCAGCAGTCCCAGCGGGACTGGAGGTCGTTCAAGGTATGATCAGTTTGTTTAGTACCCTTGCTTACGCCATGTTCGATACTGGGGATTCACACTCATTCGTTACACCCAGTCTAGCACATACTCTAGGAATAGATGCCGAGGGACTACCAGTTCCTCTGGTGATGAGGGCACAAGTCGGAGGTTATACCAACTTGTTATATGTTTGTTGAGGATGCAGACTGATGATAGGGCCACATTAGTCGGTCAAGGATCTACTACTGCTACAAATACATCCATACGATGTCATCCTAAGAATCTATTGGTTGTTCTCTATGTGTGTCATCATCAACTGCTTTCGAGTAAGGGTTGTGTTATATGACATGGGTGGCCGGCGTGTTACATTCACCGGCGAGCGGAGCAGTCAGAAGGACAGCAGGTGAGAAGAACCCCTCCTCTCCCCGTTAGCCGTGCTGTTAGTGTAGTTAGTAGATGCTGAGATGGTGGAGGTGTCAGGGATCTTCTATGAGTTTATGGATGTCTTTCTTGCGGAAGTAACTACTCTACCCCCCTCAACTTGATATCGAGTTTGGGATAGATTTGCAACTTGGCGCTCGTCCGATTTCGACGGCTCCTTACCGGATGGAACCTTCGGAGCTACGAAAGTTGCGGATTCAGATTGACAATCTGATGAAGAGGGGTTATGTTTGACCAAGTGAGTCATTGTGGCGTTCTCCAGTCTTGTTCGAAAAGAAGGCAGATAGGGGTCTCAAGTTGATCATAGACTACATGAGGCTGAATTAGGTGATGATCAAGAATCATTACCCTCATCCGAGGATAGAAAATCTTTTCGACCAACTGAAAAGGGTAGGATCATTTTCAAAGATCGACCTGTGGTCTGGGTATCACCAGTTGAGGGTGAAAGAGGGAGACATCCCGAAGACAGCCTTCACGTGCAGATATGGACACTTCGAGTTTGTTGTCATGCCATTTGGTGTTACGAATTCCGCGGCTAAGTTCATGGGGCTTATTAACAGCGTCTTCCGGGAGTACCTGGATCGATTTGTAGTCCTATTCATCAATGACATCCAAATATATTAATGATCCGAGGAGGACCTTACAGAGCTCCTGATGATGGTTTTGGAGGGCCTCCGATAGCACCAGCTCTATGGGAAGTTGTCAAAATGCAAGTCCTGGATGTGAGAAGTTCACTTCCTTGGGCACGTAGTGTCCGAGCAGGGGGTAGCAGTGGACCCATCAAATGTTGAGGCAGTTGTTTCTTGGGCAGCACCCAAGAATGTGACATAGGTCTGCAGCTTCCTTGGGCTAGCGGGTTTCTATCGGAGGTTCGTACCCAACTTTTCCCACATTTCAGCCCCTTTGAATGCCTTGACCAAGAAAGACCAGGTTTTTGTCTGAGGTGAGCAGTGCAAGACAGCCTTCTACTATCTGGAGGAGAAGTTGGTTAGAGCCACAATGATGATACTACAATAAGAAGGGGAAGAATATGAGGTGTTCTGTGATGCTTCTGGTCAAGGCCTAAGATTTTTGTTGATACAACAATAAGGGGTGATCCCTTATGGGTCTAGGAAGATACGCCCTAATGAGAATAATTATGCCACCCATGACATGGAGCTTGTAGAGGTCATTTTTGCGATAAAATTATGGCGGTATTACCTCATCAGAGAACGCTTTGTGGTCTTCACAGATCACAAATTATTGTTGTATATCTTCTCCCAGTGGGACCTAAACATACGACATCGAAGGTGGATTGAGTTCCTACAAGATTACGACTTATAGATTTCCAACACTTCATGTAAAGGGAATATATTGGCCGGTTCCTTGAGTATGAGGTCGCAAAAGGATGTGGTCTGATAGTCGGTAGACGCTTGGAAGGCAATGGAGGAGTTGGCTTCCTTGCACCTTGATGCGAGGATAGATAGCGGTAGAGATTGCCTCTATCAGATGATAGTGTAGTCATATCTATTTTAGAAAGTGGAGGTGTCTCATTGGGGAGACCCAGAGTTCGAAGTGATGCGTGATGGAGTTGAAAAGAGAAATGCTTCAGATGTATGGATGAAGGATGGCCAGAACCGGATGATTTTCCGGGAAAATATTTTTGTTCCAGTGGTGATGCACGAAAAGGTTCTTAGTGAGTTCCAAAACTCACCCCTATCGGTGCACCCAAGAGTTTACAAGATGTACCGAGGTCTGAAGAGATAGTTCTAGTGGGCCGGAGTAAAGTGAAAAGTGGTAGAGTTTGTGGCCATGTGCATAATGTGTTAGTAGGTAAAGGCTGAACACTGTGTTCTAGGTGGTTTGTTGCAACCCATAGACGTCCTCGAGTGGAAGTGGTATGACACCTCGATGGATTTCTTCACGGGACTACCCATTCTTCAAGGGGGATACGATTCCATATGGGTAGTAGTGGACCAGTTGACAAAATTGGCTCACTTTTTGGCGATTAAGGAGTCAAGTGCAGTGGATGATTTGGCACGAAGGTCCATGGATGAGGTGGTGCAGTCGCATGGTGTTCTGAGGCCTATAGTCTCAGAGAGGGATGCACGGTTTACCTCACGAGTCGGGAGAGGACTTCTGCATGATTTTGTCACCCAACTACGTCTTAGCACTGCATTCCATCCCCAGACATATGGATAGACAGAGCGCACCATCCAGACCTTGGAGGATATGTTGCTGGCATGTGATCTGGACTCATGAGGATTGTGGGTGAGACACTTACCTTTTATATAGTTTGCCTACAATAATAGCTACCACTCCACCATTGGTATGGCCTCATTTGAAGCCTTGAACGGGAGGCCATTCCGCTCACCTGTGTGTTGGACCGAAGTCGGAGAGGCGGGCATCCTTGGACCAGAGGTGGTGCAGTGCACAATGAAGAAAGTTCAGCTTATAGGGGAATGGATGAAGGCTTCCCATGATCGACAAAAGTCATATATTGATAACAAGAGAGGGAAGTTGGAGTTTAAGGTTGTAGACCACACGTTCTTGATGGTCTCCCCTCGGTGTGGACAACAAAGGTTTGATAAGTGGAGTATGCTTTATCTCAAGTTCATCGGACCCTTCAAAGTGTTGTGGTGGGTCAGCAAAGAGTCTTATCAGCTAGAGTTACCACAGCCGCTACTGAGGAAACATGATGTCTTCCATGTGTCCCAGATCAGTCAGTATCTACATGACGATTCACACATCTTCGGCTGGGGAGACCCAGACATCTAAGACGACATGACCTTTGGGGAGAGACCAGTGATGAGAGAGTATCGTGAGGAGAAGGTTCTTCGTGGGAGAACCATTCCCTTGGTTCGTGTGTTATGGTGACATGGTGGGCTTGAGGAGACTACATGGGAGAGGGAAGCATAGATGTGTGCCCAGTACCCAGAGTTGTTTTGAGTTTTGTACTTTTCTAATCATACTTGTTGTGGTGGAGCATTTTACCTTGTTGGCTATGAAATATGTGGTTTTCCTTTACTATGAATGTCTGTGAAAAGTCTTGGATATGGGGATGGGAGGACCTGACCCTAAATAAAGACGCATAAAGGTGGATGTGATTAAACCCATGTGAGCAAGTCAGTGCCGCCCAAAGCGGATAGTACCATAACATGGGGGAAGAGAATCCCCAACCCACATGACTGTGGCAGTTTGACATGGTATGTTTCTTGGTTCTTTAAAAGGGATGTGTTTTTAGTTAACAATGAGGTTCAATTTGGAATGGTATCTTTGGAGGTGGTAGTTCGGACCCTCTCCTTATGGGTTATTTTGATTCTTGAGGGCGAGAATAGTTATAGAGTTGTCTAATGTAATGGCTCGGGTTGTTGGAGGTCGATTAATTAGTAAAAATATGATGTTTGAGTTGTTTTGGTTGGTCTGGGATGCCATCCCATCTTATCGGTGAAGTTTGACACACGATAGGCCTACCAATAGCCTTAGCCTTCGGGTAGAAGACCTACCAGTAGTCGCCGCCTACAGGTAGCTCAGCCTACCGGTAGCTCGGCCTACTAGTAGATCACCTACCGATAGCTCATTCTACCTGTAGCCGCAGCCTACCCATAGCTCGGGTAACCGGTGGACCTAGCCAAACCCCCACAGGTTTTCCAGTAGCACCTACTTTGGTGTAAATTGGGTTTCAAACCCTGTTATGACCACCTTTAAAAATCCCATTAACTCCCATTAATGGCGTTTAATTAAGATTTTGATGAGTTACCCTGGTGTGCATCATTTTAAACCACCACTAAAGGCGAGGACCCTTTAATGATGTGTGGGGATGCGTGGTCAACCCACGACCCTGCTCCTTACATAGTTTAGCATTCTTATCTCAGTATCTCAATGATCCCCATCCCTTATAAACTAAAGGGTTCTCCCTAGTATCCTTTTTCATGATCACCTTGTGATCGATTCATCTGCTCGTCCGTTCTGGAGGTCAGACACGTGCAATTTGTACATCTGATGTTCCTCACGCGTGAAGAGAAGCATTGATAGTCGATCAATCAGGTAGGGTTTCACCTTTGTCTCGCATTTCTGTGTATCTTGTGGGGTGGGTACACTATTGCTTCTTTAGAATTGGTTGAATCAAACTTTAAATAAGAAAATAAACGGATTATAAAGAACTAAAGGGAGGAGTGTGACTGATGATGCTGCTCTGTTTTTCTCTTCCTTCATGATTAATAGTTTCTGGATTGTGTGGGTTTACACATACTGAAAATCCTGGACGTTGGAGGTCTTTCTCTGTGCATTTATAAATCGTTACTTCTCATGTTGTTCATGAAATTTAAATTGGTTAATTACGTATATTCGTCTAAATAAACAGAAAGAACCAGGATCAATCCTTTTCTGTGATAACACCAGTTAAAGTACAATGGAATTGGAATCATGGAGTGTGTTAAATCTTCTAATTCTGAATATACAGACATGGGACTGCTTTGTGTTGGTGGTAGTGGTTTGGTTGTTTTCTTTCACGGGCCGATTGCTGGGTGATGTGGGTGGAGATGGAATCTCCTGTTGTTATGGTTTCTCTAGTTTTGAATTTGAGGTTGTGTGGTTATCTTTCTTATATCACGAATTGGGGTGGGATCATCTGTTGTTGAGAAACTGTTTTCTCCTGGAACCTAGGGACATGGGGCAGTATCTTGGTGTTTTCTTTGGTTCCATTACTTTGAGGGATCTCACGTATCCCTCTATTGTTGTGACATTACAAGAAAACTGGGTGTAAATGCTTAAATTGAAGTTCGGTGTATTCTTTCCTTGGCTTGTGATTATGCTTACTTGTTACCCAAGTAGGTGAAAAAACTCATTTAAAAATTATTGTTGAACATAAAACCAAGGATGGGAAAATGGGTTTTGGTTTGGTGCTAGTTGTGACATGGAAACAGGTGTTGAGTGTGTTCATTAGGATGGAAGAAGAAAAACCTAGATTTGGGAGACTGCTTGTTACCAATACATACTTGTAGTTTTTGTGTTTCTAATTCGCAGCCTACCCATGTTGAGAACCTAGTGCCGAAGAACCCCATTTCATGTGGGAGGGTGTTTTCCCCAAAACTTTTATTAGTGACTGGTTATTAGTTCATTTGTGATCCCATTCCTAGATAGCCCAAGTATCTTCGGGAAGGCTGTGATGGCCTAAAGTCCATTATTATCCCACGAATCTTTGGGAAGGGTAGTGTGGTGGTTGGCCCTGCTATGTGCGGGTAGGTGGTTTCCCAAGTTTCTTCGGGATGAGTCCTAGGTGTCTTCAGGAATGGAAGTAGTTCATCTAGCCCAGGTTTCCTCGGGCGTGGCAGTGGTTGTTCTGGCCTAGGAGTTTGCAGGCATGGTTATGTGTCATAGTTGTGGCCCAGGTGTCTACAGGCGAGTTAGTGATTGAGGCCCAAGTGTTTGCGGGCAGGATGTGTGGTTGACGCCCAAGTGTGTGCGGGTGGGGTATGGTAGTGGGACTATGATGAGAATGGCGGTATTGGTCCGATGTGTCGGATTTCTCCAATAACCAGTGGGAAAGTGGCACAGGGTACCCAATCATCGATGTGTTATTACTATACATTACTTAACTTTCATTTTTTAGAGAGTATGCCTTATTGAGGCTTTGGTGGTTAGTTTCCATCGTAGGTTCGTGGTTATCTCTTTCTCATAGGGAATTAGTATGCCTCCCCAATTGTGCATGAGAGTATTTGGTTTTCCCTACTGATTATACTTGTATGCTCACCCAACATATATAAAACTGCTTTCAGGTTTTCAGGTGGACTTCAGGGATTATGTTGGATTGTACTAGCTGAGACCTTGTGATAGATCATCATAGTTTCTATTGTTCTTTCTTTTGGTACTTTTCTATGTAGTATCCTTATACATTGGGGATTTTACTTTTGTAACATTCTTTGGGAATGGTTCTTGGATTTACTTTTTTACTTCAGTCTTGGTGTTGTGGGATTCACTATCTTATCTCCTGATCCTATTAAAAGAAAAATGGGTAATTCCTTCCATCTAGTGTGTATGTCATTCCCTTGGCGCTGGTCGCCACTCTGGGACCTATTGACGGTGGGTTTCGGGGGTCATAATCTCTCCATCAACTTAAAGAAGGAAGGGACTGGAAATCCGCTGATCCATCCCCCTTTTTGGTGAAGGTGGGTCATGACAACAAATCTCGTAAAATTTTATGAAATGGGAGATTAAAAATGAGATTATTGTTTAGAAATAAATATTTTGTTTCTTAATATTTTTATCTATTCACTATTTATTTTATTTAATAAAAATAATATGGTTAACAAAATATATAGATACTGATTTTTTGACATGCTAATGCTCCCAATACTGTACAACTATAGGTTTCTCCGCAAACTGAGTCTCCTAATGCAGAGGAACTATAAGAATCGATGCATTTCTACTCTACAGATCGGTAGGGAAGAAATATAAATTATTTTAAAATGGAGGAAATCTTATAATGAGAAACTGCTATGTCCCATAAAAATATTAGCACCATAAAGAGACTGTGTTAAAAACAATTATTAATGTGATAGATAGTGGAATCAAATTTTAGATTTTATAGAATTCACACAGCCAATATGTTAACCCCAAAAAGGCATGTTCAACTGTTTAACTTTGACCATGAATTCAATTCACATGTAGGTTGATGTAGATTCGTGTTATATTGTCAATCTCATGATTATAGAGCAAATTTGGGAAGAGAGTATAGGAAAATTAAGATATATTTTCATTATTTTACTAAAAAACACAGAAATGATGATTACATATTCATTATCCCATATAAATTGAGATTATAGTATATGAATACTCAATTAAAATTATATTAATTCTCATGGAAAGTCCTGATGGAGGATTTTAGACATTTCTTCTGATGTATCATAAAAATATTCCAAATGGAAAATAAACCTACATCCACCACATATTTAGGCAGAACTTATAAATAAAAAAATTTATTTATTTGTTATCATGAAAAGAAAAATATCAAGGTACATTATTTTTGGTAATACATTTCATGACAATACATTTCGTAATTCCAAATGCATAATAATTTCAGTGACTTTATAATTTTTTTAAACATTTTTTTAATTAATTTTTATAACCCCTATTATGTGTTTTTAGATTATTTTTTAGTTTTTATTGATGTAGGCATTTTAATAATTTTTCATCAATTTATATAATAGTATAAGTTATTTTTTATAATTATTATTTTATATTAATTTTATATAGTTTTTTGAAACTATTTTATATTTTAGTTGTTTTAATTATATTACTTTTTTTAATAATATTAATTATTATATATTTAAATTTCTGATATAAGTATAATTTTTTATTATAAATTTTTAGTTATTAATTAATGTAATTTTTTTATATAAGTTTAATATATTATTAAATAAAATTCTACTAATATTATTATATGTATAATAAGACATTTATTATATATATATTTGAGTATCTAATTACATGCATATATATATATATATATATTTACAATTATATAACATTTTCAAATAAATATTTATTTAAAATTAGTTATATTTATATTTTTTATATTTTCATGCTAATTTTAATATATATATATATATATATATTATATATTTTATTTCTAACTCTTGTACCATTTGTTCTGTGAATATAACATTCGAATAATTATCTATGATGTAAATTTTGAATTTATATTTGAGTTGCCAATTTTTTTATCTTGTTTTTCAGATCTGTGGTGGTTTTTCTTCTTTTGAAACCCTACGTGTCCATAGGAAATTTATAACAGATCCACAACACAACGACCTTAACCTCTAATGAACCATTATTGGTAGAATACTTCCTAATGCAACTGCACTCTAAAGCAACTGTCTCTCCTCATTTTCATCCCCCCATACCCAAAATCTATTATGAGTGAACCTCCCTCCCTCCTACACAGTGTGTCAACCCCTTCTCTAACTCTATGCCTTATTGCAATAATCATCAGCCTATTTGGTCCTCATGGCCATTACACATCCACACCCCATTAGTTCACCCTCTTCCCCTCTCATTAGACACATGTTGATGAACCACCCTCCTCCATGTGCATTACAGCAACCCACATTCATAATAATTTATCCCTACAACCCCTTGTGTAGTTGGCCTGATCTAGAATCCTCTATTGGTTCAATGCTTCTATCATCTACAATATCATCTTCCATTTCAGGAGTGCAACAGTGGTTCATGTATTACATTATCACATGAAAAAAGAATATATTTTTACTTAATGTTTGAAAAACTACCACCTTAACAAAAAGAGTGAGTTTCTGACTGACACAATCATTATTCCGAGAAAGTGGTTATTATTTTAAATCATTATAATTTTTATACTATGAGTCTTTAATATTATTTAGTATATTTTTACTAATTTTTTTTTTTAAAATATAAGATGTTTGGTTTAATCATTTTTTTTATTCGAGATACTCAAAAGGCCAAACATTTTTACCAATCCTCGTGCAAATATGTTAAAAAACATGATGAGAAACAGGCTCTATACTATTATGGATTGGTTTAGTACTCAAACACATATATTAATTTAGTAATAACACTATTGAATAAGAGATAAAAAAATTCGAAGATATAAAAATATTGTGTATAAAATGATTATACATTTTCATTTGACAGTAATTTTGAATAATAAGTATTTAATAATAGAAAAAATTATCTTAGAGGGATGCATATGAGTTTGTTTATGACATCAGCATCCCAGACTGATTATTCTGATCTAAAATTCCATTTTAATATTTCTAATTAAAATTTTAGTGTATTTTAAAATAAATTTTTTTTCCATAAAAATAATTTAAAAAATTTAACTATTAATTCCATCACAATACTCTCTTTTATACATCATCTGAATATATTTGTTTTACTGAGATAGAACTCATTCCCTTGGTGGTTTTCCCATTCAATTTACATATACATTAGCTATTGGAGTTTTTATATTTTCAATTCATATTTATCTATAATACGTAGCCCAATTTTTTATCACCCATTCTAGAGAGCATACGATATTCTGGAATTAATAAAATTATCAATTTGACCATAATTTAGTCATTTTTTTCCTAAATGGTGAGAACTTCTAATTAATATATGTTGAAAAAATGATCCACATTTAAATATAGAACTATAAAATCATGGAAAATTGAACGATAAGAATTTATCACTTATAAAATTCAAATGTATTTACAATAAGAAATCATTGATACTCATATTCCAAAACATTAAAGTGGAACAAAATTAGAATTTATTTAAAAAAATTGTATTGAAAATAAAAGACCAAGGAATAATATGAGATAATAATTTATATCAAACATAGTTGGAGTCATCCTAGGAATGGCGAAACCCATAATTCAAGAGATGAACTTTTAACTGATCTCATCGAGGAAGAATTTTCTCAAAAAACAATCACAATTTCATTATTTGAGAATAGAAGGAAATTGTATGCATGTTAAAATATTTCGCAATTCGTTTGAATAATTTTTATATAATTTACTTTTAGATAATTTATTAATTTTACAACATTATCCACTATTATTTTAATGAAATGATACAGACTAGTAAGACTGTCTTAACCCATATATAATCATCACATGGGAAGTGATGTGAAAAAACATTCATGATCTATATAACACAATATCAAAATATTTGATTAAAAAGTGGTAACTTGATACATTTTGTAAAAATGAATAGGAATAAAAAGAAGATTATATATAGAGATTAAATACATTGTTATTTTTCTGTTCATGTCATGGAAGGATATTGGGAAACAAGTTGAATGCATTCTACATGGGATCACATCATGTGGTTTAGTTATCTATAAATATAGATTATATAAATGAATTTATTAAGATGGATCTTGAATATTTTTACATGTTAATTATAAACATATAATATTACATTATTTATGTTCTATAAGTCCCCTAAATAAGTAATTAATTAGTGAATCATGTTGCTTTTCATACAACCATGACATCATAATTTGAATCTTTCAAAAAGATTACATATGGATTATCACTATATCCTCCCATGATAATCTCTATAGTTGAAGATAAATAATTTTCTCTCTATGGTCGACCTCTTTTTTCTACCATGTGTCCATATAAAACATCTAAGAACAATATGTCGGATGATAAATTTGATAGATCAAAAATATAATATTATGGAATCAATTTTAACAGTAATAACGAAAAAAATACTAAAATCATAGTTGAAAGAAACTGTAGATAATAATGTAATGAACCAAAACATGGGTCCATCAGCGTTTACTACATGATCTAATTTTAAACCATTCATGAAATATTATGTTTACGGATCGTGATGGAAATATCAACCACCATTTCTTAAATGACTATACAAGTGTAAAAAGGAATACAAATAATATTTCCCCTCCTACAACAAAAAGTAAACTAAATTGGATAATGATTATATAAATGATAATGATGTGTAATAAAACATGGATTGTGTCATAAGGTATCAAACCCCAACTATTAAAATCATCCATGTGAAATATTGAAAATCAAGTTGGTCATTTAGCTACAGAAATTAAAGAAAAAAATGGGGAACTATATCTATTTTACATGAGTAATGGAAAGAATATATGAATATTTTTTCACAATATGTAGTATATCAAAATATCTAGTGCACCATATTCATGATTCTAAACCAACATGATAGACAAGTAATCCATTGAATATACATTTTTATTAAAAATGAAAAGTTATTTCACATGATGATAAAAAATAGAAATAAAAAAAATCAAAATTGAAAGGTAAATAAAATAAAATGAAATTGAGTCACTCAATGAATGAGTGAATACTAACACAAATACAGTACCATTTTAAAATAGGTTAAATAATGTAATATGAATGATCAATTTTTAAAATTCAAGGACATTTTGAAGAAACTTAAAAGAATACTCAATTTATAGAATCTATCAGACAAATGCATCACTATTATAAATTTCTCAAAGAATTTTAACAATAAGATGAAGAATAGACTATGTCTGGATATTCTTTATTCATGAATAATGTTCAATGTTTGTACCTATATCTATACCTCTTAAACCATGTGACCATTGTATCTTCAATTTTTCTTCCAATATTGTAGGATGCCAATTTTTGAGAGCATTATGTGACCTCAGAGATTTTGTAAACCCTGTATAATATGGATATATTGAAGAACTAAGAATAAAATAATTTAATATAACAATATTTAGTTTTCATATTGTTTACTAATCAATGAAACAAGCTCATAGAATTATAGAGGATGTGTTCATCAAGGTCGATAAATATTATTTCCATAGTGATTTATTTTTTCCTCGATATGGAAGAATATAAATATTCCCCTCTCATTATTATGAGGATATTAGTGGATTCACAAAGATAATTTATTAATGTGCACAAGGGGAAATTAGTTATTATATTTGGGGAAGAAAACATAACAATGTATGTCTTGAAAGCAATGAAAAAACAATTTCTCAATTTACTACCACATCTTGGATTTGAAAGAAGAATGTAAAGAGTTATGAAATTATTCCCTTGATTTCAATGATATATAAACAAAACATGTGTAGTTATATTAACCTATATAATATGAATAATTAATTAGAATCAAATTTGATCATTTGGATAGATAAGAGTTCTCCTAAAGGATTATATAATTTCAAAATTCTCATACACATGATATTAAATCTCTTCATCAAACCTGAGATACAATTACTTTATATATTCGAACACATTTATAGTCATTATAAATTTTAATATTTAATGTTAACAATAATTTAAATTTCTCAATGTCCTCTCCCAATGTCATACAATGATAGGTTGGATGATAGCTAATTTGAAATAGATAAATTCCCAACATCTACGCTCACAAAATAAATATTGAAAATAATTTAAAAATATATAAGAAATCATAAATATTATGAAAACCTCTAATTAAAACATTAGTTAGAAGTAATTTATAATTATTATCAATGATCAATCAATATTTTATGTCAGTTGTAATTAGTGGATTAGAAAATTATATGTGGTACCTAAAAAGGATGGGACTAGAATGGTTAATAATAATAAAGGATAATTGATAACCATTATAGTAATGAAGAGATGGATATTTCTAATTGAATCTAAAATTTAATGTTTCTTCAATAATTGTTCACATACCATTACCCATTCTTGATTTTATCATTGAATGAATGGATGTAAGAGTCTAATATTATTTTTTTGATGGATAATAATTTTAAAAAAAATTATTTTTACACCATAAGATCAATAGATAAGAACACTCACTTGTATGTATAGTAAATTTTGTTATTATTAAATTACATATTGGAATGCGCAATGCATCATCCATATTTCAGTTACAGCTAAAATGTTTTACATAGAATGATTGAATGTATTTTTTATATATTCATTGATGAATTTCCTATTTAAGTGAATTCAAATAATTAATTTCTTAATTCGATATGTTCAAGATATGTTCGTAATGGGACTGTTTCATTTTATTGATGATTTATTAATGATTCCCCTCTTTTTTCTCACCCCATTACCACCATGTTTGTATAATATTTCACATTCCAATATTGGGCTTCACAATTTAATTGCATTTCAATTTTTAATGAAATGATTGATCGAGGCCCTGAAAATGATATCACATGAATGGAAGAAACCATTTATTTTAATGTGTTATTCAGGTGTATGGAAATTTTGGCAGGCATTGGGACAAAGGAATGAAATGATCATCAGATATAACTATTATTATAGTCGAACATCGAATGAGGATCAACAAAATTATATAACTTCTAGAAAATAGCTACTAGTAGTTATCATTTCAATCAATAAACTTTATTGTTACCTTCTATTGTCTAACTACACTATGTGTAATGATCACTCTTACATATGTATCTGATGACCAAGAATTCTTTAGAGAAATGAATCGTTAGAGTCCTATTGTTAGTTCATTAATTTGATATTGATGTCAATGAAAACAGGAACTGAGAAAGGCATTAAAGATCATTTATAACTCATAGATCATGAAATAAGTGAAAAAAATGAAATTCATAAATTCATAATTTCCTAATGAAAATATCAATCCCACTAGGACAATCACAACATGGTAAAATGGTTTCTTCAATTAGTTAGCACCACGTGTGGTACATCATGAATTTTTAGAGGAGTATAGGTACATATTTTTTAATAAGGAACACCGTTATTACCAGGATGATCCATTACATTTCAAGGACTATGAATATGAAATATTTAGAATATTTACATTAGAAAAATAAATTGATATTCATTTGAATTATTTCCATACTAAAGATTATGGAGTTCACAATGTTATTAATCAAAAAATTAGAAAAGTGTCGAAATGGTGTTTTTAAAGGCCCACCGTGCATCATGTTTTTCATGAGTATTTCTTAAATAATAATAAATACCAATGAATTAGTGGCATATATTAGAGTAGTGAGATTCTAAAGGATTCATTCATGGGAATTTAATATTTTTAAATACAGGTAATCAACTACATGGTTAATTTTCCTATATCATTTTGGATATCATATATCCAAGTCCATTTTTAATATATATAAAATTTGGTAGAAGATGATGGATTTTAAGAAATATATCATGTTGTTTTCCTTTAATTTTCAATCTAATTTATTTTAACCTATTTGAAATTATAAGGATCAAATTCGTTGGCCAAGGTACCAACTCCCACAATTACATCCTTATGAAGCTAAAGAATTTATTATATTTAATTTGTACATGATGACCCAATAACATCTATAGACCAACAACCAAGGTAATGTTTCAAGATTTTTATTTGGGGAATTTTGAAAAAAAAGGGAGTACCTAATGGAAAGATTGGTTAACCAACCCTAATGATTCAATTTTTCCTTACAAGACTGAATAAAAACACTTATTTGAATTTATCCACAATACTTGGTCATAGAAAAAACATTTAATATCCAAGTATAACTATAACACATTGCTTAATGGCATTCAAAGAAGATGAATTTTGATATAATAACAAACTAATAAATTCAAATTATGTGTATGAATGATTTTGATTAGTTGAGAAGGAATGTGTATGATAATTCATTGATTTAAAAATAGAATACTCAATCCTTGAATATTTAGAGAATTCAATAAATGAATTTTCCACTAGTTGGTATAGTTTATCTATACAAGTCAGGACAAAGGGTCAGGATTGGAATGATCAAATCAATGTGGTCAGATCCTTGCACCATTAAATAATTATATCCCCTTGGTACCATTGTAATATATGATATGAAGATTCCTCTATTTAGGTTTATTGATAAACACATTAAATTTGACAACCGGGTCCCGGTGACAGCACAAACACCCCGCCTTAATAAGGCTGTCGGGTCCTGGCCTACCAGGTACCACTAGTTGCCCCCGCAGACATGTGGGGCCCACCCTACGGTCCACCCACTTGCCTGAACGGGTCATCAGACTAATGAAAGTACCCACAAGCCAACACATGTCCTTTCCAGTGTGCTTTTTTCTCACTCACACACATCCTAGGAAACTTCATATAAGGTCACCCATCCTGATCACTACTCCAGGCCAAGCACACTTAACTATGGAGTTCTAATCAGGTAGGCTCCCGAAAAGGAAGGTGCACCTTGTTGACATGAGTCTTATCATTAAGCCATTTAACCCTTAGTCATTTTGGGGTGTTACAATCACACCCCCCCCCCTTAGAGCAAAATGCCCTTGTTGCGGGCCCTACATATCAACCCAAGGAGTGCACCACACTTAAGGTTGGGTACCAGCTCTAATAACAAATGTGACAACCAGGTCCCGGTGATAGCACAAACACCCAGCATTAACAAGGTCGTCAGGTCCAGGCCTACCAGGTACCACCAGTTGCCCCCGCAGACATGTGGGGCCCACCCTAGGGTCCACCCACATGCCTGAACGGTTTATTTGACTAATTACAGTCCCCACAGGCCAACACATGTCTTTTGCAGTGTGATTTGTCCTCACTCACACACATCCTGGGAAACTTCCCAGAAGGTCATCCATCCCGATCACTACTCCAGGCCAAGCACGCTTAGCTGTGGAGTTCTAATTAGGTAGGCTCTCGAAAAGGAAGGTTCACCTTGTTGACATGAGTCTTATCATTAAGCCATTTAACCCTTTATCATTTAGGTGTGTTACATTAAACATTTATACAGATACGATACACTAGGAATCATTGAATCTGTTCATTTAAAATGAGAGTGATCTGATCAAGTCAAATACATTAATCATTCTGCTAATCAAGAGGAAACCTGACTGCTCTGACATTCCATTATCTCTATTTGATCTCTCTCGCTCTCTCCCCTAGAGTGTAGTTGAAAAAAATGAATCAATCCAACGAATATAACATGAAATCTTATTTACAATTTGAAGTACCCTACTTTAATGACCGAGAGATGATGGTTAAAACTCTTATTCAAATTAGAGGAAATCATCATCATGAGATGATCTAAATAGAAATGATTCAACAAAAGTTACCACATGAGATGTGTTAGATATACAAAAAGGACAAGAAACATCCCACTGATTTAATTTCTATAGAAACGGATAAGGGGGTTTGTAACACCCCATGATTTTATAGTACGTTATCTCTTCAAAGTAATTCAACAACATCCACAACACGCAACAACGAGTTTGAGCGCACCACAGAATGCAAAACTAGCCATTCAAAAAGCAGTTATGAATAGTGTTAACTGAATTTTGAATTTTATATACACTTTAAAATTTTAGAATCCTTATTATGTTCTTCTTAGACATAATACAAGAACAAATTCATTTTTTCAGATAAAAGATTAATATTTCAAAAAATGAAATTTTACGTCATTTTAATGTTGAACACTTATTAAATACAATATTTTGACACTTTTATATATTTATTATTAAACAAAATCTTTTTCTTTTGAATAGGAACATAAAAAAAATTGATAATTTTTTTTTGTTTTTCTGAAAACTTTCATATTGGGGTCAATATTGAAAAATAATAAATTTTAAATGAAACCATGTTTTTTAATAAAAATAATTTAAATTGATCAATTAAATATTCGAAGGGTTAAAAAGAATAAATAGATTAATTATTTATCACTTAATAAAATTTCGATCATTATATGTAAATTTACATTTAAATTTGACATAAACACATGTCAATATTTTGATAGTTTCTAGTTTTTAAAAAACCCTACTTTTTAGTTTTGACAACGAGAATTAATTTTAAATTAATAAATGCAAAATCTATGTTTTGAATTTGGTAAAATATAGTTAATTTGTGAATTCAAAATATAAAAAAATATCATAGGGTAATGTTTTAGTATTTATCTTAAAACATTTAATTTATTATGATTAGTGAAAAACATTGCGTTATGGTTTAAAACTGACATTTTTTTTAAGTTATTAGTTATTTTATTTTAATTTAATTTAGGTTAAAATAGATACAAAATACCTATATATATTAAATGTAATTAATTGGATTCTTTTTATAATAATTTTAGATATATAAAATTTTATTTATCTTATTACCATCTTTTACCCACCCTCTAAAAGCATTTGATTATTTTTGAAAAATATAATTTTATCACTTCTGTTAGTTGAATTAAATTAATACGAGAGACAATATTATCCTTGGGAAGTAAACTATGGTTCAATAAGATGAAAATATTTTTTTTGAATAGTAACTTTTGACTTTTATTTAACATGGTTAAAAGTAAATAGGGTAATTAAGGGTAAAAAATTTATTATAATTACACTAAAACATGTTCTAATTCTATTGGATAAGTGTAATTCGACCAAAAGAATCCTTTGGAATTAAATATTATCCTTTAGGTGCACTTGAATTATATTTGGAAAATTATTTTTATTTAATTTAATGAATAGTTATATGTGTTAAATTCAAGTTTTCATAATTTTCTTTATTAATATAGGGTTATACATACGTCAATTTTGACTATAAATATTCATTAGAAATATAAAAATATTTCCTAGATAATAGTTCTTTATTTCTACATTTTATACTTTAAATAATTATATTTTTTTATGATACAATGATGATACAATAATTACCTTATAAATAAAAGATTAAAATAATTGATATCGAAAATACCCAAATAAATGTAAATTGACACTATTAATGAATTCCACTAATTTTATAGGTTTATATGGAATGTTAGGGTTGATTCAATACATATTTTATATACATAATCTTGGTTTTATGATTTTAGCGAAAAACAAATACCAAATAGTGTCAAAATTGATAAAAATAGTTTTTAAATTAAATACTATATTATTGGTTGATATAAAATTTTAAAAAAGTATAAGAATAAAAAAAAAGGGATTAAATAATATTATATATGTCATTATTGAACCACTTGAGGTTCTATTGGATGTTTATAATATGTTTATTAACCATAGAGTGTAAGAATACAAGAACACACGATAAAAGATAAATTATTTAATTGAAAGTTAAATCTAAAAGATATGGTGAAAATTGTAACCTAAATTGTTTAAAACCATTTGGTTGATTGGATTTTGACCCATCAACACCTTATCCTCAAAATTAATCTTTTTGGAGGCATTATAAATAGTATATGAATTTATTATAAAAACATTTTTCATTATTTTCCTAAGGTACCCCTCACCCCTCTGATAAAAGGGAACTCCCCCTTCTCTCAAATTCACATCTTCAAAGCCTTTTGGATTTTCCAAACTCTACCCAAATAACCTCGCAATAATAATCCCTTAATACTAGAGGCCTTATATTGGTCATAAAACCATCCTATGGAGACCTTTTGATCAAATCAAAAAAAAGAACCTGAAAAATAGGTAACTATTTCATCCCCACTTTTATGTTATTTTATTCTTCCACTTCCTCTTTCGTTGTTGATTCCATTCTTAAATAATAACTCCAGTATCATCTATATACTATGATGTTATTATAAAAATGGTAAACCATATTCATTATATTATACATCATATTAATGAAAAAATTACCATACATGCGTACATACTGCTTACCATCTCCATGTCGTGGTGTAGTTTTCATTAAACACTTCACTCTTTGGATGGGTAAAATAATGAGTATAATTGATGTAAATAATAAATATAACATATTAATGATTCATTATATATGATATATCATCAAATTAAATACAATATAATCATTAATATAATGATATTTTTTCTTGTTCATACATATGGATTACCATTTCCACAAACTTGATGAGATCCATTTCCCTGTTGTATCCATTCAACAATAATATTAATTTTATAATTAAAAATATTTTTTATGAACATAATATCAATTGGGATCTGAATCAAATACAGACTATCCATAAAAAACATGGCTTATGTAACAAAACATTTAATGGAAAATGAATCAGTTGACACCTGAAATGGTGATAATTCTAAAATAGTATCAACAAAGAAATATTAGATGATGATATATGATATCATATATATATATATAGTTCTTGTATAATTTAATAACAATGTTTTAATTGGTATATAAGAGGTTAACATACCATCAACTAAGGCAATGAAAAAGTTAAGGGTTAAATCCTCACACTCATTTTTATACGAGATTTTTTATGTGTACGTATTTTCAGGAAAATATTTATTATTCATGACCATATTTCATAAAAGACATTTAAAAATGATTCTTTTAAGTTACTATATAACTAAAACATAATTTTAAACTTTTTAAAAATTTATTCTTCTAAATATTTCTCATTAATTTCCAGTTTTTCAAAATGGTTTTCATGATTTATTTATATGGACATGATTGTTTCAAAATGTCAATACCTTTCCGAAGATTCGATGGTGTATGGGACACATTGATTAAAAAATATATTTAAAATAATGTCGTTTTTAAATGTGTGACATTTAAATGATATTAAAAAAAGTTATATTTCTCGCAAAAAAAATTACAGATCATTTTCAACAATGTCATCATCCTTTATTGGATATTATTTTTGATTAAGGATGATTTATTATAATACTAACTTCCATATTTTATTGAATGATTTATGTTGTGCATTACTATGGATGTGCTATTTTTATACCATGAATGGTTTATGGTTAATGTATTGTCATTTTTTATTATAGTTATAATACAAATGTTTCTATTATGTTTCAACCTTTTCATATGAGGAATTCCTGGACATTGAAGTAACGGGTGGAGCCCGCTATAGCTCCTCGATTCATCGGTAGGTCTCATGAGACAAACGATTGTCTTGGAACAAGGCTTTGACAAAATCTAATTTGATTTCTTGGCACAAGGCCTTGACTATGTGGTTATGATGCCTGGAATTATGCATTCCATTGTTATGAAATTGTCTATTGATATTACATTGGTTTATTAGAATAGTAGAATATTCTTGTGAATAATTAAATGGATGTGTTTTTATTTATATTTTCCATATTATGATTACGTTTATTTTCAAAAGGATTTTGTTTTTGTATTATACATTTCCTTAAATGTTTATGCTTATTTATGAAATTGTCCCCTATATTGTTATCCTTATTGAGCATCTGATCTCACCCCTTTCTATGTTTAATTTTCCCATGATGTGAAGAGATATATTATCACTGACCTATATGGATAGTCTATGGGATATTAATATGGTCAATGGTGAAAATGTTGTAGTTGTTTTTAATTTTATGATATAATTTTAAACTTATAAATGTATCTAGTACATCCATGGATACTAAAATTATCGGTCGTTCGGGATTTGATCCATTGTGATCATTCCAATGTTATGTAATAATGCACCGGCTCTGGGTAATTGGGGTTGGGGCATTACAGTTGGTATTAAAGGAAGTTTAGTACAATCCATGAAAACTATATTTAGTTAATCTCTGATTAGAGCTCATTACCCTAATATAGACTTTGAGGATTAGTATATAAGAACATCTATGAATTTAGGTAATGTATATATTTTGTGATTTTTCCAAGAAATAAATCCTTCTCTAGATTCAATGTGGTAGAGGTGGATCTGGAACAGATGTACCTAGGGGTAACCCGAAAACACCACTTTGAGCTTGACTCGAACGGGAACCAGTGCATGACAATGAGCCTTGTTGCACTCTTTGTTAACACACTCCCAGGGGGAATGCTTAGGATGTTTCACATTTTCATTTCAAACCAATATGAAGGATTTATGAGTATATAACTTCTCAAAGAAAATATTTTTATGATTATAGATTATTTCCATAAACTGGACAATTTACAATAGGTATTTTACAAGTTTGGAATTATTCATTGTGATTCATAAACTGACCTATTGTATGTCATTGTTTAGTAATTGCACTGAATAGAACTAATGGGAACTCATGCAATATGTATGATCCAATGAGTAAGAAGAATCATAGATTTCATGGAATCAAGCAAACATTTAAAAGGGAAATAGTCTCCCATGTATTCTCAACATATAATGAATATGTATCATATGTTAAAAAGATACGTAAAGAATTATATGAGTCATATGGCACTGTAGGGAATCAATAGAAGAAATGGATGGTATAGAGAAATATAGATAAAGGGAATAGTGGAATGAAGGTTTATCCCATAGGTGATAATTGTATAAGGAATCACCATGGTAAATTGTTGAAGGTAATGGGTGTTTGTAATAAGTGTGGTGAGAAGGCACCAAGTACAGGATTGCTAGGGTATGAAAAAGGGTTTAAATGTAAAATTATTCTTCTCTAAGGATTTGGGACACTACGTGAATCAATGACCCATCCATCAGAGTAACCCGAAAATGATTCTATTGTATAATAATAAAGATATGAAACTACCACAGATGATGAGGAATGACTTGTGTTGTTATGTTATTATAAAATCATTTTTTCTTTTCATTGTTTTATCGATTATATACAAGTTTTATGAATTATGGAAATAAATAAGGCTTGTAATTAAATACTATTACACTGAGGATTTGAGATTATATGGTTCTATGAAAAGTAACTCCAAAACAAGTTATGCATTTTGGAAAATTCATTGTTGCAAGAAAGTTAAACCATAATATGGTCCTGATAATGAGAAAGTAATTTTGGAATAATATATGGTTGATTTGGATAAATTATATTATATATTCTAGACTACCTTGGAACTGATTAATAGTTTTTTTATTTCATCATTGTTGGAGTATTCAAAAATTTTGGATGTGAGGATTATATCTAGAATTATATAAGAAATAAGGGACCATGAATTTAATAAATAATGTATTATGGAAATTCAGGTTGTTACCATGTTTTAAAAGAATACACAATGAAGGTTATTATGTGGAAAAATAGATATTCATTGTGTTTACCTTTCTTATTAATTTTGGACTGTATGTTTGGACAAAAGTATTTTGGATAAATAAAAAGTTTGGAATGTATAAAGTTTTATATTGGATACTATTTTTAGGTTAAAGAATATATTATGATTATCATTGCATTGTTATAAAATGGATAACTCGGAGGTCGGGTGACAAACTGTCACGTCCGACAAGGCCACGAGACTTGAACCAGCTAACGAAGGGAGACAAATGTGCATCACCTACCACTAGGCTACGTGATTCCCTGGTTATCGTAATGTAGTTTTTTATAAATAGTCTGAAAAATGAATTATAAATTCATTATTTTTGTAACCCTACATGATTACGATAAATAGAATATTTTTGAAATCTATTATCTTTTGGAGTGAATGATTAGTTTGAGGTAGGAATTAGTTGAAGGATAATACTATACATGTCAAGTATAAATATATAAATATATATATATATATATATATATATTCCTCTTATTTTATGAATAAATTAATTCTTATACATTAGGGAAGGGATCTTAAAACCAAAAATGTGTTATCCTAATACCTTATGCTTTGTTGAACAGAAGAAATTTTTAATCATCACAGATTGATGCCATTGAGGCCTTCAAATTTACACTTGTTTGTTATTTATGACCTCAATCACTCCCTATAAACAATTACATTTTTACTCTAATTATGTATCCCTAATTTCCACTAACGTTCTCCAAATTGATATCACAATTTTCTGGCGACTTTTCATTTCCCTTTCCCTCTTACTAAGACTAAATTTTATTAACCCATCTTTCGATGTGGGTATTCCACAAAGGTATTTTTTAGTTTTATCCTTTTATTTTTAAAGAACAATTTAAAATTGTGAGGTCCCTATTTATTGAAGGAGGGGTGAATTTAACAATCCAAGATTTCATAGTACGTCACATCTTTAATGTAATTCAATAAATTTCCCAACACGCAACACCGAGTTCGAGCACACCACCACTTACCAAACTAGCCCTTAAAAAAGAGGTTATGAATAGTGGAAACTGAATTTTGAATTTTATATACTCTTCAAAATATTGAAATCCATATTATGTGATTTTTAGACAAAATATAATAACAAATTCATTTTTTCAGATAAATTAGTTATAATATAAAAAATTAAATTTTAGTTCCATTTAATTGAGAACCCTTTTTAAATACAATATATAAAGCTTTTATATATTAAATAGGAAAAAATAAAATTCTTCATTATAATTGGTAGATAAAAATTTATTTTTGATAAATATTTGTTGTTTTATTTGATAACTTTCATATTTGGTTGAATAGTGAAAAATACCAAATTTTAACTGAAAACATCTTTTATAATTAAAATAATTTATAGTGATCATTTATAAATTTTAGTATTTTTGAAGTATAATATGATTATATTTTTTCATTTTAATACATTTTTTGTCATTTTAAGTAATTTCACTTTTATATTTGACAGAAACACATTTCAATCTTTTGATAGTTTTTAGTTTTTTTAAAACATTAATTTTTGTTTTGACAACGGAAATTAATTTTAAATTAATAGATAAAAACTGTATGTTTTGAATTTTTTAAAATAGAATTAATTTTTTAATTCTGAATATCAAAATTATATTAGGGTGAATTTTTGATATTTTTCTTAAAACATTCAATTTTTGATGAAGGGTGAAAAAAATTGTGTTATGGTTTAAAACTAAATTTTTATTTAAGTAATTAGTTATTTTATTTTAGTTTATTTTAGGTCAAAATAGATACATAATACCTATTTATGTTCATGTAATTAATTGGCGTTATTTTATAATACGTTTAGATATATAAAATTATAATGATCTTTTTACCGTCTTTTACCCATCTTTTGGGAGCATTTGAAAATTTGAATAAAAAATAATTTTACTACTTATGTGAATTTAATTTGGAAACTAAGAGAGATATGGTTAACCTCATTATGTAAAATGTGGTTCAATAAGATTAACTTAATTTTTCGTGAATAGTATATTTTGACTTTTATTTACAATAGTTAAAAGTATATAGTATAATTAAGGGTATAAATGATATTATAATTACCATAAAACATGTCATAATTATATTGGATAAGTTCAATTCATCCAAAAATAACCATAGGAATAAAATATGATCCTTTAAATCCACATTGATTAGATTAATAAATTTATTATTATTTAATTTAAAGATGAGTAAAAAGTGTTGA
Source organism: Viscum album (assembly GCA_963277665.1). NCBI lineage: Eukaryota > Viridiplantae > Streptophyta > Magnoliopsida > Santalales > Viscaceae > Viscum > Viscum album. Next base: position 301,086,021 of record OY728126.1, read on the forward strand.
ATTCATGTTTTCAAAACTAAATCATTTTTAATATAGGGTTATAATTTAGGTGAATTCGATTATAGGCCATAATTAGAAAGAAAAAAATATCTCACAGATTATAGTATTTTAATTATAATTTTTAGACATAAAATAATAAAATTTACATATGATAATATGATGATGCAAAAATTACCTTATTAATAAACAATTAAAATAATTGATATTATAAATTCTGAATAAATTTAATTTGGTTATTTTTATAAATTACACTAATCTTATAAGTTAATATGATATGTTATGGTTGATTAAATATATTTTTTTCAAAGTAGTCAGACTTGAATGATTTTAACAAAAAACAAATACCAAATAGTGACAAAATTGACAACAAATAATTTTTAAAATAAATATTATATTATTGGTTGATATAATATTGCTAAGTTCTAAGGTTCATCCATAGTGCATTAATAATATTATATATGTCATTAATTAACAACTTGAGGATCTCTTGGAAGTTTAGTGTATGTTTATTAACCATACGTGTAAGAATACAAGAAGACACAGTAAAAGATAAATTATTTAACTAAAAGTTATATCCAAATAATAAGATTTATATGGTAACCTAAACATGTATAAAGCCAAATGGTTGAGAGTATTTAGACAAGTACCCACCTTATCCTCGAAATAAATCATTTTGGAGCCATTATAATCTGAATATGAATTTATTATAAAATAAAATTTCATTCTTTTCCTTAGGTACCAATCACAAATATTATAAAGGGAAAATCCCCCTTATCTCACATTCACAACTAAAACTCCATTTGCCTCAGCCAAAATCATCTGAAATATCCTCCCAATTGTCCTACTTAATCTTAGATGCATTATTTTTCTTATAAATCCATCCTTTGGATCCCTTTTGATCAAATAAAATGGAAGAACCAAAAGAATAGGTAAATTTTTCATTACATCTTTCACGTTCTTTTCTTCATCCACTTACTTTTTATTTGTTTTTTTCATTCTAAGATAATAAATCTAGTAACATATAAATACTATGATATAATTATAAAAATGGTACAACTATATTCATTATTCTATCAATCATATGAATGAAAATGTTCCCATACATGCGTACTTATGTGTTACCGTCTCCACGTCGTGGTGTAGTTTGTCATTCAAAACATCACAATTTGGATGGATATAATAATTGGTTTAATTGATGTAAAAGTAGAATATAAAATTTTATTGATTATTTATATATGATATATCATCCAATTACATATTATCTCACCATCAATATAATGATATTTTCACTCATGTGTACGTACGAATTACCATCTCCACGAATGCGATGAGATTCATTTCCCCTTAATATTCATTGAAGAATAATTTTCATTTTATAATTAAAAATATTGTTTATGAACTTAATATAATTCTGGATATGAATCAAATAAATCATATCTATTACAACCGCAGCTAATGTAAAAAATCATATAATGGAAAACAAATCAGTTATCACCCGAAACGACTATAATACTAAAATATTTTTAACAATAAAATATTAGAAGATCATATATGATATCATATTTATGTATATAGTTGTTTTATAATTTATTAACAATTTTTGAACTATTATACATGAATTTAACATACCATCAACTAAGGAAAAGTACAATATAAGGATTAATTCCTCAATATCATTATTATCCAAGATTGTTTATGTGTAAGAATTTGCTGGGAATAATTTATTAGTCAGGTTAATATTTTATAAAAGACATTTAAAAATGATTGTTTTAAGTTATTCATTAACTAAAACATCATTTTAAATAATTTAAATATTTATTCTTCTAAATCATTATCATTAATTTCTATGTTTTCAAAATTGTTTCAAGGATTTAATTATAAGGACATGATTTTTTAAAAATGTTAATTCCTTTTAGAAGATTCTATGTATTATGGGACACTTTGATTCAAAATTCTATTTTAATTAACTTCCTTTATAAATGTGTGACATTCATATGATTTCAAAAAAGGGATATTTCATGAAAAATGTTTTAAATATTATTTTCAATTATGTCAGCATCCTTTATTGTATATTATTCCTGATTATGGTTGATTTATTATAATAATGTCATCCAAATTTTATTGAATGTTTAAATTTTTTGTTTGAATATGGATGTGTTATTTTTATACCATTCATTTTTTATGGTTAAAGTATTTACATTTCTTATTCTAGTTATAATATCCATGTTTCTATTATGTTTTTTCCATTTAATACGAGGAATGCATTGGACATAGTGAGTGACGGATAGAGCCCGCTATTTCTCCTCAATGTTTTAATAGGTCTAATGAGACAAACTAGTGTATTGGAACAGGGGCATGACAAAATATTATTTTTAGTCTTTCCACATGGCCTTGACTATGTGGTTATTAACTATGGAATTATGTATTCCATCATTATCAAATTGGCTATTGATATTGCATGTTATTATTCTACTAGTAGAATATCCATGTGAATATGTCAATGGTATAATTTAGATTTATATTTTCCATATTGTGATAAATATTAACTTCAAAAGGCTTGTGATTTAGTCTTATACATTTACATAAATTTTTATGCTTATTTATGAATGTTTCCTATATTTTGTTATCCTTACTGAGCATCTGAGATCACTCCTTTACATGTTTTAGTTTTCATAAGATGCGGAGAGGTATATTATGACTCTCATGTAGGGATAGTCTAACAGATATGAATATGGTCAATTGAGATAATGTTGTTGTTGTTTTTAACTTTATGATGTAATGTAAAACATACAAATGTATGTAATACTGTCAATGATACTAAACTAATCAGCCTTTTAGGATTTGAATCATTGTGATCATGCAAATGCTATGTAATAATGTACCGGCTTTAGGTAACTGTGGTTGGGGCATTACCAGTTGAATCTAATGCAATGATATCAGATTTTGAAAGATATACCACTAGCATAGATAATAGGTCATGGAATTCTAATCCAATCAACCTACCTATTTGACCATTGTATATCATTATGGATGAAGACCTATGAAATAGTTCGTATATAGATGAAAATCCATGTTATATTTCCTTTTATAAATTTTTCATAACTTATAGTTTTTTAATAAATAAACATAGCTTATCTGTAATTTTATATTAAGCTACCAATAACATTTATTTGACTTGTTATTCTCTCGTGTATTTTCATTAATCTACATGACTGATGGTGGAATATATAATATATGATCCTCGTTTCTGTTATCAATTTTTAGAATTTATAGGAACATCATTTATGGGGCTTCATCATATATATGACACATTTTACTGTTGATTTACACATACTGAGGTACGTATATTTCTATCTTATTATCTGATTCCAAAAACAATATGTTAAATCTATAACTAAAAAATGAATATTTAAGGGTAAAAAACAATAATATAACATATGTACCAACAATAATGATGCTTTATTATATTCATAAAATGGTAAGTGAAATAAAAGAAATATCCCCAAGTAGTTTAAGCACATGATTAATCATTGGAATGCATTTATTCATGGTACCCTAATTTAAATGATTCGTGATACAAGTGCATTCTTTGAGTTTTTTGGTTAATAGTTTATTTGTTACACACATATTTTCACTCATTTTTAATTGTACTATCTAAAATTATAATTTGATACAAATGATATTATTTTCCACTTTTACAAAAACTCATGTTTCTCTTTTTCATGAGGTAATGTCACACATGTCATTAATTTTATAACATTACATGTCTTCCATCAATGTGATAGAAATTTTGGGAGGTTCACAAAAATGCTGAATGGAATTTTTTTGAAACTATTTAGACCATTTAAAAATTTTATCAAGATATAATATTTCTCCATAATATAGATCTTAGATTCCCTAAAGACTGCATTTTTAATATGAGAATATATACGATACCTTCTATACCCATTTCTTGAATATTTTAATGATTATTATGATTTTAAGTGTTTGGGGGATTTCTTCATTGAAATGGTTGTGTGAGGGATAGTGACATATTTTATACACATGGATCCACATAGTCTATTCCTGATTATATGAGTTATACTTAAACACATCCACATTCATTACAAGAATATTGATGTGGGAATGTAAAATATTTTTGATTCCATCAATGAAAACCCAAGTGCTCACTACATGGTAACCCATACCTTTGGGGATACCTATAATGGTGATGAACCATTACTCTAATAGATGGATAGTTTTAAATATTTAAGAATATTATAAAGATTATAATGAGTATGATTTACTATGTTAAATTTTCATGGGATAGTCTTTTATTTATATTTTATGGGTTTTGGGCGATAATACCCATCATTTTTCAATATGTTTCGATTGTGTGAGTTTTCTCCTCAATAAAAAAAATTATTTAAAACAGTAGTGTGACCTTATAATTTTCATATTTTTTGGGGAATGAAATGATGTTAGTGTGGGGGAATAATATTTTATGGATATATTTTTATTCACCATTATCATATATTTATTTCCATATTAGTCCCTCATGTGTCTAAAAAGAATCAAACATGTTATTTATATGACCCATCATCAAACAACCTCAATGATAATTTATATTAATCTAATATCATAATTATTAGTTTATTATTTTTATTTAAATTAATGAATATTTCAAATTTATGTTCATCTAATGGTATGATTTTTCATATACAGTACTTGAGAATATCATGGAAATTTTTTTTTGATCAGATAGTCTGATAGGGAGGTTGGTCACATGATTCTTGGGGGTAGATATTTTTCATGTGAAGAATGTTACTAGAAGAAAAATCACTTTTGATCATACGAATATTAAAAAATTATTATGTTTATTTTTGAAAAAAAGACATTAAAAATTGATCTATTCATTTTTAAATTTTTGATATGTCTGTGGGTCCAGTTGTGTATTTTTTGATATCTTTCTTGAAATGTGAAAAATTTTATGATTCTATGATTTGATTCACATGGAAATCAATGAATTTTTAATAATTATTTAATTTATTTTAAATTGATTTTTCTAATATATTGTTATTTTTTCTAAGATATTTTTTACTTTTCAAAGTTGTTGTATTTTAACTAGTATTAGTTTCATTATTAGTCTATTAATATTTATTAGTATAAATTTTAATTTTTATGTTAATAGTATAAATTATAATTGTTTTTATCATTTATTAAAAAAAATAATAATTATTATTTAATAATTATTATTTAACATAATAGTAGTATATTGTTATATGTATAATAATAATTTTAAAATATATATCTTTGAGTATCTAAAATCATTAAAATATAAATATATATATATCTACACCTATATAAATTTAACTAATAATTATTCATTTATAATTATTATTTTATTTTATTTATATTTTCAGAGTATTTTTATTTTATATTTTTGTGTATTATTTATATTTTTAAATCATAATTGTTTTCCTATTGTATTTTTTTTATTTAACATTCACATAATAATCTTAATTTTCAATTTTTTAAATTTAAATTTTAGTTTTTAATTATTTTAAAATTGTTTTGAAAATATTTGGAGGAACATTTTCTATTGAAACTCTACATCTACATAGGAAAATCAACACTGATTGATGAATCTTCCATCTTCTCCCTCATAGCACCACATGTAGTAGCCTCCTCTCTACTGCATCAGTACAACCCAAATAAAATCTCTCCTCATTCCCATATCCCCTACAACCAACATTCATCATAAGAATTCCTCCTTTCTTATTATAGAATATGTCTCCCTCCTCTCTACATATCCACTACATAAAAACATATCTAACCTTCTATGACCACCATGACAAAATTGCCTCCACAACCCACGACAATATAATTCTTCTCTTGAACAATCACACACCATTGCACCATTGTCCTCCATATGCATTGCATCATCCCATAACCACTATCTCATCACCTTCCAACCTTCCATCACAGCTAACTTGATCCCACCTCTTGTCCTAGTTGCAAGAAACTACCTTCAATGCCAACTTCGTCTATTTTGGGTACACACGAGTGGTTCAATGAATATGTGATCACATGAAAAGGAGTATATTAATATTCAAATATAAAAAATTAACAATTTTCACAAAATGTTTCATACTGACAAGATCATTATTTTAGTAACATGGTTATGATTTTCATTCCTTACAATTTTATTACCATGATTATTTTTTGGTCATTATGTCATGTTAATTTTATTGTGTTTGAATGTTGACTAATGAATTGTATTTTTTCACATTCAACATTGGAGTCACTATTCAAGAACTAAATATGTGTTCTTTGATTGAAGTATTGTTCAATATACTGAATATTAATAAAAAATTATTATTACATATTTTTCTTTCTTCTTCATGAATTTAATGTTATAAATTCCTAGGGTAGTCTTCACATTTATAAGGCCATAAAATTTACTATATATAATAATTTCATTGAAATAATATGAGGATATTATTAATTATTTTTTTTAATTTATATAACATATTTTTTGGAGATATAGTACACAAACTTTCAGGTGTGAGTATTCGTAAGAAAACGAGTATTTTTCTCATGAAGTTGTTACTTGGTAATCACTGTGATGGGAGATGATGATATTTTACCTATAAATAGTAAATAAAAATCTTTTGGTATAATCAAATATTATAACTGAGATCATGTGTAGTGATACTTACAAATTGGGAATGTTATTAATGAATGTTTTGAATTGTGTAGTCATATATACTTCATAAACCAATATATTAATATTTCATTGTGAATTTGTACATGTTGGGTGTGTTATGAGTGACATTAAATTAATGAATAATTCTATGAAGGAATGTTACCTTCAATTTTCAAGGATGTTGGCCTCTCATCCCATTGATTGAATGAATTAATCATATTAAATTCTATATTCCTGGTGTAATGACGTTATTATTTCATACATTGAAAGAAAAACGTATTGATCAAATAGGTTGGTGACATAGATGTGCAACCTTATTATGTAAATATTATGACAAACAGATTATATTACACATTGAGCATTCATATGTCGTTTTTTTATTGCGACGTTATGTTGTTATATTGGGTTCCATTACATATTTCTATTAAAAATCATCTTCTTTTGGAATGCCATCATAATTCAAATGATACGAAATACAATGTGGTCACACATTAATTGTTTTCAATGATCTAGATTATTTTAAAATTTAATTTAATTATTTGAATAAATATTATTTTCAATATCAACGGACTATGTTATTCATGATTTTTTTTATTTAATGTATTTGATTATAAAAGAAGAATTTAAATAAAATATTAATTTTGGTGGTCTATAAAGTCTGAAAGAGTTCAAATAGACTAAGACAATATCTAGTAGAAAATGTTTAATAAAAAGATGGTAAAATAGTATTTTTTATTACACATGTTGGTGCACACCAAAAAATAATAATAATACCATTATTATAAAACATATGGTTTATTAAAGGGTATAATGTTAATAAATATAAAAAAGAAAATTAAATAATTATTTCAAACAATACTATATCTCTATATATAAATATTTATGAATATTGTTTGAATTAATATATCAATGTAATAAATATAGATAATCTATTCACATATAATTGTTCCTAGACACCTCCTTTTATCTACACGCCAAGAATGAGATATTCATGAGTGATCAACACAAACAACCCAAGACATTAAATTCACTATAATATCTCTCAAATATGGACAACAACATCCTGGAGATAAAAGAAATATATGACAATCACCACATTGAGGGATTCATTCCATTGATCCTAAAATTACATTGAAGGTAATCTGAAAGGGATTTTTGGAAAATCAGCACCATCAAGAATGAATGATCTTAAGACAATGTATTTGTTTCATCCAGTATTAAATAAATTAATTATAATGTTGATATATATGATCCTCACTCAGGGTTCTAGCAATATAAACATTAAATGGAATAATAATATATTTTTCACCACATAATGATTCCAATACTCTTGGAACCATCAAGTGGTATCATAGTTTTAATGTTAAAATTTATTATTATTTATTTAGTTGTTGATCTAGAAGAAATCATGGTTGAATTTTAATAACATATTATTTGCCTAGTACCATTTTAAACAATGTGATATTGGAATATCAATCAATCTTGTTTTGTGTTGCAATTTTTTAATGGTCTATGAACATTTGTTGAATGGTGGGGGATGCCATCAGAAACTATCAATTTTTTCGATGTGATAAGTTTATAGAGATTTTACTAAATATAGACCATTTTGGAACCCAGTAAAATGCACCTTGACAAGTCTTAGGATATGGAGTCGGTCACATTTATATTACATTTGGTTTACGTTGGGTGTTAACCGTCAAACCAGGAAACCAGTTTTTGAATTACACCATGTGTATTGTTGTTCCCCCATGTAGTCTACATGGGTTAGATATATAATTTAAAAAATTCATGTGGTCATTACACATGGTAAAACCACCTGATACTATGAAACTTTAGTGTTTATGATATTTATTATTTGAATACGGTGATGAATAAAATTACATCATCAATTTCTATATATGAGATACACGCTAAGAATCTCGGGAACTCTGTGTGTGAATACATGGTGTGTTTATGGAATTTACAAAGTGTGTAGTCTGGACGAGTCAGCATATAAAATCACAAAGATTAAAATATGATACAATGAAAAATACATACATGACATATAGCTAGATAGTATATAACTTTTAGTCTCCCAATTACTGGCATTATTATATTTCATTAAATTTGAAAAAATTGCATTAAAAACTTATTGTTTTGATTGTAACTATATGAGTTTCACTATTTGATAATAGTTTTAATCCATCAATAATTATTTATTAATTTAATGTAAAAACGTCCAACTATGGGTTATATTATATTTTCTCATTAATGCATTTAGGATGGTTATATACAATATAATATATATGGTCAGTGAGACAAAATATAATGTAAAGACCTGTAAAATTCAATGAATTTTTTTTCTTAATTTTCATTCGGATTTTACAAGAATGCAGTTTCTGACAGCACCTGATTCAGAGGCCCGGTGTTCCCAGAATCAATTTCTGAAGTTTGGCTCGGGTAGGTTCAGTGAACGAATGACCTGGTTTTTTCTAACATTTGAACATGGGCTCAGAATCGAATTCCGAGGGCACCGATGGATTCCCTGCACCGGTAATTGCTTAGGAACACCTTTTCTGGAGTTTTGTTTTCACGAGAGAGGTTGATAACAATTGTGGAAGTTAAAATTAAAATTTAATTACAATTTTTGTTTTCTCTAAGTGGATTTAAGCTTTGGGTGGATGTTGGGTAACAACCCAAATTCCCTTGGGAGGTTATGAGGGTGGTGGGGCCCACACGAACCCCACCCCTTCACATTCCTAAACTCCCTCAACTCACATTTAAATTTGATAACATAAGTTTTAATAACATATGATATTAATGAAGTGTGTTTAATGTGAGTGTTTGAATTTCAAGCTAATGTCAAGTTAATAAAATAAGTGTGGGCTTATTTTATTAAGGTTTGAATTCTTGTTGTGGAGTCTTTGGGAGAAAAGGCTAAGGAACTGGAGGAACTTCTACGTATTCGACGAAGAACATAAAGAACACATCGATCTCCAACGAAGAATGCCTAGTTCTCAGAATCCGATTACGTGACGTCATATACTACGACGATGACGACGTCTTCTTTCGCGACGTCTCTCTCCGCGATGGATTTTCCATAACGAATCCTTGTTCGACGAACCTCCGTTCAAGCTACACTTGAGGTAGGGGTTTATGTGTTTATTCTTTTCATGTTTTACTCCCGTTCGTTATCCACATATTTTTGGACTGCATGATATCGATTTACAGGAGGAGGCCGGACCACACAAACATGGCCTCCCCCTCCCTTATTTATTTTTCTTGTTATTGTGGTACGAAGGGATGTGACGTGGTGTCTTCGCACCACACGGGATCTTGTGGCAAGGATTGTGTGGCGCCGTTGCACTGCGCCGTGAAATTGAACCAAGTCGTGGCGTCGTCGCGCCGTGTCGGCGAACCGCAAAAGCACCGCGGCCGGAGCGGGGCCGCGGCTGTCAGGACCTATCCTCGGGGCCTGTGCCGTGACTACCCCAAGCCTGCCTTCCATAGGCCAAGGGCTGGCGACTACCACCAAAGGCGTAAATCCCGATATCTTGGAAGGAATTGCCTTTATAAAAGAAAACAAGCACCACCGAGTAAGCAAGCGGAAAAAGTAAACACTAAGTATAAGAGGAGTGTTGAAAATTAAATGGGCCAGAATACAAATCAAAAAGAATGTACAACTACAACTGAACAAGTACAACAGAAAAGATAACAGCTGGAAGGATGGAACCGGATCCTGGGTCGTCTTCCTCAGATCCTACCTGAAGGGTAGGTACAGATGGCGCAGCTCCTGGTCGTCCACAACGGATCCTACCTGAAAGGTAGGTACAGATAGCCTCCTCCACGCACTTTCCCGTCAACCACCTCTGTGTGTCGTCCCGTCGTGTAGTCCATCTCCAGGTACAAACTCGTCGTGTAGTCCACCTCCGGGTACTGACTCGTCGTGTAGTCCACATCCAGGTACTGACTCGTCGTCTGCAACCAACACAACGAGTTTCGGGCATAGCCCTTGCACGGGTGAGTATAATGATACTCAGTAGGGACCATGAGACCCTCATGGTCTCAATAAAACAACAAGGATAACCACAAAGAATATCTCAACAGATAATCTCTACTTAGGTATATGCCCATACATATACCTAAGTTATCATGTAACCCATCTCAATCATGAGAAACACAAGGATTTTGAAATCAACTGATAACCACTACCCCGGGTATATGCCCATAAATATACCTATGTTAGAAAGTGACCCATATTAATCATGAGGTAAACACAAGGTCAAAAGTCTCAGCTCAAACCAGGATTTTCATTATCGAAACCATAACTGCTGAAGAGATCCCTCTCTGGAGTGTACAATCATCATGTCATGACTCTGAGGTACTACTCACTAACCTAAGACTGCTGAGGTACTCTTCCTGTCGAGTACTGCGGGTTTGTGGCCAACTACCGGGTGCTCCGTCCGCTGAGGGTCTGTTGCCAAATACCGGGCGCTCTCCCTAATATCCTACAGAGGTACTCCTCCGGTCGAGTACCGCGGGTCTGCGGCCAACTACCAGGCGCTCTGTCCGTCATGGGTCTGCCGCCAAATACCGGGCGCTTCGTCCACTGGGGTAGTCGACTCACTCCAAGTCGAGTCGGTCAAGCAGTCGTCAGGTCTCAGTCATCTACATGGTCTCCGTACTCCGCTCGCTCGTCTCTGGGAGGGTCTGCTCCACGAGCTACAGGTCGATAATACAAGTATCTCAATGTCCCACGAAGAAGTATCTCAACGCACCGCCTCATCATAGGGTTTTCAACGCAACCGACGGCGTGTCAAACGGACACCCAGTCTGTGAGTTATTATCCTTTTCGTCCCAGGGGACCGGTTGGTTTCGTAAGCGAACCAACCTGGCCGTATCTCAATTGTACCCCGAAATCTCATAGGGTATAATCATAGGGACTGTTTCTCAACGTGATCACCAATACTGCTAACGGTTCATCAAACAGACGGCTCGTCTGAAAGATATCATATTTTTCGGTTCCAGGGGTCTGGTTGGATTTCGTGTACAATCCAACCCGGCTATAACCCAACTGCATCCAAAACTCAGGCGGAGGATGACCAAAGTTTTGTATCGTCAACAGGAACACAACGCAACAGACGGTGCGTCAATCGGACGCCCGGTCTGAATGTTATTGGCTTTTTCTTCCCAGGGGCCCGGTTGTTTTTTAAGTCAAAACCAACCTGACCGTACTCCAACTACGTCCAATCCTCGAGCGTAGTAAGCCAAAAGATCTGGTTTACTTAGAGAAATCCACCAAAGTTGATGGCACGTCAATTGGACGTCCGGAGCTCAAGATATGAGTGTTTCCGCTCCGAGGGCTCGGTTGGTTTCGTGTACGATCCAACCCGGACGAACACAAAGTTTTCCGAAAACTTGAGTGTGATATACCGAAACGACCGCCTCGATCCAAGGATCGCATCACCGCTGACGCCGCATCATTCCGAGGCCCTTAGATCATGTTACAACCAAATGACCAAAAACGGTCCGAAGACGGGGGGTCTGGGCCCGGCCGACCCGGGCCGACCCCCCATGGGTCGGCCGAACCGGGGTGACCCGACCGGGTCCGACCCGGCTGGACCCAGTCCTGTGTGGCCATGGCACGGCCCGGCCGGTCGGACCAGCCTGGTTCGGCTCGGCCGAGCACCGCAGCCGCGTGGCGCCATCCCCGTGGGTTGAGGAAGCCGCAGCCCTCGAGGGGCCGCGCTGGACTAGCGGACGCGGCATGTCGCCGCGTCCCGTGCGTGCGAGTCGGACCCGCACAGTCGCGGATCCGTTGGCCGCCACCGCCGCGGCTTCAGCCGCACCGGCCCTGTCCGGTGGCGCGCCGAGGAGCCGCTGCCTCCGGCCGCCAGCGCCATCGTTAGCTTCCTCGGGCCACCGGAGTTGCTCTGGTGGTCCATTTTCCTTCTCGTCTGCGCTGTTGTTCCTCCCGGGATCTGTTCTTCACTTCGGAATCATCAAATCCCCCTTGCGTCACGTTTTTCTGTTGCCCGCCAAATCCGCACAACTACGAAGAACGGTGGAGGGTTGTCGGGCCGTGTTCGTTTGGCCCGCACCCTCCGCGTTAGATAATAACTGTCAGGAAAATTAATTCAACACATGAAACAAAAATTTTAATAAATTAAAATTGTTCTTATGAAACCAGTTCTTTAATTTAAAAGAAACGATCACGAGAAAAAAAAATATTCACAACAACCCCTACCTCGTCAAGTCATCGCATGCGGGTTCTTCACAGATTTGATCATCACGGAAGGTGGCGATCGTCGCGTCGCAGAAGGCATCGCGTCGTCGCAGAAGGGTGTCACGTCGTCGCGGAAGGGTGTCGTGTCGTCGCGGAATACGGTGTGCGTCGAAAAACTCCGAGGTTCAAGAAGAACAAATTGAATTTTAATAATTAAATCAGTGCGTTGTTAAAAACCACAATGGAGTTTTAAAAGAAACCTGAAAACTCTTACCTCAAACAGAAGATCGAATATATCGTTGCGGACGAAAGAACATCGAAGAAGAACGTCACAGATGAGGAAACGTCGTCGCTGCGACACACGGCGTCACGTCGTTGATTTCCATGGTTTCGGCATTCTTCGTCGGAGGCTGACGTTCTTCGCGTTCCTTGCATTTTTCGCAAAGAAGGGTGAAGGCACAAGAATTCTGTCAAAAGCCTCCCAACGTGTAATCATCAAGATGTGGCATTGGTCTTATTTTATTACTACGCCAATGGATTTCAACCGGTTAAGAAACGAAAAAGAGATAAGTAATGACCCATTAATTCGTAGAATTAATTCAATGAAATAAACCGCCCAATTAATTGGTGCGTTAAGAAATTAAGAAAACGCGTCAGTTGACTTTCATAATGACAAGGTTTTCGCGGGTGCGTTACTTAGCAGAAAAGAAACGGCGGGGCTCGTGCGGGCCCCACCCCACAAATATCCTACCAAGAGGGTAGGATAATTTTGGATAACACTCTATCCAGATCAACTCAGCTTAATCCACATTTAGTGGCTTCAAGTGGCTTCTAAGTGGCTTAAGTGAAATAAAATAAAGTTTGTCGTACAATTATTTTATTTCTTAACATCAAGCCCAAAAATTAAAAACCACAGCCGAGAAAACGGAACTCCGGGAGAGGCGTTTCTAAGCAAGTATCAGCGCTGTGATTCCAAATATGACCTCAGAATTCGATTCCGAGCACCGGTTCAAAAGTTAGAAAAACTCGCTCGTCCGTTCACTGAACGTACCCGAGCCAAACATCTGAAAATGATTTCGGGAACACTGGGCCTCAAAATCAGGTGCTTTCAGAAACCAGGTTCTTGTAAAATTCCAAATAAACTTATGAAAAAAATTTATCTTGGAATTTATGGGTCTTTACATCAGCGGAGGGGTGCGGCGCCGTCGCGCCGCACCAGATGAATGAAGGTAGTGGCTGATACCGGGCCGCGGAGGAGCGTGGGAACCGGCAGCCAGAAATGAGCTGCCGGTGTCGGTGCAGGGAGGGGACCAGCCGTCGCCGATCCGTGGCAGCAGAAACTAGCCAGCCAAGCGGGCCGGCCGAACAATGGAAGGTCGGGGGTTACGAACCCCTGGCGGCGAGCTCAACGGCCCCCCTTAATTGGGGGTCGCAGTTACAAAACTAGGGGCAGCCCACCCCCCATCCCCCGCTCAACGGCTCGACCGTTTGGCCGAGTGCCTGGCCAGTGCGCTGTGCCCAGGCTGGGCTGGGATGTGCCAGCCGGGCTGGGCTGTGTCCAAGCGGGCCGGACCCAGACCCGGTTCGGGTTTACCCTGGGGGTATCGGGCTGGGTCGGACAGGGCCTGCACCCCTTAATATCAAATCTTTTCCGGTCGGACGTCCATAACTTGTTCTATGGGCCTCCGATCGATGCACAATACATTGCGATGCGATCCTTGGATCAAGATGGTCAATTCAGTTTATCGCACTCAAGGTTTCGGAATACTTTGGGTTTGGCCGAGTTTGTTCGTACACGAAACCAACCGGACCCTCAAAGCGGAAACACACATATCATGAGCTCCGGACGTCCGATTGACGTGTCCTCGATTCTGTTGGATTCATTTTAGTGAGATGGATCCTTTGGCTCACTCCGCCCCAGGTTTGGACGCAGGTGGAGTACGGTCGGGTTGGTTTTTCCTTAAAACCCAACTGGGCCCCTAGGACGAAAAAGCCAATAAGTCTCAGACCGAGCGTCCAATTAACACGCCATCTGCGACATTGAGTTCCTATTGACAAAACAAAACATTTGGATACATCAACTCTGGACTATGTGTCAGTTGATGTATCAGCCTCTCGGCACATGGAGCCACCCTCCCGAACGAGCTTGTTGTGTGCGGGAACCCTATAGCTGACTGCGTTTGCGACTGTGACGACGACGACGACTGTACAGAGATCCTTAGTGGATTCGACGGCGACGACTACAACACTCAGCAATCCTACGTGGATTAGTGCTACCGATACTGTGTGGGTCTGATCCTGTGTGGGTCAGCGCTCAGCGGTTCTGTGTGAGCCAACGCCTACAGATCATATGTGGGTCTGATCCTGTGTGGGTCTTTGCGGGGGTTAGTTACCTATCGATCCTGTGTGGGTCAGATCATTTGTGGGTCATTGCGGGGGTTAGTACCTATCAATCCTTTGTGGTTCCGATTGATTAGATGAATCGGTGGCAATATCTGATCATCTCCATCGCCATACGAAGAAGTATACATGTGTGAGCTGAATCCCGTTTTTCTTTCCTATGTGGATTGTGTTGTGCTATCCTGTGAGGATTTACATTTTGCATTCCTATGTGGATTGTGTTGTGTTATCCTGTTTGGTTTAACGTTTTTCTTTCCTGTGTGGACTGGGTTGTACTTGGGCTCGGATGTTGAAGCCGAACGAGAATTGATGACTTAAATATATGTATGGTCCTATACCTAAGCGGTGTCGTATGTTACTTAGTGATTGTATCTTTCCATTGTGGATTTTGGGAGACCATCAGGGGTCTCGGGGTCCCTACTGAGTATCTTATACTCACCCCTACATGGGCTATGCCTGCACTACATTGTGTTGGTTGCAGACGACGGATAGCGCTGATCGTGGTTGAGGCTTGCTGAGAAGGACTGTACCTGGAGGTGGACCACTGGGCGGGATGTACTCGGAGCGATCGGCTGGACCCGAGGAGCAGTGGAGGATATATGTACCCACCATTCAGGTGGGATTTCCAGTGGACAGCTCGATGTTGCGGCTTTACTTTTCAGTTGCTGTTTTCCATTACAGTTGTACTTTACTTTCAGTTTGGGTTTGTATACTGGCCCACTTACTTTTCCGCACATACTGTTCTACTCAGTTTTACTTAGTGTTTACTTCTACTTCTTTCTTTCTATGTCGTGTTTGTTTACTTTACAAATGCAATTCCTTCCCTTTTTACCAGGAATTACGCCTTGGTGCTAGTCGCCATCCCCTAACCATTGGAAGGCGGGCATGGGGTAGTCACGGCACGGGCCCTGAGGACGGGTCGTGACGAATTGTTTTCAAAGGAGTTCGGTTCTACCACAGAACTTGGGACACTGATCTTTTTCTATGTGAAGTAATAATGTTAAGCGTATTGGGTGTGGTTATCAGTCTAGGGAGTCTAGTGTCGGTGTGGCGGCCGACGTATCCTTACACCAGGACCCTGACTTCAGATTTATAACTTAATGCATGAAAACAATGATTGCATGTGTGCTTCATGTTTTCTTTGTGATTACTCAATGTCAGCTCACCAGGTATACTGTTTGACCGTGGTGCACCTGTTTCTTTTCATGATGGCCCCACGATGGCAGCCAACTATGGTTCCAAGAGTTGTGCGTGATGACAACCCCCCAAGCGACGAGTCCTCGGTACATGGCCCTTTGACAAAAGAGGCACCAGTGGTACCTCTAACCACCGAGCCACCGATGCTACCAGCCCCAGCCGCTGACGATGCACGTCACCTTAGTGCACTGCACGAGTTTCAGCGCCAAAGACCACCCAGGTTACGTGGGGAGACGGACCCCCAGGAAGTTGAGGACTGGCTGGAGGTAGTGGTACGGGTTTTCAGGTTAGTGAGGATAGCAGCAGACCTCATGGTGATCCTCGCAGCGAGCCTACTGCACGCGGCAACATGCAGATGGTGTAGCATGATGCTCCAGGTGCATGATGAGGAATCTCTCCGCTGGACCGACATTGAGAGCCTCTTCCACTCGGAGTTCGTCCCAGCCACACTCCGTGCGGTGCGCATCTAGGAGATTCTACAACTGCGGCAGGGCAGCTTGACGGTTGCCCAATACTCGGCTAGATTTATTGATCTCTCGCGCTACTCGATAGACATTGTACTGGAACATTTCTTTCGGGCTCGGACCATTGACTAGGGATTGAGACATAAGATCAGGGCATCGCTGATCTTCCTCACCATTCCGAATTAGGCAGGGGTACTGGAGTGAGCTCTTCTCATCGAGAGTTTTCTTGTTGAGTCTACACCAGCGGTGAGAGCTACCGCAGGGCGACACGTGGTGGAGTCTTCTGCAGCCCGTAGTAGACAGATGTCGCAGAGGTCGTAGCGGGCTAGGCCAATGGGCGGACAACCATAGGATACTGGCTCAGAGGTGCGAGGAACACGCATCAGAACCAGTCTTATGAGTGGAAGATAATGCTATGCATGCTACGGGCATGGCCACATGGATTGTGACTACCTGACCCTCCATGCAGAGGAGCAGCAGATGGTTGATGAACCACCTAGGAAGAGGTAGAGGTTCGACCATGGCGGTCAGCAGGGAGTAGGTGGACGAGGCCGAGGAGCTGGTCGAGTGGCAGGTGGTGGGTGACATTTTGAGGCTCTACCACCACCACCACCAGGAGTTCCACCCCGACCTCCGGGGAGAGCACAGCTTCAGGCAGCTGAAGCTTATGATCATGGAGCTCCAGAAGCGGGTGGACTAGTGCAAGACTAGCTCCATGCATAGAGGAATTTTCCCATAATGCTTTAGCTTTGTAGTTTGTGTTGCCTTGTGTCCTTGTACTTTGAGTTGACGTAATAAAATACACTTGTAATGGTGACATTTGCTTTCTTGTATTTTTTTTTGTTATTACTAAGAGGTGCCAGTAAAATACTATTGACTTGACCCTCACTTACGAGATTCTTACTGGAGGAGACCCAATGAACACACACGGATGCCAATAGTGTGACTCGACACTTGGAGGTGACAGTAACTGTTGGATCTCTTGGTAGCAGCGTCGAGGCCTTACGACGTCATCCATGCGATTAATTAACTAATCATGATGGGATTGACTGTATTAGGCAAGGAACATGGTTCATCCAAGGGATGAGGCCAGATTTCCCTTTTCTACAAAGGAGAAATCTTTGCAGCTTTGCAGAACGTTAAGGAGGATGGGAAAACACTTTGTGTGGTCAGACAGATGTCAGTAGAGCATCCAGGAGCTGAGACAGATATATGACCACTGCCCCTATCTTGAGGTTTCCAGAGGAGGGACTTGGGTACGTAGTCCACTACGATGCATCAGGGACCAGACATGGATGTGTCCTAATACAGGAGCGGGCAGTGATCGCCTATGGATCAAGTCAATTAAAGCCACATGAGCAGATCTACGCTACCCATGACCAGAAGTTATCAGCATTGGTATTCTCTATGAAGACATGGAGACACTATCTTATGGGAGAACACATTTCTTTCTATTATGACCATCAGAGTCTCAGGTACATCTTCTCTTAGAAGGACCTAAATATGAGACAGTGGTGATGGCTCGAGTTCCTCTAGGACTATGACTTTGAAATAGTATATACTCATGGGAAGGGGAACGTAGTAGCAGATGCTCTCAGCAGGAGGATGGTCTTTTATCAACATGAGGAGGCAGTAGAGTAGCTAGATGCCTTGCATATATCCTTCGTGGATAGAGAAGGAGCAGCCTTCCTTCAGTCACTCACAGTCACCCCACCACTACTGCAGAAGGTCAGAGAGGCACATTGTGGGGACACAAACTGTGACGCGGCGTGCACAGATATCCTCAGGACAGGCACCTGATGGTTTCTCCTCTGGAGCAGAGCACGCCGTCCTTTTCAAAGGACGTACCTTGGTACCAGTTTCATTACGGGAGGAGGTGCTGAGAGAGTTTCACACTTCTCCCTTAGTGGTACATCCTAGAGTGGAAAAGATGCACCAGGACTTCAGACGATAACACTGGTGGCCGGGCATGAAGAAGGCTGTTGGAGAGTTCGTTTCTCGATGCCACACCTGCCAGCAAGTGAAGGAATGGCATCAGGTTTCAGTAGGCTTGTTACATCCCTTGGAGGTCCTAGAGTGGAAGTGGGATGAGATATCTATGGACTTCGTGACTGGACTTCCACGCACTTCCAGATGTCACGAATCCATTTGGGTGAATTTTGAATGACTCACCAAGTTGGAACACTTCTTACCCATAAGAGAGCAGGGATCAGTGGAGAGCTTGAGACGTCTCTACGTTCAGGAGATTGTATGGCTTCATGGTGTGCCATCATCTATCATCTCCGATCGAGATGCTCGCTTTACTTCCCGACTTTGGAAGGGGTTGCAGGAGGTGTTTGGGACGCAGCTACGTCTGAGCACTGCCTTTCACCCTCAGACGGATGGTCAGACGGAGAGGACCATTCAGACTC
This sequence comes from Viscum album, assembly GCA_963277665.1. Classification (NCBI taxonomy): domain Eukaryota; kingdom Viridiplantae; phylum Streptophyta; class Magnoliopsida; order Santalales; family Viscaceae; genus Viscum; species Viscum album. Next base: position 301,105,386 of record OY728126.1, read on the forward strand.
TCGAGGACATGCTCCACACATTTGTCCTCGACATTGGTTGCAGTTGAGAGGACCACCTCACCTTGGTGGAGTTTGCGTACAACAACAGCTACCACTCCACCATCGGGATGGCACCATACGAGGTGTTGTACGACCGACCTTGCAGATCTCCTTTGTTCTGGATAGACCCTGGGGAGTCAGCAATTGTGGGACAAGAGATGGTCTAGGCCACGACAGAGAAGGTCCAGATCATCCAGGAGCATATGAGAATAGATCAGAGTTGGCAAAATTCTTATGCTGACAAGAAGGCGGAGACTACTAGAGTTCGAGGATAGCAACCACGTCTTCTTGCATGTCTCACCTCGACGTGGATTACGGAGATTTGGCCGAGGCGGCATGTTGTCTCCATGCTTCATCGGACCATTCCAGGTCCTCAACAGGATTGGCGAGGTAGCTTATCACCTGGCTCAACCACCTCATTTGCACTGGATGCACGACGTCTTCCACGTATCACAACTGAGGAGATACGTGCACGACCTGACGCATATCATTGACCATGGGGAGTTAGACGTTGATGATGGGGAAACTTTTGCGGAGGTCCCGGGGGAGATCGAGGATCGACAGGAGCGGGTCCTTCGTGGATGATCAATTCCTCTAGTGTACATTAGATGGTAGCACGGGAACCTCTAGGAGAGCACTTGGGAGAAGGAGGCTCAGATGCGTGCTCAGTACCCACATTTGATTTCCTAGCTTATGATGTATATTTACGGAGACATAAAGCCCTGAGATGGGAGTAATTTAAAGACCCGTAAAATTTAAGGAAATATTTTTCTTAATTTTCATTGGGATTTTACATGAACGCAATTTTTTGACGGCACCTGATTCCGAGGCTCGGTGTGCCCAGAATCATATTCCAATTTTTGGCTTGGGTACGCTCAGTGAACGAACATGCATGTTTTTCTACCTTTTGAACTGGTGAACAGTATCGAATTCCGAGGGCACCGATGGATTTGCAGCACCGGTAATTTCATAAGAACACCTTTTTTGGAGTTGTGTTTTCATGAGAGAGGTTGATAAAAAATGTGGAAGTTAAAATAAAAATTTAACTACAATTTTTATTTTCTCTAAGTGGATTTAAGCTTTTGGTGGAAGTTGGGTAACTACCCAACTTCCCTTCGGAGGTTATGAGGGTGTTGGGGCCCATATGAACCCCACCCCTTCACATTCTTTAACTCTCTCATCTCACAATTAAATTTGATAACTTATGTTTTAATAACTTATGATATTAATGATGTGTGTTTAATGTGAGTGTTTGAATTTCAAACTAATGTCAAGTAAATAAAATAAGTGTGGGATTATTTTATGAAGGGTTGAATTCTTGTTGTGGAGTCTTTGGGAGTAAAGGCTAAGGAACTTGAGGAACTTCTTTGTCTTTAACGCAGAACACGAAGAACACATCAATCTCCAATGAAGAACACCGGGTTCTCTGAAACTGGCTACACGACGTCGTATACCGCGACGCCGCCGACGTCTTCATTCACGACGTCTCTCTCCGTGACGGATTTTCCGCGATGAATCCTCTTTCGAGGAACCTCCGTTCAAGTGACGCTCGAGGTAGGGGTTTATGTGTTTATTCATTTCGTGTTTTACTCCTGTTCATTATCCACGTATTTTTGGACCACATGCTATCGATTTACAGGAAGAGGCCGGACCACACAAACACGGCTACCCCCCTCCCTTATTTATTTTTCTTGTTGTTGCGATACGAAGGGAAGTGACGAGGTTCTGTTGCATAGTGTGGGATCTTACGGAAATTAATGCGCGCCACCTTCGCGCCGCGTATTGAAATTGAACCAAGTCGCGGCGCTGCCGTGCCGCGCTAGAGAAGCGCAAAAGCACCGCGGCCAGAGCGGGGCCGCGGCAGAGGGGTGCGGCGTCGTCGCTCTGGACTGGATGATTGAAGGATGTAGACGATACCGGGTCATGGCGGAGAGTGGGAACTAGCAGCCGGAAACAGGCAGCCGGTGTCAAAGCAGGGAGGGTGCCAGCCGTCGTCGGCCCATGGCGGCAAAAACCGGACGGCCAAGTGGGCCGGACGGACAATGGACGACCGGGGGTTACGAACCCCTGCTGGCCAGCTCAACAGCCCCCCCTTAATTGGGGGCCATGGTTACAAAACCAGGGAAAGCCCCCCCCCCCCCCCCCCCCCCCCGCTCAAAGGCTCGGCCATTTGGCTGAGCGCCTGGCCATTTGGTTGAGCACCTGGCCAGTGCGCCCAGGCCGGGCCACGCCGCGCCCAAGCGGGCCGGACCTGCACCCGGTTTGGGTCGACCCACTTCGGGTCGACCCTAGGGGTATCCGGCCGGGTCAGACCGGCTCCGAACCCCTTAATACCGAATCTTTTCCGGTCGTACGCCCATAACTTGTGATACATGCTCTCGGAGCGAAAACAATCATATCTTGAACCTCGGACGTCCGATTGATGTGTCGTCGACTTTGTTGGATTCCTATTAGTGAGACGGATCCTTTAGCTTACTCCACCCGAGGTTTGGACACAGTTGGAGTACAATCGGGCTGGTTTTTTCTTTAAAATCCAACCAGGCCCTTGGGAAGGAAAATCCAATAACTCTCAGACCGGGCGTCTGATTGACGCACCATCTGCGACGTTGAGTTCCTATTGATGATACATAAATTTTGGATACATTTACTTTGGACTATGTTTCAGTTGTTGTATCAGCCTCTCAGCTCGTGGAGCAGACCCTCCGAAATGAGTTTGATTTGTGCGGGAACCCTAGATCTGGTTGTGTTTGCTACTGTGACGACTATACAGAGATCCTTAGTGGATTCGACGGCGACGACTACAAAACTCAGCGATCCTACGTGGATTAGTGCTACTGATCCTGTGTGGGTCCAATCTTGTGTGGGTCAGTGCTCAGCGGTTCTGTGTGAGCCAGTGCCTACAGATCCTGTGTGGGTCCGATCCTGTGTGGGTCTTTCGGGGGTTAGTTACCTATCGATCATGTGTGGGTCAAATCCTATGGGGGTCATTGCGGGGGTTAGTACCTATCGATCCTTTGTTGGATTGATGGATTAGATGAATCAGTGGAAATATCTGATCATCTCCATCGTCCTAGGAAGAAGTATACATGTGTGAGCTGAATCCCGTTTTTCATTCCTATGTGGATTTTGTTGTGCTATCCTGTGTGGACTTACGTTTTACTTTCCTATGTGGATTGTGTTGTGCTATCCTGTGTGGATTTACGTTTTTGCTTTCCTATGTGGTGTTTGTTAACATTACGAAGGATTTACATGTTGATTTCCTATCCTATGTGGATTTAAATTTTTCTTTCCTCGTAGGTTAGTACATGTGTTGGGTCAGGCATTTATTTTCTCAATAATGATACATGGAAAACATCGAGAACTTTGGAGAGACATGGTGGAATTTTCAAACGGTAATCTAAAACCCCAATTCATTCTGAAATTTTGAAAGGTCGGATGTACCTGGGACTCAATTTAATATTCTTACTGAAGTGTATAGCTCCCTTCCATGGAGATACCATCATGAAAACACGATCACATACCTGAAATTCCAAATACATCATTTTGTTATCAGCATATCTCTTTTTCCTACTATGATCTACTTTCATGTGGTTTTGGATAACCTTTACCTTTTCCATCATTTCCTCAAAAAGTTTTGGGCCTGCGAGTTTTCTTTCACCAACATCATCCCAACATGTTGGTGTGTGACATCTCTTTATATAGAAGGCTTCATATGGTTCCATCTGAATACTTCCATGGAAGCTATTGTTATAAGAAAATTCTATCAGAGGTAAATATTGATCCCACATACCTTGAAAGTCATGTGAGCAAGATCACATCATTTCATTTAAGGTTTTAATAGTCCATTCTTATTTTCCATTAGATTGAGGGTTGTAGGTAGTGCTCAAATGAAGTTCATTATCTGGGTATTTCTGAATAATTTTCCATAATATTGATGTAAATAGGGATCACGATCAGAAACATTCGATAGGGGTACTCCATGATATCATAAAATTTCATTAATATATACTTTTGATAAACATTCAACTGGTAAATCTTATCTTCAGTTCTTTGAAAGATTCTTCACACTCTTCTGTCCAAACAAATTTAACCTCTTTATGTGTTATCTTGGTTAATGAGTTAGCCAATCGGGCACAATTCTGAATGAAATGCAGATAATAACTTGGTAAACCAATAAAACTAAGCACGTTAGTTATACTCGTTGGTGTTGGCCATTATTGTATCTCTCTTGTCTTATATGGATCGACAGATATTCCATCCTTAGAGAAAATATGGCCATGGAAAGAAATATCTTGAAGCCAGATTTCACACATGCTAAACTTCTCATATAATTCATTTCCTCTGAGGGTTTTCGGAATTGTGTGCAAGTTATTTTCATGATCTTATTATATTTTGGAGTATACCGAGATATCATCAATAAATACAACTACAATTTCATAATGATATTACTTGAATACTATGTTAATTAGATCCATGAAAATATAAGGTGCATTAGTTATCCCAAAAGGCATTACTGTAAACTCATAAAGCATGTACCTGGTTCAAAATGCGTTTTATTGAATGTCTTCCATCTTCAAACAGAACTTATGATATCCAAATTGAAGGTCAATCTTTGAAAAATAATGAGTTCCAAGAAGTTTGTTAAATTAATCATTAATCTGAGGTAGGGGATACTTGTTATTTATTGTTATAGCATTGATCTCCCTGTAGTCAATTCGCAACCTAATAGATCCATTTTTCTTTTTATCATTAAGAACAAGGATCTCCATGGAGAAAAACTAGGGAGAATGAATTCCTTATTACTTAATTTCTCTATTTGTTTCTTCAGTTCCACTAACTCCACAGTGGCCATTCTATAAGGGATCATCGATATGGTTCTTGACATAGGAATTAAATAATTGTAAAACTCATCCTCTCGCACTTGAGAATGTCCAGGTAAATAATTTGAAAGAAACGTCAACATATTCTTGTACAATAGGAACATCCTCTATTTGAACATTATTTTCTTCACCCATAGTAATTTCATTCTCTTCCACCCAAATATTTTAATTTAGTTGAGATAGTGGGGGTGGATCTCTATAAGAATCAGATGGTGATGTTTCTGCTCTAAAGATAAGGTACTCTTTATCATTTTTGATGATTGTAAACTTCTTCTTATTATAATAATGTTTCACATCATGGTTCAATAGTGAATTTTTAACGAGGATTATATCAAATTTAATAATGGGTATGCCGATGAGATCAGTAGATAAATAAATTTGATATTCGTTATTGGGAACTGATTCAAAAAACATTGTTGAAATGACACTTCCCATAGGCTTTCTGACTGACAATTCCCTTGTTAAATCAATTTGGAAATATCTAATTTTTTTAGAAATATGGTAAGATATGAAACTATGCAATGATCTTGAATCAAATAAAGTATTTTATAAACACGATGTAACCATTAAATTACATGCAACCACATCTTTCGGAGCTTTATCCTCAGCGGTAGTGAATGCAGAATCTTTGCCTCGATCCCTTGGACTTTTCTGAGGAATTTTTTCCTAATACTTATGACATTCATTTGAATAATTCCCCCTTTGTCTACAATTTTAGAATTCCACAATGAAAACCCATTTCTTCCCCTAGAAATCACAATCTTGGTGGATTTTTTCACCACACTTGTAACAGACTCTCATTCCCTTTACGCGTGTACCAGGTTGTGTCTTACCACATTCATTGTAGGATGGATATTCAACATTTCCCTTCATCCCCTCATTTCCATTTCTAGATTGTTCAGTAGATCTGTTCTTCTCTTTCATTTCATTAAATTTGTAAGACTTAGAGAATTCATTTTCCATCATGATAGCACATGAGACAATGTTTCTATTTGACTAGAAGAATTACGAGACCAATTATCAATAGAGAAATGGTTTTAACCCAAAAATGAAATGATCAATCTTACTTCTGGGGTTACATATAATCTATATCATGCCTTTCTGACCATGTAATGTTAGACTCATACATTGCAACATTCTCATCCAACCACTACATCAGATTCAGAAATTTCCTTTTCCTATCTGTTCGATGGTCATGATGAAATAATTTTTCCAAGAAAAGTTCATTAAACTCTGTCCATTCCATACATGATACTTCTTCATCAACACTTTGTGTTTTGGATTAATGATCAGCATTGATCTGCATCTTCTCTAAGGCGATAAACTTCTATAATAACTTTTTCCCTTTCACTACTCCCCAAAGCATGAAATATTTTCTCTATGGAACTTATCCATTACTCAGCTACAAATGGATTTGTATTCCCATTAAATTTTTGCAGTTGTTGGCTGATGAAGCGTTATAACAATGATCCTTTTCATTGTAGATCAGGGTTCTCTATACGGGTGAGGTGATTATTCATAACCTGAGTGAGTTGTCCTATTATGGTGATTAGCTGATCAATACCAGTTGTGTCACCAAATCCACTATAATTTTCTTGAGTATGAGGTAAGTCCCTACATGGATTACGTGCATTCATACACTTTCCATTCCTTCCACTAGTTTCCATTTCTATTCAATGGCATACACTTGATTAGTTATTGAATCGCAATACATAATCCCAAACTTTTAAAAAAACATAACATAAATTTAATAGTTTATGGATATAATCCATAATTATAAAAATGTTTTCTTTGAGGAAGTATAAACTCATAAACAATTTATAATGGTTTTTAAATAAAATTAGAATTATCATAATCATATCCATCGGGAGTGTCGTCACCAAGAGTACAACAAAGCCCATTGTCATGCACCAACTCCCGTTCGAGTCAAGCTCAAAGCGGTGTTTTTGGGTTTTACCCGTAGCTGTATCTATGAGAGAGCCGACTCTACCTACTCATATCCAGATAGGGATTTATTTCTTAGAGAACTCATAAAATATATACAATACCAAACTTTTAGTAAGTTCGTCTATATTTATCATCAATGTCTATCTTAGTAAAATGTGTTCTAATCAGACTTTATCTAAATCTTATTTCCATGGTTTTTACTAAATTTTATCTAATACCAACTATAATGTACCAACCCAAGTTACCCAGAGTCGGTAAATTATTTCATAACATTGGCATTATCACACAAGATAAAGGCTCGAAATATCGATTAGTTGAGTAGCCTTGGCAACACTATATTCGTTCATAAGTTTTACATTACATTATAAAATGAAAAACTACAAAAATATTGTATTCATTGACCACACACATATTTACTCAGAATATCCCTCTATGTCAGTCACAAAATACATCTTCACATCCTCGAAGAAATAAATAATAGAAAGGGGTGAGCTCAGATGCTCTATAAGGACAACAATATAACACAGACATTCAAAAATAAGAATAAACATTTAATGTAATGTATAAGACTAAAACAAAAGTATTTTAAAATTGAACTTTATCATAATATGACGAATATAAAATCAAATAATTTCATTTACATATTCAGATTGATATTCTTCTAGTTGATAATTTAATGCAAAATCAAATAGTCACTTTCATAATGATGTAATGCATAATTCCAGACTTCATAACCACATAGTCAAGGCCTTGTGATAAGACTACAAATAAGATTTTGTCAAGGACATGTGACAAGAAAATAGTTTGTCTCATGAGACCTACCGATGCATCAAAGATTTATATAGGGATCATGAATCACTTACTACGTCTAATGAATTCTCATATGAAAAGGTTTAAACAAAACATACACATTCGTATTAAAACTAGAAAATGACATGTCAATATATTATCATTAAACCATGAATAGTATATAAATAAATCATATGCAGTCAAATATATATCAAAACATTCAATACAATATTGATGTTTTGTATATTAATAATTCAACATTAAATAAGATTAAAATCCATTAAAGGATACTGACATAGATTAAATAAAAATCTTTTTCAGAAAAATATCACATTCTATTTTGAAATCATTTAAGAGTCAAATAATTATAATGAAAAAATTTATTTTTTGAAGATATTATTATAATATTGTAAGTGAATATTTGATAAATTTATAACTCCAGAAATTATCCCCACATGTCATACAAGTGAAAAAACATTCTTACCTAAAATTTGTCGAAAAGGAAAAAAATCACCTTGTTTGGAAAACGATGGAACGATTCCTTTCAATAAAACTATATGGTCAAATAAGGTTATAAATGAAATTATCCCATTGTATATTAAATATTAAAAATGTTTTGAGATACTTTTTTAAGAATCATATATGTGGATTATAAAGAGGTCCCAGTAGGTACTTATGCAAAAACAACTTCGGATAATAAAAGGATTGTGAAATTAACCCTTACCTTCTAATTTTCTCTAGTCGAGGGTCGGTTAACATAATGTATAATAGTTATATCATTGTTATTAAATTATAAAAGAATTTTATACATAAATATGATACCATATATGATCATTTAATATTGATTTGTTAATAATATTTTAGTATTATCTTCATTTCGGGTGTTAACTTGCTCGTTTTATGTTATATGTTTTGTTACATATATAATATTTTTTATGGATAGGATGTATCTTATTAAAATCCATAAGTATATGAATTCTTTAATCATTATTTTTATTCATCCAATGAAAATTTCTCTTGAATGGATACAATGGGGAAATGAATCTTATTGCGTTAGTGGAGACGGTATTTCGTACATACTCACCAGAAACAATATCATTCTTTGGATATTAAAATCATATTTTATTGGATGGTATATCATATATATAAAATAATTATAGTTTAATATTTATTATTTACATCATTTATACTGATTGTTATACCCATCCAAATAATGAAATGATTGAATAACAAACTACACCACGATGTGGGGACGGTAATCCGCACGTACACAGGTATGGTTACATTATCATTTATAGGATGGATAAAATAATTAATATTGTTGGGACATATTTATAATATCAGTGAATTATATAGAAGATAGTGGAGTTATAATTTTACAATGGAAAGAACAATGAAATAATAAGTGGAAGAATAAAAGAACATAAAAGTGGCGATTAAAATATTTACATTTTCTTCGGGTTTTTCCTTTTGATTTGATCAAATGGACTTCATAGGTTAGCATTATGATGAATGGAAGGCCTCTAGGAAGTACGGAGGACAGTTGGGAGGATATTGGGGAAGGGTTTCACCGAGAAAAATGGCTTCGAAGGGGTAAAATTAAGAGAACGGTGAGTTCCCTTTTATAATAGGGGTGAGAGTCACTTTAGGAAACCCTTGAAATATTATTTTATAATAAAATAATTTATCGGTTTCTAGTGGCTAAAAACTGATTTATATAAAGCCTAAGGTGTGTATGGGTTAAAAACATCAAAACCCAAAAGTTTTAGATAGTTTTGAGTCAATATTAACCTTATCTTTTAGTTTTAACTCTTAGTTAATTAGTTTGACATTTACCATGTCTCGTTGTATTTGACATTATACGGTTAATAACCTATCTATTAACATCCAAGAGAACCTATAATGGATCATTAATGTCATATATAATACTATTTATTCCTCTTTTATGATCCTTAGATGTTTTGGACTAAAATATCAATTAATAATATAATATTTATTTTAAAAACTATTTTATGTCAATTTTGACACTATTTGGTATTTTGATTTCGATAAATTTATAACAACATTATTAAATCTTAAAAAATTTATTTAATCAACCATAACTTTTCAAATTATCCTAAAAAATGTGGAATTCATTAAAAGTGTCAAATTATATTTATTTGATATTTATAATTACAATTATTTCAATCTTTCATTAATAAGATTATTACTGCATCATCATTATGTCAAAAATAAATTAAATTATTTAATGTCTAAAAAATATAAATAAAATACCATTATTTAATAAATATTTTTTATATTTATATTTAATATTTATAATCTATTTTATCTTAGTTATAACTATATATTAATGATTTTTTAGTTATTAAACATTGATTTAAACTATTTGAACTCTTCATTAAATAAAATAATAATAAATGTCATAATCTAATCCAAGTGGAAGAAAAAGATCATATTTTATTCCTAAGGTTTTTCCTCTATATACACTTATCCAATAAAATCATAACACGTGTTGAGGTAATATTAATATAATATCTATCTTTAATTACCCTATTTACTTTTAACTGTTGTAAATAAAAGGAAAAAGTTACGATTCATCAAAAAATTATTTTCATCTTATTGAACCACATTGTACATACTGATATCAACCATGTCTCTTGGATTTTTGAAATTCAACTCGAAGAAGTGGTAAAATTATGTTTTATTAAAATTTGCAAAAACTCATAGCAGGTGGGTAAAAGACGGTAAAAAAGTTCAATAAAAAAAATTTTACATCTAAATTAAATATTAAATAACTACAATTAAATACATTGAAATTATATAGGTATTATGTATCTATTTTGACCTAACATAAATTTAAAAAAATAAATAATTATTTATATAAAAATTCGGTTTTAACCAATAACTGAGTGTTTTTACTATTCATAAAAAATTGAATGTTTTTAGAAAACAAATTCACTCTAAGCTAATTTTGATATTCCAAATTCAAAAATGTAGTCAATTTTAAAAAATAAAATTAATAAAACATTAAAAAAGGGGTATTACAATTCATACCCTCATGTTTGATTTGCCGCGGTGTGTTGGAATTTCTATGTTGCGTATAATGCAAGTTATTCTATTATTTAAAAGGAAACAAACCGTGGAAGTTTGGTGTGTTACACAATACATATAATAAGAAAATATATTCAATTATATCATAACATATATTATTTATTTCAGATCATATATTATTTTTCAATGAATTCTTGTCAAATATATGTTTTGGGTAATAATAGCTTTGTTTTTCAATTGTGTTATTATATGTTATATTTTTTACCTCGTTAATATTTCAGGTTTTAATCATAATATTAATTCTAATCCAGAAATAAATGTCATATATTTTCATTAAAAATTAATTTTTAACGAATTACAGAATGTATAAATGAAAATACTTTCCATGGAGATGGTAGGTGGTACATACTCAAAAACATTGTTTTCAATTTTTTTCTTTTCATATTAAAAGATAGAAAATTATATAATATTATTATAATTCAATAACTTTTTATGTTACTTATATAATATATATTCATAAAATTCATAACTATTACCACCTATGTTAAATATAGATGTATACAATCACATCGCATCATGGATATTTCAAGTCATATGTACACACGATCATTATTATCATTTCCAAAATGATTATGTGCTAAAAAGGTCGATATGGGATTATCATTAAATACATATAATTTGTTATTAAAAATAATCAATCAATATTAAATACATCATAATTATTACTCATTAAAAAATTTGATGGAAAAGGAGTTTTATCGCTATGTGGAGATGGTAAGATATACGTACACACGAGTGAAATTTTCATTTTTTATTCGATGGGAACGAGGTTTTAAAGTTTTGTGTTCATAATCACAATAACATTTCAGACTATTTATAATACTGAAGATATTATTTTATGATATATATCATAAATTTTTTTATGAATAAAAGAGTAGAAATAGTGAGTGATCGTTTGGAGCGATTACCACTTTTTTGAAACCATTTCTTCAGATATTCTATAATAGACTATATATTTGGTATTTTGGGAAGATGAATAACTTTAAAAAATTTAGATTAAAAATTATGTGATAAAGTATCATTGTATGGTTGATATTTGAGGATCATTGTGATGTGAATAAGTGAGGGAGGATGTGACCTTATATAATGGAGGTGGGGGATACCTTTGGAATTTTTTAAAATATTAATTTATACCAAATTCAACTCCAATCCAAATACCTCTTATATTTCATGTATTAAAATATAAAAAGATATATGGTTTTAATATAATAAAAAAAATATTTTATAAAAGTTATGTTATTTTTTTAAACCTTATAATTTCGATTAACCATTAGTTATCTTATTTTAATGTTTAATATGTTAACAAATTTTTCCATAATCAATGTTTTTATTTTTAAAATATGTTATGAAAATTATTACATAAATGAAACAATTATAACATATTATAAAATTATTTTATTAATTATTAATGCATGAATATGAAATTTTATTTTTAAATAATTAAATAAAATATTATTATGATAAAACATCACTAGTGTCGTATTTGACTCTACTCATTATTTTTATTTTTATAATTATCAAGAGAATAATTTTATTTAAACATAATATTTTTTATCCATATGAGTACATGTAAATATAGTAAATTATTTTATATCATTTACTAAATCAAATTAAATATATTTCATCATTTTTAATTGTATTTATTTGATATATACAATAATAAAATTACTAATATGTCATTATTTTGTAAAAAATTAAAAGACATATTTCTTCTCCTAAAAATTAATCAAAAATAATATGATGAAAATTAAATCATATATATTTCATAAGAACATATATTGTCGAATATATCCATTTGTAAATCCTATATTAAAATTAATATATTATTTAAAACATGAATTTGACCTCATGAAATTTTTATAAAATTATTTATTAAAAATATCATAATCTCATCTGAATAGACCATAATGTAATAAATAAATTCATATAATGAATATATGTTTATTAATTAAAAAATTTAAATATATATTAATTCATAATATATTTTTTCCCATGTAGAATGATAAATGATATTAACAACCATGAAAACGAACTTCTATGAATTTATATAATTTAAATATCATATAAGTCACTTACATGGACAAGTGTCCATTAAAAACATAATTTAGATCTTAAATTGTTATGGGTCTGATTTTATTCATCAATGAAAATATATTATTGTGTTATGGACGTTTTATAGTCTTTGTAATTTAAATTTTAACCTAACTAACCAAATTCACCCTTTACCAAAGTTACAAAATTTGGCAAGGTTACTATTCAAATTTTTAAAAAATATAAAGGATATATTCAATCAATTTTTAAATTATGAATCCAAATTTGACTTCCATTTTTTAAAATTTCAAAACACATTATTTTTAGAGCATAAATTAAAATAATATTGGGAAAACACCCTGAAAAGAACTTTTTTCGAATGAATTCCATTATAAAATATAAAAGTGTTTGAAAATAAATTATTGTGAAAAATAATTATAATAACTCATAATTGTAATATTATAAATTGATATTACCTAACTAAATTTTAATATTAATTCATTACATAATTTTTCCTTTTTAAATACATTAAAAATATGAATAGTTTATAATAAAAACTTTTATTTCACTATTCATCCCACCACAAAACAAAAGGGAAAATTATCTAATTTTAAATGAATATAAATTTTTATATCTGTATTTTATAAAAGAATATTATTTTTTAAAATATATTTTAAATGTGTCAAAATTTAATTTAATAAATGTGTACAATCAAAAGGCGGATGAAATCTATTTTCGAAGAAAAAATACTTCTTTTTTTCGAATATTTTCATTTGTTCTTATATCATGTCTAGAAAAGACATAGGATGAATGTTATGAAATATATTGAATATACATATATATATATATTTCATCTGCATAATCTAGTAATGTTGAATTTTATATCTATTGGTGTAAAACACAGTTGTGCACATTTGAATAGTTTTCCAGAAAAATAATTCCATTAATAATAATTTTTTAATTTTTTTTCAAGAATATTTAATTAATTTGTAAAATAATTATTTATTTATCTTTTATCCATAATTTTATAATATGTTTATCCATATTCATAACCTCTATACAAATTTATAGTTTATAATTTTAATGTTTTAATAAATTATAATAATAAATTGATATTTCATAAAAACTCAATATTGGGTAACCCATGATAAGATAATGATGCGTGTAACACATGGAATTAATGAAACAAATTAATTCGAAAAAATATTTACTCATATAATTCTACTAGAGTCACATTCGTCCCTACATAAAATTATTTTCTCCCTCGAAATTCGTTTTGTTTATTAATGGTTTAATACATGATAGACTCTTTCATCATAACACACATTGTAAAAATGAATACAAAAACATCCTTTTAAAAATGAATTTTATAAAAAAATGTAAAAAAAATTAACTCATAACAAGGTTTTTATATAAAATAACATAGGTGGAATGTGAAAAAATTTTACATGGAATATAAATCAAACCATCAACTTCTGATGGAGAGTGATAGAGAACATGGAAAAGAGAATGTTAATGATCATAAATCCATTACTCATAAAAGCATGAGAATGTTCACTGATGACATATAATATTATGATAATGGGAATAAAATTCAAGACCCTTTTTCCAAAATTTGAAAATATTTCACAAAGGGGTATACATTCAATATTTCAGGACAAATTATCCCTTTTGTTGTGACTTGATCAATTTCCACTTCATTAATTAGTATGTGAAATAATGTTTATTTTTTCATTCATAAAGATTTAAATGATCCTGATATCCATAAATACAATCATAAGTAATTCCATCTATCATTATATTAACAAATACATTAGTACAATATATGAAGTATTCGACAATCAAATTACCGTGAGATAATACTTTAATATCACAAACCTCATATACAGTCTAACATAAAAATTACATAAATGGATATAATTAAAATCCATTCAAAATATGTAAATAAACAATTATATAATGAATTTCACTATAAAATATTGACAATTATCTCCCATATATAACAATGTATCACTTGGATATCACATTTCAAACAAGTCAATATTGAAGTCATGTCTATAGTTGAGACATGGAAATAACCAGAATTACCATACATACATATTTAAAAAATTAATTTATCATTATTAAAAAAATTATTTCATATATTCCTTATGTAAAAATATGTTGTATACATCATTAAATACATCATAAATTTTTTTTTGACAAATCCGTAATCAGTTCAATGGTAATAAGTACCATATAATTTTCAAATTCATATTCAACATTAAATTATCAAAAAATCATTATCATAACATCAAGAACATATTAAGTGTCAACTTTCCCTTAATCATGTATCATCTTTACATTAAATCTCATTTCTATAACATTATTACCACTCAACATATTCATGTAAATCCTTATTGAAATCATAAACTAAACAATCCTTTTATAACTCACTATTTATAATTAATGAATCAATTTTCCCAAACGCCTCAATTATTTTGATTCATACTTAAACCATTATCATGTCTTGTGTAATCCAATTAATTAATACATATTTACATTCACGTATCATTATATTCTAATAATCATAAAAAATATGACCATTACATCTACCATATGTATGATTATATTCAGGAACGTTCCACACAAGACATTTGTTTAAAAAATGGAAATTTATTCCATAAATTAAACATTCAACTATTGATAATAACATAGGGAGTTAAAAATTTATATCCATTGAATCATTTGAATTTATCCATTACCCTCTGAAAATACTTGTTTTTTGTTTTCCATTTTCATAGTCAAGTCATTTTACTGTTCATTTTATAAATTCAAATAACTATTTCTTCCCACATTCTCAATATGTAGGAAACTCATTCTTTATTTCCTGATTTCCCAAACACTTAGAAAACACCATCATTATCTTTATTGTTGAGTCAATGAGTGGGTAAAGTTACCTTTTGTTAATCATGTCCCATTAAAATATATTAATCATGATCAAAAAATCAATTTCTCTAGTGATCATCCCACATGACTGCAAATCAGCAAATTCAATATCAACAAAGTTAATTTTGTAACCCTCTATCTTCAAAAATCATAACAATAATGTTATCACCACTAATCGTAATGTGAAATCAAAATAATCATGATAAATTACGTTCAATATATTATATAATATGATTAATCTGTTGTTATTTGTGATCATTATAATAATCCTAGAATTATAACAAATACTCAGAAATATCCTTATATAAATCCCTAGACATATCCATAGAAATAAATAAAGGTATATCACATTATATTATTGATCGAACATTCCACTTATTGACTAAAACATCCCTCTTATACCATCAATAACAACACATTCTATACGTATAGAGAAATAAAAATATTTTTTCATAATATTTCTTGAATTACTCAAAAAAAATGAAAAAATGCCATATTAATTTAGTGCCTTTGAAACATGGAACACATACGTCTAATTTGGTTAAAGGTATTAAAATCATATGTAAAGATTTTTCACTTTATTTTTTTTACAAAAAACATTTATTTATATCCTAGGGAAAATAAAAAATATGAATATGTTGATATTAGAAAATTGTTATTAGAGAACATGGAAATTATCAAGAAAAATATGATCATAATAATGTTAAAACTTGTTTGTATCCTTTTAAAACCATACACTATAAATAATATATTAAATTATTAATTCATTAAATAAATTAATGTGGTTTATAAGATAGAAATAATAGTTAACTTGATCCATGAGAACATATCCTTTACATAATACATTTCTTTTTGGAAAATAAAAACATATCAAAAATATTAATTAGTAGTGAAGGATAATTTCCAAGACCATCATAGTAGAAAAATACCTTTTCTGAAATGTGATCACTCTCTATTCCATCCTTTTATTACAGAACCATTTATACTTTCATTTTAGTCATGTATTATTGAACTAATCTTACCTATGTTCCATTCATGTATTACTAAACTGAGTTTAAACCCATTGTAGTAAAGTATTACAGAATAATGATCAATTACCATTCTAGTCATGTCTATCACATGAAGTATCAATCATTACCCAATGCATTGAATAGAGATATATGTCCCACCCAAAAAATAATGAAATTATTAAATATGTGTTTCAATAGAATATAAATCATTCATCATATAAGAACCCATTAATTTAAATGGTTTTTATCAACATCATTAAAACATAACATAACACATGAAAGTGAAATAGGTTTCATAAATATCATTCAATAAAAAAAATAAACACATCGTAGAAATAATAAAAAAATTATTATTTAATATTATCACCACAAAAACATATGCAATGTCAAATAATTTATTTTTAGATGGAAAATAATTTTGAGAGACCGCATGATAAAAATCAAAGACAAGAATATCTTTTCTACTTTGAAAAAACGTTATTTTCATAAAATTATAAGTTATATTAAAATAAAATATTTTCATTGAAAATAAACCCAGAATATTGTAAATGAAGAATCATACCATTAAGGAATCTAGAGGTTATATAAATTTGTTCATGTTGTATAAGATAAATAATTCATTTCGTGAATTTTTTTTGTAAATTTCAAATGTCACATAATTATAAAAAATAATATAATGATTTCTTTCACACCATGTAGTAACATGTCAAAATTTGGAATAAATGAATTTAAATAGAAAAAATATTGATAATAACGTATTATTAATACACATGAAATTATAATAAATATAATCATATATCCCATGAATGAATGAAAATTTTATGAATGTGAAAATACCATAATAATATGGATATCATTCATAAAATACATTGATGTGTAGTATATACACAATGTAAAAGAAAATGTTAGTGTAAAGGCATGTGTCCCACAGAAAAAATGTGAAACATAATTATATTACATTATTTATCAACTCTCATCGCACTAAATAAATCATCTAATATAATAGATAATTGTTTATTATTTTATATATTATGGATCCTTATCCATATATATCATACCATATATTATTTTCTTTTGGTGTTCTATAATCAGTTTATTAATGTTTTCATGTTATTGTTATTTTTTGGGTAATAACCACTTTTTCACATGCGGTTTGATTTGTAATATTTATTATCCTCTTGGTTATATGATTAATTAATACCAAATATAATGATAATCATGATATAAATATCATATTTATTTAGTATATAATTAATAAAAAGATCTAAGAAAAATAGAAATGAATGACATCAGTCATTGAGAATGTATGTCATATATAAACACGAACATTGTATTCATTTTTTACAAAATAATAAAATAAATACAATTATATGATATATTATAATTATATAACTATTAATATGTTATATATATCATATATATTAAAAAAAATTCATCCTTAATACCATCCCAATAAAAAATATATTAAAAATGAATCATATCGCATCGTGGAGAAGGTAAGTTATACGTATGCACGAGCGACGTTGTTATTTACCAAAATATTAGCTTATAAAAAATTAGATAACAAATTATCATTCTATAAGTACAATTATTTACTAAATATAATAGATAAATATTAAAACCATTTTAATTCCCACTCATAAAACATTGAGATGGAAAAAAATTTATCCCTATGTGGAGATGTTTTGATGTACATACACATGAGTAATACATTTATTTCATGTTTGATGGGAAATGGTTTCTGTGTGGTGCATCCATAATACTAATAAAATATAAGTATATAAATGATTAAAAAGGTATTATTTTATGATATATATCATTTATTGAGAGTTGTTATAAATGATTAGAAAAAGAGATTTATCGATTAGAGTGATTTCCTCTTCGTCAAAATAGTTCATTTATATATTTTCTAAATGAGTCTATATTTTTCATTTTTTGAATACCAAAACCATTATTATTTTTATAAGGAATTATATAATAGAAAATATAAGGGGATAGTTTATCATGAATGCTCAATGTGATATATAGAAGTGAGAAGGCATGAGAACTTTTAATATTTAGATGAGGGGAACCATTGAAATTTCAAAGAATAATAATTAATAGTAAATTTAATTTGATTCAAAATACCTCACACATGTTATTTATTCTATTATAAGATGATATATGGTTGTTATAAAAACCAAAAATTGATTTTAGACATGCTTTCATAATGTTTTAGACCATATCAGTTTGATTAACCCTTAGTTAATATATTTTAAATTAATGTAAGGTAACAACTTTTTCAGTGTTAAAAGGATTAAATTTTTGCTTATGTGATTTAAATTAGAGAAAAAATTAACAATTTATAATATTTTTTTAAATAATTTTATAAATTTTTATAAATATTAATTTTGTTTTTAGATTTTTAAATAGTTATATAATATATTATTTTCATAAAACATCATGAGTGTCTAATGTGACACTATTAATTATATTGACTATTATAAATATAAATATAACAAGATATGTAGAAAAAAATATATTTTATAATATCTTTATAAGGTCATGTTAATATATAAAAGTTTTGGATCACATTTACGGTATCAAATTATATTTATTTCAATATTTTTGATAATATTTATTTGATATTACCATTAATAAAATAATTACTATTCCACTATTGTATAATTAATTGAAATAATAATTATTTCAATAAATATTAAATTTAAATTTCATTGTTGAAAATAAATCTTCAATATTTTAAAATTATATTTATAGTCGAATATATATTTTTGTGACCAAATATTTAAAATGATATATTATTTAATACATGAATGTGATATTTTTCGATTTTTATAATACGGTATATTATAAATATCATAATCAAATCAATGTGGATCAAAAATAAAAAAATCAAATCAAATGAAGGAAATAAATTTATTAGTTTATCAATTTACAATTATAATCATTTTTATGATATCTTTTTTCCCATTGGGAAAAATAATTTATATTAAAGACAATAAATGTGAAATTCTGTTACTTTCTTGGATTTAAATATTATTTATGCCATTTTCATTGGAAATTTCCATAAAATTACTTAATTTTGATTCTTGTGGGTTATGGGTCAAATATTATTAATCTAATTTTTTTAATTTCTATGGGACATTTTATAGTCATTCGAAATGTATATTTAACCTAAATTACAAAATTTATCTTTTACCATGGTAAAAAAATTACCAATAATATTTTTCATATTAGCCAAAAATAAAATGGAAATGTTTACTAAATATGGACCTCATGATCTTAAATTTAGAATCAATTTTTATAAATTCTAAAAAAAATTAATTTATGTTTTTAATTTAAAATAAATAGATAAATCTATATGGAAAACAATTTTTTCCAAAAATTACCTTTTTAAAATGTATAATAATTTTATTATAAATAAATTTTTAAAATACATTTCAAATACATAAATTTTACTATTTAAAAGTAAAAAATTTCTATTTTAATTATAAAACTAATTTAATAAATATTTTTTCCTTTTCAATAATTTAAAATAAAATAAATTTCTTAACAAAAGTATTTATTTCATTACTCATCGAAAAAAAGACATAGTAGAAAAATACCAAAAATTAAAAAAGCGTAATTTTCAATATCCCAATTTCGAATAAAAAATTTATTTATTCAAATATAATTTAATTTTTTTTTATAAACTTGATTTAAAACAAGTGCGCTGTATAAATGTGGAATTTTTTTAATCAACTTTTTGCGTAAAACATTATTTGTTATTATATCATGTCTAGACACACATAGGATGAATTTTATTCATCAGATTGAATATATATATATCATCAACAAAATTCAATAATGGTGTTTATTAGCTTTTTTTATAAACACCCTTGTATGCAATTGAATTATTTTTTAAAAGAATATTTCATATTTTTTTAAAAAAAATACATGCATTTAAATTTAATTGCTAAAACATTAAATTTACATGTTTAAACCATAATTTTATAATTCTGTTTATTATACCAATAACCTATATTCTAACGTAAAGGATATAATTATCATGTTAAAATATTTATAATATTAAATTTATAGTTTCAATATACACTTTATTTTATTTAACACAAGCTTAGCTGGTGTTGCATGTAATAAAAGGAATCAATGAAATAAAATTATATATTTATTATATTTATTCCCTAAAAATTTCATGTGTTACAATTTAAATCATTACTCATTCCTTTTTCCAAAATGTGTGAAAAATCCCACAAGAAAAACATAATATTTCAACACAAGCCTAACATATCAACAAAATTTAATGATATAAAACAATCAGTATCATCTATAAATAACATTGATAGTACCATTGATGATAAAAAGAAAACCATAAATCTTATAATAGATATCCCAAAATTTTACTACATTGATTCAAAATCTACCATATAAATAAGTATGTTATCATATCCTCTAAGTGATTTCCTTTCCAGATTAAAATCCCCATTGGTTTAAGGATATTTCCCACTACCCTTGAAATGAGTGGATCTAGTCTTACTTCATTGGGTAATCCAATAATAGAAATTACGTTCATAATAAATAATTCCACATTGATAATAATACTTGAGTGATTTATCATAATTAGGATTTGTATGGTCATTCTGTACACGTTGATAGTAGACAACCACTCTTTGTATTTGATAATCTCCAAATACTTGAAAAAATGAAAACTAAGTACATTTAGAAATTCTTTTATTTATAAGATAAACATCGTGATCAACAACCGAAATAACAAAATCTCCACCAAAACCTATCCTCCCATGTAAGTCTCTCCTAGCATATTATATTTATGGGCCACCTATACTAAATTAAGAAGATACCTGGGAACTATTATCAACCGAATATCACCCCGCAACACCAACTCAATCCTCCATGCATTCATGATATCATTGGTAAATAAATTTGTACCAGCTACAAAATCCTAATAAAGTGAGTGGAATACTATATAATAGTACACTCCCCTTTCTATATGGTTATATGATTCAGGTTGTTTCTGGCATATAATGTTTCAATATAATACTACTGGTGTAATATTGTCTTGAATGATTCCATGCTATGATCAACAGGATGATTAACTTGCATAATTTAGTCTCATCATCTCCTTCATAGACCTTCACAAATATTCATGAAAAACCATCAACAGAATCCTAAAAATTATTTATGTATTTAAAGATTACATAAAGACTCTTAATAAACTCCTCATATTCATGGACTCATAGGTCCCAATTGATGATATTTGGGTTATTATTTTTAATTTTATATCCTTGTTCCACTTCTCATCCTGGGTTTATGACACCCACTTGGTCCAAAGACTAGATATTGGAGACAAATAGTAAAGATGGTTCCACTAGGGTATTCACTTATAAAGACTATCTAATAACATCCATTCACAGATTCAAAATACCACTTTTTAGAGTATATTTTTATTAAATAGAAGAAAATGGCTTGTTAGTTTAACATCAAATTCAAATATCATAAAAACAAATTCAAGAAATCAATAATAATTCCTTTTAAAACAGTAATTAATGTTTTAATTTATTCTAAGAATGAATGAAATTTATTATGTGATGAATAAGTTAATTTAAATAAAGAAAAATATCATGTTTATTCAAATATCCTCAACCACTAATAATAATTAATGGAAAAAATTCCAGACCACCCATGGTAACTCACATTTAGACATAGATATCAGATGGATAGTCCTATATTCCTTATATAATATACAAATTCTTATGGTCATAAATATAATATAATAAAGAAACTAAACCACACTGAATAATGGTAACACCACTATAGGATCAATATTTCCTATGATATCAATTTGTAATGAAACAACCCAAACATGTCACCTTAGATAGCCCACCACATATAGACTTGAAACTAAGGAAGAAAAAACTATTTTCATTTATAATAATGAAACTGTATATGAAAATATTATATTGTAGAATAAATATAATCATTAATGTGACCAATAATGACTGAAAAAACATACCAAAATTGAAATGACAGATCATGAAAATTCCAAAAAGTCCTTATGTGACAATTTGTTGCCACCGAACCATCCTGTTATGAAGAAAACATCCATCAAGAGAATTTTGTATGCAACATAATGACCATTACATTACCCATGTCCTACAAAACAACATTTATAACCTCCCAAATGAAAAATTGGTGTTCTGACACAATGCACAGTAGGATACAACTATTGAATCTATATAAGTTATATAACCAAAATGCATTAGTACTATATTTAAAACAATAATGTTTTATGTAGAATTATAATAAAACAAAATCATTTTTTTAATAATTCATTAGTTTTAATAAAATCTTAATATATTCACCAAATCCGGGAATATTTCATGTACATGTCATTTGGTAGGAAATAATTATGAAAACCAACCATGGATTCAACATAATTAACCATGTGGGAAAATAACTAGGAAAATTACATCATGTGAAAAATAAATCATAAATAATAAAACAATATCATTAGGTCACTAACATATGTTTATATGTCATATACATGAATCAAAAGTCCAAATACAATCTTTTAAACGACCAATACAATAAAACCTCTTGTCGAATTGAACACCCTAAAGTGAAAACTATATATTAGTGAATTTAAAATTACATCATGATAAGTAAATTTCAAAATAAACCACTTATTACCAAATATTTTATGTATTACACCAAACTCTTAAAAATAAAAACCACCATTTAGATAATTTATAAAAATACATGGTGTTCCTAAATCCAATTTTAAATCATCACCATTTATAAATAGTTATATTTTTCAAAAAATCCATTCTAATACAAATTAAATAAATTATGATAAACAAGGAAAACAAATTTTCACGAACATATGAAAATTTATGAAATAAACCAAATTTAATCTATATATCTACCTCATGAATTGAGGAAACTATGATTCATAAACAAAAGTTATTGGAAACAAGCATATCTAGCTCTAAAAAATAATTCACTAGGGAAAACTATAAATTATTGATCGAAACCTCAAACATACCACAATAGGATATATAAATTCATCCTAAACTATTATCACAAAAAAATTATAATAAATTGTAGAAAATCCATTTAACAAGGATAAGTGAAGCAACCACTATATTCCAAATCCTAATGTGATCAATATTGTTGGAGAGATACCCCCCAAAAATTTCAGAAAATGTCCATGTTATGAGATGGATTCATGCATGGTAAATTGACATAATTTTATACATATTGAATTATTAAAACATTGTAGTCCCAAATTATTCATGTCTTGAATCAATTTAATTAAAAAATTATATTAACTATATATTTTCTAAAAAAAATTGTGTCACCACAGCTTGAATTAATTCTGATTGACCAATTTATGATGTGAAAATGTTTTATGGATTACAATGATTCATCCATGAAAACAATCTCATGTCATCTTCCTTATAATGGATTCACACCATATAAAATGTTCATGAAGTGAATTTTACAATATCTAGGTTGTAGTCCAGATTATGTGTGAAATACTAAAACTATATTTGAATCTCCATGAATATAATGATATCCGTCTAAAATAATTGACATATTAATACAAAAAATGAGGTATTTTTCCCTGATAAATTTACTATAACCTAGTATGGACATCATTTTTCCCAAACAAAACAGTTTTAAAAAATAGTCCAGATGTACTTAAGTGACAGTAACAAGATGTTTCAATGATTAGACTCATGAGAAGAAATAGGGTTTCGAATTTAAAAATCAATGAATAAACTAAGTCTAAATCATAATGATTTTAAAGATAATAAGTATTTAAATCATTATGATTTTCATAATTGAAAATTAAATATAGACCATGAACATTGTGTTCAAATATAGGTAATTTCATGAGTTGAATCTTAGTGAATAATTAAATGAAATATACCACTTAAATGGAGTTTTGTAAGTAATGGTGCTTTTATAAGAAGGTATATCCATGATTTTTCTTATAAAACATAGTTTTACAATGATATTTCTCCATAAAATAATGATGATTTTTATTTTCAACTAAATGATTAGAAACATTTTATAGAGGCGGATCCTGACATGAGACATGAAATTCAAAGTTATATTTAATCTATTTAAATTAAATGTTTTAATATCGAAGAGAAATAAAAAATTTATCCTTATAAATGAAAATATAATTTTACTAAGTATATGTGTAATAGAAATATACTTTAAAATAAAATAAGTTCCTCTGAATAATATTACATAAAATGGGAAAAAAATAAATAGAATATGTAACTCAATAGTAATGAGGATGGTATGGATAATCCCTATTTATTTTAAAAAACACAATTATTTAAAGCCATATCTAGAACTGGATAATAAAATTATATTTTGAATGTTGTATAACATTAATAATTATTTCACATGAAATAAAACAAAATTCAACTTTTATTTAATATAATTACAATGGTAGGAAGGGAAATTACATGCAAGAAAGGGAAACATTTTCTTAAGAGGATGATAATTATTCATAACATGGTTTTATTTTAATGAAGGAATAGAGCCCATGATGATTGAATTTTTTAATAAAATATTATCGATCAAGATATATATAGGTTATAAAATATTAAATTAAGGATTAAACTCATGGAGAAACATTACAACACAAGAAATCAAATAATTTTATTAAATAAATTTATATTTTTCTAGTAAATAATCAATAACCACCAAAATATGGAATATCATTATTGGAAGTTATGATTACGAGTTTATAAATAATTTATTATATTATATTTTATGTGGGATTTAGATTCATTATAAATATTTATATTAGTGTATGATACCAAATCATACACCAATGAAGAGTAAATGGGAGTCAACCCTTACTAGTTAAGGAAGATACAAATAAACACCACTTGGAAGAGTGAAAGTTTAATGTTAAAGTTAAAATACCCTGAATAAATATAATCCATTATATCAAACATTTAAATGGAAGTAAAAACTCCATTTAATAGAAACATGGTTCATAATTGAAAATGGGTCTCTAATAATGAAATTTTGAGATAAAACCTAGTAAACTTTACTACTTTTTGATAAGTAATCATTAGAAATATGAAAATTCTATTGTTATATAAATTACATGAATTAAATCATATATAATAAAAATAATTGATTCATGGGTTGCAGATATAATATAGAAATACAAAATCAGGGAATTATATTAAAACATATTTCAATAAAGATAATTTAAGATGAAAACTCATACCTCATGTCTGGAAGTGCCCTACACACGCACATAATTCCATAAACATTTAAATTAAATTAATTATATATATATAAAAAGTATAATATTAATTCATATTTAATTTTTTATATTCCATCTATTATATTTTGATACTTATTTTAAATATAAATTTTCATTATGTTAGTTACTCATTGTTTTCAATCAATATTATCATAAATCCTTATATATGTTTACCATGGTAGACGAAATAAAAATAATTAATAAAATATATAATATAAATATTGTTTTAGATATAGTTTATATTTTTTAAAAATATTTTTTTATCCAACAATAATGAATTGTGATGGAGAATGGAACTGATTTCTATTGGAAGTCGTACTCCGCAAGTAAACACAATTATTGTTTCTTTTTATCAATGAATTTGAATGAAATACGATAAAAGATAATTTTATAATTTTATAATTTTATTTATATAATATTTATTAAACCATTATATCATTTTTTACCATGATGTGTGACAATGAAAATCTTTATACTTCACTTTGTGATGTAGGTAGTCTGTGAAAATAAACAATTACTCTAATAGTTTCTTTTTAGAAGGATAAGAATATATAATGGCTATTAACTAGTTTTATAACATATAAATATAATAATTATAGTTATTTAATTATATTTATATATATATATAATATATCATGATGAGAAATATTATGGATAAAAAGTTGTGTTGAATGTAATAATTATGTTTGAGACATGATCTTCTTCATAAAGATTTTAATATATGTGAAGTACCTAATATAACATCTAGAGAGCATGGGATTATGAAGGGTAAAATTAATTATAATATATATTTTTCTCATGTTTTCAAGGAAGATTATATTGTGAATTGTGTCTATTTATGGGATTAACTAATCAACCTGTATATGTAATGAAATGATCACTTTTGGTAATTCCATTTACATTTATATGAAATAAATAAACTATTACATGGTTAATGACACTATAGTTTAAAAATATTTCACTGTTAGGTGATATAGGATAATACAATACTCATAAAATACTATTGAAAATTTTTTATTACATGTTTCTTTTCTTTTACTGTAGGTTTTTAAATTTTTAAATTTTGATTTTTACCTTGGTAAATGGTTTTTATATAAATAATTTATTCCTTATTTAAAAATTATATGTAACCCATATTACCAAATTTTTATACACTGGAAAATAATATATCCATAAATTATTATAATTAAATATATAAATATGATAATTAAACATTTAAATTAATATATTTAATATATATATATATATAATTTATTCAATAGAAAATTGAATTTTTAAACATTTTGTGTTTATAATCTTATTTTTTGTTGATTACAGATTCAATTATTTTAAATAAAGTTATATTTTGGATTTAATTTTAATTTATTTCCAATTTTATAGTCTATTAATACTCTAGAGTTTGATTGGATTGATCTCAAAGGCCTTTAGAATGGAGAATGCAATAACCAAATGAGGTCCTCCTCGACACTATCATTTGTTGATGGTTTGGAGCCTTTAATGGAGTTGAACCATTCTATTTAGAATGCTTCACATTCTTGGGTGGCTATACATGGCTCCAAGGATGTACAAGAGGCTCCTAAAGATCGGTAGAAGTAATCTCCTCATAGTAATGTTTACAAGGATGATATTTTCCCTATAGTGTCTATACATGCATGGTTGCATTGTGAAGAATCTCAAGAAAAAATCACTTTCACACAATGCAGGTTCTGGTGATGCATGAGGAACCAATGATTCAAAGGGGAAGAGTGCATTATCCATCTAATCACAGAGGATCTCAGGTCCAAGGCTGTCCCAGAAAAAGGTAATTCTTGGGTATCTGATATATGTGTTTCATTTGTTATCTAGGTGTGGTGTTTCACATGTAAATATTTCTTCCATGTCTATTATACTTTTACACATATTTAATAAATTTTTAGGTCCCTGGGTTTTGGTTCATAAACCCATGGACACACCATTTTTAGTAATAAATAAATATTTTTATATAAAAATGTTTTCATAAAATTTTATGTCATTATTGTATTATACAAATGATTTTTTTATCAAAATATCTATTTCTACTAATACACTAAAAATAATTTTTTTTATAAAAACAACCATAATTAACCTTACTATAGTATAATCATTAAAAAAAATGAGAATAGTTTTTAGAAAAAAAAACCCAAAATATATAGATTAATTTTTTTAATAATATAAAGTTAACCAATTTTTATTATTAAATGATATATTAAATTATTAGCTATTATAATTAATATTTTATACCATATATCAACTAAATTGTTTTAAATAATTTTTTAATTTGAAATATAATTTATCATAATTAATTATAAGTAGGATGAAATAGAAAATGATATGACATTGAATGGAATTTTTTTAAATGTATGATTCTAAATAATAAAAGAACTTATTACATATTACTGGTAGACTAATTGAATTTCATTCATACTAAAAGCATGTTTTTTCTTTCTATTAATATTTCATAAAGTGGTTACACATATTTATTCCAAAAAAATTTATGGATAGGTTTTGACATTCATAGATAAAGATTTATATTTTTTCTTCATATAATTAATTTTCGTTTATGATTGATTTTGCTTTTGGAGGATGTTATTGAACAATTAAAATCATTACATTACTACATATATTAAAATATCAGGTCATTTTAACTTTCAAATTGTTTATGGTTTTTTCATATAATGAATCATACATTCATTATATGTAACATATTTATTGATTATATATACTTTAGTGACCATTTATATAAGTTTGTGATGATATAATTTTTACATCACTTGTTAGATATGGTAGTCCATACATACACATGAGTAATGTTATCATCTTTTAATGAACCAAAAACTATAGTGTTAAATTTTAATGATCATTCCTAGAATCATAATAACATTCAAAGTATCATATAATTTCAATAAATCCATCAAAATGACAATCCAAGTATATCAGAAAAGTTAAAATGAATTACATCTCCTCATGGTGGTGGTAACCCACGTGTACACATGAACAATGTTATCATCAATCATGGAATTCAATGTAGGTAAAAATTTGTGATCCATTAAAATAAAAACATATTAGTATATAAATTATACTTATATAATACTGTTAATATGTTTATTGAATATTTTGAGGATGTAGTTTAAGAAATAAAAATAGAAGGATTTGTTGAAGATGACTATGCCTTCGTTCAGAAAACTCAATATTCATACACTGTAATCCTTTAAAGGTAGGTGTTTTCTGAAGACTATAATAATTAAGGAATTGGGAAATAAATTATGAAGATAATTAGATTGAAAATTTCAAAACTAAAAGTCTCAATTCTATTGAATAAGTGATTGGAGTAGGAATTTTTTTCTACATGATATTGGTGCAACTCTCTTAAATAAATAAAACATTAAAATATTATAGAGTAATATTCATGTGAATATATCACCATGGATTTATAAATTTTAATTTAATATTTCTATGAATATTATGTATGTTTAAGTTCAATATTAAATAATTCGTTTTAGATTAACCCCCTCGTTAATCATTATTTATAGTAAAAGATGTTGTTTTTTTAACAATTATACAATTAAATTTAAAAATATATTAAATGTTGGCTAACTAAAAATTATTAATTTTGATTTTAATTATGGAAAAATATTTATCAAATCCATTTCTTAAATATTGGGGATATTTTTTTCATTGAATGATGAAAAACGAAAAGAATCTATTTTAAAAAAAAATACATTTTATGCATAACACTGAATTTACTATCATTCTAGGCCGGGTAAAAATGTTTATTGAATTTTAACATAGTTTAATGAATATATTTTCATAAAATTTAATTACATTATTTCATAAAAACTGATTAAATTTATGTATTAATATTAAAACAAATTGTGCTTAAAAATATTTTCCCATTTGAATATTATTATTTACCATAAAATGATTTTTTATTTATTACAGATAGTTAACTAAAGAAATAATTTTATTCCTGATAAAACATTAAATTTTAATCATATTAACACTTTTTATTTTTTTTTCAAAAAAACATAACGGAAAAACAATGTTGATTGAAAAAATTCTTTAAAACAATTATTTAGGATTAATTGTGTTTCCAAAGTTAAATAGAAATTTTTTACAATAATATTTAATTTAAATATTATATAATGATCATTATTTTATAATTTATGATAATTATTCACATAAAATAAAATTTGTGTGCTTCAAAATATTCCAAATTCATTTATTTATTAAAATGTAAAGTATTTTAATATATTTGGGTGTTACC
The DNA here is from genome assembly GCA_963277665.1 of Viscum album. Classification (NCBI taxonomy): domain Eukaryota; kingdom Viridiplantae; phylum Streptophyta; class Magnoliopsida; order Santalales; family Viscaceae; genus Viscum; species Viscum album. The sequence continues at coordinate 301,135,722 of OY728126.1, forward strand.
TTAGTTTTTTGAGAACTACTAGCACTGATAGAAAATAGTTTCTGGACACTAAAAACATACACCAAATTGTGTCATGGATTTGTAATTTACTCTATTTAGAGAAGGATTCTTTTAAGGTACTCTAAATCAACAATATGGGAGTATTTTTTCTGTCTCATCCTCAATGACATTGAAACATCAATCATAATAAAATTTATGATGGAAGTGGATATTACAATTGAATGGATAATTTCTTTGGCATTTCTAAAATGAATACTTTTGGATATGATGTTCTATAGAATTTATCATTCAAATATTAGAAGAGAAAGGGAATGACATTTATGAAAATAGATGGATCTTAAGGGGATAGAACTATGTTGGAGGTTATTTGTATAAATGAACCATAATTTTCATTAATTTCTTTGAGTGATGTTTTAGTGGGAGTTCATCAATCTGATGGAATTAGAAATTCCAGATTTTAATGCCCTGTATATAAGTATTTATATAATCTATTGGGGCCTTGAAATAGTTTGTGGAAAAAATAGATTATGTGACTTCATAAAATTAGATACCAGACTACTCTTAATGTTTTCTCTTAAAGGATTACATAGAGGTATTCAAATTATATTAATGTTTCAGGGTAATTTAGATCCATTTCATCAGTGGGTAATTTGATGATCAGGATCATGCAAGTTGAAGAATAATTAGAAGCATGAATAGATGTATGGATTATTACTGGTGGGTATTTTTGGGAGCATGATAATAGCGTTTAGGTGTTATATTGTTGGAATTAACCTATGAAAATAATTTTCCATGTTGATGATTTTTAGGTTTGGTCTAAAAATATATATTTCTTCATGAGTAGTAAATTTTATGTAAATATTGTATAAAGAATTTAATATTTTGAAACATGTATGGATACCAAATAATCCACTTCTTGGTAGTCCCGGTATAGTTCCATGGAAGATGTTTTTTGGATGTTCATTACTAAAAATATTTTATGGAATTAAATTTTATTGGTTTGATGAAATCAATTTAAAGAAAGAAACACAATAATATATATATGTTTAACAAATGAGAATAATCTTCTAATTGATGTAGCTAGTGGACCCATCCATGTTTTTGGGGAGAAGAGTGTTGTGAATAGAAAACATAAGGCCACAAATTTCATTAAATCATGGAAATGATAACAAAATTGTAATTTTAATATCTATTATGTCTTGGATGGGTAAGATAGTCATTTTAAACTAGAATATGATCTAAAATACATTATATGATCATTATTTGCCCCAAAATCGGATGTTTGCATTAGGATAAATTTTTGGTTGAATTTTGGGCCTTTCAAATTTCAGAATATTATTCAGCATTTAATAAATTTAATATTACATTTTTAGATTATGTTATTTTTTATATCATTTGATCATAGTGTTATATCAATATTTTTCCTTTTCAATAGACTGAAAAATGTGGTTTTTTCCTAATCAATAAAAAAGATAATTGATGATGTCCATCCTGAGGTGAAGATCCCATTCTGTTTTTCATTTCTTTTTTCACTCATCATTTCCTTCTTATTTTACCTTTTCATTTAACCTTCATAAAAATGCAATCCAATAATTTACCTATGTGTTTCCATTTTCATGTCTAATATGGGAGTTGGATAGTGGAATAGATATAAATATAGGGGTGGGATGAGGTGTCGCCACAAATAATGGGAGGATCCAGATTTTTCTGGGATGGTGATGAATCATGATTATGGGAAATGAAATTGTAGATTCCACCTAGATGATGTCCATTTATTTTTTTCTATAAATCCCATTATATTTAAATATTTCTAGTTTTAAATCCCTATATTTATTATTCGGGAACCCATGGGGTTGATTTCAGTTATTTTTTGTTAAACAATGGTCTATAAAGTACCATAGGGGGTTTTTACCAAAAAAATAAAATAACATGCTATGTCCTTTAAAGGCCCATGTAAAGTGTTCTTAATCCATTGGGAAGATGGATATTTTTCACTACACTATGTGTAGTCTGCATGCACTCCATATAGTTTACCCATTTCCATGTGTTCGACAACAAGGAAAGACCCCATATATAATGGGGACATGGCCATGTATTTGTACACGAACAAGGAACATGTGTGTCATGGACATGTAGAAGTAAAAAGACATACCCCTTGTGTTTCCTTTCCATGTATTAGAACATAGAATACTATGGGTGTACTCTCTTTGATTCGAAGTACCTAACAATGGTGGAAATTTTGTCCTACATACCATATACACATGTTAAACACGATTTATACATTTGTTATTAACAATTTGGATATTTTGGGATATTTTTTACCTTATATTTAAAACATGACAAAGGAGAATTAAAATTTTAGCATATTTTCATATATTTCATGATGGTGTAACCCTTTAGAAGGTTTTAATATTTTCAAAAGTTGATTCAAGGTGAGTACATTATGATGGATAGTTTCATTACCTAGTGATTGAATCCAATGTTCTATAAAAATAGGATGTGGGATGAGACAAATATAAGGGCTGTGAGAATTTTTAATGTAATTATTATGGGATCCTTCGGATCCTATATTGAGGATATCAATGGGTTTCCCCATGTTAGTGTGATCGGGTTGTGACTTGAGCAAATAAGGAGGGTGTGTGTTCAAGAAAACATATTGTGACTTGGAAAGGGGATGTCTTAATTATAAATATTTTTAAATAAATTCTACATTTGTTCTATGAGGCCATACGATGTTATATTATTGGTTATATGTTATGTTACCCCTAATATATGGGTGTTAGGATAAGAAACTAGTATACGACTAACAATGCTGAGGGTGATTCTGACAAATTAGTACTAAATAATATATTCCTAAGAGGGATTATACCATATGTATACTGAATATAGGGATCTAAATTGGTATGCCTCTATGAATTGAAGGAGTCATAGGACCCAATTGGGTTCATGTTGATAAACTGACCATGATTAGGTGTGTTACAGGCATTGTTAGATATGGTAGCAGTTGTCTCCATAGAATTAGAACTGGATATATGAGCCCAAGGGATGTGTTATTGATCATGGGGTTAAGAATTATTGAATACCATATATTAGTTATTTTCATTCATGTGTTTTTTAAATCTATAGATTCCAAGAGTTATTTCATAGGACCCCTGAAATGGGCCTGACGAGATTTGATGGTGACATTAAGGATTTTCAGAGGTGATTCTTATTATCTAACATTTGGCCTCATGTGATATAGATCTGGAGCTTCTTGGGTTCTAAATTTCATCATAGAGTCTTAGGAATATCCTAGGATCGAAATTTGGATACACATATATAATTACAAAGACATCAATATTCAATATGACGTTTACCTGGGATTCACATGGTCCCACAGTTCCCAAGTATTTGTACCCAATTGTGGATCTTTTTTGTTTTTATTGATGGTTTTTAAGAAGATTATTATTCCCAGTGAGAAGCATGAATCACACAAATGGCCATGCCTGTGTATCGGGTGAGATTATGTGATCTTGATTGTGATCCCATGATTCCAAAGATCTTCCCATATGGCATGGTGACATAGAGGATAACCATAGGGTTCATAATTTCATTGGAGGATTTCGAATTTTATTCTAGCGTTTCATTTCAATATATTTCTGAGGGATGAAAATGATTCATGGGATCTAGATTTTAAGACATCTAGGATGATTTCTTATTCTTTTGAAATTATAATTATGGTTCTAGTTGTTACACCAAAGGATCAGTTAATCTAATGAGTTCATAATCATCATGATGTGCTAAGATAAATCCTAAATCTAGTTAAGGAATGTATAGTCGACCATAGTCACACACCTGAGTATTGATATTGGATTTTTTAGACATAATCTAGTTATTATTATATTGAAGGGGAATATTAAATGATCATGTACTTAAGAAATAAGGTTATAGGTTCACAATATTGGGTGGCCTTCCATGATTCATTTCATCAACACAATAATCTCATTTTACTACATGTGTAGACCATATGATGGATTTATAGTTCAAAACATATGCATGATGGATAGGGTGGGGGCCCATAATTGAATTATTGAGTAGATCTACATATGTGGAGTCTCGTGATTGGGTGGGAGTTTCTCGTGAGTTTTGGAGATAGGTATTGAGGTATGGATTAGAGTTTGGAGTATATCCTTGTACATTTTTTTTCTTATTTAAAATTATGTTATTAGAATAGTGGGAGAACCATTGATGTATTATTGGCAGAATTTTCATGGCCTTTTTTGTATAACATTCATTATGGCACTTTTTATATTTATCTTCTTATATTTCAATATTACAATTACTTTTATGAATTTTTGTTAATTATTCTAGTGATTTTCTCTCTAATATGGGGGTATAGTCTACTCAGAGTACCACTATAGAACTCGTGATAATAATCATAACCTTCGTTATATGATGAAATATGGTTGAGTTATTTAGGATAACAGGGTTGGAGAACTTGCTGAGTGGGTTCTAGGTTGGTACATTTCAATGTGGTATCAATGTTATTACTTTTGACTTACTATTTTGTGTAATTTAATCAAAAGTTTTTGGAATGTGTTAGAGCCTGAGATGGATATCGGGTGTTTATATCATAGACACCAATTATGGTTTGAATTCAATGATACTTGAGATGGGGTTGATGTTCTTGATTTTCAATTTCACAGTTGAATATGATATTCACTTCATGTGACAAACATTTTATTCATGATTTGTGAATTATGATGGATCTATAATCCTTATCCCAATAACAAGAAAATAGTTATTGGATTTGAATGGTATGTTGTAGAGAAAATATTGACCCCATGCGTCATGAATAGGAAAATATGATCTATATGAAATTAATGCATGCTTGTGTGATTTTATAACTAATAAGTGGATCAGGTTTTAAAACTTTAATAAACTAGTCATGCAATATTTTCAAATATAACCACATGATGGAAATATACTAATATAGGTGGACATGTATATTTTTTCTGATGTTAGGTCTTGTTGATATATTGTGAGACAATCATTGAGGAATATATAATTCGTTGGTGTGTTGAACATAGAGTGACCCTTCTAGGTCAATTTAAAAATTTGATGCATTTTTTGGAAACCATTTCATTTAGTTTTTCCTTCATTTTCTTATATAAATTGTCTCAATAATTACCTCTATAGTTTTTTACAAAAATTGTTTAGTGAAATTATATTTAACTAATCATGTTCCTATACTCCCCTTGATATGAAACATATATGATAATGTCAATGGATATAGAGAAAATGTTATAATTTGGATGGGGGGGAATTTTGAAAGAGTAGTTTGTAGATTGATTCAATGTGATAATTGGTTCATAGGTGGCCTAATAGTGTTGGAAGAAGATTCCATTATGGATATGTGAACCTAAAATTGTAATTTTCCACATTGTATGTCTTAGATTTTTTTAAATGGTAGCACATATGATGTCCAATGATTTATGACAATAATTAACCCTTGACCATTGTTATGAGTGAGTGGGTGATTAGACAATAAAAATAAATATTTAAATTACATTTTAATGTGTTTTAATGATCATTTTATAACTTATGGGCTTGAGTTGGTGGATTTTAGTTTTGATCATCCATTCTATTCATTTGTGCACTTCATGCCTAATATACACCAATTTAGGCCCAATGAATCAACTGTTTTTCAGGATTGTAATTAGCCATATTTTAATTTGATATTTAGGGAACTCTTTCTACACATTATTATGATCATTTTTAATTCATGGATCAATGGAGGATTCATAAAGGATGATGGAGATATATGGCGATGAAAGGAATTAATTGTGGGGAAGGAAGATTGGACACCAACCCATAGATGAGAATGTGGGACCCACAATACTATCCCAATATAACCCAAATTTATTGGTAATATAGATGAAATATATAGGAAAAAATATTTTCTATAGGATCCAATGCTTATTCAGCATCCATTGTGGTTATTCAGGCGGCCCAAGTTGAAGATAAAATTCTGGGCCTGATTTAGCAGCCCAAAAAAACATCCCACCATTTTACACATATCTTGATTCAATTATACTATTTTGGGATTAAACATCAAATACTATAAGGGTACCTTGGGTCTTCATTTTATCTTCTATGGCTCACTCAAATTTGGAAATCTAAAGGACTTATAGGTGCATTTGTTCGGTGGAAGCAAGTTGGATGCCACCTTCGGTTAAGGGCGGAAAAGTCTCATCTCCCTTACTTTCCACCACCATAGGCATACAATAATCAAGTTGGATCGGTTTTACTATTGGGATCATGACCCAAGACACTGGAAATGCCTATTTATGGTAGTGGTGGGGGAGGAGTTGATCATTTTTTAGCGTTCTTTCATTGTAATGTTATTCTGCGATTTTGATGTCTCAAGTTTTCCTTTCACATGTAAGCTGTTTTAAATCATCTTAGTTTATTAATAAAAGTTATTCTTATACTATTATTATTTTCTTCTCTATATCACTTTGATACATTTTTTAAATTGTGTGAATTTATTCACAGAAAACCTTGTGAAATTATCACACAATGGTGGAGTGATCATTATTTCATTGTTTTTTCTTCTCAATTTCCTCCCTCATGAGTCTACTTCCCGCTTCCATTGAAACTATAAAAAAATGGAGGTATAACCAACATATGGGTTGAACCATGGGAGTAGAAATACGATGGATTGGATTTTATGTATCACCCAATTAATGTATAATAACTTCTTTAAATTGATATTTGTATTTGATGAATTTAAACCTCTTTCGTCATGGTTGAATTTAAGGCCACACACATCATGTGCTATTACAAAACATTACTTTGAAGTTCTAAAAACATTTATCCTTCATGTTTATATGTGATTAGAATTAAAAGGTGTAGGTATTAATCTAGTAATTGATGATGTTGTTTGATCTTCATAAATTAACTCATCTCAAATATAAGAAATTGAAATCATTAAAAAATGAATTCATTCAAACCACCCTGAGCGATAACCTAGGATCAAATCATTACCATAATTTGAATTAACATAAATCTTTCAGTAATTATTTAAACTGATCTTATATAAACCCAGATTGGCCACTATATAGCCAAAAAATTTCCATTGAATGTACGTGTATGTAGGATAATTCTTAGGTCCCTAAGGATTCGACAACCGAGGCTAAACTACAAGGACCATTATACCTTCATATCATAGGTAAATTCGATCATGAATGAAATTTTGGTGCTGTTTCTGGGGACCCAAGTAAGTCATCTCAACACCCATTCTATTCTCCCCCATTTATTCTACTCTCACCCAAGATCACTTATCAATCACCTTTCTCGTTTTTTTTCTTTTGGCACATGTCCGCCTACACTCATGATCAATCAAACTGTATTGTTAGGGTGGATAGTCCTGGGGTTGGGGACTTAAGTACACCAAGTGAACTCTTACCATTAGATCCTAATTTTTGTAATACTCTAGAGACTACAATTGAGCCTATATCACCCCCGATTTGAGGAATGTTACCTTTATTTATGCATTTTTATCTATTTAAAGTGCATGGGATGAGGTGGGAAGAGGTTGGGGAAGCTTGGAATGGTTTTGGATGAGTTTAGAGGGTTTTAAAGGGGTACACGGTTTGAGCACGGTTAGTGTAAACCGTGCGGATGCTCCAGAAACCGTGTAGGGGGATAGAGTACGCTCCCCACAACCTATGCACAGTTTTCCAAATGGTGCGAGTAAATGGTGTAGACCCCGGCTCTTGAGGAAGTGGAGTGCGCATGGTTAGTGCACGGTTTGCTAAATCGTGCGGGCTAAACCATGTGGCCACTTAAAAATAGGGTTTTTAAATCCGGGATCACTCGAGATTGAACTATTTCATTCCTCTCTTCCTCCCACTCGATCCTCAATTGGGATTTTTGGTTCTTAGGGGATTATGGTTCTATCCCACTTGGTTTGGAAGGATTTTGAAGAGGTTTCTTGGCGGATTGAAGGTGGTTGCTCCCGAGTAAGTCTTCTATCATGGATTCATTTTTTTATCAATAGATCTGCGCTTCCCTCTTTCTTGGTTTTCTAGATCTACACTTGTTGTGTGTATATCTAGGGTTGTGTTTTCCTTGAATGATGTTTTTAAGGACTTTGGATATTAGGGAAGGGTATCTAGAGAGGGTTCGGTGGTGCGTTCGCCAGTTTTGAGGTGTGGTAGCTTGTGGGTCGATTTCTCGGGTACCCTAAAGGTATGTGGATTATCACTTGACTGTACTTGGATAGATCTAGTGGCTACATGAATCAATTAATTATTTGTGATTGAAATTAATTGTTTGTTGATGTGCGAATTTGGTTGGAAATTCATTTGGGGATTTTTGGGAGAAATGTGTTTTGTGATGAAATGATATTGTTTTGAATTTTAAAAAGGAATGTTATGATTGATTTTTGAAATTATTGATGGAAATGTTATTCAATAAAAAGGGTTGTTTTATTGAAATGGGTTTTTGGCATGGAAAATGGTTTTCAATAAATGGGTGATTTAGTGAAGTGGATTTATATGCAATGTAATTAATTGATTACATGATGTTGTGACTTTGTTGGGTTGTATTCTTGGTTGATATTATTTTAAATGTTGTGCTAAAGTGGGCCGAAAATTCCAACTAAAAACAATTGATAGAAATTGGTCGGAAGTGCCACTATGTGGGTAGTGGTAGGAAGTGCTACTACTCGTGAATGGGTGAACGAGTTGGGTGGAAGTCCCACCGTTATGATTTATTTTTTGTGCATTGCTTCGCAAGATGGAATTGTTGTGCTAATGTGTAAATTTTGGAATGGTTGGGTCTTGTTTGTTTGGAATTCCCTTGGTTGCTTGGTTTGGGTGTGATGGCTTGGTAAGGGCATGTTGGGCTTATGTAAATGGTTTCACTAAAGATTTATTTTATGTAAACTGTTTTATATAAATGGGCTAACAATTTTATCCTAGTGGCGTGTGTAGGGAAGTCATTTGGGGAAATCTTGTTGAGTGTTAGTACTCACCCCCATCTATGGCATGTTGGTGTCTTTGTAGATGTTGTGTACCGTGTCGTGGGAAAAGGTAAGGCATCATCTTCATTTAGTGGAGCTTTGTGATTCATTGTTGGAGCTTGGAGCTTGTAGCATGGTGTGGAGCTGGGGTGGTGTCTTGGATTTTGGTGTTGGTTGTTAGTTTCCACAGTTTACTCTGATGTTGTGTGGTTATGTTTGGTTGTTTTGGATTTGGGTTGTTTTATGGAACAACATGGTTGTCTTTTGGAAATGAATGGTTGGATTTTTTGACATGCATCATATAGTGGTTTGTTGGTTGATTTTTTCCATTAGGGAAAATCGTTCCCCATCTATTCTTGGAGCCCTCGACATTTATTTCCAGACATTGGTGCCTCGGGAACGTCACATAAGGCCATGTAACCCTCACCGCCTCCCCAATCCAATGTGGTAGGGGAGGTGTGTTACAAGTGGTATCAGTTTTTTCGGTCCTTTGGAGTTGATCCTTGGATTTGGTGTTGATATTCGTTGTGGTAAATTCCTTGTGTCGGGATGGTAGCAAGGCGTAGGAATGTCAGAACATGGAATGCAGAGCATAAAAGGATGTAGCTAACCCTTTTATACTGTAATTCATGTTACCAGGGATTTGGGTACATAAGTGTTTTGGAGACACATATAGGCATTGAATATCTCATAGTAATTGGTGTAGCCAATGAGATGAGAATGACATGCATGGTAGAGATGAATTCATTCAAAGATGCATATTTCATTAGGGTATAATGATTTATGATGTGATATGAATATCTTAAATTTTAAGGTGAATAAATTGGCATTTTGAAAATGGTATGGTTTTCAAAATGGCGAAATATGGCACATGAGGAAAAATGTGAACTGGTGGAAATCCATGTTGTGATAGCGTTGTGTAATGTGGTGTGAAATTGGATTTCGTGATGTCTGCGAAAGCGAGACTCATGGTTTGTTTTCTGTTTATAGAAATGGAACTAGGTAGGTGTCGTAGAGTCCAACCGGAGGAGGCTGCTGAGAATGTGGTAGCACCTAAGCCTCAGGTGAAACAACAGCTAGTGTAAAGCATAGTGCATGCTTTCCATGCTGTGGGAAGTGGGAATAAAACTGTAACGCCCCGACCCCAGCTTCCCAGAGTCGGTGCATTACTTCGTAACATTGACATGATCACAAAAGGTCAAGTCTCGAAAGACCGATTAGTTTAGTAGCCTTGGAAACACTAGATACATTCATAAGTCTTACATTACATCATAAAGTGAAAAACTAATAACAATGTCTTCATAGTCCACACTCATATCCTCTTCTGACTATCCCTGCAGGTCATTCCTAAAATACTTCTTCACATCCTGGAAAATATTAAAACATTGAAAGCAGTGAGCTCTGTTGCTCGGTAAGGATAACAATATTGCGGAAGCTTTCATAAATAAACTTTAACATTTAAGGCAATGTATAACTAAAACAAAAGCCTTTTAAACATGAACTTCATCATAATATGGAAAAAGTAAACTGAGATAATGCCATTTACTTATTCACATGGATATTCTACTGGTCAAATAATCACATGAAATATCAATAACCACTTTAATAATGAGGGAATGTATAATGCCAGACATTGTGAAACATTTTGTCAAGGCCTCGGCCAAGACGTCTAAAATGATTAAGGCCTCGGCCAAAACCATAAATCATATTGGGAAAGGGCCTCGGCCAATTCCATGTCTAGTTGTCTCATTAGACCTACCGATGGAATTTTTTTAGAAGATACTTACTTTTAAAATTGCTCAAATATACTCCAGTGTTTTTCTGAAAACATTATGCAAGTTTTTGAAAACAAAATAAATAATTCTGAGACTGTTCGAATAATTACATGCCATGATGGGTCCACGCCCAATCCCTTCCTGTCTACCACACTCGAGAGTTGGGTTTTCTGAAAACATTTTTAAGCTTGCGTTAAATACATATACATTTGCACTGGATTTCCATATATTTGAGAGAAATATCTCTCTCTTTTTTGAAATCATTTAAAAATGTTATAGCTTGTAGAGGAAGATGAAACTAAAATAATGGTCATGGTGGTGGAGAATTCGTTGTCGCCTCATACATAAGACAAACCATTCCTTTTGTCATTTAGTAAAAATGCTTCGTATAAAAAGAATCCTTTTGAATAAAAGTAAAAGTCAAAGGGGTTTATAAACCGTATAAATGAAAGTTGTGTATAAAACCAAATATGCCTCAATGAAAGGAGATTGAGACGAAGTCCTTAAAAAGATCATTTTTAAAATAAAATAGATCTATTATGTGTTTCACTATAAGTACACATAAAGAAAGTACAAATACAAGATAGTACATAATAATATCATGACAAAATTTGAATGTAGGAGATTAACCCAAAGAATAGAAATTGGGTTAAGAAGTTCCCTTACCTCGTGTCTGACTTGACTCAACCGTTCTTTAACCTCGTGAATAATAAACTAGAGTTAATATATACCTTATTAAGAACCATTTTCAATTTCATTATCCTTATTATATCACTTATTATAATGATATGAACATTATGTAATTATTTAAGTTAATAACGGTTGTTTTGCCGATCTTTGTTACTTGAGTCAACAATAAACTTCTTATAATTACAAGTTGTTTATGTGGTAGAATATACATTATCTACAGAATTATATTCATGATTTAGATGTCATATATATCTTATATATCCAGTATATACATTCATTTATAATATTACGTAACATTTAGAGGTAAGAAATGAAATGCACCGTTCATGGAGACAGTAAGTCGTACGTACGCATGAACGCTACTTTCATTTCAATTTCATATTTAATGGAATGAAATCATAATGATATAAATGTATAATATAATTTCAGTATAATATAGTGTATAATACCATTTACTCCATCCTTTATACATCCCACATATGGCATTAACGATTCGAATCACTTTGAGGGGGCGGTAGTCCGCACTTCCTAAAATGAAATTATCGTGTTTTACCCATAATGGAAATCATAAAGTGTGCCATAAATGAGAAATACAGAAGCATAAGTAAAACATAAAAATATTTTATATCATATATAAAAATAGTGACATCTTAATGGCCACCTTTGAAGGTGTTATATGAGTGTTGAACAATCATCGTTTCGTGAGGCAGAAATTCGCCATCCACAGAAACCGTATGTTCTTTAACCATTAGATGTAGGTGTGTGTAATTGTAGCTCGAATACTTCTTATAACAACATCCTAGTATATTTAGGATACTGGTGTTGTTACAAAAGAAATGAATAAAAAGAGTTTAGGGGGTTGGAGAAGAAAAATAAAACAAAACAACATTAGAGAAGACATTACCTCAAAATCAGGTAACTCTTTTTGATTTGAGCCAAAGGATTCCATGGGAAGAGTTATGACCAAAGTTATGATTCTAGGAGTAATAGAGAGATTTTGGGAGAGTATTTGGGCAGAGTTTGGCAGAGCCAAATGGCTTGAAGGTGTGAATAAGGTGGGAGAGGTGGGGGCCTTTTATAAGTGGAGAGGAGGGGCTCTTTTGGAAAGATTGAAATGTTACATTATTACACAATGCTTTTTGGATTATAAAGGTCCCAAAATTATATAATTCGTGGCTAAGGTGATAAGGTTTTGAAATATAACCATCCAATAGTCTTTGGACAAGTGTAAGCCTTGGATTTTACATTATCTTCTCATTTTATTTAAATCGTTAAATAATGAGGTCATCGCCGCATCATAATGATGTCAAAAATAATTTAATTTATTTAATGTCTAAAAATTATAAAAAAAATACTATGATGTAGGAAATATTTTTAGATTTCTAATGAATATTTATAATCAAAATTTTGAATTGTGTAACCCCACTTAAAAACTGTTTTAGTAAAATAACTCATGTTTGTGTCAATTTAATTTTAACATTAAATAAATATATATTAATGTCATTTTCCAACTAAAGTGGCTCCATGGTGTCCCCAAGTTGACCCATGTGTTGTCTTGGTCGACCATGACTCATAAAATAGGAGTAGGACAAGTGTCATTCTCATCTCATATTATTAAAACATTATTTGTACCTTAAACTACACTAATTACCTCTAATAGCGATTAAGAACTTAAAAGTTACTGTTCACCAAAAAATTATTTTAATCTCATTGAACCACATTTTACTTCTTAATGACAACAATGTATGTCGGATTTTTGAAAATCAAATCACAGAAGTGGTAATATTTCATTTAAATGAAAAATCATTTTTTTAACTACCACTTAGTTGTTTCACTATTCATCAAAAATTTAAGTTTTTCAGAACAAAGCCAAAATTTCACCCTAAGCTATAATTGATATTACAAATTCAAAAATGATGTCTATTTTAAAAAATTCAAAACATATATGTTGCATTAATTAATTTTATAATAAATTCCCGCTGTCACAACAAATAGCGTGTTCTTAAGAAACAATTTATATCAAAAGATTGGCAATTGTTTATGTCTAATTTCAATGTTAAATTAATTCTAATGACCACCATTGGATAAAATGGTAAAAATATATTCTAATTATACTTTAAACCCACTAAATAGTATAATTTATCACTATTAATTATTTTTATTAAAAAAGTTCTTTTTAAGTTTTTTTCACTATTCATAAAAAATTAGAAGTTCTAAGAAAAATACCAAAAATTCAACATAGGATAATTTCAATATTCCGAATCCAAAAATGAAGTCCATTTGGAAATATAAAATTTCTATAATTTTAAAAAGTGGTTATTACTATTCATAACTGCTACTTTGATTAGTCGCAGTGTTTTAGAACTCGAAGTTGCGTACAATGCAAGCCATTGCATTATTGAATGAGAAGCGTATCTTGGAAGCTCGGGGTGTTACATTCTCCCCTCCTTCAATAAATTGTGTCCTCTCAATTGGAAATTTTTTTCATTGAAAATAAAAGGTTGAAAAGAGAAAATACCTTTGAGGAAAACCCACATCAGAAATAAGGTTAATAAAAATATAAATTTAAAAGAAAGAAAGATAAGTTCAAAGGTCACCCGATATTGCCCATTCTAGGATTCTATGAAAATATGTATATGGAGGAGAAACAAACCATCAAGGTCTGATGGAGAGTTATAGTAAACAGGATTAGGAGAATGTTTAACCACAAGAAAATCACAAACTTGTGATTGGTTAAACGGTCATTGAATCCCCAGTTGGAAAAGTTAACCAACAACATTTTTGTTTTAATTTACCAATTATAATGTTGAGGAATTTATTTAGGAGATTTACTTAGAACCCTAGGGAATATACATACTTGTTATGTATACTTTCATTCGTTAATAAATTTTACCACAAACCCAACTTTTACTCCAGATGGTAACGGAACACAAAAATATTTTATTTATCCCAATTGTATAAGGTTCCAAATGGTAACACATATCATTTAGAATAGTAAAACTATTTTGTAATAACCAGGGACTTCATGTAGGCTAGTGGTAGGAAATAAAGGCTTGTCGCACTATGGTTGTTGGTTCGATTCCTACAGATTTGTCCGACGCGACGGGTTATTCCCCACCCTGCAGGTTGTCCTTTTCCTAAAACTATAGTATCATAATATTCCAAAAATAATCTTCATAAATTTTTTAACCTTAAACAATATTATCCAAAGATCAACTTAATCCACTCCAACCATTATAGTTATCCAAAATACCTCTATCCAGTCTTTCTCTAAAATGTCTCTTAATTCCAAAATCAATTTATCAGATTCCCCAAACAAAGTAAAGTTTCTCTTATTGTCACATACTAAAAATATAATTACCTTCATCAATTTAAAACCATACTGAAATCAACATGTACTGTAGTACACTCCTTATATATATATGTCACATTATTCTAATAACCAAAATATAATCCATGAGTCCAAAAGCACCAATACATTAGTTATTCTGCTTCAACTGTAGTAACATCATAAGATTATCCTTGATCCCTTGGCCTTTTCTGAGGTAATTTTCCCTGATGCTTAGGACATTAATTTGCATAATGACCCATTTCTCTACAATTATAGCATTCAACGTTGATAGCCTCTTTCTTTCCCTTGCAATCACGAGCCTGGTGACCCTTTTCTCCATATTTATAACAAACTCCCATTCCTTTTAGACAAGTACCATGGTTATTCTTCCCACAATTATCACATAATGGAAAATACTCCTTTCCCTTTTTCCCTTTATCTGTCTCTTGTTCAACCGTTCTCTTCTTCTCTTGCTTTACTTTGTTGTCATAAGACTTAGAGAATTCCTTTTCTTTCTTGATAGGACACGAGACAATATCTTCGTATGATGAGAAGGATTGTGATACTAAAGCTCGACGGAGAAATGGTTTTAACCCATCAAAGAAACGATCAATCTTACACCTTGGGTTACGTATATAATCGGCAGCATGCCTCGCTAACCTTGTAAAGTTAGCCTCATACATTGCGACATTCTCATCCTCCTTCTGCCTCAGACTCAGAAATTGCCTTTCCATATCTGCTCGATGGTCGCTTGGAAAGTATTTTTCTAAAAACAGATCTATTAACTCCCTCCATTCCATATTCAATGCATCATCATCTTCCTTTGTGTTTTGAATCAGCGACCACCACTGATCGGCATCTCCAGTGAGGCGGTAAACTGCCATGACAACCTTATCCCTTTCACCACTCCTCAAGGCATGAAATATTTTCTCTAAGAAATTTATCCATTGCTCAGCTACTATAGGATTTGTACTCCAATTGAACATTGGTGGTTTTTGCCTCATGAATCGGTCTAACATTGATCCTCCACTTTGTAGATCAGGGTACTCCATACGGGTAAGGTTATTATTCATAACCGGAGTAACTTATCCCATTATGGTGATTAGCTGATCGTCACCAGTTGCATCACCAACCCCACTATAAATATCTTGAGCAGGAGGGAAATCCCTACATGGAGTGCGTGCATTGATACAGTTTCCATTTCTTCCACTGGGCGCCATTTCTAAACAATGGAATAAACTAGATCAGTTTATGAATCAAAATACATAATCCCATACTTATAAAACACTTAACATAAATTGAACTATTTATGGATATAATCCATAATCATAAAAATGTTTTCTTTGAGGAAGTATATACTCATAAACCCTTCATAATGATTTTTAATGAAAATGAGAGTTATCCTAAGCATATCCCCTGGGAGTGTCGTAACCAAGAGTGCATCAAGGCTCATTTTCGTGCACCAGTTACCGTTCGAGTCTAGATCAAAGCGGTGTTTTCGGATTTTATCCCTAGGTACATTTGTGCCAGAGCCGCCTCTACCTGCTCGTATCCAGACATGGATGTATTGCTCGGAAAACTCACAAAATCTCTACAATACCAAAATTCTAGGATGTTCTTCTATACTAATCCTCAAAGTTCATCTTTGGTCTACGTGCTCTAATCAGAGTTTATTTAATTCTAGCTTCGAAGGTTTGTACTAAACTTCCTTTGATACCAACTATAACGCCCCGACCCCAGCTTCCCAGAGCCGGTGCATTACTTCGTAACATTGGCATGATCACAAAAGATCAAGTCTCGAAAGACCGAATAGTTTAGTAGCCTTGGAAACACTAGATACATTCATAAGTCTTACATTACATCATAAAGTGAAAAACTAATAATAATGTCTTCGTAGTCCGCACTCATATCCTCTTATGACTATCCCTGCAGGTCATTCCTAAAATACTTCTTCACATCTTAGAAAATATTAAAACATTGAAAGGGGTGAGCTCAGATGCTCAGTAAGGATAACAATATTGCGGAAGCTTTCATAAATAAACATCAACATTTAAGGCAATGTATAACTAAAACAAAAGCCTTTTAAACATGAACTTCAACATAATATGGAAAAAGTAAAATGAGATAATGCCATTTACTTATTCACATGTATATTCTACTGGTCAAATAATCACATGCAATATCAATAACCACTTTCATAATGAGGGAATGTATAATGCCAGACATTCTGAAACATTTTGTCAAGGCCTCAGCCAAGACGTCTAAAATGATTAAGGCCTCGGCCAAAACCATAAATCAAATTGGGAAAGGGCCTCGGCCAATTCCACATCTAGTTGTCTCATGAGACATACCGATGGAATTTTTTTAGAAGATACTTACCTTTAAAATTGCTCCAATATACTCCAGTGTTTTTCTGAAAACATTATGCAAGCTTTGAAAACAAAATAACTAATTCTGAGACTGTTCGAATAATTACAGGCCATGATGGGTCCACGCCCAATCCCTTCCTGTCTACCACACTCGAGAGTCGGGTTTTCTGAAAACATTTTTAAGATTGCGTTAAATACATATACATTTTCACTGGATTTTCATATATTTGAGAGAAATATCTCTCTCTTTTTGAAATCATTTAAAATGTTATAGCTTGTAGAGGAAGCTGAAACTAAAATAATGGTCATGGTGGTGGAGAATTCGTTGTCGCCTCATACATAATACAAACCATTCCTTTTGTCGTTTAGTAAAAATGTGTCGTATAAAAAGAATCCTTTTGAATAAAAGTAAAAGTCAAAGGGGTTTATACATCGTATAAATGAATGTTGTGTATAAAACCAAATATGCCTCAATGAATGGAGATTGAGACGAACTCCATAAAAAGATCATTTTTAAAATAAAATATATTTATTATGTGTTTCACTATATGTACACATAAAGAAAGTACAAATACATGATAGTACATAATAATATCATGACAAAATTTGAAAGTAGGAGATTAACCCAAAGAATAGAAATTGGGTTAAGAAGTTCCCTAACCTCGTGTCTGACTTGACTCAACCGTTATTTAATCTCCTGAATAATAAACTAGAGTTAATATATACCTTATTAAGAACCATTTTCAATTTCATTATCCTTATTATATCACTTATTACAATGATATTAACATTATGTAATTATTTAAGTTGATAACGGTTGTTTTGCCGATCTTTGGTACTTGAGTCAACAATAAACTTCTTATAATAACAAGTTGTTTATGTGGTAGAATATCCATTATCTCCAGAATTATATTCATGATTTAGATGTCATATATATCTTATATATACAGTATATACATTCATTTATAATATTACGTAACATTTAGAGGTAAGAAATGAAATGCACCGTTCATGGAGACGGTAAGCCGTACGTACACATGAACGCTACTTTCATTTCAATTTCATATTTAATGGAATGAAATCATAATAATATAGATGTATAATATAATTCCATTATAATATAGTGTATAATACCATTTACTCCATCCTTTATACATCCCACATATGGCATTAACGATTCAAATCACTTTGAGGGGGCGGGAGTCCGCAAATCCTAAAATGAAATTATCACATTTTACCCAAAATAGAAATCATAAAGAATGCCATAAATGAGAAATAGAGAAGCATAAGTAGAAAATAAACATATATTATATCATATATAAAAATAGTTACATCTTAATGGCCACCTTTTAAGGTGTTATATGAGATTTGAACAATCATCATTTCGTGAGGCAGAAATTCGCCATCCACAAAAACCGTATGTTCTTTAACCATTAGATGTAGGTGGGTTTAAGTGTAGATCTAATCCTTATTATAACAAAATCCTAGTATATTTAGGATAATGGTGTTGTTACAAAAGAAATGAATAAAAATAGTTTAGGGGGTTGGAGAAGAAAAATAAAACAAAACAACATTAGAGAAGACATTACCTCAAAATCGGGTAACTCTTTTTGATTTGAGCCAAAGGCTTCCTTGGGAAGAGTTCTGCCCAAAGTGAGGATTCTAGGAGTAATATAGGGATGTTGGGAGAGTATTTGGGTAGAGTTTGGCCGAGCCAAATGGCTTGATGGTGTGAATAAGGTGGGAGAGGTGGGGGCCTTTTATAAGTGGAGAGGAAGGGCTCTTTTGGAATGATTGAAATGTTACATTATTACACAATGATTTTCGGATTCTAAAGGTCCCAAACTTATATAATTAGTGGATAAGGTGATAAGGGTTCGAAATATACCCATAAAATAGTCTTTGGACAAGTTTAATCCTTGTATTTTACATTATCTTCTCATTTTATTTAAATCATTAAATAATGAGGTTATCGCCGCATCATAATGATGTCATAAATAATTTAATTTATTTAATGTCTAAAAATTATAAAAAAAATACTATGATGTAGGAAATCTCTTTATATTTCTAATTAATATTTATAATCAAAATTTGGACTTGTGTAACCCCACTTAAAAACTATTTTAGTAAAATTCCTCATGTTTGTGTCAATTTAATTTTAACATTAAATAAATATATATTAATGTCATTTTCCAACTAAAGTGGCTCCATGGGGTCCCCAAGTTGACCCTTGGGTTGTATTGGTCGGCCATGACTCATCCAATAGGAGTAGGACAAGTGTCATTCTCATCTCATATTATTAAAACATTATTTGTACCTTAAACTACACTAATTACCTCTAATCGCGATTAAGAACTTAAAAGTTACTATTCACCACAAAATTATTTTAATCTCATTGAACCATATTTTACTTCGTAATTACAACCATGTATGTCGGATTTTTGAAAATCAAATCACAGAAGTGGTAATATTTCATTTAAATGAAAAATTAGTTATTTAACTACCACTTATTGGTTTCACTATTAATCAAAAATCAAAGTTTTTCAGAACAAAGCCAAAATTTCACCCTAAGCTATAATTGATATTCCAAATTCAAAAATGATGTCTATTTTAAAAAATTCCAAACATATAAGTTGCATTAATTAATTTTATAATTAATTCCCGCTGTCACAACAAATAGCATGTTCTTAAGAAACAATTTATATCAAAAGATTGACAATTGTTTATGTCCAATTTCAATGTTAAATTAATTCTAATGACCACCATTGGATAAAATGATAAAAATATATTCTAATTATACATTAAAACCACTAAATAGTATAATTTATCACTATTAATTATTTTTATTAAAAAAGTTGTTTTTATGTATTTTTCACTATTCATAAAAAAGTAGAAGTTCTCAGAAAAATACCAAAAATTCAACATAGGCTAATTTCGATATTCCGAATCCAAAAATGAAGTGCATTTGGAAATATAAAATTTCTATAATTTTAAAAAGTGGTTTTTACTATTCATAACGGCTACTTTGATTAGTCTCGGTGTTTTAGAAATCGAAGTTGCGTACAATGCAAGCCATTGCATTATTGAATGAGAAGCGTATCGTGGAAGCTCGAGGTGTTACAAAAACGGATGAACCAAGGCATGTGGATCATGTGATTCAGTTCCAAAAGCTGAATCCACCCATCTGCAGGGCTGATTCAGAGCCAGAAATGGCAGAAGCATGGATGAATAGTATGAACAAGATCTTTGTGTTCTTAGGAACACTGTTAGAGATGAGAGTGATTTTTGCCACGTATATGTAGGATGATCATTCCCTTCAATGATGGGAGTTGGTAGTCCAAGAGGGGATGGACCAAGGTATGATGTGGGTATGATTTGAGGAATTGTTTAACAAACAATTCAACCCACATATGTTCAGAATTCATCATATGACTGATTTCTTTAGTTTGAAGCAAGAGATTATGTCGGTGACCGAGTATGCAGCCAAGTTCATGAACTTAGTGCGGTTTGCACCCGAGGTGGTGGGTAGCACGTCTTTTAAGGAAAGAATCTTTGATTCGGGGTTAAGGAAAGAAATATGTTCAATGATAGCAGGGCTGTGTATAGATGATTACACAGAGATGGTGAATAGAGCCTCAGTGGATGAGCATGATTTTTTTGGGTGCTCTGGGCAGAGGAAGCATGGTGGTACCCATGGCGAATAGTGGGAACTCTAACGCTGGGTTTAAGATAAGGAGGGACAGTTATTCTCAGGGTGGGAATATGACTTATAATCCGACATCATGAATGGTAAAACTTCTTTTGAATCCCTAGAGCAAGCTGGGATGTTTTCAATGTGGTTCTATAGGCCACGTAAAGAAGGATTGTACGACACAACCTTGATCATGTCATAATTGTAAACTGATAGGGCATCTGCAGTGTTATTATTGGAATGCTCCAAGGTCGGGTGAGCGTGACACTCTTCAGGGATCGCAGACGTCATATGCTTCGACGGGACGGGGGCAACAATATACCCCTCGGCAGGAGAGTAAAGTGGGTCATGGTGATTCTCAGAATACCACGACACCTCAGTAAAGAAATAAATAGAAGATTATGCCAAGAAAACATGTGTTTGGAGCGGAGAAGGTTATGGTGGATGATCAATTGGGACCATCCATGGTGTGAGGTACTATTATTTTAAATTCTTCCTTGATGCAAGTGTTGTTTTATCGGTGTGTTTTACACTCTTTTATTACTGCATGTGTGGCTGATTTGCTGGGTTTAAGGGTAGAAATGATGCCCAAAGTTTTGAAACTACAATCTCTTCTTGGTAGAAGAGAGTGTTGATCCTCCTTGTGTATAGCATGTTGTTTTGTTGTGGGCAAGGTTGAGATAACCTAGAATTTCTCAGTGCTTGAGATGGATGGAGATGATGCAATATTGGGAATGGATTGGCAGGTGGATTTTAAGGACCACATCGATTGTGATGCACGAACAATGGATTTTAAGACACACGATGGCATTAGACATATCTTTAGAGGAGAAAAGTATGAATGACATGGTGCAATGGGTTTGTTGGCACAAGCTGTGGGTACGTTATCATATTAGTTGGCGATGTTGTCATTGGAATTAGTAGACAGTGTTGAGAAGAATGTTCTTCAAGCAATGGTGGACCAGTTAGGAACCAAAGGGTTTATCAGGCCTAGCACGTCACCGTGGTGTATTGAGATGCATCAGGATCAGGGTTGGGGTGCATTCTCATGAAAGGGAATCATGTGGTTTCATATAGATCATGACAGTTTAGAGTGCATGAAAAGAGCTACCCAACTCATGATTTGGATTTGGCAGCAGTAGTGCATGCATTGAAAGTGTGGCGTCATTATCACTTCAGTGAGAAGTTCACAATATATACGGATCATAAGATCTCGAAGAATATTTTATCACAAAGGGATTTGAACTTGAGGTAAAGGACATGGATGTAATATCTCCAGATGTTTGATTTGGACATAATGTACACACCAGGTAATGGAAATTTTGTGGCATATGCATTAAGTAGAAAATCTTATGCTTAGGTGGTGAAACAACCATCAAACCTATGGGAGTTGGTGTCAGTTATAGCCGATATGTGGTTGGAATGTAAGGGCCAGGGTGATCGAGCCGTCTTCTTTCTAGTTATGTTGTTTCCTAACATGGTTGGCATAGTTAGAGAGGCACAAATATCTGATTCTGAGAGTGTGACCATGGGGTCAAGACTCAATGGTGGGGAGACCATTGCGGGTTGGAAACTGAATGGAGATCCAGTTGTGTGTTTTCAGAATTAGATGGTCGTGCCTGTTTCTTTTCAGGAGGATCTTCTATGGGAGTATCATCATTCCAGGTGGGTTTTACACCCTGGAATTCCGAAACTGTATAAAGCGTTGAAAGCACAGTTCTGGTGGGCTATTATGAAAAGAGGTGTGGCTAATTTCTTTACGAGAAGCTTGACTTGTCAGCAGGTCAAGGTAGAGCATCATAGGCCAGCAGGCATGTTGCAGTCTTTACCAACCTCTGTTTGGAAGTAGAAGCACATATCGATGGATTTTTTCAAAGGACTCCCAAGAACGGTAAGATTGATCGATGCCATTTGGGTGATAGTGGACTGGCTAACGAAGTCATCCCTTTTTATCCCAATCCATGAATCTCACACGGTGGAGGATCTATCCAAAATCAATATCTGGGAGGTGGAAAGGAGGCATGGTGTTCTAGTTTTGATTGTATCCGATAGAGATCCAAGATTTACATCTCATTTATATAAAAACATACAGCAAGCCCATTGGACGCAGTCGAAGATGAGCATGTCGTATCACCCTCAAACGGATGGCCAATCCGAGAGGATGATGAAAACCGTGGAAGATATGTTCGGGGCTTATGTTATAGACTTTGGTGGCTCGTGGGAGGAGAATTTTTCGTTGGTTGAGTTATCATATAATAACAGTCATCATGCATCCATATAGATGACTCTATTTTAAGCATTGAATGGACGTCCATGTCGTTCTCCACTATGTTGGGTGGAAAAGGTTGAGTCTCCCATGGTTGGACCGAGTCTTGGCCAGGATACTACAGAAAAGATCATACGGATCAGGAAAAGAATGGAGACAGCTCAGAGTCATCAGAAACCATATGTGGATCATCGTCGACAGCTGTTGTCGTTCGAGGTGATTGATCGTGTGTTCTTGAGGATCTATCAAAGGTTGGGACATATTCGGTTTGGAAAACAGGGAATGATATATATGAGTTATGTTAGGCCTTTCAAGATTCTTGAGCTGGTTGGTGAGGTGGATTATCATTTGGCTTTTCCACCACGTTTCAGTGCGATGAACAATGTGTTTCATGAGTCACAATTTTAAAAGTATCATCCGGATTGTGACCATGTGATTCGTTGGGATCATGTTGACCTAGAACTAGATGCATCATTGGTGCACGTTCTAGTATGGTTTTTTGATTGGCAATAGAAAGTCTTGCATGGTAAGAGAATCAGTTTAGTTCATGCTTTTTGCAAACATGGTCAGATTCAAGAGGAGACTTGGGAGAAGGAGAAAGAAATGTTCGAGTAGTGGCTTGAGATCATTCAGAAAAGGGTGGGTTCACTACATTCTGAGGATGGAATGTCCATTGGTGGGGAGAATGTAGCATCCCCCAGTTTGAGGTAAGTAACCATTATTTATGCATGTGTTTTTGTGTTTAAAGTTCATGGGATGAGTTGGGATGATGTTGGGAGAGTATGAACGGGTTTTGGATGAGTTTGGAGGATTTTAAATGGGTGAACTGTTTGAGCACTGTTAGTGTTAACCGTGCGGATTCTCCATGAATCGTGAAGGGGGATACAGTATGCTCCGCACAACCTGTCCACGGTTTTCCAAATGGTCCATGTAAATGGTGCAGACCCTGGCTCTTGAGGCAGTGGAGTGGGCACGGTTAGCGCATTGTTTGCTAAACTGTGCGGGCTAAACCATGCGGCCACTTAAAAATAGGGTTTTTAAATCTAGGGTTACTCGGGATTGACCTATTTCACTCCTCTCTTCCTCCCGATCGAACCACACATGGGATTTTGGGTTCTCAGGGGATTAGGGTGCTCTTGAGTAAGTCTTCTCTCATGGTTTCTTTGTGTTTTCCTCTAGATCTGCTCTTCCCTATTTCTTGGATTTCTAGATCAACACTTTTTGTGTGTATATCAAGGGTTTTGGTTTACTTGAACAATGTTTTTAAGTCTTGTGGATGTTAGGGAAAAGGATTTAGAGAGATTTTGGTGGTGCGTTCACCAGTTTCGAGGTGCGGTGGATTGAGGGTGGATTTCTAGGGAACCCTAAAGGTAAGTGGCTTCTCTCTCGACTCCACTTGGTTATATCTAGTGGCTACACAATTCAATTAATTTTTCGTCAATGAAATTAATAGTGTGTTGATGTGCGAATTTGGTTTGAAATCCAGTTGGGGATTTTTGGGAGAAATGAGTTTTCGGATTAAATGCTATTGTTGTGAATTTTGAAAAGTGGTTTTAAAATTGGAATTTTATTATTGATTTTTGAAATGATTGATGGGAATGGTATTCAATAAAAAGGGTTGTTATATAGAAATGGGGTTTTGGCATGGAAAATGGTTTTCAACAAATGGGTGATTTAGTGAAGTGGATTTATATGCAATGGAATTTGGTTGATTGAATGATGTTGTGACTTTGGTGGGTTGTATGCATGGTTGTGATTGTTTGAAATGTTGTGCTGAAGTGGGAGGGAATGTCCAACTATAAACAGTGGATGGATAGTGGTCTGAATTTCCACTATGTGGGTAGTGGTCAGAAGTGTTACTACTCAAGAATGGGTGAACGAGTTGGGCGGAAGTCCCACCGTTTTGATTTCTTTGTTGTGCATTTCATCGCAAGATAGAATTGGTGTGCTAATGTGTAAATGATGGAATGGTTGGGTCTTGTTTGTTTGGATTTCCCTTGGTTTCTTGGTTTGGGTGTGATGGCATGGTAAGGGCATTTTGGGCTTATGAAAATGGTTGCACTTGTGATTTATTTTATGTAAACTGTTTTATATAAATGTTCTAACAGTTTTATCCTAGTGGCATGTGTAGGGAAGTCATTTGGGGAATTCCTAATATGTTTTAGTACTCACCGCCTTCTTTGGCATGTTGTTGTCTTTGTAGATGTTGTGCACCATGGTGTGGGAAAAGGTAAGGCATCATCCTCTTTTAATGGAATTTGTGATTCTTTATTGGAGCATGGATCTTGGAGATTGGTGTGGAGTTGTGGTGGTGTCTTGGCTTGTGTTGTTGGTTTTTAGTTTTCACAGTGTACTCTGATGTTGTGTGGACATGTTAGGTTGTTTTGGATTTGGGTTTTTTTTATGGAACAACATGGATGTCTTTTGGAAATGAATGGTTGGATTTTGTTGACATGCATCATATAGTGGTTTGTTGGTTGATTTTGTCTTTAGGGAAAATCGGTCCCCATCTGTTTTTGGAGTCCTTCGCATTTATTGCCATCATTTGGCGCCTTGGGAACGTCGCTTAAGGACAAGTAACCCTCAATGCTGCCTCAAGCCAATGAGGTAGGGGCAGGGTGTTACAGAGGCCATTTCAATGTAAGTTCTTCAAAGAAACTAACTGATAAACCCAGATGGGAACCAAAATGGAAACCCAAATAAGCTAGCCCGAAACATAGTGAATGAATTTGATCAAACCATTAATGACTACATCACACCTGCCTGGACCAATTCCCCCTCATGCATTAGAAACAATTCCCAAGGATATTTCTACTACATCTTTAAACCCCATGTCCTAAACCACCTTCCCACATTCCATGTAATGGAGTCCGAGATGCCCTGCCATCATGTTAATGAGTTCAATGATGTTGTAGAAACCATGTGTCCGCCACATCATCTTGAATCAGCTAAAATGAGGGTATTTCGTTTTTAATTAAAATATCAAGAAACAAATTGGCTAAACAATTTGAGACCATCATTCATCAACTCTTGGGACCAACTACAAAGAGAATTCTACAAAATATACATTCCCCTCCACAAAACCATTGCACTTAAAAAAGTATAAAAAGAATTTTTGAAAAAGAGGGTGAGTAATTCTATAAAACATGGGAGAGGTTCAAAGAAACTGTAAACATGGTTCCACAACATGGTTTTTCTATTCATGAACAAGTGTTAATTTTCTAGGTAGGGCTGGGTTGAGGGAACAAACAATTCATTGACCTGATGTGTAATCAATCTTTTAAAAACAAATCCCTAAATGATTCTTATGGGTATCTGGAAAGCCTTGAAAAATAGAACCAATCATGGAGAACGTCAACTTATTCTAAAAATTCACAATGAACTAAGAGAATTCATACCCTTAGAGAAAAGTAAAGTTGTATGTCTTAACTCCCATCACTCTCTAGGAAGCTTTTAGAGATAGAACTTAGGAAAGTCCCTGAAATCGAAACTATATACCCTGTTTGAAAAATTTGTGACAAACATGACCATAAGATTAAAAACTGCCAAACCATTCCATCCATCAAGGATGTTCTTTTAATAGGACCCCAAGAGGAAGTAAATTCCTTGAACATTCAGAAGACTCAATACCAAAACACCTTCATCCCACGGTATAATGACTACCCAGGGTTCCACTAGAATGATAACCAATAAACTAGCCAACCACATGGACAAAATCTATACACCCATCAGAACTAACAAACTCATAACCAGTTCCAAACCCTACATATCCAATACAAACTGCCATCACTCCATTTTCAACAATCTATCCCGCCTCCAAAAAAACCCCGGGGATAAACCAATTATTTCAAGCACCAACCCATACAGTTCCACATAGCCAACTAGAACAACTGTGAAAACAAATAGAAATGATGAACTCAAAAGTATCTTCCCTAAAACAAGATCTTCATACCATAATAACTAGAAGGGCACCCATCCCTACTCTGACGGTACCATCCTCAACATCAAGGTGAGAGTCATGTTGCACTCAAACAACTCATGATCAGTCAAAGGAGGTGATTGTTTTAAGAAGTCCGAAATCAATTGAGAAACCTGAAAAATTAATTCAGAACCCATATAAAGATTCAAAAGTGGATGAAAATTGAAATGAACAATATGATCTAACTGAAAAACATGATAACATTGTCCTGGAAACAAATATTCAACAAACAACCCCACAACCTACACCATTTCCTCAATGTTTCATCAGGAAATCCGAGCTTGGATTGAGTGAGACATTGAGGGAAATATTCTCACATGTCATGTGGAACATTCTCCTTCTCGATGAAATCCAAACCATACCTGCTTTATCAATGTACCTTATGGGCTTCTGCACTATTAAAATAAAATTTTCACATAAAAACCATGTCTTTTTGGCTGAATATTGTAGTAACACCATTCAAGGGACCATTCCCACTAAGTTAAAATACCAAGGTGTCACTTACATCAATGTTGAACTAGGAGAGATAAAAGTTGTCAAGTTCTTGTGTGACCTAGGTGATAGTGTCAATCTATTTCCCTATATCGTGTACTACCAGTTAGGCCTAGAATTACTCCAACCAACATCTTTCATGCTTCAACATGCAGATCGTAGCATTAGGGTTCCAAAGGAGATTTTAAAGGACATTCTGGTAAAGGTTGAAAACTTCATCTACCCTACTAACTTAATTGTCCTTGATAATCATCCAAACATAGGAAATAAGGAACAAACCCCAATCATCCTTGGTCATCATTTTCGTGAAACAGTCAACTATATTATCTAAGTCTGAAATGGGAACATGACCATCACCATTTGAAACATGAGTCTAGACTTGAGCTTATAAAATGAAAGCTCACAAATAGGGGATGATGAGGACAATCGTGAAGTAAAGATGATAAGAATCATTGATAATGATTCCATATAACATGATGGAATATTTTATGGATGTTTAAGTTAGGATGAGATTGATTTCTATTGTTCACGAGAAGGAGTTTTATCTCCTTGGATTGAATATTTTTCAAAATTCCCTTATATTGAAGTCTTACATCCAACAATAATTGAAACCTTTCATGAAACCACTTTCATGGAGACCACTCCAACTTTCTGCCGTAAATCTGATTAAGACAATCTAGTAGCTGAAAGATATACATGTTGGGAATAAATCCTATCTAAATCTCTAGAAGGGAAAATTTATCTTGATCCAATGCCCCAATATTTTTATGAAATTCCGATCCATCCTGATCGTGAATTGACGGAACTTCCCGCTGCACTCAAGTATACATTCCGTGGGGACAATCAAACACATCCTTTAGTAATGTCATCTTCTCTTAAGACCAGTCATTAGAGGATGATTCTAAATTTCCATAGGAAATATAATAAATCCATTGGTTAAACCATGTCTGATATTTCTGGGATTCGCCCACTTATCGGGACTCATAGGATTGTTTTGGAATCTTATTCAAAGCAATATCATCATCCTCAATGTTTTTCTCAATCCTAATCTCATGGAAGTAGTATGAAAAGAACATCTGAAATTTTTAAATGATGGTATCATCTATCCCATATATGAGATTGAGTGGGTGAGCCCAATCCATGTGGTTCCCAAGAAGGAAAGAATCACAATGATAACCAATAAAGATTGAGAGATTCTTCCAACTAGGGTGAGTAATGGATGTAGGGTCCGCATTGACTATAGTAAGTTAAAATCATTCACCAAGAAGGACCATTTCCCCTTACCATTTATTGAACAAGTCCTTGAGAGAGTGGTATTTCATGCCTTCTATTGTTTCATAGATTGGTACTCATGGTAAAATAAAATTGAGGTCTCCCAAGAGGATCAAGGGAAGACTACAGTAACATTTCCATTCATCACCTTTGCATTCAAATGCAAGCCCTTAGGGTTTGGAAATTCCCCAAGAACCTTCCAGCGGTGCATTATTGGTAAATTATCAGACATGGTATGGGATTTTCTAGAGGTGTTCATGGATGAATTCTCTGTGATTCGGCATACATTTGAGGGATGTCTATGGAATGTGGAGAGAGTCTTTTCAATATGTGAAGAAAATAATATGGTCTTAATCAAAGAAAAATTGCATTCCATGGTTATTGATGGACTATTTATAGGCCATATGGTCTCAGGTAGGGGAATTGAAGTTGATAAAGACAATTTTGACATCATTAGTCACCTTCCATCACCCAAAACCATCATGGAAGTGAGGGCTTTCATAGGACATGTTGGTTTCTATATAATATTCTCAAGGACTTTAGTTTAATATCCAATCCCCTTTATGCTATCTTTGTAAAAAATGCTCCATTTGATCAGATAGAAAGCTGTTAGGGTTCATTCTCAACCCTCAAATCCACTTTCAACTCTCCTCCCAATATGAAATCTTCGAATTGGAACCTTCCATTCAATCTTAGGTTTTATTCCAGTGACTTTATTGTTGGAGATGTGTAATGACCATGTTTTCAAGAAACTCCTTATGTCATTGCATATACAAGAAAATCCTTATATGATGCCTAAATAAACTACACCACCACTGAAAAAGTGATTCTTGCTATTTTCTTTTCCTTATATAAATTTAGGTCCTACCCCTTAGGACCCCCCATCATTGTGTTCACTGACCATTCTACACTAAAATACCTCTTCCAAAAACAAGATTTTAAGGCTAGAATAATTGGGTGGGTTATTCTCTTAAAACAATTTGACCTCAAAATAAAGGATAAAAAGGAATTTGAAAATGTTTTAGCTGATCACCTCCCTATTATGGAATTCAAAGGCAACTAAAATCACCTTTCTGTGTCTGATTCATTTCGTGATGAACACCTATACACTGCGTGTGACTGACCTTATTATGCTAATATAACCAATTTTATAGTCATATGAGTCATTAAAAAATTATTATGGAATCATGAATGAATGAAATTCATTTATGATGTTATGAACTATGTGTTTGATGATCCATAACTTTATATGTTCGTCCATCGCCACATCATTGTGAGGTGTGTCTGAGAATCTGAATATGAGGCTATCCTTTAATTTTTTCATAGTGAGACATGTGGAGGTCAATTTTCCTCTAAGAAAACTTCTACTAAGGTTCTTCAGTGGGGTATCCTCTAGCCTACCCTCTCAAGGTACTCCTACACAATTTTTCAAAGTTGTCATATGTGTCAATAAGTAGGTTCAATCACAAAAAGGAATCAAATTCCACTCACTCCAATATTAGTGATTGAAATCCTTAACTGCTAGGGAATTTATTTCATGATACATTTATCAAACTATAGGTGACACCTCTACATCCTTTTGGATGATGATTATGTCTCAAAATGGGTTAATCCATTCCCACAAAGTATATTGACCATCGTGTTGTGGTATGATTTCTAAAAGGCAACATATTTTCACGATTTAGAATACCTAAGTCTATAATATCGGATCGAGGAACCCATTTATTCAACCGTACATTAACTTCACTCAAGTATAATTATGATATTTCTCTTAAATATTCCACTATGGACCATCTTCAAACCAATGGTCATGATGAACTAGCAAATAGGGAGATTATGAATATTTTGGAAAACTTGTCAATCCTTCTAGGAATGATTGGCATGAGAAACTCTTGGATTCTCTTTTGGAATATCGTACAACATACAAAACCATCCTAGGAAGTTCACCATATATGATTATTTATTGAAAATAATTCCATTTTCCTATTTAAATTGACCATAAGGATATTTGGGAAACTATGAAAATAAATTATGACCTCTCATTAGCCGAAAAAAGGAAATTAGATCTCAATGAACATGAGGAACATATGATGGAGGCTTATGAAAATTCAAGGATCAATAATTATAGAGTTCAAGCATAAAAATCTAAGAATATAAATGTAAAAATTTTAAACTGGGAAAATATGTGCTCTTATATAGTTCAAGAATTCAATTACAGCTGGGAATGTTATGGTCTAGATGGTCATGTCCTTTCAATGTGCATCATGTGTACCACCATGGGGCAGTATAGATTCAAGAGAAAACTAGTAGTAACAATTACATGAACAATGGTCATAGGTTAAAACCATTCATGTAATCATTCAATAAAAAGAAAATATAGGTTGAGTTAACTAAGCCAACATATGAACCAGAAAAAATTGATAGATTTAGGATCCATGTCGGGCTAAAGACATTATATATAAGCGCTGCATGGGAGGCCACCCATGGTTTTCATGTTTCCAACATTTTTTGAATCATATATATTTTCCAAATAGGATTAATTAATCATTTTTATATTTCAAAATAATAAAAATAGACTGCTGACTTGTTCTTCTATTATGAGTATCCATGGGTAGGAAATGGGAGCACCATATTCATCTGTGTCAAGGGGCGTGATCCTTTAGTAATATATTACCAAGAAATTTAAAAATAATACAATGTATCATCAGTTCATTTTATGAGTTTTAAGAAAAAAATAAAAATACAAAAAATAATGTCTTTAGCCTGACATGTCGTAGGTCATGCGTCAATCCCCTTCACAACCGGCGTAGCCATGGGGAACTGAAACTAGGAACGAAGGGAGACATGGGGGCATTATTACCACTGACCTATGGCTTTTTGTGCTTCCATATTCTATAATTTATATATATATACTTATATTTAAAATTCATTATTATATAAATATATATACATATAGTTTTTTTTGATTTGTTTGTTTGTTTTTATTTTTTTCATTTTTCGACTAGGGAATTCTCAGAGTGACATCAAAATAAAGGGATTAAATGTGATAAACAAGGATTTCAAATTCAACCACTAAGTTACTACATTCCATGATCCTCATTTTAAATTCCCTTTATGAACTCTAATTCACTACCTCTACCCCCTTTTAATTTTTTTTCTTTGATAACCAGGGAAAATGTTATTTTATGTTGGGGGGAGATAAAATAAGAAATGCTTTTGTGACAAAAATGGATGAATTGAAAAACAAATGCTCCTTAATGGAATGAATTGTTTTAACCTTGAACATGATAATATATATTTTACACATTGAAAATGAATATCAAATAATTTATCACACCCCAATTTTGATATTAATCCTTGTATAATTTCATGAGAATTTATTTAGGAAGGTTTGTCTATAAAATGTGATATACCATCATTTATAGTTTCATCCAAATAAGAAAAATACCATAATGCTTGTCCATTGGGTAATGGGAAATTAGTTTGAGTTCATGGGGTACCCATAATAAATATCATTGTTTTGGTAATCATTTTAGTTTTAATATGAGTATTTAATAAAAAAATAAAAAAAACAATATATTTTCACATAGTGGAATTAAATGACCAAATGCATGGATTTCAGCACTTGGGGATCGTGACTCTATAGTTTTCTGGCCCAGAGTTAGTAATATTATCTCTATTTTTGGTAATTTTAATTTTCCATGATTGAGATATCATGAGATGATGCCTGATTATGTGGTCTTCCCTTAGTTTTCTAAGATCTGTGATCCTGGAAGTCATCATCAATGTCTTGCTAAAGGGGTTGACGCTTTTGAGTGCAATTTCAATTACCATGGTAAAATTGTAAAAACCAAAAAAAAATTAATACAATAAAAAAATTGAATAATCATCTTAATATTGAAATTTGATTCCACCTTGCGCTTCTGTATTTTACCCCTTGAATAAATACGACCCCCCATGACTATTGTGATACACAACACATCCTCATACTTGATTGATATTTGATGAAATATTGCAATTAATTTGAACAATGGAATTGGATTGGGATTGTGATCTTATTATGAAACTATATTGTATTAAAATATTTTGATGGGTTTCATGATTTTTTGGTATAAGTGTTTTTGGTGATAATTTTTTATTAGAATGTTTTTTTAAAAAGATAATTCAAATTTCATATTATTGAGATACATTTTTTTCAGGACTAGAAAATTTGTGCACTTCATGCTGAATGTACAACAATTCAATCCCAATGATTCATATGATTATAAGGATTATAATTAGAAATATTTTAATTTTATATTTTGGGAACTGTATCTGCACTTATATATAAACATTTTTCATTCAGGGATCAGTGGAGGATTCGTAAAGGATGATGAAGATATTTTCTGTTGAAATGAAAGAATTCTAAAGAAATTAAATTGGACACTAGCCCACCAATGAGAATGTGGGACCCATAATACAAACCCAATGAAGCCCAAATTTCTTTGTATGCTTGAAGAAATATATTTAAACAAATCATTCTTCAAGATCCAGTCATAATTCGGCCTTCATTGTTTTTATTCAGGCAATCCAAATTGTAAATAAAATTCTAGGAAACATCCTACCGCTAAGAAAAATAGTGATCCATTTTACACATATCTCGTTAACCATAAACGATTATAGACTGAAATTTTGCAGAAGGTTATTGGACATTATGATATTCAATTGTGACTTATATGTCCCACTCCATTTCATCAATCTAGAATGTCTTATAGGCAAATGTGTTCGGTGGAAGCATGATGGATGCCACCTCGGGTCATGGGTGGAAATGTCTCCTCTCCCTTACATTCTACCACCCTAGGACTACAATACTCAAGTGGGATATTTTTTAATATTGGGAGATAGATCGAAGCCTCTAGATATGACTATTTAATGTAGTTTTTGGGTAGTAATTGATCATATTTTATTCTTTGTTTCACTGTAATGTTATGCTACGATTTTGATGTCTCAAATTTTCCGTTCACATGTAAGTTATTTTAATTCATCCAAGTTTCTTAATAAATGTTATTCTTATCCTATTAATCTGTTCTACTCCATATCACATTGACACCATTGGTTCATGGTTTGAATTTATTCACACCAAACATTGTGAAATTATCACACAATGGTGGAGTGGTCATTATTTCATTGTTTTTTTACTTCTCCATTTCCTCGCACATGAGTCTACTTCCTGATTCCATTGAAACCATAGAATCAATGGAGAGATAACCCACATATGGGTTTATCCAAGGAAATATAATGGGTATATATTTGATTTGATTTATCACCCCATTAATGTATAATCACTTCTTTTAATTGAGATTTGTGTTTTATAATTTTAAAACTCCTTCATCCGGGTTGAATTTAAGGCCACACACATCATGTGCTAATATGAATATTTACATTGATTCTCTCAAAACATTGACCCATCAAATGTATAGGTGATTTGTATAAAATTGTGTAGGTATTAAACCAGTAAGTGATGATGTTGTTTGTCTTCTTTAATGAACTCATCTCAAATATATAAAAGTGAAATCATTAAAAAATGAATTTATCAAATCCCCCCTGATTGATAACCTAGGATCAACTTATTACCTTAATTTGAATAAACATAAATATATTAGTGATCCTTTATACCCATCTAATATCAACCCATTTTGTCCACTTCGTATCCAAAAATAGTCCATAGAATGTACGTGTCTGTATGTTATTTCTTTGGTCTCTAAGGATTCGACAACACAAGCTAAACTACAAGGACCATTCTACCTTCATCTCATTGGTAAATTTGAGATTGATTCAGATGGCCAAGATATATTTATATACAACATTGTTTTTAGAAATTAAATTTATTTTAATGATCAAGGTTAACCGATGAGTGTATTTGGATTGGGTTTTTTGGGGAATTTTGTGGCAGTTTTTATGAGTTATTTATAGATTTTTAGATCGATGTGTAGGAGGTTTCACTGTGTTTATTGTATTGGATTGTTTATTCCCATGGTTTATAATATATTTCAATGTTGATTGTGTTAATGGTGGAATGTGTGAATCAAGGACTACCTTCGTTTCAATGTGATCATTCATGTATAATTTTATTTTGTTCAGTGAAAGTATAGTTGGGAACCATTTTAATATGATACTGATAGTATGGATACAAAATTGTGACCTAAAATGGTGTTAGTTGGTAGAGACGCATGTGTTTATTTTTCACATTGGTGCAACACCCTGTTTTATATTCAAGCACTGAGGGATATCAGGTCCATAAAAATAATATTCTGTGGAGAATGGCCAAGCTTTTATTCATGACATGGGACAGAGAAAGTAGTGAGTTGCGTATTATGATTAATATTTGTCGAATCATGTATCCCCTTGGTTTATATTTATGTAGGTACCACATATTTGATATGTGAGTAAATTTGAGTTAGGAAATGGGGTTAGGCTATGTGGTATTTGAGAACAAATAATATTGATTATATTTTTATTGAATGGTCACAAGGGAGTTTTGACGTAATGTGAAATGTATCTCTGCAGGATAGAAGTCAACATTAATGAATTATGTGTGGTTGAAAGGCCCATGTATCTCAATCATAGTTAGGAATTTACATTGTAGGGAGAATGGTATTGGAAGAGGGACATGTTCAATTTAGTGGGATGTGAATATTTTTCTCTCAAGGATGGTTGTAAAGAATACCATATGGTAGAGAGTTCACCACGGTGTATTAGATTACATATCCTCAGTTGAAATGGTTTATTGAGAATATTTGTTTTTATTTCTGATTGATTCTTATTGAGACTCTAATGTCATTGATTTGGAAATGTCTAGTCATTATTTTTTATGATGGATACAGTGCGTGATATAAAACATGGTGTCTTGTTGAAGGTTGTAATAATGATACTCATGTGTTTGGAATAATCTTATAAATTATTGTGATATGACCCTAGTGTGGTGGGTTGATGATACAACATGAACCAGTTGGAGACGTTCGGAATATTTCTCATGAATTTTTCTAATACGTGATTCCGATTTTAGGGAGCATCGTAGAACAAAATTGGATATTAAGGGATTATTTTTTATGGGGGGGGGACTATGATCCTAATGCTCAATTTAATAGGATATTTTGATGTCATATGATTGAGCAGTGTGGTTAGGAATATTATAGGTAGTTTTCAAATCGTGTAAGGTTGTATATTGACCTTTTATGGATTATACACATTAAGAATATAGTTTTAAAGAGGTAAATTCGTATTAATTAAAAGGTACAACACAAACATTTGATAATGTATTATTGACTGTTTTGGTTGGGGATTCTTGGTTGTAACACCACAAAAGCTTCATAGAGATGTAATGTTCTATGGTGTATATATTTTAAGACCCCATGTAATTCTAAATTTTAGAAAAGATCATAAATATGAATTTTTAGTTTTCAGATGCTTTTGAGGGAGATCATTTTCATTTATATCTACAATATGTTCTCATTATATTATTCACACCACTTTAATGGTCATAAATCAGGGTGTTTACCCCATGATAGAAGTATAGTGTAACTCTGTGATGTTTCAATTTTGGTAGCATATTTAACATTTAATTAATTAAGTATTAATTTATTTGTGCATTTTTTTTATATATTTGGAATAGGGATTCAAATTTAGATTTTTCTTAGTAATTTAGTCTAGAATGGGGATTTGTGTAGACCATAATAACCTCAAACTAGGTGTTGGACCTGATTTGGGTATCAAGCCATGTTTTCAGTTTCTTTATTAGTTCCTCCTTTTACATTTTTATATTATTTTTCCTTTTATTTATTCCTTCTTGACACAGATTTCAATTTGTTGCGATAGTTTGTTTTCTTCATCATGATAAATAGAGGACATGGATAGTGTTCGGGATGGAGAAATTTTGAAATAATTAGTTTCTACGACAGATCTCTTGAGTAGTCAAATTGTAATGTGTGGATTTAGGATCTTGATTATAGGAGAATATTCATATGAATCAACCTCAAATTATAAAAATTTTGATTTATTAAATAAGTAATTTTAGATTTAATTCATAATATTTTAAAGGTTGTATGTGTGTTTCTAGGTACCCTATGGGGTGGTCAACATTGTGTTATTATAGGGAAAAAATCAGATTTTGGAGGACTACTGGGGTTTCAAAATCAGAAAACATGATTACTTGGAATGTGGATTGATGAACTCAGTTTTTGTGTTCTTCCTGATTAGTGGAAGATAGAGTGTTTGTGAATACGCTCAATGTTGTTTTGTAACACACCGGGTAGTGGAACATGGCCATATGTCTGAGTACTTGAGAAGACACCACATGTAAGAGAGGAATGGTCACATAAACATACACCACAATACCATATGAGTACCTAGTCCTTCTAAAAGTACATGTACAGGGAGAGAACATTTATGTACATGACATGTATTCAGGGTAAATTTCAGGTATTATTCCCTTGTAATGAATTTGATTGGTTTTTGATATCATTCACCATGAATCCATAATTCGTTAAATGATACATTATTATTGTTTTCCATATTGAAAACAATGGTGAAAACATTTGAGATATATTAGGAAATTCAAGAGATGATTAAGAGAATGAAGTAATGACAGATTGGTTCTCCCCCCTTGAAATTGAATTCAGTTTTTTATTGAGTTATCATGGGATGAGTCTATGTATAGGATCATTGGAATTATTAGTGTACGTGTAATGGGATCACCAAGGCCTTCGATTGGTGTAGGCATGAGATAATCCATCATTAGTGTTACTAGGTTATGAGTTTATGTGATAGAAATGTTTTGTTTTTGGGATATCCTATAGTGAATTCGAAATGGTATGGACATAAGTCCTACCTTGGAAGATTTTCCATTTTTTCTATGATGAAATTAGTTGTTATAGATTTGATTTTGGAAAATGATACCCCTATGAAATGAGATACAGATCACTATAATAATATGTGTGAAAGGATCATGAGAGGTAATTTTACACATGTGTTTTGACCATGAGGTTCTCCGAAGGGATGACTCTTCATGTATACCATGATAGAGGATACCAATAAGAATTACATTATACATGTGAATATCCAAAGGACATAAGTGGCTGATCATTGATAAACTGACACTTATTGGGTGTGTTATGGGATTAGGTATAGGAGGTAGTTAGTTTCATCATAAAACTCATACCGATCATGTGATATTGAGGGGAAGTGGTAGTGGTGGAGGGATTAGGTGTGCAACCAACCCCAAAATTGTATATTATTATTCATGTGGTTATTTTTTATGAATACATGGATATCTAGTTGTATTTTATGGGACACTGAGGACGAGCCTAAAGAGATGTTATATGGTTATTATTGGTTCACTGATGTTATTCCAAGGATTCATATTTGGTCTACATTTGACATTGATGTGAGATGACATGGATGAATGAAATCACCATGGATGTTGATTTGTATCTTCAGATTAAGCTATTATACTTATAAATAATTCTTGGAATACTGGGATTTTTTCTCAAGTATATAAGGGATGCCTAAAAAAACCCGAGCCCCGAGGATCCGTAGATATTAAATAATATATCCATATATTCATAGGGGGTCTTTTATAAGGATTGTTATTTCCAATGATATTACTTAGTCATTCCTATTATTTGTCCATTCAAGCATAAATAATTTACATGATCTTTACAAGGATTCCTTGGATGACTAGGATACTTTAGTTTGGCAAGGAGACATAGAGGATAACCTTAGGGTCAATGAATTATAGGGATTATTGAGATTTTTCATTAATATGTTCATTTCATTTTAGTTTTGGGAGAAGCTGATGAAGATTAGAAAATTAGTTATTGATCCTTGTAGGAAGGATTATTGACAATTTCATCCAAAGATATAGAGGAAATAGATTACATCATATGATCTATTATTAATATATAGACATGGTCATTATGTTTTTATTAGATAAATCCTTTCACTTTTTGAAATACGTAGTGTTGATTGAGATTACTGAACAATGTTTTGACAAAGGATTTTTTGTTTTTATTTTTTTTTGTCATTTTAAATCTAGGAAGGGAATTTGAATGAGGATGCATTTATGATAATAGAATATGAGTTCATCAATGGAGTTACCTACTACGATTCATTTCTCACACCATATATGTGTACTATTTTTTTGTTTATACCTTATGCTAGCATTTATGGTTAGCACAATTTCACAATGGATAGGGCATATGTCTAATATTGAATGATAATGTAGAGCCACTTGTGTGGAGTCTCAAGAATATGATGGAGAAAATTGAAAAAAATTGAGAAAATGATAAATGGATGTATTAGAGTATGAAATAGGTCATTCTACCTTTAAAATTATAGATTATTTATTATGTGTATGTGATCAGCCATATGGGAAAGCAATTGTTGTACAATTTCTTTTTTTTTCAATCCTTCATTGCATATCATTCATTAAATTTCAATTTTTATTAAAATGATTTTATTTTCCATCGTACTCAAATGTGTGTAATTTTTAGTTTATTCATCTATGATTGGACACATAGATATGATTTATATTTATCTCATAGTAACACCTTAGACCCACCCACCCACCATTAGTAATTCATAAACCACTATTGTACTAGGATATGTGCCAAAGGTCTTTTAGAAAACTGAGCAGTGAAGGTTATGTGGTGCAATTGAAGAGGGATAGGCCCATTCAAAAGAAAATATAAACTAAATAAGATTTATCCATAGAACATGATATAAATATGATACAAAAATCTACAATGATATGATATTTTCACATAAGGTTTATAAATTATTTATTTAATAAAGAATTAATTTAAATTGAGTTCTTTATTAATTTGTGAATCTGTTAAAAAATGTAGTTATACCACCATTGTGAAAATGGAATCAAGTGAATACTCCCTATGTAGATGATCCACACATTCTTTGAGAACATGTGTTCATTTACAATAATTCCCCAGTTAATAGAACAAATTAATTTATCACTTTAAATAGTCAACTCTGATATGAATTATATCATTCAATAGAGATTTGACTCATTATAGAGAGTGAGATTGAATTGTCTATGATAATTAAAGAATTTTATAGAAGGATCTATCCAAGTAATGATAGTTTCACTATATATTTCATTGGTCACAATGATAGAATAACCTCCAACCCTTTTCACAATGTCATAATTGAGTTTCTGTAGTTCTAGGTTTATGAAATATATATCTTTATAAGGGATGTTAATGTTTTAAATATTCTCTTCCAAACCAATGGTTAAATAATAGTACTATTATAATTATTTTCTTGAAATACAATTAAATTTTTGAGAATAGAAATATTAATTATAGAATAAATAAATTAATAATTATTCAAATAATATGTAATTTTACATTTCCCTCTAGACCATTAAATATAATTTCCCAAGAATAATCAATATTTATCAGTCCTTGAATAAAATTTCATTATTTATCTGAAGTAATGATACTACCCAAGGGGTGTATCCTAATGGTTATGCCTTTTTATGGACTAACATGAGGTATTTAGTTCGAGTCTCCAAATGTATTTGTAGGAACTGTAGATTTACATGTTCCTATGTAGCTTTTATATTGTATTAAATATATACCACTGCATTATCTTCAAGTAAATAAATAAATAATAGATTTATAAAAATATATTAAATAAGTATTATTTTAATATTTAGATATCCTAAATAAATAAATATTTTTTATCTTTTTTATTATCCAATACAAATAAATAATTTTCGATTCACGTAATGAAATACATATTGACCTCATCAATGAATATTTATTAAATAATCATCTCAATCATATATTCTCTAAAATGAATTTTTATCGAATATTTTAAAAAAATCAAATGAATAATTTTTAAATTCCAAAGGGAAATAATATTTATCCATCATGTGAAATTCATAGGGAATTTAACAGTGGTTCCAAATACAGATAATGTGGGACCCTATGTGTCCTTTTATAGTGGTATTAAGATATATTGGCTAATGTACATGATTAATGTCTAGAAACATGCTACTGTAAACATATAGAATTAATTTAATGTGACAATGTCATATAACATCCTATTAATGTAGATCATTTAATGTTATACCATTATATTAATTTCTATAATTATGCATATTGGAATCTAATTCCATCAACCTATATTCTCAATGACTCTTTCTCGTACTTTCTAGAAATAAACATGAAACTAAAAAATAATGGAAATAGATATAATAAATAAATTTTATTTCTATCAATGTTCTTGGCCTGCAATCTATTTTTTGCATTTTCTATAAAGCTGGTTTATGGGAAACAGGTAACCTAACAGACAAACCACAAACCAAAATACAAATCACTACATCAAGAAAATTCAAAATTTTAAAAAAACCAAACCCACCCTTAGGACAAGAACCCACGCGTTGGCCTCGAATCTCGGGATCCCTCGAACCCTACAACACCACGAACCATTATCATCCTTGGAACACACCTGATACGGCTGAGATTCTACATCAACCGAGTCATTGGTGAGATTCACCGATGACCATCATCGCCATCATTGTGAAAGAAACCATCATTAATGCTTAGGCCGAGAAGCAGAAACATGTTCACCATCATCCCAGACCAAAGCGGCCAACAAAGTTAATAAACTCCCCAACACATTCAAAAGCAACATAATCAAAACAAAAAAATATTGAAATCAACCTATAAAAATCAAAAGAGGAATCCATCTGAATCCTTGGATCCATGTATTCCATCCACACAACACCTTGCAGTCAAAATCAAACAATAGAATTGAAAAAAACATCTACAAACCTGGAAACAGTCATCAAAACCCTCAAGGATCTAGAATTTACAGGATCAAAACTAGTCATATTTTCCATCAACCCAAACACCACGAAATCAGAGAGAAATTCGGCCACCCGAACATCAGCCACATGAAAACCAGAACCAATAAATTGTCACCGTCAACACAATATCACTAGGAGAATCGATTAATAACCCACACACACAACAGAGGACGAGTAGAAATACCATAGACCAGAGAGGCCTCGAACTCAGCATGTGGACCACACTTTTCCACCATGGATCCCTATCCACCATACGTGAGTTGAGCGAGTGAGAGGTCAAGAACGATGTGAAACGCCGAGACAGCTGATCCCATGAAGTCACCTGACACCCCCACAAAAGGGGAACCTCCACCGTGAACTCGCGAGTGAGGGGAGGATCAGTCAAACCAACCCAAGGAGGAGGGCGGTGGCGACGAGAAGGAACCCTAAGGAGGGAGCGCCCCTTATGGGCTCATGATTCCAGGGAGATTAATGGTCTTAATAAATCAAATTTATTTACATAATATATGTCATTAATCCTTTCTTACATTATTCATTTAATACAATATCACTTTTCATGAAAACTAATTATTCATTACTCACCACTAGAATACCTCATAATTTTATTCAATGATACATAAATGTAAATGACTATTGACATGAAT
Organism: Viscum album; assembly: GCA_963277665.1. Lineage (NCBI taxonomy): Eukaryota > Viridiplantae > Streptophyta > Magnoliopsida > Santalales > Viscaceae > Viscum > Viscum album. The sequence continues at coordinate 301,178,109 of OY728126.1, forward strand.
TAATAATATTATTAATGTCAACGGATCAATACACAAACCTAAATAGAGTAATATCCAATGACACATGTAAATGTTAATTACCAATAGATGATTTATGTTTTCATAAACACATAAACTATAGATTACCAAGGTAATATTCCACGAGCGATTGTATCAATGTGTAATGAGTATCCATCACTAATATCTTATATCATTTTTGTCCAATTAAATATTACAATCTACCTATTTGACTTTTATTAATGAATCTTTTTTCCACCTCTAATATCTCATTATAAATTGAAACATCTATAACCATTCAGTGTGACATATACTCATTTAAAAATATCGCATACTAAGCCATGAATATGAATAATAATTGTGTGATAGTTAATTTTATAAATATTAAAATATATAATTTTTAGTAACCATAATGTACATATATGTTAGTTCTAGTGAACCAACTCCAAAAGAATCCCACTTGCACTATATAAAACTACTACAAACCATTGGTCATCCAGCACTCGCATTATGATGATTCTTCTACAGTGAAAAGTATTTATTTAAGGGGTCCATCATGTTTTTCATGTGGAAGATATTATAAAAATAAATTATGTAATAATTGAAAAATTATTCAATATGAAATATTTCTAGAGTATTTTCTTTATCCATTGATGTTAACATAGATACTTTTTGAGACACACAATTGTTGTATTATCAAAATATAGTGTTGTGATATCATTATTATTAGGCACCAATTAAAGAACATTTCCAAAGATCCATATACAAATAGATTCGTAGAATAAAATAAAATTAATTTTATACATATAATTCTCTATAGAAATAGTTAAAATGAGATTCTATGAACTCTTCCAGATCACATATCTTCTATTTAGACAAAAGGAATATCCCAACTGCAAATTCAAATCATTATAATCTACATTGAAACTAGTTTTAATATTTCAAATGATGAATTGTTCCTCATCTCCTTCCCATAGCAGGAACACATCATTATAACGCATTTGATATTTTAGGATAACATCAAATGATGACAAATGTTTTTCTCCTGGATCATCCTGATATCAACATTAACACCACAAGCTTCTACAGTACACTTGTTTTTGTATAATACAGTAGCGTGTGTTGTACGCAACTTCGAGTTCTAACACACACCACGACCAATCAATATAGGCGTTATGAATAGTAATACCCACTTTTTGAAATATTATAAATTTTATCTCTCAAAATGGACTTCATTTTTGGATTCATAATATAGAAATTATCGTAGGGTGATATTTTGGTACTTTTCAGATACCTCTCATATTTTGATGAATAGTGAAAATTAATAAATTTTAATTAATTTTTTTAATCATACTAATTAATAGTGATAAATTATGAATATGAGTGGTTTTAAACTATATTTAGAATATATTGTTACCATTTAATTCAATTTTGGTCATTGGACAAAATTTCACAATTAAACCGGACATAAACAAGTATCAATCTTTTGATAGTTTTTATATCTTAAAAACATGCTTTTTGTTTTGACAGCAGGAATTAATATTATATTAATTTATGCCACTTTTGTGTTTTGAATTTGGAAAAATGGATTCAATATTTGGAATCAGGATGTCCAAATTGTGTAAATATGTAACTATTATTTTCAGACATTTTGAATAATTACTTTGGTAAATATTTTATTTACCGTGGTTAAAGGGTAAATCTGGTAAATAAGGGAACAAATAATATTATAATAACAATAAATTACCCTAAAACATGTCCTAACATTATTGGTGGATACATGTCCGACCATGGGAATCGTTAGGACGATTTTGGGACCCCATGAAGTCTCTAGTAGGTGATAGGGACACTTTTTTAAATTAAGTTAAAATAAATAAAAAAATGACATAAGCATATATCTTTTAGAAAAAAAATTTCATAGGGTTATATATGTTTTATATTATACTATAAATAATTATTAGAAATAAAAAATGATATCCTACATTACTGTATTTTATTTATAATATTTATACATTATATAATTTATTTTATTTATGACACAATGGTGATGTAGTAATGACCAAATGAATAAAAAATGAGAATAATAGATATTATAAATACCGAAATAAATATAATTTGAGACTTATTATAAATACCAATAATTTTATAGTATAATATTAAATGTTATGTTTGATTTAATTTACTGGTTTCTAATTAATCATTCTGTTATGAGTTTTACAAAAATCAATTATTGAACAGTGTCAAATTTGACATAAAGTGTTTTTGAAAACTAATATTATCTTATTAATTGATATTAAATTCTAAAAAATATAAATATCGGCCATGTGAATTATATAATGATATTTATATCATTAATGGACCACTTGGGGGTATTTTGGATGTATATAGTATGTTTATTAACCATATAATATAAAAATACAAAGAGACATTGTAAAAGTGAAACTAATTAACTAAGAGTTAATTCTTAGAGATAAGGTTAATATATAACCCAAAACGGTCTAAATCATATTGGTTGAGTGGTTTTATAACTATCCCCACCTTATAATTTAAATAATATACTTTGGAGACATTAGAAACCAATTATGAATTTATTATAAAATAATATTTATAGATTTTCCAAAGATGCCCCTCACCCCTCTTATAAAAGGGGACTCCCCCTTCACATTAATTCAAACCTTCAAAGCCTTTTGGCTCGGCCAAACCCAACCCACATACTCTATAAACATCCCTCACTACAACCGAGAGGAATTTTTTTGATCAGAAAGCCAACCTACAGAGCCCTTTTGATCAAATCAAAAGGAAAAACCCGAAGCAGAAGTAATGTTTTCACCAGCCTTTTTCAAGTTCATATATTTTTCAGCTTATTCTTTCTTTGTTATTAACATTATAAAATAAAACATCCAATATCTCCTATATAATGTGATATTATTATAAATATGGTACAACCATATTCATTATTATATCCATCCTTTGAATGACATGTCACCATACGTGCGTACGTACGGCTTATCATCTCCACGTCGTGGTGTAATAGTTAATCAATATATTCTTATTTGGATGGGTATAATAATGATGTCTAATTCATGTAAATAATTAATATGACATGATAATGATTCTTTATATATGATATATCATCAAATTATATATTATATTAATATCAAAAGAATTATATTTTCGCTCGGGTGTACGTACGGAATACCGTCTCCACGACGCGTTGAGATTCATTTCCAAGTTCACCATTCATCGAAGATTATAAAATATATATTACTAATAATTATGTAATATATGACATAATAATTCTACTAGAATAATATATATATATATATATAAGTATTTATGTACTTACATATATCTTATTCAATACTATGTAAAAACGGAAACAACGTTTATGCATACGTACGGACTACCGTCTCCATAAGCGGTGTCTTCCATTTATTATATACGTATATTATAAATTTTCATATTAAAAATATATATGTTAAATAAATCATGTTTTATATTATGGATGCATTTAAATCATGATCTATTTGAAACAATCAAGAGTAACAAGCTAAAACACGTACGATAAAGAAAACGATTATTACCCGAAATAATAATATAACATAGAAATTATTATTAAATGGGTAGTATAAAGTCATAAATGAATAATGTATGATATCATAAATATTAATATGGTTCTGGAATAATTTAATAATATACTACCATCTTCATAGAGGAGGCTAAAGGTACCCTCGACTAACGGAAAGTGCAAGGTAATGTGTTTTCATCTCACTCCTTATTCTTGTGAGATTCAAGCCATATTGCCACTATTAAATTTTGTGTGGTGTATGTACTACGCATAATTATATTCATTTTTTAATAAACATTGATTTATGTTTATTTACATATTCTTTGTATGATACCTCTTTCATGGGTTGTATGTTTCATATTTACCTAACTGGTAAGGGTTAATATCACAATCACTTTATTATCCGAGGTTGTTTTTACATACATATCTACTGGGACATATTTATTATCCATATCCATGATTTATGAACGAGTTTTCAAAGGGATTATATTAAAGGACTTTTCACTAAAACATCAGTTCAAATGTTTTAAATATTTATTCTTCTAAATCATTAACATTAATGTCTATGTCGTCAAAATGGTTTTTAAGGATTTATTTATATGGACATGAATGTAATTAACTTTTAATTCCTTTCAAAAGTTTCAAAGTGGTATGAGACACTTTGATTCAAAAATATCTTTAAATGAATTCTTTTCCAAATTGTGTGACATTTAAATGTTTTCATGAAAAAGAGATATTTATCTCAAATAGTTTTGATTTCATCTATGTCAACATCCTTTGATAAATTTTACACTTGCTTGAAGTTGATTTATTATGATACAAATAATCCATATTGTATTTAATGTTTTGTGATATGTTTTACTATGGATGAGTTATCTGTATGCCATTAAGGGTTTATGATTAATGTTTTGAAAGTTCTTATGATAGTTTTAATATGAATGTTTATATTATATTTCATCCTCTTTTTAAGATAAATGTGTTGGACTAGTATGTTCCGGGTTAGGGACCAGTAAAAGTATGCCCTCTGGGTTGGGGTCCGATTATAGATGACCCTCCGAGTTGGTCTCAGGTTATTATAGGCACTCCGGTTTGGTGTCTGATTATTAGAGGCACTCAGTGTTGGTGTCCGGTCATTAGAGGCACTCCGGGTTGGTGTCCAATTATTAGAGGCACTCCAGGTTGGTGTCCCAATATTAGAGGCAATACTGGTTGGTGTCCGGTTATTAGAGACACTCTGTGTTGGTGTCCGATTACAAAGGCTCTACGGGATGAGTTCCAGTTATAGTTATCCCTTAGGTCATGGCACAAGGCCTTGACACAGAAATTAAAGTTCTTCATTATGCATTCCATCATTATAAAAGTGGTTAGTGATATTTTTTGTGACTAGTAGAATATACATGTGAATAAGTAAATAGAATTACTTCATTTTATTTTTTTCATATTTTGGTGAAGTTCATGTTTAAAAGGATTTTGTTTTAGTTATACATTTCTTTAAATTTTTATGCTTATTTATGAAATTTTATGATGTATTGTTATTCTAACTGAGCGTCTGAGCTCACCCCTTTCTATGTTTTATTTTTCCCAAGATTCCAAGAAGTGTATTGTGATTTATATGCAGGGTTAAGCCAAGGGAATAATGGCATTCATGAAGGATTATTTATGTTGTTTTTAATGTTATGAAGTGTAATGTAACATTCATGTATGCAATCTAATTTCCAAGAATGCTAAACGGATCGGTCCTTCGGGACATGATTCCTTATAATCCTTCCAATGTATTAAAATAATTCACCGACTCTTGGTAATTGGTGTTGGGGCGTTAAAGTTGGTATCAGAGGATGTTTAGAAAAAACCTTGGAAACTAGATTTAGATAAACTCTAATTAGATAATATATCCCTAAGATATACATTGAGGATTAGTATATATGAATTTCCTAGAATTTTAGTATTGTAGAGATTTTGTGACTTTTCTGAGCAATACATCTCTCTCTGGATACGAGTAGGTAGAGGAAGCTCTGGCACAGATGTACCTAGGGGTAAAAACCCAAAACATCACTTTGAGCTAGACTCGAACGATAACTAGTGCATGATAATGGTCCTTGCTACACTCTTGGTTATGACACTCCCAGGAGATATTCTTAGGATAATTCTCATTTTCTTTACAAACCATTATGAAGGGCTTATGAGTATATACTTACTCAAAGAATACATTTTTATGATTTTGGATTATATCCATAAACTGTTTAATTTATGTTAAGTGTTTAACAAGTTCGGGATCAGGTATTGATATTCATAAACTAATCTAGTGAATGTAATTGTCTAGAAATGGTTCCCATCAGAAGGAATGAGAACTCCAGCAGTACACATGATCCAAATAGTAAGTAGGATCATGTCTATCATGGTCCTAAGCCAGAATATAAAAGGAAAATAGTCTCCCATGTAATATCATCATATGAATAAATATTATTATGTGTTGATAAGATATGTATGGAATTCTTGGAGTCCTATGGATTTTAAGGGAAGCTAGAGATGGAAAGGATGGTAGAGAGAAGAACAGAAAAAGGGAATAAGGTAAAGAAGGATTTTCCCATATGTGATAACTGTAGAAAGACTCACCTTCGAAAATGAATGAAGGGAATGAGAGTATGTTATAAGTGTTTAGAAAAAGTACACCAAGTACGTGACTAAAAGGGTATGAAAAAAGGTTTCATATGTATAATTTTTCATCTACAAGGAGTTTGGACACTACGCGAACCAATTTCCCAGTCATCAAACTATGCCGCAAATGATGCTATTAGATAATAATCAAGTTATGATACTACCAAAAATGAAGAGGAATGACTAGGGTTCTTATGTTGTCATTTTGGAATTATTTCATTTAAGTGTTGTATCAATGATGTTTGGAAAATAAATAATGATTGTACTATAGTACTATTTTATCGAGGATTTGAGATTTTATAGTACTAAGAAAAGTGACTCTACAAAGAGGTAAACATTTTGGAAATTACATAGAAAAACTGATCTTCATTGTGTTTAACATCCTTATAAATTTTGGACTGCAAGTTTGGATAGTAGTATTTTCGATAAGTCTATAGGTTGTAATGGATTAATATTGAAAGGTTATTTTTGGATTTTTATTAAAGGACAACACATAGACCGTGTGACAACCCGTCGCGTCGGACAAAGATGTGGGAATTGAACCCACAACTATAGTGCGATTAGTATTTATCACCTACCACTGGACTACATGAATTTTCTAGATTGTATAATGTTGTTTCTTTTATAAAATGGTCTGATATGTGAATTTTACATTCATTATATTTTGAACCCTATACGATTAGGATAAATAGAGTATTTTTGAGTTGTTGTATGTTTTGTAGTGAATGATAAGTTTGTGGTAGAAACTTATTAATGGATAAAACTCAAATTATAAAGTAAGTATATCTCCTTATAATCTCATTCAATCTCATAAATAAATTCCTCAACATTAATAAAACGAACTTGGAATAAAAATGTTATCCTAGATGGTACCTTAGATAATCAGAATTTTTTGGCTTTGGGATTGTTGTCCTTTTCATAGACATGTTCTCTACCACTCTCATTTAGATATTAATGTTTATATTTCCCTTTAATATCCATATTTTCATACATGGAACCCTATTATGTGTTATTTCTGGTAATCTCCATCCTTACCACACTTATATTCCATATAGGCCTCATTAATCCATTTTTCCGATGTGGGATTTCAACTAAGATATTTTGAAATGTCAACCCCAACTTTCCAATACCGAGTATAAATTGCGAGGATGAAATTTATTGAAGCAGGGGAGAATGTAACACCCCATGCTTCTATGTTACGCTTCTCTTTGAATAATACAATAGAGTGTGTTGTACGCAACATCGAGTTCTAACACACACAACAGCCAATAAAAATAGCTGTTATGAATAATAATACCCATTTATGAAATTTTATAAATTTTATCTCTCAAAATAGACCTTATTTTTGGATTCAGGATATCTAAATTATCCTAGGGTGAAATCATGGTAATTTTTGGATAACTCATATATTTTGATGAATATTGAAAGTTACTAAATTTTAATTAAAAACAACTTCTTTAATCGAAAAAATTAATAGTGATAAATTATGAATTTGAGTGGTTTTAAAGTATACGTACAATATATTTTTACAATTTAATACAATTTTGGTCATTGGAAATAATTTTACAATAAAACCTGAGATAAACAAGTATCAATCTTTTGATAGTTATTATATCTTTAAAACACGGTTTTTGTTTTGATAGTGGGATTTAATTTTAAATTAATTTCTTCCACTTCTGTGTTTTGAATTTGGAAAAATGGATTCCATATTTGAAATCAGTATATACAGATTGTGTATATAGGTATCTTTTATTTTTCTACATTTTGAATAATTATTTCGGTAAATATTTTATTTACCAGGGTTAAAGGGTAAATCTGCAAAATAAGGGTAAAAAATAAAATTTTAATAATACTAAATTATTTAAAACGTGTCCTAAACTTATTGTTGGATACATGTCCAACCATGAGCATCGTGGGGTCAATTTTTGGACCCCATGGATCCACTTTTAGGTGATAGGGACACTTTATTTTAATTAAGTTAAAATAAATAAATAAAATCCATAAGCAAATATCTTTTAGCAAACCAATTTTTTTAATAGGGTTATATATGATTTAATTTCGAATATAAATATTCATTAGAAATATAAAACGATTTCCTACATAATGGTATTTTATTTATAATTTTTATACATTATATAATTTAATTAATTTATGACACAATGGTGATGCAGTAATTACCAAATTTATGAAAAATTAGAATAATTCATATTATAAATACCCAAATAAATGTAATTTGAGACTTTTCATAAATTACAATAATTTTATAGGATAATATGACATGTTAGGACTGATTTAATTAACTTTTTTCGAAGTAATAATTCTTCTATGATTTTTACAAAAATCAATTATTGAATAGTTTCAAAATTGACATAGAAGAGTTTTTAAAACAAATATTATATTATTAATTGATATTAAATTCCTAAAAATCTAAGTTTCGGCCATGAGAATTATATCATGATAGGTATATCATTAATTGACCAATTGAGGGTATCTTGGATATATATACAATGTTTATTAACCATATAATATAAAAATACAAAGAGACATTGTAAAAGTAATCTAATTAACTAAGAGTTGATACTTAAAGATAAGGTTAATATATTCACCCAAACTGGTCTAAATCCTATTGGATGAGTGGTTTTCGACCTATAACTTCCTTAAACTTTATATAATTCACTTTGGAACCATTAGAAACCGATTATAAATTTATTATAAAATAATATTTCTAGCATTTCATAAGGTGCCCCTCACCCCTCTTATAAAAGGGCACTGCCCCTTCTCATTAATTCACACCTTAAAATCCTTTTGGATCGAACAAACCCTGCCAAAATACTCTCTCAACTTCCCTAAATACATCCTAGAGGAATTATTTTGATCATAAATCCATCCTAATGTGCCTTTTTTATCAAATCAAAAGGAAGAAACTGAAGAAGAGGTAATGTTTTCACTACCATTTTTCAAGTTCATTTCTTCTTCAACTTATTCATTCTTTGACATTCACATTCTAAAATAATAAATCCATTATCTCCTATATAATTTGATAATATTATAAATATGGTACAACCATATTCAGTATTCTATCCATCCATTGACTGACATGTCACCCTACGTGCGTACATATGGCTTACCATCTCTACGTCGTGGTGTAATTGTTATTCAATATATTATTATTTGGATGAGTATAATAATGATGTGTAATTCATGTAAAAAATAAATATAACATGATAATGATTCTGTATATATGATATATCAACCAATTATATATTATATTAATATCAAAAAAATGTTATTTTCGCCCGTGCGTACGTATGGATTACCGTCTCCACGACGCGATGAGATTCATTTCCAAGTTCACCATTTATCGATGATTATAAAAATATATATTAATAATAACTATGTAATATATGAAATAATATTTCTACTGGAAATATATATATTTATATATATAAGTATTTATGTACTTACATATATCTTATTCAATACTATGTAAAAACGGAAACAACGTTTATGCGTACATATGGACTGCCGTCTCAATAAGCGGTGTTTTCCATTTCATATATACGTCTATTATAAATTTTTATATTATAAATATATATGATAAATAGATCATGATATATATTCTGGAAGTATTTAAATAATGATCTATGTGATACAATCAAGTGTAACAAGTTAAAACACGTACGATAATGAAAGCGATTATTACCCGGAATATTAATATTACAAGGAAATTATTATTAAATGGTTAGTATAAAGTAAAAAATGATTAATTTATGATATAATGAATATTAATATGGTTCTAGTATAATTTAATAACATAATATAGTCTTTATACAGGAGGGTAAACGTACCCTTGACTAAAGGAAAGTGCAAGGTAAGGGATTTTCATCTCAATCCTTATTCTCATGTGATTCATGCAATATTTACACTATTACCTTTTGTGTGGTGTATGTACATCCCATAATTATATTCTTTGTGTAATACACTTTAATTTATGTGTATTTACATATTCATTGTATGATTCCTCTTTCATAGGTTGTATGTTTCGTAAGTTACCAAACGGGTAAGAGTTAATTTCACTATCTCTTTATTATCCGAGGTTGTTTTTACATAAGTATCTAATAGGAAATATTTATTATCCATATCCATGATTTATGAAAGTTTTTTCAAAGGGATTATTTTAAGGGAATATTTACTAAAACATAATTTAAAATGTTTTAAATATTTATTCTTCTAAATCTTTCTCATTAATGTCAATGTTGTCAAAATGGTTTTTAAGGATTTATTTATATGGACATGAATGTATTTAAAATGCTAATTATTTTCAAAAGTTTCAAAGTGGTATGAGACACTTTGATTCAAAAATGTCTTTAAATGAATTATTTTCCAAATTGTGTGACATTTAAATGTTTTCATGAAAAAGAGATATTTCTCTCAAATAGTTTTGATTTCATCTATGTCAACATCCTTTGATAAATTTTACACTTGTTTGAAGTTGATTTATTATGATACAAATCTTCCATATTGTATTTAATGTTTTGTGATATGTTTTACTATGGATGAGTTATCTTTATGCCATTAATGGGTTATGATTAATGTTTTGGAATTTCTTATTATAGTTTTAATAAGAATGTTAATATTATATTTCTTCCTCTTTTTAAGATAAATGTGTTGGACTAGTATGTTCCGGGTTGGGGACCGGTAAAAGTTAGCCCTCTAGGTTGGGGTTCGGTTACAGCAGACCCTCTAGGTTGGTGTTTGGTTGTTATAGGCACTCCGGTTTGGTGTCCGGTTATTAGAGGCACCCATGGTTGGTTTTAGGTCAATAGAGGCACTCCGAGTTGGTGTCCGGTTGTTAGAGTCACTCTAGGTTGGTGTCCAGTTATTTGAGGAAATACGTGTTGGTGTCTGGTTTTTAGAGACACTCCGAGTTTGAGTCTGGTTACAGAGGCTCTCCAGGTTGGGTTTTGGTTATAGTTATCCCTTATGTCAAGGCACAAGGCCTTGACAATGAAAATAAAGTTCGGCATTATGCAATCCATCATTATGAAAGTGGTTAGTGATATTGCTTGTGATTATTAGACTAGTAGAATATACATGTGAATAAGTAAATGGAATTACTTCATTTTATTTTTTCTATATTATGCTGAAGTTCAGGTTTAAAAAGAATTTTGTTTTAGTTATACATTTCCTTAAATGTTTATGCTTATTTATGAAAGTTTCTGATGCATTGTTATTCTTACTGAGCATCTGAGCTCCCCCCTTTCTATGTTTTATTTTTTCCAGAATTCTAAGAATTGTATAGTGATTTATATGCAGGGTTAAGCCAAGGGAATAATGGCATTCATGAAGGATTATTTATATTGTTTTTTATGTTATGAAGTGTAATGTAACACTCATGTATGAAATCTATTTTCCAAGAATGCTAAACTGATCGGTCCTTTGGGACATGATTCCTTGCAATCATGCCAATGAATTAAAATAATTCACTGAATCTGGGTATTTGGGGTCGGGGCGTTACAGTTGGTATCATAGGATGTTTAGCAATAACCTTGGAAACTAGATTTAGATAAACTCTGATTAGAGAACATATCCCTAAGATAGACATTGAGGATTAGTATATAAGAACTACCTATAATTTTAGTATTGTAGAGATTTTGTGAGATTTCTGAGCAATACATCTCTGTCTAGATAGGAGCATATAGAGGAACCTCTGGAACAGATGTACCTAGGGGTAAAACCCGAAAACAACGCTTTGAGCTAGACTCGAACGGGAACTGGTGCACGACAACGATCTTTGCTGCACTCTTGGTTATGACACTCCCGGGAGATATGCTTAGGGTAATTCTCATTTTCTTTACAAACCATTATGAAGGACTTATGAGTATATACTTACTCAAAGAAATGATTTTTATGATTATGGATTATATCCATAAACTCTTTAATTTATGTTAAGTGTTTAACATGTTCGGGATCGGTTATTGATATTCATAAACTAATTAGTGAATGTCATTGTTTTGAAGTGGTTCCTAGCAGAAGGAATTAGAACTCCAGCAGTACAAATGATTCAAAGAGTAAGTAGGATCACATCTTTCATGGTCCTAAGCCAGAATATAGAAGGGAAATAGTCTCCCACGTATTATCATCATATGAAAAAATATTATCATGTGTTGGTATGATAAGTTTTGAATTCTCAGAGTCCTATAGATTTTTAGGGAATCCAGAGAAAGAAAGGATGGTAAAGAGAAGAACAGATAAAGGGAATAAGGTAAAGAAGGATTTTCCCATATGTGATAACTGTAGAAAGACTCACCTTGGAAAATGCATGAAGGGAATGAGACTATGTTAAAAGTGTGGAGACAAAGTACACCATGTATGTGACTACAAGGGTAAGAAAAAAGTTTCATTTGTACAATGATTCAACGGCGAGGTGTTTGGACACTACGTGAACCAATGTCCCAGTCATCAGACTATGCCGCAAATGATGCTATTGGATAATAATCATGTTATGATACTATAACAAATGAAGAGGAATGACTAGTGTTCTTATGTTGTCATTTTGGAATTATTTCATTTAAGTGTTGTATCAATGATGTTCTAGAAAAAAATAAGGATTGTACTACAGTACTATTTCATTGAGGATTTGAGATTTTATAGTACTAAGAAATGTGACTCTACAACAAGGTAAACTTTTTGGAAATTACATGGAAAAAGGATGTTAATTGTGTTTAACATCCTTATAATTTTGGACTGTGAGTTTGGATAGTAGTATTTTCGATATTTCTATAGGTTGTAAAGGATTAATATTGAATGTTTAGTTTTGGGTTTTTATAAAAGGACAACACGCTGACCGTGTGACAACCCGTCGAATCGGACAAGGCTGCGGGAATTGAACCCACAACTATAGTGCGATTAGTATTTATCGCCTACCACTGGACTACGTGAATTCCCTAGATTGTAAAATGTAGTTTATTTTTTAATGGTTCTCATATGTGAATTATACATTCATTATATTTTGAACCCTATACGACTAGGATAAATATACTATTTTTGATTTGTCTAATGTTTTGTAGTGAATGATAAGTTTCTGGTAGAAATTTTTTAATGTATAAAACTAAAATTATAAATTATGTATATCTCCTTATAATCTTATCCAATCTCATAAATAAATTCCCCAACATTAAAAAAGGAACTTTGAATAAAAATGTTGTCCTAGATGGTACCTTAGATAATTTGAAATTTTTGGCTTTGGGATTGTTGGCCTTTTCATAGCCATGTTCTCTACCACTCTCATTCAAATATTAATTGTTATATTTCTCTTAAATATCAATATTTTCATACATGGAACCCTAGTATGTGTTATTTTTGGTAATCTCCATACTTACCACACTTTATTTTCAATAGAGGCCTCATTAATCCATTTTTCCGATGTGGGATTTCAACTAAGATATTTTGAAATGTGAACCCCAACATTCCAATACCAAGTATAAATTGTAAGGACGCAATTTATTGAAGGAGGGGAGAAGGTTACACCCCACGTTTCTACAGTACGCTTCTCTTTGAATAATACAATATCGTGTGTTGAACGCAACTTCAAGTACTAACACACACCACGACCAATAAAAATAGCCGTTATGAATAGTAATACCCACTTTTTGAAATTTTATAAATTTCATCTCTCAAAATAGACTTCATTTTTGGATTTAGAATATCAAAATTATTCTAGGGTGAAATTTTGGTACTTTTTGGATAACTCTTATATTTTGATGAATAGTGAAAGTTACTAAATTTTAATTAAAAACAACTTTTTTAATCGAAATAATTAATAGTGATAAATTATGAATTTGACTGGTTTTAAAATATACGTACAATATATTTTTACAATTTAATACAATTTTGGTCATTGGATATAATTTTACAATAAAACCGGTGATAAAAAAGTATCAAGATTTTGATAGTTATTATATTTTTAAAACACGCTTTTTGTTTTGACAGCGGGAATTAATTTTAAATTAATTTCTACCACTTCAGTGTTTTGAATTTAGAAAAATGGTTTCCATATTTGAAATCAGGATGTACAAATTATGTAAATAGGTAACTTTTATTTTTCTACATTTTGAATAATTACATCGGTAAATATTTTATTTAGCAGGGTTAAAGGGTAAATCCGGTAAATAAGGGTAAAAAATAATATTTTAATAATACTAAATTATTTAAAACGTGTCCTAACATTATTGGTGGATACATGTCTGACCATGGTCATCATTGGGTCAATTTTGGGTCCCCTTGGAGCCACTTGTTGGTGATAGTGACACATTATTTTAATTAAGTTAAAATAAAAACAAAAATGACATAACCATATATCCTTTAGCAAAAAAAATTACATAGGGTAATATATGTTTTTATTTCGACTATAAATATTCATTAGAACCATAATAATATTTCCTACATAATGGTATTTTATTTATAATTTTTATAAATTATATAATTTAATTTATTTATGACACAATGGTGATTCAGTAATTACGTAATTTATGAAAAATTAGAATAATTGATATTATAAATACCCAAATTAATGTAATTTGACACTTTTCATAAATACCAATAATTTTATAGGATAATATGACATGTTTTTCTTGATTTAATTAACTTTTTTGGAAGTAATAATTCTTCTATGACTTTTACAGAAATCAATTATTGAATAGTGTCAAAATTGACATAAAAGAGTTTTTAGAACAAATATTATATTATTAATTGATATTAAATTCCTAAAAATCTATGTTTCGGACAAGAGACTTATATCATGATAGTTATATCATTAAGGGACCACTTGAGGGTTTCTTGGATGTATATACTACTTTTATTAACCATATAATATAAAAATACAAAGAGGCATTGTAAAAGTAATCTAATTAACTAAGAGTTGATACTTAATGATAAGGTTAATATCGTAACCCAAACCTATCTAAATCCTATTGGTTGAGTGGTTTTCAACCTATAACTACCTTATCCTATAAATAATCCACTTTGGATCCATTATAAACTGTTTATAAATTTATTATAAAATAATGCTTCTAGCATTTTCTAAGGTGCCCCTCACCCCTCTTATAAAAGGGCACTACCCCTTCTCATTTATTCACACCATTAAAGCCTTTTGGCTCGGCCAAACCCTGCCCAAATACTCTCTCAACTTCCATCACTACATCGTAGAGGTCTTATTTTGATCAGAAAGGCAACCTAATGCACCCTTTTGATCAAATCAAAAGGAAGAACCCAAAGAAGAGGTAATGTTTTCACCACCCTTTTTCAAGTTCTATTCTTCTTCAACTTATTCATTCTTTGTTATTCACATTATAAAATAATAAATCCATTATCTCCTATATAATGTGATAATATTATAAATATGTTACAACCATATTCAATATTCTATCCATCCATTGAATGACATGTCACCATACATGCGTACGTACGGCTTACCATCTCCACATCGTGGCGTAATTGTTATTCAATATATTATTATTTGGATGGGTATAATAATGATGTGTAATTCCTATAAATAATAAATAAAACATGATAATAATTCTGTATAAATGATATATCCACCAATTATATATTATATTAATATCACAAGAATGATATTTTCGCTCGTGCGTACGTATGGATTACCGTCTCCACGACGTGATGAGATTCATTTCCAAGTTCACCACTTATTGACGATTATGAAAATATATATTAATAATAACTATTTAATATATGAAATAATATTTCTACTGGATATATATATATATAATTATTTATGTACTTACATATATCTTTTTCAATACTATGTAAAAACAGAAACATCGTTTATGCGTACGTACGGACTGCCGTCTCAATAAGCGGTGTTTTCCATTTCATATATACGTCTATTATAAATTTTTATAATATATATATATATGATAAATATATCATGATATATATTCTGGAAGTATTTAAATCATGATCTATGTGATACAATCAAGAGTAACAAGTTAAAACACGTACGATAATGAAAGTGATTATTACCGGAAATATTAATATATAATGGAAATTATTATTAAATGGGTAGTATAAAGTCACAAATGAATAATTTATGATATAATAAATATTAATATGGTTCTGGTATAATTTAATAACATACTATAGTCTTTATACAGGAGGCTAAACATACCCTCGACTAAAGGAAAGTGCAAGGTTAGGGGTTTTCATCTCACTCCTTATTCCCGTGAGATTCATTCCATATTTCCACTATTACCTTTTGTGTGGTGTATGTACTGCACATAATTATATTATTTGTGTAATACACATTAATTTATGTGTATTTACATATTCATTGTATGATACCTCTTTCAAGGGTTGTATGTTTCGTAAGTTACCAAACTAGTAAAAGTTAATTTCTGAATCTCATTATTATCCGAGGTTGTTTTTACATAAGTATCTACCGGGAAATATTTATTATCCATATCCTTGTTTTATTAATGAGTTTTCAAAGGGATTCGTTTAAGGGACTATTTACTAAAACCTCATTTCAAACATTTTAAATATTTAATCTTCTAAATCTTTCTCATTAATGTCCATGACTTCAAAATGGGTTTTAAGGATTTATTTATATGGACATGAATGTTTTGAAAATGTTAATTAATTTCAAAAGTTTCAAAGTGGTATGGGAAACTTTGATTCAAAAATGACTTTAAATGAATAAATTTATGAATTCTGTTACATTTAAATGTTTTCATGAAAAAGTGATATTTCTCTAAAATAGTTTTGATTTCATCTATGTCAACATCCTTTGATAAATTTTACACTTGTTCAAAATTGATTTATTATGATACAAATCTACCATATTGTATTTAAGGTTTTGTGATATGTTTTACTATGGATGAGTTATCTGTATGCCCTTAATGGTTTATGATTAATGTTTTGGCATTTTTTATGCTAGTTTTAATACGAATGTTTATGTTATATTGCATCCTCTTTTTAAGATGAATGTGTTGGACTAGTATGTTCCGGGTTGAGTAGCGTTAATAGTAAGCCCTCCGGGTTGGGTTCCGGTTACAGAAGACCCTCCAGGTTGGTGTCCGGTTATTATAGGCACTCCGGGGTAGTGTCTGCTTTTTAGAGGCAGTCCAGGTTGGTGTCCGGTTATTAGATGCACTCCGGGTTAGTTTCTGGTTATTAGAGGCACTCCGGGTTGGAGTCCGGTTACAGAGGCTCTCCGGGATGGGTTCCGATTATAGTTATCCCTTAGGTCTTGGCACAAAGCCTTGACACAGAAATTAATGTTCGGAATTATAAATTCTATCATTATTAAAGTTGTTAGTGATATTTCTTGTGATTATTAGACAAGTGGAATATCCTTTTGAATAAGTAAATGAAATTACATCATTTTATTTTTTCCATATTATGCTGAAGTTCAAGTTTAAAAGGCTTTTGTTTTATTTATACATTTCCTTAAGTGTTTATGCTTATTTGTGAAAGTTTATGCTCTATTTTTATCCTTACTGGCCATCTGATCTCACCCGTTTATATGTTTTATTTTTCCTAGGATTCTAAGAAGTGTATAGTGATTGATATGCAGTGTTAAGCCAAGGAAATAATGGCGTTCATGAAGAATTATTTATGTTGTTTTGTATTTTATGAATTGTAATGTAACATTAATGTATGTAATCTATATTACAAGAATTCTAAACTGATCGGTCCTTCGGGACTTGATTCCATGTAATCATGCCAATGTATTAAAATAATGCATTGACTCTGGGTAACTGGGGTCGGTGCGTAACGTCAACCTACAATGATTAAAGAATGTGATCATTCAATCATTTTACATATAATTTCTAACATGATAGATCCTATTTGATATCTGTATGGATTCCATCACATTTTATCTATATCTCTCATGTTGTGTTTTAGGACACATTCGTTGGAGATATGCATATCATGTGACAGTGGAACCATACCCCTCATAAATTTTTCTATAATAAATCTAATTAGTATCCAATCAATTAATGTATTCTAACATAGTCTCTCAAACGTTTTGGATCTATCAAAGTGGATCATTTAAACAAGGATATATGTTTATTCACATAAGTCATTAAAGTTGGACCACATGTTTAACCATCCATTGAATGAATTTACGATTTTTATTTCATTTTCAAAAATTAAAAGATTATTAAAATATAATACATTGTATTTTAATGCACTCCAATTAATCCAATTTTTAAAAAAGGCTCAACAAAACTGGTTGGGAGAAAGCCCCTTTATTAAAAAAGATAAAAAGATTAATCCATTTTGATCTGGTTTAAGGGAGAACACATTACTAACCAAAAGTATAAGATTAAAATATCCTTAAATTTTATTGCACTGAGAGCCCATTGGTGAAATACCCATTTCAAAATGAACGAACCAAAGACCTAGAGGCTCGTATGAGACTGAAAGACCAAAAAAATTATAGCTACTATTCCTAGAGACACCTAGACTAAACACGATGATTTTTTAAAAATTGATACAGTATCAGTAATGTTACCGAAAGAACACATGTAACTAGACCACCATGGAAACCCTAAGGGCTCCTCAAAATAATATAACACTTCTAAAAACATTTTTGTCACCCAACTCTTCACCTTCATATACATGATGATGCAACACCTATAACCTCCAGTCAAATCCCTTGTATCTCGGCAATATCAGTCCATCTTATAGTCATGGAATGATGTCATGGAAATTATAATTATTTTAGAATTAGACATGGAATCTAGATAAAATAATTCATTATTTTAAAAAAAATTAAACCCTTTAGCCACTGTCCTTTCATTATAGGTTATTATTTTACCATCCATCATATTTTTTCTTTGGAATTACTATTTTCACTCCCTATAATTGACATCATCTAATGCATCAATTATAATCCAAATGTGGTTATGATACATGGATGGTTTTTCAGAATTCAGGAATTCTTTCTGTCATGATTGTTATGAAAGATCTACAACCTTCTAGTAGGGTATAAGGTAGTTATTGTCAAGAACCAAATGGTCACCATCTCCAGTTACATGAAAACCATATCTTTCCATTTTAATAACCTCTATAGTAATCATACATGCCACATATGTTTCATGAAAAATATACTATATATTTTCCAATAGAACATTTCTATGTAATAACTCATTTTTATATTGAAAATCAAAATCATCAATGTTATTATTTCTCCAACTCTCCTACTTTATGATTTTTTCCCCATCATGAAAAATGGATTTCATTGAGATAATAAAATTCATTTATGAGGGGTTATGTAGATATAATCTCCTTAATATCTTAGGATACCATATGAAGATATTTTTTAGGTCATGAGGTTATACATTGTTTCTTGAATTTTCCATAACAAATTTCTCACAACCCCATGTATGAGTATGTGACAACACATATTTAACTATATACATTTACCCATATGTTATATGGTTCTATAGTTTAATTAGTAGTTGTTTTAGAGGTTATTTTGTAGTTTTTAGTTAATACCCAAAAATGTTAATGGAGTACATTCATTGATCAACATGGAATTTACCATGTTATGAAATATCTAGTTTCTCATTTCACTTACACAATTCATTGTGAAGTGTAGGGTCATGTGATTTGGGATTTAATCCGACTCTCTCATTATAATTTCATAAAATCTTAGTTAATATATTAACCATATCATTAGGATTGAAATTTTTTCATCTTCTTACCTTATTCATTCTCTACATCATTCGAAAATTATTTGAAATTCCCAAAAGACTCACATTGTTACCTCATTATGTATATATACTGATATCAAAAAAATTAATAAGTGAAAGAGAAAATATTATTACATCCATCCCTATCATTTATGAGAATTGGTTCATAAAAAATATGTAGTAATTGTAGAATCTATTTATCCATTTAACCATTTCCAACAAAAGTTGACATCATAACTGGTCATTAAAAAAGAGAAATATATATCATGTGGTTTTATCTCAAAAGAGTCTATGAAATCATCATGATATATATTTTTATATTATTTTCATTTACATAGAAAATATTATGATGAAATAGGTGGGTGTGAAATGTGTTTTTTAAATATGATTCATTATTATCATCCAATACATGGTTTTTTGTAACGAAATTAATAAAAGACAATATTTAAATTAACCATACAATAACATATTTTTTATTTTTAAATTAAACATATTTTGTTTCTAATACATGAAATAGAACCAAATGTTTCTATGAAAGATCTATAAATCTTGTATTTTGGTAATAGTTGGAAGATAATAATAGCATTTCAAAACTAGAAACATCAAAATTTGAAATGAATGGTTGTAGTATCTGATGGGCATTTCCATTATCCTTTACCCATTGGAATCCCACAAAACTACCCATCCTCAAGAAATATGTTGAAATATTCTTGGTTAATTCAGTATAATACTGATATAAGAACTAGAGTTTATATATAATAACTAATTCATTGATATAGAATGATTTCACTTGAATTAAAATTCACATGAATATTCCCCTTGATTCTTTAACTATGTTTATTTCATCTTATTATGGTCATAAATTCCACATGAAAAAACACTACATAATTTTAGAGCTTCATTTTCAGAAAAAGATTTTACCATTGATAATTATACTAATTTGGAGTTATGTTTCCCATTTCAAAGTTTATAATTTTTTAATTCACCATGTGATCCATAATGTTTCTCCATACAAGTACATATCAATGTTGATTAATAATAAATAGAGTTTGTAAGTAGTTTTCTAAAGAAAATTATATTATAAGTAATAATCAAAATTTGATAATTTTTTTAGTGGGGATATAATGTGATTTTTTTGCAACTAATCTAGGATCATAACGACTCTGATGTTTGATCACTCACTATAGAAAATCATATTGAGTACATGAGGCCTAGCTAGTGCTAACCTACAATGATTAAATGTGAAAGACACATTGACATCTTATATCTCAATTGTATATCATTATCATTGTAGATATCCTATAGGTGATATATCATACTATATGCATCCAAATCCACATGTTATTTTATATTTCTGGTAATGGGTAATAGCATTGAAAATTAGACATATGTGGCATCATCCAAATGTTTCATATAGAAAGATAGTTCTTATTTACAAACCATAATTCCAAGAAACATAGGAATATTTTTTTATAAAACATAAAATATCATTTCATATAATATTTTAAACTATAAGAATATATACAATTACAATTAATTTGATCATGTGAGAAGTTTATCCATCACTAAAATGGATTAAGATGATATTTTCAAAGTCATATAATTTTCCATTTCAAGAAGAATCTTACAACATTACAAGGACTACAATTTTGATAAAAATTAAATTAAATTTATTAATATCACACCACCTTATCAAAACATATTATTCCACTCCAATTTTTTGGAATATCTTGTTTCTTGGATATTCTAGTAGAAAGGAACTATAAATTGATATTTTTAGGTTTTTAGTAGGAATTAATTTTCCAATGGAATTAACACATAATTCATTGAACTATTGATTAAACTCACCAATCCTGAAAGTCAACAATTGATGTGGACTAAGTTAAGTTGACATAAAAGGATGTTTGAACTTCCCGATAATTTAGTTGAAATTTTTTGATAGTCATGAAAATTTAACAATGGTACAATTTTATCTTATTTAAAGGGAGTCTATATGGGCACAATATTTTATTTGAGTTATCATTACCTTTATTTGTAAACTGATGATTTCTCATATCACAAGGTTGTTAATATTTATCAGATTTTACATAAGTGATTATACATTTCTAGATAACATTTACAAATATTATTATAATTAGTTTACATACATATGGAATTACTGATAATTAGTTTATTTAATGATTTAAATATGCATATATAATTAACCATGAATCATAAAAAATAAATTTAGAAAAAGTGGAATGGACATGGAATTTTATAATGGTTGTTTTACCTATAGGATGATAAAGCAATCCGTGACCATATGGAATTAACTCAATGAACCAAACTTGGATCATATATGATTGTTCCACATGTACACTTGTGTACCTCCTGGAACTATTTAACCTCAACTGCAAACATGAACAGTATCCATTAGCTTCGAAGATCTATCCATTATGAAATTTTTTTTAATCACATTTTGGAAAGGGGAACCAATGTATTAGTTAATGGTTTATAAAATATAAATCATGGGAATGTAAGCCATTGTATATTTATTAGAGAGGAATGACACATGAACCATTATTTAAATAACTAAATTATTACAAAAACCATGAATTAAAAAAAATATAAACAACTCACATACAAAAGATAGTCTATGATCATGTTCATTGACATTAATGTAATGAATGTGAAACATATACTAGACAACATTTACATAAATTCATTATAATTATTATGATAAACACACATGAATTACAAAAGTAAATAATTAATTATTTCATATTATCATAATGACAATATGATGTCTCATAGTGATACCAAACATAAATGATATATTTAAAATAAACGGATTAACTAGTAATTATAGTTATTTAATTTTAATTAATTTTGAATCTATTAATTTCAAAAACTATTACACAGTTAATAAATTAAATGTGTATGGAGTAATATACATTTTAACCATGAAATTAATTGGTATGTAATATTATTCAATATTTTATTGAGAGAAAACATGATGAATATTATCATGGTACATGTATGATTCATCCAATTCCAAATATACCGAATGAATTCCTAGGAACTTGAATAGTGTCTTAGTCATATTACATGACATGAACTACTAGGTTTCACATAATGTGTCCCGCTTATTTTTAATCAACACAAAATACCAATTAAATCATACCATTCTACGGGTGTGGGGATTGATGTGTTTCAAAAACCATATTCCATCTACATGTCATGATTTTCATTAATGATTCTGGATGTTAGTATCATGCAATGATATGAAACATATTTGACCACATTATTAGCCTAAATTTTACCACCAAAACATGTAAACTACATTATGTGTACATTAGAGAAATATATTTCAATACAATGAAAATATTATTAGTATATCTTAATTAACATGTGGTATGTAATAAATACACATTTTTTATATCTTCTCGACATTTACTGTATCATGTGACATAACCAGTTGAAATGAACTTGGGTACATGATGTTTAAATTGGTCACATGTCATGTTACCTAGTTTTCTTGCCAAAATTCACAACACCTCAAAATATCATCTCAAATCATTTTTAATAATAATTAAATATATTAATAATGAATGAATACATGGATGATAATAATTAGTATGTCAAAACAAATTATTTAAAGTATATTAAAAATTTAAACAATAAGTGAAAAACTAATAAGGATTTTTATATAATAAATCGATGAATGATAACTAATTATAAAATATTATCTGATCTTCTCAAATACCAATTGAATCTTCAAGAAATAGTGGAGGTGAGTTATGATGGCTCACCAATCTATTTTCACATTATTGATTTTGTATTTTCCCTCATAACTAGATAGTAAGTGTTCCCATAATCCAAAAAGATATGATCTTTTCAAACGTAAATTATAAATTAATTTTTTTACAATGAATATTTATATATTATTTTATTTTTTCATTGGTGAATCAGAAGAAAACTATTTCCATATCTTAGTTCAATAAAATCAACAAAATTTAGATTACATCTAGTGGCGATTCACACATTCTTTTTTAGCCTCTCATCATCATCATAGAATTCTCTGAGTGATTGAATGAATCAATCTTCCACATTTAATAATAGATGTTGATAAAATTGAATCACTAAAGAGATAAAAATTTATTCAATTTGTAGGGGAGGAATAATATATGATCTTTAGTGAATTATAGGGAAGGATTAAACCAGGTATTTATTAGTCTATATTTCATTATTTACAATAATGGAATAAGAACTCAACCATTTTAAAATGGCATAACATGATTTATATAGTGAGAAGATTAATAATTATAGAATTAGACAGTAGAATTTTTTAAATTTTCTTAATTTTTGATGAACCCATTTCAAAATAAAATAAAAAGATTACTATTTAATTGAGATGTTGTAATCTTATTCAAAAAATATATATTATTTCCTTGAATAAATAAATAATTATCTATTCAAGTATTATGAAATATGAAATTCCTCAATAGTCCACTATTTTTGGTTCACCAATATTACTCTATAATTATATGAACATGAAAAATGACTGGATATTTAATTAAATAAATTCCACTACATTATTCACTAATAAATATATAAATATCATAATGATGGTAAAAAATGAACAAATATTATCTTAAAATCCTTGTATCCAAATTTTGTAAATATTTTGATAACATATGAATGTATGTGAATAAATAAACATTTTTATATTCACATAAATAAATAAATAATTACCTCATGGAAAAATATTTATAAAATATTCAACACATATATAATCTCTCTAAAATAACTGGTCATTAAATATTTTTTATCGAACCCACATGGGTAATTATTAAACCACATATGTAAATAATATTTTCCAAATATGTTAAATTCATATGAAATTTAACTAAGGTTATGAATAAACTTAGTTAGTGTCCCTATAAACCATTAACTCGATGTCATTATGATACACAACCAGAATTCCATGTTTCTCATCTAGAAACAAAACAAGAATCCCATAGATAATGATATTAACATCGTAATGAAATATAACCACCTTTTAATGTCCACAAAGTAATATAATCCCTCTATATCAATATCTCTAATCATGCACAATGTATAATGGAACTGTCAAATTATATACATGATGTCACATTTCGTGAATTATGAGAAATAAACATGCTGATAAGAACATCATGTACATTAACTCTATCTTTGAATTTTATTTCCGAAGGAGGAACTCATATATCAACTACCCTGAATGAATGGAATGGATAAATCCTTTACCAAATTATTTATTAATACAAAATCAATCAAGATGAACCAAATATTGAATACGTCACACTGAAAATAGGCTGTCATTATTTTGTTCAATATGACAATGTATATGACTATTTAAATTTATTAATATTAACCCTATGGTATATGTATTATTAATAATATAAATATATTTTAATATCTAATAAAACATATAAATTTTTATTTCATATTGGTAATTATTTTTATCATAATCTCTTATTCTAGAGATTTTCAAAGGTTTACATCATGACAGAATATCTCAATTTCCTCTGATTCTATACCCTGGATACCCAATATAATTTTTTTCTCATCAAAAGACATCACTTTTCTATGGAATATATATTTATAAATGTTTTAGAAACAATTATACATTCAAATAATTTTTCAGAACTACATAGACTTATCATTGTGATGATTACATTTAAGGCATTATCATAAAATACGTCACACTGAGGAAAATCAGGACATGATAAGATATTTTATAAATATTCAAATAAAGAAATATAAGAAACAATAAAGTACTTAATAAATTTTTTCTAGGAAACCAAATCTAATTGGTTGGGGAACTAGAGATGTGGCCTTAGGGTTGGGATATAATATAATCGAATGAATCTAGTAGCATCATGAATTCATAATATTGAGGATTTATGGTGCGATACATATGATATATATTGTCAACTATTCATCCGGTGATCCTTTGGAGGCATTAATATACACTAACTATGTGGAAGTTCATCTATAGAAAATGATGTTGAGTTGTGTTATATATATATGGATGAGAAATTATAAGAAACTCTTTTTATACAAGTACATAACTATATATAACAAGTTCATTATAAAGTTGATGGAGAGGATGAATTGTGAATGAATCATAAGATGAAGGTCAGAGGTCGTCGTGTCAAGATGGAAAGTTGATTCCTAAGGAATGACATAATCAAGATTGAGTGGTAGTGGATAGAGGTGAAATCTAGAAGTCTCCATAAATATTTCACTAATAATAGGTTCATGTAATCAGAATGTTTTGTTATGTTACATTCCACCAAAAAATTTTGGGTCATGTGATTGTACATGTCACTTAGGTATAACATGTTCAAATAAAATGAAATACATCATGTGTTCTCCCATGGATAATTGAAAAATTATATGAACCCCATTTCTGTTATTCCTCATGATTTATTATTTGTCCACATAAATATATTACATGATTTTTTACAATATTGATGGTGATTTTGGGATAGAACTAGGGGGAAGCTGGAACTAGATGAGGGTGAATCGTTGTGGTGACTAGGGTGTGTCGCTTCCTATTATTCATTATTTATGGCCATGGGGATCATTTTTTTCCAAGAGATATAGAGGTTTTTTATTCATGTTTTTCCTTATATCTGGATACATCCAATTTTTGTAGAGGTTAGCTTCTTGTAGGTTAAATAGATATTGGCTCAGATCCCCAATAGAAGTCAGCATACCATAATATATGTATTCTCATGATATATTATTACACATCATTGATAATGTGGATAATGATATATTATATCATTAAACTGAATCACATAATCCAATTACCATTATAACATTGGATAAAGTTAATCATTTAAAGTATTTTGCGGCCAAATAAACATCAAAATAAGTTTTTTCATGTCATTTAGTAAATGTTATTTCTAACTGATCGTTCTTCCATCATAGAAAATATGAAATGTTATATCCCTAATAAGATTGTTCATTAAATTATGGATGCCTATAAAATGGGGGTTCTTAGAACATATTTACAATATTAGAGATCATTCTATATTGGTCTATGATTCCAAAATATCTATTCTCACTATTTTCCTTGAGAAGGAAGATCTAACATGTTATCGTATAGAAGATGTCCTACCAAAGTCCTCCATTATTCCAATGATTGGTAAATTCTATTAATGTTAAGAGTCTATTGGTTATTATAATGTTATGTTAGTAAAAGACACATATAATAGAAATAAAATGTATGGAATATAAGGTAATTTTGTTTCATGGTTTTCATATTTCATATTATTATTTCCTCTCATAGTAAATCATATAATTGATTTCTTCCACTACTTAGGGTATAATGAATTTGAAAACACCCCCCGTTGTACCATCTCCATTTTTTAGTATTGAGACAATAGAATTAATATAAATGATAAATATTTGGTTTGGGGATTTTATGAAAACCCTTACATAGTTCTCTCACCATATCATAGTCTATAATATTTTTTCTCATAGAATGTGTCAATCAAATTTCCATGTTGTAAATTGTAAAAGTTTTCTAGGAAAAGTTTGAATGAAAAGTCAAGGT
The DNA here is from genome assembly GCA_963277665.1 of Viscum album. Lineage (NCBI taxonomy): Eukaryota > Viridiplantae > Streptophyta > Magnoliopsida > Santalales > Viscaceae > Viscum > Viscum album. The sequence continues at coordinate 301,205,641 of OY728126.1, forward strand.
CATTCCAATCTTAAAACAATCGATCATTTTCGATGTCACATTATGTGGTTAGTCAACCATAACATAGTGGTCAAATCATCAATGGAATCCAAGTATTACATGGTGGATATTGATACATCATTGTCTGTGGTTAGGTAAAAGAATTAAATTAGAATATGGTCATAATTAATGTTTTTTTCCAAAACGATTTAGTAAAAATTACCATGTCTTGGGGTCATGATATGGTCTTTCGAATATTGATATATGATTTATCAAAAAAACATCAATGTTGTATTTTTGGGATAGGTCAGCCTAAATTTATGTCATGTAAAATGTTCTTTTCATTATTTTGTTATTCTAATGATGTAATGTATCATGTTGAAAATTTTGATAGTTTATTTTTAATAAATCCCTAAGAAATATTCATATATATAAATATTGTATTTGATTTAAATATTATATATTATTTCATTTATTTTTTGGACATCTTCTCAAAAATAAGCTTACCATGAATTAAATATTTTGTATGAAGACTTAAAATATAGTATTCTTCTATATTCATTTTAGATTTTAATGATGTGATAAATATGAATTCTAAGATTCATTATATTTTATAAAAATTCAGAGTTTTAATGATGATGTAAATGGAGACCCTACAATGTTAAGATCTACATTTAACTGTATTGAAGTCTTTTTCTTATAATTAAAAAAATTATTTGGCTAACTATTTTTCCATTCATAATCATGTGGAGTTTTTTCGTTTCACATAATCCTAATTAATTACATCAAGGGATTATTTATAAAATATACATAAGATGTATATATATTTTTATAGATGTATTTGGGTTATTTTTCTTATCTTTATTAACAATGATTGTGAGTTATGTATTACGTTTTACATTAATTTGGTTTGAAAATATTAATTTAGTTAAAGGATTGAGAATTAAAAAAATTTAATCACTGAAATCATGAATAAACATATGGATTAAATTATTTATGAATATAAAATAGGTTTCATTGAATGATATGTATATGTTTCATATAGATATTGGAATACTAAGTAAACCTATTCAATTCTTAAGTGATAGATTCCTTCAAAATCATACACATGTGAAGATCCTGATCATCTAAATGAGTAAGTCATACACATGTTAGGTGATTGGGGATTATAATTGGTAATATTTCATGTGTAAGGGAGGGACCTAAAAAATATTGGATACCCATATTCAGTATTAAACATTGGGTTTTACTTTTTTGGGTTACCATAATAATATTTTTCCAATATAATGTAGCTATGATAATTTATTTGACATATTGGGATTTTTGTGGTCCACCAAGTGCTATAAAAAATATATACAACCATGTTTTTTATGTTATCCAAAATAATAATCATGGATAATATAATTACACGTCTTTGAAAATCATGGTCAAATTAGGCGTTGATTAATAATCAACAATTCATAGAAATGCGGCTTATTCAATTGTATTATAAAATCATGTATAATTTAACCATTGCATAATATCTTTTTATTATATAATGGTAATTGATTTTTATTGTTTTAAGTTAGTATAAAATGATAATAAATAAATAAAAGTTTTATAAATTTTCCCACTCTTTCACACATTTACGTACTCATCTAGATGTAGTTTTTTCTCGCTGGCCTGGTTCACCCTACACTAGACCACTGGTCACAGAACCTCTTCTTTCATATATCTATATTTATGAAAATTGAAATATTAGTATATGTATATAATAAAAATATTAATATATATATATATTAAAAAATAGTAAATACACATAGATTTCAATATTATATTTTAATATTATTACACACATATTTATATCATTATATATGATAATATACAATTTAATTAATATCAATATAAAGATAAATAAGATAATATATATCAAATGATATTTTCACTTCAAAAAAACAAATTTTCATTAAATGGGAAATCCTTTGGATGCAAAAACCTTTGTTATTAAAGTACATTGCTACATTGAAATAGGAAATTTGCCATTCTACCAATGAAACACCATTTATATAATTTATATATGTAATTTTAATATATAAAAAATAAAAAATATTCATATTATTTTTTAAAAAAATATAATTAAATAAATAACATAGTTATTGATAATTATTTATTAAATTAATCTTAAATATATTTGGAGAACGTTTTATAATAAATGTCCTATAATTAATGAAAAATTCACATATCATAGATTACAAGATATAATTTATTTTTAATTCATTACTAATACTATTATATCTAGTAATATATTTTATTTGTTGGTTTTATTGAAAAATAATTAGTTATAATATAATATGTTAAATAAAAGTAATAATCAAAAATATATAAAGGCGTATAATCGACCATTATTATTTGAGGGGTGAAAATGACTCAATACATTGGGGTATAATTTAGTATCTGTGAATTATGATATTTAATTTTGTTTTCATGCCCAAATGCCTATGTGTTTACTCTTTTGGTTTTAATTTTATACATTTCATGCATGAAATGTTCTAAAAATTATTTTAATACACTCATGTTATTTATGGGGGTTATTCTGTCTATTGTGCCATGTTTTTTAATTGGCCATCCTATAGAGGCACATTCTTTCATCATGTATGCATGGACTAGATTTGTTTTTAATTTTCTATAAGGAAAACCCCACAACTGTAATTATGGGTCATTGATATCTTTTTCCAAATATTTTCATTCCTTTTCCATTACCAATATTTTAGTTTGTCAATTTAATTTTTGTTGGAGTGGTCATGTGGTTTCTATTGATGGGTTGTGCATCTTCAATTTTCTGTGATTGTTGGGGGAATTTATGACCCCTACACACAATTCATTCAACTCACCTTGAGTATCATTCGATATTCTGTCTGTCTCATCCCTATTGATGTTGTTTTTTCTTTCTCTAATTTATTATTCACAAACCCTAGCATGATGATTATGGTACCTTAGTGGTAAATCACGGTATCTACCATACTATAGGGTACAATTTTAGTGAACCCATTTTGTTGGAGGATTAATAATGACATATTTTGATCATGAATATGTGAGGTCATGTACCAGAGTTGATATTGATCTATTTCATGTGAGTGATTATGTAGTAAAATATATCATTATTGAGTGTGAATTTGTGAATCACACATTTTTAAAAGTCTAGAAGAGATTAAGAAGACTAGTATTATTTTCATCTAGTATTATATATTTTTTTAAAATTTTCATTTCTCATTTTATAGCACTAGAAAATTGATTCTGATATCATATTTTCATTATTCTATCATGTTTTGAATTCATTTATTATTTTTATCACCAATAAAATTTCTAGGTGGGTATTTTTCTTTTCATGAACATATTTCCCAACATGACCGAAACATAAAAATCCTTATGTTTTTTGTTTTTAAGTAATTATTTGTCTATTATGTTCTAATATAGTTATTTTTATTTAATAAATAAAAATACATTGATTGGTCCTTTGGGTTTCTATTTTTCTATATGAATCATTGCACCCTTACCCCTTACAATGATGAAATAGACTATCATGTGTTATCTTCTTCTATAAAACCTATTTGATTCATTTAATATTTGTTTCTATTTTAATTTTAACATTTCAATCTCTTCATAAAAAATAGTCTTTAATAATATATATGTTTATAGCATAACATTCTCTTATTTTAATTCCACCATATTTTGGATCTAGTTGGATAAGAATAGTTTACCCTTCTTATTGGATGGTTGATGGGAGAATACACATCATCTGTTTTATAATAACTCAGTATCTACTCGTTATGTTTAACATTTCAAAAAATATTATTGAAATTGAAAATATTAATGATAAAAATGTCCTATTTTGGGAATTAATATCAGATTATATCAAGTATAGTGAGGATTAAAAAAATTATTATACATGATTAAGAAACCAATTGTAAATATAGATAAAACTGTATAGAATAATATAGATAATATAATTTTCCCAACCTCTTGATGTTCAATTTAAAGCACAATATTCTTCACGTCTTTCAATTAGAGATAAATATCATTGTGATGTTTCTAATGAATATAATGCTTCTAGTATGTGTGTTAAACTATAATAATAGTACAACGTAACTTCATTAGTTTTTATGATTTAAAAAATCATTAAATATTGACATTCAAAATTATGCTACATAATACAAATAAGGCCCATTTAGAATAATTTTAAAAAATTATGTTAGATTTATCCAAGAAAAATTTATGTTTTAATGATAGAGATCATGTAATGATCCTTATAATTTATTTATATAAATATAATAGTAATTTAGTAGAAAAGATGATGTATGATCATGAATTATTGACCCCTAAGGAGCTTAAGTCTTCCCTTCTCTTTAAATTATTCTATTATAACCCTAGAATAAAATGTATCGCAATGATCTTTCTTACATGTGGTAGAGCACAATATAAATGAGAAAAAACTATTTAACAATGATAAAATTTATAATAAAAAATTAAAACCAAAGCTAGGTAAAATGACAGGGAATGAAAAATAACATTCTTCTATTTTGTGAAGCACAAAACACTTAGCCTATGTCTACAAATATTAATCAATAATGTTAAAATAATCAGCCAACTGAATAGTTCCTTCTAGTCGGCTTTGGTTATAACACGGTTGAGGTGTTAAATGTGTCTATCCATGCTTTGATTGTTGATTTCGTCCTTCAATTGGGCTACCCAGTACATATGTTTTGATTTGTAGAATAATTCTAAGAATTGGTAGAAAGGGTATAAAGATAGGTCCTCTCATAGAATAATAACTGATTTTATTATTAAGGGAAGATGTTTTATTTTGATGGATCTAGTCTTTCATTCCATCATCCCATTTCTTGATGTTAGGTGGGTTCTCATCCTGAATTGAAATAATATTTTATTATGTATTATAGGCCAAAATGGGATCACCTATATGTTTGATCGTGATTTTCTAAAAATATCCAAAGGTCGAAGAACTGTCATAAAGGGTTCCCTCATTAACAAGATTTAACTATTGAATGAAAATACCCATTGAATATAGTTAGGTTGTGTATATACTAGTAATAATGATAATAATCTCTCTATAATATGATATAGGGGCTTGTAAGCACCAAGGTTATAGATGGACTCTTTATGAATTGGATGTTGAGTGACATCACACCAAGAAAAATTCCATTTTCATATGGTTGTTTGATGAGAATGGATATGAGGGTGAACATTAATATCTACAACTTTAAACCCAACAACACCATAAAATACTCACATTTTGAATCATCGGTGCCATCTTGGTCTACCTCATGTGGGGTAGTTTCAAATTTTTTCAATTTTATAGATGAATGCTATTGATAATTATGGAATGAATTTCTAAAAAATAAATATGATGTTATCCATAAAATAATCCCCCAAATGATTTCATTAAAAATTTGGATGGGTGAATAATAAAATCCATTAGAACATATGATGGTTTGGAGTACCTATCCACTGATATTCGACAATTCCATGAATCTGAGCACATTGAATGACAACAAACTATTAGTTCTAAACCCCAAAAAATGATCTAACATAAAGAATTAATAGAAGTATTTTATAATGATTTGGAAGCACACTTGATTTCTCTGGTCTCCTTAAATAATTTTGGTCAGAGGCTTCCGACATGATAGTATTCCATATAAATAGGTTTTCTTTCATATTCCAATAAATTTGATCCCCTGGATGAATTATGGAATGGTAATATACCTTCTTATATATACTTGATATTAATTAGTTTTACTACTTTTAGTCATGTTCACAATAATATTCTTCAACCTAGTACAATTAACGTATTCATTGAAGGGTATCCTGAGGGTTTCAATTACTATAAACATTTTTTTGATAAACCCTATTATATAACATGCACCTTATGTCGTGATGTACTGTTCCATGAGTCGTGTTCTCTCAAATCCATTATCCTTACAACTAGAAAGAGTGATCTAGCTTAAGATATTTCTAATGTGATGAATCATCCAAATCATTTTGAGGATTATGTCTATCCCACTAAACATGATCCTTATCCCATAACCCATGATGATTATGACTCTAATTCTAGTTCATATTTAGAAAAAGAACCTCCTCCAAATATTATGGACTATAAATTGACCTAAGATAGAGTTAGGAGACTGTCTATAATTCTTAGTTAGTTTATCCAATATTATAAAAATTCTTAAGAATTCCATGTTTCCCATTAAATGGATTATAATTATCCATATACCTATAATAAATCCATTAGAGACAAAGATTATAATCAAAGGGTCCCTTCCAAGGATGAATAAATGAATTACATTCCAAAAACAACTTTGTATATTGTAAATAAACCACCCAAACATAATGTAATTGTTAATAATAGGAATTACAAAAGGAAATAATACAATAATGATTGAAATAAAATTATATTTAATGTATAACTAGTTTAAAGGGATTCATTCAAAGAGAATGAATATACTGTTCTGAAATTTTTCCTTAGATGTTAATAATATTTTAATTAGGTTCTTGTATTGTTTTTTTCTTATAGTGACCTGCACGTTGAACAAAAAGAAGTTAATACCACCATTATTCATTTTTATTTAAATGATATTTTTTAAATGAAACATATTTATGGTTACTCTAAATAATTCAATCTATGTTAAATTTTCACTTTGAATAATGAATAATATGGTTTTTAAAAAACCCCCAAGGAAATGGTATAAGAAATTTGACTCATTTATACAAGCTGAAAAATTTCAAGGATCCAATATGATTTTTTTATTTTAAAACAATTAAAAAACACATGATTTATTTACTATTGTATATTCGTGAAGCACCCATTATAATAAAAAACAAGAGTCTCATTAGAACATTAGAATAAAAACTAAAATATTAATTTTAAATAAATAAATTAGATGAGGTTAATAATATTATAGGTGTATATATAATTTGGTATATTTCTAATAAAATTCTTTATTAATAAAAATTAATTATATTATAAAAATTCTAAAGAGATACATATTTGAATCTCTCAAAACAGTTACTGTAAATGTTAGAAAACAAATTAAACTGTTTTTTACATAAGAACCCACTTATGCTTATAATATTTTGATTATTTATAAATTCCATTATGTTAATTTAGTGGGAAACATCACGTTTTCAATGATTATCATCAGGCCTTACATTGACTATAAAATACATACCGTTATCAGGTTATTCCCACTCTAAGTGATCTATATTGGCATTCCCTGAAATGGATTCATGTCTATTTATAAATTATTTTTAATTTTGTATTATGTTACTATAAAAATGTGGATACATCTAAATTTGTAGTTTGATATGTAGATTCTAACAAAACAGGGAATATTGATATTATAAATCCCATGACTCGCTACATATCCATTGTGTGTGGAGGACCAATTTCCTAGAAATGTAATGTCTAATATGTGGTTTCCATTTGAACCGCATAATTAATGTAAATAACTTTAGCTAAGACATTTTGTAATATATATTTATGTAGGTTTTTCTAGTGAACAAAAATATTATATTTCTATTACTAATATTTTTTCTGATAGTCAATCTCACTAGAATTTATCCAAAAATGTATAATTCCATTTTAAATCTAAACAGTTAGACATTACACATAACTTTTTTTGAGATATTATATAATCTGGAACCCTTTATATCAATAAAATACACAAATACTATATCTTGGGTGATAGTTCAACTAAAGTCATGAAATAGTAAAAAAATCATATATTCCTAGATTGAATGGATTTAGTTCCAATTGATTATCCTTTGGTTTAAGAACAATTTAAATTTAAATTTAAAAATGACTGATATTTTGATTCTATAGTATTCCATTGTTTTAAATTGAAATTCATATTTTTTTAATCTTCCAGTTTTAATGGCATAATTATCATGCAAAAATAATATGTAAATTTTTTATACGACCCTGTAATTTTTGTGGGTTACTCTGTCTGCTGGAGAAAATTTTATTTCCTGGGCCTCCTACATGGGCCTGTTTTTCATCATTTAATGATGACCCAATTTTAATTTACATTTATTTCATGGAGATCCACACACAATTTATTCTTGGTTGTTGTTTTCTTACTGCCTATCTAAAACTTTTCATCCATTATCCTCAGTGCTCAATTACACGAATTAAATTATATTTTTTCATGGTCTAGTGTGTCATGTTTTTTATTTTTGGAACATCAAGGGTTTGCAGGTGTCAATGGAATGGATGATTCAATCACCCCATCCATTATACTCACCCGACGTATCATTAGACATTCGTTATGGTTCATCCCACTCACTACTATGGTGTGATTTTTCTCTCATATCTAGTCCTCAAACCCTTTTTTGGTGATTCTGATTCTTTGGTGGTAAATATATGAATCTTACATACTCATTTATTCACAATTGGTGTACCTGGTTTGTAGATCATAAATGACGATATCCATTAATCAAGATAACGTGAGGCCAATTACCCAAGTTGTGATCAATCTTACATGGGTGGTGACCTCTGCGAGCCGAAATTTCCCCAGGGAGTAAGAATATTTGATAAACTCTATTGCTGAAATAAAAAAGAGATTATAACTTTTGGTCCCCTTTGTATCTTGCACATTATGTTCTTTAAATTTTTTATTTCACATTTTCAAGTACTAAAATATTGAAGCTTCTATCACAGTTTATTTATCCTCGTATGTTGTAAATAAATTTCTCCTTTTGAGGAATAAAAAAATACGTGCATGGGTGATTTTATTTCTGTGTATATATGTCCTAGTTTTAGTGAAGTATGAAAATAATTTTTTTGTTCAAATTATCTAATTTGTATTTTTGATTCTATTGATTTTTAGATCCATGAGTAAAATACTCAGTCTGGTACTTTTGGATTGGTTTGTTCTATTTCGATCAGTGAACCATTACCCCTCACAGTATTCATACATGTTTTGGAAGCTTCTTCACTCCAAAATGTTTCAGAATATTGGATACATGTTTATACCTATGGTTTTATATCAATATCTATATTTTCACTTTTAATTTTCAGATGAACATAGGATCATAACTTCTATGTCCAGTTGGAATTAATTATATTGAGGAAAAATTTTCCAATATGCATTAGTCCATTTATACTAATTTTTTTCTTCCTTAGCCTCCTCACCCAGGTTGCACCCTCTATCTCGCTTGAATTGTTTCCTGAAACCAGCATCACGATATATATTTCAACCCCGCCAACCATGCATTTTTGTATTCAAATCAACTGCATCAATAAGGTGGTTCTTTTCCATAATGAAATTTCACCTCAGGATAATGAATATCCTCCCATGTATAATTATATAAATTATTATATTTATGATTATTAATATATTATATTTAATTAATGATCATTTAATAATTTAGTATTGATTAATTATATATATTATTTCTAGTTATTTATTAATAATAATTGATTGAATTAATTTATATCTAAATGTGCACACACATTTATACTTGTGTGTTTTAATTTAATATAAACAAATTTATAAAATAACGTGTTATATATATATATATATAAGTGTTTGTGTGTGAATTTAGTGCACACAAAAATATTATATAAATAATAATATAAAATCACATTTAAATTTATTTAGATTTTATATATTATAAATTATATGTTTTTATTATATGTATTAATTTTATATAGTTGTAGATGTGCCTAAATAATTGATTCCAGTATCTAAATATAGGGAGGATCTTTGAAGGTCTACTATATTTTCTAGTTTTGGTGTACATAATCATATTATGGGATGCAATCAAAATCCTAGAATAGGATATATGGGTCTGATGTACAGTGGGAAGCCTTTTATATCCAATTTAGTATTAGAATCAGTATATCTCATGTATCTTATTTGGTATTCTATGTCTATGGAATTTCTCATTGAGGAGGTACATTAAATTCATCATACTCCTCATGAGAAATAACTATGTAATGGATTAAAAATTTATCAATAACATTGTTCTTGATATGATAATTTACTATATGAACAACATTATCCATCAATTATAAATGTATGTTTTCATAAGTTGGAGAAAGAAATTCATGAAAATTAACTCAGTAGTAAATATGATGGTGAAAGTGACGTTCAAGACATGGAAGACCATCATTTATGGCTATACCACGAACTAGTCACCTCAAAAAAGTTCATAATGGTAAGAAGAATTTTTTTTCATTAAACAAGGACTCCAATATGAAGTGAAGTCAAATACTACCTTTTCCAGATAAAAGGATGGAGATCATGTTATGATATAAATTATGCATTATCCACTTTAGGATAGTGGCATCTAAGAGTTGTTCACCAATTATGATGTCTTGTGGAAAATCTAAAGAGCTAATTGGTGCTGCAAAATATATCATTTTTGGTAAAACAAATGGCTATGAAGACACATTGAAGGTCCTTTGTGATAATAAGGCTAGCATGGTTTTTTCTCCTATCATACAACACCCTTTGAGATACCTTCTTCAGTTGGTGGATATCATAGGGTGATTTAGGTAATTTCATTGGATGGGAGATTTGGGTCCCTAAGGTATAAATCCATGCATCTTTTTGATGTATTGTTAGGTGAACATGATATGTTGGACATGTCTACTTATCATCTTTCCATGCATAAAAAAACTAACAAGGAATACGTTTCTATATCAAATCTATTTGACTTTATTAATGTCCTTGAAGACATTATATGATTTAAAAGCCCTTTTGTTGAATTTATTTATTTTCTCAATGATTTTGAATAATTATCTGGAGGCAAAGATTCTTATAATAACACTTGCTGCATGAAAACCCCATTTTGGTATGATAGATGTAGTGAGGGTCCCCCACTTGATGATATCTCTAAGAGGTAATCAGTTGAAATAATTGGTGTTGAGAATGTCTCTTGGGACTCAAAATATCATTATGAAAATTTCAAATCTATGAAGACATATATATGTGGTCTCCATCATGGGGATTATGTTCATCGTAATGGTTTAATTAAATAGGGGTCTTGACACAATATGAGCCTTGTTACATGTTTTGATAATAATAAACATTGTATTTGAATGATTTCAAGTTTAGTTGGGATGTTTCATTTACCTGGTCCCTTCCACATCATTTATATATTTTTCCTAATGGGGATTATACCAATTCCTTATAAAAATAATAATAAATCACTCCCATAATCCTCATCCTGCCACATGTTCTTCTTTACATGATCCTCCTTGCTTCGAGATGAAATCTGAACCTCCCACACGTCAGATCCTCATGACACTGACCACCCTACCTCCCTGAAGATAATTGCCCCCTTCCATGATCCCAATGAGAGGGACCCCACTTCTCCCCAATGATGACCATACCTCCCCTCCCTAAAATACCCATGACCCTTACACCCTGATCTCCAAAGACAAATAAGTATTATGTTTGATCTTTTATTCTACATACATGATAACACATTTAAAACAATATATCAAAATATACAATGATAATACTGAAAATACAATACCTATGTGTAAAATATAAAACAATTTTCCTCAAAACACACCTTTTTATGCCATGGGTTTGGATGAATATTTTCATTATTCAATTGAAAATCGACCATTAGGTGGTAGTATAAAATATATTTGTTCAAATTTTAAATTCATGAAATAGTTGAATAGAATACAAGTATATGATAATTTAATTTATGAAAAATTTAATGTTATATATTTATGTTGAATTTCGAAAGTTTAATTGAATGTTATCGAATGTCAAAAAAATTACAACCATGTCACAAAAAAAAGTGAACCACTTGAGGATAATTCAGTATGAATTTTGAAAAATGGTACATTTGGATTTTCATGATACATTGTCTGATATTTTAAATGATCAATAGAACCTCTATTTGATCATAATAATGACTATATTTATTATAAATTCCATAAATAATGATTGAATTTTTTGTGTTATTTTTAGATAGAAGACAAGAACTATATTAATTATTTAATATTTTTTTGTATTTTTCTTTTAAATTTAATGTTTATCATACCAAGTGTCTTTGTGCAAGTATTATAATTAAAATTTTCAGGATATTCATGTTGATACGTTATGAATTTAGTCAATTTATAATCCATGCAACATTTTACGAGATAAAGAAAATAGTCATCAAACATGGAATTAATGATATGTATATATATATATATATATTACCTAATGGTTCAATGATTTTCTAGGTATAATATACAGATAATGAAGAATGAATAAAATTTAAAATATTAATATTGATTTTAATGAACACTAATTATAGTAAAAATCAAGAAACCACATGAAGAAACCGAAGAAGAAAACACTTGGAATGGAATTAAATTACCTTCCTCAAAGTCAAGTTTTTCATATATTATTCATGTAATATAAGAATATATATTACATAAGGTGGAATAATTAATATGTTAACAATGATGGATTGATGATAAATACAATGGATTCAACATCATGAATAATGGTTGATTAGTTATGTCATGATTTTTATTTAGACAAACAGAATTTATTTTTGGGATTGGATTTTGATGGTTTAAAAAATGTTGGTATTTTTTTACTAGTAATAGAATACGATTGGTCTTTTTAACCCCTATAATTTACATCCCTTATTGTGTATAACGAAAACATCATTCATTATATCTATGGATATTCCTAGAATCCATATTCATGGAAATGAATATTATTTAGGCCTTAAATATATAATGAAAGAATTTCATGAATTATGGAATTGTAGAATGGAAACATATGATTCTTCAACTAAAAAAATATTCAATATGCATGATTATTTAATTTGAATAATTAGTGAATTTCCTGGATGAGAAAACATATTTGGTTGGAATAGTCATATTTGTTTTTATTTTCCAATATGTACTTCTGACATCATTCCTCAAAAATTACCTAACAATAGAAAATAGTGTTTTATGAGTCAAATTTTATTTTATGATTATTCTCATAAATTTAGGTTTATCAATAAATAATTAAGAAGTGATATCAAACAGTGAAATCCAAAATATTTATTATCTAGTTCAAAAATAATTTTATATATAATGAGTGTCACTATAGAATTTGGGAAACGAATTTAGTTTAATTGTGATGGGAAAAGGGTAAGAGGTATAGTATCTCAAGATGATAGAATGATATTTCAGAATAATGTGAGTATATTTTTCAAAATCACTTATTTGGAGATTAATATGTTACATCATTATCTTTTTATAATGAATATTGGAATGAAAATATACAACAAGATAATTTTGAAATTGCATAATGACCATGGTAATTGAATGGATCACCTTAATTATCAAAAATATTTGGAATCAATGAATATATATAATGGTTCGTGAAAAAATGAGAATAGAATGTATCCTTTAACTATTTTTATAGTGAAAAAATAGGATAATGATTTTTTCCTTTTAAAATCAAATATATTGATATTTCTATATGGATATCCGTGTAACATTTCATGGTTTTTTGACATTAAACAATGATATTTACATCGATAGAAAAGTAAGGACTCGCATATTCTGATTTAATAGTTGTTTCCATTGGCCTTGTGTAATTAGTTACCTTAAAATGTTAATATAGTTGAAGTCAATATTTGTAACATTTTCAGTGATCATTCTATAAAACGACTAAATCCAAATGATCTTGATAAACTTCCATAAATAGTTGGTTTGAAATATTTTATTTAGAGATTTTATTTACAACATCATTCTTTAGATTCATTGTTCACATTACTATTCATTTTATTGAACAAGTCTAACTTGGTGGAATGGTATACTATCAATGGATGAATCCAATTGATAGGTACAGTGATATTATTATTTTTCATTGGTGAAATCATTTGTTTCAAATCATTGAATAAATATTTTTAATACATTTATTATTTTATTAATCTTTTATATTGGTATTTTGAAATCAAATGTGAGGGGTAATGATAAACTAGAAGGGTATGTTTCTGAAGGTTACAGAGTTGATGATTTCATGTCCTTCTTCTCTTGGTATTTGTATAAGAATGAGAATTAATAAAATTGTGTTGAATGTGTAGCTGACATCTCCACTGATTCTCATACTGAATCCCAGTCTTCATTTCTTTAGAAAATAGTGGATGACCAATTAGAAATGGGTGAAAATGTACACTAACTGAATTATATTTTCTATAATAAAATAGATATTTGATTCATAATGGACTTATTACAGGAGCCTTAAAAGAGTGATTTTGACTAAAAATAATTATGTGTCTAAGGGTTCATGATTGAAATGAGTTGGAATTAAATAAATATATTAATAAAGAAAATTTTCAACGGTTCCCCACTATTATAACTATAAACTCATATTCATATTCTTGAAATGTTATTAATTTTTCTTCATTTAAAGTAGCGACTCATAGGTTCTTGTCTATATGGAGAAAGTTGCGAATTGAGATGAAATATCAAATTATGTGAATTTTTCCGCTCAAGGTACTATAAAGAAGGATAAGTGATTTCATACCTACTATATTTACAACATAAGGGTTTGTATAAATTACCATGATGAATACATGGGAACTAAACATAGTTTTGTATTTAAAACTTTAGAGTTGATATACATTGGAAAGATCATTGATATAATTGAATTAAACAAAATTGTTCAATTGTATGTTACTTATTCAAATTAATGTGATTCACCGTTGATAGGGGTATAATATATGACTAATAACATTTTACTTATATAATGTTATTTTCTTGATACATATCAGTGATCTTGAAGTCCTTGGTCCATTTTTTCGTGTTTCACAAGAAAATATGTTATATTAGGTGGATTAGGAAATACATGATGTTCTTAGTGATATTTTAAACTAGAATTAGAGAGACACGTACGATAGAGGGATTGAATATCAAATGGTACTTTCTGATAGTGAACCTCATCAACCGTGGAAAAAGGAATAGTTTTTTACTTAAAATATCAAAATAATTGAACTTATTATAGAGGTTGATAATGAAGTACATGTTGCAATAGATGTTTGTTACAATATTATGTAAAGAGATTATTATAATTAATTTCATAAAATGATAATGAAATGATATTAAATTTTTTCATTTATAAGTGTTTTGTACATATATATATATATCTATATTGTATTATTTTTTTCTTTTATATAAAGATATTTTATTTATGATTTTTTATAGATTTAATATATTAACAGACATTTTAATTTTAGAAATGTCCAGAAAACAATTCATGATCGTAACTAATCTTCTTATCTTAGAACACCGCCACTACCATCAAAATGAGTGGATATGAGTTATTCTAATATAACATTGGATTATTGAAAGCTATGAGTTTCCCCAAATGTTGTTGGAACCCTCAATCCAATGCCCCTTCTATTATTGAGTACTTTGGTTACCCCTCTATCTTATTGATATTGTACAGTAACCATTACTGATTTGCATGTCATTATAAAAAAACTATATATTAAATTAATTGTTTAATGATTTTTATAAACATATTAATGTTACAAAATATGTGATTTAAATATGAATATGGAAGATGTGTGGGACTTAAAAGGTTTCATGATTATCCTTCAATTTAGTGAGTTTAGGGTTATTATCGATAGTGTTGTTAGAATCTGGGGACAAATTCGAAGGAAGCCTTCTTACGAGATGGTGAGTTTTCTTATTAATTTTAAATATTGGAGGAATCGAACCACAACATGGGTAAATGAATTAATTGATAAACAGGTTAATGAATGATTAATTTAATATTCATTTAATACAAATTAAAATGGAATGGGTAAAATTATTGATATACTAATAATGTGACATGTTTTCTTGAGATTATTTATATATTGATGCCCTGACTTTGTTTCATGCCGATAGAGTCTGAAATATATTGAAAAAAATAGTGATATAATAAATGTAGATAATAGAACGAATTCAATTAGATATCACTTAGATCATTTAAAATTTATGAAAATGTGCATAATGTAGTTTCTCATTAGTAGTGGATGGTGTTTCTGATATTGAAAAAGATGCATCTTATGAGGTAATTTTATATTTATTAATATCGTAATAGCATATTCATAAGAAAAATATATTTTTTATTAATGAAATATATTTTTGAAGAAATAATCAAAAAATATATTGTATGTCTTGAGAAACAAATCATTCCCCATAAAGTTGTGTGTCCTGGTCATTGTTATTCATGAAAAGGGACATTATTGGTTGAATTTTGTCAATAATTATTTATATTATTTTATTATTAGTTAATGGTTATTTATAATCTATATATTTTATTATAATGGGTAATGAAATATGCCACTCTTTTGGATAAAAGGATATGCAGATTACTATTCATTAAAATATTAGGTAATTTTTGTTTATTTACTTAACAGAGATATTCGAGAAAGTAAATTTCATTGATATTTAATGTAATTTCATTACAATAAAAAATATTTTTTTACCAAATAAATCATAAAAAACACTTTAAGACCAAATAAATGTGTCTGGTTACATGGATCAAATTATGTCAATTAGATTTATTTGTACTATTTGATCAATATTTTGATCCCCATTTAATTAATTTGTATCCCTGTTTATTGCTATAATTTTCTTATCATTATTTAATTTTTATTGTAATGAAATAAAATTAAATCATAATGAAAAAATAATGAATTATAAATTATTATGAAGTTCATAAAAATTAATAAATAATTGTTAATATTGTTTTATTAACAAGTTTAAATTCAATAATCCTTGGATGTGATCCCATTAACATCATTTTTGGAATCCTAGATTGATGTTGTTACAATCATTTTATGGAAGTAACATATCACTCTTATAAGGGGGATTAGTTCTAGGCCTCCTCCATGAGATATCATTTGAAGGGAATCATCATAATTTAATGTTACACCCAATGTAGGTTCAAATAGTGAAATAGACCGTGAAAGGGGAAGATAGTTTTCATGTAGGAACTATAATGATTTGAGAACATGACTCTTATTAGAAAACATAGGATCAATGGAAGTCATAAATGGAAAATAATTTACAGATATTATTTCAATGCATGAGTGGAGTGATCCTTATAGAAATTTCATACCATAAAATAATACTTCCAATATATATATCAAAAACTCTATACATAACTCACATAATTTCAAAAACACATAAAACATCCAAAAAAAACTAAATTTACACTTTAAAATCTAAAATAAGAACATTGTGTTATAATAACCATATATTGTTTCAGATTGATGTGTCGTTGATTAAGACACCCCAAATACTAACTACGGATCATTTTCCTATTGTTTGAAAACCATCCAATATATTTTTCTCATTTTTGGATATATGATGGTTGTTTTAATTTAAAATCATAATTATATTGAAAACATACACCTTGATTGATACTATCTAATTCATGGGTTCAATTGATATTTGGTTTATTTATTCACATCAAAAATTAATTATGCATCATTTTCAAATGTTTTAAAATAAAAGGAGCTGGTTTTCTCATTCTTTACAGTGTAAAAAATATTTTAAACAAAGTTGACACTATAATATTGAAAACCATAACATTAAGTTATAACAACCACATCATCTGTCATATTAACTGATCATAAATTAATACATGTATAAAATTAATTATGTTACATTTTTATAAGGTTTGAAAACAGTACAATATCAATTTTTTATTTTATGAAATGTGAATGAAATTTTGAAGTAAAAAATATAACATGTATATTAAAAACACACACATAGAGTCATACCATGTTAATAGAGTATCTACTTATAATGAAATATATGTTAAATTACGATATGTTGATTTTTTAAATATTGAAATAAATATAAAGTCATTTTGAGTTATATGTTTCCTCAAATTCTATTAATTTTTTTATTGGAGTTTAAAACACTAAGATGTGTATGTAATGGTTATAACCATAAAAACAAACTCATATTGATTTTAAATCATTGGAAATCCCTCATTTTATTATTTATGATGTGTTTAAAAGAAAAAAACTAATCCATATAACAATCAGTGTACATAGACACACCAATAATGTTTTTTAAAAATTAAACGTTATTTAAAATGCATCTTTGGGGTGTCAAAAACTATGAATATGATGTCAGATAGTAGTAATATCATAATAAAAAGAACGTGTATTTATTTTTAAAATTTTCAAACATAAGAAACGTCATTATAATTTAAAACTTTCTTAGGATTCCAATAAATATATTTTTAGGGTCTTAAGACCAAAAATTGAGTGTGTCATGGTCAAAATTATAGAAAATGACCTCATCTTGATGCGAAAACATGGGAAAAAGTAATGAATTATTATTTAATCATATAAGGATATAAATTTCTATCAAATTAATAGTGTTACTGGAATAAATCAATAAAAAGTTTTTAAAGACACTAATTTCTGTAAAAACATGTGTCAAGGGTTAAGACCAAGAAAAAAATCAGATGGCTGTGAAATCAGATGATAATGACCATATATTTATTTTTGATATATATTTATAATCAAGATGTAATTTAGAAATTTTTTCCAAATATTCATAAAATTTTTTTTTCACTACTGTAATATATCGTAATGTACTTGTAACAGTCTAAATAATAGAAAATGATCTCATATTGGCATTAAATCATGGGAATACCACTGTTAATTTATTTTTGACATTTATTAATAGAAAACATGTAAATATTCTTTGAAATGTTACCATAATGACTTAATAAATAGTTTTAAAAAATTTTAAATACTTCAAAAACGTGGTTCAATCAGTCAAATAGTTAAAATTTCATCATATGTTTGTGAAATCATAATATTATGATCGTAGATTGATTATTAAAATGTAGGAAACTATAAAACAAAATATTTCTAATTATGGTTTTCCTAGGATATCCGTAAATTAATTTATTGTGTTGTGAAACACTAATGTGTATTTGTAACGGTCAAAATCATATCAAAATATATCACATTGATGTGAAATCATAGTAAAAACACTTTTATGTAACTCAGGATCTCTACATAGAGAGAACACATCCATTAGATATGACATTTTCTTAGAATGACTCAATATAAGGATTCTTAATATTCCTTTGTTTTAAAAAATGTTTTTCTACAGGTCAAAAATAAAAAAATTGATATCAGGATGAAGTAAAATCATAGGAAAATAACCATAGATTGATTTTTGACATTTATGTACTAATAGTGTATTATTCCAATTTACAATATTTCTAGGATCACCAAAAACACATTTTTATTTTTTTAAAACACTCAAATGTGTGGGTAACATTCAATCCTTAAAAATATTATCAATATTTATATATGTATATATATATTGATGGTAGATTATATGGGTTGAATGAGTTTATGAGTTGATAAATGTTTTCTATATATAGTTGTGGATGTTTGATGGTGTATGTGTGAGGTCCTTATTATGCATTTTTGCATTAGTTTATTGTGTGTCATAGTATTTATATATATATTTTTTATTATATGTTATAAATAATAATGTTTTTTAAACTAATAACATGTGTTTTATATTAAATTATTCTAAATGTATTTTTATGAATTTATTTAGCATTAGTAATCATTAAACGTTTCTAAATAGAAAATAATCTACTGTATATAGTAGAATTTATGTAAAGTTTCCCTATTTTATTTTTGGTTCAATAAAAAACCTCCACCAAATAAAATAAAATCCATCGCTAAATGCTCCAAAAATGGAAATTAATAAAATGTGTCTTTATGATCTATAACTCTGAAGTAAGTGATGGTTTTCATAACTACTCATCACGATGTAGATGTGGTTTATAGAACCAAAAATAGAAAATAAATATTCCACTGACACCTTTATTTTATATATATATATATATAATATTACTTTTAATTCCTATTTAATTTAACCACATTTGAAAATTAATATAACATTAAAATTATTTATATTGTAGAGACCTGGATATTTCTTATATGAGAGTTAACTAATTCTTTAATTTTTGAGTTTGAAGAGAACAAAATGAGTAATATGATATTTATTCCCAGGAAAACAATCTATGAATCATTATCATATCATTATTTTGATCATGAAATCTGGTTCATACCATGAGGCTAAAATTTTATATAATTCCAAGTCGTATAAACTTTGGGACTATTTACTATTTATTAATAATAAGTATTTACTCTCACTGGTGTAGTATTTGATATTATAAAATTAAATATTGGAATGAAATTCCAACACAGTGGTTATGTTTTGAAGTAGGTGTTGTGTATAAGAATATATTCTTTTAAAATGGGTTTCATTTCATAGAACATACGCATCTCATTTCAATGTTTAAAAATCCCGGTTATCATAGATCATTATAATAAAATCCCACATTTGGTATTTCAATTGAGTTTTCCTTGAGAAGAAACATAAAATTGATATAGGATAGGAAAATGATAAAATCATGGTGTAACCTATCATAGCTCCCCAATCAAGAGATGATATGTTTCGTGGATCAAGGGTTAATTTCTGTATCATTAATGAACGGACCATTGAAGTAAAAGACGATTACATGAGCTAAGGAAATGCGTTGATTTATAGATCATTCTCTTTGTTTTTCCATTCAAATTTCATGATTTGGGTTGATTTCGGTAATTTATTAAGAATTCCATGAATTTATATATTCCATTATAAAAATAAATACAATATCAATCCACAAACAATAAAATCAATGATGAGTTATACTTTATTATTATAATTCATAAAAATCTTACAATATCTCAATAATTATCTCATTATATTGAACATCATTTCATTTTATAATGAATTCATTTCATATGAATCTTTTATAGATCAGGATAACATAATTCATGATGCCACTTTACTCCCCAATAACTCTTGTTTCCAATCATATATGAAAACTATTGACCTTCGCATTGGTAAGTGGTTTGATTGTTATAGTGAAACTAGTGGAAGATTAATGACGTGTTAGAGATAACAAATGAAGTGTAGGTTTAGTGGTAATGGTGTGACCCTAGTGTGGTATTATGATGGTTGGTTATGACAGGGGTTCCTTGGCCTATGGTCAATGATTAGATACATGGAAACAGGTACTATTGGAAACTGGTGGTAAGAATGAATAATTCAATCCAAACAAATGGAATTTGAGGTGGTGGTGGTGGGATAATTAGTGACAGAGGTGGTTGAAATTAATGGGTCACTATTATAGATTCTCCCATAATCAACAATCAAAATATTATTTGTTAGCTATGACAAAAAAACAACCTAAAAAATATACAACATTTTTTAGTGACAACAAAATAAATGATAAAATCGACATTATTCTTCTATCAAAATAACTCGCTGTTAAAAAACACATTTATTTCTGATTTTGGCACTTATAGTATGTAGATTTATAATAACAAATTAACTAATAAATGGTTCTGTTATTAGATCATAAATGTAATAAAATTATTAGTAAAATTCATTATTTTTCATAGGGAATAAAAATATCCTTCTATTTAAACTCCCACATAGGCTTTCCTTGAGCTATGCCCCCCAAAAACCCAACAACCATCTTTTTCAGAACTCAACCCCCCTATTAGTATTTTAACCACCATTTATTAGCACTTTCAGTCCATCTATGGCGATGATAATTTCTGGATTTTAACCTTCGACATCTACAATCATATCACAACTCCTCTACCATCTCTCTATAAATATATATTTACCATTTATGATATATCGAAATATATATGTATATGTATAAATATTTTACATATGTATTTCCATTTATATAATTGTATACACATATAAAATTATTTCTAAATCCATTTTTAAAATATGTATATATATATTAAAATTTATATATATATATATATATATATCTGTTATTTATTTATATATATAGTTTAAAATAGGTCTATATAATTTATATATATAATAATTTTAAAAAGATTTATCTTAAGTGAATTTATATAGTCTTATATTATATATTTACGAACAATGATATATTTATAAAACTACATTAATATAATGTACTCCCAAAATGTTGACATACATGTACCCACTTATACACACATATATTTACAAACACGCACACGCACACGCACACACACACACACACACATATATATATATATATATATTTCCCATGTACACAATCACATATTTAAATTTACATTTCACACATAAATAGACATGAACACAAATATATGTATCTGTGTGTGTGTTGATGTTTATATACTAGGGACATAGACATGAATATTTACATCATTATCTATAAAATTCATATAACTACATTTATTAATATATATATTTAATTGTGATTATATATATAAATATAATAAACTCTATGTTATAAAAAAATTATTTATATAAATATAATTTTTTCTATAAATAAAATTTACTAATATATAAAAATGTATGTATAAACAATATATTCATGTTACATTGTATGTGTGTGTATTTATAGAATTATATAAGAATATATTCATAAATATATATTTGTTTATGCGGAAAAAAAATTATATACAAACATAATATTATTTAGAAAAATTTACAGGTTTGTGTGTTTATATATATAATAATGATATTTTTAAGGTAAATATAATGGATTATTTTTCATATTAAATAAAATGAATAGTAAACATGTTTTTTATATTGTTTAAATATTTGTAATTATATTTTTATGTACATATGATTAAATAATTATTTATATAATTAATTTTATTTATGTAAATATATTAAAATATTTAAGGGTTTATTAGATTCTAGTAATAATTATAATAAGTTGTGGATATAATTTAAAATCATGATCCGTGATCTAAATGCAATAAATATGAAAATTGTTAAAAATAATGAAATGAAAAATACTACAAAATGTTTGTATCAATCTCCGATGAACCATTTCAATATTTGATATCATTCTTAGATTATTTTAGTGAAGATCAGTATGTGGAAAACGAATGCATCTCATCTCTATATGTATCCACAAGCTGCACAAAATCTGTTGAAATTTATATATGATTTTTCTACTATTCATTTTATTATATTACATCTATATCTGAAAGAGTACGATGAAAGGACCTACAAGTCTCACCAATTTTTGGACATGCATGATATTGAAGAATGAATATTGTCATCGCATGAAAGTAATATATAAAATCACCTTATGTATCTCCATAGGTGTTATAGGTTATTCCTGCATTTTAACATGTTGATAAATTACCTGGATAGTAAATGAATTAATCTTCTGAATGCATTTTTTACAAATCATTTCATATTATAAACTACTTGATTAAATGATAGTCATCTAGGAGATTGAAGTGATTGAAAGATTACTATTTTGTATCCAGTATAAATGATATTCCATGTTGTATTTGAAAAACAATTATACAATCCATCATATATATATATGGAATTACAGAATAACTCCATCAATCTACCACATTCACTAATTCAAACAATATTGGGTTTTACATAACCATATATTATAGTGTATCAAATATTATGTGAAAGAATTTGAAAAACACCTTTTGGATATCCTCCAAACTGTAGTGGGAATCACTCATAATATTCACCCCTATGTCACATCAAATATAATATATTGTTAATACCAATATAAAACAATTAATAATTAACTTTAAAACATTTTTAGAGTAACTATCTGATAAAAAATCAATCCCAATTTCATCGACTGTAAAGTGTGACCCCATGTATATTTATAGCGATGAAAATAAATTTTAATCTTCATATCCAAATATGAAATCAATTAGTACCCTCTTGGAAGGAAACAATGATACTCAATCTACAATGTGATTTCTAATGATTCCATCAAAAACATGTGTCTCTGTACTTATGTCAAGAAAACATCATCATTTGAATAATTTCAATTCTCTAATTTTCCATTCTTCCAAGATGTCATGTATCTATGGGACACAGAGAATGTCAATACCATATTGCAAAATCATATTTTCTAAATTCTCAATGTAAATACTAATATGATAAATGAATAGATCATATATTCTTCATCCATATGATATCTAGGTGTCCCTATACACTTATGAATTCTATGTCAACTGCATTTCATTATTCCATACTCTTCATATGAGTGGAAAAATCCCTTCTTTTTTCAGCACAGATTAATGACATGATAATCAACATGCCCAATCACTCCCATTTATTCTAATTATACATTTAGTCTTGTTTATGTATGGTATCAATGTATGAAGGTTCCCATTATAGTTATCATGAAAGCCTCATGTATTGGGGACTCAAATATGATTCAGTCAACTTTTTTATACCCAATACATCAGTATAAAATACATCGTGTTTTACTTTATTGTGTGATCCATTTTACGAAAATAATTATATTCACTATATTTGTGTTTAATAAGAATATTATATAGATATATAAATGATTCGTACTCATGATAACTATATCACTTCATCATAACCTATAATACTCAACAATAAACATCAATTATAGATAAACTCAATGTCATATATTTAGTGGTTAATTACCATTAAGCTTCTTTAAATGTATTTCTATATATACATTTATTTATCCAATGTGAATGAATGATAAAATCGATGTTCCATTTAATATTATAAATTTTAATATTCTTAAAATCAGTAACAATATTAAATAAAACATACATAAAAACTCTTATATCATATCATTTTTGATAAATATCCAAATATGATTTACCTTTTCTACACATTTTGAGTTGTGGTGACACATTGCATCATTTCAAATCCATGTCACATATCTATTTTACGATTAGATAAAACTCTTCATGTAAACACATTAGTGGGGAACATCAGCAATGTAATCTAGTTTGAATCATGGTGAGACATAAGAATCATATCCCTAATTATTCAACTTTGTAAACATATTCTAACATCCTGACATCAAATCATAAAAGATAAGAAGTCGACATTTTTTCTCAACTTAGATTTCCTTTCAATGTTGATAATCATCATCAGTGGATTCGAATTCCATCAAAAAATTTCCATTAAATTTAAATACATGTTTTATTGTTTTAAGGACTGTTATAAACACTTTTTTAAAAAATAAAAAACATTTTTACTTCATATTGTAGTTGTTAGGACCAATAGGGGCCTATATACCCTGAGAGGGGGGGTGAATCAGGGTATGGATATTCTTTTTCAATGTTCTTTCTCCCACACTAGATCTTGACCTCTTTGTTACAAGGGTCACTTTGTCTGCACTTGTGTGGTTACTGTGATCACTTGTCTCCTTTACCTGATGATTATTCATTGAATTCAATGCAGGGAAATAAGCAGGCAGACACAATGATTTTTACTTGGTTCACCAATAAGGGCTACGTCCAAGGAGCATACACCGACAAGTTGTCGGTTCGTACCAAATTCCACTGGACTTCACTAGATGTGGATTACAATGTTTGGGCTAGATCACTTATATGCCCAGGCTCTCTGCCAATACAATGTTTAGGGTCAGCTCACTACATTCCGAAGGGTCACTCCCGGTTTCTCTCTCTCTGGCTCACTTCCAGTGGAGAGGTACACCTTCTTCCTCTTCCTAAGCTCACTGCTCTTAGAAGGAATCCACTCACAGTTTATAGACCTGTAGGTCTCTTCATTTGCATGAATGAATGCATCTTTCTCTGTGTGTAGAAGCTCTGTTGAAGTACAACTTTCACCCGAAGATGAATATCTCTTTGCACCGAAGGTATCGGGCAAACTTCCAGCTTCCACGCAGTCCGAAAAACACTGCTGGAACAAACCTTACTTGGCGCGCAATTCTACCTCAGTGCGCAAGTATTGGCGCGCACGTCACAACGGGTGCACAGGTCCTCCTCAGACACTTGCGCGACTCAAGCATCCTCAACTCCAAACTTGCGTGAATCTCTTCCTTTAACGCCCAAACCAATATTGGCACGCAACTGCCAACCGATGCGCAACTTCTAACATCGGCGCAAAACTTCAACTACTTGCGCGCAAATTCACATGCGTGACCCACACTCACCACTTGCGCGACCACCACACCTGCGCGACAGGAGCTCGGATTTCTCATAGTGTTGAACTCTGTTGTTAATGATGAGGGTTGGTCCAGTATTTATAGGCAAATTGACCACCTTGCGTGACGGCGCGCAGGTCACCTGCGCGACCCAGTCTCAGCGCGCAAGTCTTCTCTCCTTTTAGACACTTGCATGACCAACTCCCAAACTTGCGCGAACCTATTTCCTTAGTCATATTTTGAGATTTTGATCTTGAAAAACATATGGCACGCAAGTTTCCTGTACTCCAAGTCTGCGGCGTGCAAGTCCCTTTGCCAAAAACACTGGAAAACGACGCCACCTTGTTTCTGTTTGTTTGTACCGCCTCCAGATCGTCCATTCCTTTTATCGACGTTCTTGAATCAATCATGGATCGTTGACCTCAGCTCTTGAACTCGACATTCCACCATGAAATCCTCTTTGTCAACAAATTTGTATGTCATTGTTTTTCTTTGTCAACAATCACTACTCAGATGCCCACTCTGTCAACAAACATAATCACCACAAAAATTCTTCAATGATACCTTGAGGGATTTTTTCCCAACAGTAGTAAACCAATATTTATATATTTTAAAATTCACTATGTTTAACCATAGTCCAACTTTTTTCTTTATATTTTATTAGAATTCCATTCTAATTTACAGAAAACAATATTGTTATCAAATATCATTTATTTACATTTAGTATAATTATATAAAAATTAAAGTATTTTCCTATATCAAATATGGGATTTTTTCTATTTTGAGTCTTTTATTTTGAAAATATGGATTTATGAAAATATAGCACCTATTATTGATGGGAAAAAATTCATAAATATTTTTTCAAATTTTTGGAAAAACATTTATCATATATAAAATAAATTTATCTATATCATCTTCCCTAAAAACTAATATAGAAATTAGTGAATCATGAACCATGCGTATACATTTAATCATGTAATTAATTTTTATACAAAATATTTTCTTTTGAATATTCACTATTGTAATGTAAGACAAACAAAATGATGATACATATACTTTATATAGATTCATTTGTGATTGATAAAATCATTTATATATAAATACATGAGGGAGTATCTATTTACTACATCCCCTGAATCTAAACAACAAACACAAACAAATTTTCCATTTAATTTTTACTCTTACATATCTAAAAAAATTATAATATACATTTGGTCACATATACCCTTAAAAGTAAATGAATTAATTTCTATAACATTTAAACATGAAATGTAAATTCTGTGATGTTTTATCAAATTCTATTTGGTATATCATTGATAATCCAATCATATACTGATATTACAATTATATAAGAGATTTTCATAAATAGTTAATCTTGCTTATGAATTATATTTATTTATTATTCTAAAAATTAACTTGATTTATGATTATCCTTTATAATGATTAATTACAAATATCTAATTGATGAAGATGATGATTATATAATCTAAAACAATATATTTTATCATATTAGTATCATGTGTTATTAATAATTAAATATGTATCTTTATAAAATGGGATGATAATAAAATTATGGTCCCTTTTAAAATTCACAATATCCATTAGTAATCAAAAATCCATATTTCATTAAAAATGATTCAACATTAGTGTTTATCTCAATAAATTAATATTTTTGTTGAATACCAACCATATTATATCATATATGATTCTTTGATTAATGAGAGGAGAACCCATTGTAAAATCCATCAAATTGATAAACTCAACACTATTCCATTGGTATCCAAACCATTAGTTATATAAAACTAACATTAACCCACATAAAACACATAAAAAAAGAAATAAAAGTAGATATTTTTGAAGCCATATTTGTAATGAAACTACCAAACGAAGAAAACTAGAGTAAGTTATTAATTGTTTGTCTTGTGAACTATTATCATTAGGCCCTTCTATTTGGCACGTAAGAAACATTTTTTATGACTGAGTTCATGATAAGTGTCTCAATGGAAGTAATATCACACCTTGTATTTTAATTATATTTTTATCACCATCTTCTCTTATGTTATTCCATTTTATGTATGTATAGTTTTAGTGTTTTTTTTGTAATTCTATTCACTCTTCCAAATCAATATCTTCAAACCATATTGATGTGTAAACGTTTAAACAACATAAAAGTTTTTTTCTCACCCAAAATAAATTTATAACATACTCATACTTATCTATAATCATCATATGCATATAGTACAAAAACAATTAACATAAAAGAATATATTTACATGAAAATAAAAATCTCAGCAGGAATAATCCTACAATGAAACATGTCCAAAACTATTCACATTCATTGAAAAAGAATATCTCTATTGGTATATATGTAGTCTCGCCTCATGTCCCTCTACCCTGGGATACTTTACCCAAGAGATAATCCAATTAATAATTACTCTAAATTTTTTTAGAAAAACAATATATATAACAACTAAATTCCATCTAATTGCTTCAATTACAAACTAGTGTTTTAGTAGACGCAAAACTAATTCACTATGTAATGTTGTAATATATTTTAGAATAAATTTAACTTTTCAAACATAAGTATAAAAAATATTCACATTTCATAGAAAATTAATCAAACAAAACTATTTATGTGAATAATGTTTAAATACATGAAAAATTAAAATATTTAAACATGAGATAAACATCTAAAAACAATTATTAAATAAAAGGTAATTGTAAAATTTTTATAATTATTAAATTTAACAATATAGACATTCAATAATTATGGATACTAAAATTTGAATTTCATTCCAATGTCAAAATTTACATATTAATCAATATTTGGATTTTTTATTTTAAATATATGATAATATATTAAAAAAAACTATTAATAATCTAATTTATATTAGGTAAATCATTTACACAATATAAATACCATATAATTATTTCTTATTTAGACCATGACTATATAAAGAATTGATTTTTTTTTAATATGGGATATATAATATCCAAATAATGAACATTTTTTATTTTTAACAATCGAAATAATTAATTCTGAACAACATAAAATTCAAAAATAATTTTTTTATATATTTTGGACATAATTTATAATTTGTAAACTCTTTATAAATTATCACATATGATTTTTAAATAAACTCTATTATTTTTAGATCAAAATGATATCCATATAATTGTGTTAAAACTATTCCCATATTAACATTAAATTATGAAATTCTATTTAATAAAAACTATTTCATAAACATTAATTTAATTATATTTCATTATATTTCATTAATTTATAAAACATTTAGAAATTTAAATATATATAAAATATTTATATAATGATTTATAAAAATTTATAAACCATTGAAATTATTTTACATGGTAAAATAAATTGATAATTTTTATAGTTACCCTTACATCGGTACCCGTTCATACATAAAGATAATATTTATCTACCCTTATGATGAAATATTACAAAAGGGTAATCTAACTCCGATGTGATTTCATACAGGTAAGACTTTTTTCCTTTACAAAACAGAAATATTATATGGTGTTTGAAGGTAATATAATGATTTGTTTTACATAACTCATTATTCATATGGTAAAGACCCTTACATGAATTCTTCATCTAAGGGTCTGTCATGATATAATATTATGTGGAAATCTAGAAATGTTGTGTAATGGAAAGACATCATTTTACCATTATAAAGAACCAAAAAACCAAAAAATGTATAGGTAAAATCATTACAAATATTCCTATAATAGGGTTATCACCATTATATAGCCTTGTTTTTCACGATGGTATGTCATTGGTTACCTTTTTTGGTTCTTGGGAAAACATGATTACTTGTACAAACTAGTGTTTCAAAAATGAGAAACTACACGTGACACATTCATTGGATAATAAGTATAATGTGAGGTGAAAAAAATCATACATAGACTAATCAATGTAAGGTTATATCATTGGATACCTTTACATGGCCTTGCAGTGTTTCCGTAAAACCAATTTATCATTTTTTTCAAAATACATGAAAAATTACATATTTTTTATTCTTCTTCATTTAAATGTTATATTTCATAAATATAAAATATAATCCCCATTTAATATAATTTAATGGTTTTATCAAATTTTTATAACAATTAATAGAAATGGAAAATATGATTTAAACCCATGTCAAATGATCTCAATGCAAGAAATATGATAAAAATAAAAAATAATGAAATGAAAAATACTATAAGACATGTGTACCATTACAAAAGACAATAAAATCTTTAATATTCATCTTAATTAGTATTTTATAAAGATCAATAATAATAAAATGAAGAACAAAAACCTTTATAGTTGTAAACAACATGTGATGAATCATCCAAATTTTTTAAAGGATGCACCTTATATCCATGGTATGTTATTACCCCTATATATAAAGGTCTGATATCAAAAGAGCTCTAAGTATCAAGTAGTTTTCTCAATGAATGAACTATAATCACACATCCTTGCATATGAAGATTTTATTGGTATATAATCATCTAGGACACTGATTTATTATTATCTCATTTATTCAGGATTTATATCACATGGATAAATTCTAGGGATAATAAATTAATTCATCATATGAATGTATTTCTTCCCAAGTGTTTCATCTTTTTAAATGCTTGATTAAACCATATACTAGTTGGATATGGAACTAATTAAATGATAACTATTAACATAATTCTTATATTAAATATTCTCCTTTCATCATGGAAATTAAAATTTGAACCATACACATCCAATATATATATATATATATATATATATAAAGGTTTAGCAATATCTCAACATAATAGGTATATATTTAATTATTGATAAAACTAAAATATAAAAAAAAATATTGGAACACCATAATATACACATAATATAATACATGGAAAAAAATTCATTCCACACTAAAAATGGTAGAATAATTCAATAAATCATTCTAAAAATCAATCGGATGTAGAAAATTATGGTGCCTCAACAAAAAATTCTGTTTTGGCGGTCTTTCGTGTATTTTGGAATTTCAAAATACATAGACCATATTTCCCATATCTCACCACATTATAGATAATTTTTCTATATTTTATTTTATTTTTATAATAACTTGAAAAAGAATTCCTCTTTTAACAGAGGAACACCAATCTGTCAAAAACATTTTTATATGGTTTATAGTCAAAGTACGTAACAATTTTTTTAAATTTTATTATAAATTTAAACATCATGCCTAGATATAGACTAATAAGACTAGGAATAGTAATATTACATAAACATTAAACAATATTAGGATCACTAAAACAAACATCATAGTCTTGAACACCCCTAAAACTAATTCCCCTGTAATAATGATTGTAAAAAGAAAGATATGTATTAGGAAAAAAAACATTATCAATGTCTATTTATGAACCGTTATTAGAGATGTATTTAGTGATGAGGAGTGTAAGGTTGAATATTTATAATAAAATATGAGCATTCAGAATGATGATAATTTTTATAATATGGTTAATTAGAATTATGACCATTAATCAGTATGAGTATTTGTTATTATTATTTTTTTGGCGCATTAATATGACTATGGGGATAATTTTATTAAATTATTGAAAAAAATATAACTTCCATTAAAATTATTTATTTTGATAAATTATAATTTTTTTAAAAATATAACTTAATGTAATTGTCATACACAAATCTTTTATATAATAATACTAATTCACAAAGTCCTATATAATTTTTATAATGACCACAATGTTATAAAAAATAATTTTCAGGAAATAAGTATTTTTTATTTAAAAAAATTATATTCTAATATTTATAGAATTTTTATAATGAAAAAGAATATCATTTTTTGATTCATCACATTAAATATGTCTTAGCGTAAAGATGGGAAACTTTCAAAAAATGTTTCCTTTTTGGGTCATTATGTGAAAATAATAGTTTTACAAAACTATGATATATATTATAATATAAATAAGATATACAAGTTATTTAAAAAAACTATCAATCCCTATCATTTATATAAAATTATTTAAAGAATAACAATAATGAACTACTTATTTATATTTATAAACACACACCTATCATTTTGATATCCATTATGTTATCCTTTTAAAAAAAATGTTTTCAGATTTATACATGTATCATTTTATAATTATTTTTTATTCTACATACTTGATAACAAATTTAAAACATTATATATAAACATACAATGATAACACTGAAAATACAATACATATGTGTAAAATATAAAATAATTTACCTCAAAACACACCTTTTTATACCATGGGTTTGGATGAATATTTTCATTATTCAATTCAAAATCGATCATTTGGTGGTGGTATAAAATATATGTGTTCTAATTTTAAATTCATGAAATAGTTGAATAGAAAAAAATTATATGATAATTTCATATTGAAAAAATGTAATTTTTTATATGTATGTTGGATTTGGAGAGTTCAATTTAAGGTTATC
The DNA here is from genome assembly GCA_963277665.1 of Viscum album. NCBI lineage: Eukaryota > Viridiplantae > Streptophyta > Magnoliopsida > Santalales > Viscaceae > Viscum > Viscum album. The sequence goes on from OY728126.1 coordinate 301,238,104, forward strand.
GAATGTCAAAAAAAAATTAAAACCCTTTCACAATAACAAAAAGTGACCAACTAGAAGATAATTCAGTATGAATTTTAAAAAATGGACCATTTGGATTTTCAAGATACATTGTCTGATATTTTAAAAGATCAATTGAACCACTATTTCATCATAATAAAGTAAATATTTTTTATAAATTCTATAAATAATGATTGAATTTTTTCTGTTATTTTTAGATAGAAGACAAGAACTATATGAATTGTGTAATATGTTTTTGGATTTTTCTTTTAAATTTAAGTTTTATCATATCATGTGTCTTTGTGGAAGTTCTGGAATTAAAATATTCATGATATTCATGTTGATATGTTAAGAATTTAGTTAATCTATGATCCATGCATCATTTTACGAGATAAAGAAAATAGTCAACAAACATGGAATTAATTATAGGTATATATATATATTACCTAATGGTTCAATGACTTTCTAGGTACAATATACAGATAATATAGAATGAATAATTTTTTAAAAATTAATATTAATGTTAATTAACAATAAATAGAGTAAAAATCAAGAAACCATAAGAAGAATCCGAAGAAGAAAACACATGGAATGGTATGAAATAACCTTCCTCAAAATCAATTTATTAATATATTATTCATGTAATCTAAGAATGCATATTACAAGAGGTGGCATAATAAATATGTTAACAATGATGGATTGATTATAAATACAGTGGATTCAACATCATGAATGATATTTGATTAGTTATGTCATGATTTTTATTTAGACAAAAAGAATTTATTTTTGGGATTAGATTTTGATGATTTCAAAAATGTTGGTATTTTTTGACTAATAATAGCCTACTATTGGTTTTTTAACCCCTATAATTTACATCCATTATTGTGTATAAATAACACATCATTCACTATATAAATGGATATTCGTAGAATCCAAATTCATGGAAAAGAATATTATTTATACCTTCAGTATATAATGAAATAATTTCATGAATTATAGAATTATTGAATGGAAATATATGATCCTTCAACTAAAAAAATATTAAAAATGCATGATTTTTTAATTTGAAAAATTAGTGAATTTCGTAGTCGATAAAACATATTAGGTTAGAAAACTCATATTTGTTTTTATTTTTCAGTACGTACTTTTGACATCAATACTCAAAAACTACCTAACAATATAAAATAGTGTTTTATGACTCGACTTTTATGTTATGATTATTCTCATAAATTTACGTTTATCAAGAAACAATAAAAAAGTGATATTAAATTGAGAAATCCAAAAGATTTATTATCTAGTACAAAAATAATTTTATATATAATGAGGGTCACTATAGAATTTGTGAAATGAATTTAGTTTGATTGTTATGGGAATAGGGTAGGAGGTAGAGTATCTCAAGAAGATCGAATGTAATTTCAGATGAATGTGAGTATCTTTTTCAAAATCACTTTTTGGGAGATTAATTTGTTACATCATAATATTTTCATTAAGAATATTGGGATGAAAATATACAACAACATAATTTTTAAATTGCATAATGACTAGGGTAATTGAATGGATCACCTTAATGATCATAATGATTTGGAATAAATGAATTTATATAATGGTTTGTTAAAAAATTACAATGGAATGTATCCTTTAAATATTTTTACAGTGAATAAATGGGAGAATGATTAATTCCTTTTAAAATAAAAGATATTTATATTTATATATGGATATTCATGTAACATTTCATGGGTTTTTGACATAAAACAATGATATTTACATGGATAGAAAATTAATTACTTGCATATTCCTATTTAATAGTTGTTTCCATTTTCCTTGTGGAATTAGTTAACATAAAATGTAAATACAGTTGAAGTCAATATTTGTAACATTTTCAGTGATCATTCTATAAAATGACTAAATCAAAATGATCTTGATAAACTTCCATAAATAGTTGGATGGAAATATTTCATTTAGACATTTTATTTACCACATATTTCTTCAGATTCATTGTTCACTTTACTATTCATTTTATTGAACAAGTCGAACATGGTGGACTGGTAAACTATCAATGGATGAATCCAATTGAGAAGTACAATGATATTATTATTTTTCATTGGTGAAATCATTTGTTTCATATCATTGAATAAATATATTTAATACTTTTATTATTTTATTAATCATTGATATTGGTATTTTGAAATCAAATGTGAGGGATAATGATAAACTATAAGGCCATGTTTCTGAAGGTTACAGATTTGATGATTTCATGCCCTTCTTCTCTTGGTATTTGGATAAGAATGAGAATTTATTAAATTTTGTTGGATGTGTAGCTGGTATATCCACTGATTCTCATACTGAAAACTAGTCTTCATATCTCCAGATAATTTTGGATGACCAATTAGAAATGGGTCCAAATTTACACTAACTGAATAATATTTTCTATAATAAAATTGATATTTGATTCATAATGTACTTATTACCGGAGAATTGAATGAGTGATTTTGATTGAAAAAAATTAGCTGTATAAGGGTTCATGATTGAAATGAGTTGGAATTAAATAAATATATTTATAAAGATATTGTCTAATGGTTCCCCAGTAATGTAACTATACACTCATATTCATATTCTTGAAATTTAATAAATTTTTCATCGTTAAAAGTAGTGACTTGTAGTTTCTTGTCTAGATGGAGAATGTTGAGAATTGAGATGAAATATCAAATTATGTGAATTTTTCTGCTCAAGGTACAATAAGGAATGATAAGTGATTTTATACCTACTATATTTACAACATAAGGGTTTGTATAATTTACCATGATGAAGACGTAGGAAGTAAACATAGTTTTTTATTTTATCTTTTAGATTTGAGTTACATTGGAATGTTCATTGATATAATTGAATTAAACAAACCTATTCAATTGTATGTTACTTATTCAAATTAATGTGATTCAACAATAATAGGGGTATAATATATGATTAATAGCATTTTACTTATATGATGTTATTTTCTTGATACATATCATTGATCTTGAAGGCCATGGTATATTTTATCGTTTTTATAAGAATATATTTTATATTAGGTGGATTAGGAAATACATGATGTTTTTAGTGAAATTTTAAACTAAAATTAGAGAGACACGTATGATAGAGGGATTCAATATCAAATGGTACTTTCTGATAGGGAACCTCATCAACCACGGAAAAAGGAATAGTTTTTTACTAAAAATATAAAAATAATTGAACTTATTATAGAGGGTGATAAAAAAGTACTCGTTGCAATATATGTTTGTTACAATCTTATATAGACAGTTGATTATAATTAATTTCATAAAATGGTAATGAAATGATATTAAAAATTTTCATTTATAAATGTTTTTCACATATATATATATTGTATTTTTTTTCTTTTATATAAAGAAATATTAATTCTGATTCTTTTATAGATTTAATATATTAACAAACATTTTAATTTTAGGCACGTCGAGAAAACTATTCATGATCATAACTAATCTTCTTATCACAGAACACCACCACTACCATCAACATCATTGGATTTGAGTTATTATACTATAACATTGGATTATTGAAATCTAGAAGTTTCCCCAAATGTTGTTGGAACCCCCCATACAATGCCCCTTCTATAATTGAGTAGTTAGTTTCCCCTCTATCTTATTGATATTGTATAGTAACCATTACTGATATGCATGTCATTATAAAAAAACAATATATTAGATTAATTGATTAATGATTTTTAAGCATATTAAAGTTACAAAATATGTGATATAAATATAAATATGGAAGATGTGTGGGACCTAAAAGGTTTCATTATTATCCTTCAATTTATTAAGTTTAGGGTTATTATCGATAGTGTTGTCAGAATCTGGGGACAAATTCTATGGCATCCTTCTTACGAGATGGTGAGTTTTCTTATTAATATCAAATATTGGAGGAATCATCCCACATCATGGATAAATAGATTAATTGATAAAAATATTAATTAAATATTAATTTAATATTAATTTAATACAAATTAAAATGGAATGGGTAAAATTATTGATATACTAATAATGTCTAATGTTTTTTTGAGATTTTTTGTATTTTGATGCCCTGACTTCGTTTCATGCCGAAAGACTCTGAAATATTTTGGAAAAGAATAGTGGGATAATAAATGTAGATAGTAGAACGAATTCAATGAGATATCACTCAGAAAATTTAAAATTTATGAGATTGTGCATAATGTATTTTCTCATTAGTAGTGGATGGTTTTTTCTCATATTAAAAAAGATGCATCTTATGAGGTAATTTTATATTTCCTAATATCATAATAACATATTCATAAAAAAAATATATTTTTTATTAATGTAATATATTTTTGAATAAATAAAAAAAATTGTAGGTCTTGAGAAACAAATCATTCCCCATAAATTTGTGTCTCCTGGTCAATGTTATTCATGAAAAAGGAACATTATTGGTTGATTTTTGTCAACAATTGTTTATATTATTTTGTTATTTTTTAATGGTTATTTATTCACTATATATTTTATTATAATGGGTAATGAAATATTCCACTCTTTTGTATAAAAGGATATACAGATTACTATTCATAAAAATCTGATGTAATTTTTGTTAATTTACTTACCAGGGATATTTGAGAAAGTAAATTTCATTGATATTTAATGTTATTTCATTTATATAAAAAATATTTTCTTAAAAAATCTATCATAAATGACACATTAATCCCTAATAAATTTGGCTGGTTACTTGGATCAAATTATGTCAATTAGACCTATTTGTACTATTTGATCAATATTTTGATCCCCATTTAATTATTTTTTATCCCTATTTATTGTTATACTTTTCTTTTCATTATTTAATTTTTATTTTAATTAAATAAAATTAAATCAAAATGAAAAAATGATGAATTATAAATTATTATGAAGTTCTTAAAAATTAATAAATAGTTGTTAATAATGTTTTATTAACAAGTTTAAATTCAATAAGCGTTGGATGTGATCCCTTTAAAATCGTTGTTGGAATCCATGAATGATTTTGTTACAATTGTTTTATGGAAGTAAAATATAACTCTTATATGGGGGATTAGTTCTAGGCCTACTAGATCAGATATCATTTGAAGGGAATCATTATAATTAAGTGCTACACCCAATGTAGGTTCAAATAGTGAAATAGATCGTGAAAGAGGAAGACAAATTTGATGTTGGAACTAAAATGTTTTGAGAACATGACACTTATTAGAAAAAACAAGATCAATGGAAGCCATAAATGGAAATTAATTTACAGATTTTATTTCAATGCATGGGTGGAATGATCCTTATATAAATTTCATACCATAAAATAATACTTCAAATAAATATAATAAAAACTCTATATATAACTCACATAATTGAAAAAAACACATAAAACATCCCCAAATAAAACTAAAATTACACTTTTAAATCTAAAATATGAACATTGTTTTATACTGACCATATATTTTGTCGGATTGATGTGTAGTTCATTCAGACACCTTGAATACTAACTATGGATCATTTTCCTATTGTTTGAAAACCATCCAATATATTTTTCACATTTTTGGCTATATGACGGTTGTTTTAATTTAAAATCAGATTTATATCTAAAACGTACACCTTGATTGATACTATCTAATTCATGTGTTCTATTGATATTTGGTTTATTTATTCACATCAAAAATTAATTATCGATCGTTTTTTTTAATGTTTTAAAATAATAGGATCTGGTTTTCTCATCCTTTACAATGTAAAAAATATTTTAAACAAAGTTGACACTATAATATTGAAAAACATAACATTAAGTAATAACAACCACATCATCTGTCATATTAACCTATCATAAATTCATCCATGTATAAAATTAATTATGCTACATTTTTATAAGGTTAGAAAATAGTACATTATCACTTTTTTATTTTCTGAAATGTGAATAGAGTTTTGAAGTAAAAAATATAACATGTATATTAAAAACAAACACATGGAGTCATACCATGTAAAGAGAGTATCAAATTATCCTGAAATATATGTTAAATTACCATAGGTTGATGTTTTGAATATTGTAATACATATAAATTCATTTTGAGTTATATTTTTTCCCAAATTCTGTTAAATTTGTTATTGTAGTTTAAAAAACTAAGATGTGTATGTAATGATGCTAACCATAACAAAAAAAATCATATTGATTTTAAATCATGGGAATTACATCATTTTATAATTTATGATGTGGGTAAAATAAAAAAATAATCCATATAACATGAAGTGTACATAAACTTACCAATAATGTTGTTTATATATTTAAACATTATTTAAAATGCATGTTTGGGGTGTCAAAAACTACGCAAATGATGTCGAATAGACATAATATCAAAAGAAAATGAAAATGTATTTATTTTTAAAATTTTCAAACTTATGAAGCATCATTATAATTTAAAATTTTCTTAGGATTCCAATAAATATATTTTTAGTGACTTAAGACCGAAAATTGAGTGTGTCATGGTCAAAACCAAAGAAAATGACCTCAACATGATGCAAAAACATGGTAAAAAGTTATGAATTATTATTATAGCATATAAAGAGACAAAATTCTATCCAATTCATAGTGTGATAGGAATAACTCTTTAAAAAGTGTTTAATGATACTAAATTCTATAAAAACATGTGTCAAGGGGTTAAACCAAGAAAAAATCAGATTGCTGTGAAATCAGATGATAATGACCACATATTTATTTTTGATATATATTTATAATCATGATGTAATTCAGACAATTTTTTCCTAAGATTCATAAAAAAGTTTTTTCACTTCTGTAAAATATTGTAATGTACTTGTAACAGTCTAAATAATAGAAAATGATCTCATATAGGTCTGAAATCATGGGAAAACCACTGTTAATTTATTGTTGACATTTATTAATAGAAAACATGGAAATATTACTTGAAATGTTCCCATAGTGACTCAATAAATAGTTTTCAAATTTTTTAATTACTTTAGAAACGTGGTTCAATGAGTCAAATAGTTAAAATTTCATCATATGTTTGTGAAATCATAATATAATGATGCTAGATTGATTATTAAAATGTAGGAAACTATAAAACAAAATATTTCTAGTTATGGTTTTCCTAAGATACCCGTAAATTCATTTATTGTGTTGTGAAACACTAATGTGTATTTGTAATGGTCAAAATCATGTCAAAATATATCATATTGATGTGAAATCATAGTAAAAATGCATGAATGTTATTTAGGAACTCTACATGGTGTGAACACATCCATTAGATATGACGTTTTCTTAGAATGACTCAATATAACGACTCTTAATATTCCCTTTTTTAAAAGTTTTTCTACAGGTCAAAAATAAAAAAAAAATGATATCAAGATGAAGTAAAATCATAGGGAAATGACCATAGATTGATTTTTGAAATTTATGTACTAATAGTGTATTATTATAATTTGCAAATTTTCTAGGATCACCAAAAACACATTTTCATTTTTTGAAAACACTCAAATGTGCGGGGAACATTAAAAAATTAAAAATATTATCAATATATATATATATATTTATGGTAGATTATATGTGTTGAATGAGTTTATGTGTTAATAAATGTGTTCTATATGTAGTTGTGGATGTATTATAGTGTATGTGTGAGGTCTTTATTATGTATTTATGCATTAGTTTATTTTGTGTCATTGTATTTAGATTTATATTTTTTATTATATGTTTTAATGAATAATGTTTTTTAAATACTAATAACTTTTATTTTATAATAAATTCTTTTAAATGTATTTTTATGAATTTATTTAGCATTAGTAATCATTAAACGTTTCTAAATAGAAAATACTCTAATGTATATAGTTGCATTTATGTTAAGTTTACCTATTTTATTTTTGGTATAATAAAAAACCTCCACTAAATAAAATAAAATCCATCACTAAATGCTCCAAAAATGGAAATTAAAAAAATGTGGCTTTATGATCTATAACCCTGAAGTAAGTGATGGTTTTCAGAACTGCTCCTCACGATGTAGATGTGGTTTATAGAACAAAAAGTAGAAAAAATATTCCACATACACCTTTATTTTTTGTATATATATATTATTAATTTTAATTCCTATTTAATTTAACCACAAATATAAAATAATCTAACATTAAAATTAGTTATTTTTAAGAGACCATGAAATTCCTTAGATGAGAGTTAACTCGTTCATTCATTTCTGAGTTTCAAGATCCCAAAATGAGTAATATGATATATTTTTTCCAGTAAAACAATATAAGAAACATTATCGTATCATTATTTTGATCATGAAATGTGGTTCATACCATTATGATAAAATTTTATATAATTCCAAGTCGTATGAACTTTGGGACTATTTAATATTTATCAAAAATAATTATTTACTCTCACTGGGGTAGTATTTGATATTATAAAATTAAATATTGGAATGAAATTCCAACACAATGGTTGTGTTTTGAAGTAGGGGTTGTGTATAAGAATATATTCTTTTAAAATGGGTTTCATTTCATAGAACATACGCATCTCATTTCTATATTTAAAAATCCCTGATAACATAGCACATTATCAAAAAATCCCACATTTGGTATTTCTATTGTGGTTTCTTTGAGAAAAATCATATAATGGATAGAGGAGAGGAAAATGATAAAATCATGGTGTAACCTATCATAGAATCCCAATAAAGAGATGATATGTTTCGTGGATCAAGGGTTAATTTCCGTAGCATCAATGAATGGACCATTGAAGTAAAAAATGATTACACGAGGTAAGGAAATGTGTTGATACATAGATCATTCTCTTTGTTTTCCCATTCAAATATCCTGATTTGGGGTTGATTTCGGTAATTTATTATAAATTCCATGAATTCATATATTCTATTATAATAATACTTACAATATCAATCCATAAAAAATAAAATCATTGATGGCTTATACTTTTTTTATTATAATTTAGAAAATTCTTACAATATCTCAATCATTGTCTCATGCTATTGAACATCATTTCATTTCATAATGGATTCATTTCATTTGAATCTTGTATAGATCAGGATAACATAATTCATGATGCCACTTTTTATCCTCAATAAATCTTGTTTCCAATCATATATGAAAACTAATGACCTTCACAGTGGTATGTGGTTTGATGGTTATAGTGAAACTAGTGGAAGATTAATGATGGGATAAAGATATCAAATGATTGGTTGGTTTGTTCATAATGGTGTGACCCTAGTGTGGTATTATGATGGTTGGTTATGACAGGGGTTCATTGGGCTACAGTCAATGATTAGATAGATGGAAACAGGTTCTTTTGGAAACTGGTGGTAAGAATGAATAATTCAATACAAACAAATGGAATGTGAGGTTGTGGTGGTGGGATAATTAGTGATAGAGGTGGTTGAAATTAATGTTTCACTATTATAGATTCTCACATATTCAAAACTCAAAATTTTATTTGTTAGCATTGACAAAAAAACAACCTAAAAAGTATACAACATTTTTTAGTGAAAACAAAAGAAATGATAAAATCCACATTAATCTTATCTCAAAATAAATCACTCTTAAAAAACACATTTATTGATGATTTTGGCACATTTTGAATGTAGATTTATAATAAAAAATTAACTAATAAATGTTTCCTTGTTCAGACCATAAATGTAATAAAATCATTAGTAAAATTCATTTTTTTCATAGGGAATAAAAATAACCTTCTATTAGAACTCCCACACAGCCTTTCCTTGAGTTGTGCCCCCCAAAACACCTACAACCATCATTTTCAGAACTCAACCCAACTATTAGTATTTTCACCTCCCTTTATTAGCACTTTCAGTCCATCTATGGCCATGATAATTCCTAGATTTGAACCTTCGACATCTACCATCATATCCCAACTCCTCTACCATCTCTCTATCAATATATATTTACCATTTATGATATATCTAAATATATATATGTATATGTATAAATATATTACATATGTATTTCCATTTATATAATTGTATATACATATAAAATCATTTCTAAATCCATTTTTGAAATATTTATAAATATGTTAATATCTATATATAAATATTTGTAATTCATTTATATATATAGTTTAAAATAGGTATATATAATTTATATATATAATAATTTTAAAAAGATTTATCTTAAGTGAATTTATATAGTCTTATATTATATATTTACGAACAAAGATATATTTGTAAAACTACATTCATATAATGTACTCAATAAATGTTGACAAACATGTACCCACATACACACACACATATTTACAAACAAACACACACATACATACATATATTTATATTTCCCATGTACACAATCACATATTTAAATTTACATTTCACACATTCATAGACATTAACACAAATATATGTATCTGTGTGTGTGTGGATGTTTATATACTAGAGAAATAGACATGAATATTTATATCATTATCTATAAAATTCATATAACTATATTTTTTATTAAATATATTTAATTGTGATTATATATATAAGTATAATAAATATTATGATATAAAAAAAATTTATATAATTTTTTTTTATAAAATTAAAATTTACTAATATATAAAAATGAATGTATAAACTATATATTCATGTTACCTTGTATGTTTTTGTATTTATAGAATTATATATGAATAGATTCATAAATATATATATTTTTTTAAAAAAAAATTATATACAAACATAATATTATGTATAAAAATGTATAGGTTTGTGTGTTTATATATATATTAATGATATTTTTAAGGTAAATATAATAGATTGTTTTTATATTAAATAAAATGAATACTAAAAATTTATTTTTATATTGTTTAAATATTTATAATTACATTTTTATGTAAATATGTTTAAATAATTATTTATATAGTTAATTTAATTTAGGTAAATAAATTAAAAAATTGAATGGTTGATTAGATTTTAGTAATAATTATAATAAGTATTGGATATGATTTAAAACCATGTTCCACGATCCAAATGCAATAAATATGAAACTTGTTATAAATAAAGAAATGAAAAATACTATAAAATTTTTGTATCGATCTCAGATGATCCATTACAATATTTGATATCGTTCTTATATTATTTTAATGAATATCAGTATGTGGAAAACAAATGCATCTCATATCTATATATATCCACAGGCTGCACAATAACCGTTGAAATTTGAATATTATTTATCTACTATCCATTGTAGTATATTACATCTATATCCAAAGGAGTACGATGAAGGGACCTACGAGTCTCATGATGTTTTGTCCATGCATGATATTGAAGAATGTATATTTTCATCACATCAAAGTAATATATAAAATCACCTTATGTAACTCCATGGGTGTTATAGATTATTCATGAATTTTAACATGTGGATAAATTACATGGATAGTAAGTGAATTAATCTTCTCAATGAATTTTTTACAAATCATTTCATATTACAAACTACTTGATTAAAAGATAGTTACCTATGAGATTGAAGTGATTGAAAGATTACAATTTTTGGATCCAGTAAAAATGATATTCCACATAGTATTTGAAAAACAAATATACAATCCATCATATATATATATATGGAATTACAGAATAACTCCCTCAATATACCACATTCACTAATGCCAAAAATATTGGGTTTTACATAACCATATATTATAGTGTATCATATATAATGTGAAAGCATTTGAAAAACACAATTTCGATATCCTCCGAACTGTAGTGGTAATCTTTCATAATATTCACCCTATATCACATCAAATGTAATATATTTTGAATACCCATATGAAACAATTAATAATTAACTTTAAAACATTTTAGAGTAAGTATCTGATAAAAAATCAATACCAATTTCATCACCTGTAAAGTGTGCCCCCATGTGTATTTATAGCGATGAAAATAAATTTTAATCTTCATATCCAAATAAAAAATCAATTACTACCCTCTTGGAAAGAAACAATGATACTAAATCTATAATGTGATTTCTAATGATTCCATCAAAAACATGTGTCTTTGTACTTATGTCAAGAAAACTTCATCATTTGAATAATTTGAATTCCTTAATTTTCCATTCTTCCAAGATGTCATGTATCTCTGGGACATAGAGAATGTCAATACCATATTGAAAAACCCTATTTTCTCAATTCTCAATCTAAATACTAATATGATAATTGAATAGATTAGAAATTATTCATCCTTGTGATATCTAGGTTTCGTTATACACTCATTCATTATATGTCAACTGAATTTCATTATTCCATACTCTTCATATGATTGAAAAAATCCCATCTTTTTTCATCACTGACTAATGATATGATAATCAACATGCCCAACCACTCCTATTTATTCTAATTATACATGTAGTCTTGTTTATGTAGGGTATCAATGTATGAAGGTTTCAATTATAGTTATCTTGAAAGCCTCATGTATTGGGGACTCACATATGATACCAAAAACTTTTTTATACGCAATACATCAGTATAAAATACATCATGTTTTACTTATTTGTGTGATCTATTTCACAAAAATAATTATATTCACTATATTGTGCTTAATTAGAATATTATATAGATATATACACGAATCATACTCATGATAACTATATCACTTAATCATAACCTATAGTTCTCAAGAATAAGCATCAGTTATAGATAAACTCAATGTCATATATTTAGTGGTTAGTTACCATTAATCTTCTTGAAATGTATTTTTATATATACATTTATTTATTCAATGTGAATGAATGATAAAATCGATGTTCCCTTTAATATTATAAATTATAATATTCTTAAAATCTGTAACAATATTAATGAAAACCTATATAAGAAATCTTATATCATATCATGTATGATAAATATCAAATTCTAATTTACCTTTTCTACACATTTTGAGTTGTTGTGACACATTGCATCATTTCAAATCTATGTCACATTTCTATTTTACGATTAGATAAAAATCTCCTAAGAAACTCTTTAGTGGGGAACATTAGCAATGTAATCTATTTTGAATCATGGTGATACATAAGAATCATATTCCCATTTCTTCTACTTTGTAATCATATTCAAACATCCTGACATCAAATCATAAAAGATTAGAAGCCGACTTTTGTTCTCAACATAGATTTACTTTCTATGGTTAAAATCATCATCAGTGGAACCAAATTCCATCAAAAAAATTACATTAAATTTAAATACATGTTTTATTTTTTTAATGACCACTATAAACACTTTTTTAATAAATAAAAAACTTTTTTTCTTCATATTGTAGTAAACCAATATTTATAAATTTTAAAATTCACTATGTTTAAACATACTTCAACTTTTATCTTTTTATTTTTTTAGAATTCCATTCCAATTTACAGAAAGCATTATTGTTATAAAATATCATTTATTTCCATTTAATATAATTATATAAAAACTAAATTACTTTCCAATATCTAATATGGAATTTTTTCTATTTGGAGTATTTTAATATGAAAATATGGATTTAAGAAAATATAGCACATATTGGCGATGGAAAAAAATTCATAAATATTTTTTCAAACATTGGAAAAACATTTATCATATATAATGTAATTTTATCTATATCATATTCCCTAAATAATAATATAGAAATTAGTGAGTCATAAAACATGCATATACATATAATCATGTAATTATTTTTTATAAAAATTATTTTCTTTTGAACATTCTATATTGTCATGTAAGACAAACAAAATGATGATACATACACTTTATATAGAATCATTTGTGACTGATAAAATCATTTATATATAAATACATGAGGTAGTAACTTTTTACCACATCTCCTGAATCTAAACAACAAACACAAACAAATTATCCATTAAATTCCTACTCATACATATCTAAAAAAATTAAAATATACATTTGGTAACATATACCCTTAAAATTAAATGAATTAATTTCTATAACATTCAAACTTGAAATGTAAATTACATGATGTTTTAACAAATTCTATTTGGTATACCTTGGATAATCCAATCATATAGTAATATTACAATTATATAAGAGCTTAACATAAATAGTTAATCTTTCTTATGAATTATATTTAGTTATTATTCTAAAAATTTACATGAATTATGATTATCCTTTATAATGATTAATTAAAAATATCTAATTGATGATGATTATGATTATATAATCTAGAACAATAGATTTTTTCAGATTAGTATCATGTGTTATTAATAATTAAATATGTACATTTATAAAATGGGATAATAATAAAATTATGGTCCCTTTTAAATTTCACAATATCCATTACTAATCCAAAATCCATGTTTCATTAAAAATGATTCAACATTAGTGTTCATCTCAAAAAATTAATATTTTGGTTGAATACCAACCATATAATATCAAATATGATTCTTTGATTAATTAGAGGATAACCCTTTGTCTAATCCATCATATTAATAAGCTCAACACTATTCCATTGGTATCCAAACCATTAGGGATAAAAAACTAACATTAACCCACATAAAACACATAAAAACAAGAAAAGCAAGAAAATATTTTTGAAGCCATATTTGTAATGAATCTACCAAACGAGGAAAACTATAGTCAGTTCATTCTTGTTTTACTTGTGCAAAATTATCATTAGGAACTTCTATCTGGCCTGTAACAAAAAAAAATTATGACTGAGTTCATGATAAGTGTCTCAATGGACGTAAGATCCCACTTTGTATTTTAGTTAGATTTTTTATCACCATCTTCTCTTATGTTATTACATTTTATGTATGTATACTTCTAGTATTTTTTTTTGTAATTCTATTCACTCCTCCAAATCAATATCTTCAAACCATATTTATGTGTAACTCTTTAAACAACATAAAAGTTTTTTTCTCACCCAAAATAAATTTTTAACATACTCATACATATCCATAATCATCATATGCATATGGTACATAAACAATTCACATAAATGAATATATTTACATGAAATTAAAAATATCAGCAGGAATAATCCTACAATGAAACATGTCCAAAACTATTCACTTTCATTGAAATTGAATATCCCTATTGGTATATATGTAGTTTGGCCTCATGTCCCTCTACCCTGGGATAAATTACCTAAGAGATAATCCAATTAATAATTACTCTACATATTTTTTGAAAAATAATGTATATAATAATTAATTATAGCTAATTACTTCAATTACTAACAGGTGTTTTAGTAGATGCAAAAATAATTCACCATGTAATGATGTGATCTAGTTTAGAATAAATTTAACTTTTCAAACTAAAGTATAATAAATTTTTACATTTCATTGAAAATTAAACAAACAAAACTATTTATCTAAATAATATTTAAATACATGAAAAGTTAAAATATTAAAACATGAGATAAACATCTAAAACAATATTAAATAAAAGGTAATTGTAAAATTTTTTAAATTATTAGATTTATCATTATAAACATTCTATAATTATGGATAATAAAATTAAAAATTCATTCCAATGTGAAAAATTACATATTATTCATTATTTGGATTTTTTATTTTAAATATATGATAATATATTAATAATTCACTATTAATAATCTAATTTATATTAGGTAAAACATTTACCCAATATAAATACCATATAAGTATTCCTTATTTAAACCATGATTATATAATGCATTAATTTTATTTTGGTGTGGGATATATAATATCCAAATAATGAACCCTTTTTATTTTGACCAATCCCAATAATTAATTCTGAACAACATAAAATTAAAATATAATTTCTTGTATATTTTAGACATACTTTATAATTTGTAAACACTTTATAAAATATCACAGAAGATTTTAAATAAACACTATTATTTTTAGATCATAATGATATCCATATAATTATGTTAAAACTATTCCAATATGTTATCATTAAATAAATAAATACTATTTAATAAAAACTATTTCATAAAAATTCATTTAATTATATAAAATTATATTTCATTAATTTATAAAACATTTAGAAATTTATATATATATAAAATATTTATATAATGATTTTTAAAAAATTTATAAACCATTGAAATCAATTTACATTGTAAAATAAATTTATAATTTTTATAGTTACCCTTTCATTGGTACTCATTCCTACATAAAGATACTAATTGTCTACCCTTATGATGAAGTATTACAAAAGGGTAATATAACATTGAAGTGCTTTCATACCGGTAAGACTCTGTTTACCCTTACAAAACATAAATATTACAGGTTCTTTGAAGGTAATATAATGATTTATTTTACATAACTCATTATTCATATGGTAAAGACCCTTACATGAATTCTTCATCTAATGGTATGTCATGATATAATATTACGTGGAAATCTAAAAATGTTGTTTAGTGGAAAGACTTCATTTTACCATTATAGAGAACCAAAAAACCTAAAAATTTATAGGTAAACCCATTACAAATTTTTATTTAATAGGGTTATCACTATTATATAGACTTGTTTTTCACGAAGGCATGTCGTTGGTTACATTTTGGGGTTCTTAGGAAAACCTGATTACCTGTACAAACCAGTGTTTCAAAAATGTGAAACTATATGTTACACATTCATTGGATAATATATATAATGTGAGGTGAAATAAATCATACATATACCACTCAATGTAAGGTTAAATCATTGGATACCTTTACATGGCCCTGTAGTGTAAGCGTAAAACAAATTTATCATTTTTTTCAAAATACATGAAAAATATTATATTTTTTATTCTTATTCATTTAAATTTTATATTTCATAAATATAAAATATAATCTCCCATTAATATAATGTAATGGTTTTATAAAATTCTTATAACAATTAATAGAATCGGAAAATATGATTTAAACCCATGCCAAATGATCTCAAAGCAATAAATATGGTACAAGTGAAAAATAATGAAATGAAAAATACTATAAAACATGTGTACTCTTAAAAAAAGACAATAAAATCTTTAATATTAATCTTAATTAGTATTTTATAAAGAACAATAATAATAAAATGAAGAATACGACCTTCACAGTTGTCAACAACATGTAATGAATCATACAAATTTTTTAAAGGTTGCACCTTCTCTCCATGGTATGTTATTACCCATATATACAAAGGTGTAATATCAAAAGAGCTATAAGTATCAAGTATTTTTCTCAATGAATGAAATCAAATCACACATACTTCCATCTGATGATTTTAGTTGTATATAATCATCTGAGGACACTCATTTATTATTATCTCATTTATTCATGATTTATATCAAATGGATAAATTCTATGGATAATAAATTAATTCATCGTATGAATGCATTTCTTCCCAAGTGTTTTATCTTTTTAAATGGTTGATTATACCATATCCTAGTTTGAGATGGAACTAATGAAATGATAACTATTATCATATTTCACATATAAAATATTCCCCTTTCTTCATGGATATTAAAATTTGAATCATATACATCGAATATATATATATATATATAAAGATTTAGCAATATCTCAACAAAATATGTATATATTTAATTATTGATAAAACTAAAATATAAAAATATATTGGAACACCACAATATCCACATAATATACTACATGGAAATAAATTCATTCCACACTAAAAAATAGTAGAATATTTCCATAAATGATTCTGAAATTCAATCGGATGTAGAAAATTATGGTGCCTCGACACAAAATTCTGTTTTGGAGGTCTTTCGTGTATTTTGGAATTTCAAAATATATAGACCATATTTCCAATATCTCATCACATTATAGATAATTTTTCTATATTTTATTTTATATGTGTTATAACTTGATAAAAATTTCACTTTTAATAGAGGAACACCAATATTTCGAAAACATTTTATTACTGTTTATAGTCAAAGTACGTAAATTTTTTTTTGCATTTTATTATAAATTTACACATCATGCCTAGATATAGACTATTAAGATGAGGAATAGTAGTTTTACCTAAACATTAAACAATATTAGGATCAGTAAAACAAACATCATATTGGTAAAAAGAAAAATAATGAAAGATAAGTATTAGGAAAAAAACATTATCAAAGTCTATTTATGAACCATTATTAGAGATGTATTTAGTGATGAGGAGTGTATGGTTGAATATTTATAATGAAATATGAGCATTCAGAATTTTGAGAATTTATCGAATATGGTTAATTAGAATTATGACAATTAATCAATATGAGTATTTGTCATTATTATTTTTTGGCACATTAATATGATTATGGGGATAATTTTATTAAATTATCAAAAAAAATATAATTTCCATTAAAATTTTGTATTTTGATAAATTATAAGTTTTTAAAAAAATTAACTTAATGTAATTGTCTTACACAAATCTTTTATATATTAATACTAATTCACGAAGTCCTATATAATTTTTATAATGACCATAATGTTTACTATATCATAAAAACAAATAATTTTCATGAAATAAGTATTTTTTATTTGAAAAATTATATTCTCATATT
Organism: Viscum album; assembly: GCA_963277665.1. Lineage (NCBI taxonomy): Eukaryota > Viridiplantae > Streptophyta > Magnoliopsida > Santalales > Viscaceae > Viscum > Viscum album. The sequence goes on from OY728126.1 coordinate 301,256,572, forward strand.
TATAGAATTATTATAATGAAAAAGAATATCATTTTATTATTCATCAAATTAAATATATCTTAGGGTAATGTATGTAAACTTTCTAAAAATGTTTCCTTTTTGGGTCAGTATATGAAAATAACACTTTTACGAAATATGATAAATATTATAATATAAATAGGATATAAAAGTTATTTTAAAAAACTATCAATCCCTATCATTTAAATAAAATTATTTAAAGATTAAAAATAATGAACTAGTTTTTTATATTTATAAACACACAACAATCATTTTGAAATCCATTATGCTATCTTGTTTAAAAAATGTTTTTTGATTTATACATGTATCATTTTACAATTATTTTTTATAATTTTTATAAATATTATTTGGTAAGAATTCATTTATTAATAGGATTTAGAAGCTCAAAATTAATTTATAAGGTAAATTACTTTTTTTTTTAAAATAATTTACCTGGGTGAAAAAGGAGTTACCATATTGTAGGTAGAACAATGTAAAAGGTTGACATTGAATGGTAAGGAATTATTAATAAAATGTGAACATTAAATCAGTGAATTCTATTTCAAATTTCTTTATCCAAACATTTCAACCTTAATTATCCCCTAAATTAATTGAAATTAATTTATTCCAAAAGTGGTAAGCCTCATATTCAAAATAAATATTATTTAATCACTTAAAAACCACACTACCCAAGTATAAATACCCCCATTCCATCCCCAATACCCACAAATAATACGTTGTTCATTAATTATCTCTCAATTACTCTATAATAACTCTCTTAAAAGTGGGTCTATATATCTATGTAGACTCTCCCAAAATATATGATGAATCCATCCATGGTAAGGGTTATCAGCCCTACTATTTCAAATCCATGTTCATTACTTTTTCTATATTTTTATTTTAAATTCCATTTCTATATAATAACAAGAATATTATCTTTTGGTTATGTATTAAATTTAATATTTTTTAAAATATATTTTCCCTCTCATTGTATACATTTTATATTACCTTATAGTAATGGAACTATCATGTAGCCATAAAATGATCCAAAATTTCGAAAGGAAAAGTGTGTGTTATTTTCCTAGAAATGGAATCCCAGTCTATATATGACATGGTGTTGTGATCCGATAATAGTTGTACCTTAGGGTAAATAACCTATAATTTTCATATTTGGATTTCACTTGATCATCATCTGGTGCATCCCAACATGCCTTGTCGCACACATGGTCTGGATCTCCTAGTATTTTCTCTTTCTTTAATTCATATACACATTTTGATCCAAAATGAAGGATCATAATATATGGATAGAGATTTAAATTCAATGGACATTACTTTTACATGAATGTACACTCTATAACTTCTTTTTAGGATTCTGTCAATTGGGGTATTGTCCCCTACACTCAGAACATCCTATGGTTTATGTATTTTAATATTGTCTATTCACCTAGATCACCCCATTACTAATTGAATGTTTATTCCTTCCCATATAATTTATCACCAATAACCCTATTCAATTTTAATATCCATAATTCCCAGATTCATTCCCTTTATCCAACTTGTAGATGTATCTATAGTAACATTCTATTATGGAAATTATATCAATATTTAGAAATACATATCACATTATTTATTTTATCATTATAGTAGATATGAAAAACTATTCTTCCAATTCATTTCCCTAGTAGATACCCTTGTATACATCTTTTTATTTAATAGTGTTCACCTATAAAATCTTCAATTAATTAAAATGGATATTTTTGACTAAAATTTATACCATTTATCTATAGAATGTAAATACACCATAACACATTATATTTGTCAATGGGAAATTATTTAGAATGATAAATATTTTTATTAGATAATTGTTTAATTTACCTGGGTTCATGAAATAGTTTTTGATGGATTTATGTATTACTTTCTTATTTGGAACACATGATGTCAGTCATATTAAGTGTGTTCCCAAATAACAGTATAATTCATTGTGTAAAGAATTAATATATAGAGATGACATTCTCATGATACATTGGTAGTATACATTTGTAATGACTTATAATACATTGGTGAAAAACCCTAGTTTTATATTGTATGAAACCATGGTTATGAACATTATTTATATGGTTATGAATTACTCAAGTTTATGATATAACCTCATTTTCATGTCCTTTTTCACATAGTTAGGACTATATTATACCCCAATGTTCTTATGATCATGTTATGCCTTAGGTTTTTGTAATCATCGTACACCTCATTTACTTATGATCATGTTATGCCTTGATTACATATGATCATGTGATTCCTCATACTATTATATTTATTTTTATAGTATTTTCCTCATGATTATGCTCTTATGTCATTCTTTATATTTCACCAACAATATCCATTTCTTATCTACTTTCAATACGTATCCCCAATTAGTATTTATAGAACACTGTTTTCTTATGTTTCCACTATTTGATATGAATTTAAATGAGTGGAATATACTAGAATTACATGGGTAGAGAATATTTGAGGGATAAGTTTGCATTATACCATGTGTTTTGCTATATATATAAATAGTCATGGAAGACTCTGATATTTTAATCAAGTTAGTTTTTTTAATACATTTTATTTATTAATATGTTTCTGTATTGAAGACCATATTCGGAAGTGTGGTTTTGGGGTGCCACAGTATATGGTAGAACTAATGCAAACTTTTAAATCAATGTTTTTGGTTTTTTGATGAATAAGTCTTATTTTCAACATTTTTTAGATCATTTGTTAATTTACTGATTTTTCTTATTATAATTTTGTTATTGGATGAATATTAATCAATCATAATATTATATTGGTAGTGAATATTAAATTTTCATTATGTGATAAACCATTTTCACTAAATAAGCTATATATTATGTCTACTAGAATATTTAATATTATATAAATCATATTTAATTAAATATATATATATATATTAATATATATATTTTTATATATTAATATATAATTTTCAATAATATCCATACTTTTTAAATAAATATATAATTTAAATGTTCCAATGAAGTATTAGAAGGGGCCACCGTTTATTAGGTCTAAAAAAGCCTTGATGCACGGTATCTTAATAAAGAATTATTTATTTTTCAAAAGGCATTATTATATCCACATTTTCTATAATAGAGAATGGTAACTTTTTTAGAGGTATTAAATATAATTAATAAACGAACACCGTTTATCAATTCTTATTTTATTGCTGATAATGGATAGTGCATAATACTATGTATTTTTTAGTAGTGGGAGTTGCAGCCCATGATTCTAGATTTTCTTTCTTATTACATGTATATCCAAGCATATAATATTTTTATTTTTTTCATTATTTAAATAAGGTTTATTCATATATAATAATATAACATTAATTTTGGTTAAAACGTTAATGTCATATGGGATCATCACATATTCTTATAGTCATTGTATGATATAAATATATTGTAATACTTGTATCCCAATATATATTCCATGTATTTCGATCTACATGACATGGTATTTTTAGGTTTAAATGCCTTGATTTCATAATTATAAAAACACACCTAGTAGTCCATGGTTCATTCCATGAAGGACATTTAGAACACAACTCTGGTATCAATATAGTGCATTTTTATTAAAAAAATCATCAGAAGCCATGATCAATGCTCAGACTCATCGTTTATGTTAGGAAAATTTATTCTAGTGAGTATTAGTGGTACATTCCCAATTAGAATAAAAGTTTCCTAAATCCATTACCCTATTAGTACATGAAATATTTTTTCACTACATTTATGGCTAATAGAATAACATTCCACAACACTATCCAGGACTGACACACTCTTTTTAGAAAATTCTATCTCATGTACTATGTGACTTCCATCATTTCATGTTTCTTCTCACACCCAGGAGTCAAAATCAGAGTGGTAAATATACAATTTCTTTTGATTATTTATATTTATAATATTAGTAAAAACCCATTTAATAGTTGGATATCATTTATAAAGATCATTATATAGTTTAATGGCCTTACACAATTACAGATTTCACATTATTAAGTGTCACCCATTATAACCCCTTAAAATCTATGATATGGGTACATCTAATTCGTGATAAAAAAACTCAGACCAATAAACCCTTTATAAATGATATTTTTAGGATTGAAAAATGGATATTATTATCAATTCTTTTTTATTGCTATTAAAAACGAGCATCTGTTAGGGATTTTTTTAGTACTACTAATAGGCACACTTTTCTAGTGTTTATTCTTAGCAATGGTAAAGCCCCTTTTAGTAGCTATTTTTTATATCTTATACATGGTGTCTTAAAAAGGAAAATTACTTATTATAAAAAATAATATTTTAATTTATAATTATATATATATTTATATATATATATATGTAATATATTTTTTAAATATAATTTATAAAATAATAAATATATATTTACATTTAATATGTAATATATTTTTAAAACAAATTTATTTGAGAATAATTTAAGAATATATTAATTTATAAATTTTAAATTATTATAGATTAATATTCGTTTAATGAAATTTTAGTGATATAAAATATAATTAAACCATATAATCTCTTATAATATGTTTAATATATGACTTGAACATCAGACGACTATAACATTTGATCTAACAGTATTTTTAAATTGTTTGAGGAGGTAAATTGAATCCTATGAAGATATCTATTCTATTTAGATTATGTATAACAATTTTCCTAAATTTTCTCTATAAAAAGGGTTTGAAGGATAAAAAAATAGATTTTTTTTTGGGAAACAGAAATATTTCAATATTTTATGAAATTTCAGCTTCTTTTAAGAGGGGAATATTATCATTTTTAGTGGAGAATTAATTCATTTATAGACTTTGTTGTGTTAATAATTATCTTATATATTTATTTTAAAACTCATTACACACAATATATTAATATGATAAATCTTTATGTTTATTACTAATTTCATTATTCATATAAAGAATGAACTCTCAATAATAGAAATACTGAACTCTAAAACTGTTTTATGAAAATATGGTAATTTGAAGATTCATGAAAACTTAATTCAATTAAATTTATATTAACTGTATAGATTATTATAAAACATATATTTATATGATGAAAAATCCTACGTTCAACAGTAAATAGTGTAATTGTTTTTAATTTAATAACAAATGAATCTTATTTTTATAGTATTCGACTGTCATGGATTGATACAACATTTCTAATAAATAAATACACCCTTGGAGAATTATAAGAACACTTATATATAAATGAAATATAATTATAAATGTTGATGTTCATATTTAATATTTTCCATTTTTTATTTTAGTTCATCCAATCATTTTAATATTTTTTTATGAGTTATTTAGGAAAGAGCTTCCATTGTGTATGATTTTTCATATAGTGTTTATAATGGTTCCATTTTAAAAATTTGTCTTCCAAAATGATTGATCAAGTGACACTGATGATTTAAAGATAGAAAATATTATAATCTGATATAGTGATTCCATGACTAAGAATATATGTATCAATTACATTTGGAATTCATTTGGGAGTTGGTACCGACAAGTTTAGTCGAGGTCATTGAGGGACAATAAGACAGAACGTCATACACGTGTAAAACCAAGGATACAATAAAGAACATTGAAATTCATGTTTAAAATAGATCTAGATTAATTATCTAACACTGTTTTTAGATTAAAAGGTTTTTTTAATAAATATCCATTGAATTGATTATTTTTTTATAAATACTACTCGATATTTAGTTTTTATTCTCCATTTTAGATTTTTTATAAATAATTTAAATTACCAACCATTTTATATCTATATTTCCAACTATATTTTATACAATTAATATATCTATTAATATATAATTAATTTCATTGATAAATAAAAAAACTCATTCTTTAGTTTCGTCGGCAATTTAAAAAAATGATCATTTTAATTCTCAAGAGGTTGAGATTTGTATGTTTATTTAAAATGTACAATTTGATGCCCTCATGTATTATATTTTCCATTATAGATAATGGAATCATTTTTTCAGAGGAGGTATTTAACCTAATTTTTATAATATCATAATTTAGATTTTCTTTCCATTGGTTTATTTTATTTTAAACTAGTTTCCTTCCAATTAATGTGTTTTTAAAGGAAATAATTTTATGATGGCCAGAGTAATAGTTTTAACACATGAAAACATAAATCCTACAAATGAACTTATTTTTTATGTTGTTGATTATAGATATTTTCAAGATCATATAAAAATCAATCTCATTAGTTCTAAATTCTACATTTTTATCATGTTGATAAGAAACTGTAACGTTTTATACATGGATATAATTCAATTATCCTGATAAACAAATATACAATATTAAGAAAACCGTAATATTCATAATAAAATATTGCGTTCAATAAACAAGAAAATATATAACTAAATATCTTAATGGGAAATAGATAATGGAATTTGGGATAATATTGATATAACACATTTTTAAACTTCAAAATTTATAGAAACATAATGAGCTATTACTATATATGACTATCTAGATTTTGACTTTATTCTTTGAGAAATATTAGCTGAAATGAAAAAAAACATTATGAAAATATTATATTGTTTATAATATTTTTGGTTAAAAATATTCATTTGATGTAAAAAATATTGAAAATATAACTTATATTATGCCTACAAAATTGAAGCCAAATGGGTTAATGGTCGATGATACTAAACAGATTACAAAGATATGTATGGGTGATTCTATTATAAAAATAATTCATTATGATATCATACTGAGATAATATGTTAAAAAACAAAACATGTGTAATATAAAAATATTCACTTCTACATAAAATAAATTTAATTTTAAAAACATTATTACTATTACTAACACTTAAAATTCTATTGTTTTAATGAAGAAATGTAAGAATTTTGGTCATTGTGATTAAGAAGAAAACAATAATGAACATTACAGAATTTCAAGAAGTACAAATTAACGTATATGTAAATTAAATATATGAAATATACTTATGAAGTATGAGTAAAGTGGAAAAAATATCAAGAAGAATAACAAGATTCATATAGAATAATGAGGTTCAAAAAATGATACCTATATATATATAGAGGTAGAAATTTCATTCTGTCATAGGATAATTATTATAGGGAACAATATCAGAGTAAAAAGAGTAGCTAAATATTATATCATAAAAAATATTGTTTAATTATTCCACCAATAGCAAAATATATCTGTCGTTCTATATCTCTCATTTGGAAGTTGCAACCCAGTTTTTGTTATATGCTACCAATGGTTGTAACAACTATATACAAGGATCAGAAAATACTAATTCAAAAATATAAAACATATATCATTATATTGTATAATGAATTTCCATGATTCTATTAACATAAATAAATTACATAATCTGAGGTCCTCATTTCATCACATGATAATGGATGGTTTCCCATCAGTGCATCGATTTTTGAATGATGATTCATGATAAGAGGTAGAAAATGGGAGAATGTTATGGGTGCATAAAAAATGAATACCAAATGTTTTCCATTAATATGAACCCATAATGTTCTCCCATTCTCTACCCCATATTATTTATTCATCAATTAATACTAAAAGTGTCACAATATTTATTTATATTCTCTACCACCACATTAATTGGAAACTTGTAACCTAGATTATTGGTTTGACAAATATTATGCTATGTGAGAGACCCATCCTATATTTGGCCTCATATAAGACGGTATCTCAACTGAGTATTCTTATATTAGGTATGAATCATTGGGTACTTTTAATTTTGTATAACATGTTTAGTATTACATAAAAATGCATATTTCTCTCGATTTATAACTAGTCCACCATGAATCTCAACATACATAACATATCATTATCCACTTTTGTTACAATAATGTAATTTTCCCTATTGGTAGATAGTGATTAAAATTTTAATTACTAAAATACCTAAATCAATGGAAGTATTCGATAGGAAAATATATAACCCATTTTATACCTCATGTTCCCAACATGAACTCCATTATTACCATCCATATACCCCTGTAATGATTTTCCTTTTCAAATCATAGACATAATTAAATTCTTAAATTTAGATACCATTGTATCCACTTACCTACACCCAATGTTGTAATCTCTGGTTATCTATGTACATACTCTGATCTGCCACTTCATGAGATATATCACATCAATTATAGATCATGTTATACATCAAGATTCTAGATAGTTGAATCGTATGGAACAATTTCCATGTACTAAAAAACTTCCTCCATCTTTGGTGATTTATCCTATCATAATTTAAAATGTAATTAATGGGGAATAGAAAATAGATGTTATTCCATTGTAAACAAATTTTTCAAAGTCATTTCAATGAAAGCATCTTATGATAATTTATATGTTCTAGAAGTATGATCTCCCATGATCATGATACCCACAATAATACAATATTCTCCATATTCTTTAATCTTGATGTCCTCAACCTACATCCCTTTCAACTCATCAATTCTCTAAAAACCAGATCATGCAATGATTATTTCATCAATATATAAAATATTAATAATTTACCTTCCAACACAATACGTATAATATCACAATTAATTCAATATACATAGTTTTTATGATTTTTTTCTCATAAATGCATCAAAATTCATCTTCTACTATGTAGGTGTCTACTTTAACCCATATAAAATATTTTATAATTTTTAAAACATATGTTCATTTACAAACTCATTATATATTTATAGCTTCTGCATATAGCTTCCTCCTCTAGATAACCATGATGAAAAGTAGTATTGATTTTTATCTATACAAAATGTAAGTATTTTGATTAGATAATAATAAGAACCGCTTAAAGGGTGGTAAGATTGAATTTATGTATGAAAGTTTCATTTAAATTCGAAACTAACTTCTTTTAAAAAAATCACAACTAGCCTTTACTTATACATCCTCTTTCCATCATTTAATTCCTTCAATATTATACAAATTTTCTATAATTTATTCTTTCATTATAGTAGAGGTTTTGTCTCCCACCTATTATTGTCATGTAATGAGGAAATTTCCTCCTTCCTAGTAATCTCCCTCTTTCTTGACTCTTTCAACTACATTACTAATTCGATAAATTATTTTTCTCCACCATCAGTTAAAAACATTTAGTATAATGTTGAGGAATTCATCTATAGAAGATTTATCAACCTTGTTGTTTTCCTTAATAGAACATGAGGGGTTAGATCCACCAGTTTCAGCTGACCATGATCAGATACACCTTTAATATCCCCTTTATCATGACACTCTGATTCACTATTCACAATATCTACTACATCTACATAAAATTCCATATACAAGATAACATCATTAAATATAATGTTATATATTATTATTTTCATATTGGTCTTATCATCCCAAAAGTAAAAACCAACTACTCATAATTATATCTAGTGACGAATCCAAGTTCAAGCATATCATCAAGAATGTACCTTGTATCATCATCAAAATGTTTATATAAAAAAACTAGATATTCAAAAATTATAGAGGTGTACCTCATTAATCATTGTGATATCCTAATATAGATATTCTTCCAATGGTACTAATGGACTCTTATTGATGAGGTTGTCTACAATGACCACAGAATCTCTCAATAAGGTTGTAGGTAACCCTGAGTGTATCCTCATACTCTTGGTACATTAATTCAATATGCTCATCATTATTCAATATACACCATTATGTTGTGGTGCATTTGTAGGATTTTTCTCCCATAAAATTTCATTATTATCACTTAATATGATGAATTCATTACTAATATACTAACCACAATTTTTAGATCCCAACCATTTGAATTTTTCCTTTATATGTACCCATCATGTTATTCCACTTTAAGAACATTTTAGACACATAATTATTTTGGAATGTAAAACCAACTATTATTAATGACTAATAAAAAATATCAAATAATAATGTCACCCTTTAATGGAATGTAATGATACAGGGCACCAAAAATCAATATGCACCTACTCCCTCTTCCCAACCATTGGTGTTCTACCTCATTTTAAAAATTATACATTATTTTTACTTCCATGGATAAAATCATTGCACCATAAATATTATACTAAATTAATCATTGATTACATTCCATTTTTTTCAAAACATTCATACACATCTGACTCTAGAGGTATTTACTATAGTGTAATAATTGTTAATCCACAACTTAATTTTTAATTTAGAACATACATATTAAATTCCATGCCATATTATATAGGGTTCCCTTAAGTACTGATCGAGTTATGACATCAACTCCCATAGAAATATTTTATCCAACATGGGTGAAATTCATGTTAAATAAATTATTATCATGTCCCCCAATAGATGTAAATTTTTTTCTCAGTATAGGGAAATAATTTACATTCATCGGATCATTCAAACTCACTCTATTTGTTTTAAACTATGAATCTCACATCCCAATAATCTTCAACGTTTCACCATCAATAAGATGTACCTTTTTAAAAATTATAGAAACACAATTGTTCCAGAAACCCTTTTCCGTTGTGAAATTTAAGGGCTCCCTTGATTCTAAAATCCAATATTCCATATATATATATCTATGCTCACCTTCAACACAAAATCAGTTCCCTTTGATTTTATGTTTTCAGAATTTTTTTAGGGTCATTCAATTTTTACTACACTCGATGATGTTTCAATTCTTCCTACCATTCCAGCATATTGGGCCAGGTCCCTTTGTCCTTTCTTGTATATTTTTTCATGATTTTGATCATCCTCTATGATTATAATAAATAACATATTTTCCACTTACTTACACGAATAGATTAAAATATTAGAATTTTCATAATTTTCATCTCAGAATATCATCATTATGGACAGTCCCCTATACATATTATAGGACTAAATTTGTATACATCAATAAAAAATAATCACACCGGCTACAGCAGATTCACAGCTGTTTGTTAATGAATTCATTACAATAAGGGCACACAATTCATCATCCAATATAATTCACAACGATAACAACTAACTTGTTACTATGTTGAATTTGTTGACAAGATCAATAAAAATAATACCTTTATTAAAATTTTCGTTGAATAATTGTCCCATAATGTAATCTATTTTGGAGGTAGAAGGCTTCTTGTACATATTTACAAGAGATTAAATCATTCCAGTTATCATTTTCTCCACTCATATATTTAACACCAATTTTTTATTCAAACATGATTCACACAACTCCTAAAATATATCAATCCATTACCTCCCACTATGTCTTCTTCATCTATATTTATTTTTCTACTAGAAGTGAAAAATGAAAATATTGCTGGAAATGATATTCATTAACCATTATTCCCCTGTAACGAAGGTTAATAATGTTAATTTGATCAATATTCACCTTTCCATCTTCTATAGACATCATTCAATTCAACACATCAAACTTGATCTTATTAACTCAAACTTTTATACTAGTTACGTAGGAATCACATGGAAAAATAAATGATAAAGGGTCAAATAAGGATGATTAGTATGGAAAACCAATAATAGAAAAAGAACAGAATGATTGTTTTCATACACAGAGATCTATATGGTTCAATAAATGATCCTTTTATCCACTGATAGGAAAAAATATACTATGCATTGGTACATAATTATTTGGTACAACCTTATTGTATAAAACCCTTTCTCAAAATCATGTTTTAAATAATATGGTACCAATTTTCTCAAACCACATAGTAAGTACATTTTTTCACTTAGATAAGTTAATAGAGGTCAAAAGATATAAATGTACTCTATATATATAATCTTCAATATGTTACCATAATAATGTCATTATTAGAACTACTAAAATCTATGTTCTGCGTCATCGATCAACTCTATACTAATTCTATATTGGTGTTGAACCATGTGAGTTGATTCCATGTTTAGAGTATGGGAAACAAGTTTTTTTACTAAATTCATTCAAGGATCAAGTTACACTATGTCCAACATGTAAAACTCTAATGACTTGGATATATGTGGGCTCCAAAAATTTTATCATGTAACACAACTACACCCAAAAATGTATATATACGAAGAACATAATATTTATATTGTTTGGAAAAACATATACATACATTAGGTAATGGAAATTTATATATAGAGAGTGATTTTTTCTTGATATATGACTAAAGACTATACAATTGTTTGAAATTTTGAAACACAGAAAGGTGTAAGAGTCAAATTTAGAGACAATGAACATGGTGAAATCATTGGAATTGGTGATATATATTTCCTTTAGAAAAACAATAATTTCAAATGATTTATATGTTTTAGGTCTTAACCACAACCTTATATATAATATTTTATTATGTGATGAGGGATATATAGTGAAATTGAAGAATAAGAAATTAAATTTTCAAATTTTTTAATGTAATTTAATTTTAAATAATGATATGAATGAAAATATTAACACGCATCACATAAAATAATTATGTCATACAAATTTTTGATGTTTTAGTGGAACTGAATAATTGTCATGGTTATGGAATAGGAGACTATGACACATTAACTTCTAAACATTAACTAAACATTATACCAAAGGACATATTAGGGATCTACCAAAACATAAGATTAATTCAATAAGATTCATTGATAATATCCAATTTACTTGGAAACATGAGTGGTGGTTTAAATCTAAAATTGAATTTTCAGCTACTTGTTCATTAGACTTAGTGAACATGGGACTACATGATATGTCACAAACAATATGTATTGGGTGTTAATACTATGTATATTATTTGGTTTATGATTATAATATATTTAATTGGGATTATTATCCCACATTGAAAACCAGTTCATTTAAATATTTCGATAAAATTTCATGTTTTTTTTGAAATTGAGAAAAAATTCCTATGGTTACTATCAAGAGTGTTATTTTGGTGCATTTATTAAATTTGTTTGAGATATTTTTAATATTAAAGAAGGTATTAATCTTAATTTTTCTGCCCCAATAACACCATAATTAACATAATAATTAAATGAAGAAACACAATTCTCTTGTAAGTTAATAAAAATTATATATGTTGGAATTTTTAGTCATGTAATTATAGAGTAGGGGAACTATATACTTCTTATTATACTACAAATATTATTTTATTCATAAAATTTATTAATAATATTCCATATGATTTTTGGAGAAGAGAAAATCCAAATAATTCTTACTTTAGAGTTCTTGGTTGTAAAGTATTGACCATTAATACAAAAGATCAGTTAAATAAACTTGATCTACATAATGATTTAGTAATTTATATAGGTTATTTTAAAAATAGATAGACTTACAAATATTTTAATTAAATAAAGGATTTTTTTGAGAAAGTGTTTCTTGTAAAATTTGATGAATCTGAATCTTTTTTTAAAGACAATCATAATTTTAAAATAATAATTTATTTTTAAAATATTTCTTCTATTTCATTACCAAATTATAAATCACAACTACCAACATTAAATCATATATAATTATGACAATCGTGTTTTGAATATCCAAAATCTACATTAATATATTATGTACATTCATTTTTTGATTATAATTATACCACTTTAACTAAAAATCCAATTATCACAAGGAATCATCCATTCGATTACATTAATGTTGATGAAATTGAACTACATAATATAAGAAGATCCATAAGAAACCTATTAGATCATCATTCCTTCAAATAACAGTTTGAAACTAAAACAACTTATGACACTTTATGTGATGATTCTTATGTAAGTATCATACAATAAATATCTCATTATGTTTGAATAGATGTAGTTTTTAACCCTAGTTTAATTTCATATAGATCTACTCATAAAAGGAACAAAAATGGTTTATATAAACAATTGTTATTAAATTATAATTATAATTGGATCTAAATAATTTCTTTTTGATAAATTTTATTTTCAATAATATGACATAGACTAGTGAAAAACATTCACACCAGTAGCATGACTAGAATCTATCATGATCTAATTAACACATCATCACATATAATTTTTTTTAAATGGTTATGAAATCGATTTCTACATTAGTAATTTATAGTAGGTTATTTCTTACAAAAAATATCTTATATTTAAAATAATACATTTTTGTTAAACGTATTTAAACTTACTATTCACATGATGGTCCTAAATGATTTCTCAAGGCATGGCATGGTAGACATTTAAAATAATTTCATCAAAAATGATTTTGTTAATATACGTGTTAATTAATCACTTTTGATGATTAAAATTTCCTAAAACACCATCATTGTTCAAAATTATATTGAAAACATTATTTTTTCGCATATAATGTCTATTTATTATTATTTTTTATATTATGAACAAATGATTATGAAATGGTTTAGATGAGAGAACTCAACTTGTTCATTGATTATCAAATTCATCAATACCTAGAAGGAAATACTTTAATAAAATGTAAATATATCAAATATTTACTGAAATTCATTAGTTTCTAAAAATGAATAAAAATTAAGAACTCATTTTGAAACATCTACCAATTTTGATTTTCATGAAATAAAAAATATGAAATATCCAAAAAATTATATAAATTTGGTCATAAGATCTCCATATCATACTGAAATTAGTCTATACATGATTTTTTATTTTGATTATGATAAATATTTATCGCCACACCAAAATAATATCACATTAAAAATAAACATAATTTTATGATAACCTAGATGTACATTAAATCATGGTCTATTTTAGTATTCATGAAATGATTATGTTTTAAAAACTTACTCTGATGTTGAATTTGGAAGCATTTTCTTAGATACATAATCAACTTTAATGATATGTCATTTCATAGGAAATGTTTTCCCTTATTTTACCATTATGAAACAATATTCGGAATCACTGTCCATGATTAAATAATAATATGAATTAAATATATGTTTTTGTTCTCAATTATTGTGGATGCAACACACACTCAAATTCCTGGGGTTTATAGTAGAAATATAATTATCTATGACAAAAATATTTCGATTTCATTATATATATATAACAATGAATTTAAATGTATAATATTTCAATTCCATTAAATATAAATATTCAAGTATTATATTTTATATATTTTAGTCACTATAATAATATTATATAAAATTTTAGTTAAAATTGAAATAGTTTTATTCGTATGAAATTTATATACATATATTATATAGAATTTTTTAATGATTATTTTCAAAATTTTATATTGTTTATTTGACATAATAAAATAAATTTTTTTAATGATAATTCCAAAATTTTCATATATTATTATTTTTGGAATTTTTTAAAATATTGATTTCTGTAAAAATAGTAAAAAATACTGATTTTTAAGAAAAATATATTTTTAATGAGTTTACAATGACACATTATATTTTGTTTTTAATTAAAATAGATCCCATTGATTAAATATAATATAATATACTACATTGTTATTAATATTTCACTTTATTTTTTGTATAAAAATACTTGAATAGTTAAATGTCATTTTTCTATAATGTTATTTTCATTGTGTTCTATTGGTTTGTTATGAAATTAATTTATGCCAATTCGAGTAATTGTATTTGGTAAAATGGAATAAATATTTTTAAATAGTATTTAAAAAATTAGAAATTATTCCACTTTCATTTACTGTAATTATTAATAGTAATTTTTTAAAACAAAAATATTTACCACAATAATAGTCAAAAAAGGTTAAAAAGGTAAAAAATAATAAGATATGTTTTAAAGTTAATTTAAATGATAACTAAATCTTAATTGGTTATTTATTAAAACCATATACCCAATTTTATTCTAATATGGTCCATTATAGATAAAATTTTATTGAGTAAAACAACAATATATTTTAATATTTTGGACATTTCCAACCATGTACCCTTTCTCACTAAAAAAGAACACCCCATCACATCGGTTATCCATTATTCAAAAGATTATTAAGATAGAAAATGTATACCTAAATCATTTTAGATTTTCCCTTAAAATTTCATAGATTTCATTTTTTATTGTAACACATCACTGGGAATGATTAATGTATATACCTAAAGAGGTTATCTAGAGAGAAGATATAGTTCTTAATCGAGTGCAATATTTTTTTAACTGTTATTTTACCTCCTTTCAACCTATAACAACCATTTTTATAAAATAAAATATGGATCATATATATACTTCAATATTATTATGTTTATGTTATAACCATATTCTATCTACATAAATATACAATGAAAAATAAAAACATCATATTTTTATACTTTGGACTACATCCTCACAAGATGATGTATTTCATTGTTCAATATAGACTCTTATAGAAGGTAATTACAATGGGTAAAAAAGAAATAATATGATATAATTTTCATTTAATTATTTTCTATTAATTTATATTAATATTGTAGTTCATTATTTATCATCCAGTAAAAGATAATAATATCACTCATGTGTACGCGATGAATGTCGCCTCACGAACCAATGTTTTTTGGCTGCCCCACCTAACATGGATTGTATTAAATTGTGTATTTTTAAATTTAATATGATATTTCTAATATAAATATAAGTATATGTTTTTATAATAGAACATAAATTCTTTTTCACATGTTTGTTAAAAAATATAGACTTTTCTCAAGTGTACATATAGACTACTGCCTCCCTGTTAAAATGTAATTCATTTTTTATAAAGAATATAAATTATTGGTTATAAAAGAAGAAAAAATTTACAAATACGAAAACTATAACACATTTACAATTATTTAAATGACATAATCAAGATAAATATGACCATAATCAACCTAACAATGTCATTTATGTCTTATTTGTAGAATGTTTTCCAAACATCCACAGTAAACATAATTTATTATGTACTATATATATCATGAATATAAGTGAAAAAAGATAAATAATAATCTTGAAAAAGTTAATTCAATAATAACATAATTTACATAGATTTATTATTTAAGAATATATATAACATACTCGATAATTAAGATTTGATATAATGGATACATTACCATAAAAAATCTATTTATGTGTTTTGAGGATTTATTTTCTGAATATATTTCTTACATACAAAGATTATTTTATTTATTTTATGAATATATTGATATTGATATAAATTAATTATAAACTACATGTTATTCAAATTTTTATTTTTTTTCAAAGGGTTTAAAAATGAAATGGATTTATATATTTTATATACAAATTTTTGATATTCACCAAAAAAGGAGAAAGAAATGTTTGGTTTATGATATATGACTTCAAAGTCATTTCATGCCACCAATACCAATATTTTATATTTGGATAACATTACAATATTAGGCTATTTATTCTATGAAAATACCTTCATCACATTTTTATGTGTTTGTTTGTTTTGAAAATGTGGTCTTAATGAAATGGGATATATCATTATCTACAAATGTATTACATCTGGGTTGAAAAGTATATTTTATTAGTATTATTATGTAAATTAAATATTGTATGTTCTCTATATATTTTATGGTTCTTGGATATTTTTTAATATGGTTAGTGAGCCCTATATTACTATCAAATTATTTGGGAAATGATTATGTTCTCCAAATAATTATGTTGGAATTAATTGAGTAGGTTATTACGTTTCTAAAGGGTTTTGTAAGTGTTATACTTATTATTTTCCATTGGACCTATATTACTTTTTTATGAAAATTAGTTTTCATAGAAATTTATTTATTTCGAATTGCATTCTATTTTATTTTTTAAATACTGATTCTTACCATTATGGGTAAATGGTATTTTTTAATAAAATGATTTATATGGGTTATTGTGTTATCTATGAAATCCTCATGACTATGATATCACAAATATACATTCATATAATGTGTAGTGTGAAAGTATTTGACCAAACATGTTGATTTCATGTGTCTGTAAGCAATTGTTTAAGCTTAATGATTATTATGTTGAAAGAGAGCTCTCTTAAATTATCTCATTGTTTCTAAATACATTAACGAGTTTTCATTCTTCTTTGATTATATCCCATACTGATATTTTTTTATATATCCCAAATTTTGGAATATTTCTATCGATTTATTAATGATTAATATTAACAGTAATGAATTCAATTTGAATTTCATGATTATTTTTAATAAAGGGAAATAAATTCATTTTAATTGTATTAAATTGTGAAAAATTGTATGTTGAGTGGATGTTTCAACATATTAATGTGTGGTTATATTAAGTAAGTGTTATGACCTTTTATCAAAAAATATACACATTAATGGTCCTCAATAATGATGGAAAATAAAATCATAATTTAAACATAAATATTATTCAATGTAGTAAGGAAATCTCATTATATTATATAACAATACTATAATACACCAAAATTAGAGGATTTTTTTAATAATTAAATGAAATTATTTTTGACCTGGATCTGATTAAGTACATAATTCTGAGGACCATACCGGTCAGAACATATTTATTAAATTATTTTTAGGATCATTAAATAATCGTGAAAGAAACTTTGTCTAACTTTTGAACTCATTCCCAGTTTAAAATTTTGAGGGAACCATTGAACTTAGAGCATCGATATTCGCCTAAAGAGCACCTAAAATTGGCTAGCATTGGCCAATAGTAGAAGTTTGTTTTTGTCCATAACTAATATAATTAAGTAACCATATATTTTATTTTCAAATACTTATAACTCCTAAACAGTAACATGAATGGGAAATCAAATATTATCATTGATCTCATGAGGGTGTGATTCCCTTAGGCTTATCTTAACCTCAACCAGCGCGGGTTGAGGGAGAAGGATATTTTTTTACCTTATTTTAAGAAAATTAATATGGCCTACCTAAGGGGTTTTATAAAGATCTAAATGAGTTCTTGGATTAAATATATGATTAAATTTTTTCATCAAAACGTTGAAATTATCTAATCATAGACCTAACCCCGACTGACATAGGTCCAGTGAATAAGTTAATTTATATACTTTTTAATGAAAACATTTAATAAATATAAAAATTTTACTTTATTCTAAAAATTTGTTTCACAGCAACTCATCAATGAGCCTACTATTTCATTCCACAAATAAATAGTGTGACGACTCATTAATTAAAGTGTAGAAGAAACATTTTTTCCAAAATAAAACTGTGTAACACTATGACGACTAAGCCTAATAGAAACACAACAACACCTTTCCCTTTTAATGAGATGAAGGGGTTGGGGAAACATATTTAGATATATAATTCTTTTGAAAAATGATGAGAGAATTATCTCCAATAATAAAGGTCAGAGAATCGGAAAAGTGGTGACGAAACATTAGAGAAAAAATATGGGACAAACTAATGACAAATGCCAATAGGATAGAAGGGATTGTGAATCCATGTGGATTGATTTCTTTCAACGTTGTTTCTTCTCTTCGATCGAAGCTTCACCAAATAGGGGTTCATCTTTTGAGAATTTTAATTCCACATTCTTATTTCATGAATATTTAATGTGGATCAACCAATGAAAATGTTGATCCATGGGTCGCTTGATTATGTGGGAGGGTATTTTATCTCTAGGTTTTTTCATTGGGGTGGATTGTTCTTAGGAAGTTAATAGTCCCTTCCCATATTTCAAAAACCGTAATGTTGATTAATCGGGCCCACACAGACGATGCATTGATTCGTCTGTCTTTGAAAATTCACGTGTTCTTGAATATTGCACATCCTAATTTACAAAAATCAAATATGGCGGTCGTATCTGCGAATATGGAACAGTAAGGTGGCCGGATGCATAGATATTTAAATGAACGAACAACAATAGCTGAACTGGTAGTTTGCAGAAGACACGACCGGCACAACGACACTAGCATCTATGCCATAGACAGGTGGTTGTGTCCTACGATGGAAACCGTGGGCCGGTGGTGGCACTCCCAAGCCAATTACATGATGAGATGAGAATTACCTGACCACCCGGGCGTGTTGTATGGGTATCCCACACTGTGAAGGCTGCAACGTGTTGAAACGTGGTCCAATGGGGACAGTGTGTGGGATATGTGGGTGTCCGGATTCATCCGGCAACAACGTGCATGAATCAGATGCCCATCAGGCGTATGTGATAGAGGATATCGACCCACCACACTAGATGTACCCAATGGAATTAACTGGGACACTATGATGCCTTCCCTAGGAATGAACTAGCTCACCTATTATGGGTTGTGCACGAAGGAACTAAGTGGATGGGTGACACGGAGGGTAAGTCCCACGGCCGAACCAGGCCAGGTCCAACAACGCCATATGGGCCAAGACATGTGGCTAGTTCAGTATAGGACGACCAATACCAAAACCCGTTAGGTCAGTTTTTTCAAACATGGCCAGGTCATATAGGATCCCCATGCAATGTTGGTCTTGTCGGTCCGACCAAGTCATACCGGCCCCAAGCACAACTGGTCACTGTTTAATAAAATAACTATATCACTCATATCGATCATCCGATTGGTGAATCGTTTGTGGCATTGGAACCCTTGTGATGAGAACATTCTTTTAGAGTTATTTATGGAGACATTCATTTATGTTGAAATATGAAGAAATTACTGTGGATAGAATTCTCTTACAATCAAGGAATCTATTTTCAGGAACCATACAACTAGCTGTGAACTGAAGACTACTAATGAATGGGTCTAAGTGACCCTGAATGACTAGATGATAAGAATATATATTTAAACTAGATATAATATACCTTGTATATATCATATAAAATAGTACCTATGTGGATATGTTACAAGTGTCAATGTTTGTACATGCTATGATTGATTAAGTGGGAAAAGACTCCATGTGACCTGACATGCCAATAGTGGGGAGTAGCTCTGTGTGACCCAACAACCCCACGGTAGTCATCATGGATGTGTAACAAAGAAATCGAAGTTGATCAATGTATGAATGAAATTTTTTCCTTACTTACATTATATTATACCTATGATAGATGAAATTAACCTGTGTATTCATTCCTTTGTGGTTTGGAGTCCCTTTTTTGTATTTGGTTACTCACTCTTATGCGGGCTTCTCCCACACATGTCATGTTATGTGATGGTGATCTCCAATTCAACAGAGAGCATGGTGTTCTGGGAACATGTGGTTCTCAGTAATACTATAATTATGGATGATTCAACTTAGACCATGGTGGTCTGGGACTAGGTTCTTCACAGTGAGACGGGACAAGCATATGCTTAGATGGAGACCTTGGTGGTTCAGGACCAGGTGGTGCTCAGTGATATGGGAAGGATGAGTGAACTTTTATCACTACAGGAAATTTCCCTAGACCTAATCTTCAGGTGGGGTCTCTAGTGGACATATTGTTGTATTTGTACAATCCCTTCTGTTTTTTGGATTGTATTATGGCCCCTTTATTAATTTTAGTTTGTGCTATACTCTCAGTAGTTTTATCAGTGGAAGTATTTTGTTTTTTTTATAACATTCCATATTTTGAACAATGTGAATGTTTATATGTTTATGGAAAATACCTTCCTTTTTTGGATATCCATACTAAGTGCTTGACACCATCCCCTGGCCTATGAAATGTGGGCTTCGGGTAGTCACTGTAGTGTCCTTCTGGGAAAGGTCATAAAAAGTGGTATCCTAGGTGGTCGGTTCCACCTCATGGATCGAGAGTATGTGGTATTGTTTTGTGAAACCAATGATAGGTTTTTTGAGTTCTTATTTCTGGAATGGCCTTCCAGGGATGGTGTGGTGGCTGCCATAACTATATATCAGGACTCTGGACACCTTCTTTCCGACTCGGTACATGGAAACACTGTTTGTGGGAAATAAATGGTACATGCATCATTTAGGATTTTGAGTATTTTTTATATTGTCATTCTTGAGTCAGGTCTCCATTTATAATCTATTAAAATTGGTACATCGTGATTTATTTCCGAATACCTACATGCATAAATCCAACCAATATTTGGTTACGTGATCATGACGATATCCTTCATAGATATGAGGCATTAGTTCATGGACCATTGCTATAGATCATCCCATTGGGTGGTGTAGAAGTGTTACCACCACCCATTGGTCTGTAGATACTTATAGAACTATCGATAGAGGATTCACACAGGTTCATTTAATTTTAGGACTTCCAATGTTAGATCACTTATAGGTTTAGGTGTGAGACTGACCCCAGGTGTCCGAGTATTCTCTTATGGTGGTGAAACGTGTCTTCCATCTTTTAAGGATGCCTCTCAACCATATAAAAATATTAGTTGAGAGACATATTACGTGATTATTATAGAGATAGTGGAGCATGAATATTTAGTCATTTGTTGAGGTGACCCCCACCTCTACAAACATAGATCACCTCTTCAGGGAGGTGACTCTACCAACGACATTGCACTCAGTGCACATAGCTAGGCTACTACACCTATAGTGGAGTAACATGATAGTAGTAACGTACTCAGAAAGTTTAATTGAACTTTCTCTCTTCTCTACAGACATTGTGTGAGACCTATTATTCAAGGATCGATCCTTTGAGTACAGACTGCACTGGGAGATCAACGAATCTGTGGTGTCTCTCAGCATCCCTACTCATTCTGGGGTACTAGATAGAGCCCTGCATTTAGAGAGATTCCTAGAAAAGTGTGCACAGACAATTGGATCCACTAGTATACACCATGTATTAGATTCTATATTGGTGGTAATCATGTAATAGATGATAGGAACCAAGTGTGGTAGTCCTTTTAGTGGAAGTCCCTAGGAATCCGGGTCAATAGTAAGAGGCTCTTAGAGAAGATGGAGTCATCAGGGGGCCAAATTGTGCTTCTCATGTGGTAGGAAGGGACACATGGGTTAGGACTTCTTGAATAGCAATAAAGATGATCATTAGATAGTCAAGGGACATCATAGGTTGAGGAAGAGGTTCAAGAGAGGTGGTTCTTGGAGTTTAGAATTTGATATAAGAACATGCAGAGAGGAATGTAGTGGACAATGTTTCAATGTACTATAACCACCACCCCCATGTGGTCCTCCATGGGATCAGAGAGACAGTTTACTGGGGCGGGGTCAGCTTCACGAGTTGATGTCTGATGACCATGGTGCTATAGATATTTTTATAGGTACGATATGTGTCTTCTACGCCATAGATGCAATTATTATAGACACAGGGGCTAATAAGACTTTTCATTTCCATAGACCACATTCAAGGTTTAAATATTACAATTGTGTTGTTGACTCAATCTATAATGTTAAATACTCATATGGGAGGGGATTCTATGATTACACACTTTTCCTTATATTGTGAGCTTACTCATTGAGGAGAGAGACTGAACTGGGATCTCCATGTAATGGCATTAATTCCATACAATGTCATATTGTTTATGGATTGTTTATCCATCATTCACGCTTAAGTAGAATGTCATAGGAATAGAATGTGGTGTGTCTATGATGATGGAATCAGTTTTTCCCTTCACCGGTGAGAATGAAGCTCTTCTAGAATATGACATAATTTCTCGAAAGAGGTTGCATCCGATCTCTCACAAGATTGGCTAGCCTCACCCTTACTGCGATGGACGTGGGGAGTACTCACATTCTTGTATTGGTGGGAGAGTATGAAAAAAATATTTCTTAATGATGTTTTGTTACTACCTCCTTATAGTGGGCTATACTTATCCATCAATCCAAACCTCAAGAAAACACTGATATCCACACCATCATATCAGATGGCTCTCCCGGAGCTTCATGAATTGATGGTACAACTATAGAATTTGAAAGATAAGGGCATCGTGAGGCCGCTCATTTAGTCGTGGGCCACCACAATTTTTATTTCCATGAAGGAAGATGGGAGTTTGTGGTTGTGCATGGTATTTCGGTGCCTGAACTAGGTGACCATGAAGAAAAATTATCCACTATTAAGAATTGATGAACTCTTCGACCAGATGAAGGGAGTAAGATGGTTATTAATGATAGACCTCGGGTCAGTCTAAAACTAACAATGTGTGTGGGATGATGATGTAGCAATGGCAACCATCATATGATAGTATGGCCAATATGAGTTCTTGGTGATGCATTTTGGCATGACCAATTCCCTAGTAGTGTTCATGGGACTAATGAACAGGATCTTCCAGCTTTACCTTGATTGTTTTGTGGTGGTCTTAATTGATGAAATCCTAGTGTATCGACATCCGAGGAGGAGCACACTGCACACCTGTGGATAGTCTTGGATATACTCTGAGAAAAACAGCTTTACACAATATTCTCAAATTGTGAGTTCTAGATAAGGGAGTTTCAATTTCTAGTCCATGTTATATCGTGGGATAGAGTTGCAGTGGATCTAGATAAATATAGGTGGTTCTTACTTGGGATCCACCAAAGAGTGTGACGGAGGTGTGATGTTTCATGGGTCTGGATGGGTACTATGAGAGATTCATGCATGAATTTTCAAGGGTACCATCACCCTTATCAACATTGACATGGAAGGTACATCCCATCATGTGGACAAAGAAGTTCCACTGGAGTTTTCAAGAGCTGGGACAGAGACTGATGAGTGCCCTTACAATGAGAGTACTGAAGGAGGGAGTTGGGTATGTTGTTTTATATGATGCATCATGGACTTTACTGGGTTGTGTCTTGATGCAAGAGATAGTAGTGATCACCTATGGTTCAAGGATGTTGAGGTATTATGAGAAGAACTATGAAACACATGACATGGTGGTAGTAGGAATGGTCTTTCCATTTAACATATAGTGGTACTACTTTATGAGAGAGTGGATTATATTCAACTCCAACAAAAAATGTCTGAATTATATTTTATCCAAAAATTAAATGAACATGAGGTAATAGAGATGGATACAATTCCTCTAGGAATATGCCTTAGAGATAGCCAATACTCTTGGGAAGGGGAACGTGGTGGCAGACTCACTTAGTAGGAGGTCTGGTTTTCAACTACTAAGGTAGGTGACATAACAGATAGCGGTGATGCAGATATCCTTTGTAGATGAAGATGGATCAACATACATTCATTTGATTACTATCTGAACTCCACTCTTACATAGAGTTAGGGAGGCAAAGCCTGTGGATGTTGACTGTGAGGCCCAAAATTCATAGATATCTTTCAGACAAGGTCTAGATGGATTTTTCATATGAGGGGATTGTTTCAACGGTTTCAAAGGAGGCACAGTTGTACAAATGGAGTTTCTTGTGGATATTATGATAGAGTTACATGCCTCCCCTTTGGAGGTGAATTAGGGGGTGGACAAGATGTACAAGGATCTGTGACGTCAGTACTGGTGGCCAGGGATGAAAAAAGTAGTGTCAATGTCTGTTTCACAGTTCCTCACTTTTAAGCATATATATGATGAGTATCTGGTTATATAAGGATTTTCCCATCCTCTTACGGTATCGGATTGGATGTGTGGTTGTATCTATATGGAAATTATGATGAGATTACCATGCACATCTAGGGGACACGATACTATCGATACGATCAATGACCGACACACCGTGCCACATCACTTACTTCCCATCCTGGAGCATAGATAGTTAGAAGGAATATGACGCCCCTACATCCATGAGATAGTGAAACTTCATTGGGTTCCTTTTATTGGCTTCTCAGATAATGATTCTCTCTTCACATCCCTGCTGTATAATGGATTACATGAGGCGTTCAGGACTCAAATAAACATGGGAACAACTTCCCATCTCCATACTGATGGTTAGACTGATAGAAATATTTATGTGTTTGAGGACATGCTACCAATTTGTATCATGGACATTGGTCACACTTGCAAGGACCACCTGCCACTGTTGGAGTTTGCATACAAAAACAGTTATCAATCTACCATTGGCATGGATCCATTATATGAAATTTATAGGAGGCCTTGCAGATCACATCTATACTGGACATACATGGGGGAGTTAGAACTCATGGTTCAAGAGCTGATATGTGCTACCACCGAGAAGGTGTAGATCATCCAGGAGAAGATGTCGGTGGACAATAGTATGTTTAAATTTTATGCTAACAAGACATGGAGGCCTCAGATTTCTAGGAGGGAGACCATGTGGTCATTTGGGTATCACCCCGATGGGGATTGTGGAGATTCAGATGGGGTGGCAATTTATCAATGAATTTCATCTAACCTGTCTAGATTCTACGCATTGTTGGTGTGGTGATGTTCCACCTAGCTCTTCTCCCACATATGAAATGGGCGAATGATGTTTTATGCATGTCACACCTGAGGAGGTATGGGCATAATCTATCCCATGTCATCAACTATGGTGATCTAGAAATTAATGTTGTAGTGATGTTTGGGGAGCTCCCATTGAAGATTTCGTATTGTCACGAGTGGGTGCTTCATTGAAGACCAATTCCTATTGTGTGTGATTGTTGGAAGCAAAATAATCTCTAGAATATCACATGGGATAGAGAGGCTTAGATTCAGGCTCAGTACCCCTTTCTTTTTTATTAGCATGTTTTTTGTATTATGAGGACCTAAAGACCTAAAAGGAAGGAGTAACGTAATTCCAACGAATTCCAAAATTCATTTTGTTAAAATATTAGATTATTTGGAGTCCTTTATTTAAGACGACACATTATTCTGTGGCCCGCAGTGTCCAGAATGTATTTTTAGACTTCTTATAATGTTTATCAAATAATTATGTGAGCGGGATTGTCTAACTATTAATCTAAAGAATTGTTGAAAATTATTAGGGGACTATTGAACATAGAGCATCAATATTCTCCTAGAAAGGGCATAATGTTGGTTGGTGAGGTCCAACAGTGGAAGTCAGTTTTTGATAGTAAATAAAATAATCATCTAACAAATTATTTTATTTTCAAATCCTTTTAAATCCTAAATGGTAACTCGTATTGGAAATTTTAGAGTACCCCTAAGATCCTGAGGGAATTTTTCCATTATGTGGATCATAACCTTAGCCATCATAGGTTTGGGGTCCATGATAGTTTTGATCCCTTTATTTGTGAATATTAAAATGGTTTGCATGCGTAGTTTTAGCAATTTTTAAACAAGTAACATGATTGAAAATTTGAGAGAACCATTTCATTAGGAAAAATGACATTATCTATGAATGGAACTAACCTCCCTAGACGTAGATCAATGAAAAAAGTTTAATTTAATACTTTTCAATTAAAAATAAAATAAACACATAATTCGTTTTATTACAAAAAATTGTCTGGCCGCAGTGAATCAATGAGCTGACTGTTTCATTCCATAATTGAAATAGCAAAACAACTCTTTAAATAAAGTGTAATAGAAACATTGTTTCATAAAGGAAACGTCGTAACTACTCAACAAATATTCATAAAAGAAACCCTTTTATTCCTTTCTCTTTTAATGAGATAGCATGGTTGGACATTTATATTTAGATCTTGAATTATTTAAACGAATGATGAAATACTTATATTCAATGACAAATGTTGGTGAATTGGAAGAGCAGATAAAATACCTTTCATAAAATATTTGGGATAGATTCAAAATTAACACCAATGGCTTACAAAGGATCTTTAATCCCTACGAACAAAATTCCATCAGCGACAAGCCATCCCTCAACTCAATGCTTCCCCCGATAAGTGTTTATATTTTTAGAATTTGAATTCCATGTTCTTCATTCTAAAACAATGAACGCAGATCAACTCATAGATAGGTTAATGCACAGGTAAATTGTTCTTTCAAGAGGATATTTTATACCTGGATTTTTTATTTGGGGAGATTTTTTTTCTAGGAAATTAATTTTCCCTTACAATATTTCAAAATCACTAACACGGAGGAATCGAGCCAACAAGAACCAGGACATGATTCCTCTATCATTGTGCAATCATGTGTTCTTCTTGAGAATTCCATAAAATTGATGAAATACAAATTTTGATTCCATAGAAGGTAAGACAACACTCCAAGGAGGTCAGTGACATAGTTGGGTTGGGGAATGGAGAACCACAGTGGAACCTGTATGAACCCTGTTCTTATTCTTGAGGTACATATTTCTTCTTTTCGTTTTTCCTAATGTATTTTTGAGAAAATAAAGAATATGGTGAAAAATCCCAAAATTTTTGGTACATTCCATGTACTTTTCCACATGTCATGTACTTTGTACATGTGGGATTAGTACAATGGTCGTGTAAGCATGTCCGCAATGAAGGGTGTAAAAACTGACTACATGCCATGTACTTAGTATACAAGCCATGTAATCACCCGACAAGTGAAAAATAAGGCAGTTGAAGTAGCTACTATCAGAACCGTAGTACATGTCATGTCTTCAAGAAATATGTGTCGTGTAATCATATCTATGGATTAATAGTGTGGAAGTGAAAAGTAGCCGCCAGAGGAAAAGTTAAAAATGGAAAGTACACACCGTGTGCATGAGAGTACACACCGCTTAATTGTGTTTTTTTAATAAACCAGATGTAGCCACAAATTTCAATAGAGGAATCCTATAATGAACTAAGAGAATTGGGAGAGAGGGCCGAGACTAGAGGACCACCCGAACGAATTCCCAGACTCTTATTCCTTTGCTGACAATCTCGTTTAAACCGCGTGGTTGAGTTCTTCTCTCTTCTTCATCAACTCCCCCCAATTATTTATCAAGGGGAAGATATTAAGGCTTGAATGAGTAAATATTTATCCCAGATCTACATTGTTCTCAGATGTTTAAGTAGGCTTCATTCGCATATAACGATCAGAAGAGATCATGGTAGGTGGTCTGGTGTTTATTAAAAACTTTCGAGTGAATTTTTTGTACCGTTGTTCCACGAGCCCATGCTCAGGGTGTCTTGTGGCTATGTCCAAAGCTAATAACATATCTATAATTTAATATATAATCTAATGATGAATATAAACTGATGTTTGGGATCATTTCTAGGATCTAAGGCCACCCTGTGGGTGTGTTTCCCTTGTTTAGCCTTTTTTCAGGATACATGTGTCTATGTCGTGAGTATAAGTTTATTTTGAGTTTTCATTAGAGGAGAAATATATAATTTCTTGTTTTTAGGTTGGTCTTGTCCTGGTTAATTGGTTACCCTAAGGGAAGTGTTCCGTTTAGCCTGAGGGCAATGTTTTGTTTAGCCCGAGGGCAGTGTTTGGATTGACAAGAGGGCATGTTTATGGTTAGCCTGAGGGAAGAGTTTGTTTTCCTGAGGGTAAAATATCTTATGCCTGAGGGTAGTGGATTCTGTTCCTGATAGAAATATCTCTTATTCCTATACAAAAATTTCATTTAGACTAAGGGAAATCACCTGAGGGTATTGATTCTTATTACATGAGGGTCTGTATTTGCATGTTCGAGGACAATGATTACTTTGAATGTTCACTGTGGTGATTTCATATGTTGTATGTGCCATGCTAAATCACATGTTTGGAATTGAAAAATAATTAGTAAAATGGGAATGTAATTTATAGGATAGTTACTTTTGAGTACTTCCTAGTTTACTGCTTTACATTACTGCATACTTTTATTGAACATTTTTCACTGACACTTGGGCATGGACCTTTGGTGGTTTCTTACTGGGATTTATGTCTCATAACCTGTTTGGGTCATTTATTGGGCCCAAACATAATTTATTTCTCATGTTATCAATATGGGAAAAGGACCCTATACTTGTACTTGATTTTTGCTGAGTAGTAGGAGAGCATGGGATCGAGCTTAGGCTTGCAATGCTGCAAAGTTTGTACGGCACTGTTTTGTTTTTCATTATTGTAATTTTAATCCATTTTATTTGATTGTAGTGTATTATTTTTTGACAAATTTCATAGACATAGAACATATTGCATCATCATTTATGTATGACTACCAGTTATCTTTCTTTCTATTTTCCATTTTTTGTATTATATTGTTTACTGCTTCCGCTATTGTATGTTTATATTTATTTCTATTGTGCTACACATTATAAAATGAGGTAATAGTTTCCCCACTATCATTCTCTGGCCCTCACTGCTATTCGGTAGCCTCTGGAATTTGGGTAAAAGCTATTGATGTCATGTGACCAACCGGGTTCGGGGAACCGATTGAGTAGACCCCAGAACTGAGAAATTACAAAGTGGTATCAGAGGGGTACAAGAGACCTCAGTGTCCACATCACCTAGTGGAGTGCCGATCTTGTGGCATGGTGGGCCATCTCCATCATTTTTAGGGAGTTTCTACTAGTGGCTAGTGAGAGAGGTTCTGTGAAGACTCCGCGTGCGGGAGTAAGTCCATCATCCTCTGATCAGTCAAAAAATTGGAATACGTTGGGATGTATATGCCGATTTGATGGTCATGGACATGGTAGAGAGGCACCAGAATCTCTGAGAATATATGGCGGGTCAGCTCAGGGTAACCAGGTTGTGTTGTACGGATGTGACACTGGGATGGCATATGCAATGCAAGATATCTAACAGGAGCAGGATCCTAGACCTTCCACTTTCAGAGGTACAATTCTAGTTTCTTGTGTTTTATCTATAGTACTTTTCGATATGGGTGATACACATAGCTTTATATCCATGCATGTTGTGGAGAACCTTGGACTCTGTGTTTCTTGTTCTTCAGATATTATGACTCTAGACACTCCGTTTGGGATTGTAACGACTAGTGTTCTCCAGTCCAAGTAGTGCCCCCTAGAGATTGGTGGGTGTAACTTCCTATCGGACCTCTATGTCTTAGAGATGATGGGATATGATGTCATTCTCGGGATGGACTGGTTGGTACCCATCAGAGCCGTTGTGGATTTCTATCATTGCAGGGTGACTTTCATGTCACCAGAGGGAGGAGAGTTTCTATACATGGTAGAATGGGATGTTATGGCAAGCCAAGCTAGACCAGAGAATGGTGGGAATGGTGGACTTACAGCACAGATTGTTAGTTAATATTTGGATGATCAGTGAACTTTTCATATGTATTTCCCTCCAGTGGTTGATCATTCTAGGGTTGTCTTCCCGGATGACTTTTCATGTCTACCTCCCGAGAGAGTGGTGGATTTCTCTATTGAGCTTGTTCCACGAGTGCCACCTGTGTCCATTACACCTTATAGGATGGCTACACCAGATTTACAAGAGCCCATGAAGTATTTAGGGGAGATACAGGAAAGTGGTTCATCTGACCCAGTACTTCTCCTTGGGGTTCGCCAGTCTTGTTTGCGAAGAAGGTGAACGGTACCCTAAATCATTATGGGGATTATCAGAAACTAATCCATTTGATGGTTAAGAACTAATATCTTTTACCAGGTATTGATGATATTTTTGATCAACTTCGAGCAGAATGATAGTTCTCGAAGATTGACTTGATATTCGGATATCATCTTTTGCATGTTAGACCATCAGACATACCGTATATAGATTTTCGAAGCATATATGTTCTACACGAATACATGGTTATGCCGTTCAGACTCACCAATGCGCCAGCTATGTTCATGGAATTGATGAATCATGTGTTCTATCTAGATCTATATTTTTTCATGGTAGTCTTCATGGAATATAACTTGGTTTATTCTCACACTCAACATGACCATGAAACCCATCTTGAGATCATTTTGAGTACACTGAGAGAGAATCAGTTATATTCTATGATCTAAAATTTCCACTTTCGGATGGATGAGACACACTTCTTTGGTAATATTATCCTAGAGGCAATAGTTGATGTAGACCTATATAAAGTGAGAGTAGTAGTTTCGAAGAGATTCCTAAGAATGTGTATGATATATGGAGTTTCTTGGGGTTGGTTGGTTACTAAAGGAACATTATACATGACTTCTCTAACTTATCATTGTCGTTGACATGTTTAACTAAGAAGGGTGCGATGTTCGTTTCATTAGAAGCTTGCGACACAACCTTTCTGGTGCTGAAGGGATGGTTGACATCAGCACCGGTCCTGATACTTCATGGGCAAGAGAGGAGCTATATATTTTGTTGTGATGCATCAAGAATTTGTCTAGGAGAAGTGTTGATGCAGGACAATCGGGTAGTTGCGTAAGGGTTGCAGCTGTTGATGCCACATGATCGGAATTACCCGACACATGATCTTGAGATTTCTATAGTAGTACATGTGTTACGCAGTAAGAGACATTATATCTAGGGAGAGCACTTTGTGGTGTTTATGAACCACAAAATATTTAAATAAATCTTACCCAACGTGACATGAATTTGAGACTGCGAAGGTGGGTTGAATAAATTCAGTCCTTCAACATTGAGCTTTCCTATAAACATGGTCTAGGTAATGTAGTAGCTGATGCATTGAGTTGTATTACTCAAATACAGGTAGTGCAGGGGGCCAGTGGTGAGTGGCAGCTTATGTTTTTGTTCACTGAGATGTATTTGGAGGTGCATGATATTCAGGGTCAAAATTATCTCTCATCCATAGTTGTGACTTCTACCCTCCAGGATTGAGTGAGGATGAGATAACTATCAGATTCAAAGGCCTAGTTCTATAGGAGTCGGTGGAATGTGAGGACCCTCATCCTGGTTGTACGATAGGCCAATGTGAGGTACTACATATCCCTGGATGAGAGTGGGTTCTATGAGATATATGTGAAGAGTTTATATAGGAATATCATTATTTAGATTTGGATGTGAATCCCGGTGTTACCAAAATGTACTGTGACTTAAGACGTCAGTATTGGTGGTCAGGATTGAAAAGAGCTGTTGCTGGTTTTGTTACAAGAAGTTCCACATGTCATCAGGTGAAGACGGGGCATCAGAGGCCACCAGGACAGTTACAATAGTTACCCGTCAAGGAGTGTAAATGAGATGATGTCATGATGTAATTCGTGGCTGGGTTTTAGAGGTCACCTCGAGGCAATGATTCCATGTGGGTTGATGTGGAAATACTCATGAAGGTAGGTCACTTTTTTAGGATCAATGAGACCTTTGGTGTTGAAGATATCAGTATGTTATATATCTGAGAGGTGGTACACCTTAATGGGGTCCCTCATTATATAATTTCAAATAGGGACACATGTTTTACATCTCATTTCTGGTAGAGTTTTCTGAGCACACTGGGTACACAGTTTCTCCTGAGTACAACATACCAACCATAGACCGATCGTCAGTCAGAGTGTATGATAAAGGTGCAAGAGGACATGATTCATGCATTCTTCCATTAACTTGGGGTCTCTTGGGAGAAGCACATAACCTTATTCGAGTTTTCCTACATTAATTGTTTTCACTAAAATATTGAGATGGAACCTTACCAGGATTAATTTGGTAGGCCATTCTGATCACACTTGTGCTAGTTAGAGGCAGGTGAGGAAGCTTTACTGGGACCATGTCTTATGCTAGATACTTCAGAGAATGTCCAATTGATTCAGGTGGAAATGTCTACTGCACAGTCTGCCCAAAAATCATATGCTGATTGCTGCAGATGACCCTTGGATTTCGTGGTGGGGTATCAAGTTTTCGTGTGTGTTTCACCAAGGTTGGGACACATGCAGATCAGGAGATTGGGTAAACTTCCACCGAGGTATTTGGGTCCATTTGAGATTCTGGAGAGAGTTGGGCTGGTTGCCTATCAGTTGCAGTTACAATAGAGGTACCGGGCCATGAATGACTTCTTCCACGAATTTCAACTAAACCATAATCACTCATACTCATCTCAGTTATTTCACTGCATGAAGGTTGAGAATTAGTTAGATACATCAATTTTGGAGCATCTGATTTGTATTTTTGATAGGAGCACTATGGTTCTGCGTGGCCAGTCGATTCATCTCTTATTGGTGCAACGTCAGCATGGCTGAGTGCAGGAAAAAACGTGGGATCATGAGACTGAAATACGTGCTTAGTGTCAATAGTTGTTCACGGACTTATCTTCACCACCATTGGAAGTGTAATTCAGGGATGAATTTCTTTAATTGGGGATGTTGTAAGAACCCGATTCTTATTCCTGAGGTACATGTTTCTTCTTTTCCTTTTTTCCTTAAGTATTTTTTATAAAATAAGGAAAATGGGGGAAAAAGCCAAAAAAAATGTGGGTACACATTGTGTACTTTGGCTGTGTGGGATGAGTACATAGGGCGTATAGGTTGGTAGATATTTAAGGATGTAAAAGATGACTACACGTCGTAACCATAACATAATGTCATGTAATCAGTCGGCAGGTGAACAATATAGCGATTTCAGTTTCCACCATCGGAATGGTAGTACAAGTCATGTCATCAAAAATACACATCATGTAATCATGTCGACAAATGAACAATGAGGCGGTGAAAAGTATCTTCCATATGAACAGATAATAAATGGGAATTACACTCCCTGTACATGAGATTACAGGCCGTGTACTTGGGTTTTTTTTGGTATAAACTAGAAGTAGACTCCTCTTTCAATAGTTTAAGCTTTGAATGGACCCGGAGTGCTGGGAGAGATAGAAGACTCTTGGAGGAGCTCCTGTACGACCACTGGGACTCTGATTCCTTCATCGACGATCTCGTTTGAACCCTGCGGGTGAGTTCTTATATCTTCTTGAACCTCTCCATCAAATTCTTTCTCGAGGGGACACTCTTTGAGTTTGAATAAGTTAACTTTCTTCCAAGATCTATGTTGGTCTTGGACATTTTGTGAGGCGTCGTTCATGTATAATGACCATATGAGATCGAGGTAGGTGGTCTGGAGTTTATTTCAAACATTCATGTGATTTTTGTGTACCGTTGAGCCTGGAGCCCATTATCGGGGTGTTGTTTGGCTGATGCCTGAGCTAATATGATATATATAATTGCATAAATAATCTAATAATGAATATAAACTACTATTTGGGATCATTTCTTAGATACAAGGCCACCCCTTGGGTGCTTTTCCCTTGATTAGCCATTTGGCCAGGATACCAATGGGTATGCTGTTAGTATAAATATGTTTTGAGTTTTCTTGAGAGGAAACATATATAATTGATTGTTTGTATGTTGGTCTCGACCTATTTAATTTCTTAGTCGGAGGGTAAATTTTTTTAGCCTGAGGGTAGTGTTTTATTTAGCCCAAGGGTAGTGTTTTGATTCTCTCGAGGAGATGTTTCAGGTTATCCCTAGGGCAGAGTTAATTAGCTCGAGGGTAACTTTTCTTATTCCTAAGGGTAGTGGCTTCTATGCCTAAGGGAAATATCTAGAATTCTAGAGGGAAATATTCATTTAGCATTAGGGCTATCACTTGATGGTTTTGATTCTGATTACCTGAGGGAAAGGATTGGCATGTCTGAGGACACTGATTACTATGAATGTTCACTGTAATGATTTTGTATGTTCTACTTTCCATGCAAACAAAAAATAATGTAATTGAGTAATAATTATAAAAACTGGTAATTTAATTGATATGATAGTTATGTGTGAGTACTTCCTTGTTGAATGCATTAAATTACTGGACTCTGTTATTGCAAATTTTTCACTGTTAGTTGCGCACAGACCATTGATGGTTGCCTACTTGGATTTATTTATCACACCTTGTTTGGGTCATGACTTGGGCCCAAACAGATTATATTGATGCAAGTGTCGATAAATACAAGGAAACCTATATAGGTATTTTATTGTTTCTGAGGATGAGGAGATCCTGAGACCAAGATTAGGCTTGCGATGCTGTTGAGTTCCTGCTAGACTATTTTGTTTTTCTTTTTTTTTACATGTACTGTATTGTAATTGATTGTAGTGTATTCTTTTTTGACTACTTTCATAGACGTAGGACATATGTAATCCTTATATATGCTTGAATTCCATATATATTTCTTTCAATTTTTTATTTTTGTATTATATTGTTTAATTATTCTATTGTTGTATGTTTGTATTTATTTATGATTCTATATAGTTTGACAAATGAGGGAATATATTCCCCACTATCGGTCCTTGGCCCTCACTACTAGTCGATATCCTCTGGCATTTGGGAAAATTTGCTATAGTTCATGTGACGAACTGGGTAAGGGGAACCCATTTAGTGGAAAACAGAATAGGGACATTATAGAAATGTTGGTCCATGGAATTAAAAACTAGCGGTCACCTACGACGATGTTCCATAACGACTCGCCAAGGCGGAGGAGATGGCTGACTGGGGACACAGTGGTGCATTTGGGCCGCTGATACCAAGGCTACTGGATGGTGGAAAAGAACGCTAACACCTGACACATCCAAAGGAAGACCCACATCGTGCAGGCCACAGAGTGCGGGAATGTGGTCTAACAGGGACCACATGCTAGATAAGGGGTCAAATGGCTTTAGTCGGCCATGTCATTCTCGAACTGGATGACCATCGGGCATCCAGGAAGGAGAATATTGGCATGTCATGCGGGCCGGAAAGGGGGTGCGGAGGGGGGGGGGGGAAACTGGGCCACTGGGTGGACTAAGAATAAATGAATGTGGGCCCTCTATTACATGTCAGTTTAGAGGGATAAAATCGGGCCATTGGGTACCCTGGGATGGGAATGAACCGACTGGCCTATTGCGGGCCAGACTAGATGGAACCGGGACAATGGGTGACCTAGAGGGATGGACCAATTACAGAACCATGACATGACTATCAAGGAATATTTTTCCTCTACTAGTTTCCATGTCGGATTGGGCCAGTCCAGACATGAACATTGCTGGTTCAAGTCAGTTGAACTAGGCTGGGTCATTCCGGACTAATGGGCCATATTGGTTGGGTCGGCCCAACCAGGTCAGACTAGGACCAAACACAACTGGCCCTTGTTTACTAATACTCCCATATCATTCATAAATATTGTTTGATTAGGGATCAATTTCATGCTTTGGAACACTCGCGATGAGGCAGTTCATTTACAAGATCTAAGGAGACATTCATAGCAGTTGAAATGAGAATAATGGATTGAGGAGTGGAATCTCTTATAATCAAGAGCACTACATGAGGGAATCCTCCGGTTGGATAAGACTATATGGCAGATTAAGTGTGTGTCTATGTTACCATGAATTCCTAGATGATAAGAGGATATGTGTGAACCAATTACAAGAAACCATGTTTGGAACATATACAAGAGACCCAAT
The DNA here is from genome assembly GCA_963277665.1 of Viscum album. Classification (NCBI taxonomy): domain Eukaryota; kingdom Viridiplantae; phylum Streptophyta; class Magnoliopsida; order Santalales; family Viscaceae; genus Viscum; species Viscum album. The sequence goes on from OY728126.1 coordinate 301,293,455, forward strand.
GTAGATTAGCTATAAGAGGCCCTATGTGGGCCAGCTATGATGGCCTATGTAGGAAGTGATTATGTGTATCCTAGTAGGCCCACAGCGTGGAGTTGCTCTGTGTGACCCAGAAGACCCACGGTACTCCTCATGGATGTGTAACTCAACAGTCCAAATTTTTCAGTGTATTTATGAGATTTGTTCCTGAGAATAGTTAGATTATTCATGCATGAGCTGATAGTACATTATAAATACTTTACATTGTGGTTTGTGTTACCTACTTATTATTGAGTTTCAGAACCCTACATGGGCTTTTCCCACAGGTGTCATGAACTGTGTAGGTGATCGATGCTTATACAGAGACCTTGGTGGTTATGGAATAGGTGGTGATCAGTGAGACATGATGGATGGACAATTCAATAGAGACCATGGCGGTTTAAGACCATGTGGTTCTTAGTGAGATATGATTGAAGGACGCTTCGACAGAGACCTTGGTAGTCCTGGACAAGGTGGTGCTCAGTGAGACGGGATAGAAATGCATACTTCTATGTCTACATGTAGATACCCTTCATATTCCCTTCAGGTCAGGTTTTGAGTTGCAAGACCGTGGATGTTGTACTTTCCGTTGTAATTTTAGGCATGTATTATGGACCCTTTGTACATTATGTTTTAACTTTACTCTCAGTATTTGTCTCAGTGATAGTTACACATTACTTTTTTTAACTTTTGGACATTTGATATTTCTATTTATGTATTGGTTTTAAGAAAAATTCTTTCCCTTTTAGGATATTCTTACTCTGTGTTAGCCACCAGCCCACGGCCTGTTCGTGGAGTGCTTGGGGTAGTTACATCAGATGTTCTGGGGGTCGGGTCATGACTCATAAAACAACTCATGAGTATTGAGAATATTGAAAAAACACCATTTTAATAAAGTTAAAACATTAAAAAGAGATATTTTCCTTAACATTATCAAAATATAAAATCAGTATACCTATATTTTTACAAAACATCATATTTCACCATAGATAAAATTAATTAAAAATATGTTGGGGATGATTATCATTAAGTGATATTAAATTAACATATTATATCATATATCTTATTATATTAAATAGTCATCTATTAAATATTTGAGACAATATGATTTTTTTCAAAAATAACATTTTTTCAATCATAATTTTTTTTCATAATAATTTATTTTTCAAACATAATTATTTTTTGAAAATCAACACATTTCGAAGATAAATGTTTTTAAACTGAAATATTTTTTTAAAAAAACAATTTTTCAATCATAATTTTTTTGAAAACATCAATGGTTATTGATATTATAAAAATTTCCATCATACTTTTTTTTTCAAACATTACTTAATTTCAACAATATCAGTTTTTTTAATTTTTTAGTTTTATAACATTTTCTGTTTATCTATTCTATTTCAACAAATGATTGATATTTTTTCTCTTATAATTTTGTTAAAAAATACTTAATAATTAAATATAATCTATAACATGATTGCTAAAATAATGAATAATACTTTTTAATATATGTTTTTCTTTTCCATTCCTTTTATTATTTATCTTTCAGTGAGATTTAATATTTTTCAATACTTTTTCAATTATTTCATATTAGTGAATGTTAATACCTAATAAAAAGTTATTTTTTCCCTTTATAGTCAATTAAATAGAAAATATGATTATTAGATGTTCCTATATCACATAGTTTTTGGAATTTCAAACATAACTATGTCATTTAGGACCACTCGTACATCAATAGTCGAATTTTTTATGATTGAAATCGAAAATAACTATATTAGGACTGGAATCTCATTGACTTTCTATATTCAATCATATTTGTATATTTTTATTTCAATGATATAATGTTTCAAACTAGAAATATATTTTTAAAATATCACTTGAAGAAAAATTACATGACCATTTGTGATGTCAAAATATTTTACTCAAAAATAGTATGAGTATCAATTATAGTCGATCCCTCTCTCTTTTTATTTGTGATGATGTTGATATTCAATGCATGGTAATATATAATCATATCATTTAATTTTTTTATATTGCTAATAAGATCCTCTAAAATTGTGGAGAAAGTGTGGTTCAACCTAAACTCCATTTATAATAATATCTTCTGAGATATGAATGCATTGTGTAAATTGAATTTATATTAACAAATTTGAATCAATAAATCATGATATGAAAGTGTGGTTCAACAAAAACTCCATTTACAATAATATCTTATGACATATGAAGGAATTGTACAAATTTAAATTATATTAATAAAATTGATTCAATAAATCACGATATAATGAATTTTCATTAGGATCTGACGAGATTCAGGTTTTCCCAAAGTACCCAAAACATACAAACTGACAATTCCCAAAGAGTCATAAATATTAAATTCCCATTTTTTTTTCTGATTTTGATTTATTTGTTTTTGAAAAAAATTTTGGGGGATAAATCTTTTAATTATTTTGTAATTTATTTATCTTATATAATCTCTATAAAATTGTTTAATTTGAACTGGTTTTTATTATTTTCTCAAACAAAAATATGTTACATCCTTTTATAAGAATATTATATGGAGTTTATTTAATTTCAATTCATTTTCTAAATTTTATTTATTATAATTTTTTTTCCAAAATGGAGGAGATTGTTCACCAATTTCCTCACTTATTATTTTTTTTGAAAAATTCCTAAACGCTTCATTTTAATATGATATAACATGATGTTTTTTAATTTCTGTCACTATTATTGTACTAAATGATCTTCCAGTAACTGTAATACCACAGATATAAAGATATTTTTTAAAAATGGGACAATATAATTAATATTTCCATATTAATTCTGTAAGATCTAGAATCATTATATCAGTGATGATCTAACTAATCATTAGAATTGGATACATGCTATGATCATCAGTATATAGAGAATATCATGTCAATATGGTTGAAAATAACATGTATTATGTAACAAGAAGATGATTTTTTTCAAAGTATCTTATTAATAAACTCAAACATTGAGCCTCAAATGATCATATATACATTCATGTAAAAGATTTCTTTATGTTTTGGTTTGTCTTGAATCTTTTAATTTTATAATTTTTGTGAGATATTCTCATCCATGGAATCTTTTTCTAATAGATTTAGCTAATAGATATTAATTTTTTATGTTTCCTAATAATTATCATATTATATCTGTTCTAATTTTATTTCTACTAACCATCAGTGACCAATGTATTTTTTTGATATGAAGGTCGAATGTATGGTGTTATAATTAGGTGTGTTTTTACCTAGTAATACAGAGCTCAATGACATATATTATGTGGATGTGAGCTACTAAAATCATATTTAGATGATAGCTTCTAGATATACATAGAAAAACCATCCAATCATATATCAGTGATACCAAACAATAGGTGAAAAAAATCGATACCTTAGATAGTGTTTATAGATCTATATTTCTAATTATTTTGTATTTACATTATATTAAATTATTCATTAGTAATCTGAAATTCCTATAATTTTATTTTCTTCGTGCTTACAATATTTCTTACTATTTTTACAATAATCTTTAATTAAATCAGTAATTTGAACAATTTATCAATCTTGTATTTAATCAGTAATTCCAAAAATATATTATTTTAAATGTTTTATAGTATTAAAATCATATGTTTATTTGAAAAATAAAATTAACCCCACCATATTTTATTTACCATCTTACATAAGGATGATAGTGATTACATACATAAGATTTTTAGGGTTTTCACATTTTCTCTTTATTCATATCGTACTGTTATTTATAAAAAAATTATACTCATTTATATACAGATTTTGAAGATATTTCCATGAGGATAGTAATGGAAATAGGGGTTTCTATCAAACATGGTGCTTCCTCATTTTCATGGCTCGTCAAATCTACCAGAGAAAACCCTATAGTGATAAACCATAGTCCTATGGACTCGACCCATGAATAGTGAATCATGGATTCCAAATCAATGATTTGGTGTACCCAAAGTTCATAGATTCGATCTCATCAATAGGTATTTGAAAACATTCATGGATTTTTTCTCCAAAGGAATCGTTCATAAGGGATCCTCTTCTCATGTTGAAGAAAACACATGGACCTTATCTAAAACATTATAAATGGGGAAAAATTCAATGACTGCATGACTCTTTGTACCAAAAAGTGAGGATACTTAGATACTCTATTATCTTTTTCATAGAATATTGATCATATGGATAATTCAATATTAGATATGTGTCTCGGTCGATAGGGATTTCATACAAGGATTATTTACTTTGGAAGATTTAAAGCTTTGGGAAAGGTGAACTAAATCGATGTTCTTGAAGACATGATGGACGAACCATCATGAATTGTCCCAATAATTTCGTTTCTTTATGGAACATGATTCATTATAGATGGTTTAGATCATAATTCACGGACTCGGTTTAGTCTTGTCGCACTAAAATATTGTACAAAACATCTCCACAACAATTGGAACTCCAATCCATCATTGTTGTGTAATAGATGAGGGTTGGATTAAGAATATATCTAGATTTCATATGGCTATTGATCTCAATCCTACCATAATCGATGATGTGACACCTTCTACGTATAATGACGACATATATATTGATGTCAAATATGGAAAAAATAACATTTCAATAAGGTTTGTTTTTCTGTTGGGCATAAATTTGAGAAATTTTGGAGGAATCCTTCCAGTCGATTCTGTGGATGAAAGGATGTCCTACATGTTTGTGCCACTCGAATGTTAATAGGAGAGTTGATACTGATATAAGGCCTCAAACTCTAGTAGATGTTATGGTTTCATGGTATAATACATTCAATGGGGCTGATGAGTAGGAACCTAAGGAACCCAATTAATAGAAATATGATTTTAAGGATAAGGATATGATACATAATGAGATTCACCTTTATAGTGAAAGGAGTGGTACTTCTAATACATGTTATGATTAAGCATAGGTCGATACCCCAATGGACGAGCAACTTAATGATTATTTATATCTTCTCAATAGATGGTTTCTTGACCAGAATCACATATAGAGTCTAATCATAATATGTCATCCATGGATTCATTTATTTGTATGTGGAGGAGAAGATCAGGATTCCTCTCTTTGTGATCATGATATGGGTGGATATTCCACATATTTCATAACTGATCAACACTTTGGTATTAAAAACATGATCAATTCTAAGATTCACTTGGGTGAGTGGGGAACTATGTTTCCGTCTAGCAATGTTTCCAAATTAAATAAATCCTCCACCTCCATTAGGTTAGAGTTTAAAAGAAGAGAAATTATTTTTGTCTTTCCCAAAGAAGAATCACCCTTGATAGAAAAGTTAAAAAGACCTTAATAGATGATGAATGATTCAAACATGTCATGTCTCACAAATATAATACATAATAATATCAATCTCATATATATTTTCCATATAATTTTATTCATTTTCATTGTAATAATAAATTTTATGTATCGTTATTTGACTCTAATCATCACATTGAGCCCCCAATTGGCAGAAGCGATTATGATTCTGGGAAGGTGTAGTGTTCAGGAAAGTTAAAGGTCCATTATATGCATAGAAAGTTAGTAGTGCAGTGGTACTTATCTCAACATGAAACCATATTTTCATCAATATAACCATCTGTATTTAGTTTCAATGATTATATAGTTATAAGGAAGATACTATACATTACTATTGAGGATATACACATATCCAATCCATATATGGATTTCCATGTTATATCATAGAAATTAAAGAAATTATCTATTTCGAATGGCTCACTAGATTCAACATCAGATGAAGAATGTACATCCCATTAAAGGTCCAATACATTGTAGTTAGGTTGACTTATATAATGAATTATTTGATATTCTAAGAACATGGGTTCTCAAAAGACATGATATTTTTGTATCAGTTATTTACATTGTTGGAGGAGCGGTTCGTATTGTTGTCCTTCATGAAAGACCACAAAACATTCTGAGAGGGATGGTTTTAATCACGGTGTAAGTATTTCATTTTAACATGATTCATCTTGTTCCCATGTTGGTAGAAAACTGTTAAATCTATCTAATGTGAATGAGAGGAAAACAAACTATCAAATTAAAGGAGATGACAAATTAATTTTTATGTGGTTCAACAGAAAGGTCTAGTCAAAGGAGAACACACCAACCATCCATTGGTCTATGAAAAGTCCACTATTATTCATTAGTTTTGGATTGAATATGTTTCAAACATAGTGACTCTGTGATGGAAACACTATCATTATAAAGGTTCTAGGATAGCTCATTATATCCCTTTGATCACTTCTGTCGACAACCCTTGGCCCACTACATTGGGAGATGTCTTACTCAACTTATCGACATGATTTTCTCATTATAATAATTGAAATGAAGACACTGTATCTTTCCAACATGAATAACTTCTTGCATCAATGTCATGAAAGTATGCACATTGAAGAACTCATCGAACAGACCAGATATCAAATAATATAAAGAATATCAACACTATCATTATCGGAAATATCTTCCATTTGTTTTCAAAATCTACTTTTGCGTATAAGATTTGTGATTTTTTTTCAAGGTGACTTTCTCACAAACCCTACATTCCACACAACCCTTATCTTTCTACCAACTACAAAAAAGGCTTCACATTGTATTTTTAGACTGAAGGAACACATTGAATGAATGATCAACTCTATACAATTCATTCACATTAAAATATTTCACATTGAAGAGAAAACATAAAATCATTGAAAGATTATTAAGTCTTAAATATGGTATGAACATATTTATAGTCCTTGAAGACCCTACGTGCATGTTTTTAATGCACCTTTTTTGTGCATGTATGATTCATTCCATGCCCTCAAAACCCTTTATGAATTCGCATTGGGATCATAAGATTTTTCTGCACAACCTCAGCTATCGTAAATATTTATAATATTGGGAACATTTTCATACATTGAAATATTTTGATAATCTATTCCCAAACCATATCGTGAACACTTGTTTCCAAACACCCATCAATCTTGTGCACAACTCCCATTGCCATAAACACTTTCCTCTATATTCTAATTTTTGTATACAAAAAATTGGAGAAAACATGGAAATAGATCCACCTTTAATACTGGTGCCTACTCGAATTGTATGATCGCTTACATTGAGTTATTCAAAATATTCTAAATAATATTAACATCTAACACAATCATTATTCTATTTCAAGACTAGAATATAGATGGTTCCAACAACATCCCCATTTGTGTTAGTTCGAAATCTCTAGATAAATTCAATATGGTACGAACTGATATCAAAACCTCATACTCAAGAACCAGCTCTTCTAACACTTTATGTCTATTTGAGTAATGGAATGTTTACAAAACAATAGTGGATGCTTGACTCGGGTTCTCATATTTTGAAATACTAAAAAACATCCATGTTATTCTCTTACCGTGACATATAAGAATTACATGTCCTAAACAGTTTCCACATAACACTGAATGCTCATCATTCTTCATTCTCACTGACTGCTCGTCATTCTCTATTCTCCATTATCCTATAACCAGAAAAATGTTTCATCCTCCTCCATTATTCCATTTCTTGAAAAACATTTACTCCTCCTCTATCGTACCATTGAATTTATTCATCCCCCCATTAGAAATAAACCAAACGACCAATATCTGAACATTGTAGAGCATAAAAACACACTCCCCATGGATCGTATCTACACCATAATCCTGAATCACATCCAAACAAACAAATTAAAAAATTTTAATTGAAGTGGGGGGAGAGGAATCTCATGAAATCCTCATGCAGTGGGAGGTGGTTAAACACCGAGGTTCAACTGATGCTTCTCAAAAATAGCCAATGCTATGGTATTAGTCTGAATATCATCATCATTCTCATCAGTTACCACATGATCCATTTTAGTCATGACATTTTCATCATTTTCCTTGATGATGTGATATCTAAATTCAATGTGTTTTTTTAGAGATTTCTGAACATGATTCATCATAAGGTAATTTCAGCTCTCCATTTCACATGGAATGACCATTAGTTGTTTCAACTCATCACCAATATAATCCTATTGTTTCTTCATCGATAGTATATGAGTGAAATCATTTATAGAAGATATATGCTCAGATTCAATAGTACTGAGGGAAACACTATCATATTTCATACATAACCATCCCACATGATTCATGCCAATAAATAAGGCTCACCTACTTGTAGAATATCTGTCCACCACATCTCCAACCCAGTCAGCATTTGAAAACCCTAATAGTTCCCCATCTCTTCCAGCTTCAATGTTCAATCCCTAATTTTGTGTTCCTTGAATGTAACTCATGATCATTTTCACTCTATCCAAATGATCTTGTTTTTATTACTCTGAAAATGTGTAGCTAAGAATGTTTACAAGTCAATATCTTTCTGTGTCGATGTCATGTACAAAAATTATACAATTATTCTCTTATACATTGTGGGATCTACATATTTCCCATTCTCATGATTTCCCAGTTTAATTACATCCACAATTAAATTTTCCATTGTCTTGGAGTCATGTAAATTGATCTTCTTTAGAAACTCTAATACATTTTTTAGAAATGAAAGTGCAGTATTTCCATTGAATCACTTGTAACCCTAATAAGTACATGACTTCACGAATTATTGTAATTTCGAATTCTGATTAGATTTTAATGTGAAATTCATCCACTAATAAATTAATGATACTGGTGAGGATAATATTAATAAAATACAACATTAACTCGAACTAATCTTTCTGATATTTCTTTACAATGATATTGTGATCCACTCCTCTTCTTTGGAATTAAATCTTTTTCAGATAAGAATCAATCTGAGAGCACCACAAATGTGGTTCATGATTAAATCCATATAGATATCTATTTATCCCGAAGGACTTAATTTGTAAAATTGTCAAGATGAAAACTGACTGGTTGAACAATTTAATCTTCTTATTCATGAACAATTTTTACGAAAAAAACTTTTTAGATTAATTTCATACAGTTTGTATGCTATCTGAATTTCCATGGAATGAATATTCCTAATTGAATTGAGTGTCCCCATCATAGAAAAAATTTCATCATCATAATCACATTAAATCTATGAATATCCATTACACACTAATCAAACCTATTTTCGGATCCCATTACCATTATCATCAAATTTATTCTTGAAAATCCACATCGCACCAATCAAATTCACAATTTTTGGTCTCTTAACGAGATTTCATTTTTCGTTCTTATTGATATGATCTAACTATTCATTCACAGCATTACTGATGATTCACCCTTTATAGATTCTTCAAATGATGATGGTTCCACAAGTGAATGGAATGAATATTTGGAATTATTCCTCATTCTCCTTATTTGAGTTGGTGTAGTTCAATCCCCAATGATATTGGATTGATCAATTTTTTTTCAATTTATTCTATGATAATTAGTAGAATCCAATCCTACCATGGTTTCATCTTCTAATTTTTCATAAGTGTAAACATCATGATGATACTCTGGAGATTATTCCACCCCATCCTCTTCTTTATTATTTCAATATATTCCATTTTCAAATTCATTCTCACATTTTTTCATATCATTATAATAATTCCAAGAAAATGTTTTGGTTTTATCATCATGTATCTTTACATTATTTCATTTCAAAAATTATCCAGGACTGTTATTGAATAATTTAAATGATTTTATATTCATTGAATATCCAATAAATATTCCATCATATGCTACATAATCATAGTTTCCTTTGGTTAATAATTTGTTTTTTAAAAAATATTTACTTCCGAAAACATAGGAATACTTCAAAGAGGGATTCCTTATATTCCAAAACCGATATGGTGTCTTTATTTCCCCATATAATTCCCTATTTGATTTTTAATATATAACACATATTGTTCATCCTTCTTCCCAAAATGGTGAGAGGTATAATTATAAATTTACATAGTTCTACCCATATTATTTCCATGTTGATTCTATCCCTCAAAAAATCTATTTTTTTGTGGTGTTCTCACAACATCCACTTATTGTTGAATTTCATGTTATTGTGAGTACTTTTTAAACTCAATGGATTTATATTATCCTCTATTGTCAGACCACATAACTATGATTATCCATCTAGTGTCATTCTATGAAATTCAAAGATAATTTTTTATTCAATCACATACTTACCATTTTCTATGTATAACCATCACAGATTACATTCTACTATATTCTTCTATAAATAGGAAAAAGTACATTACTCTAGGAGTTCTGACAAAATTTATTGGGCCACAAATGTCTATATGGTTTAGATCAATAAGATTTGATTCCCTTTTCTTCTTTGGATGATATGAACTAAACACCAACATTCATAGAATGAAATCATCATAGGTCTCCCACCATTCACACTTAAAATATAGAATTTCCATTAAAATATTTAGTTTAGATATCATTTCCTTGTATTTTTATTAATGTTCCCAAAAATTTGATGGAATAACTTGTTTTCTTCTTCAATTGTCATGTTGAAAATGTTTTCATTACTATCAACATTATACAAATTTCTATATGTTATATATCCTTTCATGATAGAATTCTATGCCATTCCCTTTATATTGTAGCCATTTTGATTGAAAGTCACTATAAGTCCAATAACCCATAGTTGAATTACACATTTGAAATTATGGCCTAAACGATCAATGTAAGGAACCTCAGTTTTCTTTATCTCCCCATTGCCCAATTCAGTACTTCCACTACCATTGAGCTTCAAAGAACCATTGTTAATGAATCACACTATTTCATTGACCTTTTTCTTATCATTTATTATTAGGCCTGCATTTCCTGTCATAGGGGTTGAGTACCAACTATCAAGAATCCACATGCATCTATTCTTTTTATCACTAAGAACTACTTTTTCAAGGTTTCATATATCATTTCTCCATTTTTCATTCCATTAAATATTTGAATGAGTGGACGATAGGTTTGGACTTGAATATCTATTTCCCTTAGGCACGAGCTCATCTTATTTATAGTGATCTTCCTAATTAGAAAACCTATATGAAATAGCTCTAATTCTAGGTTGTTGTGTATTAACCGATATCTGAGATTTTTAGAAGGTTATCCTATCATTCCTCTACAAGAAATACATATCTTTATGGCCAAATTTATAATAATTAAATAAATATACATAGAAATTATTTCTTCTATAAGAAGTAGGATATTAATTTGTTTTTATTTTTCAAGCTCATTTTTCTTCCCATGTTTATGTACCCCCTTACCATTTCACAATACAACATGGTACATCCCTGATAGATGTATAATTTAAATTTTATGAGTGAAAATGTATTATCATTTAGATTCCTCATCATGTATCCTTGGAATAAAATATTAGGTACCTATCATCTCTTGATACCTGGGGATAGTTTTCTATTCTTCTTTTATATTGAATTGAGGGTTCTGTTTTTTAGTACATATGGTGACTTTTCAACATAAAAAACTATCAACATTACATTCTTTTTCCAATATTATTTGAACTATTTGTAGTTTCGGCGTCACAACTAGTTCCGCTATTTACCATGAATATAGGTTTTTGATCATTAAAATTCTTTTCAACTCCATAAAAACTACATATAACTATCTGTAGAATTTAATCATAGAAGAATCTTCCAAACACTATTTTGCTGCAATATTCTTCTAAAATTGATTTACTTTCATGTCCACTCCTAAGGGTAAAATTTCTTCTTTATGACCCTCGATAGACATGGATTTATCTTCTAGTCTGGAGGTGAGGTTATTGATGAAATTTTACCATATATAAATTTTCATCATTAGTTAAAATACATATAATATATTTTCAATTTTTGATGAATTAAATTTCATTAATTTTTTCTATTATTCAATATCAGCTTCAAGATGATCAACATATTTTAATGATTCTTTCAAAATTTCTCCACATATTTTTCATATTTTACATTTATTATCAAGATTAATGAAGGAATCATTATGTTTAAACATTAGATCGAAATCAGTGTTTTACTGATTATCTCAAGCTTAATCTCATGAAGGTTCTGTAATTTCAATGGTAGCCATCATTGATGCCTGGATTCAAGATTTATATTCCATTTCTTTGTCCTTAATGTATCCACTAGAATTTTCTTATAATTAACATAAATAATTCTTTATCATTAATATCTTACCATACATGCTGTTTATATTTTTTGAACAACATTTTATGGTGGTTTTTCATGTCTCCAGATTCACTTTCACCATCATTGAACAATCTTGTGCACTGAGAGTCAATGAGAATATATGCCACCACATAAAGAAGCCAGAGGTTTCTTACCTTTGAATATCCATTTTAACATCTTGATATTCTTGGAAATGATAGAAACTATTTCATGTTCCTCATTTGAATCATCAACATTATGTCCTTAAATTTTTATTTTTTCCATGGATTTGAATGCCATTTTCTTATTAACACATGTGGTTGCATATTCTCTCTTTACTATCACTTTATATGCCAATATATTTCTCATTGGATCATCCTGAGAACATTTAGATATATCCCATTCCTCAAGGGCGGAAATATTTGGGTTGTTTAGAGGTGGAATCCTTCTCAATATTTTATTCACAATATTAATTTCCTTGATTTTGTAACCATTTCTTTGTATTACTCCCACTACATCTATGATATTATTGAAGAATGAATCTATATTGTCATCATAATGCATATTTATATCGCCAACCCAATTTTGTTGGACTTTTAGTTTTATATCCCTCACTTTTTTGTGGCCTTTATATATATTGTCCAATTTTTTCCACAAATATTTTTTCTAAGTTATACCTCATTATATTTAGATAATTATGATCAAAAAGTGCCATAGTGGGAACATTCTCCACAATATCATCTAAATCAAGTATAAACCTATTTCTATTACTCTTAGAAATTCATTTTTGATCAGTTACATGAATTCAATGTGATGTTGCAAAAAGAATGTCCATTATAAGAGATCATAGATGAGATTTCATCATATTATGTAATATTTGAATTTTTATTCCATCAAATAGGGGAACTCCAGTGATGTTAAGTAAATTAAATATGATAGAAGTAAAAATACAGATTTAACACCAGCTACATGTCACTCTAATATTACATGAAGGACCCCAAGACACTCTGATGGGGGAGGGGTGAATCATGGTGTCAATTTTTTCTTTTAACATAATGGAGATTGGTCTCATGTTTGTAGGAATTAGTTAAACATGTCAGATGTGAAAGATATAAGGAGAAAATATATTCATCACAGAGATGATAGACCAATTTTTAGTTGGTAAAAAAAATGGAAACTCCAAGGAGAAAACACTGATTTGTTGTCGGTTTTACCAATGTCAACTATTCATTTATAGTTCTGTATTGAAAATGTTTCAATCATAGTCACCATTTTACAGGAACATTATCTTTAAAAGTATGTGGGTATATCTCACTAAATCACTCATATCACTTCAATCGACTCCCCTAAGCTCACTACATTCAGACAAGTCTCTCTATTTTTATTGACTTGAATGTATCTTTCCAATATTGGAATTGTCATCTTTATATTTTCCCATCATGAGACACTATATGAACAATATTCAGAAATCATTCTCTTAGAAGAAATGATCTATCAATCTTTATATCAAAAATTAGTTAGAATATCAACACTAATATTTCTTGTAATATCTTCAAATTGCACAGAAGATCAACCTTTTCACACAAGATTTTATATTTTTCATTCAAGATGACTTTTTCATATACCCTTACTTCCACACAACCATTATCTTTTGCGTAATTACACCACATGGTTCACATGGTCGTTTCAAACTAAATGAACACCCTAGGAACAAGATTACCACTATAGCTACCCGACCTTTTCTTACATTACTATTAAATCATTTCAAAGATTAAAAACATAATATTATTACACATGGAGGATCCAATGGTTTAGTATCTTTGGAAAAAAAGGACCACACATAACAAATACAACATCAACCATAAACATTAATTTAATTTCCTCTTCACTAGCTTCTTATTGGGACTTGTCCTCTCCTTAGTACATGTATCCACCTAAGGATATACATCAAAAGGGGTGAGATAGAATCAAAGTAAAAGGATATATAAGAATAACATAGAATGGGGTGATTATAATCATAACATAGGCAAAAGATCATGAATATGAGAGAAGCATAAATAAAAATGTGAAATGTGGCAATGCATAAAAATGAAACATCATGTATTAGTGGTTAACTACCCCCACATACTTGTGAAACAAGATATCATCTTGTTCACAAATCATTTCACATTTACTCATGATATTCATAACATTACCCAATGCATTGGAGTTCTATATAATTCCAGTAGCACCCGTCACACTTAAACATTCATATTGCGCTATATAATTCCTGCACACCAATCACATCATAACATTATCATTTATCAGGAATGCCAAAATTTAAATATAACATAAATGAACATAAATAACCCATTAAAAGGTATGGTTTTCATCTCACAATAACACATTCATAATCTTTGGGTTCCCAAAATAAATAGAGAACAACATACTTGATACAAGAACCATCAACCTTGAATGAGAGGTAAGAGTTGAGTTCTTAAGAGAAGTGTTCATTCAGAAAACATTTGGATTGACATAAACAACATTTGAAAACATTTATGTCCCAGAAAATGAATGAAAATGATGAAAAAATGATCTTTAAGGAGCGACCATATCAAAAAATGGAGCGAAAGAGGAAGAACCTGAAGGATGAAAGTTGGGTTTGAGAATTTCCCCTTACCTTGTAACCCGAATTCTTCCTTCTATTTAATGTCCTGTATAATGACATTATATTCATTAATTAGAAATCCAGAACCATGTGTACATTAATAGAGTTTATTATGGTTTCATTAGGTCATATTATGTTCCTTTTTATGTCTTAGAGAATTTAGAAACATTGTTCGGGGATTTTCATTTTTATGGTTTTCTTGAGCGGTCCACGTGTATTCTTAAATTGATGTTCAGGTAGATCTTGGGTAAACATTAAAAAATGATATTACATGATATTAATGATATTACTGGAGCTTTAAATATTTTATAATGAATTATATTTGATCAATGTGGGTGAATCTTTATATAAGAATTAAATGATGATTATTTGGGTTAATTTGAGCGGTTTTTGGATCACAACGAGCATGTTTTAACTTTTCACTTATTAATATGGCCATATGTTATTTCTAGAACATAAGATAGTACATAATACATATAACATACTCTTTTTCAACGTTAAACATGGTTTTATGACCATATTTGAAGGAAGAAAAGGAAGCTGGGAGCATGTCGTTTTTGAAGGTGATAAATTAACACCTCATGAACAATGTTCTCTTTAATAAAATAAAAGAAGGAAAGGGTGTGGGTGATATACTTTTCCATTAGAATCATAAAAATAATATATATGTATAATAAGGAAGTCAAAAAAAATTGGATGATTATAGGTGGTTATAGATCATGAAAGAAACTTGAACTTGAATGGAAATTAAAGGAGAAGAGGGAGGGAAATTACCTCTTGAATCTTCCTATAGAGATCCATCTTAAGGAAGCTACGCTTGGTTTTTTTATGAGACCAGAAGCTTTTGGACATGGGGGTGGGGCTAGGAAAGATTTTTGGTCTGAGTTTAGTGAAATATTGAAGCTTGAGAGGTGTGAGTAAATGAGGGTGTGAAGGGTGGCTTTTATATTGGAGGGGAGAGGGGTTTTCTTAATATAAAATTCATTAGTTTATTAATTTCACCTAAGACAATGAATAGTGAGTCATGAAAGACCAAGAATAGTAATTTTATATTTTAATCCCGAACCAAGTGAGCTTACATCATCAGAACATCATCGATGACTCGATTAATACATTATTTAGCATTTATAGTGAATGATCAGATTCTACTATTCATCAAAAATTCAAGTATCTCATAAAAATCCCAAAAATATACCCAAACCATTTTTTGACGTGTAGAATCCAAAAATGATGTCCATTTTTCAAAAATAGTTTCTTAAATATTATTATTCTAATATTTAATTAAAATCATAATTTACTAAAAAACAGTTTTTAATATTAAAACTAATTTTATAGTGCTTCCTAAAATTACATAGGGTCTTATAAAATTATCTAAAAACAATAAGAAATTGATTCAATAATTTTTTAATACATTATATGGAAATATATATTCTTTTAAATTAATTAATTAATTATAATTAATTATTTATGACCTACAGAATACCAAAACGTTAACTTAGATCAAATTGTCAATTTTTAAGATGTCTAAATGTTATTTAATTATTCATAGGTAATGTAACTCTTATGATGTATGATTTACTATTCAGAAGGGTCAAATTACTATTCATAAGGGTATGTTACTATTCATAAGGGTAGGTCAATATTCACTAAAAATTATTTTTGTTTCATTAGACTCCAAAAATCATCTTGAAGACAACCGTGTATGTCAGATTTTCAAAATTCCAAACATAAGAATGAAAAACTTATGTCGATAGTTCACTTATCACATAGTAGTTAATTATTTAGTGATTTCATGTTATTTTATGACATAATTATAAGAATGGAATTTCCATTGAAAAACATTGGGTCGTTACTTTCTTCCCCCCATAAGAAATTTCACCCCCAAAATTTCACTTTACACAAAAAGGTGAGGGTACTTATACTTCATTTCATCATCTGGTTCCCAAGTTTCATCTTCAAACTTATGGTTCCTCAAAAACACTTTGACAAGACATGTTGTCTTGTTGCATAAAACCATATCACTTCGGCCCAGAATCTTTACTGGCTGCTCCTCATAGGAGAGACCATCTTCCAGCTGCACAACCTCTGAGTTTAGTACATGTGAGGGGTCTGGTATGTACTTCCTCACTAGTGATACATGGAACACATCAGGAACATGAGACATATTTGGTGGAAATGAAACCGATAGGCGACAACTCATATGCGGCCAAATATCTCAAAGGGGCAAATATACCTTTGGCCTAGCTTCCCTTTCTTCCGGAATCACATGACTCTCTTCCATGGAGATATTTGAAGAAGACATTATCTCCAATGTCGAACTCCATTTCCCTTCGACGGTTGATAGCATAGCTATTTTTCCAACTCTGAGTAACATTGATGTGCTTCTGAATGACTTGAACCTTCTCTGTTATCTCTTGAACAAGATCGGGTCCAAGAATCATTCTTTCTCCATCATCATCCCAACAGGTTGGAGTTCTACACCGCTTCCCATAAAGAGCTTCATACAGACCCATTTGAATACTCGAGTGGAAGCTATTTTTGAATGAGAACTCAACCAATGGGAGATTCTGATCCCAACCACAATTGAATTTAAGAGAGATGGATCTTATCATATCTTCATGAATTTGAATAGTCCTTTCAGACTAGCCATCAGTTTGGGGGTGATAGGTCGTCCTGAAATTTAATTCAGTATTCAAAGAATGTTGAAGGTTCCTCCAGAACTTAGATGTGAACCGTGGATCATGGTCAGAGACAATTGAGAGTGGAACACAGTGCAGTCTCACCACATCTTTCACATATATATTTTCATGTTGTTCAAGTGAGAGGTCTTCATGAATAGCGATAAAATGGGAAGTCTTGGTGAGTCGGTCAACCACAACCCATATCACATTATTTCCCTTTAACGTCTTCGGGAAGCCTATTACAATGTCCATAGACACATTTTTTCATTTCCACATGGGTATAGGTAATGGCTGCATCATACCTTTGGATTTTTTTCACTCGTCTTTAACTTTCTAACATACCAAGAACCTTGATATATATTCTTTAATCTCCTTCATCCTGTTATCCCCCCAGAAGTGTTCTCGGAGATCACGGTACATCTTGATACTCCCAAGATGGATAGAGAAATTTGAGCTTTGTGCATTTTCCAAAATCTCCTTCTTTGTCACGGTTGATGAAGGTACACAATGTCGGGTTCCAAACTGAATCACACCATCATCACAGATAAGGAACTCTTGTAGCTTCCCTTCCTTTTCTGAATTCACACTCCTTTGTATCTCGACATCATTCCATTGTGATCATTTAATCTTCTCATTGATGGGTGGTTGCGCAATCAATTGGGCATGTTAGGATGTATCCCCTTCCATTAAGATTTCCAAATCCATTTTTTGCATATCCAAGAAGATATGGGTTTTCTCACTCCGCAACATGGATAGAGTAGCATGTTCTTTTATGCATAGAGCATCATCTACCTTGATTACCCTTGCGGGATGATATTGAATACAGAAATAATAATCCTTGATTAGCTATAAACATCTCCATTGATGCATCTTGAGCTCCTTTTGTGTTAATATATACTTTATGCTATTGTGGTCGGTGAATATGTCACAATACTCGCCATAAAGGTCGTGCTGCTATATTTTCAAGGAATAAATCAGGGCTGCTAGGTCTATATCATGCGTCGGGTAGTTCTGCTCATGGATCATCAACTGTCATGAGGTGTAGGATATCACATTATCATTTTGCATTAGTAATCAACCCAAGCCTTTATTTGAAGCATAACTGTATATCACAAATCATTCTCCACTTTTCAGTAGTGTGTGTACATGTGCATTGTGCATCCTTTTCTATAGCTCTTTAAAGAATCCCTCACATTCTTCAGTCTAGACATACTTTACACCTTTCCATGTTAACATAGTTATCAGGTTCACAACCGTGAGAAGTTTCTCACAAAATGTCGGTAGTACACCGCTAATCCAAGAAAACTACGGATTTTTGTGACATTAGAGGGCCTGGGCCATTCCTCAATTGCCTCCGTCATTGAAGGATCCAAAGAAATTCCCTCACTTGTGATCACATGTCCCAATAACATGACTTGATTCATCAAAAAGTCACACTTTCTAAACCTAGCGTACAACTTCTCCATTCTCAATGTCGCCATCACAAGTCAAAGTTGTTCTTTATGTTCCTCCTTTCTCTTGTAGCAGATGAGAATATCATCGATAAACACTACCAAAAATTTATTGAGGTAATGTCTAAAGACTCTAGTCCTAAAATCCATGATGATTTCAAGGGCATTAGTAAGTCCAAAGGGCATCACCAAAAACTCATAGTGCCCATACCTTGAACGGAAGGCAGTCTTCAGAATATCGTCATTCTTCACCTTTACCTGATGATATCCAGAATGAAGATCCACCTTTGAGAAGTATTAAGCTCCTCTTAACTAGTCTAACAAGTCATCAATTCTTGTGAGAGGATAATTTTTCTTTATGGTGATCTTGTTGAGTTCTCGATAATCGATACAAAACTGCATAGTTCCATCCTTCTTCTTCACAATGAGCACTGGCGCACCCCAAGGTGATACACTAGGGCGTATGAACCGTCTGTCCAGATGATATTGCAGCTGCTTCTTCAACTCCTCCAGTTAGATAGGAGCCATCCTATAGAGACATTTTGATATAGGAGTATCTCTAGGTATGAGTTCAATTGAGAACTCTACCTCATGATCTGGGGAAATTTCGGGTAACTCTCCGGGAAATATATCACCATATTCCCTTGTCATGGTCATTTCCTCAAGGTTGGAACTTTACTTCGACTCAACCACTTGGGAGATGTATGCTTCTTCCCAGGGAATAAACACCCACACCATTGAAGGATTTTTCAAAGGAGATTCATGATCTTCCTTTCATTTTTATAGGAGCATGGGATGGTTTGGAATATGAAAAGATATTTCCTTTTCCCAACAGTTGATATGTGTTGTATATAATGAGAGCTAGTCCATTCCCATTATAGCATCGAATTCCACCAAGGGATGTATTATGATATTTTCCAGAAGAATCTTCCCACTTACACCAACGAGAGAAGATTCAAACACTTGGGGTGCAATAATTGCACCACTTGGTGTTTTAGAGATATCTCTACATCAAGGTTTCGGGTCTTCAATTTTATAGTTCTAGAAAACTTGCAAGATATAAAGGAATGTGTTGAACCAGAATCAATTAATAATTTTTCCATTATTGAGTGAATAGGAAGTGTACCGTGTACGAATTCATTATCATGCTCCACCTCTATAGTAGTGATGGCATAAGACTTCCCTTTTTTCCTTTGGCGTTGGTGGTTGCTAGCGCTGATTACCCTAAAGAGCTTGATGTTTAGTGCACTGGTGTGCATAGTTCACTAGCTCCCTACAGTTGTAGCATTGAACTATGATTGGTTCTCTCCATTCATCGGCTACAATCTCCTTCCTTTTCGTGTCTTTTCTACACTCTTGAGCATAGTGTCCTTTGTTCCCACACTTGAAGCATTTCCTTATCCCTTTGAGGCAGTTCCCATTGTGCAACTTCCCACATTTTTGGCATGTTTGTTGTTGATTTTTCTTCCCACCTTTTTCAATAGTTCCACCAGCTTGAAATACCATCATTTGTTTCTTACTCCCATAGCCATGGGACCATTCTCCAAACTCCATCTCCACTTTGAGAGAACACAAAAAAACTTCTTCATAACTCCCAAATTATGGAATTGCATGAGCCTTTTGAAGGTGTGGTTTTAATCCACTAAATAATATATCAATTTTTTTATCATTGTTGATAACAAAACCCGAATCATACCTTTCTATCCTTGTGAAATTCGATTTATAAATTGTGACAGAATCTCTTTCTTTTTTCTTGAGTTCTATGAATTATATCTCCATATTCGTGCAAAGAGTTAGTGGGATGTACTTATTAAGAAAAATTATCTTAAAATCTTCCTATTTCATTTCTTCAATTTCCTCCCTTGTCTTGGTGTTCTTAATCAAATCCCACCATTTATCGGCTTCTCCATCTAGACGATAAATAGATAGAGTCACCTTATCCATCTCAGAATAGTGAAGAACAGAAAAGATCTTCACCAGGGAGTTGACCCATTGTTCCGCAACTAGTGGATTGGAAGATCCACTAAACTTCAGTGGTCGTTGTCGCATAAAACATTCGATTTCTGGTTGCTCCCTATTTAGTGAAGGAGGACATTCCCCATTATTATGGTTATTGTTAATAACCTGAGATAATTGGGTAAGCATTTACATGAAGTTTGGAACTCCACCTCCCAAATCATTGGGGATGTTGTTTGAGAAATCGTTTCATTGGACCTTGCTTGAGTTGTTGGCCTAATTTCTCCTGGTTCCCACCATTTTATAAAATAGAAAAGGTTAGAACAAAACATTAGTAAATAAGAAATGAATAACTTATTCATTTAAACAATTTATACAAAAAACATAACATATGGGATCCCTAAGTAAATATTCATGTGTTCATTTTTGTACTTAGTGTCATGCTAGCGGTTTTCATTAGGGCCCACTAATCCTAATTCCCAAATTAACTAAACCATTCCTATGATACCAACTATAGTGACCCGGCCTTTTATTACATTACAATTAAATCATTTCAAATATAAAAAACATAATATTATTACACATATATGATCAAATGCTTTAGTATCTTGGGAAAACTAGGACCACACATAACAAATACAACATCAACCATAAACATTTATTTAATTTCTTTTTCCCTAGCTTCATAGTGGCACGTGTCCTCTCCTTAGTACACTTAGCAACCTGAGGATATACATAAAAAGGGGTGAGATAAAATCCCAGTAAAGGGATAGATAAGAATAACATAGCATGGGATGAGTATAATAATCACATAGGCAATAGATCAAGAACATGAGAGGAGCATAAATAAAAGACTTGAAATGTGACAAAGCAAAAAAATGAAACATCATGTCTTAGTGGTTAAATACCATACATACTTTTGAACCATGATATAATATTGTTCACACATCATTTCACATTTACTAATGATATTAATAACATTACCCAATGCATTGGAGCGCAATATAATTCTGGGCGCACCCGTCACATTTAAACATTCATATTGCGCTATATAATTACGGGCGAACCCTTCACATCATAAAATTAACATTTATAATGCATGCCACAATGAACATATAACATAAATGAACATAACTAACCCATGAAAAGGAATGGGTTTCATCTCATCATAACACATTCATAAACATTGGATTCCCAAAAGAAAGATAAAACAACATCCTTGATACCAGAATCATCGACCTTGAATGAGAGGTAAGAGTTGAGTTCTTAAGAGAAGAGTTCTTTCAGAAAACATTTGTATTGAAATAAAAATCATTAGAAAAAATTTATATCCCATAAATGGAAACAAAATGATGAAAAATGATCTTTATGGAGCGACCATATCAAAAATGGAGTGAAAGTGGTAGAACCCGAAGGATGAGAGTTGGGTTCGAGAATTTCCCCTCACCTTGTACCCGAATGCATAATTCTCTTTAATGTCCTGTATAATGACATTATATTCATTAATTATAAATCCAGAACCATGTGAAAATTAATAGGGTTCAATCTAGTTTCATTATGTCGTATTATGTTCCATTTTATGTCTTAGAGAGGTTAAAAACATTGTTCATGGATGTTCATTTTTTATGGTTTTCTTGAGTGGTCCACATGTATTCTTAAATTGAAGATTGGGTAGATCAAGGGTAAACATCCAGAAATGATATTAAATGTTATATGTGGTATTAAAAGAGAATTAATGATTTTATAATGAATTATATTAGATCCATGTGGGTGAATATTTAGATAAGAACTAAATGATGATTATTTGGGTTAATTTGAGTGGTTTTTGGATCACAACGAACTTGTTTTAACTTTTCACTTATTAATATAGCCATAGGTTATTTCCAGAACCTAAAATAGAGAATAATACACATAAAATATTCTGGTTCCACCATAAAAATGGTTTCATGACCATATTTTAATGTAGAAATGGAAGAAGAGAGCATGTCATTTTTGAAGGTGATAAATTAACACCTCAAGAACAACGTTCTCTTCAATAAAATAAAAGGAAGAGGGAAAGGGTGTGGGTGATATAATATCCCATACAAATAATATAATTAATATATATGTATAATATGGGAGTTACAAAACAATTTTGATGAATATAGGTGGGGATAGATCAAGAAAGGAACTTGAACTTGAATGGAAATTAAAGGAGTAGAGGTAGGGAAATTACCTCTTGAATCTTCCTCTTGAGATCCTCCTTAAGGAAGCTAGGATTGTTTTTTTATTATACCAGTATCTTTTTCACATTGGGGATGGGCTGGGGATGATTTTTTGGCAGCGTTTAGTGATGGATTGAATCTTGAGAGGTGTGAGTAAATGAGGGTGTGAAGGGTGGCTTTTATAGTGGAGGGGAGAGGGGTTTACTTAATATAAAATTCATTAGATTATTAATTTCACCAAAGAAAAGGAATAGTGACTCTTTAATGACCAAGAATAGTAATTTTATAATGTAATCCCGAACCATGTGGGCTTACATCAGCATAACATTATCGATGACTCAATTAGTACATTCTTTGGCATTTATTCTGAATTTTCGGATTCTATTATTCATCAAAATTTCATGTATCGCAGAAAAATCCCAAAAATTTACCCCAAATATTTTTCGACGTGTTGAATCCAAAAAATATTCCCATTTTTCATAAATAATTTTATAAATACTGTTAATTTTATATTTAATTAAAATCCTAATTTACTAAAAAACACTTTTTAAGATTAAAACTGATTTTATAGTGCTTCCCAAAATTACGTAGGGTTTTATAAAATTATCTAAAAACTATAAGACATTGATTAAATAATTTATGAATACATTATATGGAAATAAATATTCTTTTAAATTAATTAATTATTTATAAATAATTATTTATGACCTAGAAAATACGAAAACCTTTACCAAGGTCAAATTGTCACTTTCTATGATGTTTAAATTTTATTTAATTATTCATAGATAATGTAACACTTATGTCAGACGATTTACTATTCATAAGGGTAATATTAATATATATAAGGGTATGTTTATATTCATAAGGGTAGGTCACTATTCACTAAAAATTATTTTTGTTTCATTAGACTCCAAAAAATCATCTTGAACACAACCGTGTATGTCAGATTTTCATAATTCCAAACATAGGTGTTACAAACGTTTGTTGATAGGCCACTTATCAGTTATTAGTTCATTATGTTGTGATTCCACATTATTTTATGACATAATTATATGAATGGAATTTCCATTGAAAAACCTTGGGTCATTACAACCTCTCTCTAATTTATTCACACGCAAACCATTAAGGTGGAAGAGAGACCAGATTATTGTTGGAAAATTATTAAGCCTTCCATGGGGTTAGTCTTTTATTTATAGGCCTCAAAGACCCAAAATAAAAGTCTTTGATGTGTCATTGTTGATGTGTGTAATATTAATTTTGAGTTCTAAAATAACTCATTTGACATTAAATTGGGCATGTAAGATTTTTCTACAGAACCTCATCTTTTGCAAACATTTTAAATATTTCATGTAATTTTTTTCCTATTAATATTTAGATTCATTGATACCAAATCAATCCATGGACGCATGTTTCCAAACACCCTTCAATCATACCTACAAAAACAAACCGTATTCTATTTCTGCAATAGAACAACCATGGTTCCAACACTTCCTCCCAATTTTCAAGTATGATTCATCTTTATTAGTAAGATATGGGGTCTTGGGAATGGATTATTATAGCTAATGGAATTGGAGATTGAGTAAAAAAATATGAAACAATTTTATTTACAAAACTCAAGCATATGAATATATATATATACATATAAATATGTACATATAATATTTATATATAAATATATGTTAGTGTGGATTATTAAGTCGAAATATTTTTATATATATTCAAATATATATAATAGAGTATTAATATATATATATATCAATATATATATATATAAACACACACACACAAATATTATATAAATATTATATAAATATAATTATTATATATATGGACACAAATATTTATTTAAATATATATATATATATTTCATAAAATTTAGTAGAAAATAAGAATAAGTAGTGGTAATGGGGTTTGGTTTACACATGGTGGTCCCATGTTCGAATCTAGGAACAGTCATGTGAGGAATGATGAGAGTAGAATTCAATTTCTAATAGGGAGTAACACTAATAAAGGGGATTTGAAGAGCATCTCTAATGATCTGTAGTCAAAATTGGTGAATGATGTATAAGAAATGTGGGTGAAATAATTTACAAAGGGGGGATGGTTTGAAATAAATACCAAAATATTTGACAATTATATTATTTTATTAGGGATTTTTTTGGAATTGATAAGGTCACCTTTTATCAGTGAAAAAATGCACAGATAATGAGATCCATTGTAAATGATTATTTATCACCTATAAATGTGACCATCTTATAATGATTAACTCCACATTAGTGATAAAAAATAGATGAATGAATTTCTTTTCTAGAATATTTAAAAGATGGATCCGTATTGGCAGTGCATCATTGACCACTACTAGGCTTGAAAAGAATGTTTATAGTGGACACAAAGATCGTCAATAACATATGGATGTGATGGTGAAATGGAATGGGTATCTGATATTCATTATAGAGTTTAGTGATCCCCCATAATCATGGGGAATGGTTCTAGTATATTCAGTAGTTTCTTTGGTACTACCTTGGTTCATTTAATGCATCGTTCTACTATACAATAGATAAAATAGATAACCCCCCCACTATTATGGTGTTTTTTTAACTATAGAGTTTGGTACTCCATCATTTGATTTGATTTCCTCAATGAGATATGGGGCCGCTATCATGGTTTATATCTCCCTCGACCATCAGACATATGTTGGTGAGAAGTGAGACCCTTAATATATATTTTTTTAGGGGAAATTAGTTCTCATATGGTTCAGTAGTTATAGAATATTTGGTTTTGTACTCCATAGAATAATGTGAGTAGATCAGTGGGGTATGGGTCCCACACATTTGTTTAGGGTAATAAAATAGAAAATAGGAAGGCTAAGTGGACTAAAAAAATTGATAATTATAACCCCATAAACACTCTATATTAACCCTTGGGTTTTGACTTAAAATGGGTTATTGAATTTATGCTTTGTAGGAAATTCAGTACAATGTGATTAATAAGATTATTGTGTGCTAGAAATCCATTATGAAGATGATCTATATTGAATATGAATTCAATATGTTCCTATAAATAACATTTATAGAAAATATATTGTTCTTTCATAACATTATATTTAACATCTTGTCTCAGGTATTACGTAAATTTTTTTTTTCATATTTCCAATATTATTTTTTGGGTTTCATATTATATATGGTTACACTAACCCCGTTATAGGATTTATGACCAAACATATTGTGTTTGTGGGGATGATTCATTGTCTAGAACCACAATCTAATATGGGTTGTGTGAGTATTAAATATTTTTTATAATTTGTGGAAGGATATGGTGGTATATGTTCTATAAGGATAGTAACCCATCTTATTGGGGAATTCATTTTAGTAGTCTGTAGTATAGTTATAAATCCATGGAATTCAAAGATGATATCAATTATATGTTCAGAGTTCCATAAGAGAATCAAGGTATATTTTTCACTCTTCTATAATCATTTTCATGGCTGATGGAGGAGATTTTTCTGAAATTTACATCGATTTTGTTTGTTTTACTGAGGGTGGGTGACATGAATTTCCTTCGAAAGAATTACTAAGGTCCTACACATCTTTTAGAATAATTTATACACATATATGAAATATTGAACACAATATTTATTATGAATTGATTTTCATGGGTATTTGACTTGAGGAATTCATCTATTAGTGATGTATAAATATTATATGGGTGGATAATGGTACTTCTATCAGTTTTATCATTGGACCTGAGAGGGTATAATTTGATCTATGGTAACCAAATGTCATACCAAACCATGGTTGAATAGTTCGAATCAAGTATTTGGTTTCATGGTGTGGTGAATCTGGGTACACATTGAAGGATGTTTCTCAGTTTTTCGAGATATTGGGTAACATGATTTCTAACAGGTGCATCATGTGTTTTTAGGATGATAGAGAAGGGTTATCTTGATATTTTATTTCTAACCTCTTTAGATTATGTCAAAATAGGTAATATTAAATATATAGTTTTTTTAAGTAGAGGATCATGATATTTATGTACTTCTATGATGTTTTTTAGCTATCTTTCATAAAGTGTGACCAAAACATGATCATGTTATCAGTGGTGGTCGATTGAAAATTTCAAATACAATGGATTGAATATTCATACTAATGTTGTAGGGAATATTAAACATGCATATTTATTATTTGTTATGCTAATTTTTTTTGATTTTTCTATATTTTCAATGTCAAGTGATGATGGTTTGATGAATCCAGACATAAAGTGAAAGATAATATCCATGATGAACTTTTATGAGTTCTCATGGATGTATTCTAATATAAAGTTTACAAAATAAAATTCATTCTTCTGTGAAATTATATTTTTTTCATTAAATTTAGGGAGCATGATACAACTAGATGGGGTGTAATTTCTAATGAGACATGACCTTGTAAATATTGTTGTTTTAATGTTTTTCTCCTTGCCCTGAGGGTGGGTGATCAATGTATCAACGATTATTCTGTATGATTTCATATAGATATTATTTTTGAGTAATTTCTTTCTTATGTCAAATCATTATCCCATTTCAATCTTGGTTCGATTGTGTTAGTGGATAAGCTACTACTTGTTGAGGAAATCCTCCAGGTGGATGTGTTTGGGTAATAGATTCATATCTATGAGCCTACATCCCAGAATCGATTAGAGAATATACTACTACATATGGACAATGTGAAAGAAATAATGAGTGGTTTTTCATATGATGTCATTCCATGGGGTTTTGGTAATGAATAAGTAATTATTTATGTTCAGGGGAAAATGATTAATGGTGGGTAAGATATAGATTACCTTATTTTCCTAAAATGAGAAATAAACCTATTCTTTTGTTTCAAATAACTATGTTCTCTAAAGATAAAATTCAAAAATGTATCCTAGAAATTTACATCAATTATGTTTATCATTTCATTGATCTTAGAATGTGGTTCTTATCCTAGGGATGAATTTTTATATAATTCAAACTAATTTAATTTTTAAGGATTGTTTAATATTTATTAAATAAATATATATATACTCTTATGGATATTGATATTGATGTTTCATTAATAGAATATATAATGATAATTCTAGTATAAAAGATGTCTCTATAAGGAATGGTTATTCCTTGGAAAGAATTATTTTTGTTCAAGTTTGTGTCCATGGATTGGGCATGTAGGAGGACATAGGAATCCAAGTTTGACATAACTTCTGATTTCAAAATTAATATATTGGAACTCATAAAGGGTCGTTGATTTTGTATTTAAATGGTAAATTGTATGGAGGGTAGGAACAAGATATATTCTTGGTGGAACTGATTATGGATAATGAATCAAGGATCAAGATTTGACGTGGATAAAGTGTGGACTCATGTATCACCAATGAGGTTTCCATACAATTATTATTTATTCTCTATGAGGAAGTGATTTATTTTATATTTTTCCGTTTCCTCCACATTATCTCATTCAAATTTAATGATTTATTGTTTATTAAAAAAATAACCCTATATTCCATGATGTCACATGTTCATTTATAAGTTATATATATTATCATTAACCCATTGAAATATTTGTTTGTATATTTACCACGATAAGTCAAATCATGGAAATTTAAACATCATAATGATCATTTTCAATAGTTATTGAACCTCATTTCATTCGATGATGAACATGTCACAGGAAACTCATTGGGTGTCTAGGATCACATCACACATGATGAACATTATCACCTCATATGTATTGTTTCTCATAATATATAAACACTGCTAGACTTCACAATAGTCAATGGTTTGATGATGATCATTAGAATAAATGTAATGGATATAAAAGTATGGGGTAAATAATCATATTTAGTTAGTCATTGATGAATATGTTTCATTAGATCAACATAGTGATTGTTTTTTGTGAAGGATGTTCCCTGGGGGAATACTAAGGTTGGTCTCTATGGAATTATGCACTATAAAACACTGGATGGGAGGTGTTGGTGCCATAGAATGGTGAAAAAAATTAAGGGTGTATACTTGGGAACATATAGTAATGGTGGTGGTGTAAATCATGATGGCCTATTGTTTGTATATTTGAGATTTTCGATCACATAATATTTAGGGTTCAATACACACATATGTATAATTTATCATATAGTTATATGGTTTTTAGATGGAGAAAAATATAAAACAATATATAGTTCATTGGTAGGAATCAGGGAGGATTTTTGACTCAATGATTTTTGGTAGGATTGGTTTTAGGGTATTCATTTTTTAAGGAAGATATTTTTGACATGAAAGGTTAGAATATTTTTACACTTCAAACTCTAGGTAATGAACTATCATGGGTTAGCCCCAAACCTGAAACCTGACAAGATCAACAACATACCTGAAGAGAGTTTTATGTACCCATGGGCTACAGAATATCACACCAGAGTCAAACAACAAAAATATGGAATTAATTTTCTAATCCTAAAGCATATAACATGACATATATTTACATAGAAAAGTTAAATGGGGGAAGATAATACTAGAAATTATATTCCATAATAGAAGAAAGATTGAAAAAACATATAACCTAATTAGTTTGAAAAATATCAAATTACAATTCCAACATCAAATGAAAAAAAAAGAGAAATTAACTACTATATGTGATAGTGTGGGAAAACTACCACCATCTCACATTGAATTACCTAAATGCAACAGAAAAAAATCTCACCTTATAACTATGGAACCATAAAATTTACCACCTCAATAGGCATAACTTGTTTTATACACCACTGATGGGGTGTGTCGGTTTGATCGAAATATGCTTAGTCAGATATCACTCTTGTTTACCATAATAATTTTCTATCTAAAAATCAAAACATTCCAAATATTAAGGAAAATAAGGCATGATAAACAATTAAATAGTGATTATTTCAAAATCATGGTAAATCATCTCCCGTTTTTTCATAGTTCTAAATAATATTGGTAACAAAAATTAATGCATATCAAATAT
Source organism: Viscum album (assembly GCA_963277665.1). NCBI lineage: Eukaryota > Viridiplantae > Streptophyta > Magnoliopsida > Santalales > Viscaceae > Viscum > Viscum album. The sequence continues at coordinate 301,323,551 of OY728126.1, forward strand.
ATCAAATATGGTAAACAAAGCTAGAATGTAAAAATAAATGCATAAGTAATATCATTCCAATGATAATTGTATGAATTTATAGATAGAACCTGAATACCAATTAAAATAAAATCACACTCATAAAGTACCTAGACATATGCATAAAATCAGGAGAGTAGAAGAACACCTTATAATTTGAACCCCCAACAGTTTCTATCAAGTACATAGAACAATAATCCTAGGGAGAAGAGGAACACGGCATGAGTGAACCCCATGATTGTATCATATGAAGAGGAATATTACTAAACCTTCCACCTAAGTACCTAAGGCTATCCATGTGATACATATTCTAAATTATTTCATCAAAAGAACTATTTGAAAACCATTTCAATAAACCATTTCACAATAAATTATTAATGCCTTCTATTTTACCATAAAAAGTGGAAAAACATCTTTTCTAAAAACCCATATTCAAACAAACACACAAAATTCAATCAATTTATCCATTTAATTTATAAATCAATTTATGAGACTATATCATTGTAGTTCCAACAACATAATATAGAGACATAACCACATACCACAATCATGGGTCACACACACTCACAATGGGATCCACCAAAATAGAAATAATTTACGAAATTCAGTTGAGGCCTTAATATTGATTCCAAAATCACATACTAAATCAATCAACAAAAAATCTTGGTGAGGAAAATAAAACCACAAATACATAAAATAAGACATACACAATACCCAAAAAACATGAGGGTCATCCTCCAGGAGGGGATCACACAATGGATCTAGAAGAAGAAAAAAGAATAAATGTCTCTAGAGGGTCAAGGGATATAAATATCATAGATCCATGGATCTACCATTATCAAGTGAAATAATGAAGCAGAATAGATTTTCAATAGGAAGAATCAATGTTTCCTCCTTGATGATCAAAAATTGAAAAAAATGATTTAGAAGGAGAGGGCATACCCCAAATAATTCATAGAATTAATTTAGGGTTCAATATAGAAGATCCTACATGGATAAAAAATACATAGGATATTCACAATGGTTTAACATAGTTGTGTGATATATTAAATATGGAAACCACACATTTATGGAGTTTAACCTCGTAAAATAAGTATACTGGAAAACAAAAGTATCCATGATTTAAATATCATATGTCGATATTATGAAATTAGATATGGCCTTATGATGAAAATATAATTTAGAAAATAAAAGTGGATTTCATCTTTAAAGATAATAATTAGGAATACTGTATTTTTCTTCTGCATAGTAGTAACAATAACCGTAATCCAAAAATTTTCAGCATAAATATCTCTAGCAAGAACAAATAAATACAAACCGGTATAGAAAACAACCAATTTTTTTTGAAAGATTATGAATCCTTTGTAAAATTCATACCATGTCTCCAATAAATCATAAAAACATACAATCCTAAGAATATGGTTATTTTCCAAAAAAACACTCCCAGTCCTCAAATGGCCAATACACACCAATTGAAAAATTGAAAAAATGACTGATAAGATGTATCTGAAAGAAGGAAATAATGGGTTACTATATTCCCACCATACCAATTTACATCCTTAGGATATCATGTAGATAACGGTATCTCTAGAATGAAGTGGGGCCAAAACACAATTACTAACATTTCAACATCAAAAGTGTCAATTGATTCTAATCATTATCTCTATCACAATCTTATGAATGAAATATAAATACAATGTAAAATTCTAAACAATGAATAAATAATTTCAATTGGCTTATATACATTGAATCATCTAGATCAAACTATATGTATTCCTAGCTTAAAATAATAGAGTTCATAAGATGTTACTTCCAAGGAGGATATAAATAGAAAAATGATGAATTATTATAAACTAATCCAATAATGAAGAATGATATGAAACTCGTACAATCCTCTCAATGAAATAATAAATATTAAAATATCTTGAAGACACCATTCCCTATTTTACAAGTTGATGGTTACCTAATTGGGGATACAACCATAATAAAACAAGACCAGTAATTTAAAATTCCATTAAAATAAATCAAAAATCTGTATAAAATTTATTATATCTCTAAGATGTAATCAGACACAAATTTATATCCACAATCTTAACCAACATATCCTAAATGATACTTTGTCGCATAAGAGAGAAATTTACGACATATGCTCAATAATAAGGTGAAACATACATGTGACAATACAAATCTTCAAAGGGGGGGATTCAAATCGATGGATTCTAATTATAGTTAAAATAAAAATCAGGCATAACAAAAATTTTCTACCATGATCCAACAAAATTGAAGACATAGGAATTGAGTATATTCTACATGATCTTAATAGCCTGTCCATTCAAAGCATATATCTATTGATATTCAGTTGTACTAAACCAAAAATGAGTCCCCATTACCTTATAGAGACAATTATATAATAGTGAAGTAATCCAAGGATCCCTGCCCTATCAATGATAGAGAGAACCCATCCTGATATTATAACCTTCTACTCGTATAGACTACCCAGATCATCAAAATTAATGGTGTCACATATTGAAATAACATTCGTTGATTTTATCTACTAATAAATTACCATTAAAATATAATTCATCACTCAGGGAGTCTATTGTAATCCAACAAAAAGAATATTTACACCTCATTCCATTTAAAAACCATCATTGTATTAGCATGGAGAAAAACAGAAGTATTCAAATGATCCACCTTTGCATTTTGGCAGGGGTAAAAATGGGACACAATGTCTGCAATGTCACACTTCATACTCAGCAACTAGAATCAACATATAATGGAATAATACATCATTATAATGAATGGATATGTAGACATATATAAACAATTAATTTCAAACAAAAATAGACTACTACTAATTCGGGGGTTAAAAAATTATCCCCAAGGTATCGAATAACATCTATAGTGAGAGGCCAACCCGAAATGAACTCTATATTATAAAGGGTTTCTTGAATTACATTGAAAACATCATACATCTTATGTTACTATAGAACGTACTCAATGAGAGGCGATGAAAAAAATAATTTTTAGAACCATACCTAAAACAACCTCATTTGAATCCAGACAGAGATGAGTGAAGATTCAAAAATTGTTATACTCTTCTATAAATATAAAAAAACGTGATATGGAAAATTCATGTAAATAGATTCTACAAGATATTCCCCTTCCCTAAGTTCTTAGGAAATGTCAAATTATAGTATGAAAAAATTAAAAACCCCACCATATCTATCTGATATTCAACTCATTTTTAGAAAAAAAATATAACAATGATAGTTATTATTTGGAATTTCATTGAACATCTCAACCAAGAGAGAGTTCTACCAATATTTAAGCACATGCATAGCTATGGATAGCTCAAAATAATGAGAGGGGTAATTAAATTTAATCATATTATTTTTTTGAGATCCATAAACCATATAATGATTTCCCCTAATTATCACCTATCCCAAACTATCACCATAAGCATAATAGTATACAACATACACCTTTCTAAGATCAGTTATGATTAGAATATGAGCATATTCTAGAATCGGTTCCAATTCATCAATTGAATTCTGACATATTTCATCTCATGTGAATTTCAATCCATTCCTCAAAAGAGAATATAATGGTGATTCCATCATTAAAACTCATTTTTGAACCACTGTAACAACCCTATTATTTAAGATATATTTGTTTCTTTGAGTTATAGTTTTTTTATATTATAAAATATTATACACATAAAACACCTATAGAAACCAAAAATGTTATTTCATTATGGAAACTAATTGTATTAGTCAACTTATATGCCTTAAAAATGCCAAATATTACAAGGTTTTATGAAATATAAAAAAATAGTAATATATAGTTTTTCTCATTTTTCTAGAATTATCACCCCCACGAACAACCATATGGAAAAGAAGAAAGATATTGTTAAACCAACAAAAATTACGGAAAATTTAAATATATAACCCAGAGAGTAATTGAGATTAATAATAAATCATTTGATTTAGAGGTGTTTATAGGAGGTAATGTGATTGTTGGAAGAGTAATGTGACTGTTGGAATAATAACGTAGCCGTTATGAATATTTACTTGACCATTGTGAGTATTAAGTTTACTCAAAACAAATAATTATAATATGAATAATATTTATACTGATTAATTTATTTAAATTTATATATTATAATTACAACAATTAAATATCATGATTAATAAATTTTTAAAAATATCAACATTTATAACAAACAGTATTTGAATGTATTTTGTAAAAATAATAATTTTTATATTAAAAAATAAAAATGAATATTCTAGAAATATTTTTTAAAAAAATTATTTACATTTTTTAAAATATAACATAAATTTTTTAATGGATTATAATTCGGTAATTTTCTAAATTACATATATTTCTATGTGAATAGTAGAAATACAGTTTTTCTCATAACCGGTCTATCATAAATTACATCATTCATGTTATAATAATGATATAATAATTTATATTACCTAAGGATCCTAAAAAATATATTTAATATAATTAACTTGTCAATAATATATGATAAATTTCATTTGAAATTCTGAAAATAATATTCCATATTCTAAAGCAACAAATCATCCCTTAAAATAAGAATTTCTCTTTACTTCAACATTACGTGTGATAAATGAATGAATTAAAATTTTCAAGGGTTTAAAATTCATAATACCATATTTTTGATATTTTTATATTATTTATATTTTCATAAATTCAATTTTATAACATTTAACGTTTTCTTATTATTTTATCCGTCATTTAAATTTAAAAATACCCTTCTCTTCAAATATAACTAGAACCTCTCCACAGACATGGAGAATCGCTCCTCCCACCATTTAAAAATGGAAAATAACAAAAAAAATGTGTCACCATTAAGACTATTATAATTTTTAGTGTTATTATAGATTAATAAAACTCCAATCATCAATGGATTCTAGTGTCGTGTAAGGGATGTAACCCCAACAAGATTGTGTGTTTTAATCATTAATGCTTTATTTTTTCCTCTTATTATCCTATATTTATCTACCCTAAAAAAACCAAATAATATAAGATTAATAAAAAATTGGTTTAATATTATAATTTGGATGTTAATCTACTATATTATTAATATTTGTAGGTATGTATATTTTATAACTCTCTTTATACACTTTAAAAAATTGTTCTTAATCATGGTTTTTTAACTGCCATTGAGAACATTTCAAAATTATTTAATTATTACCAACCTTATTGTTGTTTGAAATAAATTATTTATGATATATAAATTTATAAGTATATATATTTTATGATTCTATAATTTATTCTCCTTATATATATATTACATAAATATAAATTGCGATAGCAAAGTGAAAAAAACATAATGGAAAACATGATATCAAAACACATCAACATCAATAATAGAGATTTATAGTATATTCATTATAATTAAAAAATATTATATTAAATTAACATAGTTAAATTATATTTGATATTTTTACTAAATTTATGTTTATTATTCACGAGGTGTCAATGTGACAAACTAATTATGAATTTAATGTAAGAGGATTCTCTAACCAAAATCCCTTTTTTGGGATATCTGTCTGTGAATTTTATTTTAGTATGGATTTTACAATAATTTTTATTAAATAACATTTCCATATGAATCTCTATTAATTTATAGATACACATTTACCCCCCATTTTTATTTATCCAAATATAAATATTTTCCCAAAGGAATTTTCATTCCAAAAAATATATTTCACTCATTTTGAGTTGTATCTTATTTACATTAGAATTATTATGTTTATTACAATTATATTTTTTCATTATTCATTTTATAACCCCATGTTTATTTATGAAATTTTTCTTGATGAAAACATTTTTAAACTAATTTCATTCAATGTGTTATTTAATGACAATGATTTTCAAATATTCTATGTGGAATGCATTATTATGTAAATATTGTGATGTTATCGGTGGTCCTAGAATCATATAACCCTCCAATGCCTTTTTAATGTGACTTATCTCATTATATAATGTATATTATGAATAAAAGTGACTCTCAGTTTGTTAATGATAATGATGTTATCATTATTTAAGCATGTTCTGCTTGAACGTGATGTTAATATTTTTTATAACAATGATAGATATTTAACCACTATTACATGTTGTTTAACATTTATACATGTCCACATTCCATGTATTAATTATATATATCCCTAATAATGTTAATATGTTCTTATGATTATTATATTATGATGCTTATTATGATCACCCATGTATTATGGATTCATTTCCATAATTTCCCTCATTTTAGGACTTGGAGATCACCCATATTATTGTCTTATATCCTCTGGTGAATATATGTATTAAGTAAAACCTGGGATTTTAGGGGGATAAATAAGAAAAATTAAGGAAAAATTTTAACTTTTATAATATTCTATTAATGTAAGAGGTTAATTTTCACAAGACACTAACCCTTCAGATATATGATTGTAACGGTATTATGTTTTTTTATCTATTAAATGATATAATAGTAAGGTAAATAAATTATGATCATAATATTTGGTAGCATACTGATGAATTAGTTAATTATTTATTTGAATTAGAAAATCATACTAAAAACCCAAACTACTTGTCTTTCTGTTTGTAGAACATCCGAGAATAATAGTTGTATAAAAAATCCAAAGCATAGGTGTCCCATATGATATGAATTTACTAATTGTTGTGTTAAATTATAAATTATTTACTCATACATTTTCAATTTTTTTTTCAAACAATTCTATTATAGAAAATGGTTGGAGCTAGGAGAAACTTGGAAAGTAGTACATATGATGGAAAATTGATTGATTTTCTAAAAAACATCCCCAATTAAATGGGACGTGGAGTTTAAAACATTTTGGGGATAGTTACCATGTTGTCTAAGGATATAAAAAATTGCCTAAACAATGTCATATTTCTTCCTTCACGCAAGAAGTAATGACTAGATATTGATTCCATTATGAACAAACATATACCGATGCTTTTTATAAATTCTGGCCCTCCAGTAAGGGAACAATAGGTTAACTAAATGAATAAGAAATTTTGTATGATCCTCATTTTGGTGATTGACAAGATACTCTGACCATTTATCATTTATTTGTATAATCATATCAATGGTGCGAAATAACCAAAAATACCTAACTGATGGATGAAATAGAATAGATAGAGTTGGTAGTCATTAAGAATATAATTATAAATAAGTATTTCCCCTAATCTCTATGAACAATTTTGGGGAAATAATTCATTGATTTGGGGGGAAAAGGTGAATCTATCATGACATATGATGAAAACCTCACAAGTGTTTCGATATGAACCCTGTGTTTCATTATCTCTAAGGATGGAAATTTACAAGGATTTTTTATTGGATGAAATCCACACCATGGAAATGATAAATCTATTCAATTCATCGGTAATTAAAAATAAGTAGTTATATGTTCTCTCAATGTAGAGATATAATTTGGTGAATGGAACAATGGATTTGAAGATATGAATAGAAGAATATTGTTTCAATAAATTGGGTAAAATGACAAAGGATTAATTTTAATCCAACTAGACATATATAGAAATTTTGGGAAGATAAATTAGGGTAATTGCATCAAAGGGACAAAACATTTATATAACTATATCAGAGACAACTACCAATCTCAGGAATTTCAAAAAGTAATAATGAAGTTTGGTAACATGATGGAGGAAATAAAAGAACCACCAAATTCACAACCCATGGTTCAATGTTTCATCTATAGGGAGAAAGTGTACTATGAAATCCATTGTACTAAACCATGGCCCTTGAGTTTAATCAGTGTATAAATCCACCAAATCCATAGAAGTAAGGGTGTTATTTTCTAATAGTACTAATGGTGTTCATTTTCAAAACATTCGTGTGCATTTTACACTTCCAATTCACTAAAGAATGGGAAATGTTTTATTTTATTCTCGTTCAACACATTGCATTTAAACATTAAACATTTGTAGATCTGTTGAATTAAAACCCCAATTCTTTAAAGCCGATATATCTTCAAAAACCAATTTTTGATATCATTTTCAAACAATGTAATTAAAACTTATTCTTTTACAAATTAGGGGATGATCATTTCATCGAATATCATATTCCTTATTTTGGTGGATTTCGATCCTATACTAGGCATGGATTGTCTCTTGTTGTATAATGAACACCTATAATATTTGGAAAATAAGAACAATTTACAAATCATGAACCAAACCATTCTCCCCTATAAATGCAATTTAGATCATGAATATCCTTTTCAAAATCCCTTAGTGTTGTTGGTGTTGATACAATATGAATAATCATACATTTCCCAAATGGTTTTGACAAAGGAAACCATCAACTAGTATGTAATTCTTATTATGAGGGAATACATTGATGTATTTCCAAAAGAGTAACCTAGACATCCCCTAGATCATGAGGTTGAGCTCTATATAAAACATATACTTTGATCCACTATTATCATCGAATTCTCCAATACGATGGCCACAGTCGGACTAGAGTAATAAAAGTTGTATCAAAAATATAACTTGGAAAAAGGTTATATATTCCCTAGTGCATCACCTTAATGTGAAACAGTTCTGAATTTCATGAATAATGATTGATAAACATTGATTTTTATAGATTACCTTAATATCAAAATATTATAATATATAAAAAGTAACATACACTATGGATTTATGACTTTTTTGATCAAATTATTGTATCCCAAAACATCACAAAGGTAGATCATAGTTCACGATATCATTAGTTAATGGTGAATAATGAAGATATTTAAAAACTCACTAGTGCATAAAATGTTTTTATGGTTGTTATTGTTTATTATTATCATCAGATTTTGGCCGACGTTATTACATGATACATTGTAAACATTGTTTTTTATGTCGGTTATTTTAAAAACAACTTAAAAAATAGAAATCCGAAGTATTTTTTATGTCAGTTAATAAAAACCTGATGTGGAAAACGCTTCGGAGTCATGGTTTATGACAATGTTTATATAATAACCAATGTGGTATATACACATTCACGTCGTTTATATAATAACAGACGTGATAAAGCACTCCTCCGAAGCGTTTATCACGTCGGTTATGTTTATAACCGACGTGATAAACCTGTATGCCTAGTGGTTTCCAATATCAGTTATATAATAACCGATGTAAAAATATATCTACGACATCGTTTATAAAATAACTAACGTAACAACCTATATATTTTAATTTATTATGTTGGTTATTTCATAACCGACGTAAACACCATTTCCCTTGTAGCTATTACGTCAGTTTCCAAATAACTAACGTTAAAACAAATTCCAATACATTTTTTCCCTTGGTTATGAAATAACCGATGTAAAATATATCAAAAAATATTGGGGGCTCTCAAAAACACTCTACAAAACATGTGGAAACTTGAAGCATGAGTTGCTATTCGGGAAGCAGGGATCAATCACCTCATTTTATAAGTTGTTCAACGAGAGGGATAACGATAAAATCATACGAGGCCGACCATGGTCCTTCGATAATAAAATCCTCCTTATGGATGAATACAAAGGGGAGAGGGTGGCGATATCCAGTGAGTGAATTTAACCCACTCCCCCTTCTGGATAAGAATTAATGAAATCACTTTCCCTGCAAGAACGGAACGCGTCATTAGAGAAATTGGAGACAGTTTAGGCCACTTTCTTGACAGGGATTGCTCGGACCTGATACAATGGGGCCCAAAAGTTCAAATTAAGGTAGAAATATAAGTTTCAAAGCACCTGATGATGGCAATATTCCCTAAAATTGCAGACGCCAACACCTGGATATCATTTGAGTATGAGAAACTCCCAATCTTCTTCTTCTCTTGTGGTCATCGTGGATATTAGGAAAGAATTTGAACTACAAAATAGAAGATTGAATTAGGTAACATCATCCTCTAGTAGAGACCATGGCTCTGTGACTAGACGAATACATATACTTTCATCCCCAAGATGGAAAAAAATTTTGTGACCGCCTCACGCTGGCACACACCTACCAGGTGGAACCCATACCTAATAAAGGTCTAATGAATTGACCATCGTATTTCTCTAATGCTGGCACTCCCACTCAGAGAGAAGTTGGAAGTTATCCATACTCCCTGCAGGAAAATGCTCAAACACCTATTTAGTTGGTGACGAAGCCAAAAGAACCATAAAACATTTCTCAAAATCATTGATGATGCACATCGAACCACCAGACCTGCACCTTGTCCCATATTTGACAGCATCAAGAATTCTAACAATAAGGGCCCATGGATTGACCAAAACTCCTTTACCAGGACCAATTACCCGTCGAATTTGGAAAAGGGTGCAATGAGGAGAAATTGATGGAAACAAGAAAGACCTAAAACCTGGGGCTAAAAAAGACAAAATGAAACTTTCCAGTTAAAGAGGAATCCCACCAATATATGGAAAAAGAAAAGCAGAGAAACAAGTCCAGAGGAATCAAAGGTGGCGACGGGCGAGACCCATCCCCACCTAGACCAATTACTGTTTTATGCTAGAACTATCATGGGTTTGGAAACCCATGAATGGTTAATATGATACAGTGAAATTACACTCAATGTCACCCCAATAGGGTTTTCATGTCCGAAACCATACTGGAAAAAAAGGACACCATTGGCATTGCCCTGAAATGCGGCTTCCAAGGCTGCCTCCCAATACCCAGGCAAGGCCACTTTGGGGGCCTCTATCTTCTTTGGAAGGAAAATATCGACGTCAAGATTTTATCCCTCTCCTCGCACCACGTGGATGCGACTCTTCATGCGGACCATCACGCACTATAGACCATTGTGGGATTCAATGGCTAGCCATCCCATAATGATAAGATGATGTCATGGGATATTATATGCAAGCTACGACATGAACTACCAAAACCTATTCTTTTCGGAGGAGACTTCAATGAGATTATATACCATATGGAAAAAAGGGGTGGAGCAATCCGACCCTCATCATCGATGTCATACATCAAGGATGAAGTCTCTAGGGCACACCTGGTCGATCTGGGGTACTCAGGTAATCCTTTTACATGGTTTCATAGTAATACAGAAGGCACTCACATCGCTGGGCGGCTTGATTGATTTCCGGGCTCTACTGATTGGATAAATCATTTCAACATGTTTCATATAGACCACATGGACCTCAACTTCTTGGACCACGGCCTAATTCTCATTTACTTCACACTTGGAGAACGAAAAAGACAATTCAATAGACCATTCAGAATTTAGAGATTCCGGTCAAAAGATCAGAAATGCAAAGAGGTGATCCTATCAAGCAGGAATTGTACTCACAAGGATGTCTGCCTCAACCTCCATCAGGTCGCATCCGATCTGAGGTCTTGGTTTAATAAGAAATTCTGCCACCCCGACCGGCATTGTAGCTTCCTTGAAAAGAGACGGAACAATCTCCTCATTCAACTCACATCTAATTGAAATCACTCTATGATTGGATCTACTCAAAGAGAGCTAGACACGGCCCGACAAATCATGGAATGCATCTGGGCTATGGATGTGTGAGACAACCATATTAAGGAAGGGGATGCTAACACCCGATATTTTTACCATAAAGCATCATCCAGGTGTTGGAAAAACTCTATTGCTTACATCTCACAACACGATGGAAGAACAATTTATAAAAACAAGGGTATCAATGAGGACTTAACATGCTTTTTCTGGAACATCTTTACTACAAGAACCCCTTTCATGTCTACTGAGATGGAAGATACAATCAGGCATGTGATCATTGAACAGATCAATAGGAAGATCACCAAAGATGTGATAGATGACGAGATATGGTTTCCTATGAAATATATTCATCCCACCAAGGCCCCGGGAATGGCTGGGTTCCACGCCCTAATTTTTAATAAATACTAGAACATAATTTGTCCTGACATCTGCAATTTGATTAAATCTATATGGGCTGGTAATTCCAGCATTGCGACCATCAATGAAATTGTCCTCTTCCACATCCCCAAAATCAAGAAACCTCTGGTGATCCCCTACTTTCAACATATCATCCTCTTCAATAACTCATTCATGATCTTCTCAAAGATCCTTATCAATCAGATACTACTTTGGCTAAATAATATTATCTCAAGAAATCAGAGCGCCTTCGTGGCCAAGAGACTGATCACTGATAATGCGATTGTGTCTCATGAACTATTCCATTCTATGAAATCACACTCCACTACGAAAAGAGGAACCATGTCCTGTAAAATGGATATGACCAAGGCCTGCGATAGAGTTGAATAACACTTCTTAAGATTCGTTTTGCAGAAAATGGGTTAATGTGCTAAATAGAATGATATGGTGATGAACTATGTCTCGACCATCTCATTCAGAATCAAGGTCAAGGGGGAGCTTACTAGAGAATTCGCCTCATCCTGAGGCCTTCACTAGGGATACCCCCTCTCCCCTTTCCATTTCATACTTGTGGCTGACGTTTTTTATAATCTCATTTCCAGGGCTGTATCTTCTACGTCTATTCATGGGGGAAAAGTCTACCAAATTATCTCATTAGTGTACCATCTCTTCGTCACTGATAACTGCCTCCTTTTTTCAAGAACAATAACAAATGAATGCAGGGAGTCTGTCAAGCGATCCATCAGTATGGGAAGGCGTCTGGCCAAACTATCAATCATGGAAAATCTAAAATATCCTACAGTGAAGGGGTGCCTCTTTTTATGAGGGATGAAATTTTCACATAAGTTGGCATCCATATGGTTGATAAACATCAGAAGTATCTCGGCATTCTCATGGTGATTGGCCGGTCCAAAAAAAATATTGCATCCCCAGTGGACAAGATTGAGATAAATATTCAATGTTGGACCCCAAAAAGAATTTCTAAATCTGGAAAAGAGACCATCATTATAGTTGTCGTCCAATATATCCCCAACTACTTTATGTCCCTATTTAGGCTCCCGACAGCCATCGTCAACCTTCTTCACACACGTACTACCAATTTCTGGTGGGGGAAGAATGATGGAATGAATTGACCCCACTGGATGGCCTGGGAGAAACTATGAAAACTCAAATCAGAGGGTGGGCTAGGGTTCCAAGAACTCCATCTCTTAAATGAAGTGCTATTGGTAAAGAAATTATGGTGCCTTATTAACCGTCCTTCATCTCTATGTGTGTGAGTACTAAGAGCTATGTACTATCCCCACACAGACATTCATGATTAATATGTTGGACCCCATCCTAGCTTCCTCTGGAGAAGTATTTGGGGGGCCAAAATCTCCTGGAGAAAGGACTGGGCTGGCGGATTAGGACTGGCACGTCTGTCAAAATATGGATTGATCCCTGGCATATTGATAAGGACGATATATGAGCTACATCCAAAGTCCAACCAGGTCTTGAAGACGCCACTTAGCATTCTCTGGGTTCCAGACACAGGCCCTGATCATCTCTTCTAGATCTATGACATCTCGTGCGATTACACGATGATATCTGGCTACAGACTTGTTCATGGAATCCACTCAGTTGGTCGGGATAAGGGACATTGGAAATTGATTTGGACTCTCAACTTCCCCTAAAAAATTCGACAATTTTGGTGGTAGGTTTGCACAGGAACTCTCCCAAAAATTTTCCTTCTCGTTCACCGACATATGGTCATAATTGTTTTTAGCCCTTTCTGCCCAAACATTCCATAAACTCCCTTGATTGCTTCCATTAACTGCCCGGGAGCTAAGGAAATTTGGAATAAATGGGTATTAGCTTCAGTTTCTTCAAAGGCATTGGCCTCTGACCTTCCCGATCTTCTAACGCGTTGGTGCTCCCCTCTCTCTCTCTTCAGTAGATGTAGGATAACGTTGGAATTTGGATTGGATTATCAGGGTCCAATGTAATGATGTTGTCTTTCATCAAGCTCATAGACCCCCCAAATTCTAGATTGATCAGGCCATTTCATGGATTGAGGGTTGGAAAGGCCACAATGGACATTCTTTTCAGGTTGTTACCCCCAACCATCATGGTCATTGGAATCCCCCAATGGAAGGGATTATCAAGATTAACGTGGACATGTCTCTTGCAATGGATGGGCTTGTAGGCATAAGCCTCCTTGACCGAAATCATATGGGGCAGATCCTTGCTGCTAAATATGAACCACATCATTCATTCTGGGAATCGACAGTTGCTGAAGCCATGACCATCCTTGCTAGTAAGATGCTCACTATTAAAGGTTGATGGGACGATATCATCATTGAGACAAACTGTCTGATGGTAATCGACGCTATTAATCACACCGACAGTGGACTCCAGTAATTTGGAACCAACATCAGGATAATTCACTCACCTCTCCAATGCTTCTCATTATGCACCTTCTCATTCACCAAAAGGGAAGGAAACAACGCGGCTCATCAGCTAGTGGCCTCAGGCCCATTTGTTACCAACCAGTTTTAGGTAAAAAAAATTCCATCATGGTTTGGCACATGTACTTCTACGGATATTCTACAGTAATGATATATTCTTAATAAAAAACAAAAACATGAGTAAAAACAATTTTTTTTAAAATAAAACTGAACCACTGCTATGCCCAGCCAAATTATCTAAAACAGACCAAAAGGTTTTCAAAAATATACCAAAAGATACCAGACACCCCCCCCCCCACACACACTGGAAAACCTCAACCACACCACTGGACCCCCCCACACACTTGGACTGCCCCCACCCCCTGGACAGCCCCCACACCCCTGGACAACCCCCCACCCTCCTGGAAACCCCCACCCCTCGAATACCCCACAACCCCCTAGAAAGCCCCCCACACCCCTTGAAAACCTCCATACCCTTCTGTAGACCCCACCACCCCCCTGGACAACACTCCCATACCACTCTATAGCCCTCTCACACCCTTGAAACAGACAAAAAAAGTTACAAAACATATACCAGATACCCCCCCCCACTAGACAACCCCCACCACACCCCAGGACACCCCCCTCACACCCCTAGGTTGGCCCACCACCCCCTAGACAGCCCTTCACACCTCCAGACAACCACCCACCCTCTTGTATAACCCCACCCCCTAGAAACACTCCCACACACCTGGACAAACATCCCACACCCGTGAAAAATAACATAAAGATACCAAAAACAAACCATAACAGACCAGAACCCCTCCCCCTCCCACCCCATTGGATATCCCCCACCACACCCCTGAACACCCCCACAA
This sequence comes from Viscum album, assembly GCA_963277665.1. Lineage (NCBI taxonomy): Eukaryota > Viridiplantae > Streptophyta > Magnoliopsida > Santalales > Viscaceae > Viscum > Viscum album. The sequence goes on from OY728126.1 coordinate 301,338,775, forward strand.
CCCTAGAATACCCCCCCACCCTGGACAGCCCGCCCCACCCTGGACTGCCCCCACACCGATGGACAACACCCACCCTCCTAGACAACAGCCACCCCCCCCCCCCCCACAAAGCCATGGACTGCCCCCACCCACTGGACAACCGCCACACCCCCAGAAAACACCCCCACACCCATTAACTCCCCCCCCACCTGGATATCCCCCACACCCTTGGAAAACCCACCCACCCTACGAGACACCCCCCACACTGTTAGACTGCTCCCACCCCTGGAAACCCCCCACACCCACAGACAACCCCAACCCTCCTGTTACCCCCTCCCCCACCACTTGGTCAACACTCCCACACCCCTGGATAGCCCTCCCACACCCTTAAAATAGACAAATAAATTAACCATATACAGGCCAACCCCCCCCCCCCCCCCCCCCCCGCCAACCACCACACTAGATAGCCCCGACCACATCCCTGGACACCCCCACACCCCTAGACTTCCTCAACCCCCAAGACAACTCCACACCCCTGGAAATCAACCCACCCTCCTGGACTGCCAACCCACACCCCTGAAATAGACAAAAAAGTTACAAAAAATAGACGAAAATAGACCATAACCCCCCTCCCACCTCAATGGAAAACACCCACCACACCTCCTTGACACCCCCACCCTCACTTATGTAATGCCCCCACCCCAGGATATCTCCCACACCCCATTACAATCCCCACCCTCTTTTACACCCCCCCCCCAAAACCTCTGTACTTCCCCCACCCCCTGGACAGCCCCCCCCCCACCACTGGACAACCCCCACCCTCATAGACACCCCCCACACCACTAGAGTACCCCCACCCCCTGGACAGCCCCCACACCGCTGAGAAACCCCCCACCCTTCTGGACACACCCCACACCCATGGACTTCCACCCCACCCCCTAGACAGCTCCCACACCCTTGGACACCACCACCCTCTGATAGACCCCCACCCCCCACGACAACACTCCCACAACACTAGATAGCCCTACCACACCCCTGAAACAGGCCTAAATTTTAAAAAAAACATACCCACCCCCCCACCCACCACCCCCAATGGATAGCCTACAGCACACCCCTGGACATCCCCCACGTCAATAGACACCACCAGACCAAAAAAGACCAAAACCCGATCAAAACTAGGCAAGAACACCCCACCCCATTGGACAGCCCCCACTACACACCTGGACACACGCCACACTCCTATACTTCCCCACCATGGATAGCCGCTGGACAACTAGTGTTGGCAGAGTTGGCACCGCAATCCCTCTAGGAGCTGAACACTACTGGAAGGTACTCATCAATCTCACATGCGAATCTTGTGCTCTCGAAATTATTAACCAATGATTTATTCCCCAATAAACCTAATTCATTCTATCAATTTGATTCCATTATAACAAAGGGAAAACATTGTCACACATGATGGTTTTTTCACTGTTGTTATACTAGCATCAATTTGATAGAATGAATGATGTTTACAGGGGAATAAATCATTGGTGAAACATTTTGAGAGCTCAAGATTCCCATGTCAAAGTGATGAGTACCATCCAGTGGCATTAATCCCATGAGGGATGGCTGCACATCCTCTCCCACCCCCTAGACTTCCCCCCATCAACATTGACACCCTGGACCCCCTAACCCACTTGACAACCCTCCCACACCCATGGAAACCCCCCTCACCCCGCAGGACAACCCCACACCCATGTGCACTCCTTGGACATCCCCCCACTCCCATGGAAAGTCCTTCCCCCCTCCTGGAAATGATCCCACCCCCAGGACTCCCCCCCACTCTCATGGACACCCAGGACACCACCCAACCCACCAGCAGCACTCCCACACCCTTGAATTCCCCCACCCCACTGAACACCCCCACACCCTTAAAACCCCTCCCCACTGACAAGAATACATACCATGAAAAATTTCTTCATAAAAATTCTAAATCCAAACTGAAGGACTACCAATACACAATTACAATGACTATATTCAAAATTAAATTTAACACTATAAACAACTAAAATTCTTTCAATCCTCCAAAATAATTCAACCATTTCACTTGTAAGTTTTTGACGTCTTGAGCAATATAGGGTTTCTGGTCATCAAATAGCTTAAAATTAATAGGATAGTAGTGAACATTTATAATAAATAAATCATATGAAATATTATGGAAATGATTAAAAGGAAATATTACCAGGTCAAAGTTAACAATGGTCCCAATTGTTATTATTTCATACATAAATCTTAAAATATAATATTTGCATTCGATGATTCCTTTTTTTTCATGAAAATTCTATTTGAATGAGTGTAAATTCAATATATTATTTTTATGTAATAAATCAAAAACTAAAAATTATAAATGAATATTTACCTTCACATTTACATATTTGATCTTCTTACTCATTTTCTATGTGTTTTTTTTGAAGGTATAACCCTCCACTATTAGAAAATAATAGGATTGTTGTAAATTTAAAATTTATTATAATATATAAAACAATTGAGAAATTGAAAAATAATTTTCCAAAATTTTATTAAAACTTTCCCACACATCACCATGGACAGAGAATATCCAATAAAGTGTTTTCTACCTTGGGAAAAAACACCTAACCTCCACTGATCACTAATATAATAATATTTATGGTTAGTGGTTTTTTATGTTAATAGATAATGAACACTTTGATAGTGATTTGTTTCATACCTCTCACAAAATGGTATCATCCACCATTGTGTGGCTATATTCTGTTCAAGTCTTTCAGAAATATAAAGCATTCTTTATTCCTCATCTAATGCACATGCTTCAGGGGAAATAAAATGTAGGTCCATGAATCCATATACATTTGTCTGCTCATTATTCTCGCAAATTTCATTAATATACCTAATACAAAACATATATAAGAATACACATTTAATAAATGTAACGCTGGTAAAAGGTGTTAATAATTACATGGAAACAATTTGCACCACATTGATGCCAAAATAATCTTCTGTAACATGATCTATGATATTAATTTTCACAATCCCCATAGTTATTTCATGTCCACAAACTTGAGCTTCCATTGGAAACTCAAAATGATTAGCCAAAATATTGGAATATCATGACAATCTTTTGAGACCACTAATATCTGTATCTGACGTCATAGACATTTTTCTATGTTATTGTCTATGCAGTATATCATTACCTTTGATGTGTTCCTATAAAAATAATTAGAAAAATATATTATTTTTAAAATTATAAAACAACATTAATAAATAAATATAAAATAGAAGATATAACATACATACCACTATGGTAATGAGTTGAAGAATTCAGAATTGCCAAATTAAAAAACTGCTAATACTATGTCCAACTGTCATCACCTCCTCAATAGGTAATGGCACACGAGATGATATATCTATTATATCCTCTATAATGACCCTCTGATTCTCTACCTCTAATTTTTCATGATGAGCTACATCTCCTATAACTTATAACAACCCATATGAAACTATATGATGTTGATTATCATCCACAAACAACTGAAAATAAGTAGGAAGATGCACTGGAGGAGTAGGATAGAAAATTGGGTCAGAAGGCTGAGGTGGGGGAGTGGGAGCTACTGGTGGAGGTGGAGGATAAATAATGGGGTCTGCAAGGGGAGGTGGAGGAGTAGAAGCTACAGTCTGAAATTGTCTTTGAATATCATCAAACATAGATTATACGGAAGCTCTAATATTTTTCTCTATCGTTTCATTAATTTCATGAACTTCAGTGTCTAAGGATTTTATTTTTTATATAAACACCCTCAATGTAAAAAGTTGAAGAATGTGGAAACACTTTTCTTACAGATACACCTATCAGATATCCTCGTACACGATTAGGATGTTTAGGCTTTCCAAATTATGTAGATAAAATATCATGCCTCCCAGAAGCTGTAAATACCCCCGGTGAGCTCCCCACTTCAAGATAATCTGGTATTAAAAATTTTAACACTACTGTAATGATTGAAATTATATAAATAAAACCATTAACTTAAATAAATAAAATAGATATCTTACAATCCTCCCATATACGATTCTCGAATCTTCCGAAAGATATTTCCCTTTTTCCCATCTGAGCACTCTTCTATTTTTGATGTCTTGATGGAGGGGATAGAGGGGCCACCTTTGTAGAGATTGAAGACTCAGCTCATAGTTTTTGTAATTTTTCTGCCATTATTTTTTCTTCCAATAATGTATAACATTACCGAGTTAAACTATGAGGTTATAAAATTTAAATGGGATCTCCAGATGAGATTTCATTTTTTGCTATAAATTAAGAATAATAAATCCTTAAAAAGTATTAATAAGATCATTTATATATGAAAGCTTATTAAAGATTACATTTCCCTTACGAAAAATGAATCTTTTCTTCTAATTTTAACAAACTGTCTCCATGTGTATTCATCTCTGAAATGATATATACTACATGGATTTTCATGACTCCAATATCCTAAAATGAAATCATAAGAGAGGGTTGATTTGAAATCACTCCATCTCCTAGTATCCATCTATAAACAATTCTTCCAGAATCCTCCAGTTTCAGAAATATCAAATTTTATATGATAAAGAAGAGGATAAAAATATTATATATACTAGAAAAATTTAAAGAATATGACAACAATAGATAAAGATCTTACCAAAATTGTCTCCCAGAACTAAGGTATTATCGATTTGTCCACAATTCTCCAGTCATCAATCAAAATGATTACATTTCTCTTACCCTGAGTTGATACAAAAATCTTAAAATATTTTTCATTTGGACCTCTATGAATATCATCCTCAACATAATCGATGATTATCCTCTGATCCTAATTACAGGCAGGTGATAATTTTGGTAAATGTGTGCACCAAAATTTACAAACTCTTGAACTCTTTTCATAATCAGAGAACATGAGAAATCTTGGGGAATATCTAGAGGAGAATGTGAATGTTCCTCCCTAAAGGTATGAAAAATATGCTCATCTCCAGAATCATGTGGTTGATCAACTGATTGATCTGTCATTATCCTTTAAATAAAATAATCAAACATTAGTTAAAAAATATACAAATTCAAATATTACAATACTTATGTAAACAAAAAATTAAAAATTTTAATAAGTTATGTAATAGTAAACATGGTTAATATTTTAAGCATGTTAAAAAATGGTAATGATGGTATAGTTGGTATAGATCATAATGATGGTAAACATGGTAAACATGGTAAACATAGTAAACATGGTAAACCTGGTAAACATGGTAAAGTAATTGTAACTAAAAAATAATAACAGATATATATTTTAATTAATGGTATACATGATAAAGTAAACTAAACAAAAATAAGAAAAAACATATACTTATTATCTTTTAATACTTGTTTTAATAATGAAAAAACATACAATATCTATCATTTTTTGAGAATAACAAATGAAAACATGAAATAACCAAATGTTACCTATAATTTTAGGAATGTAAAAATGGATTTTTTTCCTAAATTCCTTCATCATGATCATTCTTTATGGCACAAACCATGTCTTCAACATGCTCATCATTATGTTCTGTTAATCTTTCTATGGAAGTATGGATCTCACATAAATCAGTATCTTCATCATGTTCATATTTACTAACAAATTTTTTTCCCTTGTAAAACAATGGCCCACTACATATCTGATTGATCTACTACATAAATAATTTGTTTTTCATGTTTTTCCATTACAAAATAATCAGTTGTGTCTTCTAATCTATTCATATTGTCAACTGTTATTCCAAATTCATCGTGTCTAACACTTTTTTTACCGATAAAACATTTCCTTTTAAAAACATGAAATTTAATTTTAAAGTAATCAACCTCCCATATTTCTTCACTCAGTCTATAATATTCACTTGATGTAGAAATTGGTTTTTTTCCTTTAGCACTCAAAAAATGCATTGGTTCTGCATACACCAATACACCACTATTCTGAACATCTGTTTTGTTGCCCTGAGCATTCGTATGAAATGTGTATACATTAATGTCATAATTGGACCATGTTATAACATTTAAACGTAGACCGCCCACTACCCATTTTAATGTCTCTAATACATATGATCTACTATGAAAGGTCTTTTTAAACCATGAAAAAATAGGTTTTTTCTTCTCATTCAAAATTCACATTTCATTCTTCTTTCGATGAAACTATTTCATCTCATTAATATGCAATGTGATTTATGGTTGAGCCACAACTATGTTATTCAAGATGTATGAGTCTAACTTCATTATATGTTCCACTGACACCGATTTTACTTTCAATCCACAAAACCCCTTTCCCTCATTATTATCTCATTCGTGGTGAGATGGAGGGAAACCAATATGCAGCTCCGCAGTAAAGTAGCCCGTACAAAAAATTGAAACCACCTCATGAAATATACTTTTCCATAATGGAGGCTTCAGGTCGATATCAATTCTTAACATACCCTTTCAATATATTCTTATACCATTCAAAATAATACATCCAATGAAGATATATAGGTCCAAAATGATTTATTTCTCGAACAAGATGAATCCTTAAATGCACCATTATATCAAATAAAGTTTGAGGAAAAAACATTTCCAATTGACATTGTATACAATTTTTATCCTTTTCCATAATGTTCAAAGAACTCACATCAATAACATTATTATAAATTGAATTGAAAAAATAACACAACTTCATAATAGTCTTTTTGACACTAATTGGCAATATTCCACACAATGTAACTGGTAGAAGTTTTTGCATCATGATGTGAAAATCATGAGATTTCATACCTATATTCATCAAGTCCTTCAATGATAGAATTTTTTTTATATTTTTAGAATAACATTGAGGCACTTTGATATCATGAATACATTGAAAAATGTTAATTTTCTACCAATTGGATAATGTATGCCATGCCAGGGTAAGAAATGTTCATCTTCCAATAGGAGTGGGAGCTAACTCCAAATGTATTCCAATTGATAGTAATTCTAATATTGCACTTAGCCCATCTTTTGAATTTACATTAATATCTATCAATGTTCCAATAAATATATCACATATATTCTTCTCCATGTGCATGACATCAATATTATGTTTAACTTCATGATATATCCAATATGGTAGTTAAAAAAGTATTAACCTTTTCTTCCAAGTATGTATATCATTACCAGATATATGTGTCTTTCCCAATGTCACATCAAGGACTTCCACCCTCTCAAAATAAAGAGCAGGTGATAATGGTTTTGGTGTAATATCAAATTCGTATGGGCCATTGAATGCCTTTTTTACTGTTCTATTATCATGATCCATAGAATAAAACATTTGATGACCCATATACACTCTTTTCCTCCCTTGATGTAATTGACAATATGAAGACTTTTGTTCACAAATTAGACAAGCTTTATGACCTTGAACAGTATATCCAAAAAAATTTCCATATGCTGGAAGTCATTTATTGTGACCAAAAGCACTACATGCAGTTGAAAGTATTCCATTTTATAAGAATCATACAACCTAATCCCATCCTCCGATAAATGTTTCAAATCATCAATCAATGGTGATAAGAAAACATCAATATCATTGTTGGTTTGCTTCAGACCATAGATTATTATAATCAATATGGCATATTTGTGCTTCATAAAAACATCAGGAGAGAGGTTGAAAATTACCAATAATACAGGCCATGAACTATGTGTGCTACTAAAGGATAGGTATGGATTAATTACATTTGTGTAGAACCATAGTTTGATATTTTTAATATCATTTAAAAATATTGGATAATGCTCAAAAAGTTTCTTCCACTTTGGTCAATCAGCTAGATAATGTATTTTTGAATCACATAACCACTAATCACCATGTCATCTTAACCTTTTTTCATCATTTGAATTAACAAATAAAATTTTGAAACGATGAATTATAATATGATACCAAAAAACCTTTGAAGGGATCTTTGTAATCAATACATCAGTCTGTGATTTTTTATTCACCTTATACCATGATTTCCCACATTTAGGACACTCTGACAAAAATTGATATACCTTTCTATATATCAAACAGTCATTCAGATAGGCATGTATTTACTTTTATCCCAATACCAGCAGGTATAATATTTTCTTCGAATTTTAATGTGAATTTGGAAGATCATTATCTTCTCGCAGAATGGATTTCATCTATTTTAGAATATTTTTAAAACTTTTTTCACTCCATCCATGTCTCTCCTTTAGGTTAATAAATTTTAACAATGCCGAAAAAACCATAACATGAGTAAAACTAGGATATAATGGTTTTTCAGCCACACCATATAGACGTGAAACATTCAGTTCTATCTCAATTTGTTCTCTTTAATATAGAGAATCATTTCTTAAATCCCATTGGAGTAACCATCTTGTGAATCATCATCATTAGTGACATTCCTTCTAGTTTCACCATGCCAAATCCAAGGTATATAACTCAGAATAAAACCACGAAAAATATGATGAACATTGATCTCTCTACTTTTATACTTCTTCAAATTCAAAATTTCCGGCATGGATAAAAAAATTGTCACTACCAGGAAAATTTTGTTTAGAAAATTCCGAAAAGGCATCAACACCTTCCTCATATTCAATGCTCATTCGATGTGCCATAATGAAACTTCGACTCATTATTATATATAACAAATATCAAAAATATACATATTTTTAAGATAATAAAAATATATGTTTATATGAAAAAATTCATAATTTGAATGTAAATAAAATTTGAAATAAAAAACAAATCCATGCATATTTAAAAAGATATGCTTCAATATGATTTTAAAAAGAAAATATAGTTACATATAATATTTTTAAATTCATCTTCGATCCTATATTATTATGGTTCAGAAAGAATACATCCTGGTGAAACTGGATAACAAATTCAATGTTCCGTAAAAAAAATATGATGTTTAAATATTAATATATATACATTCACTAATGAAAATTACATAGATCCTAATGATTTGAAATCTATAGACATCCCCCCAGCCCTCTAGACACCCCCACCCATTGGACACTACCCCCAACCCATGTACAACACCCCCACCCCCTTGGACACCACCCCGCCCCATTGGAAAACACCTCAACCCCCTTGGACAAAACCCCCACTCCCTTGGACACATCCCCCACCCCCTTGGACACCACCCGCACCCCCGTGGACACCCCCTGGACCTCACCACCACCTTGGACAGCTCCCCACCCCCTGGACACCACCCCCACCCCCTTAGACTGCCAAGCCATTCTAAAAACACTAGAACATATCAATTAGTATTAAACCATCAATATAGAAATGACCAAACATCCCTAATAATAGATGTAATGATGGAGAAGAAGAGGTGGAAAAAAAAAGAAAAATGAAACAAAGAATAAAGGTAGAAGAACATGAAATAATTAACTTATTTAAGGAAATTCCATGGAATCAAAAAAACCATGGGGACTCCAATGGTTGATATAAAATTGGACAACATGTATTAAACCAGAGAAACAAATACAAATTAAAATAAAATGTATGAAGAAGAAAATCACAATGTTAAGCCAGTCATCACGGCACAATGGGGTCAGCATAACTGTGCTTTTTTGAAAACCACGACATGGTCTACACAAAAACCCATAATTTTCTCATAATCAATTACTGCTAAAAATTTATATAACAAAATAATATCATATTACAACAAAAATATCCATAAAACAATACAATCATTATGTCATAATCTCAAAAACCATGATGCACTAGTAATTCCCAACTGAAACTTATCCCCAACACCTTGGACACCACCCCCACCCCCTTGGACACCACCGGACACCACTGCCCCCATTGAAACACCCCCCCCCCCACCCCCACCACCTTGGACACCCCCAGGACACCCCCACCCCGCTTGGAATCCCCCCCTATGGACAACCCCCGACCCCTAGACACCCCCACGCCTCTATACAGCCCCCCTAGACACCCCCACCCCACCTGGACATCACACCCTCCTCTTACCCCCTTGGACACCCTCTGTACACCCACAACCATCTAGACAGCCCCCCACAACTCTATATAGCCCCCCATGGTTAAATGTTTCAACTGTAGGGTGAAACTGTACAACGAAATCCATTGTACTAAAACATGGCCCTTGAGGTTAATACGTGTCAAAATACACCAAATCCATAGATGTAAGGGAGTTATTTTTTCACTAGTACTAATAGTGTTGTTTGTCAAAACATTGTTGTACAATGTACACTTCCAATTCACTCGATAATAGGAAATGTTTTATCTGATTGTTGATAAACACATTACATTTAAACATTAAACATTTATATATCTGTTGAATAAAATCCCCAATACATTGAAGCAGATATATCAACAAATAACTATTTGTTATATCATTTTCACCCAATGTAATGGAAATTTATCATATTATAGTTTATGGGACGTTCTATTCAACAAATATCATAATCCTTATTTTGGTGGATTTCAATGCTAGAATAGGCATAGATTGGCTCTTGTTGTACAATGACCACCTCAAATATTGGGAAAATACAATCAAATTACATATCATGAACCATCCCATTCTCCTCTATAAATGCAATTTAGATCATGAATATCCTTTTAAAAATCCCTTAGTGGTGTTGGTGTTGATACACTATGAATAATCATACATTTCCCAAATGGTTACGACAAATGAAGGCATCAACTTATATGGAATTCTTATTTTGAGGGAATACAATGATGTATTTCCAAAAGAGTTACCCAGAAATCCCGTAGATCATGAGGGTGAGCTCTATATAAAACATATACATTGATCCACTATTATCTTGGAATTCCCCAATACGATGGCCCCTGTCGAACAAGAGTAGTAATAGATGTATCTAAATTATAACTTGGAAGAAGGTTATATATTACCTAGTGAATCACCGTAATATAAAATAGCTCTATATGTCATGAATAATGATTGATAAACATTTCTTTTTATTGATTACCTTAATATCAAAAATATTATAATATATAAAAAGTAACATACACCATGGATTTATGACTTTTTCGATCAAATTATTGGATCCCAAAACATCACAAAGGTGGATCTTAGTTCATGATATCATTAGTTAATGGTGAATAATGAAGATATTTAGAATCTCACTAGTGCAAAAAATGTTTTTATGGTGGTTATTGATTATTTTTTACATCACATTTTGGCCGACGTTGCTACATGATACATTGTAAACCTAGTTTTTTACGTCGGTTATATTAAAAACGACCTAAAGAACACAAATCCTAAACATTTTTCATGTCTGTTAATAAAAACCCGATGTGGAAAATGCATCAGAGTCGTGGTTTATGAGGACAGTTATATAATAACTGAAGGGGTATACACACTTTCACGTCAGTTATATAATAACTGATGTGATAAATCACTCCTCCGAAGCGTTTATCATGTCGGTTATGTTTATAACCGACCTCATAAACCTGTATGCCTAGCGGTTTCCAACGTCGGTTATAAAATAACTGAAGAAAAAATATATCTACGATGTTGTTTATAAAATAACTTATATAACAACCTCTACATTTCAATTTATTACATCAGTTATTTCATAACCGATGTAAATACCATTTCCCATGAAGTTATTACGTCATATTCCAAATAACTGACATTAAACTAATTCCAATACATTTTTCCATCGGTTATGAAATAATAGACGTAAAATATATCAGAAACTATGGGGGGATCTCAAAAAAACTCTACAGAACATTTGGAAACTTGAAGAAGGAGTTTCTATTCGGGAAGCGGGGATCAATCCCCTAGTTTTTTGAGTTCTTCAATGAGAGCGATAACGATAAAATCTTGCGAGGCCGACAACGGTCCTTCGATAACCAACTCCTCCTTCTGGAAGAATACAAAGGTGATAGGGGGGAGATATCCAGCGAGTGAATTTAAACCACTCCTCCTTCTGGATACGAAATAAAGGAATCCCTTTCCATGTAAGAACTAAATGCGTCTTTAGAGAAAATGGAGACAATTTAGGCCAGCTTCATCACTGGGATTGCTTGGACCCGATACAATGGGTCCCCGAAGATCGAATTATGGTGGAAATAAAAGTTTCAAAGACCCTGATGTGGTTAATGTTCCATAAAATTGAAGACCCCAACACCTGAATATCGTTTGAGTACGAGAAACTCCCAATCATCTGCTTCTCTTGTGGTGGTCTTGGCCATCAGGAAATAACGTGCACCAAAAAACAGAAGAGTGAATCAGGTAACATCATCCTCCAGTATGGCCCATGGCTCTGTACCAAGATGAATAAATATTCGTTCATCCCTAAGATGAAAAAAATACCGTTACCCCCACACGCTGGAACACACTTACCATGTGGAACCCATACCTGACAAAGGTCTAATGATTGGACCATCAGATTTCCCTAATACTGGCTCTCCAACTCAGAGAGAAGATGGAGGTTATCCTTACCCCCTAAAGTAAAGTGCACAAACACCTATTAAGTTGGTGACGAAGAAAAAAAGAACCATCAACACATTGCTCAAAATCATTGATGATGCACATCGAACCACCAGACCCGGACCTTGTCCCACATTTGACTGCATCATGAATTCCAACAATGGGGGCCCATGGACTTACCGAAACTCCATTATCGGGACCAATTACCCGTTGAACGTGGAAATGGGTGAAACGAGGAGAATTTGATGGTTACAGGAAAGACCTGAAATCCAGGGCTAAAAAAAGGCAAAATGAATCTTCCCAGTTAGGGAGGAATCCCACCAAAAGATGGAAAACAAATAGTGGAGAAACAAGTCATGAGGAATCAAAGGGAGCGACGGGCACGACCCAGCCCATCCTAGACCAATGATTGTTTTATTCTGGAACTGTCGTGGGCTTCAACAGCCACTAACATTTCATATGTCACAGCGCAATTGCGCTCAAAGTCACCCTGATATGGTTTTCATGTCTGAAACCATACTAGAAAACAAGGGCACCGTTGGCATTTCCCTGAAATGTGGTTTCCAAGGCTGCCTCCCAGTCTGCAGACAAGGCCACTTTGGGGGCCTCTGTCTCCTTTGGAAGGAAAATATGGACATCATGATTATGTCCTTCTCCTCGCTCGACGTGGCAGTGACTCTTTAGGCAGACCATCTCCCACCCTGGACCTTTGTGGGATTCTATGGCAGGCCATCCCATAATTATAAGATGAAGTCATGGGATCTTATATGCAAGCTACGACATGACCAACCATGCCCTATTCTTTTTGGAGGAAACTTCAATGAGATTATGTACAATACGGAATAAAGGGTGGATCAATCCGACGCTCATCTTCAATTTCATACATGAAGGATGAATTCTCTAGGGAGGACCTGGTCGATTTGGGGTTCTCAGGTATTCCTTTTACATGGTATCGTTGTAATACAGTTGTCACCTGCATCACTGAGTGGATTGATAGATTTTTAGGATCTACTGATGTATAAATCTATTAAACATGTTTCATATCAACCACATGGACCTCAACTGCTTAGACCACTACCTAATTCTCATTGACTGTACACATGGTGAAGAAAATAGAAAATTCAGCAGACCATTCTGATTTGAGATATTCTATTCAAAAGACCAGTAAAGCGAAGAGGTGATCCTATCAAGATGGAATTGTACTCACAAGGATTTATTCCTCAACCTCCAACAGGTCGCATCCGATCTGAGGTCATGGTGAAATAAAAAATTCCACCAACCCGACCGGCACTGTGGCATCCTTGAAAAGTGACTGAATAATCTCCTCAAACAACCCACATCTAATTGAAATATCTCTATGATTGGAGCAACTCAAAGAGATCTGGACACATCCCTATGTATCAAGGAATTCTTCTGGGCTATGCATGCACGGGACAACCATATTAAAGAATGGGATGCTAACACATGGTATTATCACGAGAAAGAATCATCTAGGCGTCAGAAAAACTCTATTACTTACATCTCACAACCTGACGGAATCAATGTTTCTAACAACAAGGGTATCCACGAGGCCTTAACATTCTTTTTCAATAACATCTTCACAGCATGAACCCCTTTCATGTCTACTGAGGTGGAAGATATTATCAGGAATGTGATCACTGAAGAGATCAATATAAAGCTCACCAAATATGTGACATATGACAAGATACACGTTGCTCTGAAACATCTTCGTCCCAATAAGGACCTGGGACCGAATGGGTTTCATGCCCTATTATATATGAAATACTGGCACATAATTGGTCCTTCCAAATTCACTTTTATTAAATCTATATGGGCTAGTAATTCCAGCATTGTGGCCATCAATGAAACTGTCCTCGTCCACATCCACAATATCAATAAATCCCTGGGGATCCCTTACTTTCGACCTATCAGCCTCTACAATAACTCTTTCAAGTTCTTCTCAATGATCTTTTTCAATCCGCTACGACCTTGGCTACATAATATTATCTTGGAAAATCAGAGCTCCTTCATGGACAAGAGAATGATCGCTAATAATGCGATTGTGGCACCTGAAGGGTTCCATTCTATGAAATTATGCTCCACTTCGAAAAGTGGAACCATGTCCTAGAAATTGGATTTTACCAAGGCCTACGATATAGTTTAATAGAACTTCTTAAGTGTCGTTTTTCAGAAAATGGGTTTTTCACTAAATAGAAAGATATGGTCATGAAATGTGTCCCGACCATCTCATTCAAAATCAAGGTCAATGGGGAGATTACCAGAGAATTCACCAAATCCCGAGGCCTTCACGAGGGAGACCCCCTCACCACATTCCACTTCATACTTGTGGCTGATGTTTTTTCTAATTTTATTTCCAGTGATGTATCTTCTACGTCTATTCATGGGAAAAAGTCTACCAAATAAGCTCTCTTGTGTCATATATCTTCTTCAGTGATGACTGCCTCATTTTTTTAGAGAAACAATGAATGAATGCTGGGTGATCTATCAAAAAATCCATTAGTATGAGAAGTTGTCTGGCCAAACTATCAGTCAGGGAAAATCTAAAATATCCATCAGTGTAGGGGTGCCTCTTTCTACGAGGGATGGAATTTGCGCATATACTGGCATCCATATGGTTGATAAACATCATACGTATCTCGGGATTCACATGGTGATTGGTCTGTCCAAAAAAATATATTTGCATCTCTAGTGGACAGGATTGAGAAAATTATTCAAGGGTGGACCCGAAAAATAATTTCTATAGTCGGGAAAGAGACCCTCATTAATGTTGTCATCAAATCCGTCCCCAACTACGTTATGTCATTGTTTAAGCATCCAGTGGCCATTTTCGACCAGCTCCACAAATGTACTAACATTTTCTGGTGGGGGTATAATGATGGAAGGAATAGACCCCACTAGATGTCTTGGGAGAAACTATCAAAAACCAAATTAGAGGGTCGGCCGGGGTCCAGAATCTCCCTCTCTTAAATGACATGCTATTGGCCAAGAACGAATGGAGACTTATTAATTGTCCATCATCTCTATGTGTGTGAGTACTATGAGCTAATAACTTTCCCCACACGGGTTTCGGGATTCCTCTGTTGGTACCTATCCTAGCTTACTCTGGAGAAGAATTTGGGGGGCCAAAAAGCTATTGTAGAGATTACTGGGCTGGTGGATTGGGACTAGATCATCTGTCAAAATATAGACTGATCCCTGGCGTGTTGATTAGGAAGATATACCAGCTACATCCCCAGCCCAACCAGGCCTTGAAGACGCCACTGTCAGCTGCCTCATTTTAGACCAGGGACAATGGTGGTGTTTGGATAATATCCTTGAATGGTTTAACAAAAGAGACCAAAGAATTTTTTGTATCATTCCCGGGGATCCAGACCTAGGCCCTTACCATCTCTTCTGGATCTATGACATCTCGTGCGATTACATGTTGAGATCTGGCTACTGATGAGATCTTGGAATCCACTCAGTCGTCCGGGATGAGGGACCTTGGAAAATGATTTGGATTCTCAAATTCCCCAAAAAAATTATCAATTTTGGTGGAAGGATTGCAGGGTAACTCTCCCAACAACTAGCCATCTCGTTCATCGACATATGACCCGCATAGTTTTTCCCTTTCTGGACAAACATTCCAGAAAGTCCCTTGTTGATATCATTAACCGACTGGGAGCTAAGTAAATTTGGAATAAATGGGTCCCAACTTCAGTTGCTTCACTGGCATTGGCCTCTGACCTTCCCGATCGTCTGACGTATTGGTGCTCATCTCTCTCTTCGACAGATGTAGGCTCACATTGGACATTTGCTTGGATTATTTGGGTCCTGCATAATGATGTTGTTTTTCATCAAGCTCGCAGACCCCACAAATTCTATATTGATCGGGCTATTTCATGGATTGAGGGTTAGAAAGGCCAAAATGGAAATTCTTTTCAGGGTTTTACCTCCTCCCATCCCATTCATTGGAATCCCTAAATGGAAGGGATTATCATGAATAACGTGGATGCGTCTCCTCTAATGGAAGGGCTTGTTTCCCTCATCCTCCTTGCCCGAAATCATCTGGGACATATCCTAACCTCTAAATATGTCCCACATAAGGAATTCTAGTAACTGAATGTTACTGAATCCACGACCATCCTTGCCGGTATTATGCTCGCTATTGAATGTGGATGGGATGATATCATCATTGAGTATGACAGTCTCATGTTAATCAATGCTATTAATCACAACGACGGTGGACTCCAGTCATTTGGCACCATCATCAAGAGAATTCACTCACTTCACCAATACTTCTCGTTATCCACCGTCTCCTTAACCAAAAGTGAAGGAAACAAACGCGGCCCATCAGGTAGCGGCTTCAGGCCCATTCATTACCAACTAGTTTTGTGTGGACAATTTCCCTTCATGGATTGGAACATATACTTCTACTTATCTTCTTCATTAATAATATATGCTCTTAATCAAAATCAAAAAGAGGTGTAAAAACCATTTTTTTTAAATAAAACCGAACCACTGCTATGCCTAGCCAAATTACCTGAAATAGACCAAAAGGTTTACAAAATAGTCCAAAAGAGACTAGAACCCCCCCCCCCCCCCCACTAGAACACCTTCACCACACCCCTAGACCCCCCCACCCCTGGACTACCCCCACCCCCTTGATATCCCCCACACCCCTGGACAACCCCCCACCCTCCTGGACACCCCACCCCTGGACTACCCCACAACCCCCTGGAATGCCCCCCCCACACCATGACAACCCCCTCACCCTTCTATATACCACGCGACCCACAAGAAAAAACTACCACACCACTGTAAATCCCTCCTACACCCTTCAAACATACCAAAAAGTTACCAAAAATAGACTAGAAACCCCACCCCCACCCACCCCACCCCACTAGACATCCCCCACCACACCCCAAGAACACCCCCCCCCCCCCACACTCGTGGGCTGCCCCACCACACCATGGACAACCATTCACACCCCTATACAACCCCCACCCTCCTATATAACCCCACCCCCTAGACAACACCACCACACCCTTGGACAAACCTCCCACACCCTTGAAAAAGACCAAAACGTTACCAAAAAAAAACCATACATACCAGAACCCCTCCCCCCTCCCACCCAATTTGAAATCCCCACCACACCCCTGGACACCCCCACACCCCTGGACACCCCCAAACCCCTAGAACCCTCCCCACACCCTGGACAACCCCCCCACCCATGGACAACCCCCACCCTCCTAGACAACCCCCCCCCCCCCCCCCACACACCCATGGACTGCCCCCCACCAACAGAACAACCCCCACACCCCCAGAAAACACATCCATCCTCTTGGACACCTCACACCCATGGACTGCCCACCTGGTAGCCCCCACACCCCTGGACAACCCACCCACCCTCCGAGACACCCCCACACTGCTGGATTGCCCCCACCCTGGAAACCCCCCACACCCACGAACTACCAACAACCCTCCTGTTTACCCCCTCCCCCACCACATGGACAACACTCCCACACCCCTGGATAGCCATCCACACCCCTGAAATAGAAAAAACAAATTAACCAAATATAGTCCAACCCCCCTCCCCCACAGGATAGCCCCCACCAAATCCTTGGACAGCCCCACACCCCTAGACATCCCTCACCCCCTAGACAGCCCGCACACCCCTGGAAAACCCCACACCCTCCTGGACTGCCCACCCACACCCCTAAAACAGACCAAATAGTTACAAAAAACAGACTACAAAAGACTATAGCCCTCCCCCCCTCCCACCCCAATGCACAACAGCCACCACACCCCCTTGACACCCGCACCCTAACTCACTGCAATGCACCAACCACCTGGATAGCACCCACACCACATTACAACCCCCAGCCTCTTTTAAACCCCCCCAACCCCTGTACATCTTCCCACCCCTGGGACAACCCTCAGACCACTAGACAACCCCCACCCTCCGGGACACCCCTCACAACCCTAGAGTGCCCCACCCTACGAACATCCCTCACACCCCAGGGAAACCCCCCACCCTCCTGGACACCCCCCATACCCCTAGATTATCACCCCACCCCCTAGACAGCTCCTACACCCCTGGAAAACCCCCACCCTCCTATAGACCCCCACCCCCATGAAAACACTCCAACAACATAGGACAGTCCTACCACACCCATGAAACTGACCAAAATGTTAACAAAAACATACCCAACCCCCCCCCCCCACCCCACTAGACAACCTACACCACACCCCTAGACACCCCCACCTCACTAGACACCCCCAGACCAAAAAAGAACAAAACCCGACCAAAACTAGACTAGAAAAGCCCAACCAATTGGACAACCCCCACCACACACATGGACACCCCCCAAATCGCTATACTCCCCCCATGGATATCCCCTAGACAACTAGTGTTGAGAGAGATGGCACTGCCATCACTCAGGGGGGGGGGGTGAACGCTACTGGAAGGTGATCATCACTATCCCATGCGAATCTTGAGCTCTCAAAATTATTCAGTAATGATTTCTTCTCCTATAAACATCATTCATTCTACCACATTGATGCCATTATAACCAGAGGAATACACTGTCACGCATGACAATGTTTCCCCTTTGGTTATACTGGCATCAATTTGATAGAATGAAAGATGTTTAGAGGGGAATAAATCATTGGTGAAACATTTTGAGAGCTCAAGATTCCCATGTGAATGTGATGAGTACTTTCCAGTGGCGTTAAGCCCCCTAAGGGATGGTTGCACATCCTCTCACACTCCCATAGACTTCCCCCCCATCCACATTGATACCCTGGACCCCCCCCCCCCACCCCTGGACAACACTCCCAAAGATATTATATAGCGTTTGATCAGGGGCAGTACGATACCACCGTGAGTCCATTTCAGTTCAATTATTTAAGAAAATAATAATGATATTAAGAAAAACAATACATCAAAAAATAGGTTTTAATTATCAATTTTATAAAATTAGTGGAATAGATAATGCAACTATGTTTCTCATAAAAGATCATATTAGAAAAAAATCAAAAAATTGGTGATATTTCAAAAAAAATCAAATTCCGAAGGTGACCAAAATATTATTGTAAATTATACACTTTTTAATATTAAAACCACACAAGTATCCAAATATTTCAAAATCCTCTTTTTAAACTAATAATTCCATTTGAAAACGAATCCTTAATTTTTATTTTGAAGTAATATATACACATACCATAATATAGACGTAGAAAAAGGGGAAAATTCATATCATCATGATGAAAAAATGGTCACAAGGAAATCCATTAAATACATGGAATAATATAATTTAACAACATGAATAATCCATAAATTATTATGCATGAAACAATTCCATCCATGAAATAATATATAAACACTCCAAAATATTCATGAAATAATATTATCATTTATACATATCATGAGGCAACATTATGAGGCATAATAAGACCAAACAATACACACAAAAGTGGACCAAACAACTGAAAGGATGAATGTCACACATGCATCTTCTAAATATATCTAACAAGTATTATTGGGAAAGAACCAAGATGATATGTGTTATGTACAACTAAGGGTGTTATAAGTTGCGAATAACCTAAAATAGAGAAGAAATGCCCCACTACACCCCATTATAAATGTTGGTCTCGTCATTGAATTATAGTGGAGGTGGACCATGAAGAATAATTTAATCACATGAAGATAATAACCACTAGTTATAACACCAAAATAAATTCCTTCCCACCCTTACACATCCCTTATGGTGAGACTTGAAGCATAAGAAAAAAATATCCACATAACAAATCAACCATTACATTGATATCCACAACATCACCAATATAATGGGGGGGGGGTCAAAAAGGTAATAATGAAAAATTAACACATAAAATGATTACAATTGAGAATTTAATTTTATCCATAATAAAATTACATGTTGGGAAAATATTTTAAAAAAACTAGGAATGCCAAAAAAAATATTATAATATTATAAATTACAACCAAACAATTCAAGGGTGACTTGATTTCACTTATTAATTCAAATCAATACTTTAAAACATAAAATACACTTTTTAATAAAAAAATCCAAAATTGAAAAAGGTCATTTTTTAAAAAGACTACCAAAACATGTTCTTATTTAAGAATACAATATTGGGAATTTACTCAAACATGATATGTGCATATAAAAAACAATATCACATGATGATATCAGTTAATCCATTATATTCTACCAATTTTCCACATAAAATTAAATCATTGTCAATTAATGATTCATAAATATACCCCTGGATTTTCCACACCATGTTCAAGAATAAAAAACATAGATTTATACCTCCCAAAAAATTAGGTAACTATTTAATAATATAAATTTAAAATGGAACACCAACCCCAAGAAGAAGAACATTAATCCTTTGTCAAAATACATTAAACACAACTTTTAACAAGGATCAAAACCATTTAAAAAATCCCACAAATATAGACACCCTAAATAATAAAATATCCCAATAATGACCCTTATTGTTATTGGATTTTTTGAAATAAAGAGGAAACAATAGGATGAAATGATAAGGACTCGTATCTCTTAATCAATTATAAGAATAACAAATATCCTAGAATCCACCAAGGAGGATATTTGATGGATGAAGATTCCCCATGGAAGGATATTGGGTATTATGGTATTTTTGTGGTGGCATAGTAGATATTAATAATTTAAATTGAAAACGAAAAGAACCCCCACCACCCAAAACTCTTGGATATCCCACAAGGTTACAAAACACATTTTTTAATAATATATGATAACTATGTAGATAACCTCTATTTAGTGGCAAACAGTCTTCATAAATTGGACAAAAAATATAGAAACCATTATCCATAACCATTCTTGGAAAATATTCCCACCAAATATTGAACATTGATTCCCCTAAGAATCTTGCATAGTTTACAAACTGTAAACTCTATGAGCACCTCTAGAACTAAAAAAGCGTCACTTTACCACTCTTAGAATCATGTTGAAAAACTACCAAAAGATTTTTAATAATAAAGTAATGCCAATAGGTGTCAAAATTCCCACACCATGCCACTTTATTACCCCAAAATCTAATAATAAAATTTTGGACAAAATGGTATTCAATGAAAAACTCCACCTTAGTGGGTGATTGGCTACCACCAACCTCCAAAACCCAAAAACCAAGGACACAAGGAATGAACCCTAAAAATCATGATTCAATAAAAAATTATTTTGATAGGATTAAAGAAATTAATATTCAACAATAAATGGAATATACATATGGAGACCTAGCATATTGCTCCCCACTGTTGAAAATTTCTCTAAAATGGTCGAGCATTAACTAATCACACACAAATGAAAGGTCATATCAAATTATGAATGACTCAATAAACCACAAAAACTATCTCTTAACACCACATAAGAGAAAAAAAGCTCTAGAACATCCAAGAGGTCTTAAGACCATACCAACATCCCAAAACAATAAAATCTCAAAGGGATTGAGATTTAACATCTATCTCCCCAAAATTTAGTTTATTCAAGAATAATTGATCATTTACAAACTATTCATTCATAACATGAGAAATACACACAGAAACTAAATATACTAACTCTCCAATGGGAACTGTGATGGAACACCAACCATAGATATCCAAATAGATAATAGGAGAATAACAAAAGCGATGAATATGCCAAATTATTTCGAACAAAATCACCAAAAAATAATTTTTATAAAAAACAAATAAAAACCATAATAAAGGACACTCCATGCTATGAAAAATATATTCTGTGACTAAAGGGTCATAACTAGAATATGTATGTGTTCAAATAAATATCTCTAGAACAAAATTTATTGGTAATTCAGATGGATACATTCAACATAGAGGAATCCACATACCAATAAAAATACAAACTGCACCCTAAGCATCTAAGCTTGAATTCTAGATTCCTCACATGCCCAAAATAATTAATACAAGGAATATGATTTAAACCATACATGTGAATAAAAAAATGACCGAATAACATATAAAAAAATACAAAGGAAGGATAAAAATATGTTTCATATATTTTATTAAAATGAATCTAGGGACAAAAAATATGTGTTAATGCCCAAGAAAAAAATACCATATTGAAAATGATGATGATCCAAATAAAGACAATATCCCATCCTTCCGTGGAAAGTGATAAAATAGAGCATCAATAATTATAGTGAACTATTTATGAGACTTCTTCTTATTTATATCCATCTCATAGATTTAACAAATGTGATGAAGGGAACCATACAAGTTACATATCGTACGAGCTAAAGGAATTAATTTTTGAACATTATCAAACCACTTATAGTAGAAATAAAAAACTAGATTCTTTGTTGATGTGACTAGAATTATAGGATGAAAGTAAAACAAGAACCTTATCACAATTTTACTTCCCATCCATGCTAGTTTTACCATCATTACTAACTCCAACTGAAAACAAAGAATCACATTCCATAGTTTTATCTTAACAAATTACATCAACAACTACATCATTTAAAACTACCTCATAAATTGAAGAAAATGATAAATATAAAATTGAAAAATGAAGATATCGACATAGAGGATTATAAAATATCCACAGATTCTTTCCATAGAGAGATAGAATCTATATATTGAATTGAACTAGACTAGTTAAATGGTTGACATATTGTTTCACTAATTGATCACACTGACGAATAACAAGAAACACAGTTTAATTTTAATATATAATTTATTATAAATAATAAAATGTTTAATGAAGTAATCCATTAAATATACCCCAGATATATCCTCAAATGGTTGTGTATGAATGTTGATATTCCCTCATCATAGGCCTAAAACTTTTAACAATGTAATGGTGCATCTCACCATATATTTTTGAAGAGTTTTTACTGACATGAAACTCAATTAAACCTTACCTATCCGCTCAGACACATTTTAGAGTCCTCAATCACTATAGAATAATAAGGGGTACTAGTTTAGGAACTCTAACACATGATCCATTATTTGAGAAAGACATGGATCTACCAATCCATAATGAGTCTTGCTAGGTCCATACATCTGAATGATAACTCCTTAACAACTAGGAAAACAACCTGATACATTCCAATATTCAATTTTCAATTCCAACATGTGGGGAAAATACTAAAAAATAGAAAACCACAAAAATATATCAATTAAAACACATTAATAGATATCAATACTATGAGAAAAACATAATCATGAAAAACAAAAAAAAAGACTATAAAAGGAATAAAAACTTCTACACAAGGTTACCACAAACCCAAAGTATCCATTTTGATGTCAGAAGTCACATTTGAAATTATAGGGAAATGTTTATCACCACAAAACCACATCATTTTGAAACTATCCCAATCATTTACTTTCTTTTAATATCATTTCGACACATTTTATAAGAAAACATCAACTAACCCAAGACATTTCAAAAATATCATCATCTAAGAATATAATATGTGATTTCATAAAAACCAAAAAGAAAATAGAATTATTTATAAGGGTTCAAAATGGATTCCAAAGAAACCAACTTAACAGAAACACGGTTTCAAAAATAACATAGTGAAAAAACATAATACATTTATTAACTATAGCTTCAAAATCAAAGAAATCATAACATATATTTCCAGAGACAATACCTATAAAACCAGAAAGAGAATAAAACCAACAAAAGATGGGAAGTAATATAATTTCACATTTTTACCACTATATATGTAATATCCACACTGTTTGTCAGACCATTCAACAACCATGGGAGTGCCGCTGTTGGTTTATCCAGAATTTTCGAGATAGTATATTAATATTTTTGTAGATATTTCACCGTAACCTCACCCCCTCGTATCCTTTAAATTTTCACACTTAAATGAGTAATTTATCATGAATTCTCCCAAAAATCTCTACACCATAGATTATTGGAACACCACACCATAACCTGTCAATATAAATCAACCATAGCCTCAAAATGATAAGAATATTCTAGAATTCCCATGGGAACATGAGATATGATGTAATAATGTGCTAGATAAGTGCATTATTAGAACTACCACTTGTGTCTCAATGGTCCAAAAAATTTTCTAGAATTGAAAATAAAATAACAAGAAGGTGAGTCTAAAGAACCACAGAACCTTTCATTAAACTAAATCCTCTAATACTATTTTTTTAATGAACCAAACTTGGATGCCAACTAAACAGTCCCCTTAACTGGTTTACAACATAACTGTGATAAATCCTTGATCCTATTTGGATGATGACAACCACCAAGGGTTTTAATAATAAATATTGGGAATAGATTCACCCATAAATTCTGAAAAAAACAAAACTTTGATATAGAGTATAAATTAAAGAACCAAAGCTAAAAAAACTAAAACACATATAATACATATTAATTTAAAAAATTAATACTACAATACATAATTGGAAAAAATAAGAAAATGATATAAAAAAACATTATCCATAATATTTTACAAAATTATGGTATAGTCACCACCTCCTCATTATACACATGTCCCCACCACGTTATTGAAAACCATCTGCTTCAACAGATGATGACATCAGATCCAACCTAAAAACTCAATACCTAAAGAGACCTCCACAAGTCATCAATACTATATACCCACCAACATGAGTATATTCACTGTGATTTGAAGCTAGTATTATATCACCATGAGTCCATTTCACTAATTTTTATTTAACGTACCAATTATGTGGGTTTGAAAAAAAATTGGGGAAAAATTCCTTTTCATTTCCATATTGAATGAATAAGGTAACTACATGTTTAAATCATGCACTTATTTAAATATCCCCTTTCGAAAACTATTTACAAACAATTTTACTATTAAAAAATAATTCCAATACAAAGGTAAATAGCCGTTATCGTAAACACTATAATTTTAAAAAATCAACTCCCATAAGGATTTAAATATTTTTAATGAAATTTTTTGAACCAATAATGACATTTGAAAAATAATTCCACATTTTTCATTGAAAACATATAAAATACTCAACTAAATGAAAAGAATAAATCATGGTAAATAATGATACTAGATGGAGAAAATTGATCACATATAATTCCATTAAATAGATGGAATAAGACTACTCATCAAATTGACTAACCTATAAAAGATCACACATGAAAAAATTACATCCATGAAATTAGCTATTAACATTAAAACAGACAACTGAAATAATCATAACATTGATTTATTGCAAGAGTAAAAACTACAAGGACTAACAAGACTACATAAGACACACAAATGTGGACCTAATTGTCGAAGGATAATGGTCTCACAACCATCCAACAAATATATGTAATCATTATTCTCATTAAAATCCCCAAAATAAATATGATATGTATAGCTAAGGGTGTATATCCAATGAAAATACTCAATGATCCTAGGTATACCCCAAAATTAATGTGTTACGTATACCTATATTCTCACATACATTTATTATATTGACATAATAACAAAATGTTTCAGACAACCAATAATTTTTCACATGGATAATTCGGACATCAATAAATGAAAAGGGGATTAGCAAGAGCACAATCGAAAATAAATACATCACAAGGTGGGAATGGGGCAGTCATTAATACAAAAATGAAAAATCATTTATAATCCATCTGAAAAATTTGTATGCCAACGTAGTTCCAAAATAATACATAATCTATTACTATGAAACCACACAATTCAAGGGAGACTACATTTAGCTTATTAATTCCAAATGACCATTTGAAAAAATATTTTAATGTTTTTCATTCATGAAATAATGAAAATAGTATGCTTTAAACTATATTATTAAAATATTATATTTATTGGTACTTAATGTTTAGATTCTACATATTTAATTACAAACCTATATGTATTATATTAATAAATTCAATAATTATATAATTTTTTACTATAATAAAATTGATTGATTAAAAAATTAGTAATAAGAAATAGATTTCTTATAATATCTCAAAAAATATTTTAAATAATTATATGAGAATATAAGTATTCTGTAATATAAAATTATTAATCGAAATGAATATATGAATTTAAATATAATTTCATAAATACAAATACTATAAAAAATAAAATTTATATTTAAATAAATATAAATAAGGTAGCAAAAGGATATACAAAAATAGTAATAATGTCACGAAAAGTTCCCCATAACCTATATCGTGACTACCCAAAGCCCACCTACCATAGATCATGGGTTGGCGACTAGCACAGCAGGCATCAACCTGCAAGTGGGAGGCTTTTACTGAGTACATGTATGCACACACACACACACTACCACATCTCAACACACTGATAGGGGAAAAACAAATACACTAACAAACTGAGTACAATGTACAACTGAAAGCAAGTGGGATAGAATATAAACCCAATAAAATAAACTTTAATAATGAAGTAATAACGATCTCAGATGGTGGTCCGTGAAAAAACCCAACATAATCGTAAGAGTAGTTATGCTACTGGATGCTGAAGAAGTATGTCATGCTCTCCATGTCCTACTAGGCCCCACCTGGTCCTAGGAAACCAAGCCCACTTTCATGGCGTCTGTCATTCCCATCCCCCTGAGCACCTATTTCGAAATGTTGATCTTCTACACCAGACACAACATGTGCAAGTTAAGCCCATTTGGGGTTGAGCATAACAATACTCGGTAGGGACACTAAGGCCCCCTATGTTCTATCAATACTCCACGAAAAAATCCCAAAGGAAAATTCCACATAGGTAATGCCACCATGCAAGATGTGAATCACATATCACAAAGTAAATTATGCAAGTCACACAATAGATACTCTAGGTTAGGGATAGTAGAATCATCATTCATATCATCTAACTCCTCAGATGGTAGAGAACTCATCCTATATAAATTACAGTGGGCCTACCAGGTCACATGGAAAATCTTCCCACTAACATTACATTGATGTGGTACTCATCCCTGATTAGTACCATGTGTAGGTTGTGTCATATAGAACAAATCCCCACTATGGTACTACATGGTCACATAGAGATTCTTCCTACATTGGTGGAACTGAGGTACTCCTCCCATCATATATTGTGGGTATTTCGGGTCACCTAGAGCTGATCCCCACTTTGTGCCTTCCGGGTCACACAGATCCACTACCCACTGTGTCGTCATCGAGCTGTCTTCTGGTCATAGCCAACCGTGGGGATCTGTACGTAGCGCAATTGGCGGATCCAATACTCAAGAAATTTTTCTCATCTCGACATCCATGAAATTATCCACAATTCATTCCCAAAGATCTTCCTCACCAAGAGGGTCCCAAATCTGTAAATGAATTGTCAATCAGACATCTAGTTTGCAAGATAAAGGTGTTTTAGTAAATAGGGGATTGATTGCGATGAGCCCTAATATGACTCGATAAGACCAACCTGACCAACCCGTCATGGGTTTCCCACATACTCTATTTAAATTAGATAGGCTCGACAGGACATGGTTTGGTTCAGGGTCAATCTTGTCCGGATTGGCCACTAGGATAAGCCCAATAAGACTAATGGGACCCGACACATTTTGGAAATGCATACAGCATGTCGGGTCACTCAATGATCTGGTGTAGTCTAGCCCGAGTCGAAGGGCATGGGTCGGACCGACCATAATTGGTCCAGCCTGCTAGGTGTGAGTCTAGCCTGCTAGGATACGGGTACAGCTGACTGGGATATGGTCATGGCCCACCAGCCCTAGTCTGGTCCACCAGCAGGAAGGAACGGTGGTGCGTTACCCAGTCTGGATGCGGAAACCGACTACGTCTTGTCTCCTCTTCCCAATGGGATGCCACAGGGCCTCCTCCTCCAGCTGAAGTTGATGGACCGCGACTCGTCCAACCGATCTGGGTGGCCCATACACGGGCCACTGCCTTTACGCAATGCTCTATTGGTTCTGCAACTTCCATCACCACAACCAGTTGGTCGCGACCTCCTACCACTGTGGTGCGTCGCCATCCTCCAGTGTGGCTGACTAGGGTTAGTTGCCTCCAATGCTACCCAAGCATCGGTTGATGTCGCCACTTTCACACGACAGGCGTGGGATGACCACCGTAGGCAATCGTCGGTGTAGTCACGCTGGCGGTGTAGCCACATTAAGAATGAATCCATCATGTACGCATGAGCGGAGGTGCTCTAAATTTTTTTGGGTCGGCTCAGGACCTCCGTGTAAGAGGTTTAAATCAAGGGGGAGGATCAGAAATTTAATCTCAATCAATTTATGTATTGTTTTAATCCCTAATAATAAATTCCAATGTGTAGTCACCCTCCTTCATAAATGCACGAATTGTGGATTAACACATTCATGGGTTGATCTGTGTTTTTCTTTTCAAGAAAAAGAAGATATGGTGATAAATTTAAAAGAAAAATTGAACTCTTACCTCATTGACATTTATTGTTGAAGCATTCTTCCTCGAGATTTCAAGATGTCAACATCATCACTTATGGCTCCATTCTTCAAGGTGCATCAAAGAAGATGAAGATCTACTAGCGTTATTTTTTATTCATTGGATAAGAGAGTTTTTTGAGTTTTTTCATAGAATCCAAAAATTTTAATTCTCCTTCCACCAACATGTTAGTCAATAAAAAGTAAAATCATGTTGCAAAGTTTCAGTTACGCATCGATGTCACATCATTACCCTATTTCATTTATGAAACATCATTCTTGGTACACTTACTTTATTGCCTCTTACACTTCATGATATGAGCCATTAATGATCCTCATTAGTGCACCTCATCGCCAACTTTTCTCCACACCACAACGTCACAATGTCACCACTCGTTAGATGATTAATGAAAATAAAATAACATTTTAATGTTATTTTTTTATTTTATAAGACGTCCAAAAATATACGTTTTTGTTCAGCCATTTCCGGCCAATGTAATGTCCATTCTAGGAGAATGTTGGAATTCTAGGTTCAATAATGTAATCATATTTTTTATCTGAGAAACAGTTCATAATATAGGAAAAATCTCTCTCACATTTACTAAACGTACCTTTAAAAATGATTAAAATTTTGTTTCGGGCTCTCCGATCCACAGAATCACGTACCGTCAGAGCGTGATGTCGCAGAATAATTCCATATAATAAAAAAATTATACTGAAATACTGAGTCTTTAAATTCTCCATACCTTAGGGATTTATGTCCCCATAATCCTAACCAAAAAATAGAAAAGTAGAGGTATTGAGAATGAATCTGGGCCTCCCACTCTCATGTGCTCTCTTAAAGATTAGTATGCTGCCAGCAAACTCGCACCAGAGAAATCAACAACCCGCGTCAGAACCACTATTTTCAACCCTCTATCTCTACCAGGAACATCGCAAATGTCTCCCCAATGACAATGTACAGCTCATCCTAGTTGAGGACATGCGATGGGTCGTGCACATACCAACAAAGCTGTGACATGTGAAAAAAATCATGCACTTGGTGCATCTGTGGGGGATGGGATATGTGGTATGACACCTCACCAACTCTGCTTTGGATCTGAAAGGGTCAAATGATCCTTATAGATAAGTTCCCCCATCTAAATCTCAGTAACCCTCGTCACGGTGAGACTCAAAGGAACACATGATCTCCCTCCTCATTATCTATATGTCTCTATCTTCTGCCGATATAGGAATTATTCCTGCTCTATGTAGTACTCATTCTCTCATGGATGATATAAACCTTCTCGGTGGTAGCCCTTACCAACTAAGTTGCAATGAGTTCCAATGCCCCAAGGTATTTCTAGCTTATGGATGATCTATAAATCCGCCTTTATATGTCCTCAATCTATTCCCTGAAAACGGTGGAGTAATAGTTGTTTTTGTATGTAAACTCCACCTGTGATATGTGGTCATACCAAATATTACCGATGTCTTGGAAGCATGCAAGTAGCATGTACTCCAGGGCCTGTAAGGTTTTCTATATATGAACAACTGTCTACGGATGAACGTATTCCCCCATGAAGAGTTGAGTCTCGAACACCTCTTTTAATCCCTTCCATAACTGGGATGTGAAGCATGCATCATTTTCTAAGACAATCGTGGACGACACCCCGGGGAGAAGCACTATCACCTGGATGTAGAGGCGTCCAAAACCCTCTACCATTTTCTGCTCTTATATGGGTAAAAATTGAGTTGAATTGGTGAGTCGGCCAACAATCACCCAAATAGAATTATGTTCTCTGGATGTACGTGGTAACCCCATCATGAATTCCATTGAAATACCATCCCATTTTCACTCCATTACCTTGATTGGATGGGCCAGGACTACTGGAATCTGATTCTCATACTTCACTTTCAGGAAAGTGAGGCAGTGTGAAATGAACTCATCCACAACTTTATTCATCCCTCACCACTAGTACAGATGTTGGAGTTCCTGGTACATCTTCA
This sequence comes from Viscum album, assembly GCA_963277665.1. NCBI lineage: Eukaryota > Viridiplantae > Streptophyta > Magnoliopsida > Santalales > Viscaceae > Viscum > Viscum album. The sequence continues at coordinate 301,369,634 of OY728126.1, forward strand.
CCACTCCAGGATGTACCTCCAAAGGGGATGTATGGAACTCCCTCAACACCTCATCTTTTAACGTCATTGGTACTATAATGCACCATCTGAAATGGATGGAGTGGTCCCCACCTATAAAAAATCCATCATGATCACATCCTCTGGATATTTGAACACGTTGGGACTCATGATCAACATCTTCATGTTGTGGCTCAATACCTCACTGTAAGAGTGGGGAAGTGAAATACATAGACTAGAGTTATGAATCACTATCACTATCAAATTAGGATATTTTTATCGTGGCTAGCTACTCTATCTCCTCAATCAATATCATTAAACCAGACCTCCTTCTTGGTGTGAGTGCCACCATGTTCCCTTTATCTGGAGTATTGACTACCTCAATTTCATATTCCGGGAGGAACTTTAGTCGTTGTCGATGCCTCATGATCAATTATTTCTATGAGATGATATACTTGAGACTCTTGTGGTTGGGGTAGATTGTAAACCATTCACACATGAAATAGTTTCACCACATCTTCATGGAAAAGTACACTAATTATAACATCATTTCATCGATCACGTAGATCTTCTCATGTTTCCTCAAATGGCATGATTCATAGGCGATCACCACTATCTCCTGCACCAGGACACAACCATGTTTGGTCCCTGATGCATCGTAGTAAACTACATACCCAACGCCCTCCTCTTTTATTCTAAAGACGTGGCCACCAGTCATTCTCCACATCAGCTCCAAAAAACTGTGAGGGAATTTTCATGTCCATCAAAAAGGTCATCCCTTCAGTGTCAAATCTTATAATGGTGATGCTACTCTAGAAACATAGGGTACAAACCTCCAATAGTATCTAACCAACCACAAGAATCTATGGACCTCAGTCGTGCTCCTTGGTGGCTCCCAAGAATGTACTAGATCTATATTCATTTGATCTACTACAACTCTATCCACTTATATGATTTGTCCAAAAAAGTTAAATTCATGATTCTGTAATAGGAACTTTGAGAGCTTACCGTAATGCTGATGATCTCTGAGTTTATCCATGACTACTTGTAGGTGTGTAGCATGCTCCTCCTACGATGCTGGGTACACCAAGAGGTCATCAATGAATATCAAAACGAACTGATCAATTTAAGGATATATGATCCTATTTATGAGGCCCATGAACACTATTGGGGAGTGGTTCATCCAGAAATGCATCACCTGGAACACATAGTGTCTTTCATGGAACCTTATGTCTTTCTTCAGTACATCCTCATCCTATACCCAAATATGGTGATTGCTTAATATAATATCTATCTTGGAGAACCACTTTTCTCCCTTCAACTGGTTGAAGAAGTTATCAATTATGGGTAGGGGATACTTTTTATTCATGGTCACCTAGTTCAGGAGCCAAAAATCCATGCACAAATGCAAACTCATGTCTGGCTTCGTGGAAACAAAAGAACAGGGGCTTCCCATTGTGAAACATTGGTCCTTACGAACCCCTTCTCATATGATTCCTCTAGTTATACCCTCAACATGAAAGGCTCTATAGGGTCCATCAAATATGACGGTGTGGATATCAGTGCCATCACATGGTACCTGTCATTGCAAAAGTATTCCTCTCTTTGAGGGGATAGTTTGGGATCATCCTCAGGAAAAACCTCAGCGTACTCGTCCACCACCACAGAAGGGATTGGACTTATCTCATCCAATTCACAAAGGGTGAGACTATCCAACTAGAGAGTGATTGGTTTCACCCTCATCCAAGAGATTTTGTCTTGAACAACAAGGGTTTCGTTTTCACTAGTGAAATAAAACATGGTCCCATCTCCCTGGACACAACGCATTGTATGCCTAAAACAGTTTATATGGGCATGGACTGTGGATCGCCCGCACAAACCCAGGATGATTCAATAAGGCCTTGACACTTCCTCTATGAGATCCCAGCCAAATCTATCTCCTCCCAGAGTGATATTACACTTCCGGCACAAGGGTGTAATCATCGAGTCGTCTCCCATAAGAGTCTCTAGACGTAAGGATAGAGCCAACAGCTCCACCAAAATCTCAATGATCTGTAGAAGATTTGTTGAATGGAATCATTGACTATCACTTTTTTTATAAGTACTACAACTACGGTTAGGATGAAACAAATCATTGTTCAGATCATCTCTGGAGCATAATAGTCATAAGCCTCTGCATCCTAGAGTGGAGAATGGCCCTATCCGCCTGCTACCGGAGGTCGGGGTGGAACTCATGGGGTGGTAATGGTAATAACTCAAAACCTTACTCACCTCATGTCTCTCAGCCATATCCCCAACCTCATCCACAGCCATGTGGTACTCCTTTATAGAACCACTACCGCTGGCTCGATGGACCCTCAACCATTAGCTGATCATCTGTACAAGAGGTCGGTAAATCATGTGTCATGTTTCCCAGCACGTTTCACCCGAATCACTACCTAGATCCGAACTGGCTTCCCCTAAACTTGAATCCCCTCAATTTCGCCCCTTAGTCTTTAGGTCATCCTCTAAAATACCTGGACCTCTTGGGCCCACGTTTCTACTATCTGCTGCCTTCTGATGACTCTGTCGACTGTGTTCTATTGTAGACTGTAGTTGTTGGTGCCTCCTCATCCAAGAAGATCTCAACAAGAAGGGATATATCCAATACACGATTTTATGTAGAGATGATGAGAGAAAAAACTAATTCCATGATATATATCCCGATTCAATGCTCGGATGATTGATCACAGATGAAAGGGTCTTGCACCATGTATATGGAGTCACGAGAAACCTTAGTGAACCATGCTGAGTTATCAGCCACCTTCATATCATCCTTTTGTAAGAAAATCATCTCTTGAATGTGCATAGAATACAAGGCCATGGGGAAAAATCATCCCATAAAAGCTGCTTGATGTATACCAAGTTAATGGTTCTCTCGTCCTACGTTCAGGTGGTCATGCTCCACCATCTCTCCGTCGATCCCAAAAGATGGCTCGCTGACTTGATCACAATCTTCTCTGGGGGTGACCTTACTATGTAAAAGACACACATCACAACCACCATCCAGTCCTTAGTGTCCTGAGTATCCATTTATCTAATTAACCTATAGTGTCTCTATCTCTAAAACATGTATAGGGGACTATACCAAGAAACACCCTCTCTGAGAACCACCTTTGGTATATGCAAACCATCAGGTGGTGGTAGAAATGGTGCATCACCTAAAGGATCTATCTAAAGACCTTCTCCCAGAACGGACACCTTGTCGGTAGGCCGAAAATCCTCACAACTTCATATTGGGATCCTAACTAGTTGTCCACATGGAGGAATCTGGAAATAGTTCATGGTATATCAAATTTAGAAGGTTATACTAGGTGAACTATCATTTATTGGAAATAAAAAAAGTGACACTTATCAAACCAAAGTTTTAATGTTTTTATCAGAAAAAACATAATGCGTGGTCCCGATGTATGGATATGTTAGCCACAACACAAACACTGGACTCCATAAATCTGAAATTCAGACTCACAACACTTAACATGGTTTCCCTAAAACAAAAAACATACTCTCAGTTTTTGTGGTAGGATCAACCTTCTTCTAATATCAATTTTTCATGACCTGTCACCTGGGCCTCGTGCCATGACTACCCCAAACCTACCTCCCATAGTTCAGGGGCTTGTGACTAGCACTGAAGGCATCAATATGCAAGTGGGGTGCATTTTCCTGAGTACATTGTATGTACACACATGCCCAACCATGCACCAACTTAATGAAAGGTGGAAAAGTACTCTAAAACATACTATGTACAATGTATAGTTGAAATCAAGTGGGACAAAATGCAAACCCAACAATAGAACATGAACATCAGTGTTCAAAAATGATCTCTGATGGTCGTCTATGAGAAACACCACATGATCGTAAGAGTATTGAAACTACTAGAAGTATAAGTAGTATGTTTTGACTACCTAGTCCTATTGGGCCCCACCCGGTCCTAGGCCAGCAAGTCCATCAGTCCTGTCCCCCTAAAAAACTTTGTCGAAACATCAATATTCTACACCAGACACAACACGTGTGGGGGAATCCCGTTTAGGTGTGAGTATAACAATAATCATTAGGGGCCCCAAGTCCCCCAAAGTTCTCTTAGTAATCCATGAATGAAAATCCCACAAAGGAAACTACAATATAGGTATCTCAACAAAGAAAGATCTCAAACACATAGCATAAAGTAAAAGGCGTCGCTCACACCAGGTATTTTCTTGGGTATTGATAATAGCATCATCAGTCATGTCATAGAACACCTCAGATGCTGGAGAACTCCTCCACTATATATTAAAATGGGACTTCTAGGTCCCAAAGAGTCACTTTCCACTAACCATGGAACACTATGGTACTCACCCCTGATGAGTGTCCTGGATAAGATAGGCAACAAAAAGCAGCTCCCCACAAATGGTCTGTTAGGTCACACAGAGCTACTTACCACTTTGGTCGAAATGAGGAACTCCTATGATATACCATGGGCCTTCCATGTTAAACAGGGTCTCTCCATACCATGGGCATGTTGTGTCACATAGATCAGATCACCACTGGGTCGTCGTCGACCAGTCTTTGGGTCTCATTCAACCAAAGGTTCTTATACTTAGCATGCATTGGAGATCCTATCCCCAATACATTATTAACATCATGATGTCATTAAATTGACCACAAAATATTCCCAAAGATCCACCTCACCATGAGGGTCTCAAATCCCAAAACGGATCGTCAATCGGTCGTGTGGGTTGCAAGATACCAATTTTTATTAAATAGGGGGTCGGTTGCGAAAGGGCCCAGTCCATCCCTGTCGGACAGACCCGACCAACCTAGCCTGGGGATACGACTTACCATTGATTAATTATATAGACTCACCGAAAAATGGTTGTGGTTGGTTACTGTCTTGTATGTCCATCCATGTGGGCTACATGCATTCAGACTTGTGGGACTCATCTCGGTTTGGCGAAGGGTCAAGCCCGCCAGATCACCCAGCAACCCAGTCTAGTATGGTAGGACCGAAGGGCAGGAGTCTAACCCATTGGGTGTTGGCTTGTCCTATTGTATCTTTATGGCCTTCTGGGCCACGGGACATGCCCGACGGCACAGTTTCGTCCTACAAGGCTGGGGCTTGGCCTAATAGCCCTAACTTGAACTGCCAAGGGGAGGACCGATGTTGCGCCACATGGTTGGGATATAAAACATAACCTTGTTTGGACTCCTATAACCCATGAGACTCTACAGGGTATCCATCTCTATCCGCGGTCGGTGGACCATGGCCCGTGCAGCCGATCCTATTGGCTCAGATGGAGGCCACCCCATTACGCGTTTCCCGCCTGGCATGGTGACATCCGCCGCTCCCGTTGTTGGTTGGCTGAGGCCTCCTACCACCAACTGCATGCCTCCATCCATAAGCTGGACTATAAGGGCCATTCACCTCCACTACTATCGTGGTTCCACCATCGGTCGCCGATTGTGTTTCCACATCGAGAATGTATCCATCAAGAAGGCACGAGCAGAAGTGATCAGACCTTGTTTGTGTCGGCATGTGCCCTCCATGTTAGAGGTTTAAATCATGTGGGAGGTTCGGGGATTGATATTGAAAAATTTCATCCATGGTTTGTATCCTGGTTAAAAAATACACAAGAAAAGCAACAGAATGACATAAACACATGAATCTCAGATAAAATTATATGTGGTTTGATATGTGTTTGTCATTTATAGAAAAACAATTACAGGGAAGAAAATTGAATAAAAATCAAACACCTGCATCTTTGGTGTTTGATGCTGAAGTGTTATTTTCAAGACTTCTAGATGTCGGCGTTGTCATATCTAACTCTTTATTTCAAGGTGTGTTGAAGACGATGAAGATTCGTTGGTGTTTTCCGTTCTTCATTGGAGAGGAGATTCACCAATGTTTCATTAGACAATACTCCCAATTTACTTCTTCATCCACCAATGTGTTAGATAATAAAAAGGAAAATCAAGTCATAGTGTTCTAGTTATGCTAGGATATCGTGCCATTATGGGTTTTCATTTAATTAAATAGCATCATTGTTATGCTTCCTTTATTTCATCATTACGCTACGTGATACCGACCATTAATGAGCCTCTTTAAGTGAAATGTCACTGCCTCGTCGTTGCATTGTAGCGTCGTTGTGTCACCACATGTCGTATGAAAAAATAAAATAAAATTACTTTTAATGTTATTTTATTATTTACTGAAAGGTATGAAAATAAACATTTCCATTCAGCCCTTGTCGGCCGAAGTTAAGTTCATTCATTGAAAGTCTCAGCGTTTCAGGTTGAACGGTGTCATCAAATTTTCGATTCGAGCACCAATTGAAAATGTTAGGAAAAATCACTCATGCGTTTACTAAATGTAAATAAAAAATGATTAAAATTCCATTCTGTGATCTTCGGGCCCTGGAATCATGTGCTGTCATAACGTGTTGGCTCGGACTAATTCTATATAATAAAACAAATATACTGAAATTTAGAGTCATTAAAAATTATAGTAATATAATGTATGAATAATATTTTTAATATGATCTTTAAATTGTACATTACATTTTTAAGGTCTTATTATAACAATTGTAATATTATTAATATATAAGATAGCTAAACTATACATAATTATTTATAAATATAATATTTTGGTGATATGAATTCAAATAATATAATATTTATTATGGTAAAAATTGATTGGATTTTATGTTTCAATAATAGAAAAATAATAATGTATCAAATAGATGGAATAATGGGGTAAATTAAAATATTATATATATATATATATTATACAATATAATAATTGTGTTCTACAAATGAGTTAATTTATAAACAAATATATATTTATATATATAAATAGTAGATTAAATATTTAAATTTATTGACCTAAAGGTTATATATATTACATTTATATATATAAGAAACCATTATAATAGTATTAATAATAATAAATAATAATGTAAGAAAATGTGATATCATCTTCTCCTTCATTACGAAAACCTAAAATTTTCATCTTAATAAACATGATGCTACATTTGGGTTACAATCTACTGACTCGTTTTTTTCTGACACTATCATTGTCCACCCTTACACATCAGCGCCACCAAAGAACCTACCAGTCCAACATTTTATGCAATCTCTAATGAAATACCCCCGAAATCCAATTTTGACATCCTCTACTGACTATACAGACATATTCAATGAATGGAAAAGGGATGTTGAGTGGAAATTACTAAGGAAATTAGAACTTCATGAAATGATATGGTGAGTCACAGGTCATTCGACAAATAAGAGAACTAAAAACCCTATCATATGCTCCCCCATAAAATTGTATCTCGATAATACAGAGTATAAAACATGGCAACAAATTAAAATAATATAATATTAAATGTTATTAATATATATGTGGCTATTAATTATTCCTTTTGTAGTGTGGATTTCACTTATAACCCATATGATATTTCTTATGTGTCACACATTAAATGTTGTCTTGACAAGAACCCATGAAACATAATCAGAATTAGCGATGGAAAGGATAAAATTCATCAATGAATCCTATTAAATTATCACCAGAAAACTAATTTATTTTGTTTTTAATAAAACATAGATGAGGGAAATGAAGGATTTTAATGATTTACCTTTGATAGGATTATCTAATAAGGGGAATTAATTAGTCGTTGGCTAACAATACCACAATATGGGATCATTTTTTGATAATTATATTTTAAGGTGTTTGAAACATTGACTTCAATTTATATAATCCATTCTTTAATTTCTATTGATATTGTTCTATAAGGTGGAGACGATATTTTAAATTAATGATTTCAAGAAATATATTTTAAGGTGTTTGAATCATTGACTTCAATTTATATAATCCATTCTTTAATGTATTGATTCATATAAGCTTAATTTCTTAAAAAAATATTATTTCATAGACCCATTCCATGAGGATTTAAATATATCTTTTTATAAATTGATTTATATATTATTCAATCATTCATAATTACTTCTTTGTATGTGGGTTACATTATTAAAACATATCATTTTATGTGAATCTATTTTTTCTTTTTTTCAGTTAAAAAATTAATTTACCACCATAGGGTTATATGTTTTAAAATATTTAAAATTTTCATGATTGTTTTATGAAATTTTCTATCATCATTTCATGTATATAATTTTATGTCAGTAAATTTTTTATTGAAAAAAATATATCCATCAATTTGTTTCATCTCCATGAATTAGATTCATCCCATGAATAAATATTTTTTATGATTTTTAGTATATACATACTTTATTTGAATTGGTATCCCGTTATGTTTTATTTCCATTGTCATATATTCATAAATTTTTTGTTTTTTGTTATTGGAAAATATAAAAATATAAAAATATAAATTTATATCTATAATTATATATATTTATTCATCTAGTTTCAAATTTATAATGATATTATTGGGAATTTAAGTGAAAAATTTAATTCATAATTTTTTTTATAAAAATTAGAATCATGAACATTGTAAACATGATAAAGGATGGGGAGTGAACCAAAGTATCAAGGGTTATTATCCAACAAGACGGGTAGACCCGATAAATCATTCAATGCTCTATATTTACTCACATTTTTGGTGTCTAATCTTGTAATATTTTTTCTGAGAAATAATTACAGTCTTTAAAAAAATAAATTTAATTTTATACTATTTATTTATTTACAAGAGATTTCCATGGCCTTACTCGATCCTTTGTTTTAAAAAAATTAATTATTTTTTATTTCAATATGTATATACATTTTTAAAGTAATATTTTATCAATTAAAGACCATTATTAATTATTTATAAGAAATTTAAATATTTTTTTGACAAGTACTTTTTAAATAAAATCTTTTAGTTTTCGAAGAAATTTGTTATATATAATTTTCATGTATTTTTGAGAAGTGGTTAATTGAGTAAGATAGTTTTTTTATAAATTTTTCATAATCCATTGAAATTATAGATGTTATAAATATTATAATTATATATTATTCAAGTGACGTGCAATATTTAATTTATAAAATAATATAGAGTTTTTTTAGAACTTGATCAATGAGTGCAAGTACAGATCATCCAATTTTCTATTAAATGAAATCTTTAGAAAACAATTGTGATTAAGATGTAAAGGATAATTTATGAGTTAGAAACATTACATTGAGGTTTTATTTTTTATTAATTAATGGGAATCCTAAAATTGGAGTTATAAATCATAGAGCAACCTTGTTTACTAATTATAAAATTCCACACACATTCTAATTTTTCATTATCACAGATTTATGAATGAGTCAATCATTTTTTAATGGGAACAAAATTTCCTTAGTAATGTCTTATAATTTACTGAGAAATTATAATTACTATTTTGTTAATATAGTGAAACCCTATGTCATCATGAATAGAAAAATATTCATCTGTTATTTATTACGATGTTAAGAATTTATCTTAGATAATTAAAATTTTGTGGGTGCAATTAAATTACAGAGGAGATTACTCTAACTCAGGTAATTAATTTTTTTCGGTTTTAATTGAAGAATAATAAAAAAATATACTTAATAATATATTATTACATGTTGATATTTTAGGTGTATTTATATATTTATTACATTAATAATATAATTAGTATCTGATGTGTTTTTTATTAACAATGTTAATTGTTATAGAATATCTGACTATAAATTTAGTCAAATGATTAAAAATAAATAATATGAATTTTATAATGTGTTCACGAGTTAATAATTAATATATATTAATAAAATTATTATTAAATAAAAAATTAATAATATCAATTCATATATAGATTTGATTGATAACATCAGAAATATAAATTATATAATAACTACAATTTAATATGATATAAATAAATATAATATAATAATCAGAAATTCAATGATAATAATAATAAATAATGTATAATTTATTACCTATGATATTGATATTATACCTATTATTAAAAGTTCTTATTGTAAAATTTATATTGGTATTATTCTATAATATAACAAAATTTAATGTGGAAATAAAATATGTATAAACTTAGGAGTTATCAATCAAGAAAATATTATAGTTATTGTGGAAACAATTTTTTAGAATTTTTTTGGATAAAATAAAATAATTAATGTAATCAATAAAATAAATTTATTATACATTATACTAGTTTATGATTGAATGGATATATATATATATATTAAAAATACATTATTGTAATAAAGTGATAAAAATTTGTTAATATGTATATATATATATATGACCATATCTATAGGATATACAAATATCTGTGTGTGTGTGTGTTTATGTGTGTAGGAAACTATTTACAATAATAATAATAATAATAATAATAATAATAATAATAATAATAATGAATGAATGAAAAAAATCTAAAAAAATAATTCGGACTCTTTATCTATTTCATTCTGTCAACCTGGAGTTACTGTCGCATGAAACATGATCTCCCATTAATGCTTCAAGTGACTGAATACTTATCTTACACCTCTAGAGTCAACCATTACACGATACTATTATAGAAAAATGCACTACATCAATTTTTTTTCATACCTCTCATCATCGTCCCCTAGAGAGATTACCCTATGGTCCCCAACCCAAAGTAAGTCCAGCATCAATAAACTTAAAAGGGATGTTTAATAAGAAGGGTCAAGGAAATCAGGGTCCTCTGAAATGAAAGTGTGAGTTATAGATCATTGGAATGATATGGTCCTCAATCACATATTTTATAATGCCTCTTAAAATTGAAATTCAATAGTTTAGGTTGGTAAAATTATAAAAAAAAATTCAATTAAAAAATTGAATGAAAAAAATAAATGTGTAGTACTTCTTACTTCCTTCAGATATAATGAAATAACTTAGATTGCCTTCCAAGATAGAATAATGGTGGAAAGATAAAATGAGGTCTCTAGAGTCACTAAGAATATGTACCAATAAATTTGTATATAAATATTGGTATTGATAAAAGGTTTAAATATATATTTATTTAAATATTACTTTTTCAGTTTGATTTTGAAGACTAATGTTCAAAGGCATCATCAACCATGTTGCCTTAGGATTTTAGTCCAATGGTAGCATGGCTAACGTTGCATTAAGTAAAATTTTAAAAAACATTTAGAAATTTAAAAATATATTTGTTGTTATATTTGGATATTCATGTTGTATTTATATATTTTTTGAAATAAATCCATTAGTATTTGAATTTGAAAATGTTATGTTTTTTTGAAATAAATTTTGTGTCATGAAAATTAGATTATTCATATTTTAGTTATTATTGTTGTTTAATTTCAATTATGATTTATATAATGATTGATGCTTTCAATTATCATTTATAATGTATATATATTTTATAAATTAAATTTTTCCCAAGTCACCTACATGAAAGATAATACTATTTGATGTTGGTGACTTTGAATTCTTCGAAATAATTATGTAGAAATAAAATCTAACAAAAAAATTACACACTAACTGAATATATAATAAAAATAAAAAACACTTAATTATTTCATAAAAAAATATGGAAAATTAATTGTAGGGGAATAATATATTTTTTATCTTACTATTATGTTTGTATTTATAATTTTTTTTATATTTATTTTTAATTTTTTCATTTTTTCTTTAGTCAATGTTCTAAATTTCATTTTGATATTTAGTATACTATATTTTATGGGAATGTTTTTTAATATTTATATATTGATTTTTTAATAAATAATATTTCTATGATGTGATGTTACATTTTCTTATTTTAAATATTAGTTTTTTATTTTCAAGAAAATTATATTTTAGTATATGTTTTGTTATTTATTTTTTTATTTTTTATTTTTTATTTTATAATAAATTAAAGTACCTTACTTGAAATTTAATATTTTTTCCATTTTTTCATGTAGATGACATTTAAATATTATAAAATATAAAATTTATGATAAAAATAAATGAAAAATGAAATAGTGGATAAACATGTAAAAATGCTTGATTGTAAAAATAATTTCATTATTTTAATTGATATAAAATAATAACGAGGATAGAAAAAATTCTTGTTTCAAATCCATAAGTCAATAACATGGATATAAATAAATTATTACAATCATTGTTTATTATGAGGTCAAGTCCCAAATTCTTATGTGTGAATGGATTTCCTGTCTAGATATCTCCAACCTATTCCCAAGGGTGGTGTATTATGAGTTGGAGAGGGCTCATCCTCAGGTGTTTGGACCTCATACATATTATTTTCTACCTATGACTTATCGGGATGAGGTGGTATATTTTTGTCATCATGTACACCGGTTCCTCCCCCAATTGCGTAAGTGGAAAGACTTGTCATCATTTTCTAGAGGAACAATTACCCCCTATGAAGGCCCAATAATGAATTTTGGAGGCATGGGAAATGATCTCTAACATTATCTTGGATCTAATATATCTGAGAAAAATATAGATTTAATAATTATATAAAATGATCTCATTTATCTAGGTGATCTTCCACAATTAGATGAGGATGGACAACTAGAGGTGTTTTTTCTACATCGGGTATAGGTGAGGCATCACTTGTAGTGTGACATGGTCTACATCATTTCCATGATGGTTCCTTAACATTGGTAGCTACTAGAGGAGGTTCTTAGGTTGGAACCACCTCTTCCTAGGTTTGAACAACATCTCCATGTTCTAGAAAATCAATAATAATATCATGTAGAACATGATACGCTGGAATCATCACATATGTTACTCAATGGTACGCTAAATAGCTAACCCCCCTAGGGATATACCACAGATATAATATTTTTTCTTAGTAATTTTGTATTGAGAATCAAAAATTATTTTAAAAATCACATCAATCAATGTAATGTAAATTTATTTACTTTCCAAAGCGTAGATCCCTCTTCGTTGTGGATTACGATACAATACAGACTTTAGTCTATAACAAAGCTTGTGCTCATGTTTCTTTGATAGAGTGAGTCTTATAGTATGCATACAATCAAAATGAAGTGATTATCATATGTCCGATAGATCCACATACTATGCATGTCCTCTGTGTCAAGCGACATATATCATCCCTATAAGATTCACAGAGTTAATTGATAATGACTATCTAGGTGGAAAGGAAATATAATGATAAAATATAAAATTGGGAATGAATCTACCAGGTTGTTTCCACTTAACAATATTAAATTAAATGAGAGACACTAAAACCAAGGAATCAGGAATCCCATCAGTTATATATGTGGGAAGAAATTCTAACAGAGCCTAAAATGGAAGAAACACAATCAAAAATGACATGCGACCTTTGTTAAAATATGTGACACTAAAAACCCAAAAATGAAATATTATCAAATTAATTTTTCATGTAAATACATTACATGCATATATATATGTGTACTAGACTATCCATCATGACATGATAGTCACCAAAATTACGACTTAACATCCTGAAAAAGTGGTGTTCCTAGACCCATCATTAACATAAAATATAGAATGTCATAAAGAATATTAAATTATATTTAATAACTCATCGTGGCATCAAGAACCTATAAATATGAGTGATGTTACCATCAACCACACCTATACTCATGAAACACATCTATATGATGCTTCATACAAGCCACAATAGGGAAGATGGGAAGTATGATCTCCCATTACCGCCGCTAATTAATTATAACACATTCTGCGAGGTCATTGTGATCTGATATGCATGTCACACATAATGATCATTGGATGTATACGAAGCACATTAATAATCAATTTTATCTCATTTAATGATCAATATCCTTTATTAGCACCAGATACATCATATAAACATCCATACAGGACTTATCACTACACAGTGTCCCTAAAATCATCCACTACATATATTCATGGGTATGATGCATGACTGTATTTTCACTAGTGTCAGCAGGTAATTGTGCAAAGTGCATATCAATCCATCACATATAAATTGATCCACAATATTAAGAATCATCATCACCCATAATTTCAAAAATTATAAATCACTATAAATTATCATTTATGTATCCATGGTTGGGTCCTATAATAGTATTCCCCTAGATAGGAAGACCATGTAGAATTACCACTTCCTAATGTGTGATGGTCATATCTCCCTTAGTAAAGTGGAATGTTTGTGTCTCTAGTATTCATATCTTGATGATATTATCAAGGAGGTGAAGATCGGTGAATGTGAAATTAGATACATCAATTCCATAAAATATAGTATGGTGTATTTATTGTATAATGGTATTAGTAGGTATAATTTTTTGAAAATGGTGGGCTACGTTCACACTGATCCTTATAACATCACATCCCTCTATCACATCATATGAAACATGCCTATAATGATCTGTGAGTAGCATAGTATCCCCAATCACAATTTATAAAAATGAAATATCTCTTAGTGTAAAATTTATATATATTTTTAAGGTCGTTAGAATATTATTACTGATAAAAGGGAAGGCATGAAATGATTATTACAAAGTTTTTATGAACAATCTATAACCGAAATAATATTTTGTGTTTTCATTTTTCTCAAATAATATATTTGAACTTGATTAAGAAATGATTTTCTCTTGGAAATTTTGTTTTTGTTAAATTATAAAATTTTAATTTATGAACGAGCATGTTTCTTCTAAAATGATTTATTTACAGGATCTAGTTTTCGGAATGGTATTGGAAACCCAAATGATTGATTTATAAAAGAAAATCATAGTGATTTTTAACATTTACATCACATTGGTTTATTTTCATGTGGTTTAGTTTTGAAATTGGTTTCAGAATATTTCATTACATTTCATTGATAAAACCCATTAATAAATTCATAGTGTATCCTAATAGGATTTGTGTATCACACCATTAATGGTCCCTCATTTTAAATTTGTAAATTTCATTTTCCTTATATTAGTTTCTGAAGTTCAATGTATTTTACACTATTATAGTTGGAATATTTTCATGTTTTTAAGGGATTTTTCTTAAGACATGTATTTGTCAGAATCTACGTTATATTTGTTAGAACCAAATTATGTATTGATTTTTCTTTTATTTTTACCACATATACCAATAAGTATGAAATAAAATTATGTTTCTTGTAATTAAAATATTATTTCGATCATTATTGTATATTTCATAATTATTTTCTCACATTCCTCAATTGTTGTGTATCCATGTATAGTTTGATTATTATTTCATGTATTCACACGTGCAATTTTCATATTATATTTAATTTGAATACAAAAATATGATTATTATTTGATAGTAAATCTATTTAGAAATATTATAGTATTCTAGAAAAATGAGGGATTTTATATTAACACCATGTAATTAATAATATAAAATGTTCATATTAGTGGGAATACATCATTGTGGTTGAGAGTGTGAATTTTCTCCAGCAATTTTAGGGAATTATTCCATATTATAAACTTGTTGATGAAATATATTTTATCTAAAAAGACTCCATTGTTCATTATACTAGTATTTCTCTTTCCAATATTCTTAGACATAGGTATCCTTCACTATCAGAATTTTTTTTCTTAGGTACCGATATTTTAAGGTCTTTGAGAATCGAGAAATTTAAAAAATTTCAAATAAACATTCATGGTTTATCATAGAAGTTATAAATGGTGTTTATATATTGTAATGTCTGAATATATGAAGTCCATGATATGTAGATTGAGGCACCTGATGTGATGGAATGTGAAAATTGAAGCTATAATGTATAGAAGTTTCCACATTTCCATTTCCATGATTCCAATAATATATCAATGATTTGACCACTACTATATTGATTTTTGGTTTGGACACTCTTGAACTTCAAATCAAGATTCTACATGGAAAAAATGTGTACTGAATAAGAAGAAGATTCTTCAATTTTTTATATCTTTCATTTAAAGAGTCTTCCATACCATAGCCTCTATTATGCCCCATTCAAAATTTTCTTTTCTCTATCAAAGATGTACTTGAAATATTTATAAAATGTATTCCAGACTTGTCCATTTATATGTATATTGTCAATCCCATTGAAGACTCCATTGATTAACTCTGCAATATTTGTAGTCATTTATCCATAACGCACCCCCAATTCATATGCCAAATTTTATTTTATCTTTTTGAATCTGCATCATAATGTCATACACCACCATATTATAATTACGGATTTCATCTACAATTTTTTTTTAAAATTCATTGATTCAGATCACATAATATAGAGAAGTTATCATATTTCACATAAATTAATTATATAATTATATTTAAATAGTTAATAATAAGATATATATTTCATACCGATCCTTGTTATTTTTTTATTCATAGTTTTATCATTTTATTTTTTAAAACATTTTTATTAATTTGTTTGATGGGTTACTGATGATTTTCAATTGGGGTTATCCAAGTATCAAGATCTAATTTGATTTCCTCATTGCTTTTATGATTATGAATATATATAAAATGGAAACCCTCAAAATGTGGGTAAAACAGTTGTTGATGCATTCCAAAATGAAAAATAAGATTTTTTAATTTTCATTATCCATAACAAAAAATACAAATAGAAGAGGTTAAGAGTATCCATCTGTGCTTTCTAAAATCAATAATATTCCGATGTATTTTCTATATAGAAATGTTCTATAAATGTGTAGTAACTTTTTGGACAATGAGTATTTGTAAATACAAGAATGGAATTCCCAAAAAAAATTTACATGATATTGTCCAATTTGGTAATCTTGATAGACATGCCCGTTCATAATATTATAGAATAAAACATGTTCATTATGTCTCATTATTCCTTTAAATTGAAGAAACAATTGATACGACTCAACCCAATCACAATATACCATTAAAATTTATTTCTATTAATTAATCCATGCTTTATAAAATTTTTATTTTAAAATATTTTTTCACCATCTCTTGAAAAGAGATAGAAGAAAATCATGGAAGGTCCTAATCATCTAAATGATATTAGATGATAAATTTTTTTCATCAAATGAAGTTTGAACTTTTTTCATGAATGGATGAATGTAGTATTGGATATCTAAATTATAGAAATTCTCCAACTTCAAAATGAAATGTTAGGAATCCCATCAATAGGCATATACAAAGATCCCAATATTTATTACACAAAATTATGTATTTTATACATTGTTATTACTAAACTAATTATTTATAATTATCACATCATGAAATATTGTTATTATGTTTTTCATTTCTTATTTACTCAGAAAACATCTTCAAACATATATTGTCTTTTCCAACCCCCTAACCATATAATCTACAAATCATGGAATTTGAGATGAAGGATTAATAACATTCCATTCAAATTTAAGGAATCATACATTGATTTTAAACATGTTTTGATGTTTGGTGTATGATTTATAATCGGATTAGGATTATGTAAAATTATACATTTATATGAACATCCTCTCCAACATTAGCATCTTCCTCCTCATCAACGTTATTATCTCCATCTATTTCTTCAACAAAAAATCCTCATAAAAATATAATTTTATATATATTTGGGATATTCGTACGGTTTTCCTCATCCACATCACTGGGAATTGTCTCGCTTTAATGGGATAGTCCATGTACTAAAACTATTTTGTGTCTATGTCTTGGTACAATTTGTCAATAATTTTTTACACTAGTAGACTCAACATATAAATCCATTTTTGCACTATTTAGAACATGGAAAAATAATGTTATTTCTTTGACCATGTTCTCATTAGTAGCCAATGTACCAGCTAGGTTCCATAGTGTAGAAGGGAATTAAAAAATTCTATAGTTAGTAGACTTGATATCATGATCATGTTCTGGATTTAAATAACCATTAATTATTTACTGAAGGTCTATTGTTATTACAAAATCAGATGTCCTAACACTTGTTTTTGGGTATGTACAAACAAAAGAAACCTTATATGTATAAAAAACATCATTATATTATTAAAAAACGATGAAATAATTCTCTACATGAAATATGTTTTTAATCATGATTCTGGTAGTGTAAATAATAATTACAATGTGGAATAATCATGTATCATTAACTATACAATCATTATAATAATTAAATTTTTTGACCTCTTCTAATATCCTAAAAGATGAAGCAAATGATTCATTGAATATTTTTTAATCTTCATAGAGGTATATTCAGTAGTTTATAAAGGAAATATAAATCATTTATAGAATATACATACGGATTGTCAAATAATGTGGGCATCAAAGATTGTTTTGTTGTACCAAATCCCAATCAAGTCTAGCCCAATGTTGCGTTTTCAGGTTTTACCAATAGGTACATATCACTACAAAAAAAGTGACTTGTACCGACAAAACTTTAGTGACAAATAACAAAAGTGTTTGTAAAATTGAGTAATTCCAACAGATATTAACTTTTGTCATTGATAATTATACATACCAACAATTATTTTTTCACGAAAATACATCTGTTGGTATTAATTTCATAATACCAACTGATAATTTACTAACAATTAAATATGTGGTCATATCACAACTATAAAAACAAATTTTTTTCTAACAAATAAATCCATTGTATTTAATTATTATTTCTAACAAATCATTATCATCAAAACATTTAATTACAATAAATTATTCAATAGTACAAAATATTTTGAAAATAATTATTTATATATTTATTAGTTAATTAGTATTAAAAAATCATTTTACAAAAAAAGAGAGGAATATAATTTTAGATAAAGTAATAATAAATTATTAATATTTAATGAAATGATGATAAATAGTATAAAATAAATATTATTGATCTATATTTTGAGATTATATATTAGGTTTTTATAAATATTACATTTTTATTACATATATAAAAATTATATTATATTTATTATTCCTATTACAGGAAAATACAAAAGAAAAAAAAATCAAAAAACAAAGAAAACACCCACACCCTCACCCCTCCCCATTCCCTTTTTGCCCTATCTCTCCCATTCGGAGTGCCACTCCCCTACCATTCCACCGCCACTCCCCAGATCCACCGCTAACCCACTGTCAATGCTCTGCCATCGCCACCACCCTTGACCTTGTTTCATTCCTTGACATTGTAGCATTATGCCATAGTCTCCACCCAATTCCATCATTGATCATCCTGACCTCACTATCATCACACCCCCAACCCCTTTATCACCACTATTCTCGTAGATAACTCCATTTCCACTACTCCATCAACCCCAACATCCCTACCTCTCCGAGATCTTACCTATGGCATCATGGCTTCACTAGCCTGCCTCCAGGGTCATGACTTGGCACCCTTCAAAAAGTATTTTAGTGCATCACATTTTTTTGTTTCATTTACTTATTCTCTACTATAGGAAATAATATATATTTTCTTCATAATTTCATGTAGTGGTAGTTTGTTAATTTAAATTTATAGCATACAGATTTAAATTTATTATTATTTTTATCTAAACCACTATTTGTATTTTTGGCTATATTCATTTTGGTATACTTTAAGTCTTCTAATGGGTATGATTCTTGGGTTTCATTCTCACTTCGACATTGTTATTATGTTTCATTTATTTGGTTAAATTTTTTTCTCCCCTCAATGTTTTGGTCTTTAAATTTCTAGAAGATTATGTTTTATTACTGGTCTTATCACATTTAGAACTGATATAATATTCATGTAGGCTTCCTAGACTAAATAACTAGTTATAATAGATATATCTGTAGATAGTTTTGTTTGAAAAACATTGAAATTTATTATAGCACTATTGATATTAATGAATACTTTATCATAATATAGTTCATTGAAACTTTAGTACCTCAACTCTTGTTACATGTGCCCATCATATTTCCGCAATTGATGCAATATCAGAACATTCAAGTGTATTCTACGAGGTAACGTGCCACAGAATACACGTAAATTCATAGATGTAGCTACACTATGGTTGGAGTATTTAATTATAAAATGAAGCTCATTAATCTTATGTTATATTAGAGACCAATAGTGGCCCTTGAGGTTAGATTATTGTTGAAATGCTTTGCTTCTTCAATTTTTGTGCCTCAATCGTTCTCAATCCAACCCTATATGAATCTATATTCAACTATAACAACAAATGAAGGCCATAAATCAATTTATATATAACATTATATATAGTAGTTGTAAATGTTTTTATTAAGTGATATCAAACAAAGTCCCATTTAGTGTATATTTTTTTCTACCTCGAATAATTATGTTATACTCTTCATTGGTTATTTTTTCCATGTTGCAATTATTGTCATAGTGTGTTAGAGAAGATGATTATAAACACTAATGAGTTGATTTTCTTCTTAGGGATCCAAACCACTTACTCACTGATTTTTAGTATTGCTGCTTACAACAATTTGTGCCAACCTCATGAAATACTTATTCTTATTTCATATTTTCATTATATATGTTTTTTGTTAATTTTGGGTTTCGTATATAAAATATTGAGATTGTGTGTTGCCTTAAGATTATTAATTGAACTTTTATGACAATTCAAGTGTTATATTCTCAGTTAATTCTAGAATTTATTTGATCACTTGTTTTTTAATTGCATGTCATTGAAAATTATATTTATAACATATTATTATGATAAGTATTCATGATTATCAACTCATATTACATGTGGATAAATTTTTTTTGAATGGGAGGTAGGTCAAGGTGAGTTGGAATCCTCAGAATGAATCGCAATCCAAGAGATTAATCCCTGTTTTTCCTTGGTTCTTCAAATTCACATAGTGACGTTTTTAGGAGCCACTAAAATACAGAACACCAGTGTTGTGGTAGATCTTGTCACTATCAGAGCGGCTGGTGCTTATATTTATTCTTCTATGAAAAATAAAGGCTTCTTTAATCTTGAAAACTTTAAATACGTTAATGTTTCCTAGTATAGACAACTGAGCTATAATGCAGTGAAGTACATATTTCAACATCCAACTCCTACATTAGTTTTAGGACTTCCAATTGGGAAACTTATAATCTGTAGAGGTAAAGAGAGAAAGGGTGAAGAGGATATCCAACCGTATTCTCCCACTGCGTTGGATTTAGATGTTGGGTATTTTTAACTTGTTATAATGATGTATCTATATAGAATAATCTCTCATCTTTTTTAAGAGATGCAGGTGAGCGACAGTCTAGATTTAAAGGCACCCAAGGGGTACTTTAAGTACCATCCTGGCCAAGTTAGATCCATTGGTATTCCTGTTTATGGTTATGGGATATACCCAATGTTTCAGTTTGGGAGGGAAATATTAGAAAACCCGAATAACAAAACCAATGAGCATCTTACATATTCCAATGTCACATCCAACGATATCCTTTTAACGAAAGAGCTGAATGGTCTTTCTAAGAACTATCCTGCTAGGTTCAAAATCAATTATGTTATGAATCATCCCACAGAAAATTGGAACAGATGGGTGGGGTTTTTATTGACGAATATGATCCAGGACCATTTCCCCACTCTTGTACCTGATATCCAGATATTGAGCTATGGTCCTCAACCCGTGAACAAGGCCATGACTTACCATGTTGATGGCCTTATCCATTCCCATGCAATGCATTTATAGTTTTGATTCTCTATTCCTATACAAATAATATTGAGATAAATTATTGGGTATATGATCTTATTTTCTGATCCTCAAATTTCCATCATTTGTTGGGTATGTATTAAAGGGAAAACTATGGATTTCATTGTCATCCATTGTGATTTTAGATTTTTCATAAATAATAATAAAAATGGATTCGTTTCATGTGGATATCAATTTTTTATATGATTATTAAATATATTCTAGGAATTTTGATTGGAAGTGGAATTGAATCTGAATATGTTTCTTCATGATTTTTTTTGGAAATGGAAAAACACTTGTTTAAAATGATCGGGTCTATATAATCATGATAGAGGGTAAAGATGGATAGATTATCAACAAAATCATTTCAAAAGTCTATAATTCATCTTCACTACTTAGGCATTGGTGTTTAATATTACTTTAAATTAGTCAATTATTGATATTAATGTATGTAGAATGTGTTCAATTAAAATTAGTTACCCTTTAGATAATAGTCCATTATATTTTATTCAGGAAAGTCCTTAATTATTATGTATTTTTATTTTGTATGTCAACTAAAATTTTAGTTCACTTGTTTTATAGAGTTTTTATATTCTTTGTATTACAATATTTATTACATATCATGAGTGAAGATATGTATGTTTTTCACTCTATGTTTTGATTGGGTTTAGAGAACATCGATCATGGATTTGTTATTTATTATTCATATTTTTTATTTATTTGCTTGATGTTAAGGAATACTGTATTAATGTAGCTACAAATCATTTCATCCATATATGTTAGACACCATGAACTCCCCATCCTGCTTTAAATCATGTTGGCTTTATATTGAATTAGATATCGACAAAAGGCTTCTACCTTGCAATTCCACTAATTCTAAATTAAATAAGAGGCCATCTCAATTTCAATATTTTACTAATAGACCCTTGTCTTATCATTTGGTTGTTTTTTCCCATCTATTCTCGATTTTTGGGTTTGGTTTTCTTGTTTTTTTGTTACACTTTTCTCATATCATGCTGCAGTGACCTGAATTGCATGGTTTGAATGTTGTTTCCTGATTTGTGTTCCAACTTCAGGATCTTGCATGTGGTGGATCCGTTACAGGGGTTGCAATCCATTTATGGGGTTGATTTGACCTACTACTAGCTCAGGTCTGGAAATTTCTTTTATTGTTTATAATTTTTGTTACTATCTCTCATTTTTGTTTTGGTTAAATTATCTATTTTCAATATTTTTTTCTAGAGGATGCGTTCAGTGGTGATATTATAGTCTCAAATTGTTGGAGGAATACTTTTTTTATACGCTAGTCGAGGTAACATTGACAACAGTCTATTTCAAATGGGTGTCCTTGTTCTACTACTAGCTAGCAATAGTTTTGTTCTGCTGCATGTTCATGGTTACTTCTACTTGTGATGTTGCATGAAACAAGGATGTGGTCGTTCATGCTTGTGTGGTGTTGGGTATATTGCCTGTTGATTTGGTCTATTATTGTGGGCAATTTTGTGGTGATGGAGCTATGTTGTGATTGTCTATTGACTGTTTTTTTGTGTGGTGTTGGTTCATGTGACTTTGTAATCATGGTGTTGTTTGAACATGATTTTCTAATATTTTATTTTCTCTTTTTTATGTTATGTATTTAAATTATTTTTGAACATTTTTTTAGATAAACCCTCAGTTTTTTTGAGTTTCATAATAGTTAATTTTATTATTATTATATAATAAATATATTATAAATAATTAGATTAATATATATAATATATGATTTTAATGACAAATAATATTATAGATAAAGATATAAATGTTGATAATAATATTACCAATAGATTTGTGTTGCTAAAAATATTAACCAACATATATATTATCTATTGGGGTTATTGTAATAACAACAAAAAAAATTTATCTACCACAATAACATTTACCGATGGTGTTTTTAACAACAGTTTAATGACAGGGACATATATGTTGTTAAAAGGTTTTACCAACAGAAATTTTTTTACCAATAGATATTTACCTGTTGGAAAATGTAAAATATTTTGTAGTGTATGTTCTAGAGCCACACCAACTTTTTGTATCCAGATAGGGATTTCATTACTCAAATAACTACATCGTCATTATTAAACCAATATCTTAAAATGTATTGTTATATATAAAATATGACATAGTTGTTTTGTATTATAATTTTCATCCTTTTTAAATGTTTGTTTAGTTTTTTATAAAAAGACTAAGATTCTTGTTAAACATATCCATTATTAGAATCTAACCAGTTATTCAATATGGTATTATTCTTCTAAATAATGGGAGTAACATATCATGTGTCATGTTATCCCAATTTTGTATCCTATTGGTTCTCTTTGATCCAATATTAATTCTATATTAATCAAAATTTAATCAGTATCTAATCATTAATTAATAACAATTTAATCCATAGTTAGTCACTACTACGTTGGTAGTTGAGAAATAAAAAATTATTAGTTCTTGAGTAGTTAATTTAATTTTAATTAATATATATCATGTACTTACTATAAAGATATTTTTAAGTTTATTAGTAGTTAATATTTATATAATGATTATTTAATAATATGTTATTCATTAATTAATAATTATCTAATCATTAGATCAAAATTAGTTGATCATGTATTAATTAAACCATAATCATTTATTATTCACTAGTTAATCATTATTTAATTAATAGATATCAAATAGTTACTTCATATATAATAATTATTTATTTAATAATTAATCACAGAGTATTTATTAGTTAAAAATTATTTACTAATAAAATAATAAGAAGTTATTCGTTAGTTAATCATTACATGATAATTATAAGAAAATCAGTTAATCATATATTAATTATGTTGTAGTCATTTATCAATAACTATTTAATCACTACTTCAATAATAGATATCATTTACATAATTTAAAGATAATAATTATTTAATTAATAGTTAATCATTCTAATATCATTAGTTAACTATATCTTGTTAATTACTTAATTGTTAAATAATCATTGGTGAAGGGTTAGTTAATCTTATATTAATTTATCATTAATCATTCATTAATTTCCAGCTAATTGATTCATAATTAAGAGACTTCTTGTAATTAATTTATAGCTAATTACTCATTATTTATTAGTTATTCAATTGGGTAACTATCTATTAGTAATATGATATTCCTTAGTTAATCATTAGATAATTATTAGTTAAGCATTTATTAATCCTATATCCAGTGTTCCATACAAATTCATTATTCATTTGTTAATCATTACATAATTATTAGATATCATGTAGTTACTTCATATCTAATCATTAGTTAATAAATATTTAATCATTAATAAATTTTTTATTAATCATTCCTTAATGATTGGTTAATCATATGTTAATCATACGTCTATTATTATCTAATAATTAGTTATGCATTAGTAAATCTGATATTTATAATCTTTAATAATTAACTAATCAATAATTATAAATTATATAATTAGTATTTATAAAATAGTTACTTGTTATCTATTTTTAGTTTAATTTCTTTTAATCATTAACTAGTTATTATTTGATCATCCATTGCACATTAGTTAATCATATGTAATACAATAGTTAAATTTTAGCAGTCATGACCCCCTCCCCACAAAGTCTACCCCTCTAGGGCCGGCAATGTGAGAAGGGAGATAATGACCCCCGAGTCCCGCATCCAGTATGCCCCGGGTTGGCGACTAGCACCAAGGGTATAATAAACATAAAAATGGGAGGCATTACCCTCTAAGAGAACACATGCAGAAAAGAGAGATAGAATGGACTCCAATCAACTCCAACTTAGAACTGAGATATAAAAGGAAACCAAGTACATATATGAAATGTCATGGAAAAGTACTACAACTGAAAGGGGGAAAACTAAAAGTACCCAAAAGAAAGTGAAACGGCAGCAGCCACAAGCCCAAACAGCTCCTCCTCCAACCACAAGGTAGTAGTAACCAGCTTGATCTCCAACCCGCTCCATGTGACCTGGAAAAAACAGATTGTATAGAGATAGGGTGAGTATAACAGTATACTCAGTCGGATCCTCCCCAATCCTCTCGTGAAAATGTAAATAAAGCATGCTAAAGCCCAGTGAACAACAACTGAAACTAACTCGTTACCTAAACAGGTATACTAAGATTCCAACCTCACCATGGCCACTCTCACCAAGTAACGAATACAAGAATATAGAATATAGTGGAGAATATCAAGGGTACCCCGCTACTACTTCCCCACTGGTTTTCCGCCTTGCCCCAACGACATACGTCATGTGTATCTCTCTCCAAAGGCTTGCCCGCAGACACCTGGGAAAACCACCACACCATCCCCACAACCAAAAGTAACTAGGTATGTTCTGGAAGAAACCACATCCCACATAACGTTTATCATACATCGGGTATTATACCTTAAGCCATTATAGCCCATACACCGAGTAGGGATCCTCAAGCCATCACAGCCTATACACGTTACACCTATAGTAGTCCATATGATACTATATCCAGAATATATGTGTGTGAAATAACCATGATCCATTATAGCCCTCTACACACATATATTGCTAAAACTAACCACTATGCCCAACAGCACCAAGATCTACCAAGAGAAGAGAGCGGGGTCAAAGGGGGGTAGTCATCCATTCAAACTCCCATCATAATGTTAGGGAAAACACCCCCCAGGGCTCAGAATCCATGGAGTGTCAGTTTCCCTTACCAACAGGGTGGAGTAGCATATATAATCACAAAAAGTACAGAATATATATATATAACTCACATCCACACTATGGGCATCACCTAGTCTTATAGATACAACTGCAGCTAATGTCTCTCAGACTCCAGGCTACTACTTCTAAGACTAGGTATCCTATCAGTACACAATATTTGAAGAAATATATTAGATTACTCCATTCAGATTTAATCAATTCCATTGTACATTAATTAATTCATTAAACATTAATTAACCATGAACAATTCCACATTAAACTGAATTAGCATCACATTCAAAACAACTGCTCCTTTTAAGATTCCCATCACCTTTAAATTCCAGTATCTCCATCCCTGTGGGTTTTCACCATTTAATCAAACATTCATTACAGAATTACTTTTCTATATTCCCAGGCATTATAGGAAAGCTTCCTAAGCTTCTAAACACAAAGGAGGCTCAACACGGTGAGTAGATATACCACCCGTCGAGTCTATGCCGCCTATAGAAAGATCATAGACCCATTCTCCCTCGAGAGTCTAAACACGGAAATCACGTGGCATACCCCACGCGTCTTCGCCTCCTTCGGAAGAAGGGTTGCAAGACAAGCTGCCTTGAGTAGTGGGGAAAAGCAAAGAAAATGAACATTCAATGAAACCAAAAGCATCCAGCAACCACATCCATCCCATTCATCATCCCCGGTGTCCTCCCTGACACGCACATGCATAAAACGATGCATCTCACCACTCTAGGAGTCATCCGCTGCCACAACCACAAGGCCTCCCTGCCTCCACATATCACAAGACCCCTCTAGGGTCACATCGCAGCATAAGCAGTAGAAAAATAACAATCACAACCAGGGGATCTTGACCCTTTAACAAACAAGAGGGTAACTCAGAACCCTTTTAGAAATTCCCACATAATATTTTCTTTAATCCATATTGAATTGGCAGATTTGTTATTCATAGGTTCCAATCACTGATACCTAATCAGTAATCTATCACGATTAAATAACCATGCTTACTTCCCTAATTTGATCATCCTCAAATTAGAACAACTACAAAACCTGCAATATCCAGATTAATTTACATCCCTCTTTATCTTTAGCCAATTAATAAAAAATTAATTCCGACTTTACGTTCATTATCAATTTCTATCATGAACGAACAACAAATCAAAGAAAACATAGATATCACTCTATCTAGAAAAACATGAGGCAAACCGTTATTTAATTAGGTCAATTTCATTGTGATCCATAGGACTAAATCGTGCTAATTCTACAATTGCACATATACAATTAGAGAAGCCATGAATCCCCTACCTCGAAGAGTTCTTGACGTCCTTTATCCACACAACGGGCCACAATCCTTCTCTCGTGACAAATGCATCCACCCGAGGGTGCCATGGTAAGTCCCAACCAACCAAACCCCATTAGAACCATGGAGATTACATGGTCATATGGAAGGGAGAACAAGAGAAAGTGATCCCCAAAGGAACAATGATAAAACATACCTTATATGGAAGAATGATCGACACAGCTTGGTTGCATCAAACAGAGCGGAACTGATCCGAGTAACGTTTGATTGTGAAACTCACACAAGAATTATTGCAAGGTTCTAGAGTCTCGTAGATGAGAACAAAGAGGAAGAACCTCGAATAATGATACCTCGTTCCTTTTAAAAAAATTTAGAGAGGCGAAGGTTTAAGATCCGATTTATTCTCCATTAAAAACGGATCACATTAACCCATGCGGTTTGACCAAGTAAAAACATCCCGGCCTTAGTAATAATTAATATAGGATTTATGGCCTTTGAATCGGCCTTAATGTCCTTAAAATAAGGTTTTAAAATGTATTTTACGTCAATGAAAATGTCAAAGGGGAGAAACTGTTGGAATCTGGAAACACTATTCACATACTCAAAATTTGGCCAAGGAAAGAATCGGTAGCTCTTATGATTCTGGAAACACTGTTCAAACGTGAAATTTGGCAAAGGAATCAGTAGCTCTTAGAATTCTGGAAACACTATTCACAGAACTAGAAATTTGGCAAAGTTTTAGGTGAGCTATTGTTAGACCGCGACTACTGGTAGACCGAGGTACCTGTAGGCGTCGGCTATCGGTAGACCGAGCTACCGGTAGGCTACGGCTACTGGTATACCGAGGTACCGGAAGGCAGCGACTACCGGTAGACCGAGCTACCGGTAGGCTGGGGCTACCAGTTGGATGTGGCTACTGGTAGACCGAGCTACCGGTAGGGTGTGGCTGGGGGATAAGTCACCTTGACCTCCCAGAACACCTCCAACACCCCATTTTCACAAAGTAGTGGACCGGAGAGGTCCGGGCCATTACATTAGATACCTCGCAAAACATTCTCATTCTCAAGAATTAAAAACCAACTCAGAATAAAAGAGGGTTCCGAACAACCACCCCATAAGATACCTCTTAGGGGAAAACCAAAATGAGTTGTTCGAAAGCTGGAACAAAACTACGACCTCCAAGAATATGGAAACAAACAATCCATTTCCAAACATTTCAATCATAACATCACATAAAAGATATATAAATAAAACATGAAAGGTCTAACCATAAAGGAAACATCATTACATGAATGTAGTTAAACATTAAACAACTTTGTGTACTGAGCATGTATCTGGGACTCACGCTCCCATGCACTCTCCTCCATGCCACCGTGTCGCCACAAGACACGAACTAAGGGGATAGAATGCCCACGTAACACCTTCTCCTTGCGGTCTTGGATCTCCATAGGTCGCTCCTCGAAGGTTGCATCATCATCAATATCGATCTCTCCCCAATCGATAACATGAGATTCATCATGAAGGTAACGACGGAGCTGTGATACATGGAAAACATCTTGTATCTGACTCTTCTGAGGGGGAAGTGCTACTCGATACGCCCCAACTCCAACACGAGCTAACACCTCGAAAGGCCCAACAAACCGGGGAGAAAGCTTACTTCTACGCCAATCCTTCACTGCCCATGACGAGGAGTCACCTTTAGAAACACATGATCCCCAACATTAAACTCAAACGGTCTCCTTCCTTTATCAGCATATGATTTCTGACGATCATGTACTATCGTCATCCTTTCACGAATCACCTGAACCATCTCTGTTGTATTCTGCACTAGTTATGGTCCGATAATTTCTGACTCTCCGGCCCTAGTCCAGCACAACGGAGAACGGCATGGTCGGCCATACAAGGCTTCAAACTACGCCATACCAATGGTAGAGTGAAAAATATTATTGTAAGCGAACTCTACCAAGGGTAAGTGCTTCATCCATGAACCTCCAAAATCAAGAACACAAGAGAAGAACGTATCTTCAAGAGTCTGGATGGTTCGCTTTGTCTGACCATCCGTTTGAGGATGAAAAGTAGTGATAAGGCACAGTTGAGAGCCAAAATCATGTTGGACACCTCTCCACACTCTAGAGGTAAAATGAGGATCTCGATCAGAAATAATCGTCCTAGGTACTCCATGAAGCCTCACCACCTCCTCCAGATACTGTCTCGACAGAACCACCACTAAGCTCGACTCCTTGATCTCTATGAAATGGGCCGACTTTGTTAAACGATCCACTACCACCCATATAACATCATGTCCTCCCGGAGCTCGAGGTGAACCTGTAACGATGTCCATTGAGATGTCCTCCCACTTCCGCTGAGGAATCTCTATTTGTTGGAGAAGACCACCTGGAACACAGTGTTCGGCCTTCACCTTCTGGAAGACTAAACATCAAGACACACATTCTGCAACCGTGTGCTTCAGCCCAGGCCACCAAAACTGACTCCTCAAGGATCGGTACATCTTCGTCACACCAGGATGTACTGACAAGGGTGAACTATGGAACTCTCGGAGAACCATCTGGTGCATCGCCAAGGGGACAAAAATCCTTCCATGATACAACACTCAGTGTTGTTCATCCTTCGACCAACCATAAGGGACCTCACCACAAACAACTCTGTCTCTCAAAAATTCCACCTCTAGATCACCCAACTGAGACTCTTCCACCTTCTGCATCAGGGATGACTACACCGTCATCTGGAAAAGACAACCTCTACCCCCAACTTCTCCCATATCAAGATGCAAAGCTGATAGCTCTTCCATCACTCTCCAGGAATCACCAGATTCACGCACAACATCATTACATGTCTTTCGGCTTAGTGAGTCAGCTACAACATTCCCTTTTCCAGGTGTATATGATATTTCAATGTCGTATTCTTTCAAGAACTCCAGCCACCGATGTTGCCTCAAGTTCAAGTCACGTTGGGAGAAAACATACCTCAAACTCTTATGATCGGTGAAAACCACAAAGTGATCACCAATGAGGTAATGTCTCCTCAACTTTAGAGAAAACACCACTGCTGCCAACTCAAGGTCATGGGTGTCATAGTTGCATTCATGGGGACACAACTGCCTAGACCCATAAGAAATAACTGACCTCTGCTGCATGAGAACACAGCCTAGCCCCAGATGTGAAGCATCACAGAAAACATCAAACTAGACTCCCTCCGCTGGAAGACAAAGGACTGGGGCAGTTACCTACTTCTCTTTTAGATACTCGAAAGCTGCCTAACACTGATCAGTCCATATGAATGCTTGATCCATCTTGGTCAAAGCTGTTATAGGAGTCGCAACACGGGAGAAATTGGCTACAAACCTCCTATAATAGCCTATGAGACCAAGGAAACATCGCACCTCAGACACGGTCTTGTGGGCTGCCCAGGACACCACTGCTTCTATCTTCGAAGGATCCACAACTAATCCCTGTTGGGACACATCATTCCCCACGAAACGACCTTCTCGAGCACAAAACTCACACTTTTACAACTTCCCAAACAAATGATGTTGACGAAGAATTTACAAAATGGCTCGTAGATGCTCTGCATGCTCCACTTCAGATGTGGACTACAGAAGGATGTCATCGATTAAAACCACAACAAACTTGTCCAGGAATTCACGGAACACATCATTCATCAACCACATGAAAACAGCTGGAGCATTCGTCACGCCGAATAGCATTACAACAAACTCATAATGCCCAAGATGACAACGGAAAGAATTCTTTGGGATATCCTCATCCTTTACACGCATTTGGTGATATCCTGACCACATGTCGATCTTTGGGAACCATCTTTCACCCTTCAGTTGATCAAATAAGTCATCAATCCGCAGGAGAGGAGAGCGTTTCTTTATTGTCACTTTGATTAATCGACGATAATCGACACACAACCGCAAACTGCCATCATCCTTTTTCAAACACAAAACTGGTGCACCCCAAGGTGACACACTTGGCCGAACAAAACCACACTGCAACAGACCATCAAGCTGAATACATAGCTCTCATAACTTAGAAGGGGTCATCCTATATGGAGACATAGAGATAGGAGACACTCATGGATGTAACTCGATCCCAAACTCGATCTCTCGTCGAGGGGGTAAGGATACAACCCCTTATGGAAAGACGTCAGGGTACTCCTCTACGATCCTAGGGAACGCCAGCAATCGAATACAACAGCCTGCAACGAATAAAACCAATCCATGTTGAGTATGACATCATATGGTTGTATTCTCAAACATAGGAAATCTCCCCAAGAGCGGTGTTGCCCCAACACTAGCTCACAATCTCTACATACATCAAATAAGTCAGCTCGACCTCCAACTGGCGTAGTCAACGCCAAGGGAACTGGAAGCCTCTCTACCTCAAGTCCCAAAGCATGGACAAGGGTAGGTGATATGAAGGACTGTGTTTCTCCTGAATCAAACAAGGCATACACCAAGCTAGAAAACAATCAAAGGGTACCTCGAACGACATTTGGCTCACCTGGGGCTGGAAACGCTAGAGCATGAAGCTGACCACGAACACCTCCACAACCTCTCTGACCCTGATGACGACCACCACCACGGCCGCGCTCTTCTCTTTGAGGATAGGGAGCGTCATGGGACTGTCCTCTGCCTGCTCCATCTACCCTTAGGTGATCTAAAGCTGGTGCAACCTGCTGCTACTGCCTCGGCTGGAACTGCCTCAACGAAGGAATCTGGAGCGGAGCGCCCAGTGCACGATGACTGCTCTGAAAAGTCATGCACTCCCGCTGCTAATGACCACAACCACCACATGAAAAACAAGTGCACGATCCTTTGGCATAGGCTAGAGAGTTGCTGCGTCCGGAGAAACAAGATGGAAATGGCTCGGACCCACACCTAGGTGAACGAAAACTCTTCTGTCCTGAAAATCGGGATCCCCAGACCACATCCTAGCTTCGTGAGGAATCATGATGATTCCCCTCTCAGGACGATCCGGTCCTAGCCAATGTCCTCTCAACAACCTCTTCCCTTTCCACCACCTAATGATAAGTCTTTTGCATAAATTGGGTGATCTGGCGCTAGATCTCTGGACGCAAAGCCTCCTCAAAATGCCTCACCCTGACCTCCTCATCTGGTAACATGTATGAAGCATATCATAGAAGGTTCTTGAAATGGATTCCAAACTCTCGAACACTGGAGCTCCCTTGTCGAAGGGTAAGAAGCTCCTGGCGACTGGACGCCTTCACAGTCGAAGAAAGAAACTCGACTCTAAACCTATCTCAAAACTCCTCCCATGAGATCGTTGACTCCTCACGACCCCCAAGGAACAAGAACCACCACTTCCTTGCTGCTCCATGCAGCATTGTCACAAACAAGGACACCCAGTGTTCCTTCCGAGCACGAATCGAACTGAATCATATCTCGACCTCCTCCAACCAGTCTTCTGTGATTGCATCTGAAACGGAGCCCTCATACTTCTGTAGACTCTGGCGCTGAAACTCTCGGAGTGTCTTACTCTAAGTGTCATTGTCGTCAACCTCTACTCGGTGGCGATCTGCTGGAATAGCCTGTTGGGCATCTTCTGCGCAAACTTGAGGAGGACGTCGACCTGGAGCCATACCTGTAAAATAACAACTGTTAGAACTCCTAAGCCTGGAATATGGATGACTCAACATTAATTAATTAATTGTTTTGTTTTATGAATTTTTTAGGTTACCTATCCCAAGGTCTACCCATTCAAACACAGGCGCAAAGAATAATGATGCATGATCCATTCCTAGGTCTCTACCCTTCAACCAGTATCACTTTGTTTAGTAGCCATCGTAAACGTAATGGTCTGTGCAATAGATCATAGGGGGCCCTAAACGCCTATGTCTCTGGCGGTATCCAGTGTTTACCCCACTTTCTAAACATGAATGACAATGTTGCCCCACCATCCCATGCATTCTTACCTGTGACAAACTCCAAACTCCATCCTATCCCTCAACCAGACCTCTGATAACACTCTGTCATGACCCCCTCCCCACAAAGTGTACCCCTCCTGGGCCGACAATGTGAGAAGGGAGATAATGACCCCCGGGTCCCGCCTCTAGTAGGCCCCGGGTTGGCGACTAGCACCGAGGGTATAATAAAACATACAAATGGGAGGCATTACCCTCTAAGAAAACACATGCAGAAAATAGAGATAGAATATACTCCAATCAACTCCAACTTTGAACTTAGATATAAAAGGAAACCATGTACATTTATGAAATGTCATGCAAAAGTACTACAACTGAAAGGTGGAAAACTCAATGTACCCAAAAGAAAGTGAAATGGTAGCATCCACAAGCCCGAACATCTCCTCCTCCAACCACATGCTAGTAGTAACCAGCTTGATCTCCATCCCCCTCCAAGTGACCTGGAAAAAATAGTTTATATAGACATAGGGTGAGTATAACAGTATACTCAGTAGGATCCTCCCCAAGCCTCTCGTGCAAAACTAAAGAAACCATGCTAAATACCAGTGAACAACAAGTGAAACTAACTCGTTATCTAAACAGGTATACTATGTTCCCAACCTCACCATGGCCACTCTCACCATGTAACGAATAAAAGAATAAAGAATATAGTGGAGAATATCAAGGGTACCCCGCTACTACTTCCCCACTGGTTTTCTGCCTTTCCCCAACGACATACGTCATTTGCATCTCTCTCCAAAGGCTTTCCCACAGACACCTGTGCGAAGCACATCACCATCCCCACAACCAAAAGTAACCAGGTAAGTTCCGGAATCCACCACAGCCCGCATAACGTGTATCATACATCGAGTATTATACCTTAATCCATTATAGCCCATACACAGAGTAGGGATCCTCAAGCCATCACAACCTATACATGTTACACCTATTGTAGTCCATAGGATACTATATCCAGAATATATGTGTGTGAAATAACCACGAGCCATTACAGCCCTCTACACACATATATGGGTAAAACTAACCATTGTGCCTAACAACACCAAGATCTACCAAGAGAAGAGAGAGGGGTCAAAGGGTGTAGTCATCCATTCAACCTCCCATCAGAATGTTGGGGAAAACACCCCCAGGGCTCAGAATCCCTAGAGTGTCAGTTTCCCTTACCGACAGGGTGGAGTACCATATAGAAACACAAAAAGTACAGAATATATATATAACTCACATCCACACTATGGGCATTACCTAGTCTTATAGATACAACTACAACTAACGTCTCTCAGACTCCAGGCTGCTACTTCTAAGACTAGGTAACCTATAAGTACACAACATTTGAAGAAATTTATTAGATTACTCCATTCTCATTTTATCAATTACATTGTACGTTAATTAATTCATTAAACATTAATTAACCATGAACAATTCCACATTAAACAGAATTAGCATCACATTCAAAACAACTGCTCCTTTTAAGATTCCCATCACCTTTAAATTCCAGTATCTCCATCCCTGTGTGTTTTCACCATTTAATCAAACATTCATTACAGAATTACTTTTCCATATTCCCGGGCATTATAGGAAAGCATCCTAAACTTCTAAACACAAGGGAGGCTCAACACGGTGAGTACATATACTACCCGTCGAGTCTTTGCCGCCTATAGAAAGACCATATAACCATTCTCCCTCGAGAGGCTAAACACGGAAATCACGTGGCATACCCCGCACGTCTTCACCTCCTTTAGAAGAAGGGTAGCAAGACCAGCTACCATGAGCAGTGGGGAAAAGGAAAGAAAATGAACATTCAATGAACCCACAAGCATCCATCAACCACATCCATCCCATTCTATCATCCCTAATGTCCTCCCTGGCACCCACATGCATAAAACGATGCATCTCGCCACTCTAGGCATCATCCGCTGCCACAACCACAAGGCCTCCCTGCCTCCACATATCACAAGACCCTTCCAGGGTCAAATCACAGCACAAGCAGCAGAAAAACAACAACCACAACCATGGGCTCTTGACCCTTTAACAAACAAGAGGGTAACTCAGAACCCTTTTAGAAATTCCCACATAATTTGTTCTTTAATCTATATTGAATTGGAAGATTTTTTATTCGTAGGTTCCAATCACGGATACCTAATCAGTAAGCTATCACGATTAAATAACCATGCTTACTTCCCTAATTTGATCATCCTCAAATTAGAAAAACTATAACAACTGCAATAACCATATTAATTTACATGCCTCTATATCTTTCTCTAATTAATTAACAATTAATTTCGGATTTATGTTCATTATCAATTTCTATCATGAACGAACAACAAATCAAAGAAAACATAGATATCACTTTATCTATAAATACATGAGGAAACCCGTTATTTAATTAGGTCAATTTCATTGTGATCCAAAGGACTAAATCATGCTAATTGTACAATTGCACATATACAATTAAAGAAGATATGAATCCCCTACCTCGAATAGTTCTTGACGTCCTTTATCCACACAACGGGCCACAATCCATCTCTCGCGACAACTGCATCCACCCAAGGGTGCCGCTGTAAGTCCCAACCAACCAAACCCCATTAGAACCATGGAGATTACATGGTAATATGGAAGAGAGAGCAAGAGAAGGTGACCCCTGAAGGATCGTTGATAAAAGATACCTTATATGGAAGAATGATCGACACAGCTTGGTTGCATCAAACAGAGCAGAACCGATCCAAGTAATGTTTGATTGTGAAACTCCTATGGGATTGATTGCAAGGTTCTAGAGTCTCATAGATGAGAACAAAGAGGAAGAAAAATGAAGAATGATATCTCGTTCCTTGTAAAACAAATTTGAGAGGTGACAGTTTAAGATTCGATTTATTCTCCATTAAAAACGAATCACATTAACCCACGCGGTTTGACCAAGTAAAAACATCCCGGCCTTAGGAATAATTAATATAGGATGTATGGCCTTTGAATTGGCTTTAAAGTCCTTAAAATAAGGTTTTAAAATGTATTTTACGTCAAAGAAATTGTCAAAGGGGCGAAACTGTTGGAAGCTGGAAACACTATTCACATATTCAAAATTTGGCAAAGGAAAGAATCGGTAGCTCTTAGGATTCTGAAAACACTATTCAAACGTGAAATTTGGCAATGCAAGGAATCAGTAGCTCTTAGAATTATGGAAAAACTATTCACAGAACTAGAAATTTGGCAAAGTGTTAGCCGAGCTACTGGTAGACTGCGGCTACTGGTAGACTGAGGTACCGGTAGGCGGCGGCTACCGGTAGACCGAGCTACCAGTAGGTTGCGGCTACCGGTAGACCGAGGTACCAGTAGGCGGTGGCTACCGGTAGACCGAGCTACCAGTAGGCTGCGGCTACCGGTAGACCGAGCTACCGGTAGGCCGTGGCTACCGGTAGACCGAGCTACCAGTAGGTAGCGGCTACCGGTAGACTGAGCTACCGGTAGGCTGCGACTATCGGTAGACCGAGCTACCAGTACGGTGCGGCTGGGGTATAAGTCACATTGACCTTCCGGAACACCTCCAACACCACATTTTCACAAAGTAGTGGACCGGAGAGGTCCGGGCCATTACATTAGCTAATCAATAGTGAATAATTAATTATTAATATATTAGTTATTCAATAATCATTCATTATTGACATGTTAATCATTAAATAATTAATTAAATTAAATTAATAATATCATAGATAATTATTAGTTTATCATTAATTAATTATTATTTTATAATTATAGATTCATGTGTAAAAAATTTGTTCCTATCTTTTTTCAATTATATATTATTTAGTTTATCATTTCAGAATCCTTATTTAATAATTCAATACTCATTAGGTCAATAACAGTTATTCATCATCTATTTAATATTATCTCTTATTTATTCCACTAATAATAAAAATCTACTATTTTATACTAAATAATAACATTATTATAATAATATGTCTTTTACTAAGACTACCTATAAATTTTTTATTCAAAATTTATGAATAATGAATTATATTATATTTTCTTATATTTACTATTATTTTTTAGGTATATAAAATTAACTAAACAACTATGTAAATAAAATATTAGGGAATAATAAAAAATATTTATGAAAAAAATAATTTTACTACAAATATGAAAAAATATCTATAAATGATGATATGAAAAATTTGTCACTCCTTTTATGCCCAAAAAATTATTACACATGGAGGTAAAATTGTAGAAATTGATGGGGTTGAATTTTAGAGGGACTGAGTGAAATAATTGAAAGTATGGGAGTGAGTTGGGTGCCCTTTTATAAGTGATTGGGGTAATAGTGGCATTACTGATGCCTACTTTCACCTTAATATACAACAAAAGAACCATAACAGATTCCACATTTCTCATTAATTTAGGTGAATGGTGGAATCATTAATTCTCTATTTTCTATATCATTGATCTAGGTTGATTAGTGGAAACAGCTGTATCAAACTTCATGACTATCAACATACCCAAATGGAGGCATCATTGATTCCGGCTTTCTGCAAAAGTCATTAATAATTATTTCATAGAAATTTTTTTTAATAATTTTTTTTTCAAAAAACATATAAAAAACTCAAAAGAATTCATTGATGAAGCGTGATGAGACTTCATAAAAATTTATAACATATTTTGGTAGATATAAAAGAGAAGTAACAGATATGGGTGACTATTTGGTGTTACCTTTGATATGGTGATATAAATATGGGAATCTGTAGTCACATTCTAACAATACTAGGTAAATGGATTTTGTTTACAAATTCATTTATAAATGATTCAAGAACTTCATTTTTTATCTCATAATAAAAATTTATTCCCAAAATTTCATTTTAAGGGGAAAGATTATTTTATTTTATAAAATATTATCAGTTAGGATTTTTATTTTAAAACGTATACATGCAAAGGGATATGTTATAAAAAAATTGATTGCGTAAACTAGTTTGATGATGTTTAAAATATACCAATTTCTATTAAAATAGTTTTTATTTATGATTCAATGTTTCAAAAATATTTTTTGTATGTCTGTTACTTTTTCAAAACATATCATTTTATGTGAAACTATATATTAATTGTTTTTATTTAAATTTAAAACTCCTAATATAAAAGAGTGAATTTTAATATACTTTGAATTTCAATAGTCATTATAGGAAATTAAAGTCATCATTTTATTTATATAATTTTATGTATGTAAAATGTTTATCAAAAATAAATCTTTTGTAATTATTTTCTCCACTATGTATTTTATCCTAACCTTGTTGCTATCTGTTAATTATATATCATATGGTCATAGTATTTTTTTTCTATCCTATATATGTTTTATATTGAAGTGTTTTGTTATCATGCCATTTTCATCTTCTAAATGAAATATATACAAATATATATAATCACATAAATGTATATATATAATTATTCATACATTGATACATTTTTTAGATATGATTAAAAACTATTATTAAATAAGAAAAGCTCAAAATGTTTTATTAATTTTCAACACCTACACATTGTTAAAATGATAATGAATAGAGAGTGAAATTGAAAATCCAATGGCATTCTCCACCAATATGAATGTGTCATATATAACATTATACGATCAATGTTCCATCACATTTCTTATTTTTAGTATAAATTTTTTTCCTAAAAATTAATGTGACTAAATAAATAAGAAATTAATTTTAATAACTAATATTATTTAAATTGTAAGAGATTTACTTAGTTTTATTCAAGGGGTGGTTTTAAGAAAATAGGTTTTTGAATTAAAAAGTATATATAAAAAATTTATATTTAATTGTTATATTCTGTTAGAATATATTTTATGGTTTTTTACATGAAACTTGAATTTTAATATTTAATAATTATTTATTCAATGGAAATTTTTCCATAGAGACATGATCCAAGTAATCATAGAGCATGTCTCTACTACCATAACATTAGAATTATTATAAGTAAATTTATATAGAAGGACTTATTAGTTTAATAGTCTTGGTAAACTAGAAAAATATATGAGTCTTGTTTTACAAATGAATACGTAGATCAAAACAATTTTTGAATAATAACACTGTTAAATCTAGTGTATCATTTCATGTCTTTCATAGTACACGTAATATAATCCTGGTGAAAGGTAAAAAATAAGGTTGATATCAAATTCTCAGTAAGGGTAACATACAGTGGAAGAAATTATGAATCAATGATCGTAATCAATATATAAATGTAATAAATCATCACACATTACATTTATTAAATAAACTGAGAAACAAGTAGAAAAATAATATGGAATGGTAAACAATGAAATAGACATTAAATATTATAAATAAACTATGTGTATAAACGATATAGAAATGTAATTACTAGAAACACATTCCATTAAAATATCTAGAGAAGGAATAATAATTATGGTAAGGAAAATAACTAAAACAAATTTCATTTAATCAATTAACCTAAAATGAAATGCATCTACAGATAATGTCAAATAAAAAATGACATGTATAATAAAAAATGAATTGAAATGATGAGAAATATTAATTATTGGAATCCATGTTCTCTAGGTATAGGGAACATTAATCATCAATACCACTCAAAAAAATGGATTAACATATTACTCTCAAGACCTTTCACAAGAATGTTTGAACATTTTTGTTACAAACATAATGGGTTTTATCTATACTGATTTCATCTCATGAAATAAATGTTTCATAGATCGACTTCATTAAATAATCCCAAAACATTGTCGTACATTTCTAATGTATTCCTCAAATATCGAGTAATCAATTAAATTCATAAATATTGTGCCCTACCAAATACCGATATTTACTAAAGAATATGGTTTAATCAATATTTCAATAGATAATCAAATTAATACAAATTTTTTACCACATGTAAAAATGTAATGTCGTTTAGGTAATGAATTTATCAATTATTTTTTATGGGGGTAATAATTGGAAGTATAATTCCAAATAAACTCAAAAGAAATAATATTTACAAGGTAATACAAAAAATAATTATATATGTTAATTTCAATACAATACTTTTCCAAATCTACAATAAACCATCAAAAGGAAGAATAAATATATTTTTAATAAAACATATACAAAATGGAGGAAAAATAATAAGTTATTATCAATGATTAATATAAATAATATAAAAATATCTTTCAAAAACATTTTTAAGGAAAATATGAATTTCATTTTTGGAAATTATTTTGAAATTATTTTGTTTTAAATAACATTTAAAAAATAATTTATTTAATATTATTCATTTAAACATTAAAAGGAAGCTTCAAATGAATGGTGTAAGAAAATTCCATTCATCCCGTTCAAGGTAAAAGGAACATTCCTTTTTCAATTAAAAATAGATAGAAACATTCCTCTTTTAGAGAGAGAAAAAATAAGGATATATTGAAAAAATTTAAAATAACCAATATGGAATCAATTTATTTAATAAATCATTTTTATGTTTAATAAAAAAATTAAACCTTTTTGAATTTTTTTAGAAACAAACCAGGTTCTCTATCAAAAGAGAGAAATGGTGTTGGGTATTTCATAAGAAAAACATATAAAAAAATTTTAGTACTATTTTTTCTTAAGATTTTACTAATAAATGAAAAATATCATGAATTACCACTGTATATCCAAATTAATGGGTTTTAAAAAAATTATATTTTTAATTAATTTAATGAAATTTCCAAAATAAGCATTATCGATTAGAATGAGATTGTGAAATATACCATTACAAAGGTCCTAATGTTGATATCAGTAATAATGAATTAATTGATTATGTGAATCAAAAATAAATCCATATTAAGAAAGTGAAAATAAATTAATATACTTTTCATAATAATTTTTACAAAATAAATAATTATTAAGGAAATGTGGATGTAATATTACCCAATGAAAATGAATTGGTAAATAAAATTTTTATATTATATGCTAACATTAAGTGTATAATAACGAAGATGATTTAATTAAATTATAAACTCCAAATATCATGACTAATTAATGGTTCTTGATATTAAATTTCAATAGGTTTTATGTATTATATATATATAAGAAATTAGTTTCACAAAAATAATGTATACATCAATTAATGGGGATTGAGATGAAGTCCCTTACAATTATGGTAAAATTTTAATCGGAAACCCAAAAATATTTCATCATATGAAACACTGAAATATCATGTATATTAAATAATTAATGATATAAAATATCAAAATTTATTATAGATACACCACACAAAATATGTAAGTGGGGATTATGAAATTTGTCCCACATATATAAAAAGTGAATTGAAAATTTATTCCATTTCCTTTCCATTTTGGTGAAGGAAATTTCTACACCATTTCAATAGTTTTTATAATTTTATCAACTCATAAAAGAACTATACTCATATTTATAGTATCATATATCTATGTTTAATAATATCTAATTACCGATTTGTTTTTAATCTTTCATTATACTTCCAATGTTCTGTGTTATTAACTATGTTTTTTGGGTATGTTTTGACTTGTTATTTTTGTTCATATTATGTCAGTAATGATTTCAAAATCTCCATGATGTAAAAAATAATTTAAATATCATATATTTTGATCAGATATTTAGTTATAATAATCCATAATATACTGATATAAGAAAGGAAATAATTGTTTTGTGAAGAGAGTATTCCATACATATGCATGAGCACTACATCCATTACATATTAGTGTTTAAAAAGTAAGTGAGAAATATATATATGTTATTATTATTATAATATATTTATTACATATATTTAACATTTTTATTAAACCCATCCATTAATACATTCAATGTATATCATGAATGAATCACATCTTTTTGAGGTGGTGGTTGTCCACATATCCACAAATGAACTTATCGTATTCCCACCAAACGAAAAGAATAATGTTTTGAAATATATATTAATTAATGAATCATAATGAAATTATAAATATCATAAATAGAATATGTAACAATAATTATATAATTATATATAAATTTTAATTGTGGAGATGGGAGAACGAATGACAACGATTTGCGAGGAATTAGTCTGCCGAACACCATAAAGACGATTCTCTATCACGTTCAATGTATGTGTGTAAAGTTTTATGTAAAAGTGTTATAATGAAAATGTTTAATTATATTTATTATGATTTTTTAATATATTATAATTATATAAAAATACTTCAAGGGGTGTATATTTAAATTAAACAAAAGGTGGCTGTTGAATAACATCACCTCTTATATGGGTTACTCCGTTTTGTCCATGCCAAAAGGATTCCATCGTTTCACGTCTAACCATATTTAGGATTCTAGGATGTGGGATGGATTTTATGAGCATATATGGATAATATTTGGATGAGAAAAATGGATTTATATATGTTTTATATTTTAGATGGTTGAGTTCCATTATTTATTGAAGAAAGGTGGAATTCTTGTAAAATTCTTATAAACGGAATTTCACCCATGATTTTTCCCATGCCAATTGGATCCAATAATAGTCCAAAACTAGTAATGTTTGTTATATTGTCATAATATGTATATAAAAGTTTTTTTTTTGCAAATTTCTTTGTATGTTTTTCAGTATATTTAAGGTTTAGACCATTGTTATGATCTCTATTACATTAATCGTTGTAAATTATTTTAATTACACTCAACAATACATTGGGTAAAAACAAAATTTAACTAATTATAAATTATAAATTATTTTAATTCCAAATATTTGATATATATTTGAAAATTGAAATCATATCACTTCATAAAATCAATATAAAATTATTCCCATAGAGGGACAAAATTAGAGGTTTTTAAATAAAAACATTCAAAAGATTGCTATGTTTCTACATCCAATTTCAAAGTGAATTTTATTCTAATTACTATAATTGGATTATTTTATGTATAATATAACTAATATGACTTTGAAAATAATTTAAAATGTAATCAATGCAAGTAAATTAATTAGATGAAAAATAAGTTTTCATTTAAAATTCAGTATTTTTCACTATTCATAAAAAATGAAACGTCCGAAATAGATACAAAAAAATAACCCTTAAATAATATTTACCTTAATATCTTATTAATGAATTATTTTTTACACATAAAATTTCTAATAGTATGAAAATTCAGTTTTAAATTACAGTCTCTATTAAAATGTGTAAAATGCCTATATAAAATATAGCTTTTGATGTGTATTATTAGGTATGTTCATAAATTATGCTTATAAAATCAATTGAAAAAAGGTATGATGTATTATATTGAGTATATAATATATGTATATATATATATATCATTAATACGATCCAATATAATTAATTAATTTAATTAATAACTATAAGACACCTCTGTAATTATAAAATGTATTCCTTTACATTCAATTCATTTTTAAATTATTCTCTAACTAATTTGTAACCAATTAATTAATTAAAATTATTTTAAAAAATTAATTTCATAAGATAGATAATAATTTTCATAACCTCTAC
Source organism: Viscum album (assembly GCA_963277665.1). Taxonomy (NCBI): domain Eukaryota; kingdom Viridiplantae; phylum Streptophyta; class Magnoliopsida; order Santalales; family Viscaceae; genus Viscum; species Viscum album. The sequence goes on from OY728126.1 coordinate 301,413,639, forward strand.
TTTAATTTCTATTATATATTTCATTATAATAATTAATAATATATATAGTATTTTGTTAAACTTATTCTTTCATTTAATTCATGTTATCGAAGATTGTCTTTTTTTTCATGTCATATAATATAAATCATTATCACAATCATTGAAAGATATAAAATATATTGAATTTCTTTTAAAATATTGAATATTTTTTATATTCTTGGTTTATTATATTACCTTATATACTTAATACTTTTTTCAGACATGCTATCAAATACAATATTTTAACTTTATAATTCCAGGATGTTACACTTTCACCACCTTAATTAAATATCATCCTCACAATTTAAACATCATCTCAGGAATATAGTTTTTCATATATGAAAATAACGTTTTTTTAAACCCACATGATAAAATATATTACAAAATATCTTCTCAATAAGTGATAATGACAAGTAAAGAGGACAGATGGAATAATAAATAACTATGTTTCTATATTAGAGAACAATAGAGGAAAGATAGAATTTGGACAAGGATGGAATGAGTAAATGATTAATGATGGGTTTTGTAGTCATTAATTATAATGAAATTAATTATGAATGGAATGTTTAGGGTATTAAATCCATAAATCTATGATGATTTAAAAGGCCTCTAATTCGAAAAAAATGATGCAATGAGGCTAAATTTATTATTTAAAGAACCACTTCCAAAAATTTGGGATTTAATTAAATTACCAAGAATATGTGGTAATATACATACCTGATATGTTTCAATTTCCTTAAAAAACATATTTTGGATGAGCTTCGATCGAATTATAATTCATCCCTTATTCAATGAAATTGATTTCCAAAAATGTTCACCTTTTCCTAAATCACTAAAATATACTTTTAACAGATCATAGAATTCATAGAAAAAGATAATATATTTGACTCTAAATATTTTCAAAAACTAATATGGTTAATAGAATAATTTATAAACTAAAATGTTGATACCACATATCCATCATTAATATGTATTCATCAAATTTATTGTCTTAAATCAATGATACATTGACTATGACATCATGTAGGTCAGTGGTAGGCATTAAACCATTATCACTGTTTTATAATGATTTCATGACCTTAACACCATTACTGATTTGATGGATTGTCACCTGGTATATAGGCTGTCCTTTTTCTAAAAACTTGTTATATTTATTTCCAGAATAATTGTGATGAAATTTGTTGACATTTTATCATTAAATACATTTTTAAATATGGGGTTAAATACAAACACAATACAAAAATAATTTTTCCATTAATTTCCAGAGAGTTCATTCATTATTATTGAGTTTTTCCTGTTATGGATGGAATTGGCTTGGGTAATTTCTATATTCCCCACATTTTGGGAAAACGATAAATGGATCCTTAGTATATGGCACAAGACTTAAACATTACATAATCTGAGATTAATTAAAGAATTAACATTGAGGACCTTTTCAGGTTTAGAGTTTTAGAGAATTATCCCATAATAATTTCAATACATCTCAAATATTAAAAAGTAAAAATATTTAACCTATCCAATTTTTCACAATAATAAAAATCCTTAAAATAAAACAAGAATTGCTTTATTGATAAAAATCCTCATGAATTATTCCATTATCTTACCTTTAATTATACCCTATGAAAAAAAATTCAAAAACTCTCTATGATAATAAATATCAATGTAACTATTATAAAATAAGTATAGAAAACATTATCCCATTGATATATAGAAATTAAGGAAATCATAATTTTCAATCATAATACACAATCTCTTAAATATACGTCATGAAATCATAAGATTTATTAATAACTTATAGAAATAATAAATATATACATTTACTTATGGAATCCATTATGTACATACGTTATAGCTTTCATATCAACATAGGGATTAACATTCATGGTTACATTTGGAATGTCCATTACAGTATATTCCCCAAATCTCTAAAGAGAAACCTTAACATTTACCTTTGTCATGTTACCCAATGTGTTTGATAACTATCATGGGATCACCCACACTAGGATTATCACGAAATCACCAGTATTTGGTTTATCATTTTACAACCCATAAAAAGGTCATGTAGAAGAAAATAATCATAACAGATGAACAAGTGTAGATGGAAAATAATTTTTTCACATTTCAATAATATGATATCATTTCAAGATACTGATATAATCCATTCATTTAAAACATTCCAAAAGATGAATTTGGAATCAAAGTGTTTCCTACCACTTAGAAACATTTGAGTTGAATTAATGCTTTAATAAAATGATGGCCATATTAATAAATCCTTAAAAAAATTGAATACATTTACAATAATGATAAAAAATTAGAAGAATAAATCATTAAAATATTTGAAACAATGTTTTAGTTAAAGAGTCCATTACCAAATTATAAAATAATTGAATAAAAATAATTAAAGAAAATCATTAATCAAAACATATAATATCATGAGAATAATAATATTTCTGATATAATATTTCAACAGGTTGAATATACACCATATAAAATTGAATTGGTGTGTAATAGAAAATAAGTATCAATGGAATGTAAATTGAGGTGAAATCTCATAAATTGATCATATCATTAGATTAAGGATAAATAAATGACATAATTTTTGTTTGAAAATTATAAATAAACCCAATATAAGTGCTTATTTAGTGTAAAAAATATGTGGTCTTTCACACATATTATTGGAACAATAAAATCTAATTATATGGATATTTAATCAATAAATGGAGATTGAATTATGATTCCCCTCATCTTGAGTCAAAATCATCACATATGTTCCTTTTTATTCTAGAATAATAAACATAAATTAATTTATACATGTTTTAGAACCATTTTCACATTTATGTTTCCTTTCATATCACTTTTTAATATGTTATAACCATTACATAATTATTAAATCTGATATCATTTATTTTGTGGATATTCGGTACTTGAGTCGAAAATGAACTTGTTTTGATGTAAATTGTCCTTGAGGTAAAAATTATATCATCTCCAAAATGATATCGATGAATTAAATATAATATATATCCATTATATAGGTATTTATAATAGTCTATTGAATTTCTAGATACGAAATGAAAATCAACTTTCCTGTAGACAATAGACCTCTGGTAAGCATGAACACTACTTTCATTTTTTTGTCATATTAAAGAAATATAAAATAAATGATACATAATTATAATATAATCCGATTATAATATCTATGTTATATATTTTACACAATTTCATTAATTTTATCCTTTAAAAATTCCATCTATGTGAGGAACGATTCATATCATTTAGAGGGGGTGGTAGTCCGAACTTCCTCAAATGTAATTAACATATATTAACATTATTGAAAGCATAAAGGTATATTTTAAATAAAAAAATTAAAAACATAGAGACAATATAAATATAATATATATCATATTTAAATAAATTTATATTATAATGTCCACCTTTACGGGTGGTAGGATAAAATTGAACAATCATCATTTCGTGAGGCAGTAGTTCCCCGTACACAGAAACAAATTGTTTGTGTCCATTAAATGGATGTGTGTGTAAGTGTATTTCTAATAAATCACATAAAAATACCATTTTATCTTTATAATACTGATTTCATTATTTATTTATATAATAATAATAGTATAGGGAGTGTAGATGGAATATAATGGAATGTAACTTGAGAGAAGACATTACCTCAAAATTGGGTAACTTCTTTTGATTTGAGAAAACGTCATTAATGAATTTCCTTCTTCCTATGGTAAGGTTTCTAAAATGAAGGTAGGGATTTTGGGAGCTTATTTAAATACAATTTAGATGTTCAGTGAGTCTTTAGTGGTGTGAGTTAGTGGGTAAATGTGGTATCCTTTTATTAGCGGTAGGAGGGGCTCTTTACGAATGTCTACAAATTTTATTTTATTAAAAATTCACATAACATTCAAAATGGTTCAAAACATTTTTAATTCAAATATACGTAAATTTTTGTTTGAATAATCATCATTAAATAATTCATAAAAATTTTTTTAATTTTATTTATCCTTACCATTTGTGTCTAACCATAATTTTACCCTTTTTGATCTTATAGTAATGTTTTTTTATTTTTATTTTTTTGGATTATTTAATTATCATATCATTTCTAAAGTCCCAAAAAAGTTCCATTGATGACATATTTTATATTATCCTAACAATTTGGACGAATAATATATTTTAATTATTTTTAAAACATTTAATAAATTATTCAATGTATTATGTTATGATTTATGTAAATTTTGAAATTAGTCTTTCATTATTTTTTTAACAAAATTATAACGCGGTTAATTCTAAATGAAATAATTAACTCTTACCTAACATGTTATTGTAATTCGGATAATATATATATGGAATAAAAATGATAATAATATTTATTTTAATATTTACAATATCATTTATTTGAATCAATAATTAATAAGGTAATCTCTACATCATAATTGTGTCATATATGAATTTTATTATTTAATATTGATAAATAATAAATAAAATACCATGATGTAGCAATTGTTTTTATCGCGATAATGGATATTTATAGTGAAGTATACTAGTTATATAACCCCACTATAATTTTTTTTGGTTAAATGTACATTTTTATGTTATATTTATCTTTACAGTAAATTAAATATTATAAAATGTCATTTTCAACCCCAGGTGGCTCTATAGGGTCATAATATCACCCCAAGGATTTTAGTGGTTAGAAATAACTCATAAAATTTGAGTATGACACATGTTAGGGTAGTTTTATATTATTATAATATTATTTCATACCCATATATACCTGATATACACTTTAACTAGGGGAAATAAAAATAATTACGAGTGTTACTAATCGTAATTTCAAAAAAAATAAAAGGAAACAATTTACATAATTTTTATCTTATAATTCCAAATGTAGAACCCATTTTTCCACGTTAAAAAAAACATATTTTAAGATATTAATTTAAATTTAATTCCCATTGTCATAACTAGAAAGCGTGTTTTTCAGGACGTAATAACGACCATAAGATTGGCATGTGTTTATGTCCAATTTCAATGTAAAATTTTTCTAATGTCCAAAATTAAATTAAATGATAAAAATATATTCCATTGATACATTAAAAACCTTATATAATATGACATATCCATATGAATTATGTTATTGGAAATTTTTATTTTCAATGAAAATTTAGGAAATTTTTACTATTCATTAAAACATGATATATATATATATATAATATAAAAAATTCATCCTATGTAAATTTTATGCATTTCATATTAAGAGAATGTTTATTTATTTTAAGATAAATTAAAATAGTTTTAAATCTAAAATTATAAAGCGTCCTCTATCAAATGGTAGTAAAAATACATTTTTATAAAAATACATCTTTTTTCCAAAAAAATAAGTTTGTTATTATATCATATCGAGAAAACATATGAGATGAATTTGAAAAATTAAATTGAATATAACACATATATTTTCTGTTAAATAAAAATCCATAAATGGTTATATGATTTTATTAACACAATTATTCTCCTTTTAAACAGGTTTTCATAAAAATGAATCCTTTATATTCAATTAATTTTTATATCCATCTATAACAAATTTGGTATCCAATGAATCATCATTTAAACATGTGTAAAGTATATTTCAAAATTCAGTTGATAATTTACATTCCCACCATTACAATGGCTAGGGGTTGTCTAAAATTTGAAATATTGATATTATTTTCTATTATTTTTCAGTATAACTCAGTTTTGTGTGAATTGAAAGACTTCAGTGTAACCCATTTGTTATGTTTTGTGTACTCTATCAGAAAAAGTATACCCATTAACATAAAATAAATGTATTATTCATAAATATTAATAGAAATGAAGTAGTTTTATTCTATAAATACCTGGGATGTTAAATTATAACCCACATTGAAAATTGTGTCCTTATAATTTTAAAATTGGGCTCCAAAACATCATTATAAAAACCCACATCGGTAAATGAGTCAATAAAACTATAAATATAAAACAATGATATGTTCAGAGGCAACCTAATATAACACATACTGGGATTCCATGTATGAAAACATGGATATTGAAGAAAAAAATAACTATTAATTTATGATGGAGTGTGATAGAAAACATTCTCAGTAGAAATTTATCATTTTGGAAACCACTAACTTGTGATGGGTGAAACGGTCTTTGAGTTCCCAATAGGAAATGTAAATGGAAAACGTTTTTGATTTATGGTTATATTCATAATGTTGATGAATTTATCGAAAAGTTTTAATAAGAACATAAGTAAACATACTTACTTTTCAAGTTCAATTTCATCCTTTAATAAATATCTTCCAAACACGCATCTTTTCTCTGAACAATGAGAATTCAAGATGGCTTGGTCACACCAGATTCAATAGAATCAACTGCTATAGAATCAAATAATCCAAAAAATATGAACCATATATTTCCCCTATCATTATACAATAACTAAATAATAAAATTAGTACAAGATTAGATAATTCCCCAAAAATAATTTCCCTTTATAAAAATAAATAGAACTCTTAATCTCAAAATATTCATCAAAAAATACCCCAAAGTTCATCATAAACTATTCAATAACCAATTATCCCTAAAATTCATCTAAATAGACCAAACTAATATTGAAACCCTAAATTTAGAAATATTTGATCACATAGCCTTCCAAAGATAAATCATAACCTTTAACTCCAAATAAGATTGACTACTATTATTGTCCCATACTTAAAATAATTAACCCAATCACATATTCTCCATTATAGGGTAATCAATTACACAAACATCCAAAATCACCATAAGCCCACAATAAAAGAATAGATTCCTCAAAAATAATATCCAATAGGTACTCCTCAAATAAATTCACATAGTAATCTGTTTTCCATAGGCATATAGTGTTCCTAAAATAGAAAACATCATCCAAAATAACATTTATCACTTAATAAATAATCCATTTCCCTATAATAAGGAAATACATTTGATAAAACAAATTTTTTGAAAATAAAATCATTCTTAATCCATAAAATCATTTGACTAAAATGTTTAAGTCAAACTATGTATGGACTTCACGTACTCTAGTGGTAGAAGATAAATCACAATCGCACTTCAGTTGTGGGTTCGATTCCAGAATCTTTTTCTGAATCAACAGGTTGTCACACAGTCTATGTGTGATCCAATTTATAAAACCATATAATTCTTATAACATTATCAAAAATAAGGTAATGTACTCAAAAATAACCATATAATTATTTAACATCAAAGGTTGTCTAATACCATTCATTTTGAATCCCCAAATGTAAAAACCATTATTCACCTAAAACCAACATTTCATATGAACCCTATAGGTTATACATTATGTCTACACAATAAAAGTTAGTTGTTCCTTGAATAAAATATTCACACAAAAAACTAAAATGTTACACATACTAGAAAAGGTAAACAAATATAATCCCATCATTAATATATTATTCAAACATTTAAACATTTCATCACCAACATTATAATTTAACTCGTGATTCCCATATTCGTATAATTATTAACAATTCAGTGTTGTTCATAATCCAATAACTATGAATTTTTACCGTATTTCTTAATACATCATTAATGGGGAGCTAATATTCTCATCATTTACAAATATCAGTCCAATGGATCCTTATTATTTATGGATAAGAAAATAAATAATACCATGAATCAAGATATCATGATCATCATGATGTTCCCTTTCTTTTTCAGCATGTTTTCTAAATTTAAAAAACAAAATTTTCACCCCACTTCTATAATTTCAACATTTGATAGAGTTGGAGAAGTTAAAATCATTGAATCATATGAAAATTATACCATGATCTATAAAATTATTTTATAAATGAGTTGGTGTTGGATAACACAAAATTTTTCTTTCAGGTGATTTGAAAAATAAAGCAGCCATCCAAATCATTCAAAAAATATTTTTCAATATTGGTGTTGATCAAATCATTGGGGAGGTATAAGAAGGTTTTACAAGATCTATTTTCTTTAGTCTTGGAAAATGATCCTTAATATACTAAAAATAATCCTCACATAAACATGACAATAAATATTTAAAAAATTAATCCACTACAAGGTTAAGATAACATAAGTACATTAATATTACTATAATCCATGAACATCCCAATATCTCCATTGTTCCGGTTTTTCATACTACCAACCTAATTTTACATAACCATCCAAATGTGTCCATATGATAGTAACCCTCTTGGTTATATGGGATATTTTACCTACACTCATATAATATACTAGCCTCTAATGTTATCTAAACCAACCACTCATTCCAATTATAAGGCCCCAGCCTTATACATTAAATAATCTTGAGTTAAGTTAAGAGTTCACATTGGGGGTATTTTTAGGTTTAGTGTTATAAATAATTATTCCAAAACTAATTCTTTATATCTCATATATTACAATTTATAAACTTCTAATATACCCAATTTTTTCACTATAAAAACTCTTTAAAATAAAACTAGACTATTTTTTGATAAAAATCATCATGAATTCTTCTTTTTCTCTTAGACTTCCTTATACATTGTGAAAAAAATCAGATAAGCATAAAAAGTTTATTAAGGGTTATAAAATAAGGAATGATAATATTTGTCCATAATTATATATAAATATATAAAATCATACGTTTCACTCATAAAACATAAGCTCTTTAATATAACACATGAAATCATAATTTTTTTGAATAACTCATATAAATCCAAAATCATAAAGATTAAATGTGGAATACACAACATACTTGCATTGTAGAATTTTTAGCCAAATATGGAGTAACCTTCATGGTTACATTTAGAATACCCATCACTAAATATTACCTATATATCTTAGAAGAAACCTTAATGTTTACCTCCATTACATTACCCAATGCATTGGAGAGATATCACAAGTTCACCCGCCATATGTTTATCATGGAACCTCCTATATTTGGTTTATCATCCAACCAACAAATAAATGACCAAGTACCATAACAAAATCACAACATATAAACAACGATAAAGAATAAAATAACACTTCCACATTGCAATCACATGATATCATTTCAATATATTGATAAAATCTATTCATTTATAATAGATAAAAAGAAAAGATTGGAATCTAGGGGTCTCATACCAATTAAAAGGTTTTGAAAGGATTTTACAATTTAAAATATTCATGTCCATATAAATAAATCTGTAAAACCAAATTTAAAAACATGGACATTCAAGATAAATGTTTAGATGAAAAAATATTTAAAACATTGAAAAATATGTTTTAGTTAATGAGTCCCTTTTCACTTTAGAAAATACGTGAATAAAAATAAATAAAGAAAAACATTAAAAAATATAAAATATCATGAGAATAAATATATTAATGATATAATATGTCAAAGGGTATTATATACAACATATAAAAGTTAATTGATGCATAACCACAAATAATTCTCAATGGATTGTAAATTGAGGTTAAATATCATATTATGATAAAATCATTAGATTACAGATAGATCAATGACATAATTATTTGTGAAAAATATTAACACACCCAATATAAGTGGGTATTCAGTTTAATTCAATCATTGGTCATTCACAGTTATTCTTTGAACATGAAAAACTAGTGACATGGATATTTAACTCAATAAATGGGGATTGAGTTATGATTCCACTTACCTTGATCCCAAATTGTAACGTATGTTCCTTGTTCATCCTGAATAATATACTTCCGTTAATTAATACATTTTGTAGAACCTTTTTCATGTTTAATATTACTGTTATGTCACTTATTACCATGATAAAACAATTACATATTTATTTAAGATAATAACGGTCATTTTTTCGATATTCACTACTTGAGTCAAAAATGAACTAGTTTTGATGTTTATTGTCTATGTAGTCATAATTTCTTCATATATATAATTATATTCATGATGTAAATACCATATATATCCGGTGTATATGTGTTTATAATAGTCAGTGATATTTCTACATATGAAAATAGAAGCACTGTTTATTGAGACAGTATGTTATACGTACACAAGAACGTTATTTTCAATTCGTTGTCATATTAGTGAAATGTAAAATAAACGATACATAGTTATACAATAATTAGTGTTTAATATATATGTCATATATGTTACATAATTTTACTAATTCCATCATTTATATGTTTCATGTATGGAATGAATAAGCCATATCACTTTGATGGGGAGGTAGTCCATACTTCATCAAATGAAATTATCGTATTTACATATTATTGAACAAATAGACGTATTTTGTAAAAAAAAATAGGCACAAAGATAATATAAATATAATATATATTATATTTAAATATATTTCCATCATAATTTCCACTTTGAGAGGTTGTAGATTAAAATTGTACAATCATTGTTTCGTGTAGAAGTAGTTCACCGTACAAAGAAACCATATTTTTGTATCCATTATATTGTGGTGTTTGTATGGGTATTTATAATCCATATCTGAAAAACATACTAGTATATTTTGGATATTTTATTATTTAATCATTGAATAAAAATATTACAAGGTGTGGAAAAGTAAAATAATGTTAAGGAACATGATAGAAGAAGTTACCTCAAAATTCGGTAACTTCTTTTTCTTTTACCAAAAGGTTTTCTTGAATTAACTTATACCCATGTTAAGGATTATAAGAGTAAGGGAGGGATGATGGGAGTTTATTTGCGCATAATATGGATGACACAAGGGGCTTGATAGGTGTGATAAAGATGGTATAGGTGGTGTCCATTTATAAGAGGGAGGAGGGGCACTTTTGGAATGTCTTCAAATATTATTTCATTATAAATACAATATCGATTAAAAATGATCCAAACCTCATTTAAAAATATATAATGATTTTGGTTAAAATAACCATAAAATAATAATTTTTTGAAAAGTTTTTAATGTTTACTTATCCTTATCTTTTATGTTTAACACTTATTTTACCATTTTTATCCTTGTAAGTGATATTTCATTATTTACAATTTGTGGGTTAATATAATTTATAAAACAAAAAAAAAATATCCCAAAAATTGAAATTTAGGACATATGTGTACAAATAATAACAATTTTTCTAAATATAATATTTTTTAGGAATTTTAAAACATTTAATAAACATTTTTATATTTTATGTTATGAATTATGTCAATTTTTACTCTATTCATAAAAGACTTTTTCAAAAATTCACAAAAACTTTACTACTTCAATACAATTAAATTAACTAATCACATACATGTCAAAATAATCATTAAAATTACTATATGACATCAAAATTCTAAATTTATAATTTTTTTAATATTTATAATATCATTTATTTGATTATTTAATTAATAAGGTTATCACAACATCATCATTGTGTCATAAATGAATTAAATTATTTAATGTATAAAAAATATTAATAAACTACAATGATTTAGGAAATTATTTTATATTTCTAATGACTATTTATAGTCGAATATATCAGTTATATAACCCCACCTTAAAAATATTTATGTAAAATATACATGTTTATGTTATATTTATATTTACCTTAAATTAAATATTATAAAATTTCATTTTCACACATAAATGGCTATATGGGGGTCCTAAAATAGACGCAAGGATTCTCATTTTCGAACAAAAGACATAAAATATTATTAGGACACGTGTTACGGTAGTTTGTTTTAATATAATATTATTTATTTCATTTATTTACCCGATTTACATTTTAACCAAAATAAATAAAAATAATTACTAAATTTAATATTCATAATGTCAAAAAAGGTACCTATTTAAAAAATTTAGAAATCATTATTAAAAATATGGAATAAAATTTCCATATTCAAAACAAAAAATTTTCATAAATTAATTTAAAATTATTTTTGATTGTAAAAACTAGAAACAAGGTTTTTTAGAAATTAAAAACTAATGAAATATTGACTAGTGATTATGTCCAATTTCAATGTGAAATTTATTATAATCTCCAATATTGGATGAAATGAAAAAATATAAACCCTTTATACTTTAAAAAAATTAAATAATATGATTTAACCATATAAATTATGTTGATGGAAAAGGCTATTTCAAATAAAAATTTATCTTAATTTTACTAATCATCAAAACATGTTATATATCATAAAAATATAAAAAACTCATTGAAAGTAAAATTTGATATCCCAATTATAAATAATAAGTCCATTTTATCAAATATAAAAAATAAAGGAGTCATAAAATAATTTAAAAAGGGTTCTCTATCAAATGGAAGTAAAACATCATTTTCAGAAAAATACTTCTTTTGTACAAAAAAATGAATTTGTTCTTATATCATATATAGATAATATATATGAATAATTTATAATAATTAATTTAATATATAACATATTTTTTAAATAAACAAATTCAAAAATTATTATATTATTTTAATAACACAATTATTATCTTTTTAAATATTTTTCCATAAAAACACATCCTTTATAGTCAATTTAAATTTATTTTCATTTAAAATAAACTGGTATCCCATGAATCAATATTTAAAAATTTGTAAACCATATTTAAAAATTAGGGTGATACTATTCTTTCATTCCATTCCAATAACGATGTATTAAATACTATTTAAAATAATAATATTAATTTTTTATTATTTTTCGGTATAAATTATTGTTGTGTCTGACATTAGATTATTGAAAAACTCGTTGTTGCATGTTGAATACGCTATTAGAAAAAGATTAAACTTTAATGTAAACATAATATATTATTAATAAATATTAATAGAAATGAAATACTATTATTCTATAAAAACCTCGGTACATACACTTAGTATGAGTATCATTTCTGTATGTCATTCATTTCATTTTTTTTCAATAATTCATTGTTTTATGTCCATCATTCACAAAAATAATGAATTTACACATTCTATTGAGACATTATTCTAAGTGAATTCTTCCAAATTTATTTTATGTTGGATAATGATCCTTTTTTTATCCATGGTCTGCACCACTTGAGCTATTAGAAAACACAATATTTATATTCTATAGTGATATCGATAGTTGTTTACGGTATATGTTTTTATACATTTTTTGAAATAAATATTATGCATGAAAACAGAAAATTTTACTCCTATCATTATAATAATTTTTATAATTTCCACCATATTTTCTTTCATGTTCAATGGTTACATGATTCTTTTAGATTCTACTCATTAACTAATACCAAGAAGAATTGTGTGAGCAACAATTATTATAGTGGAAAACTGTATAATCAATTTTTTTTGTGTCTAAATCATAAAACATTTTTTATATAAAAAATGATTATTTACCTAGGGCATTCATTATTTTTATTTATTCCAATCCATCATAAAGGTTTTTAAAGAAAATCTGAATTACCCTAAGCATATCTCAATATCGTGTTAATCTTGGGTCATAGTAAGGCTTGTTGTTATGTACCCAGTTATACTTGAGTTAGGTCCAACAAAACTTTTTGGTGTTATTACCCCTAGGTACATATGTGCTTGTTCCTCATCTAGTTATAGAATCCAGATAGAGATATATTATTTTGAATAACCATATAATATTGTTAATTCCAAAATTATATGATATTACTCTATACATGTTCTCAAATTTTATATTAGTGTTATGTTATATAATATTTTTTTTCTAAAAAATACTCCCAATGTTTAACTAAATACCATTAGTTACCAAAAGAGAATAGAATCCCCTATTAAACCCAGAGCCATTGCTTACAACCATAAAAGTATTATGATTACAAGGAATAATTTCCCACAATAATTATAATTTTTTTAGTATAGGTAATATACCTACATACATGAGTATTTTGTTACAAATAAATGCTAAAATTAGAACGTTTTTAAATAAAAATTACATTATTACTTCTAGTATATAATTACATATCATTCTTATTGCACACAATTGAGTCTTGGGGAAAGGAAGTAGATTAAGGGTGAGCTAAAATTCATAGTAAGGGTAAAATATAAATGATATATTAATCAATAAATGATAATAATCAATATAGAAATGTGATAACTCAACACATATGACATTTAATCAATAATCATAGAAGAATGTGACATAAAAATATTCAAATGTTCATATTTTACCAAAAATTCTATATAATCACTCAACAAAGTTGATAAACAATATAGATAGATAATAACTAGAAAAATCTTCCATTTGAATAATTTGATAATTCAAAAAAAATATGGTAACAAGAATGACTCAAACACTTTCAATTTAGTCAAAAGACAAATAATGAAACACATCCATAGAAAATGTCGAATACAATTTCTCATAGATAAAAATAATTGTGTCAAAATGAATGAAATGATTATTTATTAGACATAATGTTTCCCATGTACATGGTATCTTTACTATCAACACTTTTAACAATATGTTTTAGAATTTTACTATAATTTCCTTTCACATGATAGTTTAGAATGTGCTTGGTCAAAAACTCAAATGGGGATTCCCCACTAATATTTTCTTATGAAACAACTGATTCATATAAGGGAATACATTAAATGGTCCCCAACTCATTGAATACGTTTTTAAATCATTCCTAATATATCAAGTAATTGATTTGATTCATGAACAATGTGCCTTATAAAATATACATTTTGTGTAATGAGTATAGATTTATCAACATATTATCCGATAATCAAATAGCTATCAATTTAATTAGCATATGTAAAAATAGACTCATTATAGGTAATGAACATATCAATTATAAGTGATATTGTTAATCATGGAAAATTTATAGTCCAATAATCTCATTAATATTAATATTTAAAAGAGGAAACAACAAAATGAATCAATGAAGTGATTTTATATACTATCATTTTCCAATTAAATAAAAAACCATCCTAATTAAGAAGATGTATGGTATCAATAAAACATACCACTAGCAGATGAAAATTAAATTGTTTTTTTCATTCATGAATGAAAATACTAAAAAATGATATATTAAAAAATTCTTGAGGAAAATATACTTTTCATTGTTAATTTTTTTTAATATTTATCCTTGAAAATAACATTTTTCTAAAATTTATTTAATAAATATTTATTTATACATGAAAAATATTTCTATTAAAATCTAGAGGATGTGAATTACTATATTAGATGAAAATTAAAGGTATTATTGGAAAATTAACATATAAATTCCATTAATGTTAATTCATGAATAAAAAATATTGATATGAATGTGATTCTGAAATAAACCCTTAAAATAAACATTACGTTGAAGTGATTAATAATCAGGGAATTGATTATGTGTATAAAATTTAAATACATATAATGGAAGGGTAAATACATAAATATATGGTCTGATTAATTATACACATAATCATATAATATTAATTACAATGAGGATGTAATATATCTTAATTACAAGGAATTGGGGTTTTTAAATTTATTTATAACATATTAACTTTAAGTGTAAATACCCTTAAATGGTCGAATTCAAATATAATATCAAAATATAAATAATAATGAATGATTCATTAAATTAATTTTTAAATTTTCATTTTTTACACCAAATATATAAAATTGGTTAACAATAATAAAGTATACCTCAATGAAGGGAAATTGAGACGATGTTCCATAAAACTATGGTTTCATTGTAATTAGAAACCCAAGAAATAATAGTCATTTAATAAAAAATTAAATTTCATTGAAAGATAAAATAATTAATGATATAATATATCAAATAGTTTAGTTGATAAGCTACACAAAATAACTAAGTGGTGTATATGAAATTTTTCTCAGAGATTTAAAAAGTGAGACGAAAATACCTTACATTGTGTTTCTTTTAGGGAGAACATATATTACACTAATGTATAAATTTTTTAATCATTTATTAACATAAAAAAGAACAATTACAATATATATCATATATTTACTTATAATAATATTTTATTATTATTTTTTTAACATCATTTCATTATATTAACTAATTTTTCGGTTAATAGCTTAGTTTTTTGTGGAAGTATTAACATGGTGTTTTTATACATGTTAAATAAATTTTGATTTCATAAAACCAAGGTTATAAAAAATTATATATATATATATATATATATTATTCATTTTATAAGTATTTAATATAATCCATATTATCTATAGATAGGTAATGAAATGAACCTCTCAGAGAGACGGTAGGTTGCACTTACACATGAACGTTATTTTCATTTACTTTTCATATTTAAAAAGAAATTGATATATATATATATATATGAGTGTGTTTATTTATCTATGTAATATAAAACTAGTAACATATTTATATCATATATATCAATTTTTTTATTAAATCTATCCCTTAATGCATTCCATGTATATCATGATCAAATCACATCGCTTTGAGTGGGATGTGGTCCAGATGTAATGGAATAGATAACTACATTAGTTCGCATGGCGATAATTCTCCATACATCTGAATGATGATTTTGTATCCAATTTGATGGATTTGTGTGAAGGAGTATGTCAATATATTTTATTAAAAACAGATTATTATATTCAATATATTGAGTATATTATATATTAATTATATGAAAACAATTTATGGTGTGGAGAAGTAAATAAAAAAATAATGATCATTGAACAATGTTACCCCGTGTTCAGGTTACTCTGTTTTTATTATACAAAGAGACATTGTATATTTTATAGTTTTCCAATCTGATGCATCTATTATTATGGTATTACTGCTGTTATATTATTTTTAGAGGGGTAGGGTGATAAAAATTGCTTTATAGATGTGAATAAGTTGTATCGGTGGGTGTATTTTTATATTTAAAGAGGAGTGTCATTCTTTTATATTATTTATAGTGGGAATTCCACCAATGATTTTCCATTGTAATTTTGATAAAATAATGATCAAAATTATATAAAAATAAATATATGGCCTAAATATTTTAAAAAAATTATTTCGGACAAGTTTATAGTTCATTTTTTAATTAAGTTTAAGTCTTAGAAACATGATAAATTAATTATTATATAAAATACTGTAATTAATTTTAATTAATTTCTCTAACAATTTTGGTCAATGATTAAGTTTACCATATAATAACTATTAAATTATATTAATTCCAAATAGGGAATATATTTTTCCAAATTCCAATCATATTAGTGGAAAAACTTAATTTCAATTTACACTCGCAGATGAGATGACAATGAGGGTTTTTAATGTAACATTGCTCAAACTTTTTCAATGTTTTTCATCCAATATATAATTTTAATTGATTAAAATAACTAAAATTGGATTAAAAAATTATGAATTTTATAATTTTACTCTATAACTAATTTAATGTATACTTTTTCCATAAGTATATTTTAGAAGAAAAAGTAACATTAAATTAAAATTAATTATTCATTGAATATTCATCAAAAAATAAAACCCTATAACAAAATTCAATAAATTCACTCTATGATAATTTTTAAATTAATACTTCTAAAATGAAGTTACTTATTAAATATAAAATATATAAATGTGGTAAATTTTACTTTCAAAAAATGTTCACCATCCAAAGGCCATATTGCTGAATTTATTAAAACATAAGTTTTTATGCATACTATTAGTGTTGTTATTATATTATTCCTATAAACCAATTATATGAGAGTAAATACAATTTTATGGGACATATAATATATATTTCTTTAAATCATTATTTAATATTAATTAATTTAATTTATTGAAAACATGTTTTGGAACCCAACAAAAGTTTCTTTCTATTCAATTGGTTTTTATATTAATTTCTAATTAACTGGTTATCAATTATATAATTTTATATATTTATAAAAAAATTATTTAAATAGTTTATCTATAATATTCATAAAAAACTCATTTAATTACTAAAATATATTTTTTATATTATCTAAAAATATGATTATTATTCGATAAACTAGGCCATGCGTGTAATGTAAGCTGTCGAAATATGTCTTTTTTACGTGTAACACAAGATAACTCAGTATCACATGAATTGGAATATATAAAATAAATTAAATTTATATTAAAATATATAATATATTGTAAATTATTGGTTTTTTGTATAGTAGTGACCAAACCCAAGAATTCCAAAGCCATTACCTTCTACTTATTACATTGGCATGATTACAAGGAATCAAGCCCTGAAAGATGAAAAGATTAATATTAATGGTAAACTAGATATTTATATGAGTTTTTTTACCAAAAAATCCCAAATTACAACATAATTTTTCCTTATTCTTTCTCAGATAACAACATTTTTCATCTAGTGTGTCCTTTAATATCTTACCTAGTTCACTTATAAGATTCCTAGTTAGAGGAAACATATTTTTTGTGAGATAAAATGCTCTATACAGATAAGTAAAGAATAACAGTTGTAATAATTTATGAATGAGAAAAGTAAGTAATGAATGGTAAATAAATGAACACACATTCTATATCAGCAATAAACAAGAATTATAAATAATTTGTAAAGGTAATAAATGAAAACACATTAAATTAAAATAACTAGAAAATGCATAATTAATATGGAAATGTAAGAAACTAAAAAACATGACATTTATTCAAGGAAATAAAAATGAAATGTATCCATAGATATGTTGTTGAATATTTTCCTGGGTGAATAATAATGGAATTTAATGTGAAGGAAATGAGTTCTTAGTGGACATCATTTCTAATGCACATGAACACCTATACATTCATGAAAATTAACAATATCGTTTAAATCTATGGAAAAACCCCATTTAATTTACACAACATAATTGTATCATGAAAACATTTTGATTTATTGAAGGGTGATATAATGTCTTTGACACACCTGTCAATATATACTCTAATATATTCCATTTATTGAATAATAACAATTAAAAATATGCCTCATCAAATAAAAATATTCTATAAAGAATAGATAACAATAAATATATCCCCAAATATTCAAATAAATATCAAATTAGACACCATATCTTAATGTTATACTATTTTGGATATATTTATATCTATGATAAAAGATATGGAAAATTAATGGAAATTTAATGTTCATGTGAAATTGAGTATTTAAAGGGGAAAAAACAATTAAAGGAAGTGAATATTAAGACAATCCTTCACAAACTCCATTGAAACCCATCAATAGTATTTATAAAGATTGTATCAATAAAAAATATCCCATGTGTTTTAAAAATAAATGTATATTATAATTGACTAAGAAAAATAATTACTGTAAAATATATTCATGTGGAAAATAACATTTTCTATGAAAAATATTTTGATGAAATTTTTCATTGAAAATAATTTTTATAACCATTTTCATTTAAAATATTCCATTTAATCATACAATCTAAAATTATAAGAAATGAAGGTGAGTAAATTTGTATATTCCTTATGAGGTAAAGAGAACATTCCTTTTGCATGGTAAAAAGGTGATAAAAATGCTATGATCAGGATGTGATAAGAAGAATACTTTGAAAATTATGGTAAAAAAAGGGTAATGTTTTATTTAAAAAAATATTTTGAAATTGATAATGAAATTTATGAAACCATATTATATAATAGGGTTTTTAGAGGAAAATGGGTTCTTCGTCTAAAATTATAATTGAAGTCGTGATTTCATAAAATCATTTTCTAAAAAAATAAAGTACTAAAGAGTGGAGATATAGTAATAATAATTGATAAAATTCATTCATAACATTACGATATTAAAATTAATGGTTTTACAGAATAAATTTCCAACAATTTCTTCAGTTGAAAATTTAACTATAAACAATCTTAGATAAAATTAGATTATAAAATAAATCATTTAAAAGGATATAATAAGGAAGTGATAATCAATTAATGATTAGATTATGTGTATCACCTATAAATTCAAATAATTTAATTTTAAATACAAAAATAGAATGTTAAAACACTATCACACACATAATCCTAGAATATTAACGAGAAATAGTATGTTATATAACTCATTAAAAAGAAATTGAGTTATGAATTTCTATTCTGATTTGTTACTATTAAATCAAATTCCATTAAAACAAATTCATCAAATTGAAAATAAAAATACAATGAAGAATTAAATACTAGTGAAATTTCATTACAATGTGTATGTTCCAATGAAATAATATATTATACTTTAATAATATATAATTACCCTATATAAATAACCTTTTAATTAATTTAACTATTTCAGTTATTAATTGCATTGTTTATTGAGTATTTTATATCTTTTTTTGTTGTTTTTAATAAATATAAAATGTCAACATCCCCTAAAAAATTATAAAATTTATGTTATTATAATTTATATATATTATATATGCATCGATGATAAACTATAATATTGTGAAAAAAATTGTAATTCACTATTCATATAGACAGTAAGTCATACGTACGCATGAAAGATACATTAATTTATTTATATTTTTTTAAAATAAAAAAAATAAATGAAATATATATACATGTACATTATATTTAAAAAAACCAATTTATGTAATATATTTCATATATATTTATTATAATTATCCTTTTTACGTTCCATGGTTAGTTTGAATGAATCGCATCACATTAATGGAGCAACAATCCACATATCCACAAACGATGTAATTATTTTTACACAAAATGGAAAGAATATAATATCTTTGTAAATGAATTAGATATTAATATTATATAATAAATATAAAATATTAAATAAATAATTATATTTTCTATCATAATGATGACTATGAGAGGCGGTAATGTAAGAATGAAAAAATAACATTTCATGAGGCAGTAGTCCATCGTTCACATAAAATGTATACTCATTACCCATTAGATAGATGTGAGTGTGAGAGCTCATATAACCCTTCGAAGAAAAATAATATAGAATAATTATGACACTGATTTTACTATATATTCATTGTAAAAAAAATATTTTAGGTTTTTGATATGTAATTGATAGAAAATTGATTGTTGGAATGCATTACCATAAAAATGGGGTAACTCCATTTTTTTATACAAACGGTCTTCCTTTGAAGGATTTATGCACAGAGGGAGGATTCATGGATTAGTGGATGGATTTTAATAATTTATTTGTGAAAATATTGGTTGATCCTAGGTGGGTATAATGATTAGAAGAATAGGGCGATGTGTTTTCTATTTATAGTGAACCAGGATTAGCACTCAAGTAATATTTTGACCACAGAATTCTTCCCATGTTTTAGATGTTGCATGTGGATCCAAAAGTGGAACCATTTTGACACAATAGTAAATAGGGTAGATATATGGCCATCAAATTTCTCATGTAAAGGTGAATAGGTAATTTTGGGCCTTATGTTTATGATTTATTCTATTATTAAGATTATGTTATCCTTAGTCATTGAAAATATATTTAATAATTTTTTAGTAATATTCTTTTCAATTTTCTTTTGTATAATTTGAATTTCTAAATTATTCTTATTCCAAATATGAAATAAATTTTTACAAATCCCAATAATATAGGTGGTTGAAATAAATTTAGAATTCATCACATAAGAGGGACAATAATGCATGTTTTTAATGTAAAAACATCAAAAAGTTGTCTATGTTTTTATAATCACATAAAAATTGAAATATATTTCATTGAATAAAATTTTATTAATTGATGTATATATTTTAAATAATTAAATAGTCAATTAACTGAAAATAATATTTTACCGGAATACAAAAATTAGATAAATATGAATTTTTGAACTAAAATTTAGTACTTTTTAATATTCATTAAAAATTAAAATGTTTAGAAAAATATAAAATAATTATCCATAACCTAATTCATATGTTATACATACAAATATAATGTATATTTTGACATATTAAATAAATTATAATGTAAAAATTCTGATTCAAAAACAGTTCACTATTAAAAATATAAAAAAATACCTTTATAAACAATATAGGATTTTAGGTGTAAATTAATGTTTGTTATTATAGCATGCCAATCAAACATATGATATTATTATCAAGAATATGTTGTTGAATATATGACATATATTTCATTAAAATCATCAACTACATTTATGAAATTTATTATTAAGAGAAAAATCCTTTCGAATAATAAAAATAAAAATAATTCTTTTTATTTACAATTGGTTCTTAGTTTTTATCATATTAATTGGTAACCAATGAATTTATTTCATATTTATATAAACAATATTGCTTTATAATTGAGTAAAAATTATTCATAACAGCTACCCTAATGGGTATGATATAACATAATTTATTAATTAATAATATTTTCAGAATACATTGTCATTTGATGAAGTATGGTCTTGTGTGTAATGAAAGATATCGTAGAAGGTCACTCTTCCAAATAATGAAATCTAACTCTATGTTTCATACATTACAATCTATTGAATATATTTTATTTATTTAAAATATTAAATATAAATTAATACATCAGGTTAATATATTCCCTTTTACAACTGGTGTAATATTTTCTATACAGTGTTGAATATAAAGATGTAACTTTAAATTTTATGGTGTTACATTCTCACATCTTTATTTAAACTACATCCTAAAAATTTATAAAATTTCATTGTAATATATGGTTTTATGTTTTCTTATGTTGAAATCCCACATCATGAGAGAGTTCATACAACATCCTCTAAAAAAGATATAATGGGATGTACATGTCACACAAGGAATTACAATTAACTAGGTCTCTATGTAAAAGAACAATAGTGGCATGTAACGATACATAATTGGTGGAAAAGAGTAAATAATTATAAGGGGAGATTGAGGTCATCAATCACAAATAAATTAATGATCAACATAATGTTGGGGGCCTCAAAGCCATAAATAATTAATGATATAAGACACCATCTATTTAGTAGAGATTAAAATATTAGGAAAGTATTTTATTTGGAAGTGATTTCCTAAATGTTGGGTAATTATTTACCTAACAAATAATATTAGGAAATAATCTAACTTTATAGGTTACATTTTCACAAGAACAATCCAAACCTTCTGATGATATTCAATAAAATTAAAATTCCATTTTTTACTCCAAAAATTTAATTATCAATTATGCAAATTATTTATGTATGTACCACTAAAAGAAACATCTAGATGATTGTTAGTCCTACATATCAATGAAAAGTATAAATATTTATCTTTAACTACATTAAAAAATGATTATGATTATTATATTAATCACTAATCCTAAAAATTGATACTACTTATTCTTTATTAAAATTTATCCATAAAATTGTTCAACTAATATTAGTGAAAATTATTCTGGAAATTATCAATGTTAATGGTTTCCATGAAAAACTTATCATCATCCTATCAGATGTTCAAGACCCGTGGCCTTACCAGACATGATAGGTTTTCTCTTGGCATTCAAGATTTCCTTTTCTAAAACAAAATTAATTTAATTTCTAAAAAAATAAAATGTAAATACTTGAAATATAAAAAATTAAATAGGCTCTTAACTATGGTTTTCAATACATCATCAATATACAACTATTTAAATAATTTATTTCCATTGTAAAAACTTCCAAGGTTTAATTATTATCCTTCAAAATTTTGTATATCTTGTGTAATTCACAGGTACCCCACATTTAAGGCAACGAACCAAAAATGTATCCTTAGGATGAAAATCTATTTCTCCTATCATCCTTTTCATTTTTATTAGAAACCCATCTCTTTTTTCTTCTTTTCAACAGATAACTAATTTCATTTTTCCATTTAGAAACATTCGTGTATGTCTCTTTAAACACTTATCACATATCAGAAATCAAGCCAATTATTCTTTCTGGTCCCCACCTCTCTAACTCTTAGAATCCATCGTCCTTCTCTTCTTTGGTGTGTTCAAGAGATGGTAATGGTATATATTATTAGTAAAATTTTGTGAAAATTGATTTTACTATAACATTATATCATCACACATGTCAAAACATTATTTGGTTTCACATTTTCACAAACATTTTTCATTCATTTTCAATGTTAAAATTAATTTTCAGGGTTCTAGGCATTGATTAAAATAATAAAGAATAGTGCGAGAAATAATTGTCATAGTGATAAAAGACTATAATTATCTATAAAAAATCTAAATCATGAAACCTTATTTTATAATCATAATCATAGTTGGTTTATCTTTAATTATTCACTGTAATTATAAATTCAAAATCATTATAATGTTTAATAAATAAATTGTAGATTACCCTAATAAAATACTTCATGAGTGTCAAATCAGGTGTGTAGAAATTTCAATTATTATGTACCAGGTTAACTCGTAGTAGGATTGGAACAACTTGTTGGAGTTATTACTCCCAGGGACATCTATTATAGAACCATGACCACTTTTAGTATCTAAAAAGTTATTTATTTCTATGGATACCCACAAAATCTCAACCATACCAAAATTCTATGTTGTTCTCATATACGTCTCCTCATTTTTTTATCTTTGGGTTTCATTCTCTAACCTATGTTTTCCAAAATCTAGTTTCCAAGGTTTATTCAAATAATCATTTGTTACCAACTATAGTAACCCAACCCCATAATTATGGAGCCGATGTCTTGTACTAATTACATTATCATGTTTATAGGGAATCAATACCTAAAAGATAGACGAGTTTATAAGTCTTGGTAAACTAGATAAAGACATGATTCTTTTATTACAAAAGAATACACTAATTACAACATAATTTTTTATTATTTATTCTACGATAACAAAATTATTCATAAAGTGTATCCTTAAATGTATTTCATAGTATACATCATGTAATCTTTCAAAGAGGAAACAAAATCAGTGTGAACTCAAATAGTCATTATGTTTTAGTAATGTATAGTGTAAGAAATAATGTATCAATGAAACTAATCAATATAGAAGTTTAAATAAGAGAAAACCAAATAATTTTAATTAACAAATTGAAAATTATATATAATATGGAAAGGTAATGAATAAAAATACATACCACCAAAATAACTAATAAGGAATAATAAATAAAGACTTTTATGAATCTAAAAAACATTCAATTAAATAAATGAACTAAAAATTAAATATATCCATAGAAATTTTGACTCAAAATCTCTTAGATGAAAAAAAACTAAAACTCAGATGAAGGCAATTATTTTTGAATGTAATCCATATGTAAGGAACATGAAAACCTATTCCATCAAGATCATTCAAAATAAATTTTAAAATTTATCATAGAAACCCATCTAAATTTCACAAAAAATGTGTCTCAAGTGAACCTACAAATGCATCGAGGGGATATAAAATGTACAGACCCCACCCATAATGTACAATTATTCCTAATATTGAATATTCAAAATAAATAATATGAATTATCAATTAAAAATATTCAAAAAAAAATATGGGATAATAAATTTCTCCCCAAATAATAAAATAAAAATCAATGTAGACACCTTATGTAAAATGGTATATAGTTTTGGAAATAATATTTTCCATGATAGATGATATGGATAAATAAAGTTAATTTAATTCTAATATAAAATTGACTGTAAAAGGGGAATATAAAATAAATCACAATGTGAATATAAGTATTATCCATGAAAAAAATCATCTTAAAACCATTGAAGGGATGTATAATGATGGTATATATATAACATTTTTTAGGAGGATTAAAAATATAGGATTTTTGTCTTGGAGGAAATAAAATAATAACCTAAAAAATATTCTTTAGAAAATTAAAAATTTACTTGAAAACTATTTGGATTTTTTTTATTGAAAATACATTTTAATTTAATTTAATTTATGAATGAAATTATTAAAATTTCAAACAAATTTCCATGAAATTAGGTAATGTAAATTTGTAAGTTCTATATGAGGTAAAAATAAATTTCCATTTTCATGGTAAAGAAGATAGAAAAGTTCATATTTTAGAAAGAGAAAATAAGATTCCTATGAATGTTTTGGAAAAAAACAAGTAAAAATTTACATACTAAATAATTCTGAAAATGATGAAAACATTTTTAATTTTTGTTGTAGAATAGTTATCTTTATATGGAAATAAGTTCTCCGACTAAAGGGATAAATGAAATCAGTTTTCCTAAAATAAATTTTTTAATCATTTGAGAATCAAATAGTATGAAAATATTACTAATAATCGATAAAATTCATCATCAAGCTGAGGAGATTAAAATAATAACTTTTATTAAACAATTATAAAATAATTTACTGAAATGATAATTCAAGTACAAATGATTTTGAAAAATTTAAATTCCGAAATAAACTGTATAAAAATATATAACATTGAAATGAGAATCAATCTATGGTTAGATAATGTGTATAAAATTTATGTCCTTATAATGAAAGTGAAAATAGAAAAATATATTCTAAAAAGTGATGGCACATATAACCTATAACGACCCAATGTCTCATTAATGGAAAATCCCTCTTGATCTAGTTAAATGTCTCTTTATGAAAAATATTTTTATAAGATGTGAACTTCTTTGGTTTTATGTTAAGAATTTTGACCAATGCTAATATAGATGTTGAACAGTAATCACATGATTAGTATAAATATATGACTTTAACAAATCCAATTTACTCAGACAAAGGAAGTGATGGCTCATCCAGTAGAATTTCCTCATATGAAGCCCATTTTTCAGAGCTCGAAAATGAGGTGGTGAATTTGGGCTTCAACCTTGATCAAGCCCAAGCATAGCTTCATCATATCATGCTCGAACGAGCCCGTCAACCGGAAAAGTGGAAGTTAATTGAAATTACCACTCGAGCAATGTTATCCGATCCACCCCAAGATTCTGTCACCATTTCACAACTTACTCTTATGTCTTATGCGGCTTTTTAAGGGGTTATGTAACAAATAAGTAGTACTATGTTCATGTACATTATTTTTTGTATATAATAATTAATATAATTTCTAGTCATTTTTGATACATTGTAAATAGTATTCAATGTAAAAAATGGTGTTTTTAGTTATTATTTTATTAATAAATCTATTTTATTAAAATAAGGTATTTTTGAATTAAATAATATTTTAATAAAATAATACTATTATTATTAAATTAATTTTTATCTTATAATTATATGAATGCAATTAAATTTTTTTATTAAGGTTTGAAAGCCATTTCTGTCAAAACCTGTGAATTTTCGATAAATGTCGGTTTTTATTTTAAAAGAGAAAATTAAAATATTTAGAAAAAATTTTAAATAAAATAAATGTCATTTTTGGAATCAGGTTGTCGAAATTATCCATTGGTAAATTTTTCATAATTTTTTGAGACAGTCAAATTTATGGGTAAAAAATCAAATACCGTTTAAATATATAATGTGTTTTATGACATCATAATGACCAAATAGTCATGTAATAAAATACTATATTTATTATGTTCAGCCAATATATGTTATACCATTATGATAATGCAATTTTGGGTTTGTTTGACTTACTTTTCAAAGCATTAATGGACCCCTCAAGACATATTCAACACATTGCCTTTTTAAATTAATTTTCATGGGAGTGTGACTCACCTCCACATAAGAAACCCTAATATTTTAAGAAATTAGGACTTTGGCCTTAAAAATTTATTTTCCTCTTCCCTTTGATAAAAACCATGGGCAAAACCATGGGATGGTTTGTGGATTGGGTTAATTTAATGTAAGGGGACCCAATCCTAAATAATAAAGAATTTCATCACCTTTCCTATATAAAACCACCCAAGATCCCACTTCCATTTCACTAAAATCCCTTGGTGTTAGTCCAAACTCAACCATACTCTCTATAGAATCCTCTCAATGTTCCCCAAGATCCCAAGAATCCTCTCACAAGCCTCTCTCTAGCCTTTGGAAGCACACTTCCAAGTAAGGGTTTTTTCTTCCTTTATCATTTCTGTCGAATTTTATTAAAGATGTTTTTCCCTTTTAATTTAAATTATGAATGTTGGGTAATTGTTTCACACCTCCCTCATAAATCCCTATTTATGTTTGAATTATTGGAGACACCATTCTATATCATTAAATTCATCTCATGTACACCTGTTACTATGCCGAAATTCTAAAGGAACTTCTCTCTCCTCTTTTAGATTAAAGCAATAATTTTGTATCATGAATCTAAATGCCATTAAAATTTATTGGACATGTATCTATATGTCCTCCTTACATTTCATTAAATGTAAATATTACATGTAACCCCTTTCTCTCCCATCAACCATTTTTATGAATTCTTATGTCACGCCGTTACGCTGCCGAAATCACACAGATTTTCTAAGCCAATGTCATTGTATAGTGAATACCATGCCCATTTATCCATCAAGGGTATTCACCTTTATGAACATTTACTTATTGATTATAAAGATTCATGTATTAATTCCACATACCATTATTGTGTAATAAATGATTATGTTTTATGAATCCATGTTGTATGATCCAAGTGGAACACTTATGCATTAAATGAAATGTTTACGAAGGGTGCCCCCTTATAGCGCTCCAATGCATTGGGTAAAGTATAGTATCATGATATGTCATGTACAATGAGTGTTGACTGATGATAATTCAAGTACAACGAGGTTTTAATCATTCTTCATGTGTAATGAAGATTTACTCGTGCTCTATGTGCAATGAGCCTTGGCTCATGCTAATTCCATGTAAAGTGTTGTTGCCACATTTCCATTTTAAGATTATCATGATTTAACATGACTTTATGTTCATGTTTCTTTTATGCCTTATTGATATGTCTATTGTCTAACATGTATTTTACTCCTCATGTTATTCCATGTATACTCCCTTACTGGGCTTTATAGCTCACCCTTTTTTAATGCATGTCCTCAGGTTATCCCATGAAATGCTAAGTATGAGGGAATGTTGTGGTCATGTAAAGGAAGTTTTAAATAAAGATGTTTTATTTCATGTTTTAAGTTTTTATGTAATGATACTAAGCTCCATAGACACTAAACCTCTCAATCTTCTTTGTTGTATCAAGTGAAATTTTATGTAATAAATCATGTTTAAGTTGTAATAAAAAGCAAGGTTGTCATAGTTAGTATCAAAGGATAGGTTTAGTTATTTTTGGGATTAGGAAACCCTAGTAAATCCTTAGATACAAGACTAAGTATAATAAAAAGATACCTATGTTTTGGTATGTACTGATTAAGTGGATTATCAAAAAAATACAACCCTCTCTGGATACGAGAATGTAGAGGAGGCTCTGGCACATATGTACCCTAGGGGTAAAACCCAGAAACACCGCTTTGAGAAAGACTCGAACGGGAACTGGTGCATGACAATGGGCCTTACTAGACTCTTGGTTATGACACTCCCGGGGATATTTTTTGATAAATTCACAATCTTAGTATGAACCCTTATTAAGGGAAAAAAATGCCCCTAAGAATATATGTTAGAAAATGGATCATGAAATGCCTAGATTGAAGCCTATAGACTCATGAGTAAGGAAATAAATGTTTATTTATAAGTCATAAACTTCTATCTTTAGATTACCCTTTATGTGTTACCCCTAACTTTCCTTTTATTCCAGCCAATGGCTGGTAATAAGAGGACTCGGGCTAACAACCGTAGTCAAGATCAGTGTGATGAATGTACTAATGAGATGCCAAATCCAATGGGAGCGGGAATCGTGAACTTTGTCACACTTCTATCTCAACTAACTCAAGTTTTGAATAGAAACACGGGTTAAGAGGAATGTTCAACCCCTGCTAAGAAATAAAAAGTCGCTATCGAGAGCTTCATGATACAAAAGCCTCCTACTTTTAGTGGATCATTTTATCCCATGATCGCTGAAAAATGGATCAACTCCATTGAAAAGATATTCTACATCCTTTAATGTTCTAAACAAGAGAAGGTTCTCCTGGATGTTTATCATATGGAAGGTGAAGTTGATCAATTGTGTAAGTTGATCAAAAATACGAAGCTTGAGGAGGAGATCGAGGCGTTGGAATGGAAGGATTTCCAGAAGATGCTTTTTGATAATTATTTTTCGCACACCCTCCGTATTAAGATGGAGAGGGACTTCCTTTTCTTCATGAAAAAAGATGAAGAATCTATTGGAGCATATGAGGAAAACTTCACAAGGATTTCACGATACACTTCCGACTTTGTCGTTACCCCTGAATGAAAAGTTAACCGCTTCTTTGGTGGGCTGAAGCCTAGCCTACGGAAAGCATTAGCGATCTGTGACTTCGACAACTATGAGGAGATTGTCTGATGTTCCCTCAAAGTCGAATTGGATATGGAGGAATCACAGGGTATCATGGGGACAAGAAGCGTAAGGTGGACTTCAATTTTGTTGGTCTGATGGATAAATCCTTCGGTGCTAAGAAGATCCAGCACCCCACTTCCCAAAAATACGGAAAGAAGCCCCATGGAAATTGCCTTAAGGGGACGAGAAAATGCTTCAGGTGTGGAAGAGAAGGGAACCTAGTTGATAACTTTCCGCATCAAAGACCCACATCTACAATAGAGGAGAGGAACGCTCCGTTCAAACCTCAACATGTTGTTCTATACTACAAATGCAAAAAACCATGTCATTTTGCAAATCATTTCCCTAATCCAAGGGTTTTCGGAGACAACCAACAACCTCCAAGGCAGCAAGGAAGAGCCTTTTCCATCACTTCTACCGAAGTGAACCCCGACAACGAAGTGGTGATAGGTACTCTAGTTATTCATTCAAGAATAGAGAACGTACTTTTTGATTCAAGTTCTAAGCATTCATTTATATCTCGAAAGTTTAGTATAACAATCCCATAACCACAACAAATCATGGAAGTAAAGATGTCAGTGAGTACGGAAAATGGGGCAATCATTGCATCCCATGAATATAATTCCTCCCCTGTTATAGTATGGGGATTGAATTTCCTGACGAACCTCATCATACTCCCTCTAGTGTGATTTGATGCAATTATTGGCATGGATCTGCTTTCTTTATATAGAGCCAACATAAATTGTCGGGAGTGGGAAATCACACTCCATATGGAGATTTGACCCCTGATTCTTACAAGTGTTAGGAGGAAGATGAATCTCATGTAGCACCATCATCTCAAAAATGGATATTACTGCATTATGAGCGTATGTATCTAGCTTAGATGATTGTGTACAAAGAAGAAACCATCCTTTCAAACATGCCTATTGTGAGGGAATTTGCTGAAGTGTTTCCTGAGGAACTTCCTGATCTTCCTCCAATAAGATTTGTTGAGTTATCAATTGAACATATAACTGGGGCACTACCAATATCCAAGACTCCATATAGAATGGCTATTGATGAGCATGAAGATATAAAGAAACAACTACAGGAGAATCTGGGTAAAGGGATTATACGCCCAAGTGCTTCACCATGGCGTGCACCAGTCCTCTTCTTCAAGACGAACGATGGGTCAAAGTGGATTTGCATCGATTATCGTGAACATAACATAATCACGATAAAGAACAGGTATCCTCTCCCAAGAATCGATGACTTTTTTTATCAGCTTCATGGAGCACAATACTTCTCCAAGGTGGATTTGCATTCTGGATATTATCAAGTAAGGGTAAAGAAGGAAAATGTCGCCAAGACTTCTTTTCGTACAAGATACGGGCACTATGAACTCATAGTAATGCCTTTCAGACTCACCAATGCTCCATAAATTTTCATGGAATAGATGAATAAAATCTTTAGAGAATACCTTGACAAATTTGTGGTAGTCTTATAGATGATATTCTAATATACTCAAAAAAACAAGGAGGATCATGAGTTGCATTTAAAAACTATACTAGAAACTTTGCGCAAGGAGAATCTCTATGCAAAGTACAACAAGTGTGAGTTCTGGTTGAAGGGGGTCTCATTCTTGGGCCATATCATCACAAGCAATGGGATATCTATGGACCCCTCAAAAATAGATGCAATTTATAGAAGGCAGAGGCCAACATCGTCAACAGATATTCGTAGCTTCTTGCGGTTAGCTGGTTTTTATCGACGATTTGTGAGGAATTTCTCACGATTGTCCGACCCACTTACCAAGCTAACTCGAAAAGGAGTAATGTTTTCATGGAGTGATGATTGCGAAGAAAGCTTCAAGGAGTTGAAAAGGAGGCTTATCACTGCGCCCATGCTCACTTTACCCACAAGTGGGGAACTTTTTGTGGTACTCAGTGATTCTTTGAAGAAGGGATTAGGCTATGTGATGATGCAGAATGATAAAGTGATATCTTATGCATCAAGGCATTTGAAAATCCATGAGCGAAACTATCCAGCGCATGATCTGGAGATTGAAGATGTGATGTTTGCCTTGAAAGTCTTGCGGCATTATCACTATAGAGAGAAATGTGAGATATATAATGACCACAAGAGTCTTAAATATATAATCACACAGAAAGAACATAATATGAACCAGGGAATATGGATAGAGCTCATCAATGATTATGACTGTTCAATACATTACCACCCTGGGAAAGAGAACAAGGTGGCAGATTCCCTAAGTAGAAAGGATCCAATGATTCTATCAATGATGATAATTGCGAAGGATACAATCTTATTATACATGATGAAGATGAACATGGGAATCATAGAGAAGGGTACATCATCAATCCTTTGACAAATGATTGCACAATCGTCTCTTTTGGAAAAGATAAAGATTCTCAAAATGATGATGTGGGAATTCAAGAAAAAGTGGAAGCTATCAAAAATGGGAAATCCTCGGAGTTTAATGTTAATGAAGATAGTATTGTGTGTTTCGGGAAAATACTATGTGTTCCATCAAGTCCGGAGCTGAAGAACGAACTTTTGGATGATGCACATAGATCAAATTTCTCTATTCAACCAGGGCGCACACTGATGTATCGAGATCTCCGAGAAAACTTTTGGAGGGAAAATATGATGACGGAGATCGATGAATATACATCAATGTGCCTAGTGTGTCAGCAAGTGAAGGCAGAGAAGAAGAAGTCTAAGGGGGTGATGCATCCATTGCCCATACCAGAATGGAAATGATATAACATCACCATAGACTTTGTCACCAGACTTATGAGGAAATCCAAATGAAACAATGAAATATTGGTTGTTGTGGAACTTCATACAAAGAATGTACACTTAATTTCTATTTGAGAGGATTTTTCATTGCATCAACTAGAATGAATATATATCAGGGAAGTGGAAAGGTTGCATGGAGTACCACTATCTATTGTGTCTGACCGATATCCAAGATTCACCTCTATGTTTTGGAATAGTCATCAACATGCTCTGAATACATAACTGAACTTCAGTAAGGACTATCATCCTCAAACTGATGGCCAATCCGAGCGGAGTATCCAAACACGTGAGTATATGTTGAGAGCGTGCTCATTGGACTTTAAAGGAGGATGGGATCAACATCATTCTCTGGTTGAGTTCTCTTATAATAAAAGTTTCCACTCGAGCATCCAAATGGCTCCAAATGAAGCCCTATCTGGGAAAAGTTGCAGAACACCTGCATTTTTGGATGAGGTTGGTGAACGTAAGCTACATGGACCAGAAATGGTCGAGGAAATGGTGGTGAAGGTAAAACACATTCAATAGCATATCAAGGTAGCTCAGAGTCGACAAAAGAGTTATGCAGATAATCATGAGTGATACCTTGAGTTTAATGTTGGAGCCATGGTTTTTTACGCATATCTCCGTGGAAGAAGGTTATGAGTTTTGGAACGAAAGGGATGTTAAGTCCAAGGTACATCGGTCCCTTCAAGATACATGATCGTATCGGGGCTGTGGCCTATCGACTAGAACTTCCAACTACTATGGACAAAGTACATGATGTCTTTCATGTATACCTCTTAAGAAAGTACATACCAGACACTTCACATGTACTCTCTTCTGAGGTGGTACAATTGGAATATGATCTTTATTATGAGGAGCAACCAGTGAATATCATAGATCGTAGAGATAAAGTTATTCGAAATAAGAAGATGCCCCTCGTCAAGGTGTTTTGGAGAAACTAGAAGTCTGAAGAAGCACCTTGGGAATCAGAGGATTGGATGAAGCTGAGTTACCCACATTTGTTTCAGTGTGGGAAAAGGAAAATTTCGAGGGAGAAATTTCTGAAGGGGGGAATATTGTAATGACCCAAAGATTCATTAATGTAAAATCCCTCTTGATCATGTTAAATGTCTCTTTATGAAAAATATTTTTATAATATGTCACCTTTTTTGGTTTTATGTTATGATTTTTGAACGTTGCTAATATAGTCATTGAATAGTAATCACATGATTAGAATAAATATAAGACTTTAACAAATCAAATTTACTCAGACAAAGGAAGTGATGGCCTCATCCAATAGAATTTCCCCCATTCGAAGCCCTTTTGTTGGAGCTCAGCAAAGAGGTGGCGTCGTTGGGCTTCGCCCTTGACCAATCCCAAGTTGAGCTTCATCATGTCAAGCTCGAACGTGACCATCTACGGGAAAAGTGGAAGTTTATTGAAATTACCACTCGAGCGATGTTATCTGAGCCACCCCAAGAGTCTATCACCATCGCACACCATATCCATAGGTCTTATGCGGTTGTTTTAAGGGGTTATGTAACAAATAAGTAGTACTATGTTCATGTACATTATTTTTTATATACAATAATGAGTATAATTTCTTGTCATTTTTGATACATTGTAAATAGTTTTTAAAGTAAAAATGGTGTCTTTAGTTATTATTTATTTAAGAAAAATATTTTATTAAATTAATGGATTTTTGAATTAAATATTATATTAATAAAATAATAATATTAATATTAAATTAATTTTTATCTTATAATTTTATTAATACAATTAAAATTTTTTTATTAAGGTTTGAAAGCCATTTCTGTCAAAACCCGTGAATTTTAGATAAATGTCGGTTTGTATTTTAAAAGTGAAAATTAACATAATTAGAATATTTTTTAGATAAAAGAAATGTCACTTCTGTAATCAGGGCGAAGAAATTATCCAACAGTGATTTTTTCATAATTTTATGAGACAGTCAAATGTTTGGTTAAAAAATTTAACATCGTTGAAATATATAATGTGTTTTATGACATCATAATGACCCAATAGTGATGTAATTAAAACTATAATATTTATGTTCGGCCAATATATGTTTTACCATTAAATTAATGTGATTTTTGGTTTGTTTGACATACTTTTCAAAGCATTGATGGATCCCTCAAGACATATTCAACACCTTGACTTTTTAAATTCATTTTCATGGGAGTGTGACTCACCTCCACATAAGCAACCGTAATATTTTAAGAATTTCGGACTTTGGCCATATAAAATATTGTCTTCCTCTTCTATTTTCCAAAATCCATGAGAAAAAACCATGGGATGGTTTGTGGTTTGGGTTAATTTAATGTAAGGGGTCCCAAACCTAAATAGTAAAGAATTCCCTCACCTTTCCTATATAAACCCACCCAAGCTACCACTTCCTCCTCACTGAAAGCCATTTGAGTTCATCCAACCTCTGCCCTAATCTCTCTGGAATACTCCCAAGGTTCCCCAAGGTTCCAAGAAGCCTCTCACAAGCTTCTCTCTAGCCTTTGGAAGCACACATTCATGTAAGGGTTTTTTCATCCTTTATCATTTTTGTCCAAATTTTTTTAGTTTTTTTGACTTTTTAATTTCAATTATGAGTGTTGGGGTATGGTTTCACACCTCCCTCATACTTCCCTCTTTATGTTTTAATTATGGGAGACCCCTTTCTCTCTCACTAAATGCCTCCCGGGTACACCCATTACTATGCCAAAATTTCGAAAGGAACTTCTCTCTCCTATTTTACATTCAAGCAATACTTTTGTATCGTGAATATAAATGCCATTAAAATTGTTGAGATATGTATATATATGACCTCCTTACCTTGTATTACATGTAAATATGATGAGTAACCCCTTTCTCTCTCATCAACCATTTTATTGAATTCTTATGTCACACCGTTACGCTTCCGAAATCACACCGATTTTCTAAGGCACTGTCATTGTGTACTGAATACCTTGCCCATTTCTCCATAAAGGGTATTCAACTTTATGCACATTTACTTATTGATTATAAAGTTTCATGTATGAATTAGAAATTCCTTTATCATATAATAAATGATTATGTTT
This sequence comes from Viscum album, assembly GCA_963277665.1. Taxonomy (NCBI): domain Eukaryota; kingdom Viridiplantae; phylum Streptophyta; class Magnoliopsida; order Santalales; family Viscaceae; genus Viscum; species Viscum album. The sequence continues at coordinate 301,449,648 of OY728126.1, forward strand.
TATTAATCCATGTTTTATGATCCAAGTGTACACTTATGCATGAAATGAAATGTTTAAGAAGGGTGCGCCCTTATTGCGGTGCAATGCATTGGGTAATGTATAGTATCATGATACTTCATGTTCAATGAGTGTTGACTCATGATAATTCATGTTCAACAATGGTTTAGTCATGATTCATGTGCAATGAGGGTTTACTCATGCTCTACGTGCAATGATCCTTGGCTCATGCTAATTCCATGATAAGTGTTGTTGCCACCTTTCCATGTTATGATTATCATGCTTTATCATGACTTTATGTTCATTTTTCTATTATGCTATATTGATATGCCTATTGTCTAACATTTATTGTACTCCTCATGTTATTCCATGTGTACTCCCTTACTAGGATTTACAGCTCTCCCTTTTCTTATTCAAGTCCTCAGGTTATCCCATGAAATACTAAGTCTGAGGGAATGTAGTGGTCATGTAAAGGAATTTTTCAATAAAGATGTTGTATTTCATGTTTTATGTTTTTATGTAATGATCCTAATCCCCAAATACACTTAACATCTCGATCTTCTTTGTTGTATCAAGTGAAATTTTATGTAATAAATCATGTTTAAGTTATAATAAAAAGCAAGTTTTTCATAAAACCCTAGAATATTAATGAAAAAAATCAATTAATATAACTCAATGAAATAAAATTGTGCTATGAAATTATATTCCACATGGTATATTTTATCCCAAATCCCCTTAAAATAGATACATCAAATTGATAATAAAAATACAATGATGAAATTTTTATTAATGGTATTTCATGTTAATTTTTCCATTCACAAGACCTATATATGAAATTATTTGCACATCAATTGAATATGCCTCATTGAATGAAAATGAGATATGAATCTGATACGCGGTGTTTTCGTTTGGGTTTATGTCCTTTAAAATCGAATATAATGGTTTTACTAACATTAATAAATTATTATAGAACAACTTTATTTCATAATATATCACATATTATCCTATTATAATATCATATTAACCCTTTTTAGTAAAAATTGATTATTTTAATAAATGTGGATGCTGATTTCCATGTTTATTGTGTCTCCTTTAACTTGTTACAAGTTGTTCTTATTAAATAAAAAATAGTTACATAATCTATAAAATTTAGATAATGATTTGAATATAATATATATCAATTATATTTTTATCTATAATAAATCATAATAATTGGACATAATAAATTGAATGCACCATTCTTGGAAACAGTAATTCATTCATATGCATGAATTCTAGTACAAATTTTTTTTGTCCTATTTTAGAAGAATGATAAGTAAATGAATTGTATATACATGTAAATGATAATTATGGTACCTTATTTATGTAATTTTTTCATATATATTCATTAAAATTACAGTTAATATATTTCTTGTTTAGTGTTAATGAATTGCACCGCTCTGAGTGGTATGTACTCTATAATTCAACAAATGTTGCTATCATTATTAAAAAATTGGAATTTATAAAGATTTCTGTTATAGAATAAAAAAATAAGTATAAAAACATAATAAATATCATATATAAACATATATAAACATAGTTTTCATCATTTATACTATGATGAAACGTGGTAAATAAAGTATTAACAATCATTATTTCATGAGGTGGTGGTTCTCCATTCACATAAACTGTATATTAATTTCTTATTAGATAGATGTGTGTGTATTTTATATTATAAAAATATAAAAGTAATAATCTCGTATAATGAGTAATATGGTATTTTTATATATACATATATAACGGATATTTGAGGTGGTGGATAAGTAATAGAAATAAAAGTGAATGTGGGAAAGTATTACCTTAAAAATAAGGTAACACATTTTCTTTTATATCAAACGGAATTATTGGAAGTACTTATACAAAAATGGAGGATTCATGGTTATGGAGATGGACTTTTTAAATCAGTTATATCATATATTTTCTCAATCTATGTGGTTTGAGTGGTGTAAGGAATGTAGAGAAGCATTGGCCTTTTATAGTTAAGAAGAAGTGCCACTCTTGCAATATTTTAACAATGGAATTCAGTGCACATTTTAAATATTGTAGGTGGATCTAATAATGGATAATATACAATAAAATAGTGTATAGGGTCGACATATGAAACCATAATTTTTATTTGAAAAGTGTATAGATCGTTTTGGGACTTATGGTTAATGTTTAATTCCTTATTACTCTTAATTTAACCTTAATTGTTTTAATTAATTTTAATCATTTTCACCTATTTTTTTTCAAAAAAAAAAGTTTGAATTATTAGACATTATAAATTATTCTGATTCCAAATATAATTTCCATTTTTCAAAATTCCAAAAAATGATATCAAAGATATTGATTTAAAATTCATCCCGCATGCGGGAGGAAAATATGGGTTTTTAAAGTTAAAATGTCTGAATGTTTTCTATGTTTTATAATCAATATAAAATTAATATTTAATCCAATTAAATACATTGTATTATCTAAATAAAAATAATTATCTAATTAAAAATTATAACAAAATAAAATTTTATTTTATTCTTAAAAAATATTTTGATGAATAACTAGTTTTAATCTAAAAGTCATTATTTTAAACTATTCATTAAAAATGAAATGTTTTAGAAAAATATCAAAAGTTCACACTATCTTTATTATTAAATTTATATTTAAAAAACTAATCTTATATTCAAATATTATATCAATTAATGTTTCAATATTTATATTCAAAAAAATTTCACCATTAAATGGTAGTAAACCCGCCTTAGAGAAAATATAGGTTTTCAAGTATAAAATGGATTTTGTGCTTATCTTATGCCTATAAAAACATAGTTTTGAATATAAAAAATAATTTATTTGATATATAACATATATATATCATTAAAAACATTAACAAGATAAATCATCCCATCATGTATTGTAAACTATATAATATATTATATCTATTTATGATAGTAAATATATTGTAAGGTATCAGGTCAATATCTTCCCTTTTTACACATGGTGTTGCGTGTCATAAAAATTATTGAATAAAAAGTTGTAATTTATAATTTAGGTGTGTTACATATATTCTCTTCTAAACATGGTTTTCTTTTTCACACATGGTATCTAATATAATGATCTTATATTACAATTTCAGGGTGTTACATTTTCATTTTATGTTAGAATTAGTTTCAAATAATGTTTATAAGTAATTTCCAAAATTTTCAGATATTATTTTTTTTAAGTCCCCATACTAATTCATTTTCATTAAAAATGTTTTAAAAATCATTTCTACTGGTATTTTAGTTGAGTAATGTTTGTTTCATGGAAACATAATGATTAGATGGATTGGATAAATAAAAGATAAGGATTTCTTTACCGTATTTCATTTAAACAATATTTATTTGACTTAGTTGTTTTTTGTTTATATTTATAATAATAGGAAAACATTTATACCTAATAAATCATCAAAATTTATATTATTCATATGATGTCCAATATTTTATATTTAAAAATATATTTATAGTGTTTTTAGAACTAGATATAATAGTACGGTAAATGGATTCTTGTGTACAATTAATGATCTCAAGGAAGCCAAAGCTTTTTGCCAACATTATTACTTATTTTAGGTTAGTCGACCCTAAAATAAAATTTATGTTATTTTTACTCATTTTTAATCAAAATTTCATCATTTTACTATTATTCTTTTCCTCATTGGTTTGTTTCATTTTCAGGAAATGTTGTCACATATTTTAATTATTTTTGGTAATACTGTTTTAATTTATTTTTCGAAACTTGTAACATTCAAAAAATAATTAAAAATAATCACAAAATCAATTTTATCTTTATAGATATTTATAATTTTGTATCAATACATCCTTTGTACTTTCATTTTATATTTTTATTTTATTGTTTTTTCTTTATGTAGTTGGGGTCCATCTTGATTTGAAAAGTTCAATGTATTACTACATAAATGGTTGGTTCAAGTCTTCCAGTATCCATTTATATGGATAACCATGGTAGAATACCAATGAATATAATACATGGTGGGGGAGTCATGACATAGGGGAAGGATGAGTGGTGGGTTTCAAACCTACTTCCATAAGTATCCAGGAAGGGTTCACTCACTATTGGAGTAGCAGTCATGCTGGGTTGACGAATGGCATCAGTGGAGATGGTGGTGGGTAAGATGGTTGGACATTGATGTGAATTGATCAAGAATTTTTGTAGGGATGAGGTTTCATTGACAAGAAGTCCTAATGGAAGGTGTCGTGTGGTGTACGATGCATGTGAGGAATTTATTGTGCAATTAAAAAAACTGTGGCCTTCAAACGGTATGTATGTGCTGATGAGTGAACTTTATTTGATATGGGAGATAACTTATAGGGGTGAGGTCATGTTGTAAATCAATAAAGGTAATGTGATGACAGTGGAGGTGCGGAACATCATGTTTTATGCATATATTAGTCTATGATGGTTGCATGTTTTCATAACCCATTTCATATGGTTTATTGGACCTTATTTCCATCTCCATGGGTTATAAACCCAATGGGATTTCCATTTACATGTAATGACATCCATCTAACATATACATAAGAGTTTTTTTGTTTCAATATGAAATGTTGCTTCCCATACCATTAAAATAATATTGTCTCATTTTTATAATAATTTTTGAATATTTTTTTATATGAATTTTAAAATAATTTAATTATCATTTTTTATTTCACATCATTTTTCCATTGATTAATAATGTGTTTTTAGGATTAATTATTTCATTTGTTATTTTTTATTTGAATATTTTAGTAAATTATTATAATAAACAAATACCCTAGAATATTTATATATTAAATTCATAATTATCATGGGGAAATAAAAAATAATTATTATTTTCATTATCCATCAAAAAAAACTATGTAAAATTTAATATACACAATTTCTTTAAAAATATAATTAATATAATTCACACAATATTATCAAACATATGATTAAAATTTTATATTATTTTCAATGAGATTTATCAAAATTTATAAATTCCCAATTTTCTAGAAATTAATATTTCCAAAACATTAATTTTTCTAATTTAAATTAAAATGTTATTTATGTATTGAAAAACATTACAAATTATTGTTATTGTAAGGATTATGTAAATCAGGTTAATATTTTTTAAATTTGGGTTATTTTTTTAAATAATAAAATTTTCCCATTCAACAGAAATATTATGAATTTTATAAGTCTGGTGTCCTATTTTATTAACTAAATAGTAAATATTATTAATCTGACGAGGGTATACAATAAATTTCTTGAGGAAAAGTTTGAATCCAACACCAAAACTCCGAAATACCTCCCACTATAGTACAAAAAGGATATACTCGATTACCCTCATGAAAAATGAATGATAACACACTATAAAGAACCATAGACATTGAAATTTACATATTTTAAAAATTTGAACAATAATCCAACAATCCCACCTCTAGACAATCAAGATCCTTAAAATTGATTTTGAAATTTGATTCAATCACAAGATCCCTCGATCCATTAGAAAAATAAATCCCCGCTTTATGCATTGTGACATTACATCCACAAATATGGGATTGTATGATACCATCACCATGGAATGAAAACCTTCATGGAGGGAACCCAAATGTTCTAGGACTACGATATTGAGATTAACACTAAAACAACCATGTAAAATTGTATTTGTGTTCACCTATTGAAATCCTAGGGGAAGAGGTAACCATATATGATACGAACTCCACACGTAGTGAGGAAGGATCCAACAAGATAAAAACCCATTAAAGAATTCAAGATCTGGGATTTCTCAATCCACATGAAATCATACTTTATATTAATATCAAACAAATAATAATTTTAAAAATGTGAAATAATCCACATATGAATATAAAATTGGGGTGATTCATCAACTGGGAGGAAATTCTTCCAGTCCAAAAAATATTATTGTTTCAACATTAAGCCTCTCCTATAATAATAAACATAACTAGTGTATGAAAACCATAAACCAAAAAACCAATAGAATGATAAAATTGAATGTAAAAAAATGCATTTTTTAAACTTTCATAATGAGAACAATGTGTATTTTAAGAATGGTTTCTTTGAACTAGAAGTGAAATGATTGGAAGGGTCTTACATTAAACCGTCCAATAGAAGAGTCTCTCAATTGATGGAATATTCAATTTTTAAATATTTTTTAAAATTGTAGAATTATAGTGTTTTCCTACTATTAATGAAAATATACAACTCGATTGAACCGAGTAATTCATAAAACACTCAGGACATCAACATTTTAGATCCAGACATATATAATGGGAAAGAAGAATTTATAGAATACCTTTCAATCATGATCACTAAACCATTAATATAATTTGTAGTATCCACATCTATCCAGATCATCATCCATAAAGACGCCAACCAAAGTATCCTTGTGTCTGTGAAACAAAATAGAAGAATGATTTTAATCAATAAGAATTAGATAATTATGGATCCTTCAAATATATAAACATATCACCCCTATATATCCTCCATCCTTAGAAAGAATTGTATCATTTATTTAGTTCAATCCCATAAACCCACATGCTACAATGGGCCTTAATATAAAATAGATCCACATAATAAATAAAATAAATTCGTTTATTTTCCCTTAGAACAAATCCCCCAAAAATTTGAATAATACTAATAAATATCGATAATAAAATAATCAGGTAGCTTAAATAAGGATATCATGTAATAAGGAATATCTAGATGCATGAATTTAAATAGAACCTCCTTCCCACCCATTAAAAAAATTATACACCATCCTTGAAAATTTATGTTGAACATTTCTATAATAAAGGAACAAGAATACCTCTTAGAGTTCCTTATGACAGTTTGGAGACCCCTTTATTTTTTGTGTATATCTGCAACAAAATTCTGCATGGCCTGAAAATATAATAATTCATTTCCTCTAGCACACTTATACTAAAATTAATCGTTAACCATGAAAAATTAACATTTTACTATATGCACTATTTTATGACTGTATAATTCCCATGGTCACATGGTATTAATTGGATGTTACCCTTGAATATAACATAGAAATTATCTTTAAAAATTAAATGTGAAATCCACATGCTTTTATGAAAATCCATTGACCAATGGAAAATACCCCCTCTATATCCTTGCATTGGAAATGAAGAAAACCACTATAACTAGAGTGAATAAATATAGAAATATAAGATATCACTTCCCAAAAAAATTTTGTGTTAAAACACTTAATATTATCCATATTCACATTAATTGAGAATGATATTTAAGTATCATATTTCAGATTCACCACAACCCACAACAATCTATGTCCCATTTCCTACTTCAATAACTCTAACAAAATCCATTGAACCAAATCATATTACTTAGTCATATCATATTTACATGGAAAAATATTCTTATTTTCAGTAGTCTATGATTTTATAGAATAAAATATTTAATGAGTGAGTGTATAATTTTCTAGGATGATCCATCAAGGGATAAAATCAATTTTGTTCTCTGAGATAATAAAATGGAGGATCTCACTAAAGAGACCAGAGGGAATCTAATAAAAAACATTGTAAATCGCATTTCAAAATCTAATGACTCTAAATTAAGGCATATACAATTTGATAGTAATACTAAGAATAATAATAATGTGTTTTACCAGAATCATTTAGATCTAATTAAACTGTTCTATTTTCCTCTCTCTAAGGAAATACTATATTTCATCATGATATGAAAAATTGTATAATAAAATAATGCTAAAAGGCCATTAAAATGAGACCCTTCATCAAGTGGAAACTACTTAGAGATAATACATTTTAATATCCTGATATCATTTATTCAATCCCCTGATTCATAGTAGTAGTAACATTCATTTCAAAATCATCATTTTTCCCAATTTTATGGTCACTCCCTCTGACCTATAGGGGTTTCTTTTGAATTCCTAGAATATCACATGGATTTCTATTTTAATGATTTTATAAGATCCATTATCCCTCTCAAGTTTGGAATTTATATTTTTTCTTTCTTATCACTGATGCCTTATGATGGAATATTTTCATGTTCAAATAATTATGATTAAAACATTTCTGCATATAATGTATAAAAAATAGTCATTCTGGTAATGAAATTTAATTTCTAACTCATTCATGAATGAAACAATATTATGTATGGCGTTTTTCAATGTAGGAACCATATAATTATGTTTCAGGTCCCCTAGAAGATTGGATATCATTCTATTAAATTTATCATATTATTGGAAACTAATGTATCATAAATGGTAATATAGAATACCAATATTATCCATCACTATTTTAAAATTGATTTATACCCCTAGTTTTCATGAAATGATGGTATAAGTGAATTTGTTTTACATATACACACAGTTCTTGATAAATCTTAAGTATAGGGTACCTACATAAGTGCGGGAAGCAAAAAAACATTCACATGAAAACCTTGGGAAAAAGATATCCCCACATTTCAATGTAAACCGTTGGTATTGGTGGAATCTATACCCACAGTTTTCATGAACCGTGGGTATAACCTTTATTATACAAGCTTGTTATCATTGTTTTCAGAAACCATGGGTATAAAATCCATATATACCCACAGTTTTTATGAACCGTGGTTATAACCTTTTGTATTAAAACCTATAACCTTGATTTATAAAAACATTGGGTATAGATTTAACCTATACCAATGGTTTTACTGAACAATGGGTATAGGTTCCCATATTTTTTGTGTGAAAAAAAAAAATTATATATAGTAAAATAAGTATATAAGAAATTTTAATTCAAATTAGTGTAGCAGTAAGAGGGCTCTTCCTTGTACCAGAAACACGGGTTCTAATATCATGTGGGTAATTTTATTTAATAAAATTTTTTAAATATACATATATATATAATAGAAAATATATATAATATTATAACTGTAATTCGTGTAGTGGAACTAGAATTCAGTAGCATTGTCGGAGGGACAGTTTGAAACATGATGTTGATTTTTTTCTATAGGTAGTTGAAATTAATATAATTAGGATGATATATATACACAGAAACATAATTGACATAGCTGAGTTGGTTGGAGGAATGTTTACTATCACAAAGGCGTGGTATCACAACTCGTTGAATGATTTTTTTCTAATAAGGATGGTGTGTATTAATATATATTGAGAGATGTAGACATATATACATATATATATATATATATATATATATATATATATCTTTGTGTGTGTGTGTGTTATGTGGCTTAGTAGGTTAGGCTATAGGATTTCGAGATGCAGGTCGCAAGATCAATATTCTACCACTTCTTTGTACTGAAATGTGATTTGTTTTTCTGATATTTTATTCCAACGGTTTTAAAGCCTTGTGTGTAGTAATTTAAGATATATTTATACCCATAGTTCTAAAATTATGGTAATATTTCTATAAAACGGTGGAAAATAGCTATACCCATGGTATGTAAAATCTTGGGTATAGGCTAGGGACCTATCCTGATTCCTTAGTTTCCCATTGTTCCCAAAACCATGGGTATAATTCATTTTTCTAGTAGTGCAAAGACAGAATGTTAGATGAAGATAATAAAGATTTGACCACCATAATACTAAAATCATTTTTGTTCCAAAACCTACTGAACATAAACACACACATCGAATGTTTGATCTAATTAGAATAATACATATGAGGATAATATAGGAAAACAATTTATTGAATCATTAGGTGGTGGGAAGCCTCACTCTAATGAAAGAACAAACATATTTTCATGAATATGAAAATCTACCCAGTCACTAGAAGGTAAATGAATCAATAATTTGGTCACAAAGCTATATAATCAACCCCTATAATCCCTATTTCCTAAATCCCCCTAAAAAGCATACAGTCTCTAAAATGGAGTATAGTTCAAGAGTTCCGTGAATGGAATGCCTGTTTCGTGTAATAATAAATAATTTCATTTTAATATTCGCTGATAATGATAGAGAATTGAATATTATTTCTTGGAAGCATAACAAAGCTCCAATGAATTCCATTTATTAGAAAAGGTAGTCCATAAATAGTTTTTTAAAAAATTTACACAGGTATATGTAAATAGTTAACATAAATTTAAATATGATTATTGGAATGGTTATTTATATATATATTATCCTCCTCACACCATATAGTAGAAATACCTCCTATATGGCCAAACATGCCAATATAAAAGTAGCCATAGAAAAAAAACAATATAATTTTTCCATTTTTAATCATTATAAGCCAACATGGGCTCAGGTAAGAAGACCACATAATGGAATAATTTGGGGCTACAAAAATAGTTTATATAAAATATTCATGGGTTTCAAATCCCATGAAGGTTCTAACCTATGAGAATCATTAAACTATGAAGGACTAGAATTTTCTATCCTATTCTTATATTATATCAATCATGTATTCACCCTCTCGATTTAGAATGTGTTATTGCGGTTTTGAATGAAATCCCATATCTTTCTCATTATATTACCTTTTCTGTATATTGATTTTTTTCTTCCCAATCTCTACATTTAGATTATATTTGCGCCCTATTATTTTGACCATATCATTCATATATTTAGTTACTATTTCACTAAGAGGGAACTCATCTATAAACAAAATTGAATTTATCAGAGATGGAATCACTATGGGAATTCCTCATCACTAGATGTGGGAAAAGAACCATAAGATCATATATAAAATAAAATTTCCCCAAAAAGGTATTCTACAACCCCTAAACATTTTTATGGATTACATTCTAATTAAATGGAATATGTCCACTATATTTAGGATGCATGTCAATATTCATGATTTTTATGGAATCTAGCAGAATGATAGATTAAATCATATTATAAATAATGATATTCAAAATATTACAAAATTGATCAACAATTATCATTTGGCTACCTTAAACCTATAAAAATGGTCTTCACTCTTTAAAAACACGTGGTATAAATCCTTGAAATAGGTGAAAAGGATGGTGACCTAACTAAAATGTCAAACACCGTTGAACCCATTGTATATCTTCTTGAAATATTATCTTTGTAGTTTTGATTTTATGAGTCAAAAATAGAAGAAAATTAAATTTTTATAATGAATCCATAATCAAAATTTAATAGTAATCATATAATCAAGGTCTGGATCGTTTGGAAAACAATCCATGACAGCATTCCCTATGAGTCTATAGAATATAAAAATGGTATAGATGTTTTAAATCATGAACAAAACAAAAAAAATAAAGAATCATAGTGTTTTAAAAAATACCTCCCATGATTGGTTTTTGATTGTCTATAATAACCCATATTAAACCCGTGGGACAACATTAAATTGGATAAAAACATCACACTCCATAATCACCAAGAATATGTTTATAATCAATATTATAGGGATCTAAATGGGATAATTATGTAAATAAATTTGAGTAAAAATTAATTCATTACAAATATATTTAATTATAGTTATATTATTATCAAAAAAAATTTAGTATGCCTCTTAAAAAACATTATTCACCAAACCTCTTAAAAAATTTAAAGGATAATAAATTCATATTTAATCTCCATAATGGAAACACTAATATCTGCTCATTTAATTTATTTCAATGTATTATTAATATATTTAATATTATAGGATCATTTATTAATGAATTTCCCCACATATAAGTGGGACAATGGTTATGATTTGTTACATTATCCATATTGTTAATATCAAATATTAATTTCATCCAACAAAATAGAGAGGAATTATTTCACTATTCTAAAAGGCCATATTCCATTACATATGTATATATTATGATCTTTAATAAAATAGGGGAAGATATATAGTTTAAAATAGTTGAACACTAAGATGTTTGAAATTTTTTCAATGATACACTAGATGAATCAAATAAAAATGTAACAAAACACCCATCATATAGATTAACATAGATTCTATCATAAGAAACATAAGGAATTTATCATATCCATGATGAGAGAAAATATATATAAATAAAATGAAATATTAAAATTTTTATTTTTATTATTACCCCATGATGAATTCTAATATTATATCAATTATAAAATTATAAATTGAATAACAATATGCAATGTAATTACTTTGTTGTGAACACATTATAAACATTGAGGAAAATAAGTAATTTGTTTTGATATATGATTTCATAGTGATGTATTAACACATATAACCTATTACATAGTATTTTATCAAAGTAAAATTGTTTATTACCAAGAATTTTTGGGAATGATTTTGAATTATCATCATTGATGAGATCATTTAAAAAGGATTTATCTATGATATGTGAATTATTGTAATAAAAATAGTTGTTATAATAATTTATATTCATATAATTTTTCATCCTTATATGTTCTAAAAACTTTTTTATGCAATGAAAATGTACATCAAATATGTTGGAAATATGATAATATAAATCAAGAATTTCCTTTTAGGATTCTAAGATCATACCAACTATGTATTATTTTGATAAATATAAATACCACAAAATCAAATAGGATGGACATGATTTTAAAATAAATGGTTATACAAAATACGAAAAATGAATTTGATGATGCGGTTAAAGATATTATAATATATGTAAAAGATTATTCATATTCCCCTCTCAAATATATTGCTTATTTATATTTTGTTTTCATTAAATTGTAATATATCTAGGGGAGTTGGCAGAACACTTGATCTGTCATGAAATAGTTTAATTTTAAAATTCTTGGAAAGAACATGAGGATGAACTGAATAATTATAGTAACTTGGATAATAATAATTTTATGAAAAAATTAAATGGTTAAAAGTATAAATGACAGTGATGTTCTTATTTTGGATATAACTACATGTGTAAATGATGATTATGATCATTTTAATGAAATGAAAATGATGGTTGAAGATGAATTTCAAAATTTTCCAAATAAATTTTTGATATCATAGAGATATGAAAAGACTCAAGTGTGTGCTAAATATACTAAATATAAAACATTTTTATCCATATAGAATCTATATAATGTAAAATCAATAACATTAGAAGTAAAACCATCGGTACTAACATAATTTTTTGATCAAAATATATTATACTAGATATAATGATATTCCTTTCATAACATATGATTATAAATGAATGCTACATTCTATGATTATGATATAAGAATGAATACAGACATATCCAAATGAATTTATATTAGTAACCAATTTCCTTGAATAAGTTAATAATTCCCAATGTGTGGTGCATCTTGATACAAAAAATATTAATCATGTAATTTTAATATTTTATGGTACTTTCAAAAAATCCCAATTTTTAGGGGCCTCTAATAATGTGAGGTGAATACAATGAAGTCGACATGACATATTGTTATATGAAATGAATATTGAAAACATAATCACCTAGGGGACCCCCTTAGTTGAAGAAAATCATCAACGTATCCTAAATAAGTAAATTATATGAGAAATCATTCTCTTGTTCTATCTAAAAATTAAGTAAATAATTTTGGTTTATGATTAATTACTCATAGTACATTGTCATTTATTTTGGTAAAATATAACATTCCACCATGGTTAAGCATGATGACAAAATAAATTATATTTTCGAATCATATATCCGGAAAAATAAAATAGGGTAATGATATCGACTTTAATTTGGGTCGTTTTATAAAAATCTGATACTATTGTTGGACTTAGGTGTTATAGTATATGATTCTTATAATATGAAGATTTAATATTGATACTCATGTTGAATTGGATGATAATTTCATTCATGGTTATTTATAAAATTCAGGATATATAATTAATAGAATGATAAGGGTTCCCATTAGTAATCTAGGTACACACATAGATAGGTTGAAACATTCGTTGATGTCTGTTTTGAGGCCCCGAAAAACTAAAGTAAGAACCTTTTATTTGATATGATGTATAACATACGATACAAAACAAGTAAGGTAATATAATAGCTGGAAACATAATAATATATTTTCTATTTAAAATTGATTCTATATCATTAAATACAAGAAACATCGAGTCAGTATGTGTAGCATATAAGAGTGACCGTGATCGATTTTTTGTTTTACACACAAGAAGAATCTTATTTGATAAATTAATATATTAAAAAAATATAAGGGCATATAAAATATCTATTAAATAAGTTATTAAGAGTAGTAATAACTATCTTAGGGACAAATATTTTTTTAATAATGTATAATGAAATAATTTGTTGCAAATTAATTAGAAATTAATATCTGAAGTAATTGAATATAAAGTGAATAATTTTTTTATAAAACCATTTTAATGTTAAAAAAAATATTTCAGACCAATAGAATAAATATATTAAAATTGGTGATTGATATTAATTTAATATATATATTATATATTCCATCAAATATTTTTCATATTCATCCATTATGTTTGATTGACATTAGATAAGAACATACTTTATTTTACATATAAAAACTAATATTTCTATAAAGGCATTTTTGTCACTTTTTATTGGATAACCCATTTTAACTCTAAAAATATAATTTGTTTTTTAATTTAATGTGTTAAAATAATATTTATCATTTAAATTTATACAAAAAATGGGTTAGGTTATATTTATTTGTTATTTTTCTGTGAAGTGTCAATTTTGAGGAATAGTGAAAAATATGAAATTTTAATTCAAAACTACATTTTATTCTAATTTATTTTAGAGGATAAATTATATTTAAAATTATTATCAATGTTTAATTAGATAATAATTTTATCAAATAAAAAAATACATTTCATCATAATCAATTTCAAGTTGAAATTTATTTTATAAACAAAGGAAACTCTTATGTAGTTTTACTTTAAAACCATTCATTGTCATCCCACCCTCATGATTAAATTTAAATAAATTTATACATTGATATGGTTGAAATTTTTATAAATATATTAATTATTTTGAAAAATAATAATTTATTATTCCTTATAATATAATTTTTTTTGACCAAATGTATTAGTGAAATTGTATAAAATTATTTTAAATTATTATGTTAATATTAAGAATAATAAATGACAAAAACATAAACATAAATGTCCAAATGATCAAGCTATTTTTCCAACACCCTTCTTCTATGAATAATTCATAAATTAACCTTCCACTTTTAGAGCGTTTTTCTGTAATCCCATGGGTACACCTAACATCTTTTAAAAAATACAAAGTTTGTCATTTTAATCCCTTATAAAATGCCTCAATCTCTCAAGTACTAGTTCATGAGTATTTTATCTGAGAAATAATATTATCAAGGAAGTATAATTAGAAGATGTTTTTTCTGTAATCCCCTATGAGACTGTCATGTATATTTGTGAAATGTTCCACCTAGAAAAAATTTTCAACCCCTCTTTTTTTCGACACCACTACACTATTCTACCTATATCACTACAAAATACTAATGATCTTGTGGAAGGTGTATCATATAAGTGCTATTTCACTTACACACTTCTAAAAAAGAGAAGTTCAATTCCATTTTAACCAAAATAAATATAACACAAAAAGTTAGTTTTCATACATTTTAGAATAAAAAAATAATGGATTATTATAGAGAGAGTGGAATAGCATTTATCATTTCATAATAATTTCTCAACTCATTATGAAAATATAAACTAATGAATAAAATTCCAATAAATTAAATCACCCATGACATGATTTAAATGGTCTCCATAATAATAGGTTCTTGATAAATTCTATTATAATAACCCATTTGAACTTGGTATAAAAAATTAAAAAGAAATATTCCTTCCACAATGAGTATCAAACTTCTAGAGAAATTAAATAAATAATAACACCATGATAAAATGATTAAAAAAATTAATGAGTTTAATATTAAATAATAGTAATATAGAGATAATAGAATCAGTGAAAACAACATAAAATAATAAGAATTAATTTCCTACTATCAAGATGTATGTTTCATGTGTGAAGATAAAAACTATCTAATATTCATAATTATATTATGAAAAGAATGTGCAAAAAATCACATAGGTTCTATATAATTTTTATGAATTTATAAAGTCATTTTAAAAATGTAAACATAAGAATGGCTTATGAAAAATCATAATATGAATTAAAAAAATAGAGCATATTTTCTTGTCAGATATCTATGTATGCCAATTACAGATTGTTCAATTTCACGTAATTATTTTCCGCAACATAAGAAAACAGAACATATAAGAAAAATCTATGTATGGGATTCACATATGATATTCCCATTATTAAATTACATAATTGAATTAATCACATAGGAAATATCCTCACTTATGAAAATTTCTCATGTATGAGATTCATGAAACATATATCCTAAAAACTGAAACGGGTTGACTTTTAAATTTTTAGACCGAAAACATATATTGTTAAAGGATAAATAAAATTTTAGTAATATTTAAATATTTTCATAAAATTTCATTATCATTATTTATAATAAATAATAAACATAATATAATAAAAAAACTCATGTTATTATTGAAAAATTATAGAACACCATTTCGGAAAAATAATTTTTTTTTGAAAATATAAAATTAATTAAAAAACTAATTTTAGACATGTATGAGATAAATTCATAAAGATTGTTTCTTCTAATGAAGTGTAGAAAATATTATTAGATTTCCTAAAAATAATTGATCAGTTTAATTATTTTTAAATCATATTCTGTTCAAAATAGAGTGTGTAACTGGTTCTCAAAATTTGGATATGTTGTTCATAAATTAGATAAGTGTATTTCATTTTTCCAGGTGTATTTCCAAGACGGCGATATGGGAATTGTACATTTTCTAATTCAGAACAATATAAACCATTCCTAAATTATTTTTTATGAACCTAAATGACTTATTTATCCTAGGAAACCAAAATTACAGATATAGAACATGTAATGTATAATCAACACATGAAAAATAAATATTAATTAAATATTGAAAAAAATGAAAGGATCAAGAATATGTAAAATTTTTATAAACATAATAATGAGATATATGACAAATAAATACATTAAAAAAATGAAATTATACACTATTAAACATTTTAACATATGAAATTATTATGAGAAACTGAGAGGATTCATTCAATCAAAACAAATATAAATATAAGCACAAGATTAAAATAGATATCACTACTATATTAAGTTAAAAAAATACTAAAATATAATGAATGAATATTCCTCGGATCAAATAAACAAATAATATTACATTTTAAAATTATGGACAATTAAATAAGGTACAACAACTGACTACAATGTTTTCAATTAATCTAACACACACAACCTCGTAATAATAAACATGATTCAGAGGTAAAACTCTAATATATAATAATATCAAATATTTTCCCTTCCCATTCATTACTCGTTTATTTTTATAGAGAAAATATTTCTCACTACAATAAAATTAGATAATCTAGTGATTTATTTTTTAGATTCAATTTGTGCATTACTAGAAAATCATCCATGCATGAAGTTGTTTTTTAAATTTTAATACATTAAAATCAATAGTTTGCATGTAATATTCTATTTATATGATTTATATTATGTTTTAATGAATAAAAATAAATATATGAAGTTTATTAAATATCATCAAAATCATGGGAAGAGGATGGCCTATGAGAACAAAAAAAATATCAACTTCTATATATCAATAAGTATTAAGGAATATATAAGAATATTTCACTATCAAATAATATATCAAAAAATTATTCTGTTTCCTTAATGATTCCATATTTTCTAAGTGAAACTAATGGGAAAGTATATGGTTATTTCATTTATGAATTTATGAATGCTACCATCTTTCATCAACAAACTATAATCCCCAAAGAAGTATTTATAAAGACAAATATAATTTTTTGGAAAATATTTATGAATCCATAATTTATTTATATATTTAAAATACTTATTGTATTACCTATAATATACATATTTAATAGCGGAAAAATATATTTATAAATGATTTGGTCAAATACATGGGGCCTAATTTATTACAAACATCGTGGTATTGTAACATTCTATCCCATTTGTGAGTTTCTTTATTTCACTGATATAATAAATATATAGATAATTTATTTCATATTTAGTAACATTTTATAGTAGTTGGGGGCTTACCTTAGTGGTAAACGATCCCCATGATCATACACTAGACCAAAGTTCAAATCCTAGTTGGAGTGAATTTTCACAGTTTGTTAGTGATGTAGGAATGACGCCGGCCAGGTGGCACAAATAGTATGATGTAGGAATTATGTTGAACTATGCCATTGGGCTAGTTTCTGGGACATTAGGCTATGTATTGTGCTTCATTTCCATTGTTCCTTTAGTCCATCTCTTGAATAAATACTTCTTGAGGGGATATCAATACCTATGGAATATGTGGAATGCATTTGTAGAATGTGTTGGTGGTGTGTGTGTGTTTAATTTAATTATCCCCCCAAGCACCTAATATATATTTAGTTTCTTTTCATATCATTTTATTTTGTGATGATTTAGTTAATTCAATTATCATTTTTCTTTATTTATAATTTAGTTAAATTTTACGATGTTTATAAACGGATAAATTATAATTAAGTTTTGTACAAGAATTCATGCCTATAAATATTAAGATTTTCATTCATAAATTGTTCAGGATCCTTCTTGAAGGTTAAAGTGGGATTTTTATTTTCTAGAATGACCTTCAACTATATGTGGATGAAGTTTTTGACTCTTTAGAGGCACAAAATGTGTACAATTTTAATGATAATCTATTCAGTATTAAAGATAAACTATGTTAGACGTTTAATGTTCTATCCACAAAACTGTTAGTTCTATATTTTATTTCATTAAGTTAATTAGTGATAAAAAAATTATTCTTTCGAATTAAGTAATTTATATTAATTTTTCAATCAATAAAACATTATTAAAATGATCCAGAAATTATGGCTTTTTAAGAATAATCATGAAGTCAATTAGACAATTGAAGTATCTAGGATGACTCAAAGAGCATGTTTTTATTATAATGTAAAATTTTAGTACAAATAATTCATCACTCACTAAACAAATTATTTGTATTATATTGATATCTTATTAAAAAATGTGATACCCCAATTTCTATATTTATGAATTAACCACACATAAACCAGATATAAAATGTTCTCAGTATGTTTGAGAAGCATGTTTTGATATAAATATTTAATTATTATTCAAATTGTATCTCACAAAAATGAAACCAGGAAAACATTATATTATTGTATTCATAATTTATAAGAATAATCCATTTAAATTTTTTAATTTTTTTGGAATCAAATACACATAAATATGAAACATGTTTTACCTAGAATGATATAATGATTATGTTTTACTGGTTAAAAGTAAAATCATTGTTCAAATATGTGCTGCTTTCTAAAAACTAATATTACACACTTCTATTATCATGATATATCTGTTAAATTATCCATATTTTATATTTGATGTATATGAATTGGATGCAGATCAATATGAAATTAAAAGTGGATGATATACATGATGGTGTGTATTGTTATTTAAAATTAACATTTTCTTAAAAAATAGACTTTTAATAATAAAAAATAGATTAACAAAGTAGGATTTTACTGATATTTTATGTATATAACCCATAATTAATTTTTTAACTTTAGGAATCAGTTTCACATTTATCTAATATGCGGTGTTCCTGGTATGGATCAACACATCTATTTTCACATTTAATGCTACAATTTATTTCAAAACACGCATACCTAATTGAAAACTATGAATTCACAACCATATTTTCAGTATAATTTTTGAAAATTATAGGTTATTCAAATTTCTGGAATATGAATTATTAAAATATCATTTTGACACATATTCTTCCTATATGGATGAAATGACATGTATTTATTTAAAGATGATATTTTATTATAATATAGACATCACAAAATCGAAACTACGAAAAAACACTCAAATTATCATTATATTTTATTAAAATAATCCACAAGTCATATATAATATGTAGGAATTAATTTCACATCAACGTAGCACATAGTGCAATCGGTATGAATCATAGAGTGTGATTTTAGTTTGAAGTGAAGGTTTTGTTAAAATGGTTATCACAAACTAAAAATTGGAAACAACACCTCAGATTTATTGAAAATTCTTGAAAATTATTCATAAGTAATTTTTATGTTTAAAATCATCCACTCATCAATCACAAATATAGTTTTCCTGACAATAATCAATGTACATGATTTTAGTTTAAAATCAATTTTTTTTGAAAAAAACATATGACACTAAATAATAACCACTAAAATGAACTTATATTATATTCATGTTTTTGTAAACAAATACACAATAAATTTTTTATATATAAAAAATGTATAGTTACTTGATACATGGCATGGCTAAAATGAGGGAATGTTTGGTTTTTTATTTAAAAGGAACATTTTATTACAAAATATAAATTACATACTAAAAACATAAAAATGCAATTGAATTTTCTAAGTAATTTAGTAAATTGATTCATAATTGGTTTTTGATTCATAGGTATCAATCATATAATAATATAAGACATACTGTATTAGGTATGACTTAATGTGTCTATTATCAGTTTAAAAGTAACATTTTATTCCTAATCATGTGTTAATGACTGAAAACTAAGAAGACACACTCTATTTTTTAAAAAAATTTAATAAAATGATTTATTAGTAATTTTTTAAATATAAGAATTATCCTCACATCAATATGATACATGGTGTATCATGTATGACTGAATTTTCATGTTTTTATTAAAAATTTACATATTACACTGAATAAACATCACATACTCAAAGTAGAGAAACAATAAATATATTATAATGATACTTTATAAAAATTATCCATAGTTCTCTTTTGATGTGTATGAATCAGGGTTTAGTTAATATAAGATACGATGTGATTGACATGACTTAGTGTGTGTGTTTTTAGTTTAAATATGACATTTTAGTACAAAATGCATGTCACTCAATAATAACCAAGAAAAATAACTTGAATATTCGTAATTATATATAAAACTGATCCACAATTCATTTCTAGAATACAAAAACTAGTTACACATAAATCTACAAACTTTGTTCTCCGAATGTCAATAAAAAATTTCAATAAAATTAAAAGTAACATTTTAGTTCAAAACACATGTCTCACATAGATACACAAGAAAGAGAAATCCTATTTCATTTATAGTTTATTGAAATGATCCAAATGTCACTCTTGGAATATTTGAATTTTCCAAAAATCAATTTGATGCACATTGTGGCTAGTATGTCTTTAATTGTATGTTTTTATTTAAAATATACATTTTTTACAAAAACACATAACATACTTATAACTAATAAAATGAGATCATAGATTCATGATTATTTTTTAATGTTATACACATGTAATGTTTCTTGTGTACGGATTAGTATCACATCCATCTAACAGACAATATTACCAATATGAATCAAAGTACATGTTTTTAGTTTAAAAGTAACATTTTAGTAGAAGACACATATCACTTATTAAAAACTAATCAATAAATGTTTAATTTAATTGATACATTAGGAAAATAATCCATAAATAATTTATGTTGTGTATTAATCAATCTCTTGTGAATTTTACCAATGTTTTACTGGACTGAAGTCAATGTTTGTGTCTTTTGTTTAAATGTATCATTTTATTAATGAATTGGATCATCATTATGTTTCATATATTTTTTATATTATTAAATTAATATCATTTATTCATTATATTTATAATTTTAATTTTTCATGATATTTCTTTAGTGCTCATAAAATGGAAATAAGATTGGGATATTTTGAAATGGGAACCTAAAATAAATGAAAGCCATAGGGATTTTTAATTCAAGGGAAAACGTAAATTTTCTAATAAATTCTACAAACCAATATCCTTATAGATAATGTAAAAGCATTTAATATAGATTTTATTTTAATTATAAATTTTTTTATATTTGAAATTAAATTGTATTTTTATTTTCAATGTGTTGCTATAATTTGTTGTAAATATAGCATCAAATTATTAAAACCCATGGTTTTTTGCACAATTTTTATCATTGATAAAAATATTTTTTATTATATTTAAAATGAAAAACGAATATATCAACATAAAATTTAAAAAAATTATCATCATTAGTTCTAAAAATGATCTTCACAAGGTTTTTCTTGTTCAATACATTATTCAATGCGTATGAATATTGATTTTATCACATAAATTTCTAGTGATTATAAAAATTCATGGATTTTAAAGGTGTTTATAATGTTAACTCTTTTTTAGCACTAAAAGGACCTATTCCACCACTATAAAATACTTTCAGTCTAGTAACTCTTGTTGCATTGTGGCATGGTATCAGTTACCCAGTGGACCCATAGGTGGAGGGGTTATTCTATTAGGGACACCAAGGGGATGATTCCCCTAGATTGAGTACACAATGGGAGGAATTAGGATACCCAATGGGTACTTATGTATTTTTTAAAAATATATATATAATTTTATTTAAATGTTACACCTTATTGTAACATAACTCCATCCTCCCTAATTTAATCACATTCACACATCCAGCTATCTTGAAATGTCCTCCAATATCACCCTCTCTTTATCCTTTTGAAGGCGGTGGATCTTTTTTTTAGGGGTCAGATTAGAGTTTTATTTTTCATGAGTAGTAGATAGAACAATTTTTTTCTTTCCTCACAAATTTACTCCAATTTTATTCAATTCTTTCATCATGTTCCATTGTTTATTCCCTAATTGTGTAGGATATCTAGATTCATTTATTTCTATCATTTGAAGCTAAATTTATTTCTGGTATTCCAGAAGTGGGATTATAATACCCAATGTTAGTTTGTCAGAACCCATTCTCTATGTTTTATATCTGTTTATTCTGATATGTTATTTTTGGTTTTAAAAACATGTTTGATTGATATAAAAACTATGTTAAACCACTTCCACACTATATGTATGAGTTGGGTTAGGATGGATATGTATCCAATGAACCCTTTCATCACTATTTCATGACGACATTAGTGATAATGGTCATGGTATTTATCCAATGATCCTCTAACTTATACTCAATACCCTTTTGGGGAATTTCTTTTTTTTGACCTAATGTATAGAAATAGTACCCCTTATTCACCTTGTGTATAAGAATGGTATGTAATTGAGAATTTACAGGTTGAGGATAGACCCATGAAAATGTTTTAATTTTTAATATAGTATTTAGGAATATTTAATTTTTTATTTTGGGTGATTCTTCTTCCCCATATTTATTATTTATAAATAGAGAGATTTTTTGGTCTAGATTTGGCCTAGAGGGGATGGAAAATTTTGTGAATTAGTGTATGGATATTCATTCAATATTATTCATGCCCCACATGATCATAATCTATTTATTATAACAGTCAATTTAGATGACCTTGTGTGTTTATGATAATCTCTTTTTTCTATATTTATTTAATGATGATGCATGGAATGTAATAAAGGAGTGAAAGCACATAAGAAGATCAATTATACTAAGTTCCTCATCATTAGGCCACATCCAAGTAGCATTCAATGAAGATGTGTGGATGTATGAAATCAACTAAATATTACTATGAAATTACAATGTTCGAGCTATATATTTTATGCTAAGGATAAAATTATTTGCATGGATCAAGGTCTACCAACAGTATTCCCAAATTTCAATCCATGTTTCTCTTCCTATGGCTCACTACCGAGGGGAAGGATCAATGTCTTCCTCTTCCTTAGCGCACTACTCTTATAAGGGGTCCAATCATAGTTTATGGACATGTAGGTCCCTTCATTAACTCTAACGAATGGCTCATCCATTTTATGTAGATGATCTACTGACGCCCCTCTTTAATCAAATGATGAATACCACATTACGATAGTACAATGGGAAATACCTTATAGACACAATTCACAAAGGACACTACCTTCGCTAAGCTCCTTATTTCACGATGCTCAACCAAGCCATTGTAATGTTTCATCCATTTCACCAAGATCACTATTTTTTAAAGCTCAAACTATCATATTTGATG
The DNA here is from genome assembly GCA_963277665.1 of Viscum album. Classification (NCBI taxonomy): domain Eukaryota; kingdom Viridiplantae; phylum Streptophyta; class Magnoliopsida; order Santalales; family Viscaceae; genus Viscum; species Viscum album. The sequence continues at coordinate 301,473,672 of OY728126.1, forward strand.
TACACTAATTTTTCAATTCTTATCCTTACCGTCGTGAAGCTCTTACCTTTTTAAAATCTCAACTACCATTTGAAAATTCAATTAAGTTCGCGAAGCTCAACATAGGGTTGGTGAACATCTTCACAAACCACCTTCGTGAACCTCCTTCATGAATGCATATCCTTAAAATCATTTTTATTTATAGTTTATTCTTTTTGAAGGAGGTATAGAACTATTTATTATGGTTTCAATGGGAAATACCTTAATCATAGAACCCCCTGTCAAACCCATTTTTCCATAGTGATTCTCAATTAGTCGTAATCGTGGAACCTGCATCTGAACCATTTCATCATAATGATTCTCACCTACAATACTCTTCACCTTCATCGTCCAAGATTCTCTTCATTTTCATAGATATCACCATCATATTTCATTGCTTATTTTTGAAATACTACTCCTAAAGCCCATATTTTCATATCTCATGGCTTTTCCATATATCGATGTGTTCTTCATGAAAATATGAATATCAAAATTCTCTCCAATATCCATATTCTTGGAACCAAAAAATTGGAATACACCGAGAAACTACACCACCCTAGACATCTGCTTTGGAAAACAACAATTGTCCTTATTCCATGTCATATCGCATTGTCACAAAATACAATCACACCCAAAACAAAATGATAGAAAGTGATGATGGATTTTTTCAACCAGAGGTTATATCTTGGGCTAAGACCAACATATATCATAGTCTATGTGAGTTGGACAATATGCCATGTTTTATAGTAATTATTTATATCATGTTGTATAAGGAATTTATTATATCATGAGTAATTTATTATTATAAATATGGTATGAAAATTCAATTATGTTTTTGAGTGATATAGATGTGATGTAAAGCATAATTGTGCTATTCTAGTTATGAAGATGGATTTTATACCTATTATATGTTATTATGATGACATAATAATGACTGAAACATCATATAAATTGTCATGGGATATAATGAAATCCAATTTAAAGAACATAATTCCCATGTTTACTAGGTATATATTTATGTGAGGCCCTCTACCGAATTATTTTATATTACCCTTAGAAGTCGTACATATTGCCTATAGTGTGATGTTTATAAGTAAAAGGAGAGACACTTTTTTAAGAATGGTTTATAATGTGATGTGATTTCCTATATTATGATGTGTCATAAGTCTATGTGTGTGTTCCATCAAGAGTACCACTTATGTATAGGTTTTCAATTAACTTTGATAATTTTCTCTCATGAAAGGACGCACATGAGTATGTGACTGCTCTTGGAAATTATTATATCTATTGAATAATATTATTGGGATGTTATTCCAACTGATGTTACTTTGTTATCTAGATGTACTACCCATTTTTTTCTATTATGTTATCAGAAGATTTTATACATAATGATTTTGACATAGGATGGGTTTCCTAAAAGGTATTCAAATGAAATATTTGGAGACACCCTGACACTAGGAAAAGCTTGTATGACCACACTAGGGTGTCCATGTACCACCAATAGATATGGAATATTTATTATTTATTCCAATTTAAATTATTTATATATGATTATATCACATTTTACACGAACTAATATTTAATTTATATTTTTTGGACATTTTGTTGGTGTCCTTGTATATTTTTCTCACACTCAACTCATGCACCTTAGTAATTGAGTTGAATTTATGTTCTGTGATTGAGGTAAGGAAAATAAAAATATTTTTAATGGATCAACTATTTTTCATGATTAGAGTTGGTAAATCCTAGTCGGAATATACCCTGGACTAGTTTTTTAGTAATATACATTCATTTGATTATTTTTGAGATATGCGGTGTATAGTTTTACCTTGAGTTATTTTTTTCTTTAATGCGTGATTATGTGAAATTATATGTGATGTATTGTACTCTTGTTTCACTCAGAGGTTACTGGAGCCTAATTTTCACATTTCATTAAGCACATCTTCTAAAATTCTAGAGACTTTTGACCAGTAATGAGGGCCTATGGTTCATTGGAGGAGAGACGATCCCCACATTAATATAGAATATCCAAATGGATAAACGAAAATTACCGGAATATAGAGAATGATTTATAAAAAAATATATGTCATAGAAGAAATAGATTTGAATAAAAGATAACTGAATTAAATAGTAATAACGCTCCAGAGTTGATGATATATGTTATGTTCTATAAATGCGAAACATATAGCTGAAATGAAAAATATAATAAATTATAAAAAACATTTAAAAACAAAACAATCCAATATCTCGATCCCTAGCCTAGTAGTCTTCTACAAAGCTCCAAACTATGAAAGAAAGCAATATCAGGTGTCAATTTTCAGAATTTTCCCTAGGCATATGCATAAATGTAATATTCCAAGGAACAAATAGAGGCCTAGATAGGGTGTGAGATGAATCATTTTAAGCCACCACCAATGGAATCCATAACATCCAATCCACGTAATATAATTTGGAATCGTGTGAAGGAATTCATATATTAATGTAACACATTACAGTAATGTAAATACTCAAGTGCCTACTTAAGCCCCGACTGGTATCTGAACATGTAACCATTTTATTTTATAATTGTGTTCGATTTTACAAGGTATGTCTTGTGAGTTATAACCAAAATTGATATCAAGTCATGATACTAATTTTGCGGGATACAAGATATAAAATGAATCCATGATGATAATAACAATGAAGATGTTCCAAGGTAATAACCAAGGAATCCTTATCCACATGGGAGGATCCATCCTAGGTGATAAAAATTAACCTAACTATAGGAATAATAGTGTAATTAAATGGTAATCAACCTAGGTATTAAATAATATTAATTTTAACCCATTCCACGCTTTAATTTCAAGGTAAAATGGGATAAGCAGATATTGGATCAATGTGTGTAACCTTGGTAACTATTGTTCATAGATGTAACTCTAAATATACGTAGTGTATACAAGGAATCCTATAATGATAATGTATGGATCCTATGTTTTCATTCCAAGAATCTACATGTAGACAATGATCGGGTTCCACAGTGAGTCTCAACCTTGGAAACCTATATCCATAAATCAGTATGGCATCCATGAGATCTCAGGGAATTCCTCTATGATGATCCTCATTCATGATTTCGTCTTCTTCCTACTTATATCAATTCTAGATCACCCTCAAGAGACCCAGCTGCATGTCGCTACCGATGGCCCCACGACTCCCATGAGTGGTGTGGAATGTGTCTCCCTTGAGAATCATTGTCCATGACGAACATTGACACCTCCCTCATGTGTCCCACTTCCATGAGGCCACTACTGTAGAGCACAACTTTATTCCACTAGATCTCTTGTGTGGTGGAGTGTGTAGTCACCTAGAGGATACATCCCAACAAAGGCCCCTTTTTCTTTTTTCCCTTGTTCTAGAATAATTAATTACTTCTCTTGAGATCTATGTCTGAAAAGCCTCATATGTCGTTCATTCTTCTTCAATAGAATGATGCATGTGTACCATGAGTTATGGTTTTATATCATCTCCTCAGACGTTTTTGTGGAAAGTTTCTCTCAACCTCTTGTTTTATCGAACCATTGGTTCCATGTTTGGGGCATTTTGATTAATCCTCTACCATCATCCACCCTCCTTCATTGGTTCTCTATAAAGGACTCTACATACTGGATTTCACATGGCCCTACACTGGAATTGTTTTCCCCCACATGGCTTGCTGGTTTTTTTTTCCAAACATTGATATACTATTCATGATCCCTCCTCTACCATTATTGCACTGTTCCACCATGAATGACCCCATATGATTTAGGATTGAATGATTCATGGAATTTTGGGATGTTGTTGGCGATTTTAGCAATGGCAGTTTGATTAAGGGGTTTTCATCTCATTTGACTCATTCAGTTCACACATAGCCACAATGTGATGGTCATGTGTTTTTTGGTGTTTTCTGCATAGTAATGGTCCTAGACATGGTTATTTTCTCAACATATCTATGGCTCATTGTGATGGCCTGTTGGTTATCACATAGACTCAAAGTGATTTTTTACTCATGGGTTCTCACTTAATAAAAACTATTTTTCCAAATAAAATAAAAGGATTTTCAATAATTAATTAATTTATTCATTTTAATAATCATTCCTTTTAATAAGTTAAGGGTTCATTCCATATGGTCCATTTATCCAAAAACTCTAATGACCAAGAATCCATTTTGTAAATTATTTACATTTCATTTAATTTTTTCAATCCTTCACCATTCATTAATACCAAAATATGGTCTTTGAATGTTTACCAATCGTTAATTTCATTGTAATAAACAAAGCCAAGTTAATTCCATAATATAAAATCAAGTTATCCCTTTAAATAATCATTTTTAATAAGAAAACATACTTTACTGGTTCTGAGTGACATTAAAAATTTAATGTTCTGGTGAAGTAAAAACTCGATATCCATTTTATTAAATTATTGATTACCATTATTAGGGTTAGTCCATAGGATACCCAAATGTTGTTGTTGATAAACATACCAACCCACTAAATTAATAATTATGGAAAACACCCTATATAATATTGATATCATTGAGGTATTAATATCTAATAAAATTAAAATAATATATTAAAAAATATATAGAACTAGAGAATGATAAAGAAAATAATGGAATATGAATTTAACAAATGAAAACCGATAAAATAGTCATTCTCACAAAAAAAATTATGAAATGTTGAATCATTAGGTTTGAGTTATAGGTCACCTACCATGTACTAATATGACTTCTGTCATCTAGTATTTACATCTTGTTTTTCCTAGATTGGAAGTGATCTAATGAAAGGACAAACACCATGAGAATAGGCTTTATGATCACTCACATTCACAACCCATTCAAGAGATATATAAATGATGAAATGTTAAAATGGACTCATAATTTTAACAAAATGAATCAGATGAGATGAACGATGATTCAATTAGTATATAGATGGTTGAACATCTCCAAATCCTATAGAATAAGTCTTGAGAGATTTAAAATGGGATAGGGGAGCCATTGTCGTTCGCTGGTGATGAAATTTTAGGTCATTTTATATTAAAGTAAATTTTAGTGGAAAATGCCATTTTACCCATAATATTTGTTTTTCATAGACTTTCTGTATGTCTATCCTAGTCTTACTCCAATAATGTGCGTTATATATTGATTGGAGAGAGCATGTAATGATATGCCACATGTTTAGAGATGTTGTGCTTCAACTATGGTAATAAACTAAGCTTAAAACAACAGCGATTTCACATGGGTGTGAAACCCCAAGAACATGGTTGTGGAAAATCATGCACAATTCATCAACCAACTGTCCAACACCACAAAACTAAGGGAGAGTATGAGTTCTATGTCAAATAGATTCTACAAAATTTGGGGCCTTTTGTTTACTCTACAATGGGGTTCTGAGCCATGAAAAAGATCCAACAACGCCCAAAAATGAGATAACTGATATGAAGTCTATATTTTGTTTATAATAATGAATTAGATATAATTTAATAGGATGAATAGATGTTATAAAAAGTTATTTCTTACATTATCCCAATGTAAATCAATTCATCTGTGATTTCACCTTGCAATGATGATGAAAAACTATCTGACAACCACACTAGCTAGTGGGAAAATATACCGGCCTCTCACTTCCATGTTTCATGACCTACGTGATTATTCATCCATAGAACCAATACAAAAGGGACATAGAAGCCTCAAAAATCCCCTAAGCCTCAGTCCATGATGTATACAAGACACTTCATAAATAAATTATCATTATATAACTCAACCTCTATAGGATCAATAGTTTGATACGGGTTAGATTGATAAAATCTAAAATATGAAAATTAGAAGATGTCATGTATGTAATGGTACCTTTGAGTTAATAGAAATAGATAATCAACAAGTCTAACACTGACTAGAAGCTCAAAATACACTACATAATGAGGTGACAGCTTCCCTTGCCATAATATCAATCTATTCTCAAGCTTGGGTGATACCCAAAGGAAAACATGATCCATGCCTTGGAACTCTAGAAGTCATAGATGGAGACCTTCAAAATATTTTTTTAGGGTGAGCAGTAGACATATGACTATAGATTAGCTAATGATTCCCTAAAGTCTCCTACACGGGTTCCATCCCTAATAGTGCCACCTCTCTCTCCTCAAACCACATAGGGTTGGATGAAATGACCTACCATTCAAGGCCTCAAAAATATCCATCTAAATCAACATATAAAATATATTAACATAGGATAATTAAATGAGAGTGATATGATTATCCCATGAACTACTGAAATCAAGGGCTCATTCTCTGAGCATCAACTTTAACAAACATATTGTATGTTCAAAATTTTCATATACCTTATGGTTGAGGGTTGTTATTAGAAGAAAATCTATCCCCATATCTCTATGTATCCCCTTCCAGAATCGTGACATGAAAATGACATCCCTATATTAAAAGATAGTACGAGGTACCCAATGTAGTTTTACAATCTCATTGACATACGGTCTTCCCATATCCTCAATTGACAAAGTATGTCGTATAGGGAAGACGTGGGATACTTTCATTTGTAAACCTATGAATACCCAAACTAAATAACTAACTTGAGACGACCTTGTAAATAAAAAAATGAAGTATATGTGAATATCTTACCATTTCCATTCAATTCCTGAAAGAACCTATAACAAGTCTGTAGGTCACTAGTTCTCCTCTTTAACCTGATGACACATGTAACACATAGCGATAATGGTTGTTGTCTAATGTTTCATCCTAGGCCACCAATACTAGCATCATATATTTAAATACAAATTAGAGATTCCTTAATGAAATTCCCCACCGAGAACCATGGGACACTAGTATCAACTACTCTCTCATATCATTATGAATCCAAACATACTCATGTATACTTATAATGACGGCTCTTTCCACTATCAAATATATAGGAAATAAATCTCTTGGTATAATCTCAAATACAACCAATCCACAATGATATAAAAACATTCCGCTCATTACCTTCCCTAGGAGGGAATAGGTAACTATCAATGCTAGGAGATTTAACATATTGGGACTTTAATGAAACTATAGATAAAACTCATAAAAGATGGCCATAAATATCCCTCCATCATTGGATTGATGTATGACTTGTTCATGAGATTTATGAATCAGTTCATCAGCAACTACATTGCCCATTAAAATCATATATGAATGATTGAAATCAAAGTGTTGTATATATTCAGTCCATATTAATTGTGTGATATTCAAGTCACATTGTAAAATAAGATATATTTGAGTCTCTTGTGGTCTATATACACCAGAAAGTTCTCACCCAAAAATACAATATAATTTTCTTTTTCTAGTAGGGGTATATCTACAGGTAAATGTGAGTTTTCAATTTGTAATTTTTTTACCCAAAAAACCATTCACTAATTATTTTGTAAAACCTATGTTGCTAAATGTTATTGTAATAGAGAAAATATTTTTTTTGTAATTATACTAATACCAATAGTTAATATATATATATTTGTTAAAATGTTAAACAAAAGATTAATACAATAGAACTAACTACTGATAATATTTTTACCAACATTAATATTTTGTTCGATAATATTATTAACTATATTATAAATAAAAATATCAATTATTATCTATTTGTGAGAATTTTTTTAATAAATTAGTATGAAAGGGTTTTCAAATATTTTATTTCTAAAATTAATTATAACATTTATTAATCTAACTATATATATTATATTCATTATATTTATTAGAATATAATTATAAAATTAATTTATATGAAAATACAACAGAAAAGTTGAAGTGTATTAAAACAAATGTTTATACATAATTTTTACAAATGTTAACATAAATTTAGTTTCTCTAATACATCATGAATCATTATCATGGTTCACACTGATGATGGTATCCACACATGTATGTGGTACCCCATTCTTGGGGATCTCTTTTCATGCATTTGTGATATGGTTTTCACTATTGTGGTTCACCAATATAGTCTTTTTTTAAATTTTGATGTTGGTATCCATTACTGAACTTGTACATGTGGATTGAAAAAGATGTATGCGATTCATTTATTAAAGTCATGTTTATCCACTCTAGTATGAAAATCCAAATTCATACAATTGAGGATGAAAGAATTTTGTCCCCTATATCATACTGGGAAAAAATGTGTAAAAAAATCAAATTGTCAAACTCGAGTTCATTTCAATGAATTTCCAATAAAATATCAAATATGTTCTATAAACCAATACTGGGTTAGAAATGAAACACATAATTAATAGAAATACTGTAACTATAGGGATGGTTAATCCAATATAGTTTATTTGTTTAGGAACATTTCAAAATTGTGTTTTTAGATCATGGTGAAAAATGTTACATGTAATGAAGTAACAGTTACCTGCTTTTTATCAGTGAGAAGCTCTTGGGGGCTATAAAAAATAGATGTGACCAAAATAATATCATGGTTAGGAAATCTAGTGTAACGTCCCTATTCCAGAAGCCACTCAATGGTGCCCCGTACCCGGTTGGTCACATGGCCTCAAGCGCATTTCCTCAAATATCAGAGGTTTCTGATTATCAGAGAGGGCCTTTGGTGTTATAATGGGTAAACTATGACCTCATTGGTTGAGTACAAAACGAAAGTACACAAATACATACAATAACGGAAGCAGTGAATACCAAAAAACAGAAACAGTTGAAGTATGATAAAGGAAACAACTGTGGAATATATATATATAAATGATGAATGATACGTATATATTTAAGAGAAAATCCAAACAAGTCACAATGCTGGAATAAAACAGTGCTGAACCAAAGAGAAAAAAAAGAAGATAGACTCCTCAGCATCACAAAATATATCTTGGTCTCATGCTTTCCATCTCCACAACAATCAAGAACCTGAAGTCGAAGGGTTCTTTCCATTATTTATAGCTACAACAATATAATCTGTTGTGCCAAAAAGCATGACCCAAATAGGGTTTGAGACAATGTCTCAGTACGCAACCCCCTGAATATCTGTGCCTAACAGTCAGTGAATATTTGGCAGGTAAAAGTACGGAAAGCAGCAAATGGAAAGTAAGTAGTAGCAAACAATCCACAGTTTCAAGCATAAAAGCTACAAACAAGTAAGTAGAAATACAGGTAACCCTCTAGGTAGTTATCACAACCTAACCCATGTGGTTCAGCCAACAAGTACTAGTAACCCTCTGGGAGTCACACACAGTCTCACCCCTCTTGTTCAGCTAAGGAAAAGACTCTCTGGGGAAGCACTCACCGTCAATTCCCCCATTAGTCTCATATCATACTAAAGGCGCTCTAGGGAAGCACTCAATGTATCATTCCCCCTGTGGCCCTCATTGAGGATCAATAGACACTCTGAGGAAGCACTAAATGTAAATTCCCAATGTGGTCTCGCATCGTATTATAATGACACTCCGAAGAAACACTTACTTCCATTATCTAAATGGTCTACTACACTAGGTTCCCACATCCATGTGTAATGTCAACATGTATCGCATTGAATAGCGACCAATGTAACCTCAGGAACTACTTGGATAGCATTCTACCAAATCATAACATGAATGAACAAAAATGACAATGTCCTAAAATACCAGGCATGGGAAAACAATAGTAGTCAAAAGGTAACTAGACCCAACGGTTCAAACAGGCAAGAACATGCATGGAACCCACTTCCAAAGCCTAAAAATTATTCCAAAACAAAATCAAAATCATAAAATCTAGAATACATGAAAATATGGCAATCAATAGGACTAAAATGAAAAACACGCAATACACTGTTCAAGTGTAATGGTAGAATTTGCACAAAAAACTCAAAGACATTCTACATAAAGTAACAAACCACCTACCTTGATGTTAGGATATAGATATACTTGAACCATGTGTCTTGAATCTCCTTAGGACATCGATGATCTATGAAAAATTTTAAAGCATTAAACTCATGATAATGTCGAAAAGAGAAGGAATTGGGAAACAAGGTTCCAGTAGAAGAGAGAACTCACTGATGCTATTCCAACACAATAGACGGAGTTCGATTCAGAGGACGGATGATCGCTAGTGGGTTCGTTGAAGATCTGCTGTTTTTCAAGAGCTCTCGATCAAACACGACCTAAGTGGAGACATTTCTGGAGATTAGATGTGACCTCGATGTGTTTAATGATAAAAAACAAAAATGTGGTGTGTACTCACCTTTTCCATACTCTTATTTAAATAGAATCCAAACACCCTTACATGGCTGTGTGTGTGTCCCCTTCACGGCTATCACATGACCTTGCGTGGAAAAAAAGTACACAGCGTGCACTCATAAAGTACACGGCGTGTAGTTCGAAGATTTACAGAAACACATATTTCCTCAAAAACATTAGAAAAATGAAAAACATACCTGAAAAAAGGGTATGGGTTCTTACAAACATTCCCACTTAACGAAATTCATCCCATAATTTCCCTTATGTGGCATAGAAGATGAAACCCCAAACGTCTCTGGCCACTATTCCCGCACATCGGTGTCCCTCTACCAAATCTAGTACCATAGCCACATGTGCTACTATTGCACTTGAACCCGAGGAATAGAGCAGCCACGGAGAACCATTGTACTAAGATCAACAATACGGTTCAGATGTTCCTCGAATGATGCATCCACATCAAGATCAAACTCTTCAGGTTGAAGGACATGATACAGTTCGTAAAATAATGTTGGAGCTGAGAAACATGAAAACGTCGTGCATATCCCAATACCTCTAGGGTAACTGCAATCGATATAATTCCGGCCTGACTCTCTCCAACACCTAAAACAGCCAGATGTGCCTCAGTGAATGCTTACCGTATCTCCGAATTCACTTGTCTCCCAACCTCGGTGTGACAAACAAAAAACATTGATCCCCAACCATGAACTCCAGAGGTTGTCTCCGCTGATCAACATAAGACTTTTGATGAGACTGTGGAGTAGCCATCCTCTTCCGAATCAACTCTATCTGCTCTGAGGTCTCCTGAACAAGATGAGGTCCCAGCAAATCTACCTCTCCTACCTCCAGCAAAAATAAAGGTGATCAACATAACCAACCGTACAAAGCCTCATAAGGTTCCATATGAATAGTTTCTTGAAAACTATTTTTGTAGGAACACTCCACAAGAGGTATATGATTCTCCCAAGAACTTCCAAAATACAGAATTCGTGATCGGGGAATATTCTCAAACACCTGAATCGTATGCTTGGACTGGCCATCGGTTTGGTGATGGTAAGATCTACTCAAAATCACCTACATACTCAAACTTTCCTATAGCCCCTGCCAGAACTGAGAAGTAAAACAAGAATCCCTATTTGAAATGATGTAGTGTGGAACATCATGAAGATGTACAATCTCACGGATGTACAACCATCCCAGCTTGCCAACACTGAAGGTCTCCTTGACCGGCAAGAAGTGATCAACCTTCGTAAGTTTGTTAACAAAAACGCCTACTATGTTGTTCCCTCGAGGGGACCTCGGCACCCCTATCTTGAAGTCTATCATGACGGCGTTACACTTCCAATCATGAATGGATAATTTCTAAAAAATCCATGCTGGTCGCTGATGCTTCATCTTCACCTGCTGACAAGTAGAACATCTCATGATGAAAGTAGCAACATATCTCTCTATACCTGGCCACAAATACTGGCAGTGAATATCACAGTAAATTTTGGTGACCCCGGGATAAACTTCCCAAACTGAGGAATGAAAATCATGCATCATCTCCTCACGTATATATTATGACATCCATACTTTCCCTTGGAAAAGAAAGATCTCACCCTCTCCTAAGGTCTACCATGGAATAGGGCCATCTCCTAACACACTCACTAATTGGACTAGGCCTTCAGAATATGATAGCAACCTCATTCTAACTTGGTCAAGAAGCGTATAGTTAACCGCTACAGAAGAAAGAACGGTATTCCCCTATATTTCATACACCTATTGATGCATCTCAGAGAACATAGCCATAAGATTCCACTCACTACGGACATGTTGAACTTCATGTATCTGAGTCCACCTGAACAATACATCATCCACTACATCGCCTTTCCCTGGAATATAAGAAAATTCAAAATCAAAATACTGAAGGTACTCAACCCACCTTCACTATCTCAAATTCAGATCACACTGAGTGAAAATATATTTGAGAATATTGTAGTCAGTGAAAACCACAAAATCCTCTCCCATATGGTAATTTCTCCAACATCGTACGGCATGAAAAACAGCTTGCAACTCAAGATTGTGCATCAGGTAATTCCCATCACGTGGCCTCAACAGCAGAGACCTATACACAACGACTCTATCTCCCAGCATAAGCACAGATCCCATCCCGATACCTAAAAATTCTCAGTAAATAGTATATATCTATCCCGGCTCCAGGAAGAACAATATCGATGCTAAAGTAAACCTTCCTTTCAATTCCGGAAAGGCTGAATCACATGTATCTGACCTTAAGAACATTTCACCCTTCTTGGTGAGACCTCTCAGTGGTGTTGTTATGCGTGGAAAGTCATATATGTAGTGTTTGTAGTATCCAGCTAGCCCTAATAAACTTTCAACCTCAATGATGTTTTTCAGCTGCTCCCACAAAACTACTACACTTACTTTCTCCGGGTCTACTCATACTACTGTATCTGAGATAACATGGCCGAAGAAGTGAATCTGATCCAACCAAAAGTGTCATTTTGGGAGATTAGAATATAATTGTTGCTCTCTCAGTGTACTCATAATGATCTCAAGATGTGCAACATGGTCGTGTAGAGTGTGATAGTACACCAATATATCATCCATGATAACCACCACGAAGGAATCCAAGTATGGATGGAACACTCGATCCATCAGTTCCATGAAATTTGAAGGTTCTTTCATAAGACCGAACGGCATAATCATATACTCGTATAGACCATACCTACTCCGTAAAGCTGTAAGAGTTATATCAGATGGTCAAACATGCAACTAATGGTAACTGGACCTCAAATCGATATTTGAGAACATCTGGGCTCCTTGAATCTAATAACATATGTCATAAATCCTAGTAAAGGGATATAGGTTCTTAAACATCAATTGGTCTAGCATCCGATAATCCATGCAAAGACTAAGGGTGTCTTCTGCCTTCCATGCAAATAGGACAGGCGAACCCCAAGGAGAGGTATTGGGTCGGATGAAACCCTTTGGCTGCAACTCCTCCAACTACAACTTCATCTCCTGCAACCCAGGTGTATCCATCCTATAAGGAGGAATGGACACTGGTTTCACTCCTGGAATGAGCTCAATAGAAAATTCTACCCCATGTTCTGGAGGCAATCTTGAAATTTCCTCTTGAAATACATTCCTGAAACGATCCACCATTGAAGGAATGTCTAACTGTGATGTCCCCTGATAATCCAGATACAGAATTGCAATCTGAGTTGTAACTGCACCTAGCCCATGATGCTCAGGTCCTACTCTACTTGCATGGACATCCCAATCACCTCGATGAAGAAAAGATCCCCCCTTTGGTGATATGAAACTCACCCTACCGTGATAACAGTCAGAGAATTCCTGGAAGGGAACTAGCCAGTCCATTCCGTGAATGACATCATAGCCTATCATCTCTAGGCCATAAATATCCCATATAAAGTGATACCCAACCACCTCTAATGGGTACTCCTCAGGGTCTTCAGATAGAAGTAGTCATAAAAGAGGCACTAAAACTCCCCCTGTTCCATAATCTGCTGATGAACCGCTTGTGAGATCAAATCCCACCATATCTTGGTGGAATCCCATAGAATGTATGTGGAGAGATTCCCCATCCTTTCTGGAAGTGTCTCTCGATGCTCAAAGATCATCAGCATTGCTTCATTCCACGACTCTACAGCCTACGGTCCTCCTTCCCCTGAGAATCAGGGAGGATGGTGCTACTAAAAAACATGGGTCATGTCTGCCATAGATGTGGTATGAGGCAGAGCTCCCTAGAAGGTATGAATCATTATCATGAATCCTTCCCTAAACTAACTATCAACTCCTCGGTTAGGTATAATGGCAGGTTCCAAGACAGTCATGATGAGAGGATCTGTGGAAAGTCTCTGATCAGCCATATCCCATGTCTGGTCAATGCCTGACAACTGGTGTACAACCGGAGGACGCCTCAGTGCCCTGATTCTGCAAGGTAAAACACTGACCTTAGAGCGAAATTATCGTGGACTAAAATCTAAGAGTGTAATAAGGAAACATGAGAAAGAAAGCATCCATGTTTTACAAAACTCGACTACATAGCGTGTAGAAAGACTACACTACGTGTTCCCTTAAGACATTTACATGGGCGTGTACTTCTTCCAAAACTATTCGTGTAAGACCCTTAACAGACGGGTTGATATCCTAACAAACGACGTGTACCTGAATCCTCTTCCCCTACCCGATTCCTTCTACACGGTTAGCCCACACGACTCTCCTCAGACAAAACAAAACTGTGTGTTCAAGTTAGACACATTGTGTACGTAACAAGCTTCACCTGGCATGTGTTGTTAGTGACAGGACATGTGTACCCAGGTCACCCTACATGATGTGTTCCAGATTTACACGACGTGCACTAAGATGTCACAATGAAACTGTGTGGTTATCTACATGGCCGAATACACGACTGACAGTACACGGCGTGTTCTAGGTGGACATGGCATGTATGAGAATGGATGACATTGATATGTGTTGTTAGTGACACGACCAGGTACATGGGTCGGACTACATGACATGTTCAATGTGGAAACGATGTGTATAAGAAAAGTCTCCACTGACCGGTGTTGTTAGATACATGGCCGAGTTCCTAATATTACACTACATGACGTGCACAACTGTTACATGGTGTGTTCCGACATGATTTTACCTATCTCGTGTCTCTTCCCACACCGCCTATGACATGGTTAGAGAAAACATGGCGTGTTCATAAGGCACACACCTTGTACTTATGAAAAACAGTTACTTCCCAAACAGAAGAACACAAGACGTGTAGTCATAACTACACGACGTGAATTCTGGGGTTTTCCGGATAGTAAGCCTCAAGAAACTACTCCAGAGCCATGAAAACACTGAAATGAACAATTAATGTTCAAAATTCTGATCTTTGAGGGCCCATACTCCCCATGAATCAATGTTTGGCTTATTTAACAAGTTATAAACATGGTAAAAAATTCAATGATTAACCAAATCCCGATCAATTTTGGACCATAACACCTCAAGAACCAAAATCTGGAATTCATTATGCTAAAACCGTAAATAATCAACTCTCTAACAAGAAGCAAATATCTTTATCATTGCATGTATAAAAAGATCAAGCATATTCTACAAAACATCTATCAGAACATTATGAAATCACTAATGCATCCTAGATGACATGGAAAAAATGCGTGACATGTGATTTCAAACAAGAGCCTATATGATGCATGAGATGGAATACCCTCATCTCATCAGGTATTGACAGAAATTTATCCTCAATAACATCAATGGTAACATGACCAAACATGTCAATCACCAATCAATAAAATCAAATTAACAATACAATAGGATACTAGAAAAATTGCAATAAACGAGGTAGATTGGATTTTCCCTATATAGTGTTTAGCTACAACAGGGCACAACATAAGAACAAGTACTTATTCCATACTATCCATGACTATAGTCTCCAAAAAGTAAGTCACGTGAAATAATCCTCTGATACCACTTTGTAATGTCCCGGTTCCAGAAGCCACCCAATGTCGCCCCGTACCCAGTTGGTCACATGGCCTCAAGCACATTTCCCTCAATGGCAGAGGCTTTCAACTAGAAGTGAGGGCCTTGGGTGTGATAATGGGGAAAATATGCCCTCATTGGTAGAGTACACAACAGAAGTACAAAAATACATACAACTGCGGATGGAGTGAATACCAAAAAATAGTAACAACGGAAGACAGATAAAGGAAACAACTAGAGAAAATATATACATAAATGATGCATTATATATATATATATATTAAAATAGACAAACAAGTCACAAGGCTGGAATAAAACAGTGATAAACCAAAGTGAAAAAGAAAACATATAAACTCTTCATCACCGCAAACCATAGCTTGGTCACATGCTCTCCAACTCCACAACAATCAAGAACCTGAATTCGAAGGGCGCTTTTCCTTATCTATAGCTACAACTATATAATCATTCTGGGCCCAAAACCATGAACCAAATAGTGATTGAGACAAATTCCAAGTAGGGAACCACCAAAATAAATTATCCTTATAGTCAGTGAATATATTGAAGATAAAAGTACAGAAATTAGAAAAGAGGAAAGTACTCAGCAACAAACAATCCACAGTTTCTAGCATATATGTTACAAACAATTAAGTAAAAAAACATGTAACACTCTAGGTATTTCTCACATACTAACCCCTATGGTTGAACCATAAAGTAATATCAACCCTATAGGTGGCAGACACAGTCTCACCCCTCTGGTTCAGCTAAATAACATGCTCTCTAGGGAAGCACTCATCGTCAATTCCCCCTATAGTCTTGTATCATTCTAAAGGAACTCTAGGGAAACACTAAACATCTAATTCAACATATTTCCTGCGTCTAGGAACTAAATACACTCTGAGGAAGCAGTCAACATCAATTCCCCATGTGGTCTCGCATCGTATTATCAAGACACTCCGGAGAAGCCCTTAAGTCTATTCCCCTTATGGTCTACTACAATAGGTTCCCGCAACCCTGTGTAATGTCCACAAGTATCACATATTGTAATAGAAATGTAACCTCAAGAACTACTTGGATATAATTCTATCACATCTCATTATAAAAGAACATCAGTCACACCATCCTACATTACTAGGCATGGGAAAACAGTAGCAGTCAAAAGGTAACTAGACCCAACAGTCCATTCATGCAAGAAAATGCATGGAAACCACTTCCAAAGCCTAACAATTAGCTCAAAACAGAATCCAAATCCTATAATATATCATAAAATAAATGAATGTAATAAAAAGGTGTAAAATAGTAAACACGCAATACCTCGTTCAAAGGTATTGTGGGAGTTTTCCCAAAATAATAAAACACTTTCTGAGAAAGGTGCAACCCACCTACCTTGATGTTAGGAGTTCGATATACTTGAACCACGGTGCTTGAATCTCATTAGAACATGGAATACCTACTAAAACGTCTAAAAAGTTCAACCCATGATAACTTGTAAAATAGAATGAATTGGGAAATGAGGTTCCATTAAAAGTGAGAACACATAGATGCCTTTCCAACACAATCCAAAAAGTTCGATTTGGAGGACGGATGATCAATCAGGGGTTTGTCGAAGATCTGTGGCCGTTCATGAGCTCTTGACTGAACGAGACCTAAAAGGATACATTTCTGGCGATTAGACGTGACCCCGGTGCATTTAATTTAAAAACCCAAAATACACTACAACTAATTTTGGTGTACATGGCTTGTACTCACCTTTTCTGTACTCTTCTTTAAGCAGCCTCTAAACACCCTTACATGGTTGAGTGTGTGTCCCCTACATGGCCAGCGCAAGGCCTTCTGTGACAAGGAAGTACGTGACGTGAACTCAAAAATTACATGGTATGTACTTCAAAAGTTTCAAGAAACTCATCTTTTCTAAAAAACACCAGAAAAAGGAAAAATATACCTAAAAAGATGGTATACATTCTTATATCTCGGTTCTATTTCTCGTGTGTCAACATTCTACAAAAAAAACACATGCCTCCTTCTCTGATAATTTACAAGTGAGATTCCTGGAAAACTATCATCCCTTAGTTTTGCAACATTCATCTAAAATATGACATCAAATCCAACAAGATATACCTGCAACAACAAATAAATCCTCTTTCGGAACTGAGTTGTAATAGTATCATGTTTGATTTTGGGGAATGTTTATCATTTAAAAACAATGAAGAATAAAAGAACTAGGAAATGGGAAGACCTTCTCTTAATAAAAACTAGATCCACAATGAGTGATTTGATGTTTCAAAAAAGGATGATTTCACAATTCCAGGGATATCTAGGTAATGATTCACACCTACCAAATTGATTTAACCAAAATCCATCATTCACGGGTAGAGTTAAATTCAGAAATACATTTAAACAGGGACATAAAAGACCTAGAAACAAAATCTATAGATACAAAAAATAGTACAAAAGAATAACAACCATTATAGATTCCAATAAGTACACTGTCATAAATACCTCCCAGGGTCAACATAATGTTAGAATCTACACTCATTAGACTAAAAAAATAAGTTTCACGTTTTGCAAAAATTCCTCAAAAATTGTGTAGCTAGAGTCCCAAATTTCAAATTCACTGATATTTTATAGCATGTGATCTTCTGGGCCCCACATTGCATACCATATTGAGACACATGATCCCCAATTTTCATGAAATTGGGCCTTGATGGTGCTTTTTTAAACCTTTCTGGTAGCTTTGGAATTTTTCAAACAATGTGTTATACCTTTAATGAAAATATCCTATATAAATTTTTTTATCATAAATAAAAATTCATGGTATGGATAATTAGACGCATTACACAATTCCTGGAATTATTACCATATATGTCCTCAGGAATTTAGACTCCATCTCTCCTATCATGTATTAAGCATCCTGGGTATTAAGACTACTGACCATTGGAAATCAAGCTGTCTTGTAAGGAGTTAGTAATCTAGCTCCTCTCAGGAATTAGATCATGTTTCGAAGAACCCTATAAGGCATTAGTACTTAAACACTTTTATGGTAGAAACTATCCATGGGAAACCACAACTTTCAATGTTAATAAATATTGATTATATATGGTTTGAGGAAATAAAAAAATTGAAATTAAAGTATTTTTAGATTAAGTAAATTAATAGGAATAAAAAGAAATCCCAATAACAAGAGAATAAAAGTAATCCAACTGAATGGTAGTAGGTAACATTAGGGATATACTCAATTTCAATCCAAATAGTAATTATATTATAAATTTTATATAAACACAGATTCAATCCTATGTGAATATAATTAAAACTTTCTATTAATACAAAAATATGAATTCACGAAAAGTGATATAAAACATATACCACACATAAAATAACTTTTAAAAATATATATGAAATGAGTGAATAAAAAATCATCAAAGAAACATTTTGCACAAATGTAAGAAGAATTAATAATTCTAGAGGATTGAGACATATTTATGGTGTTTGATGAACCAATGCAGAAGTTGGTTCTTCTATTTCATTATCATAACCTTCAGTTTCATCAAACATGCATCCTCTTTCCAATGAAACTAAACATATAGTGCCTTAAAATTTCATCCATAAGAGGATGGTTTTATAATAAGAAACGTCAGTATTTACAAATGGAAAAAAATATTTCCAATGAAAATGAACCAAAAATTTTCCAAGAGCTTCAATGACCACTAAAACCCTTTCTATTAAAAGATTCCATTCACGTATAATAAGAGACCAAAATCTAAAAAAATGAAATCATAAATCCCGTCAAAGTCCCTGACAGAAAATTATTATTATTATTTTAAAAAATACCATTTGATTAAAAAGTGGGATACCTTCAATAAAACATTTAAAAAGAAACACAGATCAATACATATAAGGAACATACCCTCCCTAAGAAACTACATAATTATGTCAAACCTCCACCTCACTTGACCGCTCATGAAGTTTTCTCATGTAGGATTGTGCGGGTTTGGCACCAATGGAAAAACCATACCCTCTGGTTCATCAATGTATAAGCGATCATGCACGTATGAGTGCTCCCTACTATGTACCCTTATTTGGAGTTGATAATTTTAGAGTTCTGGTTGAAACAACATTAAAATTTAGAATAAAACTGAATACCAAATGTTTCCTCCAATCCCTCCAATTACAGATTTCAAAAACATCCACCAAGAAAAAACCAAAAGTAATATAAAAGACTCTAAAAATCCATCCATCCGATATTCTTCAATAATTACCCATGAACTAGCAGCTTGAACTCATGTCCCAAGGGACCAAAAATACCACTATGTTGCACTACCATTGAGTGAAAGGAGGTGTCCTGGAACCAGATCAATGAACCAATAAATCAAAGGAAGGACGCAATTTCACCCATGAATTGTCCAAACTGGAACTTGCAAACCAAACAAACATAGTCCATCAATAAAAAAACAGAACAACCATCACAATGGAAACTTCCTCAACCATATCAGTAGAACAAAAAATAATGACCAGATCCACAGAATATCAACCACTAATTGAAGCTGAGGTTGTCCATCCAATCCAATGTTCACACTAAATAACATCACTGGATATAAGGAGAGACATGATGTCTCTATCTATTTCATCACATAAACAGAACCCTCATTCCTGAAAAAAACCTATTACCAAATATAATGAAATTCAAATCATATCCAGAAAAAATTTCCCCAAATCCACACTAGCTACAGGGAAGAAGAAAATTTGATCACCTTGGATTTGAAATTATTTGACCAAATGAAATCCGAAACAGATGTTGAGAACAAACATGCCGAGACATTGAACATTGTTGGCCACACCAAAGACCAATTTTTTTTATAATGATGATGAATCACATAGAGATGATAAATGATGGAAGGTATACTCATATGAAACACACTAATATGCTAAAAGATGAAATCCTCTACTAATAGTTGAATGAGACGATGAAACACACCTCCCTTACACAAAGAACCAAGACATGATGAAAAACACGATGATGTCATGTGGAAAAGAGATATGATGTGGAATATCAAATATGATTATGTTAAATCCTAGAAATTCGTACATACATAGACCATCCACGTTCATTGTCAAAGACCCACGCTTGCCCAACCTATGTCGTCCCCATCATGTCATGCCTATGATGTGCCTCTCGTCTACATTGGACCACCCAAACAACACTAGGGAACTCTTGAGAGTACATATCCTGAGAGAACCCCCCACCTGAATCACATTAGCTAATCAAGATTAATGATCATTCTCTAAAATGAGCAGCAAAAGTAATGTTCCTCTGGTTATCAATTTAAATTATAAAGCCTATCCTGGGCACATGAAACAATCACATTTATCCATTGACCATAGTTTATAGAATGGTAATAAGGTTAACATTTACATCACAAATCACCTATTGGTTTTGAATTTTTCATAGATGTTAATGCAAGGGACCCTAAATTATATCACGAGGCTGATCAGATTAATCCAGATTATTTATAAGAATATAATTCCAAAATGGGGATTGATAGTTGAGAGAGGGAGAGGATTAATTTCTTATATGTCTTCCACTTTTAAAATCCCATGTTGGAGTTGACTAATCATGGGAAAGAGGGTTTATTATAAATCCAAAAACATAAATAGTTTAAATCTACATGAATGATTTGTATCATTAATTATCAATGAAGATGAGTTTTTGAGTTTAATATGTGTCAAAATTTTCTTGATCATGATAGTCCCAGTTTTTTGTGGGAGTGGGTGCCCATAGAATATTCCTTTTTGGAATAATTACTTTCCCAAGAAAGACATTTTAAAGGGATATATATTATTATAATTTATAGAATGGTTTGGATATTAAAATTTTCCATGCCACATCATTATCCTTGAAATTTATAAGCTTATCTTAGGTGAAACAAATTCAGGACCAAATCACCTAGGGTCTCATTTTAATATAGTTGTGTTTGATGAGACTGGTTATTATTTTTCTAGTCTCAAAATCCCTAGAATGTTTGAAGGGAGGAAGAATGTTAAAAAATGGATGCGAAGAGTTGTTGAGATTCTATATGAAGGCCCAAATCCACTCAAAATGATCCTGAGTTAAAAAATAAATAACAATGGTGATAATAATGTATAAAAAATGGTTGATGTATTTCACTATGAATATGATTGTTTCCAAGAGATAATATAGGATCTATATGATGAGGAGTTCAATATGAATAGAGGTAGAGAGAATGAATATCATGACATGGAATCTATATAGTATGATGTTTATGAAGATATACAGATGGGTGTGTAGAAATGATGTTATTCTAATTGGTTCTTATTTATTTAATTTTAAATGATTTATCTATCTCATTCCATTCTATATCACCCATTCTTTCTAATGAAAATGTGTTCTAAACTTCAATTTTATGCTATTTTGAAGATGTGTTATAACCATTTTTTAATTCATTCACATATCCCCTTTCTTTAAGAATATTTTTTATTTTCATAATAATTTTTTTGATCAATACTAATATATTGTAAGTCATAAATTTGTTGAATAATACAATTCATATTGAATATGATAAAATGAATATTACATATATTAATACCCCGTATCAAAATAAAATGATAATTATATATTGTATATATTCAGAACAAATGTTTTTTATTTCATATATAAAATATTTCATATATTAATAAAAAATAGAATACACAACATATAATAATAAAAAAAAGTATTGCATATTATAAAGAGAATTAATTTGGGATATACACTGAATAAACAAAATACATATCACTAATTAGAAAAAGAATACATATTAAAAATTTTAATCATAATTTGTATCACATATATTGATTTTTCATATTAACAAAAAATGAATATTGCATATATGGATATTTCATATTATAATTATAATGCATATTACACGTATAGATATTACACATTAATGAAAAATGAATATTATAAATTGAATATACTAATACCTCATTTTAGGAGATTATGATTATTGTATATTAATAAGTGAATGAAAATTTCATAAATTTATAATAAACAGAATTTCTATTGATTATTAAAAGTAGTTAGTGTTTTGCAGGTATAAATACAACAAGAGATATTGCAGTAATAGGTGGAGTGATATTGACCTTAATGTTTTTAGAATATTATGAAATGAATATAGATAATTGATGTCATTTGAATGATATATTCAGTTACTAAAAATACAAATGAATACAAAAAATGGATAACATGGTTGAACAGTATAATATGAGGAGTCTATACCAGCATACTGAATAAGAGATCATAGATCTCTACCATATTAGAAATATAAGAGATAAATTGTATGTCACAAAGCATAATGAAAACATACTGAAAATAAATAAATTTTATTAGAGGGGGGGAAACATATTGTTTCTATAAAAAACAATGAAATTTCAAAATTTACCACATTCGATTAGGAATTTGAGAAATCAATATAAAAAAATTATATTTCTAGAGAAATCTGAAATGAAAAAATTAATTAAAATTTAAACGGATAACAAAATTCTTCTCGAACATATACCCATAATTTTAAATTTTAATTCAACATAAAATTTCTAACCTGAAATAATTTACAAAATAGCACTAACATAATTGTTATGCATACCGAAGTCAACAAAAAATTTAAATAAATTGTCCTCCAATTTAAAATGATATAAAATTAAACAATAACACAAAATAATTATTATGGACACACATTCATCAAAATTAAATAATACGATATTCTACAAGCCCCTTAGAAATATTGGAATCAACATCCCTGTCATAAAATATGATCAAATATTTTCTTAATCATAATCTAAAAATATTAATACAAGATTAAAAATAATCATAGAATATTTTTTTTCAGAATTAATGAGTTCACTATACATATAAAGAGTTTACATGCATGATAGAAGTGTAACCATGATAGTGATAACATGAGGAATACAAAAGTACAATATCCATGATGATATCACATTACTTATTTTGAATAATTTTACAGTCAAAATGTTTTCAAATATAAAAAACACATCACAAAAACTCATTTAATTTGAATTTAACCCCATCCCCACCAAAAAGTCAATTCAGAGACTAGATACTTTTGATTTTATAATATTGAAGAAAAATGGGAATAATCGCATACCTATAAAGTGGATAAAACATGAAAAAATATCATGTTATTCATAATTCCATTATACTTCGTGCCCTTCATCGTCATGAATATGGGATTAGATGATAGACCACCCTTGGATAATGGTGTTCACAGACCACAGGTGCTAGGGAATCTAGAATAGAGATGAAAGGAGAGAGTGACACAATGATATGTTAGTAATTGGGATGTATTATAGGTGATGATGAATACTAGACGGTGTAGTGGACGCTAATAGAATCAATGATGAACTAGGAAAGTGGGTATATGCAGTAGATCGTTGATTTTGCGATGCAATATGAGGATATATATGCGAGGGATTCCTGAAACATTTAATCTAATGAACTTAATATGAATAATATGTGATGCAGATGAATCTAATTGAATTTAGATCTTGTTTTACAATAGATATATGGAATGAAAATAGTTAATTAGAGGTGAATGAAACTCATTTCTATAAATTATTTGTGACTTGGATGGTAGTTAGGTGAACAAAAGGGGATACAGAATTCTATCCAACCCATGGTTTAGATTCATACAAATATTGGGACAATTCAGATTGAAATTATGTGTTTGTTTAGAGTGTTTTTTAAATTTAAGAAATTATCCATATATATATATATATATATAAGTAATCAGTTCATATTTTATGTTACATCCTATTATCACACCATTCCCCTTCAATTTGGTGTAATCTAGTTCCTCTGTCATTTCACGAGTCCTCTGATGGTTTTCCTTCAAGTTGTGGTACCCTCCCCCGTTATTTTTTTCATCACTTAATTTGTTGCATTATAAATACTTTATTATTTTAGTTTGAATTCTATAATGTTCTATTGAGTTAATTATATACTCATCATTGAATCTAAAATTTGTCTATGTTACTTGTGAAATCTCTTATGGATTGAACTCATGGTTATAATATTAACCTTGATAGATTATATTTTTTACATTTTAATGGAAAAATAAACTTATTTAGTTGATAAATAAAAAATTGTGGTTCCTTGAATTTCATAATAATAAAGATAAATGATTTCCATATTGACGAGTGTACTATTTTATTGAATTAATATTTATATAAATGAACATTTTGTTGCATTATTAACAACAACAACATACAATATTTTCATCTCTATCTAAATTTTTTTCACAACGTAATTTATAAATAATTATATTTGTAAGATTAATGTAATTTATAATGATTAATAAAAATCAGATATAAATTGTTCTGGGTATGTATATATAAATAATTTGGATTATAAATAATTATTTTCAAATAAGTAATCATAAAAAAAAATTGTAAATAATTTTCAATATAGATAAATTTTCATATAAATAATTATTAGTATAAGTAATTATTATTATCTTGAATTTTTAATTTATATAATAAAATTATAACTACTTTTGAATTAATCAATAGTTTGAATTAATATTTTTTTATTTACTTTTTTTGAGTTTATAAGTTAATTGGTTTAATAATTTTGAATTAATAATAAATTTGATTTAATATTTTTGATTGTCTTGAATTAATAATTTTGAGTTTAAATATTATATATTTAATTTATAAATAATATTTATTATCTTGAATTAATAATTTTTATTCTCTTTAATTTATTGTTTTCTATTTCTAATATTGGTATTAATGTATTTATGTAATGAAATGTGTACCAAATTTTGGTTACAAGAAAGATAATTATTGATTAAAATAAAAATTATTGTATTTAGATTTGTTATTAAAAATTTATTGGAATAATTTTTTTATAAAGGTTTTTTACCATTTAACATAAATAGAACGTGTTGGTCAGACATGGCTATATGTGTGCTATATATGGGTATATAATCTAAGGTTTTATTTATCGTGGGAAATTAGTCTATTTAATCTTATGTCTATGAGCTATTTTTTTTAAAATGTTTATTTTTGTAATTTTCACCAAAACAATTACTTAGTTTTTATTTTTATAATTGACAGTGAACAACGTGGTGAGAAATGAAAATCATTTATTTTCTTTTACCAAATATTTAATCCAAACAAAATGAGGATAAATAAAAATTATTTCTTCTCGATTCTATTCTTTTATGAATTTTGAAATCATTTAATTTATTTTTCTTTTATTATAGATTTGATGTTATCCTTCCCCAAACATTTTTAATATTTATTTTTACTTACTAAAATAATACTAAATATTGTTTTAGTATTTTTAGGGTACCATTTAGGGCGCTGGAATAGACTGAGAAAATAGGTGTGTAGGGTTTTCAGGTTAAGAAAAATAATATTTTATATAAAAAATGAGTATTTTAAAAAATATATCATTATTGATGTTTTAAAAATTCATATTCAATAAATATTTAAAAATTAATATATTAAATTATATTATATACACATTGCACACATTCACACAAAGATATATATATATATATATATATATCAATGAATATTACAAAATTGTAAATATTTAATGTAATCATATATTATTGTTGTGAAAATTATATAATTTTCTTATTATATATATATATAATTATTCAATTTTTATTAAAATATTTAATACTATTGATTGAATTATCAAAAAAATTATAATCCTAACATATTTTTTGGTAATAATAATTAATAATAATAAAATAATTCATTATTAAATCATTTTTTTGTTATTATTTTCATAAAAAAACATATTTAAATGTAAGTAAAATATTTTTTTGTATTGAAACCCCCATATAAATATAAATATATATATATATATATATATATTTGTGAAATTAATTGTCGGTACCTATACATAATAACAGAAAAATTTAATATCTATTGGAGTTAGTCATTTTTACCAAAAATTATTTTATATGATGAAATTTTTCTATTGGAACATGTTACTTTTTTTATTAAAAATTTTAATGTTCCCAACAAGGTTGGTCATGGAAAACTACAGCTATCTCAAGGTATTTTGTCGTGTAGTTTCTCTAATGAGGTCTCAACTACCATGATTTGTATGCAATGAATATATCCTATTAACTCATCCCTACTCCTAGGTCGATACATGATGCATTATAGAACACAATATAGCCTCAATCAGGTGCTAGTAGAATCAGAATTATTTTCTATATAATCCACCCTTTAGCTCCAAAATGGATTGATGACCTGATTCTAAGCAATAAACAGAACAACCTTTCTTTTAAGACCAGTAAGAGGTGAATTAAGGCATGTGATGTATTGTATAAAAAACAAATAATACATATCCATCACCATGAAAATATGTATATCAAACACGTAATTAGGTAGCTCCTATGAAACCATAGAACTCACATTTTAGGGGTTAAGATATACTCTTGAATCTGATACAATATGACAAATGAATTGAATTTTCAATCCTTATGTGGATCATAGAATGTATTTATTAAAGATGATGCTCTCTCAATGTACATTGAATAATATCAATTTGTATATCATGGTTTCTACAATACAAGAATACACCAAGATTTAATCCACAAAGACTAAGAGAACAGAAACCAGATAGAGGAGGAACACCCTATTTATCAAAACCATGAAAACGATAGGATAATTTGAAATATCAAAAAGAATAACGATATAATCATTCATAACATTCATGATACGGAATGTAGTATGAGGTATGTTTGATGGTCTTAATTGTGTCTGATGATAGCTCAATCTTATTTGGATCTTTGTGAATACCATAGCCCTTCATAGCTAGTCAAAGAGATCAACAACGTATGGAAATGTGTACATGTTATTTACTATAAACTGCTTCAACAATATATATTCCACACATAAATGAATGTCCCCATTTACCTTCTTGGTAAAATAAATGGATGAAACCCAAGAGGAAGGGTTTGTACATAAAATTCCTTTAGCCTCTAGATCCTCCATCAACTACTTGAGGTCCTAAATCATTGTAGGTTAAATCCTATATGAAGGAATGGGAACTAGTGATAGTATTGGAAAAAGAAAAATCATAAAATCAACTCGCCCTTTTAGGATGTAAGAAAGAAAATTGTTTAATAAAAAATCCTTAAAAAGACCTACTTCCGGAGGAACATCATCCAAGTGCACCCCGCATTTCTTAATAAAGGGACTAGTAATCTCTGTGGTCACTCCACCTAGACCATGGTTATCATTTACCACTCTAAAATCTGCGGCATCCAACTCACCCTTATGTAGATATTTATGCACCACTAGTAATGTAAACGTCACCCATTAGTGATAACAGTCTACAATGGTGTGATACAAAACCAACCATGACATCTTGAAAATGAAGTCAAATCCAATCATCTCAAGAAGATAGAGCTTCCATATGAAGGGATAAATGACTACATTAATAGGGTTGACCATTAATTCAAATATTCCCTCTAAAAAAGCTCAAAATGGTGTATCGAGGTTGATTACACCACATTTATAATAAAATTATAGCTTCATACATTTCATGGTAGATAAAGAGAAGAAGGACTCTGAATCACCTGTATCAAATAAATAAAACACTATAGTGGAGGCTATTAGAATTGTACCTTGTACTGCATGTGGTCTTTCACTATGACCCCTGGTTATCAGCTATAAATAATGAAACTAGCCTGATCCACAACCCTATGGTATAATTGGACTACCCCATTCATTACAATTCTGTTGGTGGCATTATTGACAAACTAATGTTTTGTTACAACGGCCATGACCCCCCATCTCAGCTAGTCATATCATTGTTACTCAAAATCCCCACCAGTTGTAGACTAATAAAACAATCCCCTGAACATGGCTCTATTATGGAACCTCTAATACTAGAAATTTATATGATAGATTGATATAATATCTAATGATGCCCCATATAGTGTCATTCCCAAAACTCTAGAGGGCCTCTACAACACAAAGGCTTATTATGTCCCTATCATCCATACCGATGGAATACTATACATATACTAGTATGTGAAGGCTGGCAACTAATTCCCATATGAGAAGCCATGACAGAACATTATTGGCTATCGGAAGAACCACTGGTATGTAGTGGTATGGATCATCAATTCACAGTATTATCGATATATCATAGGTTGTGCTCAGTGATAAGTTCCTAATTGACTATCTCATAGAATGTAAGTAGGAGAAATACATTCACCTGAGTATGAATGGAATACTACTGACAATCTAAAAGATACTATTATCTGATAGCTCATCACCTGATGTAAGCAAATAAATGCACTATTACTCTTCGTAGCAAACTAAATAATCCATGAATGACATTGGACAATACTCTAGAAGCATGAAATCTCAAAATTGGTCATCCCTCGGCCTATGAGGAATGATGTTATCATAGAAATTAGTCTAAAAATCATCCCATTCCATGCCCCGGTCGCAACCATAATTGGAAATCACATCCAAATAGCACATGGTTGAATAATGAATCATGTGGGTAGAAAGTTTGAAAATATGATTTAGAGGTTTCTCTAGATGCTCCATGATTGGAAGGGTGGCCTCCAACCAAGATTTAGAAGCCTACGGACATCCATCCTCAGTGAAGGATTGAGGAGTATGGTGTTGGAAATAATGGGTAAGATTAACTATCGTTGGTGATGTTTGTCGAGAACCTTACACAGACTGAATCAAAAGTAGAAAACTGTAATATAAAGTAGTCGTAGGGCCCAGATTATATATAACATGATATTTCCCAAGTAGATCATTAGGTGGTAATACTATCATCTTATGGCCCATTATGACTAGATTGTGGTCATCTCAACCCTCCTGGTGCATTAAATGAGGATGTTGTGGCAGTAGTTCTCTACAAATTCCAATCACACAACCCAGAACAATTATTAAAAATATAGATAACAATAATAGAATATGAACTAAAATAAGCGCTCACTACCCATTTTATATTACCCCAACTACTCTCTTACAATTCTAAGTATTTTAAAGTGTTCTTGTTTACATTTTAGATGCCTAGAAAGATTAAAATTCAATATTACTTTACATATTTATTTACTATTAACCATTTCATTTTATAATTTAGTATTTACTTTTTAAAATTTCATTTTATTATAATAAAATATCAATGATTTATATTAAATGGATTCACATTCCTATTGAATCATGGACCAGACACCTTATCACTGAATGTGACATTCAGTTAATCCAATTATAACCCTTCCAACATTTAGCCACAAGATATAACATTTTATGTTCAATGAATTGACTCAGTAAACTAAAAATTCAAACCCATGAGGTCTTGTAAAACTATAGAATTGAAAAATAAATCACTCATTTACATCCAAATTTAGACTTACGTATAATATAACTAACATGACTTCACACAATAGTCTTAATAGAAACTAGAAACACAAGAATTTTAATGTAACTCTATGGCCTTGAATAAGCATGGAATGTGAATTCTAGGTGATTGTGATGATGAATTTAACAACTCCAATTTACCACATATCATCGGTCCAAGGATTGCATTAAATCATGAATGAAAATAATAATTATTGCCACCACATATCATGTGTTCCACAAAATGATGAAATTATATCAACTATAATAGGTAAAATTGGAATTACAATTATCTTTTTAGGCAACTCACCAATTCCTTAACAATGGGTTACCTACACCCATTCCTGTCCCATAACCATGTTCTGAATCATTCATAATTTCATGCCAATTTTCTAAAAATAATAAAGAAGAAAAGGAACCTGTCTAATTCTTATTTGTGAAGTCACAGAACAGGGTTCTACATATAGGTTCCCCAAACATAGTTGTCCACATGTCCTCATGCATATCTACCTGAATAGAAGATGATGACAAGTAGTAGTAACAGACTTGGGAGTGTCCATGGTGAGATTGTTCCCTCATTACCAGAGTATAGAAAACAAATTTAATGATAATGGATGTTATATAGTATTAGTGTTATATTAATATGATTTCACAATAGAATCATGCGTGAATAATAAATAACTGAAGAAAATGTTTCATATTCACTTTAGCTAATGATACATGTCACGTTATACAAATCGAGAAATCATGGATACCAAGTAGAAGACAATAAATTATATACAGAAGTATCAATTAATCCAAAAACTATCCAATATGTCGATCTATAGCTTGATCATCTAGTACCAAGATCCATCAAAAGCAGGCTGGCAATATAAGGTGTCCATGGTTGTATGCTTCACTTTCCAACACATTCCAACATGTAATCATCAATGGCACCAATGGCAGCCCAGATAGGTTGAGATATAATTCTCAATATTCCACAACCAATGGTGTCTGTAACATCTACATCATGTAATACAAATATAAAATCTGCGAAAGCAAACATAATTGATAGTAATGAAGTATAAAAATGTAAATACCCAAGTACTTGCTTCAACATCAGTTGATGTATTATCATTTAACCATATCACATATTAGTTATGTTCGAGTGAATATTGTATTTCTGGTGAGGCATAAAAAGAACTAACATCATGTCATGGTATAAATAGTGAATGATACAATATATAACAAGGACTATGTGATGTAACACCCCAATCTTCCACTGTACACTTCTCTTTGAATTATACAATAGCATGTGTTGTACGCAACATTGAGTTAATAACAACATGACCAACCCAACTAGCCGTTATGAATAGTAATACCCACATTTTGAAATTTTTTAAATTTTATCTTTCAAAATGGACTTAATTATTGGATTCTAAATAATGAAATTAGCTTAGAGTGAATTTTTATTTTATTTTTTTGAAACCATTAATTTTTTATGAATAGTTAATAACACATAGTTATAGTTTAAAATCGAATTTTTATTTTAAGAATTATATGTTTATTTATATTTATTTTAGGTCATAATAGATACATAATACCTATATACGTTCAATGTAATTCATTGGAGTAAGTATAAAATAACTTTAGATATATAAAAAAATTATTGAACTTCTTACGGTCTTTTTCCCACCTACTAATAGCGTTTGAAAATTCACATAAAACATTATTTTACCGCTTCTGTGAATTGAATTTCAAATATCCAAGAGACACCATTGATATCAGTATATAATATGTAGTTCAATGAGATGAAAATAATTTTTGGTGAATAGTAACTATTTACTTTTATTTACCACGGTAAAAAGTAATTAGGGTAATTAACGGAAAAAATGATATTATTTTTACCCTTAAACTTGTCCTAATTCTGTTGGATATGTTTACCACGACCAAAAACAACCTTAGGAATAAAATATTATCATTTAGGTTCACTTGTTTTAGAATATGAAATTTATTATTATATTAATTATAGAAGAGTTAAAAGAGTTAAATTCATTGTTTAATAACTAAGCCATTTTTTATATAGGGTTACACGCAATGAAAATTCAATTATATATATTCATTATAAATATAAAAAAATTTCCTACATAATGGTATCTTATTTATAATATTTAGAAATTAAATAATTAAACTTATTTATGACATAATGATGATGCAATAATTACTGTATTAATGAATGATTAAAATAATTGATATTATAAATACTCAAATAAATTTAAATTAAGATATTAGATGAATTGAACGAATTTTGGAGGATAAAATGAAATTCTGGGATTGATTAAATTAAAAAAATTCGATGTAATCATGTTGTAATTATTTTCAAAAAAATAAATTACCAAATAGTGTCAAAATTGACATAAAAGAGCCTTTAAAAAATATTATATTATTAATTGAGAATCTATTCCTAAAAATATAAGGTTTGGCCAAAATACATAGATAAGGTTATATATATTAATAATGAACCACTAAGGGTTCTCTTGGCACGTTATAGTATGTTAATTAACCATATAATATAAAAATAAAACGATACATGGTAAAGGTCAACCTATTTAACTAAGAATTAAATATAAATGATATGGTTAATATGGTGACCTAAACCTATATAAAATTTATTGGTTGAATGTATTTCTTCCAATCCCCTCCTTATCCTTGAAATAAGTCCTATTAGATCCATTATAAACAGAATATTAATTTATTATTGATTTATATTTGACCCTTTTCTTATTGTTCCCCGACCACTCTTATTAAAGGGCACTCCCCCTTCTCTCAAATTCACAGATCCAAAGAATTTTATATAGGTCACCCTGTAACAACCCACGGTTTTCAAAAAATAAATTAAAATTCATGAAACATTGTTTAATGTATATATTTATAAATATCCTTTAAAAATAAATGTACTACAATAATGTTATGAATATTGAGAAACTATCATCTATAATTGCGTTCAGTAAGTTATTTGGGGTCTAATGAAACCAACTTGTTTTTTTGGAATAGTAACATACCATTATGAATAGTAATATGAATAGTAATATGAACCTATTTAATAATAAATTTTATTAATATTATATTTTCAAAATGCTAGAAGATAATAACATCTTGGATTATTTTTCATTGTGATAAAAATGTAGGTGTAAAATAAAAACTGTTAATTTTTTAATTATGTATTCTTGAATTTAAAAGTTAAATTACTAATATTTAGAATTATTTTTTTCAAAAATAGACTTCATTTTTCAATTATACACATGAGAAAATGTTTAGGGTAAATTTTTTTGTATTTTTCTGAAATTTATGATTTTTTTATGAATAGTAGAATATGATAAAATATGATAAATGATAAATACCTGATTTAATACATCATAGGTGATGCAAGGATGATGTATGCCCACTTGGTTCGAACAAACATTCCATTATTACTATTTTGGGTCACAATAATTTACTTTATTCATAGTCTTTAACAAAATATTATAATGCTGATTAAAATAATGAATAATATCCCATCCCCTCCACTATAAATACCACCCTCACACCCCTCTTCCTCCCACTCCTCCAAATATTTGATAATTTTCTAATTTCTTTAAAAATTTCCTCCCCAATCTTCTTTCAAATGTCTTAGAGCTTATGTTCTCACCAGAAGACGAAAACCAAATCTCTTAAGGAGGATCGCAAGGAGAAGAGATCCTGAGGTATACATCCTCTTTTATTTTATTTATTTTCTTTCATTTTATGTGATTCTCTTATATTTCCATTGGATTATGATGGGATATTTCAATAAATATACCCTATACTATCCATATTATGTATTAATTATTATATATCCCCTTCCTCTCATCAATCTATTTTTATAAAATTTTAAGAAACGTTGTTTGGCTGACGAATTTTCGTGATAAATTTATCATGTTTTCTTTTATTTTAAGATTCCTTTATTTTATTATTCCTTACTAACCTCCTCTTAAACAAGATGCATAAAAGTTTCAGAATCATGTATATTATGGATGATCTCATGTTCATGGAAAATTCATCATCATTATATTTTTCCTCCCCTACTTATGCAAGACATTAAAAATATTTTCCATGATGTGTCGAATTACTGACATCGTGGATGATGTGATTTCAATTTGCATTAGTTCCTTCAAGACTAGTCATTATACCATTTTAATGGTTTGACTAGGTTATAATGTAATTATGTTGACCCATCCATGGTTCTGAATTATGTTTTACTCATGGTTCTAATTTATAAGACAAAATGAGGTTGTTGTTATTGAAGAACCACTAAAATGATCTAAACAAACATCATTAATGTTTATACTTAGGAATAATCCTTATATAAAACATCAAAATGATAAAGGGAATAATTTATGGTACTATAAATATTTAAATTAGTATTCATTCCAATTAGTGAGCTTCACTTCCAATCGACATGAACATCCATCATGAACAAATCATGGAAATCATGTAAGGAACTCACCCAAAAACAGTGCAAGGGGAAAAATACTAACAATTAAAGGGTGAAAGGATGTTATGAAATGATAATATATGATGTTATAAACATGAACATGTTTTTTTAAACTACTAATATCTCCATTTTAACCATTATACCAGAGGTTTAAACAAGTTTTAAGAAATACAATCCAGTGGTAAGTAAATTCATAACCTGATTTCCATTCTTTTGGTTAACTTTCTACTTAATTATTTATGTGCTACTTATATTGTTTGTGTGTTGAGATATTTTTATATTATATTTTATTATGTGTATTTATAGTATATATACATAATCCATCTACTCTATTAAGTCTCTATTCATTTGTATGATATTTATTATGAGATTGTCTAAAAAACCTCTTTTTAAATTCGGTTTTTCGAAATTCCAACGCAATGTATTTATGAAACTAATTATTTATTATGCTTATTTTTTGGTTCTTAGGAATTATTTCTGATGAAGGTTAGGACATATATCTCTCTCCAATTAATTGGGTATGTGTGTGTTGGGGGTCATCCATATGGTTACTCCAAGTGTAACTGTGATTGTTACACAAATTATAAGGTAGTTGTGAGGGTTACAAATTACAAGGTAGCCATGAGGGTTACAAGAATGTGTATGTGATGGCACAAGATACCTTTATGGTTATACTTATGTTCTTTTGTTTCTGTGTAAATCTCATGTTTCACAAGGTATGTATATATATATATACAGGTGATAAGAATATCTTCTGGAAATAATTTCATACGTTATACGTATTCATGGACTAATGTGTTCATTCATTTTTTCAAATCCCTTAATGAGTTTTTATTCTCATACAATGTTTTTAAATTAATTACACTGTTTAATAGATGTGTATGTCAGAGAAGGAATCCATGATAAATGTTTAATAATTTACAAGGAATCATGTTTAAGTTTTAATGTTATCAATTTTGAATAAAATGTAAATTATTTTTATAGTATCCACACTGTAACAATGTTTAATGTTATAAATGTATTATGTCCCAGTTCTCTAATGTTATAAACATTAAAAGAGACTTGAAGTAAAAGGATTTTTTTTCTTGACATAATTCAATATTATGAATGTTATAAAGATGAATCCTTATAGTTTGTATCAGAGAATGGTTTAGATAACTTTAGGGGATCATATGATGTTAAAAAAAATACATTAAATGCTTTTCACACTATTTTTAATTTGAAATGTTATAGAAATCAATGAATATAATGTTGCTTCATCTATGAAATGTTTTTTCATAATGGTTTTCCTCATAAGTATAGTGGATGCTGAATAGTAGAGGCACCGACCGAATGGCATGCCTCTTAAACTACAGCACAAAATGGTAGGGACTGGAACCAAGCAGTTTGTGACAGAAATGGCTCAGTTAGCACATGAAATAAATGGTGGAAACATCCATGTAATGATCCAATAGACGTACAACAATAGAACATGACAGTAGTGGAATATTTTATGAGACAATATCCTCCTCCATTCAATGGATCTCTTGACCCAGTATCAGCTAAATGATGGATCAAAGCCCTTGAAAAGATATTAAATGTTATGGGATTTTTAGACAATCAAAAGGTATGTCTTTCCATTTATCATTTTGAATTGAAAGCTGATCATTGGTGGACACTGGTATGGAATATCAGGGGTAGAGAAGATTTTGATGCATTAAAGTGGGATGAAATTAAAATCCTTTTCCATGAAAAATATTCTCTGAAGGTGGTGAAATATAGAATGGAGAAGAAATTTCTTGAATTAAAACAGAAGGAAGAAGATCCAGTGGTTGTGTATGAACCAGATATCACATGATTGGAAATGTTTGATCCAAATATTATTCTGGATCTTGATATAAAAATCAACCACTTTTACTCAGGACTGAAGCCAATGTATCGAAGGGCGTTGGCCACCCATGAAATCAAAAGTTATGAGAAACTTGTCTAATGTTCATAGAGGGTAGAGATGTAGTTTTTTGATGATCACATGCATTTTGGAAACCAAGAGAAGAAGAGGTAGAGTTTGAAAGAAATGGGTAAGAATCAACCAAAAAATTTTGATGGTATGAAAATACTAATTCATTTTTGTGAAAAGTGTGGAAAAAACACCACGAGGAATGTCTTAGAAAAACTGGGAAGTGTAATAAATGTGGTAAGTTAGGATGTATAGCCCGAGAATTCAATGAAAATGATCCAAATTATAATCCTGATAATAAAACTGTAAAGTGTTTTAAATGTGTTGAGATTGGTCACTATGAAAATGCATGCCCAAAGAGAGATATGAATGATGCAATGAAGCCAGACAATAAGAATAAAAGTTTAGTGAGATCCTTTGTGACTACGTCAGCAGAAGTCAGGCCATCCAAGGAAGTTGTATCAAGTAATATTTTTTTTACTCATACATTTCTATTGTTTTGTTTGATCCATGTTCAACACGTTCCTTCATCTATGAGAAATTTTTTGGTAAATAGGAAATATCACCTCAACCAATGAGACCTGAACATATTGTTAAATCACACAGAGGATATGTTATTGCAATGAAAAATTATAAGAATC
This sequence comes from Viscum album, assembly GCA_963277665.1. Lineage (NCBI taxonomy): Eukaryota > Viridiplantae > Streptophyta > Magnoliopsida > Santalales > Viscaceae > Viscum > Viscum album. Next base: position 301,510,888 of record OY728126.1, read on the forward strand.
ATTCTATTCTGGTATGTGGAAAGACATTACCTATAAACCGTGTTGTATTGCCCTTATTCAAGTTTGATATTATTCTGGGGATTGATTGTCATTTTGATTATCATGCTATGATTGACTATAGAGCTAAAGAATTTGTTTTTCAGAAAGAGTTTCAGTTTGAATAAAATAATGAACCAATACAATTAATAAGATATAAAGAAGCTGAAAACATATTGAAAGATTGAAATGAATGTTATAATGCTCAAATTTTTTGAAAACAAGGGAACTGTTCTGATTAATAATATTCCAGTGGTAAATGAATACCTTGATGTTTTTCCTGATAGGTAACCCGGTGTCATACCAGATCAAGAAGACAAGATGACAACTGAATTAATTCATGATACTAAGCCAAATTCAAAACCCCCATATGATATGTCTCCTATAGAAGTTCAAGAATAGAAAAATCAGTTTGAGTATTTTCTTGACAAAGGATTCATTTTTCATAGCACTTCACCATATGGAGACCCTATTTTGTCTGCTAAACAAAAAGATTGTTACATGAGACTTTGAATTGATTATAGAGCTTTGAATAACATCACTAATGAAAACATGTATCATTTTCCTCATATTGATGACTTGTTTGATCATCTCTAGGGAGCTCAGTACTTTTCAAATATTGACTTGGGATCCGGATACCATCTGCATAATGTGAGGTATGATGACATCCCAAAAAATCCTTTTTTTACTATATATGAGAGTTATGAATTTTTTCTTATTCTTTTTGGATTAACTAATGCACCTGCAGAATTCATGAATCTTATGAATAGAGTATTTAATTTGTTTAATGATATGTTTTATGTTGTATTAATTGATGACTTTTTGGTATTTTCTAAAAATAATGATTAGTATGAAAAAAACTAAGGGTTGTTTTGCAAACATTAAACGAAAATAAACTATATGGAAAATTTAAGAAAGTGTGATTTTTTTGTTACAACAGATTTTTCTTCCTGGGCACATTGTAAATAAGGATGGAATAATAGTTGATCCTTTCATAATAGAAGTAGATGATGAATGGTCAAGTCCCACAATTATAATATAGATTCTTAGTTTTCATGGATTAGTGGGTTATTTATGATGTTTTGTTAAGAAATTTTCACGGTTATCTTGCATGATAACTAAGTTAACAAGGATAGGGGTTAAATTTTTTTGTAGTTAATAATTTGATGTATGTATTCAAGAACTGAAGAATTGATTGGTGAATGCTCCATTTTTGGCCTTGCCTTACCCTAATGGTGATTTAATTATCTACAATGATGCTTCCTTAAAGGGACTTGGTTGTTTTTTTGATGTAGATTCATCAGGTAATTCCTTATTCTTCAATATAACTACAAACTTATGTGTTAAATTTACCCACCCATTATTAGGAATTGGTAGTTGTGGTTAATGGTTTGAAAATTTAGAGGCATCATTTATACTGATCCAAATGTAAAATATATACTAACCATAAAATTCTGAAGTATATATTTACTCAGAAGGAATTAAACATGAGGCAGAGAATATGGCTTGAAATTATAAGAGATTATGATTGCATGATCAATTACCACCCAAGAAATGAAAACAAATTGGTGTATGACTTTAGTCGGAATAATCATGCATCATTAAGCAAGTTACGTTTGAAACATGATCCCTTGATTAATGATTTGATGAATTTTATCTTAGAAGTTGTTGGTGCAAGAAATACATCTATTTTTTAATAGGATTCAGTGCACTATTCGTTGTCATAACGAATTATGATAGCACATAAGAAGGACTGTGAGCTATAGAAAAAGGTATAATTGGTTAATGTGGGTAATTTTCCATAATTTATCTTTGACAATGATTATTTTTTAAGATTTGGAAAAAAGTTGTGTCTGTCTCTTGATTCTCAGTTGAAGAATGACTTTTTGTGTGAAACTCATAGTTCTCTATTTTTTGTTCATCCTGAAAGTACTAAGATGTATAGAAACATTCAAGTGTATTACTAGTGGAAGGGAATGAAATGAGATATTTCTGATTTTAACATGAAATGTTTGACATGTCAACAGGTTAATGCTGAGTGGCAGTTACCAAAGGGGATGCTTTATCCTTTTCCAGTGCTAGAGTGGAAATGGCAGAATGTATCCTTGGAAATTGTGGTGGGACTACCGAAGACTTCTGGAGGTATCAATGCAATTGGTGTTATTGTTGATCAGATGAAAAAATATGCACATTTTCTTTCTATTCGAGATACAATGTCTTTGGATCTGTATTATTGATTTTACCTCAAGGATATTTTTTGGTTACATGGATTTCCTCTTTCCATTGTATCTGATCGGTATCCTAGGTTTACTTATAACTTCTGGAAGGGACTTCTGAAGTTGTTGAGGACAAAGTTAAATTTTAGTACAACTTTTCATCCTCAATCAGATGGGAAGTCAGAACGAACGATTCAAACATTGGAGGATATGCTTTGAGGATGTTCAATGGACTATCAGGGAAGTTGGGATCAGCATATTTATTTAGATGAATCTTCTTATAATAACAATTTTCATTCCAGTATTCAGATGGAACCTTTTGAGGCTTTGTATGGGAAGCGGTGTCGGACTCCAGCGTTTTGGGATGAAGTCGGTGAAAGAAAGTTGATGGGTCTATAATTAATAGAAGAAATGGCTGATAAAGTGGGGATGATCTTGCAGCACATGAGGACAACTCAGAGTAGGCAGAAAAATTATGCAGATAATAGAAGGAAAGACTACTCTTTCGAGGTAGGTGACTATGATTTTCTTAAAATTTCTCTTTGGAAAAGTGTGATGTGTTTCGCTGATAAAGGGAAGATAAGTCCATGGTTCATCGGTCCATTAAAAATATTGGATAAAGTTGGAATAGTTTCATACTATGTAGCTTTGCCTCCGAGCTTGTTTCAGGTACACAATGTTTCTCATGTTTCGATGTTGAGAAAGTATGTGCCAGATTAATCACATGTCTTGAGCCCATAAGCAGTTCAGCTGGAAGAAAACATTTCTTATGAAGAGAAACTAATTTAGATTCTTGATAGAAGGGAACATGTATTGTGGAATAAGTTAATCAACCAGGTAAAGGATTTGTGGAGAAACCCCATGGTCGAAGAAAAAACATGGGAGTCCGAAAATTATATGAGTAAAAGGCACCCTCACTTGTTTAATTAGTAAATAAAATTGAGAGGACACAATTTCAAGAAGGTGGGGATAATGTAACACCCAAAGATTTTTTAAAAATAAATTGAAATACATGAAACATTGTTTAATGTAGATATTAATAACTAGCCTTTAAAAATCACTTTACTACCACAATGTTTTGAATTTCATGAAAATGTCATCTACAATTGTGTTTAGTATGTTATTTGGGTTCTGATGAAACCCTCTTGTTTTTTTGGAATAGTTACATACCCAAATGAATAGAAATATTAATAGTAATATGACCCTATTGAATAGTAAATTTTATTATTATTATTTTTTAAAATATAGAATATAATAACATCTTGGATAATTTTTTATTGTGATAAAGAAGTAGATGTATAATTAGAACTGTTAATTATTGAATTATGTATGATTTTATTTAACAGTTAAATTAATAATATTTATAAAATTATTTTTCAAAAGTGGACTTCATTTTTGAATTCTACACGTTGAAAAATGGTCAGGGTAATGTTTTAGGATTTTTCTGAAATTCCAAAAAAAATTATGAATCATAAAATACAATAAAATACGACCAATTCTAAATATTTGATTTAATGCATCCTAAGTGATTCAAGGATTATCTAAGTCCACATGGTTTGAACTCAAATTCCATTATTACTATTTGGTTTGACATGAATTAACATTATTCAATTTCATTAGCAAAATATTATAAAAATGATTAAAATAATGAAAAATACCCCCTCCCATCCACTATAAATAAAACCCTCACTCCCTCTTCCTCCCGCACCTTTCAAGCCTTGAGAATTGATGAATTTATGCCAAATTCCTCTTTAATATTCTTCCCCACGTCCTAGAGAAGATGGTCCCACCAAAAGACAAAAACAAATGCCCTTAAAGATTATCTCAAGGAGAAGAGATCAAGATGTAATCATCCTCTTTTATTTTCATTCTTTTCTTTCATTTTATGATATTCTCTTACATTCCCTTTGGATTATGATGGAATATTTCATTTAATATCCCCCCTTACTTTCCAAATTATGTATGAATTATGAGATATCACCTTCCAATAATGAAACTATTTTTATGAATTTTTAAGAGACGTCGTTAGGCTGACGAATTTTCCTGAGAAATTTATCAAGTTTTCTTTTATTTTAAGATTTCTTTTTTTTCTTCTTCTTTCCTCATCTCATCTGAACCAAGATGAATAAATGCTCTAGAATCTGTTATATTCTGGATTTTTTCATGTTTATGGAAAATTCATCATCATTATTTTTCTTCTCCGCCAATTATGAAAGGAATTAAAAATATTGTCTGTGATGTGACAATTTACCGACATCGTGGACAATGTGATTTCAATTTGCATTATTTCATTCAAGTATGTTCATAAAACCATTTTTATGGTTGAACCATGTTATAAAATATGTATTATGACCCATCCATGGTTCTTTAATTCTTTTTTACTCATGGTTCTAAATTATAAGGCAAAATGAGGTTGTTGTTATCAAAGAACCACTAAAATAATCTAAACAAACATCATTAATGTTAAACTTATGAATCATCCCGATATAAAACATCAAAAATATAAATGGTATAATTTTTCGTACTGAAAATATGTTAATAAAATTTTATTCCAATACTTGAGTTTCACTTCAAAATCGACAAGAAAATCCATCATGAACCAATCCTTGAAATCATTTAAGGAACTCAACCAAAAACAATGTGTGAAGAAAAATACTAACAATTAATGGGTGAAATGATGTTATGAAATTATAATATAAGATGTTATAAACATTTAAATGTCTCATTAATCTACTAATAATAGTCTTTTAACCATTATAAAGGAGGATTGAACATGTTTGTAGTAAGACAATCCCGATGTAAGGGAATTATTAATCTGATTTCCATTCATTGGGTTCACCTTCTACTTCATTATTTATGTGCTATTTAAATTTATTGTGTGATGGATTCTGTTTATATTATGTTTTATTATGGGTATTTTTAGTATATATCAATACTCCATACACTCTATTAAGTATCCCTTAAATTGTATGTTATTTATAAGGGGCATTTCAAAAAAAAATCATGTTTTTAAATTCTGTTTTCCATAATTCCAAAGAAATGTTTTAATGGAATTATTCATGTTGTATGAATATGTTTTGGTTCTTGGGAATTGTTTCTGATAAAGGGTGGGACCAATATCTCCCTCCAATGAATTGGCTATGTGTAATTTGGAGGTCGGTTGTATGCTTACTCCATGTGTAACGGTTATGTTTACACAAATTATAAGGTATCTGTGAGGGTTACAAATTAAAATCTTGTCACGAGAGTTACAAGATTATGTACGTAATTCCCAAAGAACACTTTGTGGTTCTACGTATCTTCTTATGTTTTTTTTGAAAATTTCATGATTCAAAAGGTATGTATATATATATAGATGACATAAGTAAGTCTTCTAAAAATGATTTCATACATTATTTGTATTCATGGAGTAATGTGTCCATTCGTTATTTTTGTATCCCTTACTGAGTTTTTATTCTCATACAAAGTTTTTAAATGATTTTCATCGGTTAATGGGTGTGTATTTCAATGAAATAAGCCATGATAAATGTGGAAGAATTGTCCCGGAATCATGTTTAATTTTTAATGTTTTTAATTTTGAAAAAAATGGAAACTGTTTTTATGGTATCCAATCTGTAACAATGTGTAATATAATTAATGTAATAGGTCCCAATTCTCTAAATTTCTAAACATGAAAAGATCCTCAAAGTAAAAGGATGTGTTTTCATGACTAAATTAACGATTTTTTATGTAAGAAGGTTATGTCCTTATACAAAACCAGTCCAAATATCCTCCCAACTATTCTCCCATCATCCTAGAGTCCTTCCTTTAGTCATAAATCCATCCTATGGATCCCTTTTGATCTACTCGAAACGAATAACTTGAAGTTGAGGTGAATATTTCATCACCTCTTTCATTTTATTTTCTTCTTCCACTTCCTCATTCTTTTTTGTTTCCATTCTAAAATAATAACTCCAATATCTTCTTTATATTGTGGTTTTATTATAAAAATGGCACAACAATATAAATTATTATATCCATCCTTTAAATGAAAAGTTACCATACATGCGTACGTACAGCTCACCGTCTCCACGTCGTGGTGATGTTTGTTATTCAAACATTTAATCATTTTATGGGTACACTAATGTGTATAACTAATAAAAATAATAAATATAACATGATAATGACTTTTTATATATGATATACCAATCAATTAAATATTTTTTAATATCAAAAGAATGATATTTATGCTCGTTTGTACATACGGATTACAACCTCCATGAACGTGAGGAGATTCATTCCCAATCATATCCATTTAAGAATAATTTTCATTTGATGATTAAAAATAATGTTTAAGGACTTAATATCATTCTGGATATTAATAATATACATCCCATCCATAAAAAACATGACTCACGTAATAAAGAATATAAAGTAACACGAATTAGTTAACACCCGAAACAATGATCATACTAAAATATTATTAACAATTAATTATTAAAAGATCATATATGATATCATAATTATGTATATGGTTGTTTTATAATTTAAAAACAATTATTTCACCATTATACAAGAGGTTAACCTACCCTCATCCAAGGAAAAGTACATGTTTCGGGTAAATTTTACAATCTCTTTATTATCCAATGTTTTTTATACGTAATCATCTACTGGGACCTCTTTATCATCCACATCCATGTTTCATAAAAATGTATGTCAAAATAATTTTTCTATTTATTATATTATGGTATAAATTAATTTATACCCTTATTTTACCTTATAAGGTTTGAAAGGAATATTTCTGTCATTTTCCAAAGACTGTAATTTATAACATTTTCGACAAAATGAAGGTAAGAATTATTTTTATTAATTTATACGGTAGGTGAATCTATTTTCCTCCATTAAAAAATCATTAAAGATTCCATTACAATATTATAATAATATTTTCAAAATAAATATTTTCTTTACAAATTATGTTCCTTTAAATGATATAAAAAAATAAAGGGATATTTCAATCAAATAGTTTTGAATTCATTCATTTCAACATCCTTTGATGGATTTTATACTTGTTCAAAGTCAACTCATTATGATACAAATATTCTTTATTTTATTTACGGTTCTGTGATATGTTTGATTGTGGATGAGTTATTTTTGTATCATTCATGGTTTATGGTTAACGTATTGTCATTTCGTATGATAGTTTTAATACGAATGTTTATGTTACGTTTCATACTTTTCATATGAATAATGTATTGGACATAGTAAGTGACGGGTGGAGCCCTCTATAGCTTCTTGATGCATTAGTATGTCTCTTGAGTTAATTAGATGTGGAATTGACCGAGGCCAGAACCAATTTGATATATGGTTTTGGCCGAGGCTTAAATCATTTTTAAACGTCATGGAAAAGTCCTTGGAAAAAGGTTTCAAAATGTCTGCAATTATACATTCCCTCATTATGAAAAATATATTGATGGTTCATGTGGGTATTCGACTAGTATAAGACCCATGATTATGTTTTATTATGGAATTATTTACTTAGTACATTCTATTTCCATAAAATTTTTCATGTTTTTTATTTGTAATGGCTTTTGTTTTCAATTATAAGCCATGCCTATTATTTATGTTATCTTCCATTGTATTGCTTACCCTTACTAAGAGTTTGACCTCTCCCCTTTCTATTATTTATTTTTTCTAAGATGTGAGCATGTATTTTATGTTATAACTACAGGGACAGGCTAAGGATATAAGTTTGTTCAAAAGGGGACAAAATGTTGTTGATGTTTTTATGTTATGATGTAATGTAAGACTTATGAATGAATCTAGTGATACCAAGGATAATAAATTGATCGATAATTGGGGATTTTATTCCATGTGATCATTCCAATGTTATGCAATATTGCACCAACTCTGGGTAACTGGGATCGGGGCATTACAGTTGGTATCAAAGGAAGTTTACTAAAACCCATGGAAGCAAGATTTTGATAAATTCTAATTAAACCAAATTACCTAACATAGGCTTTGAGTATTAGTACAACATAACTTCATAGAATTGTGGTATTGTTGATATTTTGTGAGTTTTCTATGAAATAAATTCCTATCTAGATATGACCAGGTATCAGTGGCTCTGGCACAGATGTACCTAGAGCTAAAACCCAAAAAAAACACATTGAGCTAGACTCGAACGAAAAATGGGTGCACGATAACAGGGCTTGATGCACTCTTTGTCACGATACTCCGAAGGGATATGCTTAGGATATTTCTAATTTTCTTTACAAAACATTAAGAAGGTTTTATGAGTACATACATCCCCAAAGAAAACATTTTATTATTATTGATTATATCTATAAACTATTCAATTTATGTTAAGTGTTTTACATGTTTGGGATTATGTATTGCGATTCATAAAATAATCTAGTGTATTCCATTGTTTAGAAATGGTTCCTAGTGGAATGAATGGAAACTGTATTAATGCACGTAATCAGTGTTGGGATTTACCTCAAACTCAACATAATTATAGTGGAGATGGTGACATAACTGGTGCTGATCAGCTTCTCACCTTAGTAGGACCACTCACTCAGGTTATGAATAATAACCTTACCCTTATGGAGCACCCTGATCTACAACATGGAGGATTAATGAAATATCTCTTCCTGAGGAAACAACCACAAAAATTTAATGGGAAAAAATCAATTTATAGTTGATCAATGGATGAGTTCCGTAGAGAAAATAATTCATCCTTTGGGTTGTGGCGAAAGGTAAAAAGTTATCATGGCAGTTTATCGTCTCATGGTAGATGCAGATCATGGGGGTAATTGATTCAAAACACAAAGAAATACGATGAATAATCAAATATGTAATGTAGGTAGTTTAAATAAATTTTCGTAGAAAAATTCATTCTTCATGATCATCAAGCGGATATTGAAAGGTAATTTATGAGTGTGAGGCAAAAGGACGATAAGAATGTCGCAGTGTATGAGACTAAATTTACAGGGGTAGCAAGACTACCTGCAGATTATATGCGTAATCCAATGAGTAAGATTGATCGTTTATTTGATGGGTTAAAACCATTTCTCCATTGATAATTAGTCTCACAATCGTTCTCATCATTCGAAGATATTGTCTCTTGTGCTATCAAGATAGAAAATGAATTATCTATGTCTTATGGCCTTAAAGAAAATAAAGAGAAGAAGTGATCTTCAGAACACCTTGGAAATGGAAATAAGGCGAAGATGGGAAAATTTGATTATACATCATGTAGAAAATGTTGGAAGCAACACCCCGATACTTACCTGAAGTGAATGAGAGTCTGTTACAAGTGGGGTGAAAAAGGCCACCAAGATCATGATTGCAAAGGGAAGAAATAGGTTGTCAATGTTGAATGCTACAATTGTAGAGAAAGGGGAATTTATGAAAATGAATGTCCTAAGCACCATAGAAACATACCTCAAAAAAGGCCAATGGATCAAGGCAATGATTATGTGATCACTTTGCTGAGGTTGAAGCTCTAAATGACATGGTGGAAGGTAATTTAATTGTTTCCACAAGTTTATCCAATGCTTTAATTGATTCTGGTTCATCTCATTCTTCCATATCTTCCTAGATTTCAATGAAAATTAGATATTTCAAATTTTACATGACACTGGATTTGGCAGTCAAAACTATTAAGGGAAGTATCATTGCAACAATGTTTTCTAAATCAGTTCCTATTAAGGTATATAAACATCATATATCTTCTGAACTCATTGTCATACGCACAATTGAATTTGATATAATCCTCAGTATGGATTGTCTTTCTGACAGTGATTCTGAAATTTATTGTAAGACGAAGGAGGTTAAAATTTTCTATAATGATAAGGAGTGTCTTGTCTATAGAGAAGAAACATCACCATTTTATTCTTATCTAGATCCACCCTCAGTTTCTCAACTAAATTCATTTATTTGGGATGAGGAGAATGAAATAACTATGGGTGAGGAAAGGAATGTTCAAATTGATTATGTACCTATTTTGAAAGAATATGTTGATGTGTTTCCCGATGATTTACCTAGACATCCTCCAGAACGAGAAATTGAGAAATGATTGATTTAATTCTTGATTCAAGGCCCATATCTAAGACCCCATGTAGATTGGCAACTATATAATTTAAGGAACTGAAGAAACAACTAAAGGAATTAAGTAATAATGTATTTATTATCCGTAGTGTTTCTCCATGGGGAGACCATGTTCTTTTTGTTTTGGAAGAAAGATGGATCTATGAGATTGTGCATTGACTACATGGAGATCAATGCTATAACAATAAAGAACAAGTATCCCCTACCTCGCATTGATGATTTATTCCACCAAATTCATAGAGATCAATATTTTTTAAAGATTGACCTACGATCATGATATCATTCATTATGTGGGAAGAAGGAAGACATTCCCGAAACAGTTTTTCAAACTATGTATGGGCATTACTAGTTTACAGTAATGCCTTTTACGCTGACTAATTCCCCCTCATTTTCATGGATCTAATGAACTACATGTTCAAGGAATATCCTGATTACTTCATGGTTCTATTTATTGATCATATATTGGTATAATTTAAAATCTATGAAGATCATGAAAATCACTTGCGTACAATTATGAAAAACCTCAGAAGAAATGAATTATATGGGAAGTTTAGCCAGTGTGAATTCTGGCTACATGAGGTTTCATTTCTAGTCCATATTATCTCTAAATATGGAATCTTCATTGATCCTTCTATGACAAGAGCAATCCAAGAATGTGCAGCACCAATGATTATAGCCAAGGTACATAGTTTTATTGGTTTACCATGTTATTATCGACATTTTGTCTTGATGTTTGCATAGTTGGCTAACCAATTAACAAATATCACAAGAAAAATAGTTAAATTTTCTTGGGAAAAGATTATGTAGAATGTATAGAAGAAATAAGGAGAAGATTAGTCAATGTACCTATCTTGATTATGCCATCAGGGAATTACGGGTTGATTATTTATAGTGATGCCTCAATGAAAGGACTTGGTTGTTTCCTTTTGGAGAATGATAGGGTTATTTCCTATGCATCACAGGAGCTAAAAATTCATGAGAAAAACTATCCTACTAATGATATTGAGTTACCAGCTATAATCACGGCTTTGATGATATGAAGAAATTATCTCCATGGTGAATAATGAGATATATACCGATCACAAGAGTTTGAAATACATTATCTAATAGAAATAAATCCACATGGGGAAAAGGTGATGGATTGAACTACTCAAGGAATATGATTTCATTATACACTACCACCCATGGATGGAAAATAAGGTGGAAGATTCTTTGAGTTGAAATGATCATGGAGTCTTTAAAAAGATAATAGTTGAATGGGATCCTATTTTCATTGATAAAGTAAAAATGGATATAGGAATAACCATGGATGGTGAAACATCCATACCTCTTCAAATCATTTGCAAACCATCTTTACTACATAGGATAAATATTTCTCAAGATGATGACAGGGAGTTTCAAAAGATGAGTACAACAGTGAATGACGGGATATTGAGTGAATTTGCATATGAAAATGGAATTTGGAAATTTGGGAAGTGGCTTTGGGTTCCTAACGTACCTGATCTAAAAAGTGAATAGTTAGATGATGCTCATAGCTCTAATTACTCTATACACCCTGGTTTCACTAAGATGTATATAAATTTGAGGTAACATTTTTGGTGGAACAATATGAAGTGGGAGATTTCAGATTTTGTGTCAAGATATATGGTTTGTCAATAAGTCATAGCTGGAAGGGACTAACCTAGAGGAGTCGGGTAACCTCTTCCTATACATGATTAGAAATGGGATAATATTACGATGAACTTTTTCAAGGTACTACCAAAGACACCTTGAAGGAACGATGCAATATGAGTCATTGTTGATCATCTTACCAAGTCAACACATTTTCATTCTATAAGAGAAGATTTTCCACTTGAACGTCTAGCAAGATTATATATTATTGAATTTGTTAGAAATCATGGAATACCCATACCGATTTTCTCTGATCATGATCCACATTTTACATCAATATTATGGAAAAGTCATTAGAAATCCTATAATACTGAACTACATTTGAGCACTGCATACAACCCCCAAACTGATGGATAATCAGAAATAACTATTCAAACCGTAGAAGACATGTTGAGATCTTTCTCACAAGACTTTCACGGTATGTGGGATCAATATTTTCCTCTGGTAGAATATTCCAATAAAAATATCTTCAATTCAAGTATTCATATGGAACCATATGAAGCGTTATATGGAAAGAGATTTCACAAAACCACTTGTTGGGATGATGATGCTGAAAAAAAACTCATATGACAAGAACTTATTGAGAAAATGATGGAAAATGTGACGGTTATCCAAAACCATATCAAAGCATCTCAATGTAGGCAGAAGAGTTTTACTAGTAACTGAATGATGGATTTGGAATTTCAGGAAAGAGATCATGTTTTCTTGAAGGTATCTTCATGGAAGGGAGTTATTAGTTTCAGTAAGAAGGGTAAATTGAGTACCAGGTACGTGGGAACATTCGAATTTTTAAAACGAATTGGGGTTGTAGCTTACCATTTGTCCATGCTTCCACGTCTCTCCAAAGTTCATGATGTGTTCCACGTATCATTGCTGAGAAAATACATACCTGACCCAATGAAAGTATTCACCTGTGAGGAATTACAACTGGGACCTGATTTTTATTATTGGAAAGAGCCTTTCAAGATTCTTGATACATGAGAACTAGTGTTGAGAAACCAGATGACTTGTCTAGTAAAATTTGTGTGGAGAAACCATATGATGTAAGTGGAAACATGGAAACTTGAGGATATTATGATGAAAAACCACCCTAATAATTATGTGCTATAGTATTCCTTAAATATTGAGTACAAAATTATTTGAAGGAGCGGAGAATGTATCACCCCAAGCATCCGTGGTATGTTTCTCTTTGAATAATATAATAGAATCTGTTGTACAGAACTTTGAGTTCTAAAACACTACAACCAATCAAACTAGTTGATGGGAATAGTAATACCCACTTTTTGACAATTTGATAAATTTTATGTTTCACATTTTACTTCATTTTCATATTTGGAATATCAAAATTATCTTAGGGTGAATATTTGTAATTTTTATGAAATCATTCAATTTTTGACGAATAGTGAAAAACAATTAGATATTGATTAAAATAGAATTTTTATATAAGTAATTATTTATTATATTTATAATTATTTTCTTTCATAATAGATACATAATACCTACAATAGTACATTGTTATTTATTAGAGTTAGTTTATAATAATTTTAGATATATAAAAATTTTATAGAACATTTTACCGTCTTTTACCCACCTCACAGGAGAATTTAATAATTTAAATAAAACATAATATTACATCTTCTATCAATTGAATAAAAAAATACAAGATACATGGTTGATATCAATAAGTAAAATGTGTTTCAATGAGATAAAAATGATTTTTGTTGAATAGAATCTTTTTACATTTATTTACCACGGTTAAAATTAAATTGGATAAATAAAGGTAAAAATTATATTATTGTTACACTAAAACATGCCCTAATTCTATTGGATAAGTGTACCTCAATAAAAAAACCTTAGGAATAAAATATTATCATTTAGGTCCACTTGGTTTATAATAGGACATTTTTTATTATTTTCTTTATAGAAGAGTTAGAAGAGTTAAATTAAATGTTTAATAACTAAACCATTTTTAATATAGGGTTTCAGACAATATAAATTCATCTATAAATATTCATTATAAAGCATTAAAAAATTTCCTACATAATGTTTTTTATTTATAATTTTTAGACATTAAGTAATTATATTTATTTATGACACAATGATGATACAATAATTACTAAATTAATGAAAGATTAAAATAATTGATATTATAAATATCCAAATAAATGTAAATTAAGACTTTTGATGAATTAAATTAATTTTATAGGTTAATATGAAATTTTGTTATTTATTTAATTAATTTTTTTCTAAGTAATCATGTTGTTATGATTTTCACAATACTGAATTACCAAATAGTGTCAAAATTGTCACAAATGATTTTATAAAAAAAATATTATATTATTAATTGATATTGTATTCCTAAAAATATAAGGATCGTCTTAAGGAAATATTTGAGGTAATAGATATTAATAATGAACCACTTAAGGTTCTCTTGGCTTGTTATTGAATGTTTATTAGCCATATAGTATACAAATACAAAGTGACATGGTAAATGTAAATCTATTTATGTAAGAGTTAAATAAAAATGTTATGGTTAACACGGTGACCTAAACCTGTCTAAAATATATTGGTTGAAGGGATTTCTACCCATTGTCACCCTATCATTTATAGAAGTCACATTTTATTCATTATAAACAGAATATTAATTTATCATAAAATAATATTTCACTCTTTTCCTATGGTGCCCCCACCACTCATATAAAAGGGCACTCCACCTTCTCTCAAATTCACACCTCCAAAGCCTTTTTCCTCAGAAAAACCCTACCCAAATATCCTCCCAACATTACCCCCTTCAACCTAGAGGAGATCCTTTTGTCATAAAGGAATCATTATGAGCCCTTTTGATCAAATCAAAAGGAAGAATCTAAGAATAGGTAAATATTTCATCACCTCTTTCAAGTTCTTTTCTTCTTCAACATCCACATTCTTTTTTGATTCTATTATAAAAAAATAACTCCAGTATATTATATATACTATAATGTAATTACAAACATTTAACAATATTATTATTTATTTATCAATCCTATAAATGAAAATCTCACCATACGTGCGTACATACAGCTTACCATCTCCATGTTACGGTGAAGTATGTTATTCAAACACTTCATCATTTTGATGGATATAACAACGTGTGTAACCGATGTAAATAATAAATATAACATGATAATTATTATTTATATATGATATAACATTCAATTATATACTATTTTAATATCAAAAGAATGATATTGTGTCGCCTGCAAACGTACGGATTACCGTCTCCACAAACGCGATGATATTCATTCCACATCGTATCCATTCATGAATAATTTTCATTTGATGATTAAAAATAATGTTTAAGGAAATAATATCATTTTGGATAGTAATAAGATACATCCCATTCATAACAATAAATAATCATGTATCAAAGAATATAAAGTAACTCAAATTAGTTAACACGAGAAACAATGATAATACTAAAATGTTATTATCAATGATTTATTAAAAGATCATATATGATATCATAATTTTTTATATGGTTATTGTATAATTTAATAATAATTATTTCACCATTATACATGAGTTTAAACTACCCTCGTCCTAGGAAAATTACAAGGTATGGGTTATATAAGGCCCCAGCCTTAAACCTTACTTAATCTTGAGTTATTACAAGATTACACATTGAGGATCTTTTCAGGTTTAGAGTTTTAGAGAATTAGATCATAAAACATGCATTACATTCCACATATAAACAAAGGTGTTACAGAAAGATATTATTCTTCATTCCCATCAATGGAAACACATTTAAAATAAAACATGGATTATTTCTTGACACATCCTTGACTCTATCATCTTATCATGTACCTTTCCCTTGACCTGTGAAAAACATTTCAAAAACATGGGATGAGTATAAAAACTCAGTATGGGTTATAAAAAAACAAGGAAAGGAAACATGAGTTCATATATACATAAGAATTAAATCATACTTTACCCATAAAACATAGGCACTTTAACATACCTCATAAAATCATGAATAAATCATAGAAATAATAAGACATAAAGGTAACTTGAGGCATTCATAACATTCTTACGTAGGGAGTAACCCTCTTGGTTACGTTTGGAATACCCATCACAGTATATTCCCTAAAATCTCTTCGGAGAAACCTTAACGTTTCACTCCTTCGTGTTACCCAATGCATTGGAGAGCTATAACGGGCTCACCTACCCTTAGTTTATCACGGAACCACCCGTCTTCATAATAATGCCCAAGAACCATAACATAATCATAACACATAAAACATGCATAACGGAAACATAAAATTTCCACATTTCAATCATGAGATATCAATACAACACATTGATATAAAAACATTATGAAAACCATTTTCAATACTAAAATAAAAGAAAAGTAAAACATGGTATTTATTTTTCTTTTAAAAAAAGAAGGTATGGCTTGTAGAGGAAGTCGTAACTCAAATAACGGTCACGACAGTGGAGAAGTCGTTGTCGCCGCATACGTACGACAAAAACATTCCATTTTGTCGTTTAGTAAACGCTTCGTATAAAAAAGATTCCTTTTGAATAAAAGTAAAAGTCAAAGGGGTTTATACACCGTATAAAAGAATGTTGTGTATAAAATAAAATATGCCTCAATGAAAGAAGATTGAGACGAAGTCCCATACCTCGTATCCGACTTGACCCGACCATTTTTAATCTCCTGAATAATAAACTTGAGTTAATCTCTACTTTCTTATGAATCTTTTTCAAGTTCATTATTCCTTTTATACCATGTTATGAACATCATGTAATCAGTTAAGTTAATAATGTTCATTTTGTCGGTATTTGGTTCTTAAGTCAAAAATAGACTTCTTACAGTTACATGTTGTTAATTTGGTCAAAGGTTCATTATATCCAGAATGATATTAATGATTTGGATAACATATATATCATATATATTCATCATATACATGTATTTATCATATTACATCACATTTAGAGGTAAGAAATGAAATGCACCGTTCATGGAGACGGTAAGCCGTACGTACGCATGAACACTACTTCCATTTCTATTTCATATTTCTGGAATGGAATCATAATGATATAAGAGTATATTGTAATTCCAGTATAATAACATATATAATATCATAGTTCCATCCTTTATATTTCCCACATATGGTATTTAACGAATCGAATTACTTTCAGGGGGCGGTAGTCCGCACTTCCTAAAATGAAGATATCGTGTTTACCCATAATGGAAACCATAAAGGTACGACCAAAATGAAAAAAAACAGCAGCTTAAGGAAAACATAAACATATTATATATCATATATAAAAATAGTGAAATCATAATGGCCACCTTTGAAGGTGTTAAATAAGTATTGAACAATCATCGTTTCAGGAGGAAGAATTTCACCATCCACGGAAACCGTATGTTCTTTAACCATTTGATGTAGTTGTGTGAGTGTGTAGCTCAAATATATCTTATAACAACATCCTAGTATATTTAATATACTTGTGTTGTTACAAAATAAGTAAATAAAAAGAGTTTAGGGGGTTGGAGAAGCAAACTAAAACAAATGAACATGAGAGAATGAATTAGCTTAAAAAGTGTAACTCCTTTTGATTTGAGCCTAAAGGCTTCCTTTGAAAGGATTATGCCCAAAGGGAATCCTCTAGGATGAGGAGAGGGATTTGGAGAGAGAAAATGGGCCGGGGTTGGCCGAGCCAAAGGCTTGAGTAGTGTGTGAAATGAGGTAGAGTTGGGGGCCTTTTATAAGAGGAGAGGAGGGCCACTTTTGGAAAGTAAAGAAATATTACTTTATTTGAAAATGTTTTTCTGTTTTAAAAGGTCCCACATTGATAGAATTAGTGTATAAGGTGATAAGGGTTCTAAATCCACTCATCCAATTTGTTTTTTCCATGTGTAGTTTATAGATTTTACATTATCATTCCATTGTATTTAAATCGTCAAATAATGATGTCATCGCTGCATCATTATTATGTCATGAATAATTTAATTTATTTAATGTCTAAAAATCATAAAAAAAATAATATGATGTATAAAATCTTTTTAGATTTCCAATGACTATTTATAATCAAATATCCGATCTTTATAACCCCATGTAAAAATTGTTTTCGTAAAACATATTATGTTTGTGTCATTTTTACTTTTACATTAAACAAAAAGTTATTTATGTCATTTCCCAACCAAAATGTCTCCATGGGGTCCCCAAGTTTACCCATGGATTGTCTTGGTCGGCCATGACACAACCAATATGGTTGGGACATGTTTCTAGGTCATTTCATATTATTAAAGCATTATTTATACCTTAAACTACACTAATTACCACTAATCGCGATTAAAAACTTAATAAGTTACTTTTCACCAAAAAATTATTTTAATCTCATTGAACGAAATTTTATTTCTTAATGACAATCATGTATGTCGGATTTTTGAAATTCAAATCACAATGATGGCAAAATTTCATTTAAACAGAAAATCAGTTTTTATAAGTACCACTTAGTGGTTTCACTATTCATCAAAAATTGAAGTTTTTCAGAAAATTACCAAAAATTCACCCTACGATAAATTTGATATTCCAAATTCAAAAATGAAGTCCATTTTACAAAATTAAATACAAATAAGTCACATTAATTAATTTAATAATTAATTCCCACTGTCAGAGCAAATAGCGTGTTTTTATGAAACAATAAGTATCAAAAGATTGATAGTAGTTTAAGTCTGATTTCAAAGTGAAATTAATTCCAACGACCACTATTGGATTTAATGGTAAAAATATTTTCTATTTTCACTTTAAAACCAATTCAAAAGATAATCTAATCATATAAATAAATTAGGATAAAAAGCAGTTTTGATGTAAAATGCAGTAATTTTCACTATTCATTAAAAAATGAACATTGTCAGAAAAATACCAAAAATTCACACAAGGTAAATTTTGATGTCCCAATCATAAAGAATAAGTTTATTTAACAAACATAGTTTATAAAATTGTCAAAATATAGATTCAAAAATGGTTTTCCATCAAAAGGCACTAAAACAATCTTTTAAGAATATTAGTGTATTCCATGCATAAGATTGTATTTATTTTCATTTTAAGCCTCTATAACACTATCTTAATCATTAATAGACATAGATAAAAATATCTATTATTCATTACTTACTTGGGATGTTACAACCATCCCCCCTTTAGAAAATTGTGTCCCCGCAATTTATTTACTTATCGAATAAATGGGGGTACTTATCCCTCATTACATTTTCAGATTCCCATGTTGCCTCTTCAATCATGTGGTTTTTTCACAAAACCTTTACCTGATGAATCACCTTATTCCATAAAACTTGCTCCCTGTGGTCAAGAATCTGGACTGGTTGTTCCTCATAAGATAGGTTCTCTTCTAGCTGAACTACCTCTGGACTGAAAACATGAGATGGATCTGGCATATACTTTCTCAACATCGAAACGTGAAAAACATTGTGTACCTGAGATAAACTTGGAGGTAAAGCCACTCGGTATGCAACTGATCCAACTCTCTCTAGAAGTTCGTATGGTCCAATGAACCTTGGACTCAACTTTCCTTTATTACCAAATCTCATCACACTTTTCCAAGGAGAAACCTTGAGAAAAACATGATCACCTACCTCGGAAGATAGATCCTTCCTCCGGTTATCCGCATAACTCTTCTGCCTGATCTGAGCTGTTCTCATGTGTTTCTGAATCAGCTGAACTTTTTCTGCCATCTCTTCTACCAATTATGGTCCCATCAACTTCCTTTCACCCACTTCATCCCAGAAAGCTGGAGTTCGACACCACTTCCCATATAATGCCTGAAATGGTGCCATCTGTATACTGGAATGAAAACTGTTATTATATGAAAACTAAACCAAAGAAATATGTTGGTCCCAACTTCCCTGATAATCCATAGAACAAGCTCGTAGCATATCCTCCAATGTCTGAATTGTTCGTTCTGACTGCCCATCTGATTGAGGATGAAAAGCTGTACTAAAATTTAATTTAGTACCCAACGACTTTTGAAGGCCTTTCCAAAAGTTATAAGTCAGCCTGGGATCACGATCTGATACAATGGAGAGAGGAACTCCATGTAACCTGACTATCTCTTTAAGATTCAAACAGGAAAGTTGATCAAGAGAGAACATATCTCGTATAGCAAGGAAATTAGCAGATTTGGTCAAGCAATCAAAAATAACCCAGATTGCATTATTACCTCGAGATGTCTTCGGTAATCCAACAACAAAGTCCATGGATATATTCTCTCATTTCAACTCTGGAACTGGTAAAGGCTGAAGCATCCCTTTCGGTAACTACCGCTCTGCTTTAACCTGCTGACAAGTCAAACACTTCACAGTAAAATCATCAATATCTCTTTTCATTCCATCCCACCAGTAATACTCCCGCAGATCTCTATACATCTTAGTACTTCCCGGATGAACTGAAAACGGAGAACTATGAGCATCACATAACCACTCTCTCTTCAACTGTGAATCACAAGGCCCACACAATCTCTTCCCAAATCTCAAAACGCAATCATTATCAATGTTGAATTCAGGCAACTTACCTTTCTGAACCAGCTCTACCTTTTTCTGCAACTCACTATCTTGCTTCTGTGCTTGCTTGATTCTATCTGATAGAGATGATCTCACTGACACCTGAAACAAAAAAAAGGACTTCCTGCACCAACAACTTCTATGCCAAAGTTCATCAAATCATTAACCAAAGGATCACATTTCAAACGCAACATTGTTAATGAAGCATTACTTTTTCGACTCAAAGCATCATCCACTTTATTTGCTTTTCCCGGATGGTAATGAATTGTACAATCATAATCCTTGATTAATTCCATCCATCTCCTTTGTCTAATGTTTAACTCTTTCTGAGTGAATATATACTTTAAACTTTTATGATCGGTATATATTTCACACTTTACTCCATACAAATGATGCCTCCAAATTTTTAAAGCAAAAAACAACAGCAGCTAATTCCAAATCATGTGTAGGGTAATTTACCTCATGAGTTTTCAACTGTCGTGAAGCATAAGCAATTACCTGATCATTCTGCATTAGGACGCAACCAAGTCCTTTCAATGAAACATCACTGTATATAACAAACTCACCATTCCTGTAAGGTAGTGCCCAAACTGGAGCATTCACCAATCTTCTTTTCAATTCCAGAAAACAATTATCACATTCTTTTGTCCAGATAAACTTAACACCCTTCCGAGTTAGCTTAGTCATTGGACTAGATAACCGTGAAAAATTTCTAACAACCCTTCGGTATTAGCCCGCCAAACCAATGAAGCTACGGATCTCGGTTACATTTGTGGGTCTTGGACATTCTTCCACAACTTTTGCTTTTGCAGTATCAACAGTTATTCCATCTTTAGAAACAATGTGACCAAGGAAAGAAATTTGTTGCAACCAAAACTCACACTTGCAGAATTTCCCATACAGTTTCTTTTCTTTTACGGTTTGCAAGATAACACTTAAATGTTTTTCATGCTCCTCTTTACTTTTAGAATACAACAAAATATCATCAATGAAAACCACCACAATCTTATCCAAGAACTCATGGAAAATTCTATTCATTAAGTCCATGAATACAGCAGGTGCATTGGTTATCCCAAAAGGCATTACTACAAATTCATAATGGCCATATCTCGTACGGAACGCGGTCTTCGGAATATCTGCCTCCTTTACCTTCAGCTGATGGTACCCCAATCTCAAGTAAATCTTTGAAAAAAACTGAGCTCCCTGGAGCTGATCAAACAAATCATCGATATGAGGCAAAGGATATTTGTTCTTAACGGTGATATTATTCAAGGCTCTACAATCAATGCAAAGTCTCATAGAACCATCTTTTTTTTAACAAATAAAACAGGAGCACCCCATGGTGATGTGCTAGGTCTAATGAAACCTTTCTCTAATAAATCTTGCAATTGCTCCTTCAACTCTAAAAGTTCAATTTGTGCCATTCGATAAGGGGGTTTTGAAATTGGCTTAGCATCAGGAACTAAGTCAACAGTAAACTCAACTTTCCGATCTGGTATTATTCCAGGCAACTCATCAGGAAAAAGATCAAGATACTCATTTACCACTGGCACATCATTACTATGAATAGTTCCTTTATTTTCAACAACATGTGCAAGGTAACATTCATTTCCATCTTTTACAAGTTTTTCGGCCTTTTGATATGTTATCAAAAGTAAGGGTTCATTCTTGTAAACAAACTGAAAGTCTTTCCGAAAAGAAACTTCATTAGCTCTACAGTCAATCTTAGCATGGTAAATAGAGAGCCATTCCATACCCAGGATAACATCAAACTCTACTAGAGGTAGAACAATAAGGTTTGAAAGTAGGTTCTTTCCACAGATAAGGATAGGAAGATTCTTATAAATTATTTTTGCCTCAACATTTCCCCCAGGTGTTTTTACCAAAAGTTAAGGAGTTATTTCTTGAGATGGTATTCCCATTTTACTAGAAAAGGTTTCAGAGATGAAAGAATGTGTAGAACCCGAATCAAAAAATACACTGGCATAATCTGAAAAAACAAACAATGTACCTGATACAACTTCATTTGATGGCCCGACATCTACTGAAGTAGTTGCAAAGGATTTCACCACCCCTTTCTGCTTGTAGTCTAACTGCTTCCCATCACTCAAGCTCCTTGTCGGACACTCGTTTTCATAGTGACCCATCTCATTGCACTTATAACATTTCACTAACTGTAAATCAAATTTGTTCTTACCTTCAACTTGATCCTTTTCAGTGCAATCACGAGCCTTATGTCCCATCTTACCACATCAGTAGCACTTCCCAGAATTCAGAAGACATTCCCCAGCATGCCTTTTTCCACATTTATCACAAACTGGAAACTTAGTTCTCTTACCATCAGACTTTTTTGAAGAATTCTTACCTTTCTCCTGCCACCTCGGTCTCTTCTTCTGCTGGTTGTTATAGAAACCTTGGTCATCGACAAACTCCATTTCCACCTTCTCAGCACATCGAACAAGCTTTTCATAACTTTTAAACTCACGAGAATCTAATGCCCTTCGATATTTTGGCTTTAATACTGAGTAAAAATGATTGATTTTACTATCAAGGTCCCGAATAAAATTTGGAGCATACCTTGCCAATCGAGTGAACCTTTCTTCATAGGCAGCCACTGAGTCTTCCTCTTGCCTCAATTCCAAGAATTGCTTTTCCATCCTAAGTCGAACTGCCTTAGGAAAATACCTCTCAAGAAACATACCTTTGAATTCATCCTAGTCAAGAGAATCAATCTCATCGGCGTCCCTGATATTTTTAACCATAGACCACCACTGATCTGCTTCACCCTCCAAACGGTAAATAGCAAGACTAACCTTTTGATTGTCTGAACACCCCATGACATCAAAAATCTTCTCCAGTGCTTTAATCCACCCTTCAGCTAGCACATGGTCAGATGATCCTCTGAATGATGAGAGATGTTTTCTCATGAAATGTTCCACCACTGACATGTTCCTCTGCGGTTGGTCTGGCTGATCTCATGTATGGATACCATCACCATTTATCGATTGAGTCAACTGCGCCATTACTGCAACAAACTGTTCAGTTCCAATTCCGACCATTTCTGGATGCTGATTCGAAAGGTTATTTCCTTCTGTATGCCTTCCTAGAACTACTTCCCTGTTTCCTCTGCAGAAAACCATTCTGAACAAACATGTCTTAGATGAAGCAACATGGTAATCTTTAAATTCTATATCATTTCAGAAAAAAATATATTTTTGGATAATCATTTAATAGAATTCTTTCTCCTAAAGTTATCTAAACCGACCTTTGATACCAACTATAAGTCCCCAACCTTAAACCTTACTTAAACTTTAGTTATTACAAGATTACACATTGAGGATCTTTTCGGGTTTAGAGTTTTAGAGAATTAGATCATAAAACATGCATTACATTCCACATATAAACAAAGTGGTTACAGAAAGATAGTATTCTTCATTCCCATCAATGGAAACACATTTAAAATAAAACATGGATTATTTCTTGACACATCCTTGACTCTATCATCTTATCATGTACCTTTCCCTTGACCTGTGAAAAACATTTCAAAAACATGGGATGAGCATAAAAACTCAGTATGGGTTATAAAAAAACATGGAAACGAAACATGAGTTCATATATACATAAGAATGAAATCATACTTTACCCATAAAACATAGGCACTTTAACATACCTCATAAAATCATGAATAAATCATAGAAATCAAAAGACATAAAGGTAACTTGAGGCATTCATAACATTCTTACGTACGGAGTAACCCTATTGGTTACGTTTGGAATACCCATCACAGTATATTCCCTAAAATCCCTTCGGAGAAACCGTAATGTTTCACTCCTTCGCGTTAACCAATGCATTGGAGAGCTAGAACGGGCTCACCCGCCCTTAGTTTATCACGGAACCACCTGTCTTCATAATAATGCCCAAGAACCATAACATAATCATATCACATAAAACATGCATAAAGGAAACATAAAATTTTCACATTTCAATCACGAGATATCAATACAACACATTGATATAAAAACATTATGAAACCCATTTTCAATACTAAAATAAAATAAAAGTAAAACATGGTATTTATTTTTCTTTAAAAAAAAGAAGGTATGGCTTGTAGAGGAAGCCGAAACTCAAATAACGGTCACGACGGCAGAGAAGTCATTGTCGCCGCATACGTACAACAAAAACATTCCCTTTTTTCGTCTAGTAAACAGTTCGTATAAAAAAGATTCCTTTTGAATAAACGTAAAATTCAAAGGGTTTTATACACCATATAAATGAAAGTTGTGTTTAAAATAAAATATGCCTCAATGAAAGGAGATTGAGATGAAGTCCCATACCTCGTATCCGACTTGACCCGACCGTTATTTAATCTCCTGAATAATAAACATGAGTTAATCTTTACTTTATTATGAATCTTTTTCAAGTTCATTATTCCTTTTATACCATGATATGAACATCATGTAATCAGTTAAGTTAATTATGTTCATTTTGTCGGTATTTGGTTCTTAAGTCAAAAATAGACTTCTTACAATTACATGTTGTTAATTTGGTCAAAGTTTCATTATATCCAGAATGATATTAATTATTTGGATAACATATATGTCATATATATTCATCAAACACATGTATTTATAATATTACATCACATTTAGAGGTAAGAAATGAAATGCACCGTTCATGGAGATGGTAAGCCGTACGTACGCATGAACGCTACTTCCATTTCTATTTAGTATTTCTGGAATGGAATCATAATTATATAAGAGTATATTGTAATTCCAGTATAATAACATATATAATATCATACTTCCATCCTTTATATGTCCCACATATGGTATTTAACGAATCAAATCACTTTCAGGGGGCGGTAGTCCGCACTTCCTAAAATGAAGATATCGTGTTTACCCAAAATGGAAACCATAAAGGTATTCCCAAAATGAAAAAAAAACAGAAGCTTAAGGAAAAAATAAACATATTATATATCATATATAAAAATAGTGACATCATAATGGCCACCTTTGAAGGTGTTAAATGAGTATTGAACAATCATCGTTTCGGGAGGCTGAATTTCGCCATCCACAGAAACCGTATGTTCTTTAACCATTTGATGTAGTTGTGTGAGTGTGTAGATCAAATATATCTTATAACAACATCCTAGTATATTGAATATACTGGTTTTGTTACAAAAGAAGTAAATAAAAAGATTTTAGGGGGTTGGAGAAGCAAAATAAAACAAATGAACATGAGAGAATGAATTACCTTATAAAGTGTAACTCATTTTGATTTGAGCCTAAAGGCTTCCTTTGAAAGGATTCTAACCAAAGGGAATCCTCTAGGATGAGGATAGGTATTTGGAGAGAGTAAATGGGCAGGGGTTGGCCGAGCCAAAGGCTTGAGTAGTGTGTGAAATGAGGTAGAGGTGGGGGCCTTTTATAAGAGGAGAGGAGGGGCACTTTTGGAAAGTAAAGAAATATTACTTTATTTGAAAATGTTTATCGGTTTTAAAAGGTCCCAAATTGATATAATTCGTGGATAAGGTGATAAGGGTTCCAAATACACTCATCCAATTTGTTTTGGCCATGTGTAGTTCATAGAGTTTACATTATCTTTCCATTTTATTTAAATCGTCAAATAATGATGACATCGCTGCATCATTATTATGTCATAAATAATTTAATTTATTTAATGTCTAAAAATCCTAAAACAAATACTATGATGAAGGAAATATTTTTAGCTTTCCAATTACTATTTATAATCAAATATCTGATCTTTATATCCCCATGTAAAAATTGTTTTCGTAAAACATATTATGTTTGTGTCATTTTTAATTTTACATTAAAGAAAAAGTTATTTATGTCATTTCCCAACCAAAATGTCTCCATGGGGTCCCCAAGTTGACCCATGGCTTGTCTTGGTCGGCCATGACACAACCAATAAGGTTGGGACATGTTTCTAGGTCATTTCATATTATTAAAGCATTATTTATACCTTAAACTACACTAATTACCACTAATCGCGATTAAAAACATAATAAGTTACTATTCACCAAAAAATTATTTTAATCTCATTGAACCAAATTTTACTTCTTAATGATAACCGTGTATGTCGGATTTTTAAAATTCAAATAACAATGATGGCAAAATTTCATTTAAACAGAAAATCAGTTTTTATAAGTACCACTTAGTGGTTTCACTATTCATCAAAAATTGAAGTTTTTCAGAAAATTACCAACAATTCACCCTAAGCTATATTTGATATTCCGAATTAAAAAATGAATTCTATTTTACAAAATTCAATACATATAAGTCACATTAATTAATTTAATAATTAATTCCCACTATCAGAGAAAATAGCGTGTTTTTATGAAACAATAAGTATCAAAAGATTGACACTAGTTTAATTCTGATTTCAAAGTGAAATTAATTCGAACGACCACTATTGGATTTAATGGTAAAAATGTTTTCTATTTTCAATTTAAAACCAATTCAAAATATAATCTATTCATATAAATAAATTAGGTTAAAAAGCAGTTTTGATGTAAAATGCAGTATTTTTCACTATTCATTAAAAAAAATGAACATTGTCAGAAAAATACCAAAAATTCACACAAGGTAAATTTTGATGTCCCAATAATAAAGAATATGTTTATTTGACAAATATAGTTTATAAAATTGTCAAAATATAGATTCAAAAATGGTTTTCCATCAAAAGGCACTAAAACAATCTTTTAAGAATATTAGTGTATTCCATGCATAAGATTGTATTTATTTTCATTTTAAGCCTATATAACACTATCTTAATAATTAATAGACATAGATAAAAATATCTATTATTCATTACTTATTTGGGATGTTACAGGTTAATTCAACAATTTCTTCATTATCCGAGTTTGTTTATACGTAATTATGTACTAAGACCTATTTATCATCCACATCCCAATTTTTAAAAAATGTATTTGAAAACATTTTTAATATTTAATAAAAAATGTTTCAAAATCATTTTTACCCTTTTTTGACCTTAAATGTTTTGAAAGGAATCATTCCGCTGTTTTCCAAAAAATGTACTTTATAATTTTTTTTACAAAATTAAGGTAAGAATGTTTTTTTAACAATACGACGAGAGTGATTGTTTTCCACCATTAAAACAACGTAGATATTACCTTACATTATTATAAGATTATTTTTAAAATAAATATTTTCTTTTATAATTATGTGACCTTAAATGAATTCAAAAAAAAGAAAGACATATTTCTCTCAAATATTCTTTATTTCTTCCATGTCAACATCCTTTGATAGATTTTAAACTTGTTTGATGTCGATTCATTATGATAAAAAATTTCCAGATTATAATGAAGTTTTTGAGATATTTTTTACTATGGATGTGTTATTTTTATACCATACATGGTTTATAGTAAAAGTATTGACATTTCAAATGCTAGTTTTAATACTAATGTATATGTTATGTATCAATATTTTCATATGAGGAATGTATTGGACATAGTAAGTGATGAGTGGAGCCCTATATATCTCCTTGATGCATCAGTAGCTATCATGAGACAATTAGGCTTCGAATTTACTGTGGTATTTCTCCATATGATATATGTGTTTGGTTGAGGCATAAATCATTTTTAGATGTCTTTGTGGAGACCTTGCAAAAATGATTCAGAATATCTGAAATTAAACATTCCTTCATTATGAAAATTATATTGATGGTTTATATGGTTATTCGACTAGTTTAATTCCAAGGATTATGTTTTATTATGACATTATTTACTCTGCTCATACTCCTACAAAAAAATGTACATGTTTATTATTTGTAATGCATTTGTTTTCAATTATTCAACATGCCTAATATTTATGTTATCTTATATTGTATTTATTACCTTTACTGATCATTTTACCTCACCCCTTTCTAAGATTAATTTCTCCCAGGATGTAGAGAAGTATTTTATGGTTGAACTGTAGAGATAAGATAAAGATATAATTGTTTTCAAAATCGTACAAAATGGGGTTGATGATTTCATTTTATGATGTAATGTAAGACTTGTGAATGTATCTAGTGCTTCCAAGGCTACTAAAATGATTGTTAATCTAGAATTGCACCCTTGTGATCATGCCAATGTTATGTAATAATGCACCGAATCTGGTTAATTGGGTTTGGGGCATTACAATTGGTATCAAAGTAAGTTAATTGAAAACCTTGGAAGCTAGATTTAGATAAACTCAAATTAGATCGCATTACACTAAGATAGACTTTGAGGATTAGTATAGTAGAACATCCACTAATTTTTGTATTGTAATGATTTTGTGAGTTTTCCAAGCAGTACATCCCTATATGGGTATGATCAGGTACATGCGCCTCTAGCACAGATGTACCTATGTGTAAAACATGAGAACACTGCTTTGTGATAGACTCAAACGGTAACTGGTGCATGATGACGGGACTTTCTACATCATTCATTATGACACTCCAAGGGGATATACATAAGATATTTGTCATTTTAATTACAAACCATTATGAAGGGTTTATGAGTATATACTTCCTCAAAGAAAACATTTTTATTATTATGGATTATATCAATAAACTATTCAATTTATGTTATTTGATATACAAGTTTGGGATTACGTATTATGATTCATAAACTAATCTACTGTATGCCATTATTTATAAAAGGATCTTAGTGGAAGGAATGAAAATTGAGTCAATGTGTATAATCCCCGTAGGTATTTCCCCCCTACTCAAGATAATTACAGTGGATATGGTGATAAAATTGGTGCTGATCATATTATAACCATATTGGGACAACTCACAGAGGTTATAAATGATAAACATACATGTACGATGCACCCTGATCTAGAGCATGTTGGATCAATATTATATCGATTCATGAGGCAAAACCACTAACATTTAATGGGAATGAAAACCCATTGGTAGATGAGCAATGGATATGTTCCACAGAGAAAATATTTCATGCATTGGGGAGTAGGGAAAGGGAACAAGATATCATGGAATTTTATTGCCTCACGAGAGATGAAAATCAATGGTGGTCATTGATTCAAAACACAAAGGAAGATGGTGAATTATAAAATATGAAATGGAGGAATTTTAAAGATCTGTTCTTAGAAAAATACCTTACTCATGATCAATGAGTGGATATGGAAAGACAATTTATGAGTTTGAGGAAAAAGAAGGATGAGAATGTCGCAAAGTATGAGTCTAACATTACAAGGTTATCAAGGGATGCTGCAGATTCTATACATAACCCAAGAAGAAATATTTATCATTTCACTGATGGGTTAAAACTATTTCTTCGTCGAGCATTAGTCTCTCAATCCTTTTCATCATACGTAGATGTTGTCTCATGTGCTATAAAGACATAAAATTTATTCTCTAAGTCATACGACCTTTAATCAAAGAAAGAGAAGAATAGATATGATTAACACTCTAGAAATTGAAATAAGTGGATGAAGGGAAATGATGAATATCTACCCTGCACTAAATGTGGGAAGAAACAACCCGATACTATCCTGAAGGGAATTGTAGTATGTTACAAGTTTTGTGAATAAGACACCATGCTTGTGATTTGAAATGGAAGAAAGTGGCCATCAATGTTGAATGATACAATTGTAGAGAAAGGGGGAATTATTCAAATTATATTACTAATCTCCAAGGAAACATACCTCAGAAAAGGCCACGGGATCATGGCCAAGATTATGTGATCACCACTGCTGAGGTTGATGCTCTGAAAGACATGGTGGAAGGTAATTTAATGGTTTCCTCAAGTTTATCCATTCTTTTATTTGATTCTAGATCATAACATTTTTTCATATCTTCCCAGTTTTCTATAAAAATTAGATATTTTCAGTTTGACATAGCAAGGTAGTTGTCAGTCAAAACTCCTATGGAAAGTATCATTGTAACAATGTTTTGCGAATCAGTTCACAATAAGGAATATAAAAGTTATTTACCTGTTGATCTCATCATCATACCAATGATTGAATTTGATATAATCCTCAGTATTTATTAGCTTTCAGACCATGATAAAGAAATTTACTGTATGAAGTAGGAGGTTACAATTTTTGATAATGATAAGGAGTACCTTATCATTAGAGCAGAAACGTCACCATTTGATTCTTATCTTGATCCACCCCCAGTAGCTCATTGAAATTCAATTATTGGGGAGGTAGTGAATGAAATAAATATGGATGAGGAAAGGAATTTTCAAATATAGGAGGTACCTATTGTTCAAGAATCTGTTGATGTGATTCCAGGAGATTAACATGGATATCCTCCAGAATGGGGAATTGAGTTTTCGATTGATTTAATTCCTGGATCAAGGCCCATATCGAAGACCACTTATAGAATAGCCACTATGGAATTAGTGGAATTGAGGAAAAAACTAGATGAATTGAATAATTAGTGATTTATTCTCCCTAGTTTCTCTCCATGCGGAGCCCCTATTCTTTTTATTAAGAAAAAGATGGATCTATGAGGTAGTGCATTGACTACAGGGAGATCAATGCTATAAAAATAAAGATCATGTATCTCCGGCCTCGAATTGATGATTTATTTGACCAACATCATGGAGCTCAATATTTTTCAAAGATTGACCTATGATCTGAATATCATCGATTGTGTGTGAAGAAACAAGTCATCCTTAAAAAAGCTTTTCGAACCTGGTATGGGCATTACGTGTTTACAGTAATTCCTTTTCGGTAGACTAATGCACCCTCTGTTTTCATGGATTTAATGAACATATTATTCAAGGAATATCATAATGAATTATTACTGGTACTTATTGATGATATCTTCGTGTACTCCAAAATATATAAAGATCATAAAAATCTCTTGCGTAACATTCTAAAAACCCTCAGAAGAAATGAATTATACAGGAGGTTTAGTAAGTGTGAATTCTAGATTCGTGAGATTTCTTTTCGTGGCCCTATTTTCTCTAATGATAGAATATTTTTTGATCCTTCTATGACTAGATCAATCCATGAATGGCCAGTGCCAATGAGTCTGACCAAGGTACCCAGATATATTGGTTTATCAGATTATTATCGACATTTCATCCAGAATTTTTCCCGATTGGCTGGCCCATTAACAAATCTCACACAAAAGGGGTTAAAATTGATTTCAAAAAAGAGTGCTAAGAATGTTTCGAATAATATAAGAAAAGATCAGTCAATGCCTCTATCATGACTCTACCATCATAAAATGATGGGTTTTTTATTTATAGTGACGCCTCAAAAAAGGACTTTGTTGTGTCCTTATGCAGAATTATAGGGTTATTTCCTATGCATCATGAATACTAAAAATTAATGAGAAAAACTATCCTACACATGATATTGAGTTAGTAGCTATAATATATTCTTTGAATATATGTATACATTATCTCTATGGTGAAAAATGTGAGATATGTGCCGATAACAAGAGTTTGAATTATATTATCTCCCAGAAAGAACTCGACATGAGGCAAAAGATATGGCTTGAACTACTCAAGAATTATGAATGTAATATACACTACAAGATAGGGGAGGAAAATAGGGTGGCATATGCTTTGAGAAGAAAAGATCATGGTGTTTTGAACAAGATGATAGTTGAAAGGTATCATATTTTCATTGATCAAGTGAAAATGGATATGGGAATAACCATGGATGGTGAAACATCGATACATTTTCAAATGGTTACCAAACTATATTTACTTGAAATGATAAAAATTTATCAAGATGCTGACGAGGAGTTTCAAAAAAAGATTAAACCACTGAATGATGGTAGATTGAGTGAAATTTTATATGTAGATAGAATTTTCAAATTTGGGATGAGACATTGTGTTCTTGACATACCTAATATAAAAAGTGAATTTCTATATGATTATCATAGCTACAATTTCTCTATACACCCTGGTAGCACTAAGATGTATAGAGATTTGAAGGAATATTTTTGGAAGGACAACATCAAGAGAGAGATTGCTGATTTTGTGACAGGATTTATGGTTTTTCACCATGTGAATGTTGGAAGGAAAAAAACCGGTGGAGTCATGCAAACTTCTTCCAAAACCTGGGTGGAATTTTGTTAATATTACAATAGACTTTTTCATGGGACTGCAAATGACCCCTTGAAGGAACGATCCAATATGGATCATAGTTGATCATCTTACCAGGTCATCACATTTTCATTCTATAATAGAATATTTACCATTTGAACGCCTAGGAAGAATATATATTAATGATGTTGTGAGACCTCATGGAGTACACCTATCGATTGTTTCTGATCGTGATCCATGTTTTACATCACGATTCTGGAAAAGCCATCAACAAGCCCTAGATACTAAACTTCGTTTGAGCACTTCCTACCACCAAAAAAATGTTGGATATTCATAATAGACTATTCAATCCTTATAAGACATGTTGATAACTTTCTGACATGACTTTCAAGGTATGTGGGATCATTATTTACCTATGGTATAATTTTCCTATAACAATAGCTTCCATTCAAGAATTCATATTTAATCATATGAAGCTTTATATGGAAATATATGTTTCACACAAACATGTTGGGATGATGTTGGTGAAATAAAACTCATTGGCCCAAAACTCGTTGAGGAAATGATGGAAAAGTTAAAGGTTATCCAAACCCACATCAATGCAGCTCAAATTAGGCAGAAGAGATATGCGGATAACTGAAGGAAGGATTTGGAAATTCCAATAGGAGACAATATATTCTTGAAGGTATTTCGATGGAAGGGAGTTATATGTTTCAGTATGAAAGTTAAATTAAGTCCCATGTATATCAGACCTTATTAAATTCAAGAACGAATTGGGGTTCTAGCTTACCGTTTGGCAATGTCGCCATGTCTCTCCAAAGTTCTCGATTTCATCCATGTATCAATGTTTAGAAAATAAATTCCTGACCCAACGCATGTACTCACCTATGAGGAATTACAACTGGAACCTGATCATTCTTATTGCGAAAAGCCTGTCAAGGTTCTTTATACAAAAAACCAAGTGTTGAGAAACCGGACGACTCGTTTGGTAAAAGTTCTATGGAGAAACCATAAGATAATAGTGGCAACATGGGAACCCGGGGAACTTATTATGAAGAACCACCCGAATAATTTTGTCTGATAGTATTCTAGAAATTTATAGGAAAAAATTATTTGAAATATTGGTGAATGTAACACCCCATGCTTAGAAGGTACACTTATCTTTGAATAATACAATAGTGTCTATTGTACACATCATCGATTTCTAACACACCACAACCAATAAAACTAGTCATTATGAATATTAATACCCACTTTTTAAAATTTTATAAATTATATCATAATATTGAATTCATTTTTTGATTTAGAATATCGAAATTAGAATTGGGTGAATTTTTGGTACTTTTCTAAAAACATTCAAATTTTGATGAATAGTGAAAAACAATGAGTTATAATTTAAATTTGAATGTTTATTTAAATAATTATTTACATTATTTAAATTTATTTTAGGTCAAAATTGAAACATAATACCTATACAAGTTCAATTTAATTCATTGGAGTCAGTTTATATAAATTTTAGATATATATATATATTTTATTGAACTTTTTACCATATTTTACCAACCTCAATGGAGCTTTTGAAAATTTGCATAAAACAAAATTTCACAAATTCTGTGAATTGAATTTCAAAAATCCAAGAGACATGGTTGATATCAGTATGTAAAATGTTGTTCAATGAGATGATAATAATTTTTTGTGAATAGTTGATTTTTAGGTTTATTTACCATGGTTAAAAGTTAATATGGTAATTAATGGTAAAAATGATATTATTTTTACCATAACACATGTCCAAATTCTATTGGATAAGTGTATCTACACCAAAAAAAACCTTAGGAATAAAATATTATCATTTTGGACCACTTGGTTTTGAATAGGATATTTATTGTTATTTTATTTAAAGAAGAGTTAAAAGAGTTAATTTCATAGTTAAATAACTAAACCATTTTAAATATAGGGTTACACACAATATAAATTAGACTATAAATCATAATTAGAAAATAAAAATATTTTCTAAATAATGGTATTTTATTTATAATTTTTGGACAATAATAAATAAAATTTATTTATGACACAATGATGATGTAGTAATTAACGTATTAATGATGATTAAAATAAATGATATTATAAATACCCAAATAAATTTAAATTAGGAATTTTGATGAGTTACACGCATTTTATAGGTTAATATGGCATGTTTTTATTGATTTAATTAACTTTTATCTAAGTAATCATGGTGTTATGTTTTTCACAATATTCAATTACCAAATACTGTCAAAATTGACATAAAATAGTTTTTAAAATAAATATTATATTATTAATTGATATTCTATTCCAAAAAAACTGTGGATCGGCCAAAGAATGTAGATAAGGTAATATATATTAATAATGAACCCATTAGGGTTCACTTGGCTTTTTATAGTAATTTTAATTACCCATATAATATAAAAATATAGAGAGAGATGGTAAATGTAAAACAATTTAACTAAGAATTTACTAAATATGATAAGGTTAATATGGTGACCTAAACCTATATAATATTAGTTGGTTGAATTTATTTCGACCCATCCCCACCCTAGCCACTAATCAAGTCACTTTTGAGCCATTATAAACTAAATACCAATTTATTATAAAATAATATTTCACTATTTTCCTATGGTTCCCCCACCACTCTTATATAAAAGAACTCCACCTTCTCTCATTTTCACACCACCAAAGAATTTTGACTTGGGAAAACCCTTCCCAAATATCCTCCCAAATATCCTTTATTTATTATAGAGTCCTTAATTTAGTCAGAAAGCCAACCTAAGGAGCCCTTATGATCAAATCAAAAGGAGGAAGCTGATGAAGAGTTAAATATTTCATCACCACTTTCAAGTTCTTTTCTTCTTCCACTTCATTATTCTGTGTTGTTTACATTATAAAATAATAACTCTAGTATATTATATATAATTTTATTTAATTATTAAAATGGAACACAATATTCTTTATTCAATCCGTCCTAAAAATTATAAATTCACCATATGTGCGTATGCACGGCTAACCATCTCCACGTCGTGGTGAAGTTTGTTATTCAATCATTTCATCATTTGGATGGGAATAATAATGTGTATAACATATGTAAATAATAAATATAAAAATATAATTATTCTTTATATATATGATATACCATTGAATTATATAGTATTTTAATATCAAAATAATGATATTGTCGCTCGAGCGAATGTACGTATTACCGTCTGCACGAATGCGATGAGATTCATTCCCCATCGTATCCATTCTAGACTAATTTTCATATGGATATTAAAAATAATGTTTAAAGACTTAATATCATTTGGGATAACAATACGATTCATACCATCTTAAACAAACATTACTCACGTGACAAATAATATAAAGGAACATGAATCATTTAGCACAAAAAACAACGATAATACTAAAATATTATTAACAATGCATTATTAGAAGATAATACATGATATCATAATTATTTATATAGTTCATTTATAATTTAATAACAATGATTTCACCATTATATTGAAGTTTAACCTACCCTCAACCAAGAAATATTACAAGGTAAGGGTTATTTCTACAATCTCTTCATTATTCGAGGTTGTTTAAACATAATTATCTATTGGGACCTCTTTATCATCCACATCCTTGTTTCCTAAAAAAGGATTTAAAAACATTTTTACTATTTAATAGGAAATTTTTCAATGTAATTTATACACTTATTTGACCTTATATGTTTTTAAAGGAATCTTTCCGTCGTTTTCCAAACATGTTACTTTAATACCTTTTCGACAAAATTTAGTTAAAAATGATTTTTTAACGTATACGGAGGTTGCGGTTATTTTCCACTGTTATGAAAACATTGAAGCATCTATTACAATATTATAAGAATATTTTCAAAATAATTTTGTTCTTTTATAATAATGTGACATTAATGGATTTCAAAAAACATAAAGAGATATTTCTCTCAAATAGTTTTTATTTCATCCATGTCAACCTCCTTTGGTGGATTTTATACTTGTTTGAAGTTGATTCATTATGATACACATCTTCCATATTATATTTAAGGTTTTTTGATATGTTTGACTATCAATGTGTTAGTTTTATACCAGTCATGGTTTATTGTTAAATTATTGACATTTTGTATGCTAGTTTTAATAGGAATGATTATGTTATGTTTCATCCATTTCATATTACAAATGTATTATACTTAGTAAGTGACTGATGGATCCCACTATAGCTCCTCAATGCATTGGTAGGTCTCATGAGACAATTATACTTGGAGTTTTCTAAGTCCTTTCCCAATTTTATATATGGTTTTGTATGATGCCTAAATCATTTTTAGACATCTTGGACGAGGCATTGACAAAATGTAACATAATGTCCCACATTATACATTCTCTCATTATGAAAAAAATATTGATGGTTCATGTGGTCATTCTAATAGTAAAATACACATTATTATGTTTTCATATAGAATGTTTTACTCATCTCATACTCCAACCATAAAATGGTTCATGTTTATTATTTGTAAAGGCTTTTGTTTTCAATTATTCACAATGCCTAATATTTTAGTTGTCTTCCGCTGTATTGCTTACCCATAATGAGTGTTTGAGATCAACCCTTTCTATGTTTTATTTTTCCCAGCATGTGAAGAAGTATTTTATAGTCGAACATCAGGTTTATGATAAGGATATTACTGTGTTCAAAAGGGGACAAATTTTTGTTGATATTTTTATTTTATGATGTAATGTAAGACTTATGAATATATCTAGTGCTTCCAAGGGAACTAAATTGATCGGTCTTTTAGGATTTGATCCCTTCTGATCGTGAAAATTTCATGTAATAATGCACCAATTCTAGGTAACTATGCTTGGTGAATTAATGTTGGTATCAGAGGATGTTTTGTAAAACCCTTGTACGATAGATTTAGATAAACTCTGATTAGAGCACATTACCCTAAGATAGACTTTGAGGATTAGTATAGAAGAACTTCCTAGAATTATTGTATTGTAGTGATTTTGTGAGTTTTGAAAGCAATACATCCCTATCTAGATACGAGTTGTTATAAGCGGCTCTGGCACAGTTGTACCAAGGGGTAAAAATCGAAAACACTGCTTTGAGGTAGACTCAAATGAGAAATGGTGCACAACAACGGGCCTTGCTGCACTCTTGGTTATGACACTCCTGTGGGATATTCGTAGGATAATTTTCATTTTATTTAAAAACCATTATGAATGGATTATGAGTATATACTTCTTCAAAGAAACATTTTTATTAAAATGGAATATATCCATTAGCTATTCAATTTATGTTAAGTGTTTTACAAGTTTGTTATTTTTTATTGCGATTTATAAAAAAACTTATGTATGCCATTTTTTAGAAATGGTTCCTAGTGGAGGGAATGGAAACCCTATCAATGCACATAATCCATTTAGGGATTTCCATCCCACAAAAGATAATTATAGTGGAGCTGGTGATACGACAAGTACTAATCAGCTTATCACCATACTAGTACAACTCACTGAAGTTAGGAATAATAACATTACCCGTATAGAGCACCCAGATCCGAAGCATGGGGGGTCAATGTTAGATCTCTTCATGGGGAAACAACCACCAACATTTAATTGGAATTCAAATACATTGGTATATGAGAAATTGAAAAGTTCCATATAGAAAATATTTCATGCTTTGGGCAGTAGCAAAAGGGAAAATGTAGTCATAGCAGTTTATCACCTCCTGGGAGATGCAGATCAATGGTGGTCATTTATTCAAAACACAAATAAAGATAATGAATTTTTAAATATGGAATGGAGGGAGTTTAGAGATATTTTATTAGAAAAATTCTTTCCTCATGATTAGCGAGCGGATGTGGGAAGGCAATTTATGAGTCTGAGGCAAAAGGAGGATGACAATGTCACAATGTATGAGGCTATCATTACATGGATAGAAAGGCAGGCTCTGGAATATATATGAAACCCAATGAGTAATATTGATCATTTATTTTATGGGTTAAAACCATTTCTCCGTCGAGAATTAATCTATCAATCATTCTCGTCATATGAAGATATTGTCTCATGTGCTATCAAGATAGGAAAAGAATTTTATAAATCATACGAACATAAAGAAAATAAAGAGAAGAGGAGAACAACTGAAAACTATGGAAATGGAAATAAGGGGACAAATTCCAAAGTTGAATATACATCCTCTAGTAAATGTGGGAAGAAACACCCCAGTACATGCCTGAAAGGAATGTGGCTCTGTTACATGTTTGGAGAAAAAGGCGACCAAGCTCATGATGTAAAAGGGAAGAAAGAGGCTGTCAATGATGAATGATACAATTGAGTTAATGTGGGAGTTATTAAAATGAATGTCCAAAGTGCCAAGGAAACATCTCTCAGAAAAGGACAAGTGATCAAGGCCAAGAATATTCAATCACTACTATTGAGGTTGAAGCTCCAAAAGATGTGGTGGCAGAAAATTGAATGGGTTCATCAAGATTAGCCAGTTCCTTATTTGATTCTGGATCATCGCATTGTTTTATATCTTCCCAGTTTTCTATGAAAATTAGATATTCCCAATTTGACCTAACATGGGTGTTGTCAGTCATAACTCATAAGGGAAGTATCATTGCAAAAAAGTTATATGAATTAGTTTAAATTAAGTTATATAAACATTATTTATCAGATAATCTCATCATCATACCCATGATTGAATTTGATATAATCCTCGGTATGGATTGTCTTTCAGACCATGATGTGAAAATTTATTATAAGAAGAATGAGGTTACAATTTTTGATAATGATGAAGAGTACCTTATCATTAGAGAAGAAAAATTACCATTTGATTCTTATCTAGATCCACCACTAGTAGCTCAACTAAATTCAATTATTAGGGAGGAAAAGAATGAAATAATTGTGGGTGAGGAAGTAATGTTCATAATGAGGATGTACATATTGTGAAAAAATATGTTGATGTGTTTCTAAAAGATATACCTGGGTATCCTACAGAATGATAAATTGAGATTTTGATTGATTTAATTCATTGTTCAAGGCCAATATCGCATACCCCTTATACAATAGCCAATGTGGAATTAGTGGAACTGAAGAAACGACTAGAGTAATTGAGTAATAAGTGATTTATTCGCCCTTAGTCTTTCTCCATGGGCTACCCTTGTTCTTTTTGTTAAAAAGAAAGATGTATCATTGAAGTTGTGCATTGACTACCGGTAGATAAATTCTATAACAATAAATAACATGTATATCATACCTCACATTGATGATTTATTCAACCAACATCATGGAGCTCAATATTTTTCAAAGATTGACATCCGATCTCGATATCATCAATTCTCTGTGAAGAAAGAAGACATTCTGAAAACAACTTTTTGAACCAGGTACGGGCATTACAAGTATAAAGTAATGCCTTTTGGACTGGCTAATGCACCCTCTGTTTTCATGGATCTAATGAACATAGTTTTCAAGGATTATAAAAATGACATTATAGTGGTATTTATTGATGATATCATGGTATACTCCAAAAGCTAGGAAGATCACGAAAATCACTTTCTCACAATTCTAAAAACCCCAGATGAAATGAATTATATGGGATGTTTACAAAGTGTGAAATATGGCTTCAGA
This sequence comes from Viscum album, assembly GCA_963277665.1. Taxonomy (NCBI): domain Eukaryota; kingdom Viridiplantae; phylum Streptophyta; class Magnoliopsida; order Santalales; family Viscaceae; genus Viscum; species Viscum album. The sequence continues at coordinate 301,551,148 of OY728126.1, forward strand.
AGATTTATTTTCTTGGCCATATTGTCTCTAAAGATGGAATATTCATTGATCCTTATAAGACAAGATCAATCGAGGAATGTCCCGAATCAACGAGTATAACCAATGTGAGTAGTTTTATTGGTTTAGAAGGTTATTATCGCTGTTTCATCCATAATTTTTCCAGTTGGCTAGCCCATTAACAAAGCTCACACGAAAAGGAATTAAATTTGTTTGGACAAAAGGGAGTGAATAATGTTTTGATGAACTGAAGATAATATTAGTCAATGATCTTATCTTGACTCTAGCAGCACAGAATGATTAGTTTTTTATTTATAGTGATGCCTCAAAGAAAGGACTTGGTTGTGTCCAAATGCAGAAAGATAGGGTTATTGCCTATGCGTCACGATAGCTAAATATTCATGAGAAAAACTACCATTCTCATAATCTTGAGTTAGTAGTTGTAATATTTTCATTGAAGATATAGAGACATTATCTCTATGCAGAAAATTTTGAGATATATATGGATTACAAGAGTTTTATGTATATTTTCTCACAGAAAGATCTCAACACGAGGAAAATGCGATGGCTTGAACTACTCAAGGATTATGATTTCACTATACACTACCACCCGGGGAAGGAAAATAAGGTTGATGAAGCTTTGATCATAAAAGATACTTGTGTTTTGAACAAGATGTGAGTGGAAATGGATCCAATTTTCATTGATCTTGTGAAAATGGATATGGGAATAACCATTGAAGGTGAACCATCGATACTTTTTCAAATGGTTTCCAAACCATCATTACTATATAGGATCAAAATTTCTCAAGATGATGATTAGGAGTTTCAAAGGACGATTAAAACTGTGAATGATGGGAGATTAAGTTACATCATATATGAAGATGAAATTTGGAAATTTGGGAAGACATTGTGTTCCTGATGAACCAGATCTAGAAAGGAAATTGTTAGATTATTCTTATAGCTCCAATTTCTCTATACACCCTAGTAGAACTATGATTATATATATTGTATGGAACATTTTTTTGGATAATATGAAGAGGGGGATTCCTGATTTTGTACCAATATGTAAGGTTTGTTAACAAGTGAAATCTGGATGGAGAGAACCTGGAGGAGTCAATCATCTTCTTCCCATACCTAAGTGGAAATGGGATAATATTTCGAATGACATTGTCATGGGACTACCAAATAATCCTGGAAGAAACGATGCAATATGTGTCATTGTTGATCGTCTTACCAAGTCATCACATTTTCTTGCAATTAGTGAATATTTACCTCTTGACTGTCTAGGAAGTCAATATATTAATGACATTGTGAGACTTAATGGAGTACCCCTATTGACTATTTCTGATCGTGATCCACATTTTACTTCTTGATTTTGCAAAACTCTTCAGAAATCCCTGGATACTGAACTTCATTTTAGCACTGCCTACCACCCTGAAACTGATGAACATTCAGAATGGACTGTTAAAACAATAGAAGACATGTTGAGATAGTGTTCACTTGAATTTCAAGAAATGTGGGATCAATATTTACCTCTGGTAGAATTTTCCTATAACAAGAACTTCCATTCAATTATTCATATGGCATTATATGAAGTGTTATATTTAAAAACATGTCACAAACCAACCTGTTGGGATGATGTTGGTGAATGAAAACTTGTAGGCCCAAAACATGTTGAGGAAACGATGGAAAAGGTGAAGGTTATCCAAACCCACATAAACGTAGCTCAAAGTAGGCATAAGTATTATTAGGATAACCGAAAGAAGGATTTCTAATTTCAGGTAGGAGATCATGTTTTCTTGAAAGTAACTCTATGGAAGGGAGTTATACGTCTCAGTAAGAAGGGTAAATTGAGTCCCAGATACACCAGACCTTTCGAAACTCTAGAACAAATTGGGCTTTTTTCATTGGTTTCACCCAAATTTACCCTACTAGTTAAAGAAATCAATTTAGTACATGTAGGGGTCGAATCCATAGGGAACGAAGAAGTAACCTTGAGTCACTATGATTTGATGGAGAATGGGATGTGACGTGGATAACATGGTTTTGAATTGACTGGAAAACTAATTATTTAATTTAACGAACAATTAAAAAAGAAAAATTTACTTGATCTAAATCAATTAATTAATATTTGTCAATCCTAAGTTGTTTCTTTTGGTGGATTGGATGCATTTGTTTCTTAGAAGGTTTGAGATCACTAATTTAATATGAATCCATAAAATGAGATAATTCCACAACCTCATTTACCAAGGTAGTTCTTACAAAATTACAAGTCTAATCAGCAATAAACATGTAGGATAAATTTCAAGATCACTCCAAGGAATTGGATCTTACAATAACATGGAATGTGTAGTCATTACAAATGGAAATGGCGAAGAAGAACATAACTCATCGAATGGAAATCATAAAATAACAAGTAGATTTAAAAATTAAAATAACATTCAATCCATCTCATGAAATGCTCTAGGACCAAACCATTAATTTGTTTCCGTCCATAGATGTTATTATATTAATGGAACGGAGAATTTGACTTAATGAAGCGGTATTGAAGAAGAAAAACATTAATAAAAATGAACACTCCACTGTTTGTGTGAGAAATTTACAAGTGTTGGTGTGAATAAATTCACACCTTGATTCAACGGTATCAACGTGTGAAGAAAGGGAAAATAAAAAGTGTAGAAGAAGAAAAATAACTTTTAATAAAAAATAAAAGTGAAAAAAATATACATTAGACAAATTGATGATGCTATTATAAAATAAAATCTGGAAATTACTTTTGAAATAAATACAATAGATGAAAGAAAAATATAAATTAAATGAAAAATATTAAATGATAATTCTCTTCACCACCATCTCTATATATATGAATATTTTTATATTTAATTACACCCCCAAAAATAAATTCTATCCCCATTAATTGGGAGAGGCAAAAGGGAATGAAAAAATAAAGGAAAAATTGACATTTCAAATTTGTCCATAAATTTCATCCAGATTTGTCCGCCATTTTGACATGTGAATTCAGAATTGAAGAATGAAAAATCTAGAGGGGTTGTAGTAGAGAATTATTCTCTTCCTTCTGTCCTCTATGATCTTTAAAAATTTTCCGAAAATTTGGCACAACTATTTGGATGTTATGGTCGAAATGGTGTAATATATTTATGTGCATTCAGATTGGGACCACTATTTAAATCCCGACTTCATATCCATTTATCATCATGAACACTTCAGAATTATCTCCGAATACAGCTAAATAAAATTATCCCCGTATTTTTATCTTTTTTAGTAAAAATTTTAGATTCATTGGGCTTGGATTGTGGGCCCCAATTTTTTTGATGGGCCTAACACCCATTATGACTTCTCATGAAAAGTTGTGCATTCATCCCGAAAAATAACCATCATCTATTGGGATTAATCAATATATCATAAAAGAAAAAATATTCCAAATATATTGATCAATCATATCCCAAAATATCAAATTAAAAAAAAGAATATATTTTTGTCCACATATAGAAGAATGATTGGGCCCAAATTTTCATTTTAAACATGAATTTCATTTATGATGAGAAATGTAGTTCAATTTATATAATGCACTAAAAATGATGTTTATGGACTTTGTAAGACATTGAAATTAAGATAATAACAATGAATATTATCCAATTTTAGTAAATAATCTCACCCACCAATTTGGTTTTTCTAGTCGCAAGAAAAATATATTACAAGTGTGAAATTAAAATTTTCTTTTTCCAAAAACTTTTCATACACATTTTTCACCCAAAGACCTCATACAAAAATAAATTAAGAAACCAATCAATATCATTTAAAAAAACCTAGGTCCATAAACATGTACCAAGCCCAAAACAATTCCTTGGATTAAATTTATCAAAACATTTCATCCAATTTAATTAAGCATGATAATGGGTTGTGCATCACAAAAGACATGGGGCCCATTTTATTGTTTAAGGGGAAAAAATGGAAGCACAAGGTGGGAATCACATTAAACCTTAAAATGCGTATCTGATTTTTTTTATTTATTTGTTTGTTTTTTAACCACGATAGATATGAAAAGACTAACTCTGGGCATGACAACAATGGAGTCACAATCCCCATGTGTAGGATGGCACACATATGGTCAATTCCATGCTCGAAAATAGAGACATACATCCTAACTCTAGGAATGACAATAATTGAGACATGATCCCCAAGTGTCGGACAAAACACATTTGGACAAAACATGTCTCTATGTAGTCATTATTTGTTTTCAATTTTTTTTGTTTTGATACTTAAATTAAACAAAAAGTGACCCCACAACCCAATGCTATAATGAAAGGGACCCAAGAACTCAAATTTACACCTAATATCTACTAAACGTGCATTGTGGCATTTTTATTAAGAGAATGAAAATGTAAATTTTTAAAAATCACATCGGACAACTACACTTTCAAAAAAATCTCCTCATGAACATAAACATTAACTAGAATCAGAATCAAGTCATGCATAATTATGTGATATCAAATTTCATAGTTTCCAATGTGTGTTATCATGTCCATGGTTACTAAATGTTTTTATTCCATGCATGTTCTTATTCACATAAAATTCTTTGTTTATTTCATCTCCCCCCAAAATAGAATAACAAATTCCCCGGTGATTAAAGGAAAAAATAGAAGGGGGTATGAGAGGGGTTTTAGAAGAAGGAATTGAAAATGATAATAATGGAATGTCATCACCTGGTGGATGATGATGAGAGTGTGTGCCATAATCTCCCTTCAATCTAGGGTTTGAGTCCTAGCAGGTTGGACTGTTGTGAAAGGATTTTCCCCATAACATATGATGTGTCATATTAAATTTTTTATTATATATACATATTGTATTTTTTTTACCTACAAAAAAGATAAAAATAAAATAAGACAAAATATACTAATGATACATTGTCTTCTTTTTAAATTTCTGGGTAAGGTATTAATCATAGATCATGCCATGTGACACAGATGAATATGGAGCTCCCCTTTCATACCTATCCATACTCATAAAAGAAGAACATTTCAACTTTATATGGTAATTTATTAAATGAAAAATATAAAGATGCCTCACAATGATTGAAAACATGAAAACCATGGGTTTATTCCCATTCAACTCTTTTTTTAACGTTGTTAGCTCTACCTGGACCCTCAAAATTATCCAATTCCATATTTCATCATTTGTAGGACCCCATTTCTATCCCCCTCAACAAGATTTAGATTAATTATTCATTTATAATTTTTTCCTTGTGAAATCCCATGCTTAATAATGAGTGTGAAATTCCAAGGAATTTTAGTGATAGTTGATTGAGTTTCATCTAGAGTATATCCTAATATTTCAAGGTTAATTCCTAATTTGTGAGATTCTTGATAAAAAATGATGATAATTTAATGGTCATTGTTAACATAAATTGGGGGATTCTTGAGTGGGGAAGGAAGGATTATAACGTTTTGTTCATTTTGATTGAATTTTTCCAAAGTAGAATGGAAATTTGAATCCAAATTGGATTCTTCTAAAAAAAAATTTGACAGAATTGGTTTCTTTTGAAAATACGATTCATCCCCAAAATTGTCTAGTTGAGTGTCTGGAATTTGTAAGGAATTCTTTTTTTGATATCTTCTCATTGTTAAATTATTGGTACATCTAAAAATTTATCAATGAAGGTATATTTAGTAAACTTAATCCATGATGTAAAATTTTCCTCTTTTGAGTCCAAAAAAATCATTTTCCTCTTAATTTAAAGACCCTTCAGGATTTCGTTGATATTCTTCATTTATACCATATCTAAATGTTAGTTATTTATTAAATTCATGAGTGTTTTTTATAAAATATTCTTCCATTAGTGATGAGGAAAGGATATCCTGAGTTGGAATGGGTTCCTCATAAGTCTCAATTCATTGTATTTTTAATCTCATTAATGAAACTTCGGAATTCATTTTAACCATTTTTTCAAGAAAATGTTCAAGAAATTTTTCAGGATTAGGATTTATAGTTGTTTGGACCTAATGAAATTTGTTATGTTTGATCTCTTCAACCATCCTTGATAGTGATAGAAATTAATCCTTTAAACAATAAGAATCTCATTGATTGTACATCTCATCTTCACTGGTGTATTCAATCAAGGTTTATTCAATGAAATTTCCTATGTGAGGTGATTCCAAATATTGATTTTCCAGTTGAATATTACCCTGGTATATCAATGGGTATTATTGAAGATAATCCATTATATTTGATTGAAAATTGGTTTTGGGATTATTATGACACACCGAAAATGAAAGGGGAAAAGAGAAGTGAAATTTTGGTGAGAATAGAGAATTTGGTTTGAGAAAAGAAGATGAGTTTATAAGGTACTTACATGGGTCCCCAGAAACTGCACCAAAATTTGGTTGCACCCAAATTTACCCTACAGGTAAAATCGGTCGATGTAGTACATGTATGGGTCGAATCCACAGGGAGCAATGAAGTAACCTTGACACACTATGATTTTTTGGATGATGGGTTGTCATGTAGCCATCATGGGTTTGAATTGATAGGATAATTAATTGTTTAATTTATATAATAATTAAAAAGGAAAAATTTACTTGATCTAAAACAAATAATAAATATGGGTTGATCATAGGTTGTTTCTTTTGGTGGATTGGATGAATTTGTTTTTTAGAAGGTTTGAGATCACTTATTCAAGAAGAAACTAAAAAACAAGATAATTCCATATCCTCATTCTCCAATTTTGTTCTTAAAAACATACAAGGCTAATAACCAATGCACTTATTAGATCAATTTCATGATCACTCTAAGAAATTGTATCATCCTAGAACTTGGAATGTGTCGTTGTGAAACATGGAGAAGATGATGAAGAACATAACTCATCAAATTGAAATCTTAAAATAAAAAACAGATTTAAAAAATAAAATAACATCCAATCCAATTCATAATACTATATAAGACAAAACCATAAATTTTTAATCCTCCATCGATGTTATTTTTTCAATGGAAGTGAGAATTCGACTTAATGAATTGGTATTGAAGAAGAAAAACATTAATAAAAATCAACACACCACTGTTGTGTGAGAAATTTTGAAGTGGTGGTGTGAATAAATTAATTCCTTGATTCCATGGTAACAAATTTAGAAGAAAAAGAAAATAAAAAGTGAAGAATAAGAAGGATAACTTTTATTAAAATAAAAAATGGGATATAAAAACCTACATTACACAAATTTACGATGCTATTACAAAACGAAAGCGGAAATTTACAATTGAAAGAAATACAATGGATGAAAAAAAATATCAATTGAAATAAAAATATTTTATGATAATTCCCTTCATAACTAGATCAATATATAGTAATATATCGAGCCTTAAATGCACAACCAACAATAAATTCAATCCCCATTAATTGGGAGAGTCAAAATAGCATGAGAAAATTGAGGGAATTTCGACGTTTCAAAGTTTTCCAAAAATTTCATCCAGATTCGTCCCCCATTTTTACATGTGAATTCATAATTTAAGAAAGCAAAATCTGGAGGGGTGGTAGAAGACACATATGAACTTCCATACGTTCTCTATGAGCTGTAAAAATTTCAGGACATTTGTCTAAGCCGTTTGGATGATATTGTTGAAATGGTGAGATGACTTTATGTGCATTCAGATTGTGCCCACTATTTAAATCTCAAATTAAGATCCCATTATCATAATTAAAGCATCATAATTATATCACAAAATAGTTGAATAAAATGATACCCATGTTTTTAAATTTCTTCAATAAAAATTTAAGCTTCATTGGGCTTGGATTGTGGGACCCACTTTTGATTGATTGTCCATATACCAATCATGCTTTCTCTAGAATAGTTATGCATTCATCACAAAAAATCTCTATCATCCATTGGGATTAATGCATATTTCATAAAAGGATATTTTTCCAAATTAAGTGAAAAATCATATCCCGAAATATCAAATTCAAAAAGTGAGTATAACGTTGTCCACAGATAGATGAATAATTGGTCCCAAATTTTCATTTTAAACATGAATTGAATTTAAGATGAAAAATTTAGTTCAATTTCTATAATGCACTAAAAAAGTTGTTAATGGACATTGTAACACCATAATATTAAGAAATTAAAAATTAATATTATCCAATTTTTGTGGATAATCATTCTTACCATTTAGAATTTTTGTCATGTCTCTTCAATGTTCACGATGTGTTCCACGTAACACTATTGAGAAAATACATCCCTCACCTAACGCTTGTACTCATCTATGAAGAATTATAATTGGATCCTTATTTTTTTTGTTGAGAAGCGACTATAAATATTCCTGATACAAGAGAACAAGTGTTGAGAAACCAGACAACGCGTTTGTTAAAAGTTCTATGGAAAAACCATTAGATGGAAGAGGCAATGTGGGTACCCAAGTAACTTATGATAAAGAACCACCCAAATCATTTTGTGTGATAGTATTATAGAAAATTTTAGAGGAGAAATTATTTAAACGAGGGGAGAATGTAACACCCCACGCATCCACGGTGCACTTCTCTTTGAATAATACAATAGCGTGTATTGTATGCAACTTCGAGTTCAAACACACTACAACATATCAAACAAGAAGTTATGAAGAGTAATGCAAACTTTTTGAAATTTTATAAATTTTATAATTCAAAATGGACATCATTTTTGGATTCGGAATATCAAAATTATATTTGGTTTAATTTTTGGTGTTTTTTAAAAATGTTCAATTTTGTATGAATAGTGAAAAACACTAAGTTATAGTTTAAAATAAAATTTTTATTTAAATTTTTATTTATTTTATTTAAATTTATTTTAGGTAAAAATAGATACATAATAACTATATATGGTAAATGTAATTCATTTGATTCAGTTTATAATAATTTTAGATATATAAAAATTTTATTGAACTTTTTACCGTCTTTTACCCACCTCCTTGGAGCATTTGAAAATTCAAATAAAAAATAATTTTACCTCTTTTTTGAATTGAATTTAAAAAAAATATTAGAGACATGGTTGATATCAGTAAGTAAAATGTTGTTCAATTAGATAAAAAAATTTGATGGTGAATAGTAACTATTTACTTTTATTTACCATGGTTAAATGTAAGTAGGGTAATTAAGGTAAAATGATATTATTATTACATAGCACACGTCATAATTGTTTTGGATAAATGAATCCAGACCAAAATCAACCTTTTGAATGAAATATTGTCATTTACATCCACCTGGTTTAGAATACGAATGGAGTCCATGAGTGCTCATTTAATTTCCATGGGAATCCAAAGCTAGCTCGAGTGTGACTAATCATATTAAAATTTCATGATATGTATATAATGTTATCCTTTTAATCAATTGAATAATTTTTCAGGGCCATATAATAATCATGCAATTTAATATGTTAAGGGTTCCCTCCATAAATTTCATTAGTGTAAAGAGGCATTATGATATTAAACCATTTATTATATTATTTATATTTAATTTACTTGAATCGGTCCTTTATAATTCATTAACATGAAAAATGTAGGATATCCATGTGAAACCATTTTTAATTCATTTTTAAAAATATAATCCAAGTTAAATATATAATACACATTCCAAATAATCATTTAAACATTCATTGGTTAATTAGAACACTTTACTTAAAAGGGTCGTGTGACAGTAACCTGTTCATTATCTAGTAAGATACAAATTAAATATTTATTTTATTAAAATATGGGTCACCCTACTGGGGTCAATCCATTTCACACCTGAACTATGGTGCAGGAAAACATGTCAGACCAATAAAGGAATAATGATGGAAACACCCTACATGGTATAGATACGGTTGATGATATTACTTCGAATAACATGACTACCATTTAATAAACAATCACTATCAGATATGGACGATTAATATAAACATGGAATACAAAATTCACAGAGGGAAACAAATGAAATCAATATGAACACAACAATTAAAAATTACGAGACAAAAAACAAGAGGGACGCATTATAGAACACCTACCTCATATAATACAATTGTACCCATCTATTTCCATCCTCTAGAATTTCTTTGATTGAAAGTGTTATAAAAATTGGACTAATGCCATAAAAATAAGGAATATAAGCCTTCACCTTGATATCTCCATCAAGAAAAATAGAATCTAAGAACAGAGATAAATAAATTAGGATCTTGAACATGAGCACAATAATTTTTTGAAAAGAATATAAATTTAATAGATGGAACCCAATGAAATTGACATGTTCACACCACCAATATTTTATAAAATGAATAATGTTAAGGGATGATTTAGAGACCACATACCTCATACCTGTAATATAATATTAAAACATTATCAGCATCCAAGATTTTCATTATTGGAAGATATTTGACAAAAGGGACAACACCTTGAAAATAGTAATATAATCCATCACCTCGAAAACATCATTGATAGAAATAAAAATTAAGAAAGAGTAAAAAAGAGATCAAGATCTTACTCAGAGGAATCAAACAAGATGAACAATGATTTAATTGGACACCGGACTGACGAACAAAACAAAATCTTATGGATGAGCGAATGAGGTATTTAATATGTGTGAGGGGATCTTTTATTTTCCTCTATAGAAGAAATGAGAGGTGGTTTCAAATTAAAATATATTTATGGAAAAAATGGTTATTTTACCCATAATAACCTGGTCTCATGGTTTTTCCACATGGTTGACCAAACCATGTTCCTTATGTTGTGGTATGGGGTCTCCCACATGGTTAGTCTACACATTTAGGTAAACTGTGCACCATCCATGTTAACCTCTGTGAATAAAAATTCACAATAATGTGGGCATAGACGCATGGTTAGGTTATATGTTCCGAACAAGCTATGGGTACCCCTCAAACCATTTTTAACTTCATCAGATGTAAATATTAGGTCTATAATAACGAATAAGAAAATTTAAGGTTATGTGTTCCAAACAATCCATTGATACACCTCAAACCATTTTTAACATCATCAGATGTAAATATTAGGTCTATAATAATGAATAAAAAAATTTAAAAAGACCCACAAATGAGATAAAAAACAATTTATTACATTAAATTTGTAAATTTTTTTATAAAATGTCTTCCATAAATTAATATACTATATTTTAGTAATATTATATACCTTTACACTACATTATATTTTGATTAATTTTTATATATTATTTTCTCTATGATTTATTTCAATTTTAAAAAATATGTTATAGTATGCCCATGTTGTACATTTACTTTTCCCCTAGTTGATAACATCTATTGTATGGGTAGTTTCTCTATAGGTTTCTAGAACATGGATTGATCATGGTTTAAGTGATCCTATATATTATGGTATAATTTGGTATTAATGATCTTTTTTTATTTTGAATTTTTGATACACATTAGATAGTAGATAAGGTTTTTTCATAATCTCATATATATCATATTCTTGACAATAAAAAACCCTAGTATCATTAATTTCATAGTTTCCATGGATTCAAATGTTTGTTTTTTCAATTGTAATTAGATTGATTATTACGAAATATGAAGTAATTGTTTATTGCATTATGATTTCAGGTTTTATAGTCATATTAGAGGGTAAGGGTTCTTATATTCGTGAATAATTATTTGATTGAAGGTTACACATGATTCTCATGTTCATGTATGTTTTTGAACAACTAAATCTTGATATGGTGTTTAGTTATTTAAATTATTAGCATCAAATTATAAAATGTTTTCCTATATAAATTGTTTTTGGAATTATACTTTTTCGGAATTTTGTTTTCATTAGGTTAATACTATATAATAATTGATAATATCAAACTTGTTTATATCTGATTTATAACTATAGGAATTGGTAGCCATGTCTATAGAGAGTGGCATCGTTATTTTGGACTCCAAGTGTTCTAGGATGTGTATATAACATAGAAATTCACTATACTAATTTCATCATATTCTAGTTATTATATTTAGAACTATGATAATTATGATTCTGAGTTTTGTGGTAGGAATTTTTGCTATATTCTAGCATTATTGGCATCTTCAATGATCCATGAGGTTAGGGTATAGAAATCCTCATTAGTTATTGAAACTGAACCCATTAATTCACAAATATGTTCTGTTGAAAAGAATATATTTGAGATGTTTCTTGATGGGATACAATAAATATGAAGTGGAGTTATCATATATCAACCATATATGTTAGATTCTACTAGATACTTTTAGTTACAATACACACCTCTATTTTTTGGATTAGATGAACCTCTAGTTGGATGTTTTTGGGATGATTATATGTTAAATGTCCCAAAAAATATCAAGATTACACCTTATATGATGGTTAATATAGATGTGAAAATGATATGAGTAATAATGAACTACAAGTAAGATATGTTTTTTTAAAAAATAAACCTATATGGTTATCATATAAGTAAATTCAAAATATTTACTTCAGATGTTCTTCACAATGAGCTATGTGATTTTATGGATTTGGATTTTATTTGTATAGTTAAAAAAGAGTATCCCAGTGTTGGAAAATGCGGACCATCTTACTATTTATATTAATTTTTATTCACACTATATATTGACCATACATTTTAGGTTTCATGTTTTGAAGATAGGATAAGACATTTAATCCAGCCATAGTTGAACATCATTTGACTCATCTTTGAATTATGAATTTAATAAAAAAGAACTAGCTACATAAAGGAACATAGTTATGGATATACTGGCTACTTAGTTATATTTATATCCTTGTTCAGGGAGTGGATTAACAATTAACTAGAAGTGGGGTTTAGAAGAATCTCACTAGAGTGGAAATAATAAATCTAATCAGAGCTATATATTATCTTCATCCATGCATGGGAAGACTCTACCAAGTTGTTATTAATGTGAAAATATGATTGATAAGTGACCAAAATGCCATCAACCATAAGTTTAGTATCTTTCATGTAGAATGATGCGACATCTACACTTAATTTTTTAGAGAGGTTCTTATCCAAATATAGATCATGGTGATATCTAGACTCAGGTTTCAGTTACTATATTTGGTTATTTAATATATTTTAGTTGTTAATGTTCCACTTAATAGTTAAGTTGTATAATATTTCTTGGTTCTCAAAGTTAGTAGTGGAAGTCGATTAGTGCTTCTTATGGACTGGACTGAAAGTTATTTTTTATAAAGAAGACAGGAAACTCAAAGCGTAAAAATCACGATTAGTGATTCTAATGGTAGTTAAGGATATGTAGTATAGGGAAAAAGACACATGACAGGATATCATCATGTTATTTTTCCAATTCCTTTTGATCATAGAGAGGGTACATTGATGGTTCGATGCCTGATCGTAGTATTATATTCCACAAAACCTTCTATATTTGATTATTTTTTATCAAATTATTTTATATATTCTTTTATTTATAATTTAATGAGTTTTAATATCACATTCCTGAATTATGTGAATTCTATTTATAAACAACTAAATGTAAACTCCTAGGTAATTATTAGATGTTATTAGTGTTCCATTGTGATTAGTCTATATAGTCCTCTCTAAAATATCATATTATCAAATAATTCATAGTTTCAATGTGATACTATGTTTGGATCGGTTGAAATAGTATTGAATTTAAAATGACATATATCATTGGTTGGTATCCTTCGTGGATGGTTAAATACATAATAATATGCATATTAGAGAGTGGGACAAACAAGATGACCATTTTGGAATTGATCATTTATAGATTGTTATTATCTAAGCCTAGATTGATAGTGTTTTTCTTGATGATAAAGAAATTTTTCGATTCGAAAATCCTAAATCATTCACCATTATTAGGATATATTTCATGAGAAATTATAAATGTTTTCAATATACAGACAAATTGAGTATATGATTGAGATTTTGTCATGTATTGTGCTTATATCCATTCCTCCTTGTAAGATGGATCCATAAGTGCTTAAAGAAAATTTTTCTTGGCTAGATGGTCTTATGGTGAAGTTTATTATTCAAATGATCATGTCCCATATGGGTGATCATGTGTAGTTCTCCAAGAATGTGGATGGTCTGTTACTATTATGTCTCGATTACAAGAGATTGAACCAAGTTATTTTCATGATCGGGTATCCTCATACTCATATCAATGAGTTATATGAATAGTTTTGGTGAGAAACGTGTTTCTTCAATATCGACATGAGGTTAGGTAATCATCAATTTTTTTTGGAGGTCTTATGATTTTATTTACACTCCTTTCAAGAATAGATGTATCCCGTATAAGTATCATATGATTCTAGTCACATTTATAAATTAATTAGAGGTGTTTGTGGCCATGAAGAAATAGTTTTTCCATCCATATGTGAATTATTACTTTGTAATACTTCTCAATGATATTTTATTATACTAATAGTCATGTGATGAACATTCTCAATATTTTGAGATAGTATTGATTATACTTATATAGAATTGTATTGATTCAAATATCTCAATTTTTTCATTGTGGATTTGAGGGGTATGCTTCATGAGGAATGTGATATCAGTGGATAATATATTATTTAATAGTAATAACGTTCAGTTCATTGATTCTTTGTTGTGTCTTAAGAATATTATTAATAAATATAGCATTCTAAGATTAACAAGATACTATATGAGATCAATGCACGAATTCTCTTGATTTCAATTGAAATAGAGAACTATAACCCTGAAAATAGGAATTTGTATTGGTCTAATTATTGTTATATATTCATTTAAGAGATAAATGGTTTATTGTTGTCTATGTTAGTTTTTAGATTACCAGAGTTGAATAAGATTTATGGCCCATATTGTGATGAATCATAGAATGACCTAGGATTATTATTAATGTATTATATGAAAATAGTGGCATATATTTTTTGGATGTTGAATTCATATGACTGGAATTATTTTACTTGTAATTTATATTTGAATAAAATATTTTATGAACAATGATGTTGGTGTGACTACCTTCTTAGTGATAGTCTTATGGTTTATATTGGATATAAAATCAAAATGTATATATTTTTATAATAGGATATTAACCTTTAGTAATGAATGTTGGTTAGTTACATTCTATCCATAAACATAAAGATTGAATATACCATTGGGATTTGTAATATCATGGATATTTCACTAAGTAAGATGACATAAATATAGGTGTTGTTGAAGTCTCACAATGAGTGGATGTTGATAAAATTATTTTATGATTTTCCCAAAACAATTTCGCAGTATGTGGTTTGATTGAGTTTAATTTCCATGGATGTTTATTTTTCACAAATTGAGAGGGTTAAAAATATTTTTTTCTCACCCCAGGTTTATGGGTTTAGAGGGAAAATTTAAATTCTATGGAGCTACAACTTGATTAGTCCATGTTGGAAATATTGTAATATGCATTGGGGTTTTGTTCTAGTTACCTCGACAATGTATGTGGATTAGATGTAGTATTTACACACCTCATGATAGGTTATCCAGATAGGTATTTCTGTGATGTCCCACAATATTCATAGAAAGGGTAAATGAACTTCGTTTAAGCGGTATACTATATGGTTTATTTAATGATTCCACAATAATCAATTGGTGATGTCTATACATCACAGACCCAAAACTTCTCGTCATTAATTTCAAATTTTTAAGATGAAATTTTTTGATGTGAAAATTATTTTTATGTGTTTTCTATGATCACCTCAAGGTCGTGAAGTGCAATGGGCTATTTTGGACTTATTTACCTTGGTTGTATACTTCATATCAGTCAAAGAAAGAAATTATATTGTTGAACTAGGTATATTATATTGTTAATAGACAGTACATATTCACTTTATATATATTATTATCATTTTGGATCATTATTCAAAATTCACGTCTCTTTTCTGGGTAGTGTTTTTAAAATATGATTGATAATCATGTTTATTGGATCATAGCATTCCATCATAGGACTAATGTACAATCTATGTATGATATCTATGTTTTAAGGGAATGATTCTAGTGTCTGACATGGCTTTTTTGGATTGATGGTTGGTCAACTCACCTTAGACTAGTTCCCTAATAAAAACAGATATTAGATATAATGTCCCAAACCTAGTTACCGAGATTTGATAAATTATTAGATAACATTGGCCTGAACACAAGAGATCATGTCTCTAATGACCAATTAGTTTAATATCCTTGGATGTACTAGATACGTACCTCAGTTTTACATTACATCATGAAATGGAAAATCAAAAACATTGTGTCCCCATTGAACACACTCATATCCTATAGCCTATCCCTACCGGTTAATCATGATATACTCCTTCACATCCTGGGAAAAATAAAACAGAGAAAGGGGTGAGCTCTGGGGCTCGGTAAGGATAAAAATATAAGGGAAACTATAATAAATAAGAATAAACATTTAAGTCAATGTATAAGACTAAAAAACATTCCTTTTAAAAATAATCTTAAGAATAAAAATGCAAATATTATACAAATAATTCCATTTACTTATTAACATGGTTATTCTAATAGTTGAATAATCACATGCAATATCAAAAGCCATTTTTATAATGATGGAATCCATAATTATAGACCTCATAACAACATAGTCAAGGACCCATTCCTATGATACAAATAATATTTTTTCAAGGCCTTGTTCAAAGAAACTAGTTTGTCACATGAGACTTATTGATACATCAAGGAGTTGTAGTGGGCTCCACCCATCACTTACTAAGTCCAATGCATTCCACATATGAAAATGTTGAAACCTAGTTAAATGATATCATCTGGGATGGGTCACATGGTATCAACTAACAATAAAAACATGTGATTTTTTCTCTCGACCAAGGTTATGTGTTCCGAACAAGCCATGGATACCCCGCAAACCATTTTAACATCATCAGATGTAAATATTAGGTCTATAATAACGAATAAAAAATTTAAAAAGCGCTAAAAATGAGATAAAAAACTATTTATAACATTATATTTGTTAATTTTGTTATAAAATGTGTTGTATAAATTAATATACTATATTTTAGTAATATTGTATACTTTTACACTACATTATATTTTGATTAATTTTTATATACTATTTTCTCTAAGATTTTTTTCAATTTTTAAAAATATGTTATAGTATGCCCATGTTGTACATTTACCTTTTCCCCTAGTTAATATCCTCTATTGTATGGGTATTGTCACTATAGGTTTCTATAAAATGGATTGATCATGGTTTAAGTGATCCTAGATATTACTGTATACTGTGGTATTAAAGATCTATTTTTATTTTAAATTTTTGTTACACATTAGATAGTAGATAAGGATTTTTAATAATCTCATATATACCATATTCTTGACAATAAATATCCCAAGTATCAATAATTTCTTAGTTTCTAGGGATTCAAATGTTTTTTTTTCAATTGTAATTAGATTTATTATTACTAAATATGATGTAAATGGTTATTTCGTTATGATTTCAGGTTTTATAGTCATATTAGAGGGCAAGGGTTCTTATATTCATGCATAATTATTTGATTGAAGGTTACACAAGATTCTCATGTTCATGTATGTGTTTGAACAACTTAATTTCGATATGGTGTTCAGTTATATAAATTTTTATCATCAAATTATACAATGTTTTCCTATATAAATTGTTTTTGGAATTATACATTGTCATAATTTTATTTTCATTAGGTTAACACTATATAATAATTGATAATATGAAGCTTGTTTATATGTGATTTATAACTATATTAATGGGTAGCCATGTCTATAGAGAGTGGCATAGTTATTTTGGACTCCAAGTGTTCTAGGATGTGTATATAACATAGAAATACACTATACTAATTTCATTATATTCTAGTTATTATATTTAGAACTACGATAATTATGATTCTGAGTTTTGTGTTCGGAATTTTTGCTATATTCTAGCATTATTGGTATCTTAAATGATCCATGAGGGTAGGGTATAGATATCCAGATCAGTTATTGAGCTTGAACCCCTTAATTCACAATTATGTTCTGTTGAATAGAAAAAATTTGAGATGTTTCTTGATGGAATACAATATATAGGATGTGGAGTTATCATATATCAACCATATATGTTAGATTCTACTAGAGACTTTTAGTAACAATTCACACCTCTATTTTTTGGATTAGATGGACCTATGGTTGGATATTTTTGGGATGATTATATGTTAAATGTCCCCCAAAATCTCAAGATTACACCTAATATGAGGGTTAATATAGATGTGAAAATGATATGAGTAACAGTGAACTAAAAGTAGGATATCTTTTATGAAAAAACAAACCTATATGGTTATCCTATAAGTAAATTCAAACTATTTTATTTCAGATGTTCTTCTTAATGAGCTATGTGATTTTATGGATTTGGATTTTATTTGTATAGTTAAAAAAGAGTATCCCTGTGTTGGAAAATGTGGACCATTTTACTGCTTTTATTAATTTTTATTCACACTATAGATTGACCACACATTTTAGGTTTCATGTTTTGAAGATAGGATGAGACATTTAATCCAGCCATAGGTGAACATCATTCAACTCATCTTTGAATTATGAATTTAATAACCTGGAACTAACTCCATAAAGGAACATAGTTATGGATATATTACCTACATAGTCCGATTTATATCCTTGTTCTGGGAGTGGATTATCAATTAACTAGAAGTGGGGTTTAGATGATTCTCACTATAGTGGAAATAATAAATCTAATCAGATCTATATATTATCTTCATCCATGCAAGGGAAGACTCTACCAAGATGTTATTAATGTGAAAATATGATTGATTAGTGACCACAGTGCCATCAACCAGATGTTTAGTTTCATTCATGTAGAATGATGAGACATCTACAATTAATTTTTTAGAGAAGTTCTTATCCAAATATAGATCATGGTGATATCTAGACTTAGGTTTCAGTTACTATATTTGGTTATTTTATATATTTTTGTTGTTAATGTTCCTCTTAATAGTTATGGTGTAGAATATTTTTTGGTTCTCAACGTTAGTAGTGGAAGTCGATTAGTGCTTCTTATGGTAGTTAAGGATATGCAGTATAGGGAAAAATACACATGACAAGATACCATCATGTTATTTTTCCAATTCCTTTTGATCATAGAGAGTGTCCATTGATGGTTCGATGTCTGATCATAGTATTATATACCACAAAAACTTTTATATTTGATTATTTTTTATCAATTTTTTTTATATATTCTTATATTTATAACGTAATGAGTTTTAATATCAAATTCATAAATTAACTGAATTCTATTTATAAACAACTAAATGTAAAATCCTAGGTAATTATTATATGTTATTAGTGTTCCATTGTGATTAGTCTATATAGGCCTCTCTAAAATATCATATTATCAAATAATTCATTGTTTCAATGTGATACTATGTTTGGATCAGTTAAAATAGTATTTAATTTAAAATGACATATATCATTGGTTGGTATCTTTCATGGATGGTTAAGGACATCGTTATTTGCATATTAGAGAGTGGGAAAAACAAGATGACCATTTTGGACATGATCATTGATAGTTGGTTATTATCTATTCCTAGTTTGATAGTGTTTTTCTGGATGATTAAGAAATTTTTCAATTAGAAAATCATAAATCATTCACCATTATTAGGATATATTTCATGAGAAATTATTATTGTTTTCACTAGACAGACAAAGTGAGTATATGATTGATATTTTGTCATGTATTGTGCTTATATCCATTCCTCCTTGTAAGATGGATCCATTAGTGCTTAAATAAATTTTGTCTTGGATACATGGTCTTATGTTGAAGTGTATTAATCAAATGATCACGTCCAATATGGGTGATCATGTGTAGTTCTACAAGAATGTGGATGGTCTGTTACTATTATGTCTCGATTACAAGAGATTGAACCAAGTTATTTTCATGATCTGGTATCCTCATACTCATATCAATGAGTTATATGAATAGTTTTGGTGAGAAACGTGTTTCTTCAATATCGACATGAGGTTAGGTAATCATCAATTTTGTTTGAGGTCTTATGATTTTATTTAAACTCCTTTCATGAATAGATGTATCCTGTATAAGTATCATATGATTCTAGTCTCATTTATAAATTCATTAGAGGTGTTTGTGGCCATGAAGAAATAGTTTTTCGTTCCATATGTGTATTATTTCATTGTAATACTTCTCAATGATATTTTATTATACTAATAGTCATGTGATGAACATTCTCAATATTTTGAGATTGTATTGATTATACTTATATAGAATTTAATTTATTCAAATATCTCAATTTTTTCATTGTGGATTTGAGGGGTATGCTTCATGGGGAATGTGATATCAGTGGATAATATATTATTGAATATTAATAACGTTTATTTCATTGTTTCATTGTTGTGTCTTAAGAATATTGTTAATATATATAGCTTTCTAAGATAAAAAAGATATTATATGAGATTAATGCACGAATTATCTTGATTTCTAGTGAAATTGAAAAATATAACCCTAAAAATGGGAATTTGTAGTGGACTAATTATTGTTATATATTCATTTAAGAGATAAATGGTTTGTTGCTGTCTATGTTTGTCTTTAGCTTTCCACAGCTGAATAAGATTTATGGCTTATTGTGATGAATCATAGGTTGGCCTAGGATTATTGTTAATGTATTATATGAATGTAGTGGCATATATTTATTGGATGTTGAATTAATATGACTGGAATTATTTTACTTGTAATTTATATTTGAATAAAATATTTTATGAACAATGATGTTGGTGTGACTACCTTCTTAGTGAAAGTCTTACGGTTTATATTGGACATAAAATCCAATTGTATATATTATTCTAGTAGGATATTAACCTTTAGTAATGAATGTTGTTTGGTTACATTCTATCCATAAACATAAATATGGAATATACCATTGGGATTTGTAATATCATGGATATTGCAGTAAGTAAGATGACTTAAATATAGGTGTTGTTGAAGTCTCACAATGAGTGGAAGTTGATAACATTATTTTATGATGTTCCCAAAACAATTTCATAGTTCGTGGTTTGATTGAGTTTAATTTCCATGTATATATCAATTTCACAAATTGAGAGGGTTAAAAACATTTTTTTCTCACCCCAGGTTTATGGGTTTTGAGGGAAAATATAAATTCTATGGAGCTATAACTTGATTATTCCATGGTGGAAATATAGTAATATGCATTGGAGGTTTTTTCTAGTTACCTCGACAATGTATAGGGAGTAGATGTAGTATTTACACACCTCATGATAGGTTATCTAGATAGGTATTTCCGTGACGTCCCACAACATTCATAGAAACGGTAAATGAACCCTGTTTAAGTGGTATACTATATGGTTTATTTAATTATTCCACAACTATCAATTGGTGATGTCTATACATCATAGACCCAAAACTCCTCGTCATTAATTTCAAATTTTTAAGATGAAATTGTTTGATGTGAAAATGATTTTTATGTGTTTTCTATGATCACCTCAAGGTTGCAAAGTGGTATGGGCTATTTTGGACTTATTTACCTAGGTTGTATACTTCATATCAGTCAAAGAGACAAATTATATTATTGAACTAGGTATATTATATTGTTAATAGACGGTACATATTCACTATAGGAATACTATTATCATTTAGGATCTAGATTCCAAATTCACATCTCTTTTCTGGGTAGTGCTTTTAAAAAATGATTGATAATCATGTGTATTGGATCATAGCATTCCATCATTGGACTAATGTACAATCTATGTAGGATATATAGGTTTTGAGGGAATGATTCTAGTGTTGACATGGATTATTGTGATTCACGGTTGGTCAACTGACCTTAGAGTGTTCTCAAATAAAAAAAGATATTAGATGAAACATCCCAACCCTAGTTTCCATGATTCGGTACATTATTAGATAACATTGGCCTGAACACAAGAGATCATGTCTCTAATGACCAATTAGTTTATTATCCTTGGATGTACTAGATACGTACCTCAGTTTTACAATACATCATGAAATGGAAAATCAAAAACATTGTGTCCCCATTGAACAAACTCATATCCTTTAGCCTATCCCTACAGGTTAATCATGATATACTCCTTCACATCCTGGGAAAAATAAAACAGAGAAAGGGGTGAGCTCTGGGGATCGGTAAGGATAACAATATAAGGGAAACTATAATAAATTAGAATTAACATTTAAGTCCATGTATATGACTAAAAAACATTCCTTTTAAACATAATCATATGAATAAAAATGAAAATAATATTCAAATAATTCCATTTACATATTAACATGGTTATTATAGTAGTTGAATAATCACATGCAATATCAATAGCCATTTTTATAATGATGGAATGCATAATTATAGACCTCATAACATCATAGTCAAGGACCTGTTCCAATGATACAAATAATATTTTTCCAAGGCCTTGTTCAAAGAAACTAGTTTGTCTCATGAAACTTACTGATATATCGAGGAGTTGTAGTGGGCTCCACCAATCACTTTCTATGTCCAATGCATTCCGCATATGAAAAGGTTAAAACATAGTTAAATGATATCATATGGGATGGGTCACATGGTATCAACTAATAATTAAACAATGTGATTTTTTCTCTCGATCAAGGTTATGTGTTTCAAACAAGCCATGGATACCCCTCAAACCATTTTTAACTTCATGAGATGTAAATATTAGGTCTATAATAACGAATAAAAATTATAAAAAGACCCAAAAATGAGATAAAAAAAATTTATTACATTATATTTGTTAATTTTGTTATAAAATGTGTAGTATATATTAATATACTATATTTTAGTAAAATTATATACCTTTACACTACATTATATTTTGATTAATTTTTATATACTATTTTCTCTATGATTTTTTTCAATTTAAAAAAATATGTTATAGTATGCCCATGTTTTACATTTACCTTTTCCCTTAGATGATATCCTCTATTGTATGAGTAGTGTCACATTAGGTTTCTATAACATGTATTGATCATGGTTAAAGTGATCCTAGATATTATGGTATAATGTGGTATTAATGATCTATTTTTATTTTGAATTTTTTTACACATTAGATAGTAGATAAGGTTTTTTCATAATCTCATATATACCATATTCTTGACAATAAAAAAACCAAGTATCATTAATATCGTAGTTTCTAGGGATTCAAATGTTTGTTTTTTCAATTGTAATTATATTTATTATTACTAAATATGATGTAATTGGTTATTGATTTATGATTTCAGGTTTTATAGTCATATTAGAGGGTAGGGGTTCTTACATTAAGGCATAATTATGTGATTGAAGGTTACACATGATTCTCATGTTCATGTATGTGTTTGAACAACCTAATTTTGATATGGTGTTGAGTTACTTGAATTTTTAGCATCAAATTATACAATGTTTTCCTATATAAATTATATTTGGAATTATACTTTGTCAGAATTTTATTTTCATTAGGTTAATACTATATAATAGTTGATAATATGAAGCTTGTTTATATCTGATTTATAACTATAGGAATGGGTAGCCATGTCTATAGAGAGTGGCATAATTATTTTGGACTCCAAGTGTTCTATGATGTGTATATAACATAGAAATGCACTATACTAATTTCATCATATTCTAGTTATAATATTTAGAACTATGATAATTATGATTCTGAGTTTTTTGTTAGGAATTTTTTCTATATTCTAGCATTATTGGTATCTTCAATGATCCATTAGGGTAGGGTATTGAAATCCTCATCAGTTATTGAGCCTGAACCCCTTAATTCACAAAAATGTTTTGTTGAATAGAAAATATTTTAGATGTTTCTTGATGGGATACAATATATAGGATGTGGAATTATCATTTATCAACCATATATGTTATATTCTACTAGGGACTTTGAGTTACAATACACAACTCTATTTTTTGGATTAAATATACCTTTCGTTGGATATTTTTGGGATGATTATATGTTAAATGTCCCCAAAAATCTCAAGATTACACCTAATATGAGGGTTAATATAGATGTGAAAATGATATGAGTAATAGTGAACTACAATTAGGATATATTTTTTGAAAAAATAAACCAATATGGATATCCTATAAGTAAATTCAAAATATTTTATTTCAGATGTTCTTCTCAATGAGCTATGTGATTTTATGGACTTGGATTTTATTTGTATAGTTATAAAAGAGTATACCAGTGTTGGAAAATGCGGACCATTTTACTGTTTTTATTAATTTTTATTCACACTATTGATTGACCATACATTTTAGGTTTCATGTTTTGATGATAGGATGAGACATTTAATCCGGCCATAGGTGAACATCATTCAACTCATCATTGAATTATGAATTTAATAACCAAGAACTCACTACATAAAGGAACATAGTTATGGATATACTGCGTACTTAGTCAGATTTATATCCTTTTTCTGGGAGTGGATTAACAATTAACTAGATGTTGGGTATAGATGATTTTCACTAGAGTGGAAACAATAAATCTATTCAGAGCTATATATTATCTTCATCCATGCATGGGAAGACTCTACCAAGATGTTATTAATGTGAAAATATGATTGATAATTGACCACAGTGCCATCAAACAGATGTTTAGTTTCATTCATGTAGAATGATGAGACATCTACAATTAATTTTTTAGAGAAGTTCTTATCCAAATATAGATCATGGTGATATCTAGACTCATGTTTCAGTTACTATATTTGGTTATTTAATATATTTTAGTTGTTAATGTTCCTCTTAATAGTTAAGGTGTTGATTTTTTTGGTTCTCAAAGTTAGTAGTGGAAGTCGATTAGTGCTTCATATGGTAGTTATGGATATGTAGTATAGGGAAAAAGAGACATAGCAGGTTATCATCATGTTAATTTTCCAATTCCTTTTGATCATAGAGAGGGTCCATTGTTGGTTCGATGTCTGATCATAGTATTATATACCACAAAACCTTCTATATTTGATTATTTTTTATCAAATAATTTTATATATTCTTATATCTATAACGTAATGAGTTTTAATATCATATTCCTAATTTAAGAGAATTCTATTTATAAACAACTAAATGTAAAATTCTATGGAATTTTTAGATGTTATTAGTGTTCCATTCTGATTAGTCTGTATAGGCCTCCCTAAAATATCATATTATCAAATAATTCATTGTTTCATTGTGATACTATGTTTGGATAGGTTGAAATAGTATTGAATTTAAAATGACCTATATAATTGGTTTCTATCTTCCATGGATGGTTAAGGACATCATTATATGCATATTTGAGAGTGGGACAAACAAGATGACCATATTGGACCTGATCATTGATAGTTGGTTATTATCTATGTCTAGTTTGATAGTGTTTTTCTACATGATGAAGAAATATTTCAATTAGAAAATCCAAAATCATTCATCATTATTATGATATATTTCATGAGAAATTATAAATGTTTTCACTAGACAGACAAATTGAGTATATGATTGAGATTTTGTCATGTATTGCTTTTATATACATCCCCCCTTGTATGATGGATCCACTAGTTCTTAAAGAAATTTTGTCTTGTCTTCATGGTCTTCTGGTGAAGTGTATTATTCAAATGATCACGTCCCATATGGGTGATCATGTGTAGTTCTCCAAGAATGTGGATGGTCTGTTACTATTATGTCTCGATTACAAGAGATTGAACCATGTTATTTTTAAGATCCGGTATCCTCATACTCATATCAATGAGTTATATGAATAGTTTTGGTGAGAAACGTGTTTCTTCAATATCGACATGAGGTTATGTATTCATCAATTTTTTTGAGGTCTTATGATTATATTTAAACTCCTTTCAAGAATAGATGTATCATGTATAAGTATCATATGATTCTAGTCACATTTATAAATTCATTAGAGGTCTTCGTGGCCATGAAGAAATAGTTTTTCCATCCATATGTGTATTATTTCATTATAATACTTCTCAATGGTATTTTATAAACTAATAGTCATGTGATGAACATTCTCAATATTTTGAGATTTTATTGATTATACTTATATAGAATTGGATTTATTCAAATATATCAATTTTTCATTGTGGATTTGAGGGGTATGCTTCATAGGGAATGTGATATCAGTGGATAATATATTATTGAATAGTAATCACGTTCAGTTGATTGTTTCTTTGTTGTGTCTTAAGAATATTATTAATATATATAGCTTTCTAAGATTAACAAGATACTATATAATATTAATCCACGAATTCTCTAGATTTCTAGTGAAATTGAAAACTATAACCCTGAAAATGGGAATTTGTAGTGGTCTAATTATTGTTATATATTCATTTAAGAGATAAATGGTATGTTGCTGTCAATGTTAGTTTTTTGATTACAAGAGCTGAATAATATTTATGGCCTATGTTGTGATGAATCATAGGTTGGCCTAGAATTATTATTAATGTATTATATGAATGTAGTGGCATGTATTTTTTGGATGTTGAATTCATATGACTGGAATTATTTTACTTGGAATTTATATTTGAGTAAAATATTTTATGAACAATGATATTGGTGTGAATACCCTCTTAGTGATAGTCTTATGGTTTATATTGGACATAAAATCCAAATGTATATATTTTTCTTGTAGGTTATTTGTAAAGACCCATAATTTTCAAGGAATTTTTTTTATTAATTTTCTTTGGAATTTTACAAGAACACAGTTTCTGACGGCACGTAATTCCGAGGGCCAGTGTGCCTGGAATCTTTTTCCGAAGTTTGGCTCAGGTACATTTAGTGAACGAAGGAGCAGGTTTTTCTAACTTTTGAACCGGTGCTCGGAATCGAATTCTGAGGGCACCGATGGAATCGCAGAGCCCGTACTTGATTAGAAACTCCTCTTCCGGAGTTGGGTTTTCTCGGGTGTGGTTTTAAATTTTTGGGGTTAAGTGAAGAAAATAAAATAAAGTGGTGCAACGACTTTATTTTATTTCACTTAAAGCCACATAAAGCCACTAAAAATCCACTTTAGCTGAGTTGAAGCGGATAGGGTGGATCCCAAAATATCCTACCCTCTTGGTAGGATATTTTTGAGGTGGGACCCGCACAAGCCCCACTATTTCTTTTCCTCTATGTAGCGCACCCACGAAAACAAATTTTTAATGAAAGTCAACTGAAACATTTTCTAAATTCTTAATGCCCCTATTAATTGGGCTGTTAATTAGTTTCAATTAATTCTACGAATTAATTTGTTTTTTACTTATCTTTGAAATCAATTGTTGGAAAGAGACTAAAAAATAAGACCAACACTTGTCTTTTGAGGGGTGTCTTGTTTTGAGGATTTTGAGAAATCACTGAAGCTAGAAGATCATCATCTTTCTTCGCGAAGAATGCGAAAAACATGAAGAACGCGAAGAATGTGAAGAATGCCGACCATCGACGAAAACCGACGAAGAACGCATAAAATTCTCCTTCTGTGACGCTTCTTCCACGATGTTTCTTTCCACGCGACAAATCTTCGATCAACTGCTTGAGGTAGGAGATTGTGAATCTTTTAATTTTTTCTTTGTGGATTTTATCCTCAACACGGATTTAGTTGGTGAAATGAAATCTGCGTGTTTTTCATTGACCCTCGGATATCATCGATGCGACACCGTATACCGCGACGACGCGACGCCCTTCCGTGATTCGACGATCCTCTTCTTCCGCGACGGTCAATTCTGCGAAGAACTCGTCCGATGACTACGACGAGGTAGGGGTTGTTCCTTTTTAAATATTTGTGATTTATATCCCCGGTTGTTAAATATGAATGTTGTGAGACTTTAAAAACCGCTAACGCGGTGGGTGCGAACCAACGAACAAGTCTGAACCCACCACCCTTTTTGATTGTTATGCGCGGATTGGTGGGAAATGACAAATGGGACCGCAAGTTAATTTTGAAGGATTTGCAGTGAAGAACGAGTCTCAGGACGAGCACTGGCGAAGACCGCATGCTAATCGAACCACCGAAGCATGTCCAGTGGTCCGCAGAAGCCCCCGCCGGTGGCCGCCAGGATGTGGCGGCGCCTGGCACGCCACCGGGAAGACCCATCACGGCTGAAGGCGGTGCGGCGCTGGCCGGTCCAGTAGCCGCACGGGACCACGGAGGAGGGACATTTCTTAAGCCGCGTCCGGGTGTTACGGAGCAGCCCTCGCGTGGGGGGGGGGCTGCCTTGCATGACACTGGGCCAGCGCTAGTCGGGTTGGACCCAGACCTGTGTCTGGTCGACCCGGTTCTGGCCGACCCAGGGGGGGTGGGGCCGGGTCAGCCCGGGCCCAGACCCCCCATTTTCAGACCTTTTCGGACTATTGCCAGCATCTTGAGCTATATGCGTCCAAACGACACACCATCAGTGGAGATGCAATCCTTGGATCGAGACGGTCATTTCAGTATATCACACTCGAGGTTTCGAAATACTTTGGGTTCGGCTGGGTTAGTTCGTACACGAAACCAACTGGGCCCTCGGAGCGGAAACACTCATATCTTGAACATTGGGGACGTCTGATTGATGTACCGTCGACTTTGACAGATTTCTCTAAATGAGACGGATCTTTTGTCTTACTCTGCCCAAGGTTTGGAAACAGGTGGAGTACGGTCGGGTTGTTTTTGACTTTAAAACCAACTGGGGCCCTAGGATGAAAAAGCCAATAACTCTCAGACCGGGAATCCGATTGACGCGTCATCTACGACGTTGAGTTCCTATTGACGATACAGAACTTTTGGATACATAAAATCTGGTCTATGTGTCAGTTGATGTATCAGCCTCTCGGCTCGGGAAGCAGACCCTCCCAAACGAGCTTGCTGTGTGCGGGAACCCTAGAGATGGATGCGACTACTACTGTGACGACGATGACTGTACAGAGATCCTCAGTGGATTCGACGGCGACGACTACAACACTCAGCGATCCTTTGTGGTTCAGTGCTACCGATCATGTGTGGGTCCGATCCTGTGTGGGTCAGCGTTCAGCGGTCCTGTGTGGGCCAGCACCTAAAAATCATGTGTGGGTCCGATCCTGTGTGGGTCTTTGCGGGGGTTAGTTACTTATCGATCCTTTTTGGGTCCGATCCTTTGTTGGTCATTGCAGGGGTTAGTACCTATCGATCCTTTGTGGGTATGACAACTTAGATGAATCAATGGAAATATCTGGTCATCTTTATCATCATATGAAGAAGTATACCTATGTGAGATGAACCCTTATTTGCTTTCCGTTGTGGATTGTGTTGTACTATCTTGTGTGGATTTACATTTTTCTTTCTTGTGTGGGCTGGGTTGTACATGGGCTTGGATGTTGGAGCCGAATGAGAATTGATGACTTAGGTATATGTATGGGCATATACCTAAGCAGTGTCGGATGTTACTTCGTGATTGTATCTTACCTTTGTGGAATATCCTTTTTCGATTCTGGGAGTCCTTCTAGGGTCTCGGGGTCCCTACTGAGTAGCTTATACTCACCCCTGCACGGGCTATGCCTGCACTACGTTGTGTTGGTTGCAGACGACGGACAACGCTGATCATGGTTGAGGCTTGCAGAGCAGGATGGTACCTGGAGGTGGACCACTTGCCGGGACGTACTCGGAGTGGTCGGCTGGACCCGAGGATTAGTGGAGGATATATGTACCCACCCTTCAGGTGGGATTTCTAGTGTACATCTCGACATTGCGGCTTTACTTTTCAGTTGTTGTTTTCTCTTTCCAGTTATACTTTGCTTTCATTTTGGGTTTTTATACTGGCCCACTTACTTTTCCGCACTTACTGTTGTACCAGTTTTTACTTAGTGTTTACTTCTCCATGTTTTCTCTATGGTGTTTGTGGTTTACTTTACAAAGGTAATGCCTTCCCTTTTACCGGTATTTACACCTTGGTGCTATTCGCCAGCCCCTGGCCTATGCAAGGCGGGCTTGGGATAGCCACAACACGTGCCCCGAGGACGGGTCGTGACAAATTGGTGTCAGAGGTGTTCGGTTCTACAACAGACTCTAATATTTCTTCTATGTGAAGCAATAATGTTAAACGTATTGAGTATGCTTATCAGTCCAGGGAGCCCAGTTTTGGTGCGGTGTCCGACGTATCCGTACACCAAGACCTTGACATCTGATTTCCGACTTAATGCATGAAAACATTGATTGAATGTGTGTTTCAAGTTTTCTTTCTGATTACTTTATGTCAGATCACCCGGTATACTATTCTAACCATGGCGCACCTGTTTATTTTCAGGATGGCCACACAACGGCAGCCAACTAGCGTTCTGAGAGTTAAGCATGACGACAGCCCACCGAGCGATGAGGCCTCAGTACATGGCCCTTTGACAGCTAAGGCACCGACGATACCTCTACCTATCGATCCACCGATGCTTCCAGCCCCATCCGCTGACGATGCACGTCGCCTTGGAGCTCTGCACGAGTTTCAGCCCTAGTGACCGCCTATGTTCCGTGGGGAGACGGACCTCCAGGCAGCCGAGGACTGGCTGGAGGTTGTTGTATGAGTTTTCAGCCTATTGAGGACACCCGCAGACCTCATGGTGATCCTCGTAGTCAGACTACTACACGCAGTAGTGGGCTGATGGTGGAGCTTGATGCTCTAGGTGCATGATGAGGTATATCTCTTCTGGACAGACATTGAGGGCCTCTTCCACTCAGTGTTCGTCCTAGCCACCCTTCGTGCGGTGCAGATCCATGATCTTCTTCAGCTGTGGCAGGGCAGCTTGATGGTCGCCCAGTACTCGGCGAGATTTACCGATCTATCGTGTTACTCGATAGACTTGGTACAAGACCCATTTATCCGGGCCCGGACCTTTGAGAAAGGATTGAGACATGAGATCAGGGCATCGTTGATCTCCCTCATCATTCTGACTCAGGCAGGAGTGCTGGAGCGAGCCCTTTTGATCGAGAGCTTCCTTGTTGAGCCTTCATCAGTAGCGAGACCTACCGCGGGGTAGCACGTAGCAGAGTCTTCTGCATCATGCATTCAACAGATGATTCAGGGGTCCAGGCATACCAGACCCTCATGCAGACGACCACAATACACTGGCTGAGCAGTGCGGGGAACACAACATGGAGCTAGTCTTTCGAGAGGCAGACAGTGTTACACATGCGACAGGCAGGGCCACATGGCTTGTGACTGCCCAACCCATCGTGCCGAGGAGAAGCAAACGGTTGAGGGTCCACCTAGGCAGTGGTAGAGGGTCGACCATGGTGGTCCGTAGGGAGGAGGCGGATGAGGCAGAGGAGCTGGCTGAGCAGCAAGTGGTGGGTGATGCATTGAGGCTCTACCACCACAACCAAAAGGAGGTCCACCCCGACCACAGAGAGCTGCCAGGAAGAGACAGGAACAACTCCAGGCAGTGGAGGCCTATGACCACGGCGCACCCGAGATGATTCGAGGTACTTTCTCTGTCTATTCCACCCTTGATGCAGTTCTTATAGACACATGACCGTGTAACTCATTCATAGCCACTGCCCTTGTTCGGAGCTCGGAGATTCCGACAGATCCCTTGGCTCGATCCTTACGGCTAGAGACTCCTACGGGAGCGAACTCGATGATGACGCACTGGTGCCGGCAGTGTGAGCTTACTCTAGGAGGCGAGAGATTCGGCTAGGATCTTCTTGTAGCAGCGTCGAGGCCTTAAGACGTCATCTTGGGAATGGATTGGTTATCTATAGTCCATACACAGATTGACTATATTAGGCGCAAGGTGCGATGTGTACGCACCAACGGGAGCATGTTCACCTTCACCGGCGAGAAGGGATCCTTTGCATCACAGGATGGACTTCTGCATAGGAGAGGAAATCCCATCACTAATCAGTTGGCTAGCCTCATCCTAGGAGTATTTGACGTGCAGAGTCCTAGTTTTCCTGCAGTGGTGGATCAGTATGCGGACGTCTTTCCCGACGACGTTCCAGGACTACCTCCTCGCAGAGAGGTAGACTTTCATATTGATATGTATCTTGGGATGGCCCCGATATCCACTCTAGCATATCGGATGGACCCCTCTTAGCTTCGAGAGCTATGGGTACAGTTGGAGGACATGCAGGGCAAGGGTTTCATCCGACCCAGTGTTTCACCCTGGCCATCCCCGATATTGTTCTCCATGAAGGCGGACGAGAGCTTGCGACTTTGTGTCGACTATCGTCGCATGAACCAGGTGACGGTGAGGAACAAGTATCCGCTACCGAGGTTTGATGACCTCTTCGATCTGCTCAATGGAGCATGGTGGTTCTCGAAGATAGACCTCAGGTCAAGCTATCATCGGCTTAGAGTTCGGGATGAGGACATGCAGAAGATGTCCTTTAGATGTCGGTATGGCCACTATGAGTTCTTGGTTATGCCTTTCAGCATAACCAATGCTCCAGCAGTGTTTATGGGCATCATGAACAAGATATTTCAGCCATACCTCGATCGATTTGTCGTGGTCTTCATCGACGACATTTTGATATACTCGACGACTGAGGAGGAGCAAGCCTATCACATGCGAGTTGTACTGGACATGCTCTGAGAGAACCATCTTTATGGAAAGCTCTCAAAGTGTCATTTATGGATACGTGAGGTCCAATTCTTGGGGCACGTCATCTCTGAAATGGGAGTTTCAGTGGATCCTGCGAAGATCGAGGCAGTGCTAGCTTGGGAGCCACCTAAGAGCGTGACAAAGGTTAGGAGTTTCTTAGGATTAGCTGGATACTATCAGAGATTTATGCCAGACTTCTCCAGAGTTGCGGCACCACTCTCGGCTTTGACGAAGAAGGGGAAACCCTTTGGGTGGTTAGACAGATGTCAGCAGAGCTTACAGGAGCTAAGACAGAGATTGACCAGCGCCCCTATCTTGAGGTTGCCTGAGAAGGGAGTAGGGTATGTAGTCTACTGCGATGCATCAGGGACCAGAATCGGATGTGTCCTGATGCATGAGCGGGCGATGATCGCCTATGGATCACTTCAGTTGAGGCCGCATGAGCAGAACTACGCTACCCATGATTTGGAGTTAGCAGCGGTTGTCTTTACTCTGAAGACATGGCGACACTACCAGATGGGCGAGCGATATACAGTCTTTTATGACCATCAGAGTCTCAGGTACATCTTCTCTTAGAAGGACCTGAACCTGAGATAGCGGCAATGGCTTGAGTTCCTCCAGGACTATGAATTTGAGATAGTCTATACTCTTGGGAAGGGGAACATGGTAGCTGATGCTCTCAGCAGGAGGACGGGCATTCAACTACTTGAGGAGGCGACATAGTATCTAGCTGCTTTGCGGATAACCTTCATGGATAGAGATGGAACAACCTTCCTTCAGTCTCTCATAGTCTCTCCTCCAATACTACTGTGGGTCAGAGAGGCACAACATGGGGACGCTGACTGTGAGACGCGGTGTGCATAGATATCATCAGGACATGCAACTGATGGTTTCTCCTTTGGAGAAGTGCACGACATCCTTTTCAAAGGACGTACCATAGTACCAGTCTCTTTACGAGAAGATGTGATGAGAGAGTTTCACACTTCTTCTTTGGCGGTACATCCAGGAGTGGCGAAGATGTACCAGGACTTCAGACGACAACACTGGTGGCGGGGCATGATGAAGGATGTGGCAGAGTTCATTTCTCGATGCCTCACCTACCAGCAGGAGAAGGCAGAGCATCAGGTACTAGCAGACTTCGTACAGCCCTTGGAGGTCCCGCAGTAGAAGTGGGACGGGATATCTATGGACTTCGTGACTGGACTTCCACGCACATCCATAAGCCATGACTCCATTTGGGTGATTGTCAATCGACTCACCAAGTCGGCTCACTTCTTACCCATCATAGAGAAGGGCATAGTGGAGAGCTTGGGGAGTCTCTACGTTCAGGAGATTGTATGGCTTCATGGTGTGCCATCCTCTATCGTGTCCGATCGAGATGCTCGCTTTACTTCCCGACTTTGGAAGGGGTTGTAGGAGGCGTTTGGGACACAGCTACGTCTGAGCACTGCCTTTCACCCTCAGACGGATGGTCAGACGGAGAGGACCATTCAGACTCCCAAGGACATGCTTCGTGCATGTCTCCTCACCTTTGGTCACAGCTGGGAGGACCACCTACCCTTGGTGGAGTTTGCGTACAACAATAGCTACCACTCCACCATTAGGATGGAACCATATGAGGCGTTGTATGGAAGACCCTGTAGATATCCTTTGTGCTGGACAGACCATGGGGAGTCAGCACTTGTGGGACCAGAGATGGTCCGGGCCATGATAGAGAAGGTCCAGGTCATCCAGGAGCGGATGAGGACAGCTCAGAGCCGGCAGAAATCTTATGCTGACAGGAGGTGGAGGCCACTAGAGATCGAGGATGGCAACCACCTCTTCTTGTGTGTCTCACCTCGACATGTATTACGGAGATTTGGCCGAGGCGGCAAGTTGTCCCCACGCTTCATCGGACCATTCTAGGTCCTCAGCAGGATCGGCGAGGTGGCTTATCGCCGGGCTCTACCACCTCAGTTGCACCGGGTGCACGATGTCTTCCACATATCTTAGCTGAGGAGATACGTCTACAACCCGACGCATATCATTGACCATGGGGAGATAGACGTTGATGATGGGGAAACTTTTGCTGAGGTCATGATGGAGATCAAGGATCGACAGGAGCGGGTACTACATGGACGATCAATTCCTCTAGTGCGCATCAGATGGCATCACAAGATCCTCTAGGAGAGCACTTGGGAGTGGGAGGCTCATATGCAAGCTCAGTACCCACATTTGTTTCCCTAGCTTGTGATGTATATTTATGGGGGCGTAAATCCCTGAGGTAGGAGTGATGTAAAGACACATAAATTTTAAGGAAATTTTTTTTCTTAATTTTCTTTGGAATTTTAAAAGAACGCAGTTTCTGATAGCACATAATTCCGCGTCCCGGTGTGCATGGAATCGTTTTAGGATGTTTAGCTCGGGTACGTTTAGTGAACGAATGAGCATATTTTTCTAAGTTATGAACTGGTTCTCGGAATCGAATTCTAAGGGCACCGATAAATCCCAGCGCCGGTACTTGCTTAGAAACGCCTCTTACGAAGTTTCATTTTCTTGGGTGTGGTTTTAAATTTTTGGGGTTAAGTGAAGAAAATAAAATAAAGTTGTGTGACGACTTTATTTTATTTAACTTAAAGCCACTTAAAAGCCACTTAAGCTGAGTTGAAGGGGATAGGGTGGAACCCAAAATATCCTACCCTCTTGGTAGGATATTTGTGAGTTGGGCCCCCACGAGCCCCACCATTTCTTTTCCTCTAAGAAATGCACCCATTAAAACCCCTTTTAAATGAAAGTCAACTGACGTGTTTTATAAATTCTTAACACCCCTATTAATTGGGTGGTTAATTCGTTGCAATTAATTCTATGAATTAATTTGTTCGTTACTTATCTTTTAAATCAATTGTTGGCATGAGAATAAAAAATAAGACCAAAACTTGTCTTTTGAGGGGTGTCTAGTTTCTAGGATTTGGAGAATTCTCTGAAGCAAAAATATCTTCAACTTTCTTCGTGATGAATGCGAAGAACGCGAAGAACGCGAAGAACACCAGCCTTTGATGAAAAGCGACGATGAACGCTGACAATTCTCCTTCTGTGATGCTTCTTCCGCGACATTTCTTTCCCCGCGACAAATCTTCAATCAACTGCTTGAGGTAGGAGATTGCAGATCATTTAATTTTTCCATTTTGGATTCTATCCTCAACATGGATTTAATTCGTGAAATTAAATCTGTGTGTTTTTCTTTAACCCTCGGAGATCGTCGACGCGATGCCATATACTGCGACGACGCGACGCCCTTCCGCGACGTGACAATCCCATTCTCCCGCGACGGTCAATTCTGCGAAGAACTCATCCGACGACTACGACGAGGTAGGGGTTGTTCCTTTTTAAAAATTTGTGATTTATATCCTCGGTTGTCAAATACGAATGTTGTGAGACTTTAAAAACTGCTAACGCGGTGGGTGCGGACCAACGAACAAGTTTGAACCCACCGACCTTTTTTTGTTATGCGTGGATTGGCGGGTGACGACATTCGGACCGCAAGTTAATTTTGAAGGCTTTGTAGTGTGGAACGAGTTCCAGGATGAGCATTGGCGAAGACCACGTGCAAATCGGACCAATGGAGTGCGTCTGGTGGTCCGCGGAAGCCCCTGTCGGCCGCCAGGATGTGGCGGTGCCCAGCGCGCCGCCGGGAAGACCTGCCGTGGCTGAAGCCGCGGCGGCGCTGGCCGGTCGCGCAGTCGCAAGGGATCACGGAGGAGGGACGCGGATTAATCCGCTTCTGAGTGTTACGGAGCGTCCCACTTGCGGGGGGGGGGGGGGAGGGAGGGAGGGAGGTTGCGTTGCGCGACGCCTGGCCAGTGCCAGTGCGCCGGCCGGGCCGCCCGGCCGGACCGTCGGGCCGGGCCGCGCCCGGCCGGGCCATGCCGCACCCCGCCGGGCCACGCCGCGCCGGTCGGGTCGGACCCGGACCCGGGTCAGGGCAATCCGGTTCGGGCCGAACCGGGGGGGGGGGGTGGGCCGGGTCGGCCCGGGCCCAGACCCCCCATTTTTGGACCTTTTCGGACTTTTTTCTGTATCATGAGCTACGTGCCTCCGATCGACGCGCCGTCAGCGGCGATGCGATCCTTGGATCGAGACAGTCATTTTCGTATTTCACAATTGAGGTTTCGGAATACTTTGGGTTCAGCCGGGTTGGTTCGTACACGAAACCAACCGGGCCCTCGGAGTGGAAACACTCATATCAGGAGCATCAGACGTCCGATTGTCATACCGTCGACTTTGATTGATTCCTCAAAGTGAGAAAGATCTTTTTGATTACTCCTCCCGAGGTTTGGATGCAGGTGGAGTACATTCGGGTTGGTTTTGACTTAAAAACCAACTGGGCCCAAGGACGAAAAAACCAATAACTCTCAGACCAGGCGTCCGATTGACATGCCGTCTGCGACGTAGAGTTCCTGTTGATGATACTGAAATTTTGGCTTCATAAACTCTGGACTATGTGTCAATTGATGTATCAACCTCTTTTCTCAGGAAGCATACCTTATCGAACGAGCTTGTTGTGTGTGGGAACCCTAGAGCTGGCTACGACTGCTACTGTGATGACGACGACTATACATATATCCTAAGTGGATCGACGACGACGACTACAACACTCAGCGATCCTTTTTGAGTCAGTGCTACCGATCCTGTGTGGGTCTGATCCTGTGTGGGTCAGCACTCAGCGATCCTGTGTGGGCCAGCGCCTACAGATCCTGTGTCAGTCCGATCCTATGCGGGTCTTTGTGGTGGTTAGTTACCTATCGATCCTTTGTGGGTCATTACGGGGGTTAGTACCTATCGATCCATTGTGGGTCTGATGGCTTAGATGAATCAGTGGAAATATCTGGTCATCATTATCGTCATATGAAGAAGTATACCTGTGTGGGATGAATCCTGTTTTTCCTTCCTTTGTGGATTGTGTTGTACTATCCTGTGTAGATTTACGTTTTGCTTTCCTGTGTGGACTGGGTTGTACATGGGCTCGGATGCTGGAGCCGAACGAGAATTGATGACATAGGTATATGTTTGCGCATATACCTAAGAAGTGTCGGATGTTACTTCGTGATTGTATCTTACCTTTGTGGATTTTCCTTTGTGGATTCTGGGAGACCTTCGGGGGTCTCGGGGTCCCTACTGAGTAGCTTATACTCACCCCTGCACGGGCTATGCCCGCACTATGTTGTGTTGGTTGCAGATGACGGACATCGGTGATCGTGGTTGAGTCTTGTGGAGCAGGACGGTACCTGGAGGTGGCCCACTGGGCGGGACGTACTCGGAGCGGTTGTCAAGACCCGAGGAGTAGTGGAGGCTATATGTACCCACCCTTCAGGTGGGATCTCCAGTGGACAGCTCGACGTTGCGACTTTACTTTTCAGTTGTTGTTTACCCTTTCCAGTTGTACTTACTTTCAGTTTGGGTTTGTATACTGGCCCACTTACTTTTCTGCCCTTACTGTTGTACCAATTTTTACTTAGTGTTAACTTCTGACTACTTCCTCTATGGTGTTTGTGGTTTACTTTACAAAGGCAATGCCTTCCCTTCTACCGGGATTTACACCTTGGTGCTAGTCGCCAGCCCATGTCCTATGGAAGGCGGCCTTGGGGTAGTCACGACACGGGCCCTGAGGACGGGTCGTGACAATATTAACCTTTAGCAATGAATGTTGGTTGGTTACATTATATCCATAAACATAAAGATGGAATATATCGATGGGATTTGTAATATCATGGATATTTCACTAAGTATGATGACTAAAATATAGGTGTTGTTGAAGTCTCACAATGAGTGGAAGTTGATAACATTATTTTATGATTCTCCCAAAAAAATCTCGTATTATGTGTTTTGATTGAGTTTTATTTCCATGGATATTTCATTTTCACTAATTGAGAGGGCTAAAAACATTTTTTTCTCACCCCAGGTTTCTGGGTGTCGAGGGAAAATATAAATTCTATGGAGCTACAACTTGATTAGTCCATGATGGAAATATAGTAATATGCATTGGGGGTTTGTTCTAGTTACCTCGAAAATGTATGGGGAGTAGATGTAGTATTTACACACCTCATGATAGGTTATCCAGATAGGTATTTCCGTGATGTCCCACAATATTCATAGAAAGGGTAAATGAACTCTGTTTAAGCGGTATACTATAGGGTTTATTTAATGATTCAACAACTATCAATTGGTGATGTCTATACATCACAGACCCAAAACTCCTCGTCATTAATTTCAAAATTTTAAGATGAAATAGTTTGATGTGAAAATGTTTTTTATGTGTTTTCTATGATCACCTAAAGGTCGCGAAGTGGTATGGGCTATTTTGGACTGATTTACCTAGGTTGTATACTTCATATCAATCAAAGAGACAAATTATATTGTTGAACTAGGTATATTATGTTATTAATAGACAGTACGTATTCACTATATGTATATTATTATCATTTTGAATCCAGATTCAAAATTCACATCCCTTTCTGGGTAGTGCTTTTAAAATATGATTGATAATCATGTTTATTGGATCATAGCATTCTATCATTGGACTAATGTACAATCTATGTATGATATCTAGGTTTTTACGGAATGATTCTAGTGTCTGAAATGGAGTTTTGTTATTCATAGTTGGTCAACTCACCTTAGACTAGTTCCCTAATAATAACAGATATTAGATTTAACGTCCAAACCCGAGTTACTGAGATTCAGTACATTATTAGACAACATTGGCCTGAACACAAGAGATCATGTCTCTAATGACCAATTAGTTTTGTATCCTTGGAATTACTAGATACATACCTCAGTTTTCAATTACATCATCAAATGGAAAATCAAAAACATTATTTCCCCATTGAACCCACTCATATCCTTTAGCCTATCCCTACAGGTTAATCATGATATACTCCTTCACATCCAGTGAAAAATAAAATGGAGAAAGGGGTGAGCTCTGGGGCTCGGTAAGGATAAAAATATAAGGGAAACTATAATAAATAAGAATAAACATTTAATTCAATGTATAAGACTAAAAAACATTCCTTTTATACATAATATTAAGAACAAAAATGAAAATATTATTCAAATAATTCCATTTACTTATTAACATGGTTATTATACTAGTTGAATAATCACATGCAATATAAATGTCCATTTTTATAATGATGGAATGCATAATTATAGACCTCATAACAACATATTCAAGGATCTGTTCCAATGATACAAATAATAATTTTTCAAGGCCTTGTTCAAAGAAAATAGTTTGTCTCACGAGACTTACTGATACATCGAGGAGTTGTAGCGGGATCCACCCAGCACTTACTAAGTCCAATGCATTCCGCATATGAAAAGCTTGAAACATAATATAATCAACCGTGATAAAAATTGTATACGAAATGTCAATAAGTTAACCATGAACCATTAATGGTATTGAAATAGCACATCCATAGTCAATCATATCACAAAACATTCAATAAAATATGGAATATTATATCATAATAAATCATCTTCAAACAAGTGTAAAATTCATCAAAGGATGTTGAAATAGATTAAATCAAAACTATTAGAGAGATATATATATTTCTATTTTGAACTCAATTAAAATTAACATGATTATAAATTTAAAAAATTATTTGAAAATTATAATATAAGATTGTAACGAATGCTTTGATAGTTTTATAATAGCAGAAAATATCTTCACCCTCTGTATTAGTTAAAAAACATTCTTACCTTAATTTTTCAAAAAGATCATAAAGTACCATGTTTGGATAATAAAAAAAATATTACATTATAAAAAAATTATAAAAAATAAAACTACTGTATAAATGAATTTAACCCATATTCTACTAAACGGTAAAAAAAATGTTTTGAAATAAATTTTTACAAAGCGCTTATGTGGATTATATAGAGGTCCTAGTGGATACTCATGTATAAACAACCTCAGATGATGATGAGATTATAGAATTAAGACTAACCATGTAGTTTTCCTTGGTCGAGGGTTTTTTAACCTCCTTTATAATAGTTAAATCATGTATATTAAATTATAGAAGAACCAGATGTATATATATTATATCATATATGATCTTCTAATATTTCTTTGATAATAATATTTTAGTACTATTATTATTTTGGCTGCTAACTAGTTCGTTTTCCATTATATGTTTTGTTACATAAGTAATTCTTGTTATGGATAGGATGTATTTGATTCATATCCATAATGATATTATGATCTTAGACTTTATTTTTAATCATATCTTGAAAATTATTCTTGAATAGTTACGATGGGGAATGAATTTCATTGCATTCGTGGAGATGGTAATCCATACATCTGCACGAGCAACAATACCATTCTATTAATGGTGATATCTTATTTAATTGGATGATATATCATATATAATGATTAATTAACATGTTATATTTATTATTTACCTCTATTATACTCATTATTATACCCATCAAAATAACGAAGTGTTGAATAATGAACTACATCACGACGTGGAGATTGTAAGCCGTACATATATACGTATGGTGACATTATCACTCATAA
This sequence comes from Viscum album, assembly GCA_963277665.1. Taxonomy (NCBI): domain Eukaryota; kingdom Viridiplantae; phylum Streptophyta; class Magnoliopsida; order Santalales; family Viscaceae; genus Viscum; species Viscum album. The sequence goes on from OY728126.1 coordinate 301,592,189, forward strand.
GATGGGTAGAATAATGAATATGGTTTTTCCATATTTATAATAATACCATACAATATATAAGTTATTGGAGTTATTATTTTGGTATGGAAATAAAAATGAAAGAAGAAGTTGAAGATGAAAAGATTATTTTGCAAAAGGTGATGAAATTATTACCTCTTCTTCGGGTGATTCCTTTTAATTTGATAAAATGGGATCCATATGATGGATTTATGATCAAAGTAAGGCCTCTAAGGTGAGGTTAGGGTAGTTGGGAGGAAATTCAAGTAGGAATTTTCCGATCCAAATAGCTTTGGAGTTGTGATTTTAAGTGAATGGGAAGTACCCTTTAATAAGATATGTGAGGATAACTTTCGAAAAAACATGAAATATTAATTTATTATACAATAATATTCTATTTATAATGGATCCAGAATGATTTATTTAGAGGATAAGGTCGGTATGGGACTAAAATCTCTCAAAAATTCGGTTTTAAATAGGTTTAGGTCACCATATTAAATATATATTTTAGATTTAACTCTTAGATAAATAGTTTATATTATTTCATGTATTCTTGTATTATTATAATAAATGGTCAATAAACATAATATAAAAAGGAAAAAAACCAAGTGGTTCATTATTAACATATCTAACCATATCTATGTTGTTATGATGAACCTTATGTTTTTTTGAGTATTATATCAAATTCATATTATTCTATTTGTTTTGAAAACACATATATGTCAATTTTGACACAATTTGGAATTTTTTTGTTAATGCCATAAAAACATTATTACATTGAGAAAACAATGTATTTAATCAACCCTAACATGTCATATTAACGAATAAAATTAGTGTAATTCCTCATAAGTCTAAATTTACATTTAATTAGTTATTTATAATATAAATTATTTTAATATTTCATTAAAATGGTAATTACTGCATCATCAATGTGTCATAAATAAATATAACTATTTAATTTATATCAATTATAAATTAAATTCCATTTTGTATGAAATAATTTTATATTTATAATTTATATTTATAGTGAAATTTATCTTTTGTATACCCCTATATTAAAAAAATTAGTTATTAAACATTGAATTTAACAAATTTAAATGTTATTTAAATATAATAATAATAAATGTCCTAATATAATCCAGGTGGATCAAAAATGATAATATTTTATTCCTATGGTCTATTATGGTCGATGTACACTTATCCCATAGAATTATAAAATGTGTTAGGGTAACTATAATATCATTTTTACTTTTAATTACCTTATTTACTTTTAACTATGGTAAATAAAAGTCATAAGTTTCTATTCACAAAATCGTATTTTCATCTTATTGAACCAAATTTTAAATACTAATATCCACCAATACTTTAATATTTTTTTAATTTCAATTCACAGAAGTGGTAAAATTATGTTTTATGATAACTTTCTATCATGCCTTGATGGTGGGTAAAAGACGTTAACAATTCAAAAAAAATTTATTCATCTATTTTTATTATAAAATGACTCCAATGAATTACATTGAACAAATATAGGTATTATATATCTATTTTAACTTAAAATAAGTTTAAATAAAATAAATATTTATTTAAATAAAATTTTGGTTTTACACAATAACGTTGTGTTCTTTACTATTCATCAAAAAATTTATGTTTTCAGAAAAATACCAGAAAATCACCCTACGATAATTTTGATCTTCCAAATACAAAAATGATGCCCATTTTGAAAAATAAAACTTATAATACTAAAAAAAGTGTATATTACTATTTATAACGACTAGTTTAATTGATCATGGTGTTCTTGAACTTAATGTTTCATACAGCACAAGATATTGTATTATTCCAAAAAAAAAGCATACTGGGGAAGTTTTGGGTGTCACATTATTCCCTCCTTAAAATAATTTCATCCTGCAAATTTCTAGAATATAACTTAATAAAAATATTCAGATGGTTCTTCATCATAATTTCCTTGGGTTCCCATGTTGCCTCATCCTTCTTTTGATATATCCATAGATTTTTTACTGTATGAGTCATTTGGTTTCTCAACACTTGTTCTCTTGTATCAAAAATCCTGTTAGGTTCTACACAATAAGACAGATCACGTTCAAATTCAATTTCTTCATAGGTGATTACATGCGTTGTTTTAGACATGTTATTTCTCAACAGTGATTTGTGAAACACATCATGAACATTGGAGATACTTGGAGGCATTTCCAAATGGTTGGCTACAACTCCAATTCATTCTATAATTTCAAAAGTTGTGATGTGAGTGGGACTCAATTTACCCTTCTTACCAAATCATATAACACCCTTCCATGGAGATACCATCAAGAAAACATCATCTCCTACTTGAAATTCGAAATCCTTCCTTCGGTTATTGTCATAAATTTTTCTCCTACTTTGAGATTCTTTGATTTGGTTTTGGATAATCATAACCTTTTTCTATTGTTTCCTCAACATGTTTTTGGCCTACGAGTTTTCTTTCACCATCATTATCAAAACGTGTTGGTGTGCGACATTTCATTCCATATAACACATCATATGGTTCCATCTGAATACTTGAAGGGAATCTATTATTATAGAAAAATTATACCATAGGTAATTTCTGATCCAACATACCTTGAATGTCAAGTGATTAAGATCAAAACATGTCTTCTAAGGGTTTAATAGTTCATTTTGATAGTTCATCAGTTTTGAGGTCATAGGCAGTACTCAAATGATGTTCTGTATATAGTTATTTATGAATACCTTTCTAGAATCATGATGTAAAACGATGATCACGATTATAAACAATCAATAGGGGTACATCATGAAGTCTTACAACTTCATTAATATATAGTCTTGATAAAATATCAAGTGATAAATCTTCAATAATAGCAATAAAATGTGCAGATTTGGTAAGACGATAAAAAATTTCCCATATTGCATCATTCATTCTATGAGTATTTGGTAGTCCATTGAGAAATCCCATCGTAATATCATCCTATTTAAACTCATTTATGGGAAGAGTTTGCATGAATATTATAGGATTTAGTCTTCCAGCATTCACCTATTGACAAACCATACATCATGACACATATTCAGCAATCACCCTCTTCTTTTTTTCCGACCAAAAATGTTCCTTAACCTCTCTATACATCATAGTTCTACTATGGCATAAAGAGAAATTGAATCTATGAGCATCATCTAAAAATTCCTTTCTTAGATCAGGTATATCGGAAACATAAAACCTTTTTCCCAAATATCAAAATTCAATCTTCATACATGATTTAGATCAATCTCTCATTATTTACATCTTTAATTTTCTTTTGAAACTTCTCATCATAAGTCTATGAACTTTTTATTCTTTCTAGTAATGATGGATTGGAATCCATTTGAAAAATTATCAATGTTTCCCCATCATTGATTATTCCCAAATCCATCTTTTCAAGATCAATGAACATAGGATACATTTCAACTCTCATCTTGTTCAAAACTGCATGATCCATTCTGCTCAAATCATATTCTACCTTATTTTCCTTCCCCGGGTAGTAGTGTATAGTGTAATCATAGTCCATGAGTTGATCAAGACCTCAACATTGCCACATGTTGAGTTCTTTTTTGTGAGAAGATATACTACAAACTCTTCTGATCATTGTAAATCTCAAAATTTTGAACATATAGATTGTGTCTATATGTATTCAGAGTGAATATTATATCTACTAACTGAATATAATGAGTGGAGTAGTTTTGTTCATGAATTTCTATCTTCTGTGATGCATAAGAAATAACAATATCATTATGAATAAGGACACAATTGATACCTTTATTTGATGCATCACCATAAATAACAAAAATCACCATTCCCAGATGGTAGAGTCAATATAAGAGCATTGTCTAATATTTTAATTAATTCTTCAAAACATTCTTCCTACTCCTTTTTCCAATCAAATGTAACCCTTTTACATGTGAGCTTTGTTAATGGGTTAGCCAATCAGGCGAAATTCTAGACGATGTGTCGATAATAACCTGCTAAACCAATAAAACTATGAACATCATTTTTACTTTTTGGTACTGTGCATTAATGGATTGCCTTGGTCTTTGATGTATCAACATAGAATCCATCCTTAGAGACAACATGGATATGAAAAGAAATATCCTGAAGCCAGACTTCTCACATGTTAAACCTCCCATATAATTCATTTCTGCATAGAGTCTTTAGAATAATGAGAAAGTGATTTTCACGTTCGTCGTATCTTTTGGAGTATACCATGATATAAAAAATAAATACAACTAAAAATTAATCATGATATTCCTTGAAATATATATTCATTAGATCCATGAAAATAGAGGGTGAATTATTTAGTCTAAAATGCATTACTATAAACTCATAATACCTGTAACTAGTTTGAAATTTTGTTTTTAAAATGTCTTCATTCTTCATGCGCAGGTGATGATATCCAGATCGATGATCAATTTTTAAAAAATATTGGGTTCAATGAAGTGGATCAAATACATCATCAATGCGAGGTAGGGGATACTTTTTCATTTTTCTTATAGCATTGATCTCCCTGTAGTCAATGAACAACCTCATAGATCCATTTTTCTTCTTTCAAAAAAGAATAAGGGATCTCCATGGAGAATCACTATAGTAAATAAATTCATTTTTACTCAATTCCCCTAGTTGTTTCTTTAGTTATGCTAATTCCATAGTTTCCATTCTATAAGGGTACTTCGATATAGGCCTTGAACTAGGAATTAAATCAATGGAGAACCCAATTTATCATTTTGTAGGATGTCAAGGTAAATCCTCTGGAAACACATCAATATATTTTTTACAATAGGCAAATCCTATATTTTAACATTTCATTCCTCAACCATAGTTCATTCATTCTCTCCCTCCCCAATAATTTAATTTAGTAGAGCTACTAGGGGTGGATCTATATATGAATCATATGGTGAAATTTCTACTATAATGATAAGTTACTCCTTATCATCATCGAAAATTGTAACCTCCTTCTTCTTAGAATTAATTTTCCCATCAAGGTCCAAATGCCAATCCATAACGTTGTTATATAAAATTTAATCATGGGTATGATGATGAGATCATCTGATAAAGAATGTTTATATGACCTAATGGGAACTGATTGATAAAACTTTTTTGCAGTGATACATCCCTTATGTGTTTTGACTAACTAATCCCTTGTTAATTCAAATTTGAAATATCTAATTTTCGTAGAAAACTGGGATGATATGAAACAACGAGATAATCTAGAATCAAATAAATAATTTGTTAAATTTGAGGAATTCATTAATATACCTACCACCACATCATTCATGGCTTCAACCTCAATATTACTGATCTCATAATCTTGGTCGTTCTCCCTTGGCCTTTCCTGAGGTAATTCTTTGGCGCTTTGGACATTCATTTTGATAATGCCCCATTTCACTACAATTGTAGTATTCAACATTAATAGCCTCTTTCTTTCCCCTTCAATCATGATCTTGATGGCGTTTTTCACCACACATTTAATTGACTCCCATTCACTTCAGACATGTTACATGGTGTTTCTTCCCACATTTATTGTAGGATAGAAATTCATCTTTTTCCTTATTCACTTTATTTCCAATTCCAGAGTCTTCATCAGATCTATTCTTCTCCATCTTTGCTTTAAATTCGTATGACATGGATAATTATTTTTCTATCATGATAAAACATGAGACTATATCATTTTACAATGAGAAGGATTGTAAAACTAATTCTTGACGGATAAATGGTTTTAACCCATAAAATAATTGACCATTCATAATCTTTGTGATATGTATATAATCAAAAAAAAATCTTCTCTAACATGGTAATGATATCCTCATACTTTGTGACATTCTCATCCTACTTTTTCCTTAGACTCATAATTTTCCTTTCCATATCTGTTGTATGGTTATGAGAAAAGTATTATTTTATGAATATCTTTTTTAAAACCCTCCATTACATATATCATACATCTTCAACCTCCATTGTGTTTTGAATTAATGAAAAATATTGATCTGCATCTCCTTTGAGCCAATAAAATGCCATAACATTTTTCCATTTTCATTAATCCCAAAAGAATAAAATATTTCCTCTATGAATCATATCCATTGTGCTACAACAAATGGATTTTAGTCCCATTGAATGTTGGTGGTTTTTTAATCGTGATGTGGTCAAACCTTGATCCTCCACATTGTGGATCAGGGTGCTCTATATAGGTAAGGTTATTATTGATAAACTTAGTAAGTTTTCCTAGAATGGTGATAATATGATCAGAAATAATTGAATCACCATCACCACTATAAAAATCAGGGCCTCTATGGAAGTACCTAAATGGATTATGTGCATTGATACAATTTCCCTTCCTTCCACTAGGCACCATTTCTGAACAATGAAATACACTAGATTAGTTTATGAATTGTAATACATGATTCAAACATGTAAAACACTTAAAATATGTAATAGTTTGTGTATATAGTAAAATATAATAATAATAAATTCATTGAGGAAGTATATAATAATAATTCCTCATAATGGGTTGTGAAGAAAATGTGAACTATCCTAAGCATATCTCCCATGAGTGTTGTAACCAAGAGTGGAGCAAGGCCCATTTTCATGTACTAGGATACCCTGGTTTATGCCAGAAATTACTTGTCTGAGTTTTCACTCCTAGGTATATTTGTTCCAAAGCTGCTTATACCTTATCGTATATAAACAAGGATGTATTTTTTTTAAAATACACAAAATCGCTACATTAACAAAATTATAGGAAGTACGTCTAAACTAATCCTAAATGTCTATCAGAGGGTAATGTTCTCTAATATGAGTTTTTCAAAATATAGTTTCCATGGATTGTACTAAACTTCCTATAATACCAAATGTAATGCCCCGACCCTAGTTAGCTAGAGTCGGTGAATTATTACATAACATTTGAATGATCACAAGAGATAATGACTTGAAATGACGATTAGTTTAGTAGCTTTGGAAGTACTAGAAACATACATGATTTTCATATTATATCATGAAATAGAAAAACAATAATGTTGTTTCGCCTTTGAACACATTCATATCCTTTATCCTATCCATGTAGGTTAATCATTATATTCATCTTCACATCTTTGAAAAAACAAAACATATAAAGTGGTGATCTCAGATGCTTAGTAGGGATAAAAATACATCAGAAACTATCCTAAATAAGAATTAACATTTATGGAAATGTATATGACTAAAACTCTTTCCTTTTATACATGAACTTCAACATAACATGGAAAAGATAAATAAAATAAGGCCATTTAATTTTTAAAATAGTTTTTCTAATAGTATAATAGTCACATTCAATATCAATATTAAATTTCATAATGATGGAATTCATAATTTCAGACATAATAACCACATTGTCTAGGACTCGTGCCAAGACTACAAATAATTTTTTTTTCAGGGCCTTGTTCCAAGACACTAGTTTGTCTCAGGAGACCTACCGATGCATCGAGGAGTTATAGCGGGCTCCACCCATCACATATTAATTTCAATGCATTCCTCATATGAAAAGGTTGAAACCTAATATAAACATTTTTATTAAAACTATGATATGAAATGTCAACACATTAACTATAAAACATGAATGTTATAATAATAGAACGTCGATAGTCAATAATATCACAAAACCATCAATAAAATATGGAAGATTGTATCATAATAAACCAACTTCAAACAAGTGTAAAATCAATCAAAAGATGTTGACATAGATGAAATCCAAACTATTTGGGAGAAATATATCCTTCGATTTTGAAATAATTTAAATGTAACATAATTTAAAAAAAACAGTTATTTTTAAAATATTATTATAAGAATATAATGGATGTTTTAAGGTTTTATAACGGCAGAAATTAGACACACCCACTATATATGTTATGAAAACATTTATAATTTAATTTGTCAAAATGGTCATAAAGTATCTTGTTTGGAAAATGATAGAAATATTCATCTATAAACATTTTATAAAATGTCAACAATGTTTATAAATGAATTTATCCCATAGAATAGGAAATAGTAAAAAATTCATATATGTTTTTAAGAAACACATATGTTTATGATAAAGAGTTCCTAATAGATACTCATGTATAAACAACCTCGAAATAAAAAGAAATTGTTGTATTATCCCTTTCCTTTTACTTTTCCTTGTTTGAGGGTGAATTAACCTATTTTATAATAGTTATATCATTTTTATTTATTTATATATGAACCGACTATATAAATATGATATAATATGTGATCTTATAGTATTTCATTGTTAATAATATTTTAGTAGTATCACTGTTTCGGGTGTTAACGAAAACATTTTCCTTTATATTTTTTGTTATGTAAGACATGTTGTTTATGGATAGGATCTATTTTATTCATATACAGAATGATATTAAGTTCATAAAACATATTTTTAATCATAAAATTAAAATTATTCATGAATGGTTACGATGGGGAATGAATCTCATCGCGTTCCTGGAGACATTAATCAATAGGGACGCACGATCGACAATACTATTCTATTGATGGTAAAATCATATGTAATTGGATAGTATATCACATATAATGAATAATTAACATGTTATATTTATTATTTACAAGAAGTATACACATTATAATACCCATCCAAATAATGAAGTGTTGAATAAGAAACTACACCATGATGTGGAGATGGTAAGTTGTACGTACACACATATGGTGACCTTATCATTCATATGATGGATGGAAAAATAAATAAGGTTTTTCTATATATATAATAACACAACAGTTTTTAGAAGGAACTTGAGATGTTATTTTTTAAGTGAAATAACAAACTCAGAATAAGTGGAAGAAGAAATGAAATATGAAAGATGTGGTGAAATTATAACCTCTTTTTCGGGTTCTTCTTTTTGATTTAATAAAAATAGATCTTTGGGTAAGATTTATGATCGAATTAATCCATATAGGGTGAGGTTATTGTTGTTTTTTTTCATATTTTAGCAGGAGATTTCCGAGCCAAATTGCGTAGGATGTGTGATTGTGGGTGAAGGGGAAGTACCATTTTATAAGAGAGGTGAGGGTCACTTTAGGAAAATCATGAGATATTAATTTATTATACAATGATATTCAGTTTATAATCGAACCAAAAGGATTTATTTTGAGAATATGTTGGGGCTAGATAAAAAAATCTCAATAAAAAGGTTTTAGATAGGTAACTATATTAGCCTTATCGTTTGGATTTATCTCTTAGATAAATAAAAAATTTTTACCATGTATTCTTGTATTATTATAATAAATGGTTAATAAACATACTATAAATATACAAGAGAAACCCATGTGGATCATTATTGTTAACCATATATAAGTTCTCTGTCTGATCCTTAGGTTTTTAGGAATAATATATCAATTAATAACATTGTATTTGTTTTGAAAACTCAATTATGTCAATTTGAACACTATTTGGTATTTTTTCTGATAAAGTAATAAAAACAATATTACATAGAAAAAAAATTATTTAAAAAACCCTAACATATCATAATAAAATATAATTTTTTTAAATTCATCAAAATTCATAATTTAAATTTATTTGTATATTTATAATATCATTTATTTTAATCATTCTTTAATAAGAAAATTATTACATCATCATTGTGTCATGAATAAATATAAATCCTTAATGTCTAAAAATTATAAATAAAATAACATTATGTATAAAATCATTCTATATTTTTAATGAATATTTATAGTCAAATTTATATTTTGTATAACCCTATAAAATATGTTTTAGTTATTAAACCTGGAATTTAACACTTTTAATTGTTGATTAAATTAAATAATAATAAATATCATAATTTATTCAACGTGGGTAAAAAAAGGATCATATATTATTACTAAGGTTTATTTAGGTAGAAACAAAATTTTCCAACAAAATTATAAAATGTTTTATGGTAACTATAAAATCATTTGTACCTTTAATTACCCAGTTTACTTTTAACCGTGGTAAATAAATGTCAAAAGTTTATATTCACCAAAATTTATTTTCATCTTATTGTACCAAATTTTACATACTTATATCAAATGTGACTCTCATATTTTCTAAATTCCATTCACAAAAGAATTATAATTACATTTTATGCATATTTTCAAACGTTCCAAGGGGGTGGGTAAAATACGTTAAAATCAATAAAATTATATTCATCTAATTTTATTATAAAATGAATCCAATTAAATAAATTGAAGTAATATAGGTATTTGGTATATATTTTCCCTATAATAAATTTAAATAAAATAATTTTTTTATTATAAAAAGTCGGTTTGAAAAAAAATGTTGTGTTTTTTACTATTCATAAAATGTAGAATGTTTTCATGAAAATACCAAATATTCACCATAAGTTATTTTTGATATTTCCAATTCAAAAAAGAAGTACATTTTGAAAAATAAAATTTATAAAATTTTAAAATGTGGGTATTATTATTAATAACGGTCAGTTTTATTGGTCACGATGTGCTAGAACTCGAAGTTCTATACATCACAAACTATTATATTATTCAAAGAGAAGTGTATTGTAGAAGATTAGTGTGTTACATTAGATATCAATTTCCAAGAAATATTGGTTTAGAAAACCTCATATTAAGTGTTAGGAGATGTCAATAGGTATATATTTGATTCCATTGATGGTTTTTGAGAGTATCAATAGAATTTAGAAAACTCATTAGTACTGCCTAAGAGTTTCTATATTATCCAAGATATGGTACATGCATCACAACTAATGGTATGAAACATATATGATTCATATATGATCATAATTGATGGAATAAAGTTGAAATATAATGATTCATTCATGGAAAGACCAATTTATAATGTTGATGAAATAGATAATATCCTTTATTGGGATAGATTGCCTATGGTATATACAAATTGGTATTATGGGAATATTCAAGAGGATACGTGGAAAAAGAAGGATGATATGTGTTCATAGTGGTTGAATAGATTTGTTACCAAAGATCCATGATGCAACTTATTGAACATTAACTACCTGGTGTGGAGGTTGTAACACTCCTCATATTAATATGTCCCTTTAATATCTAATTTCTGATGAATGTTATCTTTTATGAAAAATTATGGATAGTGTAGTGCTTCCTGGAGTTCCATGGTGAATTTTAAGATCATAGACTTATTATCTTGAGGACTATCATAATGAATGAATCCATAGAGTACCTATTGGTTTGGTAATAGTTACTTGGTGGGTCCCATGGTGAGGGTGGCCATTTGGTGAAATACATTGTGTGGCCAGGGCCTATAGAATGGGTACATGGTGGAGATTGGGTACTCAATGAAAGAAAGTTGGGATCCCAATTGGTAACTTTTATGTTTTATTAAATAAAATTAATTTTAGTTAAATTTATAATATATTAAGACAAAACTCCCCTACAATAATTTATAACCAACTACATGACCTCACCATATATCACTCTAAATCTCCACTTTACAAAAGTTTATTTCTGTTATTATTGGTAAGAATCATGTTCGATTCATCCTATTTGGTAGTAAGGGGTATTTATTTCAATTCTTCCTAATTTATTTACCATTACCATAACTAGTTAAATGTTTTATATCAATAATTTACCAAGTTGGGGGTGTTTTGAATATCTTGATCTCTACCATTTGAATATGAATCGACTAGTGGAATTATAATAGAATAATTCCATTACCTTGATTTAGGTGATTCAGAAACATTAATAATGGTATTCATATATTCCAAATGATGTTTAATATAGGATCTCATTATCCGTATATTGTTGACATATATAGTAATCAAAGATTCAGTACCTTGATTTTTATGAATTTTTAAGGGTTTCTAGGGCCACAATAGTCACTTTGATTAATTATATTGATTCCATGACCACTGATGGCTAGGAGATTAATCCAAAACTCATAGAAATTATACATGACACCAATTTTTAGGCTACCTTGAGTTTATATATCACTTAATGAACCTAGTGAGGTAATATTATCCACATTGGTAATATTATTTGTAAGTAAATGAGAATGTATAGCTTGAGGATTGAACAATATGAATCCTTGAGCTATTGTATACTAGTTTGGAATGAAATGTTTGTATTTCGGTGATAATTCATATGTATACAATGTGTTTATTATTGGTAAGATTGTACCATTTGTTCAAATAGGTAAATAAGTTTGGTATGCTAGGAATTATAATTTTATAAATGAAAGTTCCATTCATAATGATTATATTTCATGTGTATTAATGTAGTATAATATAGAACACAGAATCTATAATAAAATGTAAATACCATTTTATTATTATCATAAAAAATAGACATAATATAAATGTTATGCATAATGACCATTAACAATTTTTCCCCTTGGTATTGTATCCATTATAGATAGGCCATTGAGATTATTTTATATGGAGAAATAATAAAATCTAATTGATGTAAAATGAAGAAATAATGGCCTCAACCAGTATGATATTACCTTGTGTGGTTCCCGTATCATTTCTTTTGTGGGAAATGGAATCATTATGGTTCCCCTGTGAGCTAGCCCTAGATAAGAGTCAATAATTGAAATAAGATAAAAGTTGATTATGGGATATGTTATTTTTTTAAATTTCACCTCCCAATCAATGTTCGTCAAATAACCTGATAAAATAACTAACACCATTAACCTTATCATTAAATAGTAATTTCGTGTAATAAGGGTTATGTACATAGAGGCTAGTAGTGTAAAAGAATAAATTTCCTTTTTATAAATGAAGTAATGATTACTTATTTCCAATTTTAATCATTAATTTACTAAATAAAAAATACACATGAATATATAATTAATATAATAAATTAATTTTTGGTACAAATAAAAAATTTATTTTATTTTAAAAAATATATACAATTTAAATTAGATGAAATTATTATAATAGATTTATAAGGTTTAATAATATTATTTTCATCAAATTGTATTTATTTAAATATAAATAATAATATAATTTAATAAAGTCTAACAAAAAAATTAACAATTGGAATGTTGACTATGTCATAAAAGTTAGTATTTAGTCAACACATAAAGGATTTCATTTTAAATTAAAATTTATCACACGTTTTATTTTTTTATATATAATAAATATAATATTCTAAATCATTAAATCATGATTTTCCAATGGTGATTTTTTTATAAAATATAAGATAGTGTAATTTTTTGATAAAACTGTAATACAGTATGAATATACGGTAAATATTATTACCTCATAAATGTGATTAAATAAATTATTTAAATATATTTCTCATCAAAAAATTGTGTATTTAATTATATTATCTTATTTTATTGATATAATATTATTTTCTAAATCTTATAGTGAATCTTCCAAATCATAATAAATATTTCAAGGACATTAAAAAAATTATGTAAAGAGATACCTTCAATGTATTAATTAATTTCATATAAAATGTTTAGGTTCTTAAACTAATGAAATATTTAAAAAAAAACCCCATAGAAAATATTATTGGACAAAACCATGGTTGGAACAATGAATTTGTAAATTTTATTACCCAAATGTCTAAGGCATATGAATGAAAATTGATAAAAAATCCCATATCTTTTTCTATAAATACCCATATACTCTCCCATTCATGATTATTAAAATCCATTGAGCACTAATTTCCTATAATTTTCCCATTCTATATTTCTACCTATGAGTTTTAATGTTCTTAATAATTTCCTGCTAATATTTTTTTAAGAAAACTCACAATGTAAGGGGTTCTCTCCCCCTTATTTTAAATTCAATCACCCCCATTGTTTTAATTATTTTGATTTCCAAGTTTTTATGTTATCATGAGCTCATAATAATCCATTAATATCTATATGATTCCATATTAATGAGATACTTTCCTTATCTCTCACTAATCACTTATATGAACTTTTATGCACACCCATTATGTTGTTTGAATTATCCCTTTATATTTCCATGACTTAACTTTATGTTTTAAATACCATACCATTTATTCATTAATGGGTATTCATCTAAAAATAAATATCTTTAAATAATTGGTTACATCTATATTTGAAACCCACCTTCTTTAATAATTGTATTAAAATGATTATATTAGTTCTAATGTTATATGATCAGTATGGAATGTGTAAAGTTAGACATATGAAGGGTGTACCAAGAGAGAACTCCAATGAATTATGTAATCTTTTCATCTCAAGAGATAAAACATATAGAACATGAGTAGTCAACCTAATCACACTATGATATGATGTGTTGTTGGTTATACTTGACTTATACATTTTGTGTCTCATTTTATATTGTTTCTGTATTAATATAATGTATTCATCTATTTTGATCATCTTCCACATTTATGAGATAATAATTATGTATATGATTAACACCATTTTCTTATATCATTATATTTCATATGTATTACCTTTCATTGTGTTATTCTTGATTATTCCCTTAATGGGATTTATTGATCAACCCTTTTCTTTTGTGTGCCCATAAGATATCTTGTTTAATACTAAGTGGTCAATGGAAACTAGTAGGAAATCATGAAGATTTGAAATAATATTTTATTTTTTAATTTAAATTAATTTAATACGTATCCAATTTCACAAATGCATTATACCACTATATTTATGGGATTTTATTATATATCTATTATGATTAGAAATCATGAAATAAAATTTATTAGAAATATGGATTGTTATATTTTCTAGTGAGAAAGGACTATTTATTTTTTCGGTTTTAGAAATGAATACCATAATGAAAACCCTTGGGATATGTATAAATAATTCCAAAAAACCAATTTTTTGTAAAGGACATTGTATGTGGTTTTCTAAAAATTACATACCTTTCTAGAAACTTTTATGTTTATATTTAAATGATATAGATTCACTAAACCATAACCACCATTAAAAATTGTGGTTGACCAGTGAAATATATTTACTCAGTTCATTATGTGTGGTCCTAATAAATTAGAATATGTGAGAATGAATTTAGAAATGTGATGTTGGAAAAGTTTACGGGATAATTTCATCAATACTATTACTATGGTATAATGTTTCAAATTCAAGGATTGAGGGAACTAGATAACATGTTTCATAAAACCAAGGATTTTCAATGATAACTACTGGTAGGATCCTATAAATTCAATGATGAAACGGAGGGATTATGATATCCCTATCGGTGAGGTGGGTCATGATAAAAATGTATTGACTGGTACTACTCTTATTCTTTCAAGAATAATTGAAATTCTATTTTATTATTATTATATACATTCATTTATATGATTTATGATTAGTAGAACTATTATATAATACCTCAAAAAATAGAATTCGAGATGGTGGTGAAAACAGAGAATGGGTAAATTATTTCATCTCGAGCATATAACACATCCCCAATCAATATTCTCATGTTATGTCTCTCAAAAAAGTTAATATACTCACTTTAATGGTATTAAACGATATACACGGGATAGAATGTAATCCGTTATATATAACCAATAACAATATTAAAGATATTGAAATCAACATCCCTTTCCTAAATCATCCCTCCATTAGTAAAAAATATATTTAATATGATGGGTTTAGAATTTTGATTCTCAAAAACCAACATTATATTTGTTTTCTGCAATAGATATTATTTAACTGATGTAAATAATAATTTATATTTATCCTTAAAATAATTTCTTATAAATATAATGTGACGTCTATATTTTTAGATTGGTTAAGAATTTAACCAATGTAAAAAAACTACTTTATAATAAATGTTTTGAAAAAAATCATATTTATTTTAAAACATTTCAATATTATTTGTTACTTGTTTACTTATGCATCTTCAAGAACGTGTTTTATAATCATAAAATATAAGTTTTGATATTCTTTATTATTATCCCAATCCATGCCAACCATCATTCATTTAACTGTTATTTCCATTTCGTTCATCATCACCCTCTCAATTATCTTCATCCTCTACTACATCATTTATGTAATATCCATTTATGGTTTGTACATAATTATCAAATCTTCCATCTATCTATGGTATATTTAATTTCATAAATATTTATTTTGGGATTTTAATTTACCTGATTGATCTATATCCCTATTTATTTTTTAATAATCTTCATGATTTATATTTTTAGTTCAATTTTTTTTTCATATATAAGGTATTTTAACATATATGAATAATGTTCTGGATGTAATAATATGATTAAATGACTAATTGATGAATTTTTGTTATAAATATAGTTATTTACTTATATGTGCATTTTAGGTGTATTTTCCTACATTTTGAATTTTTTTAAGACATATTTGATTATAGAGTTTGAGTATTGAATTTTGATATTATATATTTAGATGATCATGTAGATATTAAAATTATATTATGATAAAACAATCATTTTTACATATAACTAATCATATTTCAAATTCAAGATAGATTTCATGATCATACTTGTAATAGTTAGATAATTTATTTTTACTACAAGGATTATTAATCCCGCTTAGACTGATGAATGTTTAACATAGTCTGAATATTATATAGATTTTAATATGTTATTTATCTTTATGTAAAATGTCATGAATACCGATAAATTTATAAATTGAATAATTTAAATTTTGTTATATAATATAAAAATGTTTTCAATATTTATATTAGTTTAGTAATATCCATTTATAAAGACTTATTAATCATTTAAATTTCATTTTTTTGGAATCTATTTTCTGTAATCCTAATGAGTATGTTTTTTATTTCACACCTACAAATCAATTTTTGTATAGGTGTAGGCATTTATTTATATTATTTTTCTTGTTTATTAATCAAATTATTCAACTCTCTAATATTTTGATCTTTATATTATGTTTTTTATTTCTTTGATTTTTTTAAAAAATATATATGTAATTTTGATAATATATAATATAATAATTAATAATTTTGTTTTATTTTTTTTCACCATTTTAAAATAAATGAAATTATTATTATATAATTGTTTGATTTATTTTTTTGAAGGAAAATAATTTAATATGATCAAATTGATTGTTTTATTTATTAAATATGTTTCAATTAGTTTTTAAAAAAATCTATGATTGATACTTTAATTGATTTTAAAAAATTAAATTTTGAATTAAATTTAAAAATATAAGGGCTTATTTTAATGTAATACAATTTCTTATATACAATAATGTTTTGATTTTAGATTTGTGTACTATTAACAAGTGATGAATATGAGAAGGATTTTTATGGTTTTTTTAAATTTTATAAATGATATTTCCAACTAATTTCTATTTTGTTCATTTTTGAAGTGATTAAATAAGAAAAATTTGACAATAATAAAAATAAAATTTACGGAATTAAATATTAGTTATAGTCCTTGGGTTATTAACTAGAAAATTTTGTAGACATCATTATCATTCGATGAGGCTTATTTTTAATATGATATGTTTAGTAAAATTAAATAAATGATTAATGATATTTATTTAGAGTCATTTGGGAATGAAAAAATAATTTTGAGTATATATGTTTATGAGGAAAAATCATTATACTTAGATTTTATGCAATTTAATGTTTTATTAGTTGTTTTAATATTGATTATCATGAAGTCCGAAAATTTGTAATGTGACAAGAGTTTTTTAATATACTTATATCTTTGGAAAAACACTTCTTAAAGAGAAAAATCATAAAAATTCAAATTATAATGTGAATAAAATATATTTGTCTATGGGTTTGGGGTATCAAAGGATGTGTGTCTTCCTGAAGGATTATGTGTTATAAAAAATGAATATGATGGTCTATCAGAATGTAATAAATATATTTACATCACAGTATAAGATGAAATAAGGATCAGCAGCCAATTTTTCAACTACAATGTCTTATTCCAATGAAATTTGGTATATTCCTTTAATTACACATTAAACATTAATTTGTAAATTCATATGATGTAATGTTTTAATATTTCATATTGATGGGTACATATCTAATGAAGAATTAATTCAGCAGGTGTTTTTCTACAGTAAATGAAAATATATCTATAATTTCCTATATTTGGGAAGGAGGTTAGGAATAAAAGACATGGACTACGCATAGATTTAATGAATCAATATTGAAACATTATTACCGTGCATAGTTCGTGGAATTTTTTATTAGTAATTGACAAACTTTTCTCCATGCCATTTTTTGACGTCGTAATATAACATATTATGTTTAATGGTTTATTGACCATTATATCCTGGGAAAGATATTTCTAAAACATGTAATTTGAATCATTTAGAGGAGGAATGTATCTGAGTGTATGATTATTGTTAAATGGAACATTTTTTATTGAATTTAATGATTATATTCACTAGAAATTAAATCCTAACTTATGGAAATTTGAATGTGTATTGTGTTGTAGATTATAATTTTTATTCAATTTGTAAAGAAAAAACATCATATTATAATCTAAAAAACGTGTAAAAATTTTTACATTGGTCATGAATTTTTTTTGGATCACCCTTATCAAATATTAAAAAAAG
Source organism: Viscum album (assembly GCA_963277665.1). NCBI lineage: Eukaryota > Viridiplantae > Streptophyta > Magnoliopsida > Santalales > Viscaceae > Viscum > Viscum album. Next base: position 301,610,707 of record OY728126.1, read on the forward strand.
AATTCAAATGATCACATCAATTTTATATTAATCTAAAAAATGTATGTACTAATCAGTATTTGAGAGGATGAAAAACAATCATGTTATATTTATAAGAACAAAAAAAATATAGTAATGAAATAAATATTTAATAGAATAAATCAATAATTTTTTGATTTTCAACATAGGATATTTTTCTCGGCCAAATTTACCCAGGTTTAGGGTTAAAGAAACGGCTTATAGTTTATCTTGGGGTTGTGAATATTCAACGACATAAGAAGAACCCTAAAGACCAAAACATTATAAGAGGTATATTTGTAAATGGATTAGGAAAATTTGGTTTTTAAAAATGGTTTTAACAAATAGTATGATACCCAAATCAATCAATTTTATGATAAAGGGTTGAGAAAAGGATATTAAAATTAAAGGATCAGATGAAAGTCTATTTAACAATTTCAATTTCATTATCATGAGAAGGATTGATTCAATAAACTCAAACTAATATCATAAATTAAGGGATTAACACCATAAAAAACAAATTCTAATCACCTATAAACAGTGAAGACCATATTACTAAGCACTACATAGTAAATTATCTTATATGATATGAATATTTTGGTTTTAAAATTCAATAAGGAAGGGAAATGATGAAAATAATTTAATGAGAAACACAAATAATATAAATTATAAAAAATTAAGTGTGAGGAAACACATCCAATAAAACCCCCTAATAATATGATGGATCAACCCATGATTGCTTTGTCCTTCCCTTGATCAACACAATTATATGGAATATGAGAGTATATTCATGAGGGTGAAATTGAAGAAGACAAAAAACGGAATAATCAAAACTCTTCTATTATGGTAAAAAATTATCTGATCAATGTGTGAATAAATTTACCCAATATTGAAACGATGTCATTGTGTCGATAAAATAAACTGAAAATAATGATAAAAAGGTGTTTTATTACAAGACTATGGGAATCCTCATAAATTAAAATTGAATAAAAGTAATCACAACATCATTTTAGAAGCATAAAAATACACTGATAACATTAAATTCTTTCTCACAACTCCAAAAAACCACTAGCATAAATAATAAAATTTAATACTTTGGTAATGTTCTTAATATCCCAAGTCTTTTATATTAATTATGGTTGGAATAGGTGGGTGGAATTCTATTTGAGAGTGTAATTTTATATAGTTGAAATTTTTTTATGACAATATGCATCCACTAAATAGATGTGCTGAAATAAGATTATATATGGTCTACTTTTAGTATGATTTAAAAAATTGTGGGATTTATGGATTTTTCATAACATATATGAAAATTTCATATCATATTTCCTCATATATGATTAGTTATGTTAAAACTAGTGGGATAATATTATGGGCCACCAAATCTATACTAGAATTTCATCTTCCACATGGTCCACAAAGATAACTAGTTAAACCTATGAATTTACATTTTAAATTATTTAATGAAATGTTCATAATCATTTCATATATATCTAATTATTTTTTAGATTCATTGGGAGTGAATCATTTTTGATACAATCAAATTATGGGGTATCTTTTGACTCCAGATTGACTAGAATATTCTATGTTTAATGTCCAAAATGGTGTTCTACCAATGTGAATCACAATGTTCTAAAAAATGAGTAATGATTACTAATTTAATTGGAAACCAATTAATGAAATATAAAATTGAAATAATGTAAAATTATTGATTTACAATTGGAATAAAAAAAGAACCATTTAACAATTCTCTTTATGAAAAAATTCGAATCATAATGTGAAATAATATTTAATTAATAAAATACCCTAAACATGGTGTGTGTGAATAATGAAGAACATCAAATTATTTATTAGAAAAAATAACATTATCCTCTATTATTAGATAATCAAATCCCAAACATATGATTTTCTATTATTCAGAATCATTTATCTCAAAAATATGGATATTTAATTCTGTTTTCCACGAAAATTTTAAAACAAAATGCATACCATTTTTAATTCACATCATAAAATCATGAAACCTTTAAAAACATTCAAAAAATGATAGGTAAAAAATAATATCCCAATTCCAATACCATTCCATTATAAAAAATAATTTCCACATTTTATGTTATTTCAATTAAGAAATAATATGTGTTTTGTATAAAAATAGACAAGGGGGAGAGATGGAAGATCTAGGTGGAAACAAATTTTGTGAGTACGATGAGAATTAATGTTTTATTTTTAATTTTATATTAATTTTTTATAGTTTTAGTGTAATTGAAATAGAGATCAATAAAATCAACTCATGTCGATAGACATTTAAAATGACTACGAAACTCAATTATTAGAGAATACCACATGATGATCACTTAATAAGACATTACCACAAGTTAAAAAAATTAAAACAAAAAGAGATAAAATTACCAAATAATGTCTAAAAACTATGGATCTGTGATCCCCAAGTGCCTAAAACCAATCATTTGGTCAATCTATTTCTCTATGTGAATTTTTAATCTTAATATTTAATTTAAATTTTTTAAGATTTTATTAATGAATAATCAATTTAAAATTTAAACAATAATCAAAGCTATGAAGTTTTACATAGTACCACCAGAACACAAATTAATACTTCACAATCAAAAAGAAAAGATCTTTGAATTAATTTATTAAATGGTTGAAATTTTAAATAGTGAAAAAAATAATTAGAATAAAAGAAATTTTAAATTATTCTCAGGAACATAATTATGAGTAAATACTATAATCAAGGCTTGGAATGTTATTTGATATTCGGTTTCAATGATTAAAATTTTTATTATCAGGTTTAAGTTAATATAATTTTCTCTTTTAATTTATGCCCAAAAAATCATGAAAGTGGATTTGTTTATATCTATTCACCCCACTAGCCAAGAATAACATTATCTATAATGTATAATAAAACGATAATTATCGAGTGTAATAAGAAGAGTAGAGGAGAGGATTTCCAAAATAAAATTTGAAAATGAGAATCATGGAATGTATTAACTTGGTTTTTGATGTTAAAATTTATGTTGTTCCCATTTATTTAATGGATATCCATGTTACCTGGAGAATCCTAATAAATGATAGTAGTTGTTTCAAACCTATATGAAATATTATTTTTATATGAATAAATCAATCAACGCTTCCCATAAATCTTAAAAACCAACACAATTAGAAAAAAATTGAAACCCCATGATGTTTCCTTAATAAAATCTATACAAAGAAAAAATAAAAGGGAAAAATTTTCATTTTTATTTTGAAACACTAAACATATAGTAAATGAATGGGTAGAATAATTCTATCCCATTAAAAATAGTATTTTATCATTTTTATAGCTCAACATGGACCCACAAACATACAAAATACCAACATTAAAGAATTTATGGAATTCATTTTTATCCACATCTACAAGATCGAGATTGAGAAATTGTTCAAAATATATTTTAAATACATCGAAACGTGGCCCAATAAGTGGTGTAATCCATAGAATATCTAAAATGGTTGAACCATTTTCTTCTATTGTATTTCATAAGATATAAAAAAATATTCTTTCCCATTTAATGATTTCATAACAACAAATAGTGAAAAATAGATGTTTTAATTAACCCCAAATAATGAAAAGTTGATGGAGTATAGAAAGGAATTATTACCAAATATGGGATGATGAAAATTACTTTATATTGATTTGGATTAAAAAATAATATATATTGATTCATTTAGAACTAATGATTTTCCCCAAAAAATGATTCCATTAAATCAGTTGTTACAAATAGATTGTTCATGATTTTTTCAGTGGTTTCAATGTTATATTATTTAAAAAGATAATTAATGGTGATATATTTCTATGATTAAATCAAAGATGAAATATTTCTCTCATGTGTATAAAGGAAATCAATTTCCATTCGACATAATCAACCCTGAAAAATTTCATGATCTTCTTTATTTATCTCAAATTAAAATTTTGGTATATTAGTATTTTCATGGGAGGTTTACGATAATCTAGACACTACATATCAGGTTAAGGAAGGGAAAATTTGTATTGGGATGGGTGACTCAAATGTAATAATTCATTGTAGTTATTATCTCAAATATGAAAAAATTGAATAAATCATCTCTATTTTATTACAAAATTGTTCAAGAAATATATGGGGAGATGATTTCATATGAGTATGAGAATCGTGGACATACCAATGATTATTATACTCAACAATTCTTGAGTGGGAGAGATATATATAAATTAAGCTTTCATTATACCAATTAGTTTACATCTCATTGGGCGTGGTGAAATCATTAAGTGTTTAATATAATAAATTCCCAATGTTATGGGATTCATAATATTGTTTCCATTTTTATTAAAGCCAACGTATGTGATTCAATAATTTTGAAGATAGTCCATTCTAGTAGAATGATGATTGGATTAGTGATTCTTAGGACACTGACAAATATAAATGGGAAAAAAATAATGAACCAGGGATATGATTATAATATTTTTGGTGAGAATAGAGGGTGAGTGTATAAGATATATCACTTGGATTCATTGAAATAGTTCCTTAATTTTTTTATCCCAAATTAACCAATTTCATTAGGTTTGATGTGGTCTCTTGTAGTGTATCATGGGTTTTCCAATCCTCATATTCCTAGGAAGAATCCTAAAAACACATACATTATAAGTGGGTGATTGGATATGAATTTTTCAATATGGTATTGTTTTGAGATGCATTAAATTAACACTAAGATATATAATCTATTTCAACTAATTAGAGTGGTTTGATCAATAAATATTACATGTTATGGATTAGAAGAAGTTATTTTTAATGATTTCAATTTCATTTTCATAAGAATGATTCATTCAAAATAATCAAACTAACAATGTCACATTATGATTTAAAACATTCAATCTCATATGATAATCTATTATACACAAGGGGGGTTATTTTCATGATCACTCAATGGTATACGATCTTTTTATCATTTGAAAAGTGTTGTGGTAAAATTCAATAAGGAAGAGGAGGAATGAAAATAATTGAATGAAAAACTCAAATAGAAGAAATGATAATAAATTTATTAAGTGATAAATAAAATCCAATCCAACCACTTTATACATACTCAAATCCACCCATGATTCGTTTATCCTCTAATTATGAAAATGATATGATGGAAATTGATTGAAGAATCATGAGATTCAAATTGTAATGGTAGAAACAATGAAATAACGTAAACTCAATAATTGTGTAAAAGAATTATCTCATCACCTTGGGAAAAAATTAACGTCATAGTGAAATGGTGTCAATGTGTTAACAAAATAAATAGAAAATTATTAAAATAAATTGTTTTTTAATATAATAAGTTTTATTATTAAAAAAAATGAATAAATTAAATGAAATAACAAATTAGAAGCATAACATTACTATGAAAAAAATACACTACATCCTCTTAACGCAACACCAAATAACATAAATAGGAATTTTAAAAATCCTTTTGTTGATCCCACAATAGTTATATTAATCCAAATAAATTATATTCTCCATAGGTGGGTGGAAGGTTAAGGGATATTTTATCTTTCCAACGTTGAAAAAAAATCCGAGCTATCTTGAATCTACTCAATTGATTTGCCTAAATGAAATTCTATATTACCTATTTTTTGGTATGTAGAAGAAAAAAATGAATATAAAATCAATTTAAAATCATTAAATATATAATCTTATTATGTATGATATATTAGTAGTTATGTTAAATCTTGTGGGATGATATTTTAGGCCCCAGGTTGTGGACCAAAATGCCATCTTCTACTTGGGCCACATTGATCACCCTTTAAACCACTAAATTAACAATGTCCACAATTTAATTAAAATATCCTTCTATTATATTATATATATATATATATATATGAGAAATATGATCTTAATTATGATTGAATCATGGATTTTATAGTTATATTATTGGGTGAATTGTTCCCAATATAATGAGAAACATTATATTGTGATATATAATTCATATCAACTTCTATGTTTAATTTTAAATGTGTATCAATGTGTACTATGTAATAGTGAACATTAATCAATAATTAACCTATTAATGTTAAATAATGTTCAAATTATAAAATGTACTAAAAATGGTGTTTAAGATTAATTATGCACATAAAAAGTATATTTTATAATAATGATTTTTATCATTTTTTCAGTGGATATTCATATATATCATTACTGTAAACATAATATTTATTTCAATACTATGAATAGGAATACTAAGAACATTTTTATAGGAATATTTTTAGAAATTTATAGAATGACTAATGTTGGGTTGAAAGAAAAATCAGACTAATTCTAAGTGGAAATAAATTCAGATTTTGCTCCAACTATTAATATTATATGAACATACATTCCTTAGTCTTTTCATATATTATATAATAGTGATATCATTAGTTTTTCATAACATCCATGTTTTCAATTTGTCATTTGTTTTTTTGAAATGAAAATCAATATGTTTCACCAAAATATTTGATGTTGAGAGAAATGAAAAATATTGATTGCCACACCCGTATGAAAATACTCCCACATGTTTTATTTCATGGAATAATTCACATCTAGGTACGAATAATTATCATAATATTTTTTAATTTTTTAAATTCAATTTCCAACAATGTGAATGATCAGAATTCATTGTAAAATTTTGATGCTCATTCAGTTTATATAATTAAAAAAAAATAGAAATTTAATTTCTAACATTATTTTTTGATATCATGGTATAGTTTAAAGTTCAATTTAAGGGTTAAATAAAACATTATAGACCTATATATGTATTCTGAATTTATCCTTTTGAGAGGTATATAATGATATTTAAGATATATGTTAAGACTATGTATCCTCCTAATGCCTAAATTTTTTAGATGTATATTTATAAATGGGTTATATAGTATTTTACAAACATTATGAATGTTGTGTTGAATATATTTTTTTTCCAAAACATTGTCATGAATGAGTTAGTGTTTTGGGATAGGTGATATATTTTTTAATGTAGTTAGATTTGTAATATTTTAATAAATTAGTTACATTTATAAACCATGAATAACATAGATAACTCAAATCCATATATATGAGTGTATATTAATGTGTTAAACCAGTTTTATCCAATAATGATATATTTGTTGTTATTAATTTTGTATGAAATTTTTTTCCCATGATTTAAAAGATTGAGAAGGGTAAATTAGAAGAATTGTGACAATTGACAGGGTCTGTGGGTGGCCAAATATTGAAATTGATTACATGGATTGGGTATGAAATTAACATATATAAATTTTATGCAAACGATTTGGGATAAAGAGGTGTAGTTCAGAATAGTAAATTATTTCTGTTTATAGAGGGAATTCATTTTTTGAGTGGAAATGAAATAAACTACATATCTACATCAAGAGCATGTTATAATGTTAATAGTAAATTTTTTTAGATAGATTCCCTTAAAATTTTAGTTCATGTATTTTACTGAAGATGGATGACCGATAAAAATAGTGTCAAACATGATGGTTTTAGTATGAAACTAGATTGTTTACAAATATTGGAAAAAAAAATTGTTCCTTTTATTATTTTAATGCATGAACGACAAATATTATATGTTATTGATCCATCAATTGTACATTACTCTATTGTTTTTTATGGGAAACTGTATTTTGGTGATGCAAAACTTATTAATGATGTTAATTTATGGTATATCTGTAACACCCCAAGATTTCATAGTGTGTTATTTCTTCAAAATAATTAAATAACTTGCATTACACACAACACCGAGTTCAAGGGCACCATGACGTACCAAAAAAGCTGTTCAAAATAGGTTATGAATAGTATTAACTGAATTTTAAACATTATATACTCCTTATAATTTTAGAATCCATATTATGAGTTTCTTAGAAAAATTGTAAGAAAAAATTCATTTTCAGTATTGCACTTTTACCAACTTTAAATAGTGAACCCTTTTTAAATACAATATTTTAATCTTTTTGACTAAATGAGGTCATAAAAAATATAAAATGAAACTTCCCAAGCTTCCACGGTATGCTTTCCTTTGAATAATATAGTAGCGTGTGTTACACGCAACTTCGAGTTCTAACACACACCACAACCAATCAAACTAGCCGTTATGAATCATAATACCTACTTTTTGAAATTATATATATTTTATATTTCAAAATGGAATTCATTTTTGGATTTGGAATATCGAATTTATCCTAGGGTGAAATTTTGGAACTTTTCGGATAACACTTATATTTTGATTAATAGTGAAAATTACTAAATTTTAATTAAAAACAACTTTTTTAATTGAAATAATTTATATTGATAAATTATGATTTTGGGTGGTTTCAAAGTATATTTACAATATATTTTTATCATTTAATACAATGTTGGTCATTGGACATTATTTCACAATTAAACCAAACATAAACAAGTATCAATCTTTTGACAGTTATTATATCTTAAAAACACGCTTTTTGTTTTGAAATCGGGAAATAATTTTAAATTAATTTCTGCCACATCTGTGTTTTGAATTTGGAAAAATGGATTCCATATTTGGAATCAGTATGTTCAAATTGTGTAAATAGGTAACGTTTATTTTTAGAGATTTTGAATAATTATTTCGGTAAATATTTTATTTACCATGGTTAAAGGGTAAATCCAGTAAAGAAGTGTTAACAAATAATATTATAATAATAAAAAATTACACTAAAACGTGTCCTAACCTTATTTTTTGATACAAGTTCGACCATAGGAATCTATGGGTCAATTTTGGGACCCCATGGTGCCACTTGTAAGTGATAGGGACACTTTATTTTAATTAAGTTCAAATGAATACAAAAATGACACAAGCATATATCTTTTAGAAAAAAAATTTCTTACATAGGTTTATATATGTTTTATTTTCGACTATAAATATTCATTAAAAATATAAAAAGATTTTATACATAATGGTATTTTATTTATAATTTTTAGACATTAAATATGTTAATTTATTTATGACACAATGATGATGCATTAATTACCATAATAGTGATAAATTAAAATAATTGATATTATAAATACCCAAATAAATATAATTTGAAACTTTTAAAGAATTAAAATAATTTTCTAGGATACTGTGACATATTAGGATTAATTTAATTAACTTTTTTAGAAGTAATCATTCTGTTATGAGTTTCACAAAAATCAACTATTGAACAGTGTCAAAATTGACATAAAAGAGTTTTTAAAAGAAATATTATATTATTAATTGATATTAAATTCTGAAAAATATATGGTTCGACCAAGAGACTTATATCATAATAGGTGTATCATTATTGGTCAAATTGGTGGTCTCTTGGATGTATATAGTACGTTTAGTAACAATATAGTATAAAAATACAAAGTGACATGGTAAATGTCAAACTAATTAACTAAGAGTTAAACTAAATGATATGGTTAATATAGTAACCCAAACTGTCCAAATTCTATTGGTTGAGTGTTTTTCGACCTATACCCACCTTAAACTTTAAATAATCAACTTTTGAGCCATTAGAAACTGAATATGAATTTATTATAAATTAATAATTCTAGCTTTTCCAAAGGTGCCCCACACCCCTCTTATAAAAGGGCACTCCTCCTTCTCATTACACAACACCTTCAAAGCATTTTGGATCGGCCAAACGCTTCCCAAATACTCTCCCAACTTCCATCACTACAACCTAGAGGACGTATTTTGATCAAAAAGCCAACCTATGGAGCCCTTTTGATCAAATCAAAAGAAAGAACCCGAAGATGAGGTAATGATTTCACCACCCTTTTTCAAGTAATTTTCTTCTTCCACTTCTTCATTCATTTTTGTTTCCATTATAAAATAATAACTCCATTATCTTATATATACTGTGATGCTATTATAATTATGCTACAACCATATTCAGTATTCTATCCACCCATTGAATAACATGTCACCATACGTGCATACGTACGGCTTACCGTCTCCACGTCGTGGTGTAATTGTTATTCAATATATTATTATTTGAATGGGTATAATAATGAAATGTAATTCATGTAAATAATAAATATAACATGATAATTATTCTTTATATATGATATATTATACAATTATATCTAATTTTAATATCAATAGAATGATATTTTTGCTCGTCCGTATATACGGACTACAATTTTGACGAACGCGATGTGATTCATTCTCCATCATATCCATTGAAGTATAATTATCATTTGATGATTTAAAAATAACGATTAAGGACTTGATATCATTCTGGATATGAAAAACATGCAACTTAACCATTACAAACATGGATTACGTAACAAAACATATAAAAGAAAATTAGTACGTTAACACCTGAAATGGAGATAATACTAAGATATTATTAACAAAGAAAGGTTAAAAGATCATATATGATATCATATTAATATATATTATTCTTGTATAATTTAATCACAATTATTTCACCATTATAAATGAGGTTAACCTACCATCAACCAAGGAAATGTACAAGGTAAGGGTTTATTTCACAATCTCTTCATTATCCGAGGTTGTTTATACACAATTATCTACTGGGATATCATTAACATCCACATTCATGTTCCTTAAAAATGTATTTAAAAAAATATTTTCTATTTACTAGAAAATGGGTTAAAGTAATTTGTACCCTTATTTGTATTGAAAGGAATCTTTCTGTCAGTTTCCAAACAAGGCACATTTAACCTTTTCGACAAATTTAGGGTAAGAATGTTTTTTTAACTTATACGGCGGGTGCGGCTATGTACCGCCATTATAAAATCGTCAAAGCTTCCCTTAGAAGCTTATAAGAATATTTTCAATGTAAATGTTTTATTTTAAAATTTTAAATTATTTCAAAATGAATATTTTAAGAATTTGTGAAAGGTACTCTTTATCAAGATCGTAATTTCAAATGTTTTAAAGATTTATCTTTCTAAATATTTTTAATTAATGTCCATGTTTTCAAAATGATTTTAATGATTTATTTATACGGACATGAATGTTTTGAAATGATATTTCATTTAAAATGTTTAAAAGTGGTATGGGACACATTGAATAAAAAACCACTTTTAAATTACTTCCTTTATAAATGTGTGACTTTTCACTGATTTCGAGAAAAGAGATATTTCTCTCAAATATTTTTTATTTTCATCTATGTCAACATAAGTTGATGGATTTTAAGCTTATTTGATGTTGATTTATTATGATACAAACTATTGTATTATATTGAATGTTTTGTGATATGTTTTTCTGTGGATGTGTTATTTTTATACCATTCATGGTTTATGGAGAAAGTATTGACATTTCGTATGCTAGTTTTAATAAGAATGTTTATGTAACGTTTAAACCTTAACATATGGGAATTTATTGGACATAGAAAGTGATGGGTGGATCCCTATATAGCTCCTCGATGCATCGGTAGGTCTCATGAGACAAATTAGTGTCTTGGCACAAGGCCTTGGAAAAATCGTATTTGTAGTCTTGGCACGAGGCCTTGGCTATGTGGTTATGATAGTCTGGCATTACGCATTCCATCATTATGAAAGTGGTTATTGATATTTCATGTGATTATTCGATTAATATAATATCCATGTGAATAAGTAAATGTAATTATTTCATTTTTTTGCCATACTATGTTGATGTTCAAGTTTAAAAGGATTTTGTTTTAGTTATACATTGCCTTAAATGTTTAATCTTATTTATGAAAGTTTCCGCTGTATTGTTATCATTACTGGGCATTTGAGCTCACCCCTTTTCTATGTTTTATTTTTCCCAGGATGTGAAGAAGTAAATTATAAATGACCTGCAGGGATATTATGAGGGGATAATAGTGTGGACTATGGAGACAATTTGTTGTTGTTGTAGTTTTTCATTTTATATTGAAATGTAATACTTTATGAATATATCTAGTGTTTCCAAGGCTACTAAAATAATTGGTCATTCGAGATTTGATTTTTCTTGTGATCCTGCCAATGTTATGTAATAATGCACCGACTCTGGGTAACTGGGGTCAGGGCATTATAGTTGGTATCAGAGGATGTTTAGTACAAACCTTGGAAATTAGATTTAGATAAACTCTGATTAGAGCACGTAGACCTGAGATGAACTTTGAGGATTAGTATAGAATAACTTCATAGAATTTTGGTATTGTAGAGATTTTGTTCGTTTTCTGAGCAATACATCCTTGTCTGGATATGAGCAGGTAGAGGCGGCTCTAGCACAGATGTACCTAGAGGTAAAACCTGAAAACGCCGCTTTGAGCTAGACTCGAACTGGAACTGGTGCACGACAACGGGCCTTGCTGCACTCATGGTTATGACAATCCTGGGGGTTATGCCTAGGATAATTTTCATTTTCATTACAATACATTATGAGGGGTTTATGAGTATATACTTCCTCAAAGGTGTAATTTTTATGATTATGGGGTATATCCATAAACTATTTAATTTATTTTATGTCCCTTACAAGTTTGGGTTTAGAAATTGTTATTCATAAACAAATCTAGTGTATGACATTGTTTAGAAATGAAACCCAGTAGAAGTAATGAGAACTCCAATAATGCACATGATCCAAAGAGAAAGAAGTATCATATCTTTCATGGTCTTAATCAAGAATTTATAAGAGAAATAGTCTCCCATGTATTATCTTCATATGAAGAAATAATATCATGTGTTGATAAGATAAGTAAAGATTTTACTGAGTCATATGGCTTTTAAGGGAAGCAAGAGAAGAAAAGTAAGGAAGATAGAAAGATGGATAAAGGGAAGAGGGAAAAGAAGAATTTTCCCATATGTGATAACTGTGGAAAGAAACACCCTGGAACTTACCTGAAAAGAAATGGGAGTTTGTTATAAGTGTGGAGGAAAAGGGCACAAATTATGTGACTGCAAGGGTTGGAAAAAGGTTTCAAATGTACAATGCTTCATTTTCAAGGTGTTTGGACACTACAGGAACCTATGTCCATGTCATCAGACTATGCAGCAAATGATGATATTGGATAATAATAAAGTTATGATACTACCAAATATGAAGAGGAATGATTAGAATTATTGTGTTGATTATGTCATTTGAGTGTTGTATCAACAATTTACTTGGTATAATAATTATGGAGTATATATGGATTGTACTATAGTACTATTTCATTAAGCAATTGAGATTGTGTGGAACAAAGAAAAGTGACTCAATAGTAGGATAAATTTTTGGAAAATTTATGTTTGAGAGAATGATAAAAAATAATATAGTTCTGATACCAAGTTAGTGATTTTGGAATAATACATGATTGATTTGGATAAATTATATTGGATATTCTTGACTACCTTAATGCTGATTAATGATTTGTATATTCCATCATTGTTGGGGTTTAAAACATATTTGGATTGAAGGAGTATATCTATTATTCTTTAAGGAATAAGGGATCACGAATGTAATCAATATGGTTTTATGGTAATTCAGGATGTTGCAATGTTTTAAAAGAATACATGATGAAGATGTTCACATGTTATTACGCGGAAAACATGATATTTATTTGTTTACCTTCCTTATAAATATTGGATTGAAGTGTTTTGTATAGTTCTAGTTTGGATTATTTTGGATTTCCATAAAAGGACAACTCAGAGGTCGGGCGGCAACCCGTCGCATCCAGCAAGGCCACGAGACATGAACCCACAACCAAAGGGTGACAAGGGTGTATCACCTACCACTGACCCACGTGATGTTCGGGATTAAAAAATGTAGTTTTTTTTAAATGATCTGGTAGAAGAATTATAAATTCTTTTTTTTGAACCCTATATGTATAGGATAAATAGAATATTTTTTTCGTTCTATTATCTATTAGAGTGAAAGATTAGTTTGTGGTAGAAATTAGTTAAAGGATGGAACTCTACTTGTCAAGAATATATTTTTCTTCTTCTCTTATTATATGAATATATTAATTACTATACTTTATTTAAGTAATCCTAAAACCAAAAATGAGTTATCCTAATATGCTATGTTTTGTTGAACTGATGGTATTTCAAATCATCATAGATTAATGAATTTAAGGACCTCAATTTTACACTTGATTGTGATTGAGACCTCAATCACTACCTATAAATATTTACATTTTTCCTCCAATTATATGTCTCTAATTGACACCAATGTTATCCTAATCGATATCATAATTTGGTGGTGATCCTTTCATTTCTCTTTTCCTCATATTAAGAGTAAATTTTTGTAACCCAATTTTCGATATGGGTTTTCCCACAATGATATTTTCTATTTTCAACCTTTTATTTTAGAAGAACAATTTCAAATGGTGAGGACACAATTTATTGACGGAGGGGAAAATGTAACACCCCAAGATTTAATAGTGTGTTATTTCATCAAAATAATTCAATAACTTGCACTACATGCAACATCGAGTTCAAACACACCATGGATTACCAAACAAGCTGTCCAAAATAGGTTATCAATAGTATTAAATAAATTTTAAACTTTATATAATCCTTATAATTTTAGAATCCATATTATGAGTTTCTTAGACATAATGTAAGAACAAATATATTTTCAGTATTGCACATTTACCAACTTTTAATAGTGAACCCTTTTTAAATACAATATTTTAAACTTTTTGAATAAATGAGGACATAAAAAATTTAAAATGAAACATCCCAAGCTTCCACGGTACGCTTTCCTTTGAATAATACAGTAGTGTGTGTTGTACGCAACTTCGAGTTCCAACACAAACCACCATTAATCAAACTAGCCGTTATAAATAGTAATACATACTTTTTGAATTTATATATATTTTATATTTCAAAATGGACTTCATTTTTGGATTCGGAATATCTAATTTAGCATAGGGTGAAATTTTGGAACTTATTGGATAACACTTATATTTTGATGAATAGTTAAAAATACTAAATTTTAATTAAAAACAACTTTTTTAATCGAAATAATTTATATTGATAAAGTATGAATTTGAGTGGTTTTAAAGTATATTTAGAATATATTTTTATCATTTAATACAATTTTTTTCATTGGACATAATTTCACAATTAAACTGAATATAAACAAGTATCAATCTTTTGATAGTTATTATATCTTAAAATCACACTTTTTGTTTTGACAGCGGGAATTAATTTTAAATTAATTTCTGCCACTTCTGTGTTTTGAATTTGGAAAAATGGATTCCATATTTGGAATCAGGATGTTCAAATTGTGTAAATAGGTAACTTTTATTTTTAGACATTTTGAATAATTACTTCGGTATATATTTTATTCACCATGGTTAAAGGGTAAATCTGGTAAATAAGGGTTAAAAATAATATTATAATAATTAAAAAATTACCCTAAAACGTGTCCTAACTTTATTTTTTGATACAAGGTCGACCATAGTCATCTTTGGGTCAATTTTGGGACCCCATGGTGCCACTTGCAAATGATAGGGACACTTTATTTTAATGAAGTTAAAATTAATACAAAAATGACACAAGCATATATATTTTAGTAAAAAAAATTTACATAGGGTTATATATGTTGGATTTTATACTATAAATATTAATTAGAAAGATTAAAAGATTTCATACATAATGGTATTTTATTTATAATTTTTAGACATTATATAAGGTAATTTATTTATGACACATAATGATATGTAATTACCATAATAGTGAAAAATTAAAATAATTGATATTATAAATACCCAAATAAATATAATTTGAGAATTTTAATGAATTCCAATAAATTTATAGGATAATATGACATATTTGGATTTATTTAATTGACTTTTTTCGAACTAATAATTCTGTTATGAGTTTCGAAAAAATCAACTATTGAATAGTGTCAAAATTGACATAAAAGAGTTTTTAAAACAAATATTATATTACTAATTGATATTAAATTCCTAAAAATCTATGTTTTGGCCAATAAAGTTATATAATGATATATTTATCCTTAATGGACCAATTGGGGGTCTCTTGGATGTATATAGTACGTTTTATAAATATATAATATAAAAATACTAAGTGACATGGTAAATGTCAAACTAATTAAATAAGAATTTAAACTAAAAGATAAGGTTAATGTAGTAACCCAAACCTGTCTAAATTCTATTGGTTTGGTGGTTTGAAATCTATCCCCACCATAAACATTAAATAATCAACTTTGGAGCCATTAGAAACCGAATATGAATTTATTATAAATTAATAATTCTAGCTTTTCCAAAGGTTCCCCACACCCCTCTTATAAAAGGGCACTCCTCCTTCTCATTACATAACACCTTCAAAGAATTTTGGTTCGGCCAAACACTTCTCAAATACTCTCCAAACTTCCATCACTACAACCTAGAGGACATATTTTGATCAGAAATCCAACCTAAGGATCCCTTTTGATAAAATCAAAAGGAAGAACCCGAAGATGAGGTAATGATTTCACCACCCTTTTTCAATTAATTTTCTTCTTCCACCTCTTCATTCATTTTTTGTTGCCATTATAAAATAATAACTCCATTATCTTATATATGCTGTGATGCTATTATAATTATGCTACAACCATATTCAGTATTCTATCCACCCATTGAATAACATGTCCCCATACGTGCGTACATACGGCTTACCGTCTCCACGTCGTGGTGTAATTGTTATTCAATATATTATTATTTGAATGGGTATAATAATGAAATTTAATTCATGTAAATAATAAATATAACATGATAATTATTCTTTATATATGATATATTATCCAATTATATCAAATTTTAATATCAATAGAATGATATTTTCGCTCGTCCGTACATACGGACTACAGTTTTGACGAACGCGATGTGATTCATTCTCCATCATATCCATTCAAGTATAATTATCATTTGATGATTAAAAATAACGATTAAGGACTTGATATCATTCTGGATATGAAAAACATGCAACTTAACCATTACAAACATGGATTACGTAACAAAACATATAAAAGAAAATTAGTACGTTAACACCTAAAATGGAGATAATATTAATATATTATTAACAAAGAAAGGTTAAAAGATCATATATGATATCATATTAATATATATTATTCTTGTATAATTTAATCACAATTATTTCACCATTATAAATGAGGTTAACCTACCATCAACCAAGGAAATGTACAAGGTAAGGGTTTATTTCACAATCTCTTCATTATCTGAGGTTGTTTATAAACAATTATCTACTGGGATATCATTAACATCCACATCCATGTTCCTTAAAAATGTATTTAAAAACATATTTTCTATTTACTAGAAAATGGGTTAAAGTAATTTGTACCCTTATTTGTATTGAAAGGAATCTTTCCGTCATTTTCCAAACAAGGCACTTTTAACCTTTTCGACAAATTTAAGGTAAGAATGTTTTTTAACATATACGGCGGGTGCGGCTATGTACCGCCATTATAAAATCGTCAAAGCTTCCCTTAGAAGATTATAAGAATATTTTCAATGTAAATTTTTTATTTTATAATTTTAAATGATTTCAAAATGAATATTTTAAGAATTTGTGAAAGGTACTCTTTATCAAGATCGTAATTTCAAATGTTTTAAAGATTTATCTTTCTAAATATTTTTAATTAATGTCCATGTTTTCAAAATGATTTTAAAGATTTATTTATACGGACATGAATGTTTTGAAATGATATTTCATTTAAAATTTTTAAAAGTGGTATGTGACACATTGATTCAAAATCTTCTTTTAAATAACTTCCTTTATAAATGTGTGACTTTTCAATGATTTCGAGAAAAGAGATATTTCTCTCAAATAGTTTTTATTTTCATCTATGTCAACATAAGTTGATGGATTTTAAGCTTATTTGATGTTGATTTATTATGATACAAACTATTGTATTATATTGAATGTTTTGTGATATGTTTTTCTATGGATGTGTTATTTTTATAACATTCATGGTTTATGGAGAAAGTATTGACATTTCGTATGCTAGTTTTAATAAGAATGTTTATGTAATGTTTAAACCTTATCATATGGGAATTCATTGGACTTAGAAAGTGATGGGTGGAGCCCTATATAGCTCCTCGATGCATCGGTAGGTCTCATGAGACAAATTAGTGTCTTGGCACAAGGCCTTGGAAAAGTCATATTTGTAGTCTTGGCACGAGGCCTTGGCTATGTGGTTATGATAGTCTGGCATTACGCATTCCATCATTATGAAAGTGGTTATTGATATTGCATGTGATTATTCGATTAGTATAATATCCATGTGAATACGTAAATGGCATTATTTAATTTTTTTGCCATACTATGTTGATGTTCACGTTTAAAAGGATTTTGTTTTAGTTATAAATTGCCTTAAATGTTTATTCTTATTTATGAAAGTTTCCGCTATATTGTTATCATTACTGGGCATTTGAGCTCACCCCTTTTCTATGTTTTATTTTTCCCAGGATGTGAAGAAGTAAATTATAAATGACCTGCAGGGATATTATGAGGGGATAATAGTGTGGACTATGGAGACAATATGTTGTTGTTGTAGTTTTTCATTTTATATTGAAATGTAAAAATTTATGAATATATCTAATGTTTCCAAGGCTACTAAAAAAATTGGTCATTTGAGATTTGATTTTTCTTGTGATCATGCCAATGTTATGTAATAATGCACCGACTCTGGGTAACTGGGGTCAGGGCATTACAGTTGGTATCAGAGGATGTTTAGTACAAACCTTGGAAACTAGATTTAGATAAAATCTGATTAGAGCAGGTAGACCTGAGATGAAATTTGAGGATTAGTATAGAATAACTTCCTAGAATTTTGGTATTATAGAGATTTTTTGACTTTTCTGAGCAATACATCCTTGTCTGGATATGAGCAGGTAGAGGCGGCTCTAGCACAGATGTACCTAGAGGTAAAACCTGAAAACGCTGCTTTGAGCTAGACTCGAACTGGAACTGGTGTACGAAAACAGGCCTTGATGCACTCATGGTTATGACAATCCTGGGGGTTATGCTTAGGATAATTCTCATTTTCATTACAATCCATTATGAGGGGTTTATGAGTATATACTTCTTCAAAGGTGTATTTTTTTTGATTATGGATTATATCCATAAACTATTTAATTTATTTTATATCCCTTACAAGTTTGGGATTAGAAATTGTTATTCATAAACTAATCTAGTGTATGACATTGTTTAGAAATGGAACCCAGTAGAAGTAATGAGAACTCCAACAATGCACATGATCCAATGAGAAAGAAGTATCATATCTTTCATGGTCTTAATCATGAATTTATAAGAGAAATAGTCTCCCATGTATTATATTCATATGAAGAAATAATATCATGTGTTGAAAAGATAAGTAAAGATTTTACTGAGTCCTATCGCTTTTAAGGGAAGAAAGAGAAGAAAAGTAAGGAAGAGAGAAAGATGGATAAAGGGAAGAGGGAAAAGAAGAATTTTCCCATATGTGATAACTGTGGAAAGAAACACCCTGGAACTTACCTGAAAGGAATGGGAGTTTGTTATAAGTGTGGAGGAAAAGGGCACAAAGTAAGTGACAGCAAGGGTTGGAAAATGGTTTCAAATGTACAATGCTTCATTTTCAAGGTGTTTGGACACTACAGGAACCTATGTCCATGTCATCAGACTATGCCGCAAATGATGATATTGGATAATAATAAAGTTATGATACTACCAAAGAGGAAGAGGAATGATTAGATTTCTTGTGTTGATTATGTCATTTGAGTGTTGTATCAACAATTTACTTGTTATAATAATTATGGAGTATATATGGAATGTACTACAGTACTATTTCATTAAGGAATTGAGATTGTGTGGAACAAAGAAAAGTGACTCAATAGTAGGATAAATTTTTGGAAAATTTAGGTTTGAGAGAGTGATAAAAAATAATATAGTTCTGATACCAAGTTAGTGATTTTGGAATAATACATGATTGATTTGGATAAATTATATTGGATATTCTTGACTAACTTAATGCTGATTAATGATTTGTATATTCCATCATTGTTGGGGTTTAAAACATATTTGGATTGAAGGAGTATAACTATTATTCTTTAAGGAATAAGGGATCATGAATGTAATCAATATGGTTTTATGGTAATTCAGGATGTTGCAATGTTTTAAAAGAATACATGATGAAGATGTTCACATGTTATTACGCGGAAAACATGATCTTTATTTGTTTACCTTCCTTATAAATATTGGATTGAAGTGTTTTGGATATTTCTAGTTTGGATTATTTTGGATTTCCATAAAAGGACAACTTGGAGGTCGGGCGGCAACCCGTCGCATCCAGCAAGGCCGCGAGACTTGAACCCACATCCAAAGGGTGACAAGGGTGTATCACCTACCACTGACCCACGTGACATTCGGGATTAAAAAATGTAGTTTTTTTTAAAAGATCTGGTAGAAGAATTATAAATTCTTTTTTTTAAACCCTATATGAATAGGATAAATATAATATTTTTTCGTTCTATTATATATTACAGTGAAAGATTAGTTTGTGGTAGAAATTAGTTAAAAGATGGAACTCTACTTTTCAAGAATATATTTTTCTTCTTATCTTATTATATGAATAAATTAATTATTATACTTAATTTAAGGAATACTAAAACCAAAAATGATTTATCCTAATATGCTATGTTTTGTTGAACTGATGATATTTCAAATCATCATAGATTAATGAATTTAAGGACCTCAATTTTACACTTTTTTGTGATTGAGACCTCAATCACTACCTATAAATATTTACATTTTTCCTCCAATTATATGTCTCTAATTGATACCAATGTTCTCCTAATCGATATCATAATTTGGTGCTGACCCTTTCATTTCTCTTTTAATCATATTAAGACTAAATTTTTGTAACCCAATTTTCGATATGGGTTTTCCCACAATGATATTTTCTATTTTCAACCTTTTATTTTAGAAGAACAATTTCAAATGGCGAGCACACAATTTATTGATGGAGGGGAAAATGTAACACCCCAAGATTTCATAGTGTGTTATATCATCAAAATAATTTAATAAGTTGCACTACACGCAACATCGAGTTCAATCACACCATGTCTTACCAAACAAGCTGTCCAAAGGAGGTTATGAATAGTATTAAATAAATTTTAAACTTTATATAATCCTTATAATTTTAGAATCCATATTATGAGTTTCTTAGACATAATGGAAGAACAAATATATTTTCAGTATTGCACTTTTACCAACTTTTAATAGTGAACCCTTTTTAAATACAATATTTTAAACTTTTTGAATAAATGAGGACATAAAAAATTTAAAATGAAACATCCCAAGCTTCCACGGTACGCTTTCCTTTGAATAATACAGTAGTGTGTGTTGTACGCAACTTCGAGTTCCAACACAAACCACCATTAATCAAACTAGCCGTTATGAATAGTAATACATACTTTTTGAATTTATATATATTTTATATTTCAAAATGGACTTCATTTTTGGATTCAGAATACCTAATTTAGCATAGGGTGAAATTTTGGAACTTTTCGGATAACACTTGTATTTTGATGAATAGTTAAAAATACTACATTTTAATTAAAAACAACTTTTTTAATCGAAATAATTTATATTGATAAATTATGAATTTAAGTGGTTTTAAAGTATATTTAGAATATATTTTTATCATTTAATACAATTTTTTTCATTGGACATAATTTCACAATTAAACTGAATATAAACAAGTATCAATCTTTTGATAGTTATTATATCTTAAAATCACACTTTTTGTTTTGACATCGGAAATTAATTTTAAATTAATTTCTTCCACTTCTGTGTTTTGAATTTGGAAAAATGGATTCCATATTTGGAATCAGGATTTTCAAATTGTGTAAATAGGTAACTTTTATTTTTATACATTTTGAATAATTACTTCGGTATATATTTTATTCACCATGGTTAAAGGGTAAATCTGGTAAATAATGGTTAAAAATAATATTATAATAATTAAAAAATTACCCTAAAACGTGTCCTAACCTTATTTTTTATACAATGTCGACCATAGTCATCTTTGGGCCAATTTCGGGACCCCATGGTGCCACTTGCAAGTGATAGGGACACTTTATTTTAATGAAGTTAAAATGAATACAAAAATGACACAAGCATGTATATTTTAGTAAAATAATTTTTACATAGGAATATATATGTTGTATTTTCGACTATAAATATTAATTAGAAAGATAAAAATATTTCATACATAATGGTATTTTATTTATAATTTTTATACATTAAATAAGGTAATTTATTAATGACACATAATGATGCAGTAATTACCATAATAGTGAAAAATTAAAATAATTGATATTAAAAATACCCAAATAAATATAATTTGAGACTTTTAATGAATTAAAATAAATTTATAGGATAATATGACATATTTGGATTGATTTAATTGACTTTTTTCGAACTAATAATTCTGTTATGAGTTTCAAAAAAATCAACTATTGAATAGTGTCAAAATTGACATAAAAGAGTTTTTAAAACAAATATTATATTACTAATTGATATTAAATTCCTAAAAATCTATTTTTTGTCCAAGAGAGTTATATAATGATATATTTATCATTAATGGACCAATTGGGGGTCTCTTTGATGTATATAGTACGTTTTACAAATATATAATATAAAAAATACTAAGTGACATGGTAAATGTCAAACTAATTAACTAAGAATTAAAACTAAAAGATAAGGTTAATGTAGTAACCCAAACCTGTCTAAATTATATTGGTTTGGTGGTTTGAAATCTATCCCCACCTTAAACTTTAAATAATTATCTTTGGAGCAATTAGAAACCGAATATGAATTTATTATAAATTAATATTTCTAGCTTTTCCAAAGGTACCCCTCACCCCTCTTATAAAAGGGCACTCCTCCTTCTCATTACAATGCACCTTAAAAGCCTTTTGGTTCGTCCAAACACATCCCAAACACTCTCCCAACTTCCCTCACTACATCCTATAGGTCATAGTTTGATCAGAAATCCATCATATGGAACCCTTTTGATCAAATCAAAAGGAAGAACCCGAAGAAGAGGTAATGATTTCACCACCCTTTTCAAGTTCTTTTCGTCTTCCACTTCTTCATTATTTGTTGTTACCATTATAAAATAATAACCCCAGTATCTTATATATACTGTGATGTTATTATATTTATGGTACAACAAAATTCATTATTCTATCCACCGTTTGAATAACATGTCACCATACGTGCGTACGTACAACTTATCGTCTCCACGTCGTGGTATAATTGTTATTCAATATATTATTATTTGAATGGTTATAATAATGATTCGTAATACATGTAAATAATAAATATAACATTATAATTATTATTTATATATGATATAATATCCAATTATATATTATTTTAATATCAAAAAATGATATTTTCGCTCGTGTGTACGTACGGACTACTGTCTCCACGAATGCGGTGAGATTAATTATCCATCATATCCATTCAAGTATAATTGTCATTTGATGATTTAAAAATAATGATTAAGAACTTGATATCATTCTGGATATGAAAAACATACAATGTAACCATAACAATCATTGATTACGTAACAAAACATAAAAAAGAAAATTAGTACGTTAACACCTGAAATGGAGATAATACAAAGATATTGTTAACAAAGAAAGGTTAAAAGATCATATATGATATCATATTAATATATATTATTCTTGTATAATTTAATCACAATTATTTCACCATAATAAATGAGGTTAACCTACCATCAACCAAGGAAATGTACAAGGTAAGGGTTTATTTCACAATCTCTTCATTATCCGAGGTTGTTTATACACAATTATCTACTGGGATATCATTAACATCCACATCCATGTTCCTTAAAAATTTATTTAAAAACATCTTTACTATTTACTAGAAAATGGGTTAAAGTCATTTATACCCTTATTTGTATTGAAAGGAATCTTTCCGTCATTTTCCAAACAAGGAACTTTTAACCTTTTAGACAAATTTAAGGTAAGAATTTTTTTTAACTTATACGGCGGGTGCGGCTATGTACCGCCATTATAAAATCGTCAAAGGTCCCCTTAGAATCTTATAAGAATATTTTCAATGTAAATGTTTTATTTTATAATTTTAAATGATTTCAAAATTAATATTTTAAGAATTTGTGAAAGGTACTCTTTATCAAGATCGTAATTTCAAATGTTTTAAAGATTTATCTTTCAAAATCTTTTTAATTAATGTCGATGTTTTCAAAATGATTTTAAGGATTTATTTATATGGACATGAATCTTTTGAAATGATATTAATTTTCAAAAGTTTGAAAGTGGTATGGGACACTTTTATTCAAAAACCTCTTTTAAATTACTTACTTTATAAATGTGTGACTTTTCAATGATTTCGAGAAAAGATATATTTCTCTCAAATAGTTTTGAGTTTCATATATGTCACCATATTTTGATGGATTTTATGCTTATTTGAAGATGATTTATTATGATAAAAACTTTTGTATTGTGTTGAAGGTTTTGTGATATGTTTTACTTTGGATGTGTTATTTTTATACCGTTCATGGTTTATGGATAAAGTATTGACATTTCGTATGCTAGTTTTAATATGAAGGTTTATGTTACGTTTAAACCTTTTCATATGGGAATGCATTGGACTTAGTATGTGGCATGTGGAGACTGCTACAGCTCCTCGATGCATCGGTAGGTCTCATTAGTAAATTTAGTGTCTTGGCACAAGGCCTTAGAAAAATCTTATTTGTAGTCTTGGCACGAGGCCTTGGCTATGTTGTTATGATAGTTTGGCATTATGAGTTCCATCATTATGAAAGTGGTTATTGATATTCCATGTGATTATTCAATTAGTATAATATCCATGTGAATAAGTAAATGTCATTATTTCATTTTATTTTTTCCATACTATGTTGAAGTTCATGTTTAAAAGGCTTTTGTTTTAGATATACGTTGCCTTAATTGTTTATTCTTTTTTGTGAAAGTTTCCGCTATATTGTTATCCTTACTGGGCATTTGAGTTCACCCTTTTTCTATGTTTTATTTTTCCCAGGATGTGAAAAAGTAAATTATAAATGACCTGTAGGGATATTATGAGGGGATAATAGTGTGGACTTTGGATACAATATGTTGTTGTAGTAGTTTTTCATTTTATGATTTAATGTAAAACTTTATGAATATATCTAGTGTTTCCAAGGCTACTAAACCAATTGGTCTTTCGAGATTTGATCATTCTTGTGATCATTCCAATGTTATGTAATAATGCCCCGACTCTGGGTAACTGGGGTTGGGGCATTACAATATCCTTTGTTTTATAGAAATATAATCATAGAATATTGATATCCACTCTATATATATGGATGTTTTCATATAGAATAATCATGATGAATTTACATAGGAAATCATATTTTAATTTCATAATAATATTGACAAAATATATATTATTTTATTTTTATTTTTTAAATACTTAAAAACAATACATATATATTAGTTTTAATTTTATACATAAAACTAATATTTTTAAATATAATATAATATATTTTTTATTTTAGATTTGATTGTATCAATTTTTAATCATTCAAAATTATATATAACTATATAATTTGTAAAACAAATTACCTATGATTATTTTTCTTCTTCCTATATCATTTAATGTTATTAAAATATTGACAGTATTCTTTTATAAATGATTAATAATAAATAATAATGTAACTTTTCTTTTTACACCGATGTTAACTATACTAAAAAATGATAAAGAGTGGTTTGTTTTATAATTTTTTAAATAATTATTAAATTTATATTTATTTTTAATGTAATTGTTGGAATTGAATAATCATTTGCTTATTTTTTATTTTCTTTTTTCTATCATTCCATATCGAATTAATGTTTTTTTAATTTTATTTAACAACCTTATAAATATGAAGAAAAATGAGTACATTTTTTTACTCTTTTGGATCATTTTTCTTAATTTTATATGTTATAGTCATATTTTTATTAATTTTATTTATAGGATAATGTCAGATCAATTAGCTGATACAACTTATGATTTCTGTGAGGACTAAATACACACTTCTACTGAGGATAATACAAATCATTCTACATAGGATCCATTGCTTCAATAAGTATAGACAAGACTTCCAGCATTACTATTCCCTTTAGGACCCATTTTACAAAATTATTTGTTTCTCATAGCCAATACCAGAGAATACATGTTTATCATGATTATAATGATAATATTGGGGATTTAAATGAATAACTATTTTCTTATTTTGTTACAATTCATGGTCATTACAATTTTTTCTTTTTGATTTGAGATTAAAAAAGGGTTGTATCATCCCAGGTAAATAAAGAATATGAAATTTTATTATTTATTAATATTTATGAATAAAATATTAATATTAATTTAAAGGTTATTCTATGTTCAATGGATCACCCAATATGAAACAATGGGTTTCTTTGAAATCTTATGTTGCACGCTAATAATATAATAGTATTATTTTTAATTGCAGTAAACGCCTAGCCTTTATACTGGCAAGAATGAACAGAACTAACTGCAAAATGATTATATATATATTTCAAATATTTTTACTTTTATCCAACAAATTTTAGAGGCTAAAAATTCAAATGAATCCAATTTTAAGCATAAATATTCAAATATTCTTTACAAGCCCGATTAACCGCCTTTGGATGGGGAACCCTTATTAAATTCCACTTTTTGACAATTTTATGGGTTACAATTGAAAAAAAAATCCTTATTTAGAATCTAGACATCAAAATTTACTTTGTTTAAATTTTTGTTATTATTCTGATAAAGATCATTTTTAGTGAAAATGTTGTATTTTATTTCAAAACCTCCTTTTAATCTGATTTATTTATTTGATATGATCATCTTCTGAATTGGTTTTAAAGTTAAATTAGAATATACCTGTACTATTTAATCCAATGGAGGTCTTTGTATTTAATTTCACTTCTAAATTGGACTTAAACTACTTTCAATCTTTTAATAGATATTATTTCTTAAAAACACACAATTTGTTTTGACAACAAGAATTAATTATTAAATCAATTAATGAAACTTATGTGTTTTAAATTTTTTAAAATAGACACCATTTTGAATTAGGAATAACAAATGTATCTTAGTGTGAATTTTTTGTATTTTTCTGAAAACTTCAATTTTTGATGAATAGTTAAACCACTAAGTGGTACTTAAAAAACAGATTTTTCATTTAAATGAAACTTTTCCACTTCTGTGATTTGAATTTCAAAAATAAGACATACATGGTTTTCATTAGGATTTAAAATGTGGATCAATGGGATTAAAATAATTTTTTTGGTTAATAGTAACTTTTTTGTTTTATTAATCGCGATTAAAGGTAATTTGTGTAATTTATGGTAAGCATAATGAAAGAATAATATGAAATGAGAATTAAACATGTCCTACCGTTAATTTATGAGTTATGTCCGACCAAGACAATCCATGGGTCATCTTGGGGACCCCATGGGGCCACATTGGTAGGAAAATGACATTAATAACTTTTTATTTAATGTTTAATTAAAAATGTCACAAACATGTATTGTTTAACTAAAACAATTTTTAAGTTGGTTATAAAAGTAATTTTTTTTACTATAAAGATTAATTGTAAAGATAACAAGATATTCTACATCATAGTAGTTTTTTATAATTTTTAGACATTATATAAAATAATTTATTTATGGCACCAGAATGATGCAGCAATTACCTCATTAATGAACGATTTAAATAAAATGAAAAGATAATGGAAAATCAAAGATATATACTTATCAAAAACTGATTGGATGGGTGTATTTCTAAACCTTATCACCTTATCCTAGAAATATATAATTTTGGGACATTTTATATCCTAAAAACATTTTATAATAATGTAACTTTTCAAGACATTCCAAGAGTGCCCCTCCTCCCTCTTATAAAAGGCCCCCACCTCTACCTCCTTATACACATCTCTCAAGCCTTTGGTTCGACCTAAATCTGCTCATTTTATCTCTCCACATCCATATCCTCATACAAGAAGCCTTAATTTAGGCATAATTCTCTTCAAGAAACCCTTCTTGTTCGAACCAATGAGATTTACCCGATTTAAAGGTATTGTCCTCTCTAATGTTCTTTTGTTTTATTTTGCTTCTCCAACCCCCTAAAATCATTTTATTCCTTTCATTTGTAACAACAACAGTATATTGAATATACTGGGATGTTTTTATGAGAAGTATTATAGCTACACATACACACACCTCCGCCTAATGGTTAATGAACATATTGTTTACGTGGATGGCGAATTACTGCCTCACGAAACGATGATTGTTCTATCTTCTCCTACCACATCTCATGGTGGCCATTATGATGGAAATATATTTATTTATGATATATATTATATTTATTTCCACTATATTCTTTTGTATTTTACATTTAGAACATTCCATTATGCTTTACATGTTTTCTAAATGTGATAATTTCATTTAAGAAAGTGTGTACTACCGCCCCCTCAAGTGATGTGACTCGTTCATACAATACATGAAATTTATAAAGAATTAAATTAATGAAAATATGTGACCTATATAAAATATATATTATATGAAAATTAATATCTATATATATATATATATCTCTCTCTCATTTAATTTTAATTCCATTAAATATGAAATAGAAATGAAAGGAGCGTTCAAGCGTACACACAGCTTACCGTCTCCATGAACGATGAATTTCATTTCTTACCTCTAAATGTTATGTAATATTATAAATGAAATTATATACTTGATATATATTATATATATGATATAAAAATCATGAATATAATTCTAGATATAGTGGATATTTTACCACATAAACAACTTGTAATTATAACAATTTTTTGACTCAAGTACCAATGATCGACAAAATGACCGTTGTTCAATTAAATAATTACATAATGTTAATAACATGGTAATAAGTGATATAAAAGGAAAAATGATCTTGAAAAATGTTCTTAAGCAAGTCAAAATTAACTCTTGTTTTTTATTCCGGAATATTAAGAAACGAACAAGACTAGTCGGACTTGAGGTAAGGGATCCTACCTCTCTCTTTCTTTTTATATACTCTTTTTATGTAACTTACTTTAAGATCCTCATTATTATGTTGGGGGGTGTTCTTTTATATTTATTTTACTGAACTTTATATGTTCATATGATGAGTGACCATATTTTATGTCATCAATTCATTTTTTTTTAAGTTTTAAATGGCGTCGTTAGGCTGTCATGTTTTCATAAGGGATTTTTCATCTCTCTTTTATTCCCATGAGATTTATGCTAGATTTTCCACTATTTATTTTGAGTGGTGCATTTAATTACCATTATTATAATCTTTGTTTAATAAAATTTCATTTATTGGTATTTACATCAAAGTTTTATTTTCCTTCTTTCATGGGGTGAACGTTACGAATGTTACCCAAATCGGTAAGGGATCATTTCACCCTCTTCTTTTTAAAATACATATTTTGTTATTTCTTTTCATTTACATCATTTTATGGTAATATATGTTCTTATAAATCCTTATTGATGTAAATTTTATGTCCAAGTGATGAGATACCATTTTATCTCTCATCAACTACTTTTATGATTTTTAAAGTGACATTGTTAGGCTGTCGAATTTTACAGAGAGAACTTCTTAACCCAAATTTGATTTCTTTGGGTTCAAGATGTAGTTATTGAATATGTCATATTTTGAATATGTGTGAATTGCCTTTGATTGTTTTAAACATAATATCCACTTATATTGGGTGTATTTAAATTTTTCAAACATAATTATGAGATTGATTTATCATTAATTTAAGGATACATTCTTTATATGGGATTTCATCTAATTTTACATTTATATTGAGACATCATTGTTGTTATGCACCAATTCACTCTTATATGATGTATATACTATCCTTTGAAATATTAGGTCATGAATACCTTTATTCTTAGGATATTATAATGTTCTGATTAAATGTTATTCCTCAATTATTGTATTTAAGTGTCTCTCATTTGGTTAAAAACCATTTAACTAAAATATCATTTTAAATATTTTAATTATTTATTATTATAAAAATTTCTCATTAATATCTATAATTTCAAAATGGTTTTAGCGATTTATTTATATGGATATTAATGGTTTAAATTGTTAAATGCTTTAATGTGGTTTGGGACACTTTGATTCACTAATCTCTTTATTAAATGTTTTAATTGGTTTTGAAAATGGATTTTATAATGGATTCATTATTTCAATATCTTAAAATTTTATATAGCAATGTGGAAATGTTATCTTTCCATTATGCATAAGTTATGTGCTATGATTATGTTATGGTTCTTGGGAATTGTTTATGAAGACATGTGGTCCCAAGATAAATTAAGGGTGGGTGAGCCCAATATAACTCTCCAATGCATTGGTTAACGCGAAGGGGTTAAAGGTTACGATTTCCCAAAAGAGATTTATGGAATATACTATGATGGTTATTCCAAACATAACCATGATGGTTACAGCCTATTTAATAATGTTATGAATGCCTCATGTTACCTTTACGTCTTATGATTTCTATAAGTTATTCCAAAATATTATGATTTAATGAGGTTTGTTAGTTTTATTATTTTTTATGAGTAAAGTATGATTTCATTGATTAGTATGTATACATGGACTAATGTTTTCTTTTCGTGTTGTTATAACCCTTAATGAGATTTTTATGCTCCTCCTATGTTTTTGAAATGTTTTCCACATGACTTAATGTGGAATATGATCAAGGATGGGATCATGGAAATGTCATGATTTCTAAAACATGGAACTAGACATGACTCTTTTGTTCAAGAGTTTTTTTTGTGAAAAATATGTAAACTGAGTAGATGTGTATAGTTGTAATCTTTGAGATGTAATAGTTATGTCCTAATTATCTAAAACTCTAAACCTGAAAAGATCCTAAATGTGAATTATTCATTTAATTCAATAATATGTAATGTAATAAGGTCGGGTCCTTATAGTTGGTATCAAAGGTCGGTTTTGATAACTTTAGAGGGTATAGTGTTTTTTATGCACATGTGTCAAGATTTATATAACAACAATGTTAATTATATTAGATAGAGTCATTGTTATTTATTAAAGTTGGAATGAGTTTGAGATAACATGGATAATTATATCTTAGTGTATATCTTCCTCTTTAGTACATGATAATTTTGTTGATATACTCACACTGACATGTTTGGTTTTAGTAAATGGATGGATCTAGTAGGCACCAATGTGAAAATGGGTTTGAAGGAAACTGTGGTGGTTCTCTGATTAAGAGACTGGATGGAATGGGGGATTCAATGAGGAATCTTGTGGTTATTTAAAACTAACTATCAAGGAGTCATGATTAACCACTTGAACCTTGGTGAGTTATCTGATGCATCATGTACAATAGAACCAACTCGATGCAGAAGTTCAGGTAATAATTATAATGGTAACCAATAGGGTTTATATGAACCTTACTTTTGAGGTAATTATGGGTTACTATATGTTATGAAGGTAAATGAAAGGCATGAGATAAAATTGAGGTTAAATTATGTTATTGTTATTTTTTATGATTTTATCTTTTTTTTTGGGAATGTTTTATGAATTATATAGTTTTGGAAAAATGAAAACACATAGACTGTGTTACAACCTGTCATGGTGGACAAAGGTGTGGGAATGCAACCCACAACCAAAGTGTGATTGGTATTTATCACCTACCACTGGACTACGTGAAGTCCCTGGTTAGAATAAAAAACTCTTTTTAGATAGATGGTTTTATGAATCAAGAATAAGTTGATTTTGGGTTATCTAGGAAATTATTGACCTATCATGGAGGATATATGATTAGGTTAATTACATTTCAATATGAGACATTAAGGGTAAATGATTTTATTTGGAGATAAATGTTAATATTTACCTTGGAATACTATGCGATAAAATCCTTCAAATAATTGGGTTTCAAACATAGTTCGGTTTACATTGAATAATTTTATGTACAATTGTTTATCGAATTGTGTTTGTTGAACTTTGGGTTTTGTTTGACAAATTTTGGGGATTAAGAATAGAATTTATTTTTATAAAGGATTATCTTTTTAGGGTATTATCTGATATCGTACTAACAATTTTGTTTTTGGTTTTTGTCTAAAGACATGAGAAATATATAGGTCTCTTTTTTGGATTAGGTGATTCTCTAGATGTTGATTATAACACTCTTAGTGTGAAAAAGTCATCCTGAATACTCATCATTTGGAGAATGTTCGAGTTTGTGTTAGAAATATAGTAAAAGATGAAAGTCTAAAAAACAAATATGTATGTTTCCTTATGATTTAGTTAAGTTCATAAATAAATTTCTCAATGAAAATTAACTTAAAACAAATATGTTGTATGCCAACTTTTCCTAATGGGGAATTAAACACTATTTAACCCATCAAAAGATTGTGATTTTCTGGTGGTTAACTTTTTCCTAATCATGTTTTCTATCACTCCCCATCAGAACTTGACCCTTTGTTTTTTCATATCCATGTTTTACTACATGGAATACTAGTATGGGTTAACTCGGGTGACCTTTGTACTTCTCTTTCTTTCTTTTAAATTGATAGTTTTGCTCACTCCATTTCCTATGTGGGGCTATCAATAATGTTTCCATGCCCAATTTTAAAATTGCAAGGACGCATTTCCCAAAAGGGGGGAAGGATTTAACATCCCAAGTAAATAAATAACATGACATTTTAATATTTATTAATATTTATGAATAACATAATAATGTTACTTTATAGGGAATGCTATGTTCAATGGATTACCCAATACACAATAATGAGTTTCATTGAAATCTTACGTTGCACTCTAATAATATAATAGTATTATTTTAAATGGTAGTTAAAACCTAGCCATTGTAATGGCGGGAATGAACAGAACTAACTACAAAATTCTTATATTTGTTTTTCAAATATTTTTACTTTTTTATAATAAATGTTAGAGGATAAAAATGCAAATGAATCCAATTTTAAGAGAAAATATTCGAATATTCTTTAAAAGGTCGATTAACCACCTTTTGATGGAGAGCCATTTTAAAATAGACTTTTTGACAATTTTATATGTAGTATTTGACAAAATCAAGTCCTTCTTTAGAATCTGAACATCAAAATTTAGTTTGTGTAATTTTTTTCTATTTTACCGATAATGATCATTTTCAGTGAAAATGTTGTATTTTAATTCCAAACATCCTTTTAATCGGATTAATTTATATTATTAGATCATCTTTTGAATTGTTTTTAAAGTTAAATTAGAATATATTTTTACTATTTAATCCAATGTTGGTCATTGGAGTAAATTTCACTTTGAAATTGGACTTAAACTAGTGTCAATCTTTTAATAGATATTATTTCATAAAAATACGCTTTTTGTTTTGACAGTGGGAATGAATTATTAAATTAAATAATTCAACTTATAGGTTATGAATTTTGTAAAATATACATCATTGTTTAATTCATAATATCAAATATATCTTAGGGTGAATTTTTGGTATTTTTCTGAAAAACTCCAATTTTTTGATGAATAGTAAAACCACTAAGTGGAAGTTAAAAAATTGAGTTTTCGTTTAAATGAAACATTACCACTTCCGTGATTTGAATTTCAAAAATCCGACATACATGGTTGTCATTAAGATGTAAAATTTTGTTTAATGGGATTAGAATAATGTTTTTGTGAATAATAACTTTTTAGTATTATTAATCGCGATTAAAGATAATTAGTGTAATTTATGGTAAAGATAATTTTAGAATTATATGAAATGACTTTGACACTTGTCCTACACATATTCTATGAGTCATGGCCGACCATGAAAATCCATGGGTCAACTTGGAGACCCCATGGAGCCACTTTTGTAGGAAAATGACATTAATATCTTTTTGTTTAATGTTAAAATAAAAATGTCACAAACATGTATTATTCTACTAAAAAATTTTACAAGGGGTTATAAAAGTAATATTTCTGACTATAAATATTCATTGGAAATATAACAAGAAATATTTATGACACCATGATGATGCAACGATTACCTCATTAATGAAAGATTTAAAAAAATGAAAAGATAATGTAATATCAAAGACATACACTTTTAAAAAACCTATTGGATGGGTGGATTAAAAAATCTTATCATCTTATCCTAGAAATATATAATTTTTGGACGTTTCATATCCGTAAATCATTTTATAATAATGTAACTTTTCAAGACTTTCAAAGAGTGCCCCTCCTCCCTCTTATAAAAGGCCCCCACCTCTACCTCCTTACACACACCTCTAAAGCCTTTGGCTTGACCAAAATCTGTTCATTTTATCTCTACACATCCCACTTCCCATCCTAGAAGACTTACCTTAGGCAGAAATATCTTCAAGAAAGTCTTTGGTTCAAACCAATGGGAGTTACCCGATTTAAAGGTAATGTCCTCTCTTATGTTCTTTTGGTTTATTTTGCTTCTCCGACCCCCTAAACTCTTTTTATTCCTTTATTTTGTAACAACCCAAATATAATAAGTATACAAGTATTTTTTTTATGAGATTTATTCAAGCTAAACTTACACACACCTCTGTCTAATGGTTAATTAACATACTGTTTCCATGGATAGAGAATTACCACCTCACAAAACTATGATTTTCTATCTTCTCCTACCACCTCTCATGGTGGCCATTATGGTGGGACTATATTTATTTATGATATATATTATATTTATTTCTTCTCTGTGCTTCTGAATTTTACATATAAAACAAACCTTTATTCTTTCCATGTTGTTCAAATGTGATAATTTCATTAGAGAAAGTGTGGACTACCGCCCCCTCAAGTGATGTGACTCGTTCATTCAAAACATGGAATGTATAAAAAATGAAATTAATGAACATATGTGACCTATATAACATATATATTATACTGGAATTATAATTTATATATATATCATTTATTTTTAATTCCATTAAATATGAAATATAAATGAAAGTAGCATTCATGCGTACTTACGACTTATCGTCTCCATGAACGGTGCATTTCATTACATACCTCTAAATGTTATGTAATATTATAAATTCAATTATATACAGGATATATATGAAATATATGATATATATTTAATGAATATAATTATGTATATAATATATATTTTAACACATAAACAACTTGTAATTATAACAAATTTATTTTTGACTCAAGTACAAATGATCGACAAAATGACCGTTATTAACTCAAATAATTACATATTGGTAATAACATGGTAATAAGTGATATAAAGTGAATAATGAACATGAAAAAGGGACTTATGCAGGAATAAATTAAATCTAGTTTATTATTCAGGAATATAATGAAATGAACAACACAATACAACTTAAGGTAAGGGATCCTACCTCTCTCTTTCTTTTTTAGTACTCTTTTTATGTAACATACTTAAAGCTCATCTTTATTATGTTGGGGGATGTTAATTTATATCCCTATTAATTAAATTTATATGATCATTTGATGAGTGACCATATTTGATTTCATCAATCCATTTTTTTGAAGTTTAAAGTGGCGTCGTTAGGCTGCCGAGTTTTCGTAAGGGATTTTTCTTCTCACATTAATTACTGTGATATTTATGCAACATTTACCACTATTTATTTTGAGTGATGTATGTACTTCAAATGATTCTACTCATTGTGTAATATAATTTCTTTTATGGGTATTTACATAAATGTTGTACGATCCTTCTTTCATGGGGTGAACGTTTCGAAAGTTACCCCAATCTGTAAGGGAACCTTTCACCCTCCTCTTTTTAAAAGACTTAATTTGTTATATATTTTAATTTACATATTTTTATGTTTGGATATGTTATTATAAATACTTATTGACGTAAATTTTATATCCAAGTGATGAGATACCATTTTCTCTCTCATCAACTAATTTTATGAATTTTAAAGTGACGTCGTTAGGTTGTCGAATTTTATCAAGGGAACTTCTTAACCCAATTACGATTTCTTTGGGTTCAAC
Source organism: Viscum album (assembly GCA_963277665.1). NCBI lineage: Eukaryota > Viridiplantae > Streptophyta > Magnoliopsida > Santalales > Viscaceae > Viscum > Viscum album. Next base: position 301,646,730 of record OY728126.1, read on the forward strand.
ATGTAGTTATTGAATATGTCATCATTTGAATATGTGTGAATGAACATTGATTGTTTTACACATAAAATCCACTTATATTGGGAGTATTTATATTTGTCACACGTTTTTATGAGATTGATTTATCCTTAATTTAAGAATACCTTCTTTATAAGGGATTTCATCTCATTTTACATTTCTATTGAGACATTACTAGTGTTATTCAAAAATTCACACTTATATGGTTTATATATTGTCTTTTGGAATATAATATCATGAATACCTTTATTCTCATGATATTATAAAGTTCTGATTAAATGTTATTCCTAAATTGTTGTATTCAAGTGTCTCTAATTTTTTTAAAAACCCTTTAACGAAAATACCGTTTTAAATGTTTTATTGATTTATTCTTATAAATATTTCTCATTAATATCCATGTTTTAAAAATGGGTTTAAGTATTTATTTATATGGATATTAATGGTTTAAAATGTTAAAATCTTCAAAGTTGTATGGAACACTTAGATTCAAAAATCTCTTTATTAAATGTTTTAAATGGTTTTGAAAATGATTTTTATAATGGATTCATTATTTCAATATCTTAAAATGTTATATTGCAATGTGTGAATGTTATCTTTCCTTTATTCTTAAGTTATGTTTTATGATTATTTTATGGTTCTTGGGAATTTTTTATGAAGATGGGTGGTTCCGTGATAAACTAAGGGCAGGTGAGCCCGATATAGCTCTCCAATGCATTGGGTAACGCGAAGTGGTTAAACGTTAAGGTTTATCTGAAGATATTTATTTAATATATTGTGATGGGTATTCCAAACATAACCATGAGGGTTACTCCCTGCGAAAGAATGTTATGAATGCCTCAAGTTACCTTTACGTCTTATGATTTCTATGAGTTATTCCAAAATATTATGATTTAACGAGGCATGTTAAAGTTATTATGTTTTCTGAGTAAAGTATGATTTCATTGATTAATAAGTATACATGGACTAATGTTTTATTTTCATATTGTTATAACCTTTACCGAGGTTTTTATGCTCATCCCATGTTTTTGAAATGTTTTCCACATGAATTAAAGTGGAATATGGTCAAGGATGGGATCAAGGAAATGTCATGATGTCTAGAACATGGAACTAGACATGAAACTTTGGTTCAAGAGTTTTTTCTTATGAAAAAATGGAAACTGAGTAGATGTGTTTACCTTGTACTCTTTTAGATGTAATTGTTATGTCATAATTCTCTAAAACTCTAAACCTGAAAAGATCATTAATGTGAATTATTCATTTAATTCAAGAATATGTAATGTAATAAGGATGGGTCATTATAAGGGAAAAAAAGATAATATCCAAATTATGATATATAATTATGGTATGGTCATTTATTATTATTTTAAATATCCTGACGTGTTCTTTATGATATAGGTTTTTACCTTCTTCTTGGCTGACATATTATATACCTATCCCAAAACATTTCTAGAAGAAAATTATGTATTTGGGTCCTAATAGATGGAGTGATTTCATCTCAACACCCACATAAAATTTCATATTTTTTACATTGAAAATAATAGAAAATGTGTTATATATCTTTTTTGTATATGAAGATAATAGGAATCATTTTTTATGAAGTAGAATAAAAAGAGTCATTTTTCATAAGATGAACATTATATTTTATAAAATATTATATATTAATGATAATATTTATGACTTTTTATCCTTAACTTATAGTAAATGAGGAGATATCTTCAAGAAATTCATTCCAAAAATGTATTCCATTATAATTTTTCTAATGGAGGGTATATGATTTTGGAATAATAAATAACGAAATGTAATTTTCTAAAAAAATTAAATGGGAACCGAGTCTTCAGCCACTATGGAGGATGAAATTCATTACACATTACCTAGATATGATAAATGGATGAGGTACAAAATGAGAGAAAAGTGAAGAAATATAATAGGAGAGTCAAGGGATTTGGCTCAAAATATTTTAAAGAGTTGTTTATTTTATTTATTTTTACTTTAACGTTATATATTTTTATTCACTGATGGGATTTTAAATTATTATATATTAGAATCCCTATATGAGAGTAGAACACTGGGGACCTTTATACATGATGGTAAAATATTATATATAGTAATACATACTTGATAGAAGCACACAAGGGACCTTCATACATGATGGTGAGAATGATATTTTATCTACTACATTGGGCAATACATAAAACCTAGGTTATGTAGGATGGTACAAGGGAGGAGTATCAGTTATTATAATGATTTTTTTCTTATAATATTCTTCAAAAGAGGGTGTATATAATCAAAAACATATTATTTGAATGATCGAATTTAGTTTAGGTGTGAGAGGATGGATGATAGGATTATAGATTCTATTAAGTCAAATTTTTCCATCATAGATATAAAATTTGAAGGTAAAATCTAAATCGCACGTCTTTATCTACAATTCAAACCCCCCTCCTCTTCCTAAAAATACAAATCATACACCTCCTTCTCCATAGCTTCCCAAATATTGTGAGTTATATGTTTATTATTCCCAATTTTGTATTATTCCATTTTGTATTATATATTAAATTCTATATTCCAATAATAATCAATAGATACATACATATCCATTTAGTTTCATTGTATAATATATTATAGATAAATTAGTAAGGGAACAATTTCTTGTAGAAGAAGTTATTATAGTAGGACAATGTGTTAACCATTTTTGAGAAAGTGTATATAGACTTTTCTATAAAATTACTACAAAGGTATGTATATATTTTATCCTTTATTTCATATTAATTTTAAATTTGATTTAAAAACGTAATATTTCTATACTAATGTATATTTTTTTATAAAAATAATTTAATGTTAAATATATAATAAATAGGTATCAACATGTAAATGTTTTCATGACATTTGATGTAACTTCTTCTGGACATGATGGAATATCAACATATTGGTGTTTTTTATGGTTTTTTAGATTCCAAATGATTCTAAAATTTGTGAGCATGAAATTATTTTAATGATAATAAAAATAATTATCATTGAGATTGAAATTAATGATTTATTTTCTATCAATGTGATGATATTAACTTCCATGTATGTCGATTAACATATTTATTTTAGTTATTTTAATTTAATATAACTTACCACATATGTTTTTTAATATTAGGTATCATTAGGAACATTTTATTCATTATGAAACAATATAAAGATATGTATTTTTTGACCGATTACTTATTTGACCAATAATGATGAAAGAGAAAGAAAAAAATATAAAAAAATTTATTAACAAAATATTTCAAAATAATGAAATGTAGGGTTCGACTCTTCCTTATCTTAATGAGTGTAAAATGTATATTTCATAAATATTTATTTTTTACACCTTAAAAAACATTCATATAATATTTTATGTAGATTAGTGGCCATTGGAATTTTTTGTTTTTTGTCCAAAATAGATGACAACTTATTTGTTATTCTATTTACATGGCGATGAGTGAGAAAATATTTACAACATATTGAAGACATGCATTTTATTATTTGAATAGATATTTATTTAAATTATTCTTAATTTTATTTCATATATATGATATTGAAATAGGGTATGGAATTACATTAATGATATAACTAGAAAGAGGAATAGAAAGATCAAATATATATGTGATAGGTGACTTTAGTTTTATCATTTTAAATTTTGGTTTCAATTACATAAAATGTATTTTTCATTGAAAAAAATCTATTAAAATGAAATTTCAACATCAAAAAAGAGTAATGTAATTTGGATATTATGTAAAATGATTTTTATTAAAATAATTTTCCCGGTATTGTTAGAAAACCATAAGGATAAACCTTATTCCAACCATTCCTTTAATTTATCTTATAGTTGTACTGAGAATACATTTTAACAGCTCTCATTTATATTTTTAGATCATTCGTGACCCCTAAAAACATTCTAAAAATGTTCTAAATTGTATATAAGAGGAATGGTATATTTGTTTGATAGGGTTTATTTTGTTTTAGTTTTTTTAATATATATTTTTATGGTTTAATTTTAAATTTTAATATTGAAATGATTTAAATATGAACTATTTTTTTAGATCTATTTAGGGGGTTAATTTCTAGTTTTAAGTGTATTGTTGTAATTCTAGTTTATTATGTTAATTATTAATTTTAAAAAAAAATCAACATCATGAGATTATTGTACAACCAATGTGATATATAGTTTAAAAAAAATTAAATAACCAATGTGATAATGGGTTTCATGTTTAATTATAAAGTAAACTATCTGAAAATTTCTTTCTATTATGGTAAATTTTACTAATTTATATGCTTGATTTTGAAAAAAATTAGTGAAAATAAATTTTCCATTTTAGTTTATAATTACCAAAATAAAAACTTATTTATAATTTCACATGAAATATAATCTCTGAGATACCAACATTTACTACTAAATGAATGGATGTGGAAAATCTTATTTTATTATAGAATCTGATTTTATAAATGTCCAATTAAGATGATAAATATAATTTGGAATCTTAATGTAAGGAATACATATTTATTTGTTATGAGAAAAATATCTTTCTCAAAAGATTGAGATAAATGATATGATCATTATAAATTACATACACATTGTTGGGGAATATGTTGGTGTATTACATGAAGAGTTACATATTCTTCCTCCAAATCAATACGTTCAGTTCTCAATTGAACTTTTAACGAAATATTTATCGATATCCAAAACTACATATAGAGTGAAAACTATTGAACTATATGAACTAACTAATTATCTAAATGAGAGTATGGATAGATATTTATATACCCAAGTGCTTCATCATTGGGTGAACCAGTAAACTTTGTCATGAAGACATATGGGGCGGTGCATCACTATATTGATTATCAAGTACTCAACACGACCATGATAATGAAAAATTACACTATTCAATAGAATTATGAATTGTTTTATTATAATCATGGTGCCTAGTTCTTCTCTAAATTGGAACTTCTATAAAGATATTACCATGTAATGGTTAATAAGGAGGATATTCCCAGGACTGCTTTTCGTACAAGGTATGGTTATAATGAATTCAAAGTGATCCAATTATGACTCGTGAATACTCTATAAATGTTCATGAAAATGATTAATATATATTTATATATTATATTGAGAAATTTTAATTAGATTTTATAAATGATATTATTAAATAATATATAAATACATTACCTAGGTTGCCAAAATGGAACATGATTAGTGGACACCACATGGCCTTAGACATCTCAACGGGTACAACAAGCATTGTCGACTACTAGAGAGGTCTTGAAAAAGACGGGGGAGACTATTCCCTCTAGAAAAATTTCAATTCATCATTACAAATTATACTAAGAAATTTTCATGACCTCTTCAAATATAAGGCTTCCCATAAACAAATATATAAAAAATTGTGAGCTACATGAGCCCTGATAGTCAAGAATCATTATATTTTAAACCATCAACATGTTGTTTCATAAAAATTAGAGTAGAAACATAATATTTAAATAACCACACATCAGATACAATTAATGGCCACAACTAGCACATACTACACGATATACCAAAATAAATAAAATATGGCCTACAACCAAACTCATGTGATATCCATCAATAACAATGGAATCCCTGACCAGCTAACCTGTATATTGAGCCCATCTTAATGTGGTACCCATATATGTAGAGAAATGAAGAATGTAAAGCCCCATACCTCGTAACCCACACAGATTAATCAAATATGTTGTGAGTACAATGACATAATTGATATCCCGATACATGAATTTGTTAGCATATTCCTATCACATGGGTCATGACCTCATTGAGTACCCTAGCAGATAACCTTGGGGTTCGAGTATTCCCCCAAGTCACCCTGAACAATCACTAAGAACTTTATGGTTGTTAATAATATACATTGTATCATCAATTATATATTAAATAGCTGATGTATCATGACTTTAACTCATCACTAAGTTAATTGGGTGGACCAATTGTTACATAATCCAATTTCATGTTTTCTTAGGAGGCCCTCTATCACACCCACACATCATAAGGACTTTTGGAAAGTCAATAATTCACACCAACCCATCATGATGATTATATGGACACCAAATCATCACATCATCTAATCCCAAGGGTTCTTGGAAGGCCCAATAATCATGTTCCACAACATATCCCCACTTACTCATAGATGTAACATAATTTATACAATTATCACTAGTGGGAAATATCACATAGGTCATGCAGCCTTTCTCTCAAATAACTTACTAATCATTAAATAACTAGACCCTCATAACATTGTTCCATTACCAATAGTACACTAATTTTCATTACTCCTATCCCAACCTTCTATGTGTCTAGAAATTCCATCATTATCATCCCACCACATTGATATCACAAGAAAAAAACATTAGTTAAAACTTCAAATACATGATAATAACACCCAGTTAAACTAATATTGGAACATAACCATAAATAACTAATTAACTAAGAGAGGCCAAAATATCAAGTACCCCTACATGAAACTAAATCCATCTGTTTTACATCATTCAGTTACTAATCATCCAAGAACCACATCCATTCCCAAGGAAATAAAAGTCCAAATAATTCACCTCCAACCAGAAAACGCTCACCTACCTCAACAAACATTGTCATAAAATTAATTAATTGAAAAATATATACGAAACATTGAACAAGTAATAATAATATCCAAACATAACTGGTATTCCAATGGTGTCAAAATCATAAATATCTGACCTTTTTTCACTCACAACCCACCCGTGATCATATGGAATGAAAAAAACATCATATATAAACCTAGATCAATGGTATGGTTTACCTATATTCATATATTAACCTATTAAATTCCAAATATAAAGATACCTTATGAAAAATTTTGAACAATGATGCATTTACAAAATATTAGTATATTCTATATGATCCACACAGAAAATTCATTGTGGGGATAATGATTTTTTCATGCAATGGAGAAACTATCTATAAAACACATATGCAAAACAAATGAAATTCAATGAATAATGGGGGTAGATTACAAATGGATAAAGGAGAATAACATACCCTGAAATCATAGATCAAAGACATAGTAATTCACTCGGATCAATGGAATACCAAGGGAGTGAAAGAGAACAACCATGAGGGGATCACCGTCTTTTGTTTTAATGGCTATAGATGGAGAAACCTGAGGGGGTCCAAATAGGGAACAATATAAAAAACCATAAACTCCATCAATAAAATGGTGTATCTCAGTCCCTAAAAGATTGATTAGATTTTTTTATTTAGTTTATAGTAAACTTTATAGCACACCCTCTTTCCATAGGAAGCTCACTGGTGATCTGGTGAGCATAGACACTGCACCCTACATACTATCTATCCCACTGGAAAGCTGATTGAAATCTATAGGACTTCAACAGCCTGACCACGTAACATGGTTTTTCAAAACACTTCTATACACCTGAATATACCGCTTTTATCTCAAGATACATCCAAAAACAGACAGTTGGATATGTTTCAAGATTTAGAGCCTCATTCTAAATCTCGACTCTCAAAACAAATCATCCAAAAAAAATTCAATTTCAATTAAAATTTATTAACATATTATTGAATGGGAGACTAAAAAATCCTCACAAAAATTCTTCTCATTATGGAGAATCCATATTATTATTTTGAACACATGTTTCAATCTATTTTGGTCAGAAAATTACCATGAACACTCTATATTCAATCTCAAAAAAATCATCACACATCCCTTGGTCAATTCCATCAAGGATTCATATTATACTGGATCCAATAAAAAATCTCAGTTAGATCATAAAACATTATCCATAATTACTCAAATTAAAATTCGACAATGGATTCTAAATCCGCACATAAAATTCTTGTATGATATTATCGATATGTCCCTCTCCTACAGAGCTCATTGTAAACCCCTTACCCTCACTGATCTATGCCTCACCAATATCTTTTTATCCTACAATCTCACTTCAATGAAATTAAATGTCAATCTATGTATGCCCAGTGTACACCAAACTCATGATTAACATATATATACCAATTAAACACCTAAAATAAAAAATATATTTTTTCTATTCCATGAGAACTAATGTTCCCTTGATATGAGTCCTGCTCAAATCACCTTAAACCAACATGGGACCTATATTGATGCTCATACTATACATGACACCACATATAATTAATGAATCAAAACCATAAGTAAAAAATTGACATTAATCTCATTGATACAATTTTATCAATTTCTATAATGACCATCCATCGATTTCCAAATGTATATCTGATCCCCACTCACACTATGGTAGCATCACCAAGATAGATATAGCACTTTATAGAATTAGTGCATCCTTATCATTTCATAAATTAATTTTTAGGCCCTATATACACTAATCAATTAACATTATAACTCTATGGGGTTGAGGATACTCATCCTTGTGCATCATTATGAAGTGTAATTAATCAGCCATCCCAAGTTCATTGGAAATACATCAATGATTTACTCTGAATGACCCTCTAATAATGGTGTCTACACCTTAAAATGCTGATGGATAAACCTACACTATTTGGATCATACCTTACCATGATGAGAGTACTATGTTAGGGGTAGCGCTTTAGATCCATACTCTTTTCACTCATCCCAAGCCACTCTCCCACACAAGACTTATTAACACCTTAAGGTCCCATCGAGGATCAAATCCTAGATTATCTATGTCATCGCACAATATATTTCTGTGTTTCTATTCCACGAATGTATAATAAATATCCTAAACAAATTCCACATTCCACTTTTCCCATGAGAACCTCATTAAACAAAAGATAGATTATATCCCACACATGTCTTCTCCATCATTTCACATCTCAGGTGTACACTTTTGTGCCATCCAAACCACATGCCACATACACAATAGCTTTCCAATGAACTTGTTCTTCCAATTTTACATTGAAACTTAATAGTTTTTCCTTTATGTTAAATATAAAAAAAATTGACATCAATCAAATTCAATGATCCAAAACTCACTGATATTGGATTCTGTGTCTAATCCACTTTCACGCCTCTATCACAGGCCAGTCTCACAAAATGACATCACCATCAGTTCTATTCAAAACAATTGTATTTCACTATGATGAACTATTCACATTACCACACAACTGAAGATTCATTTTTTAATTCCATTATAATTTATTTACGCTCTCAACAATAAAAAATTAATTCATATCCAAGGATGAAATACCCATAATTCTATTCATCTCCAAAATCAATTATTGATACCATTCCAAACCTCACTCATCAACTCTAGAAAACCAAATTGTTATTAATAATAAAAATCATCATGAGTCTTATGGTGCTTCACAAAATAAGAATCAATCATGGAATCAAAAAAAATATTGTTGTTCCCCACCATAGGATTCATCTACAAATAGCAGACACCAACTTATCCCAAAATAGGAACCCAATCCTAAAACACATCAAGTAGTCAAACATCAAAAATCACCAACGTTCATCAAAACACATCTCATAGTTCCAATCCATGAACATTAAAAAAACAAATAGGGCTAAAACACCTTAATGTGAAACATCAAAAAGACCACTGATATTTTTTCCCACAAGGAATCTATATCATTCTTACTAAAAGTGAAGCCTGCTAAACATCCCTCCAACAATATCACCACCAACAACTCCATCAAACATCTGTAGAATACCTACTAAATTCTTGAACTAACCAACCATACTCTTTTTTTTCAATAACCACATATGCAACCAATTGGTCTACAACGTCACCAATTTCATCCCAAGAACACTACCAAACCAAATCACACACCCACTTACCTAACTCATTGGAATCCAAAAAACCTCGATATAAAATTTAAGTACACAAATCAACATCATGGTAATCCAAGAAAAAAAAACCCCAAATCAACGCAAACCATTATCAATATCTTCAATTTCCTATTATCATAATCACATTTTGAATATGTTTACACACAAAAAAAAACCTCCCAGGAGCTTCCAAATTATCATTTTGAATTAAATTTCGGAACCCAATTTTAATTATACTTTAAAAAACATTATTAATAAATTTGGAAAAAATCATATATTTTTGTAAAACAAAAAAATCCCATAAAAATCAAAATACCTATATTTATGATCTATTTTCACAAAATAAGAAATAAAACTATTTACAAACACAACATTCCAAGGAAAAAATTTATCGTTTCCTAATTCATGTTTTTTTCAAAAAAGAAATAAACATCCATTTATCTACAATGGGCACAAAATCACATCATAATAATATAAATCATATCAAATTATTATTAATTAGAACATCCCTTATAATATATGTGAGGGAAATATTGAAAATATTTTGATCCACATCGATTAACATGGATTCTTACAAGGACATCATGTCCAATAACATTGCCCATAAGTTGATGTATTATACCCCGAACATGCCACTACCATGGTGGATGTATATATCAATGGATTAAAAATGAGTGGTATGACTCTTCCAATGTATTGTCCATCACAAATTTGTATTATCAATCCAACCAAACAAATCACTCACCGTAGTGTTCTTAATCCCAAAATTATTCATCATCCGATATCTCGATTGTCAACTGATGTCATAATGTCCTATAATGAAATTGATCTAACACTCAAGTTAGAACATCATTTCCCCAAATTTATCTATTCATTCAATCTGAAAACAAATCAATAATACATTATTATAATGTGTTATTTCTGGATTCTAGAAGGGAACTTGAGCATTGTTTACCCTAAGGCCTCATGAGATGCTCACTATATTACATAGTTTTCAAACATTTATAATGGAAAAAAATAGTAATGGATATACTATGGACTATAGAACATTTCTTGTGTGTATTTTCCATTTATATTGAAAATTTAACATGAACAGTCCATACAAAGGATACCCCCATGAACAATTATAATAAATTGGTTTCCTCGTGTTCCCTATCGTCCGAAATATAAGAGCATAAAATTGTCTATATGATTTTTCATCATATAACGGAGTACTATAAATAAATAAAAATAAATATAAAACAAAAAAATCATTATAAAATTGTAATTAAATGGTAAAAGTTAATTAAAATCTAAAAATGGCCTTTGATCGAACCAAAATTCCATCTTACAATAACCACGACCTCCAGTGGCCAGTTGTAATGATATCTGAATACAAATCCATGCATTACCTTTATCCTTAGTGAAAATAGGAATCATTACCCATGTACATTATAATAAAATAAATCTATGCAGATAGGTGGTGTTATTAATGACGTAGTAGTTATCCCAAGTTCGTCATCCAAATTTAGTGGTGTTGGGATCCATAGGATGTGAATGAAATACACACATTTATTACATTATTTTCTATGAACCGTACCCCCTGGAAAATTTTACATGAATTAATACATACTTCGAAACAAATTTATAATACACCTCACATAACAACCCATGTAGTACCCACATTGGATCCTTTTCAGAATCCATTTCATACCTTGGTTCATATAATACCATCTTCATCTCCATGATAATACAATTATCTATTAGGATCTCAATAACACATTTATCATATGTCCTTCTTCTATCACTAAGGCCATAACCTCATTGATTTCATCAACCTACCACTGCACGGTTAAGGAAATCCACCATGTATCCCTGACCCATCCTCGAGGACACTTGGGAGGTCAATCATGGAGACCATCCCATCCTCTATATGATATTTGGACACTAAAGTATCACACAAGACTATACCAATGGTTGTTGGGAGTCCATTTCATCATATCATCCTTACCCAAGTGTTCTTAGGATAAAACAAGTCGCTCAAGACCATTAAAAGAACTCTTGGGCGGTCAATCATTCACATCAGACCATACTGGGGATTCAAGAGATGAATGTCATTATGACGGTCCATCTATATTGTTCTTGGGAGGCCCAATAATCAAGTACCAAAACCCATACATGTCCACATAGGGAGTTGACATCCATTATAAAATCAAAAAATGTAGGTAACATAACAAATGTCATGCATCCCATCTCGCAACACACAAACTCATCAGGAGTTCCATTTCCATTTATACATAGTTCTACATTCATGCATCCATTTGAGTTCCATAGAACTATCCCAACCCTCCATGGGTCTAAAAACTACATTGAGATAAACCTATAACATTTATAATATGAAAAATCAACATTTATAAAAACAAGAAACATATGAAACACATGAAATATATATGAAATTATAATAATGGTGACAGAAAAATATAAATAACCATTTAGAAAATACATATAATAAGGTTAAGGATGAAAAATAAAATCAAATACCACTGATATACATCCCATCCTAATATCTCATCCAAAAATATCCTCCATTTGAGTGTCCATGAGTTTATATAAAATTCATCTGAGGTCTATGCCAAACTCCAAAAATATTATAATTGCTAGAGTCAATTGAAAACAACATCAAATTAATTAATTTAATAATTCCAAACAAATTTATAACTTATAATAATTGTAATTAAACTAACTAAGTACTCAAATGATGGAAAATAAATCAGAAAAATGTTGTGTTTCACTCACAATTCCCCCAGATCTTAATTTATTAAAATTTCATAATTTATATAACCAGAATAAATGGAAATTTTTATTGAAAACCAATGGGGAAATAATTACATAAATATAGAATTATAAAAATTGAAAATTAATGTAAATCCACACTTTTATTACATCATGGGACATCCTATGTGAGGCTCATATGAAATATCATTATTTAATAAAGATTCCTCTTTGATCTAGAGAAATCATACATAAAACCCATGCAAAACCAACTGATATTAACAAACTAATGGAGGAATATGACAAGGAAAAATGTGAGAAGATATTACAAGGAAATTAATCATTAAATCCCTTAAAAATCATCCCGATCAAAGGTGCAGAAATCAAGATAAAGGGATGACCAATATGTGATATTACTCTTCTATTCGTATGGATTGGGGTGGTGAAATATAATGGGTTTCCCAATCGGATCCCATAGAAAATAATAAATGTAAACACATTAAAATGAGTTTACTGAGACCCCTCCAATTACTGGATAAGTCACATTGATTATTTTGATGGTTTATATAATGTTCCCAAAACACTAAATAACTTATAAGATAGGTAATGGAAGTGCATTGGATGGAAAGTGGCCAAAAGATTAATTTTAGTAGCCTGGCGACATGACCACTTCTTTGATAGATCTCTGAACAGTCGAATCCTCCCATAAATATAATTTAATAAACAAAAATAAATAAATTATATGTCATATGGTTTGAAATCCCGTTTGTAATCTTGTATCTCAAAATGATGTCTCTTTTAAATAGATAAAATGAATGTCCCTAAAAAATATAAAAAATCATGAGACATGTTGTTACATAATCCAAAATAAATGAGGAACATTAGAATAATTAGAATAATATTCTAATGAGATTGTGAATGGATAATTTATCATTAAATTACAGTAAATTTATTTTTTATAAGAAGTAACATTATTATAGAATATCATCACAAAAAAATGGTTATATGTGGATCCATAAAAAATGGGTAATTAAGGAATAAACATTATTAATAACTATAATAGAGATCTATAGTTTCCTTGGATTCGAGAGGTACTAAAAGTTATTAGTAATAAAAATCTCACAATTTATATAATCACCACAAATTTTACTCCATATAATGTATTATTTGTCTGGAATGTTGAATGTTAAGTGAAAATCGTAGAGTTAACAAAATAGAAAATAAATACACATATAGGCACACATTGTAATATTTGTTTAGTATTAATGATCAGTAGTGATGAATCCAAAAATGTATTCAATTTTTCACTCATGAAAATATTATAATTTAGTTTAGTATACATCTCAACAACTAATGATCCATGAGAAAAAATATATTTTTCTTAATATATAGTTGGATGTTGTGTTCTTCAGATTAATTATTTAGTTAGATTTCTATTATAGGGAGAAGTTTGATATATATGGATTTTTTTGATATTATTGTATAAATTAAAAAATTATCAACATGTTAAGATGAAGTTACTTAGTTATATTCTAGGATTATGAATACTTTGTCCATCACCACCATGGGAAGGTTCATAATGTTGAAGATTCAATATGTATAAAAGGATCCTTAATCAATATCTATGATGATGATTAACAGGAATATGATCATTTTGGACATGAAAAAGATGGACATGACAATAATAAAAGATGAAATTCTATTGTTCCTTTCTCAAATAACTGCTCAACCAACCATTGTTTTGTATATTGTAGTCCAGGTGATCCAGTGTGATGTTTTAGAGAAAGGTTGTAAAAATATATTGGTTGAACTTTTATAAAGATAAATTTACGACCTTTGGAACATAGATATATGTACCATAATTAAAAATCTAACTAGGTAGCTTAATTATATTACATATAACATATCATTCCGTATTCATCTAGGGAGTATAACGATGTATATATAAATAATGAAAATATACTGGGGGGATTATATGAAGAGAGAGACTGGGGAGTATATATTTTGATGATTAGAATGCTAGTACAATAGGTATGATTGATATACGATTAACGATATGAAGAAAAATATCCATACATTTATAGAAACGTGAAAAAAATCCCCATTAGTTTATTATTAGGACTCCTTTAGGCATATAAATTCTATATGAGGTCTACATCCAATCTCTATCATATCAAATATAAAGTGGAACTTCAAAAAAGATATTCAGTACCACTAATCACCCACATATATATTGTTAGTTGGAGATAACCATTAAAACTATATATTATATACTAATATTATAATTAATGGATTCCCATAGAGATTGGGATTAGCACATTCTAATGGTAATTTAGTCATATAATAATTGTTTCCATTCCAACCTTCAGGTAGAACATGAAGAGGATCTGTATATGAAGTTGACCAAAACTACAACATCATTGAATGATATTTGATAAATTAATTTTATATAAACTCGTCTTATCAAATATATGATAAAGAATGTTCATATAATTAAACATAATTTTAAATCCTCTCATATTTGAAAAAAAACAACACTAACAAGTTTGGATGAGTCCTAGGGTTTGAGGTCAGATAGAAAATAGATCCATTAAATATCTTCTTGTATGAATTTCATGGGATTTGAGGATAATGGATTGCAAATCCCTATATACATTTAATCGGTTTAGATTTTCAACACATAAAATTTGTATAATATCTAATGGAACTAACACCTAACCTATCTTAGGTAAAACAAATTTCCACATATCCCTCTTGAGGACGTACATATCAGATCCATTTCATGTACTAAATCTAGTGGTAGTACAGTTGTAGAGTGGTTTTTCATACAAGGAGTAATATATGAAATTCTCGGATTGTTGATAAAATGTTCTATGAAATTTCCATACTCACTGAGCCAAAGTATTATGGAGGGAATATATTTTTGAAGTGTAAATATTTGAACCGATGGAGAAATTTAATAAAATAACACACATTCGTTTTTGGGTATGAAATGAAATTTCAAGAGTGAAATTTCATAACGATGGAAGAATGTAACTACCAAGAATTTTATAAATAATACTTCCCTTATCAATGAACATATATAATATTTAGTAATATATTATTTTGTATAACACAATCACCACATAACGAAAATCAATAACACTATTTTATTATCATAAAATATATCCATAATATAACTATTGGCCATAATGACCATTAAGCCTATGAACCAGGGGTAATATAGTTGTTATACAAGGATCTTTATTATTTGTATATATGGTATAATAATTTAAACTAAAATATGTATAATGATAAAGTGATCACATCATATCTATTTAGATACCTTATGAAGATCATTTATTGGGTATTCCATGGGAGATATCATCACTAGGAATCACCTTTATTTATGTGTTAGATGATACACAAATCCTAAATCTTGAGTATAACCATTTATAAGATATGTTAACAGTTATATAGATAACCACCCAATCATTGTACAATGTATACATCTATGAATGTACAACCCCACACACATTTCCCATAAGGAGCACTATAGTGTAATTCAATGTTAAATAACAATACCATAGTATTGTAAAGGTGTAAATTTTCCTTCTATAACTAATGTAATAATTTCTTGAGTCCCATTATCATTATTATATTTCATAATATAATGTGAACATGATTATATGATAAATATTATAAATAAATTTTTTATACAAAGAAAACATTACTATTGTTTGGAAAATATATAATTTCATTAAAATATATTTTTATGATAAATTCATGAAATTTAAATTAGTTTTTTTCAATAATTAATATCATAAAACACAACTTATTTAAATATAAAAGATAATATAAATTTGTAATGTCCCATGTAATTTTTATATGGGCTTGAAAGATGATTATGTAATGAAAGCTATTATTTTCAATACATAAATATTTTTAATTAAATGATATATTTTACATAATAATAAAATTAAATTAATAAAATAAATAATAATTTTGAAATTAGACCATGAATATTACATAATTGAAAAAAATTATTACATTTCATTGACAGTCTAATTTTGGGTAAAATTTAAAGACAATTTGAATATATAATATGTATAATGAATTCATAATAACCTTAAGGTGGTTAAATGAATTATATAAATGAATTTATCAACAATAAATAGTGTACTTCATTATGATAAGGAATTTTTGTGTGATACTAATATTTCATTAATTTTATAATGAATATTCCAGGACATGATGGATATTTTATGGATATTAGACATAATTATATTTTTATTGTGATCACATCCACCTCATAAATAATAATTTTTAATGATTTTAAATTATTTAACTAATATAATATTAATACCCCATATCATTAGAAAATTTCGTGAGGAAAATATTTTGAAGTCCAATGGATTTGTATATCGTTATTTACATGATGTCCATGTCCAATGATCAAAATTTATTAAAAAATAAACTATATTTTCTATAAATACCCACCCATTATCCAATTATTATTCAATAAAAATACATTTTGAATGAATTTATCCTAATTTTCCTTATCATTATCCCTCCCATGGAGTTCCCAAGGCTCTCCTCCCATTCTTTATAAAGAAACCTTTTTTGGTAAGGGTTCATCACCACCCACTTTTCAATTCCAACACTTCCTTTTTTATAAGACATTATATTTCTAAGTGGTTATGTTCTCATGTATTCATAATCTTCGTATAATATCAAAATAAATCCTTATTAGTTCGATAATACCCATCTATCTCATTTATCACTTACAAAAAAATTATGTATGCTTTTCGTACTCTCAAAATTAAGCCTGGATTTGTTTGCACCCTACTGCTATTTTATTGATACACAGACCTACATTCATTCATGGGTATTTATATAGATTTAACTATCACATATTATTGGATAATTACATGAATAAATCCCACATTTATAAATAATTTGATTGAAAAGATGATGCACCTTCTTATTCTGTGTGAATTTAATGGAAAAAATAATGTTGGACATATGGAGGGTGCGTCGTGATAGTACCCCAATTAATTGGGTAATATTTTAATATAATGAGATAACATGTATACTACACATTTTTTTAGATTATTAACACTATGTTATGATGTATTAGGGGTTACATTTAATAATGTTATTTTAGATTATTCAATTACTTGGATTTATAGTTCCCCAATTTTCTTATTTATGTCCCTAGGTTTTCTTTTCAAATACTAAGAATTCAAATGAAACTATGAGAACATAATGAATATTTTAAACAATGATATCTTTTAAATATATTGTATTAAGTTTATAATTTACCAATGTAAATAGACCTATATATTTATTTTATATTATTATATTAATCATTTTATTAAAAATCATTGAAAAAAATAAATTAAAAATTTGGGTTGATAGAGGTAATTAAATGACCAGACTAACATTGATATTAAGTGAATTTTATGGTAAAAAAGGTTTAATTAAATTTAGTATATCATTTAATTGGATCCATTTACTATATAAGGATGTTTTTTGGCTATATATATTGTATTCAATTACAATTATGATATTGACTGATTTGGTTGGGTTGTAATACAAATTTTTAATATTCTTGTTCAAACGAGGATGTTTATGAGAATTATACGGTATGATAATGAAATAACCATGATAAAGATGTTATTCAAACTATATTAAAACAATTTTCCCACCAGAATGTGAAATGTAATCTATATATGGCCATTACATTGATAAAGCTGGGATTTTATTCCTGGTTATTTACTATTATCCATTGAAGTGTGGTGTTCAACTCATTGTGTGGTTATTATATATAAGGGGACTAGATGCATATATAATAATGGTTTCTTATAGGATGTGATTTCCTCACTTATGAAATGTCATATGACTGGTGATTGTGCTCATTATTATGACCCACACGTGTCTTCATCAGTTAAACACTCGATCAATGTCATGATCCGGACAAAATAATCATTTTTTTATGAATTATCTAGGATACAATGCTCGATATGTAATTTTATCAATAGGATGTTATTCTGAATGATTTGATTTTATTAGTTATGCATAATACCCCTGAGTTGTCTACTACATTTTATAGAGTTGTTATTCCCACTGATTATAACATCAAACATTATACACAGTCAACATTCATATGGAATTTATAGAGATACCTTTGCAATAGATGATCTAGGAATGGTCACACATAAGGAACCATGTTGCACCTATGTCCATGTCATATTTTTTATTACAAAAATTTCATATTATTTACATATCCTAATATCACAATATACATAAACCTATATTTACATGAAATATTTAGGATCCCCTATGGGGGTGTCCTAATAACCTATAATCACACCCTAATGTAGTGTCGTAGTACCTGGGAGAAACATATGGGTGATGGAACAAGTAATGAAAAGGGAAATATTATTGATATACGGGCTATAGTGCATATTTGGATAATGAAGTCAATAATAATAATAAAATTAGGATAGTTTTTTCCTTATTTAATATTTTTCCTGACTTTTGAGCTCTGTGGTATACTATTTTCCCATTTGAAATATAATTCATTTAAATGTGAATTTTGTTATATTATAGTTTGGTATTTTTTTTATAGCATTGGTTATATTACATACTATTATTATCATTTTTTATGTCTACGTTTAATATTCATTTTTATTATGATAATTATTTATATATTAATTTTACTATAAATTATGGTTATATATACCAGAGAGGGTATTTTTTCAATTCATAATATAGTATACCACATCATTGGATGAAACCTTTGATCATATGGGGTGGCACACATGATGTTTTTGGTACCTAGTATTGTCAAAGAAAAGGATTCACATGTTGGGGATGTCACAAATTCATGTATATTAATTTATAGAGGTTATGGTTTTTATATCATATATAAATATTTATATATGTTTACCTAGGGGACAAAAATCACATATAATGAACTGAATGAATCAATGTTTATACGTGTCCAAACCTAAAATTCACACCAATACAATCTTTTCATATGGTATAGTGTACATGTTATGTTTTCTATCACTACTAGAAAAATAACTTATTGCCACGGATCTATAGCCGCAGTTTAATGTATCCGTGGCTATAAGGTGAAATATGGCTACGGGTTATATGGTGGGAATGGAAATAGGACGTCATCAATTTTATCTCCATCACGACATTCCTGTCACAGCTACACACCCTTATACCTCCCTCGTAGATTACTCCACCACCATTCCTCCTCCATTTCCATTCATACTCACCCCCACATCCTCCCTTCACGATTCCTCCTCTCCCTTCGGCCTCGACTCAGTCAGCAAACCTCCCCGAAGATGTGGCTCTAACGCAGTTATGATGCCTCCCTGGTGATGCAGATCTGACTCCCACCTCCCCATGGACATGACCTCCCCACCTCCCTGCCGACGCGGCTCCGATTCCCCCGACCTCACTAGAACCCTCCTCCTCTGATGCAGCTCGCCGCTGCACTCCACTACTCTGACTCAACCACAAGAGCTTTGGTCATCCTCCCCTGATGTAGATACCCCACCACCACGAGATCTTCCTCCTCCAACATGGCCAACCCACCTCCCTGATTTCTTACCCAAACCCAGCCTTACCCTCGAGATACACTTCTTCATGAGATTTCTCACTAACTTGGACACTAGGAAAATCCTCCCTTCAATGATTTATCATGCAAAACTCCTACCTCATACACTCTATTGATTTTCTTCTGCATTACATGCTATTGTTCCCATCACAATTAGTTTTTACAAGATTATATTTAACAAGGTGGTTATTTTTTATTTTTTCCTCTAATCTACCACTGAAAATGATTTATATTTATGAATATCTCTTTCCAAAATCCGATATCCCATATAAATTGATTTTTATTTTGTTAGAATATTTGTTTAGTCAGACAGTCAACAATATTTATTCCATGAACATACAATTTTATGTTTTTTCCCATCAATAATTTCTTATTTAGATCCCATTGTATTTTTTCCCCAATATGAATAGAATCCTTGGTATATTTTATTTGAATTTATTTTTTGAAATTACTCCCATGGGTTAGAATTATTACCCTAGTGCTACTTTCTATCCCTAGGTGATCAAGAACACACTTCGAACTATTTAGCGAGATTATTTAAGTGACATGGAAGATTGACTAGGGATGTTTTTTTTTTGAAAAATATTATTTGATCCTATCTAGTTATCAGGGGTAGTTTTGTAGTTTGGATTAAGAATTTCAAGACTTTATTGATGGTTAGGGGGAGATTCTGTCAAAATTCTATTTTTTCCAGACCATCAGTTACTAGGGCAGTTGGTATTCTGTGTTGTTGCCTTTTGTAATGAGTCATTTTTGGAAATTTGAGATTCTTTATTTCTATTATGTTTTTTGGGGATGATTCCCTAGATTATGTTCATTAGAAACCATTTAAAATAATTAATTTATTTATTTGATTCTTCTAATTTATATATTTAGATCATGCCTTATGCAATGAAATTTAAGAACAAGATGGAGGAAGGTATAGAAAATACTCAAAAAATAGATCCTCATATAGACCCTTATATCATAAAATTAGTGATCAGAACCATTTAGTCTCTTAACAAAGGTTTTGAATCAGGGAATGTCTAGTTGAGATATTTTTAGTAGGAGTTCACATAGAAAAATTTGCATGTGTTTAATGGTGATTTGGGGCCTCAATAATTATAAGAATGGATGGAAAATATTGAACATAACGTTTAATTTCTCAAGACCCCAATGATGTCAATGGTGTGATTTGAAGCTTATATATTGAGGGATAATGAGAAGATAGTGGAACATGGTCGTGATGGATAATCATCATGAATATCTTACTTGAATTGGGTTAAAAAATGTTGGAATAGAAAGTCTACCTGAGATATTAATAGTGGAGAATGCCAAAGATATCGTGAATTTGGAGAAGTTTGACTGATCCATCATTATGTATTCCAATCAATTTACCATACCAGCACATCTGTAACCCACGATCCATTCATATTAATACGTAAAAGAACATCATTTTAAAATGGGTTTGATGTTAGGAATTTGGTCTAGGATTATTCTAATTTGTTTTCCCACCGTGATGAAGTGGAAGAAAGGTGGTTATTGACATTGGAGATATAGTAGGGATAATCAATTTGAGACATTATCTAACTATTATAGTTTTAATCTAGAGTTCCTCTTAGGTTAAAAATATTCATTGAATTTAATTTAATCAATATAGTAGTGGGAGTGTATAATGTCCAGCAAACCTAATTCCAGTAGCTTCCTCAAGTAAAAAAGAATATCGTGTCTTATATGTGTTGGAGGGCCATACAAACCAAACAATATTTCTAATAAACTACAAGGACCATACACAAGTGTATATTCTTGGTACATCATATGTGGTACTTCATGTACTTTCCTCAGGGTAGTAACGTAGGGTCCACTAATTCCAAGGGTTCCATTGTACAGTCAAATGCATCAAAGAGAGAATGATATCATTATTAAGTGAAAGTGACTATCATTTTTTCAATAATTCATTGAGTGGGCCTGAGTCCAGGAACATATATATAGTAAATAATAATATATACATGTTAGATGTGGGGCCATCAAATTTCAGGGGGATGATTATCATTGTTTAATATATATCTTCATGTTTAATTGACATATTTGTATCACATTAATTTATCTCATCTATATTGATTAATGAAATGGGACTACGATCTAGGTTAATTCCTTATGTGATGGGACTCTATACATTATAGGGAAAGAGTATAGGGAAATGTTTTATGTGATAAAAGTTGTATACAAGCATTTTTGATGTTGAAGTCATTTGGGATTTATTGTTTTTGGATTTACAAATATTTTAACCCCCCCTGATGTTCACCAAAACTATGATTGCTTTGGAATCTTCATCTTATCCGTATCTTTTACAATTAATAGAACATATGGTAATCGTTCTATATGTCCATCTTTTTCACCACATAACGTAAGTGGTGTAATTATCCAAGTGGTAGGGATAGTGGGATTTTTTTAGTTCTAATATCATGTTAACTAAGAAAAAGAAGATACACATGATGATGAAAACTACCTTAATATATCCTTTCTATGATCATACATGTGACCAATACAAATATTCACATGCAATAAATTTTTCTTTTAGAACACATATAGGTATTACCTGGAGGCCATGAATCAATATTGGATACCTTTTTATGTTTCCCTTAGCCATGTCCATGTTGCTGGTGCTCAACATCCACTATCTTCATCAAGCCAAGCAATAAGGTTTCCATTATCAAAATTTCACACTAATTATGTATAATATGTGTTACTTTTTAATCTTTTATTGTACCTTGAATTAAAAGTTAGTTTATAGGAGTACTAGTGTAATTTTAACTCACAATTATCAGGAATGGTGATTTACAGTCACCCTCATACTAATTTCCTTCAAAAGAACATGGAAAGATGAGTAATTTGACAGCTGATATTTTCCATCAGACTTGTACATAGTACAAATCTATATTCTTCTAGCCTTCTCCAAATTGATATAGGGTAATGTTAAATATATTAACACATTTAATCAGTAGGGACCTAAACAAAACTACATACAGTATTGGATTATTTATTCATAATAAGAAGTCATCAAATCCACTATCTGTGATAGATGGACAGTTTTCAGGACCTGAAATTTAATTCACTGACATGTCCTGAACAAGAATCTATAGAGAATTAGGATTGGAGGGAGATCTATTCCTAGCTACTAATGATAGGGATGGAAAAGTGAACTTAGTGTTGGTTGATGAGTTGTTAGAGCTATCATAACTATCATAACTTCATGGCCATCAAGAATGGATGAAAAAGTTGAGGATGAGGCCCAAAAAATCATTTTAACACTTTAAATTGCACAGAAATGGAGTTTATCATCCTAAAGTATACTGTTGAGAGAATCCTGGAGTTCTTGAACTCTCCTTTCATCCTTTTCTAATTTTTTTCTATCTTCAAATGATTTCAAGGATTCATTGTATTTCCATTCAAAACCATCAGTTCCCCTTTTCTCTGAGAGTGTAAATTCCTGAATTAACATTATCTTATCAACTATTAATGCAAGGGTTTCCATTATGATGGTATTGTGTGTAATCGAATCAGCTGTAAAAACATGGATTGGTTCTATAGCAAAAGATTGTTTTTCTTCCTGTTTGCTGACAAATATTTTATATGTTTCATCCACATTTTCAACATAATTTTCTAGGCATGTTGAAGGTTTGTAATCTCCTCATCTTCTACTTCTTCCAAATCACTCTTCAGCCATTTCTCTAATTTCAATTTTCATGAAAGCTCCTCCACATAGATTTATGTACGTTTTTTTTAGACTCTCTCTACATATATTTATTTTATGTCAGTTTTCCCTTTCTCTTAACATGTTTTTAATATGTACATGTTCTGTTGTATATAATATATTACTCCATGATGGTCTATAAAATTAAATAAAAATTTAGAAGAACAAGAATTATAATCCATAATATTATTAACTTTGAACTGGAATCTTGTGATTGTTTGAATTCGCTGATTTTATAGAAGCCAAAAACTCAGCATCAATGTACTAAATTCTAAATCAAGAAGTATATAACCACTAAAAACCACAATATCTTGTGCCATTTAACCTTTTATGAGAATAAACCCACATATTGGTTTAAAATCACCTATTTTATTAGTAGAAAGATGATTAAAACTTAAAATTCCAAATGAACAGTGTATAAAGAAAATGAAAATGTTTCTTTAATAACTATTCCAAATCAAGTAGGCATCTTATCAATTTCTAGTTTATAATCTATCAATATGAATACAGGGTTTACATTAGAGATCTTGAAGAAATTTTCAATTTATTAAGGCTTTTCAGCCCTTAAAAATAACCCATGTTTGTTTAGAGATAATTTTAGTTCCAAATGAGCATAACCACTGTTGATGGCCAAAGAAAACATCAGATGCAACAGATCCTCCAGCGACATTCACCATAAAATCTAATAAATTTTAATTATTCATGCCAGGATAAACCAAAAAAATGTTCTCATTATTAAGAGTTGTACACTTTCGATGTTCATATACATATTTTTGGAATATATTTATTATATATATAAATTTTGTATACACATGGGTTATCATCATTAAGAGATTTCCAATTTTCATATTCTGTATGAATTTAATGTATGCATATTTTATATGCTATTTCATTTTCTATACATGTATAATGAAAATTAAGTTTATCAAAAATGAAATGTCTTATTAAATTTTTTATTCTACATGGTAATGTTGTATAGCCTTTATTCATCAATATACTATATTTCTGATCACTTGTAATCTGTAATTTCAATGACATGAAATCTCTATTATTGACAATATTTCGAATACTTGCATTAATAACATCAGTCTTATAATTGTGGGAAAATTAAACAAATTATATTGTACCATATTTTACTCTTATTCATATTTATTATATGACTCTTGTATTGGTCATTAATGGAGAATATCTATGATAGATTTTTTGAGGTGTTTCCCTATACATTATGATTACTAATAAGGCTTTCATAAGTTCCTCAATGCAATGTTTTTTTGGGTGTTAATTTATATAGTCTAAGAATTTTTAAAACATGTGTTTTTTTTCTTGTAGGAAGCGAGAAAATATGGCACAATGAATAACATGTGATCATCAAATCACATGTATATAACTTTTTTTATTATTTTTTGTCTTTCCATTCTTTGTAGTCATATTTTGGAGCTATTAATTTTGGTGGAACATCCCTTTCCTGACCAAATAAGTTAAGCATTCCTCACCCAATTTGATTCTCATAAATTGGGAAAATCATGTGAGATTAAAATATAGATGTGTCGGATTTGTGCATACATTCTCATACATTCTTTTGAGTACCAAAACATGATTTTGCAAGCATTAGGACTACTAGTTTTTATCCCTACCTCACCTCTAGCCTCTCTTTTATGATAAGGCCACCCAGCTAAACCTAGATCTGTGCATCCCAAATTGAGATAATCCACCTACCAATCATAATAGTATTACATACGTATAACTTGACCATGGGATCCTTGAGCATCATGTTTTATCTCCACAACTACCATCTTTTCTCCTCTAGTATTTTATAAAATGATCTCTCCTTGCCTTATAAAATATCATTTATATAATGACACAAATTCCCTATAAGTTTGTCCATTGATTAATTCTATAAATACACAAAACATTTTGTGAAATGGATGTCCATCATCTATATTTTTTGGTGGCTCTCCCCTAGGACAGGTGTTGTGACGCCCATGTGATCGTTAGCTTCTCCTCATGTTCATCGTAGATGTCCTTATATGTTTGGAGCTCATCATACATCTCTCCCATGATATGTATTCTCATGAAGTGGTAGAGGTCACATAAACCATTTCTAACCTCTTAATGATGTAGGAGAAATGGTTTGGTCCCTGGTGTCCAATTTCTCAGTAGCTCTGGAATGAACTCGTGATTATTGTAGACACGGAATTTTGATCACTATGTTGGCTCATGGATCCCAACACACTATATATCCAACTAAAATTCATGACAGGACAAACATACCTGGTATACCTTAGCCCATCTCTTCAATAAGTTTCTATAACGAAGCAGGTCCTAGTAATATGTCAATAATTCTTGAATTTAACAGTTGAAATAGATTAGTTTTGAAATGAGGGGGTGGTGTAGGGTGGCGGTGTCTGTCCAGGAAGGAGGGGACATGGGTGCAAGGGGTCTATCGAGGAAGGGACGGGTGGGGGTGTAAAAGAGTGGGGGTGCAAGGGGGGTCTGATTATTTAATGTTGTCTAATGAGGAATAGTGTTATGGGAATTTGATGTTGATTTTGATTCTTTTAGGGTACTCCAATGATTACATCCAGGATGAGTGAAAAATATAAGGGAATGGTTGGCTGATTAAAAAGAATAAAACTGCATCGTATCATCATAGGGGAGTACTTAATTTTGTTTTTACTTGTTTATAACAATTCATTCATGATGCCCCTTATTGGAACTCTTGCATGTGTGTGAAGGGGCATATACCCAGTGGGGGAGCAACAAGTTTTAGTTAGAAAGATCCAAGAGACGAAGTAGACAGTTTGGTTCCACCATGATTTAGGATCCCTCTTCAAGACTCTTTAATTCAATATTTATTTAAATTGAATTTATATTCTTTCTTAATTTTGCATAATTATATTGATTTTCTTAACTTGAATAACTGTTCATTAGTATAATTGTTTCAATTTAAAAATAAAGCCATGTTTTTATATTAAAACTCCTCCAACAAAGGTGTGTTGGGTGTCAAAACTCACAGTGATTGTTATATTGATCTAGTTGCTAAAATTATTGCATTTGATTTTTTCTGAATGAGTTTTAGAATATATATTAAATAAAATTAAATAAATTGTGTGATAAAGAAATGCCATGATTTTAAAATAAAACACCTCTAATGGAGGTGCACAGTCTTCTAAACCAAATAGTAGTGATAGTTATTTGTATCATGTTTAGGTTTGGTTTGAGTCTTTCATATGCCTCTTTTTGGTGTTTGTTTTGTGGCTAGTTAGTTTTTGTTTTCATTGAATAATATAAATTGGCTTATCATAGTCGTGTAACTCAAATGACATTTCCCGAGTAGGCATATTCCTTGACCATGACACTTTGCATTTCATTCTTTGAATATTATATATAAAATCTAATTGTTTAGGAAAAGTGAATGAAATTGTACATGGTTTGTGTAGGGTGTATGATTATTTTCCATCGTTTTGTCTCCCTTTAGATGTTGCATCATTGTGCCTCTCGCTACAACCATCTCTGGAGATCCATTGTAATAAAATATTATATAGTTGATCTATTATATCATCTGTCAGCAGGGCGATGGCTGGAATGTTTCCCCGCCTCCTCCCACTCCCTTCGCTCCTGGCCAGAAGATGCTACCCTGCATATGTCACTAGACTGGGCCAACATTCTGCGGTCATGCCGCTCTCACACCGTGGTCACGCCGCGGTCATGCCGCATTGACGCTGTGATCACGCCCTGATTTGGCCTTATTCCAGGACGACACAACGCGGAAGTTCATAGTGATAGTATTCCATGTGTCTTGTGTTCAATGTTGAGATTAACTAATCACAATTTCTGCTGGTGGGGCGACGACCGAAATTTTTCCCTTCCACCTCTCGCTCCCTTCGCTCCTGGTCGGATGATTATTCCCCATGGATGTCACTAGACGTGGCCAACATGCCGCGATCATGTCGTGATCACTCCATTGTCATGCCACGGTAATGCTGTGATTTGGCCCTACTCCAAGACAACACTCCACAATGGTTCACAGTGATGGTATTCCATGAGTCATGTCATCAATGTTGATACTGACTAATCACAATTTCAGCTGGCTGGGTGATGACCAATTTGTTTCCCCGTCTCCTCCCACTCCCTTCGGTCCTTACAGAATGATGCTACCACGCAGATGTCGCTGGATCGGGCCAACATCCCGCAGTCACGCCACAGTCACTCCGTGGTCACGTTGTGATCACTCCATGGTCACGCCGCAGTCACTCAGCTTTCACGCCGCTATCACGCCGCACTAACGTCCCGATAACGCCGCAAACACGCTGCGGTCATGCCGTGGTCACGCAGCGGTCATGCCACGGTCCTGTTGCGGTCACGTCGTGGTCACGCCATGGTCAAGCCATGGTCACGCCGTGGTAATTCCTTCATTTGGACATACTCCAGGATGACAACTTGTGGTGGTTCATAGTGACAGTATTCCATGAGTCTTGTGATCAATGTTGAGATAGAATAATCATTATTTCTTTCGGTAGAGTGACGACCAGAATGAATCCCCACCTCTTCCTGCTACCTTCAGTCTTGGCCGGAAGATTCTGCCCCGCGGATGTCATTGGACCGGGCCAACACGATGCGGTCATGCCATGTTCACACTGCAGTAATGCAGTGGTCATGCCGCAGTCACACCGCAGTTAAGCCGCTTTCATGTCCTGATAATGATGTGATTTTCCCTGCTCTAGAAACATCCAACCCACAATAGCCCCCTTCCACCTTCATTTCAGCCCGATGCCACCCGCATTTCAGCCTGCAACACCCCCTTCCACCTTTGAATTAGCCCGCAACATCCCCCCAACACCTTCAAACAAACCCCTTCCACCAGCATTCTATCCCCCTTCCACCTACATTTGAGCCCAAACCTACCCCCATCCACCTACAATCTCACCCGCACCAGCCACCACACCATCCACCACCCCTAGCCTCTTGCAAAACACACCTTCCATCCCTCTTCCACCTGAAAAATATCCACATCCCTCACCATCCTCTGAAGTCCTACATCCCTAGGGGCTGGGGATGATGTGCAGTAGGGGGTAGGGAGGGGGGAGAAAAATCTAGCTGGAAACAGAACAAAATATCTATGAGACATCAATACTCATGGGTAAAAAGATGATATTAACAACTTTATGATCATTGATGGATCCTCATATCATGGTTCCATCATATTTAAATTAGGTTGGAAGATAACGATGAAACTATCTAAATCCATGAATACAGGGAAAAGTGTTAGAATATAAAGGAATTTATATTAAAAAACAAACAAGATGATCATTCATTAAAATATGGGTAATTAAAACCTCCCATCGATAAAACTCATCCTCGAGTCAATCTTATGAATGTCAAAGGAATTGTTACTGAATATTTCTACCTACTAAACTCATATATCATCTTCCCTTTCCTAGGTCTCTTCCTGTACTCGACTATGCTGTTATAGCACATGTACCAGGGGAACTGATTGAACCTAGAGTTTTTTCACACTCTGTTAAACAATATCAATGATATACTCCTCTAATGAATCATCTACATCCTACTAATCCTCATCAGGATGAAATACATGGGTTGTGTCTAGAGAGTATTATTTCATCCACGACACATGAAGTACATCATGTTTTGACTGGTACTTTTGAGGTAGTGCTATCTTGTAGTCCAATTGTCTGATCTATTTCAAACCATCAATGGGTCCAAAGTACCATAGTAAGAGATTATCCTACCACTGAATATGTTTATAGACCATCCTGAGTGAGTCTCTAAAGAGAACACGACCTCCAACCTCTAAGGTGAGTGTTCATCGGTGTTAGTTGGAATATGACTAATTTCTAGATAATTCTCTCAACATGCTCCTTCTGAAAAGCTGGACCTACTCTATAGTCTCCTACAAAATTTGTGATCAATGAATAGCCACCTCCCTTTCCTATAGCCAACATAGAGTTGAGCGGAAAGGCCTTACATTGTCAAGGAAACATACACAGATCATTCCCTTAAGAACAAAAAAACACAGGCTCTCCCTTTCCATTATAATTTGGGTGAAAATATGTGCTCAAAATTACATATATACCCAAGGCCTTCATAACCACTTTTGTGACTGTGATGTAAAATATTAGAGTCTCTATTGGAAATAATATAAGGTGGATCTCTATGAAGAGATATAACCTCCCTGACATACATGCTTCATATTTCATCTATTTATAAGTTCTCGTGTATAGGTATGAAGTGTTTTAACTTCATCAAATTATTAATGAAAACCCACACGACATCATTTCCATGAGTTGATCTTGAAAAACCAGTAATGAAATCCATCAAAACATCGTCCCATTTCCACTCAAGAGTTGGAAATAGCTGCAAAAGACATACTGAGAACACATGATCCAACTTCACCAGCTGAATGGTGTAAAATTGAGCGATGAAACAATTAATATTTCATTTCATACCAATCATATAAGCATTTCATCATTGATCTCAATACATTTTGGTGATACTTTTTCAAACATCCCATTACTAATCATGTAATTCCCACATCATATCCTACGTAATTTCATTTCGAACACAATAATTCGCATGGAATATGAAAGCATAAAACATTTATGTGGTCCAACATAATGATGTTTCGTCATTGGAGAAATGTTCCCTTAGGAAAATACCCTAATGATCAGATAGTTACCTCATTATTACCCATTACTAAAGAGTAGAGGTCATTGATATGGTTGAGAGGATAGTCATACAATGTTCTCCTAAAACACAACTACAATCTCTGAGAATAACCCATGAATTTTCATTCACTAGTATCCCCATTAACCTCTTGAGTATATGTCTTTCTTCATAGAAAATATTTTCTATCATTTCCTTTACATGGCATCAATGCAAGCTCAATATCAAATGACAGTTGGTATTCCACCCACCCGAACTTCTTTAGATTCATATCACACTATGTAAAGGTATACTTGTGTGTTTTTGGTCAATATATATATATCAAAACTACCTCCAATTAGATAGTGTCTCCAAAAATGTAGATAATTAACTACAACAGCTATCATGATATCTTGTGTTAAAAAATTATGCTCATGTGGCCAAAATTTATGAAACCCGTATGTGACAACTAAATAATCCTACCTAAGAACAATTATAATCCCAATACCTAATGTGTCATAGTATGAAGTATAAATTCTACCTAGCTATTAAATAATCGGTATCAATGCTGAATTGAATTGAAACATCAACTATGGATATGAAAATTCACAAAATTATAACCATATTAATTTCACAACATTCTATTTTAAGATAGTATGTGGAGATGTAAAATATGAGAAATACTGGATGATGCATCGTTAATAACTAAATTTTCCAAAGAAACACGTGATTTCAAATACTTTTTTGGAATATTGCCTTGAAACTACAACCATTAATTTTCCTTTTCCTACTAAGCATCCTATGTCAGAGATGATATTACCCATGATGTGTATTATGTTGATCCAAAAGTTTCATTCTATGATCTTAGCATAGAGACGGTGCTCTCAATGTGTATTCAACATGATATCAAGATCGGTGTCATGGTAATGTATCAAGTCATAATACAATAAGATTTGATCAATTAATACTAACATGAATGAATCTATATATGGGTGTAAAAATAAGTTAATAATATATATAAAGACTGTAGGTTCATTTGTCAATCCAAACAGAAAGAAAAGGCACTTGTGCAGACCAAATACGATCTTGAAAACTATGTGAGGTGTCTATGAAGTCCTAAAATAATCATGATGATAGTCTAACATTAAATATAACATTGAAAACACTCTAGATCATTATTGTTGTTTAAATATGTCTTCTATTCCATGTAGTGGAAACTAATTATTAAATGTGAGCTTGTTTAATTGGTAGTAATCAGTTAAAATTCTTAGGGTGCCATATGTATTCTTGTAAAAAAAGAACTAGAGAAACCCCATGGTATGTACAAGGGATATGAAGACTTTAGCCTATATGTCCTTGAATGTCTTCATGAGATCCAGATGCTCCATAGGTGACATCCTATAAGGTGTAATGGTTATTGGTATTGCTCCAGGAACAATTTTGATATTGTTTTCTACCTCCCATACTAGTTGTAGAACATAGATGTTGTTAGTATAGTCTTCACTGAATATGCCCACAACCAGTGGAAAACAATGGTTCGTAACCCCGATTACTCATGGAAAATCCTAGTTTTTTGATATGCCACACTTCCCATCCTTTATAGCTCATACCCATCGTGAGTCAAACAGACATCCCATTATAACTTATTCACATACCTACTTTCCTATGGGGATTTAATCATCACCCTCCAATGACATCAGTTGTTATAGGATCAATAGGAAACTAGTCAATCTATCCTGTTGACTACATCAAAATCCATCATATCAAGGATTAAATGATTCCAAATAGAAAGGTATACACCTGTCTGAAGAGAAAAATCCACAAATATAGAACACCCTTTAAGATAGGTATGAGTTGTCTGGGGTCTTGTGGGAAAGACTGGTAGGGGGAGGGGAATCTGTCAAGGGTCTGGGGGGAATCTATCTAGGGGGAGAGGGATCTGTCTAGGGTCTGAGGGGGGGGGGGGGGTGGTTGGACTGACAGGGGGAGGGGAATCATCTAGGGTATGGGGGTTATTTGTCCAGGGGGTGGGGAATATTTCCAAGGGGATCTGTTTAGGGTTTGGGGGGTGTCCATGGTCTATCCAGGGGGGTGTCCATGGTCTTTGGGGGGGGGGGGGTGTTTTCTTTGGGTGGGGGATGTCCAAGATCAATCTGGGGGGTTCTATCCAAGGGTTCTTGGGGGGTCTAGGTTTGGGGGGGGGGGTGCAGGACTGGAAGAGGGAGGGGGGATACTAGAAGGGGGACGAGACTGGTAGTGTGGAGGGGGGAACTAGTAGGGGAAGGGGAGTAGTGGAATTGGGAGGGGGTAACTGGAAGGGGGAGGGGGAACAGGCAGGGGGCGGGGGGAAACTGAAAGTGGGAGGTGGTGCAAGACTAGTAGGGGGAGGGGGAACTGGAAGGGGGAGGGGGAATATATGAAGGGGGATGTGAATAGCATGGTGATGGGAATATGTCCTGGGTATGGGGGAATGTTTACAGGGGGGATCTGTCCAGGGTCTGGGGGGTGTCCAGGTTTTGGGGGGGACTAGTCCAGGGTCTGTGGGGGGGAAGGACTGGCAGGGGGAGGGGAATCTGTCCAGGGTCTGGGCGGAATCTGTCTAGGGGGAGGGGAATATTTCGAGGGGGATCTATCCAGGGTATGGGGGGTCCAGGATCGGTTTAGGGGGGTGTCCAATGTCTGGGGGGATGTCCTGGGGGCTATAGAGGGGTCCATGTTTGGGGGGGAGAACTGGCAGGGGGAGGGGGGAACTGGCAATGGAGGGAACTAGAATGGGGAGGGGACTGGTAGGCGGGACTGGATGGGGGGAGGGGGTAAATGGTAGGGGAGTGCAAGGGGTGAGGTGTCCAGGTTCTGGGGCGTGTCTAGGGAGATCTTTCCAGGGTCTGGGGGTGTCCAGGTTCTAGGGGGTTCCACGGTCTGTCTAGGAGGGTGGGAGCGGGGTCTATCCAGGGGAGTGGAGGTTCTATGGGGTTGTTTAGGTTCTAGGGGAGTCCAGGGTCTATCCAGGAGGGTAGGGTAGTGGCAATCCAAGGGAGTGGTGGTCTAGGATGTCCAGGGGATCTGTCCAGGGTCTAGGGGGTATCCATGGTCTGGGGGGTGTATAGGGTCTATCCAGGGGGGTGTCTCGGGATCGGGGGGGGGGGGGTGGGGGGCTATCCTAGGTCTATCTAGGGGGTGTGTACATTTTGGGGGGATGTCTAGGGTATGTCTGGGGGTGTCTAGGGTCTGTCTAAGGGAGTGGGGGGTCTGGGGGTGTCTAGGTTCTAAGGGGGTACAGGTTTTGTCAAGGAGGGTGGGGGTTTTTGTCCGGTGGAGTGGAGGTCTGGGCTTTCCATGGGGTTCCAGGGTCTGTCTAGGGGGGGGGGGGCTTTGCATGGTTGGCTGTCCTAGGGGGAAGTGCAGGGGGGAGGGGGCTATCCAGGGGAGGAGGGGTTTTTTAGGGTGTGGGTGTCCAGGGGGGATGGGGCTATTGGGGTGGGCTACTGCAAGGGGGCTGTGCAGGGGGGGGGGGTGGCTATTTTTTATGGTTTTCAGACCTAATAACCATGGTTTTTAACTGTGGATATAAGACTATTACCATGGTTTCGTACCATGGCTATAGGTCTATTTCCAAACTTTATAACCATGGTAATAAATTATGTCCCTCCTCTAGTATAGCCACGAATCTAAATTGTGGCTATATTGATACTTCCACGGTTTTAACTCCCGTTGTATACCAAGTGCAACAGATTGAACTGTGGCTCTAGACCTAGAGCCATATTTCCAAACAATGACTATTAGTTTAGGTCTATATCCATGCCAAACTTAGACATGGCTTCTCAAACCGTTTCTATTACCTTTAGCCACGGTTTTAAACTATGGCTATAGGCCTAATTCCCTGTAGTGTATCAAGAATATAAATTAGTTATCGATAGAGGACATGTCAAATAACCCTTGTGATTATAAAACTACGTCTATTGGGTATACATGAAATCTATGTTATCATGAATTGAATCAACATCTTCTTTTGGTATATAGTAGAGATAATCATTAGTATCACACACCATGTACTCTACTAGAAAAATCCATATATTCACTCCACGTGGTAAGATGACGATACTACACACCACAATATGGACCAGGAGTAATTTATCATGTTTGGAAAAGTAATATTCCTTGACTATTTGATTCCAATAATTCCACATTTTTAAAAATTAGGTGTAAAACCAAGAAATTAAGCGGTCCATTATATAAAATCTTACACAAATACAATGATGGTACATTCCAATTAAACATTCATTATTTTTTTCAATGTCTGTTGGTAATTTATCTATTTTTAGTTTACAAAAGGGTTTTACAGACTATTTTTAATGGAATAATGGTTGTGTAATCCATTGGAGACATATTGGTGGTAGGTAATGGTTCCCCTCAATTGCTCATAGACTGTAACACTCCCCTGCATAATTGAGCTTTGCCTCCTCCATATTTGAGATTGGTCTTCGTACTCACTGGGGACCATGAAGTCTTTGTTACTCCATATGGATAATATAGCCAATATGTACTCCATTTTTAGGGAATAATTCTTATATCTATTGAATTATGTACATCATCATTCAATGTGTTCTTCTGACTAAGTTGTGGGGAAGCCATCATGATTTGAAAATACTTCTACAAACAAACATATTATGATGATGTTTTCCCCCATACACAATAGATTAAAAGTAGTGAATTGGGTATTAAAATGGAGGTGTAGTTAGGTAAGATATGTTTTTACACTCCCTTTACAGATACAAGTACCTAATATAGGTTTGGGTCCCATGTTATGGTTTTATTTGAAATATGCTAGATAAGAAGGAGGTATATATGAGATTCTTTGATCCTTATAACCAATCAAGAACCCTTTAGTTTTCTTCAAGTTATGTTTTATTGTTTGGATATTGACTTCATTATTTTTTGGTATTCTAATAATTTGGTTGTATCTAGTTATTTTTGAGATAAAATACTTCACGGAGATAAAATATGATTACTAAGACGTCAGTATATATGTATGACTTATATCTATGGACAATGTCTATTACTAAACAATCCTTCTAGTTCCTCTCTTTTCTTAGGATTGGATCTAACTTTTTATTTCAACCTTCATTTTTTGTTCTACTTCATCCTATAGAGTATATTAATACTCACCCTTGCATTAGCTTCATGACCCAAATTATTGTGTCTGTTTAGAAATTGAGTAGTCCAGATATGCTAATGGATATATATATATATATTATTTTGTAATGTAATATTGTAATTTATTATTCCAATGATTACGAACATGTGATTTTATGATTGTCGTAGAAATCTCACTCAAGTACTATACACATTATAGTTTTTCATATATCACCGATATTTTTTTATATTTTACTAATGGATATATATATATATATATACATTACATATATATTATTATTGGAAATGACCACTAATGTTTTTTATTACATTTTGATCTTAGTCTCTGAGACATGGCCTATTCGATGTGGGTTTGGGGAAGAACACAACAATTACAAATGGTAAATTTTATCACATAGTGGGTTATTTCATGTCATTTCTTGTAGAAACATTAGTAAAATATTATTTTAATGTGTTTTCAAAAAACATGAAACAATTTG
The DNA here is from genome assembly GCA_963277665.1 of Viscum album. NCBI lineage: Eukaryota > Viridiplantae > Streptophyta > Magnoliopsida > Santalales > Viscaceae > Viscum > Viscum album. Next base: position 301,682,982 of record OY728126.1, read on the forward strand.
CCACATTCTAAAGAAAATATTATAAGGATAAAAAAATAGTTACAACTTAATACAACATGTCTAAATACATGGAATATTACCAATTTTTGAATTTTATCTATAAAACATTCATCTCTAAAATAGTTATAATTATAACCTCCATAAATAGCTAAATATTTTGAAAAATGCCAATGTGAACAATTATTTAGGGAAATATATATATTTTCACAAATAAGGTAATTAAATTAGGTTTTTTAGTTTAATTGGGGTAATTTAATTATGTTTCCATCATAATATGATTTAAAACATGATAATAACCCATATATTTTCCTTTGTTGCAGATTATAGCCTCCATTATTATTATTAATTTTTAATCTCTTATATATATGAAAAATAGTGCCATTTATAATTTTTATCTATGTTTGGGAAGTGTTCTCATAGTGAATCATTTTAATTATATTTTTTTTATTATTATAGAAATCATTTTCTATAATTTCAAAACATGGATATTGAATGTCAAATTTGCATCACACAATTTTGAAAATATACATAAATAGGAAACAATTATATAGGTCATTAATGTTAATGTAGGTCTATTTGTTTTCATGGTGAATGATTTTCATTAATATAGGTTATTAATTAATATCTAATCCTACCTTGTGGCATAGTTATAAAATTAAAAAAATGAAACAGTATTCCATTAATAAATTGATAATTTATTTTTAATGTGTTGGTATATATATGAATGAATTTTTTTTAAAACTTTAATTATATAAAATAATTTATATATTCTGGAGATGGATATTCCAGTCTTCAACATTCATAAAAAATTAAAATGTTTATTCTAGCACCATATATCATTTAAATAATCCCCTTCTGTGTATAAATATAAATAAAACACAAATATTCTATGGTGATGAGTTTTTGGAATCGTTCAATTATAAATAATTTGATAATTTTGAATAATAATTATTATAATAAATCTATAAGGGACATATTATTGTAAAATGTGATTTTATAGGTGGATTATTGGATCAAATACATAAGGATTTTCATGTAATAATTAAAACTCAATATGTTGGTTGGTATAGGTACTTTATACACATTATTGATTATTTTAGTCTGTATGGGTATATTTTTCTAATGAAAAATAAATCTAAAAACAGTAAAAATAATATGGAGATAAAATTTTATGTAAAAAATGAAATCAAAAAAGTGTATACAATCATATTTGTGTGTTGAATAAATAATCCATGATTTTTATGACAATTTAATATATTATAGAAATCTTTCAAAATTGACTCCTCCTCTAATATTTTAGTTGAATTCAATCTAAGAGAATGAATTGTACAATCAAAAACATTTTTTTATTTATTATTATTCATTTTGGCCTTCATATTTCACTTTTTGGATATGATCTGAAAAAACTACAAAATTTTTACTCAATAAAATTCCATAAAATGTTGTTATAAAGAAAACATATGAGATATGGATTATGAAACATCCCAAATTTTTTTCTAATGATTTATTGTTCAATATAATATATATCAAATTTATATTCTGGAACATGTGACCCTAAAAAATAAAACTAATAATATTTTGGTAACCATAAGAAAACTATCTGACATTTTTTTAAATCAACCATTGAATATTGTATTTGTGGCCTGAATTAGTACATTCATTTAAATATGATATATAAAATTAGCTGTAAATGGTTGGAAAGTGGAACATATATAAGAAAAAGTCCAAAAAATTAGGAATCATTCCTGATTTGGAATGTGAGCTTGTTCCATATGTGGTTATGAAAAAAAAATGTAAGCTTCGTAATAACCATAATGTTCATATATGATTAATCCTGAAAATTGGATATATGAAAACCAATATCATTATTTAAAATTAATTCGTGATTTATTAAATAAGATTTAAAAACATAAGATTGATATGCCTTATTTATTTTGGAGATTAGATACACTGTAGAACATAAAAAAATGACGGTACAACAACATTCTTGAAAACTAATTTAACATGATCATAAATTTTCACATCTCATATAAAATTGCTTGGGATAACATGGGAACATACCTAATAATGGGTTGATCTATAATGCCTGATAAGGTAATAAAATAATAATTACTTGGTGATATTATTATAGCCTAGTCAATATTCATTTAATCAGGACAAAAAATTGGTGATAGTAATAATCATGAATAATGTGGTATGACACATCCTAATAGAATAATTGAAAAAGAGAAATGTGGAAATAACATTGAACATGAAATAATAATAATAAAAAAAGTTTAACCAACATGACATCAAAATATAATGTTATTGGGATAACCTCCCATGAACCATATGTGGAATATCTTAAGAGTAAAACATGAACCAATTCATTTTAGTGATATTTGAGTGCACCCATAATAATAATATCATGTACATGAATAAGTGTGAAATATAAGTCATTCAACTTAGTATTATATTATATTGAATTTAATCCCATGACGTTTGGGTGTGGAATATATACATGTATTTCCCAAATAAAATAATTACAGGTATCTATAAGTGAATTTCCTTGAGTGGAAACTGTGATGGTATTCATAATATAACTGTCTGACATAGAATACTCGTTGGATAATTTCAATGCCATAAAGGGGGATTATAATGAATCATGGGAGGACATAATCAGAGTAAAATATTTATCTAATAAGATTTAAAAAAAATTTACTTAGAGAAATATTTAACAACACATTAAAATTCTAAAAATCATAATTATAAGGAAAAAGTAAAAAAGTGTTCCTGAATAAAATGTTGGAATAGAAAAATCCCAGGATACTTTTGGAAGCATAATGACGGTTCCTAATGAATCATGTTAGGGATTAATACAATTTAAAGGTGTGTATAATCATATTTAAATCAAAAGGAAATTAATAGTATTTTTTAATTACATAATTCAATATGGTAAATTGGTAATTAAAACTCCTAAGACAAAAGGGTTCATGAAAATTAATTTTGATGTGCAAAATCATATTATAATTTTAGCTGCATAATAGGGGTATATAATGAATGATGTGAGATATTAAGTAGAGTTAATGGATTATATCATCACTTGTAAATAATGAGGCTACAAATATATATGTCTGAGAATGTACCCTAATATGAAAAAATGGAAGAAAAAGAATAACACAATGTTGGTTCATGAATAAATAATTTAATGGGAGGATATCTTCTTTTGAGACAATATATCGAAAGGGTTTGGATGGGAATATGGAGAGCTTGGGAGACCATTAAAAGTGATCTATAGAAATATGGGATTATTGGGAATGTGCCAATAGTTTTTGAGTGAATATAAATGGTCTCTTGAGTGGGTTTAAATAGGAAAAGGGATGGAAGTTCTTTATTATATCCAAAACTACGGTTTTTTAATCTATAAAGTAAAATAATAAAATTCCCAAATAATGACAAGTTTTTACCATTTTTTCAACCAAAATGGTTTTGTTTTCATTATTTATAAATTCCATATACAGATTGCAATAAAATAACACCCTTAATGATGTGGAAGTGAGTCATGTTTACAAAGAATTGATTTTAATCATTAACATGTAATATTGGTGTCAAAGGATTTATAAAGGGGTTATAAATTAAATAAAAAAAAACTTATTTTATAGTATTAACATATATTTGTTTGTAGATATTTTTTTTTGTTTAATCAATTTTGGGTCTCTATATTGTCAAAATACACACACTATATAATTATTTTATATAATTATTAACTAAAAAATAGACTCACGTAGAAAATTATGAAAAAATTAGCATTAAAAAATTTTGGTGGCATGATTCCAAAAGTGAAATTTATTTTAAAAAAGTATTTCTATAAATATTATAATAATAAATTTTAAATTAAAATCTATTTTTATTGGAAAATATTATTTTTTAACAATAATATTTTTATGACCCTTATAAAAATTATATATTCACTTTATTGAATTATGTTATAATTTTTTTTAGTATATAATATTAAATAATAATATTTTATTAAAATTTAACTTATTTAGAAAAATCATGAATTCATCAAAAGGAATTTCACAAGTGAAATTTCGTACTGTCGAAAATATTTTTTTGTTTTAAAATATAAAAATATAATTTTTTCAAAATCATTTATAAATTTTTGAAAATTTAGAAATAATAAATAATAAATGTAACAATTATATTTTTAAAAAAGTAATTTATCCTCAAACTATTAGGTTTGAGACACATATCCATTTGTAACATAATAAAACACCCTATTGGAATGGTGTGTGATGATGAGATTTTATTAGGATTGTTCGATGAACAAGGTTTTGGTCGTGATCTCGTGGATCTTGAACTTCTCATTTAAAATATTATTCTATAGATTTAGTTGTTGAATTTCGTTTTGGTCATGGTCAAGGTAATATCATAGAGATTCTACCTCAATCATAATTTATGAATAATGGGCATTATAGGGTATGATTTATCTGATTGAGTTCATTATTTCATTCATCTATATTTAAATGGAATTTTACATAACCCATAACATATAGAAATTGTAATATAAATTTTTAACTAAGATATTATCATCTATTTGGATTCATAAAAATATTTTTAAATTATAAATTATATTTAAAAATAATTTCATCCGTTTTCTATAACCATATTACATAGTAGAAATTTAATAATTCAAAATGCGATTTAATTTATCAATGTTCAAGTAATTAGATTATTCATCTCTTTTTAAATTTCATTCATAAAAGATTCATTTCATAGACTAAAAAATATGAAGTAATTTTGGTTTCATCACCTCCTATAGTACCTATATTTTTTCCTAAAATGTATGGTTCCTCCTTAACAATTTTCCCATGTTCATTATCATATTTTGTAAATTTTGACTCTACATTCCAAGATCATCATTGGTTTCTCAAGTAAAAAATCCATTTTTAATGGTACGACCTTTAAAGTTAGTATGTGTGAGTGATATCATATGTGCATCCTCAATATGGATATGTGGGATACATAATGTAACTGAGTTTGGGTTGGTGGTAGTGCTATTTGATAAGCCGCATTTTTTCTCTAACTGAGGACCTCAAATAGGATATAATATCTTAGGCATAGATTACCCTTATTCCCAAATATGATGATCTTATTCCATGGATATGTACAATGTAATACATTATATCTACCCTTAATCTCATAGTCTCTTATATGATATTTTTCATATCTTTTTTTAGATTTGAAAAAACATTTTTACTGCAGAATGGTCATGACCATTTCCATCATTACCTCAGGCACTTTAGGACCCAATAGATTGTGTGTAACAACTTAATCATGGGATGAAGGTGTTAAACATCTATCCCAACACATGACTCCATTGGGATACATTTGATGCTTGAGTGGATGAAATTATTTTATTAGAAAAAAATGATAATTTTGATCTTATTAACCTTTCATGTCTTTCGACCATGATCTCAACATGTCTTCAAGTGTTTGAATAGTCTACTGTGATTGGCCATTATTCATGGGGTGATAAGATTTGCTAAATTTTAACATATTATTTCGATCATGTTAGAGACTCATCAATAACATGGGATTAAATCATGAATCTACATTACATAAAATCATATTGGGTTCCATGTAGCCTCACCACATTAATGATGTATATTCTAGTAATTTCATCAAGAGGGAAGTCATATTGAATTGCACTAAAGTGAGCAGCAGTTGTAAACTGGTCCATAATAAACCATATAGGATTATTTACACTATGTTAATTTAGAATTTAATTGAAAAAAATAAATGGATATGTTTTCCCATTTCAATGTAAGTATGTTAATTTGTTGCATCACCCCCATGGAATTTTTCCATTGATTCTTCACTTATGGGAACACAGGACACATTGGTGTCTATTTTGTGATCTGTTTCTTCATATTTTACAACCAAAAATAATTTATGAGATATTAATACAACTTCATGCTCCCTATATTGACATATAATGTTAAGATATGTGCATAATCCAATGAATAGTTATTTAATTCGTGATTTTATGGAATACATATTCGTTCACTAAATATTACAAAAACTTGTTCATTAATTTTGTACTCCTGGGATATTCCTTTTCAAATAGATTCCACCTCATGCAGATTGTCATCACAATATATTTGATCTTCCATTATATTCTCCATAATGGATTCATTATCAATAATTTTTTAAAGGATTGACCATGTTCCTTGTCTTATGATTCCAAGGTCTACCCTCTTCAATTCTAAAGAGAATATATATTTCTTGTTTCTTATTAGTGATAAGGAACATGGATCCTTTATAGTTAGAGTGTGTATAACATTATTTTGTTCCTAAAGATGGTAGTGGAATCAAAAGTCCTCTTATATATTTAGCTTAAACTATATTAAATGGTCCATATTAAACTATTTTTTGTGAATATACATTTTAGGATATTATGATCTATAATTTTTTCATACTTCTTCCAACAGAGATAAGTGCAACATATTTTAAAAGTGGTGATCATTGGATCGAAAACCAGATCATGCAACAGATAGTTCTATTAATGAAATTTCATCTAAAATTACACATATGATATTATTTTTTTCATTAATAATAAATAAACTTCCCAATGTGATTTTAGACGCATCATTGTAGATCCAAAATCCATCCCCACTGGTGGGTAATGTGAATGTAGGTGAAATTATTAGCCTCTTCTTAAGAACTCTAAATCAAACCTCACAACAACAGAAAATTTAAATAAGATATATTTTTTGATTTATTGTAATGAACAGGAATTTTTGTAAAATATGTTTTATGATATGGAATTTTTTTGATGCCGTGAAATTAGATGTCACGTGATTCTGAGGTCCAGAGTTCCTAGAACGATCCGTCGATAAATGTTATGATTTAAATATTGTGTATAATTGGTTTTCCTAAAAAAGTGGAATAACTCTTAAACAGGTTCTCAGATTAGAAATTCAAGGGCACCGCTGCATTTAGGATGGCAGGTTTACCCTAAGAGATTATTATGATTAGTCGGCACAGACTTCCAGTGAGAAAACCCAAAAATGGAATAAACATAAATACAATAATCAAAATAAATTATTATTTTTTTCAAATAAGTATAACTAAAAATCGGTGACTAGGAATAAAATTTTGAGACCACCATTGAGCTTGTGAGGGTATGTTTTTTTGGAATATCCTAACATTGTCCAGTGTGGGCCGACAGTGGATGTTATTTATTGGCCTCAAATAAAATAATCACGTAATAATTATTTTATTTCCAAATACTTTTACCTTAAATACCTTATCTTGGATTCGAAATCCAATAGTTTTGTTGGGCTCGTGAGAGTGTGTTCCCTTTAGAAAGAGCCTAACCTCGACCAACACAGGTCGACGGTGACAGTTAAAAATTTTTAAACCTTTTTTTAATGTAAGTTTAGTATACCTGCAGAAAGGGATTTATATTATTTTAAGCCATGCTCATATTAAAAATTTTAGGGCATTGTTAAATTTTCAGCACTGGAATTCGATTAGGTGAAACATAACTTCGACGAGTAAGGGACATACAAAAATGTTATTTATACGACTTTATGAAAAAATATTGAAATAACTAAATTATTTAATTTGTTATTTATCCTACCATTGAGCTGTAGTTATATGGACTATAGTGAAATATCAGGCATTGAATAAGATACATTTAGTAACATGACACTTATGTTGCGCAACTGCGTTTCTCTTTGGATTAATAGATCATTAAATGCAGTTCATTTATGAACTGAAATAATAAAAAAACATGGGTGGTTCCTTTTTTCATTTAAATAATCCATTTGAATGGGTTTTGAGAACCTCAGAGGGGATCCACTATTGTAACACGGATGGTTACTTCATCCAATGAATAAGGGGGATTTGATCGACGAACTTTGGAGGATTAGAACCAGATATCGACGAGAAAAATCCATCACCAACAAACGTGGAATGTCTACGAACATCAATATTCCCCTTCATCTGCAACACCATTTCCCGGTAGGGGTTTACATGATTTTATGTTCCCTCTCTTTCCATTCATCGAAAATACAATGAACCTGAACGAACCGATTAACGGGTTGATCCGTGTCTCGTCTAATGATGGGGGTGCTTTCTGTGGGGTCTGAAAATGGTGATTGTTCTTACTTTTTTATTATTGATATCACCCCATATTAGAAAACTAACACAGATGGTGCATAACAATACAAACATGGTCTATACCAACCCCACACCATTCATGGTTTATGATCGTTCCATGTGCGCAACCGGGCCACATGGAGAAAGGGTGTTTTTGAGGGATTCACAATGAAGGAGGAATCCTTGGAGGCCCGGACACTCAAAGGAGAAGAAAAACTAACCACCAAAACATCCCGGGGGTCCAGCAGAGGCAACCATCGGTGCAGCAGTGCCAAAATATGATGGTGGCAGCTGGCTGAGCTGGCCGTGAGGATGAGTGGCGCCTGCAGGTGCTATGGCGGTGATGTGCATGACACTGACAGGCCACACGGAGAGCCAGCAGCGGCCCGCTCGGACCATTTATCTCGAATAAATGGCTAGATGACCTGTTTGGTATATAAAAGAGGGTTGCGCCCAAGGCAACCGAAGCTAGCCGCACCGGATGCTCCACATTTGGTCAATATACCATCAATCGGCCCACATGCATGTCAGGTTCTTCCAGGCGGGCTAGACCCACTGGCCGGTCTAGACCCGCAAGTTGAGCCAGATCCACTAGCCATGCCGAGTATACTATTTGGGCCGAACATGCTTTTCAATCTAGAGTTGCTGGCCCAACAGGCTGACCAAGTCGGACCCCTACCAGACTTGGACCCTTTTTCGACCTAGTTTCTCTTAAATGGTCATATCTTCTAAACTGGGAATCTATTTGATGAATCATCTATGGTGTTAAAACTATTAGAAAGAAGCGGTCTAATTTATATAGTCCACTCGGGTTTTGATGATTTTTGGAGTATGACCAGGTTGTATTGGACTAGAATCCAACTGGGCCCTCAGCACTAAAATGCCTTTAACATACAGACCATGCGTCCGATTGGCATGATATGTTTTGCGTTGGAACCCATATGACATGGTGGTACATTGATTTACTGCTTCATTGAAATTCATGTTTTTTGAGATAAGACTAATGGATTTTGGATTATATCCTCCCGAAATCAAGTGTGCTATTTGAGGGAATCTAGTGGTTAGTTGTGATATGAAGACATAATAGTGATCCTCTGAGTGGGTCACCACATAGAGATCCTCCGAGTGGGTCACCACCTTGACATCCTTTGTTGGTAAGAACCTAGAGATCCTCTGTGGGTCTGCACCTAGTGACACTTTGTGTGGGTTATCACAAAAATATCCACTTAGTGGGTCATCACCTTGAGATCATCTGAGTTGGTCGACACCTAGTGATCCTATATGGGTCAACATGTAGTGATCTACTATATGTCATCACATAGAGATCCTATGTGGGTCTACACATTGAGAACCTATGCATTCCTACTGAAAAATCCTCTCGACATAATAATTTAATCTAGATTTAAAACTAATCATCATCATTCCAATTTTTAAATTTTTATACAAGATATGAGATGTCTTTTACTTTGTGATTTGTGATTATGAACATGCTTTGTGGAGTTTCATTGATGAATTCTGAGAGACCATCACATGGTCTTAGGGTCCCTACATAGTATTATAATACTCAACCATGCATGTGCATTACCTTCATATTGTTGTGTGTTGTGTAGACGATAGATAGTTGGACTGAGACTTGGGGAGCCGCGGCTAGACGGTACTCATAGGTAATTGATAGACGGGGTGAGCTGTAGTGACAATAGACGAAGATTTTTACCTACTCAGTAGGTAGGATCCTTAGTAGATGACCTCTGGAGCACGTTTTACCCTATATTCAATATTTTCATCCAATTTTGGTTTTTATACCGACCCCTTTACTTTTAGTAATTACATTTAATCTCATTGGTGGTATGTAGTAGTCGTTATACTTTACTTTTCCATTGTGTTTTACTTTTATGAAGTCTTATATGCCTGTGTGTGTATAGTTTTAAAGGAAATGCCTTCCATTTATGGGTTTCTCCTTTCATGTGTTAGTCACCATCCCCTAGACTATGTAAGGAGGGAATGGGTGTAGGGATAAGAATAATCTAGTCACGATGCTGATATCCTTTGTGGATGATGGTGGAGCATATTACCTTCAGTATTTGATTGTCACTCCCACACTCCTTCAGCGAGTTTGGGAGGCACAACTTGTCGATGTTGACTGTGAGGACCGATGTGATAAGAAATCCTCAGGATAGGCTTCTGATTAATTTTCAATAGGTGGGAAGCACATCACCCATTTTAGAGGACACACCATGGTACCAGTGACATTACGGGAGGAGGTGTTGAGGAAATTTCCTACATTCCCTTTGGCGGTATATCCATGGATGGAAAAGGTGTACTAGGACCTCCAATGTCAGTACTAGTTACAATGGATGAAGAAATAGGTGGAAGATTTTATTTCGCGATGCCTCACTTGTAAGTTAGTGACAGGTGAGCATCAGTTTCCAACATGCTTGATCATAACTTTTACCCCCAGAATGATGATCAGAAAGAGAGGACTGTGCATACCATGGAGGAAATGGTTTGTGCTTATGTCATGAATTTTGGTAACAATTGGAAGGACCACCTACCACTGGTAGAGTGTTCATTTATATATAGCTATAACTCCACTTTTGTTATGTCATTGCTTGATTCCATGTATGGGTGTCCATGCAGATCAACTCTATGCAGGATAAACCCAAGAGAGTCAGCACTCATGGTACTAGAGATGGAACAGGCTACCACTAAGAAGTTGCAGATCATCCCAGAGTGGATGAGGACTATACAGAGTAGGAAGAAGTCTAATGCCGAGAAGATATAGAAAACCTTGGAGTTTGAGGAGAGTGATCATGTTTTCATTTGGGTCTCACCCCGATGAGGATTATAGAGTTTTGGTCAGGGTAGCAAGCTATCTCTATGGTTCATAAAACCGTTCCAGATTCTAAGAAGAATTGGCGAGGTGGTGTACTACATAACTCTTCTCACAAAGATGCATTGGGTGCATGATGTTGCTTTTCACATGTTGCAACTGTGGAGGTATGTGCATGATCCATTTCATGTCATCGACTATAGTGATCGAGAAATTGACGATGGGGTAACATTTATAATGTTCCCGGTGGAGATAGATGATTGATAGGAGTAGGTCCTTCAAGGAAATTCAATTCCTCTATTGTGGTTTTGGTGGAAGCACGAGAAACTACATGAGAGAAAAAAGATATGGGAGGCTCATATTCAGGTTAAATACCCCGATTTGTTTGATTTGTATTAGTTTTGGATTTTGGGGATGTAAATACATAATGCGGGGGGGATTTAATGTCCAAGAATATCTGTATAAATGTTTTATTATATTGAATTATTTTGAATGGAGAAACTCAACAACATGTGATTTCATGGTCCGGAGTGCTCGGAATGATCTGTCAAAAAATGATAACATTTAAATAGTGTGTTTGAGTAGTTTTCATTAAAAATATTAATATCTCTGAAAGAAGTGTCCATATATATAATTTGATGGCACTATTTTGTTTAGGATGGTGGGTTTACCTTAGGAGAAATATAATTTTAGTCGGCATAGGCCTCCAGTAAGAAAAATCAAAAATGGAATAATAATAAATAAAATAATTAAATAAAATTATATTATTTTCCCAATTATTATAACTCATGAACTGTGACTCAGATTAAAAATCAGAGACAACCGATGAGCATGTGATGGTATGCTTTGCTTAGGTATTACCTAACATTGGTCGGTGTGGGCTACAATTGGATGTTAGTATTTGGCCACACATAAAATAATTAAGTAACAATTATTTTATTGTGAAGTCCTTATAAATCCGAAATGGTAACTCAGATTGAAAATCCAAGTGTACTGCTAAGCTTGTGAGGGCGTGTTTCATTTAGGAGTAGCCTAACATCGACCAACATGGGATGAGGGTCACTGTTAATTATTTTTGAACTTTTTTATGGTACATTCATTAAACATGTGATCAAGGAATTGTATCTTCTAAACAGGTTCTCAGATTGATGATCTAAGTGCAATGTTGATTTCGCAGTGTCAGGATTCAGTTTGGAGAAGCTTAAAAGTGACTAGAAATGGTTGGACAATAATTTCATTTTTAGACTTCACAGGAAAATAATAAAATAACTAATTGGTTTATTTTATTCATTCTCCAACCATTGAGTGGAAGTTCATGGGACCGTAGTGTAATAGCTGGCATTGAATAAGAGAAATTTAATCACACAGACCTTCAGTTGCATAACCGCAACACTCATAAAATTAATGGATCATTAATCTTGGTTTATTAATGAACCACATTAACGAGCACAACATGGGTGGTTACTTTTCATTTATTTAAATAAACCTTTAGCATGTGTTTTGGGAACCAATGAGAGGAACCTCATAAGAAATGCTGACAACAACATCCTCTAATGATGAATGGAGTTTTGATAGACTACCATTGGAGGATTAGAACATGACATCGATGGGTGATGATGAGCGCCAATGAATGTGGAATGTTTATGAATGTGAATCTTCGATTTCTTATGCAACACCATTTCATGGTAGGGGGTTTATGTGCTTTGATGTTCCCTATCCTTCTGTTCTTAGAAAATTCAATGAACAAGGATCAACTGACTAACAAGTTGATCCACCTCTCGTCTATTCATGTGGGTGGTTGTTGTGGGGTATTAAAATGGGGATTGTTCTTACTTTTTGATTATTGATATCACTGTATTTTATAACACTAATTAATAGTGTGAAGGAAAATCCAAACAATTTCCGGACCCCCACCGTTCATGGTTTATGAGCTTTACTTTCGTGTAACTGGGAAACATGGAGGAATGGAATTTATGAGGGCTTCGCAATGAAGGCGGAAACCTAATACACCTGTAGAAATAGATGTGAAGAAAAAAATCCCATTGGATCATATTAGGTGGCCCATGGAGGCAACCTCCGGAGCGGCACCCCCGACGATGGTGGATGGTCGAGCTGACCGCATGGAGGAGTGACAACCACATGCATAACGGCTGTAGGAGTCCCAGCCAGCTAGGACATGGCGATGGAAGGGCACGAATCTGACGCGTTGCACGAAGAGGGAGGAGCACCCCGCTCGGGCCACTTTACTGGGAAAAAATGGCCGTCTGAGAAGGTTGTTTCTAAATCAAGGGCAGTGCCCACTGACATCTCCCACTAGTGGCACATGATGCTCTACATCTGATCGGTGCACCAAAAACCTGCCCCGCATGTGTGCTGGGTTCTTCCATGTGGGTCAATCCTTCCATCCTATCCGAAACCATTGGCCCAATGGGATGGCCAGTCTGGACCCCTACAAGACCCAGACACTTTTTCGACCCATTTCCACTTAAAGGGGCTTATCTTATAAACTAGATGTCCGTTTGATGAATCATCTGGGCGCCATAACCCTTAGTATGTGGTGGTCCTTTGAGATTGTCCACATTGGATTTGGAGAATTTTGTAGTATGGTCAGGTTAGATCGGACATGTATCAAATTGGGCCCTCACTACTAAAATGCCGATAACATATAGACTGAGCATCTGATTGAAGGGTCGTCTATTACATTAGAGCCCTTATGACATAGCAGTTCTTTAGGTTACTTCATTTTGGAATTACGTGGTGGTTAAGGTATTAACAATTTCTTGTGTACTGGATCCTCTCGGTATGAAACGTGTTATGTGAGGGAATCCAGTGGTTGGATGTGACTTGGAAAAAAAATACATCCTCTGAGTGGGATCAAACCTACCGATCCTCTATGTGGATCATCACCTAGCGATCCTTTGTGCGTCTACACTTATAAATCCACTCTTGGTCACAACCAAGAGACCCTTTGAGTGGGTTAGAACATAGATATCCACTGATTCTATCAGCACCTAGAGATCCTCTATGTGAGTTAGCACCATGAATTCCTCTATGGGTCAGCATGGGGCAATCATCTATGGGTCAGCACCTAGTGAACCTCTGTGGGTCAGCACTGAGCAACCCTACGTGGTCCTACAAAAAATTACTCTCGATAGAATAATATGATCTCTCATTATGACTAATAATCTTTATTTATATTCAATATGTTGTATTCCTAGTGTGAGTTTTCATTTACTTTGTGCTCTGTGGTTGAGATCATGATTTGTGGTCTTTATTTGTGGAATAATGAGATACCTTCATGGGTATCGGGGTACCTACTGAGTATTGTTTTATTAACCCATGTGTGAGCATCGCCCGAAACTTTTTTTGTCATTTGAAGATGACAAACAACTTAACTGAGACTCGGGGAGCTAGGGATAGACAATAATTAGAGGTCATTGTCTGACAGGGTGAGCGATAGGGATAATAGATGATGATTTATGCCTACACTTCAGGTAGGACCCTTGGTGGAAGACCTTTACAACACGTTTCCCCCTTTTTCTATACTTTCTTTCTATTTGGTCTTCTATACTAACCCATTTAGTTTCATTAAGTACATTTTATCTATGTTTTGGTTTTTAGTAGTGGTTATACATTACCTTTTCGGTAATGTTATACTTGAATGAAGTGTGCCATGTCTGTGTGTACAGGTTTATAAGAAATTCCTTCTCTTTTTGGGTTTTTCCATTTCGGTGCTAGTCACATACCCCTAGACTATGGAAGGAGGGATTAGGGTAGTCACGGCACAGGACCCAACATATGGGTCATGTTATTTATATTTATTAGGGGGCTAGATAATCTTGATAAAATTGTCACAATTTCATGATATTACCCATTTATCCAAAGAAACCAATATATTTTCATCTTACAGATTGGTATTTTCCACACTTCAATTTTCAATATTTTTTAAAGATCTAATGATATCCCATTACCCGTGAAAATATGCATCTGGAAAGTTAAATTCAAAATACAAACAAGCATTAATTGTAATTTTAATACATATTTTCTTTCCTTAATGTCTTCAATACAATATAAAAGATGTCCTCAATTTTCAACTTTATTTTGGACTAGATTAGAATATCATTAATGACTAGTACCACAAAATTTTAATTGTAATCCCTAAACACTTATTTTATAGAATCCAAGAATATTATTTGATAATTAGTGAGGCTAAATGTAATATATATATATTATCTTAGTTCCTTAACTTTTGTTGAAAAGTAATCATGGGGACATCCTCCATCGATACTTTTACTTAAAAATGTTCTAATAAATGTTCCTTTAATGAGATATACAAGGTTCCATGTAGTTGATTCAACAAATTATTATTCCATTTAAGGGGATAATTTTTCTTTATCATGATATTGTTCATATTACGATAATTTTTGTAAATTCCCTTTTACCCATCCTTCTTCTTGATTAAGAGGATCGTTGTTCCCAACAATGAATCACTTGGGCATATAAACACTTTATCCAGATTCAATTATTGTTGATTCTTTTTCACCAACTATTCCCAAATTAAATATATATATAGATTCTTATATATTTCTCTTAGTTTAAGGTTGCTTGAAAATTCAACATCTAGTCTAGGAGGAAGACAAAGAAATTATTTATAAAATGAATCATTGTATTCCCTCAAAATGGGAATGTATTAATGACGATATTTTATTTCCTATCAATCATTTTGGAATTGTAAATAAAATCATATGTAAATAATATAATTGATTGAGATGTTCGTACTAAAAAATATTCAACTTCCACCTAACACAGTTGTAGAATTTATGGGTAATTCATGATATATAGGGTGATTTTTATTTCTCTAGATAATTTATCATTGATTAATATAAGGAAAATAAATAAATTTCCCTAATTGAATGAAATTTTACTAATGTAAGTATCAAATATTTCACTAGGATGTTTATCGAATAAAATTTGACATTGGATGAGTTATATACATGCGATGTAATAATGACCCATTTTTTATTCTTTCCCAAACATATATACATACATTATTTTTTTTGGTGTCAGAATAGTTCTACTAATTGTTTTTGATACGAATGAATTTATAGAACCTAATTAAAATATTATATTCACTGTAATTTAATTAATAACAATAATGCCTATTACCATTCTATTTTTAAGATCTACCTCGGAGGTTCTCATGCGATATTCTATCCATTTTTAAATTAAGTATGTAAGTACAGAATAATTTCGAAAACCCTTAACCTAATTAAGTGGTTCACATTGGGTCGTTTTTTCATTCAATAGAATCAATGGACAATAGGATGTGGGTCAACAAGAGAATTCCTATATTATATTACATTGGTGGGTTTCTCCCATCACAAATCTCTAACTAGGTTCCCTTTTTCTCTACACTGAAATCATTTCATTTTCCTCCTTACTAAATTTATAGGACAATTCTTTCAAAAAAATTTACAAAGTGTGGTGATGGAATTTCCATAAAACATTTGATTTATCCACTATATAATCACAATTAAACTCATCTTTCCATGTATAATACATACTTAACTCTTTAGATTCACTAACTTCTATTTTTTACATTGAGGGAACATAAATTAATTTTATCATGCTTTTCAATGAACTGAATCAGTATAGATTTTTATAGACTATTATTTAACCCACTAAATAATTTTCCTATATTTCGTTCATGGGTAATGATAATGTTAAAAATCATATCATTCAAGTATTGTGATCTTTTCCACATATGAACCCATGGATTGATCATGATTTTTCTTGATGGTAAAGAAAATCTCCCCCATTTATAACAGATAGTACGAGGAAGATGTTTGTTGACAAAAAAATTCCAAAAATCCATCAATACCATATCTTTAATCTCTTCATCATTCCGATTATTCTTAATAAATGTCTAACACTAACCATCTTCTCCTTCTATAAAATAAACTGAAATAAAAACCATATTTTTTAAAGAGAGTTGAAGGTTATAGAATATCTTATCTATGTAATTAAATAATTTTTTCATTAATTAGGGATCATATGATTTCATGGATGTTATGATATTTTTTTATATAAATGTCTCAATTCTTTCCTACTAAATACTATTAGGATTTGGGAATTCCTCATGATGAATATTTCTATTTAATATATAAATAAATTAAGAAATTATCAACATCATTTTTGTGATTCCTACTCCCATCAGGAAGAGACTCTCATTTTTTCAGTCACCACAATGCCCCTCACATTGGTTATTCATCTGGTTTCTCCTGTTCCCATCCATTGACTAGAATAAAGGAAAATTTTGGATGAGTAATTTTAAACTATATAAAACATAAATGTGAATCCATTACCATTAATGGAATAAATCATAAGTGAAAAATATTCCTTTACATATGAATTTTACGGATTTAATCTATGTTATCCATGATCAATTTTCTTTTTTGGACTGTATGTGAATTTTTTTTCTCACATAATAATTATTTGTAATAAGCATGTTGATTTTCTAAATTATATACCTTTGGAGTTTAATTGATGTTGGGCATCAAAGAAAATTTTCATGCAACCGTTTATGAAGCTTAAATCTCATTGCTTTGTTTTTGGGGTTATTACCCATAGATACATAAAACACCTCAAATTCTAAGGTAAGAACATTGTATGCAATACCATTTATGACGTGAAAACACAATCGTGCATGGGAATGAAATATTTAGAGACATTATAATATAATTACATTATTAAATAATTAAACCTATAATATATCTTGAAATAATCGAAATGATATGTTATATTTTATTACACATAAAAATGACTTTCTTCAATAGCTTGTGATACATGCAAGACGAAGTTTTACCGAATAATAATATATTATTAAAATACTAATATTTAATATAATAATATATAAACTATACCTTAAATTATATGTTTTTAATAATAATATATCTCCTTAAGAATATATGGCTTACAAAAATATATTGTTAATTAATTGGTAACAACTGAATTAGAGATGAACATAAGAACCGAACGAATATAAAGAAAATATTTTTAGCCTCATATACCTATTTTTTCCTAATAAATTAAAGTAAATAAATGTTTTCAATGATATTAATTTAATATATATATATATATATTATTAAAAAAAATTATTTTCATATTTATCAAATTGTTTTTATAGGAATACAATAATAATAATCAAATTATTACTCATAAAAAGCTATATTTTTTTAATTCACTTTTACCTCCATTTATGAAAGAAAATATATTAAATCTTATTTTTATAAAATTTATAATTATTATATGTAATAATATTATTTTTTTAATTTGAATTTCGAAATTATAGTAGGATTATTTTTTGGTATTTTGTGGTGATGTTTTAGTTTTTGAGGAATAGTTAAAATATAAAATTCAAATCCAAAACTTATTTTAACCTAATTTATTTATAAAGTTAATTATATTGTGGATTGGTTTTAATGTTTATTTTAATGAAATATACAAGATTTAATCCATTTTAGGTGATTATAATCAATATAAATTTGAAATTAGATATAAATATAAATATAACATTTGGATATTTTTAGTTCAAACACCAGCATTATAATCATATCATCCAGATTAATATTAAAATAATTTCATCCACTTCTATGATTTGACTTCATAAAATTGAAATACATATTTTTAATCACTATAATTTAAAATTTATTATAATTTAAGAATAGTTTTTAACCAAAAAATATTAGTAAATGTGATTAAAATTAATTACGATAATAAAAAGAAAAATTATCGTCACTAGGGGAAAAACCTTAAGATGAAGAGAGATAATGTCCTTAAAGATTGCCTAAAATCCATTGAATGTTAATATTTTTAAACTTTATTAACTTTTATTTAAATTCTTACATTATTTGAGAAACACCTAATGGAAAAAATGATACTGAAATTACATTTTGAATTTTTTTTAAAAATACCACTCCTCCTCTACTATTTAAATGTGTTGAACCCACCCACTTATTCACACATCTATTGCCCATTTAATCACCCAAAATATTATAAAAAATATTAATCGAACATCACTCCCATCATACTAGAATCCTCCATTTGGGAGTAATCCAATCCAAGGTGACCCTTTGATGCAATCCACAAAGAGTTTCCTAAAGAAGATGTAATAACACTCCTCAAGATCTTTTGTTTAATGTTCAATTTGCACCCCATGATAACCAACTATTCAATGATTATATAATAAAATTATTTTTATCAATATACTAATATGTTTTTATTAAAAAATTTTCACTAAATTTATGCTCACGTTCATCTAATGGGTAACAAACATACCATTCGTGAGTAGGGAAGATGACCTCCTTAGGAAACGATGACTGTTTATTTTTACATCACAAACTATCATGGTTGAAATAATGATTGAAACCTAGATTTTATATTATATATTTGATATTTATTAGGAATTTATGCTTCAATAATTTTTATATAATATATTCCTTTATTTTTTCTATTTTTTGGGAATATGAGAACTCTATTTGGGGACGTGTGGACCACGACCTCCTCCATAGGATGCTATTCATTCACACTATAATAGAATGAAAATAAGATGGTATTAATAATAAAATCTGAATATTGGTCATAAATATGGTAATATTATTACAATTTATATACATATATATATATATATCATTTAATTTTCATTCTTTTAAATAGGAAATGAAAAATTGAAGTAGCGTTCATGCGTATGTAAAGAATACCATCTCCATGATTGGTGAATTTAAAATATATCTAGAAGTATTTTTGATTATTATAAATATATATATATTTAATATATATGATAATTAAATTATTATTTACATCCTACAAATTATGAAATCATTATAGACCTCAAAAAGAAAAAATAATATTATGAAAAACACCCATAATAATAGGCAACTAACACCCAAAATAATGATAATAATGAAATATTATTAACAAACAAGAAATATGATATAATAAGAATAATATATAAGATATTATAAATATGATTATGGTTTTGTTACATGTTATCTAAATTATTAGAACCATTTTATATTTTGTTAATGGATGTTAACCTGAAAGGAAATGCAAGGTAGGTGATTTCCATATCACTTTCTATGTCTATGAGATAAATGTCATATTCACCACTTACTTATTTTGTGATATGTATCTACTAAACCTTTTGATATATTATATCATGAATCCTTTAATATTTATGGTTTTTTTAAAATTTAATTATCTCACCCAAGAAGGATTTACATTCAAATTAAAACATGGTAAATGTTATAGTTGTATTGTCACTTTTTTGTGACTGTTAACTTCTTTCTGAAAAATTCACTTCCTTATCATTATTTGTATATGAAATTTTATTTATAATAAATATATATATATTATTAAATTTATATTATTATTTCCTACAAAATATATAATTTTCATATAATTTTAACAATGCCAGTTATTTGATTAAATAAAAATTATATATAAATATATATCTTCTATTAAATATAGATTTCTGATAATTAATATTGTTAATGAATGTAAATAGACCATTCGATATATGATGAACGATATGAAAATTCATGAAATGGTTTCCAAAATGATTAATTAAACATTATATGTTGGGGAGTGATAAATGCATGTCCGATTATGCTTTGGTAGTTACATGAGACAAAAATAGTTGGTAACAAACCCTTCATGTTTTTATCCATGTAGAATAGATAGGTTTTTACCCATAGATATTAAATATCTTGTAAATTGTATTGAAACTATTATACTAATATGTATTATGAATGGTCTTGATTTTAATGGTATTAAATTCTTGGGAAACATGAAATCTAATAATTAATAATTGTCTTAATTTTGACATTTAATTTACTATCCATGATATTATCACAATGGAAAAGTCCATGGAAGAATTTAATTCTCTATTAATTGATTAAATGGTATGTTTTTTTAGTTTTTGACCATCCTTTATTGATTATTCCTTATCCAATTACTTAATGGGATTTTTTTCAGTTATTTACCTTTCCATATAATTTAAACACTTCCTTCACATTTTGTTGGTTACATGGCATGCGTCTTCCATTTTTACATTTCCATGTTGACTATTATAATTGATTTATTTTTTAACCACTATGCTAAACCGTTTCTAAGCATTTGAGTTCACCATTATATTGTTTACTTTCCCAAGTAATTCAATATGTGTTCTATGAATGATATGAAGGTATAAGCTATATATATTAAATTTATACTTAAAAGAAAAAAATTGATGGAATTTGGGTATAAAATTGTAATTCATGACCCACATATGTATCTGGTTTACAAATACTACTAGAATTTTTTATCCTTTGCGATTTTATACGTTGTTTTTATTATAATAAAATAGTGAAATACTTTGGCTCTTGGATTTTTTGGGTTGGCTTGCTACAGTTGTTACCAAAATAATTTTAGTATCCTCATTGGGATCTAGATTTTATATAACAAAGAACTGTGAACATAACCCTAACATAGTTATTAAGGACAAGTATAGATGATAATCTTAGTGTTTGGTAATATATTGATCCGGAGGTTTTCCTAGAAATGCATACCTCTATAGATACTACACGTGGATATTGTTCTAGAATAGATATACATTGGGGTATAAACTATTAAAATGTGTGCTAGTCCTGACATAAGCATAAACTGGTACACAAAAACATTCCTTACTCACCGCATTATTTGAATATCCCAAGGGATATACATATTTTAACACACATATTATATAAAAACAATTATAAAGTATTTAAATAAATAATGAAAATTTGTTCATTAGTTTTGGACTTAGACTAAGGAACAACTTTTGTTGAAATTAAATGGTTGAACTATTTACTGTGATTTTAGAATTAAAATGTATAAGTATTATTCCCAATTATCTTTTCGTTAAAAGAATCATGAAACATCTATGGATTTTTTTAAATTTTATAATCACGTATTTCTTAATTAAATTATTAGTGATGGATATAATCATGGTATGATGATATTATGGTTGACCATAAGTCCTAAAAGTATATATATTATCATGTTTTATGTGATTGAGGAATCTTTTTGAGAAATTTAGTGCCTGTTTAGTTTTTTAGTGAGAAATATATATTACGAATAATGGATTTATATTTTAGAGGAACATTTAAAATGGTATTGATAACATGTTTTTTGTAATTATTATATTTGTTGAAATTGTAATAATATTCAAATTAGATTATTATGATTAGAATAATGATATATTAAAAACCATAGTGAAAAGGTTATGAAATGATTAAATGTCAAGGATTTCCATCATATTTATTTTGGAAATTATAATAATATGGTTTTAGGAATGGATAACCTTGATTCCACATGGAACCCCGTGAAATCGAGCTAAGTGGTGGGCCTTGAACCCATTATCACAGGATTATAAAGGGTTTCACCTACCACTAGCCTAGGAGATGTCCTAGATAATATGTAATTATTTCTAGTTAAAAAATAAGATAAATAATTATTAATGATAATCCAGTAGTATCACTTTAGATGTTTTGATATTAATGTATTATCAATATTATATTTTTATAATATTTAGATACATATGCAATGAAATAATTAATGGATCTCATGATCCATATAATGTAAATTTAAGTAATTAAAAAATTGGATTATTTTAGTAGTAAGGGAATCATTAACATTTAATTTAAGAACAAATAAAATATGAACATTTTCATATAAAAATGTAATATATATTTTCATATATTTTTTATCAATAAAATAGTTCCCCAATATTAGAAGAACATTATTAAAAAAAATTCTGACAATACCGTAAATTTTTTGATGGATGGATTTTTAAATCACCAAGGATTTATGACATTGAGGACCTCATCATTCCATTGTGAATTGACTTATTTTTTTGTCGATGACACCTATCAATCAGTATAATTATTTATTATTTTCCACCAAGTCCATATTTTCAGTTGCCTACAGTGTTCTCCTACGTAGAAACAAAGTTATAGGCTATCCCATGTGAACATTGTTCTTAATGTTATCTCTATTTTTAAGTATAATTTACAAACCCTACTCATGTTATAAGATTTAAAAAATAATAATTTTTAAATATAATGAACTATAGTTCCGAGATAAAAGTGAAATTGTGAGGTTTCAATTTAATTAATTTAGGGATAATACAACACCCCGAATGTATAAAGTAAGAACATTTAATTCCATATTGTATATAACATGAAACATCATGAACATAAGGGATTATAATATCCTATTGATTTACAATATAATTAATATATTATGTAAATGCAATTATTGATAAATCTTGAAAAGAGTGAAACATTCTGGCAGCTTGATTTAAACACAACATATACATTATTTTATAACATTCATTTCAAGAAAAAAAAATGTTTTAACAAACCAAAATATATTAGTAAAATAATATTACAGAATATAATAAAATATAACAATGCCATTAAATTTGGGGTTATAAATTTTTTTAACTAAATTATCAAAATATATGGTTTACACAAATAATAAATTAATTTATTAGTTAATAATTAATTACAAATGATTTCAAATAACCAATGAATATTAAGGGAATATTTTTATAAAAAAATATACTTAACCTCTCAAATTTATTTTATAAAGGAGCATAAGATGACTTTTAATGTAAAAACTATTTTAAATATTCTTTGTTCACTTTTTAAAATTATATATGTAAAAATAAAATTCTTTTTTGTAATAATTTTTTCTATATTTTCTTTCAGTGATGTTTTTAATTTTTCTTTGAGAATTCATTTTTTGATTAATAGGGAAAAATAATAAATTTTAATTAAATACAACTCACTCATCTATGTTATTTATAAGGATAAATTATATTTCTGATTGGTTTTTAATTTCATTTGATCAAATAGACATATATTAAATAAATTTTTGTTATTATATTCGATTTCACATTGAAATTATATATAACAAGATAGAAAAGGAATACACATTTATTGAATTAAAAAACTGCATTATCATCCCATCTGAGTGATTAATTTTAAATTAATTTCTTCAACTTATCAGATTTAAATTTGTAAAAATTGATTCCATATTTGGAATTGGAATATAAATTAAATTTATATTATGTTCCAATAATAATTTCCAAAAAAATTTGTGAAAGTCTTTAAAATTAATTTTATTGATTGAATGAAAAATTATATTAACAAGGGACTAATCCTTAATCATAAGATCCAAAATGACATAGAAGCCTATCCAAAAGACACTAGACGTCTATATATTGACCCTACACTCCCCTCAAATGAATTTGGATCATTATTGGAGCCTCTATACATGTTAAAAATCTGTTCGTAATTCCATTTTAAAAAATTAGCTACAATGCCACACCTCCTCCATTATAAAAATGTATTGATCCTTCCACTTGTACACACTTATAAAGCCCAATTTATCTCCAAAAATCCACCCAAATAAAATCCTAAAATCCATCCCATCATCCTATAATTCAACCATTATGATGAAATCCAAAAAATTAATATATTTGGTTCAAACCAAAAAAAGTTACCCAAAAGAGGTAACATCTGTCCTCAAGCTCTTTTGATTTATTTTTATTCTCCACCCCTCAACACATACTATTCAATGGTAATATTATAATATAAGTTTTATAAAAATATTGGGATGTTTTCATTATATGGTATCAACCAAAACAAATAGACACTTCCATCTAGTGGGTAATAAACATATCGTTCGTGTGCACATTGAACTACCGTCATGCAAAACGAGGATTGTTCATCTATCCATTACCAACTCTCATGGTGGATATTATTAAGGGAAAAATATTTATATATAATATTTATGAGATATAATTTTATATTATTATTATAAAATTTAATATAATTCAAAACATCATTCTTTCCTTTTTGTAGGAATATGATAACATCGTTTGTGGATGTGTTGACTACCACCTCATCAAGGCGATGTGATTTGTTAATTATATTAAAAAATGTACAAATGAAGGTACAAATAAAACTATGTGAAATTTATAAAATATATATGATATTGGATTTATAACACACACATAGATATATATCATTAACTATTCATATTAAAAATACTACAATGAAATGTAAGTAGCATTCATGAGTACGTACGGTCTACAGTATACATGAACAATGCATTTCTTTTCCTATATAAAATATTAGGGAATATTATAAATACATATATAATGAATATATATTATCATTAAATCATGTATTAAATATTTTCAATTATTAAATCATTATTGAATCTAAAAGAACATAAATAAAAATCATAACATACCCAAAAACTATGCAATTAATACCCCAAACGATGAAAATAATGAAATATTATTAACAAATGGGTAATAATATATTATAGAAATATTTTATATGTTATAATAAATATTATTATGGTTATTTTTACTATAATTATATGTTTAAAACCATTATATAGTATGTAATTGGATGTTCACCCTAAAAGAAATGAAAGGTCATGAATTTTTATCTATCTTTTTACGTCTATGATATAAATGTCATATTCACCCCAAACATTTTTTTATAGTTTATATACGAATTTTATTGATATATTTTATAATTAATCCTTTTATATTCATGTTATTTATTGGTTTAATTTTAATTAACTCATTAAAGGAGTTTTTACATGAAAATTACAATGTGGTATATGCTCTCTTTCCATTATCACTTTCTTTTGTTATTGTTAACTTTTTCAGGAATCAATAGCTTCCTATTGATAAAATTTATTTTAATTTTTTTTTCATAAATATGTATTCATAAACAATAGATATTATTAATTCCTAAACTTTATTCCATTATTATACATGGTGTACACTTTTCCACTTACATGTTTAACTGGGAATTTTTTGATAAGTTGGTATCTTTTATTCAATATGGATATTTGAGAATGCACTTTCATTATGAATTATAATTTTTTTTGGATATATGAGTAATTATTTAGACCTGAAATAACATTGTTAGAGGCCATTTAGTTCAATACCTACGTGGAGTGGATAGGTTAATACAAATCCATTTATGCATTAGTAGTTGAATGAGAAAAAAAGTAGATGGGGAAAACCCCTTTGAGTTTATTTCCAAAAACAATATATGGGTTTTTACCCATTAATTTAAACTATCATATGAAATGACATGAAATTAGTATGATAAAATTCCTTGAGTAAGGTCTTAATGGTAATGTTATCATGTTTCTAGGAAACATGACATCGAATAATTAATAATTTTTTTCATTTTTATTTAGAATTTATTATTAAATATATTTTCACTATGAAAATTTATATAAATTCTTTTAAATCTCATTATGAGGATAAAATGTATTGGGGTATTATTTTCATACCTTTCCTTATAGATTATTCCTTATATAATTATTTAAATCGCATGTGTTTTAAGTTATTTACCTTCTATGTTGTTTATCAATTTCATTCCATGTTTAGTTATTACTTTCCATGTATCTTTAGTTATTATATTTCAATATTAACTATAATAATTGGATAATTATTTCATATCCTATACGTAAACATTATTGATATTTTGATCACACCCTTATTTTTTTCCTTTCCCCTAGAATCCAGGAAGTGTAATAAGAATGATATGCAAGGATACACTATATGGAATAAAGTAATGTTCATATGTAATTAAATTGTGTTTCAAATAGTGTATTAATTTTTAATACTAGACTCTTATAAGTATCTAATTTATAAATTATACTAAACTCTTTGGTACATTAGTATTTTATTCCATGTAATAATTCCAATGTAATGGTAGTATACACTGAAATTATGATTTCTCGGGTTGGGTCGCTAGAGTATATATGTTCCATAGGCACATTCACTTGTAGTATCTATACAGAGATATGTTTTCATGGATAAAACATACACTATAACAAAAAAACTGGTATTTTTGTCAGTATATAGTAGTATGATTAATGCTTTTTCCAGAGTTTGGAAATCCTTTTCCCTTAAATAACTATGAATTCCTAAGATACAAACTATAACAACCCATATATTTATTACAAAATATTTCATGATTTATGGAATGGTGATTTACTTATTACAACATAGAGGATTGAGGGGCCTAGAAACATTGGGATATTAGGTAAATAGAATAACATCATAAAACCGGTATACACCTACTTTAGTAAAATATAATTTAAATTATTTTAAATTTTCATCAATCTTTTAATACTATTTGGGATATCCTGTGGATATAAATAAGAATATTGTGAGTTATAATGCCTAGTAAGGGAATAAAAAATCATAACATAATGAAATAATTAACCGTCATTATATAAGAATTTAAATGGTACCTTAAAAGGTTTAAATGCATAGTCTTGATCATTTTGGAATGATAGAACATGATATAATAATGTCAAAAAGGTAAATGTAAAAACATCATTAAACAAGACATAATAATCGTAAGTCAGGGTTAAAAACCAAGATATCAAAAAAATTTGTTCTTATGATAACCTACCATGACTAGTTAATTAAATCTCATGATAATAAAACATTAACTAGTGACTTGAAGAACTAACATGGTTCACCCATCATAATAATATTCATGTATATGCATATGTGTTCATTATATATCATTCAACTTAGTATCATATTTCATCACATTTAATCTGATGATTAGGGACTGTTTAATATATTCCTAGAATTTCCCTATAAAATAATGATAGTTATGTCTAAACGAATTCACTAAAGTGTAAATGGGGATGGTATTCCCAATATAATGGTTTTTAACGAAAAAAAAACAGGATACTTTTTTTAGTATAATGAGAGTTCATAATGAATAATAGGAGTGATTAATGAGAGTGAAAGGGTTTTATAATATTTTAAAAGTCATAAAGGAATTAATTGGGATATGTACGAATAAATTACAATGTGAATAATTTGGATGTATGTGGAATAATATTAAATGGGTTCTTGAATAATGGTTTGAAATGTAAATATCATAAGATATGTTTGGTAGCATAATATTTGCAAATAGTGAATCATCAAAGGGATTAATTAAATGGTAGAGAGGGTAACTAATCAATTGGAAATAAATATATTACTAATAGTGTGATGAAATAATATTTTCAAAAATGATATATTGGTAAATTAAATGAATAATGCATAAATTATTATAAAATAACATTAACGTATAGAAATGTAATAGGATAATTTTAGGAGCATAATAGGGGTATATAATGAAACATTGGAAGGATTATTGAGAGTGAAAAGGGTCGAAAATAACCTGGAAATAATATTGTATGTAAGGTGGGTGTGTGATTACATACCTACACATTATAAAATGTAAAAAAGGCATAGCACATGGGAGGTGATTGAATATAGAACAGACAAAAATGATCCATTTACATGAGAGAGTGTGCCTAAAATATTGGGATAATGTTTTGGAGAGTTTAATGGGTCTATGGTATGTCTCTAAAAAAGGTATTAGAAAGTAAATGATCTATTGTTTTTTAGTGAAGAGAAATGTGAGATTGTGCAGAATTATAATGTAAATGAGTATAGTTATTTATTATTTCCAAAATATATGTTTTTAACTCTATAAAATTATGTATTTAAAAACTCCCATGGTTGTTCCCCTTGTTTCTACCAAATAAAATTCACTATCAATAACTTTAAAGTTCCTGAAATGAGAATATTAAAATAATACCCTAAGGAATGTGGAAGGAAGTAGTGTTTATAAATAATATATAATAAATAATCAAAATATAATTTAGATTTTGGTTGATTCATTTTGGGGTTAAAATTTTAATAAAATTACATCAATGAAAAATAATTATAAATAGTAAATAGATGATTAGTCATGTATAAGATTCTTGTATCTTAATACATCAATTTTGTGTCACTATGATGTCATAATACACAGTGTATGTTTATATCATATTTAATTTTTAGCCAAAAATTCAACTATCTCATAAAATTATTATATATTCACCGTTTGAAAACATCAATATAATTATTTGAAAAATATTATTTTTTTTATCAAAATAGTCTCAAAATATTAAAATTTATACATTTAAATTAAAATCCCAATTTATTGAAAAAAGTGTTTTTCTAATAATTGTCATCTAACCAGTATAAAAAGTATATTTTCACATCAAAAAATTATATTATAATTTATAGTAAATATATAATATTTATTAACATTGTTATAATAAAATAATGTTTATTTATGAAAAATATTTTATAAATAGGAACTTTTTAATTGAAATTGTATATTCCGGATGAATATAATTTTCATTTTATAATATAAAAATATAATTTTAATCAAAAAAATTTCATAATTATTTATAATGTAAAAATAATGAGGAATAAATATAATAATTATAATATTAAAAACATGCATATTCATATTTTTAGGTTCAAGATACATAACCATATCTAATATTTGAGAACACCCTTGTATAAGGTGTGCTATGATGAGATTTATTTGGATTTATTTGGAAAACATGGTTTGGAAAATGATCTAAATGATACTAAAATTGTACTTTATATAGATTTTCTTCTGCTTCAATTTTTTATCTTGACTTGGGCGTTGTCAAAAAAAAATCCCAGATATTATGTCTCCCTTTGACACTCTATTAAATGGGATTTATAAGGTATCATCATACTATTAAATTTCAACACTACTTTATCCAGAATCAATGTAATTTATCATTACCCTTAATATATACTATTCATTAGATTACATTTTTATGGCTATATAAATAATGGTTATGATTCATAAGGGGTTCTTAAAGTAAATAGGACATAACCAGTTATTTGAATATGTTTTCTATTACCATATTACATATTAGGTAATTCATTCATCTAGGAATGAAATATCATTTATAAAATTTCAGGGATGATACAAAATATATTTATTCTATGATGAAAATTATGATGATTCAATATTCATATATATTGAACCTACTAACGACAATGAGGTTCTTGAGAAAATATATGTTTTGAAATTGTTACAAGGCATCAAATATGTGGTCAAAATAGTAAACACAAAATTTGCATAAAACAATGTTTATACACTTAAAGGTGGTGACATGTATAGGGTGTAGTTTAATTTACTATTAGAGAAAAATAATGGATGGTATAGTGTCTACCAATGAATCTTCTTACTACTATGTGATATATTAAATGATTTCAAAACTGATTTATTTAACAAAACTTGTAACACCTTGACCCCAGAAGAATTTTTATAGTTAATTGTTAAATTACACATTAATAAATAAAAGGAATCAAATATTGTAATACAATGATTTTAGAATTCTTTTAAATCTATATTACTTACATTATACACATGATACATTGGGAAAATGAAATAAAACATGTTATATTACAAATTAAATTAACTACATCCTTGAAATATTATGTCAATTTATCTTCTTCATAACAAGGGGAAAGAAACATAATATGTGTGAGCTCAAATGTTCAATTTCATTAAATAAAAGAGAAGAAATAATGATTCAATATATATGGAAAGGTAACTAACTGATCACACTTACCACTAACAAAACTATATAAGGAATAAATAATATGGATAATAAGAAACTAAAACACATGTTGTAAATCAATAACCATAGAATGAACTAAAATAATAGATATGTCAACACAAAGTAAAATTGATAAATAAAAAAAGAAACTGATATGAGAAAATTGATTTTATAATATAAATCATATCGATGTCTTAGGAAGACCTATTACAATCCAGAACATTCAAAATATGGATTAAAAATAATGGTAGAAATCCATTTATGCAATTATTTTTCTCATGGGAACCAGGTGATTCATTGAGGATATATATAATGTTGGGGCTCTAATAATCATTGACAGTCTAAATCAATTATCAAAATCGCAATTATAAAAAGAATTATAAAATAATAAAATTTATGTATATGCATGGATTCATCAATAATTTCCCATTTATCAAATAAATGTCAAATTAAACACCATATGTAAAATAGTATACTGTTTAGGAAATAGTAACATCCATGATAAATGATATTGATAAATATGGAAATTTAAATAAACAGTCATGAACCATATATAAGAAGAATAAGGAATATATAAATATAACAAATCACGTGTGTATCAAAAATAAAGGGTTGTTTTTGTTGATGAAATAACACAATAACATTTAAAAATTTTCGTGAGGAAAATAGCATTTTCTTTTCAAAATCACTTATGAAAATAATGTTCACATAAAATCTATTTTATAAAAATTTCCATTAAAAAACTGTTTAAAATTGAAAATAATATTTCAAATAAATGATAGTGGATAAATTTATACATGTTATGTGAGGTAAAAATATTTTCCTTTTATATGATAAAAAGGATTGAGAAATTCTTGTCAAGAAACTAACAGGAAGATTCCATTGACAATATTGGTAAAATACATAAAGGGGAAAAAAATTATTTACTAAATCAATTTGAAAATTTTGAAACATTTAATGAAATTATTTAAAAAAAACAAGGGTTTTAAAATAAAAAACGTTCTTTGACTAAAGAGAGAAATGAAGTTGGGTTTTCATAGGAACATTTTCCAAAAAACATTAATGAACAATGAGTTTAAAAGGTTACTAATTCATGAAAATGTTCATGAATTACTAGATATGATGTAATGTATTTATAAAAAAATGGTTATGGAAATACCATTGTATGATTATTTGTATTTCTTTTAGGGAAGTAATCATTAAACATTCCAATGTGTCCCATTGCATTCTGAAACATTTTAAATCATAACATCTTGAAAGACTACAATTAAATGGAAGTTATAAAAAAATGAGAGTAATAAGAATCATGATATTTCCTGAAAAAGGATGTACATACACCATAAAAATAAACTTGTTTCCTAACAATAAAATATGCCTTAATGAAAGGAAATTGAGAATAAATCACTTAATAATGTAATAACAAATCAATTTGAAACCCCAATGTAAATTATAATTATATAAAACCTTTATATGCCAGGAATATAATATAATTCTTGATAATATATGTCAATGTGGAAGTATGTACACTATATATAAGAAATTAGGTGCACAAAATTAAGTATACCTCATGAATGAAAATGAGACAAGAATCACATTATATATCCTTTCTTTAATTGTGTAGTCTTTAAAATACTATATTTTTGTATAATAATATCTTACTAACTAATACCTTAACCATAATAATTTTTATAATACCATATATCAACTTATTAAAATGTCTCATTACCCATTTGTAAATAAACATTCATTAATTTTACTATATCGGGTGTTAATTTCCAAGTTCATCAAGTATGTTTTAACATGACATTTGTTGTTTTTATCATGTGAACATAATATCCAGAATTTAAAATATTATATTAATATATCATATATCCATAATATATGAATAAATAATAATATATAATGTTTTGGAGTTAATAAATGAAATTCACCATTCATTTAGACAGTAGTCCGCACGTACGCTTGAACGCCCCTTCCTTTATTAATATTATTAAGACGATGATGATTAAATGATACGTATGTATATTTTAATTATAGAATAATATTTATTTCATTTATATTTCATATGTTTATTAAAATTATCCTAATTACGTTTCATGTATATCATGAACGAATCACATCACTTTGAGGGGCGGTCGTCCACACTTGCACAAACGATGATATCGTTTTTTCTAAAAATTTAATTAATATATGGATTTTTAACAAAATAATAACATAAGAATAAATATTTTATAAATATCATATATTTGCAATATAAGAATATTTTCCATCATAATGGCCACCATGAGAGGTGGTAAGGGAAAATTTTCCAATCATCATTTGGAGAGGCGGTAGTCCTTCTACACATTACATGTATATTTGTTACCCATTAGATGGATGTGAACATAAGTGAAAATCAAAATATTATATTAAAACCATATTAGAATGTTGTGGACTCTTGATTATATATATGTGTGTGTAATAATAAGATTGTATGTCCAGAATAGAGGAAATAAATGAGAGGAGATTTATGGGTGGTGTTGCAACGTAATTGGGAAACTTCTTTTGAATTGAACCAAAAGAGAATCCTTGGAAGAATTTATGAGAAATGGGGGATTCAAGAATAAATTATGGATTTTGGGGATCAATTTTCGAATAGTTTGGTTGATAATTATTTGATTGAGAGATGAGGGGAAGCAGATGTGAATAAGGCCTTTTACAATGGAGGAGGGTGTAATATCTTGTATTATATTATATGAAAGGAACCCCACCCATGTGTCATTATTGAATTTGGATGAATAAGGAGTCAAATTTGAGACAAGATAGTGCAGGGACAAAATATGGATGGAATTTTTTTTGTAAAAATGTATAGTTGGATTTGGGCCTTATGGTTTTGGTTTAGTACTATGTTAAACATAATTTAACATGGGTCCTTGTAAATAATTTTACTTATTTTCCCAAAATTTTTTTGTCAAATTATTTTTGAAGAAGTTAAAAAAAATTATTCTAGTTCCCAATACAGAGACTATTTTTCTAAATTCCAATCACTAAAGTGGTCGAAATTAAATTAAAATGCATCCTGTAAGTGGGATGTCATTGTTGGTTTTTACAATAAAAAAGTTCAAATGTTTTCATTGTTTTATAGTACATCTAAAATTGAAATTGATTAAAATGACTTAAATTTGATAATTTATAAAAAATTTATATTATGGAACTTTAAAATCAATTAATATATATTTTTACATTATAAATAAACTAGATAATAAATCAATTTTTAAGTAATATATAGTATTTTTATTTATTCATTAAAAATGAAACTTCTCAGAAAAATACAAAAAATTCACCCAAACCTATTTTTTGATGTTTTTTTCAAATATTAACTTTATATTGACTATTTAAATTTATTAAAGGGTAAAATTTTGTATTTTAAATTGGTTCTCCATTAAAAGGCATTAAAAGTGACTTAACAAAAATATTTAATTTTATGTTTAATATATAGTTTATTTTTATAGTATATATATATAATATATTGGATTAATATCAAAAATACTGTATAAAATATATATCATATATATTTCATTAATATCTTCCAATAATTTTAATTTATTTATTTTATTAATACAAGACACATTTCTGAGCATTAAAATAAAAATATTTCCATTATATTTCATTAGGTTATATTTTCATTTATAATTTATTTGTAACCTATTAATTCATATTATATTTTTAAACAATATATATTTATAAGATAGTTAATACTATTAATAACTTAAGATTTATTTTCTAGTTAATGTGTCATTATATTAAATAAAAATAATTTAATAATATATTATTGTTTTGTTAAAACATGGTCTTTCATATAATGCATGCTATTGAAGAAATTTCTTGTTATCTGTCATGCATTCTAACTAGTTATATATGTCATTTCAAGATACAAGTTATATTGAATTTATTTAAAATATTAAATATATTATTAATACATGGGACATTATCTTCCACACCACGCTTACTGTTTCCGATTATGCACGCTATCGAATACAATGTTCTTACATTATAATTTTTTGGTGTTACATTCTTCCCACCATAAATAAATTGTTTCCTCAAAATTATAACACGATACAAGGAATATATGGATTGAAAATAAATCATTTTGGAAATACATTATTTCAAAAAACGGATAACATCAAATAATCTTAATAAGATAAAATGAAAAGTACAATTGTCACGTAACTATGTTCCCTATTGGGAGAATATAATCGGTAAATGGAAACATTGTTAAGAAAGAAAAATATAACCATAATGTTATAATTGAGAGTGATAGATAACATGGTAATGAAAAATATAACCATCACAATGCAATAAATCTATGATGATCTAAGTGTCTATTTGATTCATCAGAAATGAATGTAGTAAGACAACATTTTTGGATTCAATATCACTTTTCGTGGTGATGTGGAATTCATTAAATCTATAAGAATATAAGTATATATATGATTCTATAAACATAATATTTTCCATTTATTATTCCATGAACTCTTTGAACATCGTTTCATTGAAAATTATACATCATATAGTGATGTAAGATATTAACATATTAAATCTCATCAAATGTTCATGTTTAATTAACATTCAAATAGTTAACATTTCTAGAATATTATTTTCCAACACTTTAGAAAGATGGTCCCTGAATTTTAGAAGAAGAATTTATAATTATCATTTAATCAACATGAAGTGTATACAATATTCACATTACAAACAAGTGAAAATCTTCATTGAGTAATCCTCTTGAAATATGGTAATAACTAAAATTACCCTCTACCATTATTGGAAACATGCATCCATCCTTAATAATTATGTAAAAAACAAGTTAATGGATATATTCCTTATATAAAATGGTGTATTAAACTATATCAATGATATCATGGACCACTTGTCAAAAAGACTTTAATTAATTCCAAGGTAGTCGGTACATATCCAAATCAATCAATTCATTATCGTTATATCAACCTTAAGAATATAAAAACATTTTTATTTCCCATAATCATGTATTTTACAAGATGTTTAACTTTGTATTGAATATCATTTCTTTGTACCATTTAACATATCCTCTAAAATCCTTAACAGAAAATGGTCTCTAGTACAATCCTCATATATTCAAGAAATATTATATCTAGTATAATTATGATAAAATATTTAAAAGGAATAATTCATGAATATACATATTAATAGTTTCTCTTTGAATAAATCAATATCATAACATGATCATTATCCAATAGCATCATTTTGGGTATATTTCTTTTAACTCATGTGACATGGATTCACACAATGTATTATTTTCTTGTAGACAATGAATTGTACATTGGAATCGTTTTTCATACCCTTGAAATTATGAACTATTTCCCATTTTCCACCATACATTTTAAAAACATCCATTACTTTTATGCATTTACCAGGGCGATTCATTCCATATTTATCACATGTGGTAAAACCTTTCATTCCCTTATTCCATTTGACCTCTTCCAACCTCTTCCTATCGTGTTCTCTTTCAAAGACGTATGACACAAATACTTCTTTACTTATTTTGTTAACAAATTATACTATTTCCACATATGAAGAGAGTACATGGAAGATAATATCCCTTCTAAATGATGGCTTTGGACTATGACTGATATGATCATTCTTACTCATTCCCCATGTTTATTCATGGAATTATCATTCCTTCTACTATGGACCTTTTATAAAAAAACTATATACTAGATAAAATCATAAAATTATGTAATTTATATAATTATATACATGTTATAACACATAACATAAATTTATGCATCGTGATTCATATAAAAATAAACTTTGGTTACTTTGGTGGAATAAATCCTTTATAATGATAGATAAATAAAATTTGAATTATCCTAAGAATATCCCTAATGAGTTTCTAACCGGGTGAATAGTTATGTTATTTTTCATGTACAAATTTTCCTAGAGTTAGGATCAAAATACCTTGTCAGAGTTATTACTCCTACGTACAAATCTTCCAAAACCACATTCACGTATAGTGTCCAGAAAGAGATGTATAGCTTGGAATAACCACAGAATCACTACCTTATAGACATTATATGATGTTATTGTATACTTATTGTAACATCCCAAGTAAATGAAGAATAATAAATATTTTATATTTATTATAATTTGTGAAATAAATATTAATTTTACTTTAAAGGGGTTTCTATGTTCGATAGCATACCAGATACGCAATAATGGGTTTCTTTTGAAACTTACGTTGCACACTAATAAAATAATATTATTAATTTAAATGGTAGTTAACTCCTAGACATTTAATTGGAGGGAATGAATGAAACTAACTACAATATTATTATATGTGTTTGTTAATTTTATTTAAATTACCCAAAAAAATGTTAGAGGCTTAAAATGTGAAGGAATCAAATTTTAAGCTTAATTTACATTAAAAGGCCAATTGATCACCTTTTAATAGAGAACCCTATTTAAATATAGTATTTTTCAATTCAATAAATTATAATTGACCCAATAAAATCCTTTTTTAGAATGGGGACATTGAATTTAACTTTTTGTAATTTTTTGGTATTTTTTGATAAATTTAATTTTTTAATGAATAGTGAAAAATATTGCATTTTAATTCTAAAGTGCATTTTAATCTATTTTATTTATATGGATACATTATCTTTTTATTTGGTTTAAAAGTGAAATTAAAACATATATTTACCATTTAATCCAATTTTTTTCAATTTAATTAATTTCACTTTGATATTGGACATAAATAAGTATCAATCTGTTGATAGTTATTGTTTCTTAAAAACACACTATTTTTTGATAACAAGAATTAATTTTAAAATTAATTAATGCCACTTTTTTGGGAATTTGGAAAAATATAAATCATATTTGGATTCGGAATATCAAATATATCTTAGGCTGATTTTTTGGTATTTTTCTAAAAAACATCAATTTTGATGAATAGTGAAACCACTTAGTGGTAGTTTAAAAAACCAACTTTTTCATCTAAATGAAATTTTACCACTTCTATGAATTGAATTTCAAAAATACGACATACATTGTTGTTATAAAGAAGTTAAATTTGGTTCATTAAGAAAAAATTAAATTTTGGAGAATTGTAGCTTTTGACTTTTATTTACCGCAGTTAAAGGTAAATAATTTATTTCAAGTTAGAAAGAATATTTTAGTAATTAATTTTTATATCATTTTATATAAGTACTATTTTAGAATATAAATATTAATTGTAAAAATAAAAATATTTCATACATGATATTATTTTTTATTATAATATTTAGACATCAAATAAATTAAATTATTTATGACACAGTAATGATGCAGTATTTACCTCAATTAGAAATGATTAAAATAAATAAATTATAATGACTAAAATATTATCTGAAACATTTTCAATTATGATTGTATGATTATATTTAAAATATGAATAATCATATCTTATATCTTACTTATTTTTGGACCTTTTGAAACTGAATATATGTTTATAATAAAATAATGTCTTCACCCTTTCCTAAAGAGCCCATCCTCCCCCTTATAAAAGGAGACCAATTCTAACCAAATAATCACACCTCTCAAGACATTTGGCTCATCCAACCTCTGAGCAATTAATCTCCCAACATTTATATCCTCACCCTAGATTCCTTAACAGTGGAAGGAGGCATTTCAAGTAGTCCTTTTGGTTCAAACCAACAGAAGTTACCAAAATTAAAGGTAATGATTTCTATTAAATTGTTTTATTTTATTTTACTTCTCCAAATCCTAAAACAATTTTCATTAATTTATTTTGTAAAAAAACCAATATAATCAATATAATAGTATTTTTTTATGATAATTATTCAATCTACACTTACACACACCTCCATCTAATGGACGAAGAACATAATGTTTCTCTAAATGGAAAACTAAGGCCACACGAAACGATGATTGTTCAGTTACATATTATCACCTCTCATGGTGGAAATTATGATGGAAGTATATTTATATATGATATATATTATTTTTATGATTTCCTTATGCTTATGTAATTTCCATATATAGAATTCCATTATGGTTTCCATAGTGGGTAATACGATAATCTCATTTGAGGACGTGCAGACTGCCGCCCCCTCAAAGTGATTTCATTCGTTAATGCCTTATGTGGGAATTATATATGATGGAGTTAATGATATTATATATGTTATTATAATGGAATTATAATATACCAATGTTTCATTATGTTTTATTTCCATTAAAATAATAAATAGAAATGAAAGTTGCGTTTATGCGTACGTATGGCTTACCGTCTCCATGAATGGTGCATTTCATTTCGTACCTCTAAATGTTATGTACTATTATAAAAACATGTATATACTAGATATATATGATATAAATGATATCAAAATCATGAATATCATTCTGGATATAATTAACCTTTGACCACATGGACAACTTGTAAATATATGGTGTTCATTTTTGTACTCAAGTAAAATATATCGATAAAATGAACGTTATTAACTTAAACGATTGAATGAAATTTAAAACATGGTAATAAGTGATATAAAAGGAATAATAAACTTGAAAAAGGTTCTTAAGTAAGTACAAATTAACTTTATTTTATTATTGAGGAGATTAAATAATGATCGAGTCAAGTCGGACATGTGGTAAGGGACTTCGTCTCAATCTCCATTCATTGAGGCATATTTTGTGTTAATAAATAATTTTCTTTTATACTCTGTATAAACACCTATGACTTTTCATTTCATTCAATGATAATCTTTTTATATGAATTTTTTTACTAAACAAAAAAATGAATTTTTTTTAACGTAAACGGTGACAACAACCTTTCTGCCGCCGCGAGTGTTTTTTTGATCTTTGGGATCCTTAACAAACCTGAATGTTTTTAAAAGGAAAAATAAATACCATATACTATTTTTATGTATTTTGGTATTGAAAATGATTTTGAAAATGGATTTATTATATAAATATCATGAAATTATTTGTTATTATTGCAATTTGGAAATGTTATCTTTCCATTATGCTTATGTTATGTGTTATGATCATGTTTTGGTTCTTGGGAACTATTTACGTATACGGGTGGTTCTGAGATAAACCTATGGCCGGTGATCCCGAGATAGCTTTCCAATGCATTGGGTAATGTGACGGAGGTAAATGTGAATGTTTCTCCTAAGTGATTTAGGTGATATATTGTGATGTGTAATCCAAAGTAACTCCCTATGTAGTTGTGATAGCTACAATATATGTATGATATGGATGCCACAAGGTACCTTTATGATTAATTATTTCTATGTGTCTTCCATAAATATTATGATTTCATGTGGTATGTAATTGATTTCATGTTTTGTATGTATTTATGAAAAAATGATTTCATTCTTTGTTTTATGACCCTTATTGAATTTTTTATTCTCATCCCATGTTGTGAAAAGTTTTCACAGGACTTAAAGATGAATAGGGTCAAGGATGGGATCAATGAAAAGTCATGTTGTCTAAAACATGGAACTAAAATTGACACTTTTTTCAGAATTTTTTATTTTATGAAAAAAATGGAAACGATGTATATATTTCTACCTTGTAATCTTTTGAGATGTAATAGTTATGTCCTAATTCTCTAAAACTCTAAACCTAAAAATATCGTAAATGTGAATTATTCAATTAATTAAATATTATGTAATGTTTAAGGTCAGGTACTTATAGTTGGTATCAGAGGTCGGTTTAGATAACTTTATGTGTTAGGGTATAGTTAATGTAATATCCATAAAGTAACTAACGTTAATAATGACATGATATAGTATTTCCAGATTACCATGTTGCT
Organism: Viscum album; assembly: GCA_963277665.1. Lineage (NCBI taxonomy): Eukaryota > Viridiplantae > Streptophyta > Magnoliopsida > Santalales > Viscaceae > Viscum > Viscum album. Next base: position 301,723,361 of record OY728126.1, read on the forward strand.
TCTACTAAGATATTTTTTTGTTCAGAATGGTTTTCCGTAGAGGAAACATGGCACCTGTGTTGGGACAACATCAGGAAGAAGAAAACCTTCCAAAAAAGAAACCTGGGATGGTCTGAATCAGAACTGAATAGTTTTTTACAAGGATGACATAGTTGAATCAGGCTATAAAATGTGGTGGATCCATGTACGAGATCATCCAGATCAACCAGATAAGAACATGTTAGTAGTGGAGCATTTCATGAGGCTACATCCCCCATCATTTATAGGATCATATGAACCTGTGCTAGATGAAGGGTGGATTAAAGCGCTGGAGTAGATTTTTGATGTCATGGGTTGTTCAGAACATCAAAAGGTTAGTCTTGTTGTTTACCGTTGTAAAGGTGAAGCTGATTAATGGTGGTCAATGGTGAAAAATATCTGGGATAGTGAGGAGATTAGTGCTCTCGATAGGGATGAATTGAAAGGTATGTTTCTTGAAAAATATTTTCCTAAGCTGGTTCATCTTAGTATGGAAAAAAAATTCTTGGAATTGAGGTAGGAGGATGACTCTGCGACTACTTTTGAAGAAAAATTCACTCGACTTCCATGGTATGCTCGAAATTTCATACGAGATCTTGATAGTAAAATCAACCATTTTTACATAGTATTAAACAAAAAGTATCGAAGGGATTTATCTTTTTGTGAGTTCAAATGTTATGAAAAACTTGTTCATTGTGTGGAGAAAGTGGGAATGGGGTTTGCCGATGATTAGTTATTCTTTGACAAATTACAGAATAAGTGGGTGAGGTGGTAGGTGAAAGGGAAGAACTCTTCAAAAAAGTTAGATGCTAAGAAACATAAGTTTATAGTTTGTGAAAATTGTGGAAAAAAGCATACTGTAGAATGTCTATTCAATTTTGGTAAGTGCTACTGATGTGGTAAAATGGGACATAAGTCACATAATTGCACTGAAAAAGTCCTTGGTAATGGTATAACAAAATCCAATTTACAGTCAGTAAAATGTTTTATGTACAGTTAACTGGGACATTATGCAAATAAGTATCCGACAAATATCTCAACTAAAGGAATTCTTCGAGACTACAAGAAAAAAGGGGTGGTGAAATCCTTTTCAACTACTTCAGATGTTGGTCCATCAAATGAAGATGTGTCAAGTACAATGTTTTCTGTTCATATTATGAAAATTTGTTGTTTGATTCAGGGTCTACAGACTATTTCATTTATGAGAAGTTTTCTAGTAAATTGGGAATTCCATCTAATGATATAAATACTGAACCTACGGTAAAAACACCTGGAAGAAATGTTTAGACAAAAATAAAACATAAGTACATTCATGTCCTTGTGTGGGGAAAGAATATACCTACAAACCTTATCATTTTGCCTCTAGTAGAGTTTTATGTTATATTGGGTGTGGATTGGCATTTTTTCATCATGCAAAGATTGAATGTAGATCTAAAGAGGGTTCTTTTTAGAATGATTTTCATTTTGTATACAAAAATGAACCCTTGATGTTGATAATATATCAAGAAGCTGAGAATCTAGTAAAAGATGGAAATGAATGTTACCTTGTAGGTATTGTTGAAAACAAATGAACTGTTCATTTTAATGATATGCCAGTGTTAAATGAGTACCTTGACGATTTTCCTGATGAGTTTCCTGGTGTTATAAGTTATTGGGAAGTGCAGTTAACTGTTGACATAGTTCCTAATTCTTAGCCAATTTCAAATCCCCCTTATCGAATGGCACAAATTAAACTTTTAGAGTTAAAGAATAAATTACACGAGTTATTAGATAAAGGTTTCATTCACCCTAGAACATCACAATGGGGTTCTCATGTCTTGTTTGTTAAAAAGAAATATGGTTCATTGAGACTTTTCATTGATTACATAGAATTGAATAAAATAATTGTTAAGAATAAGTATCCTTCGTCTCATATCGATTATTTGTTTGATCAGCTCCAGGGAGCTCAATATTTTTCTATGATTGACATGAGGTTGGGGTACCATCTGTTGAAAGTAGAAGAAGCAGACGTTCCAAAGACTGTGTATCGTACTAGATATGGACATTTTGAATTTGTAGTTATGCCTTTTGGGTCAACCAATGTGCCTTCTGTATTCATGGATCTTATGAATAGAATTTTCAGTAAGTTATTCGATAAGATTGTGGATGTGTTCATTTATGATATGTTGGATTATTTCAAAATTAAATTGGAACATGAAATTCATTTAAGGGTTGTCTTGCAATCATTAAAATAAAAGAATCTTTATGGAAATTCAGAAAGTGTCAATTTTGGATACAACAAATTTCATTCCTTGGTCACATTATTTCAAAAAATGGCATTACTGTTTTTCCTGCAAAAAAAATGTTGTTGAGGAATGGCCAAGAACCTCAAATATACCCAAGATTCGTAGTTTTCATGGTTTGGGAGGTTATTACCAGAGGTTTTTTAAAAAAAATTCATGGTTATCTAGTCCAATGAATAAGTTAACTCGAAAAGGTTTTATGTTCATCTAGACAAAAGAATGTGACGATTGTTTTTAGGAATTGAAAAGAAGATTGGTGAATGCTTCAGTTTTGGCACTGCTATCTAAAATGGTGAGTTTTTTATCTACAATGATGATTTTTTGAAAGGAATGGGTTGTGTCCTAATACAGAATGATTAGATAATTACTTATGCTTCACATCATTTGAAACCACATGAGTTAAAGTACCATACAAATGATTTTGAATTTTCTGCTATTGTTTTTTCTTTAAAAATTTGGAGGCATCATTTGTATGGAGTGAAGTGTGAAATATATACTGATCACAAAAGTTAGAAGTATATATTCACTCAAAATTAATTGAACATGATACATAGGAGATGGTTGGAATTAATCAAAGATTATGATTGAATGATCCATTACCATCCAGGAAAAAAATAAAGTGGTTGATGCCTTCCGTCGAAAATGTTATTGTTTCATTAACCATGATACGTTTGGAAGAAGATCCTTTGGTTTTGGATTTCATAAAATTTGTCATTGATGTTGATGGGGTAAGAAATTCTTCTGTTTTGTATCAGGTGTCATTGAGATCATCTCTATCAGACAGAATAAAGCAAGCACATAAAGAAGACAATGAGTTGCAGAAAATGGTATTATTGATTCAAAAGGGTATGTTTCCTGATTTTAACGTTGATAATGAATGTATTTTGAGATTTGGAATGAGATTATGTTTTCCTTGTGATTAACATTTTATGAATGAGTTGTTATGTGAAGCTCATAGTTCTCCGTTTTAAGTTCATCATGGATGTACAATGATGTACAGAGATCTCCGTGACTATTACTGGTGGGATGGAATGAAAAGAGATATTGCTGATTTTAGAGTGAAGTGTTTGACTTGTCAGCAGGTTAAAGAAGAGTGGAAGTTACCGAAAGGGATGATTTAGCTTTTACCGGTGACAAAGTGGAAATGTGAAAATATTCCATGAACATTGTTGTGGGATTACCAAAGACATCTCGTGGTAATAATTCAATCTGGGTTATTGTTGATCGATTGAATAAATCTGATCATTTAATTCCTATTCAAGATACATTTTCTCTAGATCAACTTGGTCAGTTTTATGTTAAAAAGATAGTCAGGTTTCATGGAGCTCCCCTATCCATTATATCTGATCATGATCACATGTTTACTTCTAACTTTTGGAAAGCCTTTCGGAAGTCATTAGGAATATAATTAAATTTTAGTGTAGATTTTTATCCTTAATCATATGGGCAGTCAGAACGAAAAATTCATACCATGGAGGATATGAAACGTGCTTGTTCGATGGATTATCAAGGAAGTTGGGACCAACAAATTTATTTGGTTGAATTTTTATATAATAACAACTTTCATTCCAACATACAGATGGCTCCAGGTGAGGAATTATATGGAAAAGGATTATTGAACTCCATCATTCTGGGATGATATAGGTGAAAGGAAGCTGATGGTACCAGAATTGGTTGAAGAGATGGTAGAGAAATTTCAGTTGATTCAGAACCACATGAGAACAACTCAGAGAAGACAGAAAAGTTATGTAAATAATCTGAGGAAGGATCATTTTTTTTGAGGTAGGTGATCATGACTTTATTAAAGATTCTCCATGGAAAAGTATGATGCATTTTGGTAATAAGGGGATGTTGAGCACGATGTTCATTGGACCTTATGAAATTCTGGACAATGTTGGATCAGATGCGTATAGAGTGGATTTACCTCCAAGTTTATCCCAGGTAAACAATGTTTTTCATGTTATTATTTTGAGAAAATATGTTCCAGATCCATATCATGTTTTGATCCTAGAGGTAGTTCTGCTGGAAGGGAATCTCTCTTACAATGAATAACTAGTTCAGATTCTTTACCATAAAGAGCAAGTGTTTCAGAATAAGGTGATTTACCAGGTAAAGGTTTTGTAGAAAACCATATGGTTGAAGAGGCAACGTGTGAATCTGAAAATGGTAAGAGGGATAAATACCCCCACTTGTTTTTATAAGTGAATAAAAATTTCGAGGACGCAATTCCCAAAATGGGGGAAGGATGTAACATCCCAGGTAAATGAAGAATAAGACATATTTCATATTTATTAATATTTTTGAATTAAATATTAATTTTACAATAAAGGGGTTTCTTTGTTTTTATTGGAAGGAATGAATGAAACTAACAAAAACATGATTATACATGTTTGTTAAATGTATTTACATTATCCAATAAAAAGTTAGAGTGATAAAATTTGAATGATTCTAATTTTAAGCATAATTTAAATTAAAAGGCCGATTTATATCCTTTTAATGGACTAACCCTTTTTAAATATATTTTTGGTCACTATAATACATTATAATTGACAAAATAAAATCCTTCTTCATAATGGGGATATCAAATTTTACATTGAGTAATTTTTTGGTATTTTGCTGATAAAATTCATTTTTAATGAATAGTGTAAAATATTGCATTTTAATTCAAAAGCGCCTTTTAATATAATTTATTTATATGGTTAGATTATCTTTTTAGTTGTTTTTACAGTGAAATTAAAATATATTTTTACCATTTAATCCAATGTTGGTCATGGTAATTAATTTCACTTTGAAATTGGATATAATCAAGTATCAATCTTTTGATAGTTATTGTTTCTTAAAAACACTATTTGTTTTGTTAACGGGAATTAATTTTAAATTAATTAATGTCACTTATATGTTTTTAATTTGGAAGAAAATAATTAATTTTTGAATTCGGAATATCATATATATCTTAGGCAAATTTTTTGATATTTTTCTGAAAAGCTTCAATTTTTGATGAATAGTGAAACGACATAGTGGTAGTAAAAAAACTAACTTTTTCATCTAAATAAAATTTTACCACTTATGTAAATTGAATTTCAAAAATCTCACATACATGGTTGTTATCAAAAAGTAAATTTTTTTTCATTATGATGAAAATAAATTTTCGTGAATAGTAACTTTTGACTTTTATTTATCGCAGTTAAATGTATATAAGTTAATTCAAGGTAAAAAGAATATTATAATAATTAAAAATTATCATAACACTTATCTAAAACTTATTTTATGAGTAATGTCCGACAATGGGAATCTTTGAGATGATTTTGGGACCCCATGGAACCACTTATGAAAGATAATGACACTTTAAATTAATTAATTAAATGTAAAGGGAAAATTGACATTAACAAAAAAACATTACCAATTGATTTGTATATGGTGTTATATAAGTCTTATTTAGACTATAAATATTCATTGGAAATAAAAAACTATTTCCTAAATGATAGAATTTTTTTATAATTTTTAGAAATCAAATAAATTAAATTATTTACGACACAATAATGATGTAGTATTTACCTCATTAATACATGATTTAAATAAATAAGATTAAAATGATTAAAATATTATCCAAAACAAGTCCAATGCTGATTGGATGTTTTTATTTCAAATATGAGTCATATTATCTTCGTCCTTAATTATTTTTGGAACTTTTGATTCCAAATATATTTTTATAATAAAATAATGTTTTCACACTTTCTTAAAGAGCCACTCTGCCCCTTATAAAAGGATACCTATTATAACCAAATCGTCACACCTCTCAAGTCATTTGGCTCGTCTAACATCTGCCCATATAATCTCCCTACATCCCTCTCCTCACCCTAGAAGCCTTACCTTAGGCATAAGGTACTTTAAGAAGTCATTTTGGTTCAAACCAAAAGAAGTTACCTAAATTAAAGGTAACAATTTCTATTAAAATTTTTTCTATTATTTTACCTCTCCAACTCCTAAAAACTTTTTCATTCCTTTATTTTGTAACAAAAACAATATCCCCAATATACTATGATTTTTTTATGATAAATATTCGAACTACACTTACACACACCTCCATCTAATTGATGAAGAACAAAATGTTTATGTGGATGGAAAACTAAGGCCTCACGAAATGATGATTGTTCAATTACATTTTACCACCCCTCAAGGTGGACATTATGATGGATATATATTAATATATGATATATATTATGTATATTATTTCCATATTCTTCTTTACATCCCATTTATATAATTCCTTTATGGTTTCCATTTTGTGTAAATACGATAATCTCATTTAAGGAAGTGCGGACGACCGCCCCTGAAAGTGATTTCATTCGTTAATGCCTTATCTGGGATGTATAAAAGATGGAGTTAATGGTATTATATATGATATTGTATTGGAATAATAATATAACTATTTATCATTATGTTTTATTACCATTAAAATATGAAATAGAAATGAAAGTAGCGTTCATGCATAAGTACGGCTTGCCGTCTCCATTAATGGTGCATTTAATTTCTTACCTCTAAATGTTATGTACTATTATAAAAACATGTATATACTGGATATATATCATATATATGATATCCAAATCATGAATATCATTATAGATATAATGAACCTTTGACTACTTGGACAACATGTAAATATAAGTTGTTCATTTTTTCACTCAAGTACCAAATATCTGCAAAATGAACTTTATTAACATAAACGATTTAATAATGTTTATAACTTGGTAATAATTTATATAAAAGGAATAAAAAACATGAAAAATGTTATTAAGAATGTATAAGTTAACATTATTTCATTATTCAGGATATTAATGAAATATCGAGTCGGGTTGGATATGAGTTAAGGGACTTCTTCTCAATCTCCTTTCATTTAGGCATATTTTGTTTTAATTCAATATTTTATTTTATACGCTGTATAAACACCATTAAAATTTTATTTCATTCAAATGGAATCTTTTTATATTAATATTTTTACTAAATTAAAAAAATGAATGTTTTTTTACCGTAAGTGACGACAATGACCTTTCCGCAGCCACGAGTATTATTTGATCTTTGGCTTCCTTAACAAGATGAAATGTTTTTAAATGGAAAAATAAATACCATATACACTTTTTACGTATTTTGGTATTGAAAATGATTTTGAGAATGGATATATTATTTCAATATCTTGAAATGATATTTTATTATTACAATGTGAAAATGTTATCTTTCCTTTATACTTATGTTATGTATTATGATCATGTTACGGTTCATGGGTATTATTTACGTAGACGGGTGGTTCTGTGATAAACCTTGGGCGGGTGAGCCTGAGTTAGCTCTCTAATGTATTGGGTAACGTGATGGAGGTAAACATGAATGTTTCTCCTAATAGATTTATGGAATATATTATGATGGGTATTCCAAAGTAACTCCCTATGTAGCTGTGATAGCTAAAATGTAAGTATGATATCGATGCGAGAAGTTACCTTTATGATTAAATATTTCTATGTGTCTTTCATAAATCATATGATTTCATGAGGTAAGTAAATGATTTCATGTTTCTTACGTATTTATTAACAAATGTTTTCATTCTTTGTTTTATAACCCTTGCTGAGCTTTTTATACTCATCCCATGTTTTTGAAATGTTTTCACAGGACTTAAAGATGAATATGGTCATAGATGGGATCAAGGAATAGTCATGCTGTCTAAAATATGGAACAAGACATGACCCTTTTTTTCAAGAGTTTTTATTTTATGAAAAAAATGGAATTTGTGTAGATATGTCTACCTTGTAATATGTTGAGATGAAATAGTAATTTCCTAATTCTCTAAAACTCTAAACCTGAAAAGATCTTCAATGTGAATTATTCATTTAATTCAATATTATGTAATTTTTAAGGACATATCCTTATACTTATCCTCACCTTCAATATTAGGGTTGTTCTCTATAACATATGTTTTCTAAATATAGCTTCCAAATGTGATGCTAAACATCCTTTGATACCAACTATAACACTCCCACCCCAGTAGCATAATGTCAGTGGATTATTTTATTATGTTAGCATGATTAAAATGAATAAACTATCAATAGATTGAGAGTATAAAATTATTTGAAATCTTGATAGCATACAATATACCCATAATACATTGGGAAAAACAGAAAACATGATACACAATAACTGAAATAAATTGCATCCTTGAAAGCTTAATCAATGTTCTCTTATTCATAACCTGGGGAAAGAAACATAGTACTAGTGTTCTCAAATTATTAGTAAGGTTAAATAAAATATCATCACTAATGAATCAATATATATGGAAATTTAAATAACTAATCACACATACCATTAACCTTATTAGATAATGCATAAATAATATGTCTTGTATGAAACTGAAACACATGGAATAAATTTATAAAACGAGAATGATATACATCCATATATATGTTGATGAAAAATATGATGGATAAATAATAACACAAAATAGTACGAGGGAATTTATTTCTTAACATACGTCATGTCTATGGTATTTTTGGACCAATTACAGTCAAGACCATTCAAAAGACAGTTTCAGGCTAAGGTTAGAAACTGATTTGCACAAATATTTTCCTCATGAGAACATATATATGCATTGAGGATATATATATTGTAAGAGATAAACCCATTATTTAAATTACAAATCATTCATCAATATAATAAAATATGTCCTGTCATATAACTGTATTGAATTAGATAGATAGATTCATCAATAATTCACCATTTAATAAAATAACTGTCAAAGTAAACAACTTATGTAAAATGGTGTATGGTTTATGAACTACTCATATTTATGATAAATGCTATTGATAATTAGGATATATTCAATTATCAATATTAATCTATCCATAGGAAAAATAAAAAAGTTATCTTTTGGTGCCAAAAAATTGGAGGAAAAGAACGAAGAAAAGAAGGCTCAATGGCATGCCCTACGAAGCCCCGATGTAGAGCCCTCCAAAGCAACGCAGCTGCCATGAAGCACTAGTGGCAGGAATCCCCTAGAACGGCCCTGACGTTCACGAACCCACCGCGAAGCAGAAGAGGAGGGAAGCCATGCGAATGGCCTTGACGTTCATGAATCCGCCGCGAATCAGTAGAGGCGGGAAGCCCCGTGAACGGCCCTAACGTTTGCGAACCCGTCGCGAAGCCAGGGGGCGGGATGCCCTGTATACCCCCCCCCCCCCTCTGACATTCGCGAGCTCCCCACGAAGAATAGGATGTGGAACTTCTCCACGAACACGGTTGGCGTTCGTGACTCGTTGTGATGCAATCCAAGCCCTCTTTGCACAGTGCGAGCACTGCTCCACGACTCCCCATGCCTATAAATACCAGGCTCCCCCTGAGTCTCCGAGATGGACAATCCGACCTTTCACATGCCTAGATCCTAAATCGCAAATCTCCCTTTGCTCTACGAATAATGAGCTACGAGAGGTATTCTTTCTTCCCGAGGTGCCTTCACAATGTATCGTTTTGATCCCCTCATCCGAGAGGGATTCCCTTTGCGAATCTCAATGGCTTTTGCGAAGGAAGGGGATCCCCAGTGGGACCCGGGCAGTCGAGGACTGTTCATTTTTCGCGAAACACCCATGCTATACACGTGATCCACATGCCAAGGCATTGTCACTATACATCGCGAAGCACACTGCTTTGCGGAACTTCGCATAGCGAGGTACCTATGCTCCATGAGGCAGTGCTCCGCGAACACCGTTCACTTCGCAAAGCACCCCCACCTGCATCTCCATCTCATGCTATGGCTAAGGCATCCCACTTCAGGAAACACACCCATTCGAAAGTTCCCTTCACCATCATGAGAAATCGAGCTCCACAAGGCCCCTATCTATGGGCCCCACTGCTTAGTGAATCATTTTCATGTGCGTCCCTCTAGGTCTGCATGATTTGATTTCAGAGTCCCCTAGACAATAACACTAGTGGTGTTGCTTCATCTAATTCTTTTCAAATAGGAATGCTAATGACTATTGCTTCTTCTCATAGCCATGCTAACGTGGACCCCTCAATGGTTCGCTCCGCGATCCCCCATCGTCAGAGAATTGCTGGTACCTACCCCCCCCCCCCCCCCCACACACACACACACAAGGAGTAGAGGGTACTAGTTATGTAGGTCATAGGGGTGTGGTGTAAGCCCACCTCATCCGAGCGGTAGGATGTTAAACTGCCAAGCTCCCCCATCCTCAACACATGACGTTAAACATTGATTCGTCCACGTGCCCTGGATGTAGGGTCCCCCCATATCGGACATTCTTTATGCCCACTCATCTTCATGTGGATGGTATCACCACTCACATGGGATGATATCCTCCTTCTCGAAGATCCATTTTTCCACGGGGGAGGGGAGACCATCTTGGTGTAAGCCCCTAGTCCTTACGGAAGGTAGCACCCATGCACCTCTGTACTTCCCCACTGCCAAGGCCAGTGGAGGGCATGATAGAGGATGAGGCACCCCTTTCCTCAGACCCAAATCCCTCTCCCATTTCACTATTTCACCCTCGGGCCTCCATCATGGAGTCAGTCCCAGCACCATGTTCCACCTAACACATACGCCCCTCCTCATTTCCCACGGACGCACCATTCACGACGTGATCTTCATGTCCCTGCATCCTCTTACTTCTCACATTGAGCATGAATCACATTAGCTTATAGTGAGCACCGTCCCTGAATCCTTTTTTGTTGCGAACTATGAGGTCTTTGATCAATATCAAGGCATTGTACGTAAGAAGCCTCACAAGGTTCAAGCCCACCACCCGGTCGTTCCGACCTCATTCACGTGGGTTTACTAAAACCTAGGCTGCCTCAGAGCGTAATCCCCTAATGCCATGTCCTATATAATGTTAAACATTATAGCCGAACTACATGGACATTTATCAATGTCAAGGCATGGTATGTAGGAAGCCTCCATAAGGTTAAATCCCGCCACCAGTGGACCCCCGGGTTCGCCTTCACGTCGGTTCGCCGACAAAACCCAACCAAAACTATGGGGACTTTTATCTGTGTCATGGCATGGTACGTAGGAAGACTCTCTAAGGATCAATCCCAACATCCAGTTGTTCCGACACCCCTTCATGTTAGTTCAAAAGCCTCTTTTCAACTCGAACTATGTGGACATTGATCAGTGTCATGGGATGGTTTGTAGAAAGCCTCCCTGAGGTTCAATCCCACCATCTAGTTGTTCCAACACCCCTTCGTGTCAGTTCAACAGCCCCTTTTCAACCCGAACTATGAGGACTTTGATCAATGTTAAGTCATGGTACGTAGGAAGCCTCTCTGAGCTTGAAGCCCACAACCCGGTCATTCCGACTTCCTTCATGTCGGTTCACCAACACCCGGGGCAGTCTACAGTGTAAGGCCCAGACCTTCTAAGCGAACTACAATGACTTTGATCAATGTCAAGGCATAGTACATAGGAATCATCCCTGAGGATCAAGCCTAACATCTATCAGACCATGGTCCACCATCACATCGGTTCACCGACGATACCCATAGGACCAATGTCCATCTTCATGTCGGTTCGCTGACACACCACAAGAGAACTAAAAGGGATTTAATCTATATCAAGTCATGGCACGTAGAAAGCATCCATGAGGTTCAAGACCACAACACGGTCATCCCGGTCCCCTTCATGTCACTTTACTGACGAAACCCAACTCAAACTATGTGGAATTTGATTCCCTGCCACGAGGATACGTAGGAGGTCTCATCGAGGCTCATTCCCAACTTCATTGTCGCCCTTGCGATGGTCCCATTTTATCCCCCCAATAGTTTTTGGGAATCCGCCGACGTGAAATCCCATATATCGGTGATCCATCAAGGGGGTCCATCAATCCGGTCAACCATTATCGGTGTTCTGATCAGTCTGATATGTCTTCACATGACGTTAAACATGTGGCATACCACGTGTTAATCACAGGAAACTGAGGAAAACCTTAGATACATACCTATGGAATATGATTCCCCATGCTCGATGTGGGATGCCTCAGGATTCTGCGCCCTTAAGAAGCCCTATAATAAGGGAATGAAGATAGACACGCCAATTCCCCAGTATCCAGACACACCAGTGATGTCCTAATGTGACAACTACCCGATTGAAGATTGCTGCCTTGTCCAAACCCCTTGGAATGTCCTGACAGGAGAGGTGTAATTAACCGGCATCTATGGAATCATGGCACCAGGAATAGATTCATGAACAACGTTTTAAGTCTATGAGGGAGTCCCGGACTAGGTGACGAGTTCCAAGGAGGCATCCATAGAAGGAAGAATCGATATCCCATCATCCCGTTTCCGATCAAAGAGTAGACAGTCCTGAAAAAATAGCGGATGTCGCCCGCCTTTAGAAAGCGGGAATGTTTGGTAACAAAAGAGTTGCGCCTATCACTCCCAAGCGGACGGACGCGCGCGCCCCGGCGAAAGCGGTGGAAACATAAATCGTGAACCCAACATGAAATTATTCTCCTCAATATAGAGATTAGTAGTGCTCAAGACATCAGTAGATTGACATGAAATCAGATCCAGCTATCCGGCGCTGGGTCCCGCCAAAAAGATTACAGGCCTGCGTGAATCTCACCATAAGTTGGTGTAATAGAATGTTGGGCATTCTATTCTGCAACATTGTCGGCATGGATCCCTCATTCAAACCATGGAAGAGGGGATGATGTTGGGGCACTGGTTGTCGATTTCTTTTTCTTGTAGCGCTAATGAGTTGGTATCCATGCTTCCGAAGAATCAGGTTGCTGCTATAGGGACACAGTCACCGCCAACCCACCTATGATGGGGCTTGGGAAACACTAGCACAAATGCTCTATGTGGCTCCACTACAGCCACAACGACATCTGCATCCATGAACGTGGGTCACCCACACCCCCTCTCCCCATCAGAATTCATCCAACGAATGGTGATTAACAACCTTGTATGTCGTTACGAGGAGGAGGGAATAATCCTTACCTGGGATATGGCCCACATGGACCTAGAGGTGTTCAGGCCTCACTGTCAATGCCGCTCACGAGGGAAATGGAGGGAGCTGCTGCTCCCCACTACAACATTCAATCATTTCAGGAGCCTGTCCCAGGAACGCTCGATGACTACATGCCCTAAGAAGATGGGGTAGGGGGTGATCGGGCTCACCTAGCCAGAGTTCCATCCCAGGGGCTCCCAGCGAGGGCCCCCACCAGGTCGCGCCATCACTGCCACCCAACTCCTTGAGCTGAAGAGCAGGTAGAATACCTACCTTTTCCACTGATACCGGTCAGGCTCACCTGACGCTAGCATAAAGCATGGGATGAGGATGATGCCCGTTAGGGGGTGTCAACGTCAGCAACTATTGTAGCCCGATCCACTACTGACGTGAACCATCACCCCCCAGTATAGGCTGTGCAGAGGAAACAGTATTCCCGGCCCCTATCGAGGCCCCAACCGCACCACGTGCATGCTAGGTCGACTCCCCAGGTTGCAGGCATGAGTGATGATAGCCACAAACCAACCAGTGGTGATGTCACCCCATATAGAGGTCCCCCGTGTACAATTAATCCACAATCTGTAGGCCTTCCACACTCTGAATCTCATCATGGAGGTATGCCCGGTGCTACCCCCATCCCAAATGAAAGCCTACCTTGTAGGAGTGACACTCAGCAATGAAGCCTTTCCCATGCCCACCACAATGGGTATGGAATTTTTCCTCCTTCCCCTGGTCGTTGATGTAAAATCATTGCCCGTCCATTCCCTCCCCAACTTGGGGATCCTCCCTACGTTCTCTCCGCAGCTGGAAAAGATCATCCTCGCCCTTAAAACCAAATGGGTGAAGGTCTGCCTCGCTCCACTCGGACCAAGCATAGAGGTCCTCCAGAAGCTCCCGCCGGTTCCAACAGAGGTTTCACCCATTGAAGTGCTATTCATGGAGGTCCTCCCCATGTCTCATTAGATATTTTTCCTGGTGTTTCCCACACCCCGACTATCTCAATTGGAATCCCTCTCCGCCCTGCCACCAGCGCAACCCTAGGACGATATGTTGGGAAACAGACTTGTCCTGAGGACACAACTAGGGGTAGGAAGGAAGGTCGTCACCGCCACTAGATGAATCCTCGGAAGGCCCAGACAGAGATCAAACCAACCCTCTTCTTGGATTATGAAGCAGAATACGACTCGGTAGGGAGAACCTTCCCCTTGGTCCTCTGTGTCAAGGACTGGGGTAGGAACAAGGTGTGGAAGCTTTATTCTTCTAGAATGTGAAGTCCACTGGATCCCCACCTCTCTTCGTAGGTACATCCAAAATGCGGAAATTTTGGGATTCCCATATGTTCCGACCATGTGGTCATCACCGGCGTCACCAGAAGCACCCTCTACCTCGACCAGAGATCATGGTGATCTATTTTCAGAACTAACGGTGGTTGATCATTAGCATGATCCATCGACGGTAACCACGATCCCTACACCAGAATCTATGGTTGTCATCCCGTCATATCATGACATTGTGGTCAGGTCACCACACTCTTCAAATGTAGGCCTGGACTTCAGTGGTTAGTCAGATCGATCGACGTATTCTATGCCACTCAGTTTACTCTCCTAGCAGTCTGTATCAGTGCCACTACCAGTTCTTCATCCACCTCCAGTTGATGAGTGGGGAAATTTGGTGGCATACCCTGAATCCGAGCTGATGATCATCTGGAACATTCTTGCGGCGGACCACTTCCTGGAGAAGTTCTGTCCTGCGGAAACAGAAAACTTTCTTGCTCCGGAATCCCTTACCCCAGAGGATGTCGAGTGCATCCACAAAATCCTTTGGTGGATACACTTTTGTCTTTGTTACCATTGGGTTGTGTACCCCAGGAGCCAAGTTCACATTGAGGAAATCTGAAAACAATGCCGTCGGGACAATTGGGATGCACTCCATGTGGCCCAGCACCCTGAGTCCCCAGGTAGCCATATCACCATCCAACAAAATTGTGTGCAGAGTTTCAAAGTACTCCGCAAAATCATCAGGGAAGCTACCCCCATGTTCAAGTCCGTGGTTGGGTACTGTATGCCACCCTCAACTTCATTCCCATATGGAGGATGCCCGAATCGTTATGTGACAGTAAGGACATGCCCCCAATAAGGGTCATAGTCCATGTGGTCGACATCGTGGACAAGGAGGATGACCTGGAATTCCTTGATGAAAACTTACCCACTAAAGATGTACCACCTTTGTTGGACACAACATGGAGGATTACTCATTAGCAGAGAAACCGCATAGGTCTTCCTGCGTCCACCGAGTCGCTAGTACTCATACAGAATTCCGGTAAGGGTAAAGATCATGTTAGAGATGTCAAGAACTCCGACCCATCTGCCCAAGTGCAGAAGACAGACGAAGACCCCAAGAATGCTGCATTACACAAACAGCTCGTTGGGCAGAAGAGGTTGGTCGATGAACACCTGGCCAAGAGCGCTATAGAGTGGCGACCCGACTATGGCAATCCTAGGCCTGGGCAGTAGGGGAAAGAACAACATCCCCTCGGTAAGGTGCCTCCATGAAACCCCAATCATACCACCTCCATAGAAAGTTTGGAACCCAGAACACATGGAAAAAGGGTGCGATACGTCTCACCAAACCCTCCCAAGAAGCGCGGAAATCCGAGGAATCTGGCCCAGGTTAATCTAGCTACCCCTCTAGATGCTCTGCCCATCGCTCCATGAGCCGTTGATCCAACCTACCATGTCGAAGATCCTGGAAATGTACTCATTATTAGGGTTCCCTGTCAAGAAAAGGACCTTCTATAAGATGATCCTATAGTGGCACTCATCACCCGCCTCGATGAGCATGAAACACGGCAGGTTGCAGTCCCACCAGATGGAAAGCCGTATCCAGCTTGGGGGTATGATATACCTGTACCCCCAGGTTTTGAAAATCCCTCTTTCTCACCCTTTAATGGAACTGGGGACCTGCCACAGCACCTGGCCCACTTTTCCTCCAGGTGTGGCCCCATGCTGGGAGCTCTAGCACAACAGGAAGTATCCATGCTCCGATGTTTTGTGCAGAAATTAGAGTGTCGTTTGTTCATCTGGTACAACCAACTCCCTATCGGATCGGTGACCGCCTAGGAGGATATCCACTAGAAATTCCTATACCAGTTTAGCTCCACCACATGAAAGACCAGCATCACAGATCTCTTCAAGTGAGAAGAAAGATCTGATGAGAGAGTCGTGGACTTCATCACTCGGTGGAAGGGGCTCACATACTATCTCGATATTCCACTGACTCATGAGCAATTACGGATGATGTGCCTGGGGAACACCAAGGCAGAATTGGTTCCTACCCTGGTCAATGAGAACTACCATAGGGAGTTATGAGACTTCTCAGATAAGGCCCAACGCCTCGAGGAAGCTCAGTAACAGGCTAGATAGACACATCCACTGCCCCATGTTATCCCAACAAGGAGAGCTGCTAGAGCTGATCCCCCAGTGATGTCCCAAATGGAGGCCCCAAGGAAGCAAGAATTGTTTCTAGTATCCACAACACCACAATATCATAGGGGCCCTCCACCTCAGGCATAGCCTCCTCCCCAGCAACGACCGCATCATAATCAGTAGATTCCCCCACACATTGCGCCACCACTGCATAAGCGGGACAATCTGACACCGCCTCCTCGGCAGGCCCCACTGGCTCCTCATCAGGGCTAGGATCCCATAGCCCCTATCAAGAAATAAGTCAGCATAATTACTCATTCATTGAGTCTAAGGATACCTATTACTTCTGTAGTGCTCTAGAGCAAGGGATTGTGCGCATACCTGATTGTCGAAGGCCGTAAAAGGAGAATCTCACCGATCAACCCAAATAATGTCCCTATCACCAGATCCTAGGGCACACCCTCAAGCAGTGCTATGAGTTTAAAACTAGATCCTAGACCAGGTGGACAACAACATAGTCAGGTTGGGTCCAGCCCAAGAAGAAGTGGCGGGTGTCTTCATGAAGTCAAAAATCGGTAGCGATGACGAAGGCGAGTGGTAGTAGGTTCCCTATTGCAGATCCCGGAATTACGATGATTGGATGGCATTTAAAACAGTTTCTATTTTCCATGGCATCATTTAGGCATTCCTATATCAGCCAGAGCCTACAGAAGATGCGACCAGTTCCTCCACGTTATCATCTCAGCTGGCCTCTTCCCAGAAGGGAAAGTAGCGGCGACGCAAGAAGAAGCAATGTACTCCACCGCTACCGTCATCATCCCGAACTCTCGGTCATTTCATGCCCCTTAATATTGGGATTCCTCCCTGAATCCGCCCAGTGGTGGATGACTCATCAAGCGACAGTCAGGGGTAGTTTCGGTTTACACAGTCGAGTTGGTAAACCCCTATATGACTCCCGCCGAAGGGGAACTCCATGCGAAATTATCCAACATCCCCAGCCGATGCCAACGGCGGCAGAGCTGCGACCATATGGGTCGTCAAGGAACATCAGATAGAACTATACAGTAGGTCGTGCATGACAGAGAGATTTGGCACCAGGCCCAGCATAGAGCTCAACAGGTGCAACCTCATCATCTGGTGTCTGCAGATCAGCATCTACCGTTGATTGTGCTACTGAACTAGGAAGAGTTCCCTCGCCTGTACCGCAGCCAGTCTCGCCCTGCTAGAGGCCAATCTCGGTGGTCTGGTCCTTATCCTTCATCCTCTCTTCGGTCCTCGACCAGTGGGAAACGGGACATACCAAGAACTAGCGAGACACTAGTCCAGCCGGCAGGCCCCGGCATACCTCCAATTGAAAAGCGGCCTCTTGTAATCATAGGCTTGCGTATGGCCCAAAAGTATGACGTTTTGAAACACATTTCAGTAATTACAGCATGGAGTTATATTCATGAGGATCTTCTCTTATCATTATAAATGCGTGAGGCGCTTTCCGAACCCCTAAGTATCCCCCTCTAGTTTGAGAAAGAGGTAGAAGCCATAGAAGACTTCCATGCTGAGGCAATTGAGAACGCCGAGTGTTAGGCAGTTATCTCATTCTTTGGTGAAGACGAAGACCCACCCATACAAGGGCACTTTCTCCCATTGCACATCACTGGCCAGTTCAATGGCATGGAAGTCTGTTGCTGTCTTGTTGACACAGGTTCTGGGATAAACCTAATCCCGACTCGGACCCTTTGTAATCTTGGTTTGACTGAGGATGATTTCACTCCCTCCGACCAAAGAATTCAGGGATATGATATGACCGAGAAGACCCTCGTCAGAAATTTCTATTTGGATATCCATTTCGGAGGCCTAATAGCCAATACTGAATTCATGGATGTCTCCCCAGACCCTGCGTGCAACGCATTGATGGGAAGGCCATGGACCTACCTGCAAGAAACAATCCCTTCGTCATATCACCAATCCCTCAAATACTCCTTCAATGGTCGAGTGGGAATGATCCAAAAATATTAATATCTTTTATCCTCTTGTGAAGCTCATTGCTTGGAGGATGAATATTACAAGAGTAAGGACAAGAAGATTCTAGAAAGTGAGGTTGAAACTGCCCTGGTCAAGAGTGATCCCTGGGAAGGTCTGGATGATGCCTATGTCTTCCCAATCCATCGACTAGAGGAAACAACCCCATAAATGGGGAAATAATTTTTTTAGGGTACTAGTGGAATGCATATTCCCAAGTCCAAGAGACGGTGGGAAATCAACTCGTAATCCTACAGAAACCAGGCTCGGATGATCCCGAAACCTCCTACCCCTGTACGGTATCGGGATGTCTACCCCATGGCTATGGTGGTGCATCACACATGCCTATTCCTCTGGGCTTGAATTAACTGGCTCAAGCCGACATGCCATTAATGCTTTGATATCATCAAGTGTGGACCTCTGGGCCGAAGGCCAAATGGAATTGAGTGAACTACATTCATTGCTATGGTTTCAACGACACATGAATCTCATGATGTGCTGACCACCGCCGCCCAATCCGGTACCATCCTCCCATCAGTGACTGGTGGCTCGGAAGCAGATCCCCCATCAGAAGATCCCTCCACAAGTGGAGAAGATGACCTAGCTGAATCTCTCCCTTCATTTGAAGAAAGAGTTTCTACCACGGTCGATGAACTGGTACAGGTGAACCTTAGTGGTGAGGCAGATCTAAAACCCACATTGATATGTTCTGCCTTGTCCCTTGAAGAGAAGCAATGGTACAAGAACGTTATTATGAAGCACTGATATGTGTTTTCCTGGAGTTACGATGAGATGCCAGGGCTAGATCCCCAATTAGCCATCCACCACCTTGGTCTCCCGATGAACCATTGCGGGTTCAAGAAGCCTCCCTGAATGATACACCCTTCTCACAGTGCCATGGTTGGGGCAGAAGTTGACAAGATTATCAAAGCCATATTCGTCAAGGAAGTCTAGTACCCTATGTGGCTAGCCAATATTGTGCCTATTAGGAATAAGAACAGATATATCATATATTGTATCAACTTCTATGATTTCAACTGCCACTGTCTGAAGGATGCTTTTCCCCTCCCGGTGACATAGTTGTTGATTGATTCCATGGTCGGATTCCAAGCCCTCTCCTTTAAGGATGGGTATTTTGGCTACAACCAGATCTAGATTTCACTGAAATACGGAGATTCCACTACTTTCAAGGCCCCCCAAGGTACTTTATGTTACCATTTTATGTCCATCGGCCTGAAAATGAAGGTTCCACTTATCAGCGGGCCATGCACCGCATATTCAAGTTGATTCTGGGAACATTGGGGAAATTCTACGTGGATGATATGGTGGTCAAATCCTGCCAGTGCCAGGACCATCTCAATGACCTTGAGAAAGAGTTTGGTTTCCACCGTTCACACCACCTGAAGATGAACCCGTTGAAGTGTGCCTCTGGGGTCACTTCTGTGAAGTTTCATGGATTTGTTGTCAGATACCGATGCATCAAGATCGACCCAGAGAAGATCAATTTCATAAGCCATATCCCTTCCTCATGTAATATTCGTGAGCTTCAAGGCCTTCAAGGCCACTTAGCCTACATACACTGATTCATTGTGAATTGGGCTTGCAGGTGAAATACCTTTTCCCGGCTCAAGAAGAAAGGATCCACCTATGAATCAGATGAAGATTGTTAGGAACCCTTTGAGGAAATCAGAAAGTATCTTCTCCAGCCCTCGGTCCTAATGCCACCCATATCTAGATAGCCACTGGTCCTTTATGTGACTGCTCTGGAACAGTCTCTCGGCGCCCTGCTCGCCTGGAAGAACAATGAGGGGATATAGAATAGCCTCTATTAATGCATCTGCGTGCTCCTCGGTACAAACCCCATATACTCCCCTATTGAAAATGACTGACTTGCACACATTTTTTACATATAGAAATTGCGAAACTACCTACAACACCACGAGGTACAGTTGGTCTCTCGGGTGGACCCACTAAAGTACATTCTGAACCGCCCCATGTTGACTAGCTGGCTAGCACGGTGGGTAGTGATCCTCCAACAGTTAGACATCAGGTTCATTCCTCAGCAGGCTATCACTGGGTAAGCATATGTGGAATTCTTAGCCACCAATCCAACCTCCACGGATCAATCCCAGAATCTGGATTTTTCGGATGAGGCAGTCCTCTCAGTCAATCGTTTCTTCCCATGTTGGCAAATTCACTTTGATGGTGCCTCCTGAAGCCACTCCGGTAAGAGGCTCCATGATCCTAGGCTCTACAGAGTTGGTCTAGGTAACGTCTTCACCACCCCGACGCAAGTCATTTTGCCATACTCAATCCTATTGTCAGATGGTTGCACCAACAATGAGGCAGAGTATCAGACTCTCATCACTAGCCTTGAGCTAGCTCTTGAGATCGATGTAAACCGTTTTCACATGAAATGGTATTCTAAACTAGTCATCAAGAAGGTAAATGGTGGTTATGTCATCAGAAAACAAGAGATCCTTCCATTGTTGGAGTCCACCCTCCGTCTAATAGCTCGATTCCATTCCCGACTAGAGGTTACCCATGTCCCTCGATCGTAGAATGGTCGAGATGACGCTCTGGCCGGCCTAGATGCATCACATGCATAACATGAGCATGATGATCTGATTATACATGTGGCACACTCAAAAGACATTCCACCGTCACCCCAGAGGATAGAGACAGTGCACAGGTATGCCATCTAACCAATGGACCCTCCACACCAAAATCCACAGGTTCTTTAGATGTAGTGGTGGAGGCCACTCCAGATTGGAGGGCACCTTTTTCTGAGTATCTCGAATATGGTTTCCTCCCAGATGATCAGGTCGAGCACGAGTGAATCCGACATCAAGAACTACGGTTTAACCTCCAGAGTGGTCGCAGTCTTGAGCGGATCCCCTATAACCGGGGCTTCAATGGTTTTATCCTCCATTACATTCAAGGAGTTAATATTTCTTAGGTCAAGCAAGTGGTGCATGCCAGTTCCTGCGGTGCCCACTAGATTGAGTTGAAGCTATCCCATCAGATCCGGAGACTGGGGTACTTATGGCCCTCTATGATCCACGATTGTAATTAGTTTTCCAAGAGATTCCACGTGTTCCAAGTTCATGCCAACTTCCTGCATCGGCCGCCAGTGCCTCTCCACTCCACCAAGTAGTCATTTCCATTTGATGTGTTGGGAATCAATGTCATGGTAAAATATCATCTGGTCATAGTTCTCTAGTGTAGGTTCATCCTGACCGCTACAGATTTCTTCTCCAAGTGGGAAGAGGCAGTTCCACTCAAAGTGTTCAAGGCCTGTTCCATCGTTGACTTCATGAGCTCCAATATCATCCACAGGATTCGAGTCCCTCATGATGTCCTCACCGATAATAGCCCCAATTTCCAAGCAGTCATGCTGAAGAAATTGTACGCCACGTACAATATTCGTTCAAACCATACCTCTCGCTATCACACATATGAAATTGGGCAAATCGAGGTGTTCAAAAAAACCATCTATAACATTCTGCAGAAAATGGTTGGTCAGAACAAGAAGTGTTGGATGGACAAGCTCCCCAACGCCCTCTGGGCTTATTGGATGATGACTCGCAATTACACCCATGTAACTCCATATTCCGTGTTGTATGGGGCTAAGGCCGTCATGCCCATCGAGATCTAGATGCCATCGCAAAACACTGTAGTCTATGACTAGCAGGCACTAGTTAAGGTGGCCAAAGTCCATCTAGCTGAATTGGAAGCACTGGAAGAGAACCGGCTCCGTACCCTGCCCAATCTGGAAAGGCATCAGAAAAAGATAGTCATAGCATTCAATAATAAGGATCAACTTCGCTCATTTTGGCAAGGCTACCTGATATTGGCCCTTCGAGCGACAATGATCCGCGGAAAGAAACCAACCATGTTGGAGCCCAAATTGGAATGACCTTGCATCATTCATAAGGTCTACCCCAATGGAGTATACTCCTTGGTAACCATGAATAATGAGCACATAACTCCTCCCACCAACGGAATGTTCCTCAAGAAATACTTTTCCATAGCTTCTGGTCCCGCATGACCTTAAAATGCTCCCGGGTCCCACATAACCCTAAACTGTACCTCAGTCCCACATGACATTAAACTGTACGGTACAATATGACCTTAAAACTGGATGGTCATGCATGAATTTAAACTGAAACATCGTCCTGAACGATGTTAAACTACATCATCATCCATCTTGAAGGTAAATTACTCATTATTGTCCCTCATGATAGTAAAATGTAAAATAGTCTGAGCTCTATGAGCTTAAACTAAGATCTCGCTCGTCCTCAGTATAAGTTGTTTAACCGCAAGCTGATCAGGCCTTCCTAACCGAGGCCCAGCCTCAGGCCCCATGGACTTTCCACGATCCGGGCTCTCTTGTGGGATTTTATGGTGTGGTATGATATTATCTCCACATTCACGTTAGGTTACTCACCGCACCGTTCGTGTCGCCAGATGAGATGTGTTCCATCGTCCTACATGACGTTAAACTGTGCTTCTTGAAATATATATAGCTTGATTCCCATCCTCATGGGATATTTAGGAATTCTCCGATGCTTCATTTTGAGCCCGACCCCAAACTCTTCTTTTGGCTATCTCCTCTGGGTATAGCTTCATCGGAGTGTCTTCTAATGATGTAGTGTAGGATTCCTTAGCCCCACTCATACGAGGAATATAATGGTCGCACCATGTGCCCAATCACATTCTTCTATCCCCCACGTCTTTACAACATTATGTTAAACTACATGGCAATCACGGACTATGTATGGCTTGATTCTCATCCACATGAGATACGTACGAACGCCTGGAAATTTCATCTATTGGACCATCCCAAAAGCCAAAACTGTCCCCTTTGGTCAAGACATATGGCAGGGTGCATACTTTTTCTCCAATTCACGTCGAGCTAGCCTCAACCCGGCTGTATGTCTCCCTCCATGGAGATGTTTTCCTATTTCATAAATGCGTAAAAACATGCTTTACCCACTACATGACTGGGACTCCATCACCATCCCCGTCCAAAAGGGCCCTCCTACAATTTTTGGCCACCACCCCAGAGGATGTCGAGCAACAAACCAATACAGGTCCCGCATTTCGAATATGGGTCGCTGTCGATGGTCATGGTTGTTCATCCTGCCCCATTGTAACTTGAGGTGATGAACTTACTCTTGGCGATGCCATACCTCAGGCCCCTTGGGCTTTTTGGGCCCCCGACCCAGATTCTCTCTTATGGGATTCTATGGTGTGGTATGGGATTATGTCCTCATTCACATCGGGTTATCCGCTGCGTCATACACATCCCCATATGAGATCCATTTTCCTCCCTCGTCCTCAATGTCTGACGATAAACTAAAAGCTGGTCAGGCCTTCCTAACTGAGTCCCAGCCTCAGGCCCCTTGGCCTTCTCGAGGCCCTTGTCCCAAGTCATACTCATAGTTTACAGTGTGGTGTCGGATTAAGTCCTCATTCAAGTCGAGTTACTCGCCGTTCCATACACCTCCCATGTCCATGAAATCATATTCCCTGACCCTCGTCCTCGTTGCAAGTTGATAAACTGCAAGCTGGTCAGGCCTTCCTTACCATGTTCCCTTGGAATTTTCAAGCCCCTAGCCCAAGACCACGTTTATTGGATTGTGCAGCATGGTATATTATTATATCCTTATTCATGTTGGTTTGCTCTCCACGTCGTACATGTCCTCGTTAGGGTATCTTTCCTCATGGGGATCTTTGAGAACTACGTGTTGCTTGATTCCCATCTTTATGGGATATGTAGGACAACCTGAAGGTCTATGCTTTGGGTCCAGCCCCATCTCTTGGAAATATCCATCCCACCTTGGACCTTAGGCCTACCTTTTCTGAGCCACTTCGTCGACCCTTTTCGGTGGTCCACCAATGTGACTAAGGGTACTCTGGTTTGTCACCTAGAGCATCAGACTCTATTGGGACACTTTTCCACCCTCTTTTTAGGATTTGTGTCTCTTAATTAGGGCTTCTATAACCTTTGATACCCGAAGGGACCCCCAAACAACATGAATACTACGCTTAAGGGCTCTCCTACCATTACGGGCCAACACCCCTGAGGGTTTGAGACAAAAAATTGAGACAAATCCCATTTTGTGAACATGGGTAGAGGTCAGTGCTCGTTTGTTTTTCCAACTACAGGATAACATGATATAGATAATATTTTCCCACCATGGTAAACAGTTATCCCCCATCGCCACGCCAACCCCATTATTCCCGAAATTTCGGTTACACAATTCACATCCTTCTCCACCTTCTCATGTACAAGTTGTTATTTGGCACTCTTGATTTTATTCCACAGTACGCATCTTCATGTTAGGGGAACAAAGTTTTAATGACCCAATGTTTTTTCAATGGAAATTCCCTTCTTATAAATATGTCGTAAAATAACATGAAAACACAGCAAAATGAACTACTAAGTTATAAGTAACCTTTAAAAATAATTTTGTCACTTCTATATTTGGAATTTTGAATATTCTACACTCACGGTTGTGTTCAAGATGATTTTTGGAGTCTAATGAAACAAAAATAATTTTTGGTGAATAGTAACCTACTCTTATGAATAGTAACATACCCTTATAAATAGTAATATGGCCCTTATGAATAGTAAATAAGAGTAACATTACCTATGAATAATATAATAAAATTTAGACATCTTAGAAAGTGACATTTTGATCTTAGTAAACGTTTTTGGTATTTTATAAGTCAAAAATAATTAATTATAAATAAATAAATAATTTAATAGAATATTTATATCCAAGAAATGTAATCATAAATTATTAAATATATTTAAAATTATTTTTAGATAATTTTATAAGACCCTACGTAATTTTTGAAATAACTATAAAATCAGTTTTAATCTTAAAAACTGTTTTTTAAGTAAATTATGATTTTATTAAATATTAAATTAATAATATTTAGAAAATTATTTTTGAAAAATGAACTTCATTTATGGATTCTACACATCAAAAAATGGTCGGGGTAAATTTTTTATATTTTTCAGAGATACAAGAATTTTTTATGAATAGTTGAATCTGATAATTCACAATAAATGCTAAATAATGTATTAATTGAGTCATCGATGATGTTCTGCTGATGTTTGACAACTTTTTTCGGTATTACATTATAAAATTACTATTCATTGTCGTTAAAGAATCACTATTCTTTGTATTCTGTGAAATTAATAAACTAATCAATTTTATATTAGGGAAACCCGTCTCCCCTCCATTGTAAATACCACCCTTCACTCCCTCTTTGCCTCAAACCTATCAAGCTCCAATAAATCTCTAAACTCTTCCCAAACATCTTCCCTATCACCTCCCCCACGTCCAAAATCTTATGGTCTCATGAAAAGTCCAAGACTAGCTTCCTTAAGGAGGATGTTAAGAGAAATATTTAAGAGGTAATTTCCCTCCCTCTTCTCCTTTAATTTCCTTTCAAGTTCAAGTTCCATTCTTGATCTCTCCCCGCCTATATTCATCCAAATTGTTTTTTAACTCCAGTAATATATATATATATATAGAAATTTTATGATTATATTGGTAAATTATATCACCACACACCCTTCCACTCTTCCTTTTATTTTATTAAAGAGAACATTGTTCATGAGATGTTAATTTATCGCCTTCAAAAACGACATTCTCTCTTTTTCCATTTATACCTTCAGATCTTGTCATGAAACCATTTTTATGGTTGAACCAGAATATTTTATATTTATTATGTTCTATTTATAGTTATGGATATAACCTAAGTCCATTTTACTAATTGAAAAGTTAAAATAAGTTCGTTGTGATCCAAAACCCGCTAAAATTAACCCAAATAATCATCATTTAATTCTTTTATAATGATTCGTCGACATGGATCTAATGGAATTGATTATAAAATCATTCAATATCCTAAAATATAATTAATTAAATGTAATATCATTTCTGTATATTTACTCATTTCTACCCAAACTTCAAATTACGAATACATGTTAACTGCCCAAGAAAAAGCATAAAAACGAACATCCCCGGACAATGTTTTTAAACTCTATAAGTCATTCAAAGGAACATAATATGACATAATGAAACCAGAATTAACTCTATTAACATACACATGTTTTTGGATTTCTAATTAATGAATATAATGTCATTATACAGGACATTAAAGAGAAGGAGGCATGCGGGTACAAGGTAAGGGGAAATCTCGAACCCAATTTTCTTCCTTCGAGTTCTCCCTCTTTCACTCAATTTTTGATATGGTTACTCCTCAAAGATAATTTTTTAATCATTTACTTTTCTTTTCTATGATATGCATGTATGTCACTGGTTTTTATTTCCATCAAAATGTTTTCCAAAAGAACTCTTCTTTCAAGAACTCACCTTTTACATCTCATTCACGGTTGATGGTTCTTGTATCAAGAATTGTGTTCCCTCTTTATATTTGGAACCCAAAGCTTATGAATGTGTTATTATGAGATGAAATGCATTCCTTTTCATGGTTTCATTATTTTTAATTATGTTATATGATCATTGTAGCATGCATTATAAATTATAATTTTATGATGTGACGGGTACGCCCGGAATTATATAGCGCAATATAAATGTTTAAATGTGATGGGTGCGCCCGGAATTATATAGCACTCCAATGCATTAGTAAAAGTGATGAATCTCATGAGTAAATGTGAAATTATGTGTGAACAATATTCTATATTGTTTCACAAGTATGTGTGGTAGTTAACCACTAAGATATGATGTTTCATTTTTATGCATTTCCACACTTCAAGTCTATTATTTATGCTCCTATCATGTTCATGATCTTTTGAATAGGTTATGATTATGATCACCCCATGATTTATTGTTCTTATCTATCCTCTTATTGGGCTTTTAGCTCACCCCTTTGGATGCATATCGTCAGGTGGATTCGTGTACTAAGGAGAGGACTAGTTCCAATAAGAAGCAATAGAAGAAGAAATTAAATGAATGTTTATGCTTCATGTTGTATTTTTTATGTATGGTCCTAGTTTTACCAAAACACTAAACCTTTGGATCCTCTATGTGTAATATTGTTATGTTTTTCATATTTGAAATGATTTAATAGTAATGTAAGAAAAGGCCAGGACATTATAGTTGGTATCAGAGGAAATGTTAAGTTTATTTGGGAATTAGGATTAGTGAACCCTAGGGAAAACCTCTAGTATGAGACTAAGTAAAAATATGCACACAAGAATATTTACCTAGGGATCTCATATGTTATGTTTTTTGGTATTATTGTTTAAATGAATAGGTTATTCATGAATTGTTTTCTTATTTTTTGTTATATCCTTTTCTATTTTAGAAAATGGTGGGAACCAGGAGAAATCAGGGAAACAACTCATGTGAGGGCCAATGCAATGATTTCCCAAACAACAGCCCCAATGATTTGGGAGGTGGAGTTCAAAACAACATGGAAATTCTTACCCAATTATCTTAGGTTATGAATAATAACCATTATAATGGGAAACATCCTTCTTCACCAAAGAGGGACTAACTGGAAATTGAATGTTTTATGCATCAACGACCACCGACGTTTAGTGGAACTTCTGATCCACTAGTTTCGGAACAGTGGGCCAACTCCACGAAGAAGATCTTTTCTGTGCTTCACTATTCTGAGATGGAGAAGGTGACTCTAGCTGTCTATCTTCTAGATGGAGAAGCTGATCAATGGTGGCCTTTAATTAAGAACTCCAAGCCAAGGGAGGAAATTGAAGAGATGGAATGGTAAGACTTTAAGATAATATTTCTTAATAAGTATTTTCCAATAACTCTTCACACAAAAATGGAGAGATAATTTATAGAGCTCAATAAAAAATAAGGAGAATATGTCACAACCTATGAAGCGAATTTCACAAGTCTTGAAAGGTACGAGTTGTGTTTTTTTATCAACAATGATAGAAAAATTGATAGAATCATTAGTGGATTAAAACCACACCTTCGAAAGCCTCATACAATTCGAGACTTTGGGAGTTATGAAGAAGTTGTTCGGTGTGATCTCAAAGTGGAGATGGAGTTTGGATAATGGTATCATGTCAATGGTGATATGAATAGAAAGATGGATTTCAAGATTGTGGATCTAATGACAATGGTGGTATGAAAAATCAACAACCCACATGCCAAAAATGTGGGATGTTGCACAATGGGAACTGCCTCAAAGGGACGGGGAAATGCTTCAAGTGTGGGAAAGAAGGACACCATGATCAAGAGTGTCGAAAAGAATCAAAAATGAAGTATAATGTAGCCGATGAATGGAGAGAACCACGCGTGCTTCAATCCTACAACAATATCGAGCTAGGGCACTATGCAAACTAGTGCACTAAACCTCGATCCCTCGAGGGTAATTAGCATCAGCATACACCAAAACCAAAGGAACAAGGGAAGGTTTATGTGATCACTACTACGTATGTGGATCATGATAATGAAGTCATACAAGGTACACATCCTATTCACTCAACAATGGAAAAAGTCTTATATGATTCTGGTTCTACGCATTCCTTTATATTTTTCAAGTTTTCTAGAACTATAGAACCGAATCCCTGAAACCTTGAAGTAGAGATATCTATAAAAACACCAAGTGGTGCAATCATTGCAACCCAAGTGTTGAGTTTTCTCCTGTTGACGTATGTGGGAAGATTCTTCCATAAAATCTCGTAATACTTCCCTTGGTGGAATTCGACGCTATAATGGGAATGGATTGTCTCTCGTTATATAGAGACCATATCCACTGTCGGGAAAAGGAAATATATTTTCACATTCTGAACCATCCCATGAACCTCTACAAATTCAAGGAAGATCATGAATCTCCTTTGAAAAATCCTTCAATGGTGTGGGTGTCAATTCCCTATGAAGAAGCATACCTCTCCCAAATGGTTGAGTTGAAGGAAAGTTCCAACCTTGAGGAAGTTCCCATCATGAGGGAATACGACGATGTATTTCCCGAAGGGTTACCCGAAATTCCCACAGATCGTGAGGTAGAGTTCTCAACTGAACTCATACCTGGAGCTACTCCTATCTCAAAGTTCCCCTATAGGATGGCTACAATCGAACTGTAGGAGTTAAAGAAGCAGCTGCAAGATCATCTGGACAAAGGGTTCATACGCCCTAGTGCATCTCCTTGGGGTGCTCTAGTGCACTTTATTAAGAAGAAGGATGGAACCATGCAGTTTTGTATCGATTATCGGGAACTCAACAAGATCACCATAAAGAAAACGTATCCTCTCCCAAGGATTGATGACTTGTTCGATCAGTTAAGAGGATCTCAATACTTCTCAAAGGTTGATCTTCGTTCTGGATATCATCAAGTAAATGTGAAGAGTGATGATATTCATAAGACTTCATTCCATACAAGGTATGGGTAGTATGAGTTTTTAGTGATTCCCTTTGGACTTACTAATTCCCCTACAATCTTCTTGTATTTGATTAATATAATCATTAGACATTACCTCGACAAATTTGTGGTAGTGTTTATCGATGATATTCTCATCTACTCCAGGAGCATGGAGGAACATGAAGAACATCAAAGACTTGTGTTAGTGACATTGAGAAAGTAGAAGTTGTATGCCAATTTCAGCATGTGTGAATTTTGGATGAATCAAGTCACATTCTTGGGACATGTGATCACAAGCGAGGGAATTTCGGTGGACCCTTCAAAGAAAAAGGCGATTGAGGGATGGCCCAGGGCTTCTAATGTCACAGAAATCCGTATTTTTCTTAGAGTAGCTGGGTACTACCAACGTTTTGTGGGAAACTTCTCATGATTGTCAGGCCCGATAAATAACATAACATGGAAAGGGGAAAAGTACGTCTTGATGGAAGAATGCGAGGGAAGATTCAAGGAGATAAAGAGAAGGTTGATCACTGCACTTGTACTCACACTACCAAAAAGTGGAGAAAGTTTTGTGATATACAGTGATTCTTCAAAGAAATTCTTGTGTTGTGTACTCAAGCAAAATGATATTGTGATAGCCTATGCCTCACGAGAGTTGAAGATCCATGAGCAGAACTACCCGACGCATGATCTAGAGCTTGTAGCCATGATTTTTGCCTTGAAAATCTGGTGGCACTACCTTTATGGAGAGAAGTGTAACATATACATCGGCCACAAGAGCCTAAAGTATATATTCACACAAAAGGAGATCAAAATGCGTCAATGGAGATGGTTATAGATAATAAAGGATTATGATTTCTATATTCACTATCATCGTGGAAAGGCGAACAAGGTAGCTGATGCTCTAAGCAGAAAATAACCTTCTACTCTACCCATGTTGTGGATTGAGAAAGACCCAATCTTCGTGGATATGAAAAGGATGGATTTGGAAATCATAAGGGAAGGAGATACATCCTTCCTTGACCAAATGATTGCACATCCATCCATTCAAGATAATATTAAGGAACCACAAAGTGATGATGTGAAGACACAAAATAGGGTGAATGCAGTAATGGAAGGGAAGCGGCAAGAGTTCCATATTGAAAATGATGGTGTGAATCGGTTTGGAACACAGCTTTGTGTGCCTTCATCACCCAGGATAAATAAGGAGCTATTCTATAATGCACATAGCTCAACATTCTCTATCTATCGTTGGAGTACCAAGATGTATCGTGATCTCCGAGAACACATCTGGTGGGATAACATGAAGAAAGAGATTGCAGAATATATATCAAGGTGCTTGGTATGTTAGCAAGTTAAATATGAGTGGAAAAAGTCCAAAGGTATGATGCATCCATTGCCTATACCCATGAGGAAATGATAAAATGTTATTATTCACTTTGTCATGGGTATCCCGAAGACGTCGAAGGGGAATAATGCAATTTGGGTTGTGGTTGACCGACTCACCAAGACTGCCCATTTTATCGCTATTCGGGAAGACTTCTTGCTTGACCAACTTGCAATGATATATGTGAAGGAAGTGGTGAGACTGCATGGTGTTCCACTCTAAATTGTCTCTGACCATGATCCAAGTTTCACATCTATGTTCTAGAGGAGCCTTCGACATGCTTTGAGTACTGAATTAAATTTCAGCACGACCTATCACCCCCAAACAGATGGCCAATCTGAAAGGACTATTTAGAAGCTTAAAGTTATTCTAAGAGCATGATCTCTTGAATTCAAAGGTGGTTGGGATTAGAATCACCCATTTTTTGAGTTCACATACAACAATAGCTTCCACTCAAGTATTCAGATGGCTCCGTATGAAGCTCTTTATGGGAAGAGATGTACAACTCCAACCTGTTAGGATGATGTTGGAGAAAGAAAGCAACTTGGTCCTGATATTGTTCAAGAGATGACAGAGAAGGTTCAAGTCATCCAAAAACACATCAATGCTGCTCAATGTCGGCAAAATAGCTTTGCTGACAATCGTGGAAGGGACATGGAGTTCGACGTTGGAGATAAAGTCCTCTTTCAAATATCTCCTTGGAAAAGAGTCATGTGATCCGGGAAGAAAGGGAAGCTAAGCCCAAGGTACATTGGCCCCGTTGAGATCCTTGACCGTATAGAAGTCGTGGCCTATTGTCTGGAACTTCCACCAAATATGGCTCATGTACATGATGTGTTTCATGTATCACTACTAAGGAAGTACATACCAGACCCCTCACATGTACTAAACTCAGAGGTCGTGCAGCTAAAAGATGATCTCTCCTATAAGAAGAAGCCAGTAAAGATTATGGACCAGAGAGATATGGTTCTACGAAAAAAGACAACCCATCTTGTCAAAGTGTTGTGGAGGAACCCTAATTTTGAGGAAGCAACCTGGGAACCAGAAGAGGCAATGAAGGAGAAGTACCCTCACCTGTTTGTGTAAAGTGAAATTTTGGGGGAGAAATTTTTTAAGGAGGGATGAATGTAACGACCCAATGTGTTTTCAATAGAAATTCCCTTCTTATAAATATGTCGTAAAATTACATGAAAACACAACAAAAGGAACTATTAAGTGATAAGTAACCTTTAAACATAATTTTATCACTTCTATTTTAGGAATTTTGAAAATCCGACATTCACGGTTGCGTTCAAGATGATTTTTGGAGTCTAATGGAACAAAAATAATATTTGGTGAATAGTAAAGTGCCCTTATGAATAGTAACCTACCCTTATGAATAGTAATATCGCCCTTATGAATAGTAAAAAAGAGTAACATTACCTATGAATAATAAAATAAAATTTAGACATCTTAGAAAGTGACAATTTGACCTTAGTAAACGTTTTTGGTATTTTATAAGCCATAAATTATTAATTATAATTAATCAATTAATTTAAAAAAATATTTATTTCCCCGAAATGTACCCATAAATTATTGAATAAATTTCTAATAGTTTTTAGATAATTTTATAAGACCCTACGTAATTTGTCAAAGAACTATAAAATCAGTTTTAATCTTAAAAACTGTTTTTTTAGTAAATTTAGATTTTATTTAAATATTAAATTAATAATATTTAGAAAATTATTATTGAAAAATGTTCTTCATTTTTGGATTCTACACATCGAAATATGTTTGGGGTAATTCATTGAGATTTCTCTGAGATAATTGAATTATTTATTAATAGTTGAAACCAATAATTCAAAATAATTGCTAAATAATGTATTAATTGAGTCATCGATGATGTTCTACTGATGTAAGCCCACATGGTTCGGGATCACATTATAAAATTACTATTATTGGTCATTCTAGACTCACTATTCCTTGTCTTAGGTGAAATTAATAAACTAATCTATTTTATATTAAGGAAACCCCTCTTCTCTCCACTATAAAAGCCACCCTTCACTCCTTCTTTTCCTCACACCTCTCAAGCTCCAAGACTTCTCTAATCACTACCCAAAAATCATCCCTAGCATCTCCCCCATGTCCAAAAGCTTCGGGTCTCATCAAAAGACCAAGACTAGCCTTTTTAAGGAGGATCTCATGAAGAAGATTTAAGAGGTAATTTCCCTCCCTCTTCTCCTTTAATTTCCTTTCATGTTCAAGTTCCTTTCTTGATCTCTCCCCACCTATATTCATCAAAATTGTTTTGTAACTCCATTAATATACATATATTGTAATTTTATGATTCTAATGATATATTGTATCACCCCACACCCATTCCCTCTTCCTTTTATTTTATTAAATAGAACGTTGTTCATGAGATGTTAATTTATTACCTTCAAAAATGACATGCTCTCTTTTTCCATTTCGACTTCAGATATGGTCATGAAACCATTATTTTGGTTGAACCAGAATATGTTATATGTATTATGTTCTATTTATAGTTCTGTAAATAACCTACATCCATTTTTCTAATGGTATAGTTAAAACATGTTCGTTGTGATCCAAAAACCGCTCAAATTAACCCTAATAATCAACATTTAATTCTTATATAATGATTCATCCACATGGATCTAATGTAATTCATTATAAAATAATTCAATCTCCTGTAATATAATTAATTAAATGTAATTTCGTTTCTGGAAGTTTAATCATGTTCTACCCAAACGTCAATTTAAGAATACATGTGAACCACCCAAGAAAAACCATAAAAACGAACATCCCCGAACAATGTTTTTAAACTTTATAAGTCATACAAAGGAATATAATATGTCATAATGAAACCAGAATGAACCCTATTAACGTAAAAATTGTTCTGTTTTTATAATTAATTAATATAATGTCATTATACAGGACATTAATGAGAAAGAGGGATTCAGGTACAAGGTAAGGGGAAATCTCGAACCCAATTTTCTTCCTTTGGGTTCTCCCTCTTTCACTCCATTTTTTATATGGTTACTCTTCAATGATCATTTTTTCATCACTACCTTTTCTTTCATGGTATATAAAAGTATTTCACTGGTTTTTTTGTCCATCACAATGTTTTCCAAAAGAAATCTTCTTTCAGGAACCCACCTTTTACCTCTCATTCAAGGTTGATGGTTCTTGTATCAAGTATGGTGTTCCCTCTTTTTTTGGGAACCCAAATCATATGAATGTATTATTATGAGATGAAAGTAATTCCTTCTCATGGGTTCATTATTTTTATTTATGTTATATGATCATTTTGACATGCATGATAAATGATAATGTTATGATGTGACGGGTGCGCCCGGAATTATATAGCGCAATATAAATGTTTAAATGTGACAGGTGTGCCCAGAATTATATAGCACTCCAATGCATTGGGTAAAGTGATGAATCTCATAATTACATTTGAAATGATGTGTGAAAAAGATGATAGCTTAGTTCACAAGTATGTGTGGTAGTGAACCACTAAGACACGATGTTTCATTTTTATGCATTTCCACACATCAAGTCTATTATTTATGCTCCTCTCATGTTCATGATCTTTTGACTATGTTATGATTATTCTCACCCCATGATATATTGTTCCTATCTATCCTCTTACTGGTCTTTTAGCTCACCCCTTTTTATGTATATCCTCATGTGGCTACATGTACTAAGGAGAGGACAATTGCCAATAAGAAGCAATAGAAGAAGAAATTAAATGAATGTTTATGATTGATGTTGTATTTGTTATGTATGGTCCTAGTTTCCACAAGACACTAAAACTTTGGATCCTCTATGTGTAATACTATTATGTTTTTTTATCTTTGATACGATGTAATAGTAATGTAAGAAAAGGACGGGTTGTTATAAGTGTTTTGCACATGCGTCCATCAGGGCTCTACACTGATTTCCCATTGATGGACGTTCCAAGTATTGAAATAAGGATCTTCCTCCATTTTTTCCCATCCCAAGTTTGACTCACTTGGGCTTGGGGATAGGTTAAGGTCTGCGCTTACATGGATGGCTACAAACCCTCCTTGGTCCGAGCTCTAAGACCCTAAACTAAGATAATTTCAGAACTACATTCAGCTTGAGTTCTGCTAATTTGTCTTGACATCCCTACCTTTAGAAATTTGATTGTGGGACTATGTGATATGGTATAGTATTATGTCCTCATCCATGTCGGGCTTGCAATTTCCGCACCACGCGTACCCTGTTCTAAAAATTACCACTCTTATTTCTCATCCCACATGACATTAAAAGGCACATTTCTAGAACTATGTGCAGCTTGATTCCCATACTTATGGGATATGTAGGACCACCCGAATGTTTAAACGTAGGGTCAATACCCACCTCTTAGAGATCTCCCTATCTCTCGGTCACCTAGGTCCCATATCCTATCCCTCTCCATGAGAGGGATATATAGGTGTGGTACAAGATTTCTAGAACCATGTATCCCTTCTCCCAAGAATTTGTCATCTCTTAGCCGCCCTCACGTTGAGTCCCTTGACCCCTTGCAGTGGCATCCATCATCTTTCACACTCGGAGGGACCCCCAAAAATGGCCTGGATACTATAGTTAAAGGCTCACCTACCGTTACGGTCAAATGCCCTCGAGGGTTTCAGATAGCAAACTGATACAAATCTCACGTTACGAACAAGGTCAACAGTTGATGCTCATTTGTTTGTCCCCGTTTCAGGATAATGTGTCATGATGATGTGTTGAAAACATTGTCATCAGTAATCTTCCATCATCACGCCACCCCTTTCAGACATTGAATATTGGTTGAATGATTCAAATTATATTCCACCCCATCATGTACAAGTAGCATCTCGACACTCTTAGCGCTATCCCACAGTGCACCTCTACACGTTAGGGGAAAAAGCTGCAATACAACGTCCTTCGAGGCATCCATTTTCCGCGATCTAAGACTATAAAATAAGATCTTAATTAAGGGATATGTTTCATTCGATCCTCATCCCCACGGGATGTGATGGGCCACCCTGACGTCTTTTCTCTGAGTCCAGCTAAGTTGGGAGGTAGTTCATCATGCCCATTTCATTCTTGCCCCTATTTGGGCCCCTTGGTCTGAGGTTCCTATCTCAAAATTGTGTATGGTGTGATGTGATATCATGTCCCCATCCACGATGGTTATGTTTTATGGAACCATAAACATTTCCCACCTAGAATCGTCTCTGCTACATCTATGTTTCATTATGTTAAAATGAAATATTGGTCATATCACATGACCCTAAACTATGACATTATCGTCCTGGCCGCACAATGAAAAACGACACTGCATTGTGGTGACCTCGTTCTAGAGGACATCACATTGGGTATTGGTAATATTCCATGCCATTTGTCAATGCCTACTACAGCTTGAATCTTGTGTCGACACCAGGGATTGTTACCCTAGGCATGTCACTTCAATAAAAAACCATTCAACTTAACGAACAAACAATATTTATAAAAATCAACTTCTTTTGGTGTAACAACAACGCCCGCACTCCCGTTCATCCCTGACACTGGTACATTATCGTGCCACCTTCAAGAACTACGTTCAACTTGATCCCCATCCTCATGGGGTACGTAGGAATGGTTTTTCATTTTTCTTTATGCTCATCTCAACTCTCGTTTTTGGTCCCTCAACCTAAAACATTACATGGATCATGTGTTGGTCGGAACCCCTGGTTCCCATTCATGTCAAGTACTTGAGTTACCCCACCACGTGCCCCCTATGTTTCCTCCCACCCTTGGTCCGAAGTCTATGACCCTAGACTAAATCTTCCTATGGGAATGGACTTGACTCCCTCTATCTAATACGCCTCGTTGTCGTATTCAGACGTGTTTTGACAAAGAGCCCAGAGTGTGGGACTTTCATTTGGACATTCCCCTCATCCCATGACCATGATTCATGAGCTCTCTATTTGGATCCTCGTCTTTTTCCACATCGAAATGGACCCTCGGATGACATGGATTTTAGGATTAATGGCTCTCCATTGATGTTGGGCCTAAGTTCTCTCCAATCGTTTCGGGCCTACTTCCCTACGGATCTCTGACAACATTTGCGACATGGTCCTGTGTTTCAAACATGGTCAACAGTCGACCCGCATTTTTATGTCCTCAATCCAGGATAATGCAATATGGATGTTGTGTTTCGTCCATGGTCAAGAGTTATCCACCCCTGTCATGCCACAGTCACTGTGGTCCAGATTTCGAGCTTTATGATTCACACATTTCCACTCTTTCATGATCATGTGGAATTCAGACATACTCAGACCTATCTCTTATTGCCTCTAGGTGCACTTCATGGACATGTTTTAATCATTGTGCCATTATTCACTGAGTGTCCCTTAATCCAAACATTTCACTTCCTGTTTCGGGAAAGTCCCACCATTACTTTTTTTCCCACACCGAGCATGACTCACATGGGCTTAGTAGTTTTGGTAGGATGTGTAACAATGCGGCCAGGATTTTCATCATCCCGCATGATGTTAAACTGCTCTTTTAGAACTATGTGTGGCTTGATTTCCATCCTCATGGGGTACGTTGGAATACCCAACCACTGTGCTTTGGGCCCAACCTAATTTTCATTCTTGGTCCCTCGACCTAATGATTTTCTTCTAGGAATACGTGGTGTGATGTGGACTTTTAGTCCCCATTCACGTCGGCTTTATAGATACCACACCACAAACTCCCTAGGATCCTCATTCAAGAACTACATACAGCATGATTCCCATCCTCATGGGATACGTAGGGACACCCAGTCATTTCATCTCGGGTCCAGCCTCAGAAATTCTTAGATTATGTTCCTCCCCATTTCGGGCCCACGACCTTACCTTCCAAGGGTTAATCGTGTAACTATAACTCTGCCTTGAACAAGTTCAGGATGCCCCCATATGACGTTGGGAAGCAACAGATCCCTCACCAGAGAGGTCATGTCTGAAAGAAAGAAAGATCCATGATCAAACCAATGTGCCCATCCAGTGTTCTCCCGCCACAGTGGCGTCATTTCAGGAGTATTGGATTCTACCTGAACAAACCATCACTCTACATTCCATGCTTTTAATTCCCCCTTATTTTGACCCTGATCATCGTTCATGTCGGGAGGGACCCCTTAACAGTATGAATGCTCGACCTATGGTATGCCTGTCATCCTAGGCCAATGTTCTGGAAGACTATATGATAGCATTTTGAGTCTGGTCTCGTGTTTCGAACACGGTCAACAATCGACCCTCATTTAATATCTCCATTTTTGGCTAATACGATAAAGATACCATGTTTCAATCAAAGTCAATATTTATCCTTTATTTTCACGCCATCCCTGGTGTTCCGAATTCAGTGTATCGTGAGGTACACTTCCCACTTCCCTATGTTCGGACTAATCCAAATGTGCCTTATGTTAGCCCGCTCATGCATAAGAGCACATCAGAAAAATGGCTTGTCACTTGTTATGAGTCCTTAATCCTCCAATCGGGCCCCTCCCATGTCTTCTCGTAGGATCCAGATTGGTTAGTTAAAACCCAGATACTCAGATCTTGTTTGACGCATTATGTTCATATGGAATAGAATGGTATTCACCCATTGTTTCTCACAATGGGTTCGACCCGCGTGAGCTTAGGGACTGACCACCAGGGATTTCATGAATGTAATAGGTGTGTGTAAAGAATGTTTCTATAAATAAACACTTGTACTCAAAATCAAAACATGAAAGTGTGTTTGAATGTTTGTGATCCTTATAGAACTCACAGGTTTATCCCTCCATTGGATGGGTTAACCCCATTGAAAGAGCGTTGCAACTCCACCACCCTCCAACTTGGGACATCCAGGATTTGCTACTGCATGCTCATCTCCCGCTCCTCCTCAGCAGTGATGGGGCGCAACTCATCAGTCTCAGTTTGGGCATGCTTTATGTTAGTCTAAATTACGACTGTTTCTTCAGAATCTTGCCTCGGACTATCTTCCACCTCTACCAACTGGGCATTCAATTGCGAGATCAGCTCCGATTGTTTGTTTAGAGAGGCTGAGTGCTTATCCGCCTAGATCTGTAGCTGATGGGATTCATCATCAGCCTCTCAGTGTTTCTTGGTGTTTGTCGATTTCCTCTATTTCCATCCCATGGTAAGGCCACTATCATATTTTCGGATCTTCTCCCCCATGAGATCCCAAATAAGTAGATGAGGACGCTTGGCATCCACTCCCCCATCACACAGATTACACAACTGCGAGCAAAGCCTGTCCATTTTGTCCAGCCATAATTCATGGGGGGGATTCTCGATAAAGCGCATGATCATCTTCCATGATCGACATCAGACCATATCGCTATACTCTTCATCAGAGACTGTCTCATTACAGTCTGCATGGTGGGAAGCCGGTCAATCTTCGTCGTCGGACCCTACCTTGATTATCTTGTGCATGGCCCCGATGGTGGTCCTGCCAATTATAGGGAGCGTTGAAGATTGGGTGGGCTGGGTAACTATCTAAACCATTACAGGCATTCCCCTGGGAGGGGCACCGCCAGAAATCCTGACTAGCCTCGCCGCAGCGGCCCATGCCAGTCGAATAACTATATATAACAGGTAAGGACATGGATGTCGGTTGGCACAATCTACATATGACATTCAATGAATTCAGCGGAGTAGACTTACGGAGATCGAACACTTGGTGATTCTCCTGTGTTGATGCTAATGTAACCCCGAGGCGTGGCCCTCCAGATATTGTTGGAAGGTCTGGAGAGCCTGGAGGAGCCACCTCGGGTGCCCTAGCCCTGCCAGACACAGAAGTGGATGCGGGCACAGGTGTGGTTTTCGAAGGTCCTACATCGTCACCCACCAAGTGGTGAGAGCGAGGTCTACGTACAAGCTCATTCAGCATGGTCCATATGTTTGTATGAAATCTATGATGACCCAATTGTTGACCCCAAGGAAAGAAACTGGGGATGTTACCTCGAGAGTCTCCGCAAAATCATCGATATCTGAGTCTTGATTGCCGACTTCACCTTCCTGCAATGGGCTCCCTCCACTGGCCTTGTCTCCCTAAGAGGATTCATCTAATTTTTCCAGCAGAGGGAAGCGCTCTCTCAGTTTGGCAGCCGACAGCTACGGGGGATCCGTCCGATCCAGCAGCACCCTCACTCGGTTTGTCATTGGACACGGGACGCCACTGGAATGTACGTAGTCCTCCATCTCAGCCATATATTGATCTGTCTCCACTGGAGACATAGTGAAACCGCCCCGGACCGGGCCTATACTCGGTAGGTCCATCCCAAGACGGTTTAGGTGTTGCCACATCTCAGGTGGGCGGAGAAACTGCTGGTTGACATCCCAAATGTCCCAGGCCTCTGGGAAAACCGCATTCTCTAGAATGTCGATATGACATAGACGATTTCCTAGAGCCTAAGTGGATATCCCGTGGAATCCCCTCGGTGGTCACCCCACCTGATAGCTCTGCCCATCAGGGACCACCGGGTCCACTACCATTGTTGGATCCGCCACCGCTGCCTTACTCTCAAATGGTAAAGGTCTCACCGACATGGCATCCCCTCCACCGCGAGATGCCCTTGCTACCCTCATACATTGACATCGGGATAGGGGAGGCCCACGGTCACCAGCCCGGATAGTCGGCTGCTTCAGCATTTCTCCCGGAAAAGCCACCTCCCAGATGATGGCATACTCCTTTACCAGTCCAAAGGCGGCAGTAGGCGGAGGCAATGAAATTATAATTTTTTCATCTTCCCGTGTAAACATGAGCCACAATTTCCTCATCACACACATGTTCTCCTCGTGGCGCACCTCTCAGTACACCTACATGGTCATCCACTTGAGGCACCATAATTTCCTCGTGAACTGGTGCAAGGTGTATGGCTCGCAGAGCGGCTAGCGGTCCACCCGTGCCACCAAAAATCCACCTTGAAAGGCCAGGAGATAGGCCTAATGGTCTTCTGTTCCCTTACCATCGTCATTGAGTACTCCCATCGGCAAGGGAAATTGGTGAAAATTGAACTCATCCACCTTCCACACTCAGTTCTGTACTAAGGGAACAATCAATTTGACTGGGAAGCATTCGGTAGCATTCAAGATGGATGGGCGGAAGTTCGACCCCGATGGAATGTTGGGGTTCAGATACTCGTAAACCCCCCCTAATGTGCACCATGATCCTCCCATACAGAAGGTGGAAGGGCCCGCATATCCTCGGTGGCTTCTTTACCTTGCTAAGTGCTGCAACGTCTTGTACAATCTAGTGAGAATCAGAATACCCAGATTGTCATGCCTTCCCATGGCCAGCATGGACGCCATGAAAAATGAGATAGGCCATACCCCCATGTTGGTATCCCTCATTGGTAGGATCCAACCATAGATAAGTTCCATGATAAATGCCGCCAGCATGACTATCGGCTGCTGTTCAGAGCTGACACTGAAACCCCAGGTCTTTCACTGGTTGTCCTCAAAGTGCCGCCAATATGAGTTCTCTTTGCATCGTTGATCCCCCTTCAGACATGTTCGAGGCCTCAGGGGAAACTATATATCTTTCAAAAAGTTCATGAACTGCATGAACCACTTCTAAAAGTGGACATCTCTCACCACATTTTTGTCCTCTCCAGGGACCCGTACCATCAGTGCCAGCACCAACCACGGTGTCTGCTCCAGATCCTCCCACTCGCTCATGACGGGGAGGAACTCATCATACATATCCCCCAAGATCGGGACCCTTTAAATCTGATGGACACCCCACAGACTGATGCCAACCACCCCATGGTGCAGGTGAAAAGTGGGGGTCCTAGATGAGCATCTACTTAACAGATCCGACATCAGCTGTTTTGGTTGATAAAGGTGGAATTTGGAGGCCCACGCTGCCTCATACTAACCCACTCTGCTCAGCTCAGCCCCAAACTCCTTGAATGAGGCACCTACTTAGTAATCCCATGCCCAATCATTGGTGAAGTTTCCACCCTGGAGCAGGTCCCACTCATCGAACCACCCCTTCTTCGAATACCTCAAAGCTTCCATCAGTATTGTGATGTACATGGGAGGGGACGTCTCCGGTTTCAAGGGATTCCCATCAATATTTTACAAATGGTTGTACGGACAGTCAAAAGTGACATGTGTGAAGTCATCCTAAGAATGATTGTTAGCCGCCCTAAACCATTGATGCTGGCATGTCATGCTTATGAACTGGCAAGCTGGATCATCCCTACTCGACATAGGAATTAAAACATCATCTCTCAGCGTCAATCCATACAAAGGTAGATTTGTGCACATATGATAGTTCTTTTGACTCTCTGATAGTAGTTCTATCAAATAATTATTATCCGAGTGGATTCGGACTAGATCCCCCAGGCCCAGACATTTGGCCATTTCATCCCTTCGGGTGGAATCTGCGAGCACACACTGTGTAGCTTCTTGATGGGCCATAGGGTTTCAGAACCCAGTCAAAATTCTGGTCAGGTCATAAAGCTTGTTCGAAGAGCTCATTCATGGAGCTTGGTCACAAAGCCAAGATGCGGAGCCTGGCCTCAGATGAAGATGTTCTCTTGGTGTAGTTGCGGAGTAAGAGACTTGCAGTTCGCCATGAAGCTTGATTCATTGTAGGAAGACACGGAGGATGCAGAGCTTCGTGAATTGAGAGTGCAAGAGGAAAACATCACAGTGAAGGGAAAGGACAAATGGGAGGTCAGCCCCCCTATTTATAGGCATCGACCCTCAGAGCTACGCGACACGTCCAGCCCGCACGTTGCCTCACAGAGTGTCCGGAAATCGTGGCCCCGGTCTGCCTCGCACGCCTGCTTTACAATCCAGCATAGTGAAATGCCGATAATATTGGTGATTTCCCTCATACATCGATCCTTGATCCCACTATGGATCCATGCCTGAGGGTTTGAATGTTTTGGCTCCAAAAAATTGGATGAAATGAATGAAGAAAATAAAGCTCAAAGGCCTTCCCCACAATGCCCCGATGCGAAGCCCTACAAAGCAACGCGGCCGCCACGAAGTAGTAGATGCGGGAATACCCATGGACGGCCTTGACATTCATGAACCCTCCGCGAAGCATTAGAGGCTGGAAGCCCCATAAATGGCCCTGACATTCATGAACCCGCTGTGAAGCAGCAGAGGCTAGAAGCCTCTTGAACGGCCCAAACCTTCGCGAACCTGTTGAGAAGCAACAGAGGTGGGAAGCACCACAAAGGGACCTAATGTTCGCGAACCCGCAGCGAAGCAGCATAGCCGAGAATCCCTATGAACGACCCTGACTTTCATGAACCCTCCATGAAGCCAGAGAGGTGAGACACCCCACAAACTCCCCCTAAAGTTTGCGAGATCCCCGTAAAGAAAATGAGGCGGTACTCCTCCACGAACCCGGTTCACGTCCGCGACTCGCTGCGTTGCAATCCATTCCCTCATTGGGAAAAGTGAGTGCTGCTCCATGGTGCCCAATGCCTAAAAATACATGGCTCCCCCTGAGTCCCTGAGATGGACAATCTGACCTTTCGCCTTCCTAGCGCCCGAATCGTGAAGCTCCCTTTGCTCTGCGAATCATGAGCTACGCGAAGTATTCATGATTCGCGAGGTGCCTCTTCATTTTCTCATTTTGATCCACTCTTCTGAGAGGGATGCCTTTTGCAATGCTCAAGAGCATTCGTGAAGGAAGGGGATACCCAAGGGGACTCGGGTAGTGGCAGATCATTTATGCTTCGAGAAACATCCATCATATACACGTGATCCAAATGCCAAGGAAGGGTCACTGTACTTCGTGATGCACACTACTTTGCGGCACTTCGCCTCACGAGGCACATATGCTCCATGATTTAGTTCTCCATGAACAACCTTCCACTTCGCTAAGCTCCCCTCTTCGCATAGATCACCCCTTCGTAGGTTCCCTTCACCATACAAAGCAATTGAGCTCCACAAGGCCCCTGCCTGTGGGCCCTGCTGCTTAGTGAATCGTTTTCCCGTGCGGCCCTCCAGGTCTGCACGATGTGATTT
Organism: Viscum album; assembly: GCA_963277665.1. Lineage (NCBI taxonomy): Eukaryota > Viridiplantae > Streptophyta > Magnoliopsida > Santalales > Viscaceae > Viscum > Viscum album. The sequence goes on from OY728126.1 coordinate 301,767,877, forward strand.
CAATGTACCCTAGAAAATACCGCCCGTGGCGTTTCTTTTCCTAATGAATCTTCTCATAGGCACGCTAACAACTATTTTTTCATGGCATAGCCATGCTAACATGGACCCCTCGATGGTTCGCTCCATGATCCCCCTTCTTCATGGAATCGCAGGTACCTTCCCTCCCATAAGGAACAGAGGGTACCTCTTATGTATGTCCTAGGGGTGTGGAGTAAACACACCTCATCCGAGCGATAGGATATTAAACTTCCAAGCTCCCTCGTCCCCAACACATGATGTTAAACTGTGATCTATCCCCATTCCCAGCACACAGGGTCCCACCGACACGGAAATTTTTTTGCCCACTTGTCTCCACGGGGATGGGATCACCCCTCACATGGGATTATATCCTCTTTCTCGTAGTGGAGATTTTCCATGGGGGAAGGGCGGAAATCTTGGTGTAACCCACTATTCCTTACCAAAGGTAGCACCCATGCACCTTCATACTTCCCCACCGCCCAGGCCAGTGGATGGCATGATAGAGGACGATGAACCCCTTTCCTCGGTCCCAAATCCCTCTCATGTTGCAATTTTTCACCTTCAGGCCTCCATCATAGAGTAAGTCCCAGCACCATGGGCCATCTAATGCGTAAGCCCCTCCTCGTTTCTGACAGACGCACCCTTCGCGACATGATCGTCAGGTCCTTGCAACCTCTTGTTTCTCACACCGAGCATGACTCACGTGAGCTTAGAGTGAGCACTGACCCCGACTCCTTTTTTTGTAGTGAACTATGAGGACATTGATCCATGTCAAGGCACGGTACATAGAAGGCCTCATAAGGTTCAATCACACCATGCAGTCGTTTTGACCTCATTCATGTCGGTTCACCAAAACATGGGCCGCCTTAGAGCGTAAGCCCCAAATTCCCCATTCTACATGACATTAAACTATACTACCAAACTACGCGGAATTTTATCCATGCCATTGAATGATACGTAGGAAGCCTCCACGGGGTTCAATCCCACCACCAGTGGACCCCCAGGTTCGCCTTCACGTCGGTTTTCCAACGAAACCCAACCCGAACTATATGGACTTTGTTCCGTGTTATAGCATGGTACGTAGGAATCCTCCCTAAGTTTCAACCCCACCATCCAGTTGTTCTGACACCGCTTTATGTTAGTTCTAGAGCCCCTTTTCATCATGAGCTACGTGTAATTTGATCCGTGTTAAGGAATGGTACAAAGGAAGCCTCTCTGAGGTTCAATCCCACCATCTAGTTGTTCCGACACCACTTCATCTCAGTTCAATAGCTGCATTTCAACCCGAACTATGAGGACCTTGATCCATGCTATGGCATGGTGCATAGGAAGCCTCCCTGAGATTCATGCCCACCATCCAGTCATTCCGACCTCCTTCACATCGGTTCACCAACACCTAGGAAGCCTAGAGTGTATGCCCCGCACCTTCCAAGCGAACTACGAGGTCTTTGATCAATGAAAAGGCATGGTACATAGGAATCCTCCGTGAGGTTCAAGACCAACTTCTATTGAACCAAGGTCCACCTTCACGTCTGTTCGCTGACAATACCCATCGTACCAATTTCCATCTTCACGTTGGTTCTCTGACACACCCCAAGAGAACTACGAGGACTTTGATATATGTCATGGCATGGTACGTAGGAAGGCTCCACAAGGTTCAAGCCCACCGCTCAGTCATCCTGATCCCCTTCGCGTTGGTTCAATGACAAAATCCAACCTAAACTATGTGGACTTTGATTCCCTGCCACGGGTATATATAGGAGGTATCTTTGAGGCTCAAGAACAACTTCACATTTTCCCTTGCAAAGGTCCCATTTCATCCACCCCCCATAGTGTTTGGGAAGCCATCCACATGTTGGCACCAATATCGGTGATCCCTCATGGGGGTCCATCGATCTGGTCCACCATTATCCGTGTTCTGATCTATTTGATCCATCTCCGCTAGATGTTAAACTTGTGGAATACAACGTATTAAACAGTGGAAGCTAGGGAAAACCTCAGATACATGCCTATGGCGTATGATTCCCCGTTCTTGATATAGGATGCCTCAGGCTTCTGCGCCCTCGAGAAGCCCTAAAATAAAAAACGAAAAAAGACAGACACACCAATTCCCCTGCATCTATACCCATTAGTGATGTCTCAATTTGACTACTCCCCAACTGAAGGTTGCCTCCCTGACCAGACCCCTTGGAATGTTCTGACATGAGTGGTGTAATTAACCAGCATCCATGGAAACTTGGAACTAAGAAGAGCTTCATGAAAAATGTATTATGTCTATGAGGGAGAACAAGACTAGTTGAGGAGTTTTGAGGAGGAATCCATGGAAGGAAGAACTGACATCCCATCATCCCAATTTCGATCAAGGAGAAGACATCTTTGAATAAGGAGCAGATGATGCCCGCCTTTGGAAAGCGGGAATGCAGGATAACAAAACATCTGCGCCTGTCGCGCCCAAGAAGACGGACACATGCGCCCCGTCGAAGTCGTCAAAAACAATATCAATACAGAAAATCCCATGTTGAATAAAAATAGACTACTATTTTCGTTTTTGAAATAATAAAATAATTTTTAAAACTATTCTTGAAGAAAATATCCTTTTCTTTTGAAAAAAAAAATTTAAAATATTTTTCAATTAGAAAACCTTATTAAAAATATTCTATAAAAAATTTTGTTTTTAATCTTGAAAATAATGATTAAAATAAATGACAGAGGATAAATCCATACATGTCGTACATGGTAAGAAAAGAATATTCCATTTGTAGGGTATACTGATTTAAAAAATTCAATTTCTGGAAAGTGAATATATGATTACATTGGAAGAATGTGTAAATTTCAATAAGGGGTAAAAATAACACTAAAATAATTTTTAAAAGGTTAAAAACTTTTTTGAAAACATTTTTGTATAATATGTTTTTTAAAATAAAATAGGTTCTATGACAAAAGATAGAAATGAAGTCAGGTTTCAATAAAATAATTTGTAAACCACATTGAGTTCCAAAGAGTAAAAAACTGGTACTAATAATTGAAAATTTAAATGAGTTACTTTATAATAAAAATTTTATTTTTTTATAAATTTAAATGGAAATATCATTTTAAGAATATTAGTATTGATTTTGAAAAATTAGTCTTTAAACATTCTAAATTGTCTCATGCCACATTAAAATGTTCTATATTGTAACATCATGAAGTAATAATATGTAATTAATGTTATATTACCATGATAATAAGTATTATAATGATATATAATGACAATGTAAATTCCATACAACATATAAAAGAAACACAGTTCATAACTATACAATATTCCTTAATGAAATGATATTGAGACGAAATCACATGCTCAGGTAGTAATAAAATAACTGGAAAACACAAAGGAGATAATAATTAAATTGAAAATTAAAAAACATGAAAATAATATAATTAATTATATTATATTATATTTCATCATGTAATTATGTGAAACACATATCTGAAATTAGGTTCACAACAAATAAGTATGCTTCACTGAATGAAAATCTGACAAGAATCCCTTACCATAACCTTTATTTTGTTCTGTTGTATTTATCCTCATCAATATAAGTTTAAAATATTATAATAACTAAAAATCATAAACATAAAAAATTTTATAATACTATTTATTAACTTATTATAATTTATCATTACCAGTTATTTAATAAACATTAATTAATTTAACCATATTTTGTGTTAATTTCCTACCACGTTGAGTATGGTTAAAATTCTCAATTCTTGATCTTATCATGGATTAATCATATCCCTAATTTAAAAAAAATTTTAATATCGAATATATCCATTAAATATGAATGTATATTAATATATATCATTTTGGAGCTAATAAATGAAATGCACCGTTCATGGACACGATAGTCCATACAAACACATTAACACAACTTTCATTTCATTGTAGTATCAAGAGGATGATGAGTAAATGATAGGTATGTATATTATAACTAAAGAATCATATATAAATTTCATATAAATTAAATTCTATTATAAAAAATTTCCTTTATAAATTCCATGTATAGAATGAAAGAATCACATCGATTTTAGGGGGCAGTAGCCCACACTTCCACAAATGATGTTTTCATATTTAATAAAAATGGAATTTATAGAGGTATGTGTTATAAAATAATTAAGTAAGAATAAATATATTATAAATATCATATATTTCATAAATTATATTACATTTGATCATTATGACCATCATGGAAGGTGGTAAGGTAAAATTGAACAATCGTCGTTTCGAAAGGCGGTAGTCCGCCTACACAGAAATCGTGTGTTCATTACCGATTAGATGGATGTGTGTATAAGTGAAGGTATAAATATTATAATAAAAACATCTTACTATATTTAGGATAAGTGATATCTTTTATATAGATATATTATAAATATTTTAGTGATTTGATAATGGAAATAAAAGAAAGGAATTTGAAGGAAAGTGTTACCTCTTAATTAGGTAACTTCATTTTGTTTTCACCAAAAAATATTACATGGAGTGATTTATTACCAAATTAGTATTAGGTTAGGATTATGTGATGTTGGGGATCAAATTTTTAATAGTTTTTCCAAATCATTGTGTATTGAGATGTTTGGGGAAGCGGAAGTGAAGGAGGCCATTTATAATGGAGGGGTGGTGGAATCTCATGTAATATTTTAAAAGAATGGAACCCAACCCATGTATTATTTCTTAAATTGGATAAAAAATATTCCACATTAGATTATAGATAGTATATTGTATAAATATTTCTACCCAATAGCTTTTTTAAATGTTTATAGATCCATTTGGGCCTCTGGTGTATATTTTAGTCCCTTGTAAAACATAATTTGACCTTAATACATGTAATAAATTTTTATACGTTCACTAATTGTTTTGTTAAAAAACTAAATATTCCTTATTATAAATTATAAATTATGATGATTCTAAATAAGAAATCCATTTTTTCAAATTAAAATAAAATATATGTAAGAAATTCAAATAATATTCATCCCCCAAGTGGGAAGTAAATGATTGCTGTTAGAGTAAAAATTTAATAGAGTTTAATATGTTTTATAGAAAATTTCATCAGGAAATATGATTCCAGTGAGCTAAATTTTATTAATTTATAAATATATTATATAATTATATTTTAGAAAAATATAAAAAAATATAAAATCATATAATTAGATTATATGAATAATTGCTTCCGAATTACAATTTATTGTTTTTAATTATTCATTAAAAATTAAACATCAAATAAAATTACCAAAAACCCCCCCATAACATAATTTTTTTGATTTTATTTAAAATATTATTTTTATTTTTACATATAATATATTTTAAAGGGTAAAAATGGGATTTTAAATTTATTCGCAATTATATGGCTGTAAAAGTTACATGAAAAAATTATGTGTTTTTATATCTAATATTGAATTTATTCTTATCATATTTCTATCAAATATATTAAATGTTTGTAAAATATATTTTACTAAATATATAAAAGTTGTATTTCATTTATATCATTCACTCATTTTAGTTAATATTATTTATTAATACAAAACACAAATGTGAGTATAAAAATAATCTTACTTTCATTATATTCAATTGGGTTATATTTTCATTTCTAATTAATTGGTAACCTATTAATTAATTTTATATTTTTTTAAAACATTTATTTACATATGACGGTTACCACTATTCCGAAATTATAATTTAATTGGTAGGTTTCATTTTATTATATTAAAATATAATATATCAATAATATATTATTATTTAGGTAAAAGTCAGTCTTTTGTATAATTCAAGCTATCGAAGAAGGTTGTTTTTGTGTGTGATGAAAGCTAACTAAGTATCTCTTAAATTTCAATTTACATGTTATATTGAATTGATTAAAAATATTATATATTTACTAATACCCAAGAGTTTATCATCTCTTACATTCATTGTGTCGTGTGTTATACACACTTTCGAATACAAGGTTCTTACTATAGAATTTTGGGGTGTAATAATAATTTAGTCAGGGTCATGTATATAATATAGGATAATGATTTTGAAGTACTAAATATTAGTTATCTTGTTAAAAATGAGAAATTATTAATAAATGTATTGATGTAATATTCATAAAGATAGAATATCTAATTTGATTATACAATAGAAGTGTTTTTTAAAGAATATATGCATTCAATAGAATTAGTGGTTGTGTTGTGATATATTCATTGTTGTGTGTGATTTATATTATACTCATTGCAAATGATATATTGACTTAAAATTATATAATGATGGTTTTGGGAATGTTCTTCTAGACGATTGACACGGTTGGAGTTTCCTGCATACTATTTAAATATATATATATATATATATATATTGATGTTGTTCTATAGATTGAGTCAGAACACATATATAAGTAAATTGTTAAATATTTTTATCATGACGAACTCAATGAAGGGGGATTAAAAAGTATTTCATGAAATTAATTTTAGGAAAAATAAATATTCTAATGTTGTATAAATGATTGATAGTATTTCTTATATTTATTCCATAGGAAATGTCATGTATTCTTTGTGTCGTAATCAACATCATGTTTCCTATTATTTCAACATAAAACATAGCTACCAATATGATCATAGGGATAATAATTGGATTTATATTGAGAATATCCTTAATTACATGATATGATTTAAGGTTTGGTTTTTGGCCTTTGAAGGTGGTGATTAGCTCATTTTAAGGGGTTAAATTGATGATTCTTACCAAACTGACAAGAATGATAAAACATCAAAATATGGTTTCATGTTTTCCATTAATGGATGTTATACAAATTAGAAGATTTTTAAGAAATCCACTTTTTCTAACTAAAAAATAGAGTTATATTACATCACTACATTAGATGTTGTGAAGGGATATGGTTGGGTAAAGAAGTACATGTATTAACATGGGGTGGTTCCTGACATTGACAGAGTGATTAATAAATATTATTAAGAAATAGAGTTATGAATTATTCCAAGGAATCCATGTCTCACTAATGAGAATAATATAGTTTTAAAATACCACTCATTCGATATATCATGGTATCATTGATGTTAATATCTCTTATGTGGATATAAATGATATCTTAGAAGATCAATTGACAAACACATTAAATCATCACAAATCAGATGGTACCAATAATTATCTAGGAATTAAATACATGAGATGTTATATGAAATGGATGTTCTCAATCGTATTTTATCATTGTTTTAGAATAAAACATATTTTTTAATATTCATTCATGTATGATTCATATTTTAATAATGAACATTGAAAATATAAAAAACCCTAAATGTATGACATTATTCTATCAATAATTGATGATCTTAAAAGAGAATTTTAGGTTATGATGATATACTAATCGAGACATGAGTTAAATTTTGAATATGTTATAGAGTATACTAATGACATAATAATTTATTTCATAGGATTTGGACATTCAAAAAAAAGTATATCATATGGAATGTCTTGCAATTATTTCAATATTAAAGGGTATTTTTTAATATGAATCCTGATTACCCATTTCTGAAAATTTACATAGCATCATTAAGATTTTAATTTTATATAATTATTACAAAGTACCTAACTATGACCTTATCAGAGGTTGTTGGGTTTCTTTTTGATCATGTTGTGATTTTATTTTTATCAAGAAACATTAATCCACACGTATGAAAAGTTTATTATTTGATTCCATGCTTAAATTAAACTAATATCATGACCATTATTAAGTTTCATGTGATGTTCTCATCTACATTAATGACATACATGAGATATATTCATCAAATTGGTTAAGTCCATTTTGATGAATTGTGAGCATATGAGATGGCATATACATGATTTAACTATTCAACATCTAATTTTCATGTGATGTCCCACACAAAGGGATTATATAATCATTCTTATGATATATTGATATATATTTATATATTGTGGAATACATGTTTATATAATGATATGAGGAATTTATATTTAGATCATTGAGGAACCATTCACAGACAAAGAAGAAATAAATTTTTTCTAGAGGTTTCTATTTGGTTAAAAGAATATATTAGAGAATTGATTATATATATCATTATAAAAAAGGCATACAAGGTCAAACATAAGTCTAAGAATGAGTATCACATTTTATAATAAATACTTTTCTAAAAATGATGAGATATTAATAATTTCATGTCCAATATATTCTTTATGGATTAACATTTTGTTATAATGTTTTTCATAAATTCTATAATGATAATTGTAAAAGTGGGAAACCTCTAATAATTGTCTACTAAAGGAAAAAAAATTATGTGGTGAATGTACCTATTTCATGGTATATTTCCTCTTATAGTATATTATTTGATGTCATAGTAAATGTGTAGAATTAAATAAGATATCATTAGACAAAAATGATCATATTGATTTTCATATTCACACCATATAAATATATATCCAATAAATATATATTAATTAAATTAATGTTAATTGGGTTCATTAAATATCATTTATTAAATGTGGTAGAAGTCAAAAAAAATTGATGATTCACAGTATAAACAATATTATGAATCAAAAAAGTATCATCCATTCAATGAAGGATGTCAATAAAAATTTGTTTTTTGGACCAGATTAATAAAACTGTAGATAATTAATTTTTTGGGAAAATATCTAACAATTATACTTATCTTCATTTTCCTTTATGTTTATACTGATTGATTACTAATTAAGATAGAAGTACATTCTGAATAATTTTTTGTTCCAGTGCATTATGGCATCCATTTGAGGTTGGACCCCATTGATTGATATTGTGTTAAATTGAACAATATAAAAATCCATTAATATCAATGGCATGGTTGGTGATGTATTTTTTTATTGGGTTTTTTTATTTTATCTTCTTTACTACCCACATGTTTGATCTTATCATGAATGTTTTAATTACTCTACAACATATGTGAATATATATGTCCCACAAAAACCAATAAATGCCAATATTAAACCAGTGAACTAATATGAACAAATGGCCTTTATTAATGTATATATAAAGAGTGTCCATCTATTTTATCATGGAAAACCATTAAACTCACACAATTAAAAATCCAGTCCATAATAATTGAGAATTAAATGCCTAACATTTTAATATAACACTCGATGAACATTTATGATATCAATCCATGGCCACAGATCAAGGGAATTTCCACATAACATACTCAAAAACCCTTGGGACAATTATTCTAATAGGTTTACATATTATTTTTTGGATGATGTATCTTATCAGGTTCTATGGAGGGGAAATATAAGTTCAATATTACAAAAAAATTGTGTTTAAAAATGTTTAAAGAAATCATTGAGTTAAATAAGTCCTTTAGTTTATTTTTTAAATTTGGTATTGGTTTAAAAATCTTCCTCATGACAGAAGAGGGGACTTGGTATATAGTGTTCATATACCAGGTACTTGGTTGTTACATGGGAGGAGGGGGTGACCCAAAAAGGTATTGGATAACCATTACATAGTGAATGGTTGGTAAGTGGTAATATGGAGGGTTTTAAAAAATAATTATTTGTATTTTAATTTAAAAGATGAAAATGTGCATTTTGGAGGCTATTTTAGAAATAGGTCCACTAAAAAACATATTCCATTTTTCTCTCTATTCCAAGTATAATTTTCACTATTTAATCACCAATTCATCTTATGGTTTGTATCCCGAAGTATTCATGTGTGTGTTTCCTCCCTCTTCAAAAACTATTTCTTACTCTTATCACTAATGTAGACAGATTTAACGAATAATTCTATTTAAGGGATTATTCATTTGTATTATAATTTCTACCATTTTATTATAATTCATCTGAGGTTAATCATTTAATTTAGTCTTTCTAGAATGATTAAGTTATTACCGAATTATATTATATGTTATATATTTCTTTACAAGTCATGTGAAATTAAATGATGGGTCGGTTCTTATAAATGACTATAATCAAAACTATTTAATATCGATGAGTTTCTCGAGGGTCATCCTATAGTATTATATGTGTGTTACAAGTTTATGTTGATTATGATATGCTGACTAAATGTCATTTTGTGGTCATTGGATAAATTACGTCAATAGAGCTAATTAAATATAGGTATTTATTGGGATTTAGTTTCAATATTTGATGTGGTTTGTGGATATGGTTGTTGTATGACACAATGGTTTAATTTTTATGACATATATAATTTGTGGTGGGTGAATAAGGTTGATTGAACAAGTTCCTTCCATATTTTTTTATTGATTTCCACTCACCATTTGATTCATAATCCATTGGGGTCATTTTTACCAAATACAAGATCAATTAGGTTTTTTAGACCATAGTTTGTTAGAAGTATCTAATGAAGTGAAGTCCCAAAAACCAACTACCATCATTCATTAATATACCTATACATTAAATATCATTATGTTTTTTTGATATATTATCACATAATTATTTTTCATCTATTGAAATTAATTTGACAATGTATTGACAATATCCATCAGATTAAAATGGGTACATAATTTCCCCATTATAATGAGATCCCTGAAGTGTAATTAAATGATTCTTAAATATATGTTATATAGTGGGATTATATCTATCAAATGGGAAAAAATGATTATTGTAAATCAAGTGGAAATTTCTCATATTTCATGAAAGCTTCTATTAAAATGTTTTAACTTGGAAATCTCAATGAGATGATGTTATAAGACCATACTCACTAAATGATATTTTACATGTTATGTGTCATTAGATATTATTCTCTATGGGAAAATGAATTTAGTCCAAAGACATGATATTATTATTATTGGTTAAAATGAATCATGTTCATTAATATATTGATGAAAACTAGGACTTCATATTCACATGGATAGGTATTGTATGTTGGTTTTTTCATATGTTATAAAATATCATAAATAATTTAATACTGTATTTTTCAATTAATTATGAATGGAATTTTATAGCTATATCCCTTTGATTGAAATTGTTTACTACCACGAGCCTTTATTTTGTATTTTTTAACAAGATTTATTATTTTATGAATGTATTTCTAATGACTGGATTTGATGTTGTGTATTTGATAAATAAAATTAATATATATTGGTATTCTATCCAATGATCATATGTTTGATGTTTATGAATAATGTTTAAAGTATATATATTTTTGAAGTGTATGATGAAGTTTAAAATCCCTAAATCATGGTGCACTAAAGTATGTCTTTTAAAATTATATGTAATAATTTTTATTAAATTATTCCAATATAATTCATTGAGGAATATAAATAATATATTCTACATACTACATAGACGAAAAAAATATGCATTGAAACGATGAATTGTCATATATTTGTTGATTTGTAGAAGTTAAAATATGAGTCTAGAAAATGCAAAAAAAAAAAAATATAGCCATCCTTGATGTGTAGTTGTTGAGATTGATAGAAATATAACACAATGTGGCATGTACGTAGTAATGAAATAAATCCATAATTTGGGGAAGTTCAATGTGATTGGGTGACAAGGATCGAAAGGTATTCTAAATGCATAAAGCCCAGTGCTCATGGTATGGAGTGGTTACATGGGTATTACTATTATTTCCTCCCATGTATATAATATTAAATTAAGTAGCTTTCTAAGAGGAAAATTAATGTAGAAATTAATAGAGAAGTTAATTTTTATCTATTAAATATAATTTTGGAATTATTTATATGTTTTTTATATTATTATCTTCTACATGAAGATAGATTTATATGTATGAGACTGATATTCATGTGCCATCTTATGGATAGGTAAACAACAACAATCACATCAGTATTCCATAAAATAAATTATTCTTTGTTATAATTTCTATGTTTAACATGATGAAACTATTAATGATGTGATGATTCTTGATTAAAAATAATATATATCGTTAAATAATTTTTGTAGTAATTGATTTTTTATGATGTTTTTTCAATAGGTATTGTTCCATGTTCCAATTAGTTTATAGGTGAAGGTAACCAGTATGAATGAAAAATGTTTTTCCATTCAAAAAATATATGGAAGGATATGATAGTTCAAGAAGATAAAGGATATCCACTCCAGAATTATATAATTAAGAAAAAATTGATAAAAAGAGATATTGGGTTCACAATGGGAGGATTTGTTACATTCCCTATGAAATCTGATAATTGACATTAACTAATATTGATACCAATATGTCATTCCAATAAGCATAGTGTAATGCCAACTCCTATGGTATCTAGATAATTGAATAGGTGGTATTCTAATAATTATTCTTTTCTTTTTGATTTTATGAATAAATAAATTTTTATATATTGATGGAGAAAATTTATATAACAATTATATAAATTATGGAATTAATTTGGTGGATTTAGGAAGTAAATTGGGATATGAAATTATATTTTGAAATTCAAATGATTTTCTGGATATATGATTACCCGTTTTTTCCAAACTAAATGAAGATATTGAAGTAATATAAAATATAACTAGGGAATGCAGGAATATTTTATTCTTTATAGAAGAGTTAAATTCCCAAACATGGTATATTTTGAGAATGAAAATTAAAGATTTATTTAATAGATATTAAACTGAAATATCAAATACTAAATTCTATCATTTTGTGCATACTATTAATGACTAGTTATGGTCAAGATAAAGTATAGAATTAATTATTTATCATTGATTTTTTCAGATAATATCTTTTTATATTAGGAAGAACATAATTATAGTATTTAAATAATTCAATATGAATAAATTTTTTCTACACATTGGAGTTCATTGAAATATCATGTTTGGGAATTATGATGTTGTATCCAAAAGTTTTATTTACCCAATTTTTATTGATATTTATTTCATTAATGTGATAATTGACCTGTATTTTTATAAACTAATACCTTCATTGATGCAGTGCATATAAGATAATAAGATGGAGTGATCCTTGGTGGTAAGTATTTAAGTGACACATCCACAAATAGTGAACATTGTGAAGCAGTGTTCTTGCCCATAATTTTTTTATAAATAGTGAGTCTTGGTGAAGAGTTAAATAAGCTAAATATTGTGAACACAAAATATTTGCTGAATAGAATATATTTTGCCCTTAAATATTACACTGTTTATGCTCCAAGGATGTATCCTAATACGGGTGAACTATGTAAAATCCCAGTGTTTTAAATTTATTCATGTATATAACATGTGGATGTCAGTTATTATGGAAGTATTAAAAATAAATCTAGTTGAATTAGTGTTTCTTCTAACAAAGGAACAATTTCTTTAAGAATAATGTAGAAAAGAGAAAAGTTTTAATGTTCTATTAACTACATAATTCTTGGGTTACAACACATGGTATTTGATACAAAAGGTTCTTTTATTATGTAACCTATCATATTCTCTTTTTGAAGTACAATAAATGTATTTGTTATACTTTTAAGGATCCTATATATGATTGAAATCATTTCTCGAGTAGAAGGGAGAATTTATTTATTATTTTTTAATATATGTTGGGATCCCTTAACTTATCTTATTTTTTGTGACCATTTTAAAAATTCAATATACATTACTATATGATATGGATAAAAAATTAATATTTATTATTTTGAAAAAAAGGTATTAAATATTTCACATGATGAAAATATATTCATGAAGATACCCTAATACAATGCATCTAAATAAATGTAGACGAATTTAGAAGAATTGTTTTTTGAAGAATTTATTTTGATAGAAAAAGACACGGTGTTACAAAAAAATTATAATTTGAATCATTCAATTTTTTTTTGATATTATATTAGTTAAAGAATATTTGTATGTGTCTAAAAGTAATAAAAAATATACCCAGATAAAATAATCCCAAATATTGGGTATAATACAGGTGGTGAACATAACTAATTCATTATGTACAAATGAATCTTACTATATAGAATAAATTTCCAACAAATATTCATATTATTACTTAAAATCACAATTTTTATTAAGGGATGATGGTATACAAGATTCGTGTGTATCATGTGATTAATGTAGAGATCTTTTCTATAGAAAACAGTTGGATCTTCAATAGTGGAGTTGTGAAATGAAATTTTTCATGGAAAAAATTTAAAATAACTCATCCAATATAACATATTTGATGTAATAAAAAAACATTTATTGAGGAATATATAAAATCATAAGAGATCCGAAAAATAATTAATAATAATATTAACGTACAAAGTGATCTAATTTATGAACTTGTTCTTGAGTGGATGTTATGAATTGATCATGAAAAAATCCATGAAGTTTCAATGTATGCCAAAAGGGAAAATTTTAAAGAACACGTGAATATTCTAAATATTGAAAATAATTATCATTTTATAAATTAATAACTCTAATTATAGAAAAACAATCCATGGATAAATAATCTTTAGGGTGATCTTCATATTTTGAGTAAAAGATTGTTGATTGAAGATTATCATAAAGATGCATTTGTAAGTACAAAGAAGAACATGATTCTAGAATCAATAGATAAAATAATATATAATTCAAAATAGGAAAAAAACATCAGAATGGTAGTGTTTTAGAATTATTATTATTTTATTATCATGTGACACATAATTTATTTTAGCAGGAATAAATTGATGATTTTAAATTAGAGAAGGCCTTCATATACATCATATCATGGGAATCCTATAAAAAGTCATGAATATTTAATTATTATGTGTCATTTTTTTCCAAAATAGGGTCAAAAGGAAATGTATTTTAGAAATAATGATAACATAGGTTTCAAAACGATATCCCCTCCTCATATAACAAAAAGGGTTCAAGAAAAGATGAAATTGAAACTCGATACATTAAAAAAAGGATTCTGATGATTATGATATTGAATGGAAAAGGAAAATTTACCATTAATCTTTGATATCTTATTTAAAATATCCATTGTTTAAATAGAATAAAGAACCTAGATTAGAGAATAAGAACTCATGAGATAGAGTTTTTGTCATGTTGGAGAATAGACACATCCATTATGAAGAAAATAATTTTAGAGGAAAACATAGATTGTATCAAGTATAAAGGGTTGTATAAACAAAAAAAACACATCCACCTAAAATACTAATAAATAATAGAGAATAAACGAAAAAATATTTTCTTTTCCATGTTAATTATGTGAGAATATAAAATATAATATATAAGGGGATTCACAAGTTCAAATAAAAATAGATAATTTAATAATAGTGGTCTTATCATTGATTAGAAGAAGAAACCAAGTAAATAATACAAAAAATTGGGAATTGTGGGATGAAACATATACCCACGACATGATTCTCGAAAAGTATATCACTTTCATGTCATTTAAGTAGTAGGTTCAATATTCCAAAATATATAGAGAAATATACACTAGTATTGTTTTTTATAGAAAATTAGGGAAGTATGTTATAATAAATGGATATGTTGTTACTGATAACTATAATCCATAACTTAAGGGTAAAAAATAACCCCTTTCACCTAAAAATTATTTCTATATATTAAAAATTGAATGATATAGGATTGGGGGAATATATTATCAGTGCAGTATATGAAACTTGTTATGATTGAAATAAGAATTCATTCAAACTGGAAATACATATATTAATGGATAGATAATAGAATTGATTTCGTGGAAATTCATATTCTTCCAGAATTGGTAATAAATTCCATTGAATATATATAGATAAATCTATATATATTCCAGAAGGAATAATAGATTTTTAATGGTAACTATTATATGTTTAAATTATTACTAAGAATATATATTTTTTATCCAGTGGGACATAAGGCATCTGGTTTGCAAAAGGTGACATCATATCATGTATCTAGTGAAACCTATTCTCTAAAAAAATAATGGGTTTACTGGGGATTAATTATTGACATAAATGTATTTAATTGGTATTTTTTAATATAATAAATAATGTTATGAACATTCTTTTATTATTGGATTCCATAAACTATTTTATGTGAGGAATAATTATAATCTATATTCATCCTGTTATTCTATAATTTCGTTAATATTTTTTGTTGAAATCCTTGGGTATTTGGAAGATAATATATGAATTTTATTAATTTTAAAATATTATATAATATACCTATAATGGATGAATAAACATTAAGTCAATTTTGAGTCATTAGTTTAGGATAAAAAAGTGGAATCAATTTATTTTACAAGTTGTATGTTTCACTCCCTTATGTTTTAATACTTATGTAATAATAAATTTCATTAAAATATAATTAACATCATATGGGTTTATCATTTCTAATTGTTAAACTTTTTAATTAATATAAATTGAGTAAAATGGAATGCATGATTTTTTTGACAAAGAATAATGTTTCCTACAACATGTTTCTACTCATTGGTCTTTGAATATTTTGTATGAAATCACTTCTATGGGGTTAATTTCAATCATTATAATTTCTAATGTGTAATTAAACTATAACATGAATATTTATTCATAATTTAACAATTAATTCATGTTTCAAAAAAGAATTAATGATTTTTATATTTTATTAAACGTATATATTAACATAGAATGTTCAATGATAATATTGAGGGATGTCATATTTTTCTCAAAATGTGGAATTCATTATGGTGTGATTAGTGATGATTCCGTGTTATTTTTTCTTTCATATAGTATGACAAAATAATGGGGTGATTATGTTAGAGATAACTTCATTAATATTAATACTATTAAAGATTATCCATTTTAATTTCATCGATAATGTGGTAAGAAGAAATTCCATAAAATCTATACATCAAAATATGATTTATTTTATGGATACATTAAAAAAATCTAAAGGGGGAATTTATTGTGACAATGATTTTATATTTTATTTAATTATAATATATATTAATATATTGGTTTATTTCTATTGATTATATATTAATTTTTGATGTCTTTACGTTATAATTCAGAAATGATGTTATACCAATTTAATCAAAGTTGTATGTTCATGGAAAAATCTAAAGAATCTAGAAGTTGGAAGCATATTGAGAAGTTTATCATTTCTTAAAGTGGGTGAAATATAACAAGGATTGTTAAATTATATGGAAGAAATTATATTATAATATTTATATGAATGTGATTGAGGAATATAGAGGATATGTTCTTGTTAATGTCATGATGAATAAATATATATATTTTTAGAATAGGTGTATCTTCTATAATTCCCTAGACACATAGACAATAATTTAATGCCAAAATCATACTCATTAAATTTCTATCATTGATAATAACTGATGAGACTCAATTTTATGTATCTATAATTTCAAATTATATATAAAATATTGATTCACTTACATTCCCAAGAGTATTTTTGGTTTATTGTTTTGTAAGATTAGCAATTTCTCTATACATAACAACACTCACATCATAAATATTGAATTATCCACAATATACCCAGATTTTATTTCAAGAAACCGTCAATATCACTAAAAACATTCATTAAACCCTAAACCTTCCAAGACATAACATATACGACATCATTCATTATAACCTGGGATGATGAAAACTGATATACTTTGATATCAAATGACTAGTAAGGGTAAACATATGCATTAAATTTTTAATTTTTGGTATGATGTTATAATGAATTTTCATGATAATAAAAGAAAATAATTTATACCCATCAAAAACTATATCCGAAAAAATGAGTCGATGAATCAATTTTTATCATAATATAAGAGTCATTATATTCAACAATCCCGATCCATTATAAAATAATATTAAATAAATTAACTATTAAAACTCATAGAAATCATAGAGAAACCATGTTTGTATATTGGGATATCATAATGTCCTCACTAAATAACCAAATTATTAAAATTAAAACATTCTCATATGAGTAACCTTCAGATAGTTAACATATTTGTCTCTTAATAATTACTCATATTCAGTAAAGTGTATCATCTCTTAAGAGTGACATACATCCTGTTTACTCAGTCACATTGCCTGATACATTAGAAATTTATATCTGGATCACACATCATCATGAACTATATCAGGCTCACTCATCAACAATATTAATTTCAAAGAAACATAACATGAATAATATATATATATAATTCATTTCACTACAATACAAATAGATGTTACATTAATTCCATTCATATAATGTTAAACCCATAAAAATAATTTTTAGGATAATATCCCTAAAAATTAAAATCCATTCATTAGAAAATATATTTCTAGTGTTATCATATAATATCACCATAAAATAATTGGAATCAATTGGATGATTTAAAAATATATTAAAACCTCCTTAATAAATTCATTTATAAATTTATTTTGAAAATAATATGGAATACCATTTTATTTTGAAACCCTTTAATGAATAAAAATTCCAAAAGTAATGGGTAATAGAATTTATACGGGAATCCATAGGGAAACCCCATAGAAAATAGATTTATAAAAGATAATTTATGAAATAATATAAATAAATAATGAAGGAATATTTTTTTTAAAATAATTTATATCTTTTAAATAATTTTTTCAAAAGATAACTATTTACAACCATTTAAAACCAAAACCCCACTAAAAGAATGATCATAAACGAGAACATAAAATACAAGGATTATAATGAGATTCATGATATATGTAAAAGTGTTATTATATACACAATATAAATATTTATATGTTCAAAAATCAAAACAGGTCTCAAATAAATATGATTTATATAAAGAATCCTGTCAACATTAGTAATTCTTGGATCAAAAGCCATATGATTAAAGATGTTAATATTTTTTTAAAATGAATATTTTCTGTGAATGAAACTTTTAACACACATTCATGTTGTATTATCTACAATATATTAAATATTTCATGTAAAAAACATGAAATATTTCTCAATGGATTGAATATTGAGATCAATAACTCTTACAAATATAGTAACATCTGAACGAGGAATTCAGCAAAAAAATATTATGTCAAACAAATGTAAATATTTATAAAATAAGTGTAAATAAAACATATAAAATCCATGTTCATAAGATAAAAAATAATTACTTAACATAGCTAGTTAATAAATTATATAAAACAACCAAATGAAATTAAGTTAAAATCCCCTCACCTCGAGTAATGATTTTCCTCATATATGAAATAACTTCATGAGTAATAAAATTATATTATTTAAATACATATTTTAAATACTAAATAATGTTTATTACCATATTACAATCCTTTATTATCATGTTTATTTTTTTTCTTAATCGGTATAGTTCCCATTGGTATTTTTGGGGTTGTATAGTTTATAATCTCCAAAAAAGAGCATTATATTAATAGTGTTGAATGGTAGTAGTCAATTAGTATCATAAGCACCATAATATTCAGTTAATATTTTCCAAATAAATTTAAATTTATGGAATATTAAATATCTGTTTAATTGATACCATTTTGAAAACCTTCCTTAATAATCACATTTTTATGGTTATAAATATACGTTTTTGTTTTCATTAAATTTCATTATTATATTTTATAATTAAGCATTATATAGTCTTAATAATAAAATTTATTTAAAAATAATTTTATATTATATCTTATAATAAATTAGGTAGAATACCCAAGAGAAACTAAAATTCATTAAAACATTATTATTCATATAGGTTGTCAAAAAAAACTATAGGGAATGATGTTTTGCAAAGGTGTTTAAAAGAAGGGTAAACTAGTAAATTTTTAATTAATATAAAATAATTTTTATAATAAAAACATTTCTTTAGGTTAAATTTTTATTTATTAATTTTATTATTAGAAAAAAAGATGATAATTTTCGTGGAAAACCCATCTTTAAAAAGCAAACATTTTATATTTCAATTGATTATTATGAAGAGTTTGTTGACAGGTTCTGAAATGATACCATGTCATAAATTTAGAAAAGATATTTTATTACCATAGTTTTAGGATCATGTTTGAACTATATTTTAAGGTCTAATATTATTTCAAGATAAATAATCATAATTAAGAATGGCGAAATAGGTTTGGAAACCTATACATCGATATTTCAGGCAGTATCATTGAATTGAACTCGAGGCCTTAGAGATGAAAATTTTAACACTCTATATGATTAGGGGCACGGTATTCAAATTGTATCAAGTGATTTGTGTAATTTTTTTACAAATAAATAGACTCATATATGTATTAGTAATGGTTAGATGAGACTCTTTTATAATAGAAAATCAATGCCATTTTACTACGTATTTAATCAGTCAGAGTTAGAAATATGATTTAAAAAATACAAAGTCACACATATATAAACCATAAATTATAAGATATAATATTTTCCCAATAATATAGTGAATATAATATATTTAGTATTTTATATTAATTTAAAAATAATAATTATTAAATATCCTTTAAATTCATTATCATAAGTGTTCACATATTTTGACTTTAAAAGAATCATGATAATCGTGGAATTAAAATACGAACACTTTTACTCTTAATAATAATTAATATTTATCCATTAAATTTTTAAAATTCTATAATTAATCAAGTGAATATCACTTTTAATGTTTTTAATATAATTTACATGATTTTTTAATGCTTACCCAAGCGTTGTCTTGGCATTGCATATGTATTAATGGTAATTATATCATTAAAAAAATAAAAAATAATACACTATCATAATTTTTTTTTGTAATCTTCAAGATAACCAATTCTATACATTCATAAATTTTTTATCCCAATTGCAACATTTGAGATATATTAAAACTAATAGAGTGACATTTAATCATTATTCCTTACTAGAAACAATATAATGGTCATAATCAACTGTAAAAAGGAAAAAAAATACAATAATCTATAATATTGGATGCTTTTCACAATACTAAATTCGTCAACTGATATAAAATCATTTTTTTGCGATATTTTACGATCTTATTCTATATAATTAACCACATTTAACATATTTTACCCTTTATCTAAGTTGATAATGTTTTTATCTACGTTGCATAATATCTTGACATACACTAAAATGGATATTATTACCAAATTTTGAAATTATAATTCATAATTTGGGTTTTATGTTATTAGATTCAATCTCTATGGGATTTAGAAAATTATTTGAAAATATGATCTTTTAAAACACATGGAAAATAATTTTCTAAAAAATACAATGTTTATGTGAAAAAATTATTTTACACTTATATTATTCATATTATTGATTATGATGACATTAGTAGGATTATAAATTAATATGGAATATTAAATAACTTTTTAACAAGAAAATATGAAACAATCTATCCATTCTATTAAATGAAAATATTAAAAAATGTTTCAATTCAAAAGATAGGTTAACAATGTTATAAAATCTCGTGCATGGCCCCGATGGTGGTCCCGCCAATTATAGGGAGTGCTGAAGCATGGGTGGGTTGGGTAACTATCTCAACCATTATTGGCATACCCCTGGGAGGGGCACCACCAGAAATCCCGACTAGCCTCGCCGCAGCAGCCCATGCCAATCGAAGAACTATATGTAACAGGGAAGGACATGGTCGTCAGTGGGCACAATCTACATATGACATGCAATGAATTCAGCGGAGTAGACTTACAGAGATCGAACAACTGGTGCTTCTCCAGTGTTGATGCTAATGTATCCCCGAGTCGTGGCCCTCCATAAATTATCGGAAGGTCTGGAGAGCCTGGAGGAGCCACCTCGTGTGCCCTAGCCCTGCCAGACACAGAACTATATGCGGCCACAGGCGTGGGTTTCGAAGGTCCTACATCGTCACCCACCAAGTGGTGAGAGCGAGGTCTGCGTACAAGCTCATTCTGCATGATCCATATGTTGGTAAGAAATCTATGATGACCCGATTGTAGACCCCAAGGAATGAAACTGGGGATGTTACATCGAGAGTCTCCGCAAAATCATCGAGATCTGAGTCTTGATCTCTGACTTCACATTCCTTCAATGGGATCCCTCCACTGGCCTCGTCTCCCTGAGAAGATTTATCTAATTTATCCAGTAGAGGGAAGCGCTCTCTCCGTTCGGCAGCCGACAGCTGCGGGGGAACCGTCTGATCCAGCAGCACCCTCACTCGGTCTGTCATTGGAGATGGGACGCCACTGGAATGTATGTAGTCCTCCATCTCAGCCATATATTGCCTCGTCTCCACTGGATACACAGTGAAACCGGCTCGGACAGGGCCTATACTCGGTAGGTCCATCCCAAGACAGTTCAGGTGTTTCCACATTTCAGGCGGGCAGAGAAACTACCGGTTGACATCCCAAATGTCCCAGGCCTCAGGGAAATTATCATTCTCTGGAATGTCGATATGACATAGCTGTTTTCGCGGAGCCTAAGTGGATATCACGCAGAATCCCATCGGTGGTCACCCCACCAGATACCTCTACCCTTCAGGGACCACCAGGTCCACTATCATTGTTGGATCTGCCACCACTGCCTTACTCTCAAACGGTGGAGGTCTCGCCGACATGGTAGCCCCGCCACCGCGAGATGTCGTTGCTGCCCTCTGACATTGACCTCGGGATAGGGGAGTCCCACGATCACCCGCCTGGATAGTCGGCTGCTTCAGCATTTCCCCCGAAAAAGCCGCCTCCCAGCTGATGGCATACTCTGTTACCAGTCCAAAGGCGGCAGTAGGCGGAGGCAATGGAATTCGCATTTTTCCATCTTCCCGTGTAAACATGACACCCAATTGCCTCATCACACACATTTTATCTTCGTGGCGCACATCCCAGTACACCTATAGGGTCATCCACTAGAGGCACCATAATTTCCTTGCAAACTGGTGCAAGTTGTACGGCTCGAAGAGCGGATGGCGGTCCACCTGTGCCACCAAAACACCACCTCGAAAGGCTAGTAGAGAGGCCTAATGGTCTTCTATTCCCTTACCATCGTCATTGAGTACTCCCATCCGCAAGGGAAATGGGTGAAAATTGAACATATCCGCCTTCCACACTCAGTTCTGTACTAAGGAAACAATTAATTTGACTGTGAAGCTCTCAGCATCATTCAATATGGATGGGTGGAAGTTCAACCCCGATGGCAATATGGGGTTCAAATACTCATAAACCCCCCTAATGTGCACCGTGATCCACCCATATATATGGTGGAAGGGCCCGCATATCCTTGGTGGCTTCTTGACCTCGCTAAGTGCCGCATCATCTTGTACAATCTGGTGAGAATCAGAATCCCCAGATTCACACGCGTTCCCGTGGCCAGCATAGACGCCATGAAGAATGAGATGGGACATACACCCATGTTTGTATCCCTCATTGGTAGGATCCAACCACAGATAAGTGCCGCGATAAATGCCGCCATCATGACTATCGGTTACTGTTCAGAGCTAACAATGAAACCCCCGGTCTTTCACTGGTTGTCCTCCAAGTGCCACCTATATGAGTTCTCTTTGCATCGTTGATCCCCCTTCAGACATGTTCGAGGCCTCATGGGAAACTATCGATCACTCGAGAAGTTCAAGAACTGCATGAACCACTTCTAAAAGTGGACATCTCTTACCACTTTTTTCTCCTCTCCAGGGACCAGTCCCATCAGTGCCAGCACCAACCGCGGTGTCTGCTCCAGATCCTCCCACTCGCTCATGACGGGGAGAACTCATCATACATAGCCCCCATGATCGGGACCCCAGAAATCTAATGGACACCCCACAGAGTGATTCCAACCTCCCCATGGTTCACATGAAAAGTGTTGGTCCTAGATGACCATCTGATTAACAGATCTGACATCATCTTTTTTGGTTGATAAATATGGAATTAGGAGGCCCACGCTGCCTCATACTAACCCACTCTTCTCAGCTCGGCCCCAAACTCCTTGAATGAGGCACCTACTTAGTAATCCCAATCTCAATCATTGGTGAAGTTTCCACCCTGGAGCAGGTCCCACTCATCAGACCACCCCTTCTTCGAATACCTCAAAGAATCCATCAGTATTGTGATGTACATGGGAGGGGACGTCTACGGTTTCAATGGATTCCCATAAATATTTTACAAATGGTTGTACGGACAGTCATAAGTGACATGTGTGAAGTCCTCCTAAGAATGATTGTCAGCCACCCTAAACCATTGATGTTGGCATGTCATGCTTCTGAACCAGGCAGCTGGTTCGTCCCTACTCGCCTTAAGAATGAAAACATCATCTCTCAGCCTCAATTAATACAAAGGTAGATTCTTGCACATATGATAGTTCTTTTGACTCTATGATAGCAGTTCTGTCAAATAATTATTATCCAAGTGGCTTCAGACTAGATCCCCAGGCCCAGACATTTGGCCATTTCATCACTTCGGGTGGAATCTACGAGCTCGCCCTGCGTAGCTTCTTGATGGGCCATAGGGTTTCAGAACCCAGTCAAAAATCAGGTCAGGTCACAAATCTTGTTCGAAGAGCTCGTTTATGGAGCTTGGTCACAAAGAAAAGATGTGGAGCCTGGCCTCAGAAGAAGACGTTCTCTTGGTGTAGTTGCGGAGTCCGAGACTCGCAATTCGCCATGAAGCTCGATTCGCTGTGGGAAGACACGGAGGTTGCAGAGCTTCATGAATTGAGAGTGCAAAAGGACAAAGTCACGGTGAAGGGAAAGGACAAATGGGAGTTCAGCCTCCCTATTTATAGGCATCGACCCTCAGAGCTTCGAAGAACATCCAGCCCGCACGGAGCTTCACAGAGTGTCCAGACAGTGTGGACCTGGTCTGCCTCGCGCTCCTGCTTCGCAAGCCCGTATAGTGAAATGCCGATAATTTTGGTGATTTCACTCATACATCGACCCTTGATCCCCTAATGGATCCATGCCGGAGGGGTTTAATGTTTTGTCTCCAAAAAATTTGATGAAATGAATGAAGAAAATAAGGCTCAAAGGCCTTCCCCGCACAACCCCGATGCGGAGCCCTACAAAGCAACGCGGCCGCCACGAAGTAGAAGATGCGGGAATCCCCATGGACGTCCTTGACATTCACCAACCCGCTGCAAAGCATCAGAGGCTGGAAGCCCATAAATGGCCCTGAGATTCACGAACCCACTGTGAAGCAGTAGAGGCTGGAAGCCTCGTGAACGGACCAAACGTTCGTGAACCCGCCACGAAGCAGCATAGGTGGGAAGCACCACAAAGGGCCCTGATGTTCGCGAACCCGCTGCGAAGCAGTAGAGGCGAGAAGCCCCATTAATGGCCCTGACATTCTTGAACCCTCCATAAAGCCAGAGAGGTGAGATGCCCCACAAACTCCCCCTAAAGTTCATGAGATCCCCGCAAAGAAAAGGAGGCAGTACTCCTCCACGAACCTAGTTGACATTCGCAACTCGCCGCGATGCAATCCATGCCTTCATTGGGCCATGTGAGCACTCCTCCATAGTGCCCAATGCCTATAAATACCTGGCTCCCCCAGAGTCCCTAAGGTGGACAATCTGACCTTTCAACTTCCTAGCTCTCAAATCGTGAATCTCCCTTTGCTCTGCGAATCCTGAGCTACGTGAGGTATTCATGATTCGCGAGGTTCCTCTTCATTGTCTCATTTTGATCCACTCTTCTGAGAGGGATGCATTTTGCAATTCTCAAGAGCTTTCATGAAGGATGGGGATACCCAAGGGGACCCGGGCAGTCGCAGAGCATTTATGATTTGAGAAACATCCATCATATACATGTGATACACATGCCAAGGTAGGGTCATTGTACTTCGTGATGCACACTGCTTTGCGGCACTTCACCTCACGAGGAACCTATTCTCCATGAGGTAGTTGACCATGAACAACCTTACACTTCGCTAAGCACCCCCCTTCGCATAGCTCACCCCTTCATAGGTTCCCTTCACCATACAAAGAAATTGAGCTCCACAAGGCCCCTGCCTATGGGCCCTACTACTTAGTGAATCCTTTTCCTGTGCGGCCCTACAAGTCTGCACGATGTGATTTCAAATTACCCTGGAAAATACCGCCTGTGGAATTTCTTTGCCTAATGAATCTTATCATAGGCACACTAATGACTATTTTTTCATGGCATATCCATGCTAACATGGACCCCTCGATGGTTCGCTCCATGATCCCCCTTCTTCACGGCATTGTAGGTACCTTCCCTCCCATAAGCAATAGAGGGTACCTATTATGTATGTCCTAGTGGTGTGGAGTAAACCCACCTCATCCGAGCGATAGGATGTTAAACTTCCAAGCTCCCTCGTCCCCAACACATGATGTTAAACTGTGATCTGTCCCCGTTCCCTAGACACAGGGTCCCACCGACTCGGACATTCTTTATGCCCACTTGTCTCCACGGGGATGGGATCACCACTCACATGGGATTATATACTCTTTCTCATAGTGGAGTTTTTCCATGGGGTAAGGGTGGACATCCTGGTGTAAACCACTATTCCTTAGCGAAGGTAGCACCCATGCACCTCCGTACTTCCCCACAGCCCAGGCTAGTGGATGGCATGATAGAGGACGAGGAACCCCTTTCTTCGGTCCTAAATCCCTCTAATATTGCACTTTTTCACCTTCAAGCCTTCATCATAGAGTATGTCCCAGCACCATGGGACGTCTAATGTGTAAGCCCCTCCCCGTCTCCCACAGACGCACCCTTCACGACATTATCGTCAGGTCCCTACAACCTCTTGTTTCTCACACCGAGCATGACTCACGTGAGCTTAGAGTCAGCACTGACCCCGACTCCTTTTTTTGTAGTGAACTATGAGGACGTTGATCCATGTCAAGGCACGGTACATAGGAATCCTCACAAGGTTCAAGCACACCATGCAGTCGTTTTGACCTCATTCATGTCGGTTCACCAAAACTTGGGCCGCCTTAGAGCGTAAGCCCCAAATTCCACAGCCTACATGACGTTAAACTATACTCCCGGACTACGTGGACTTTTATCCATGTCATGGAATGATACATAGGAAGCCTCCACAAGGTTCAATCCCACCACCAGTGGACCACCAGGTTCGCCTTCACGTCGGTTTTCCAACAAAACCCAACCCGAACTATGTGGACTTTGTTCCGAGTTATAGCATGGTACGTAGGAATCCACCCTAAGGTTCAACCCCACCATCCAGTTGTTCTGACACCCCTTCATGTTAGTTCTAGAGCCCCTTTTCGTCCCGAACTACGTATAATTTGATCCTTGTTAAGGCATGGAACAAAGGAAGCCTCTCTGAGGTTCAATCCCACCATCTAGTTGTTCCGACACCACTTCATCTCAGTTCAATATCCCCTTTTCAACCCAAACTACTAGGACCTTGATCCATGCTATTTCATGGTACATAGGAAGCCTCCTTGAGATTCAATCCCACCACCCGGTCATTCCAACCTCCTTCACATCGGTTCACCAACACCTGGGATGCCTAGAGTGTATGCCTTGCACCTTCAAAGCGAACTACTAGGACTTTAATCAATGAAAAGGGTTGGTACGTAGGAAACCTCCCTGAGGTTCAAGCCCAACTTCTATTGAACCAAGGTCCACCTTCACGTCTGTTCGCAGACAATACCCATCGTACCAAGGTCCCGATGGTGGTCCCGCCAACATCTTGTACAATATAATACCCTTTTTATAAACAAAGCCCATTTTTCACATCACACTCATACAAAAGTTCCCGAAAACAGGTTTCGCACCCACATCACAATTTCATAAATCACCTCGACAAATTACAAAACATTACAAAAATGTTTGAAAACATAACTGGCCAGTTAATATTTCAGAAACATATTTTAGGAACATACTATCACCAAAACTGTACATATGAAAACATTTTATTTTGTGTAACTAATTAAATCATTTAAAATTTTCATAAAACCAACCCAATAGGTACAACCATGGTATGCATACAAAACCAATTTCAAAACCCTCATTCAACACCAAAACCATACCAATAACAATCCAAAACAGAATTGGCATCCCTGAAAACATTTAATAAACCACCCCAAGTGTTATAAAAAAACCTCAAACAATACCACAAAAGGTAAACATGAAAACACATGTTTTCACCAATCATGTTCAAGAAGTGCAACATGGTTTCACACGGTAACCCCATTCAAAAAAACCATTATAAGTCCCACATGGCATTAAAGTGTTAAAACCCCAGAATTATCATCACATTTCGACACTAATAAATCACATTCATATTTTATAAAATACACCCAAAACTTTCCCTAAGAGCCACGTGTGAAAAGCGCCCAATTCCAAGAAAAATGCAACTACAAAATTAATGACTTAACCAATTGCATTGAAAATAGTTAAATAACTGATTTTTCATTTAAATGAAATATTACCACTTATGTGATTTGATTTTCAAAAATCTGACATACATGGTTTTCATTAAGAAGTAAAATGTGGTTCAATGAGATTAAAATAATTTTTGGTGAATAGTAGCTTTTAAGTTCTTAATCGCGATTAGAGGTAATTAGTGTAGTTTAAGGTAAAAACAATGTTTTAATAATATGAGATGACCATGAAACTTGTCCTACTACTATTGTATGAGTCATGGCCGACCAAGACAACCCATGGGTCAACTTGGGGACCCCATGGAGCCACTTTAGTTGAAAAAATGACATTAATATATATTTATTTAATGTTAAAATTAAATTGGCACAAACATGAGTTATTTTACTAAAATAGATTTTAAGTGGGGTTACAGAAGTCCAAATTTTGATTATAAATATTCATTAGAAAGATAAAAAGATTTCCTACATCATAGTATTTTTTTATAATTTTTAGACATTACATAAATTAAATTATTTATGACATCATTATGATGCGGCGATGACCTCATTATTTAACGATTTAAATAAAATGAGAAGATAATGTAAAATCCAAGGAATACAATTGTCCAAAGACTATTGGATGGGTATATTTCGAACCCTTATCACCTTATCCACGAATTATATAAGTGTGGGACCTTTAGAGTTCGAAAAGCATTGTGTAATAATGTAACATTTCAATCTTTCCCAAAAGAGCCCCTCCTCTCCACTTATAAAAGGCCAACACCTCTCCCACCTTATTCACACCTTCAAGCCATTTGGCTCGGCCAACCTCTGCCCAACTACTCTCTCAACATCCCTCTATTACTCCTAGAAGCCTCACTTTGGGCAGAACTCTTCCCAAGGAAGCCTTTGGCTCAAATCAAGAAGAGTTACCCGATTTTGAGGTAATGTCTTCTCTAATGTTGTTTTATTTTATTTTTCTTCTCCAACCCCCTAAACTCCTTTTATTCATTACTTTTGTGACAACACCAGTATCCCCAATATACTAGGATGTTTTTATAAGAAGTATTCTAGCTACACTTACACACACCTACATCTAATGGTTAAAGAACATACGGTTTCTGTGGATGGCGAATTTCTGCCTCACGAAACGATGATTGTTCAACGCTCATATAACACATTCAAAGGTGGCCATTAAGATGTCACTATATTTAT
This sequence comes from Viscum album, assembly GCA_963277665.1. Taxonomy (NCBI): domain Eukaryota; kingdom Viridiplantae; phylum Streptophyta; class Magnoliopsida; order Santalales; family Viscaceae; genus Viscum; species Viscum album. The sequence goes on from OY728126.1 coordinate 301,797,254, forward strand.
ATATGATATAACATATGTTTATGTTTTACTTATGATTCTGTATTTATCATTTATTGCATACTTTATGATTTCCATTATGGGTAAAACGTGATAATTTAATTTTAGGAAGTGCGGATTACCGCCCCCTCAAAGTGATTTGAATCGTTAATGCCATATGTGGGATGTATAAAGGATGGATTAAATGGTATTATACACGATATTATACTAGAATTATATTATAAATTTATATCATTATGATTTTGTTCCATTAAATATGAAATTGAAATGAAAGTAGCATTCATTCGTACGTACGGCTTACTGTCTCCATGAACGGTGCATTTCATTTCTTACCTCTAAATGTTACGTAATATTATAAATGAATATATATACTGGATATATAAGATATATATGACATCTAAATCATGAATATAATTCTGGAGATAATAAATATTCTACCACATAAACAACTTGTAATTATAAGAAGTTTATTGTTGACTCAAGTACCAAAGATCGACAAAATGACCGTTATTAACTTAAATAATTACATAATGGTCATATCATTGTAAGAAGTGATATAATAAGGATAATGAAATTTAAAATGGTTCTTAATAAGGTATATATTAACTCTAGTTTATTATTCCGAAGGTTAATGAACGGTTCAGGCAAGTCAGACACGAGGTAAGGGAACTTCTTAACCCAACTTCCATTATTTGGGTTAATCTCCTACATTCAAATTATGTCATGATATTACTATGTATTATTTTGTATTTTTACTTTCTTTATGTGTAACTATAGTGAATACACATAATATATCTATTTTATTTTAAAAATGATCTTTTTAAGGACTTTGTCTCAATCCCCTTTCATTGAGGCATATTTGGTTTTATACAAAACTTTCTCTTATACGGTGTATGAACCCATTTGACTTTCACGTTTATTCAAAAGAAATCTTTTTTCTATGAAGAATTTTACTAAACGACAAAAAGGGAATGTTTTTCTTTCCATACTTATGCGGCGACAATGACTTCTCCGCCGCCGTGACAATTATTTCAGTTTCGGCTTCTTCTACAAGCCATCATTTTTTTAATGAAAAATAAATACAAAGTTTTAACTTTCTTTTATTTTGGTATGGAAAATGGTTTTGAAAGCGTTTTTATTATATCAATGTGTTGTATTTATATCTTGTGATTGAAATGTGGAACTGTTATGTTTCCTTTATGCATGTTTTATGTGATACGATTATGTTGTGGTTTATGATATGTTTAAACCTATTCATATGAGGAATGCATTGGACTTAATAAGTGACGGGTGGAGCCCGCTATAGCTCCTCGATGCATCGGCAGGTCTCATGAGACAAACTAGTGTCTTGGCACAAGGCCTTGATAAAATCTTATTTGTGGTCTTGGCACGAGGCCTTGACTACGTGGTTATGATAGTCTGGCATTATGCATTCCATCATTATGAAAGTGGTTATTGATATTGCATGTGATTATTCGACCAGTAGAATATCCATGTGAAGAAGTAAATGGCATTATATCATTTTACTTTTCCCATATTATGTTTATGTTCATGTTTAAAAGGCTTTTGTGTTAGTCATACATTGCCTTAAATGTTTATGTTTATTTATTAAATCTTCCGCAATATTGTTATACTTAATGAGCATCTGAGATCACCCCTTTCAATGTTTTAATATTTTCCAGGACGTGAAGAAGTATTTTATGAATGACCTGCAGGGATAGTCAGAAGAGGATATGAGTGTGTACTATGAAGACATTGTTATTAGATTTTTACTTTATGATGTAATGTAAGACTTATGAATGTATCTAGTGTTTCCAAGGCTACTAAACTAATCGGGCTTTCGAGACTTGATCTTTTGTGATCATGCCAATGTTACGAAGTAATGCACTGACTCTGGGTAGCTGGGGTCGGGGAGTTACAGTTGGTATCAGAGGAAGTTTAGTACAAACCTTGGAATCTAGATTTAGATAAACTCTGATTAGAGCGCGTAGACCTAAGATGAACATTGAGGATTAGTATAGAAGAACTTCCTAGAGATATGGTATTGTAGGGATTTTGTTAGTTTTCCGAGCAATACATACCTGTCGGGATACGAGCAGGTATAGGCGGCTCTGGCACAGATGTACCTAGGGGTAAAACCCGAAAACACCGCTTTGAGCTAGACTCGAATGGGAAGTGGTGCACGACAATGGGCCTTGCTGCACTCTTGGTTACGACACTCCGGGGGTATATGCTTAGGATAATTCACATTTTCTTTACAAACCAATATGAACGGTTATGAGTATATACTTCCTCAAATAAATCCTTTTTATAATTATGGATTATATCCATAAATAGTTCAATTTATGTTAAGTATTTTATAAGTATGGAATTATGTATTTTGATTCATAAACTAATCTAGTTTATGCCATTGTTTAGAAATGGCACCTAGTGGAAGGAATAGAAACCGTATCAATGCACGCTCTTCGTGTAGGGATTACCCTCCTGCTCAAGATAATTATTGTGGATCTGGAGATACAACTGGTGCTGATCAACTTATTACCATACTGGGACAACTCACTCAAGTTATGAATAATAACCTTACTCGTATGGATCACACTGATCCACAATGTGGAGGATCAATGTTAGACCGCTTCATGAGGCAACAACCACCAACATTTAATGGGGGTACAAATCCGTTAGTAGCTGAGCAATGAATACACTCCTTAGAGAAAATATTCCATGCCTTGGGGAGTAGCGAAAGGGAGAAGGTTGTCAAGGCAGTTTACTGCCTCACTGGAGATGCCGATCAGTGGTGGTCACTGATTCAAAACACAAAGGAAGATGATGACGTATCGAATATGGAATGGAGGGAGTTAAAAGAGCTTTTCTTAGAAAAATACTTTCCTCGCGACGATCGAGCAGATATGGAAAAGCAATTTCTGAGTCTGAGGCAGAAGGAGGATGAGAATGTCGCAAAGTATGAGGCTAACTTTACAAGGTTAGCGAGGCATGCTGCCGATTATATACGTAACCCAAGGAGTAATATTGATCATTTCATTGATGGGTTAAAGCCATTTCTCCATCGAGTTTTAGTATCACAATCCTTCTCATCATACGAAGATATTGTCTCGTGTGCTATCAAGACAGAAAAGGAATTCTCTAAGTCTTATGATAACAAAGTAAATCAAGAGAAGAAGAGAAAGGTGGAACACGAGACATATAAAGGGAAAAAGGGAAAGAAGGATTTTCCATTATGTGATAATTGTGGGAACAATAACCATGGTACTTGCCTAAAAGGAATGGGAGTTTGTTATAAATGTGGTGAAAAAGGTCACCAGGCGCGTGATTGCAAGGGAATGAAAGAGGCTATCAATGTTGAATGCTACAATTTTAGGAAATGGGGCATTATGCAAATGAATGTCCTACGAGTCAGGGAAACATACCTCAGAAAAGGCCAAGGGGTCAAGGACAATCTTATGCTGTTACTACAGTTGAAGCGGAATAATTAATGTATTGGTGCTTTTGGACTCATGGATTATATTCTGGTTATTAGAATAATGTGATATATATATAAGGATTGTACTTTAGTACTTGTTGTTTTAGTAAGGTTTTAATATGATAAAGGTAATTATATTTTTATTGTGTGACAATAGGAGAAACTTTACTTTGTTTGGGGAATTTGAGTTTACAATTGATTTTGAAATTAAGATACCTTTTAGAGAAAGTCTGGACAGAGGTATTGTGGATAACTATAAAGGATGGAGTGGATTAAGTTGATCTTTGGATAGTATTGTTTAAGGTTAAAAAATTTATGAAGATTATTTTTGGAATATTATGATACTACAGTTTTAGGAAAAGGACAACCTGTAGGGTGGGGCATAACCCGTCGCGTCGGACAAAGCTGCAGGAATCGAACCACAACCATAGTGCGACAGGCCTTTATTTCCTACCACTAGCCTACAGGATGTCCCTGGTTATTAAAAAATAATTTTACTAATCTAAATGGTATGTGTTAACATTTGGAACCTTATACAATTAGGATACGTATAATATTTTTGAGTTCTATTATCTTTTTGAGTGAAAGATGAGTTGAAGGTTGAAACTCTAGTTGTCAAGAATAAATATATATATATACCTATCTCTTATTCAATGAATAAATTAATTCTTAAACTTTAGTAAAGGGATATTAAAACAAAAAAAATGTGTTATCCTAATACCTTATGTCTTGTTGAACTAATGATATTTTAAATAAACGTAGATTGAAGGCTTTGAGGCCCTCAATTTGATAGTTGATTGTGATTGATGACCTCAATCACTCCCTACAAATATTTACGTTTTTCCTCTAATTATATGTCTCTAATTTCCACAAATGTTCTCCTAATGGAGATCATAATTGGGTGGTGACTCTTTCATTTCCCTTTCCCTCTTATTAAGGCTAAATTTTATTAATCTTATTTCCGATGTGGGATTTCCACAAAGGTATTTTCTATTTTCAACCTTTTATTTTCAAAGAAAAATTTCAAATTGCGAGAACGTAATTTATTGAAGTAGGGGAGAATGTAACACCCCAAGCTTTCACGATACGCCTCTCTTTCAATAATGCAATAGCTTGCATTTTACGCAAGTTCGAGTTCTAACACACCGCGACTAATCAAAGTAGCCGTTATGAATAGTAATACCCACTTTTTAAAATTATAGAAATTTTAGATTTCAAAATTGAATTCTTTTTTGTATTCCTAATATTTAAATTAGCCTATGTTGAATTTTTTGTAATTTTCTGAGAACATCCAAATTTTTATGAATAGTGAAAAATACTTAAAAACAACTTTTTTAATCAAAATAATTTATAGTGATAAATTATAATATTTAGTAGTTTTAAAGTGTAATTAGAATATATTTTTACCATTTTATCCAATGGTGGTCATTAGAATTAATTTAACATTGAAATTGGAAATAAACAATTGCCAATCATTTGATATAATTTATCTCTTAAAAACATGCTATTTGTTGTGACAGCGGGAAATAATTATAAAATTAATTAATGAAACTTATATGTTTGGAAGTTCATAAAATAGACATCATTTTTGAATTCGGAATATCAATTATAGCTTAGGGTGAAATTTTTGCATTGTTGTGAAAAACTTCAATTTTTGATGAATAGTGAAACCACTAAGTGGTAGTTAAATAACTGATTTTTCATCTAAATGAAATATTACCACTTCTGTGATTTGATTTTCAAAAATCTGACATACATGGTTTTCATTAAGAAGTAAAATATGGTTCAATGAGATTAAAATAATTTTTTGGTGAATAGTAATTTTTAAGTTCTTAATCGCGATTAGAGGTAATTAGTGTAGTTTAAGGTAAAAACAATGTTGTAATAATATGAGATGACCATGACACTTGTACTACTTCTATTTTATGAGTCATGGCCGACCAATACAACCCATGGGTCAACTTGGGGACCCCATGGATCCACTTTAGTTGAAAATGACATTAATATATATTTATTTAATGTTAAAATTAAATTGGCACAAACATGAGTTATTTTACTACAATAGTTTTTAAGTAGGGTTACACAAATCCAAATTTTGATTATAAATATTCATTATAAAGATACACAGATTTCCTACATCATAGTATTTTTTTATAATTTTTAGACATTACATAAATTAAATTGTTTATGACATCATTATGATGCGGCGATGACCTCATTATTTAACGATTTAAATAAAATGAGAAGATAATGTAAAATCCAAGGCATACACTTGTCCAAAGACTATTTTATGGGTATATTTCTAACCCTTATCACCTTATACACGAATTATATAAGTGTGGGACCTTTAGAATCCGAAAAGCATTGTGTAATAATGTAACATTTCAATCTTTCCCAAAAGAGTCCCTCCTCTCCACTTATAAAAGGCCCCCACCTCTCCCACCTTATTCACACCGTCAAGCCATTTTGCTCGGCCAACCTCTGCCCAAATACTCTCTCAACATCCCTCTATTACTCCTAGAAGCCTCACTTTGGGCAGAACTCTTCCCAAGGAAGCCTTTGGCTCAAATCAAGAAGAGTTACCCGATTTTGAGGTAATGTCTTCTCTAATGTTGTTTTGTTTTATTTTTCTTCTCCAACCCCCTAAAGTCTTTTTATTCATTACTTTTGTAACAAAACCAGTATCCCCAATATACTAGGATGTTGTTATAAGAATTATTCGATCTACACTTACACACACCTACATCTAATGGTTAAAGAACATACGGTTTCTGTGGATGGCGAATTTCTGCCTCACGAAACGATGATTGTTCAACGCTCATATAAAACATTCAAAGGTGGCCATTAAGATTTAACTATATTTATATATGATATATAATATGTTTATGTTTTACTTATGCTTCTTTATTTCTCATTTATGGCATACTTTATTATTTCCATTATGGGTAAAACGTGATAATTTCATTTTAGGAAGTGCGGATTACCGCCCCCTCAAAGTGATTTGAATCGTTAATGCCATATGTGAGATGTATAAAGGATGGAGTAAATGGTATTATACACTATATTATACTGGAATTATATTATAAATTTATATCATTATGATTTTGTTCCATTAAATATGAAATTTAAATGAAAGTAGCGTTTATGCGTACGTACGACTTACCGTCCCCATGAACGGTGCATTTCATTTCTTACCTCTAAATGTTACATAATATTCTAAATGAATGTATATACTGGATATATAAGATATATATGACATCTAAATCATGAATATAATTCTGGAGATAATAAATATTCTACCACATAAACAACTTGTAATTATAAGAAGTTTATTGTTCACTCAAGTACCAAAGATCGACAAAATGACTGTTATTAACTTAAATAATTACATAATGGTCATATCAATGTAATAAGTGATATAATAAGGATAATGAAATTGAAAATGGTTCTTAATAAGGTATATATTAACTCTAGTTTATTATTAATAAGGTTAATGAACGGTTGAGTCAAGTCAGACACGAGGTAAGGGAACTTCTTAACCCAACTTCCATTCTTTGGGTTAATCTCCTACTTTCAAATTATGTCATGATATTATTATGTCTTATTTTGTATTTTTACTTTCTTTATGTGTAACTATAGTGAATACACATAATATATCTATTTTATTTTAAAAATGATCTTTTGAAGGACTTCGTCTCAATCCCCTTTCATTGAGGCATATTTGGTTTTATACAAAACTTTCTCTTATACGGTGTATAAACCCATTTGACTTTTACGTTTATTCAAAAGAAATCATTTTTATACGAAGCGTTTTACTTAACGAAAAAAAGGGAATGTTTTTCTTTCCATACTTATGCGGCAACAATGACTTCTCCGCCGCCGTGAAAATTATTTGAGTTTCGGCTTCTTCTACAAGCCATCATTTTTTTAATGAAAAATAAATACAATGTTTTAACTTTCTTTTATTTTGGTACGGAAAATGGTTTTGAAAGCGTTTTTATTATATCAATGTGTTGTATTTTTATCTTGTGATTGAAATGTGGAACTGTTATGTTTCCATTATGCATGTTTTATGTGATACGATTATGTTGTGGTTTATGATATGTTTAAACCTATTCATATGAGGAATGCATTGGACTTAATAAGTGACGGGTGGAGCCCGCTATAGCTCCTCGATGCATCGGTAGGTCTCATGAGACAAACTAGTGTCTTGGCACAAGGCCTTGACAAAATCTTATTTGTGTTCTTGGCACGAGGCCTTGACTACGTGGTTATGATAGTCTGGCATTATGCATTCCATCATTATGAAAGTGGTTATTGATATTGCATGTGATTATTCGACCAGTAGAATATCCATGTGAAGAAGTAAATGGCATTATCTCATTTTACTTTTCCCATATTATGTTGATGTTCATGTTTAAAAGGCTTTTGTGTTAGTCATACATTGCCTTAAATGTTTATGTTTATTTATGAAAGCTTCCACAATATTATTATCCTTACTGAGCATCTGAGCTCACCCCCTTCAATGTTTTAATATTTTCCAGGATGTGAAGAAGTATTTTATGAATGACCTGCAGGGATAGTCAGAAGATGATATGAGTGTGGACTATGAAGACTTTGTTATTAGTTTTTCACTTTATGATGTAATGTAAGACTTATTAATGTATCTAGTGTTTCCAAGGCTACTAAACTAATCTGCCTTTTGAGACTTGATCTTTTGTGATCATGCCAATGTTACGAAGTAATGCACCGACTCTCGGTAGCAGGGGTCGGTGTGTTACATCATGTATTCAACACAATGATGATTTTGGACTACTATTAATCTTCCAATAATATTAATCCAAAATTTTGGTTCATTTAATTATTCTTATAATTTAAATTAACACCATCTTATTGATTTTTATTTTTCATCCATAAGTACTACATCAACGTTGCGTAATCCTTTATGTTAACTATTTCCTACATAAAAATTAAATGTAAATAAAAATAAAAATAAAAATAACGAGGCTCAATATAATCATTTAGAATCAATAATTTTGTATATATAATCAAAACCATGTTAATAGAACTAATTTAATTGGTTAATTTGTCTTTGTTTTCCTTTCATAATCATTTCACAAGAATTTGGATATGATCATTTATATAACTCTCAAATTAGGAAAAATCAATTAAAATAATAATATACAAATAATATTTGTTGGATAATTCGATAAAATACTTATTATCACTCATTTATTATTTACGAGACCCCAAATTTGACTATTCCAATAATGCACACACACTACGTCATTGTTAAAAATGATTTTCATATTTATATATAAAAAATTATAAATTACATGGTATAAAATATTTTCAAAAAATATTTATATTATCATATCCTAGATTATTAATAATTATTTTTCATAAATTGTGTATATCATAATCATATCATTCAGCATTACAAAACATGTTACATTTTATAAAAAAGCGTATATTTTACAATTCAAAAATAATATCATTATTATAACATTATAATAATTTCACGATAGAATAATTTTTTTTATTGTTTCAAAAATTAATATCATTTTATAAAATAAATTTTCTATAAATTAAGTAAACTAATTAAAATATCCATTCATAAAGAGAAATAAAAATCAATTTTGATGAAAACTTATTTCTGGAGAATTAAAATGACAATACTATAAAATTAATATTAAATTATGATCATTTTAATATATATTTAAATTTTTATGATCTATAATGATGCTCTATAAATAATTAATTCCTATTCATAACCACCAATTTAACATCTAGTTTATAAGAGTCACATAATGGTATATCATGGTTTTGAACTCGGAGATGTGTGCAACATAAGCTATCGATGATTTTCAGTTTATAGGGGAAATCAGATAAAACCTTTGAGAGTTACATTATCCCATCCTTCAAAAACATTAATCCTAAAAATTTACAGAATTTAAATCCACAAAATTATTTTTGAATCAATTTATCAAAATTTCATATGGTTCCCACATTGCCTCTTTTGTTTTTTTATTTTTATAATGTACATTTACCTGAAAAGTCATCCAATTACTCAACACTTGTTCTCTAGTTTCTAGAATCATGATAGGCTCTACATAGTATGATAAATTAGGTTCTAATTATATTTCGTCAATTATTATATTATGCATTGGGTTTGGAATGTACTTCTTTATCCAAGATATGTGGAACACATCATGTGCTTTAGAAAATGTATGTGGAATTATAAAATGATAAGCCTAAATTCCAATTCTCTATAGATCATAAAAAGGTTCAATATATATGTGTCTCAGTTAACCTCTCTTTCTGAATCATATTACACCCTTAAATTGAGATAACTTCAATAAAATGTTATTTCCCACTTAAAACTCCAAATACATCTTCTAGTTATCAACATATCTATTTTCCCAACTTTGAGATGCATTGATATGGGTTTAAATGGTCTTTTATATTTTTTGTTTCCAGTACAGGTTTAGGGCCTACATAGTTCAAATAACCTACTTCCTCCAAACAAGTTGTGGTATGAAATCACTTTCCATATAACACTTCATATATATTCATTTGAATAACTAAATGGAAATTATTTCTATTATAAAATTCTGTCAAATGTAAATATTTATCCTAAATACCATGAAACTGATGTGATATGAACCGAAATATGTCTTCTAATGTTTGGATTTTCCATTATAACTACCTGTCAGTTTGAGGGTGATATGAATTTCTCAAATGAATCATGATATCAAGAACACGATGTATAATTTTCTATAATTTTAATGTAAATCATGGATGCTAATCAACCATAATTTAAATAGGTGGGATATGAAGTCTTAAAAATTCATTAATATTGAGTTTTTCAAGGCACTATATTGTACAATCTTGACTTGTAGAGATTAAATGTTTAGATTTGGTAAGACGGTCAATAATTACCCACATGAAATTAATATTCATTGAAGTATTTGGTAATCCAGTGAACAAATATATAGTAATGCCATCTTATTTACATGAATGAATAGGTTGAGGTTGAATGAACCATCTAGTGTGTTTTATTTTACCATTCACATGCTAACAAACTAAATATGTTGATATATAATAAAAAATTCTCTGGTTTATATTATCCCACAAAAATGTTCCATCAAATATCAAACAATATTAGTGATGCCAGTGTGTATAAGTAAATTTGATCAGTGAACATCATCCAATAATTACCTTCTTAGCTTGGGTATAGAGGTTACATCAGTAGTCCTCCAAAATTTCAAACATCCATATTTATATACAAATTACAACATCCTCCCATCATTCACAGCTTTAATTTTTTTTATAAAACTCTCATCATCAAACATATAAATTTTTTATCATTTCGAATGAATGTAGTTGGGAATCCATTTAAAAAAATAGCAATGTTTCACCATCAGTAATAATTACTGTTTTCATATTTACTGTATCCATGAACACATGATCCCTATAAATCCCCATTTTGATTATAACTCTAACATCATCACTACTCAATGAATATATGACCTTATTTTCCATTCCTGGGTGATATTGTGTTGAATAATTATAATCCTTGAGTATATTGATCCATATTATATCACTCATGTTTTTATCTTTTTTTGAGAAGATATATTTCAATCTATTGTGATTTTTATATATCTCACTTCTCTCACAATAGAGATATTGCCTCCATTTCCTCAGAGAAAATATTATAGATGAATACTCAAGATCAAGGTATTTATAGTTATATATATGGTTTTTTAACTACCATGAATAATAGGAAATAACTCTACCATTATATATAATTACACAACTCCATCATTTATATTATGTATCACTATAAATCCAAAAATACACAAAATCTCAATTGTATAGTCATGATTGGGGAATTCACTAATATCATATTCCATTCATCAAATCAATCATCACATTAAATTTCCAAAATAGATATAACCCATTTTAACTGATCAAGGATAATGGGTTATCTAATCGGGTAAAACACTAATCAAAACACCTATTGTAACAAACTAAACAATTGAAACTACATACCTCGATTATGTTCTTTTGTATAGAACATTCTTGAATATAAATTGTATTTGCATGATCAACTGTGATTCCAACCGTGGAGACACTATCGCCAAGGAAAGAAATTATTTAAATGCTATATTCACACTTGCTAAATTCTTTATATAAATATTTTCATATACGATTCAACATAATAATTTTAAAGTGGTTACCATGGTCCTTGTAACATTTGGAGTACACCAAGAAATCATCAATACATACTAGTAAAATATCAAGATATTCCTTGAATAATATTTTCATTTGATTCAAAAGATAGAGGCTGCATTAGTGAGTCCAAATGAAATTACTTTAAACTTGTAATGTCCATACCATTTTTGAAATACAGTATTTGGAATATCATCATTACTTAGAGAAAATTGATGATATCCAAAATGAACATCAATCAATCAAAAAAAATGATCTTTATGATGTTGGTCAAATAATTCATAAATTCATGGAAAATGAAACTTGTTCTTTTTCATCATATAATTTATCTCCCTATAGTCAATGAATACCCTCATTGATACATAGTTATTCTCATTGAAACAAATAAGAGATCCCCAAGGTGAAACACTAGGGCATATAAATATCATAAGACTCAATTCTTATTAACATAACTTTATCTCTATTAACTCCACCATTTTTATTATATAGGGTGTCTTTGAAATAGTTCATCCATCAAGGATTAAATAAAAAAACTCAAATTCTCACCTTAGTGGATATCCATGTAATTCTTCTAGAAATACATCAATGTATTCTTATACAACATGTAAATCATTGATTAAAAATCAACATTTTTAATTAATAGTTTTTATGTTCTCTTATTCTCAAAATAATCTCATATTGAAGAGCTACTAGAGGTTGATATATATATATATATTAATAAGATGATGATGTTTCTTATCTATTGATAATGATTTCCAATCCTTCTTCACATATTCTAATTTCCTTCTTTTTGGGTATAAAGTCTCTTATAATATATTGAAATTTATTCCATACCATGAATTATATAAAAATTAACTATAAGTATGATAACAAAATTATCAGTTAGAACATGTTTATGTGTCAAAATACGAACTTATTAACACACCGTTATTGTAATGAGTATTCCACTATGAGTTTTTACTGACAACACCCTTGTTATAGTGAATTAGAAATATCTAATAGTTACAGAAATCTGGAATGTGATGAATAAATGTGATGATCCATAATCAAATAAAGAATTATCTAAATTTTAAGATATGATTAAATTACATGAAGCCACGTCATTAAGAAAATAAACCTCACCTATTTTGACTATATAATCATGGCATTGTTCCCTTAGACCTTTCTATGGAATGTATCCTTGACATCATGGAAAATCATGTGCATAGTAACCCATCTACATACAGCTTAGGCATTACACATATTCACCTTCTTTCATTCCCTTTAAATCACAATACTAGTGTCCTTTTTCTCTATATTTGTATCAAACTCACATTCCTAATTTGAATATTCCATGATGTTTCTTCATTTATTATAATATGGATTATCTATTCTCCCATTTTTTATTTTTTTATTTCTTTTTCCATTGTACTCAAAATTCCAATTCATATCTTACTACCATTCAAATAAAATTAGGATTGTAAAATTATTTCTCTATAATTATGGAATATGATACAATATCCTCTTATGATTATATTGTTTGTGATACTAGTTCCCTTCAGAAAATTTTATTAGGGACATCAATGAAATTTTCAATAATTCTATTTGGATTATGTATTTAGTATGAGGAATTCCTCTCAATCCTTGTATTGTGGGATTCATACAAAGAAACTATTTTGTCCTCTTTATCAGTCAAAATCAATATTTTTTTCTCCAAATCATGGTCATTGGTCATCAAAAATATATTTTATAATTAAATTAATTTAAAATAATTCTGCTCTATATTTTCCATTTCTTTCTCTTCTATTATGATCATAATTAATGAACACCATCGATCTAAATCCCCAAGAGATTTTAAACATCCACGATAACCTTCTCTCTTTCCTTAATTCTCAAAGGGATAAATATCTTATATAAGAACATATACATTGCTCACCTACAAATAAATTTTTAGTCGCATTGATTAATGTAGGTTGTTTTCGCATGAATCGTTCTATCATTGTTAAAATACGCAGTGGTTTGGGATACTCCATGTGAGTAAGGCTATTTCTCATAACCTAATTCATTTTCCACAATATAGTTATACGTTGATCAGCCATAATTGTAGCTCCATATCAAACATCAAAACCCTTCATATGAGGTATATCCTTATGTGGAATAAGTGTGTTTATACAATTTACATTACTTCCACTATGCACTATTTTGTAACAATGGTGTACAATAGAATAGATTAATAAAATTTTAAAATCGTGAAATGCATAAAAATTTATGATTAACTCATCTAAAAATTATAAACATTGTTAACATGGTAATATTATCTTTATAATTTTTAGATATATATTTAACTTATCTATTTTTTCCAATATATAGTTTTAAGAGTTTCTACTAAAATCCCTCTAATACAAATTGTAATTTCCCCATCCCCAGTTCCCCAGAGCGGATGCCATATATTTTTACAATAGATTAATAAATATGGTATTGCATTAAGAAGTACTAGATAATGTCATGGTTTTGAAAAAATTGATAAATAATTGAATCATTCATTAAGATATAAAATATAAAACACAACATAAAAAATCTATAAAAACCCCCATAATCTATTAGCTTTTTCATCGATGTTAATAAATATATACATCATGTCATTCTATTAAAAATAAAACTTTATAAATCGGTGAGATTAGATTCTCAGTAATGGTAAGATTACTATGGAAGCTATCATAATTATGAATAAACAATAAATAAATTTGAATAACTAAAAATGAATCCCATTAAAACATAATATTGAGTATAACATCGTAGGAAAAAAACTGATCAAATAAGGATGTATAAATAATCAAATGTGAATGAATCGTAACCATGGATATTTTAGTAGTTGGATAATTATATGTATTACCAATAACTAATCTCATAACTATGTAATAAATAATGTGGGACCTAATAAACATATCAAAAGAGATTTATAAATCCACCATACATAACTGGTTAAGATACTATCCAATACTCAAACTAGTTTGTCTCATAAGATGTACTAATTCATCAAGGGGATATAGAGGGACCCACCCATCACATACTATATATGATGAATTATTTATATTAAAGTGTCTCAACAAAGTCAATATAATCATTCATATTGAAACTATTTTATTAAATTTTAGTAACATTCCACAATAAATAAACATAATCACACATAGTCCCATGTGATATGTTTAATGATATAAAAGTAGCACAATTATATTCAATGTAATCATAGAAAAAAGTAAATAAATTTTTTTCTATAGTTTATTAAGTGGTCATATTCGATTTATAAAAATTTCCAACAGAGAGTTTTGACATAGATGAAAAATACAATAATAAAATTATTTTAAAATTTCCTGCGAGAAATATAATTTTTTAATTTATATTATTTATTTCAAAAGCAATGAAATTATAAAAAGAAATATTTTATTTGTAAATAAAATTGTAAACATGTAAAGTATACCTCAATAAATTAATGTATCACAATTTAGGGAAAATAATCTCAGGAAATTTTTTTTTAAAAAAAAATCCTCTAATTATTGGAAAAAACATTTAAAATATTATTTCTAAAAGAACGCATGATAACTAACCCAATTTATCTATTATGTGAGTCAACTAAAAATTCACATAATACAATTGTAAACACTACTTATGATAGTCAAAATTCATTAGCATATAATCATAGCATGAAATAATAATTGTTGTTGAATTTTAACTCAATGAAGGGAAATTAGGTTAACATTTCAATTACCATAGGTCTGATTTCCATCAAACATGTCTGAAGCTTCATTATAATGGTTTAAAACTTATTATTATCATACAATAGAATCATATGAATTTTTATGATGTCATATATTATCCCCTTATAATGTTTTAAACCCTATTTGTAAATATTATCTTTTAATTTCAACATATTTAGCATTAATTTCATTATTTCTCAATCTTGTTTATTCTAAAAATGTATGTTCTCATTTATGTGGTATAGATCTAAAATATCTAAAATAATTTTAATGTAAAAATTATTAAAATTGAATATTAAAGATATTTTTTGAACAAGTTTTTGAATATTAATCATATAAAAAGAACTACACCACTACATAGAGAGGTTAAGTTGTATGTATGCACGCACGGTTCATTCTTTTTTGATAGCATGGATAAAATATAGAATATGGTCGTTTCATAATAATATCACTACAACATGGAGATTATAAAAGAGGTGTTATTTTTTAATGGAACAACATATGAAGTGGAAGGAAAATCATAATTAAATTTCAATGAGTTGGTAAAAATGATTACCTCTTCTTTGGAGGACATCATTTAGATTTTATATCAAGGGATATAGTGGCTGTATTTGTTTGAAGTTTTAGTATCATAAACCATCCCAATGGATCATCTTTTGTGACTCCCCATGTAACATCCCTAGTAAATAATGAATATGAAATGTTTATATATATTAATATCTGTGAATAAAATATTAATATTACGTAAAAGGGGATTCTATGTTCGATGGCGTACCCAATACGCAACAACGATTTTCTTTTAATTCATATGTTGAACTCTAATAATAAAATAATATTATTGTAAATGGTAGTAAACTCCTAGTCAATTTAATTTTGGGAATGAAATGAACTAATTAAAAAATGATTATATATGCTTGTATAATATTTTTACATTTATTCAATATATTTTAGAGGCTTAAATTGTGAATGAATCCAATTTTAAGCATAAATATTTTAATATTCTTTAAAAGGTCAATTAACCTCCTTTTGATGGAGAACCCTTTTTAAATCCACCTTTTGACAATTTAATATGTTATTTTTGGAAAAATATAATCTTTCATTAGAATCAATACATCAAAATTTACTTTGTGTAAATTTTTTGTTATTTTTCTGATATAGTTCATTTTTTTAATGAATATGGAAAATGTTGTATTTTAATTCAAAACCTCCTTTTAGTAAAATTTATTTCTATGGTAAGATTATATTTTTAATTGGTTTTATATTGTAATGAAAACATATTTTTACAATTTAATCCAATTGTGGTAATTTTAATTAATTTCACTTTGAAATTGGACTTAAAATAGTGTTAATCTTTTAATAGATATTGTTTCTTAAAAACACTCTATTTGTTTTGAAAACGGGAATTAATTATTAAATTAATTTATTCAACTTATATGTTATGAATTCTATAAAATAGACATCATTTTTGATTTTAATATATAAAATATATATTAGTGTGATTTTTTTGGTATTTTTCTGGAAAACATCAATTTTTTATGAATAGTGAAACCACAAGTGTTAGTTACAAAGATGAATTATCATTTTAATGAAACTTTACCACTTCTGTGATTTGATTTTCAAAAATCCTACATACATGGTTTTCATTAGTATGTAAAATTTGGTTCAATATGATGAATATAATTTTTTGATGAATAGTGTCTTTTAAGTTTTATTAATAGCAATTAAATGTAATTAGTGTAATTTAAGGTAAAAATTATGTTATACTAATATGAAATTACCTTGATACATGTACTTCCCTTATTGTGTGGGTCATGGCCGACCAAGAAAATCAAGGGGAAAACATTGGGACACCATTTATTCACTTGGTTAATAAAATTACATTAATAACTTTTTATTTAATGTTAAAATAAAAATGTCACAAACATGTATTGTTTTACTAAAACATTTTTTACATGTGGTCATACAAGTCATATTTTTGACTATAAATAGAAATTGGAAAGATAATAATATTTCCTACATCATAGTATTTTGTATATAATTTTTAGACATTAAATAAATTAATTTATTTATGACACCATGATAATGCAGCGATTACCTCATTACTGAATGATTTAAATAAAATGAATAGATAATGTAAAATCAAAGACATGAATTTGTCAAAAAAATGGTGGATGGATCTATTTAAAATTCTTATAACCTTATCCTATAAATATTTCTTTTTGTGACCTTTAAAATTAGAAAATCATTTTAAAATAAAGTGACATTTCATGACTTTCCAAGAGTGCCCCTCCTCCCTCTTATAAAAGTCTCATACATCAACCTCTTACCCACACCTCTCAAGCCATTTGATTGGCCAAAATCTGATCATTTGATCTCTCAACATCCCTCTCTTCATCATATATGCCTTCTCTTAGGCATAAATCTCTTTAATAATCCCTTTCCGTTCCAACTAAGGGGAGTTACCCGATTTAAAGGTAAAGTCTTCTCTAATGTTCTTTGGATTTATTTTGCTTCTCCAACCCCATAAACTCTTTTTATTCCTTTATTATGTAACAAAAACAATATATTCAATATACTAGGATGTTTTTTGAGGTTTATTTGTGCTACACTTACACACATCTCTGTCTAATGGTTAAAGAACATACTCTTTTCGTGGATAGAGAATTATTTTCTCACGAAACGATGATTGCTCTATCATCTCCAACCGCCTCTAATGGTGTCCATTATGAAGGAACAATATTTATTTATGATATATATTATATTTATTTCCTCTCTATGTTACATTATTTTATATTTAATACATACCTTTATGCTTTTCATGTTGTTCAAATGCGATAATTTAATTTGAGGATGTGTGGACTACCACTCCCTCAAGTGATTTGACTTGTTCAGGAAATACATGGAATGTATAATGAATGAAATTGAAGAACATATTTTACCTATATAAAATATGTATTATACTTTAATTATAATATATTTATATATATCTCTCATTTAGTTTTAATTCAATTAATGTGCCAATGAAATGAAAGTAGTGTTCATGCGTACGTACGGCCTACCGTCTCAATAAACGGTTCATTTTATTTCTTTTTATCTCCAAATGTTATGGAATAGTATAAAATGAATATATAATGGATATATATGATATTTAGATAATTGATACTATTATGGAGATGATTTAAATATAACTACATGGACAATTATATTCAATCAAGTTCATTTTTGACTCATGTAACGAATATGGAAAAAAATGACTAATATGAACTCACATAAGTAACTAATTATTATAAAATTATAACATTTGATATGAATTGAATAATAATATTTTAATTAGGTCCTTAAGAAATTATAAATTTCTCAATGTTTATTATTCAGGATTATAAAGAAACGAATAAGACAAGTCAGACTTGAGTTAAGGGATCCTACCTCTCTCTTTCTTTTTAAGTACTCTCTTTTATGTCATTTCATTTAAGATCGTGATTCTGGCTCAAATTTACCGAAGAGATGAAGGTAGAACAGTCCTTGTAGTCTTTCTTGGGTTGTCAAATCCATATAGACCGAAGAAGTAACCTATAGACACACACATTCAATGGACTGTCTTCGGTTTTGAAGTGGCCATCTTGGATTGATTTTAGATGAGTTTAGAGGATATCTAACAGATTTAAGTGAATTCAATTTAAAATAATGAGTTGATCCTAGGTTCTCGCTCGGGGTGGATTGGACGTATTTCCTTTTCAAATATTTCAAATTCTTATATTTGAGATGGGTTCATTTAAGAAGGTAAAACAACATCATCACTTACCGGTTCAATGCCTACACCCTTTAATACTAATCACATATACACTTGAAAGATAAATGTTTTGAGAACATCAAGGTAAAGGTTCGTATTAGCACATGAAGTGTGTGGTCTTAAACTCAACAAGGACGATGGAGTTTAAAAATCATCAAAAAAAATTACAATTTAAGAAGTCATTATACATTAATGGGGTGATAAATAACATACAATCCAGCCCCTTGCTACTCCCATGGATCAACCCATAAGTGGGTTATCCCTCCATTGATCCCATGTTTTCAATGTAAGTCGAAAGTAGAATCATGAGGGAGGAAATGGAGAAGTAAAGAAAACAAGAAAAATAAAATAATCACTCCACCGTTGTGTGAATATTTTACATGATTTCGTGTGAATAAATTCATACCTTGATCTAATGGTATCAAAGTGATATGAAGAACAACCGAATAAGAGTATAAGAAGAACTTTTATTAATAAACTAATGTGAATTGAACAACATACATGTGAATGACAAATTTGAGACAACAAAATTACAGCATAACATTACAAATGAACAAAGAATCCAAGATATTTCAATCCTCTAACACATCTACCTTAAATAGAAAATTTTATGCCCTTGGGTTGAGCCTCCAACAGCCCAAGTCTCCTAAATTAATTGTGGCAGGTCATAGGTGGGTGGAATGTAAGGGAGAGTTGATTTTTCCACCTTTGACATGAGGTGGCAGCCAACATTCCTTCACCGAATAGACGTGTTTGGGAGACATTCTAGATGGCCTAATTAGAGTTGGCCATAGAATAAGAAAAAGGATCCCCTAATGTCTTCTAATCGCCTGTAAAATTTTGGCCCATTTGGATTTTTGTATTCCGTGATATTATCAAATTAGTGGGATGTTTTTCTGGGCCGCAGAATCTGGCCCAGAATTGTATCTCTAACTTGAGCCAACTTAATGACAACCATAGTGGCCGAATTAGCATTATATACTGAAGAGTTATTTGTTCCTCAACAATGATTATATCATCCAAGAATATATGGGATTCATTGGGCCTGTATGTTGGGCCCCACAGTCTCATAAGTGGGATGGGGTCAAATTTGCATTCTCTAGAATTGCTTCCATTCATCTCCAAATATCTCCATTATCGTTTATGAATCATCCATTGATCCCTTAATAAAAAATGTTCACATTTAAGTGTAGATATAGTTCCCAAAATATAAAATTAAAATATTTATAATTACATTCCTTAGAATCAGATGAATCATTGGGCCTAAATTTGTGTATATTAGGCATGAAGTGCACAAATGATGAGAATGGATGTTCATAATGAAAATTCACTAACCCAGGCCCATAAGATCAAAAATGATCATTTAATACCATTAAAATGTAATTAAAATAAATGTTTTTATTGGATAATCATATAATCATTATTATTTTTTGGTATGTACTTTTATATTCGTAATTCTTTAATTTTTATGTTCATATAATGATAGAACCTATATGATATCTTATGTCCAATTTTGGATGTTTTAAGTGCTGTTGTTAGGCTTCTGAGTTTTCGTAAGGGATTTTTCTTCTCACTTTTATTCCTGTGAGATTTATGCAACAATTTACACCATTTCCTATGAGTGGTGTATGTAATTTCCATTATTCTACTCTTTTTGTAACATAATTTCGTTAATGAGTATTTACTTCAATGTTTTATAGTCCTTATTTCATGGGGTGTACGTTTCGAAAGTTACCCAAATCGGTAAGGGAAACATTCAACCTCATCTTTTTAAATCACTTATTTTTGTTAGGTCATTTAATTTATATCTTATTATGTTGGGATATGTTCCTATATATCCTTATTGTTGTAAATTATTTTTCCATGTGATGAGTTACCCTTTTTATCTCTCATCGTACCATTTTTTGAATTTTAAAATGACATCGTTAGGTTGTCGAATTTTTGTAAGGGAACTTCTTAACCCCAATTCAATTCTTTGGGTCAAAACTCTACATCTTGATTACGTCATACTATGAATATGTGTTGATGACCTCTGATTGTTTTACACTTAATACCTTCTTATATTAGGTGTATTTATATTTTCCACAAATAATCCATCAATTGATTTATAGTTAATCAAAAGATACTGACTTTGTAAGGGACTTCGTCTCAATATCATTTAATTGAGGCATATTTTGTTTTATACACAACATTATTTTATACGGTGTATAAACCCTTTTGACTTTTACTTTTATTCAAAAATAATCTTTTTGTACGAAGCGTTTTACTAAATGAGAAAAGGAATGCTTTTGTCTTATGTATGCGGTGACAACAACTTCTTCGCCGTCGTGACCATTATTTGATATTTGACTTCCTCTTCAAGCCATAACATTTTTATTAAATGAAAAATAAATACAATTTTTTATTTTTCTTTAATTTTGGTATTGAAAATGATTTTTATTATGTTTTGATTATATTAATGTGTTTTTGATATGTTGTGATTGAAATGTGGAAATGTTATGTTTCCTTATTGCATGTTTTATGTTATACGATTATGTTATGGTTCTTGGGAATTGTTTACAGAGATGGATGGTTCCATGATAAACTAAGGGTGGGTGAGCCCGTGATAGCTCTCAAATACATTAGGTAACACGAAAGAGTTAAAATCTAAGGTCTCTCTGAATATATTTAAGGGATATACTGAGATGGGTATTCCAAACGTAACCATGAGGATTACTCCCTATGTAAGAATGTTATGAATGTCTCAAGGTACCTTTACATCTTATGATTTCAATGAGTTATTCATAAATCTGATGATTTAATGAGGTATGTAAAAGTGATTATGTTTTATGAGTAAAGTATGATTTCATTGATTTTTATGTACACATGGACTAGTGTTTTCTTTTTGTATTGGTATAACCCTTACATAGCATTTTATGCTCATCCCATGTTTTAAAATGTTTTCCACAGGACATAAAGGGGAATAAGGTCAAGGAAGGGATCAAGGAAAGACTTGCAATCTAAAACATGGAACTAGACATATTTCTTTTTATGAGTTTTTATAGTATGGAAAAATTGAAACTGAGTAGAAGTGTCTACTTTGTAATATTATGAGTTGTAATAGCTATGTCCTAATTATCTAAAACACTAAACCTAAAAAGATCCTCAATCTGAATTATTGATTTAATTCAATATTATGTAATGTTTTACGGCTGGGTCCTTATACCCCAATCCCACCTCAAAAAGGCCATTGAATGGTGACAACGGCCAAGTAGGCATGTCACTAAAAAGGGAGGCCTTAGCCTAAGTACCTGTATACATTCACAAATTTCTAATCACATACAATGCTGAAATTTAAAAACAACTAAACAAACATTCCTTCATATAGTGAAATCCAATAACTGGAATACGACATAATGTAATGGATAATAGAAAAGGCCAAATACAAGCCTATGAAAATGAATCCAAAAACATGTCCAACATAAATGTAAGATAGTGAGTGTTTTCAAGATACCATGGGAACACGAAATAGTTTTTGAAATCTAACTAAGCACCACCTAGTCATTGTCTCTGAAGAAAAATATAGAATGGTCATCCGTCTTTACAAGAAACCAAAAATTTAGGAAAATCCCATGTATGTGTGAGTATACCAATACCCAGTATAGCTCCCCAAAATCACAAATCATACAACAAAAGAGTATCATCAAATATACATAGGTATATTTCCAGAGCCCATATAACAAAAATATATAGATATAATAACAAAGACACACAATATAATGGTAAAGTCAAAACCATAATACCAAACTAAGATTCCATCCATAAGTGTCTACATATCACTCATTTGAGATAACATGCTTAATTAGTGTGATAACATAGATGGTGTTCGTCAGAGAAGTAATTATATTGGGGACTCTCCTCTTGAATCACATGATAATATTTTAAAGATATCTGATTCATAAATGAGGAACACACCCACAGTAATGTGGTTTACTAAAAATAACTCAGGATTAACCCAGTATGTGGAGGTTTGACAACCACATAGTGTTAGTCACGATGATACCAAAAACCCCACCTACGGAAAGATGAATAATACATGATCATACTTTGAGACCCACAATTCCAACAACTCTATCAAAGAAGTCATGTTGACGGGATCAATGTCATATGTGTAGGATGAAATTTTTTTCTAACCCTTAATGCATGGATATGTGAAAATGAATCCTAAAAAATGTCCACAATACATAAGAAAAGGGATTAAAGACATCATTTAAGAATTGTATGGTTTGTAGTGGGGGTCCACACCATGTCCTTTTGACCACGAGTCCTGCCTGTGTAAGAGGCCGATATCCATGTTTGTTTCCGTGTAATAGTACATGGTATGCCGCTACCCATGAAATTATTTCTACATATCTATATAGAGGTCGTCCAATGTAAATATTGACAAGCTGTGTTAGTGTGGGTGTACACCGCGTTCTTGTTCCCATGTACTCTATCACATGTATGAGTACACATCAAATTACATGTTGATCCCACCCATGTGGACCATGCACATTGTGCTACTTATCATCCTCTAGAAACCCTATAATCTACAGAGAGGGTCCCACACAGAAGGTATCTCCATGTTACATGTAATATATCACTAAATTTCCTATATTCTCATATCTTGATCTCATGTTTTCGGCCACTCCTTCAGCCACCATTCAAGAAAATTATATCATCAATAAATCATGGATCGTGTCTCGATAAGTAACATCATCGTTGATCGACATGTCCAGACCATTATATTAAATTTGAAAATTCTTTCAATTAGTGTTCTACGTTATGCACCAAAAAACATGAAAACTAAGTATTTTCATCATTCGATGTATAACCACCTCTATGGTCACACAATTATCACTTCATGCCAAGTCGAGATCTATGATATGAAATCTTTATGCTATGAATCGAGTATGAAATTACCAATTTCATCAATATATAGGGAACCGTGGTACAAATGAATAATTTATATCATAAATGATTAATTTTGGGAGATGCCTAGAACCAAATACATGATGAATTAACCTAACCCAACATTATTTTTGGAATTGATCTCTCGCAATTAAAATGCTAAAATATTATCAAATAATAACAAAGAAATTGTCCAAATAAATCCCCAAAAAAATCCCATCCCATAATATGCACAATCTAGAGATCAATTTGTTGGATGATTAATTTATTTTCAATGTAGAAATATAAAATAATTAATGAAACGAATCAAAAAAATTCATATTTGGATATGGTTTGATCACTGATGAAAAATGAGATTGCCTCATTATTTTTGGACAGATCCCAAATATTGTTTCACACCGATCATCGATCCATGATCCAGATGATGTTTTCTTGACAGATATTCAACAATGACATATACATGGTTTCTATAATGGAAATGAGATTATGTGTCTATCCATAGAATATGATCAAATCCATTTTCTTAAAGAGGAATTTATGTTGCATCATCAACAGAAAAATAAAATAATTATTTTCATTTATTTTATTTTTTTTACACATGTGATGCATTTTCCATAAACATCCCATTTTGACAAAGGATAAGTCATTCCTAGGGTAAAAAACATGTTTTGAACTCAATAGTACCCATTAAAATATATTTTAGGACGCCAATTATATGTTATTACACTTTTTAATAAAATATAGAACATGTTATACTTAATACATTTAATATAATCTAAATATTTACTATAGTCACACCAATCCTAGAAATATCATACCATTTTAGCTCCAGGACATGGAAATAATCTATAAAATATTGAAAAATAATACATAGAAAATATTATACATTTGATTCATCTTACCTTGAGACATTACATCATAGAAAACAAAATCAAGGGCTGCACAAAGTGATGTGGGTGCAGAGCATGAATCTTACCATATTTCTCCTATGTGGTATTTTGAAGCATCCTCTGATTCCACCAAACATGAAATAAAGGAATCACTCACCCATAAAGGATCCTCTCCTCTAAATCCTACATCTCTAATGGGTACTCAACAAAGGTATCTACATCCTCGATGTCGAGATCGATCCAATTGATAAAGTGTGGTGGGTCATGCTTGTATGTTCATAGATGATACAAGTGAATGATGTTGTGAAACCAGCCTAACTATGGTAGTAGAAATCAGCACTACCCCACCTCTATAACACTATGAAATAAACAGAAAGGGATAATGAATGTCAATGATATCTTACTACCCCTGCTAAATCTACATCATCCATGTCAAGGTGAAAACCATATGAAGGAATGATATCCCTCTTTGAACTCCAAAGGACTACTTCATCTATCATAATATTACTTATAAAGTCTCTATGTAGTCCTCATCTACTCCAAAATGATCTTCAATTTCTAGAGAGTAGGTCACCCCAACTCCGATCCCATAAGAACCGACTCTTCGGTGTTAGTCCAACAAAGTGATAACCTATAGGTTTCTCTACAAATCATTAAATTGTTCTCTATCAATGGGAGAATGTAAAATGTTGTCGTATTTAAACTCCAATAGTGGAATGTGATCCTCCCAATTATGGTCAATGTTCAAAATTCAGTCCCAAAAAATTTCGTCCAAGACATGAGTTTTCCACTCTATCTGGACATCAGTATTGTGGTAAAACACTGTGATGAAGTGAAATTGAGTCCAAAAATCATCATATACACACTACACTAAATATGAATTCAATTAAAAATATTGATAAGAACTGATCTTCAAGGGATCTCCATGGATTAATATTATCACCTACATGTAGAGGTGTCCTGATATCTCTAATGAACTCTTTTGTTGAATATAATAGAATTTGCCCAACATGGGGTGTCGGTCTATGATCACCCAGATAGAATCATATCCCCA
This sequence comes from Viscum album, assembly GCA_963277665.1. Classification (NCBI taxonomy): domain Eukaryota; kingdom Viridiplantae; phylum Streptophyta; class Magnoliopsida; order Santalales; family Viscaceae; genus Viscum; species Viscum album. The sequence goes on from OY728126.1 coordinate 301,823,361, forward strand.
AACATATGTTGTAATCCCTTTATTAATTCCATTGATATCTCAAAGCATTTCTACTCTGGAACCTCATAGGTTTGAGCTAAACCAGCTAGAACATGTTTCATAGACATCACTTGATTACAAGAAATGAATCTATTGATTAAATCTCCATCTCCCTTATTAATCCATAACCACCAAAACTAATGATGGAGTTCCCAGTATATATTTTCCAGACATAGATCTAAAAACAGGGAGATGATTAAATCTCTCTAAAAACCTCATCCCACAACATTACTATTACAATAGTTCATCCTCAAAAAAGAACGACATGCTCCCCACCATCAAAAAATTTATCAGCAGTAAGTCCAGTGGATATCAGAGTATGTAGGGTCTCACAATCAACATACCCTAGTTGTGCCGCACTTAGCTACTATTAAAGTGGAAAAGTAAGAACCATTGGATGGAGGTAATATTCACAATCTCCATCCACAAAAGGATAACTACAATGATCAATAATACTCTAATTCATCATTCAAAAACTATGAACATGATCTCTTGTTTATAAAATATACTTGCACATTCCCCTGTTATGGATTATAAAACATTTTGAACTGATAATCCTAGAGTAACTCTATCCATCAAATATATCTCAATATAATATCTTTTTGAGTTAAGATATACTTGGTACTTTAGTGATTATAGTAGATGATAATCTTACCTCCCATCATCTAGTCCCAATATATATTTTGTGAGAATAATACCACTACTATCTCAAGATCATGGATCACATAGTTCTATACATGTCGTATCAAATGATGTGAACAATAGGCAATCACTATTTTACTTTGAATCATAACATAACCAAAAAATGTTCCCGATGCAATTCAGAACCCAATGTACTCGATATGATACTCTATAAATCTAAATATGGGAGATCTTTTCAATATCTTCATCAGCTACTAAAAATAAAAATTGCACCTCTCACTCCAAAAAAAAGTTTCCCCTTTATTGAAAAAATATTTCTTGGGTGTTAGTCTCCTGGAGAAATCCTATATGAATCTCCAATAATAGGCTTCCATCCCAAGAAAGCTATACATATATATCATGTTATTATTTAGTTCCTTAGCCAACACTTTCCCGACCTTGGAAGGGTCCACTACCACACAATTTTCTGAGAAACACGTCCTATAAATTGGACTTTTTGAATCTAGAAAAGGAAATTTGAGAGCTTCTCGTAATGTTAGAGCTCCCATAGTAATTATAGAATCATCTTCATGTGTCACACATGATCTCCCTTGGACACTGATTACAAATGGTTATCATTGATGAAGATCACTATGAACTGATGTAAGAAGTTATGAATGATTTGGTTTATTAGTGACATGAACATTGATGAGAATGTCATCACATCAAAGGGAATCTCTATGTACTCATAGGGACCATATCAATATCTTAATTCCATATTCAGTATATCCTCATCCCATAATCACAACTGGTTATATTCTGATAGGAGGTCAACCATGGTGAACTATTGATCCCCCCAACTAATCAAAGAGGACATCAGTCCTCATTAGTGGATACCTGATCCTTAGAGTCAATTGGTAATTCATTGGTAGTCCACACATAACCTCATGCTCCCATATGCTGTCATTGTGAAAAAAAAACTAGGGTTTCCTGGGTGAATCACTAGGTATAAAAATTTCCTTCATCTTCAAGTCCCCTATCATCACCCTCATCTCAAAAATATCTATGGGAGGCATCCAATATGATGGGGTGGATATCATTCCTTCAATTGGTGTAGATAAATTAAGAAGTGTTGGAGGGGTGTTCAATCTTGAACATACTCTGGGAAGACATTCTCATACACATCCACCACTTCATGGAAGTAAAACATCATAACATTCATTGTACCAAGGGTCACACTATCTAAATATTATGAATCTAGTTCCACCCTCCTATTCATGAGTGAATCATGCACTGCCTGGGATTCCCATTCACTAACAAAGGAGTTCCTATCCCGTTCACTACAGACATACTTCATTTACTAAATGAGAAAGTCAATAGGGAAAGAACATTAGATCACCATTCTATACCTGAGATGATGTTTTTAGTCCTCATTATTTTTATAAGGAAGTCTCAATAGATACCATCACCATCATGAATAAGGTAAAATTGTTGGCACAGGTATGTGATCACTCATTCATCTCTGATACAAGTCTCCAAGTTCTAGGGTTTCACTATAGAAAAACATTACATTAGAGGCGGTTATTTAGAGGGGTTTATGCACAACCCCCTCTAAATTCATTTTCTGCAACATTAGAGGGGGTTCTGCACAACCCCTTCTATTCATCGAATTTAGAGGTGGTCCATAACCCCCTCTAAGATTTGTAGCATTTTTTTAATATGTAGTTGGATTTTAGAGATGGTTTTGTTGAAACTATCACTACTTTAATAATTAGTAGTACTATATATTTATTTGAAGAAACTATATATATTCGTTTAGAGGCGCTAGACACACACATACACACATGTACACACACCCACCCACACACACACACAGACACACACACACCCACGCAGGCATGCACGCACGCATGCGCGCACACATGCATGCCCACGCACACACACACATGCACACACATATTAGTTGGATTTTTAGAGGTGTTATGTGTGTGTGTGTTTGTTATAGAAAATGTTTTTTAAGAAAATAGTGGGGGTTCACAACCCGCTCTAATGTAAGACATTAGTGTGGGTTCAAGACCACCCATTGAACCCCACTCATGTCTTACATTAGAGGGGGCTGACAACCCCCTCTAATATAAGAGATCAGAGGTGTTGTGAACAACTACCAATTTTTTTTAAAAAAATCACAATATATATATATTATATATATTGTATACATATATGAATGTATTTATAAAATGTATAATATATTATATTCATATAAATATGTAATATATATATTTTTTAATTTTGTATGTATTACTATATTATATATATATATATATTTTCATAATATATTTGGGTAAAATATAAATATAAATAAATATATATATATATATAATATATATGCGTATTAATATAAATATGAACCAATACAAGTAAATATATAAATACACATTTGTGTTTGTGTGTGTTACATATAAATGTATTTATAAATACATACATACATAATTTTATTTAAATATACGTAAGTATATAATTTATAGTGGTGTGTATAATATATATACATACATATATACATACATATATTTATATATATGGTATTTATTTAAATGTATTATGAAAATAATGTTTATCTTAATAAACTTATTAATATATAAAAATACAGAAATATTGAAATAATGCATAAATTAGTTAATATAATTATTTTTATTAATATATATTCTTATTTTAATAATCTCATTATATGTATTTAAATATATTTTTTAATGTTTATTTTAATAAACGTATTAATATATATAAATACACTACTATATAAATTATGTGTAAATTTGTTGATATATATATTTATTAATATATATGCATATTCTAATAAACTTATTATATGAATTTAAAAATATTATGAAAATAATTTATATTGTAATAAACTTATCAATATATATGAATAGCATAATATAAGTACACTTCTGGAAATGAGAGTCAAGGGTTTTTCCTTTGGGTGCAGTGCTTTATCCTGGAGGATGTCTGTTCGAATCCCGACCGAATCAAAATTTTGTCTCCCTTCAAATTTCCAAACAAGAGTAGACCAGGTCCAGAACCATGGGACACTCAATGAGGAGACCGAGGGGGATGGAGGAGACCTAGTCCAAGACACACTGGACACCACTATAGACCGAATGAGATAGGGACCAAGGGGGCACCGAGACACTGGATAGAGGGAGGTGGGAGACCAGGACACCAAACCGCAGGTTAAACGACCAGGGATAGTGGGAGACACCAGAGACTCGGGGGAGGCATGGGGGAGCCGGCCAGGGATAGGGGGGATACTAGGACACCAAACAGCATGGGAGACTAAGACGGGGAAACAACAGAGATGTGGGGGAGGAGACACCAGAGACAAGGGGGGAGACGTGGGGTCGAGAGACACTAGATACAAACCAGGAGGGACATGCCAGAACAGATCTTTGAAAAATTAAATCATTAGGGGAGGTTGTGTAAAACCTCCCATAATGCTATCAACAATTAGGGGTTGTTCAAACCACCCCTAATGTCCCCCATTAGCGGCTGTTTTAGTTTTAACCACCTCAAATTCCAACCACGTGAGGTAAATTTTGGAAAATATTAGAGGCGGTTAAAACCCCCTCTAATGTAATCGCCGCTAAATTCATCATGCATTTACCGACTCTTGCTCAAAACCGCCTCTACTAACAGTATGCGGGCACATTAGCGGTGGTTTCTCAGAACCACCGCTAATGTATTTAGACGGAGTTATAACCCCTTATAAATTAAAAAATAACCCCTTATACAGTGGTCATTTTTTTGTAGTGTCGATCTACAGGATAAAATAGAGTCTCTAATTATTCAACACGATATGTTGGAATAAAGCAGTGATTATAAACTATGTGTATTAGTACTATAACTATGTAATAAAATACACATTTTGTACCTAAAATTATTTCTAAACCCTTTGAGTCATAATCCATAACTGCCTGCAATGTCCATGCCCTTATGCATTATCTCCCTGAGCATGGTGTGGACCACCTGGGGGTGTTGGTGGATTAAATTCATATTGTATACCACCTCATATTTCTCTCTTATCTCTTGTGACACATTCAATAACCTGCCGAACTACAAGATCCTTCTTTTTTCCTCTGGCTCGATGGCCCATCCATGGTCTCTATGTCAGCCATAATATTTTTTGGACACTATCAAAGATGATTTCCCTTACTAGAACATGAGTAACACTTCCTCTATCTTAGATTACTGGCCCCTTCCTATGATCCATGAACTGGAAACCCTCGATATTGGGACCTCCTACATGAATGTATCATATGTCTAGGTCCTTGAGACTATCATTCTCTCCCTAATACTATGACCTTTTCTCCTATAATCCAACTGCCTCCAACTACAAGAAGAATATGTAAAGCGAATATACTCTCAACCACCAATGCTCACTCTAGTAACATAGAATAGATATAAATTCCTAGAGGGATAACACTAGCTTGTGTGTATCTAAACATTCCTCACTAAATGGTATGGTCCTAGAAGAACTAATAACAATCTATATCCCTTGAGTTCATGAAGAGGATGGAGTGCCTTAGTGAATAATCATCTTATATCATACTAACCTACTAGTTTTGTAGAAGCTCATAGATTTTTACATCCATCAGCATAGCTAGAGAAAAATCCTCTAATGGAACTCAAATTTTGACTAGCCTAGAGTCACCTCATCATAAGAATAGGTCACTAACCCCCACCATAATCCGGTTCAGACATAGAGTAGTCTCACCACTAAGACCACCACCTGATATTTCGGTGTTCTAAGCTGATATAAAACTCGTTAACCACCTCAAGATAGTCCTCAGTTGCCTACAGGTTGAGATCATGTAATTACCTAAGGGGTATATCACAGAAAAACATGAGCTGAGATGAGCTTGTGGACTTCATCTACTGGTACGATGTGTACCATCTACAATTCAAAATTTGGTGGTGTAGCTATTGCACTAACCTCGCTTGTGAATGTATTACACAAGAATTTGGATAAGATTCGTGTTATAGAAATCTAAAATAATAAAATATAAAAAAAATTATCAATAAAAAAAGTTAATAAAAAAATATTTAAAATAATTTTTAGAAATCATTAATTATTTATAAGATAATAAATTTGATGATACTAATGATGTGCATAAAATACATCGCAGGAGGAAATGATTTTCAAATAATTATAAAATAAATTATATTATACATGTTCTAAATTATTTGTGTATAATATTTATATTATAATATCATTAATTGGTGATTCACTATTTTTAAAAAATTAATTATATTGTAATTATATATTCCAACATGAAAAATATATTGTATTTTATAAAATACATTACTATTTACTATTCACAAAAAATATAACTTCATCCAAAAAATAAAAAAACTGACCATTTAATTATTTTGTTAATATGGTTTCAAAAATTAATTAAATTTTATCAAAATAATTTTTTAAAATTTCTATAAATTAATATTTAATTTTCAATCATGATGTTAAATAAAAAACTCAATTGAGAAAACGTATTTTTGATAATTTAAAATGAGTTTACAAATAAATTATTATTATATTCTAATAATTATCCAATATATTTTAATATTGTATTATATATATGATCATTTAAAATATAATTTATTCCAACTCATACATGACAATTTTATAATTAGGTTAGGAAGGTCACATAATTGTTTATTCCGGTTTTAAACTCGGTGTTGCTTGGAAAATAAGTTATCGAATATGCTAAATTTAAAAGGAAAATACAATAAAATATTTGGGTGATTAGTAAATAATGTATTATCAGTCAAATGGTTTTATTATGGGGAAATAAAGATCATCATTGAATCCAAAACATGGGTTTTACCTTATGAGTGACATATATTTCATTCTTATCAGGTGTTGCATTGTTTCGTAGTCATGAATGTATTAAATAGATGAATTAATTAATTTCATAAATTTATATTAAATTCACAACCCTTCAAATTATTATATAATAAATTTTCCTATAATCATATATGGTTATCCAAAAAACCTAGATTGAATCTTTTCTGAAGAGATATAGTGGAGAACATTAGCAGATGAGATTTTCCTTACACAAATGCATAAAATGGAACCCATGTCATCGTTATAAATGAAATTATTTTTTCGACATCAGTGATCGATTCAATTAATTGTTAGGTATTTTTATTTTGAATTTTATCTCCATTATTCATGATTAATTTTAAATCATTTCACTTTAATAGCATTTTATTTCCACCTACTAATTATATTTGATGATGAAATACTGATAATTTAAAAAAATTATTTTATATGTTTATTTGGAAAACATTTAATATCAATATTATATAATTTTTTGATAAGATAAATTATAATTCCATTGGAATGATTTATGGGTAACTTCATCATGATATTTTCCCCTTTCATAATACTCTTTATTGGTCCATGTTGTTTAATCTTATGCAGTAAACAACATGAATTCATTTTTGGTGGTTGGACTTCCCACTGGACACTATCATGAATTTATTTTCGTTTTTCGTTCCATCTGACATTTGAAAAAATTAACCCAATGTTTTACGTATGATTAGTTGGGGTTCATGGGTGACATGAATATATGACATGGAACTAGAATTTGTAGTGTATGCCAAAAAATATGAGTTTGGTAATGCGAGATGGTAGATTATTCTCTAAGGTGTCGAGTGAAAATAGCCACGACCTAGGATTGAAACAAATATACATTAATTGTATATTAGAGGAATGAATTTATAATTTTATAAAACATCATTGATGGGGTTCTGTTGTTTAGGTGGGCTACAATATATAATAGGACGGCGGGAATTGATTACATCCACCATATTCATATTTATTATTCAGCATCGATGGAATATCTTAATGATAATGGGCATGTGGGGTCTCTAAAAGGTCGTAGGTTTGAGTCTCACCACGTGGATTTACTATTTAATTATATTACTTTATTGAATTTTTCTTCGTCCCCAAAATGAGGTAAATATGTTATATTTCGACACAAACACACTCAACCATGGGAGGCGTGAATTCCATGAGAACATTCGAAAAATCATCCCTACAATGTTTTACATCAATTTGTATTAGAATGATAATAAGATGAATAATAATAATAAATTAATGTGAATGAGGAAATAATTTTTTTTAGATAACGAAACCCCCTTATTTTATGATATATGTCACAACCCCACTCTACAAAGTACCCCCCCTGTTAAGAATGATAAAATGGATATAATGATGCCAAAATATTATTGCAAATAGGCCATGGGTTGGAAACCAACCCTGAAAGTATATCATACACATATATGTCATGAATTTCTCCCTAATAGAATATGAGAAGATAGGTATATGTTAAATACCACAATACATCTCTTACTCGTAAAAATGTATAAAACCCCCACTACATGTATGCAATATCATACAACTGAACCCACTATAAAAAGTTATCTATTGGTAACACATGATATTCCTCGATAGTGACAATGAATGTCAAAAAACTATTGATCAACCCTTGAGCTAGCAATATCCATATTGATCACCAACCATCTACTTCATACTAGAGAAATATTTTATACATACATAGGGTGTTTATAAAATGTATAATCATTAAGACCCTCCTAGGATCCTCTCATGAAATATATAAATCAAAAATACTAAAGAATATTGAACAACAAGTGAAGATAACTAATCACCAAAATAGGTATAAAATATTCTCAGAATCATCATGGATATGTCTCCCTAGGTATCGCAAACAAGTTATTATGTATTGTAATACCAAAAAAGGCATCCCACTACCACTTTCCCCATGGTTATCCGCTCTGGTCCAACATCACACAAATTGAGAAATCTCTATCCAAAAGTAAACCATCTCGAGGAGACCTTGGATGATGTATAATCACATTAATCTCATGAATTAAATGGTTCCATCATCCCATATCATGCTCCCAATGTATCATATCAACTCTTCATCCCATTCCACATCTATATATAGTAACTACAGAGTTTCAAAGAGCCACCAAAACACAGATGTCATGTATTGTACATCAAGCAATCACAACTCATACACATTATACATATAATAATACATAGTATATGATATATTAATATACATGTCTGTGAAATATTCACAATCCATTACAAAACATTAAACACATATATGGTAAAGTTAACCACCGTACATACAAGCACATACCACTACTTAGAGAAGAGAATGGGGCCAGACGGGGTAGTCAGCCATATATTCCACACAAACCTGGATGTTGGGGTAAACACCCTCGAAATTTCCACTAGGTTTCAGTAACCCTACACAAATGGTTGGTATAATATATAAAATCTCATGAAATACATTATATAATATATCTCAAATCCAAACTCCGGACATTAACCAAGTCATATGCTCAATAGAAGATATCATCTTTCCAACACTCGGTTATGACCACTATGAACTACATATCCTACCAGCATATAAGCATTCAAGGAACATTAATTAATATATAATATTATTTTAACATTTCACTTTAGATCATTTTTTTCATTAACTATTGATAAACCTTATTCCATATCACATTTACTAAAAACAATGTGACGTCTATGCCCTCCAAGAATAATCAAACTGACTCTGTTGTTCCACAAGATTATCAAAATTTACATTTAATTTAGGAACCAAAAAAATGGCTTCAAAAAATTATTAATAATTATCATTACATAATTCAATGTACTATATAAATATTCAATTCTTTCATCAAATAGATGCATAATGAAGCCACAACTAGAAACCAAAAGCATTGGGAAAAGGAATTTTTTCATATATTAAATTCGACCATCTGAACACTAAAATAAAATATTATCATGTAAGAATAAATCTTTCATCACAATAAATTGAAATCCCAGAATTAAACTATTCTATCAATTTCGTTACCATCCCCAAAAACACCATACAAATCACCATGCATCCATCCCTCTATCACTGACATTATTTCTTTCCACAAACCCTATCCTCCCACCAATATTTCAATAATCCATTAGCCATATCAGTTTCAAATCATGTCACATAGAAAGGCTCACATAAAAAAACTGGAGAATAAGGAAACACAAACATGGTCAATATGGTATCTAGGTCCTAACAACCATGGAATCTAGCCATTATAAGAAAAGGGGCATGCTCAGTCCCAAACATTTATTTTATCAAACAACCAGTTATTTTGTATCTTGAATTAACCAATTAATTTATCACAATATACAACCATATAAAAATAATTCATACACTATTTAATGTTATAAATTATTTAAACATGCTCTAAATAATGACCTATAGTTTAAATAACATTAATGAATATTAATTCAATAAAAAAACAAATTTATTATTATCGTACAAATTAATTTCTAACTTCATGATCATTAGAAAACTTCATTAATATATGGAAGAATAATTTTAATTAAACATGCACCATATATTATTTGATTTCTCTTAAATTATAAAAATAAATGAATTCATTAAACCAGGCTATTTAATTATTTTTTCAAATAAAATATAGGCTATATGTTATTAACAATTTTTATCAATTCAAATGCTAAACCCAATCATAAAAAACATTATAATAATAGAATAAAAATAGATAGACCACTATATATAAAAACAAGATGAAAACATTTATCACATTGAAAGACATATTCAACATCTACAACCATAACCATTTATTTTCATTATTGTAGTTTAATTTTCAATGTGGTAAATTCCACCGTCACTCAATGATATAAATCATTATTACATTATGATTGAATATTAAATAAATATAGATTAAATGAATGAAATTCCTCATGTATTTAAACATTATTGAGTGAGAATGGGAGAAAATTGAAAACCATAAATCACATCTCCCATAAGGATACTAAAAACCCATAACAATGTTGTGCCACAACTATTCCATAAATAAAAAAATCCATGAAAAAAATAATACCATTTTCCACAAAAGGGAATGATAAAATTGGAGGAAAATGTTGTCAGTGATGAAACCATAGGATAAAGAGGGAAAACTCACCTTGAACCACCATATATAAAACACAAGAATTCATGGACCAATCACAAATTTATTGTCTTTAAAACACCTTGAATAAGAACCTATGGCCGAACAGATTTGTGAGAGAATCATGGGGCTTCCCCAAATGACATTGATGTGATTATAATTTTATTCACACTAATTGACACAAATATATTTTATTAATGGGTAATTCACCTCGGGAATGGATTAGGTTTTTTAAGAGTCACCAGAAAACATGTCACCTCAATACAATGAACCTGGATTAATTTTCCTGAGGAACATCATCTTCATATAATGAGTTTTCAAGGATAGATTAATTGATTCCAATCCTCCACCATTTCTCTTTATGAACTGATGGTTTACACTATAACTAATAACATGTGAAATTCCTTTCATAACTTGTGAACTCAAATTTAGGTCTTTATCCAATATCATACATCATGGACTATAGTACATGTCATGATATTCTCCTACATCCAAATTATATCTCCCAAACACCATTAAGGATTCTCTCGTATACCTATAAGAAATACTGAACTTATGGAAAAAATATAATGGGATTGAAGGAACCATGACATTACATTATATACCTATAACATAATTATCATCCTCAAAAATTTAAAAAAAAACTAAAGGGAAATAGATAAAAATTGTTCATATGAAAATCCACCCTATTGGTTACCTCAAAATAATAGAGCTACCACAAGATCTCTATGACCTCACTCAATGGAAGAGAGTGTAAAATAACACAACAACAAAAACTATATCCCAAACTCTATCATTTGGAGACATACTTCTCAAACAAGATTAATACCACAAATAATGAATAAAATAAGAGAAAACCAAACCATAATATAGGTAAAGGTCCAAAAACAAAAAATGAGCCCTGATATAAGATAGGATTTAAACATAAAACAACTCAGGATACTGTGTGTGTATAAGTGACTCACATTCAAATGTTCTCCCCTTCACACTGTTTTTTTTAAAAGAAGAAAACCAACGGAATAGAATTTAGGTGTAACACCTTATATTGGTTTTCTGTGATCTAAATGGGATAATCCTCAATGATCGCATCAATATCGATGTCAATCATTCCCTAATCAATGATGTCATTGTTTTCCTAAGGATAATGGTGAATTTGAGACACAAGGATGAAATAATGTATCAAGTTCATTTTTAAGTGAGGTTTTATTTTATACACAATGAATCCAATATGAGATGAAACATTGAAGGAACCAAAAATATAGGGAGAAATATTACTCCTATGATAAGGACATCACTTCCCTCAATGAGGAGACACCTTTAGGAAAAAATGGTTTCAATTTTAAAATGCTATAGGTCACTTATTTCAATAGACATATGAAATATGATGATCCATAACTAACTTCATCCTCTATAAAATTAAATGAACTATCTCTATTTTGGTTTAAACTAGTTTAGGAATATGAATTAATGACTCTATGACCCCAGTCCATCACAATGGAGACCATAAATTTTGGTCATACAAATATTTGAACGATGTCATACATATGAGGTAGTGAAATATAATATTGTAAAAAAACCAATCCAAAGGATGGTTCCTTATAAACAGACCTCCAAAATCTAGGAAACAAGCACAGAAAATGTCCTCTTGATTATGAATGCTTTACTCTTTTGATAATATATATATATGGATGTAAAGAATTTTTAAGGAATAATTTAGAGCCAAAAGAATGTTGATGTTCTCTCCAATACTGGGAGGTAAATTGAGTATCAACATTAGATATGATCATCCATGATACTCCATAGAGTGTCACCAACTCCTCTAGGTACTCCCATGACAAAAAAACCAATAATTATGACTCCATGATCACTATAAATTTGTATGATTCTATAAAAAAATACACTATGACCAATATAAAATCAAAGCCTACCAATAATAAATGAAAAATAATGATAAATTACTTATAGATGTCCTCCCACATCTATAATATAACATCTAGTGGCTGGGGAAAACCAATTGGAACTTTATTCTCGATCTCCAGCTTTTGGAAAAAACAAATCTATCAAAAAAAACTACAACTAAAGTAGTCAACTCAGGACCCCCAAACCAACCTCTTAGATCTTGGTACATAATTTTCATTTGATCTTTTACCTCCAATGGTGATCTATGAAACTTTGGGTGAAACACCTCACACATAACCAAAGGGATGAATAACCTCCCCTAATACAAAACCCGGTATTATTCATCATCAGTCCAACCATATGGAGAATCACTACAGACAAATTTGTGTATCCAAACCTCTACTCTAGAGTACCTTTGTTGGGACTCCTCAAACTACATAACTAAATATGAATACCCCATCATTTTAAAATGAAAAAAATCATCATCCAACCTCTCTCATATCAATATTAATCAATGAGACCACATATATTACTCTTTAGGAATCACCAGATTCTTGCATGACATCACTAATTGACTTCTTTTATAAACAAAATCTATAACATTAATCGTGAATGGTTTATATAAAATATCAATGAAATAATAATACATGAATTACATCCACCATAACTATTGAAATTTAAGTTCACACTAGGATAATAGATACCTCATGATATTGTGATTAGTAAAAACTACAAAACGCTCGCTGATGAGCTAATACCGCCACAAAATTGAGTAAAACGTTACTATTTCCAACTAGAGGTCATTGTTGGAAAATAAATTCTCATTTGGATGTAACTACTAATAAAATTATGAAATAATTCATTTCTATTTCATCAGAACACAACACAAATCAAGATGTGAAGCATTCTTGAAATCCACAAACTGAACTACCTCTTCGGGAAAATGAAGAACTGGAGTGTTGAAAAACATCACGTTCGGGAACCCAAAAACCTCCCAAACCTGATCAGTCCAAACTCACACTGGATTCTTTTTGTTAAAGGATTTTAGTGGAGTCTCAACTCCATGGAAATCGGTTATGAACCTCTTATAATATGTTTCAATACCACATAGACTCCACACCTTTGTAAATATATTTGAGGGTATCTAAGAAATGGCTACCTCAGTCTTCAAGAGATCCATTTCTTACCCATGATGAGACTAGAAATGGCCCATGAAAATGAAATTCACGAGCCCATAAATCACACATCGTTATATTTAACAACAACTATTGATGATGAAGGACAACTAAAATGGTATGAACATGCTCTATGTGTTCCTCCTTGGATGTGGAGTACGTAAGTTTTCACTAATAAAAACGTCAATTAACTAATATATGAACTCATTGAACATAATGTTTTTAAAACCAATTATAATGGATAGAGAATTAATTAAACTGAATGACATCACAACCATATCAAAATACCCATACCGAAATGAGAATGTGGTCTTTGTAATATCCTCAAATATTACCCACATCTAATGATATCATGACTGTAGATCAATCTTCAAAACTAACTAGATTATTTTTTCTTATTATATAAATAATCAATACATGGAAGAGTGTATAAGTTCTTCACTATCATCTATTCAAATGATGATAATCAATATACAGATACATAATGTCATCATCCTTCAATTTGAATATTACTAGTGCACCCCATGGTGACACACATGAATAATTAAATATTTACTCTAAATGATCCACAGTCTATACATTAAACTCTTTAAAGTCATAAGGCGTTATCTTATATGAAGATAAAGATCATGGAAGCACTTGGTTTTCAATATATCCTAAAGTAGATCTCCCATCAATGGGTTACACTACAACCACATTAAGAAATAAACATTAGGGTACTCTTACAAAACCATAGGAAACAACAGCAGCTAAACATCAAATGAGCACAGAATCAGCTAGATAATCAAGTAATAGAATGATGTAACATGCCTCTTACCCATCTGAGGGTATCTCTCTTGTAGGAACCCTGCAGGTTCTCCATCGAGATCATATAACACAATATTTTTCTTTAATTGATACATAGTATCTAGTAATGTATACATCTAGTCCATATCAAGGAATATTTCATCTGGATATATCCATAAACATATGCAGTATCCCAGGTGTTTCTTTCCCATTACTAGCTGGTAATATATAAACACATCATAAAAATAAGTTTATCTCCAACTACAATAGACAATGTTAAGGGAAATAAAATCCTCTTCACCTCAAGCCCCAAAGAACTCACTATAGTTTGTGATATGAGGGAGTGTAAAAGTACTAAATTAAATAAATCATCCACCCAGGTAGAAAAGAAAATAATGGTACCATGTATCACATTTTTCATTCCATTATCTAGAAACTCTAAAGCACGAGGCCAACTATATCCTACTCCAAAGCCTATAAAACCTTGAGGGAGACCACCACCATGAAACTACTTTTCTATCTAGGGATGAGGAGAATCATAGGTCAGTCCTATAAATAGAATGTCTCCTCTCTACTAATCCAAAGATATATAATAATGATACTCCTACCACCGGTGAAACTACCTCGATGGGGGATCATTAAGTGGGACATAATTTGCACATTTCATTTTCAGAATAGTCATGTACACATGTCACTAATGATATTTACCTACATATAAATAATGATTCTAATAAAGTTTGAGGTGATTGAGATCTATCACCCTCTAGAAATGATATTGTGATGTATGGGACCTATCCCTAGATATCCTGAATTTATCCTGACTCAAAAACTATGAACACCAGACCATTGCTCTCCTACATGAGGAATCCTGATGAATCTCCTATCATGACGTTCTCATCCAAGAAATCATCATATAAATTATCTATTCTCTATTGAAGATAATGAGATATGTCAATAGAATTAATGGAATGAATATATCTAGATCTCGAGATCTAAAGACTCCTTGAAATGCCTTTCCCTAGCCTCCTCATCTGGAAATAAAACATATTCATAACATAGAAGTTTCTGGAAACAGATTTCATGCTCCCACCCACTGGAACTCCCATATCATAGGAGAAGAAGCACCAAGTGACCAGCCTCCTTTATATTCATTGAAATTAACTCTACTCAAAAGAATTCTTAGAATTTATCCCATAATAGTGTTGAATCCTTACTATCATTATGTAATAAAAACCACCTCTGTCACTCTTCTCCATGTAGCAACACCACTTCCAAGGAATCTAAATTCTCCTTCCAAGAAGATATCGAACTAACTGTTATCTACACCTCCTCCAACATTACCTCTATAACTATGTATGAAATATATCATACATACTTCGGTATAATCTGCCCCTGAAACTATTAGAGTGGCCAATTCCATGTCTTTTCATCATCGACCACAACTATACGGTAAACTATTGGAATTTCCAACTAAACATATATGGTGAATACTTGATGAGGACATTAACATAGAGAAATAAATTTATATGGAAAAAGTATTGGGGACTTATAGACCTAAAATATATATCATTTATGGTTTATTTAAGTATTTAAGGATCACCCACATCGCAAGTTTTACTAATTTTAAACATATGTGAAAAATGAGTGATACATGAACCTTTCATTGGTATCAACCCCATAAACAGTATCAAATCCCATAGTTTCCTGAGTAATATTAAAGGCTTTTGCATCAGACCACTGGGGACCCAAAAAAACCATGTCTCAACCTGTATTCCTTGTTTATATATTTTATGGAACATAGTTGACACTATTTCCCTACCAACCAATGAAATCATCACTTATTCCTACCTCTGACCTCCATCATATCCCTTATCATGAACCTTCGATACAACTATATCATAACAAATTTCCCCTAAAGATAGCCATATTAGGTCGTTAATTAGATAAGTAAGATAGTAAAACCTAAATCCAATATCTAATAGTCAATGGATTAGTGACAAACAGTGTAGGTATATCATACACATAGATGGGAGGAATTAACCAATAAAAAACATGAAGAAAGAGAGATAAGATATAATACACCATACATCTATTTCTCATAAAAAATTTAAATATATCAAGTATATGTAAGTACATAAAACTGCTGAAATATCATAAAGGGAACTAAAATTAACAAAATATATTCCTCAATAGATTCCATGAAACCCCAACAATATCCTAAGCGTCCCTCAAATTATTAATGTCCAACATGATCGCCAACAACCTTATACAGACATAACATTTTGTGTATATATTCAAATTGTAACACCCCAATATTTCAAAATCAGTTATATATTTAATGTAATCTGATAGATTATACTGCATGCAACAGTGACTTGGCTTGCGTTATACGTATGATTGAGTCTCTATGAGACAACACATTAGTAAAATAATTATTAAAACAGTATATATATTTATCAATTAATTATTCTAATATGAATATTATCAAAAAAAATTAAATGTTATATATATTTTTTTCAAATAAATAAATAATATTTAAAATGATAATTATATATTTTGTTATAACAGTTATATATTTATAAAAAACTTTCTTAAAATAACTACATTTTAAGTCATTTTTTAAAAAATAATAAAATTAATATTAGACACTCCAAAAAAAATGAATTTCTTAAAATAGACTTAAATTTATAGATTTTTAAAATCAAAATGAAATTAGGGGCAATTTTTGATACTTTTCTAGTAACATTTAATTTTTTATGAATAGTGAAAATAAAACATAGTACATAAAAATGACTTTTTCATTTAAATAATAATTTTTCATTTAAATTTATCACAATGTAATAATAGATACAAAATAAATATAGTATTCCAATATAATACATTTGAGTCATTTTATAACAAGATTAGACACATAAAATTTTATTAAACTTTTTAACGTCTTTTACGCAGCTTTCGTGGCACATTTAAAAATTTACATAAAACGTCGATTTACCACTTCGGTGAATTGAATTTAAAAATTATAAATGGAATGGTTTTCATCCGTATGTAAAATTTATTTGAATAGAATGAAAATAATTTTTGGTGAATGGTGACATTGAAATTTTAGTTACCCTAGTTAAAAGTAAATATAGTAATTAATGGTAGAAATAATTCTATAGTAATATAAAATTTTCCCAAAAAATGTCCTAATTCTATTGGATAAGTGTTTATAGACCAAAAGAAATCGTAGGACAAAAATAAGATCCTTTTTATTCATTTGTGTCATATTAGGACATTTATTATATTTCATTTGAAGAATAATTTAAAGTGTTAAATTCAAATTTTAATAACTAAACCATTTTAGTATAGAGTAATACATAAGATAAATTAAACTATAAATATTCATTATAAATTTAAAATTACTTCCTACATCATGGTATTTTATTTTTTATTTTTATACATTATATAATTAAATTTATTTATGACATAATGATGATGAATGAATTACCTTATTAACGAAATATTGAAATAATTTATATTATAAATAGTATAATAAATGTAAATTTAATCCTTTGATTCCATACACGAATTTTTTAGGTGATTATGAAATGTTAGGATTGATTAAATATATTATTTTCTTTGTAATGAAATTTTTATGGCTTAAAAAAAATACAGAATAGTGTCAAAATTTACATAAATGTGTTCTTAAAACTATACTATTTTATTGAATTATATAATAGTCCTAAAAACCTAGGGTTGAGCCAAATGACATAGATAATTTTCTATATGTCA
This sequence comes from Viscum album, assembly GCA_963277665.1. Taxonomy (NCBI): domain Eukaryota; kingdom Viridiplantae; phylum Streptophyta; class Magnoliopsida; order Santalales; family Viscaceae; genus Viscum; species Viscum album. Next base: position 301,841,711 of record OY728126.1, read on the forward strand.
TTAATGAACCACTTGAGGTTATCTTGACATTTCATAGTAACAATATTAACCTTTTAATATAAAAAATCAGAAGACATGGTAATAGTTAAACTATATTACAGAGAGTTAATTCTAAAATTCAAGGTTAATATAGTGACCTAAACGTGTCTAAAAACTATTGGTTGATATTATTTTTACGCATTACCACCTTACCCTCTAAATAAATCAATTTGGATCTATTTTAAACCGAAATTAATTTTATACTAAATTAATATTTAAAGCTTTTCCAAAGTACCCATCACCTCTCTTATAAAATGGCACATCCCATTCTCTTAATTTCACATCTCCAAATCAATTTTTTCAGAAAAAATCTAACCAAATATCCTCCCAAAAACCCTCAATTAATCCTAGAGTCCTTACATTGATCATAAATCCATCCCAATAAGGCCTTTTTCTAAATCAAAATGATGCACTCGAAGAAGAGGTAATTTTTTCACCACCACTATCAAAGTTATATTCTTCTTTCACATCCCCTTTATTTGTTTTTACATTATAAAATAATTACTCTAATAACTATTATATACTGAGGTTTTATTATAAATATGGTAAAACTATATTCATTTTTCTATCCACCCAATGAATGATAAAGTCACCAGGCTTGCGTACGTACAGCTTACCGTCTCCACATCGTGGGGTAGATAATTATTCAACACTACAGTATTTGGATTAGTATAATAATGAGTATAATTGATTTAGATAATAAATATAAAATGTCAATGATTCTTTATATATAATATAACATCCAGCTATATATTTTTTCACAATCAATAGGATCATATTTTTGCTCGTGCATACGTATGGCTTATCATCTCCATGACACGATGAGTTTTCATTCCCCATTATAACCATTCATGAATAATATCAATTTTATGACTAGAAAAACTATTTTTAAGAATATAATATCATTCTGTATATGAATAAAACAAATCCTATCCATAACAAAAATTACTTACGTACAAAACATATATTGGATAATGAATCTGTCGACACACGAAACAATGATACTACTGAAATATTATTAACAAAGAAATATTAGAGGATCATATATGATATCATATTTATGTATATGGTTAATTAATAATTTAATAACAATTAATGAACTATTATAAAGGAGGTTAAACTTCACCATGACTAAAGGAATGTATAAGGTGAGTGATTTCCATCTCACATTTAATATTCGTGAGATATATTCCGCGTTCACCACCTATTTCATATGTGTGGTGTATGTGCTACCTATATAGTATTTAATATCATGAATAAATTTATCTTCATGGTATCTATAAATTCATTTTTAGATATCAAACCAATCATTAAATGTTCAATGTGGTATGGGACACTTTGAATGATCAAAGAAATAATCCTTTCTCCATTTCATCATTATTGATATTATTTTAAATAAATATTTGATTGAATATAGATTTATTATAAAGAGAATTGGATGTATATTTTAAAGTACATTAAAATTCTTTTAAAATATAAATCATTTTAATTTTTTTAGAAGGTTCTCTTTAATGAAAAAGTCGTTTTAAATGTCTTCATCATTTATTTTTCAAAATCGTTTTAATTAAAATCCATGTTTTCAAAATGATTTTATGGATTTATTTAAACGAACATAATATTTTTAAAATTATAACTCCTTTCACATGTTTCAAATTTTTATGGGAAAATTTCATTCAAAATCCTCATTTAATAGAATTATTTTAAAAATTGGATGACTTTTAAATGATTTCAAGAAAAAATGGATATTTCTCTCATAGAGTTTTAATGATTTTTTTCGTCTATGTCAAAATACTTTTTTAGATTTATTATTGAAATCGATATATTATAATACAATATTCCATATTGTATTGAATGAGTTATGATATGTTGGAATTTGGATGTGTTATTTTTATACCATTCATGATTTATTCAGAATATATTAACATTACATGTGCAATTTTTAATACGAATAGGTAGGTTATGTTACATTATTTTTATATGACGAATGCATTGGACTTAGTATGTGATGGGGGGCCTGTTATATCCACTCTATGCATTGGTTGGTCTTATTAGAAAAACTAGTGGCTTGGCACAAGTCCTTGACAAAATTTATATTTAGGGTCTTGGCACGAGGCCTTGAATTAGTGCTTATGATGTCCAGAAATATGCATTACATCATTATGAGATTAGTTATAGATGTTAAATGTGATTATTTGACAAGTAGAATATCCATGTTAATATGTAAATTAAATTATTTGATTTATCTTGGTCAAATTATTCTGAAGTATATTTTTAAAGATCTTGTTTTATACCATTCCACAAAATATTATGATTAATTATGATAGCTAACTCTATATTTTTTATCCATACTAAGCATCTGAGATCACCCCTTTATTATGATTCATTTTCCTAGGATGCTATGATGTGTATTATGATTTATATACAGGATTAATATATGATTATAATTGAATTATTAAAGGATTATCTAGGTTGTATTTTATGTTTCAAATTATAATGCGAAGTTCATGTATGTAAACTATTTTCCAAGACTGATAAACTGATATGTCCTTTGGGACTTGATTCCTAGTAATCATGCCTATGTTATGTAATAATTCACCAAATCTGGGTAACTGGTTCGAGGAATTATTGTTGCTATCATATAAGGTTTATTACAATCCTTGGGAACTTGATTTAGGAAAACTCTAGATAGAGAACATTACCCTAAGATAGACTTTGAGGATTAGTATAGAAAAATCTTATATAATTTTGTTAATGTAAAGATTTTGTGATTTTTCCAAAAAAACACATCCATGTCTGGATACAACAAGTGGAAATGTTTTTGGCATAGATGTACGTAGGAGTGAAAACTCAAACAAGGTGTTTTGGGCTTGACCCGAGGTATCCTAGTACAGGACAACATGCCTTACTACGCACCTAGATTGACTCTCCAAGGGGATATGATTAATGTATTTCACATTTTTCGTTGTAAAAAAATTGGACCGATTTTAATATAATATGAGAATAAACAACCTTGGTTAATCCTAAGGTGTTTTAGATTGACAATATAGGGTCATGATATTCTCTAAATGATTTTATGAACATTTTTACAGACACTATGATTTCTGGTTTTTTTCAATGGTTGGATTCCTTGAAAGTGATAGTAATATTGATCAAGATGTATAAGGTGGGAATGGTGGATGAAGTGAGTAACAAAGTAGAATTTTGATTGGTGTAAATTATATCATGTTCATGCGGAATCAGTTTTCCGAAAATATAATCAAAAAAATATTCATTAACCAACTCCCAAACTCAAAAAATAAGAGAAAGGTGGAGAATTATTAGATCTATAGTAGTAGAGACCATGGAGAAAAATGATCAATTTCTATCATGCAGGAAATGTGGAAGGAGGCACCTAGGAAGGAATCTCAATGGAACAAAGAAATGATTTATGTGTGGGAAATAAGGTAATAAAGTAAATAATAACCAAGAAAAAATGAACAGTACTATGGATGAAAAGAAAAATGATCCTAAAAATTTATTTACAGTTATTTGATATAAATATAGGGGACCTGGGAATAACCTGAGTAATTGCCCTATTATATAATATAACCACTGGGTCAAGGGATAAACTATCTTGAGATAAATGGATGGTGAAATATGTTAAAGAATTAATGATCTTAGTTGATGGGATTTATTTGGAATACTTTTATCTTGTATGTGTAAACATGGAGTTTTTTATGTGAAGATTCTATTTGAGGATGAATCATATTTTCATTTGTGGAGGACGTTTTAAAAAACTATTTGGGTTTAGATGATCTCTGAATTTTGGTCAAAAACGTGTTATTACATTTTGGGGTGAAAATGTGGGGTATGCGATAACATTTTTGGTTAAAATATGTTATGGTTGTTTTAGAGGTATTTATCTCATTTTCTTGGAATGATATAAAATTATATACATTTTCAAAAAGGATAAAACGTAGACTATGTGATAACCCATCACATCAGAAAAATATATAGGAATCAAACCCACAACCAATGTGTGAATGATATTTATCACCTACCACCTAACTATGTGATGTCCCTAGTAAGTATGCTTACTTATTCTTAGTTAAATGATTTTGTGGAACATGAATATGTTTATTTTACGATCTTATGATTTATCAAATAGATATCCTTATTATAGGAAACTGATTTGTTGATTAAGTGATAAATTTTATTTTTAAAGATGTCCTCTATTTTGGAAACACTATATAATTAGGTTAATTACTTTTAAGTATGTGACATTAAGATTAGTATATCTTATTTAGAGATAAATTTTAATTTTATCATGGAAGACTATGTGATGAAATCATTTGTAATTATGGGATTCAATCTTAGTTTGCAATATTTTGAATAATTTTAAGTACCATTGATTAGTGAATGGTCCTTATTGAACTTTGGGTATTGTTTGTTTAATTTCTGAGATTAAGAGCAGTATTTCTTTCTCTAAAGGTTTATCATTTTTAGGGATCATCTGATCTTGTAATAACTATATTGGTTTTGGTTACTATCTAAATACAAGGATAATATATATTTCATCTTTTTGGATTATGTGATTCTATGGAAGTTGATTCTAGCACTTCTGGTGTGACCAATTCTTCTTGAATACTCATTGTTCGGGGAAACGATGAGTTTTTGGTAGAAATTTATTAAAGAATGAAACTCTACATTAAATGTAAGTATATGTCATTATTTAAGTATTAAATATCATAAATAAATTCCTCAACATTGATAAAAATAACTTAAAACAAAAATATTGTATGTTTACTCGTCCTACTGGGTAATAAAAACACCGTTTAATTCTTCACAACATCATGGTTTTTTGGTAGTTAACTTTCTCTTGACCAGGTTTTCTCTCACTTTCTATCAGAACATGATGGTTTATTTTCTATTCGATATCCATGTTTTCCTACATGGAACATTACTATGGATTATCACAGCTGACCTTTTTTACTTCTTTTTATTTGTTTTAACGTAATTGGTTTTTTACTCTTTTTCTAATGTGGGACATTAAATGAAGTTTCGCAGCCCATTTCTAAAATTATGAGGAAAGAATTTCCAAATGGGTGGAAGAATTTAACACCCCAATATTTAATATTAATTTATATAATTAAATTAATTCAATATCTTATCTTGCATGCAACACTCACTTGGCTTGCATTATATGCAAGAGTGAATTTCTCCGAGACAACACATTAGTATGATAATTATTATACTATATATATATTTATCAATTAAATATTTTAATATGATTAGTAGAAAATAAATTTTAAATGTTATTTATATATTTTTCACATAAATAAAACATATTTATAATGAAATTTATATTTTTTTTAAAAAAATTTATATGTCTAGAAAAACTATTTTCTTAAAAGAACTATTTTTTATTTCCTTTTGTGAAAAATAATAATATTAATATTAGACACTACTAAAAATTTAATTTTCTAAAATAGACTTCATTTATGGATTCTTAATATCAAAATTAGGGTATGATGACGTTTTGGTATTTTTCTGATATCGTTCAATTGTTGATGAATAGTGAAAAATAGTGCATAGTAAATAAACACCGACTTTTTCAATTAATTAATTATTTTTAATTAAAATTTATCATATATTCAAAATAGATACATAAAACATATATTAGTACAATATAATTCATTTTAATCATTTTATAATAAGATCATATATATATAATTTTATTGATCTTTTTAACATCTTTTACCCTCTTGGAAAATTTGGAAATTTGCATTAAACAAAATTTTACAGCTTATGTGAATTGAATTTCAAAAACCCGACGGATACAGTTGAAATAAATAAATAAAATTTGGTTCAATAGGATGTAAATAATTTTTGGTGAATGATATCTTTGGAATTTTCTTTACAATGGTTAAAAGTAAATAAGGTAATTAATGGTAGAAATAATTCTATAATAATATTAAATTATCCCAACACATGTCTTAATTCTAATAGATAAGTATTTTTCGACCAAAATAAACCATATTACAAAACTAATATCCTTTTTGATTCATTTTGGTTGGATTGAGACATTTATTATATGTTATTTATAGAAGAGTCAAAAGTGTGAAATTGAAATTTTAATGAATAAACCATTATTAATATAGTGTTATATATAAGATAAATTCTAAAGTAAATATTAATTATAAATTAAAAAATTCCTAAATCATATAATTTTATTTATAATTTTTATAAATTAAATAATTAAATTTATTGATGACACAATGATGATGTAGTAATTACCTTATTAATGAAAGATTAAAATAATTGATATTATAATTATTAAAATAAATGTAAATTGACAAATTTGATTCCATACATGAATTTTTTAGTTGAATATGACATGTTATGGTGGAATTAAAGTATTTTTTTCAAAGTAATCAAGTTTTTATGACTTTTTCAAAAATAAAATACTAAATAGTGTTCAAATTGTCATAAACGAATTTTTTTAAATACTACTTTATTAAATTATATAATATTCTAAAAAATATAATGTTCAGAAAAACTACTTAGATAATTTTAGATATTTCATTAATTAACCACATTAGGTTCTATTTAAATTTTATAGTAACAATATTAACCTTGTAATATAAAAATGAAAGAAGACATGGTAAAAGAAAAACTATTTTATTAAGAGTTAAATCTAAAAGATAATCTTATATGGTGTCTTAAACATGTACAAAACCTATTTATTTAGAGGATTTAGACCCATTGTCACCATATACTAGACATAAATCAATTTGGAGATATTAGAAATGGAAATTAATTTTAAAATAAATGAACATTTCAATCTTTTCCTAAATTACCCATCACCAGTCATTTAAATGTGTACTTCTCCTTCTCTTAATTTAACGCACCCAAAGCCATTTGTATTGGCCAAACCATAATAAAATATCATTAAAAATACCCTAAAATCATCCTATAGTCATTATTTTTATCATAAATCCAACATAAGAATCCCTTTATTCAAATAAAAAGGAAGAACCCGAGGAAAAGGTAATTATTTCATCACCTCTTTCAAAGTAATTTTCTTCTTCCACTACCTATTTCTTTGTTGTTTACTTACTAAAATAATAAATCTAGTACCTTATACACAATAATATTTTAATATATATATATGGTACATTCATATTCATTATTCAATCCATCCTATGAATGATACTGTCCCTATGTGTGCATCAGTACGACATACCATCTCCACATCCTGGTGTAGTTTGTTACTCAGCACTACATTATTTGGAGAGGTAGAATAATGAGTATAGTTGATTTAGATAATAAATATAACATTTTAATTAGTATTTATATATAATATACCATCCAATTGTATATGATTCCGTCACGACCCGTCCTCAGGGCCCGTGCCGTGACTACCCCAAGCCCGTTTTCCATAGGCCAGGGGTTGGCGACTAGCACCAAGGCGTAAATCCCGGAAAAAAGGTAAGGCATTGCCTTTGTAAAATAAACAAACACCACAGAGTAAACAAGTAGTAGAAGTAAACACTATGTAAATGCAGGTACAAGAGTAAGTACAGAAACTTAAGTGGTCTCGTATACAAACCCAAACTGAAAGTAAAGTACAACTGGAAAGGGAAAACAGCAACAAAAAAGTAATGTCGCAATGCCGATCTTCCACTGGAAACCCCACCTGAAGGGTGGGTATAGATAGCTCCACTGATCCTCGGGTCCAGCCGTCCGCTTTGAGTATGTTCCAACCAGTGGTCCACCTCTAGGTACAGTCCTGCTCTACAATCCTCAACCACGATCAACGTTTTCCATCGTCTGGAACCAACACAACGTAGTGCGGGAATAACCCATGTAGGGGTGAGTATAAGCTACTCAGTAGGGACCCCGAGACCCCCGAAGGTCTCCCAAAATCCACAAAGGAAGGATACAATCAAAAAGTAACAACCGAATCTTCTTAGTTATATGCCCATACATATACCTAAGTCGTCAATTCCAATACGCTCCAAACCTCCGAGCCCAAGTACAACCCATTCCACACAAGAAAGCATATGTATTCCACACAGGAAAGACAAACGTAATCCACACAGGATAGCACAACCCAATCCACATAGGAAACCAATCAGGATTCATCTCAGATAGGTATACTTCTTTGAAAGATGATAGAGATGATCACTGATCCATCTAAGTCGTCAGACCCAAAAAGGATCGATAGGTACTAACCCCCACAATGACCCACACAGGATTGGACCCACACAGGATCTGTAGGAACTGGCTCACCCAAAACCGCTGAGCGATGACCCACACAAGACCATACCTACACAGGATCGGTAGCACTGATCCACATAGGATCACTGAGTGTTGTAGTCTCCATCGTCAAATCTACTGATGATCATTGCACAGTCGTCGTCGTAGTCATAGTAGTAGCCCAAGCCATCTTTAGCGTTGCCGCACACAACAAGCTCGTTTGGGAGGGTCCGCTCTGTGAGATGAGAGGATGATACATCAAATGACACATAGTCCAGATTTGATGTATCCAAATGTTCTGTATCGTCAACAGGAACTCAACGTCGCAGATGGCGCGTCAATCGGACGCCCGGTCTGAGAGTTATTAGCTTTTTCGTCCCAGGGGCCTGGTTGGTTTTTAAGGAAAAACCAACCCAACCGTACTCCACCTACATCCAAACATCGGGCGGAGTATTCCAAAAGGTCCTTCTTACCTAAAGGAATCCAGCAAAATCGACGACACATCGATCGGACGTCCGGAGATGAAGATATGAGTGTTTCTGCTCTGAGGGCCCGGTTGGTTTCGTGTACGAACCAACCCGGATGAACTCAAAGTATTTCGAAACCTTGAGTGCGATATAACGAAATGATTGTCTCGTACCAAGGATCGCTATGCAACTAATTGTGCATCGATCGGGGGTCTGTAACCCATGTTATGGGGAATAGACCGAAGGCAGTCAGAGAACGGGGGTTTTGGGCCCAGACCGACCCGGCCCAAGACCCCCCCGGTCGGCCCGAACCGGGTCAACCCACACCGGGTCTCGGTCAGCCCAGCCGGGCCCGGCCCGGCTGGGCGAGGCCCAGACCGGCCTCGGCACAGCGCGCCCAGCGCGCTAGCCAGCTCGGCCAACGGACGAGCTGTTGGCAGGGGGGGGGCTACCCCCTGGTGTAACTGCGGCCCCCCATCAATGGGGGCCGTTTTTGTAAGCTGGCCAGGGGAATTAATTCTCTCGTCTCCCCTTTGTCCGGCCGGCCCGCACCGGCCGGCCGGTTCTGCCAACAAGGACCGGCGATGGCTGGTCCTTCCTCCTTCGCCGACACTGGCGGCCCGGTACCGGCCGCTGGTCACCCTGCTCCACCACAGCCCGGAATCGGCGGCAGCCTGGTTCGTTCAGCGCGGTGCGACGACACCGCGCCCCTCTTCCATGGCCCCGCTCCGGCCGCGGTGTCTTCAGTTTTCTTCGACGTGGCGCGACAGCGTCGCGTCCTTGTTCTTCTTTACATGGAACGGTGCGACGGCGCCGTGCATTTCCTTGTCGAATGATTCCGTGTGGTGCGACAACACCACGCCTTCCCGTACAAAACCACAATGGAACCAACATTAAATAAGGAGGAGGGTCTGTCGTGTTTGTGCGGTCCGTCCCCCTCGTGTTATTCGATAACTATTGGTTTTTATCCACGAAGATCGTCAAGTTTGTATTCACGAACAAAATAAATAAATAAAACCCCTACCTTGGTTTCAAGAGCGGAGCTTGTTCATAGGTTCGTCGAAGAGAAAACATTGCGGTATAACCATTGTGGAAAGAGGCGACTTGGAAGGAGGATGTTGCATCGTGTAAATGGCGTCGCGGAAAGAGAGACGTTGCGGATGAACCGTTGTGTAATGATACGTCGCGTCGCTGGTCGGTGTTGCGGAGTCGGTCTTCGAGGACTCGGCGTTCTTTGACGGTGTTCTATGCGTTCATCGCATTCCTCATCGAAGATGATGAAGAACTCTAGCTTTCCTTAGATTTTCTCCCAAAAACCTCCCAAGCAACAAAGGTTCCAACCCCCAAATAAAATAAGCTTACCACTTATTTTATTAACATAACATAACATTTGAATTTCAAGAGATTAATATTCAAATAACCTCACTTAACTCACTCAATTAATAACTTATGTTATCTTAATTTATGGAGAGTTGAGAGGTGTTGATGAATATGAAGGGGTGGGGTTCGTGTGGGCCCCACCACCCTCATAACGTACCCTAGGAAGTTGGGTAGTTACCCAACTTTCACCCATAGCCTTAAAACACAAAAAGGAAAATAAAAATTGTAGAATAATAATAAATTAACTTCCACAATTTTTATCATCCACATCCGTGATAATGCTACTCCGGAACAGGAGTTTCTAAGAAATTACCGGCGATACGGTTCCATCGGTGCCCTCGAAATTCAATTTCGGGCACCGGTTCAAATGTTTGAAATACCTGCTCGTTCGTTCACTGAACGTACCCAAGCTAAACTTCAGATAGAAATTCCGCGAACTCCGGGCCTCGGAATCAAGTGCCGTCTGAAACTGCGTTTTTGTAAAATTCGAAAGAAAATTAAGAAAAAAATTTCCTTGAATTTTACGGGTCCTTACATTACTCCGACCTCAGGGATTTACATCCCCGTAAAGATATATCGAAAACTAGGGAAACAAATGTGGGTACTGAGCACACATCTGAGCCTCCCTCTCCGATGTGCTCTCCTGGAGGTTCCTGTGATGCCATCAGATGCACACTAGAGGAATCGACCGTCCATGTGGGGCTCGCTCCTGTCGATCCTCAATCTCCACTGGGACTTCCACAATATTCGCTTCATCATCGACGTCAAACTCCCCATGGTCAACGATATGTGCCTGGTCATGCACGTATCTCCTCAACTGAGATACTTAGAAGACGTCGTTCACCCAGTACAATTAAGGTGGTAGATCTAGACGATAAGCCACCTCGCCAATCCTGCTCAGGACTTGGAAGGGTCCGATGAATCATGGAGACAACTTTCCGCCTCAGCCAAATCTTTATAATCCACGTCAAGGTGAGACACGCAAGAAGACGTGGTCGCAATCCTCAAACTATAGCGGCCTCCACCCCTTGTCAGCATAAGAATTCTTTCGGCTCTGAGCTGTCCTCATCCACTCCTGGATGACCTGGACCTTCTCTGTCATGGCCTAGACCATCTCCGGTCCCACAAGTGCTGACTCCCCAGGGTCTGTCCAGCACAAAGAAGATCTACAAGGTCGGTCGTACAACGCCTCGTAGGGTGTCATCCCGATGGTGGAGTGGTAGATGATGTTGTACGTGAACTTCACCAAGGGTATGTGGTCCTCCCAGCTACGACCAAAGTCAAGGACACATGCGCGGAGCATGTCCTCGAGAGTCTGAATAGTCCTCTCTGTATGACCAGCTGTCTGAGGGTGAATGGTTGTGCTCAGACGTAGCTGTGTCCCCAACGCCTCCTTCAACCCCTTCCAAAATCGGGAAGTAAAGAGAGCATCTTGATTGGAGACGATAGATGATGGCACACCGTGAATACGTACAATCTCCTGAACGTAAAGTCATCCCAATCTCTCCTCTATACCCTGCTATCTGATGGGTAAGAAGTGGGCCGATTTGGTGAGTCAGTCGACAATCACCCAAATGGAGTTGTGACCTCTGGAAGTACGTGGAAGTCCAGCCACGAAGTCCATAGATATATCGTCACATTTCCACTCCGGAACCTCCAAAGGCTATACCAAGCCTGCTGGTACCTGGTGCTCTGCCTTCACCTGCTGACAGGTGAGGCATGGAGAAACGAACTCTGCCACAACCTTTTTCATGCCCGGCCACCAGTGTTGTCGCCTGAGATCCTGGTACATCTTCACCACTCCGGGATGTACCGCCAAGGGAGAAGTGTGAAATTCTCTCAGCACCTCCTCCCGTAAAGAAACGGGTACCAAGGTACATCCTCTGAAAAGGATGTCGTGCTCTGTTCCAAGGGAGAAACCATCAGGCGCATGTCCTGAGGATATCTGTGTACGCCGCGTCTCATAGTCATCGTCCCCACGTTGTGCCTCTCTGACCTGCTGCAGTAGTGGAGGAGTGACTGTGACATACTGAAGGAAGGCTGCTCCATCTCTATCCACAAAGGATATCTGCAAAGATGCTAGCTGCTCTGTCGCCTCCTCAAGTTGTTGAATTCCCGTCCTCTAGCTGAGGGCATCGACTACCACGTTCCCATTTCCCATATTATAGAATATATCAAAGTCATAGTCCTGGAGGAACTCGAGCCATCGCCGCTGTCTCAGATTCAGATCCTTCTGAGTGAAGATGTATCTGAGACTCTGATGGTCAGAAAAGACTGTAAAGCGCTCACCCATCAGGAAGTGTCTCCATGTCTTCAGAGCAAAGACCACTACTGCTAACTCCAGGTCATGGGTAGCATAGTTCTTCTCATTCAACCTCAACTGATGTGATCCATAAGCGATCACTACCCGCTCCTGCATTAGGACACATCCGAGTCTGTTCCATGATGAGTCGTTGTAGACTACGTACCCTACTCCCTCCTCAGGAAACCTCAATATAGGTGCGCTGTTCAATCTCTGTCTCATCTCCTGGAAGCTCTGCTGACATCTGTCTCACCACATGAAGGGTTTCCCCTTCTTCGTCAAAGCTGAGAGTGGTGCTGCAACTCTGGAGAAGTCTGGAATGAATCTCCGGTAGTATCCAGCTAGTCCCCAGAAACTCTGTACCTCCGTCACGCTCCTGGGTGGCTCCCAAGTTAACAAAGTTTCGATCATCACAGGATCCACTGCAACTCCCACCTCAGAGATGACGTGCCCCAATATGTGGACCTCACGTATCCAGAACTGACACTTCGGGAGATTTCCGTAAATCTGGTTCTCTCAGAGTGGGTCTACTACAACCCGTAAGTGGTAGGCGTGCTCCTCCTCAGTCGTCGAGTAAATCAAAATATCGTCGATGAAGACCACGACAAATCGATCGAGGTATGGCTGAATGATCCAGTTCATGATGGCCATGAACACTGCTGGAGCATTGGTTACACCGAATGGAATAACCAAGAACTCATACTGGCCATACCGACATCTGAAGGTCATCTTCTGCACGTCCTCGTCTCGAACTCTGAGCTGATGATAGCCTGACCTGAGGTATATCATCGAGAACCACTGTGCTCCCTTGAGCTGATCGAAGAGGTCATAAATCCTCGGTAGTTGATACGTGTTCCTCACTGTCACCTGGTTTAGGCGACTATAGTCAACACAAAGTCGCAAGCTCTTGTCCGCCTTCATGGAGAACAAAATCGGGGAAGCCCATGGTGAAACACTAGGTCGGATGAATCCCTTTCCCTGCAAGGCCTCCAACTATACCCGTAGTTCTCGAAGCTCAGAGGGGACCATCCGATATGCTGGAGTCGATATCGGGGCTATCCTGGGATATAGGTCAATATAAAAGTCTACATCTCTGCGATGAGGTATCCCTGGAACGTCATTGGGAAAAACGTCCGCATACTGATCCACCATTGCAAGAAAACCAGGACTCCGCATGTCAACTGCTCCTAGGTTAAGGCTAGCCAACTGATGAGTTATGGGTTGTCCTCTCCTCCACGGAAGTCCATCATGTGCTGCAAAGGCTCCCTTCTCTCCGGTGAAGGTGAACCTGCTCTTGTCGGTGCGTACACATCGCACCTTGCGCCTAAAAAAATCTATATGTGCATGGACCATAGACAACCAATCCATTCCCAAGATGACGTCGTAAGGCCTCGACGCCGCTACAAGAAGATCCCAGCCAAAGCTCTCACCTCCTAGAGTAAGGTCACACTGTCAGCACTAGTGCATAATCTTCGAGACTTCTTTAGTAAGAGTCTCTAGCCATAAGGATCGAGCCAACAGCTCTGTTAGAATCTCAGAGCTCCGAACAAGGGCAGCGGCTATGAAAGAGTGACTCTCTCCTGTGTCTATAAGTACTACAGCAAGTGTGGACTAGACATAGATAGTACCTCAAATCATCTCAGGCGCGTCGTGGTCGTAGGCCTCTGCTGCCTGGAGCTGTGCCTGTCTCTGCCTGCCAACTCCCTGTGGTCGGGGTGGACCTTCTGGTGGTGGTGGTGGTAAAGCCTCAAAGCGTCGTCCACCACCTGTCGGTCGGCCAGCTCCCCTGCCTCGTCCGACTGCTCCCTGCAGACCACCACGGTTGACCCTTTTCCTCTGCCTCGGTGGTCTCTCAACCGTCTGCTGCTACTCGGCACGGAGGGTCGGGCAATCACGAGCCATGTGGCCCTGTCCGCCGCATGGGTAGCACTGCCTGCCTCTCGAAAGACTCGCTTCGTGCTGTGTGCCCCGCACTGCTGATCCAGTGTCCTGAGGTCGTCTTCCTGAGGGTCTGGTCTGCCTGGACCCATGAGACATCCGTCGACTGCTTGCTGTAGAAGACTCTGTTATGTGCCGCCCTGCGGTGGGTCTCGACGCTGGTGTAGACTCAGCAAGAATTCTCTCGATCAAAAGGGATCGCTCCAGTACTCATGTCTGCGTAGAAATGCTGAGGGAGATCAGTGATGCCCTGATCTCGTGTCTCAATCCCTGCTCAAAGGTCCGGGCCTGGATGAATGGGTCTCGTACCATGTCTGTTGAGTAGCATGATAGATCAGTAAATATCGCCGAGTACTGGGCGACCGTCAGGCTGCACTGTCGCAGCTAAAAAAGATCTTGAATGTGCACCACACTGAGGGTGGCTGGGACGAACACCGAGCGGAAGAGGATCTCAAAGTCCTTCCAGATAAGGGATGCCTCATCATTCACCTAGAGCATCAAGCTCCACCATCATCATGCTGATGCGTGTAGTAGGCTCGCTGCGAGGATCGCCATGAGGTCTGCTGGTGTCCTCACTAACCTGAAAACTCTCACCACTGCCTCCAGCCAGTGCTCGGCTGCGTGGGGGTCCGTCTCCCTGCGGAACCTAGGCGGTCACTGGCGCTGGAACTCATGCAATGCATGGAGGCGACGTCCATCGTTAGCGGCTGGTGCTGGATGCATCGGTGGCTCGACGGGTAGAGCTACTGCCAGTGCCGCTACTGACAAAGGGCCCTGCACAAAGGCCTCGTCGCTCGGTGGGTTGTTGTCACGCACGACTCTCAGAACCCTAGTTGGCTGCCGTTGTGGGGCCATCCTGAAAAAGGGAACAAGTGCGCCATGACCAGAACAATATACCTGGTGAGCTGACACAATGTAATCATAATGGAATGTGAAATAAACATGAAATCAATGTTTTCGTGCATTAAGTCGGAAATCAGAAGTCAGGGTCCTGGTGTACGGATACGTCGGCCGCCGCACAAACACTGGACTCTATGTACTGATAACCACACTCAATATGCTTAACATTATTGGTTCACATAGAAAATGTTCAGAGTCCATGTTCTACGGTAGAACCGAACTCCTCTGATACCAATTTGCCACGACCCGTCCTCGGGGCCTGTGCTGTGACAACCCCAAGTCGGCCTTCCATAGGCCAGGGGCCGGAGACTAGCACCAAGGCGTAAATCCCTATAAAAAGGGAAGGCATTGACTTTGTAAAATAAACAAACAGCACAGAGTAAACAAGTAGTTGAAGTAAACACAATGTAAAAGTTGGTACAAGAGTAAGTACGGAAAAGTAAGTGGGCCAGTATACAAACCCAAACTGAATGTAAAGTACAACTGGAATGGGAAAATAGCAACAGAAAAGTAAATCTGCAATGCCAAGCTATCCACTGGAAACCCCACCAGAAGGGTGGGTACAGATAACTCCACTGCACCTCGGGTCCCGTCGTCCGCTCCGAGTATGTCCTGCCCATTGGTCAACCTCCAAGTACAATCCTGATTTGCAAGACTCAACCACGATCAATGGTGTCCAACGTCTGCAACCAACACAACGTAGTGCGGGAATAGCCCGTGCAGGGGTGAGTATAAGCTACTCAGTAGGGACCCCAAGATCCCTGATGGTCTCCCAATATCCACAAAGGATAGATACAATCACGAAGTAACAACCGATTCTGCTTAGGTATATGCCAATACATATACCTACGTCATAAATTCCAACACGCTCCAACCTCCGAGACCAAGTACAACCCAGTCCACACAGGAAAGCATTCGTATTCCACAGATGAAAGAAAAACGTAATCCACACAAGATAGCACAACACAATCCACACATGAAAGAAAATAGGATTCAGCTCACATAGGTATACTTCTTCGAAAGACGATAGAGATGATCATTGATCCATCTAAGTCATCGGACCCACAAAGGATCGATAGGTACTAACACCTACAATGACCCACACAGGATCGGACCCACACAAGATCTGTAGGTGCTGGCTCACACAGAACCACTGAGCGCTGACCCACACAGGATTAGACCCACATAGGATCGGTAGCACCGATCCACACAGGATCGCTGAGTGTTGTAGTCGTCGTCATCGAATCTATTGAGGATGTCTGCAAAGTCGTCGTCGCAGTCACAGTAGTATTCGCAGCCAACTCTAGGGTTCCCACACATAGCAAGCTCGTTCGGGAGGGTCCACCCCACGGGCCGAGAGGCTGATACATCAACTGACACATAGTCCAGAGTTGATGTATCCAAAAGTTCCGTAACGCCAACATGAACTCAATGTCGTAGACGGCATGTCAATCGGACGCCCAGTCTGAGAGTTATTGGTTTTTTCTTCCCAGGGGCCCGATTGGTTTTTAAGGAAAAAACAACCCGACCATACTCCACCTACGTCCAAACCTCGGGCGGTGTATGCCAAAAGATCTGTCTCACCTAGATGAATCAAACAAATTTGATGGAACGTCGATCGGACGCCCGGAGCTTAAGATATGAGTGTTTCCGCTCCAAGGGCCCGGTTGGTTTCGTGTACGATCCAACCCGGCTGAACTAAAAATATTCAGAAACCATGATTCGATATACCAAAATGACCGTCTTGTTCCAAGGATCGCTATGCAACTTTCTATGTGTCGATGGGGGGTCCGTAGCCCAAGTTATGGGCAAAAGACCGAAGACGGTTCGAGAACGGGGGTTTCGGGCCTGGACCGACCTGGCCTGAGACCCCCCCCGGTCGGCTCGAACAGGGTCTGGGTCGGTCCGTCCAGGCGGGGTGCGGCCCGGCCCGGCCTGGGCTAAGCGCGCCCAGCGCGCTCGCCAGCTCGACCAACAGTCGAGCAGTTGGCAAAGGGGGGTGGGGCGCCTTCCCCCCTTCTGTAAACGCAGCCCCCCATCAATTGGGGCCGTTTTTGTAAGCCGGACGGGGGGATTAATTCCCCCTGCTCCCCTTTGTCCGGCCAGCCTACACCGGCTGACCGGTTCTTCCAACAAGGACCAGCGACGACCTTTCCTTCTTTTTTCGACGACACCGGCGGCCCAGTACCCACCGCCGGTCAAACTGCTCCACCATAGCCTGGAATCGGCCGCGGCCTGGTTCGACCGGCGCGGTGCAACGACATCGTGCCCCTCCACCGCATCCCTGCTCCGGCAGCAGTGTCTTCAATTTTCTTCGATGAAGCGCGACTGTGTCGCGTCCTTGTTCTTCTTTACATGGCACAACGCGACGACGCCGCACATTTCATTGTCGCTTGATTCAGCATGGTGCGACGACACCACGCCTTCCCGTAACAAACCACAAAGGAACCAACATGAAATAAGGAGGAGGGTCAGCCGTGTTTTTGCGGTCCGACCCCCTCGTGTTATTTGATAACTATTGGTTTTAATCCACGAAGATCATAAAGTTGGTATTCACTAACAAAATAAATTAATAAAACCACTACCTTGGTTTCAAGAGCAGAGCTTGTTCGGAGGTTCGTCGAAGAGAAAACATTGCGGTATAACTGTCGCGGAAAGAGTCGACTTGTAAGGAGGAAGTCGCGTCATGGAAACGACGTCGTGGAAAGAGAGACGTTGCAGAAGAACCGTTGCGGAAAGAGACATCATGTCGCGGGTCGGTGTCACAGAGTCTGTCTTCGAGGACTCAGCGTTCTTCGACGGAGTTCGATGCGTTCTTCGCGTTCCTCGTCGAAGAGGATGGAGAACTCTAGCTTTCCTTAGCTTTTCTCCCGAAAACCTCCCAAGAAACAAAGATTCCAAACCCCAAATAAAATAATCTTACCACTTATTTTATCAACATAACATAACATTTGAATTTCAAGAGTCTAAAATTCAAATAACCACACTTAACTCACTCAATTAATAACTTAAGTTTTCTTAATTTATGGTGAGTTGATAGGAGTTGAATAATATGAAGGGGTGGGGTTTGTGTGGGCCCCACCACCCTCATAACCTACCTTGGGATGTTGGGTAGTTACCCAACATCCACCCATACCCTTAAAACACAAAATGGAAAATAAAAATTGTAGAATAATAATAAACTAACTTCCACAATTTTTATCATCCACACCCGTGATAACGCAACTCTGGAACAAGAGTTCCTAACCATTTACCGGCATTGTGGTTCCATCGGTGCCCTCGGAATTCGATTCCGGACACCAGTTCAAATGTTATAAATTCTCGCTCGTTCGTTCACTGGACGTACCGAGCTAAACTTCGGATATAAATTCCGGGCACTCCGGGCCTCGGAATCAAGTGCCGTCTGAAACTGCGTACTTGTAAAATTCCAAAGAAAATTAAGAAAAAATTTTCCTTGAATTTTATGGATCATTACAGATTCCACCATCAATATAATGATATTATCTCTCATGCATACATACAACTTACCATCTCTACAATGCGATGAGATTTCATTTCCCATTATACACATTTCAGATTAATTTTCATTTTATTGTTAAAAAATAATGATTAATAACATAATATCATTCTGGATATAAATAAAATACATTCTATCAATATCAAATATGACTTATGTAATAAAACATATAAATTAAAATGAATCAGTTAACACCTGAAACAATGATACAACAGAAATATTATTAACAAATCAATTGTATAGGATCATATAAGATATCATATTTATTTATATTGTCATTTTATAATTTAATAAAAATTATTTAACCATTATACAGGAGGATGAACATACCCTTAACTAAAGGAAAGTATAAGTAAGGAAATTTTGCCTCACTTTTAATATTCATGATATATAATCCATGTTCACCACCTATATCTTGTGTGTGGTGTATGTAATGAATCTATTGTATTTAATATAATTAAAGCATTTATCTTTATGGTATATATTAATTCATTTGGTGATATCGGACCTATGAGTTAAATGTTCCAACTGGTATGTGATGCTATTAATGCTCGAAGAATTATTCTTTTATCCATTTCAACATTCTTGATATTATTTTACATATCTATTTATTTGAATATAAAAGGATTATAATGATAATTCTATGTGTATTTTAAAGATCATTAAAAAAATTTATAAGATTAATTATTTAATGTTTTATCTAATGTACTCTTCAACTAGAATATCATTTTAAATGTTTTAAATATTTATTTTTCTCAATTATTTTAATTAATGTCCATGTTTTCAAAATAATTTTAGGAATTTATTATTATGGACATAATTGTTTTAAAATGTTAATTCCATTCAAAAGATACAAATTGGTTATGGAATCTTCGATTCAAAAACCTATTTTAAATTAATTCCTTTATAAATTTGGAGACTTTTAATTGATTTAAAAAAAAGGGATATTTCTCTCAAAGAGTTTTAATAATTATTTTTTTCTATTTCAACATCATTTATTGGATTTGTAGTCAATTTTGGTTTATTATAATACAATATTTCACATTTTATAGAAGGAGTTATGATATGATGGGTTTTTTTATGTGCTATTTTTATACAATTCATGATTTATGGTTAAAGTATTAACATTTAATCTTCTAGTTTTAGTACTAATGTTTATGTTATGTTACAATATTTTCATATGAGGAATGCATTGGACTATGTAAGTGACTGGAAGGGCCTGCTATAGCCCCCTTATGCATAGGTATGTCTCATGAGACAATCTACTATCTCAGTACACGATTATGAAAAATTTTATATTTAGGTTCTTTGAACAAGGCCTTTACTTTGTGTTGATGATTCCAGAAATTATGAATTCCATCATTATGAGATTAGTAATTGATGTCACACTTGATTATTTGACTAGTAGAATATCCATGTGAATAAGTAAATGAAATTTTTTGATTTATCATTTACATATTATGTTTATGTTTATGTTTGAAGGTTTTCTGTTTCAATTTTATACCAAACCATAATAGTTAATGATTACTTATGATAGCTTCTGCTATATTGTTAATACTTACTGAGAATATGTGTTCACCACATTCTTTTGTTTTATATTCCCAGGATTCCAATAAGTGTATTATGATTTATTTATAGGTTTAATCTAGGATTATAATTTCATTCTCAAAGGATTATCTGCGTTGTATTTTATATTTGAATTTTTAATGTTATGTTCATGTATGTAATCTATTTTACAAGACTGATAAACTAATCGGTCCTTCGGGACATGATTCCTTGTATTTCATCCAATGTTATTTAATAATGCATTGACTTTGGGAAACTGGGTCGGGACATTATACATAAGGTGAGCATAATGTCTATACTCAATATGATACTCCTCATATCCTCTCATGAAAAAAAATAATGAAATTGAACTATGTCCCATTGAGTAATAAGTCAATAAATCCATCACCTAAAAAATATAAAATATTCATATCATCACCATTGTTATCTATCACAAAGTATCTCATACAGGTCATTTTATAATATAATATCCAATTAATATAACGAATTACCACTTCCCTATATGTTTACCACTTTACCCCAAAATCACATGTCATAATCAATCCCTCTCAAAAATTTAGCCAGCTCGAAGACACCTCATCAAATTTATCACAAACTGAATCCTGTACATCACATCATTACGTCACCATATATCATGAAACATGTTCAAAACATCATTTCATCATCTCAATCAACATCTACGTATAGTAACCACGTAGTTTTTGGGATCCACCACTTCCATTATATTGTGTAATATGCCTCAATCCATCACATTATAAACACATCATACCTATAATAATCCATAGGATATTATATCTAGAGATACATTTTTTTGAAAGAAGTGAAATCCATTGCCTCCCACTATAAAAATATTTGAGAAAGTTAGCAGCTATGAATATAAGAAAATAATATAACTAGGAGAATAGAGTGGGACCAAAGGGAATAGTCTGGTATCTGTTCCTAACCAACACAATAATTAAATAAAACAACCTTCCATAGTCTACTGGGTATCAGTATCCCTACCAAATTGGGTGGGGTAGTGTATGAAATTATGTAACATAAATGATATAATATAGTTCACAATCAAACTAAGGGAATTAAAAATTTCTTAGTCTCAATTGTAGATATCATCTCTTGGAAACCAAACTATAACCTCAAAGAACTATATATGAATGAAGAAAATAAGAATTCAAGGAACATAAATTAATTATTTTATTATTTTTAACATTTCACATTACATTAATTAATTTATTATCTGTTAATCAATAATTTTCCATTTCACATTTCACTAAAAACCAAATGATGTCCATACCCTCCGGGAATTATAAAACCACTTTAAGAGTTTGAAAATATTATCATTTCCTTCATTCTTTCCAATCAACAACCCTAACAGTTAAAGAATTTATTAATCATTATAATTCAATAATTATTAGTAAATTAGGAAACATAATAGGATACCATATAATATATTCATAATCCACGAACAATCGGTTTCCCCAAATAGTGGGGACATTAATGTGGGTAAACAATAATCCTAGCCATACAAACTTTAAATCAGAAAAATATAGAGAAAACATAAATCTTTTAGAAAAAGAATGTGTAATACGAACATCAAATTATTACATCAATCCCAGTTCCTTCCCTAACACCATAATGTATACCATCGAACATCTGTTCATGCATCACTTGAGATTCCTTATACAAAACAACTAGGACACTGCGCACATATCTCTCAAAGCCACCATCCATCACATTCTAACATCACATCACATAGTGATGATCAAATCATATCATTACAAGAGACTATAATTAAAAAATAGACTAAATGTGGCATAAATTCCCTAAAACCCAAGGAATCCATCCTTAATAAGAAAATAGAAATACACATCCAAAAACACATATCTTTATAAAAAATTCAGTTCATTACCATATTGAACTAGCTGATCCCCTTATCATATGTTCCAACAACATTAATCCTATGTCATGAGCTATTAAAATCAATAAATAATATAAACCTAGTCTAAATCATCACTTCAATATTCATAAATTTAAATAATGAATAATTGCATTATCATTAAATTTATTCTTATCAATAATAATCATTTCTATCTTCAGGTTCATTAGTAAATTCATATAACATACGGATGGAAAATTTTATTTAAGCATGTATCATTTTATATAGATGAATTTGAAAGCATAATTGAATTGAATAAATATAGATCTAGAATTAATTATCCAATTAAATTATTTCTTATATGATAAAATCCATTTTCATCAATTTATCATGATAAAAGTAAGAATGAAAAACATACTAATAAAATCATAAACATATATAGTACAATATCCTTAAAAACAGGAGGAAATTTTTCATCATGATCAATAACATATGTGGTTTCTACAACAATAAACCAATTATTTATATTATTATTGATAATTCAACATTTTGATAATTCCAACATCACCTAAATGGATACATAATGGTGACATTACAATTTCACATAATATAATAGAAGAATAAATTAATCTTCTAACTCTTGGATTTAAAAAATCATGAATGATATGGGAACAATAAGTGAAAAACACTTAAACCACTTCAATAAGGAAACTACAACACCACATGAATTTCAAAACACAATCCAAAAAATAATCAATAAAGAACTCCATTAGAAAAAGAACATCATCCGCTCTATCACGAAAAGATTACACAACAGGAATAAAAATTGATTATAGATGAAACTCTAATTGAAATTGGGAAAACTCACCTTATATCACCATTAAACGAACATGGTAAGTTAGGGATCAATCAATAATCAAATGGAATAAAAAAAGAGGCTATGGATACCTAGATTTGGGAGAGAACTAGTGGATTTATCCAAAAAAACATAGGTTCCAGTTAAATTTATATACACACTACTATATTAAGATTCATGGTGTTAATGGGTAAGTCACATTGTGAATGTATTGGGTATTGAGATTCAATAAAGAACACATTGTCTCATTCAAATAATCATACATCAATTCAGATAATGAACTTCATGTTCACATTATGAGTTTTTTAGGATAGATTCTTCAAAGTCGATCTTCCAACATTTCACTTTATGAACTTATGATTCACTTCCTAAATCTCAACCTAAAAATTTCCATTCAACATATTTCAACTCCCATTTGGGTAGATAATCATACTGTTAGGTAAATATCTTATCTAGCTTCTATATTCCAACTCCCAAATTCCACCGATCATGATCTAGGATTCCATCGAGCACTACAAACCATTGAAAAAATGAAAAGGAATTGATTAGAGGAACCCAAGCCGTTATAATATATATTTAAGGATTTACCCAGACTTTGACAAAAAAATTCATGACCAACGTATGTTATGTAATCATGACTCATACAATATTTTATAATAACAATAGTGGTGTCCTGGTTGTTTTATTATTAATTTTTTTATTCTTTTTTGGTTATATAATATCTATCTAACATCATATAGGAGAACTTTTTTGTGAAATCACGAACTAAAAATTTATAGGGATGATTCATGAAGAATTTTGGATACTTAAATCAAACATTTTATTTGGACCACATGTCCCATCACATATCATCTATCAAATGTAATATGATGAAATACATAATTTTTATTATGTGTACATTGATTATAATTGAATAGACTATCCATTGTGTATTTCTATGAAGCTAAAAATGATATAATTTATTTATCCATCCAAAAAAATTTTAAATGTGAGATAGGAATATCTTGAATTTTTATATATTAGGATAATCATAGCTACTGTGAGTATAGTGATTATAAAATTCTCATTCCCCAGATAGGGTTGTCTATCCCATTTAGTTCATAGGGTGTGTGATTACCTCTTTGTGGTAGATTTCCTGATATAGTTAGGTATTCTTCTTTGAGGTTTAAGGGTATTATCCCCATTCCCTTCCATACTTGGGAAGGGTTAGGTATACCATATCCATGAAATTGGACATACAGTCCCCCGCATGTGGGTTGTTACATATATTTTCATTTATCCCACATGGACATGGGTGAAATCCCATATATATGAATCAAAATAGGATATCATAAGGTGATGTCTCATTTGAAATTGGTGTTTATATTGAATAGATATATTTATTATATTTCATATATGAATTTTTTTTGTTGTGAGGTCAATATCTCACAATGAGATATAGAGATTTTTTATAAGAATATATAAGTTATTTCATCCATTCCCACTATTTTAATAGGGATATGAATATATTCCTTTATTATTTGTATATTTTGTGTTTTTGGTGCCTATGGGGTCTTTATATACCCACTAATTCATGGACTACTCCCAAACATGTGGTGTATTATGTAGATAATGGTTTTTTGATGGTGTTTTTTCGCAGGCATAGAGTGGGTAGTGCTTAGTGGTCTTAGAAGTGGTGTTAGCATGGGGGTGGTGAGTTCCAATCAATTTTATTTTGGGATAATTTAATTTTTGTTTAGTTGTTGGTACATGTTCCTAGTTTTGGGATTTTTTGACTTCTTTCTGTATTGTAGTACTATGTTGTGGGATTTGATATTTTTCATTCATTTAAATTTTGAGTTAATTATTATTATTCATTATTACTAATGTATTTTTGGATATGGGTTTCTATGTGTTAGTAAATTATACTAAGGTCACCCATATGCGTGACATGCCTACTCGATGATAATAACCAACCATGTCCTATTGGAATATGGTGTGGTGTGGTACTCCCAGCATCATCGATGATATCTAGGGTTATTTTAAAAAAAATCATTTCCATTTTTCTTAGCCTATTTATTTGGGTGATCAATCATAGGTGGTGTCTCAGAATTATTCTTATGATCTCATGTCTTCTAAATGATCATTGACTTTGATTTCAAAATGAGATTCATTTTTTGAAACAAAATCTTAGTTCACCCTTGAACTCAATTGTTTCATTTAGGGATTCATCCATTGGATGTATCCTAGAAAACATTCTTCTATCACATAAGGTGGAAAACCAGGAATATCTCTCATAGAGACTATCCTTGTGAAGTAATTAATTCATTATGAGGATCATTATTCCAAAAATTGAGATACCATGGAATTTGAAAGATCTGGTATATCTGGTTTCTCTAATTCTAGGGTTATCTGATTGGAGGTGTGTAAATATCGGCCATGTATTTATAAACTCCCAATTCCTTGTGGATTAGGATATGATGTAGGAATTGAATTTTGTCTTGGTTTTCTTGAAACTAGGGAAAATAAATCAGAAAAATTGGCCTTCATAATTCACGCATTCTCATGATAGTAATTCCCTTTCTCGGGTATGTTTTAGAATACATGGACTCAATTCAACACTTTGGAATAAAAAAATTCATTATAACATTACTGCTTCACTTGGGACATTGATTCTTCTATATAATGATATAGAACAATTTCAATTGTCTAAATATAAAATAATGTTATTTGAAGTGGATTTTAGTTAAACCATTCTTGAAATGATTTTTTATCTATTCTAATTGATTATCTACATCTTAGTGTTGATTGTGAGAGAGTGCACAAATTTTATTTAGAGTATAATTTCATTGGGATTCAAAGGACATTTATCATATGAATATCTCTTGTATCACATGTGGTGTTATAGTCTATTTGTATATGTCTTGTCATGTTAAGGCCTCAAATGATCTGGTTTCTCAATCCTATCTTAGGGGCCGGAAATAAAATCATATATGAAGGACTTCTAGTGTTGAAAAAACGGTTCCTAGTACACATATACGTAGTGTTAAGGATGATATAGGGAAACTAGATAATCCTATTAGGAATTCCTAAGATTTTACATCTAGGAGTGTAATAGGCATGGAGCGTCCCCCAAATATGTTAAATGTGAACTAGTCTCACCTTGTAGATTAGATTATTGTTGTATCCTCTTTGAGGGATTTCCTTAATAATGTCCTATTGAATTTTCAATGTAATTAATCTGATTATGGTCCGTATTACAAGGAGCTAAAGGCATAAAAGTATCCGAACAATCAGTTATAGAAAGAGGAAAACATTATCCATTCAATGTTTCACAAAGGGAAATGGAAGATAAAGGTAAATTTATCTGGAAATTATATCAAACAATTGATTTGTATTGGGTCCTCAAGGAGAAGGTCTCCAACAAAAACAACAACACATAAAGATAAAGAACCATTTATGTGTGGGCCTAACTCATATGTTATTGTTATTTCTAGGCAAGCTAGGACTATGTATCTGGCTCCAGATCCATAAGACTTCTCTAAGGCCATTGATTTTAATGATTATTCCTATAATGATGTCATTGGTCCTCTTGAGGATTCATAACTAGGATAGGATAATGTTTAGGAACCATTATCTCATGATTTTGCACATATACGTCTTGAGGATATCGGGGAAGGAAGGGAATTTCAGAATGAATTTGTGGAGGCATTCTTTTAGGGAAATCTAGGAACAATGTAGGAGGAATATTATATTTTAGAGGTTTCATAGGCTGGTCCAAGGGAAAATTTATTTCCTAAAATTCATTTGCCTAAAAATAGGAACTCTCCCTTATAGGTGACACCTAAGGGGTCAAACTCACAACCCCTTTGAAGTGAAAGACACAACTGACTCACTAATGGAAGGGGTCCTCACTTTGGGGGTGTTGATGGTGACAGATCCATGGAGTGGAACTCTCAGCCTATGGATGTTGAGGAAAAACCAAAGGAGGTGTATTTTCATGATAATATGGAGTTTCCCTTGCAGTAGATAAAATCATCGAAGCGTGAAGTTTGGTCATGAGGAGGGGGTTTCAGAGAGCATATCATCATATAGATCTTCAGTCTCACAAGATGAAACATCTGAGAATCATTTTAATTATCCTAGAAATTATTTAGAATCAGATCTAGGGATTGTTGATGGTTCATGCACTGATAAATGTCATGTTAAGGCTTTTTGGTTGCTTTTCCATGTTTGGATTGAGGGTAAAACTATATTTCTGACTCCATCATCCTCCTCTATTTTGTGTGCTTTTAAAAAATGAGCTTTGACCCTAGCCTGTTTCAATATGAAAACAATAGAGTGAGTATTATCATCACTACTAAAAAAGTTCAACTACAACATACTTTTAGCAGTGTTAAAATGATATTTTAATTTTATTAGTTCTCATTTAAAAATTTATCTATATTAAATTTAGTGTTGATTATATATTGATATACTAGTTCTAAATTCAGCAATGATATATACCGGTTTATAATAATTTAAAATTAAAAATTAAAATTACAGAAAATTAATAATTACATATACATGAATAATTAAAATTATATTGTTATTTTAAAATAAAAAATAATAAATATTAATAATCAATTAATAATATATATATTAAAAATTTCTATGTAAAATTAAATAAAAAATATTACTAACTATAAAAATTTAAAAATAATAAAAACTAGTAAACAATATAAATTATAGAAACATAAAAATATATAAAATATTAATAAAAAATATTAAATACATAAATAATAGAGATAATATAAATAAATAAAATTCATTTAATGAAAATGATTTAACATTAATTAATAATTAAGAATGAATAAATAATAACTGTATGAATATTTAAATACAAAATTAAAATTAAAAATTATTAAAAATTATTTATAAAAACAAAAAGCATAATAAAAACAGTAAATTCAAATTCATAAATAAATATTTAAAATGAATGAATTATAGAAATATTAAATTAATAAATACTACAAATGAATAAAGTATAAAATTAATAAGTGTAACAATATAAAAAATTAATAGATTAAAATAAATGAATAATTATTGAAAATGATTTAAAATTTATAAATAAAAACAAAATAGGATCCTTGCGAGCGTAGGTGCCCGGCGATGATGGCCCCGTGTCGATGGTGGATATCTTAGCCCCTCCCCAAATGCGGGAGTGGTCTCTTTCTCACACCTCTCTTCAACAGGTGTCTCAGGATAGATGCAGGGTTTCTGTTACGTTACCTTCAGCCAATGAATAATCACTCTTTCCTAGAATTTTCATCTCTCCAAAGGTTTCGTGGGACCTTCATGAAAAACCCGTGGTCCCGACATCTCCGCAAAAGTTCAATGCACCCTTTGCGATTCTCTATTCATCTCTAGAGGCTCGGTTCATTCAGCGATGACCCCCGGTTTAGTTGATTGACAGGCATGAGAATGAGGATTGAGTATTATCTATACATGCAGTTGTCGGGATTCTAGGTCCCTGACAGATTCTTCTTAGCATCTCGAGTTAGAAGGACCTGGTGTGAGAGTTGTCTCAACCTAGAATATATTTTCGAGGCTTCCATTTTCATCTGATCCGCTGGTCGTTCGATCTCCATATGTAGCGGGACCCTTCTACCACATGGATGTTGATTAAACTTCCAGGTCTTCTGTTGCCTTTCCTGAATCCAGCATTACTCCCTTCAATAGGTATCCCTATAAGATGTTTTCTATGTGCTGATTAGCGGACTTCCTCTTTAAAGTACCTGATTTTGGAATGGTTATGTGTTTAAATGGATCTCTCTCATCCCCCTCCCGAATTTGGGTGTATTATGATTGAGGGGGAGTATAGGTATTGTCAACCGATTGACTGCGAATCATGGAATAAGTTTTTCTCTTTCTCCAATAGACATGGTCATAGTCTTCTTGAATGCTAGTAGAAGGATCCATGTTCTGATGAGGTTGACCCATCTTGTATGTTGGGCCTGGTTCTCAAGAAGATGCTTCAAGGGATGCTCGCATGGGGTGACCTCTAACTATCCAAAATAGGGGGGAAATTATCTCCTTGTGTGGGGACCAATCCAGGCATGGTCCATTGGTTGTAGGCCAGGGAAACCCTTTTACAGCAGTCAAGAAAGGTTGTGTTGAGGTTTTGGGGACACTTGTTTCAGAGTTTTTTGATCAACTGCGTCGTGATCTAGGTGCAAATAGCTCGGGTGACGACATGCATGGGTGCGATGATTAGCATGAGGAGAGTCCCCTTCTTACGGTTGCATATAAATTCAGCCAAAGGGTGGTTCATGACGTGAAGGAGGTCCTTTGGGATTCTCCACAGGTATCTCAAGAGGTTGCTACAGAAACATATGTTCATGTTTTCCTGAAGGTTGACAGTAAAGGTCATGGTTCCAACGAGACCTCATAGTGCTAGGTTTCGGAAGATAGTCCCAACCATTTCCAATATATGGGTTGTGGTTTTGAGAATATAGATGTACCAACTAAGAAAAAGTGGTCCCCGCAGTCATCTTCTTATGTTGAGAAGATTTTACTAGGGGGACCAATTAAGACCTCCCAAAACCGATATGCAATGCTGGGTGAAGAACAATTCCATAACAGTGAGGAAGTTGACGGGGTTGATCATGATCAGGACCCATTGGGTGATGTCGAAGCGATCCAAGAGGCAACTGTCAAGGGATAAGACTTTAATGAGACCATGGAACTGGCTATATAGAAGGACTATTTTAAATCCTCTCTGTGGAAGGGAAAGAACAAAATCATGGATTTAGATGGCTTAATTTCGAACAACCGGATGGCGCGCATAAGAAATAATTACTCCAACCTCCCTAACCCTCCTAATAATAGATCTAATGGTAAAGACATGTTGTCCACGAAGGAATATACAAGGTTGGAAGCTCAACTATAAACATGTCCAAATACCATGTACAGTAGGAGGAGGCCTCCATCTCCATGGACTCTGTTATGGTAGGATGTGAGGCTGCTTCTCTAGGCTCTTCTATAGGTGGTGTGGAGTTGAGTGGTCAGGGGAAGTAGCGAGAAGCAAGATCCAAAGTTGATTCTTAGTTCCTGATGGTCTCTGTACTGGATAATTGGGATCTACTAATTCATTCGGATGAGAAAATTTCTGAAGAAAATTTGGATATCCAATCATTGAAGAAGATGAGACTGATCTAGGTCACCACTACAAAGGATTAAGTTGAGTAGGCTGATAAGAAGGCGTGTATTCTATTTGAGGGATTCAACATGGGGAATATTAGAAATGAGTAATACAAGAAATATTGGGACAACATCAAAATTCATTTTTAGGGAACCTAGAAAGATTTCCCCTGGCATGAAGTTAAACAATACTCCCTAGGTTTTATTCAGGGAAAACAAATCCAAACAACTCACTTGTTTCATTAATATATTTTTCGTATCCTTTAGTACTAATACAAGTTAGTTGTGAGGGTTCCAAAATTCCCCTTAAAAGTGCTTGCTTTAATATAAAAAATTAACCTCGGATGGAAATAAATAATCATTATAATAATAATAATAAATATTAGGGACTACACTTAAAAATAATAGATTTTTAATAAATTATTAAATATTACTGAGTAAAAAAATTTATATTTTTCAATGAATAATTATGAAAATAAAGGTAGAAAAATTTATAATATATAATATATATAAATATTAGAACTATAAATTGTTAATTTTTAAACATTTAAAACAACTAACAAAAGAGAATAATTTCGAAAAATATTAAATTAATAAATAAATAAAAAATATTAAAGAAAATATTAAAAATGATAAAATGTTTAAAATGGAAAAATTATATTTAATTTATAAATGATAAAAATGTATAAAATTTAATAAATAATAGTGAAAAAATTTATAGAAAATATCATAAAATAATAATTAATATTTATTATTCAGGTAACAAACATTTTTTAAATGAATAATGATAAACAATTACATTTAAATTCAAAAAAAATATCAAGAAATTACTAATATAAAATGAATAAATAATAATTGTATAAATTTTTAAATTCAAACCTATTTAAATAAAAATTAAAAAATATTAATTATATAAATTAAAAACATAATAAAAATATTAAATATTAAATCAAAAAAATGAATATATAACAACTATTTAAAAAATATTAAATACTAATCCTACAATTTTGAAAACACATAACGGTTTGTCCCCTCTAAATCCTCCTCCAATAAAAATGTTTGATTCTATCTGGGAAAAAGATTTAGCAATTGGTGAAAATATCAGTTGTAATGACAATGAATGTATGTACAAAATTCATTTCCTCGGTGGGTCTATCTGCATATGATGGTTTGGAAATGACTCCCTATAATGGGTAGGGATTCAGTTGAACATTTATTATTCAGGTGTGATGAGTCCACCCTGGGGTTCGGCTCAAGCACTTGGATCCTTAGTTTTTCTCACATCGAATATCTTAAGAGTTATATACCATAACCCTACACGATGTTCAGTAATGATGAAGATAACCAAATTTAGCTGACCTTATAAGGAGGATTATTTTATTTTTATTTCTAGAAAATATTTAAAAAATTAATTCCACGTTTTTAGTACTTCTGAAAATATGATTCAGATGCATTATGAACCTTAATACAATAGTATTTATTGGTAGAATTCAAAAGCATTAATGGATATAATGACATTGGCCTTGCATAAAAGATAATGATATTGGGTCTCTAATTCATTTCGTCTCAACTGTTTTATAATAAAATTGTTTTTTTCTTTATATATATATAACATAATTTTTTAATGTTCATTAATAGATATTCAATATAAGGAATTATAGAAATAAAAGTATTCTAGAATAATTAAAAACCCCTCATTAAGGTCATACTTTTATATAGTGGGTTTTCTAATAAATACTTATAGATTTCCAATGTAAGATTGATGTTTCTCATTATAGTATGGAATTAATAATATAATAATATTATTATTAGTTATTAATCAATAAATATAAATGTAAATTACTACTTTATTACTAGTAATTAATATATTTAGCAACAAAATAATAAATAACTATTAACATTTATTATTAAATATTAATAATTAAATAATTAAATAATAAATAATAATTAAAAAATATTGATTAATAATATTAATTTTTAATAAATATTAGTTACCTTTAAATAATATTGATTAATAAAAAATTTATTTTTACTAATTAATAGGTTTTAAGAAATTAGTAATTGATTTCTATACATTTTCTAATAAGTATTACTAATTATAACTGTAGTTGTGGTCATATTTTAGTTTTAAAGGTATCCCTGCAATAATGCATCATCCTGATATCAAATTCTAATTGCCCCAAATTTTACGGAATATCTGGTCGATGCAATTTGAAGGTTACGACATGTTGTAAGAATAGAAGAATTATAAGAGGAAAATGTTCTAGACATCGATAGGGTTATATTAATGTATAGGGGATGATGGTAGTGGGAAAGAAGGCAATGCAAGAGGTCAGTGAACTAGGGCGTCATAGTCAAGATAATTGTTGATGGAAAGTTCAGGAGTCGATGGAATAAAAGAATAATGTGGCTTTACGATGATGGAGAATTTCATATTGGATTCTAGGGGGAGGAAGGTACTGATAGTTGTACAAATAGTGGATCATCAAAAGGATCATCTAGAGTCACATGGTGTGAGGGGATGGGTCATTGGGAGGACAACAAATCCAAGAGCATTGCACTATGTGTTAGATGTATTAGTATTTAATGTCCATTGGGCATCTAAAAAGGTCATTTAATCAAATCCCTCTACCCGGAATCACAAGAGGGGTTATTTATTTTATTAAAAGTGGGGGACATTCCCCCTACCTGCTAAAAATTGAAATAACATATTTATAATAACTTAATAATAATTAATAGATAATAAAAATATTAATAATAACAAAATAATAATTTGTAAATAATAATTTCTACATATAAAATAATAATAATTTTTAAAAATAGTTACTATAGAATAATTGTTAATATTTATTAGTAGTTATTATTTATTTTAATCAAAATTTTTAAAAAATAAATTATTTAATTTATTTAATACTTATTAGTAACTAATATTGAATTGAAATTTATATTTAATTAATTTATAATAAATTAATAATACCCAAATGCTGAAAATAGTGGATTATAGCCCAATATCTCCAAATTTTTTAGAAATGAAACAAGTATAAAGTACAAAATAGGAGGTTAAGATTAAAATAGTGAGAAAAAAATTACCACAAGTAAATGAAAACAATTCCATAAAATTGAAGTGAAGAATTAAAATTTTGAACTAGTATCAACCACCACACCAAACTCTCAGATAACGGTCTGTAATCTTGTATTCTGACATCTTCCATATTTTATCATCATAGCCCTAGTGGTCATAATTATCATCTGGTGGATTGGGATCCTCAATAGGTCGAAGATACTGATCTCTAATAGGGCCTTAACCCATCGATGGTATCTTTATATCAGCTTAACTCTTTTTGGTGATAAACTGAGCACCATGAACATGGTAAAATTACTTAAAGAAGAGATCCTTGCTATTGGATCTGTTTAATATTCCATGTTGTCTATGTGAGTGATCCCTTAACTTCAGTTGAATATTGAGAGACCTACAATTGTATTTTTCAACCTCTAATCTAGTTCCATCATCATTACATATCCCATCATCACACGCATCCTGTTATAGTCCCAAAAATGAGGAAACAATGGGGGAAACTTCATTATTACCTCATGAATCCATTACTGATTCTAGTTTTATATTATTAATTATTAACATAGATAATAAAGATTTTAGTAATGGTGTGTTGATGAAGACGAATGAAGGTAATCATAATGGATAACGATGATATTCATGATGGATATTCATGTATCAAAAGTATTCATAGGTGGAGAGATTAATCAATGTGTTGTGATTCCCACGATTATCCATAAATCCAAATGGAGGGTTCATGTGGGTATGTTAAAATCCCTTATGTTGAACAATTCCTTTAGTTGAATCTTATGGGTTTTTCAACTCCTATCACTATGACATTGTGTGTCGCTCGAATAGTGGAATCAATAGAAGTTCACATTTCTTACGAGAGAATATCCTTTTATGCTGAGGTAATCCACTCAGGGAGTTTATCCTATATTTTCAAATATGAAACATATAATGGATATAATGAATCAATATAGTGTTAATGTGGATGATTTGATGCAGATGGATATCTATGTAAGGTGTAGTTTATGTGATAGATCTGATCATGGGTGGGTCAATGAAGGTGGATCTGATGATCATAATGACCCAAATAGTGTGGATAATGATAAATTATTCAAATTTTAAATCAATGAATATATTTTTTGGATATTCTGAATTTAAAATTTGAATATGAGATGGATAGAAATATGAATATAATATTTTGATAAAAAAGATAACTGGACTTGAAAAAAATGGAATGATATTCTTGAACAATTTATATGTTGTTTTTTATTTTAATTCCATGGATAACCCTTCTAATAAAACAACCAGAGTTCTTCCAAGGACGAGGGGTTCTAGAACGATATATCTTGCAAGAGAGTATTTATAGGGTTATACCACTTGTTTGTTTGATAATGTAAAGCATTGACAAATAAAAATTGAATAATTGATAGTGAACAGAGTGAAATGATAACATTGGCAGCGATGATATGTTGGTGATGGAGAAAAAAGGAACTAACAATGGAGATAGATTAGATAGATACTAGGGAACCACCTATCAAAAATCTTATTTGTTGTAGAGATCATGTGGTGTGTCCTGGTTCTCATGATTATTTTTACAAAAAAAATATTGGGTTCATGTGGGTATATTAAAATCATTTAGTTGTGAAAATCCATTGGTTGAGTATGTCAAAATTCCATTGGTTTAAAAAATTCATTCTGGTGAATCTCTTAGTGTGTTTTGTAAATTATTCTACTATGATTTTAGGATCCAACACAACATTTATCATCCTTCCCAACAATTCCAGCATCATCACTGATAGCATTATCACCCACATCCTATTATAGTATCAAAAATGATGACCCAAAGGGGGTTACTTAATTTTTATCTTAAGAAGAAATCAATGATTAAGGTATACACATCTTAATATTCAATATATAATACTCCTTAATTTTTCCATTTTTTCTTTTCAAATGTTGTTGATCTTTCAAAAGATAAGAATAAACTTGTAGTTGAGCATCTTGCTCCATGTTAGAATCCCCAATTCGATCATCATGATGATATTCATCATGAGCAACAAAATAATCCTATGAATAAAAATTAAAAATTTATTTCCCATTCTCAGATATTAGGATGAAATTATTTTACTCAACAACATCCACTACATACATTCCCACATTTTCGGAGTTAGGGTAACATTGATTCCTTGAACTAGCTAATTTACCAAGGATTTCCCTTTGCATAAGAGGGAATTATCTGATCCATATCTGATATCTAAACATGTGGAATCATTAGGCATAGACCCACGGTATCCTACCAGAAAGTTGGGTTTTTGTTCCACAATTAAAGAGTGTCCTTTCTCACTTCCCATTTCTATCCGTATAATTTCTATTCGAGGAGTCATTCCCCCAGGATTCATCATCCCTTATCAAGAATTTACCGGTCGACCGTGTTAAATATATTTCACCTATTGAGACTTCTTCATGCATGAATTTCCAATAGCCACATATAGTTAAAAATGTACCCAGATTGAATCCCTATTACAGTTTAGAGAATCAAGACCAATAATCATGAAATTAATACCAAACCATGGTACTTTTTTCATACTGAATCTTCTGATCAAATTTGTCTATCTCAGTAGAGATATGAACTCTATAAACTATTGTAGAGCATAGATCTACCTCCACTTATTGTCATGAATAGTGGCCAAATCTTATATTTATATTTCTTTTTCTAATTTTAAAGGGACCCCAATTTTCACTACAATTTTCTAAAAGATCTTTAGCTTCCGGGGTATCGAATTTAATCAAAATACAATGACCAAATGTTGAAAAAGGGGCTCATAACCACCAGTGGATTGATTTTCTCTTCCAATTCATGGATGTAAAAATTCCAGGCTTTATGGAAGTCATTCCAAGACCTGACACCCTCATCATATTAATTTCCTCAGGGAAAAGGATATAGAATAATACACAACCAATAAAGGCACACTTCCAATCATCAAAACCGTAAACATTTGATTGTTTCACAACCAAATCATTGACTCTCTACATCTTAGAGCTTCTTGACAATATGAATCTCAATATAATGGAATTAATTTTTATTTTAATAATTTCTGAGATCTTATCTAAATTATTAATAAAAATGGGTGAAATTACCCCTTTGAAAAATTAAACCAATAAAAAGTTATTATTAAATTTTTCTAAATAAAAATTATTTTTATATATTTATTAATAATTATTTAATAATTATTAAAACTAATTATTAATTAATTAATAATCAATTATATAATTTTTAAAAATATTATTATTCCGTAATTAAATATTTTTTAGTTATTTATTAATTAATTTCAAATAATTATATTATTATTCTTATTAATTAGTTATTATACAATAGTTATAGATATCAATTAGTAAATAATATTATTTATTAATTAATATTTATAAAAAAATATATTTCAAAGGAAAATTATTTTTTATTAGTATTTATTAGTAATTAGTATTAATGAGAAACGTTTTGGTAATTAATATATACACATTTAATAAAAGTTAATTAATAATTTTTAATTTAATAATTTAATAATTAGTCTTAGTATTTATGAACTAAATAATTCTTATAAATATTAATTTTTAATTTTTTTTTAAAATAAAAAATTATTATTAATTTGTTAATATTTCCCGTTATTTAATTGTAATTAATATTATTAATAAGTAATTAAATATTGCATAATATTTAGTCAGTTGATAACTAATAAATATATTATTATTATTATTATATTAGTGATGGAATGGGTCACCCCGTTTCTTAGAAATAAAAACAAAGCAAAGTGGATTTTGTATGGCATGTCAAAATTCCCCTCATAAAAAATCATCCTTTCAAAGAATTTTTTTTCAAAATATCAACATGTGAATCACGAGTCTCATTATCTAGAGCCCCATAAATAATTCAAACATAACCAAAAAATCATCTTATTGGATTTCGGCGTCTTATCAACATCTTAGGAAGCACTCAAGGTCTATCGGGGTCTTTATACCTCTCCGAGTCACACTCAACCACATCAGTATGAATATATATGCGCATAGAGCTATCACCATGTTAGGATTACTCTATTCCACTAATGCATTCCTATTGTGGGGTGTGGAAAAAATTTATTCCCTATGTATTTTCTAGTGATAAACCCTAATAATTATCCTGAAGATATGTGCACACAAAACACATTTTCACATTTAAAATATGGTAAAATGATGTGTTCTTAGAATAAATCAAGAAGAAAATGATTGAAATGAAATTCAAAATTCCTGAAATTGTAAACTATGATATTAAAATTCTGATGAAGATAGTGTTAGTTACCCAATTGTAATTATATACCTATTTAATTTAATTCAATCCTCTTCTTAAGAGTTTATTAAAGTGAGTTTCTAAAATCGGTTCCTCTCATTAATATGGTGAAATTGTAATGGTGAGAGAAAACCTTAACAATCTCACAGTTTAGCCAAATCTTCATCCATATGAAAAATAGTTGTACTGAATATCCGTAATTGACATGGGGAATACCCAATCTGGTCTTTTTATCCTAAAATATCACGAACCTCCACTACCCCTTTTACATGTACTGACGATCGTCAATTACTTCACCACTAATCACTAGTTTATTCCATCATGTATAAACAAGAAATTACTGGAGGGAGATAACGATTATTTACTAAAGAAACAATCAATAACAGAATTCAACATCAAGATTTATCGAACATGATCATAAAATATTCTATATTAAATTGAAAAAAATACTGAAGACGAAATAAATTTCTTTTAATTATGTCCAAGAACTCAAGAATTACTAAATATAAAACCAACCCTTCATAAATAACACAAATTTTTTACCCCACCATGGTAAGTGTAATTGAGATTAATGAAGTAGAATAAATAATTACAAATCTTTAAAAAATAAAGGAAATAAAATAGACAAAGCGGAAAAGTTCTTCCTAATTGTTCCCTAGAAGAAATGTGTTTGAATGAGTTTCTTTAAGTGGGTGGATCTCCCCTCCTTTTATTGGCACAATATGTTTCCCAAATGTGGATTAATTGTTGGCCAATTAAATGACTTCTTCCTGCATTAAACCCTTATTTGATGTTTTTCATAAAAAATATGGTTGTTCCTCCTCAAAATTTCAGTTTATTTGGACAATTATCCCGAGAGCTATTCTCGTTTTACACTGAAAAATTATTTTGTCTAGTAAGACTTTCTAATTAACAATAATTTAAATTAGAATGCTTTAACGACCATTAAGATGACCAATTTTTGTAACCTAGACATCATGAAATAATTTTCACAATTCATTGCACGTCCACCCTTTGAATTTCATAGCAGTTAGGCCCACCTTGAATGACTAAGGAACCCCACACTAAAAAACAACAGATCTGTAAGTAGTTTTCATGGTCCAACTGTAGAGATATAATTTAGATTCCATATGAATTATTTAGATTTTTTTTTTCAAGGAGGCTGAAATGAATCCCCATATGTTTAGTATCGTAAAAATAATTTATTTCACAATTTGGATTAATTTGTAAAATATTATAAAAACATACTAATATAATTTAAAACTGTTAAAAATCCAACATGGGACATTTTTGCAATTAAGTTAAAAATACCTCCAATATCCTAACATGATGAAATTTATATTAGAAAAAAACATTGGTGAGATATAAAACAATGCAATTCAATATAAATTTTTTGAAAATATTTTCTCTATCAATTCCACCACATTTAGAACTTTGTCACTTAGGCAAGTAAACATCTAAATTGAATCAAATAAAATACAAAACACATACACATTGGATATACCAAATCCATACCATGAAATAAGAATATATCATCCCTCATGAAAAATAATTATTTAAATTACACAATTTATAGAATTTATAATATTTCCACTTTATTTAATATCCCATGCACACGAAACTCATACATCACATGAATTTTCTGTCATCTCGCAAATGAAAATGTTTAACAAGGATTTTTTCATCCAACTCACGCAAGAGTCTCCATAGGATTGATAAATTCCAAATTATCCAAAATATGTAAATTAAATTATAATTTTTCACATGAGGACTTTTAGGGTTGTTTTGTGGATTCATGATGGTAGGATTTAGATGTTAAAACTTCTGATGCTGAAAAAGGAGGGATTGGCTCTTTTTTGGTGAAAAATTTGAAGATTAAAATTTTCACTTAATAATGTTCTCATTATCTTTCCCATTGTATAAAACTATCTACATCATCATGAAAATGAAATAAATGTTAATTCCAATTACCATTTACCGTAAAACATTTAGTCTCAAAATTAGTTTTTATAGAAATCTACATATACAGATATCTTTCATTCTACATTAGAAGATTCTGAAAGGCATAATGTTTTTTAAAATTAAAGCTCCAGAAAATGGAAAAATACAATAAAATGAAATCCTCATTAGAAACATAAGCTCTTCGAAATTTAATTTTCAACACAATGTTTCAAAAAATGAGGTAGTCCACCAAAAACACCATCCCCCACACTTATTTCTAAGAAGATCATGAAATTTCACTTCAAGAGGAGGTTGGATGGGGAAAATTGTCTTGTAATGTGGCTAACCTAACAAGTTTTTCGTGGTTTCAAAGGGATTAAAGGCTTAATTTACATGATATTCAATGAAAAAAGGATTATTTTTTAAAGGGGTCTTAAAACAAAATACAATCCTCAATCATTTAAAAAACAATTACCTCAAACCCTATAGTTTTGATATGAATAAATCAAATTCTAGTTAAACAAATAATGTTCTATTTCTCTCAAAAAATGGAGTGACTTTAAATACTATGACAAAAATGTTTTGATGAATCCTTATAGGAAAGTGATTTCAAAAACAAAAATAGTGATATGGGTCATTTTATTTAAAAATAATAGTACTTGTCATGAAATTCCAAAATATTTGAACTTGAAACAAAGTCATTTCATAATTTATTTAAGATCATTTTCATGGAATATAATGGTTCCATAATTTACATGGTTTTCGAAAAAGTAAATTATATTCTTTTCTGGTAATTATTTTGGACCACAACCTAAAATTTCATCTTTTTTTTTTTGAAAAACACAATATTTTTTTAAACAGAAAATCAATCAACTAATGTAAATCATAAACTAAAAAGGGTCCATCTCCCACACATAAATGTTATAGTGTCCTCATTTCGTTCAAATGGGTTTAACATGTAATAATATTTTAAAATGACT
The DNA here is from genome assembly GCA_963277665.1 of Viscum album. NCBI lineage: Eukaryota > Viridiplantae > Streptophyta > Magnoliopsida > Santalales > Viscaceae > Viscum > Viscum album. The sequence continues at coordinate 301,882,248 of OY728126.1, forward strand.
CACATCAAGAAAGAATGTTTAAAGGATAGGTACGACAAGACTTATTGGGAATGAAATTTTGAGTTAGGCTCCTAAGTGATGCATTTTGAAAACCTAAAAAGGGTAAAACTATAAGATAAAAAATTTATTAAATGAAATGAAAATATATTTTTAATGATAAAATAACGGTAAATTTTGGTTTAATCCCCCATGTGGGGATTGGGTTTTCATTGCCTCTAGATGGGACGTTCTAATCGGTTATCCCCAATCTAATGGTGGGTGAAGTTTCTTTCTTATAAAAAAATAATAATTCTTGTTTACATCATGCAATTGATAATTTTTTGGGACTATATGGATATATTATACCAATTCCACCCCCATTATAATGGGATACAACATGCATGGTGGTGTTAGGAAAATTAATGATTCATCCCCGTTCATATTTTCAACATGAAAAATTTCATATTCATTAATTAGTTCTTTCTTGTTGTATGAAGAGTCAGAGGAATAATAAAAGGGAATTTAAGATTGTACATCTATTTGAAAAAAGTTAATGTGTGAAGAATCAAGAAAAAATACATCCCCATTAGTGTTAGTACCATGTGCTTCAGTTCTATAGGAAAATAAGTTATGGTATCCCCTTGTACTCCTTTCGATATGTGTTCAACAAGCTTAGGGAGCTCCAGATGTTCTTCACCAGGGGAGTCTTCTTTTTCTTCCTCATCCACCAAGGTAACAGATGTGTGGACAAAATATGAAAATTTATAGCAATTAGAGTTGATACTCAATTCAATTTCCCCAAAATTAGATGATAATTAGTTAATAAAAACATCATATCTATGAGTTTTTTCCTCTTTAATATCCCCTTATGTGGAAATCACCTCTTAAAAATCAGATGTAGTAGATAGAGACATGTAGTCTGTCTCCTCCATTTCATGGATCTCTTTAGAAAAATCAGGTATGAATAAGAGGAGATATTCATGGACCATAGAAACTACATAAAATTCTGGAAATTAATGGGAGAAATCAATTAGATCTCTGTCAATTGCATCAATAATTTCGTTGTTCAGGTCCTCCATCAGGCCAGGTATGAATTAATTGAATTTCTATTGCCCATTATTTGACTTCCAAAATAATCTCACATATCTAAAAAGAAATGAAACATTGTCCTAAATGGACATGGTTGAATGAAAAATAGGTCCTTTCACCGGTGGGTAATTGATCTATGAATTAAAGAAAAAATCATTTCAAAAAAACATGGATTTTTTTCTTTAATTTCTAAAGATTCCAATATTTACAATTATATAGTGGCACTGCCTCCCCATAAATGAAACCATTTTTTGATGCACGCTTGTCATGGGCCGTGGAAAAAAAGTGTTTATTTCCTATGTGTATTATGGCTATTAACACTTGGATGTATCCCGATGAGGTGTGTACAGCAAAATTTTTCACTTTTAAACTATGGTAACATTTAGTGTTTTAGAATAAATCAATAAAAAAATAATTGAAATGAAATTTGAAATTAATGTGATTAAAATCTATGATATTAAAACGGTGATTAGGTTAGTGTTAGTTTCCCAATTTTATTGCTATTGTTTTTAATTTTAATTCAATCTGTTTCTTCTATGTTTATTATAGTTAGTTTCCACCATATTTGTCTCTTACATAATGGTAAAATTGTGATGGTGAGAGGAAACATTACCATGATCTCAGTTTGGTAAAATCTTTTTCCTTGTGAAAAATATTTATATTGAACAAAAATTTACATTAGAAATACCCGATCAGGTCTTGATTATCCAAAACAATCATGAAGATCCACTACTCTAATTACACATACCAATAATGGTTGAGTACATCACCACTAATCCTTAGTATATTCCAACACATATAAACTAGAAATTAGTGGAGAGAGATAAGGATTATTTAAAAAGACAAAAATCAATAACAAAATTAAAATTCAAGAACAATCACACTTGTTTATAAAATTTGATATATGAAATAGAAAAAAAAACATTGAAGAAGTATTAAATTTAATTCAATTGTGTCCAAGAACTCATGCATTACAATATAGAAATCCAATCTTCCCAAATAACTTAAAATGATTACCCCACCATTTTAATGGAAATAGAGTTGAATTGGGAATAATAAGGAATTATTAATCTATAGAAAATAAATGAAATAAGAGAGAAAAAATTGAAAAGCTACTGTTCTTTGTGTCTCAGAATGAATGAGATGGGATGAAATTCTTTGAGAGGGTGGATGTCCCCTCCTTTTATTAGAATAATTTTTTGTCTAAATGTTGATGCATTGTATCTCCATTAAATGAACCTTTCACATATTTAACCCTTCTTGAATTTTGATAATAAATATCTTTTCTGCCTCTCTACAAAATTTCACTGTATTTGAGAAAGTGTTCAGAGAGTTATGCATGTTTTACAATAAAAATTTAATATATATCATCAGGCTCATGAAATCATAAACCTCTATATTATAATTCTTTAATCACTATTAAAACGGCCAATTCATGTGTCCTTTATTTCTTGAAAGATGTTAAAAAATCCATGTGTGTCTAACCACCTGATTTCAATGTAATTGGGCCTACTTTGAATGAGTTGGGGAACAACACTAAAAATCAACAGATATGAATTCTATTTTTATTGTCCAAATTGTGAGCTTCTTTTGAGATTCCATAGGATCGATTTAGATTTTTGTCAAGAAGAATTGATTGAATCCCTGGATGTGTAGAATCCTAAAAAATACTAATCATACAATTTTTATTAATGTAGATAATTTTATGGAAATAATATAGAAATCATTTAAAACTGTTATAAATATGACATGGGCTATTTTTACGATGAAGCAGAAAATACCACCTATATCATAAAATGTGGAATCTTAAAATAAAAAATTGGTGGGATTTAAAACAATTAAATTAAACATAAATTTTTTGAAAATATTTTCTCTATCAACCATTATCATCCATCAATAGGGTTTGAATCTCACAAGTTTTAGTCTTATCATCATAGTTTCCACAAAGGTCATGAAGATCATTAATCTTGTATATCACTCCAATGAAATTGTGGTTATGAACTTATGCAATATAAGGATTTATTGTTTGGATACCTGAACAATCTCCATGACCATCATCTCACCGAAATTTTCATTCCTCAATGTGGTTAATTCCTTATATTCCATGGAGAGGTCTACTAAAGAAAAACCCCACCCCAAATCTAATGTGTCCAATACCTCAATAATTTTAATCCCTAATGGTATATAAATCATTGAATTCCAATATGAATCATGGCCTAAAGAAGAATCCTACAATGGAATGTTGGAAATTCCATCTACATCCTCCTCATATTGATTTCTCCTAGTGACCTTCCATGATTCTTCTGAATTAGAAGAAAGACTTTTGGTCTGAGTAGAATGGATTCGATTATCAATTATTAAATCAAAAAAATATTCCAATAGATTACCATTAATCAAGGATGTCAATCAAGTTTTATCCCCCTAGGTCAAGTGTCTAGACATTCCAAAGGTTTTTCAATCAGGATGGCCTTCCAATAACACCTTCTTCTTATAGAGAACTAGGGAAACTAAAGAAACACCATGAGTCACCATCTTATTATCCAATGAAAAATGAGTTTGTAAAATTTTTTACTTTAGAACCATTCCCTGATGCGAAAACAACATTAATCATACCCTAGTGACCAACAAAATTGTCCAATTCATTTTCAATTTGTAATTATATATCTCTTTGGATTGAAGTATTACCATAGGTCACACTTTATGAAGGGGTGTTTCTTATAAGTTGTAAAAATATTACGATGATAAAAGGGGAAAAATTATTATGGATAGCTAAAAAACTAAAAAATGTAACTTTTATCAGTGTTAAAAAACATTGATAAATGATATTCCTTTATAAACAAATTTTTAGCAAAGATAACGGTGAATCTTAGAAATAATTTTCCTAGCGCAACTAAAAAATTTAAATAAAAAACATTAAAATATAGTAATTAAAATATGTATCTTCAATAATTAATGTTATTTTAAATACGTTAATTACAAAATTCCTATATATAATTAATATAAATATGCTTCATTAATATATATTTTTAATAATTCTAAAAATTATATAAATACGAATGTTGTCTTATAAATATTTAATATTTGGGCTTGCATATTTATGTCGATGTCTATGTGTATAAATGTATATGCATTATGTTGTGTGTTTGTGTTTTAAATATGTGTTTATATTGATGTTGTGCATGTACCAAAGTAATTATGAGTATGTATATGTGCACATGTATGTTGGATATATATATATGTATATCATGTGAAAACATGTATGAATGACATGTAATTATTTCACATATGATGATTTTTTTCATTTTTTATATAATATTTTTGGAATTTATTCATATTTATACATAATTATATTTTACGATGTATTATTTTTATTATGTTTTTTATATACATTATTAATCTTTATTCAATTTTATTTATTATGTTTTAATATTCTTAAAAATCTTCAAATTTTTATAATTATGTTTTTTAAATGCATATAATAATATTTCTTTCAATTATGTATGTGTTTATAATTACTATATTTAATATTATATGCATTTAATTATTAAATTAATTTTTTCTATTATAATAATAATTTCTCTTTTATTATTATTTCATTAAATATTATTTATTCATATTTAATATTTATTGATATTTTTTTTTGGAATTTGATAAATGTTTAAGATTTATTTATACATATATTTCTTTAAATTCATCAAATATTTTCCATTTGATTTAAATTTATATGATTAATATTAATTTTTATTTCTTTATTAGGTTTTAACGATTGAAATATGCTTGTAATTGATATAATAATTCTATATAATTTTTTTTTATATTTAACAGGTAATTATATAATTTGAAATATATAATAAAATATTATAAAAATATTTAGTAAATAATAAATTCATAAATATACCTTTAAATAATTATAATATTATAATAAATATATATAATTATTTAAATATATATATATATATATAATTTTATACAATATATATATATATATATAATGCACATGTGGTTGAAATTTAGTTCTTCTAACACACCCAGGATGCATCTGGTTGTCTTGGGTTAATATTCCATCTTCTACTCAATTTGATGCCACAAAATTAAATTCTGTGGGTGCAATTTGTGGTGTTTCAAAATGATTCCATTCATGTGTGTGGTCTTGCATGATTATATGTGGGACGGTGAATCATCATCTCGATGGTGAAATAGTGGCCTCATAATGGTTGGTTATAAGGACAATGAAGCAGTGAAGGTTCCATAACAAGGTAGGGTCGTGAAGGTAGTTAAACTCGCGAGCCAACTCATAGGCTCCTATGAGTTAATGGTTCATTGCATCGATGTGTTGTTCCAGACAAGGATTTATGGGGCTGATGATGAAGGATGTTCAAGGTAGTTAAACATGTGAGCCAACTCGTAGGCTCGTACGACTTAACAGTTTCTCTTACCCCCACCAATTCGGCTCGTTGAAGGAAGCAGTTTTTTGCACATTCATTCTACAAAAAGGCCGACTCGTAGAATTCTCGTTGAATCCGGAAAACTCACCGCGTCAAATGAGTTAATAAAATTATGTTTAAAAAATTGAATGATCTAGATTTAACGGCACTAGTGGGTGGTGTGCCTCTCATCGCACACCAGCTTAGGGTTTCAGGTACTGATTTCTTCCCCTCTGCTCGATCCTCCCACACACTCCTATTTCTCTATTGCTATATTTCTTTGGTAGTAAATTAAATGACACAAATCAACAACATCCTTGATCGAAGACGTTCAACTATCTCAACTTTGCTTCGCATAGAGCGAGCGGTGTCCCTCCTCAACCATGCATCGCATATGGGAGTCTGGACAGGTGATTGAGGTTTTTTATTTATTCCATGAACTTTCTAATTCAATTAATTATATAAGTCTTTTTGTTTGATGAATCTATTAAGTTAAAATTTAATTTTATAAATCAACCCAATATTAGGATAAATGATATTTTCAAAGAACATACATCTGGTATCTCTTTAATAGGCATTAGAAATTTCACCCTAAAGGATCATACATGGTGTTTCCCATCCAAACTAAGAGTATTACATGTGAATTATAAAGCGTATAGATTTTATAAATTATAATTTAGTCTCCCCTGAAATAGTTAGGATTAGGAGCATGGATTTTATGTATTTACCCACCTGAAAAAATTGAATTTAAAATTTGGTACATATAGTACATTGGTAAGAAAATGATTGGGATTGAGGAATACTTCACTGAATCATTCAACTATTTGGTTGATTCATGAAGAAGATTAATAGGAATACGATGATAACGATTTTTCGTTTAATAAAGAAGTGGTAAATGTGGTGGTGTGTGATTGGAATCCCTCATGTCAATAATTCACTAATTTTTAATGTAAGTTCTCTATGGCAATATCTTAATGATTTTTTTTGGAATTTTAAATTTATTTATCAGTGCCTGATTTTATTATTTATAGATAATGATTTTAATATGAATCGTTGGTCTATGCTTAAAATAATGTTAATTGTTGGTCTGAATTCCGATTTAAATGTTTTTATTTTAATTGTTATTGGTGTGATGTTAATTTGTGCTGTAATGTGAATCGGTGTATTTTTATTGATTGTTTCCTTTTATGATTCAGTGAATGTTGATTTTGGATCAAGAAGATGTATTCCTCATCTGTCCAAAATATAAATATAAAAAATTTAAAGTGGAAATAGTTCTGATTCTACTTAGAAATTTGTATATGATGTTGAGAGAAATGGGAAAAGGTGAAGTACATTATCTATGACAAATTATTTTCGGGATGGATTAATCAATTGAAAAACCTTTTAGATCAAACTTATAAGGATGTAGCACCATGCAGATGTGTGTTGGATGAAGTGAAACCAGAATGTTTAAGTATTCTTCTTATAAATACTTTCTTGAGTAATAATAAAAGGAAATATAGTTATGATATTGGGGATGAAATGAATTCTTCTTGTTCTGGGAAAGATGACACAATTATTGAATGTTTTTTGAAAAAATATAGTTAGGCTCAATATTCAATTAATTATTCACAACCTTCTATGATTCATTTTTTTAAAAGGAGTTGTTTGAGTAAACTAATTCCCAAGTAGCTCAGTTTTTCTACACAAGTGCTATACCTTTTAATTGTGATACAAATATAGAGTTTCTTATGATGTGTGAGATGATTGCATGGTGTGGAAATGGATAAAAACCAACATCATATCATGATATAAGGGAGAAAAATTATAATAATGAAGTATCTTACACACAAGAGATACTCAAGGAGTATTGGAAACAATGAAATGAAAATGGTTGTTCTATTATGTCTGACGGATGGACATATAAGAAGATAATATCGATTTATAATGTTTTAGTAAATATCCCGAAGGGTATGTATTTCTAAAATCAATTGATACATCTGATATATAAAAAAAATTGATAAAATATTTGAAATGTTAGATGATATTGTATAGGCTGTTGGAGACGAAAATGGTGTGCTAGTACATAGTGATAATTCTTAAAACATTAAAAGATGTTGGAGAGATGTTTATGTTAAAAATAAAGAACTTGTTTTAAACACCTTGTTCTACTGATTCTAATGATTTGATGTTATAGGATTTGGAGAAAAAACTAGATGTTGATAAGGTGACCATTTCTAGTGGAAAAATGGTCACAACATATATCTATTCGAGGACTATGCTCATTCCTTTGCTACAAGATTTCACAAAAGGTAGAGACATGATTAGACCTAGTATCACTCGGTTTTAAACCTCATACATTATTTTGTGTTGCCTTAGTGAGCATAATGCTGCTATGATGAATACTTTTACATCAAAAAATTGATGGTGTAGTAGGTTTTCAAAATGAAAAGATAACATGAATGTGAAATTAACCGTGTAAGATACTTCCTTTTGGCGTGATGTTATGACTTCTTTAAGGGGTGCATTCCAACTAATTAATGTACTTCTTCTTGTGAATTAAAATTAGAAAACATCCTTGGGATTCTTTTATGAGGAGATGGACTGATCAAATGACAATGTTGAGGACAATTTTAGCAATACCCTGAAAAGGTAGATTATTTAAATAGATTTTTTATTACTATTATATGGGTTTCATTGAATACCAATCTTATGCTGTTATCATTTAATACATATGAATTTATCTTCTTATTTCAGAAATAATTTATGAGAGTTGGGATAACCAACTCAGTAGGCCATTTCATGTTTCTACCTATTATTGATATCATCAATTGAACTATACAACCAACTTCAGGGCTAGTGCAGCGGTCAGAATTGTCTTATATGATTTCTTGAATAGATTGGTGTCCACCGAGGAGGATAGAGACCAAATATATTTTCAGCTAGACCATTGCAAAAATGTGAGAGTCTTGTTGCGAATGGATTTTACAAAAAGGATGAAGCATAAAAAGATGCCAACTGATTGGTGGGATTAATTTGGGGATGATTTTCCAGCATTGAAAATATTTGAAATTTGTGTTTTTCATTTGAAATCTAGTTATTCTGGATGAGAGCACAATTGGAGTGCATTTGAGATGGTATGTTTAGAATGATAATTCATCTACTTTCATTTATATTTTGAGTTAATTCATTTAAACTGTTTTTCTATTGTGTTTTTAGGTTCATACAATGAGGAGAAATTTCTTACACCAATGAAAGATGAATGTTTTGTTGTTCGTTCTGTTCAATTTAAAATTAAATGAGCGAAGGGACCCAAGAAAAAAAATGATCCTTCAGTTATTGATGATATTTACTTCGATGAATAATCGATAATTAAACCAGATGATTGTGAGATTTTATAAAATGATGAGTAAAATGATGCATTTGATGATTCTAACCTCAATTTAGATGATATGAAAATTCATTATGATAATGGAAATTATAGTGATAGAGACACTGGTGATGATTCTGCTCAAAATGATCAAGCTAATCATGGTTTAAATGAGGCTAAATATGATGATGATGATGTTGAAAATCTTTTTCGTGGTAGAAGAATCAAATATATTCAGAATTTTTATTGATTTGTTTTCTTAATTCTCTAGTATCTCAGTATTTTGGTTTTGAACATTGTTTCTAAGAGGCACTATTTAAGAACTACTTTTTCTTTTTTCTTTTATAATTATTGGGGTTGCACTGACTGTATCAAATGAAGATTCGTATAGTGGTTATTCTTGTGATTTATATTTTCTCCTTCCCTGGACCTTAATACTTCATGCATTCATGGAAATATTATTCTTTTATTTCTTTTTGTTTCAATGATGATTTCTCTTTTAAGGACTAGTTGAGGAATATTCAGTGGGGTGTTCTGGGGTTGGAAGAGGAAAATATTGCCTTAGGACCAGGTTGGCTCTTTCACAAAAGTCCAGGTAGGTTGCTCTAATCCATTTAACCTACTAGTGATCATTCTTATGTATTTCATTAAAATCATCACAAATAAGAACATTTTTTCTCTACATTATGTGTATGTTTTTCTGGTAGGAGGGGTTGAAGTGGCTATCTATAGTGGGCATGTCAGTGTCTATAAAGGAAATATGGGTGCTCAAAGGAGTCATTTTTTCCTGTCTTCTCATTAATTGATGCAGGGAGGTTGATTTCATTTGTTCTCCCCCAGTAAAACTAGCGACAACCCTACCCTAAACTTATTCATCACCGCAAAAAAAAAACCCATCCTTTTAGTATGAATCCAACGAAGAAGTGAACGATCAATAAACCGACAATACCACCGACAAAAGACAAGCTAGCAGTAATTCCCATCCAGAACACCATAGCCCATCTGATCCATAGCCACAACACCCCGACATCAAGAACACTGCACCATAGAGGCCCTAAATAGACCACCACAACCGGTCATCACCTAGAACCATACCTAGATAGAAAACACACTGGGACTGGAAGCCATAGTAGCAGCTCCATACACCATGCATCAGACCTCTAACCAACATATCCCCACCACTCCACCCGACATAGGCCCTCATAGATTCTGCCATCCACTGCACCCAAAAAATAACACAAGAATCATCTGGCATAAGGAGAGGAAAATACGATGAAAACCAGCAATATCCCTTCATAACGTAATAAACAATAAATATTCCTTCCTCGGACTAGCTCCTAATTGACCTTGTTGTTATTACATTTCTTACAAGAGGCAAGTCTTGGATTTATTTTGTAGGTTTGTTTCCTAAAATTATTAATGAAAAATTGAAGATGCATGAGGAAAAATTATTATCTTATTTAATTGCTATAATTGATTTTAATGTGGCTCACGTATGATGATGGAATCCAGTTTATCTACTACAACATTGGTTCATAACCTTCCAACTTAAACCGTCATCTTTAGGGGGTTTCTTTTCCACATGTTGCATAAATTTTGAATATAATTTAGGTGTAAACTTTTGAATTCTGCTGTCAAATAGTCGCTGACTTGTGTACTGAGTGGAATATTTTTAATGTTAGAATAGTTCTGGTCGTATTATTATTTCAATTAGGTGTTTATTGATAATTTTTTTTGATGAAATATTCATGATGACTATCTTATTTGGGTTTCTTGCATGCCGATTTTGTTCTATATTCATGGTGTTTTTCATGATTCTTTTTTGAGAAAATTATTATCAATCTTTGTGAATTAAAAAATCATGCATTTTAACTTTGATTTTTTTCAAAACTACCTTCATGGGTGATTTTATTTCTAGATCGGGCTTCTTGGATGCTAAAAGGGTTGTTTTTTTGCTACATTTAATATCATTTCAAGGATAAACTAAATATTATATGTATTCTCATAATCTTTCATTACAAGTGTTGATTTTTTTAAACTTTAATGGATAAATAATCCTGATTTTGAAACCATAACTGATTAATTAATTTAAAATGAAATAATTTTGAAACCAAATTGTGATCAACTAAAATTAACGATAACTTGTGTTTTTTTTGTAAAATGAAATCTATGGCGGATATATTTTTGACAAATTCCCTTATCAGTCTAGTCATCTCATTCATAATTTTCAATTTTTATTTCTTAAGGACATGAAAATTTACGAGTGGAAGAACTTGACATGGTTATTATCTTATATATATATCACATGTGTTTTCATTATATATTAAGGATACATTTTGAGTGAAACTGGTATTTTATTGATATAATTTAAAATTGTGTTAAATATTGTATTAAAATTTAAATTTAAATCCATTTATAAATTGAGTGTTTTTGTATAAAAATTTCAAATGTTATTTTATTCATAATTTTCTAAATACATTGTGAACAAAAAAAATTATTCTAGTATTTATGATAAACATGGTAATCACATCAATGAATTGATAATTTGAACTCTACCAATGTTGTATTGAATTTTAGAAATGGGATTTAATTATTTCATAGATTTTAAATGCATTGGTTTTAATGATTCGTTATTGAAATTGAAAATGAATCTTTGGAAGAAGTGATTATAGATAATATTTCAAACTATTAAGTGGTTTCATCTAGGTTGGTTCGAATGAATGTTTGTGATGGTGGTGTTGGATAAGATTGAATTAGGATCTTAGTTGCTTACGAGTCGAGTCTACGAGTCCAGTTCACTGGTCTCGATCAAGCCTTAGTGGACTCTCGAGTTTTACTACATTATGGATGGTTGTTGATCTTCATATAGACATGATGAAAAGTGGATGCAGGGAGGTAGAGTAGTGGAATCGACAGTGGTGGAGACCCGGTGCATCCTTTTGTGGAATTCCTTCATCTGACTTCGAGATGTTGCATTGTAGATGTCATCCACTATTATGATCCTTAGGGATGGATTTTGCAATACATGGCCACCTCATTTGGGTCGAGGGAGATGATTCCCTAATGGGGGCGGCTTGTATTATGGGAGTTGCAGCTATTGGGTGTGTTGTAATGGAAATCAGGACATTAGGGCGTGTTATTACAGGCAACTGGGTCGTATAATAAGGGCATGTTATCCTTGTCATAATAATAATGGCCAGTATGGTCTATATAATAATAAATAAGGGTTGACTATGGTGGTTTTTCCGTGGGGGTTATGATCTGATTGTTTAACGTATGGCTGAGAGGAGTGTGTTTTCATGCAATTGTTCCCTCAATTATCAACTAATAGAAAATTATGGCTTCGTAAAGTAATGATCCAGGCGGCCTCCACTTGGTGGTGGAAATACTATTCCACTCCACAACCTAATTTTCATCTAATTCCCTCTCTTTCACCACACTACTCCCACAACCTCACTCCACCACCCCTTGCATCCATGGAATGCCATCAACCATCCAATTGCTATCAGGCCCACTCACCCATATCATGCCCTCCTTCCCATATTGAGCCCCATTATAGTCCCCACTCACCTGCTTCAGGTCCCCATCATCGAGCCCCCAATCAATCCCTGTTGTAGAAACCTCAATCCCAAATTGAGTTATAATCATTGATCCCCCATCATGCCACAACATTAATCCCTTATCTTGTCGCTCCGTTTACCAGTCGTCGAGTCCCCCTATATATGGGAGTTTCAGTGAATTAGACATTTATAATTAAAAACATTGTATGTATTTGTACCACTTATTTTATTATATCTATGTTTTTGAGGAAAATATTTTACTTCTGAAAATATATAATGACAAATTTCATTATATGAGGAATGAGAAATTGTATATAATCTAGTTACCAATTAGGATTGACATAGATTTTCAATTTCGATTCTAGAAATTAAATATATTTTTTCCTTTTGTTATGTCGATGATGATTATAGTTATTCTTTAAAATGGAAGTTCTACATGATATTTTTTTTATTGATATTCTTTAAAATCAATTTCATCATTTGAAACATGGACTACTTCTTTTCTTTTTCCTATCTTCATGTCACATTCGGTTAGTAGGGGAATGTATGTTGGTAATGGATGATCAGGTTATAGAAAAATATTTTGACTTACAATGGAGTCTAGCCCCGGAAATTGGGGAACTAAATTACTGTTGTTTCATTTTACTGTTAGACATAATGTCTCACCCCATGACACTCATTAATTTTATTTCATTGATTTTTATTCAACTATGCATATGGGTTTCCTTTTTTTCCCAATATGATTTTAATGTTTCGTACATGAATTTTTTAGATGTAGTTGATGATCAAACTCATGAATTATGTGGTGTAATGGAGATGATCCCCTAATATATCATTTGAAATAAATCATTAATTGAGGATTGAATGATTAGTTTGCGTTTAGTTGACTAGAAAATTCTGGGGAAGCTTTCGTTGTATTTCTATTTTTTAGAAAAACCAATTTCTAGTGATTTTAGTTTTATAGAATTGTTTTTTATTTAAATTAAATCATTCCTAAAAATATTAAATTCATGTTATTGGTATTTAATGAATAATTATGATGTATTTTTTAATGTATTTTTTTCACTCCTATAAAAATATCAAATGGATTTAACTTTCGTGTGTATTTCCATATTTCTCATCTGAATCAATTATTTATAAAATTAATGCATGTGTAGGTGAATGTGAACATAATCAAAGTTAATCTTTTTAAGATATTTCATTGTAATCGATATGTGTGAATTAATTGATCAATATAATTTAAATTCTTTGCATTATGATATTTGAAGTGGTCTTTACATGTTCAGATATAATGTTTATTATTTTTCATAATTGTGTTTCTTATAATATTTATGCCCGGTTTGATAACATCCCCAATAAGATTGGTATCATTAATTATTTCATTCATATCCATCAAAATTTTCCATTGATTTTGGATTAATTGGTTTGTGGTTTTATGGATATGAGTTTATGTATAATTTAATGAAGATATTTCAATTATTTTCATTCTATAAAATACTTATATTGATAATAGATGGATTGATATGATGGATAGGTTTTTTGCTAAATATTATTAGGGGATAAATAAATTTAAGGATTTCAAAATTGGATTTCAAAGACATTTGATTAGTTTTCCATAAGGAAAATTGAAGAAATATATCTCTTAAAATAATATAATTTTAAAGAACATCTATTTTTGAATGGGGTTGTGAAAAACTATATGGAATGGAGAAATCAGGAAGTATAGGCTATTTCATGTCACCAATTTGAAATTATTCATATGGATGTTGATTCAAGGAAATTTTATCTCATGAACATAGATGATGCTGTAGTGAGTAATCTGCTTCTTCTATATATAAAGTAGCATTGAAATTCACTGAAATTTTTGATGATGTACCTCAGAAATTGCATCAAGGATTCACTATATTTATTAAAATTTTGTTTACCATTTATTTTTTACAATTTAATGTCTTGATTCTGTGGACATAAACCTCACTCGAAATGTTTTTTGGTATTACTGAAGGAGGTACTCACTACTGGAGTGTGATTATAGAGTGATTATATCATGCTCGCAAGTTTACCAACATCCATGGTTTTACATACGTTTCCATCGATGAATTCCATATTAGTTCAATTTTTTATAAAATAGAATATGAAATTCAATACTTGTACTATTTTATATTAATCTAGGAGGAAAGAAAATTATATAAATTAATGTAGTCAAATTCATCCCAGTTGGGTCTAGAATCAATGTAAACATGTTTCCAATAAGATGAAAGAAATAGTTTCGAATGTATCCCTCTTAAATAAATGTAATTATAATTTTTTATTAATAAATAATAGATTCATACTAGAGGGTAGTCATGGGACTATTGTCCTATAGAGGGATATCAAAAACCGGAAAATTTTTATGCATGTGATGATGGAAAAATCTTGTTAGGATTGATTAACATACAATGAGATGAAGTGTAATTCATGAATGACATTGTTGAGTGGGAACTATTAGAACATGATCATTTAACATATCACTTGACTTTTTTACATTGAGGAACCAATTGTTCATAATATTGATTCAATAGAGGCTTTCAATGCGAACTATGTTTTGATAGAGTTCACTACCTAGTTTTTAAGTAAACAAATTACTCCATGTTGGATTGTCAAATAGAGACCACGATCTCCAAGGTCATTCAAAACATGAGTAGTGATAAAACCCCTAGTCTAGATGGGTTTTGATAAGACTGTGGAATTTTACTAGCATCAATTAATGATATTATAATGGTTACAATATAATAATGATGAATAATATTAATATTAATATAGTAAACACCCTAGGTAAGGAACACCCTAAATAAAAGGCAATGGCCTCATCCAAAGAGCCTCTACTGGATAGCCTATATAGAAGACTAACTCAGACCCCATGAACATCTCCCCCTGACCCTATTAATTACTATCCTACTACAACTGCTACAAAACATAATGAATGGGAAATTGAAATAGCTTCCCATGAATGTAAAAAACCACAATCATTACCCGGGGATTACCCACCACACAATATTTATCACACAACCCAATGTTCCTATCATTCCAACACATGTATAAAACCACTTTTTTCATAAAGGTGCGAATATAGGAAATTTTCCACAACATCAAGCTTAAATGAAAGAGATGTTATGAGTAATCTAGATATTTGAAACATGTACTTCGCTTCTTAAATAAATGCAGGGGGAATATGTAGCTATCTAGATTCCATACCCCCACAACAAATGGGGGAAAGACTTTCATATTTTGAGAATCCCATTCTTATAGCTAGATCTGATTCCACGGTCACTAGCTAGACCTTTTTATTGTGTTTCCAAACCTATCAATGGATTTATTGGAATGTAAGTATCTCCAACACTATAATTTCCATATCCTCATTTCCCCTTAACTATTGAATAAAAAAAATATTTCAAAACATCTTATAGGGAATTTATTAACATTCAACGATGATCTTTTTCAATATCTCATTAATAAGGTTATATAACACCTTTGAAAATATTATTTTAAGGTACATCATGATAATTCGAGGAACATTCTCCAATCATTGGTCTTATAGGTGAATATTGGTTTTTTAGGAAAATTCAGAATGTTGCTTGAATTAACATGAATGATTTAGGAAAATAATCATAAACATATTTGTGGGAATCCTATGGTAAATAAGATACAGGTGAAGAATATAAAACAATAAATAACCCTTTTTTTATGTTCATTTACTAACTATTTTTTGAATAAGTAGTAGGGTTTTTAGTGTTTTTTATCTAAATCATTAATCAAGATGATAGTTCATTAATTTTTTTATGAACCACTACATCTATTTATTTTCGTCAATCTCAATAATTAATTTATCATTTCCTTTAGATTAAAAGACATGTGGCTTTTCAATTACTAATTTAGTAGACACCTTTTGATCTTACAATGCTTTTTAGGGGCTAATGGACTTGATAACCATGATTCCATATAATATGTATGAATAAATTAGTTCTCATCAAACATTCAATAACATATCATTGATTCATTTTGTAGTAACCTTATTCACTGAAAATACTATTTCCTTGTATTTATTATCTATAAATTGTTAAAAAAATACATTAATTTTGAAAATAGATGAATTTGTTAATTTAATTTCTAGAATTTCAATAATGTTTTTCAATATATACTTCAAATCATAACTTCTACGATTGTTTTTTTCATAATATAGTATAGGGAATGTTGTATTGACACACTGGATTCATTTTGTAACACAACACATAAATTTATTCATGGGATATATCTTGATCAACATAAATATAATCTCTATAACTGATTATAAAAGATTTATCATTCATATAGTCTACATAATTTATGTCTAAAACAATAAGATAGTATCATTCAAAAATGCATCTGCAATCATTGGCTACATTTAATTTTACTTCATTAGTACTATAATTCTATTTTTAAATTAATTTATTTATCATGAATAATTTTTTCAATGGTTTCATATTGATTTTTTCATTCACTTTAATGAATTCTTCCTTGATTATTTTATATTATCATTATCTAAAAAAAATTAGGACACATAGGCACAATATTCTTGACATTACGACACAAAAACCAAGAATTAGTAAATTGAACAATGAAATAATCTTGTACCCTTTCGATCATATAAAAATGAAAATATACCATATCATCAATTATTCACTCCCAGATTTATTTATTTTTTGATGATTCATCATATCATTAAATTTTATATCCTGATTATTTGATTGATGTATATAATCATTATCATTAATTTTAATTTCATTTACCGTAACAGCTCTATATATGATTCCCAAAGTTACCTACATCATATAAGTATCTTCAAGATACTAAATACTTGGAATGAGGTGAGTTGGTTGTATTATTTATTTTAATTTGAAAATATTTGTAGCATTACTTTTCTAACTAAGATGGAACATTATTCCATTATAGCATTTAACCAATCAAAAAATACATCAAGTACTTAA
Source organism: Viscum album (assembly GCA_963277665.1). Lineage (NCBI taxonomy): Eukaryota > Viridiplantae > Streptophyta > Magnoliopsida > Santalales > Viscaceae > Viscum > Viscum album. Next base: position 301,899,652 of record OY728126.1, read on the forward strand.
TTCATGATCATAACTAAATCATTACTCATATTATAGAGCAATTCATGATTTATAATAAACATTAATCACCCTCATATGTATAAAAATGTTTCTCTATTATTTCATACATGCTTTTCCTTGATGTCACTTCTGGATATATATGGTTAATAAATTTTCATTATAAGGATCTATTCACCTTTTTATCTACAACCAATTCATTTTTTTCACTATATGAATGATATCCACTAAACATTCCTGGAATGGATATAAAAACATCCATAATAAGAATTGTGAAGTGGTCAAGCGAATGGAACATCAATCCATGATGATGTTTTCCTAGTAGGACTGAATACACACTTTTAGTGCCCATAAACACTAAATCACACATTTAACATGTCGATGAATAGAGAAATATATCATAATGACTTGAAATAATTGGAAAACCTTAATATTTTTATTTTGGATTTTTATTATGAGACATCATATCAATCAGATGTGTGGTCTTCCCAAACGGCCAAATTGGATGTTTTTTAAGGTTTGATGTCGTTTAAAATCATATATATGTTAAAAAATTATTGAACACATCCGAATTCCATAAATTCACACTTGTAGAACTGTAGAGATAATTTTTAAATGGTTGAGTAGAAATTATTTCAATCAAAGGTTTCATTTTATCATGATGACAGAAAATGCACTTTTAGTGTCATAAAACACCAAAACATTCATTTTACAACCAGAAATATAAAAAGATGCTATTTAAATGGCTTGAAATCAAAGGATGGAAATATAATAATTAATATTATTAGAATTTATATTTTATATGAGTATTCGACAAGTTTATTATATGAGTGGTCATGCTAAAATGACCAAATATGCAGTTTTTAATGGGTTATGTTGTTTAAAATGGTGAGTCTAGGGGTCAAAACCAATCAAATAGCATCTGAATGTAATGAAATTAAAGAAAAAATCATATAGTGATTTTTTAAATGGTTGAGTTGTTAGAATGTCAATATGAGCTATATTATTCCTAGGAGGACAGAAAATACAATTTTAGTGTTATAAAACACTAAAATGAGAGTTTAATCATTAGATCTATAAATAACCACCACAAAATTACATTAAATCATATGAAAACCATATTATTATTTATGTAATGTAAATTGATATTTCACATCAATTAGATGCGTGGAATACCTGGAACGACTGAATATGGTGTTTTTAATGGTTTTATGCCATTTAAAAACATGATGGGGGTCAAACCTAACTGAATAACCGATGAATTCTATAAAATCATATGACATCAACTGGTGAGTGAATTTCGAAAAAATTTTATAAGATGTTATGTCAATGAGAGGTGTTGTTTTCCCATGTATGATGGAATGTTCATTTTAGTACCATAAAACAGTAACACATGTGTCTAATGGTTTGATCTATAAAATAACCTCCTAATTAATTCTTTTCATAGAAAATTCAAATTAATCTTATCATTATTGAAATGTACGAATAGACGACACATCAAGAAGACATGAAATATTCCCAAAATGACTAAATGTAATGTTTTTATAGTTTTCATTTCCTTTAAAAAGGTATGTATGGTTGTTCAAACAATCCAAATGACATATAAATGTCATTAAATTTGATGACAACAACCGTAGACTGAATTTTGAAATGTTCAATTAGACATGACATCAATTGGGGATATATATTTTCTAGGAGTACAGAATATCGACTTTTAGCGTCATAAGACACAAAAAGGTACATTTAAATATTAGATATATAGAAAATAACACTATAATGTCATGAAACATAGAAAAAATCATATTGTTATTAATTATTAGGTTTACATGAATAAATCACATCAAATAGAATGTGTGGTCTTCCCAGAATGACCGATTATGCAATTTTTAATGGATTGAAGGCCTTAAAAATATGTGGGGGTAAATATCAATTGAACAACCTTTGAATGACATTAAATCATTCATAAAAAAAATTTGAGTGAATTTTTAAGTGGTTTATAAGATGTTATATCAATTAGAGGTGTCATATTCTTCTGATGATGAAAAACACACTTTTAGTCTCATAAAACCATAAAACACGTGTTCAATGGTCAAATATTTATCAAACATCCACATAATTTCCAAAAATTACAGTAAAACAATCTTATTAATATCATTGATGTGTACGAGTAGACCATTTTGTAGTCAGACAAGCGGTCTTCACATAATTAAGAATACACAATTTTTCAGTGATTGATTCCCTATAAAAAGGTGTTTCTAGTGGTGAAAACCAACCAAACATCATCTTAATTCTATGAAGTCATACAATAAACAACTTTATTGTTAATATTGAGATTTTTGAACAAAACAAATTTCAATACGAGAATGAATTTTTTTAAAAGGATTAAAAAACTATTTTAGTGTTTAAAAAAAATAAAACGCAAGTTTAATAGTGGGATCAATAGACGATGACATCATAATGACTTGAAATAATAGTTAGACAAACATATTATTTTTTTCATATACAATGAGATGTCAAATCAATTAGATGTGTGTTCTCCTAGGAACAAACAAATATGATGGTTTCAAATGATTGATTCCCTTTAAAAATATGTGTGGTAAGAACCTAATAAATGACCATTGAATTCCATCATGTCCGAAAATAACCCTATATAAAATATTGAATGGGTTGAAAAGATAATACATCAATTCGAGGTGTTATGTTATTGTGATGATGGATAATTTACTTTTACTGTCATAAAGGGCCAAAAAAAGTGTTTAATGATCATATATATTTAAAACAATATCTAATTGACATTAAATCATAGGAAACCCACTGTATTATTATTCATGAAATGTACATGCCTAATGAATATAAATCGGATGAGTGGTCTGTCTGAACGGCTAAAAATATGGCTTTTAAAGGATGGATTCCATTTAAAAAGATGCATCCAGGGGTAAAAAATAACCAAACAACTTCCTAATTATGTGAAATTAGATGAAAAAACCATTGCATGAATTTAAAATGGTCATGTAGACAAAACATCAATCTATGTTTTTGTTTTCCCAAGATGACCAAGAATGAACTTTTAGTGTCATAAAACACCAAAACACATATTTTATGATTATATCATTATTAAATGTCCTGGAAATTACTTGAAATCATAAGAAAAAACTTAATATTATTTTTGACTTGTATTATGATATGACACATCAATCAAACATGTAAACTACCCTGAGCGACAGAATATACAATTTTTAAAGGGCTGATTCCATTTAAAAACAACAAATGGGTTAAAACAACAAATTGACCTTTGAATGCTGAAAAATAAGTCTGAAACAATCACATAGTGAATTATGAAATGGTTGAGAAGTCATTAAATCAATTGGATGTTCCATTTTACTTTCTTGATGGAAAACACAATTTTAGTGACATAAAACAACAATGAATGCGTTTAATGGTTATATTTTATGAAATTAAACCCAAAATGACTAAAAAAATATGAGTACAATAATATCATTATTTTTTGTATGTACGCATACAAGACACATCAATCGGACTTGCAATCTTCCACGAACAACTAAATATGTGGTTTCTAAAATTTGACTCTCTTTAAAAAGGTTCCTCTAGGGGTCAAAACAAACCAAATGGAATATGAATACCATTAAGTTATATATAAACAATAGTATAATTAATTATGAACTATTCTAATAGACATAATGTCAATCTGAGCTAGCATTTTCCCAAGAAGAATGAAAATGAACGTTTTCTATCATACAACACCAAAAGGCTTGTTTAACAGTCAAATCCATAGAATATGACATCATAATGACTTGAAATCATGGTAAAGGTGTATTATTGTTGTTATTGACTATTATGAGGACATGAAATGTAAATTGGATGTGTGTTATGAATAAAGAGATTGAATATGTAGTTTTTATTGATTTGGTACCCTTTAAAAACACACAGGGGTCAAAAACAATACAATGGTCTATTATTAACATGAAATTAGGAAAAAATAGATATGTAGTTAATTTTAAAATGTTTGAGAAAAAATAATGTAAATCAGAGGGTCCAATCATTTGGGATGACATAAATTAATAATTTATTATCATACAACACTAAAACATCAGTTTAACGGTTAAATATAATGAAAACACCATCATAATGAAAGGAAATATTATAAAAATGATATTATATTTATTATTTAGGTTTAATATTATAGGGAACATCAATCAGACATGTGTTCTACCTAAAACGACTAAATATTCTATTTTTATTGATTTAACGTCCATTAAGATGGTGTGTCTGTGGTGTTAAAACCAACAGAACGACATCAAAATGTTGTGTAATCATAAAACAACAACTTTAGTGTTAATTTTGAAATGAAAAATCTGAAATAATGTCATTCCATGATAGAATTATCATAGTAGTACATAAAATGAACATTTAGTATCACGCAACACCAAAAATTTCATTTAACATTCAGAATCATATTAAATTCCCTCAAAATGGCTTCACATCATTGGATAAAAATTATTATTTATGATGTATAAGAGGATATGAAAAATAAATTAGGAAAGGGATCACCCTAGAAAAATCGAATATATGGGTTTTAATGGATATACACCCTTTAAAATCATTAGGGGGTAAACACCATCTGAACCACCTCCAAATGTGTAAAAAAGTGAAGAAAATTACTATAGAGTGAATTGTAAAATGGTCAAGTAGATAGTACATTAATTCAAGGTTTTGATTGACATAGATGATGTAAAATGCACTTTTAGTTTCATAAATCACCAAAATGTCCATTTAACGGTCATATATGTAGAAAATGATGTCGTAATGACTTGAAATCATATTAAAATTATATTATTATTATTTTTGATGTGTATGATAAGATGAAATGTCATTAGGTTCATGGTATATTCAGAATAATATAATAAGAAATTTGTTATTTTAGATTTTTTTTGAAAATTTAAATATATATTAAAAAACAATAACATTTGTATATTGTACTGTGCTTTAATTGAAATATTTTATTACCCTTCAAATATTATTTGAGATATTTTTTACTATAATATTTTTTTATTATATTTTTTCGTGCAGAATTATTCAAGGATGTGTGAGGTGCTCTAGAGATGACATTGTAAAATGATTTATGTCACAATGGTTTTATGTATATTGGAAACATTTACTGTATTTTTGTAATATGGTGGTTTTTGTAACACTAATATGAAATTTTAAAAAAATATACCTTCTTCCACATGGCAGTCAATATAGCCTATAAAAAGTCAATCTATAGAGACTCGGAAATGGTGTTCAGTATAGACAATCCTGAGATGACCAATAGTGACTATCGTTTAATTGTCTCTAAAGGTAACCAAAATATATTATACAGTGGATGTTTTACACAACAACAATGATCCTAATGCATCCACTCTTTTGATGACACTAGGTATATGTTATGTGCCCTTAGCGATGACTTTTGGAAATCGGTAAAGGTTTTTTTCTACTAGTGATCTAATATATAATTATGTAATTATATAAATATATTTATAACCATATACATTAATATTATAAAATATATTTATTTATAAGTATAAATTCAGTAAATATAAATATTTAAATAAAAAAAATAAAAATAAATTTATTTTAATAATTATTATATTTTTTATATTTTTTATTATATATACTTATATCATAATAAATATATTTAATTGTAATATTATACTTGGGCCATATAATTAGGGATTTGAAGCCTTGTAATAATTTTAAGGGTTTTAAGGGATATTTTAATACATAAGGATTAGATAGGGTGGGTTACCTCTTATGGGGGTTGTGGTATTCATGTTCGGTCTATGGGTGTGAGTTGTGTTTTTCAATGGAGTTATATCCCCACATATCTAATATCTTATTATATAAATATATTTATATTCATAATTATAAATAAGCATATAACTATTTTAATATTTATAAACTTTTAATTAATATATTTATAAAAAAATATATTTATTATATTTATAAGTATATAATTATATATATCTTAGGTATGGACAAAGGACGTTTATTAAAAATAAAACAACTAGAAATACAAAAATGAATGGAAAATATGGCATTTGACAAAGCAGGGAATCACTCAATAGGTAGTTGAAGACCATATTTAAAACAGATCATAATTCATATCAAGTGCTCTTCATCTTGAAAGGTGTTCCATTAAATTATTCTAGGATTGTGCTCATGGCTAAAACCCCTTGTAAAATTCTCTGTCAAGCTAACCTCATGATGGAGAAGAGTTTCAACGTCATTGATTTGAGGGTTCGAATCTACCTCGAAATGAATTTCCTTCTTCTTACCAATGCAATCAAAATTACCACATCCTCTTCTATGTCTTTATGGGTGACAACCTTGTTTCCAATACGTAATATTTTGTCAAGTCCCTACCGATTCATCATTATCCAATTCAGGAATGTCCTTCTCCATGGGAGTCCACGTCTTCTCATTAAGATCATTACCATCCATAAAAGATTCACCCTCAATGATTATTTTTATTTCTAGTGAAATAGATTTAGAAATGATTTGATTGGTCACATCACCAACAATCTCATTATGAATTAAAATATCAATCAATGGTTTCGTCTTATTTATTTTGAAGAAATAATCATGCAGGGATGCCAAAAATGGTAAATTTGGAGCAACATCGGCATGGGAAAATTCCTTAGTTTTAGTTATATGAGGTTGATCAACATCATGATATTCTTCCTCTTCTTATCCAATGATTGAAGTTTTCACATACTCCTCATTTTCTTGATCCTCCACATCATCAAATATTTTTCTTATACACCACTTCTTGACTTCTTAGTACATCTTGCAAGCCAAAGGTATAACCTACACGTTTCAAAAATTAACTTCATCATGGTTGATGTGAAAAATATACTCAAAAGAATATTTATCAAAAACCTTAATGGCCCCATGCACTAGAGTTTCACAGAGATCCAAAACAACAACTACTGAAGAAAAACCAATAGGCTTCTCAATAGCTTTCTCATCAACAAAAATTATGGACTTATACTTGGGAAGACAACATATGTAAACATAGTTACAGATAGTATGATGAACATGGTATTTATCATTTCTGAGAAGATCTTCCATATTAGATATCAAAACATGAAGGCCTAAAGAGGCCTCTAGAAGAGAGGGGGTTACCAAACCTTCCTTATCTTGGCCCCTGGAAAACATAAAAGTAACACCACTGTTAATTCCCACAGATTGTTCACACTTTCCTAAAACATGAAAAACTTCATCTATGAAGTAGTGATGTTCCTCAATATCTGCACTAGTTCAGGACTCAAAAAAATGGTAATGGCCATTTTTTTTATCTTTTCCCGATTAAGTGTTTTCTCAGCCTCCTCTGTAATCTCATGCCAGGTTGTGGAAGGCATGATATCATGTTGAATCCTAGCGGCATCCATACGTACCATAACACATAAAGACTAATAAATTTGAAGTATCCTCTTTTCCCCAAAAATATATTTTAGAGGGTTGGAATTAGTAGGGACATACAAGGGAAGCCCTGCTGATATATAAGTCAAATGATTCTTCATTTTTGAATCTTTTTCTCGTTGACACTTGTGGAAATCCTTGGAAAGATGACCTTTAATGACACATTACTCATAATAGGTCTTCTTTATATAGACCTCCAATGAGTTTCCAACAAACATAAAATCAACACTGATGGCTTTGCAATTCTCATATTCTACCAAAATTTGAAATTTATCAGTATTGGAGAGTGACCTTGTGTTTTAGAGTTTACCCGATGACAATTTCAATCAAAATTCTAGCGTAATGAGAAACAAAAATCTCATTTTCTCTTTCTAGATGAATTGACCATACAATTTCCATGTATATTTCATGAATGATCCTTAGATTTCATATCAAAATATTAATACCATTTAAGAAAGTACGTAACTGGGGAAATAATTATGCCCTCGTGATAGACTAAAATCAAAATACCATTCATGGAGATGAATATATCCATGATTCATGAAAAGAGAACAAAAAATCAATGATCAAGAATTTATTCTTCCAAAAAAATTATGAAATGAAAGAATCCATGTTATAAGAAGCTGAAATAAAAATATCAGAAACCCTATATAAAAGAATCTATACATAAAAATCATCAAGAATTAATGATTTCTCTCCTTTAGGAAGAGAACGTTTCACAATTATTGATTATTTCCCCATGCTCAATTATTTAGAAAAATATTCTGGATTCTCCACTACATAAACCAAAGAATGCATCCAAGGGATTCTCCATGATTAAAAGTTCATGTATGATTCCAAATCATTATTATAAACTATCAATTTCATATTTACATATGAAACAGATGTGCCATGTGATAAAATGTATGATATGACTGAAGGCCTCATAACTTATCAAGAGACCAAGGAATCATATTAAGGAGGATTCTTTGGTAGAAGAGTAGAACTAAGAATGTGTGCAATATCCATAACCAAATAATCCATGTATATTCCATGTTCACCTTCATGAAGAAGATCCCAAACCTATATCATCTTTCAATATTAATATATACATTCAATTATATATAATTATATATTAATATAATTATTTATAATAATAAATGTATATCTATATCTATATATATTTATATATAGTCACCAATGATCCCATATCATAATGGTAAATGTATCTATTTAGAATATAGTAGATCTTGGGTTTATTCCCTGTTGGGTGATGTTACTATTACATCACCATGTCATTGGTGAGGTAAGCATGATGTAGGCCTAATGATATAGGCATGATGATGTAGTAAAAGTGCTATATTCTGATTTTGAGCCATGAAATTATATTCTTTCCCACTAATCCTGTTTTCCATGTATTAAATAAATAGGGCTTGAGGTATGGGCTATCTTTTGAGGGGATATGTCTCACCATTCCAACTTGTGGATGTGGTGTGTTTGTTTGTGTTTGAATGTAATTGTACATCAAGAACCTTATATATATATACGAATATTATTATAATATATATATATATATATTAATTCACTGGTGATTCTCTAATGATGGATTCTAGCCATGATGGGGCCTACGGGTGATGGGTATGTTTTGATGGACATTAGAGATTTATAGCAGCTTATTGTGATCCTTGGGCTACATAATGAGGAAATTCAGTCCTTGGAATAATAAAAAAGGTTTTAAAGGGACATAAATTAATAATTAAGTGTTGAATATGGGGGGCTATCTCATTTGGGGGTATGATATGCCCGTTCTCCCTATGGATGTGATGTGTGGGTTCGTATGTAATTATAACAAAATATATCTAATATATATGTAAATAATTATAAAATTATAATATATATACATAAAGAATATATATATTTATTTTATAATTAAATTTATATATATTTATATATTATTAAAAACAATATATATATATATATAATTTAATAAATTAGGTAGAATAGTGTTGTCAATCTGGGAGGACCTATGTGATGTCGAAGAAGACAACCACTAGGGCTCGACCTCTAAATAGACATTTCTCATTTACATTGATCCAAAATTATCGTCATAGGTATCCTTCGAGTTTTACATTCAATTAATAATTATTCTACGTGTCATATTAAAGGGATATTTATTGAAAATGGAGAATTGGATGACATTTCATATATAAAGCATGAACCTATTTGACATCCTCTATTTTCTTTTTACGGGCTCCCCTACTAGTAAAATTCTCAAAAAAGTATCATCATATTATGTTGAAGTAAACCTAGAAGGTTTTTCTAAATTATTTTTTATAGGTATGAATTATTTAATTTCCCATGATTTCTTCAATATGGGTGAGAATTTGTTGTGATTTGAAGATCAAGATTTTAGAATGCCTTTCATTAAGGGGTTATCAGAATTGGTGTGAATAACATTAGGAAAAGGCTTGTTTCACTTTTTTTTGATAAATCTTGAATATGAGTGTGTCCTTCTCGTTCCATATTTTTGAAGATAGGAATGATACATCCCTATCAATGCACCATGAAATTCATTGTTTCATAGGTCATGAATGTATTTTCAAAGAAAAGTGTAAGGATGAAGAGCCCTAATTGAATTTTGTGGCATTCAAAAATGTTTTAGGATAGTACTTCTTCTATTGGTGTTATAATTAATCTGGATAAGGAAACCAAACTTGTAATGAATGGAAATATTGTGATAAATATCATAACTTGACCAAATGGGGCTTAATACATGACTCATCAAGCATGCCTCCATAGGCCAGGGGCTGGGGTACAACACTGAGACAGTTATCAAAGACAAGGAGGCCTTAACCTATTTTATATATATGCACTCACAAATATACACCTCCATAAAATAGTGTATAGATATACTAAAAATCTAAAAATGAAAATGCATGCATACATCTATCACAAACCAATGTACAATATAAGTACAAAAAGGAAAGTACATAGCCCACCAAAAGAACACTAAAAAAGAAACCAACCTAGCCTAATGGAAGGGATCTATTTCAAACACCTACTAATAAACTCCTCATTAATGATTTGGTGAAAAATTGGTCAGGCTAGTTACTACACTCTGCCTGCTATGGGTATTACTGAGACTCCATCGAAGGATATGTGGTCATCACAAGACAGAAGACATGTGTGGGAAAATCCCATTAAAGAGTGACTATATGAATACTCATTAGATTCCCCAAAATACAAAATAGAAAATAAAAAAAAAACTAATAAGAATTAGTTAAATCAACCTATCCTAATGGAACCAAAATGAGATAGAAGCGCAATCTCTAAACCATCTTAGGAAAAACCTAAATATTTTGATCAATGTACCTAGCATGTCAATGAAATAAAATATGTCACGTGGACTCCCAAAACACATCCAAACACACTTAGCTCCATGTCTCATGGTCCTGGCCATATACTATCCACAGTAAATGACTCGAGGTTCTAGTGCGACACCCACAATAGTTTCATGAGTATCCAAACTCATAATTAGTAACAAGATCCATGAATGTTATGATAACTCTCTATACAAAAGGGGACATGCATCAAAATATCAATGTCAATGATAAAACTCATCATCCTAGATAGAACTAAACTGAGAAAATAATACAACACTGACTATCACCCTTTTAAAGGTCAAAAGAACCACAAAAATTCCAACACCTCATCACTACCCCATAGATAAGGTATTACTAGCTCATAAATGAGCTTGTAAAACCCCTAACACTAATGTCTGTAGGTTCCCACACCTCAGTACGTCGAGGGAGAAATAAATCCTAATAAGGAATCCCACATATCATGTGAAGTGGCCCACTCCACGCTACAACCCTAGAATTGGGGAGAAATACTATATAGAAATGAACCCACACCCTAGTACATCATAGGAGTACCACCTAGAGAAACATGATCCCACACACAAACACAGTAGGGGATAACCACTATAGAAATTTGGAGCATACACCCATGGTAGGGGAGCACTACTGTGAGAGACATGAGACCGCACCCATGGTAGACAAGAACCACTATGTGAAATGTGAGTCTGCACCCAAGGTAGAGGACCACCACTATATGTAATGTGATCTCACACCCATATTAGGGGAGAACCACTCTGTGAAATGCAAGTTTCCTCCCACAGTAGGGGATCAGAACACTGAGGACTATGAACTCAAACCCACGAAAGGGGAGAATCAAACTAAGGAACATGATCCCACATCCACACTAGTGGAGAACAACTATAAGAAATGTGATCCCATACCCATGATAGGATTCATCCATGTTAAACCTTGGAGGCGAGTTTACATGATGGTCAATGGGTGGTGGATCCACCAACTATATAACCGGAGGAGAACCATCATCGTGACCAGACCCCTACAAGGAATGATCGTCACTCATCAGGTCATACAGAAAACCCATCTTTAGAACCCTCAAAGTCTACCATCGTGGAGGTATCTTTAAAAAATTCAAGATGCAACATGATCATACAGTATATCTGGGTAGCTTACTCGAGAAGGACATGAAAAACCCAAAACTCAGTCTTATACGATGCATATAGAATTATTATCATGTGATCAGATTCTAAATGTACCGAGTCAAATGGAAACTTATTAGAGTCTCCATGTATGAATATAATAGTGACCCTAGCCTTTTACACACAGCATTACATGATTTTAAGCATAATTATACATCAGAGTACAAGCCAGGGATCGTGAAGTCTAGTGTCTTCGAAATATAGGTACATAAATAATAAAATATGAGGCTAAAAAACATCTTTATTTAATCTCAATAATGATCTCCTAACTTTCATTGTTTTCATACATCTTCATAAGATAACCTAGGGAAACATATGAACAAAGGGATGAGCTAAAATTCCCATAAAGGGAATGAAGATATAAATATATCATAAGAACAAGATGTAGGATGCATGAAATAATTATATAACAAGCATGAAACATATGCAATCATAACAGATAAACATTTTATCATATAAATGTGGAAGAAACAAAAAACATGAATTTAGTATGATTCATGGATAATCACCAATCTTTTTTCAAATAGTATTATAGGTCAAGGATAAACGCCAATCCCGTTTCACATTGCATCTCATGAGATCTGACATTACCCAATGCGTTTGAGTGATATATGGGAACACCCATATCAACATTTTTATGAATATTCATTCCACATCAATAATCATACATAATCAACCATACATAAATAGAAGGGTACTAATGTAAAGAATTGGGTACCACAATCATGAAATAAATCATAACCAATGGGCGTATCATGAAAGTGTCCTTGAAGAAAGGGATTAGAATATACATGGACGTTAATAAGGTAAAATTGGCATATAACATGGTATGTTATGTCAAATAGAAGTGACATCATATTAGAAATGTCATGGAGAATCATTTGCATTAAAATATTTTTGTGCGTTTTAAGGGAAATACTATAGATCATTTAAAATAGAAAAAAGGACAATATTTTATATAAAAACAGAATTGAACCCGGAAGGTATTTATAATAAAATCACTGATTTTACGAAGTAAATGGTGGATTAAAATAGTAGATAGAGTGCACTTAAAATCGGTTAATAATTCAAGATGTTACCTTAAAATAAGTTTGTTATCGGGAAGAATTAAGGAGGAAGTCACTTAAAACATATATATCCCTAAATGAGAATGAAGGATAGATCATGAAACATGTGTTTGGAGCATCAAAACACAATTTAAATTTTTTTAATAAAAATTAATGTCAACGTATTTTTGGAAAAAAGAACGATAGAGAAACCTGAAGGAATAATGGTGGTTCTGGTAGAATTCCTTACCTTATGTCTGATGTTGTTCACAAAATGATATTAATTACCTAAATAATCAAATTACGTTCAATAATTAATAATTAATGAACCTCTTCTATACGAATATGATTTAGTAAAACCTGTTTGAGCTCATTCATAATCTTTTGATTGGTTACGATGTTCAATTTCAGTGTACATGTATGTTTGTTTCCTTGGTTATAATGATCAAATCAATTATATTCATGTTCAAAGAATCTTTTAAAATGGATATGATGATCCATAATTAGAGTTAAATTTTATTAATGAAAATCTAGGATGTTATATGGTTGTAAATTTTATTTGGATACTTTTCATGTAGATGAATCATTCCCTAAATTATTTAATGACAACCTTTTGGGTTAATTAGTGGGTTTTGACAACCAAGAACATGTTTTTTTATAAATCAAAACCATACGTACACAATTATTACCGAACCATAGATGAGACATAAACATATATTATGATCTCCTTAAACCATTCAAATGGTTTCATGACTAGAATATAAAACTATATCAAAAATTGAAAACACATCGTCCATGAATGTGCTAAATTAGCACCTCTTGGATGGTATTTTCATTTTATTATATATATATATATAAAGAAATGATAAATGATTAAGATTTATTCCCATGTCATGAAAACAATCCAATATATATAAGGAACTGGAGGAATCACAACCTTTGAATAAAACGAGATGAGGAATGAAAAAGAAATGAGATGATCTGGAAAATGATAGAAAAGTTTAGAGATCCCTTATGAAAATTTGGCAGTCTAACAACATCTGTTAAAATTTCATAAAATGAGTTGAGGTGATAAAACATGAATATAATCATATGGAAATAAAAACAATAGTAATTATACTACATAATATCAAAATCCTGCATATGAGAATGGAAATTTAAAGAGATAACAAAACATAAGTGTTGACTAAAAGAGGAGGGTGAAAGGTTCCATTAATTTGTGGAGTAGCTCCTAAAACATGATGGATGGTGCCTTGGGGATTGAGGACAACTTCAGAGAGATACTAGAGATGTCAAAACCCTATATATTCAAGGAGGATAGATTTTAAATGAATGAAAATGATTGGATGAGTGGATATTTATAGTAAAAGAGAGATACTTTTGTATTAATTTCAAAAGACACAACATTAGTGGTTCTTCAAAATCCATGGGCGTAAACATGGTATTTTCCCATGGTATTACCCACATGGGACACATAATATCTTATTTTAGTATACAAAATTCTACCTTAAGTTTTTATTAATTATTACATCATTATGATGTCATCAAATATACCGAAAACTCAAAACCATATTTTTACTATTCACATATATTCAAGTATTTTAGAAATATCCCAAAAATTCACCCTAAAAATTTTTATTGTGTAGAATTAAAAAATGAACTCCATTTTTGGAAAATAAATTTCTATATATTTTTATTTTGATTTTCAAATAAAATGATAATTTATTCAACAAATTCATCCTTAAAACTATAACTCATTTAATAACACCTTCAAAAATTATTCAAGGTCCAATAAAATTATGTTATAACCATAAGAAAATAAATTACCAATTTATGATTAAATTTTATGAAAATAAATTTCCTTTTTAAATTATAATATTAAACAGAATATTATAAATAAAATATTTTTGACACAAAAATAAACTTATTTTAATTGTATGATAATTTTTTCACTTTTAATATGTATAAATTGTATTTGTACATTCATGGGTGATGTTTTTTTTGAATATTTTCTATTCATTACAATTAATTACAATTCGAAAAGGTATTATTCTATTTATAAGGGTATGTTACTCTTCATCAAAAAATATTTTTGTCTTATCAGACTCCAAATAAAATACTAATCACAATTGTAGATGTTCATTTTTTTAAAATTAAAAATACACAAGTGACAAACTAATGTTTAAAAGTCACATAGTACTTAGTATTTCATTGTGTTGTGACTCCATGTAAATATATGACATAATTATATGAATAGATTCTATTGATAACATTGGGATGTTAAATTCTTCCCCCATAATGAAATTTCACCCTCGAAATTTTAGTTTACATTATAGGACAAAAATAGGTGTGGGTACTTTTCCTTCCTTGCATCATCAAGTTCCTATGTTTCCTCATCGTACTTATGGTTCCACCATAGTACTTTGACAAGGAGAGAAGTCTTGTTACATAAAATGTTATCTCTATGATCCACAATCTTCACTGGCTCCTCCTTGCAAGAAATATATTCCTCCAAATATACAACCTCCAAGGAGAGTACATGTGAAGAATATGGTATGTACTTAATTAAGAGGGATACATGAAAACATCGTGTACTTTGGAAATGGTTGGTGGAAGTTCTATTCGATAGGCCATAGCTCCAAATTGATCAAAGATCTCAAAGGGGATGATGTACCTAGGACATAGCTTTAATTTCATCCCAAACTTCTTGATCTTCTTCCAAAGAGATATCTGTAGAAAAACCATGTATCCCACTTCGAACTGAAGTTCTCATCGACGATTGTCTACACAAATATTTTTTCGACTTTGGGCTTCCTTGATGTGATACTGAATTCTTTTCACCTTTTCCACAATTTATTCAACTATTTCAGTTCCTAAGATCTTATTCTCACTGACATCTTTCCTACATGCCAAAGTTCTAAACCATTTCCCATAAAGGGATTCATATGGTTTCATTCAGATGCTTGAGTGGAAACGATTATTGTGGGAGAATTAATCCAATGGAAGATGTTGGTCAAAACCTCTTTTGAAGTACATATAACATGCTCTCAAAATATATTCTTGTGTCTAAATAGTTTTCTCATATTGGCAACTAGTTTAAGGATGATAGGATGTGATGGAATTCAATTCAGTGTTTAGAGCATGTTGAAGACTTTTCTAGAACATCATAGTGAATCTAGGATCACAATCGGATACAATAGATAGTGGTACTCCATGCATCCTTACTACTTCATTGATATAAATCCATGCATGTTGATCCAATTATAATTCCTCTTGAATCATGATAAAGTGTTTTGTCTTCATAAGATGATCCCCAACGACCCATATAGCATTGATTCATATGGATGTCCTTTGATGTCTAGTGACAAATTCCATAGTGATTTTCTCCCAATTCCATGTTGGTATGGGTAGTGGTTGCATCATCCCCATAGAATTATATATTTCAACCTTTACATGTTGACATACTAGACATGTTGATGTATATTCAACAATATTCCTTTTCATATTGTCCTAGAAGACATTCTCTCCGCGATATCGATACATCTTTATGCTCCCATGGTGGATAGAGAAATTTGAGCTACATTCGTCATTCAAAATATATTTCTTTATCACTTTTTTGAATGTTACTCATAATCATGACCCAAATCATTCAACTCCTTCTTCATCAATCATGAACTCAAAGGATTTCCCACTTCTGGTAGCTTCCACACTTTTTAGATGTTCTAAATTCTTTCTTTGATAATACGTTATTTTCTCCATGGGAGATGGTTGAGGAATATTATTAGAAAGGATTGATGATGTCCTCCTTATATGGTTTCCATGTCCATCCCATTAAAATATAATAAGATAGGATCCTCTTCAATTCTCATAATTGATAAAGATTCACGATCCTTTCTACTTAGACAATTCTCCAACTTATTTTCCTTACCAGGATAGTAGTGGATTGAGAAATTGTAATCCTTGATGATCTCTATCCATCTTCATTGAAACATTTTAAGATATTTTTCTCTGAATATATTTTTGACACTCTTGTGGTAAGTATATATCTCAATATTCTCTCTATAGAGTTAATGTCGCTAGATTTTCAACGTAAATATCACCGCTGTCAACTCTAGATCATGTGTTGGATAGTTTTGCACATGTATTTTCAGATTCAATGAGGTGTAGGAAATGAATTTATCATAATTCATCAGCACACAGCCTAAGACATTCTTAGAAGCATCAATATACACAACAAAATGTTCTCCACTTGCAGTGAGTGTGGGTACTGGTGCAGTGATTAACCTCTTTTTCAACTCCTTAAAATTGTCTTCACATTCCTAAGTATAGAAAACTATACTTCCTTCCATGTCAGCTTGGTCATTGGGTTTTACACTTGTGAAAAGTTCTTTATAAATTGTTGATAATAACCAGATAGACCCAAAAATCTATGGATCTTCATTACAGAAGTTGGCATGGGCCACTCTTTAATTTATTTTGTCTTGGAAGGGTCCGTAGATATCCCTTTGCTAGTTATATAATTCACCATGAATGATACATCCTCAATCCATAACTCACGTTTATTGTAATTTGTATACACTTTCTCCCTTTACAATGTCTTTAAAATAGTCTTCAAATCCTCCTCATGTTCCTCCTTTCTCATGGAGTAAATCCAAATAGTTTTAAAAATACTACCACAAAATTTTTTAGGTAATCTCTACAAAATATATTCATTGAATCCATGAAAATTTCTAGAGAATTAGAGACTCTGATGGTATGAATTCATAGTGTCCATAACTCATTTGAATGGAAGTCATGGAAATATCATCATTCCTCACCATTAATTGTAGATATCCAGACCGAACGTCCATCTTAGAGAAATAACATGCCCCACAAAGATTGTCAAACAATCAATCTATCCGTATAAGGGGATACTTGTTCTTTATCATGATTTTATTTAGCTCACGACAATCAATGCAGAGGTGAATTTATCCATCCTTCTTGATGAAGAAGATATGCACAACCCATAGTGATGCACTCAGGCGTGGAAACCCCTTCTCTATATTCTCTTGTATCTACCTCTATAGCTTTTCTAGAACTATGGTGGCCATTCTATAAGGTGTCTTTGAGATAGGCCTAGATCAGGGGATTTGTTGAATTGATAACTAAACCTCTCGATCAGGAGGAATACAATGAAACACTTCATGGAATACATCAGTGTAATCCCTAATAATGGGATTGTATTAAAGCATGATTCTATCCTTTGACTCAATCATTTGAGCTATATATTCTTTCTCAAAAGGCAACAATATCCACACTTGAGAAGATGATTCTAAAAGAGATTCATCTTCCTCCTTTCACTTGTAAAGAATCGAATGATTCTTTAAGATGTGAAGAGTGATATCCCTTTCCCGATAGTTGATGTTGACCTTATATAAATATAGTCAATCTGTGACTTGGATTGCGTCAAACTCTAGTAATGAATGTATGAAAAGAATTTCTGGGAGGTTCAATCCAAAAATGTTATTCGGGGGGGGGGAGTTGTAAAACACAGGTGAAATAATTTCCCAATTCTCTATTCTCATAGATTACGTTTCCTCCAAAATTTGAGGTGGTGGTGAATAATTAAACTAAACATGCACGATATGAATGAATGAATAGAATGATAATCAAATTGTACATTCAATATTATTGAATGAATAAATAGCGTACATTTCACCACAGCATTGTCTGAATCCACATCTGTAGTAGTGATAGAATAATTACTTCCTCATTATCTTTGAGGTTTTTTAATATTTCCTTCGACAACCCTTTGTTTATGGAAATTACATGCATAATGCCCATGATCCTTGAAGTTGTAACACTGTACCACTTGCTAAGAATTTATCTGAACCTTTCTTTCTTCTTCCACATTACCGGGATTTTATCATATCCCATCGGCAATTTTTAGCCAAATGACCAATATTTCCACCTATAAAGCAATTATTGATTCCCTTTAAACAGTACCAAGGAATCTGCTTCCCAAAACTTTTACATGTGGGACATTCAGGCTTCTTTTCATCATGGGATTTGTTTTTTGAATCACCCATCTTGTCCTCCATTTTTCGCTTCTTATCATCGGGCCTACAAGTCCACTGAGAGTATCCAATCACCATTTCAACCATGAGGGCACAACAGATAGTCTCCTCATAACTATTCAAGGCTCGGATAACCAAAACCTACCATGGACTCATATTTATCCCTTTAAATAAGTGATCCACCTTGATTTCAGTGTTCATGAAAAATCCAAAGGTGTACCGTGCAAGGCTTGTAATGTTTTCTTTATACTCTCGGATGGAATCATCTTCCTTCTGCAGGATTCCGAGGAAATCTCTTTCCATCTTATGATGGAGGGATCAAGGGAAATATTTATTTAAAAACATCATCTTGAATTCCACTCAATCCATGGAATCAATTTACTCTAGGGACATTGTATTCTTGATCAGTGTCCACCACTAACCAGCTTCCCCATCAAAAATATAGAATGCCAATACAAATTTTTCTTCTTTTGAGCATTGGAGGACATAGATAATGTTTTCAATGGAGTTAATCCACGGTTCCGCGAGGAGGGTATCAAAATATCCGCTAAACATTGGAGTCCTTTTCCACATGAAAAATTATATGAAAAATTTCTCTCATCTTGGAGGAGGAGGGCGTCCCACATGATTAAATTTATTATTCATAACTTGAATCATCAGAGAAAGTACTGTCATGAAGATTTGAGAACCTACTCCCGCCATATGAGGCATATCATCTAGGAATTCATCACATTCCCTTTCACCTTGATTGTTTGAACATGTTCTCTTATTTCCCATCATTAACTAAGATAAATAACGTACAATTGGAGGAATTGAATACATAGATATTAAACATTAAAAAACAATACTGAAAATAAAAGGGGTAATCTTTTAAAGAAGAAGTATATCCTAACTTGTGATTCCCTATGTTTTAATATATGTTTTCCCTGATATATTTTTGATCTTAATATTCTTATGGGGTTTTTTTTCTGAATAATGGTTTGTACCATGCTCATGAATTACCAAGGCATATCCCCTTGGAGTGTCAATAGTAAGAGTGAAGTAAGTCCCATTATCGTGTTCCAAGATACCTCGGGTCAAGTCTAAAACTCCTTGTTGGAGATTTAACTCCTAGATACAATTGTTCAAGATCCGACTCTACCTGTTTGTATCCAGACAAAAATGTATTTTCCTGATAAACCACTTAATACATACTTACCAAATTTTAGAGATGTTTTCTTATAATTTGTCTCATCCTTTACATTCCTACTAATGTGCCTTATTACCAATCTACAAAAATAACGAGACCATCCTATAATACCAACTATAGTGACCCTATCCTTTTAAACATAACATTACATGATTTTATGAATAATTATACATTAGAGTACAAGCCACAGATCATGATGTCTAGTGTCATTGAAAACTAGTTACATAAAACATAATACATGGGGCTAAACAACATCTTTATTTAGTCTTCATAATGATCTACAAACATTTATTGTGCTCATACCTCTACATAGGATTGCATGGGGACACATATTAACAAAGGTATGAGCTAAAAAGCATAGTAATGAAATGAATATAAGAATAAATATTATGAACATGAGTTAAGATGCATGACATAATTATATAAAAAGAATGGAAAATATACAATAATAACATATAAATATGGGATACTATAAATTTGGAATAAAAATAAAACTTGTCTTTAGAATGATTCAAGTCTAACCGTCAACCTCGTTTCTTATAGTTTTATTGGACAAGGCTAACAGAAAATCTCATTTCACGTCACATCTCATTATAATAAACTTTACCCAATTCATTGGAGTTCTATCTAGGCGCACCCATCTCCATATTTTCATGAATATTCTTTCAACATGAATAATCATAATTAAACAACCATACATAAATAGATGGGTAACCGTGGGAAGAAATGGGTACCACAATCGTGACATAAAGCATAACCCGTCGGCATAAAATTAATGTGTCCATGAATAAAATGGGTTAGAATAGACATGGATGTTCATAAGGTAAAATAGGAATATAACATGGTAAGTGATGT
Organism: Viscum album; assembly: GCA_963277665.1. NCBI lineage: Eukaryota > Viridiplantae > Streptophyta > Magnoliopsida > Santalales > Viscaceae > Viscum > Viscum album. The sequence continues at coordinate 301,920,829 of OY728126.1, forward strand.
CAAATTTAAATTACAAAATATAAGAAATGTCATTGAAAAATAGTATCATTAAATCATTTTTGTCCGTTTATTTGAAAAATAATATTGAGATTTTAAAATAGGAAAGAGGAAAATAATTTATATAAAAATAGAATTGAACTAAGTAGGTTTTCATAATAAAAGGAATTATTTTATAATGACAATGGTGGCGTAATATAGAGGATAGAGTGCACTTGAAATTGGGTAGGAATTCGTGATGTTCCCTTAAAATAATTTTTCTTATCATGATGAAATAAAGAGGGAATCACATAAAAACATTTATATTTATGAAATATAATGAATGATGGATCTTGGAAAATGTGTTTGAGGAATTAAATAAAGAAGGTTTTTATTAAAATAAAATCCATCTTCTTTTTGGTAGAAAGATAGATAGAGAAACCGAAAGGAATAAAGGTGGTTTGGGTAGAATCCATTACCCTAAGTCTGATTGTTTTCTACACTTGATATTAATGACCTAAATAATCAAATTAAATTATTTAATTAAAACTTCCATTACATGTTCTATATGAAAATGAGTTATTAAAACCTTTTTGAGTTCATTCATAACCATTTTATTGCTTACGAAGTTCAATTTCATTGTTCATGTCTGTTTGTTTCCTTGGTTCTAATGATCTGTTCACTTGTATTCATGTCCGAAGAATCATGTAAAATGGAGATGATTTTACAGAATTGGATTTACATGATTTTTTTGAAAATCTAGGATGTTATATGATTGTAAATTTCATTTTGTTACTTGTCATATATATGAATCATTACATAACATATTTAATGATAACCATTTGGGTTTATTGGCCATTTCTGACCACCATGAACATGTATAGTATTATAAATCAAAACCTTATGTACAAAGGGATTCTAGAACAATATATGAGACACAATACATGTATTATGTTCTTTTTGAAGCATTAAAATGGTTTCATGACTAGTATTGAAGACAATAACAAAAATTGAAAACCCATCCTCCATTAATATGGAAAATTAGAACATCTCGGAAGATATTTTCATTTTAGTATATATAATCAAAGAAAGGATATATGATTAATAATTATTCCATTATCATGAAAACATTACATTAAATGTATTTTACTGGGGTCATCACAACATTTGGATAAAATGATATGAGGAATTAAAAAGAAAAGAGATGATCTTGAAAATGAAATAAATGTTTAGAGATCCCTTATGAAACTTTTGCAGCCTAACAGTGTCACATATATTTTTATAAAATTAATTTCTGGGGTATTTAATCATATAAAAATCAAAATAACAGTAAGAGGAACATATAATATGAAATCTCAACATATGAAAATTGAACTTCAAAGAGATAACATAAAAGAAGTGTCGACTATAAGAGGAGGATGAAAGGTTCCCTTTCCTTGTGGTGTTGCTCCTAAAACCTGAATGTTGGGACCATGGGGGATTGAGGACACAGTTTTAGGGATATTATAGAGGTAAAAACACTAGATCATTGAGGAGGGATTTGGAATGAATGAAAACGAATGGATGAGTGGGTATTTATCGTAAAAGAGAGACAATTTTTTTATTAATTTAAAATGACACTTCATTAGTGGTTTTTGTAAAACCATGGGATTTCCCATGGTATTTTACCACAGTATCAATCACTTGGGAAAAAAAATATCTAATTGTATTATAAAAATTCAACTAGAAATTTTTATTAATTATTACATCATTATGATTTCATAAAATATATCGAAAACTATAAACTGTATTTTTACTATTCACAAAAATTCAAGTAGTTTAGAAAAATCCCAAAAATTCAACATATCCATTTTCAATGTGTAAAATTAAAAAAAGTAATCCACTTTTTAAAAATAATTTTCTAATAATTTTTAATTTAATTTCATAATGAAATCATAATCTATCCAACAATATCAACATTAAAACTATACATCGTTTTGTAACACCTTGAAAAATTAATCAATGTCCCATAAAATTAACATAGAAAATTAGTCAATTAAGTAAATATTTATGATTAAATTTTTTGAAAATAAATTTCCATTTAAAATTATAAAATTTAACATAAAATTGTAAATAAAATATTTTGATATACAAAAATACAAATTCTTAGACTATGATCATTGATTAACATTTAAAATGTATAAATTGTATTTGTACATTAATGGGTTATGTTTATATTTTTTGGATTATATTATATTCAATACTATTAATTACAATTCATAAAGGTATTCTACTATTCATAAGGGCATTATAATATTCATAAAAATTTTTATTTTTTAATCAGACTCCAAATCACTTAGTGATCACAATTGTAGATGACAATTTTTTGTAAGTTAAAAACACAGAAGTTACAAAAAAATGTTTAAAGGTCACATATTACTTAGTAGTTCATTTTTTAGTGACACCATGTTATTATATTAAATAATTATAAGAAGGGATTCCATTTAAAACCTTATGTTGTTACAGACACACCAGCCACTCGAGTCAACACTTGAGTCATTGGCCTAAAAGTCAAACTCGATACATCATAAAAATGACACTATTCATCCCAAACCAAACTCACGACTTTTGAACCAATGTAAATACCTCTCTAATACCACTATGTCCTAACATGAACCAATGAGACTAGATCCTCTACTCCTCAAGCCCGCCTCCATAGGACAGGGCAACATCCAAGGCTGAGTAGGCTATCACACAAAAGGAGGCCGTATACTACATTACCTATATGTATGATCACACATACACCTCCATGAAAGAGTGAATAGATGTAAATACCAAGAATTTTGATGATTATGTTTTCTTAATTATTTGGATTTTTATGAATCGGTGGCTTCTGAATGAGCCTGATTCAAAGGCCCGGTGTTCTTGGAATCAATTTTCGAGGTTTTGTTAGGGTATGTTCAGTAATCGTACGTGTGTGTTTTCCTATCTTTTGAACCAGTTCATGGAATTGAAATATGAGGACACCGATGAACACGCAGTTCCAAGATTATCTTAGGTGAAGCTTAACTTTGGATGGAAAGAGTCTGACGAAAAAGATAAATTTTTTGACTTTTCAGAAAAAAATAATAAAATATCTAAATGGGTTATTTTATTCTCCCTTTGACCGTTGAGCATCGGTTGGCAGAAACGAAGTGTAACGATGGTCATTAAATGTGAAATTTTATGATATGTTACTTTTGTTTTGAACCCGCAACACATGCTTAATTAATGGTGCTTTAATTAAGGTTCATTAATAAACCATATTATTGTGCTAAACATGGAGATTGTTTCTTTGTATTTAATCAATCCATTGGAAATAGGATCAGCAATCGCGGGGAAACCTCTAGAAAATCCCTGACAATGTCAGCCTTCAACGAAGAATGAAGAATGCAACAACCATTGGAGGAACCGATCTACATATGGACAAGTGGTGACAAACGTCGAACGACAACGAACGCAAAATTCCTTCCATCGTCTGCAATGGATTCCACCAAATTCAGGTAGGGGGTTTTTGTATATTTTCTAATGTTTGATTTATACCATCGAGCATGGGTGATATTTTATGATAAACTATGGTTTGATACTCTAACATGGAGGGAACAAGCTAATGAACAATTCAAGTCCCTCCGATGATTGTTAATTTGTGCGCGAATTGACGGGTGATGAAGAAACATGACTGCAACGACGATTTGGGGCATTCACAGTGATGTTCGGGTCCCGAGAAGATCCTGGGCGCAGACAGAGGGTGTAACAGACCACCTGAGTGCATCCGATGGTTCACAAGAAGGTGGTGGCGGCGCCGGCGTCAGGCAGCGGCAGCGCACCGCCAGAGCAGACCGACGTGGCTGAGCGGCAGTGGCGAAATAAATAGGAATGGCTCGGCCGTTCTAGAAAACCGAAGAAGTGCAGAATTAACCTGTGTCAGATGGACGATGCTAGCCCCCCCCCCCAGCCGAGCTGCACCACGCCGCACCCTACTGGGCCGGACCTAGACCCGGGTCCTGTCGACCCAGGTCTGGGTCTGGCCGGGTCGGACCGGGCCCCGACCCCCCACCTTTTTGGACCGTATCCGGTTAAATTCTCCTAACATGAGCTATGGATCTCCGATCGATGCACCATCTATGGTGCAAGAATCCTCATATCGAGACAGTCGTTTAGGTATATTACACTCATGGTTTCAGCGATGTTTTGGTATTGCCCGGTTGGTTCGAACCCAAAACCAACCGGGCCCTCAGAGTAGAAACGCTAATAACATAATGATCGAATGTCTGATTGATGTTCCGTCAATTAATATGGATATATTATGATGAGACGGTTAATTTGGAATACTCCACTTGAGGATTTGATGTAGTTGGGGTATGGTCGGGTTGGTTTTAGCTTAAAAACCTACTGGGCCCCTGGAACGGAGAAGCCAAAAACTCTCAGACCGGACGTCCTTTTGATGAACCATCAACGGCGATGGTAATATCTTTGAGAATTGGTCCCTCTGAGTATAAACCTTTGGGGATTTGGTTATAGTTGAGAAACGGTCAGGTTGTTTAGTGCACGAAACCAACCGTGCCCCTGGGACAAAAAATGCTAATTACTCACAAACAGGGTGTCTGATTGACTCGCCGTCTGTTGCTTTGAGACCCCTATGACGAGGCAATCCATGAGATACTTCCACGTGATATTACATGTCACATGGAAGTATCTAACATTAGCTCATGGAGAAGATCCTACCGGAGACGAGCGTACGGAGTACTAAGACCTTGTAGCTAGCTCTGACATGATGATTGCTAGTCTGATTCTAAACGGAGTGACATGAGTAGCCCAGCGGAGAGCACTACTGTGTTGGGGAGGCATAACCATGGTAGAGGAGCACTACTATGTTGGGGGGGAAAACCTTCGGTACTCGACAAGAGGTGTATGTTTGTAGGCTATTAGGGGGTGTGCTACTGGGTTGGGGCGGTTGACCCATGGCGGGAAGTGCTACTATGTTGGGGCGACAGACCCGCGATACTCGACCGGAGGAGTACCTCAATAGTCTAAGGTTAGTGAGTAGAACCTCAGAGTCATGACAGGACTAATTTACTCGACAGAGGATGAGTTCTCCAGTAGATGTGGTTTCGACATCTTGATTGGAAATCTTGGTTTGAGATAAGTCAATGAACATTGTGTTTTCCTCATTATTAAGATGGGTTACATGATAAATTAGGTATATGTATGGGAATATACCTAAGTAAATCTTATCTGTTGAGATATTTATTTGTGGTTTATCCTTGTTGGATTTGGTGAGACCTTGAGGGTCTTGGGGTCCCTACTGAGTATCGTAATACTCACCCCTGCACAGGCTATGTCCGCACCTCGTTGTGTTGGATGAAGACGACAGACAGCGCTGACCAAGGCTGAGTGTACGCGGACCGGACGGTTCTCGGAGGTGGACAGTTGGCGTGATGGCACACGGAGCAGACCGATAGTCATAGAGTGCTGAGCAGGACATCTGTACCTACCCTTCAGGTAGGAACCCCTATGACAGTCCAGAAGCTACTTCACCATTCAGATGTTTGTATTTTATGTTTTACATTCTTTCAGTTGTAGATGTACCTTTCTATTGGGCTTGTATTTCTGTCCCCTTGGTACTTTCATCATACTTTTTTTACTTCTTACATAGTTTTTTCATCTGATTGTTCTCTGGTTGTGGGTTTTTGTTTACGTTATATAAAGGAAATGCCTTCCCATTTTACAGAATTTCTCATTTGGTGCTAGTTTCCATCCCCTGGCCTATGAAATGAGGTCTTGGGGTAGTCACGATATGGTCCCTAGGGGATGGTTCAAGACAAATTGGAATCAGAGGAGGCAGTTCTATCATAGATCTTAGGACTCTGATCTCTCTTTTCTATGAATCAATAGTGTTTAGAGTACCATGTGTGGTTTTCAGTTCAGGGAGTCTAGTGTTGGTGTGGTGGCTGATGTATCCATACACCAGGACCCTGACTTTTGATTTCCGACTCAGTGCATGAAAACACTTATTGCGTGTGTGTTTTCAATAGATTTTCATCATGTCAGCTCAAACCAGGTCATCTCACTAGGTATAGTATTTTGACCGTGTCACATCTGTTTATTTTCCGGATGTCTTCACCTAGTTAGTCATCACGAATTCCGAGTGGAGAGCACGATGGTAGCCCACTGAGCAGTGAGGCCATGGTACAGGTCCCCATCACAAAATAAGCACCAGCGGTACCATTAACCGATGTGATACCATTATCACCCTCCCTAGTAGAATAGGTTTTTCACTTCATGAGTGCATTGCACGGGTTCCTGCGATAGATTCCTTTTAGGTTTCGAGGTGAGAACGATTTTCAGACGGCTGGGTAATGGTTGGAGTTTGTAGCATGAGATTTCTACATTGCTGGGACACCCGCTGACTTGATGGTGTACCTAGTTGTTATTCTCTTTCAAGGAGAAGTTCAGAGGTGGTGAATCTAGATTCTCTAGTTTTGAGAGGAGACGACCTTCACCTGGGGAAACTTCGAGGGTTTTTTCACGGTGTAGTTTATACCAGTGACTCTACACTCGGAGCGTGCTCAAGAGCTGCTACCCTTATCGCATGGTTTTCTATCAGTAGTCAAGTCATCTATAGGTAGTAGATAGATGATGCAGAGGTCCAAGTGGACTAGACCTACATGTGGTCTACCGCAAGACTCAAGATCGGTAGTGCGGAGAACCAGAGGTGGAGACGGAGCCAGGCATACCAACAATAGACAATGTTTCTCATGTGGTAGGCTTGGTCACATGGCACGTGACAGTTCGACCCACCCTGAAGACGATCAGAAAATATATGAAGGAACTGCCAGGCAGAGGCAGAGGTTCGATCGTGATAGACCCCAAGGAATAGGTCGTGCATCTGGTGGTAGACGACACTTCGAGGGGCAGCCACCACCACCACCAAGAGGTCCCCCCCGACCATAGTGAACATATGGATAGGGTCGAACACATATTCATGAAGCTAAAGCAAATTACTATGGTGCTCCGAATGTATTTGGACAGTAGTGGGACTAGTTCTATGCATTGAGGCCCTTGTTCCTGATGCTTTTAGCTTTCTAAATGTTGTTGTTTTGTTTTCATTGTGTTTTTGTACTTGGATCTGTAGTAATAAAAGACACTTGTCCTAGTGACTTTTTCTTTCCTTCTTTTGTGTGTACTATGAGGTTCCGGTTTAAATTTTTGACTTGACACTCACTTTTGATATTCCTATAAGAGGAGACCATGTGACAACACACTGATGCCAACAGTGTGACTCGACCCTTGGAGGCGAGAGTAATGATTCAATCTCTTGGTAGTAGTGTCGAGGCCTTATGATGTCGTCCATGGAATGAATTAGCATTGTTCATGTCAGGATGGACTGTATTAGGCAATGGTCATTGTTCATCTAGGGGATGAGACCCGATTTCTCTTTTCAGAAAAGGAGAAATCTTAGCAGCTCTTACAGATGGTAGGAGAAGAAGGGTGATCATTGACCGAATTACTATGTCAGACCACTTCCTACCAACCTAAGATGGTACGAGCTACGATGGAGAAGGGGCAGATCATCCAGGAGCGGATGAAGGCATCACAACACAGGTAGAAATCCTATGGTGTTAGGAGACAGAGACCAGTGGAGTTCAAGGATGGCGACAACATCTTTATACGGGTCTCACCTCGTCGAGGTCTATAAAGATTTATCTGAGGCCGCAAGTTATCATTAAGGATAATCGGTCCATTCCCGGTCCTTGACAGGATAGGCTAGGTATCTTACCGCTTGGCCTTTCCACCACAGTTGCACCGGGTGCACGACGTCTTCCACATATCTCATTTGAGTAGATATGTGCATGAACCATCCCACATCATCGACCACATAGGGAAAGATATCGATGATGGGGTGACTTTCATGAATGTTCCAGAAGATATTGTGGATCGACAGTAGCATGTCCTATGAGGAATGTCGATTCCTCTAGTGCGCTTTCGTTGGCAGTAGGAAAACCATGTGCAGAGCACATGGGAGCGGGAGGCTCAGATGCGTTCTTAGTACCCATTTTGTTTCAATAGTAAGTGTTGTAGCTTTACGGGGACGTAAATCCCTGAGATGAGAGTAATATAAAGACTCGGAATTTTCATGGAATGTTTATTTAATAATTATTTGAAATTTTATGATTATGTGGCTTCTGACAATGCCTGATTCCGATGCTCGGTGTGCCTGGAATCAATTTCGAAAGTTTTGTTCGAGTACGTTCAATAAAAATATTTGTGGGTTTTTCAATCTTTTGAACCACTGCTCTGAATTGAAATATGAGGATGCCGATTAACTCGCAGCATCGACATTCTCATAGGAAAAGCATTACTTCGGCTTGCAAGAGTTTGATGAAAAAGATAAATTTTGGACTTTTTAGAAAAATAATAAAACAAAAAAATGAGTTATTTTATTCTTCCTTCGACCGTTGAGCGACGGTTGGAAGAAACGTAGTGTAACGACAGTCATTAAAAAAGACATTTAATGATCTGTTACTTTTTTTTGTGAAATAGCCTCACACACTTAACTAATGGTGCTTTAATTTAGATTCATCAATCAACTATATTAATGAGCTAAAATTGGAGATTGTTTCTTTTTAATTAATCAATCTATTGGAGAATGGATTGGAGATCGTGGGGAAACCTCTCGCAAAGCGCTGACAACGTCATCCATCAATGAAGAATGGATAATGCAATAACTGTTGGAGGCACCGATCCAGAGGCCGACGAGCGGTGGCAAACATCTTATGACAACGAATGCGGAATTCCTTCCTTCGTCTGCAATGGATTCCACCGAATTTAGGTAGAGTTTTTTTGTATATTTTTTGTATGTGTGATTTATTCCATCCAGAATGGGAGATATTTTATGATGAACTATGGTTTGAGCCTCAAATGCAGAGGGAAGGATCTAATGAATATGTCTGGTCCCTCCGCTAGTTGTTCGTTTGTGCATGGATTGACGGGTGACAACGAAACGAGACCGCAATGGCGATTTAGGGCTTTTGTAGTGATGTTCGGGTCACGATAAGATCCTGGGCACAGACGGTGGGCGAAACCGACCACCATAGCGCATCTGTTGGTTCGCAGAATGCAGTGACAGTAGAGGCGTCCAGTGGAGGCGACGCACCACCGATGCAGACCGCCACAACTGAGCCCTAGAGGCAGAAGAAACCGGAACGGCTCGGGCGTTCCAGAAAATTGAAGAGTCACATCATTAAGTTGCGCCAGTTGGCCGAAGCCATCGCCCCCCAGGCCGGGCCGGGGCAGGCAGCGCCGGCAGAGCTGGGCCATGCCAGCTTGTCCAGGGTGGGCCGTGCCAGCCGGTCCTAACTGCCCAGGGTTGGTTGGGCTGGGTTGGACTGTGCCCTGACCCCCCTTTTTTGACAGTATTCGGTTAAACGATAATAACATGAGCTACAGACCACTACTCGATGCACTGTTAGTCACGTAGGATTCCTTGGATCGATTCGGTTGATCTGGTATATTAAACTCAAGGATTCAGAGATGTTTTGGTACGACTGGGTATGATCGAACCAGAAACCAACCGGGCCATCAGAGTGGAAACACATAGAACATAAGGACTGGACGCCGGATTGACATGCATAAATTTACATTGGATTCCTTATGATGAGATAGTTCATTTTTCATACTCCACTTGAGGATTGGACGTAGTTGGCGTATTGTTGGGTTGGTTTTATCTTAAAAACCAACCAGGCCCCTGGAACAGAGAAGTCAATTACTATCAGACCAGACGACTGTTTGACGAACCGTCAACGACGTTGGTAATCTCATTGAGAATTGGTCCCTCGGAGTATACCCCATGGGAGTTCTGGGTATAGTTGAGATATGGTCTAGTTCATTCGTACACGAAACCAACCATGCCCCTGAGACAAATAAATGTTAATAAATCACAGACCGTGCTTCTGATTGACGCTCTATTTATTGCGTTTAGACCCCTATGATGAGACGGTCGATGAGATACTTCCACGTGAGATTATGTGAATCCTAGAAGTATCGACTAGTATCTCATGGATCAGATCCTCCCGGAGACGAGCGTATGGAGTATGGAGACATTGTAGCTAGATGAGACCTGAAGAGTACTTGTCTGATTTGATTCAAAGTGATTGACTAGACCAGTGGGTTGAGATATTGTGTTGGGGCGACAGAACCATGGAGAAGGAGAACTACTATATTGGGGCGGTAGACCCGTGGTACTAGACAGGAGGAGTACCTTTGTAGGCTATTAAGGGATGCACTACTTTGATGTGGTGACAGACCCATGGAGGGAAGAACTACTGTGTTCGGGTGACAGAACTGCGGTACTTGACAGGAGGAGTACCTCAGCAGTCTAAGGATAGTGAGTAGCACCTTAGGGTCACGACATGACTACTGTATTTGACAAAGGAGGAGTTCTCCAGCAGCCGTGGTTTCGAAATCGTGAATGAAAATCCTTGTTTGAGCTGAGTCAATGAACATTCTGTTTTCTTCATGATTGAAATGAGTTACTTGATAACATAGGTATATGTATGGGAATAAACCATTGTAAAGGTTATATATTGAAAGCTTTATATTTGGTTTATCTTTGTTTGATTTAGTGAGACCTAGATGGTCTCGGGGTCCCAACTGAGTATCGTTATACTCACCATTACATGAGATATGCCCACACCTCGTTATGTTCGATGCTGACGACAGATAGCGCTGACTGAGGCAGAGTGAATGAGGACTGGATGGTACTCGGAAGTGGACACCTGGTGTGATGGAACACAGAGCGGACCGATAGACGCAGAGTGCTGAGGAGGACATCTGTACCTACCCTTTAGGTAGGAACCCGGAGGACGATCCAGAAGCTCCTTCAACATTCGGCTATTTGTCAATTTAATTGTACTTTCTTTCAAATGTAGTTGTACCTTTCTGTTGGGCTTGTATTTCCAGCCACATTGTACTTTCAGCACACTTGTTTTACTAGTTACTTATTGTTTTCTTTAGCTTGTTCTCTGGTTGTGTGTGTGTGCTTAGGTTTTATAAAGGGAATGGATTCCAATTTATAAGGAATATCTCCTTTGGTGCTAGTCACTAGCCCCTGGTCTATGGAATGCGGGCTTAGGGTAGTCACAATATGGGCCCGGGGGGATGGGTCGTGACAATAGATTTATAAAAAAATTGTAAACGAAAATACATGCATACATATATCAAAAACAAAGTGTACAATAGATGTAATAATGGGAAAATATTGGGCCCAAAAAATATATAACTTCAAAAGTTTCCAACCTTCACTGAAGGAGGGGATCAATGTCAAACACCTAACGATATGCTCCTAGTCCAATCATTAGTGAATACCCTAGATATTATAGCTACTAAACTTTTCTGAATCCTTGTCCAACTGGGACTCCGTTGAAGGTCGTGCGGTCTTCACAAGACACAAAACATGTGTGTGCAACGAAAATGCATGGGTGAGTATAAGAATACCCATAAGGTGCCCCAAAATCCCTAAGTGAAAATAGAGAAACTGATAGGCATTAGTTAATTTGACCCATCCTGAGGGAACTCAAATGAGAGAGAAGCTCCTTCTTGAGTTTATCCTAGTAATGACCCAACTAGTAATATCAGCATCCCTGGAATGTTAATGATATAACACCTTCAATGGGGACTCCCAGAACACAACAATATATACTCTGTTCCAGGTATTATGGTCCCGAACAAAGACTATCTATGGTAAATGACAAGAGGTCTCAACGCAACACACACAAAACTCTCATATTGTACCAACCCCATAGACATAGACTAGAGCCAATCCATTTATAATAGATCACAAATTAAAAGTGGTAAAGGTTCAATATCTCAATGTCGATGTTCCAACCTCACCATCCCATATGGAACATAACCGAGAAAATCCACCAATGAAGAACATCACCCTATGGAAGGTTGAATGAAACACGAAGAATCCCATACCTCACCACTTATACATAGACAAGGGATTACTAGCCGCTAAACCAACCATTGAAAACTTTGATTCTCCAATATAGAGAGACATGTACCACAGTACGTTGAGAGAGAGATAACATATAACCGGGAATCAAGCATATCATGTGGAGGGGCCCAATCCCCATTGCAACTCATGAATAGGAGAAAACTACTCAATAGTTGTGAACCCATACCATGGTATGTCATGGGAGTTCCACCTAGAGAAACGTGATCCCACAACCAAACATTGTTGGGGAGAACCACTCCATAAAAAGTGATCCTACACCCATGGTAGGGGAGAACCACCATAAGAGACATGAGCCTCCACCTACAGTATGGGAGTTCCACTATGTAATATGTTAGCCAGTACACATGTTAGGGTAGAACCATTGTAAATAATGTTATCCCACACCAATGATAGAGGACCACCAATATGTGAAATGTGAGACCACACCCACGATAGGGGAGAAACACATTTAGGAATGTGATCCCGTATGCACAGCATATAAGGAACACACTGAAGAACGTGAGGCCATACCCACAGTAGGGGAGAACAAATTCAAGAATTGTGAACCCATGTCCATGGTTGGGGAGAACCACACAGAGGACCATGAGCCTGCACCCATGGTATGGGGAGCACTACTTTGAGAAATTTAAGTTCATACACATGATATGGGAGCACCACATTGTGTTTATAGGACCCACAACCTGATATGGTATGAGAATACTTACTCTACCATACAACTGGATTTGAGAACCCATGCTCTAACACAGATGGGGCTAAATCCATCATTATGTAAATCAAGGGGAACCCAAAAACTAGTCCATCATGGTATTAAAAACTATATAAGAATATAACTAAATGAAATGAACCCACATCCTCAGCATGGGAAGGCTTGCCTCTACCCAACTAGAATGGTAAGGGAAACCCGAGACCAAGTGTCATAGGGGAGTACCTAGCCCAATGTCTCTTCATGAACCACTAATATCCTATATCCTCATAGATCCACTCCAAAAGAATCTTCCTTAATACACACTGCCTCATATCCCGCAAGTCGGAATAGAATCTACCATCATGTTCTATACATATTTACACATAGGATGTGCTATTTACTCAACCAAAATGGATAATCAATGAAAATGGTGATTTTCTCCACAACCAGCCCAAATGGGAAATAGGGGGATCCCATTCCTTAATCTTGGAACACATAAAATGGATCATGACAATATGATCCCAATATAAAATCACAGGAGGTCGACTAATCATTCTTCCAAAATGGACACCCGTTGAAAAAGTCACATTTCACAACAAACCCACAAACCGGGCCTCGTGAGGCCCGCACAAAAATTTTCGATAAAGAAACAAAAAATTGGTCATGAAATGTATTACATATTTTTAGGGTCACAACACTAATGATGGATCACCAATTGACAGAGGATGTATAAGATACATCCAACACAAGAAGCATCAAATAATAATAATTATATTGTTATTATTTGACAATTTGTGAATCCTTGTCTCGAGCATAGAACAAAAGGTCCAAAAAATTGGACTCAAAATGTCCATATCAAAGAAAGGGTCGCATTTCAATAAACTTCATGAAAATCAGACCCCTGGTTTGATTTATATAGGGTATTTAATAAAAAAACATAGCCATACCCAAACCAAACCATCTGGACAATCCCGAACCAGTCTGTGTGGCTCATTTCCATCGGTTTGTGTCCCAACTGTGTTGGACCAACACACCACCTATCATCCCTCAATAGCTCTTAGTCGTGCCTAATCTTGTGTTCCCCACACAACCACAACATGCCGCCAACCACCCCATGCCCATTGGTATCCCTATTGCGCCACCCATCATCTTTCTCCTTGACCATAGCAATCCCCATGCTTCTAGCTTCCATCGAAGTTTCCATCCCCATACCCAGATTCCATAGTATTTGGTGGAGCACCATGAACACTCTGTTGGTCCAAAAATGAATCTAAGACCTGTTTTGAAAGACGTGAGACCCTATATACAAGGAATTGATGACAATTTAAAAAAATGAAGAGGAAACAAGGGGATTAGGATTAATCCTCAAAATTTCTTACCTCTAGGTAAAATGTGGATAATTCAAGGCCAGTTCTGTGCTCTAAATGTTCCGCTACACGATCTGGAAGCATCCACCATCAAGACACCCTGCATAGAACAAGATTATGTCTCTCATGGGGTAAACATGATGTTTTAATCTCATTAGTCGCTTCAATTATTCAAAATGAGACCCCTTTCAAATGATATTAGATTGGTCATGAAAATCAGTCAAAATAATTTATTTACGGAAACACCCTCGATATCTTTTTCCACTGAAGGCCTGCACCCACAAAAATTATTCCACGCCATGGTAAAAAACACACTCTAAACTCAATTGTGGCCACAAATGTCAAAATTTAGATGTATTTTAAAAGAAAATCCATTTCTACCACATGCATATTATAAAAATAATCAATATTTTTATTAAATTATTTCTGGCCACACCATTCCTCAGAATCGCATTCCGTCTCAGCACCCAGTTCTATAAATATTCTTAAAAATATTTCAATGTATAGAAGGAAAAAACCTGAATCTCTATATAAATATTTTTGAGATTAATAATAGATCAACTAGCATTGATACTTTTATTCTCACTACTCCAACTGATAATATTTAAATTTTTGTGGAAAATGAGCAATGTATAGATTTTTTTCATGTACTGGGATTTTTTCATTACTTGGCGGATAAATAGAGGAATGTCTTTAAATTATATGGTTCAAAGGGGAATTTTTATATGTAATTTAATTCTAAAATTAATGGAAATATATGTAGGATTCATAGTAATTGCTCCTTAATAACACACCTAAGACATAGATAGTGGATTATTAGGACAAGATTACTCAGACCCAAGTTGATTTAGCATGTAAGACTAGATGACTTGTTAATAATAAATTCTAGAATGAAAGATATGTGATTATTAAGGATGATAAGATCTTATTTTAATAAGATTAAAATAAATTACGAGACCCATAAATTAATACATGTGAATTTTTAGAGCAGATTAGTTTTTGTGATGAGCAATATTTTGTTTCTGAACTGACATCTTGACCTTCATTTGGTAATAAAGACTGGATGACTGGTTATGATGTCTCAAATGTTTTGTAGTCTAATATTTGTCCAATTTTTTGAGCTGATATTGTAGGAGAAGAGGGGGACAAGGGGAAAATGCTTCCTGCCAAGAAATCCATAATGGATGCACTCTGTTCAGAGGATGATAAGGAATTTAGTGAATTGACTCATAGTTTTTTATATAGTGAGTTGGATGATAAAGCTAAAGCGGATTCAGATTTGTGGAAATAAAAACTATTGGTTACTTCTAAATCTAAATGAATGTTTAAAATGGTTTCTTCTATGCCATATAATAACATGAAGTGTGCTGCTTCTTGAATTGGTGGTGTTAAAAAAATATCTAATTCATAATCAATATCATCTCAGATGAAATATGTGGAAGCGATATAAGTGATGATTGACCTTCCTAATATTGTGTCTGATGATTATAAGAGACTTATGCATGCCCAAGCTGTGTTATCCCATCTAACAATGGTGGAAAATGATGCACCTTTATTGTAGGATAAATTTAACAAAATTCTTTCTATAGGGAAGACTAATAAATATTATATATTGCTGGAGTGGTGTTTTACAGAGTTTGATATCAAAGAAGTGAAGGAACATGGTATAATGATGGACCCTATCCAAGGGAACACACCCAGGAGTGTGCCTTCAATTTCTATTTCTTCTATTGTTGGAAAATATTCTTCCCCACTGTAGAGTAGGAGGGTCAGTATTCATAACTATTTAGAGTTTCATGCCTCTAATGCCTTTGAGGATGGTGGGAAGCATAACATTAGAGATATAGAAGAATCCATAGCTACTGAAATTAATGTGTTACCCCATGATGATGGATGTGTATTGTGGAATCATGTGAATACTTGGATAAGGGGTCAACACCCCATGGTCGGGGAAGACAATTCTCACATTATAGCATGTGTAAGCATTCTTGAGTTAGTTAATGTTTTTATTTTGTACTTTTCTTGTCATTTTTACCCATACCTAAATTATTGTATCTTTTATTTATTTTAATGAATGATTTAGAGGATTGATAATATCCATGCCCTAATATATATATAATTATAATTATTTAAAAATATTTTTAATTATAATTTTAAATAATTATAAAATATGAAATAATAATAAAATTATAATAAATATATTTAACTACAAAATATATTTATTATATTTACAATAATATATTTTTTATGTTAATAAATACACATAATTAGATAAATATATAGATTTATATAAATGTATATAATTATAAAAGTATATAAAATTAAATTAAAATATATAATTATATATATAATTGAAATTATAAAAAATAATTTTAAATATATATATTTATAATTATAATCATAAATATATAAATTTAAATTTAAATAATTATATTAAATAGAGATAAATAATATATATATATATACTATAATTATAATTATATATTTTTATATTTATATTTTCATCAAAATGTGGGGGAAAAGACCCTTTTATTTAAAAGAAATATAAATAAAGGAAGCATAAAATGGGGTCAGGCAATGGGAGATGATCGTCATCAATAAGAGATCAAATTCCTAGTTTCTCTTGAATCCAGATTCCAATATTGAAATCCTCATCACATATGGAATTACAATAAAATCATACAATTCCACACATGTTCCTTCTACATATGGGGTGATGTCCTCTCCTCCAAGATATTTATTTTTGCAAGAGGCCTTCAATGTAAGTACTATATGATCCAATACTTTTATTTGATTAGGCTCCCCTTTCCCAATTGATGCATCCTCAGTGTCACCCATTACGATGGTCTTCATATCCTCTATCACTAGTGATCGATAATGAAGGTGTTTAATATGATGTTGAAATAATCCTTCAATGTGTAATTAAATAACTCAAAAGAGTTTCTAAGTTGTAACCTATGTATTGTTTGGAGAATCCAATTCATGTCAACTATCTGTGGGATCTGTACCTGAGACATCAGATTGTGATGCTACAACCAGCCTAGTCTCAGAAAGCACTTGGGCCAGTATAAAAAGAAATATATGTAATACTTCATTTTGCAATGAATTAATGGATGAACTCCACTTCATTACTATCGAATATAACTCTTCATAAATGACCATAATGTTTATAGAGGCATAAGGTAGATCAATGTTTTGAGATAAAGAGACACTTGAGTCTTGAACCATTACGGTGACTTTAACATTGGGTGTTAGAATCTTTATACCAAGGAAGGGTCATCTCTTGTCACACCCATCCTCCATCATAGAATCCAATTTACAAGTTTTTTTGAGATTCAAAATGAATCACGTTCTTTCCTTTTTAATTTCAAACATCACTCGAGAATGAACAATCAATTTCAACATAAACATATTACTTCTTGAAGAAATAATATTTAAATACTTATTATTTCTGTTAATCAAATCATGTATATCAACATCATAAATATCTATTTCATCCATGCTAAAAACCACATAACCATAATTAATTTTATTATAGAGAATTTATTCCCTTGATAGAGGGGTTTCCTACAAGGTGGAACCCACCAAAGTAACTTTCCCAAAGACATAGGATGTATTTTTTTATACATAGAAGTACCACCTAGGTCAGAGTATTCCTTACCTCCCCAAGAGAAAAAATTGAGGGATACATTTTCTTGAGGAACTATATCAATATACAATTTCTTTTTATATACATAATGCATCATATCACGAGAAAAATTCTGGGAAATATCCACAACATGATTATTAAAATCCACTTCAGTTCCATTATTTGTGATCATCAACACCTCAATATAATGAAAACAATGTGATAGAGGGTCTAGTGTCCATTTATATTTTAAAACAACAATAGTCTCAACCTAGTAGGTAACCCTACAATGTTATCAACAACCTTTTGAGAAAAAAAAGTTCAATCCCAGACCATGGTCTAAGTGATGTATCTGAAAAAGAACTATTACAAACTATGTTGTTGACTTCTTGTTCATCATTTCCATGATCTGATAAAAACGTTAATATATTGGACCTCTTGAAACTCAATAAATCATGTCTAATGGTATTGAAAGTCAAATATAAATGAGGAATGTTTTAATACTGAATTATAATATCGAATTCATAAACATCTGTTGAAATAATGAATGACTCAATAAAGGAAGATTAGAGATCAACACTAGACAAAAATAAAAAAATTACCAAATATAGCAATTTGGTCTTCAGATCCAATTTGATAGTAATATTGATTGACAATGTAGTGTAATAAATAATTTTAGGATGCCAAAGAAGCCTGTTTATTCTGAAAAAGTTAACTCGAAACTCAACCAAAGTGTTACCTACCTAAACATGATGAAATATCTTATCCCATTTAGAATGAGAAGTAGGCCGGGCTTGAGGGAGACCTATCAAAAACCAAGATGGGTTGCCATCTGACCTTGTGACCTACCTTGTTTGTGACATGGACTGAAGGGAACTCCCAATCCCTACAAGAGGGTATCTAGATCATGGGTATCAATAATAAAACATGGGACTGATTTCACCAGATTTCATAATTATTAACATTGGAAAATTTAAATTAACCAAAAAGGAAAATAAAATACCAAAAAAGGAATAATCAGTTTTTAGAACAAATTTACAATATTATAAAAAAACAAAAAGATGTACCATAAAGGGGAACACCAACACTATTCCATAAAATCCTCTATGTGACAGGAGGAGAAATATTATCAAGACACTACCAACAAAACATAAAAAATATGACCACACACCGCCCAATCCACCATCACCGAACCCCTTTCCTAAACCTGAGTTGAAAAAATACATTCTATACACACCCAAACGAGTGTATTGGGAGTGATCCAAAGCCTATAAGGATGCCACCCAGATAAAAACGTTCCATGTTTTAATATTAATATAAAATTCGGAATCCTCATTAATATAATACAAAACCTTGAAACATTTTAAGAAAAAATTTATGGGTGATCATTCTAAAAAGATAACACATTCAAGGAAACCCATATCTATAGAAAAAATTTATTAAAACAAACGTTCATTGAAACAAAATACTCTCAAAGTCCTCCATATGCTGATAGATGGTACCATATCATAGAATTCTCATGTGAGCACCATGGGTAAATCCCTAGGGTTAATCATGAACAAATGGGACCCTAGAACCTTTTACCTTAGTGAAATGTGGTATTTAAACAACAAATTCCAGTATTCTCATGCATGAGACAGTAGAGGGGAGAAATATCCAAAATTCCTGGGGAGATCAATCATCATAATTATTTACTTAGTGTTGTAAACATAAATCCTTCTACAGAAATTTAGGAAAAACCTCTTCCAAGATCTCTAGAAAACTTGAACTAGTCGTCCCCTCTAGATATTAGGATAACCTTATCATCATGTTAATGATCACCAACAACACATAGCACCTCTTTCATAAAACAATGATAGGCATCTTAATGAAATCCCCATTTTCCATAAATAAAAGCAATTTCCTTTTTCCTCACAATTATAACCACTTTCAAATACATATTCCATCGCTTGCACTATTCAAAATTCCCTTTATCCAAAACCCATGAATACATTGAATTAATCAACCAATTTCATGGTCCATTATCTTTTATAAATCCTATCATAAATAAAAATCATTTAAAAATCATTTTTTCATCATCAAACCAATTTACAATCCATATTCAAGTGTACTCAACAAAATCTAACAATCCAAATTATTACATATTCATTTAAAAACCTACCTTCAAACACATTTACACCTTTTATGCCTCTGAAAACATGTTTCTAACCATTCAAATAGCCCATAAAAAATTCCATGAAACCACATGAGAAAACACACACAAAAACATATTCACCCCCTTTGTAAAATCCTTCCCCTTCACATAAGCATACCAAAACACAATAAAATTACCTTTAACAACACAACAATAAACCATAGAACATATTTATAAAATCTATTAAACATATTAAATTCATCAAATAACATTAAGTCATGGAACCACCATCCTCATGAAATGAGTCTAACAAAAAATGATATCAATCCCCATCCACACCACCCTAAAACCATATAAATGTATTATATGACCATGAAAAAGAAGATCAAACCATAATAAACAAGAATGAAACCTTAAAGTTTCACTCTCCTAGCGCTAAAAGTCGAAACCTAATGAAATATTGAGGAAACCATAGCTTAGAGGAAGCAAACAACAGATAAGAGACTTATATATGTGTTCCTTGAATAATTCGATCCAAAACCACCAAAATATTGAAGTCTAAGGAGAGGGGGATATGGAGGGAGTTGCACCTAGGGATAGGAGGCCAAATGGGTCAAGAAAAGGGGGGATATGGGATTAAAACCATGGAGATTGAAAATAAATCCCCTAAATTTTAATGAGTTTGTAGGCCGCATGGTCAGTCTGCATGTTTTATCAAATAGTGAGGCAACTGTACAACCAACTTTGACAAGGATGACGCCTATTACACATTTTATCAACACATTATGACTTACCATGCGTTAATAATGAAGTCTCTTCTGGGCAAGACCTAGACCTACCACATAGTTACCTGGGCATGACACACGATTTCTACTAACCATTCACCGACCGTTTACTAGGTTCTATCATCAAATTCTATATATTTTTTCTTTAAAATTCTTGGGGGAAACTGATATAAAAGAACTAGGGTACAAATAAACAAAAAACACTCATCACACCCAATTTCCATGTAATAGATTGAGATTCCATCCTATATTGGAATGATGATAAATTTATATTACTGGGTGTGACAATTATCCCACCATAATACTTTTCACTATTGGAAATCAATCCCAAATCAATATTAAAAAACCAGAACATGTAAAACTCCTTAGCTCAAGATAATGAAAAACTAGATGAGGCAAGAACACGACAAAAAAAGGGTTTTATTAGTTTGATCAGGTGATACTAATAGACTCTCTGCTCTGCCACCTACACCAAAGTCCAATTATCTCCATTTGATCGATCAATGGGAAAAAACTCTCCCAACACATAGTCTAACATTACATAACAAAACACCTTACACATTACCAAATAAAGCACATACAATTTACTCAAAATGAATAATGATACCAAATGAGTCTACCACAAACATGCTTCAACAAAATTGTTGTACGTTCGCTAATTTAAACATTTACTCATGAAGGGAACATGAAGATTCATATTTCTAAACCATAATATACACTACGATGTTAAGACTAGGATTCCAACTAGATTACTGACACGGGGAGGCCTAAAAAGGATCCCCACCATTAGGAATAGGTTGATACAAAATTACATAATAAGAAACTAAGTGAGAACCAAAGTGTTTCTTCTCATCGTAAGAAATAACCAACTTAACCAACTAGATCATCCTAATGTGAGATACCCCACACCAAAACCATTTACCAGTATTAGGGGTCTGATGAATTAAAATCAAAACCAAATGGAAAACTTCACAAGGTCTACTACTCCTACGGGGTATTACCATCATCAAATGAGCCCATCTGAAACTAATATTGAATCATAAAGATGGAAATACAGGGGAAACCACAAAGAGATTCGTGTCCACAAGGGGAAAAGCATTGATTCTCAGGATATCTAGACAAAAAAATCTTCCTTATAACCAATGCAGAACTCTTCCATCCACACTGGTCATAAAATGGAAACAAGCTCTCCATGCCACTTTCCATCAAACATAACAGTTCGAAACTAAATATTCACACACGTGGATTCAATTTTCACTATTTTCCATACTAAATAAAATATTTATTCTAGGAAACCTTAAACCCTTGGGGGTTCCTCAAAATGCACTAGCATCATTCTATGACCTATGACTAGAGATTTGATGATTGAAGCTTCTCCTTCCTCATTGTGAGGCAATGAAACCCCAAAACATAACCTATACTTTTGGTGCCACAAGCATCCAAAATAAAATCCATACCTCAGCAATAGAATGAAAAAAACACAAAACACACTTTACCATAGCATGGAAATTCACCACAATAAGTACTTAGAAGATACACATGCATCATTCCTTTCCACATTGAACAAGAAACAATAGAAGTGAGGACACATAAAAGGAAAATTATTTATAAATAGAGAATTTTTGAATTCCCTATTGAAAGAAACAATTATATTAAAATATATGATCTTTAATGATTCCACAACATCCACCATTTCATTAAAATGGGAACACAACACTCCAAAATTCCATCAAACATGACTATAGTACTCTAAGAGATCTTCTAATAAAAGGGACTTTAAACCAATCCCCATGAAGTATAAACATATATGATTGTCCAGTGCCAATAGATCCCAACCGTTTGTCCACATTTCATAACTAGAATTCAATTCAACGCTTTTAGGGGAAACCTTTAGGATTAAATGTGTAAAAATTCACCTTTGATGACTCCAATGACTCGAGGGAACTAAGGAATAATCAAACTCATCTTTCATATGCTCTTCCTCAAGGATTGGATCCTCCTGATCAAAAAAGGAAGAGGTGGCTTCAATCCTATAACTTGAGAAGAGGGTTTTTATGTTCATCAAATGGAGGGACTACCCATGATAGATTGCCCATGTTCAAACATCGAATGTTAATCAATTTTTTATGGGGGAATGCCTAGAAAATATAGGAAAACCAAGGACCAAATAAAATTGGTTCTCTAAAAAAGAAACGCCACCGATAAATTCTGAACATGAAAAATGGATCCACCACAAAGGTTTTTCAGAACAAATCAAAAAATAAACCACTAATAATTATTCCAAAAATAACTCACTAGAAAGAACAAAACATGAAACACTAATCAACCAGAATAAATATATTCAGGATCAAAATACCCCACAAATAATATTTCTGAAATACAAATAGACACACCACAAAAATTCTTTAAAATCAATTTTTATAATAAAACAGGACTTATGGTTTTCACATTTACCAATGATACCTCATGGGTCTCATAGATTCTTATTATTATTTCACCTCGAGCACTCTTCCACATTTTCTGAAATAACCCATGCATATGGTCACTCACAAGGACACCAAGGATCAAAACATTGTGTTTCAACTGCCCCCAAACAAAAATAAATCACAAAACCTCAAATTTCCCTATTTACATCCCATTTAAAAAATTTAACAAAACATATTTTCATGAACTAGTAGCCCCAAAATCAAACCCATTTACAGTTTCCAAAAAAATTTATGAAAATGTCAATCATTAAAATAAATACTCATTTTAAATCATTACACATCAATTTCCAAACATTTCATTCCATTTCATAACGCTTATATTTTTACCAAAAACCCCACTTAATTTACAACCATTTAATTAAAGAATCATCTATTATCATTTAAATCTAGACCTTGAAACTAATTTGAAAATAATTTTCCTTTTGCCCATGAAACTAATTATTCTATAATGCAGATGGTTTGATTTTAGAAATCAAACTCATTGAAAACATTCTAATTTTAAATGAGAAACGTTTCAAAAAAATTGGTCTTTCTAAACCTTCTCTTATGAAGATTCCCAATAATCCTTTTCTATATATCCAAATAAAAATTATTTCCCCATTAAAATCCAGTTTCCAGAATTCAAAAACTCGGTATATTCAATTAATTTTTTGAACCCAAAGGGATAATGTGAAAATAAATAGGAAATAAGTGTTGATGGGTGACTCATACTTATGGTTGGCAGCTATAAGCGAGTCAAACCACTATCATTTAGAGTGTTTTAGGAAAAAAATCCCCAACTCTACATTGCTTTACAGTCCCTACAAGGAATTTAAAAACATTAACCCAACTATCCATTCATAGAGGAACCATCAACAAACAACCCCAAGAACCAAAGGACCTAAACAAAACCCCACTTCACTGTGTGACTTGTGTACTGTCACAAGGCATGCTATCCAGACACTATAGTCATAACAAGAAAATCAAGTCCTAACAATCCTATCTTCAGTTTACCCAATTGTTTTCCCAAGGACGATTACCCAGAATAGAGAACATTCTCTACCAATATTTTTTCACGAACAGAGTTGGGTCTCTATGAGACCCGTTGCCCGACCTGATGCAGGGCATGGCCGGAGGAGAATTCCGAATTCCAACAGGCTGACAACTGGTGCCAGGGTATCAATAATAAAACAAGGGAATGATTTCATCCAACATCATAATATAAACAATTTAAAAAAATTCAATAAAACTAAATTGAAATTACACAACCAAACATAGAATAATAATATTTTTGAATCAATTAAAAATTTTAGAAAAAACCACAAAGAGGTACAATAAATGGGAACACCAACACTATTCTATGAAAACCTCCATGTGACAAGAGGAGGAATATAATCATCAAACATCCCCCAAACCCCACAATATTCGACCAGTAGACATCTACAACACCATCACATAACTCCTTTAATTTACCTGAGTCTAATAGTTCAAGCCTAAATACACCCAAAGGTGTATGTTGGGTGTGATCCAAATCCCATTAGGATGACACTATGATTAAAATACTTCATGCATTAATATTAAAATACAATCTAATATTCCCATGTATATAAAAGAAAATATTGAAACATTTCTAGGAAAACATTTTATGGTTGATCATAATAAAAGGAAACACATTCAAGGAAAACCATTTCTTCATAAAAACATAATTAAAATAAATATTTTTAAATTAACTATTAAGGTCTATCATATTCTAATAGATGGTACCCTATCACAAAAGTCTCAAGTGTGCACCATGGGTAAATACCATTGGGTTATCTAGCTCAAAAAAGACCCTAGAAACTCATATCTTTGTGAATGGTGGTATTGCAAGCCTTGCCATCAGTATCCTCATGCATGAGCCACTAGATAAGAGAAACATAAAAATTCTTGTAGTGATGAATCATCATCATTGTTTAGTTAGTGTGGTAAGGTTCAATCCTAATAGATGAATTTGGGTTGATCCACTTCCAAGACGTCTAGAATACTGGAACTAGTCATCCCTTCTACATACATGAGTTCTCATTTTTTTCATTTTCATGTTCACATATCACCACATTTACAAAAAATGGGATGCATCTCAAAGAAATCACAATTTTCCCTTAATAAAGACATTTTCTATTTTAGTCACACCATGAACCACGTTCGAATACATATACCACCATGATCATAGTTCATAATTCCATTTTTACAAAACCAAAGAAAAATATGGAATTAATAAACGAATTTCATCTGCCAAGACACTTTTTAAATCAACACATAAATCAAGATCATTCTTAAAAAATGATTATATTTATTAAAATAACTTACAATTCATATTCATGGGAGCTCAACAGAATCCTATAAGACAACGTATTACAAATTCCTTAAAACCTACTGAAAAACTAATTTTCACATTATTATCCTATAAAATTATGTTTCACATCCTTAAAACAACCCATAAAACAATTCCATGAAACACCACGAGAATGCACAGCAAAAAACATAGTCTCCAACTTTGTAAAATACATACCCATTACATAAGAATATCAAACCAACTAAAAATTACATTTCAAACCACACAAATAAACTATAAAACATATTTAAAAATTATAACAATCATATTAATTTCACCTAATAATTCTTGGGCATGGATCCACATACACCATGATAGGAGACATCGATAAAATGAGGTGAAACCCCATCTTCATTACCACGATACACTAGAAGGCCAGATCCAACCACAAACAACAAGATCAAACCCTATTTAATAAAAAATGATCATAAAAAAGGAACCCTACCAACTGGATAAGAATAAAAACAATGAAATATGAAGGAAACCCTATACTAGATGATAATAAGAAAGGAGAAGAGACTTCCATGAGGGTTCCATGAAAAATCTGAGCCAAAACCACCCAAAAAAAGAAGCCCAAGGAGAGGAGGAGATAGAGGGAGGAACAACTAGGGATGGGAGGCCAAATGTGTTGAAAAATGGGGATATGTGGTTAAAAGTATGGAGGGATAAAACAAAACAACAATTTTTAATGAGCACTAAGGCACCATGGTTAGTCTTTAATGTTTTTCAAACCGTACAATAAATGTTTTCCTGCTTTTGTCACAGAGGAAACCTAACACACTTTTTTTCCATACGGTCTGACTTACCATGCAGTAGTCATGCTGTCACTTCTGGTAGCAACCCATACCTACCACATGGTTACATGGGCTGGTGGAACAGTTACTACTTACCTTGTTCCAACCATCTCCTAGGGTGTGTCCACCGATTATTCATATTTTTTCTTGAAAAATCATGAGGATTATCAACGACAAGCACTATGGTACATTGAGACATAGGGAAATACCTTGAAAATTCAAACGCGTCACACCTAGTTCCCATGAAAAACACTAAGACCCTGAACCGAAAAAGAATAAAGGTATATTTAAAAACAAGAGGGTGTCAAGACCAAACCAAATACCCAAACCCTCATATTCATGTTTTTTAAAGGGATGAGTATAAGATAATTACCACAACAAAGGGAAATGAATCACTAATTTTTGAAGACCTATATATTAGATTAACAACAATCATGTTCCCCAATATGCCATTACATCTAAACTTTTCGAAAAATGATGCATCCAATGATAATATGCTCACCCTATTCTTGTTGTTCTGACATAGACATCAGATTCACCATAATATAGTAAATGTTTACCCTTTAGCGGATGCCTCTAGTATTAGTTCCCTTATAGAGAGAGAGGTAATGACCTTTTTCATTTTCATTATGGTAATATGAAGCATGATTCCTTCCATGAATAGATTTTTTGATTTTCTAGAGGTGAATTAACATACTTGTGTGAATCAAAATGTTCTTGATCATGAAAAGAGATAACGATATCATCACAGGATGTAGCTACCATTGATTCAAGTCCAATTTACCATCTAAATATTTATATGATAATAAATATATTTAATTATATAAATATATGTAAATAAATATTAATTTATTAATTTATAAATAGAAATAATTATATAAATAAATGTATAAATGTATACATGTATTTATATTTTATTTATTTTTAGTTATATCTATAAACATATATTAATAATAATATTTATAAATTCATATTTGTAATTATTTAAATATATTTTTACCTATATATGTAACAATTGGGTTATAATTATTTATAATCTCATACATTTATATGTAATTTTATTTATTTATAATTATATTTATAAATAAAAATGTATAATACTTAAAATAAAATAACAATTAATTAAATAATTATTTATAAATATATATATTAATTTTTTACTTATATTTATTTAATAAGTTTAAATATATTAATTTTATTATTTAGATTAGGTCTTTATGAGAACATTGTTAGTGAAGCTAATGATATGTTTTATCAACTCTAAATTAATGCTGATAAAGATCAATTTTATAAGTGATTAATATTTTAGTACGAATAAAACAAATATTTATCAAAACTTCTTTAAAAGAGCTGATAATATAATTCACACTCTTTTAAATAGAAACATAATAGCTTTCTCTTTTCTCACACCATTCAATCACTCAGGGAACCAAATCATTATATTCTCTTTACCAAGATCATCTCAAGAAAATCAACATCCTCAAAATAGATTGTATGAGATGAATTTTAATCCTTCACTCCCTCAAAAACATCATTTTTTAATATTCCCAAATGTTTATAAACATTGTGTAGTAGCGATCTTACTTTTCCATGATGCACCTTGTCGATTCTACACCCAATCTCCATTGCCTCGAGCCATTTCAAGTTCTCCTTATCCATCTCTTTCACATGAATTTAACTCATTCATAATTATTTCTATCATTGTTTTCATGGAACTTCTAACATCGCACTAAAAAAACCTTCCCACATATTATGAAATGCAGTGACTATAATTGATAAGTTGGAAGATCCTACATGATTATGCCTGAGTGGTAGAGGATCTTTCTTGGCATCCAAAAGTCCTAGGGTCAAATACTGGTGGAATGAATTTTTAGGTTAAGTTAGTAGTACTATAACAGTTACTATAGCATGTACAATGATGAGTTGTAGGAGCCGAAACTATTAACCCAATATGGGCATACGGGCCACCGGTTTGGGCTTATTAGTCTTAGGGACTTTGGGCCACCATATCCATTGGACAACATGTCATATAGCCCCTAAAAATGCCATCAGGCCATAGGTACTTTGGGCCCAAGGGCCTTCAGGCCACTGGGCCTCTCTACAACAAATGACCAAGAAGCAGGTTGGGTAGACCACACATGACCAGGAATGAGAATTGTGACGCTCAACTCTTCAAGTGTTTTGAACTCTAACATGATACACTATATGATGACTATTTAACACTGGTTTACATTTTTTATATTATTATTTATTATCGATCAATTAATGGTATTTAAATCATTTAAAGTTGATTGATTTAGGTAAAAATGATTCTATAGTTCATGGAAATGATCATTTATTTATTCAGTGTATTACCATGTTGTAAAAGAAATAAAATTTATTGCTTATCAATGGATGAATTAAATAAATACATCATATATATAAATATAGCTATATTATTGAATATATTCCAAAAATTAAGAGTGAATATATGAAATTGGATGAGTGGTATCTATATTCATTATTGTGTACATGTGTAAGGACAAAGGGGGGTTCATGAAGTCAAATTCTATATATTGAATTTGGTTTTTAATTGTTGTTCTTATGAATGGGATTCTATAAATGTTATTTTCAAAAGTTGTTTGTTTATTAAAATTATAATTCCCTAATTATATATTTTTACATTAATTCCATGTTTTATAAAACGTTATTTAATGGTTGAAAAACATGTTATGATGATGGTGGTGTTTTTTGTTGGATTTGGTGTCCTAGAACCAACTATTAATACCTTGATTACATGTATATTTGAAGTATTTAATATTAGTAAAATAAATTATTTAATGTTTTTCATTTCTTATCATGATAAAAATGTAATAATGTTCTATAGTCACTACAAAAAAACAGCAGATTGATGGTGGTTTTTTAGAGGTGGTTTAGCACAAGACCCACTTAATTCATTTTAAATATAATTAGTGGGGGCTATGAACAACACCCTATAGTCATCGAATATAAAAGGGGTTATGAACCCCCTATAAATTCATTTTCTGTCAAAATTATTGGTGTTTATTTTGAATCTCACTATTTATCAAATTATTAGGGGGTTACGATCCCCCTATAATTTATTAAATTAGAAGGGTTTTTTAACTCCATATAATATTTTTAGCATTATTTTGTTAATATCTGGGATGATTATGGAGGGGGTTTTCAAACCACTCTAATTTATGAAAATAGATGGGTTCATAACAATTGCTAATAAATGAGGTTTTCTTCAGTTTGCAACCCCTCTAAAGTCATAAATTATAGGGGGTTCATAACCCCCTTTAATGTATTAAATTAGAGGGTGTTGAAAACCCCCTCAAATATCTTAAATTTGAGTGGGATTAAACCCCCCTAAAATTTGATTAAATTAAAGGGGGTTGTGAACACTTGAATTTTAAAAAATACCCATAATATATATATAGATAATTAAAACAGTACAAATAAATGTAATTGAATAAATTATATGAACCTATTCTATAATATATTTATTCAATGGTATTTAATTGTATTTAGTTGTATACATAAATATAATTTTATTCTATTATTTCTAATAATATATATTTATTTGAATATTTTGTATTTAATATTAGATTAATTATATATAATATAAAGAAATAAACATATTATATAAATATAGTTTATTTAGAAAAATATATCATATAAAAACTCATGCTTTTAGTTTTTATATATTATATTTTAATAATCATAAATATATTTTTACATAATATTCTAATGAATTTATGTTATATACAAGTAATATTATATGATATACAATTTATAGAAATAAATATATACTAATGTACACAATAATATACAATTATATTCCTGATATATATATATATATATTAATGTGCATAATAATAAATATATGTATAGAAAATAATTATATAAATATTTTAATAAATATTATTTCATAAAATATTAGATATATATAATATACATATTAATTATATATAATATAAAATTTTATTTCATATACCATTATACAAATCTTACAAGATGTATTTCATATGAAATATTTGTGTAAATTGTATTTCATATGAAATACTTTTATAAATTGTATTTCATATATATGAATTTTATATAATATTAATTATATAAAATATTATACAATTTATACAAAGAAATATATATTAATGTACATAATAATAATTATATATGTTGAAATACATTATAGAAATGAATTTTTAAAGGCAATATATAAATATAATAAAAATTAGTTATATATATATATTATAAATAAAAGTGTACAAAATATAGAAATATGTGTGAATGTATATAACTAATGTATATAATTATATTTTTAAATATGTAAATATATTTGTATATAAAACCAAACGTTGCAAATCATCTATAAAATCCATAATCCCAGAAAATTTATTGAAAAGGAAATTACAAGACGAAAAATAAAAATCAAGAAAGAGTATAAAGGTAAAACATGATAATCTACCATGAGACAGAATAATAGGAAACAATCATCTTTTATGTTTATTGCTTCTTTCTCATGTGTTGCCCCGACTGCTTGGGTGTCTTCCTCTCTTCCACCATTAGGGGGGGATTCCAGGTGTCCATGTCTCCCATATTTGATGATTCATCATCCCCATCAGTGGGCAGGGAACAATTAGAAACATCCACAAGAACATCATAAAAACATTCTCTTTAATATGATTCAATTCATCTCCAAATATTTCAAATTCCATCAGAAAGTAATCCTCTCTAAATAAACTATTATGAATATAAAGAAGGTATGATTATTGGTATGAGAATCCACATTGACACCCTCATCATATTAGGCCATCTCCTTAGTAGACACATGGTCACCATCTGCATCTCCAATTCATGCTAGCAGAATGAGTTCCTGCAAAAAATAATCAGCAACAAATAAATAAAATTAATCCATAGGGATAGGTGGTATTTAAGGTCCACTAACATTTTGGGATGATTTCATTAAGCTCCTATAAAGGACCAATTGGAGTCCTAATCATCCAAAACATGTGGCTTCTGATTACTTTAGTTATTAATAATCTCTTGCTCACAGTCAACTATTGCTTGAGCATACATCTCTCATGTAGATTGTTATGAAGAAACATCCTTTTCCAGTGAAATATTAATGTCCATGCATGGGAACTCCTTAAAGGATCAACATCCTTGAGCAGTCTGGTCCTATTGCTTCCCATGAAATGGGGAGTGTACCATCACAAAAATCGAATTTAGTGTATCCTCAATGCATGTATCTAGCATTTTTGAAACATGTGATCCATTGTTCACATCATCTTTCAATGAAGAAAATCCATGCACAAGCACCGGTAACATCTTACATAAACATTCCAAGTGACATTTCTCAATGCAACTAAAACTGATGGAATTCCTTTGGCATGTTTCAAAAGAATTCCAAACAGAATTACACTTCACAGAGTAAAGATTTCATTTTTCATTTTCAAATGTAATCAAATGTATGTACATAAGATAAATTGTTTTATAAAAATATATGTACTGAAATTTATCTACATACACATATAAAATATATAATTTACATAAATGTATAAATTGAAAATAATATAAATTTATTATATCATTAATACATCAATACATAATATAAAAATATATATATATTAATTTATTTAAATATATTCATATGTTATATATTTATATGTATCTAAATATTTATACAAATATTATTTACTTAAATAAGCTTCAATATATATGTAAATATAATAATAAGGAATTAAAATAAAAAAATTATGTCGCATTAGTGGAAGTGGTTCTAAAGTTATTTCATGAAGGAAATTAGTTTGAAACCCACCAGGCTGGAATTTTAAAATGGGGTGCCTTCATGGGGAATTACAAGTAGTTGTGTGGTCACATGTTGAATTGGAGGGGAATGGTCCATGGTATGGGATAGACTAGGATACCCGAGGTTTGGGAATCA
Source organism: Viscum album (assembly GCA_963277665.1). Classification (NCBI taxonomy): domain Eukaryota; kingdom Viridiplantae; phylum Streptophyta; class Magnoliopsida; order Santalales; family Viscaceae; genus Viscum; species Viscum album. The sequence goes on from OY728126.1 coordinate 301,953,018, forward strand.
AGTGATAAGTTGGGACTGGGTAACGTTATGTGTGGGGACTGGATAGGGTGGTATGAACAAGGTACTAGAGGGGGGATAAGAGGATAAGGACACTAAGGATAAAAAATAATAATATTTTTTACAAAAAATATTTTTGGAAGTTTGAAACTGCCTCTAATATTGGCCCCAATTAGATGCGGTTTCAATAATGACCCATAATATGAATAATATTACTCAATTGGAGGTGATTTATAATCTCCAATAATATGAGATTTATATTTTATTGGGTTAAAACCCCCACTAGTGTAACTGCTTCTAGTTTGGATCTACTTGACCAACGCATAATATAAACTACCACTAATACATTGTGGAGGGAACCTTAGTGGTGGTTATCAGTAGACATTTCTAATGTGTTTAGATGGGGTTATAAACCCTTTTAGTCTAAAAAATACACACTTTTAATTTGGGTATTTTTTTGTAGTGAGTATATATTGCATTGACAATGTCATAGTAGTTCCCTACTATGATGCGAACATTGACGTGCTATGATGATATTATTAAATATTGTTCTGTAGATGGATAACATAATACGATAGGTCACATTGTATACTTATTATCAGGTGTGAGTAATATTAAGATAATGAGGATTCTTCTCATGCTTTTTCCAAGTGGTATCCACTAGGAAGTGAAATTATCAGAAAAAACTCTCCATTAGTAATTTTTTATGTTTTACTGTCATCCGATATTCCTTTTTATGAACAGGTGTAATGGTCCTTATACATTAATATTATCATTAATGAATTTCATGACATAAACAAATAAATTTTTGTATGAAAACTATAAAGACATATCTTCATACTGAAGTAGGGTACATTTTGTGCATCATGATTGATATGTCATTAATGGATAATAGGATGATGTATTTTTCCAATACATATATATAGAACCTAATATTTCATCCCATGTATTTGAATAGAAACATATTCTTAAATTCCAAGGCCATGGTGTAATGATGTTTTTATTCAAGATTGTCAATGAAAAATATATTGAGCATATAGGTTGGTGATATGGTTGAGAAACCTTCATGATGAGATATTTTGATAATGGAATTATATTACAAAGTGAGAATTTGTATGTAGATGAAATCATTATGTCAATAAGTTATTTCTCTTGAGTTGCTTGACCTATTTCTACATAGTAATCTTAGAATTTTGGAAATCCCACCTAATGATAATGAGAAAGAATACTCGAGGGTAACACACTAAGAGTCCCCGATGATCTCAATTAAATTCTATGTGAAATTATTTAATTGAATAAATGGTGTTTTTCAATATTGAGGTATAATTATGATCATTCCTTATCGATCAAAAATATTTATTGATGAATAAAATATTTAATTCATTTTTAGATATTCAATTAATGCTAGAGGTGTTCAAACAGATCATGACCATGTTCAATGAAAAATTTTAATTAACAAGAATGTTAAATGATATTTATTATTGTGAATGTTTCCACACACAACAAAATAAAAATAAAAATAATAACAATAATAATAATAATAATAATATTATTATTATTATTAAGATGAATAAAGTATATTAATGGTTATAATATTTTTTATGTGATGACATGTAATTAAATAATATTATAACTGAAACCCTAACTCTAAAAATTGATGGTTTTGTCTATTGTATAAGGAGTTAAATTGAAAATAGATAATGGCTTTGAAAAATGAATTATCTCTAAAATACATCTTCTATATACCTCTCATGAAAAAGACACGCATGGGATATTCCCTCAAGACTGAATGATGAACGATCAACACATACAACCCAATATAATCAATTAACTGTGAAAGCACCCAGATATCGTTTGAAATTTATTATATATCAATAGATCATCCCTGGTTCTCAAATATTGACATTATACCCTTACGATATCATAGAGAAACAAAGGTAATATAAAATTTTCATGTCGGCAAATAAACATTCACATCAAAGAACGATCCTAAGCCCATGTATTCATATCTTCCCACATTAAATAAATTTATTATAATGATTACATACAATATCCACATTCTAGGTTTTGATAAAATCAATATTTAATGGAATTTTATATATTTCAACCACCACTTAATTCTTACACTCTTCCAAGAATAATTAATATGCATATATAGGGTCATGTAATAAATTTATAATTATTCATTTGATTGTTGCTCTATACCCAATCATGGTTTAATTCTCATTTCATATTAATAATTTTTTTTATCTGTTTTGAATTAACATGTTATCAACATATTTAGCATCTAAATTCAAGCTTCATTTTAATACAGTTCTATGAACAGATTAAGAACCCATAGTGAATCCATCAGAAGAACCAAATTTTTGGCTGGTAAAACAGGGTTTCTTTGTGAGTAGTCAGAGAACACATCATGTACCCTAATATGCTACACATGTCCATACCATGGGATACATGGCATGCCACACAGTTACTAAATGCATTGTACATTTCTTCATGACTGGACAACATGAAAGATGCTATGTTGGATTGCATAGTGTTTATATGGAATTCAGTCCATGTAGCCTACACGGGTCGATAGAGTAAATTTCTTGATCTCTATGGTCATTATCAATGGTAAAACTATATGAGACTGAAAACCTGGAGCATTTTTGACCTAAAAACATGTATGTGATGTATATAAATTGTGTTATATCATTTAATACATCCAAAATACATACCAATCAATTCAGTGACAATAATAGACACATGAAATAATGAAACAGAGAGTGTAGCTAGATTATACATGTCATGTGATCCCACCAATATCCATGTTCAAAACCTAGGAGAGTATCTCGGGTTCATGTGAAGTGGATAAACAGTGTGTATCCTCTAGGTACACAATGATTAGTTTGGCTGAGTCAACAAGTTGACTCCCCATATATGTGAACTAAATACACGACAGTAGATGTGCAAAACGTGTAGCAGGATAGTACATGATGTGTGTTCGCCAAATTATTTCCAGAATTGAATTGCATTAAATTGAAAGTTATAACCTTAAAAAAATTCATTGATTGAAAATTTATGTCTTTGACTATATACTAAATGTTTAAAAAACATAATGGATTAATTAATTAATTGTGAAAAATCCTCAACTATTCGTTCGACCATGTACTTTCTATTATTACCATTATTATTGTTGTATCCAAATGAAACCATATGGTCATTAATTTAGATTGGAATTAATTATTTCAAGTTTATTTATGTTAATAATAATTAATAGATAAATAAATGTTATTTATAAATTTATTTTTGTGTGTGTGTTGAATGAAGGTTCGCTCATGAGTTATATTAATACCATTGTATGTGTTAGAATTTATATAATTTAAATTTTTTCCTGGTTTTAGAATTAGTTGTTATTAAATTATATATAATGGCATATGAGGCATCCCTCGCTCAATTATTTTGTTGGACCTACATGTCCAGGGATATATATATTTATCCTTTAATAAATTCCTTGGTTCCCCACACCTATGTGCTTGTTTTAAATACTTGTTATTAATGGAGTTACCCAAGGTGCATGGATGAGGTTCAAGATAGAACAATAAAGATTCAATCCTAGGTGATACAATGTTTGATATGTGAAATTTTGTAACTCATTCCAATACCGATGAAAGGAGTTATTTTCTCAATGTCATAAGTTATTTAATTCAAACATAATAAATCAACCATTAGATAAAGATCATGAACTATTCATTTGTATATATTTTTATTTATTTACCTGTACTAAATTATTTATTTTATGGGTGGAAAAAAATATTACATTGATAAATGACTTATTGTGAAATGTTGGAAATTAAATTAATTAATTCTGATTAAATGTTTTATCAAAAATGGGTAATTAATTCTATGACATACACCTAATATTAACAAGGCCTGAAAAGGATAAAATATGATAAAATGAATTCATAAATAAAATCCCTCAACAGAATATTAGGATAGACTAAGTGTTCAATTACATGATTTGGAGTGAAACCACAGAACTGATGTTAATACATGGATAATGTATGGAAACATACTTGTATGGGGGAAATCTAATGGAGTTCATGGGTTGAATAAACTAAACATGTATTGATTTTAATGACCAATGTTTGTTCAATAAAAATTTAGAGGCACATTTTGAGGAAATACATGTCCGGATTTTAGGAGAAGGGAATCCACTTAATGGATCAAGGATTTGGAATCCACAGTTGGCAAGACCACCAACCTAATTACCTTCTTATGAATTTCATGGCCATATTATTGATCCTTAAGAAATGTAATGTTGATCCTTACCACTATAATGTCTTATATGTTATACATTATTCATTCAATGGAGATGGATAGTGATAATTAATAATATAGTTGAAGAATTAATTAATAAAATAGATTAACTTATTTTTTGTTAAAAAAATTTTAATCAAGAAAAAATAATAAGAACTACTCTTATATTATAAAATAATATTGAATACTATTCATCCATAATATCTCTACGAACAATATTGGATACATACAACCTCCTCGCTTGTGTAACTTCTAGGATTTTATTAGACCCCTTTTCGATTTGCTACACCATGAATGAAAATCTTATATGAATGATTCCCCACATTCTGATTAACTTAAAATAAAGGAATGTTATGAAGAGTTTCTCATCTATGAAAAAAATATTTTTGAGGTAGTCAATGTTAAACTTTTAATGTTTTCATATATGTATAGTGAACCCATCAAGTCTCACTAAAACATGGATGCACATAGCATTCCTGAGCACCTCTGTTGTTTTTACTAGGATATATATATATATATATATATATATATATAGGAAAAAGGATATTTCAATGGCCATCGTTCACAGTAATCAGAGAGGTTTCATTATCTTTCCCTCACATTGTCAAGCTCAATATCTATATTTATTTCCATGGGGTTCTAGGGTTTAAACTCCCCAATGAATAAATCACCTATCTAAAGAGGCAAATGGTGAACAACCATCAGTACTTATGATGAACAAGCATAAAGGGAAAGATGATATATTTTTGTCAAAATATTCTTCTATCCCTTAGAAGAAAAGGAAGATCAATGGGAGCGAAAGGGAACATGTAGCTATTTGCTTCACATATGGAAATAAGTGGCAGTGGAAGAGAAACTTCACCCTACCAAATACGAAATGGGATTTTTAGGTGTATTTTTATTTAGGTGAATTTATCAATTTTTAAAAATTGGGTATTAGAAACAACTTTTGGGGCTCACATATGTATTAAAATAAAAAAACCCAGTATATTCAAATTGATTGATTGAGGTGTGGTACATCAATTATTGTGAAAAGATAGATAAACATACTATTATAGTTATAGGTTACTTCTATATCTCATTGTCCATCAGAATGATCTTTGTTTGGAAGGGTTGTTAGTATGTTCCATCTTTTACCAAAAATTTATTTTTATATCAAGAAATGATATAGATGGATTTTATTTCAAATTTTGTAATAAATGTTAATAATTTTATAAATATAGAATTATTTTTGGTAAGAAACATTTAAATAATTGTCCTTATTTGTTGGATTATAAGAACTCGGAAATGGCAGTCAATAATGAAGTGACATCACATGTATCACACCAACCCCAACTATAGAATCACCGACTAAGTCATGTAAATATAATATTCTTGACTAAATAACATCATGATAGATATTTTGATTCTTATGTACTAAAACAACTGTATATATATCACAATTTATTTTAAGGTAAAATGAACACATCCTCATTTATTGAGAAATGATAAAGGGGTCAATATATTCATAAATTACGTCACATAGATGTGTGTGGAACATTTCATATTTGATGTATGGGGTGAGTAATCATACTTTATAAAGTTTACTTATGATTTTAATAGATATAGACATGTCTATGTAATTAAGTATAAATCGTATTCTATTTCTTAATTAAAGAAACACAGGAATGAATTTGAGAACTAGATTTGAAATAAGTTTAAAAAAATCTACATAGACTATGGTGGATAATAACTTAATCATGACATCATTGACTAATTTTTAGAGATCAAAAAATTATCTCAACTCACCCCTCCATATACATCTATGTTGAATAGTTTATGTTAACGGAGGAACCACACATTGTTAGATATTGTGAGATCAATGGTGATTCATCTAATCATTTAATTGTCTTTTTGAGAATACGTGTAACAAACAACAATAATCATATTAAATTGAGAGACAACAAATGATATAGGTGGTATATCTTACCAATTATGGAATGTAATGAAATATGTGTGGTTATAAATACTTTTGTGGGGTTACTAAGAATTTATTAAGGCCTCCATAGGTGACATGATTACACTTCGAGACATACAGTTTGCCTTTATTCAATATCTGATGTAAAAAAATAAATTATACATAAAAAGTTATTTAATAATAAAAATTTGTGGATATATTACCCAAATTTATTGAGAGGGGTATTATCTCTAAAAGTGTAAGTGGGAGATATATATACTTCAATGATATCTAGGCCCAAGATACAATGGAGTTCAAACAAAAAAATACACAGTGTCCCATGGATGTAAAATTTTCTCTAGAGAGACAAATTCTATGTAAGAGTAATATATAGGTTAGAGATATACAATGATTTGGTTTTTTAGTCATCAATGATGGAGTCTCATTATTTTTTGATGATAATTGTGATTTATATAAAAGGGAACTAGTATATTTCAATGACTGTACTAACTGAAAAGAATCCATGAATTCTAGAATGGAATCCATGTAAAAAAACATGTCAGGATTTTTCTACATCCTCTAGTAGATGTAAATACATTTGATTGTAAAATCATATTCATGAAGAAACTAGACAATAAATCACACATCTGTACCTATATTACGTGACTAGAATTGACTGGATAAAAACATTTCCCCAGTTAAAAATTTTAAATCCATCATAATTTTACATTATATTTTGGATAACTATTAATGTGTTCTCTGGAAAATGGATTCGTAAACAACCTTCATTAATAATAACCTTTAAGAAGATTCTTATATAATCACACCCAGTTGTTTTTTAACACTAAAGGATTACAATAATGAATGAAAATTGGTAAAGTTCCATTTATGGAATAATTAAATAATCCATGTTATGGAACATTCATTTTGATGAATCTATAAAAAAAATTAATTTCATATTGTATATGTGTGTTCCTTGTGTATACAAGTGTTTTGGTCAGAGTTTAATAATTTTCATAATAATAAATATTAATGACATATTAATATTTTGAAATGAAATAACATTCTTATAGTCTGTTATGGAGTGGTTGAATAAATACTAGTCTATGAAGGACTTGGGTGACATAGAATATATTACTGAGATCATGCTACATCATGATTTATTCTAGAGGTATCTATACTTATGTTAATGTATATACCTTGATTATACAATTATCTTATTCAGTATGGAACAATCCAAGAGGCGATTGTTTCGAGTTTCACAAGGAATTCATCCTTCCATGAATTTTTTTCCATAGAAAAATGAGGAATAAAATAAAATATAATGGATTAGATATTAATTTTAAAATGGTTCATTCATGTATATTATGATATGTTCTAGTATAGATGAGTCATTCACATTAAGTGTAGTAGAAAGATATCATGATGACCTTGGTGACTTCCATTGGATCAGATTCCAGAGTATTCTTAAGTATCTAATGTGTAATTATGATTTTTTCCTAGTTTATGGAGGTGGTGAGAAACAAGTATTTCGAGGATATGAAGATGCTAATTTCCAGAAAGATCAAAATGCAATGTATCTAAAAACCGGATACATATTCACATTGAATGAAGGTGTTGTGAGCAATACAAGATCAATAAATGTTATGGTTGTAGATTCTATTTTAGATTCATAGTATATTTCATATTCATTGGAATATAAATAATCATGATGGATACAAAACGTCATACGTGATAATGAAATTGTACCTAGTAGTAAATATCTTATCACACTATTCATTGATAATACTGCTATAAGGGATCTCATAAAAATAAAAGGTCCCACCAAAGAATGAAGAACATACATCAAATGTATCATATCTAGGGGGATTTTTTCAAAGAGGTGAAGTTCCATTGTGAAATATTTATATGGAAGATAACGTGATAGAAATCACGACTAAATACATAAATAAGTAGAAACATGATATTCAAGTGATGTCTAGTGGAATTAATTTTGTAGTTTGTGAACAATAGTCCATATGAAATTATTCTGGAGTTTGTGAGCTTGGAACATCTGTTTTTAATATGAATAAATTTATATTCGATGTAATGATTATTAATAAAATTTCATATTAAATATTTCTCAATGTTCATCATGCCTCGAATATAATTATGTCATAGATTTTACATATCATTGATAAGGTCATAGAAGTTCCCCTCTATGATTATAACCATGATGTTATCGGATTATATTCTTACATATAGTTCCTTAGTTATATGACCTACTATAATGGGACACATGGTATATAGAATATTTTCTCAGAGTAATCATAAATGGATGTGACACATTATCATGAATATCTCTCCTAGAAATATCTGATATAATGAATTATGAGAGTAAACACTTCAGTAATAATTATGTATGTTTTTGTCTCATCAAATATTCATATAATAGATCATGTGTAATGGTACTTTTAACTTAATATTATAATTAATACATTTCATGATTCATGAACTTTTATTTTCTAATGAAAACCATGATACTATATGTTTTTAGTGATTTATGTCTTTTTAGATGCATCGCTATTAACATTTCCTTAATGGTGTAATGTCTTGGCCTGGGTTCCAAACACTGGTGCCCCAAGCATGTTTTTCACATGATATCAAGGATGCCTCTCGGTATGGAAAATGATTCCAACTAGCAGAGCGGGTAAAATATCAATAAAGATGGTACTACACCCTATTTATCAAAGTAATAACATAAGAGAAATAAAACAGAATATCATAATAAAATTAAATATATATTGAGAAATACCAATGTCATAAGATAACCAAAACTATACATACTTGATCATGGATGAACAATAGAATTACCATTCTAAAATAATTTCCATCATTGAGAATTAAAACCCCAATTTAATGTAATTGATAACTCCCAAGTGGGTCTCGAACCACATTCATGTCCCTTATACATGATCCCTCCCATATCTGTTATCTAATAGAGGACCCTTTCCCTTAACCTATAAAAAACCTTCAAATCTATTTGGTTACCAATCAGGCAGCTAGAGTAGGGTGTGATTACAAATTAGTAGGCCACCTCCAACTGTGTTTAAGACAATATCCATTCATGAAAATTTTATGCAATTGTACAAATAAATATGTAAAATTTATAAGTAAAATGTTATAACATTACCGAGTATTCTTTATTTAACCACCTAAACCCCCATGATCTCTTGGATACCCAAATCTTAATACCCACTTCGGCCCTTATCGGAGTCTATTCCATATAACATATTCAATTTACCAATTATTATTTCTCATTGGAATTCGTTATCCATTCCAATTCAATTTTATATCACGAACATTGCTAACCATAGTCTAATTCCCATCTCATGGGCATAGAACATCATGCCTAGCACCCTATTGGTATTTGGACTGTCATTCCATGTCCCACACCCCATTGATATTTAAAGAATCCATCCTTATCTCAAACAACAATATTCATAAGCATGCCATTGTTCCTAGAATGTCATGGATAAGTCCTCATGGATAATTGAAGTTTGATTTAGTGTCCCACACCTTGTTTCTCAATAAATAACACATGGGTATTTAGAGCATGAGTATGTGTCCCGTACTTATATATCAATGATTCACATGTATCAAAATATCATATATACCACTATATAACATATATAATAACATCACATCGAATATTATTAATCAACATTGATCCTCTAATCACAATACCACATTAATTAATTCACTTATTAATTAATCACATCTGAAAATTTCATTTTTGCTTCATTATATTAGTTAATACAATAATTAATTAATCACCCATTTTACATTAATTAATACAATAAATAATTAGATATATCATATTCATAAATACATTCAATAACTAAAAATTCACCCTAGTTCAATTAATTATCCCAAAAGTTAATTAATCCTATAAATCCAAGTAATTAATTAATTAATTAATTAATTTATACAATCCAACTATAAAAATATCCTATAAATAATTCAACAATTAATTATTTCATTTATGAATTATACATTCAATAATTAATTTTAAAAATAACCTATTCCAGTTCACAAATCAACATTTAATAATTATTTCCATAATTAATTAGTCTAATTCACAATTAAACATTTCAACAATTAATTAAAAGATTAATTATATATTAAATCCCACAACTCAACATTCTGATGAATAACTCAGAAATTAATTGTCCCCAAATTCCAAAATTCAAAATTCCCATAATTAATTACTCAATTATTTTCCCCAATTAGAAAATACCTTAATTAGTTAGTTTAATTAATGAATTAATTTAAATAGTAATTTTAGTTTCTAATCAAACTCTAGAAATTCTTTAATTTCATACAAATAATAGATATTATTATTATGTTATTTATTGACCACTAAAATGAATTTGTTGACAAAAACTCACCAACATATATCCCCAAATGATGTGTATCAATCAAGGATGTGATGCCAGACTCGATATAGACCTGAAAACTAGATCCATGGAAAAACACATGATTTAATAAACAATGATATAGATTGATAACCAATAATGGATAAAACATAAAACTTTTAACTGAAAATAGGAGAGAGATAGAGGGAGATATAATTGGGAATAAATCACATACCTAGAGAGGTTCATATATGATAACCATGATTCCAATAACCATGAATGTATTTTAGAAGAAATTTGAATATGTTTAGGTGCCTCAACATTGATGAGATCCCTATAGTGTTGAATGGGGGAATATTTGGTTGTGAATCCCCTTTACCTATGTTCACATGTTTTCCTTTGCTAGGGACACATTTTAGGAAAATTGTGTGCCAAGCATTCACTACCCTTCCTTCTTCCAATTTTCTCAGTTTTCACACAAAAACTCCAAAAGGATTAACCAAAACAATAATGTACTCACAACAGTGAAAAAGAGTACCTGTAAACACACTCAAGGATTCTGCATAAATGGTATGTTTATTAAAATCTCCCAAACTTATAATATCTCATCCTAGAACTGTACTCCCAGTCATCTATAATATTTTGAGTCCAAAAGATCGGGCCACTGAGTATGTATATTAGTTTTTATATCCTTGTTCCCTCCAACACACAACCGTGTCTCCACAACACAAGAACTACCAACGCAATATTTCCACACAACACTTTCTCACTATGATCAATTCCATGTATTTGGTTCCCCTCAACAAAAACATATATCTCAAGCTCAATATCATTCATGTCGATCACATGATAAGGGTTTGAGTGATAAAATCGATGATATGACACATGAAAATGTCATGAATATCACTGTATTTCGATAGAAGATCCAATTGGTATGCCACCAAACTGATTCTCTCAACAACCTCAAACTCAAAAAAACCTATTCACCAACTTTACCTACCATTATATCATGTGGTGAACCAACCTAGGAAAAACCTGAAGGAATACCTGATCACCCACTATAAACTCTAGGAGTAATTGATTTCTATCATCATATTAATTATGTATACACTGATCTATAGCAAATGTTTTTGAATCAATAGTTCTATATCCGACATCTCCTTCACAACACCCGGTTTAAACAACTATGACTCACATCCCCCAATATAGAACTAAGGTGATCTAGATGGTCTACCTTATAGATCGTCATATGGTCCCATTTGTATAGTATCAAGATAATTTTTCTTATATAAAAACTCCACATAATCTATATTATTCTCCCAAGATCCACCAAAGTCTAGGAAACTTTCTCGTAGCATAGCTTAAAGAACCTGAATAGTACGCTTCGATATCCTATATGTTTATATGTGAAAATAAATCCTCAAAAACACTTGTGTACCAAGATTCTACTTCTATCCCTCATAAAAGTGTGATGTAAAACATGATTCAAGGTCTAAAAAAATACTTTGTGGAACCCCCTAAAAATAGACCATCTCTTGAACATAAGAGTCGTTGAACTATTCTACTGAGAATGTATCCTACACTAGTAAGAAACTCGCTACCTTGTTCAAACTATCAATAATATCCATTATAATGTCATTATTATAATGTTCACCATGAAGAATCTCCACAATGTCTATATTCAAATATACCCACATCTATTCTGGAATGGGAATCCACTATTTTAAACCAAAAATTCATTGATGCTCAGCCTTCACCTAATGATAGTTGTATTATCGTGTCACAAACTATGTTATCTTCCTGTTTATGGCCTGATATCCAAAACTATCATCCTATGTCATGGACTATTTTGGTAACACATAGATGACCTACACTTTGAGGAATGAAACTCATGCATCTGATCCTCGTGAAAGCTTGATACCATAACAAACCAATATCTAATATAGATGACATCATCATCATCTATTATCCAGTATTAAGGTTTCTCCACACCTTGAAGGGTCCCCCTCAGGGAAAATCATTCTTGTATACTCATAGTATCTATCTACGATCTATCACAAAATTTATTGAATCCATATAAACTGATATGAGATTCACCTACTCCTGACCCTCCTAAATCAAAAAAACATCTCATCCTATAGAGTCATTATCTTCCACTCAACAATATAATATTGAACCACATGATTCTATATTTCCCATCTTAAAGTGTCAGAAAAATTGTTACCCATTCCGAGAATATACTCTAGTTAAAGAAATTAATGCATATAATCATCCAATCTCCACTATTTTATATTCATGTCTAGTTGTGGAAACATATATTTCAAGATCTTGAGATCCATATACATTGTAATAACTTATCCCAAAATTTATTTTCTTAAACAAGTCAAATAATAAATCAAAATAGGTAAATCAAGGTCATGCTTAGGGTAGTTCAGTTCATGTGGCATCAAATACTAGGAACTATACACCAAACCTCAATCTCCATGCATCTACAATACTCCACATCAAATCCTATAAGTGTCAAAATACACCATGTACTCCTCACCTGACTAAGGTAGTATCTATATCGGTGCCGATTTCAAGAAATTATTAAACTATTGGAAGGAATTATCTCATGCTCTAGACAATTAAAACATTAATACCTTCTTTTTCAAGCTGGAAATAGGTGCTTCATATTGATGATGACTTTGGTAAATCTCTAATATTATCCAACTAATCCTCAAAAGATACAGTTATCAAAAATAGACTTGGAATGCTCCCATGATAAAGGTGTGTGAACCTTCTCTAGATCTATTATCACACGTTCATAAGAGTTCATATGACCCAAAATGTGTAAATAATTAATCAAAATATACAGTAAGATAGATTGGCATATAGAATATAATCTCATTGTGTACTCAAGACGAGTTCATGATGTTGGGAATGATCATCATGAGTCTTGAAGTACAACATGATGTCATCCACAAAAACATCCTCAAATTGATACAAATATAGGTGGATAATTATATTCATTATGTCCATAAACACTACCAATGTGTTCCTCAACAAAAATGGCATTACAAAGTTCTAATAAAGGCCTTACCATTTTATGAATTCAATCCTCGATATATCAGAAGACCTAATGCTAAAATGATGTTACACTAATCTAAAGAAAATCATTGATAATAACATGATCATATCAAGATGTAAAAATGATCACCATAATGTAAAAGAGGATATAAGTTCTTCAAATTCATCTGGTTCAAATTCAAGTAATCAACTCACAAGTGTAGAGTCACGTCATCCTTTTTGGAATGAAAAAAATTTAGATTCCCAAGCCGACATACTGAAATGGATAAATCCCTTATCCTCAAAATCTTATAGATGAGTCTTGATCTCTTGAATACATTTCAGTTCCAATCTATGTGGAGGAATAGATACATGAATATACATAGGAATGATCTCAATTGGAAATTCCATATCACTCTCATTTGTCATCCATGAGAAGTCTTCAGTAAACACATTTTGAAACATATCCAATATTGGTAGAAAGACATCCAGTTTCACACCCCTATAATCCAACATTAGACATGAATATTGGGTTATGAACTCTTTTAATTGATGATAATTCGACATGCCCATGCCCTGAATATTCAACTCTTCCTAGTATGGGTTGTCATTCCCAAAAGTTCATCTTCAATTTATTCTACCTTCATGACAAGTAGAACTCCAACCTCGAGACAGATATCATGGAGATTATCACCATCCAACACCGTGGTTCTTTCTAGATCCCCCATAACTACATGTCAATCTCAAGTTCCAATACAACATTTTTTAATGACCTATTTTTCAATTTTATTGACAATCCACTGAGGGTATTGGTAAATTTTTATGAAAGTGTCCCATCTTAACACACTATTTGAAAAACATTCATGTGAGGACCTGAATAACCATTAATTCCCCAAAGAAAATATACATTCCATTATTCTAACTAAAATAATAATATTGAATTATCTTACTCTGAGAATACATACTTATGGATCGACTATTAGAAACGACATGACCTATTATAGAATTCTCATTCTCTTTCCCCTCCGAAATGAGACTCTGATTCATCACTTCAGAAAACATCTTCATTTTATATATATTTTCATTAGAATTCATTTCACAGTTATTTAAATCCTAAAATTGTTTTTCTAAAATATACTCATCCCATTTTCATTACTAGATAAAGTAAATGTAAATCAGTAAAGCTTACTACATAGTCTATCACAGACATATTCCCCTAATTCGATCTCATAAACTCAGTTTCTCTATCATATCTCAACATGTCTAGATACAAGTCCTCCAGGAACATATACTGAAAGTACTTCAACACTATGGTCTATAGTCTTCCATCGCGAGTCTTGATGTCACGCCAATGGATCCCTTGATCACACAATAATTAATAATACAACTTAACTCTCTTTTCAGTCAGAGTCTCTAAGTTTTCATGTATAGTCTGGATACTCTGAATCTTGTATTCAGCTGCCTCAGGTCCACCATATCTGATAAAAGTCAAAGAGTGCTATAACTAAAACCCTCATGTACGGTATAACATGCTTTAAAAAACCATCCATGTGACATTTTCCATGAATTTATTAAACCAATAAAATTATTCTCAGAAATTATCTCCATCCAATTCAACTGTAACCACTGATGCTCTAGGTTCCTCTACTAGAGGAGCATCTACTTGTCCTCAACCCACCCTCTCAACAAGGGGTTCATGGAGGTATATCTATAAAATTACAATCACATGTGTTATGTATCATAAAAAACATCAACTCATTTACTAAAAACACAATATGTCACAATAATTCATTTCCCCAAATTCCACCACACGGTCAGAACTAAGGCACTATCACTACACTTTACAATCCAACATCAATATCATGGTTAATAAGGGTAAAATCGTTATCATTACCATGTATCATTAAGAACACATTTATTCCAATTCTTCGTCATTTTACTACGTTCAATTTCTCCTTAGGTACCATTTTCATTTCAATTTCACATGAAATGAAAAGAAATTGATATTTAAAAACTTACCCTAAACCATTATTTTTCAACTGTTCCTATAAATAAATCATGTCCCAAAAATCCGGAGTACCAAGAATGATGCATGAAAACAAACCATTCATGACATACCATGCCATGAGTCAAATATCATCATATTTTGGAAATAATAATCATGTCAAATAAGAAGTTCATTACACAAGGTAAACTAATATTGAAATATAATAGTATATAAGTATAACCTTAATCCCACCATAGTTACAAGGTTTCTATCTTGTACATGGTTTATCTACTCCCATCCTCATGGTCATAGTCAAAGAAGAAATATTCCTAGCCTCCTATTAAACATTCAAAAAATAATAATTTAAATTAAATAAATGGAAAACTTGGCTCTGAGACCACTTTCTAATGTCTCATCTAGGGTTCCACAGATTAGTGCCCCAAGTTGGTCTGTCACAAAACCTCAACTGTTCCTCCCCATATTCCGGAGGCTACCAACTACCAGTGAGGGTCCAATGTTGATCACGGGGAGACTATACCCACTATTTCAATGAATTACCATAACAAAAAAATAATAAAAATTATATAACTATATCCAGAGAAATACCAATGTCACTAGATGACCAAAACTAGATATACAATATCAATGTTGAATAATAGAAATGCCATGATAAATTACATTCTATGTTTCAAAATGAAAATCCAAAAGTAAAGACACTGACAACTCCCAAGAGGGTCCCAAACCATGTCTAGTTCTCTTATCTATGCTCCATCCCAAATCATCCATTAAACACAAGTTCCTTTCCATTAACCTATCATGAAACAATGAAATATATTTGATTATTTATTAGGAATCATGTGTAGGGTATGAGTAAAACACATCAATACACAAAAAAATAGATTCTACATCGACATTTATTCTATAACATCGTATGTAGTTGTATAAAAAATAATTATAATCAATAAGTAAATAGTATCACATTATAAATTATTTTTTTAACCACATAAATACATGGGTTCCTTAAGACACCTAAACCCCAATACCCACCTTGATCCATGTGATAGTCTATTCCATGTCACATATTCAATTTAACAATTTTCATCTCACATGACATTTTATTATCAATTTTAATTAAATTTCATATCATGACCAATTGGAACTAAAGATCAATGAAAATCTCATGGGTGTAGAACATCATGTCTTGCACACCATGGGTATTTAGAGCATCAGTCTGTGTCCCACACCCCATGTGTATTGGTAGCATTAGTCCCTATATAAAAAAATAATATTTTCATTCATGCCTTTGGTCCTGGAAAGTCATGGCTTGGACCCCATGGTCATTCAGAGTGTGATTCAATGTCCTAGACCCCATTTCTTAATCAATAACACCGGGGTATTTCAAGAATCAATTTGTTTATAATACTTAAATATAAATCAATTACTTCTATCACAATATCACATGTACCACTATATCACATATATAATAACATCACACCAGTCAATATTAATTGATTTTAATCCTCTTATCACAATAAAAGAATAATTAATTTACCAATTAATTAATCGCATTCCACAATTACATGTTTACATCATCACATCAATTAATTAAATAATTGATTAATAACCCCTTTTCCACTAATTCATCAATATATTAATTAACGATATAAATATCATTAATTAATTGATTTATAAATTAAGAACCCAATTACGTTAATTAACCAAAATAATAATTAATCATATCAATCCATTTAATTAAATAAAAATTTAACTAATAAAATCCATGAATATCAATATAAAATAATTAATTCAATGATAAATTATTCCAATTCACAATTAAATATTCAATAATTATTTCAATATTAAATTATTCTAATAAAAAATTTAAAAATAAATAATTACTTCAAAAATTAATTATTCCTATTCAACATTAAACATTTAAATAATTAAATCAATAATTATTTATTCCTAAAATCTCTCATTTCAATATTTTGTTAATTAACTAATAAATTAATTATCCCAAAACCCCAAAAATCAATATTCTTATAAATAATTCAACAATTAATTATCCCCAATTCTATAATCCATTAATTAAATAAATTTAGTATTAGTTTATTCAATTAGGAATTTCAATTTTAAAATATACTACTAAAATTCTACAATTACATACATGTAATGGAAATCAGGACTTTGGTATTTGAATAACATACCACCCGCCTTAATTCATTGTCAAATGCTCATGAAACGATATCCCAAAATCATATGGGTCAACCATGGATGTGGAAAATAACACGATCTTGCTTTGAAAACCAAATCCATGATCAATAAAATTAAAATATAATAAAGAAGGATTTAGATCCAGAACCAGCTGTAGACAAAACATCACTCTTTTATCTATAAAGTAGAAATAGTGAAATAGAGATCTAATCAAGAAGAACCACATTTTCTTATAGGTGTAGATCAGAAAAACTAGGATTCAAATAACCATGAAAAGAGGTAATAAGGTCTTGGAATCAATTTGAGAGCCTTAAAATCATAAAATACATTTTAGGGTCAAATTGAGGTTGATTTTGTTGTGTTTTGGGGGATCTAATTATATTTAAAAGAAATTTTATGATTAAATTAAATCTTGTGCACGGTTTTCTGGGAAGGGGTGCAATTTTATCCAAACCATACACATATTTTATTGGGGATTATTGTTTCTCCTTTTAGGGAACATGATTTGATAAACCGTGCAGCAGCCTTATGAATCCTCTCTTTTGGGATGACATGATTTCTTGGGTTGGGAGCATTGTTTTTGGAAACTATGAACCAACTATTCACTACTCTTCCTATTTCCAAATTTCTCAATTTTCACCAAAAAAATCACTAAGGATTAACCAAAAAATATTACTCAAAATTAGGAAAATGATTCCATATAAACATATTCGAGGCGTCTCTAGAAAAGGGAAGGTTCATAAAAATAGATAAGTCTAAGAAGTATTTATCCCTTCCATCTTTGTGGAAACTAATATATTGGAAAATTTATTGGAATAGAACTATCATTCTAAATTACAGGTCATTGGTGTAATGAGGTGTTTATTTTAGATAGTCAAATTAAGATATATAGAGCATGTAGGTGTTGATACATTTTTTCAACCTTCTTGATGTGATATTTTGATAAAGGGATTATATTTCATTGAAATAATTTGTTTGTGGTTATCATCATTTTGACAATAAGTTCTTTCATTTTGGTAGAACAACTCATTTCTATGTATTAATATTGAAATTCAGGAAAGCTCTAATAATTCCACTATTAAAGAATACAATAATGTCACATACAATGTGTTTTTGATGGTATCAATTAAATTACAAGTGAATTTAATTAATAGGATAAAAATTATTCTCAAGAAAGAGGAATTATTTTATTTATGAATTATTGATAACAATTATTTACAGAAGAATAACTCATTTACTGTTTATTTTGGATTTTCAATAAATGAAATAGGAGATTGGATGGACCTAAACTGTGTCTGGTGAAATATATTAATCAATAATATTGTTAAATAATATTTTTCATTATTAATGTTAGCACTCAACATAAGTTAATTATAATAATAATAATTTTATTCGATGTGGGGCTTATTAAATGTTATAATATTATTTAATGTCCAGTATGTAATTAAATAATATTATAACTTGGATCGAATACCAATAAATAAATGGGATTTTCTATTGTGTAGGGTGTGCAATCAAAAATATTAAATTATATCCCACAATGAATTCTAACCTGACTCTACATTATCTCTCCCTCTTAAAAACAAAAAACACAAGAATGATTTCATTATGACCAAAGGATGAGTGATCAATACAAAAACAGAATATAATTTATTATCTATGCTAAAAATTAGAGATCATTTAGAATTGTTTGGAGTTTAAAGGAGCACATATAGATCATTTAAATAGAGAATCTACCCTTATATCCACACATTACAGGGATGGTAGTTTGAATGGGTTTTATCTAGTCATCAAAATTGACATCAAATAATGATTGTAATCCAATGTATTCATTTCATTTGATATTAAATGTACTAATTATATTTTTTTTCATATAATATCCTCACATGGGGTGTCACGACCCATCCTCGGGGTCCGTTCCGTGACTACCCCAAACCCGCCTTCCATAGGCCAGGGTCTGACGACTAACACCAAATGCGAAAATCCAGAAAAAAGGGAAGGCATTGCATTTATATAAGAAAACAAACAAAATTGAGTACTCAAGATGAAGTAAACACAACGTAAACTGAGTACAAAAGTATGTGATCGAATGTAAATAGGCCAGTATACAAACCCAACTGAAAGTACAGTACAACACAGAAAAGTAAAGTAGAACAGCTGAAAATAAATGTAACAACCACAGAGACATCCTCTAGAAACCCCACCTGAAGGGTGGGTACAGATGGTCTCTTCAGCTCCTCGTATATGTACTTTCGCTTCGTGTATGTCCACCCTGATTGTTCACCTCCGGATACCATCTTGCTCCTCAATCCTCAACCATGATCAGTGATGTTCGTCATCTGCAACCAACACCACGTAGTGCGGGCATAGCCCGTGCAGCAGTCAGTATACAATACTCAGTAGGGACCCTGATACCCCCGAACGTCTCCCAAAGTCCACAAAAGATAAACCACCAAGAAAAGATACAAACACGAAGTATCAAACCACTATAATTAGTTATATGCCCTTACATATACCTAAGTCATCAATTCCAGTTCACATCCAACTTAAGAGCCCAAGTACATCCCTGTCCACATAGGAAATCACAACCCAGTCCACACAGGGAAGTATGTCAATCATATTGATGATATTGATTAAAAGTCAAGACTCATCTCACATTGGTATAGTACTCACAAAGAGGGGTGGAGATGATAGTTGTAGCCTATGAATCATCTTCCATGCCGAACCCACATAGGATCCAGGTACAGAAGTCATCGATTCCAAACCCACGTAGGATCCATGTATAGTAACCATCACTACCGAACCCATATAATATCATAGTACAGTCTGTATTGCTTCCGAAATCACGGAGGATCCGAGTACAGTCGTCCTCGTTGTCGAACCCACGTAGGATCCAAGTACAGTCTTCATCATCGTCGAAGTCGCATCAAGTTCTAGGGGTCCCGCACATAGCACGCTCGATTCTGGGAGGGTCCGCTCCACGAGCCAAGGGGTTCGATAAATCAAATGTCATGAAGTCTAGAGATTATGTATACAAAAGTTCGGTATCATCACTAGGAACTCAACGTGACCAACGACGCATCAATCGGACGCCCGGTCTGAGAGATATTGGCTTTTCCATCCTAGGGGCCCAGTTAGAAATACACTTGTTTCTAACCTAGATGATATCCAAATTCATAAAAAACATACTTACAGTATCACAAAAGGATTGTATCATCCAAAGAGCCCCAGTGCTGCAGATGAAATGTCG
This sequence comes from Viscum album, assembly GCA_963277665.1. Lineage (NCBI taxonomy): Eukaryota > Viridiplantae > Streptophyta > Magnoliopsida > Santalales > Viscaceae > Viscum > Viscum album. The sequence continues at coordinate 301,974,149 of OY728126.1, forward strand.
ATTTCACATGCAGTCCTTATGTTATTCAGGTTTAAGTGAATAACGGGCCCGACACGTTTTGCCCAATGAGCCGACGGGCCGGGTTGACCCAGTTTGATGGGTCTGACACAACGGGGGTGTTGGACCGGTCCTTATAATATTCTCTACTCAGCCCGAAGTGGAGTGGCCCGGCCCGGCCTGAGGGGCGCGGCCCGCCGGGCCTGGCACGACCCGACTCTGGGGGGCGGCCCGGCCAGCCTGGTGCGGCCTGGCTCCGCGCGGCCCAGCGCAGCACGGCCCGACTTGGGCTGGCCTGGCATTGCCCTACTGGGCGCGTGGTCTGGCTGGCTCAGCAGAAGCCGAGTAGGCTCTGGGGGGGGGGGGGGGGGGGGTTCCCCCCGGACATCTGCACTGGCGGTGCCGCCCTTTCACAAACCGGTCGGCCCTATGTCACTTGCGGCCTGCACAACATGCCACTGCTTCTTTAGCGCGACACCCTCTTGGAGCTGCGGTCCGGCTCCGCTCTGTCGGCCGACGGGCCAAATTGTTCTTCTGCCGAAGCGGCCCATGTAGCGTGATGATGTCCTTTCCGCACAACCGGCGGGACACTGCCGATTCCCTTCGCCTCATTCCCAGCACGGTGCGACGACATCATGATTCCTCCACCATCAATTGTCAATTCTAAAATAATAAATGAGAACAACGGAGGGTTGTCGGGCCGTGTTCGTTCAGCCCGCACCCACAGTGTAAAAGGATAGCAATCAGCCATATTCAACAACGATTTCCAAAAATAATGGGGTATGTAAAGATCCAATTTCATGAATAAACCCCAGCCTTGAAAAGGAGTTCGTGGTTGTCAAGCGTCGTGGATAACGTCGTCGTTTCCGTCGTCATCGGTGTGCACCCGAGGAAGTGATGTCTCCTCTTTTATCACGGAGAGGAGAATAGAAGACATGTCATCACTAGTAAGTTCTTGCGTCGATGTGTCCTCCCTTTCTGCGGAGGAAGAAGAGGATGAAGAAACCAGGGTCACAAAGCGAAGTTCATCGTCAGAGAGTTGGCGTTCTTCGTTGAGGATGAAGTTCTTCAAAAACACTTTCATTCTCCCAATTCCTTATCATACTACCAAACTAACCAAAATAAAATAAGGCTTCTCCTTATTTCATTTTATTTTTCCAGGCATCCAAAATGAAAAAATTCAAATTTCAATTCATATAATTAATTAAACCATGTGTTTTCTAATTAATTAGGTGATAGGTTGGCATGTTTTCATGAGGGAGAGAGAGGAGAGGAAGAGTTAATCAAAAAAAATCAAGGGTGTTGCCAACATTAAACATAGAAGATTAATGGAGGGGGGTTTAAGGAGTTTAGATAATATGAATGATTGGGGTTCATGTGGGCCCCACCTCACATTTATCCTCGCATGGGTAGTTAGGATGCTAGTGGGTCCCACCATAACTCCCCCATGTAGGATAAAATTACCTTATATAAAGGAATAAAATTGTCCCACAATTTTATTCACATCTCATTTAATCCACATTTTTTTAACATCTCTTAATGAGAAAACACATCTTCAATAAAGGTCCTCATAAGCAATTATCAGCATTGAGAGTTCATCAGTGCCCTCATATTTCAATTCAGAGCATTGGTTCAAAATATAGAAAAACATGCTCGTTTGTTTTCTAAACGTACCCGAGCTAATCTTCAGAAATTGATTTCGGGCACACCAGGCCTCAAAATCTGGTGCAGTCAGAAACTGCGTATTCGTAAAATTCCAAAGTATTTAGGAAAACATTTTTTGTGAAATTTACAGGTGTTTACATTACTCTCACCTCAAGTATTTTCATCCCCGTAATGATAAATCATAAACTAGGGAAACAAATGAGGTTATTGTGCACGCATATGAGCCTCCTGCTCCCATATTCTCTCCTAGTGGTTCTCAAGATTCCAACGAATGATCACCAAAGGAAACGACCATCCACTTAGGAATCGCTCCTATCGATCGTCAATCTCTACTGGGACCTCCGCAAATGTCGCCCCATCATCGATGTCCAGCTCCCCGTGATCAATGATATGAATCGGGTCATGCACGTACCTTCTCAGCTGAGACATGTGGAAGACGTCATGCACTCGGTGCAACTGAGGTGGAAAGGCTAGGAAATAAGCCACCTCGCCTATTCTATTGAGAACCTGAAATGGTCCGATGAAGCGTAACGATTACTTGCCGCCCCGGACAAATCTTCGTAATCCACGTCGAGGTGAGACCGGTAAGAAAATTTGGTCACAATCCTTGAACTCCTGTGGTCTCTGCTTCCTGTCAACATAGGACATATGTCTTCTCTGTGCAGCCCTCATCCTCTCTTGGATGATCCGCACCTTCTCTGTCGTAGCATAATCCATCTCTGGTCCTACGAGTGATGAATCCCTAGGGTCATTTCAGCACAGAGGTAATCTGGAAGGTCGGCATTACAATTCCTCTCATGGAGCCATCCCGATGGTGGAGTGGTGGATGTTGTTGTACACAAACTCCACCAAGGGTAGGTGATCCTCCCAGCTCTGACCAAAGTCAAGGACACATTCACGGAGCATGTCCTCAAGAGTCTGAATAATCCTCTCAATTTTGCCATCCATCTGAGGATGAAAGGCATTTTTCAGGAATATCTGCGTCTTAAATGCCTCCTTCAACCTCTTCCAAAGCTGGGAAGTAAATGGAGCATCTTAATTAGAGATGATAGACGATGTCACACCCTGAAGTAGTACGATCTCCTAAACGTAGAGGCGTCCCATTCTCTCCACTGATCCCTTCTCTTTGATAGGTATAAAGTGGGCCGACTTGGTGTGTCGGTTAACAATCACCCAGATAAATTCCTGTCCTCTGGATGTATGAGGGAGTCCTATCATGAAATCCTTGTATATCTCGCCCCACTTGCACTCCGTGACCTCTATGGGTTGTACCAAGCCTGTTGGTACCTGGTTCTCTGCCCCACCTATTGGTAGGTGAGACATCGTGAAACAAACTCTGCCACAACCTTCATCACACCCAGCCACCAGTGATGTCATCTGATATTCTGGTACATCTTCACAACTCCAGGATGTACTGCCAAAGGGGATGTGTAAAACTGCCTTAGAACCTCCTACTGTAATGAAACCGGTACAACGGTACGTCCCCTGAAGAGAATGAAGTGCTCTCCTCCTACAAAAAATTCATCAGGTGCCTGTCCTGTAGATATATGTGCATGTTGCGTCTCACAGTCAACATCCCCACACAGTGCTTCTCAGACCCGCTGAAGTAGTGGAGGATTTACTATCAGTGACTATAGAAAGGCTGCTCCATCTGTACCCATGAAGGATATCTGCAATGCGGCTAGTTGCTCTATCACCTCTCCACGTTGTTGAATGCCCGATCTCCTACTGAGAGCATCAGCCACCACGGTCCCCTTCCCAAGATTATAGACTATCTCAAAGTCATAGTCCTGGAGGAACTCAATCCATCGCCACTGTATCAGGTTCAGGTAATTTTGAGAAAAGATTTACCTGATACTCTGGTGGTCAGAGTAAACTGCAAATTGCTCATCCATCAGATATTGCAGCCATGTCTTCAAGGCGAAGACCACTAATGCTAACTCTAGGTCATGGGTAGCGTAGTACTTCTCGTTCTTCCTCAACTTTCATGATCCATAAGTGATCAATGGACACTCTTCCATTAGGAGACACCCGAGTCCTATCACTAATGCATCAAAGTATACTACATACCCTACGCCCTCCTCCAGTAGCCTCAAGATGGTTTCACTGGTCAATCTCTGTCTCAGCTCCTAAAAGCTCTGCTGACATCTATCTGACCACACAAAGGGTATCCCCTTCTTTGTTAAAGATGAAAGTGGTACTTCAACTCAGGAGATGTCTGGCACAAATCTCTGGTAATACCCAGCCAGACATAGAAAACTTCACACCTCTGTCACACTCTCGGGTGGCTCCAAAGAAAGTACTACCACGATCTTCGCAGGATCCACCACAACTCCTACCTCAGAGATGACTCACCCTAAGAAGTGGACCTCTCGAATCCAGAAATAACACTTCGAGATCTTTTCATAAATATGGCTCTCTCGTAGTGTGTCCAGTACAACCCGAATGTGATAGGCATGCTCCTCCTCATTAGTCAAGTAAATCAGTATGGCGTCGATGAAGACTACGACAAATCGATCGAGGTAAAGATGGATGATCATATTCATGAGATTCATGAACACTGCTCGATTGTTGGTTATTCCAAAAGACATAACCAAGAACTCATAGTGGCCATACCAACACCTGATGGTCGTCTTCTTCAAATCCTCATCTCAAACTCTGAGTTGATGATAGCCTGACTTGAGGTCTATCTTCGATAACCATCATGCTCCCTTGATCTGATCTTAGAGGTCGTGAATCCTCAGGAATAAATTCTTGTTCTTTACGATCACCTGATTCAGGCTACGGTAGTCGACACACAGTCTTAATCTCCCATCCGCCTTCTTGGTGAATAAAATCGGAGAAGCCCAAAGTGAAACACAAGGTCGGATGAATCCCTTGCCCTGCATGTCCTCCAGCTATACCCATAGCTCACGTACCACATTGGGAGCCATCCGATATGCTGGAGTGGATATCGGGTATGTCCCAAGGTATAGGTCAATGTAGAAATCGACCTCTCTACGAGGAGTTAGTCTTGGAATTTTTTCAGGAAAAACGTCCGCAAACTGATCCACCACAATAGGAAATCTCGGACTCCGCACATCAATTGCACTGAGGATGAGACTAGCCAACTAATGTGTGATCGGCTGCCCTCTCCTCTATGTAAGTCCATCATGTATTGCAAAGGCTCCCATCTCTCCAGTGAAGGTGACCCTACTCCCATATGTGCGGACTCACTGCACTTTGCGCCTAATACAATCGATCTGAGCTTGGACTGTACATAACCAATAAAAGCCGAAGACGACGTCGTAAGGCCTCGATGTCGCTACAAGAAGATCCCAGCCGAAACTACGGCCTCCTAGAGTAATCTCACACTTCTAGAACCAGTTTGTAATAATCGAGGTTGCTGCCGTAGGAGTCTCTATCCATGAGGATCGAGCCAACGGCTCCGTCGAAATCTCCGAGCTCTGAACAAGGGCAGCAACAATAAAATAATGACTCGCTCCTGTGTCTATAAGAACTGCAGCAAGGGTGGAGTAGAAACAAATAGTACCATGAATCATCTTAGTGGCACCGTGGTTGTAAGCCCCCACTGCCTGAAGCTGAACCTGCCTCTGTCTGCTAGCTCCCTATGTTTGGGATGGACCTCCTAGTGGTGGTGGTGGTTGTAGAGCCTCAAAGAGTCACCCACCACCTATTTCTTGGCTAGCTCCTCTACCTCATCTTCCTGCTCCCTATGGACCACCACAGTTGAACCTCTTCCTCTGCCTGGGTGGTCCCTCAGTCGTCTACTATTCCTCTGCATGGCTGGTCAGGCAGTCACGAGCCATGTGGCCCAGCCCACCGCATGCATAGAACTACCTGCCTCTCGTAAGACTAGCTCTGCTGCGTGTGCCCCGCACCTCCAAACCAGTATCCTGAGGTTTTACACCTGATGGCCTGGTCTGCTAGGACCTCTCTTAAATCTATCTACTACTGGATACATAAGACTCTTCTATGTTTCTCCCTGTCGTTGGCCTTGCTAATGGCGTAGGCTCATCATGGAATCTCCCCACAAGTAGGGCTCTCTCCAGTACTACTGCCTATGTCGGAATGTTGAGGGAGATAATCGAAGCCTGGATCTTATGGCTCAGTCCTTGGTCGAAGGTCCTGGCCGGAAATAATGGGTCTCAAACCATGTCCGTGGAGTAGCGCGATATGTCAGTAAACCTTGACGAGTATTGGAATATAGTCATGATACATTGCTGAACCTGTAGTAACTCCTGAATGTGCATCACACAGAGGGTTTTTTGAAAGAACACAGAGCAGAAGAGGCTCTTGAAGGCCGTCCGAAGTAGAGATGCCTCGTCGTGCACCTGGAGCATCAGTCTCCACCACGTACCTGTTGATGCCTACAGGAGACTCGCCAAAAGGATCACCATAAGATCTTCTAGTGTCCAAACCAATCTGAAGATTCATAAAACATCCTCCAGCCAATTCTCGGATACCTGAGTGTTCATCTCTCCATGAAACATGGGCGACCTCTGTTGCTGAAACTCGTGCATCGCACTCAGGCGGTGTGCACTCTCTGGTGCCGGGGCTGGTGGTATCAGTGGCCCAGTGGGTAGAGGTACCACTGGTGCCTCAACTGTAATGGGGCCCTGTACCGAGGCCTCATCTCTCGGTGGGCTGTAATCTCACACATAACTTGGAACACTAGTTGGCTGCTGTCGTGAGGCCATCCTGAAAAGTAACAGGTGTGCCATGGTTAATACAATATACCTAGTGAGATGACAAAACGTAGTCACAATGAAAACTTTTGAAACACACATGCCTTCAGTGTTTTCAAGAACTGAGTCAGAAATCCGATGTTAGGGTCCTGGTGTATAGATACGTCGGCCGTCGCACCAACATTGGACTCCCTGGACTGATAACCACACTCAATACCATTAACAATATTTCTTCACAGGAATAAATTATCAGAGCCCAACGTTCTGTGTAGAACTGACTCCTCTGATACCAATTTGTCACGACCTGTCCTCGAGGCCCATGTCGTGACTACCCCAAACCCGGCTTCCATACGCCAGTGGCTGGCAACTAGCACGAAATGCGAAAATTCCAATAAATGGGAAGGCATTGTCTTTATATAAGAAAACAAACACAACAGAGTAAAAAACCTGAAGTAAACACTAAGTAAACATAGTAAAAATGTAAGTGCTGGAAAGTAAAGGAGCTAGTATAAAAACCCAACTAAAAGTACACTACAACTGAGAAAAGTAAAGTACAACTGTTGAAAAGTAAAGTAGCAACCATGGAGATGTCCTCCAGAAACCCCACGTGAAGGGTGGTTATAGATGGTCTCCTCAGTTCCTTGAATCCATCTATCTGCTCTGTGTACATCCCACTTGATTTTCCACCTCCAGATACCGTCCCACTCCTCAAGCCTCAACCACAATCAGCGTTGTCTCTCATCTGTAACCAACACCATGTAGTGCGGGCATAGCCCATGTAGGGGTGAGTATACGATACTCAGTAGGGACCCCGAGACCCCCGATGGTCTCCCAGAATCCAGAAAGGATAAACCACAATGGAAAGATACAAACATGATGTATCAACCAACTCTTCTTAGTTATATTCTATTACAGATACATATGTCAACAATTCCAGTTTGGCTCCAACTCAAGAGCCCAAGTACAACCCAGTCCACACAGGAAAGCAAAACCTAGTCCACAAAGGAAAGTAAGTCAATCATATCAATGATATTGATTGAAAGTCAAAACTCATATCACACAGGTATACAACTCACGAAGAGGGATGGAGATGATAGATGTTGCCTCTGAATAACCTTTCCTACCGAACCCACATATGATCCATGTACAGAAGTTATCGATTCCAAACCCACGTAGGATCCTAGTACATTAACCATCCCTGCTGAACCCACGTACGATCCTAGTACAGTCATCATCACTGCCGAACCCACAGAGGATCCAAGTACAGTCGCCCTCACTGCTGAACCGATGTAGGATCCAAGTACAGTTGTTATCGTCGTCGCAGTCGCAGCCAGCTCTAGGGTTCCCGCATACAGCACGCTCAATTAAGGCAGGGTCCGCTCCATGAGCCAAGGGGGTTGATACATCAATTTTAATGAAGTCTATAGTTGATGTATCCCATATTTTCATCTAATCAATAGGAACTGAATGCGGAAGAAGGCGCATCAATCAGACGCCTGTTCTGAGAGATATTAGCTTTTCCGTCCCAAGGGCTCGGTTAGATATACGCTCATTTCTATCCCGTATGATATCCAAATTCATCCGAAACTCACATAGAGTATCGCAAAATGACCATCTCATCGATAGAGTCCCAGTTCCATAGACGGCGTGATGATCGGACGTGCGGTCCTTATGTTATTCACTTTTAAGTGAATAACGGGCATGACCCGTTTAGCCTAATGGGTCGATGGGTCGGGTTGACCCGTTTTGACGGGTCCGACCTAGAAAGGGTGTCAGACAACTCCTAAGAATATTCTCTACTCAGCCCGAAGAGACGCTTCCTTGCCCGAAGTGGCACGGCCCAGCCCGATGGGGTGTGGCCCGGCCCGGCAGGGCGTGGCCCGTCCCAGCCTAGTGCAGCTCCGCCCGGCCTGGCGCAGTGCGGCTCAAGCCGGCCAGGCGTGGCGCGGCTCGGCCCAGCCTGGCATTGCCCACGTGGGCGCACAGCTCGGCCGACTCAGCTAGATGGCCGAGCGGCTCGGCCGAAGCCGAGCGGGCTCCAATGGGGGGGGGGGGGGAGGGGGGTCCCCCCGGTCTTCTGCACCGGCGGTGCCAGGAAGCGCCGCTGTTTCCCAAGCCAACTGAAAAGTCCGGCCAACCCTCTGGAAGACACGGCCCACACGGTGGGCCGCGTCTTCTTTAGCGCCGCACCCTTATAGCGCCCAGTCCAGCTCCGCCCGGCCTGCCGACATGCCGACCAGTTCATTCTCTGAAGCGGCCCATGTAGCGGGACGTGGTCCCTTCTGAACAACTGACACGTTGGCGCCAGTTCCCTTCACCTCGTTCCCGGAACGGCGTGACAGCTTCGTGCTTCCTCCACAATCAATATTCAATTATAAAAAAATAAACGAGTACAATGGAGGGTTGCCGGGCTGTGTTCATTTGTCCAGTACCCTCCACATAAAACGATATCAATTAGCCATATTCAACAACGATTTCCAACATGAACATGGTACATAAACATCCAATTTCAATAATAATCCCCTACCTTGAAAAGGATTTTGTGATTGTCAAGCGTCTTGGATGATAACGTCATTTCCATCATCATCGATGTGCACCCGAGGAAGTGACGTCTCATCTTTTATCACGGATAGGAGAATAGAAGATGTCTCGTCGCTAGCGAGTTCCCGCATCGGTGTGTCCTCCCTTTCCATAGAGGTAGAAGAGGATGGAGAAACTGGGGTCACCGAGCGATTCTCTTCATCGGAGAGTTGGCGTTCTTCGTTGAGTATGAATTTCATTAGAAAAACTAGTGTTCTCCAAATTCATCCTCACACAACAAAACTAACCAAAATAAATTAAGGATCCTCCTTATTTTATATTATTTTTCCATGAATTAAAAATTAAAAAATTCAAATTCTAATTCACTTATTTTATTAAACCATGAGTTTTCCAATTAATTTGGTGATAGGTTGGCATGTTTTAATGAGGGAGAGTGAGGAGAGGAAGAGTTTCTCAAAAAAAATCAAGGGGGTTTCGAACATTAAACAAAGAATTTTAATGGGGGGGTTTAAGGAGCTTAGAGAATTTAAAGGGATGGGGCTCGTGTGGGCCCCACCTCACATTTATCCTCTCATGGGTAGTTAGTATTCTAGTGGTTCCCACCCTAACTCTCCCATGTAGTATAAATCCACCTTTGATAAAAGAATAAAATCGTCCCATTATTTTATTCACTTATCATATAATCCACATTTTTTTAACATATCCTCCCGAGAAAACTCATCTTCAGTAAAGGTCCTATTAAGCAATTACCGGCGTTGCAAGTTCATCATTGTCCTCAGATTACAATTCCAAGCACCGGTTCAAAAGATAGGAAAACCCACTCATTTGTTTTCAGAACATACACGAGCTAAACATCAGAAATTGATTCCAGGCAGAACGGGCCTCGGAATCATGTGTCCTCAGAAATAGCGTACTCATAAAATTCCAAAGTATTTAATAAATAATATTCCTTGAAATTTCCAGGTCATTAAATGGGGTTTTAGGAAACTCAATATTATAATTTATTATAAAATATCTAACACCACAACATACCTATTCCATTCTTTAAACCATCTTTTTAATGCCTCATGGTTTGATTTTGTTCATTACATTGATTTTGGAAATTTATAATTTTAATGTAGCATGTGGTGTTTAATTAATGGAATTTAGTGACAATTGTTGTTGAATGTCCATTTTCAAAAAATATGGACAATCTAAAATAGGAATGGAACATGAGGACACTATCATGAGACTTCTGGTTTTTTTATTTAAATTCAAGACTTTTTTTAAACATTTTTTAATCAATACCATGTGATGTGGACATATAAATATTTTCATCAACTAAAAAAAGATCATCATGGGCTCCTAATAATTCTTTCTCTTAAATAAAACCAAACCCACCACAAAGAAAGTGATGAAATCAAAAAACACTAACTCCTATCTCTTGTTCACTTATGTTTTCACTACTTCATCTGTATATTGTATTTTTATTAACTCTTATGAAATACAATCTAATTAATCATATGTGAGATCTTTGTGTTTTTTAATAGATGAGAATTTAACTATAATATTTTTATCATTATATATATCACACCATTATTTTATTCAACGATTTAAATCACTATAAAAAAATGACAATACACACCATTCAACTCGAATTATCTTAGAATAGTATCATTATGTATATTGAATGATTCTCTATGAATTTAATTTTATGGGTTATAGGAATATAATTTTATCAATTTTTTTATTTTGATAAATAATAATATTAATAAATGAAATTGGTTGAATATGAAAAAAATGGATGGATTCCAATCATATGAAAAAATATTATGAGGATGGAGTGAAAAGGTATATCATGTATGAAAAAGTTACTACTGATGACACTTCTCATATACTTTTATGTTTTCACACTATTGTTAATCATTAAAAACATGTCAAGAAGAGTTGTAATAAAAAATGACTTATAAGTGAATAGATCTAAGTTATAAATTTTGGACTAAAAATGTTGCTAATGTGAATGATGCTAGTGATTGGTATAACATTTCATTCTACAACTCTTATATATGATAATAAACTTTGAAAATAAATAATACCATATCAGTAATATTATTATAGGTGTGAATGATGAAGAATATCAAATTGGTGAAATGAAAATGAAAAATAAATATTAATTTCATGATAATCCAAAATTGAAAGAGATGATAAAGAGATGCTTAAATATGCTATCCTATACACGTTGTACTGAATATATTGCATTGAAATCCATACGAAAGCTATATAACTTAAACATATAAATGGATGGAGTGAAACCCGTTTTAGTGATCCTGGAAGATGATGATATTCCCTTAAATAAATATGATGCTAACTGAATTCTATGTTGATTGGGTATGATCTCTTAAAAAAGACATGTATGTAAAAACAACTATATTATATTTCATAGTGACCTAAAATCACATAGAAAATGACCAAAGTGTGGTGCTTCTAAATTCATGAAATATGAATCACGTGTTAAAAGGTTTTTATGGAGCTTTTAAATTATTCCAAGTATTAGGCACCTGTATACAAGTGAGGAGAATTTATGAAAATTTAGGAGGCTGGATAATTCAAATAATAAATATGGGAAACATCCTCACCCGACAGACTCACTTTAGTGGAAATAAATTAATCATGAGTATCCAAATTTTTTAAAGGAGTTGATATATAATTTTTTATGCTATCCACAAATGGAGTAAATAATTTTCGTTTTCAAATTATAAATACTACTGAATGGACATTTATATTGATAAATTATAACCTTCCATTATGTTTATACATGAAATATAAATAGATTATGTAATCTCTACTTATATCATGACCAGAAATCTGAGTAAGGATATTTATTTTTATTTAGATCCATTGATTGTAGATTTGATAGTATTGTGGGATTTATGTTTTATATTGTTTGATTCTTATAGAAATATATATTTCATAATTAGATCCATTATATATTGGATGATAATCAAAAATCCTGGTTGTAGAACATTTTTTTAGGATATAAAATTAACGTAGCTCAATATTTTCCATTTTTTTGAACAAGGTAAACATTTAATTATGATGAAACATTCATCAACGAGAATTTTTATATTTCGTGAATTATTTCAATACTGATTCCATATGTATGGTTGATGGATGACATCAGTCAATGAGATTTAAAAATAAGGTATAATATCATCCCCAAGAATAGGTGATCAACTATTTGAGATAGTTAATGATATAGACACTATGGTTGGTAAAACATTTTTGAAAAAACTCAACAAATATCTTTAAAAAATATGATCAGTTTTTTAATACTAACCATAATTTAATTTTTTATATGTTAGGACTTTTCTTAATGTCATTCATTTCGAGAATGGTTGGGTGATATTTTAATTGGCATGTTACTAAATATACATAGACAAAACGGGATTTATTTAAGGCTATGTTTTACATAATTGAATTTATGGTATATGAAGAGTTAGTTCTAATGGAGAGTAAGAAACAAACTTTTATTTCTCCAACTATTTACAATCATTCATTGGAAATAGTGATATTATTATTTCAACTTATTTATTGATGTTATGTTTCTAGAGGGGTATTCATAAAATATAAATAATATCATTTCAGTGACTCATTTAATTTTAAAAGATATGAAATCACATGGCTATCATGGTTTGATATAATATTTAATGTCTATAGATTTATTTTTCATTTTAAATAATAATTTACATTATTCATTAATTATTATTTATTTCTTTTTCAAATTAATATAAGATAAAATTGTAGAGATAGAGAAATTTTTAACTATACAGAAGGAGTTTGTTTTCATATTATGTGAATTGGCGATGTTATACAAACTGCAATTAATTGTTATGATGTTTAACATGATGATTTACTTAGTAAGACTGTTTAAATATGTGGAAAAATACATTATATACGGATTCACCCCATTGAATGGTATATGAGTATTTTTAAAGTGCTTTTAAAAAATTGGTGTAGGATATAAGGTTGTGTTTCTGAGCAATATGTTGTTGATTAAGCCACTGAATTATGTACAAACATCCTCTCCAATATGAAAATCATTGGTCTACTATAACATCCCACCTTTTTATAACATAAACTTTCATTACATTACACAAAATTGAGGATCTTTAATGTTTAGTGTCTTGGAAACTAGGAACATAATAGATGAGAACAACATAAAACATTCTTCTTAAACACTTGAAAGACTTCTCCTTATGTTCATCCTAGGTTCATTACTGAATCTCATAACCTGGGGACATACATCAAAAGAAAGGGTGAGCTAAAGGCCAAGTAAGGGAAATAAGATGAACATTTTACATGTGAACATGAGATACTTCAACAAGGACATGAAAAGAACTTTAAGGCATGAGAAAGAAATCATGAGGCATTTCATAATAAAAATAACATTTTTTATAATGTGAAGATGTGGCTGCAACTTTTAATATTGACAATCGTTTCGTTTCACCAAGGTCCACCCCCAAGGTGTCGTTAAAAATTACCAAGGTTATTCACCAAGGCGTCGTTAAAATTTTCATCTCTAGAGATTAAGTCTTTACCCAATGCATTGGAGCGCTATTAGGGTGCACCCTTAAATTTTCCTTTATTATCATGTGATCCACCTATATCATCATAAAAAATTTCATAAATAACCCATATAGCATAAAATAAATGGGTTTCATTTCATAATCATAACGTTTTAAAAACTTCTTTAAAGACATGATCTTTACGTCACTTTAAAACCCACAGAAAAGGACGGTGGTTCTCATGTATGTAAATCCCAGAATAGAAAATTTTGGTATATATGTGAATACCCCTTTAGAAGAAATATCTTTGAGTATTCACTTAATAATATAAAATAACTTTACAAAAAGAGAGACATTTTGAGATGGAAATTCTGCAGCATAACGGCTATGTTACGAGGTTTTAGAAGACATTAAAAAGAGAGGGAAAATGGGTCAAACATTCATAAATGACCCATAAAACAGTAGATGGACAGAATAATAAGGATACATGATCATGGTAATGATATTTCAAGGACATACCATTTGAAATGAAAAACATCTAAGGAAGACAAAAATTAGATTTCTCTTATGAAAGTTCAGCAGCCTAACGGCGTTACTTAAAATTAAACAAAAATGATTTGAAAAGATCAAATAGGGTCTCTCATCATGTGAACATAAGAGTTCAGTATGATAGATATAGAGATAATGCCCCATCATAATTAAAAAGAAAATTGTAAGACTTGACATGAAAGTAGAACATTGAAAAGAATGAGAAGGGTGAAAGAATCCCCTAAAAAATTCGGCAGCCTGACGGTGCCACATAAAATTTCAAAATACTTAATTGAAGAGATAAAATGGGGTCTCTAATAATATTAACATAAGAGTCCAGTATGATAGATATAGAGATCATACCCCAACATAACAAAAAGGAACTTGAAAGAATTGACATGAAAGTAGAACTTCAAAACTAGATGGGTGAAGAACCACAAAAAAATTCGGCAGCCTAACGGCGCCACTTAAAACTTAAAAATACAGAATTGTGGAGATCAAATGGGGTCTGTCATCAAGTGAAAATAAGAGTCCAGTATGATAGATATAGAGATCATACCCCAACATAACAAAAAGGAACTTGAAATAATTGGCATGAAAGTAGAACTTCAAAACGAGAAGGTTGAAGAACCACTTAAAAATTCGGCAGCCTAACGGCGCCACTTAAAACATCAAAATACATAATTGAAGAGATCAAATGGGGTATCTCATCATATGAACATAAGAGTCCAGTATGATAGATATAGATATCATACCCCAATATAACAAAAAGGAACTTGAAATACTTTACATGAAAATAGATCTTGAAAAATGAGAAGGGAGAAAGAATCTGTTACAAAAATTTCGGCAGCCTAACGGCGCCACTTAAAACTTCATAAAACGAAATAATGAGAGAAAGAGGGGATCTCTCATTATATGAACATTAAAAGGGAAGTAAGAGGAGTATAAAATAACATCCACCAACATAAGAACATGGTTCATAAAAGAATTGACATAAAAGAGATCACTTGAAAAGAAAGAGAGGGGTTGGATCCCTTACCTTAAAATGTGACTCTTGAAACTCAATGTTTTGGACCTTGAGGGCATGGGGGCACCTTGGGAGGACTCCTTGGGAGGAATGGAGACCATAACATCGTTGGGGGAGAGTTGGTAGTGAAAACCAAAGGAGGAATGGGTGGGTATTTATAAGGAAAATGAGGGGACATGACATTAATGGCCAAGGGACACCTCATTAGTGGTTTTGGAAAAACCATGGGCTTGCCCATGGTATTTGCCCATAGTATTGGCCACTTGGGACACCTCATACCTTATCTTACTATTCACAATTCGACCATATTGAATATATACTTAATACATCATTTAATGATGTCATTAGACACCCGTAACTTAAAAATTGTATTTCCACTATTCATCGAAAATTCAACTTTCTCAGAATAATCCCAAAATTTCACCTTAACCAAATATAAACGCTCTGATTACAAATATGAACTCCATTTTATAAAAATAATTTTCTAAATATTTTTAATTTAATTTTTAAATAAAAACACTATTCGTCGAAAATTCATTTTTTTCGGAAAAAACCCCAAATATTACCATAGCATAATATCAGTGCTCTGAGTTCAAAAATGAAATCCATTTTATAAAAATAATTTTTTAAATATTTTTAATTAAATTTTTAATTAAAAAACACTACTCACCCGAAAAAACTAATACTTGAATAATAATGTATGAAACCGTTATTTAACCATTTTATTGAATAACATTACTTAATCAAGGTGATAAGATTATATTAATACTTTCTTTAAGTGAGATTACTAATCCATTTGGTCACATTACTAATCCTAAGCGTAAAATCGCTATTCATAATTTAATATTCATCAAAAATCAAGTTGATCTTATTAGACTCGAAATTTCGTAGTGAACATAATTTTAGAGGACCATTTTTTGAAAATCATTACACATTTTGATTTTTTTAAGCTTTACATAAAAAATATTAAAATATACTTTCTCTAAAATTTATCAAAAATATTCATACTATATTTATCTGGACATTTGAAAATTCATAAACTTCATCATAAGAAGAAATCCAAATTTTTATTTAAAACAAAGGATTACACAAGGCAATTACGGTCTCCTTACATAGCCCCTTATCGCACCAGCATAGGACCTAAGTGTAAGGTGTGCTAAGGTGAGAGAATCCAAGGGAGGCTCGGCCAACATCACACGAGTTGTAATTTCTATTAGTTTGAACTTCTCGCGAAGGCGATCCCGTTCTAGCTTCACACGATGAAGTTCAGCTTGGGTTTGGTCCAGAGCAAAGCCCATTGGTGCTACCTCCTTCCCAAGTTCTGTTAGATGTGCTTCGATCGGTCCAAGACTACTGGGTGAGGCCACCAAATCTTCTTTCTATATTAATTATCCAAGATTGCTTGTATTTAGAGATAGTAATCAAAACATTTAGTTTCCAGCGGTCATATTGACCAATGGTCAAATAATATTCAAAACCCAACCGTCTCATTTTAATTATACTCATGTTATCAAATGAAACATTTTTGTAGAGTATAAAAATAAAATAAAATAACACATAAAATTAGGAAATAAGATTTATTCAAAATTTCGGGTCATTACAATCTTCCCCCCTTAAGAAATTGCATCCTCGCGATTTTTAAAAAATTGGGTTTTGAAATTTCATTGAAAGTCCCACATCGGAAAAGGAGTCAGTAAAACTATTACTTTAAAAGAAAGAAAGGGAAGTACAAAGGTCACCCGAGTTAACCCATACTAGGATTTCATGGAGGAAAACATGGACATGGAATAAAAACAAAGGGTCAATTTCTGGGGGAGAGTGATAGATAACATGATTAGGAGAACGTTAACCATAAGAAAATCCCAAACTTATGATGTGTGTAAACGGTCTTTGATTACCAAGTAGGAAACGTAAACCAACAGAGTTTTTGATTCACATTCCTTTTCATAATTTTTAGAAATTAATTTACAACATAAAACAAAAACATAAGAAAATATACCTATCTTCATGTAGAGTTTCATCCTTTAATAAGTTTCTACCCAAAACTAATCTTTTCTCAAAATTATGAGCATTCGAAACTACTTGGTCTCATCAAAACACAAGAATCGTCTTCATAATCCACAAATGATTAACTATCTATTTCTTCTATCTTTAAACATTATCCCAAAAACAGAAAGGGTAAGGTAAAACAACTCTTCAAAAAGAAATAATCCCATAGGAATGGAAACTACTTTTAAGTCATCAATGTTCCATGGTACTACCCAAATTTCATCACAGTCCACTCCATAAATAAATGACCTTATAAATCCTCAAAATAAACCAAACTAATATTGAAACCCAAATACAAGAAGGATTTGATAACATAGTCTTCCAAGGTAAACTTTATCATTCATCTCCAAACAACATCAACCACTCCTAACATCTTATACAAAAGTAACTAACCTAAATATATTTACCCCAAGATAGGTTAATAATTTCCATAAGTAACCTAAATTACTATAATTCCACCATAAATTCATCGATTCTTCAAAATATAAGTCAACCCTACTCTTCAATGAAAATACCGTAGTAATCTATTTACCTCGATCATATAGGTTCCCCAAAATAGTGAACATCTTCCAAAATAATAATCATATTTTAATCCCCTAATCATCCATGTCATATTAATACAACAATCATTGCATTTCCTATCACATTGGTTGTTTGGACATGTTCTTCCATTTCCCACCATTAACTATGAAGAGAAAGCATAATTAGGGGCTTAAGTACTTAGCCAATAATCATGAAAAAAAACTGAAAGCATATAAGGTTAACTTGTAGAAGAAAAGTATACCCCTACTTGTGATCCCCTAGGTTCCCATCTAGGTTATCCATGATTATATATTCTTATGTAAATCTTTATTTTAATTTATCTTTGTTCCATTAACAATGGTTAATACTAAGCTTATGAATTTACCAAAGCATATCCCCCGGGAGTGTCGTAACCAAGAGTGCAGCAAGGCCCGTTGTCGTGTACCAGTTCCCGTTCGAGTCTAGCTCAAAGCGGTGTTTTCGGGTTTTACCCCTATGTACATCTGTGCCAGAGCCACCTCTACCTGCTCGTATCCAGACATGGATGTATTTGCTTGGCAACCCCTTACTCAATACTCACCAAAATACCAGGAAGATTTCCTATTTTTTTAACTTATCTATAGGGTTCTTCTTAGAGTTTTCATATCCTAATTTCCACAAATAAATAAACCATCCTTTGATACCAACTATAACATCCCGCCTTTTTATAACATAAAAATTCATTACATTACACAAAATTGAGGATCTATAAGTTTTATTGTCTTGGAAACTAGGAACATAATACATGAGAACAACATAAAAAATTCTTCTTAAACACTTGAAAGGCTTCTCCTTATGTTCATCCTAGGTTCATTACTACATCTCATAACCTGGGGACATACATCAAAAGAAAGGGTGAGCAAAAGGCCCAGTAAGGGAAACAAGATGAACATTTTACATGTGAACTTGAGATACTTCAATAAGGACATGAAAAGAACTTTAAGGCTTGAGAAAGAAATTATGAGGCATTTCATAATAAAAATAACATTTTTCATGACATGAATATGTGGCTGCAATATTTAATATTGAAAATCATTTCGTTTCACCAAGGTCCATCCCCAAGGTGTCGTTAAAAATTACCAAGGTTATTCACCAAGGCGTCGTTAAAATGGCCATCTCTAGAGATTAAGACTTTACCCAATTCATTGGAGCGCTATCAGAGAACACCCTTAAATTTTCCTTTATTATCATGTGAGCCACATATATCATCATCAAAAATTTCATAAATAACCCATATAGCATAAAATAAATAGGTTTCATTTCATAATCATAACGTTTTAAAAACAGCTTTAAAGACATGATCTTTACGTCACTTTAAAACCCACAAAAAAGGAAGGTGGGTCTCATGTATGTAAATCCCAGAATAGAACATTTTGGTTTATATGTGAATACCCCTTTAGAAGAAAGAGCTTTGAGTATTCAATTAATAATATAAAAGAACTTTAGAAAAAGAGCGACATTTTGAGATGGAAATTCTGTAGCATAACGGCTATGTTACAAGATTTTAGAAGACATTAAAAAGAGAGGGAAAATGGGTCAAACATTCATAAATGACCCATAAAACAGTATATGGACAGAATAAGAAGGATACATGGTAATGGTAATGAAATTTCAAGGATATATCATTTGAAATGAAAAACATCGAAGGAAGAAAAAAATTAGATTTCTCTTATGAAAGTTCGGCAGCCTAACGACGTTACTTAAAATTCAACAAAAATGATTTGAAAAGATCAAATTGGGTCTCTCATCATGTGAACATAAGAGTTCAGTATGATAGATATAGAGATAATTCCCCAACATAATTAAAAAGAATCTTGAAAGACTTGACATGAAAGTAGAATTTTGAAAAGAATGAGAAGGGTGAAAGAATACCCTAAAAAATTCGGCAGCCTAACGGCGCCACTTAAAACTTCAAAATACTTAATTGAAGAGATAAAATGGGGTATCTCATCATATTAACATAAGAGTCCAGTATGATGGATATAGAGATCATACCCCAATATAACAAAAAGGAACTTGAAATAATTGACATGAAAGTAGAACTTCAAAACGAGAAGGGTGAAGAACCACTTAAAAATTCGGCAGCCTAACGGCGCCACTTTAAACATCAAAATACTGAATTGAAGAGATCAAATGGGGTCTCTCATCATGTGAACATAAGATTACAGTATGATAGATATAGAGATCATACCCCAACATAACAAAAAGTAACTTGAAAGAATTGACATGAAAGTAGAACTTCAAAACGAGAAGGGTGAAGAACCACTTAAAAATTCGGCAGCCTAATGGCGCAACTTAAAACATCAAAATACAAAATTGAAGAGATCAAATGTGGTATCTCATCATATGAACATAAGTTTCCAGTATGATAGATATAGAGATCATACCCCAACATAACAAAAAGGAACTTGAAATAATTTACATGAAAATAGATCTTGAAAAATGAGAAGGGAGAAAGAATCCGTTACAAAAATTTCGGCAGCCAAATGGCGCCACTTAAAATTTCATAAAACGAAATAATGAGAGTAAGAGGGGATCTCTCATTATATTAACATTAAAATGGCAGTAAGAGGAGTATAATAGAACATCCACCAGCATAAGAACATGGTGCATAAAAGAATTGACATAAAAGAGATCACTTGAAAAGAAAGAGAGGGGTTGGATCCCTTACCTTAAAATGTGACTCTTGAAACTCAATGTATTGGACCTTGAGGGCTTGGGGGCACCTTGGGAGGCCTCCTTGGGAGGTAAGGAGACCAGAACTTCGTTGGGGGAGATTTGGGAGTGAAAACCAAAGGAGGAATGGGTGGGTATTTATAGGGAAAGTGAGGGGACAAGGCATTAATGGCCAAGGGACACCTTATTAGTGGTTTTGGCAAAACCATGGGCTTGCCCATGGTATTTGCCCATGGTATTGGCCACTTGGGACACCTCATACCTTATCTTACTATTCACAATTCTAGCATATTGAATATATACTTAATACATCATTTAATGATGTCATTAGACACCCGTAACTTAAAAACTGTATTTTCACTATTCATCGAAAATTCAACTTTCTCAGAATAATCCCAAAATTTCACCTTTACCAAATATCAACGCTCTGATTACAAATATGAACTCCATTTTATAAAAATAATTTTCTAAATATATTTAATTTAATTTTTAAATAAAAACACTATTCACCGAAAATTCATTTTTTCAGAAAAAACCCCAAAAATTACCATAGCATAATATCGGTGCTCTGAGTTCAAAAATGAAATCCATTTTATAAAAATAATTTTCTAAATAATTCTTAATTAAAATTTTAATTAAAAAACACTATTCACCTGAAAAAACTAATACTTGAATAATAATTTGTGAAACCGTTATTTAACCATTTTATTGAATCACATTACTTAATCAAGGTGCCAAGATTATATTAATACTTTCTTTAAGTGAGATTACTAATCCATTTGGTCACATTACTAATCCTAAGCGTAAAATCACTATTCATAATTTACTATTCATCAAAAATCAAGTTGATCTTATTAGACTCGAAATTTCGTAGTGAACATAATCATAGAAGACCATTTTTTGAAAATCATTACACATTTTTTTTTATTTAAGGTTTACATAAAAAATTTTAAAATATCCTTTCTCTAAAATTTATCAAAAATATGCATACTATATTTATCTAGACATTTGAAAATTCATAAACTTCATCATAAGAAGAAATCCAAATTTTTATTTAAAACAAAGGATTACACAAGGCAATTACGGTCTCATTACATAGCCCCTTATCGCACCAGTATATGACATAAGTGTAAGGTGTGCTAAGGTGAGAGAATCCGAGGGAGGCTCGGCCAACATCGCACGAGTTGTAATTTCTATTAGTTTGAACTTCTCGCGAAGGCGATCCTGTTCTAGCTTCACACAATGAAGTTCAGCTTGGGTTTGGTCCAGAGCAAAGCCCATTTCTGCTACCTCCTTCCCAAGTTCTGTTAGATGTGCTTCGATCGGTCCAAGAATACTGGGTGAGGCCATCAAATCTTCTTTCTATATTAATTAACCAAGATTGCTTGTATTTAGAGATAGTAATCAAAACATTTAGTTTCCAGCGGTCATACTGACCAATGGTCAAATAATATTCAAAACCCAACAGTCTCATTTTAATTATACTCATTTTATCAAATGAAACATTTTTGTTGAGTATAAAAATAAAATAAAATAACACATAAAATTAGGAGATAAGATTTATTCAAAATTTCAGGTCGTTACAATATTCCCCCCTTAAAAAATTGTGTCCTCGCAATTTTTAAAAAATTGGGTTTTGAAATTTCATTGAAAGTGCCACATCGGAAAAGGAGTCAGTAAAACTATTAAATTAAAAGAAAGAAAGGGAAGTACAAAGGTCACCCGATTTTACCCATACTAGGATTCCATGGAGGAAAACATGGACATGGAAGAAAAACAAAGGGTCAATTTCTGGGGGAGAGTGATAGAGAACATTATTAGGAGAACTTTAACCATAAGAAAATCCCAAACTTATGATGTGTGTAAATGGTCTTTGATTACCAACTAGGAAACGTAACCCAAAAACGTTTTTGTTTCACGTTCTTTTTCATAATTTTAAGGAATTCATTTACAACATAAAACAAAAACATAAGAAAATATACCTATCTTCATGTAGAGTTTCATACATTAATAAGTTTCTACACAAAACTAATCTTTTCTCCAAATTATGAGCATTCAAAACTACTTGGTCTCATCAAAACACAAGAATCATCTTCATAATCCACAAATGATTAACTGTCTATTTCTTCTATCTTTAAACATTATCCCAAAAACAGAAAGGGTAAGGTAAAACAACTCTTCAAAAAGAAATAATCCCATTGGAATGGAAAATACTTTTAAATCTTCAATGTTCCCTGGTACTACCCAAAGTTCATCATAGTCCACCCCATAAATAACTGACCTTAAAAATCCTCAAAATAAACCAAACTAATATTGAAACCCAAATACAAGAAGGATTTGATAACATAGTCTTCCAAGGTAAACTTTATCATTCATCTCCAAATAACATCAACCACTCCTAACATCATATAAAAAAGTAACTAACCTAAACATATTTTCCAAGATAGGTTAATAATTTCCATAAGTAACCTAAATTACTATAATTCCACCATAAATTCATTGATTCTTCAAAATATAAGTCAACCATACTCTTCAATGAAAATACCGTAGTAATCTATTTAACTCGATCATATAGGGTCCCCAAAATAGTGAACATCTTCCAAAATAATAGTCATATTTTAATCCCCTAATCATCCCTCTCATATTAATACAAGAATCGTCGCATTTCTTATCACATTGGTTGTTTGGACATGTTCTTCCATTTCCCACCATTAACTATGAAGAGAAAGCATAATTAGGGGCTTAAGTACTTAGCCAATAATCATGAAAAGGAACTGAAAGCATATAAGGATAACTTGTAGAAGAAAAGTATACCCCTACTTGTGATCCCCTAGGTTCCCATCTAGGTTATCCATGATTATATATTCTTATGTAAATCTTTATTTTATTTTATCTTTGTTCCTTTAACAATGGTTCATACTAAGCTTATGAATTTACCAAAGCGTATCAACCAGGAGTGTCGTAACCAAGAGTGCAGCAAGGCCTGTTGTCATGTACCAGTTCCCGTTCGAGTCTAGCTGAAAGCAGTGTTTTCGGGTTTTATCCCTATGTGCATCTGTGCCAGAGCCACCTCTACCTGCTCGTATCCAGACAGGGATGTATTTTCTTGGCAACCCCTTACTCAATACTCACCAAAATACCAGGAAGATTTCCTATTTTTTTTAACTTTTCTATAAGGTTCTTCCTAGAGTATTAATATCCTAATTTCCACAAATAACTAAACCATCCTTTGATACCAACTATAACATCCCACCTTTTTATAACATAAACATTCATTACATTACACAAAATTGAGGATCTTTAAGGTTTAGTGTCTTGGAAACTAGGAACATAATACATGAGAACAACATAAAACATTTTTCTTAAACACCTGATAGGCTTCTCTTTTTGTTAATCCTAGGATCATTACTGCATCTCATAACCTGGGGACATACATCAAAAGAAAGGGTGAGCAAAAGGCCCAGTAAGGGAAACAAGATGAACATTTTACATGTGAACTTGAGATACTTCAATAAGGACATGGAAAAAACATTAAGGCATGAGAAAGAAATTATGAGGAATTTCATAATAAAAATAACATTTTTCATAACATGAAGATGTGGCTGCAACATTTAATATTGACAATCGTTTCGTTTCACCAAGGTCCATCCCCAAGGTGTCGTTAAAAAGTACGAAGGTTATTCACCAAGGCGTCGTTAAAATGGTCATCTCTAGAGATTAAGTCTTTACCCAATGCATTGGAGCGCTATCAGGGAGAACCCTTAAATTTTACTTTATTATAATGTGAGCCACATATATCTTCATCAAAAATTTCATTAATAACCCATATAGTATAAAATAAATGGGTTTCATTTCATAATCATAACGTTTTAAAAACTGTTTTAAAGACATGATCTTTACGTCACTTTAAAACCCACAGAAAAGGAAGGTGGGTCTCATGTATGTAAATCCCAGAATAGAAAATTTTGGTATATATGTGAATACCCCTTTAGAAGAAATAGCTTTGGGTATTCACTTAATAATATAAAAGAACTTTAGAAAAAGAGAGACATTTTGAGATGGAAATTCTGCAGCATAATGGCTATGTTATGAGGTTTTAGAAGACATTAAAAATAGAGGGAAAATGGGTCAGACATTCATAAATGACCCATAAAACAGTATATGGACAGAATAAGAAGGATACAAGATCATGTTAATGAAATTTCAAGGATATACCATTTGAAATGAAAAACATCGAAGGAAGACAAAAATTAGATTTCTCTTATGAAAGTTCGGCAGCCTAACGGAATTACTTAAAATTCAACAAAAATGATTTGAAAAGATCAAATAGGGTCTCTCATCATGTGAACATAGGAGTTCAGTATGATAGATATAGAGATAATGCCCCAACATAATTAAAAAGAAACTTTAAGGACTTCACATGAAAGTATAACTTTGAAAAGAATGAGAAGGGTGAAAGAATCCACTAAAAAATTCGGCAGCCTGACAGCGCCACTTAAAACGTCAAAATACTTAATTGAAGAGATCAAATGGGGTATCTCATCATATTAACATAAGAGTCCAGTATGATAGATATAGAGATCATACCCCAAAATAACAAATACGAACTTGAAAGAATTTACATGAAAGTAGAACCTCAAAACGAGAAGGGTGAAGAACCACTTTAAAATTCGGCAACCTAACAAAGCCACTTAAAACATCAAAATACTGAATTGAAAAGATCAAATGGGGTCTCTCATCATGTGAACATAAGAGTCCAGTATGATAGATATAGATATCATACCCCAACATAACAAAAAGGAACTTGAAAGAATTGACATGAAAGTAGAACTTCAAAACGAGAAGGGTGAAGAACCACATAAAAATTTGGCAGCCTAACGGCGCCACATAAAACATCAAAATATAGAATTGAAGAGATCAAATGGTGTCTCTAATCATATGAACATAAGAGTCCAGTATGATAGATATAGATATCATACCCCAACATAACAAAAAGGCACTTGAAATACTTTACATGAAAATAGATCTTGAAAAATGAGAAGGGAGAAAGAATCTGTTACAAAAATTTCGGCAGCCTAACGACGCCACTTAAAATTTCATAAAACGAAATAATGAGAGTAAGAGGGGATCTCTCATTATATGAACATTAAAATGGAAGTAAGAGGAGTATAAAAGAACATCCACCAACATAATAACATGGTGCATAAAAGAATTGACATAAAAGAGATCACTTGAAAAGAAAGAGAGGGGTTGGATCCCTTACCTTAAAATGTGAGTCTTGAAACTCAATGTTTTGGACCTTGAGGGTTGGGGGCACCTTGGGAGGACTCCTTGGGAGGTAAGGAGACCAGAACTTCATTGGGGGAGAGTTGGGAGTGAAAACCAAAGGAGGAATGGGTGGGTATTTATAGGGAAAGTGAGGGGACACGACATTAATGGCCAAGGGACACCTCATTAGTGGTTTTGGAAAAACCATGGGCTTTCCCATGTTATTTGCCCATGGTATTGGCCACTTGGGACACCTCATACCTTATCTTACTATTCACAATTCTAGCATATTGAATATATACTTAATACAACATTTAATGATGTCATTAGACACCCGTAACATAAAAATTGTATTTTTACTATTCATCGAAAATTCAACTTTCTCAGAATAATCCCAAAATTTCAACATAACCAAATATCAACGCTCTTCTTACAAATATGAACTAAATTTTATAAAAATAATTTTCTAAATATTTTTAATTTAATTTTTAAATAAAAACACTATTCACAGAAAATTCATTTTTTTATAAAAAATCCCAAAAATTACCATAGCATAATATCGGTGCTCTGAGTTCAAAAATGAAATCCATTTTATAAAAAAAAATTTCTAAATATTTTTAATTAAATTTTTAATTAAAAAACACTATTCACCCGAAAAAACTAATACTTGAATAATAATTTATGAAACCGTTATTTAACCATTTTATTGAATCACATTACTTAATCAAGGTGCGAAGATTATATTAATACTTTCTTTAAGTGAGATTACTAATCCATTTGGACACATTACTAATCCTAAGCGTAAAATCACTATTCACAATTTACTATTCATCAAAAATCAAGTTGATCTTATTAGACTCGAAATTTCGTAGTGAACATAATTTTAGAGGACCATTTTTTGAAAACCATTACACATTTTTATTTATTTAAGGTTTACATAAAAAAATTTAAAATATCCTTTCTCTAAAATTTATCAAAAATATGCATACTATATTTATCTAGACATTTGAAAATTCATAAACTTCATCATAAGAAAAAATCCAAATTTTTATTTAAAAAAAAGGATTACACAAGGCAATTACGGTCTCCTTACAAAGCCCCTTATCGCACCAGCATAGGACCTAAGTGTAAGGTGTGCTAAGGTGAGAGAATCCGAGGGAGGCTCGGCCAACATTGCACGAGTTGTAATTTCTATTAGATTGAACTTCTCGCGAAGGCGATCCCGTTCTAGCTTCACACGATGAAGTTCAGCTTGGGTTTGGTCCAGAGCAAAGCCCAGTGGTGCTACCTCCTTCCCATGTTCTATTAGATGAGCTTGGATCGGTCCAAGACTACTGGGTGAGGCCATCAAATATTCTTTCTATATTAATTAACCAAGATTCCTTGTATATAGAGATAGTAACCAAAACATTTAGTTTCCATCGGTCATATTGACCAATGGTCAAATAATAGTCAAAACCCAACAGTCTCATTTTAATTATACTCATGTTATCAAATGAAACATTTTTGTTGAGTATAAAAATAAAATAAAATAACACATAAAATTAGGAAATAATATTTATTCAAAATTTCGGGTCGTTACATCTACCATAATTGTGCCACACTGGGAGGCGTGTGGGTAGAGGAATTTTCCGAATAGATTTTGTCACAATAAATATTTCAGATCTGGAGGAGTCTCTCCATTAATTTTTTATAATAGTTTAGAGTTCTCTCTGTGTGTTGAATCCAAAAAAGTAAATCATAGTCATTTTAATAAATCATGGTAAGAACATTTGTTATCAAATAAATATCACCAACATTTTATAGGATTTTTTTGATAAAATAATTTTTTAGAATCAATTCTAAATCTCGATTCAATTTCAGAAAGACTTTGTTGGCTAACCAAAGTACTATGTGTGCATGTATTAACGTATATTGTTTATGAAATTAAAGGTAATAAATTATACATAATTAAACATAATTAATGTAGTACCATTAAAGATATTTGACTTAATATTGTGGTTTAAGTGATTCATGTATCTGCTAATTTGTAGGGCTCAGAGTGGCACTGACTCACTTAACTCTCATACTTCAGTTTCCCAGGTACAGGTTTAGCTAGGTAAGGATAATGTTTTTATGGCTATGACTCCCATGTAAACCTCTTATTGTTTTTCCTTCTTCAGATTTTCTTTGGCACACATATCCATTTTGGTCCTAGGTTCTCTAACTCTAGAGGTGATTCCTTGTGTTCAGGTTTGGCCTTCTTCCATTAAATTAACATTATTTAAATATTTGGATTCGGTTTATTAGATCTTGTATTTTATTTCCATTGTGGTCCTCCCATTTTCTGGAATACATCAGTTACTATAATGACCATTAATTTTAAATGGCAGTTATTCCTTATAAGATTTCTGTTATGTTATATCATTCACAATAAGAAATATCTATTTAATATTGATGTGAGTAAAATGGGATATGTGAAAATAAAGATTTGAACATTATATGAATATTGGTCAAATACGACAATTGGTGAATATGACCATTGGGAACTATACTGTTTATAATAATTTTAATGTTATTATTATTATTTATCAGTAAATGGAAATAGGATAATCAATATAGAAAGAAGAATAAATGGCCTCTTCCAGTAAAGTCATACAATAGGAAGAAATTTTTTTAGTACATATGAGAGAGGTACCATCAATGGGGTTGTCCCTTGACCAATACAAAGCCACAATTCAACAAGTGTTTCTCGATCAAAATCACCTTTGATATAAGTAATAGTTAATGAAAGTTACCACTCTGGTGACGTTAGTTGAGCAACCAAATGAATCAATCACCACTGAACACCGTACCCATAGGTCATACATTAGTGTTATAAGGAAATTTTTATTCCAACAATTAAGTTTTACGAATAGTCTACCTTAAAAAAAGATAAATTTAATTGACATGGAATGTTCAAACTAGATTTTTATGAAAAAATTTATAATTTTCATAAAAGTTATTAATTTAAAAAAATTATATTTGTAAAAAAATTTATATCATTTTAATATTATGTTAAATATAATCTTATATAATTATAAATTATAAATTAATTTTATTATGTCCTTGAAAATGTTCAACTGAGAGTAATTTTACTACCAATTATCAAACCAATGTTTTTATAATAAATAATTACTATTATGTTCAAAAGTTAAAATTATAGTACATATAGGATTATTATGATAAAAAAACGTTTTTTCAAATCACTACATCATAATTAAGTTATGGTGAGTTTCTAAGAATTTTCAAAAATACATTATTTCTGTGAATAGTAAAAATATAGTTTGTTTTTTCGTTATGTTTAATGACTTCATAATTAGGTTACAATGAATTAATAATTAATTGACCATAATAAAAGAACTAAAATATGTTATTTTTTTATATCAACTATTTTATTCAATTTTAATCAATTTATCATACTCAAATTTACATTCCAAAGACTAAAATGGGAACATTCTCTATAAAAATATTATTTTCTGGAAACATTAATTTTCATTCTAGAATAAGTGATATAATATTATAATAAGTTATTTTGGATTAAAATAACTTAATATATAAATTAATGTTCCAATCCATCATAAATAACCATGATAAATCCATTGTTTTTTAATTTTCTATAACCTAGATTTTAAAGGCCAATATTTGGAAATTATTGAACACGTCCTCGGATTTTTCTATAAATAACCACCAATTTCGATATTTAAATTCACTAATAATAAGTCCAAACTATATATTATGTATTTTTACTTCCCTAATATTATCTTAATGGGTACTATAGTCACCCAAGTTTCAATTCCTCAAGATATATGACTAACTCGTCAAGTTAATGGAATTATCATTCGCTTCTCTTCGATTCAAGAACCTATTTTCGTATATGAATTATAAATTATATGGTTACACTATTATATGAATATTTATATCATTACATTATATAAAATTTATATTTTATCAATGGAGGACCATTTCCAACACATTGTTTAAATTTTATAACAAATGACTTATACTCCTTATGCTGCAGAATTTGTTTCGTACAATTTCTCTATTCTCCTCAAGAAATTTTCTATTAATTGTTTTCTTTTAATACCAAATTCATGTCATTTTATTGGGGTATTCAACTAGATGTAAAACTTATTTATTTTATTATGGTATCAACATAAATGAATCCTAATTTCCCCTTCTATATATTTAAAATTACTTAATGATCATGTGTCAAAGCACTTTTTAAACGCCATGATTTTGATATGAAACCCATTTTTTTAATTCTCAATGGATTATTTATGAAATATTTTATTATGAAATATGTTTATCATGTTAATTATGATATATTATTGGTTCAACTTTATATCCATATAATTAATTGGATAATAATTTATTATATATAGATTAAATGTTTTCTGATACCTTGGTGAACAACCATGGTAATTTTTCAATTATGATATCTTAGTGACAAACCATTTTGATATGTTTATGTTTGACTCATTTAATTGTTACATAAAAATTTTAATTTTAGGATTCATGTTATTTTTACTATGGTATGTCACATTTTTTCTTCTTTGTTATCATTCCAAAATTATGTTCCTCATGTTCACATGTAAACTGTTTCCCTTACTGTGACTCTTTCTCACCCTTTTCCTTTGATGAATGTCCCCATATTTAGGGATGTTGTAACTAAACATTGAACGAACCTTTGAAGATACCATTAATTTGTATTATATGAATTTTTTATTTTTATATGTATTATGAACCATATTTTTAATGAACCTAAACATTAATAGATCATCTGTATATACCATGAAATGAAAAAAGTTATATAAATAAAATGGGGGATGTCATATTTGGTATCAAAGGATGGTTTAGTCATTTTTAGAAATTAGGATTTAAAATATTTATGAATAAACCTTGGGATAAGTTTAAATATATTAAAAAATCGTGGGGTTTTGTTGAGATATTAATTAAGTGGTTCTTAGGAAAATAAATCCCAATCTGGATATGATCAATTCGATGTGGACTTGGAATAGATTTATCTAGGGGTAAAACCCTTGAAAAACTGTTTCAGCTAGAATGAATGGGAACTAATGCATGAAAACAAGATTTTCATCACTCTTGGATCTACATTGTCAAGGGATATGTTGGGTTAATCACAAGATTATTATGAACCACTATGCATGATATATAGAAAATGTAATTTTTGTTTGATTATTACATATTTTAGCGTGTTATTTTTTTATAGAAAATTTGTTTCAAATAATAAGTTTTTTAATATAATAAAAATAACACTTTGTTTTACTTCTTTTATAAAATGTATAGAAATTATTGGAACCTTATAAATGGTTAGCACAATAGACCATGAGATGAAAACCCTATGGTGGAAGATATAATAGAGAAATTCATTAGAATGATGAATCAACTAACATGTGTTATAAACAGTAAATTAAATTAAGTTGAGTGGCCAGATTCACCTTGAAGGGAATAAATTACATTAAGACAATTATGCAGTAATGACCACCAAATTTATGTAGATCTACTAGCCAATTGATTAATGAAAAACATGAAATCTTGTAAAAAAATTCTTTTTTTGCACATCGTTCTTCTGAAAAAGAGAAATTCACCCTACCCATCTACTTGTTAGAGGGAGAAGCTGTTCAATGGTGGGGAAAAATTTAAAACACAAAGAAAATATGGTTTATTGATGCTATAGAGTGGTATGAGTTTAGGGGAACCTTTTTCAATGAATAGTTACCTCAATGAGAATTAAAATGGTCAAGAAAATTTTTGACATAATAAAGATGGAAAATGATTTGTTGTAAAGATATAAGATGAAATGTCCATGACATTCTCTTTACACATATATCTATGTTATTGATCCTTATTAAAATAATAATGGATTCTTATATGGACTATGATCCCATCTATAGGGTAATCTAGTCATTAATGATTATGAATGCTAGGATGAGTTTCTGATTAGTTTTATGAAAGTTAAACTATATTTTAGAGAGAATTATTACTCACATAAATAGAATGAATAGTATAGATCATCAAAGGATAACATGGTATGGAACATTGATCATAGATGAAGAGGAACGTAATTGAGTCTTATCACATGAAAAAATGTGGGATAAAGCATACAAGGAACTACTTGACTAGTAGATGAAACTTTTACAAGTGTGGATGATATGGTTATATAGATTAGAACTATCATAGTGAGGTGAATCCTCAGCTTCATAGCACTAATTTTCCCATCCTTCAGTAGTACACTAATTTATTTCATGAAGAGATATCTGGACCTCCCATATGTGGAGTTCCAGATTTATTGATTGAACTCAAACCTATATCCAAGATGATATCAAAGATCCCATATACAATGGAAAATGTCCAGTTAGAGGAATGAAAGAAAAAATTTCATGATATTTTGGTGATAGGGTTTGTCTGAAAAATTGTGTCTCCCTGGGGATCACCTATTGTAATTATGAAGAATATATATTGATCAATTGAGATAAACTTACTGGGATCAGTGTAAATAATACATACCCTTTCCCAAGGATTAATGATTTATTTGACTTGTTTCGTGGGGCACAATTGTTCTCTATGACTGATATTTGATCTGTTTATCATCAATTGAAGGTTAATAAGGAACATTTTCTTAAGAATTCCTTCTGGTAAAGATATGGGTATTATGAGTTTTTTGGGATGCCCTCAGGGTAAAATAATTCCCTAGATATATTTATGGATTTGATAAATAGAGTCTTTAAGTAATACTTTGACAATTCTTTTAGTATTTATTTATAATATTAGGACATATTCAAGAATTGGTGAGGATTAGGAGGATCATCTATGGCTTATATTGAAAACCTCGAGGAAGGATATGCTATTTGGAAAATTAAGGAAATGTTAATTTTGGTTAATATAAGTTTCTATCATAGGTCACATTATAACTAAGGAATGAATCAGAATTGATGCTCCCAAGAAAAAGGTTTTGGAGGAGTGGAATCATCCTAAAAAATAACAATGATTCATAGTTTCCATGGCTTAGGAAAATATTATAGGATATTTTTTAATACATTTCATGACAATATGATCCACTATCATGGTTAACTTGAAAAGGGGCTATGTTCCTCTAAAAAAATTAGTATAAAGAAAGATTCCTAGAGGAAAAGATGAGAATGGTTACCATACATGTGTTTAATATACCCTCTATCATAGAAGGATTCATTATTTTTGGTGATGAATATCTGAAATGGATTGGGTGTGTCCTCCTAAAAAATGATGAGGTTATTTATTAAGTATCTCGATATTTATACCCCCTTGCGAGTAATTATGCTATGCATGACCTAGATCTAGATGAAGATTGTTTTTCAATACAGATATGTATTCAGTATATTTATGTAGAGATATGTGATATATACGTAGACCAATAAAGATTAATGTATGTATTCACATAGTTGGAGTTGAACATGATACAATTTAGTTGGTTGGAACTTCATAAATACAATGGCTATTATATTCATTATCACCGAAAAAGAGAAAACAAAGTAACTTATACATTAAGAGGGAAAGAACCATTTATACTAGAAAACATTATGATTCGATTTGATCCACTGATCAAGACCTTGTAAGGTTGGACATGGGAATAATGAAGTAAGGGAAATCATCAATCATAACCGAAAATATTACGTAACCATCATTACTAGATATGATAACAAAATAACAAAGGGAAGATCCTTTTTTACAAATGATGATAGAGTCTATGAAGAATGAGATGCTTCCTAAATTGAATTTTGATCATGAATGTGTATTGAAATTTCATTTAATGCTATGTGTCCCATCTTTTCCAAAAATAAAGGAGAAATCAATGAATCTCATAGCTCTATATTCATTGTACATCCAAGAAGCAGTAAAATGTTTGTGGACCTTTATGATTTTTATTGGTTGGATAACATGATAATTATGATCTCCAAATACACTATAAGGTTCTTGGTGTGTCAAAAATTGAAGGTGGAGCAAAAAATTTCAAAATGAGTATTGCAACCAGCACCCATGCCTACATTGTAGTGGGATTATATAACTATGTATTTTCGCACTAGTCTCTCATGAAAACCCAATGTAAATAGTACGATGTGGGTTATAGTTGACCGACACATAAAGAAATCCCATTTTATCGCTACTCAATATTATTTCTATATTGAGAAACCAACCATTATATATATAAAGGAAGTAGTGAGGCTGTATGGGGTGACACATTCTATCATTTATGAAAATTATCTATCTTTAGATATAAAATTTTAATAATTATTTAACATTATCAAATTAATGAATTGAATTTTAGTACAACCTGTCACCCAAACCGATGTCCACTTTGAAAGGAAAATTTAGACACTCAAGACATGCTGAGAACATTGTCAATGGATATTAATGGTGGATAGTATTAACACCTCATAGTATTTGAGTTCTCATAGAACTACATCATCAAATTCAGTATTCTAATTGAACCCTACAATGATCTATATAGGATGAAATGTATAAATACTACATATTGGGATGAAGTTGGTGATAGAATGCTTCTTAGGCCTGATCATGTGCATGATATGAAAGAAATGATTTATTCCACACCTTAACACATAAAAGTAACTCAGTGTCAGATGAAGTGCTATACTAGAAACCATAAAAGGGATATGTAGTTTTATGTGGGGGAAATATTCATCATTCAAATATCACAAAAGAAGATAGTCATCTAGTTTTGGGGCAAAGGGATGTTATTCCCCATGTACACTTTCCCCTATGCAATCATTGATCATATATGAGTAGTGTCCAAATAGATTACACGTCCACAAATCTAGTTTATGTTCATGATGTATTCCATGTGTCTCTCTTGAGGATGCACATAACTGATCCATCACATGTACTGAATCCAATGAAGTTACAACTACAACATGAACTCTCTTAAAATAATTATGTAATAGTGATAATTGACCATAGAGAAAAGTTTCATGGAAACAATACTAGACACTTCATCAAAATCATTGTGGAGGAAACATAAATATGATGAAGAGATTTGGTAACTAGAGTAAATAATGAAAATTATGTACCCACACCATTTCTCAGCTGATAAAATGCGTTAAAAATTTTGAGGGAGAAATTCATTTAGGGATGAGTAATGTAAGGACTAAAAATTTTAAATAATATTTGTTTCCGAAGAAAATATGTTTTATGTTATATTGTACACAAAAAACCATATTTCTCTAATAATTATGAGTATGAAATGAAATGTGACCATAAATATTCGACCGTCATATGACTATTGGTCAAATACAATAGTTGTTCAATATGAATATTTCAAAATATACTATTAATAATAATTTAAATGTTATAAATAGAGATTATAAGTAGAAATGAAAAATCATTATGAATGAAAAAAGGAAAAATGATGGCCTCACCCAGTAGAGGCATACCATATGAATCCCATTTGTTTGAACATGGGAGGAAGGTATGGTCACCGGGGCTCAACCATGACCAAACCTATGATGAGATTAAACAAGTGAACCTTGAAAGAAATCACCTATACAAGAATATTATTTTCATGGATATTACCACATGATAGATGTTATTCAAGATATCTGATGAGTATTTTCCACCACACATCTTACCCTTAGGTTATACACCTATGTTATAAAGGGTTACATGTCCTAGAATTTGTCACATAATGTTAAATAACGTTGTATATTTAATTTTCTTATTCCATACATTCCATTATAGGACTAGTTTTTATTTATAAAATATAAATTTAGTTGATATAGATTTTGATGAATTGGGGTTTTAGAAACAACATTGTATATATTAAGTGCTTAGGGGTACACATATATTAAACAAACAAATACCACAAACAGATTAGAAATGAAAACCATATAACCCCCCAAAATATTTCCCAGCAATAAATCCTTATTTTTTTAGTAAATAGACCAAAGGTCCAATGGGAATAAATACAATTACATAGCTCAATGTCCAACTAACTGGACCAATGGACTAGTGTAACATCATTCCTACATCATATTGCCTACGTAATTAGCCATGTGTTACCATCCTCCTGTATCTTCTGTCATTCATATATACCACCTATCTGTATCATCATCTACTATAGTTCTAAAATAGTACCTTTTGATATTTTTTCCCACCTGTATTTGAACTCAGATATGATGCCGGATTATAGTGAGTATTTTCTTCTCAGTTAGGCCCCCCAACATCTCAAACACAAACTGTACATTTCATAAAATATATTAATTTTTATAATAAACTCAGGTTTTATGAATAATAATTAATTAATTAAATTTTATTTTAATAACACTCTTATTAAAACATAGAATGATAATATAATTTTATTTTGGCTTTGAAAATTTTTAGTGTCATAAATTTGACTAAGCATTATCAAGCCGCTATTTTTTATAAATATAGATTTTAATATTTTAATGTTGAAATTATCATATTTTTAATATTAAAGGATATGATATGTATTCTATTTGAAATCATCAAATATAAATTTCGTTAGGGTGAATATATTGTAATTTTCTAAAATACTATTTTTTCTATGAATAATAAAAATGCAGTATATTTTTTCTCTATGTTTGATGAATTCATAAATATTTCATAATGATGTAATAATTAATTATCCACAATCAATGACATAAAATTTGTTATTTTATGAATATATATTATTTTAATATATTTTAATTAATTTCCAAACCTTTAATTTACTTTCCAATGTTTTAAATGGAAACATTATCATTAAAAACATTATTTTATTGAAAATATAAAATTTTCATGCCAAAAGATGTCATAAAATATTATTATCATATCTTTTGGGATAAAAAAACATAAAATATGACCCAAAATGAAATAAACACAGAAAAACTTTTAGAATGTCAATGGGTTTTTAGTTTCCACAACAAAGACTTCCAAGGCATATATTTGAAAACTATTTAACAAATCCTCTACTTTTTCTATACAACTCCCCCCCCCCCCGACTTCATCATTTAAATACACTCCCAATCTGTCCACCCTGAATCAATAGTGGTTTTACCTCACAATGTTCCCCCAAAAATTTTCTTGACTCTCAAATGGTTCCATTCCTCAATATTAAAGTGTAAATATTAAATGTAAGAGAATTATACTTATATTCACTTCAATTCAAGAACAAATTTTCATTGATGTATTCTAAATGTTAGGGTTAATCTATTTTTACCATTTATATCGTACCATTACTACCAAATTATCTTCTATCAGTGGAATATTTTTATGCTCTTTCATTTTAACCTTTTCTATAAACACATTTTTTACATGTTATGTTGTTGAATTTAATTCACAAAATTTTTATACTCTCCCCAATAAACTCTATTTTATTTTAATTTTTTAATACACAAACCTATTTCTTTTCTATGCATATTAAAAACTATGTAAAAACTATTTATTTGATTCTAGGATTAACATACAAGAAACTTTTATTCAATATTAATGGGTTAAAAATTACATAATGATCATGTATTTAAGAACTAATGAAATAACAAGATTTTCATATAAAGCCCAATTTTCTATTGTCCATGGTTTATTTATGAAATTTATTATTATGATATATGTGTCACACAATAATTAATAAATATGAATGTTGTTCGCTAATTGTTCACCATGGAATTGCGTAAATAATTTAATCTCTAGAGATGTTATATTTTATGATACCTTTGTGAATAACCTTACTAATTTTCTATTATGGAACATTGGAAAAATCCATGGTGATATGCTTATGAATGTATCATTTAAAATTTGTAGCTACATTACCATGTTTTGATTCATGTTTATATTATTATTAAATTACTCATGTTCCCTTTCCCATGTTTTTTCTATAATTATAATACCCATGTTCACATGTAAATGATTCCCCTTACTATGCATTTTGATAACCCCTTCCGTTTTTTGTATGTCCCCATGTTATGTTATAAAGTAAATGTACATAGGATGAATGTGTGAAGAATACCTTAAAGTGGATTATAATAATTTTTTATTTTTTTTTCTTGTAGTATAAATACAATTTTCCATGAATCTAAACATTATAAGATCATAAGTATGTACCATGTTATATAAATATTGTGTAAATAAAAGTTCAAATTACATAGTTCATATTCCTCAGCTATTACCATCATTTTTTGTATTCTGACCCCAGTTAGGTCTAAATCATTGGACATCCAAGATTGTTTTTTATATGTGGGTTGACGTGTCATCGATGTCCAAAGATACATGGATTGTGGTAATCTAAAAATATGTTATTCCTTATTTCTCAAATGATGGAGTTTTTTAAGCGGTTATTTGTCATAGATAAGGTCATGTTCAACTACTGAGGCCCTATACTACTTAGAATCCACTATGGTTTCTTGAGATACTGTTTCTCCCCAAGTCGCTCTATTCTGGTGGTTCTCAAGCAGGATTCTGAATGTGATGTTTTGGTGGGTGATGGAGTTCCAGATGACTATAACCTTGTTTTCATTTAATCTTCTTATCTGTTTTGAAGTTGATATATAATGTTGGTGATTTACATTTAATCATTTATTGGATAATATTGTGGATTAATTTTTTTGGTGAATTGAGATTCCCTAATGCAGTCCTATTGGTGTATGAGTTAGGCCAAATATGATATTTTTTATGTGTTTATATTTGCATTGATTTATTTCAGTAGAGTTTTTTGAGTTCTAAATGGTGATTCATTCATAATGATCCTTTATCCACTTCTCTCCATGTGTTTGGATTCTTTTATCATTTAATCAAAGGGCTTTCTAGGGAACTAGCCACATCATTCCCATGAGACTTTTCATCTATGAATGGCTTGGTGGCGGTGGTGGTGTTGAAGAACTTTGAAGTCACGTATGCGATTATGGTGTGTAGGTGAAAATAAATTGTGGCACGTGATAGACACATGACATGATCAACTTAGTTGTTTTTTAATCCTTCCCTAGAATTCTGCCTGACGCGTGTTTGGTTTCTCTAGGTCCAACATCCTATCATAGATTTTTATGGATAAATTATTTAATATTGAATCAATTGGGATAATAAATATCAATTTTTTAGGTGGTTCATGATTGGTTCTTACTTAACCTAAAGTGGATTTAGTTAAAAAATAGATTTTTATTTGGTTATAATTTATCATCCTCAAACTAATATGGGAGTTGGATTATAAAACATTCATGTACTAAATTTTCAATACATCTGGCTTGATAACATGAGTTCAATTAAAATTTATTAATTGGGATACCTGAATGTGTATTTCATTAAAGAAGGGTACAAGGATTAACCATTTATAATGGAATCACAAGTAGTACATGTTCTTTTCTTCCCGAACCTACAAAACAAAATTTGTCAATTGTTCTATTTTCAACCAAAGATTTATATTCTGGATTCAATGGCTAGATACTCAACAATCCAACCACATGTAATGATGTTTTTAAAATTTTAATACACTAGATGGATAATTATTAATTTATATATAATAATAAAATTTTCTAATTGGGCGTCATTTAAATATCATTAAAAAAATTATTAATGGCAATGTATGAGAACAATAATCTTATAGACTTATATAAATTGAAAATTAAAATGGTATATATAATAAAATACCACTATATGATCATATATCAAAGAAAAATACTTATTTTTCTTAATGTTCATATGGTGCCTGAAAAATATAATGGGAAGGATTGGGGTATTTATGTTTACAAATTTATGAAATACTTTGAGTTTCATCAGAAAAATACCATTAACGAAGAGGTACTTATGATTGTAATTAAAATTTCAATTTAAATGTTAATTTATATTTTTCCTTCATTAGAAATAAATCAAATAGTCATAGTATTCACAGGAGTAAATTTATTTGTTTTTAAATGATTGGTTAAAATACATGGTTTTAAATTATATACAATCATCATGAAGAGGTAACTTCATACTTCTTATTTAATTAATTTTATCATAAGATTATATGGTTTTATAATTAATTTATTTATCATATTTACTTGATTATTATATTGTTATTTTTCATTTAGATCATAAATATGTAATATGCAATCAGGATAAACACATGAATTTTATTATGCACTAAATGAGGATGATGCACTCATGATGATTCACTATTAATATTCTTAAATTATTTCAATATAATGAGTTATATAACAAAAATATTCCTAGATAACCTATTATATTAATTTTTTTGAGGAACAAAAAGACAAGATGTGATGTGTATGAATCAACCACAACTCAATAAAATACAAGTTATTTCCATTATGAATCAAACATTAGGTTTTTATTTCATAATTTACAATTATATATAAACAAATTTTATATTCATAAAATCAGGTAAAAAATTAATATTATATTTATACATATGGAAAATAAATCATAATTCATTTTTGATGTGTATGAATCATCATCACCACAATCAAATACATGGTGTACTTGGAATGATGAAGAAACTAACATGTTTTAGGATTCTCCTACTCATGAGAGATTGGAATTTGAGACTGAAATTTATATTTTGGAAATATAGAAATATGTAAATAATTCGAACATAAGTAATGAATTGGTAAATTCCTATTACTTATTTAGAAACTTTTCAAACCATTTTATCTACTATTTTTATGTTAATTTCGTTATCTTATTGATATAATAATAATTAATTTTTTACAAATCATTTGGGAAGTCATAAATACATTAAACTATTTTAAAAATGCCCGAAAAGAGGTAACATGTTTGTAACATCCCACTACTCACCCATTGGTTTTGGAAGATTCATTTTTGTTACTAGGACTTATGTCACATTCCCATTACAACAATGGATGAAAATAAATTTATAGGGCTTTATATACATTAGGGGGATAATTTTATATTTAAAAAAACAAAAAATCAAGATAAATGTCACCAATGAAAGAATTATATGATACTTGAGTACCAAAAATAACATAATGAAACAAAACTAAACCAATCTATATCTGAGTAAAATTTTGATAAAAAAACCAATATCAGAGTACAGTGTAGAAGCCAATTCCAAAAAATGCAAGGACTCCAAAGGCACCAAATTATAAAGTCCAAAGCCACTAAAAGATCCTAATCCACGATCCATGACATAGGTATCACAATGCATCTCTAATTAAATAAGATACCTAAACTTTTCCTATGGCACGGTAAATACTATATACAAACACATCAAAGTTCCTAAGAAAGGGTGAGTATAAAACATAATTAGATTTTGAAAATGACTTCCATACTCACGCGAATAGGATAGAACGTGTTATCAGATTTTTATAATTTTTTTAATAAAATTGAGACAGTTTACACAATAAAAAACAATACTTCTAATAAAAATACTTTTCCATGGAAAATAACCACACAAGACTTAATACAATTGAACTAATACATTTTGAATAACTCATTCCACTCCACAAAAAAACACATGAATACCATTTTGAATGTTACATTCTCATGAGAAGTCTCTCATCGATCTACGAAGTCCTCACAAGGTAACTATATACCATGTTCTCTAATTGAACATGCCCCTTCCATAAGTTTACTTCAATGAAAATTAACATATGCCAACCATTTCTGCCAAATCCCATTCAAAACCAACCATTTCAGTCCATTTATTGAAATAATTCCTTTCATTAAAAAAATTATATAAACCCATTTAAATTAATAAAAAAACACATATATCAAATTCACAATTTTAAAATCATTAAACATGAACGTTTTAGAACAACTGATTTTTTATAATATGACAAACCATCACTATATAGGGTTTCTATCAAGGTTTTCACATCAATTTCTCAATTAAAAAAAGATATTCATTATTTTGAAATAAAACCACAATGTTTTATTAATAAGAGTATATTTTTAATCCACATTACTCAAAAACATAGGTGAAAATAAAGAGAGACACAAAATATCCATCAAACCATCTTGAAACTCCTGATAACATATTCAGATATTGATCCCATATTTTTTTTTTTCTAAACATAATTAGAATAATGTGACATGAATCTATCAAAAATGGATTATATCTATGAAACC
Organism: Viscum album; assembly: GCA_963277665.1. Taxonomy (NCBI): domain Eukaryota; kingdom Viridiplantae; phylum Streptophyta; class Magnoliopsida; order Santalales; family Viscaceae; genus Viscum; species Viscum album. Next base: position 302,015,800 of record OY728126.1, read on the forward strand.
ATGAAAGGGAATAAGAGAAAATATAATCATAACCACAAAATGTGATCACTTATTAACAATACTAACAACCAATGAACCAATATTAACCACAAAATCACTCTAAAATCAAAAGGAATGGTAGATCCATCCTTTGGAATGAAAGGAAATTGTTATATATCCAATCAAGGGGAAAATGGGTGGTTAATGAGGTGATTAAGATGATATCAACAAAAAATTTGATCTATTTCATAACATTGCATGGTTAAGATGAAAAATTATGGAATCTATGCACTAGATTCTACATATAATAATCCCATGAGTTGTGGGATAACATGGTTATAAAAACAATTTTAATACTATAATAAATCATTAAATAAACACTTTAACAAATTTTCCTTGGTTGGAGCACACTTTGGCCAAACCGTGTTTCAAACTATGTGATTACATAGTGACCACTATTTCAGTTTCACAATTCATTGGGAGGGGTTTCATGGTTTCTATTAAACATGCACCTTAAGAAAATACCAAAAATATTTTAAAAAATTATCTAAAGCATCCCAAAAATTACCCAATTGATATATATACATACAATACATATAAATATGTATGACTACCTAAAACATAGGCAACTTTATTTTTTCCACCATTAGTATTTTCATCACAGAAAATTTGAAAATCTCATTTTGTCTGAATGAGTTTATTCCTTTTCACAACCATTTCTATTTCCCATTCAAATATTTCTTCATTAATACAACCAAGTTTCAATAAAACCCACAGTAGACTGATAATTTTCTCATATAAGACTTTATCATGCTTATCCACAACCCACACTGGAACATGAACCAATATAGAATCCATAACTAGTTCATCATGATCCAACAAAATTACATAGTTATGGTTACGGTGATACATCTTCTATTGAGATACATGAAACACATTATTCATTAATCTAAACCATTGTGGTAAATCCAAGTAATATGAAACCATACCAACTCATTCAATTATAAAAAAATGGCTAATGTATCAATGAGATATCCTTTATTGTTTCCCAAAAAGATGATACCCAATCCATGGGGTATTCTCAAGAACACGTGATCACTCTCCTAGAATAAGAAAAACCATTTATGGTGATCCACAAATGATTTTTGACAACTCTAAACCATCTCCATTCTCTTCTTGATCAACTGAATCCTCTCCACAATCTATTCAAAAATGCTTGGTCCTACTAGTGAATTGTCATCTATTTCTACCCAACAATGTTGATAATTATATGGACACTCATAAAATTCATCAATAGGATCAATATGAATCGAGGAATGATAAATGATGTTATAAAAGAACTCAACAAATGTTATATTCTCTTCCCATGATCCACTAAAATCCAATAGACAAACCCAATGTATGTCTTCCTTCTTTTTTATCATCCTTTCCTATTTTCCATCTATATGTATGATGTTAAGCTAACCAAATAGTCAAATAATCCACAAGGGATTTCAATAATGATTTCAAAAAATGAGATATAATCCTCACATTTCCATATGATACTATTAAAACTAGAATACCATCTCTCTTTTCCACTTCTCAGATAATGATTTTATAAAATTACTCCACTGTATGAGATTCTTGAATAAAAATTAAATTGTATCACATTGTGAGCTAATCCACTATAGCATCCTGCCTTTTTATCACATAAACTTTCATTACATTTTACAAAACCGAGGATCTTTAAGGTTTAGTGTCTTGGAAACCAGGCACTTAAAAAATGAGAACATAAAACATTCTTTTTAAACACTTGAAAGGCTTCTCCTCATGTTCATCCTAGGTTCATTACTACATCACATAACCTGGGGACATACATCAAATGAAAGGGTGAGCAGAAGGCCGAGTAAGGGAAACAGGAGAAACATTTTATATGTGAACTTGAGATACTTCAAGAAGGACATGAAATGAACTTTAAGGCATGAGAATGAAATCATGAGTCATATCATAATAAAAAAAACATTTTTCCTAACTTGAAGATTTGTCTACAACATTTAATATTGACAATCATTTCGTTCCACCAAGGTCCATCCCCAAGGTGTCATTAAAAATTACCGAGGTTATTTACCAAGGTATCAGTCTAAAAAGTCATCTCTAGAGATTAAGTCTTTACCCAATGCATTGGAGCATTGTCTGGGCGCACCCTTGACATGTCTTTACTATCATGTGAGCCACATATATCATCGTCATTCATTTCATAAACAACCCATATAGCATAAAAGAAATGGTTTTCATTTCATAGTCATAACGGTTTAAAAACTACTTTAAAGACATGATCTTTATGTCACTTTAAACCCACAGAAAAGGGAAAGCAGGTTTCATGTTTGTAAATCCCTGAATTTAAAATATAACATTTTGATATATATGTGAATAACCCTGTAGAAATATGATCTTTGAGTATTCACTTAATAACATAAAAAAAATTTAGATAAAGAGGGAGGCATTTTGAGACGGAAACTATGCAGCATAACGTATACGATACATGGTTTTAGAAAACATTGAAAAGAGAGGGGACATGGGTCACCCACTCAAAAATGATACATAAAAAATGGGAACAAAATATATAGTATTTAAGAACATGGTAATGAAATTTGAATGATATACCATATGCAACGAAGAACTTGAAAGGATGACAAAAATAAGATTTCTCTTATGAGAATTCGGTAGCCTAACGACATCACTTAAAACTTCCAAAAATGGATTGACGAGATAAAATAGGGTATCTAATCATATGAACATAAATAATCAGTATGATAGATATAGAGATCATAACCCAAAATAATGAAAAGTAACTTGAAAGACTTGACATGAAAGTAGATCTTGAAAACGAGATGGGTGAAGGAACCCCTTAGAAATTCGGCAGCCTAACGGCGCCACATAAACTTCAACAAAAATGAATTGATGAGATCAAATAGGGTATCTCATCATATGAACATAAAATATCAGTATGATAGATTTATAGATCATACCCCAACATAATAAAAAGGAACTTTCAAGACTTGACATGTAAGTAGATTTTGAAAACGAGAAGGGTGAAAGAACCCCTTAGAAATTCTGCAGGCTAACAACGCCACTTAAAACATCAAAATATTGAATTGAAGAAATAAAATGGGGCCTCTCATAATATTATCATAAAAGATGATAATGATAAATTTAGAGATCATACACCAGAATAATAAAAAGGAACTTGAAATACTTTACATGAAAATAGATCATGAAAAATGCCAAGGGAGAAAAAATCTGTTACAAAAATTTCAGCATCCTAACGACGCCACTTAAAACTTCATAAAACGAAATAATGAGAGTAAGGGGGGATCTCTCATTATATTAACATGAAAAGGAAAGTAATAGGAGTATAAAATAACACCTTTTATCATAAGAACATGGAGCACAAAAGAAATTTCATAAAAGAGATTTCTTGAATAGGAAGAGAGAGATCAGATCCCTTACCTTAAACGTAACTCTTAAAAATCAATGGTTGGGACCTTGAGGGCTTAAGGGCACATTGGGAGGGCTCCTTGGGAGGTAATGAGACCATAAATTCGTTAGAGAAGAGTGGGGAGTCGAAATGGATGAGAGGATGGCATGGTATTTATAGGGAAAGTGAGGGGACAAGGCATTAATGGCCAAGGGACACCTCAAAAGTGGTTTTCTCAAAACCATGTGCTCTCCCATGATATTTCTCATGAAGATAGGCCACATGGGGACCCCAATACAATAATTCATCACCTTTGGTCGGCCAACCCTTAAAATATCTCATTAAATCATCATGACACAGTTATGATGTCATTAAAAATACCAAAACCCTACAACGGTATTTTTACTATTCACTGAAAATTTAACTTTCTCAGAAAGATCCCAAAATTTCAACTTAACAAAATATCAATGCTCTGATTTCAAAAATGAACTCCATTTTATAAAAATAATTTTCTAAATATTTTTAATTTATTTTTTAAATAAATCCACTATTTACTGAAAATTCATTTTTTTCGAAAAAATCCCCAAAAATTACATTAACATCATATCGATGCTCTGATTTCAAAAATGAAATCCATTTAATAAAAATATTTTTATAAATATTTTTAATTTAATTTTTAATTAAAAACACTATTCACTCGAAAAAACTAATACTTGAATAATAATTTATGAAACCATTATTTAACAATTTTATTTAATCACATTACATAATAAAGGTGCCTAGATTATATTAATACTTTATTTAAGTGAGATTACCAATCCATTTGGACACATTACTAATCCTAATCATAAAATCACTATTCAAACTTTACTATTCATAAAAAATTATGTTGATGTTATTAGAATCTAAATTTCGTACTAAACATAATTGTAGAAGACCATTTTTTGAAAATCATTACACATTTTTAATTATTTAAGGTTTACATTAACTTTTTTAAAATATCCTTTTTCTAAAATTCATCAAAAATATGCATACTATATTTATCCTGTAATTTGAAAATTTATAAACATCATCATAAGAAGAAATCCCAATTTTTATTTAAAACAAAGGATTACACAAGGTAATTATGGTCTCCTTACATAGCCCCTTATCACACCAGCATATGACCAAAGTGTATGGTGTGCTAAGGTGAGAGAATCTGAGGGAGGCTAGGAAAATATCGCACGGGTAGTAATTTCTATTAGTTTGAACTTCTCGCAAATGTGATTCCGTTCTAGCTTCACACGATGAAGTTCACCTTGGGTTTGGTCCAGTGAAAATCCCAGTGGTTCTACCTCCTTCCAAAGTTTTGTTATATGGGCTTCGATCAGTCCAAGACTACTGGGTGTGGCCATCAAATCTTCATTCTATATAAATATAACAAAGATTACATGTATTTAGAGACAATAATCAAAATGTTTAGTTTCCAGGGGTCATATTGACCAATGGTTATATAACTGTTAAAACCCAATGGTCTCATTTTAATTATACTCATGTTATCAAATGAAACATTTTTGTTGAGTATAAAAACAAAATAAAATAACACATAAAATTAGGAAACAAGAATTATTCAAAATTTCAAGTCGTTACAATCTTCCCCCTTATGAAATTGCGTCCTCGCAATTTTTAAAATTGGGTTTTGAAATTTCATTGAATGTACCACATCAGAAAAGGAGTCAGTAAAACTATTACTTTAAAAGAAAAAAAAGGTAAGTATAAAGGTCACCAAATTTAGCCCACACTAGGATTCCATGTACGAAAACATGGACATGGAGGAGAAAACAAAGGGTCAAGTTCTGAGGGAGAGTGATAGAAAACATTATTAGGAGAAAGTTAACCAAAATAAAATCCCAAACTTATGATGTGTGTAAACGGAATTTGATTACCCAGTAGGAAACGTAAACCAACAACGTTTTTGTTTTACGTTCTTTTTTTTTAATTTTGAGGAATTCATTTACAACATAAAACAGAAACATAAGAAAATATACCTATCTTCATGTAGAGTTTCATCCTTTAATATGTTTCTACCCAAAACTAATCTTTTATCCAAACTATGAGCATTGAAAACTACTTGGTCTCATCAAAACACAAGAATCATCTTCTATAGAATCACATAATCCACAAAAGATTAACTATCTATTTCTTCTATCTTTAAACATTATCCCAAAAACAGAAAGGGTAAGGTAAAAAAACTCTTCAAAAAGAAATAATCCCATTGGAATGGAAACTACTTTTAAATCTTCAAATATCCATGGTACTACCCAAAGTTCATCATAGTCTATTCCATAAATAACAGTCCTTAAAATTCCTCAAAATAAACCATACTAAGATCGAAACCCAAATACAAGAAGGATTTTATAACGTAGTCTTCCAAAATAAACTTCATTATTCGTCTCCAAACAACATCAACCACTCCTAACATCTTATAACAAAAATATCTAACCTAAACATATTTTACCCAAGATTGGTTAATCATTCCCATAAGTAACCTAAATTACTATAAATCCACCTTAAATTCCTCAATTCTTCAAAATATATGTCAACCTTACTTTTCAATGAAAATACCATAGTAATTTATTTACCTCAATCATATAGGGTCCCCAAAATAGTAAAAGTCTTCCAAAATAATAATCATATTTCAATCCCCTTATCATCCTTGTCATATTAATACGACAATCATCGCATTTCCTATCACATTGGTTGTTGGGACATGTTCTTCCTTTTCCCACTATTATCTAAGAAGAGAAAGTATAATTAGGGGCTTAGGTACATAGCCAATAATCATGAAATGGATCTGAAATCATATAAGGATAACATGTAGAAGAAAATTATACCCTAACTTGTGATCCCCTAGGTTCCCATCTAGGTTATCCATGATCATATATTCTTATGTGAATATTTATTTTATTTTATCGTTGTTCTTTTAACAATGGTTCATACCATGCTTGTGAATTTACAGAAGCATATCCCTCGAGAGTGTCGTAACCTAGAGTGTAGAAAGGCCCATTGTCGTGTACCAGTTCTCGTTCGAGTCTAGCACAAAGTTGTGTTTTCAGGTTTTACCCCTATGTACATCTGTGCCAGAGCCACCTCTACCTTCATGTATCCAGACATGGATGTATTTGTGTGCCAACCCCTTACTCAATGCTCACAAAAATACCAGGTAGATTTCCTATATTTAAACTTTTTATAGGGTTCTTCCTAGAGTTTTCATATCCTAATTTCCCCAAATAACTAAACCATCCTTTGATACCAACTATAGCATCCTGACTTTTTATCACATAAAAGTTCAATACATTTTACAAAACTGAGGATCTTTAAGGTTTAGTGTCTTGGAAACCAAGCACTTAAAACATGAAAACATAAAACATTATCATCAAACACTTGAAACGATTCTCCTCATGTTCATCCTAGGTTCATTTATGCATCACATAACCTGGGGACATACATCAACAGAAAGGGTGAGCAGAAGGCCCAGTAAGGGAAACAAGAGAAACATTTTACATGTGAACTAGAGATACTTCAATAAGGTCATGAAAAGAACTTTAAGGCATGCGAATGAAGTCATGAGGCATGTCATAAAAAAAATAACATTTTTCATAACATGAAGATGTGGCTAAAGCAATTAATATTGAAAATAATTTCGTTTCACCATGGTCCATCTCCAAGGTGTCATTAAAAATTACCAAGGTTATTCACCAAGGTATCAGTCTAAAAAGTCATCTCTAGAGATTAAGTCTTTACCCAATGCATTGGAGCGCTATCTGGGTGCACCCATGAAATGTCTTTATTATCATGTGAGACACATATATCATCATCAATAATTTCATAAACAACCCATATAACATTAAAGAAATGGGTTTCATTTCATAATCATAACGTTTTAAAAACTGTTTTAAGCACAGGATCTTTATGCCACTTTAAACCCACAGAAAAGGGAATGCGGGTTTCATGTATGTAAATCTCTGAATTTAAAATAGAACATTTTGATATATATGTGAATACCCCTGTAGAAATAAGATCATTGAGTATTCACTTAATAAAATAAAATAATTTTGAGATAATGAGGGAGGCATTTTGAGATGAAAACTATGCAGCATAACATCTATGATACATGGTTTTAGAAAACATTGAAAAGAGAGGGGACATGGGTCACCCACTAAAAAATGATAGATAAAACAGTTGGGGAACATAATATATAGTATTTAAGAACATGGTAATGAAATTTTAATGATACACCATATGCAACGAGGAACTTGAAAGGAAGACAAAAATAAGATTTCTCTTATGAGAATTCTGCAGCCTAACGACGTCACATAAAACATCCAAAAATGGATTGACGAGACCAAATAAGGTATTTCATCATATGAACATAAATGATCAGTATGATAGATATATAGATCATACCCCAACATAATGAAAAGTAACTTGAAAGACTTGATATGAATGTAGATCTTGAAAATGAGAAGGGTGAAAGAACCCCTTAGAAATTCGACAGCCTAACGACGCCACATAAAATTCAACAAAAATTAATTTATGAGATCAAATAGGGTCTCTCATAATATGAACATAAAATATCAGTATGATAGATTTAGAGATCGTACCCCAAACATAATAAAAAGGAACTTGCAATATTTGACATGAAAATAGATCTTGAAAACGAGAAGGGTGAAATAACCCCTTAGAAATTCGGCAGCCTAACAGCGCCACTTAATACTTCAAAATTATGAATTGAAGAGATAAAATGGGGTCACTCATCATATGATCATAAAAGATCAGTATGATAAATTTAGAGATCATACCCCTGAATAATAAAAAGGAACTTTAAATACTTTACATGAAAATATATCTTGAAAAATGAGAAGGGAGAAAGAATCTGTTACAAAAATTTCGGCAGCCTAACGACGCCACTTAAAACTTCATAAAACTAAATAATGAGAGTAAGTGGGGATTTATCATTATATGAACATGAAAAGGGAAGTAAGAGGAGTATAAAATAACACCTTCTAAAATAATAACATGGAGCAGAAAAGAAATTTCATAAAAGAGATTTCTTGAAAAGAAAGTGAGAGATCAGATCCCTTACCTTAAAACGTAACTCTTAAAACACAATGGTTGGAACCTTGAGGGCTTGAGGGAACATTGGGAGGACTTCTTGAGAGGTAATGAGACCATAATTTAGTTGGGGAAGAGTGGGGAGTCGAAATGGATGAGAGGATGGCTTGGTATTTATAGGGAAAGTGAGGGGACAAGGCATTAATGGCCAATGGACACCTCAAAAGTGGTCTTCTCAAAACCATGTGCTCTCCCATGATATTTCCAATGATGTTGGGCCACCTGGGGCCACCAATACAATAATTCATCACCTTTGATTGGCTAACCATTAAAATATCTCATGAAATCATCATGACACAGTTATGATGTCATTAAACATACCGAAACCCTAAAACGGTATTTTTACTATTCACTAAAAATTTAACTTTCTCAGAAAGATCCCAAAATATCACCTTAACAAAATATCAATGCTCTGATTTCAAAAATGAACTCCATATTATAAAAATAAATTTCTAAATATTTTTAATTTATTTTTTAAATAAATACACTATTTTCCGAAAGTTCATTTTTTTCAGACAAATCCCCCAAAATTACCTTAACATAATATCATTGCATTGAGTTCATAAAAGAAATCAATTTTATAAAAATAATTTTCTAAATATTTTTAATTTAATTTTTAATTAAAAAACACTATTCACTCAAAAAAACTAATACTTGAATAATAATTTATGAAACCGTTATTTAACAATTTTATTGAAGCACCATACTCAATCAAGGTGCCTAGATTGTATTAATACTTTCTTTAAGTGAGATTATTAATCCATTTGGACACATTACTAATCCAAATCATAAAATCACTATTCAAAATTGACTATTCATCAACAATTAATTTTATCTTATTAGAATCTAAATTTCGTACTGAACATAATTGTAGAAGACCATTTTTCGAAAATCATTACACATTTTTAATTATTTAAGGTTTAAATAAACATTTTTAAAATATCGTTTTTCTAAATTTCATCAAAAATATGCATACTATATTTATCCGGTCATTTGAAAATTCATAAACATCATCATAAGAAGAAATCCCAGTTTTTATTTCAAAAAAAGGATTACACAAGGCAGTTACGGTCTCCTAACATAGCCCCTTATCACACCAGTATAGAACCTAAGTGTAAGGTGTGCTAAGGTGAGAGAATCTGAGGGAGGCTCGGCCAACATCCCACGAGTAGTAATTTCTATTAGTTTGAACTTCTCGCAAAGAAGATTCTGTTCTAGCTTCACACAATGATGTTCAGCTTGGGTTTGGTCCAGAGAAAAGCCTAGTGATGCTACCACCTTCTCAAGTTTTGTTAGATGGGCTTCGATCTGTCCAAGACTACTGGGTGAGGCCATCGAATATTCTTTCTATAATAATTAAACAAGATTACTATTATTTAGAGACAATAATCAAAACATTTAGTTTCCAGGGGTCATATTGACCAATGGTTATATAACAGTCAAAACCCAATGGTCTCATTTTAATTATACTCATGTTATCAAATGAAACATTTTTGTTGAGAATAAAAACAAAATAAAATAACACATAAAATTAGGAAACAAGATTTATTCAAAATTTCAGTTCGTTACATCCACTATCACCCATATGGAGTCATGTTTTTTAACCATTAATGAGTGAACTTTCAGAAAATACATGGATATCTACTCCTATTTCAAAATAAGAATCACTAAAGACTGTGAAAACGTGATGGTTTCTGGTGCTCAGCCTTAACCTACTAAATGTTTAAGAATAAAATTAAAACTCAGTTAATTTTATATTCAATTTAACCTACCAAATTTGTGATTTAAATTCATAAGAAATATTCTTTTAATAAAATATGAATAGAAAATCTCATATGGTTGTAGGAATGATGAATTTGTTCCTCAAAATCCATAATAATGACCATCCAATATCAAAATACAACTACACCATTCTCCCATATAGCTTCCAAACATAAATGGACTCCCGACCATTGAGATCTGACAACATTTTGAAGCATTCAAAATCATATTTAAATTCCTCTTTAAAAATCTATCTAAAATCAGGAACCAATAATATTTTAAAGAGAACTACAAAACTAACTCTGTCTTAACAATCAATGTGTATATCACATATCAATAGCATTAACTTCCATTTAAATGATGCCTACATTTTCAATTGACTATTTGAATTCCTACTTAATGTATCCACCGCCAAATTTCCTTTACCAGGTATATACGTGATGTGAAAATTTAACATTTAGAGATAATCAATCAATCTTAATTGTCTCATATTCAAATCACCTGGTGAGAAAGGGAAATTATTTCAACACAATAACTTGTTCATACGAATGAGTGATACATTAACTTCACATTTCATTGGATAATGTTTATATAATAGTTTTTTCATAATCATAATATCATTTATTAATATTTATGAAACTTATTAAATTATTTACTGAGGCATATAATATATTTGGAGGGGTAAAATTATAATTAAAGAGGAAGTGATCCGTTAAAAAAATTACATCACATTTGAATCAAATCCTTTTGATATTATATTAAGGACAATAGAGATGCTATTTATGGAATAAATGAATCTTTCAAATGTTTATATTGCATTTGGAAATATAATTTTTTGGGGTTTTGTTGAGTGACATGTCACAATTTTTTGTGAATAATTGAGTTGATGGGTTCCCTTTTATAATTGATGGGGGGCTCTAGGGATTTCCAATAAGATTAAAATTTTATAATTTTGTCTCTATAAAAATTAATGCAAGTGGATAGTCTTTAAAAAACACAATATTCCCTTTAGTTAACTTATTTTACCCTCAATTAAAATAACCTATTTTCACTCATAAAGGGTAATTGTTTTACTCATATGTTGATTACTAGATCATAAATATCCATGAAATGGATATTTCTGCTATATCATATCCCACATGTCATACATCTATATTTTTATGTTTTTTAAATAATTTAATAAATTATTATGTTGATAAAATATAATTAATATCCATTTTTGTAAATATCAATTTAATTTAAATAAAATACATAATTAGATTATTTAAATACAATTATAATCTTTTTACTTCACAAACAATATGTCATAATCACCAATAAAATTCATGGAACACTACAATTCATTCAAACGATATCAACTTTAATGTTTTTAAAATTATTATTTAATATTAATATTAATTGATGAAATTTGGTGTCGTCTTTGCATAAGAATTCATGGTAATTATATAATTACTGAAATATAGAAATAGATTTCAAAAATAAAAATAATTTTATTTTGATATGTATGTATATTCATTCATAACATCATTTTTTTCAATGTGGACACATAAGTGATATTGAAATGTAAAATATTAACAATTTTTATTTTTAATTAGTTTAAATAATACAAGTAATTTTCTTGAAGACTGTCCATTTAAAAATTTAATTTCATGTATAACAAGATAAGGTCAGAAATAACTCTTCCAATATTAATTAATATAAAAAATGGTGACCCTAGCCTTTATTTTTATCATACTTTATCCAAATTTACTATTTACAAATCTGATATGTCATTCAACTATTACAATTCACATTGCCTATAAATAAATTGGTACTATTTGAAATATTTTGCTCTCATGACACCAAAATATCAAATTCATTTTTCAATATTAAATATCTATTTTTGGTAGAAATATATTTCAATATTAGTGTGTATAATGAGATAAAACCCACATATTAGAAAAATACATTTTTAAGCATAAAACTAGATTTAGTCATCTATAATGTATTTAAAATAATATTAAATAATGTATAAACATTTTATTAAATATATAAAATATAAATTTAATAACATTTATTCACAAATAGTGATTAATTTATTTTATTTCAATAATGAATCATTACATACATAAAAGTAGTTTTTCCGAAAGAACAAATCCTATATTCACATATTATTTTTAAATTTAATTTAATTAATTCATAATCAATTAATTAATTTTATACAAATGAAAAAAATATGTTTTTTCAAATTTAATTTTCCCTATTCATACCCTCTAATACAATGTCTGTGTGATAATCATTATAATATATAATAATATTTTTCCAGTATATTTGGGTTTCTTAAACTATGTGTTGTGTATAAAACAACCTATCAATGAAAGAAAATTTGTATATAGGGAACTATTTTATAAATTATCAGGGTGTCACATTCACCCCCAACATTAGTAAATTGTGTTCTTTAAATTAAATATTATCTCAGTAATCTAGGCATTAACATCTTTAAAATACATTATTGAAATCCTTCATTACAGAAAGTGTTAACACATATTAATCTTTTAAATGGAAAAGTAAATATGAAGGTAATTTGGACTAACCCATTACTATAATTCCAAATACTAAATCATTAGTGTGAAGAGAAAATTTTTCGATAGTGTAAAGAATATATATTCAAATAATGATTGATAGAGTCCAAGAAAACTCATCACAAGAATGTAATTGATCATGATAATGATAAAAATCTCATAACCATTAATCATTGAGGTGTGGAAATTTCCATTAATTCATTACAAATTATTATAATAGAATAATATTTTTTCTTATAGATTCATTTCCTAGTATTTCAAAATTGCATTAAAATTTTGATTAAAAACATAAGGAAATATACATACTTCATAAATAGAATTTCACCCTGAAATCAATATCCACCATAATAATATTTTTTTTTATCAGAACATATTTTATTAATGATGAATTAATCATTTCGTGAATCACTTAAATAAACATATAATGGATCACATAATCCAAAAAATGATAATAAGAACATCCACCAATCTCTACACATTTACAGAAACAAAATTTTTTACCACAAGAAATTTTCATACTGAATAAAGAATCATATGAAGAGAGACAATATTAACCCTCTTAGGATCATAAATAACATCCAATGATCAGCATAGATAACTTGGTAAATAATTATGCATATATTTCTTTAAAATATTTTTGACTAATACTGAAACACAAATATTAGAATTATTTTAACACATGTTTTTAGTAGTGAAATTTGTCATTTATCTAAATATAATATCAATTACTCTTAGTAAATCATTCCAAAAATATAAAATACATAATAATATAATCTCCATGACATGAATATCATCATATTAAATAAACTAAATCACCATAAAAGCACATTAAAATCATATATTCTTCCAAAAAATATAATTTAAACATTATTGAAAAAATAAAATTCATGAGCGTTTTTTCCTTAATTATATATGGTTTTATAAATATTGAACATCCTATGAAATAATAACAATAATAAGATCACTTTTAAATTTCACAGTTATCTCCACGAAAAAATATAAATACCGAAAAAAAATTTATCATTATCATTCACTTCATAAAAAATCCAATACTAACAAATTAATTCTATAGGTAAGTATTAGGTTGTGTACCCTTGTCACCCATTGGTTGTGGGTTCAATGAACATGATCTTTTTTGATGTGACATATTGACCTTTTTACTAATATTATATATAAATATAAATCATTTAATATCCCTAGAAATAGGTTTAATATCACTAATAATTAAATTAACTTATAAATATCATATAAACCCTAAAGGTTCTCAATAACATTAAACTTATGAAAAGAGAATTATTCATCAAATAATACATATTTTTTAACGTAAGGATTACATGTAACTTATACCAATAAAACACATCATAATAAGTCATTAATTGTATTAAAAATACATTAATTAAAACCAAAAAGGTTTGTCAAGGAAATCAAACATATAACTGAAATTATGCTCAAAAACCAATGTTTTATCCATAAAACATAAATTAATCATTCATAAAGACATGTATTCTTCAAAAAGTAACCACATTCTATAAATATTTCATGATTATTATAAAAAACAAATTTTAAAAAAATATATCTACAATATTATAATTGATACAAAATCCACAAATACTTCAAAAAATTTAACATCAATGAGTTTTATGACATAGTTTCTTCCTTAGTCTAGGTTATAACCAATAAAATAAGGAATTGACATTGATTGTTCCCGAGATCACCATATTTTATGAAAAAATACTATGGATATATCTCTAAGAAGAAATTTTTATTTCTCTATAGATCTCCTTACTTTTCATCATAAATTCATTTCTCCAAGACCTCCTCTTCCAAACAATAAACATTTTCTTCTTCCTTTTAAGCACCCTATTCGGTGTCCCTTTCAACATTTCTTAAATGAAGAAAATTGAAATATCATTCCTATATGGTCTAAAACACATTATTTATTATTATAATCTATCTTTTACTAATTATATGAGTTTGAGTCTTCATTAGAGTAAGCTTTTCTACTCATATATCAAGGTAAGTAATTAGGATGATCACAATATCTATTAATTCAGACATCATGCCATTTGGTGTCTTATAATCAACACATTGCCTATTATATTTTGTTTTAATATTTTTCCTACTAGTTTCATCTATTAAATAAAAGAAAAAATCATCTTTTGAGAAATAATAATTATAATTATGAAAATTTATTTATAGGATGTAAAAATCCTGAAACATTATTTTCAGTTGTTGACACAATAAATTTAACCTATTTTATCCATATTCATCATTTCTTCAAATCATTCAATAATTTTTATAATGATTATTTTAATTAACCATATAATATCCCATGAGAGTGAAAAAAAAGGTTCATTGATATGGAATAATATTTGTGCATTAGAATGATGTCTAAGATATAATAAAAAACACTTATGAGGTCTTAATACCTATATTAAAATATGAAAATACCATATCCAAATATGGTATATTATTTGATTAATATTCAAAATACATTACAATTGATTCCTTTGATCTATAAATGATACGTGTCTTTGAATTCTTGTATATATAAAAACCTGATCCTAAAAGATCTACATCATCTCCAAATAATTTATACATAATTACACTCTTCTTATAAACATCATACTTAAAACACTTCATAATAACCTGGGAAAAAGAATCATATGAATGGTTGATATCAGATGCTATGTAAGGGTACATTCGGGAGATATAAAAGATTACATGAACCTGAAATGAGAAAATTTTTAAGAGAACATGAATATTAATTTTGAAAACAAAACCCTTTATATAAAAGTTCATAATAATGATTTTATATATAATGCTTTCCAGTTCATAAGACATGAATATCAAAGGAATCAATGAACAAAAGTCAGTAGAGAATAATATTTACACAGGACATGATTTTTTGTTATACATATAGGAATATAAAATAATTTCTATTGTAGTCAAGACACACTTCATTTAATTTTATAATGTATTGGTTTCACTACCCATTTCATAGTAGTATTCCAGGAATACCTCAAAATCTATCATAGTTGATAAATTTATGTTCTAAAATGGGTCTTCCCTCTATTCTAGTACTATTCAATGCATGTGGTTTCCATATTTATCTAGTCAATTTGATGGAAATATATTTCATGGAAAAATAATCACACAATGAGAATAATATACATTTATTCCATAATATAATTACATATTAATAATATTAGAAGACATGAAAATAAATGGGTTTCATAAACATTTTATTATACCATAATTCATAGGAAATAGATGGGTTACATAAAACTGATTTTATAATAAACAAAATACATATAAAAAAATAATAAGAAAAATACCGGTGTATCATCTACCCATTAATGTATAATTAAAATAATGGCTTGTTTTCATTTATTAATATAAATTTCATTACAGAATAATTAAAAAAATCAACAAAATGCACTTTCAGATTTAAATATAACCTGGATTGAAAAATAAATTGATAAAACAATGGGAAAATAATTTTATTTGAAATTATTCTTATGGTATTATAAATTATTCTTTACTCAATTTAGTGGTCATGATGTTGGTAAATTTAATTCATGTTGTATAAGCTGAATGAAGACAGTCCTTTAACATTTTTAAAAAAATTAAAACAATGCCTCATTAAAAAAAATTAATTTTATATAATTTTGAAAAAATTCTCAAAAAGTTTAAAAAATAAATTTAACCATAATTTGATACTAATAATAAAATCATAAAATAATTTTTAGAAATAATATACATTGAAGAGAATGGTTTTTCCACTGAATAGAGAATTGAAGACGGTATTTCCGAAAAATATTCTTCCATTATCTGGGGTAAAAAATGAGGGTAAAATGTATGAAAACGTATATATTATGTAAATAAGTAGAGTATATAAATTCAAATGTGTTCCTATTTTGTTTTATTATAAAATATAATCATCAAAAACCTTATAAAAAATTTTCCTAGTAAATAATGAGAATGTAACATAAAACCCTAACTGGTTTGGTAATTTTTTATCATAGTCCCCTTGAATGATTAACATCAAATAAATATTTAGAATTAATTTAGAAAAAGATTATCATGATATATATCATCAAATAGGATTAAATAATCCTAATAAAAAATTATAGGTCCATAAAACAAAATATTTTCCTAACAAGAATATTCGAGATGATAAACTAAATTCTCAAGTTCTACTTCCAAAAAAATACTCTATCCTACTATATGATAAATTTCTATATATTATTTTTATATAGAGGAATATTAGATATAAATATAACATAGTATATGATCTATTTAGAACATTTTTACCCAAATTTATAAGTAATTCATTTACAATGTTGTCATTTTGGGTAATAACTCATCTGTTTATCATGAATATTTAATTCATTAGTTCATTAAATTTTAAATTTATAATGCTTATCACATGTATATAATGATAATAATCATATAATTATGTTACATATTCATTATATAAATATTTTTATTCATCTATATATGATATTGGTTGAAAAATAATGTAAATCATTTATGGAGAATGTATGCCATATTTTTGAGAGAATGTCATTTTCAATTTTAATCATATGAAGGGAAAGAATGGAAAATAATAATTAGTATTTAAAATATAATTATTATATATTATAGATAATGTGAATTGAAGAGATATATCTTTATTACTATCTATATAAAATAAAAATGAAAAAAATCCAATCACTTCATGGATGTTGTAGTACACACAAACACAAGAGAATAGTTATTTTTTTCCAATTGATTTAATTTTAAAAAGATATATGTGATATTATAAATCCAGAATTATAATTATTTCATAATTATCCTATATAATTTTTATAACTATCATAATAACAATCCATGAAATTCGGTGGCTGAAAATGAATTGCATTGCTATATGGACATAGTACGTTGTACATAAGCCTTAGTCATTCTTTTACATCACATCTGAAGGTAAATATAATATATAATATTGATTTAATAATCCAAATAACATTTAATTATATTGAGGATAATAAATTTATTATTTTATGAAGAATAAAATTGATTTAGATGAGTAAAATAAAATTTAAAATGGAAGTGATTGGTTATGTCGCTTACATCTTCATTAAAACATATCCATTAGGTATCCTCTTAAGGACCATATAATGGAATTAATAGAAAAACATCACAACTATAATATAGATAAGGATGTATATAATTTATTTTTAGGTTTTTTTCTTGATTTATAATGTTTAATGTTGTGTGAGGAAGAGAAATGATGGGTTCCTCTTTGTATTTGAGTTGAGGGGAACCATTAAGATTTACTAAAAGATTAAAATATAATAGGATAATCATCCCTCAATTTTTTTTAAAATTGATAGTAATTTGAATATACGGTAGCATCGGGTTGAAATACCATCATCCAAAAAAATTTATATATTTATTATGTTTATTTAACCAATATCTTCCAGTTTAACACATTAGTTAACCATTTTAACCTTAACAATGGTAACATGTTTTTTACTCTTAAAGGGTTATAATTTACATATAAGTTGATAATTGACTCAAAATGGATCACATGTAATAATTTTCAGCCATATAATATCTACGTTGTCAATTTTATTGGTTTATATGATATTTAAATAATATAATGTAATTTTATTTTGATGAAAAATTATTAATGTAAATATATACATTATAAAATTATTCTTATATCAAATACATAATGAAAATATTATAACTATAATATTTTCCATTAAAACACACCAATTTCTTAAATTCAATATAATAATTGTGTAAAATTCAAATTCATAAATATTTTTATAGCATTTAATATTTTATAAATTAATTAACGCCTTCTGTTATTTGAAGTGATAATACTGTAGTGTTTTTTAGGATTTTAAAGTAAGTATATCATTACTAAAAATTAGAAACGTCATTTCATCATGAAATTAATTTAATTATTATTTTAAAAAAACTACATGAAATCATAACATTATGTTTTAACTATGTGAGAATATAGTATATATTTAAAATTAAGAGAGTGAAATTCTTTATTTTTATATAACATAAATATTATATTGATTTTTTAATTGAAATAAGATTCATAAAAAATTCAATATCATACCTATGTTTATAAGGGTTTAATTTACTTCTTCCCAAAATAATCATGATGAAAAAATGTTGACCTTATCATTTAGTTTTATCATAGTATAACTTGCTTTTCCCTTTATTGAGGTGATAAGGATTAACATGATTGCAATTAATAGTACCAAAATATAAAAAGAACCAATTAACAAAATTTTAACCTCATGATAAAAAATATGGAATCAATTTTTCAATATTCAATGTCAATAAGTGGATGAAATTAATTTCCAAATAAGTGTGAAAAACACTATTAAAACCAATTTTTAGAAAAATATATTATTAAGCATAGAACTATATTTTTTTACTATAACATATGTTCAAGTCTAAAAAAATTATTTAATATAAAATATATGAATTACATTAAATTAATTTATTATGATAATTAAACTCTTTGTGTACATAAAATATTTCTGAAAAACATATCCTTTATTCACAAATAATTTTTTTGTTATCATTATATTAATTGATAACTAATGAATTCATCTAGTACAAATGCAAACAATAAGTTCTTCATAATAAATATATTTCAATTCATACCCACAAATCTAAGCTAAATTAGATAATAATCATACTAAATAATAGTATTTTAATTGTATATCATGATATGTATAAACTCGATGTTGCATATAATGTATGTTATCAATGAAATTATATTTATTTATATTGTACTATTTCATTAAATATATGGATGTAAAAGTATTTTTGAAAGCCTGAATATACTGTGTGTAATAATTTCTCCTATAAGAGATAGTTTGGAATACGGGGTAGCTAGCCCGCATCTTTCCTCACCATCATGGATGTTTAAATAAAATAATAAGAATACAAACTCATTTGGGGTATCAATTAATTAAAAACTAGGGTTGTTTGTGCATAAGTATAACTTAAAAATAAATTATTTTTTGGTAACATAAAATCACATGGTATGAGTTCATATTAATACCTCAAAAATATCTCATAATATCACCAAAATCTCTCACAATCGACGCTATAATCCCCAACCCCTGTAAATTCACCCCACCACACAATCAAGCCACATTCCATTTATCATGATAATCAATTCCCTTATTTTATAGTTTCCAACAGTAATTATTTATCAAGTCCCTTAATATAATATTCTTATCCACCCCATTCATTATAAATTCTACAGATTACTTCAATTATAACACATCAATTCCAATTACACAATTTTATGTTCATTCCATGGTTAACTAGTAGACTACAAAACACATCCCTTAATAACAGATCCATCTCATACCAATATATTCATCTTTAAATCCACTAGCCATTTCATCCACCACCCATCTAATCCACAACAAAACATATTATAATTAATCACTAAAACATTTCCTCACATCCCATAAACTATACATCACAATATTGTTTTTATAAAATGTATTTCATTACAATTACTCCATTATTTTAAAGGGTCATTCCAATTTTTTTATATTTTTCTGGAATATAAGTTATCAGATGGATATAAATTTTCTTCCATTGCCTTAAATTGTGATTTTATATAAAATAATAAAAACATTGTTCAAAAAAACAATAGACATAGCAACACGTCGATATAAACATAATTAATATTGAGTAAAATGTCATGCATGAACAACCTCATAGGAATAAATAAAATGAAAATTTAAAAATAAATCTATTTGTTTCCAACCCATTCAATATAAACAAATAAAAATAATTATCATTATCATTAAAAGAGTTTATATCTTCCAAATTGACGATAAAAGAATTATATTCTGACATGTAAATTTGAATAATGAGATAATGAGGACCCATTAACAAGATTGAATCGTCGAATTGAACCACCAATCATAATGGAATAGAATAGATAAAACATCGAATAATGATCAATGAATAAATCAACAAAACATATATATATAAATACAGTATTTATACATGATAAAAGCAAACCCCAATCATATACTCTTATTCCAAAATCCTCCTCAAAATAAAGAAACTAATAAATGGAAATGTTAATTGGAGACAACCTACTTCAATCCACCATTCATGATCCAATGATACAAGCGGATAAGAGTTTCTATAGAATGGATGATGTGGGATTTGGAGGTTTATATTATTCCTAGATATTGATGGGTGAACAATTAAATCAAAATAAAGGAGGTAGATCACCCTAGTTATAAGTGAATTCGACCAACTCCACCGTGATATGGGGGATGGTCAAAACACCCATAGTGGATCCATTCATAGAGGTATTGGATTCTTCTATATTTGGATCCTCTATTTATATGAATTATACAAATGAATTTTGAGCACAACCATACCCACGAAAACAGCATTTTCTAATTTTTATTGATTCCTGTGTCTTGTGCTATTACAATACACCAATGTTTGGAACAAAATTCCTAGCCATTATCCCTCATGTACCCCAAGTCGAAGACATTTTATGACTTATTCCTCTATTTTGGAAAGAAGGAAACCCAATATTCCAATCATAGTTCCATTCGATAAAAAATTTGTCTCGCTTTTTCTTATCATTCCCCGGGATGGCTCCCCATGAACACAAACTTTACAATTCCAACCTCTTGAGCATGGTGACCCCCATAATGGTCCATGTCACCCCCTTAGCCTATAAATCACTCCCATGTTCTTACTCAGTACCACAGAGCCTCAACAAACAAAAATATAAATGATAGTAATGTGTAAACCATTACAATGCATGACTCTTTGATTTATACCTTTTGATTTGTGTTTTTAGACCATTATGTATATATAAATGCACTATTGTTCATTATGAGAAACCCCCAAGTCAAATTGATGTCTTGTCTATTAATATGTGTCTATACATAAATAAATGTCATTTTCATATCATTTCCCTCCAATATAAGATGATATTCATTATTTTTATGCATTGATCCAAACCTTTAATGATTTTATGATAAAACTCTTTTTTGATCACTGTAACCACAACACATGTCATATTGACATACAATCTTTTAATTTGGCCCAAATCAATAGATAAT
The DNA here is from genome assembly GCA_963277665.1 of Viscum album. Lineage (NCBI taxonomy): Eukaryota > Viridiplantae > Streptophyta > Magnoliopsida > Santalales > Viscaceae > Viscum > Viscum album. The sequence goes on from OY728126.1 coordinate 302,037,849, forward strand.
AATTACAATAAGGTGTAAAGAAAAAATATGGTCATTTATTTAGTTGAAACCATATTATAATTTTAATAATGGCATATATAAAATATGTTTTCCAACTATTCTGACCACACCACATGTAAAATTAATTGGAAGTCAATTCTAACATGATACCATTTATCCGATTAATATACATCAAGTTCCTACATGACAAAAAATAATTTGAAATTATTAACATAAGATTTCAAGACAATATGAGGCCGTTTGGTATCTTCTTACCCATCAATATTGTTTTTTTATTTTAAATAAATTAAAATGCTATTTTTTCATTTCGAGTAACACACAAGATAACCGGACATGTGATCTATTATTATATAACAAAAAATAAATATAATTCATATTTCATTGAATTTATAAAGAAATTATTTCATTTGTATCGTTCTGACTAATAGGAACACATTTTTAATGGATATTTAATATTATTAAATTTATTTTTCAGTGATTCTGATCATACCACACAACGAATTTGAATACAACCTATTTATACATGAAAAATATTAATCAATGATATTTTTATATGATTTCATAAAAATGTAATATCTTATGTTGAATTTTAATAATTAAACACTTTTTTCCATTAAATCTATAAATTCCAAAATTTCCCATTTATTAAAAAACTGAAAGTCGGATTAACATAAAAAAAATTCAAACATTATAAATAATAAATATTATATGTTCTCCTATGATATAATGAATATGAATGAAATATTACTAGAATTTAATTACATATATTATATCAGATTATTTTGTACTATAAAAATACATTTTTATACATTTTACCAACAAATATTCTCGGAATGGTGTGCAGTATATTCTCACATGCTAAAATTAAATCGGGGTTATTTTATTATAATTTCATCAAAATCCAATATTTGTTTAGTCCTTTATAATTTGAAGAATTTTTTTGAAAATCTTAATCTAAAAAATTATTTGATATTCATTATCCTTTTATTTATTTATTATATGATGTCTTTTTGTAGGTTGTGATTATTTGTATATTTTTTCTTCATTAAGATCCATAAAAAATCAATTTTAACAATTCAAAGAAAACTGAAATATATATTAATGTGGGTTATATTCCAATAGTATAATAATTTTATGGAGTTTATTATTTTGTGATGTCATGAAAACCCTAATATTTTTTCTATTTTTTGACACGATGAAGTTTGTTTTTGAAAATATTAATTCTAATAAAATATCTTTTTAATTCATTCCAACTAGACATCATGTTACATTGATGTGAATTCTATATGAATATGTCATAAATTTTCCATTGATCATTGTATTGGGAATTCATGAAAATAAAGTGGGTTTCTACTCGGTTTCAAATAATTGATGAATGTTTTGAAAATTAAATAAATCTAAAACGGCTTTTGATCATTTCAAGAAAACATCATGTCAGTTCAACATATGAGCTATTCCAACATGTAAAATACAAAATAATTATTTTGATCTAGATATTTAATGATAATTACTGTTTTTTTTCAAGTTAATAATCCTTTGAAATGCATTTATAATGTCTTTTAAATTGAATAAAACTACTATTTCAATCATCTTGCCCACACCTCCCACACTGTTTGATGGATTAACACATAATGTAGTAATATAATTCAAATATTAGTAAATATAACTTATAAAAATTCACAACACTACAAAATTTGGTGAATTATATTCGCATACATCATAAATTAATAATAGATCATTTCATTACAATTTCATTACAATCCAATGTCATTTTCCAAGGGTTGACTTTTTGAACAATGTTTTAAACATTTTTGTTAATAAAAACAAACCATTTTACATTCTAAAAAATCATTAAGTCATATTGATATATGGACTATTTCTACTTATAGAAAATTAACTTGAATTAATTTATTAAGTTTTCATGAAAATCATATTTTTGATCATGTTTTAGATCTTTAAGTCATATTGATATATGGATGTGATGAGACATGTCAGTGGTGGTATGTTCTAGTTAATCTTGAGAAGATGCATCCAATTAGGATACATTCTTATACTGTCACCATTTTAGTGAAGGGTGATACAGATTTTGCCCAATGAATTATGGATAACATTAATCAGCTCAAATACCTATGGATGTGGATTTGTACAATTTACCCATCAACAGAATATCAGAATCAGATGTGATGAGTGACATGAAAAGGGAATAGTCACCACTACTACTAGTGTTTGGGGTAGAATCCCATTGATTTATCCTTACAATTTTTGGATGTGGATTTCTACAATTTCCCCAAGTCCTTCCACTAGTACATATAGGTTGAAGATGTAATGGATTCCATCCATGGAGTCATAGTGCTTATGTCTTCATCACCATTAGTTTCCCTTCCTTAAAACTTCGAAAAATAAGCTAGAGAGATATCATGATCTAGTTTGAATCCCACAAAATTTGGTGGGAACTCCAATTATCCAAAAATATATGATTTCACTCCAAAAAAAGAGGAGGTGGTAAATACTACCATATTACAAGGAAATAACCCTGATGATGTGTTTAACTCCAAGAGACATTATAGCATGTATTGTATGCCACACTTTCACAACACCCCAAGTCTATGTAAATTATTTTTAAATCATATATGCATCATTTATGCCATTATTTTGTCCTATTAAAATTTGATCATGGGTCAACTTGGAAATCGAGTACACCATTGGGATGGAAAACAAGGTATTGTTGGTTCTTTTTACCTCAAAAAATCTACAAATATGATTTTTCCACTTGTACCTCTAGAATTTTCTGTCCAATATCTAAATAATTTTACACAACTGCGTAGTACATTACAAATTTATATGGAACATTTTTGGAGCCAGTCATAAAGAAAATGTATGATTTTTAGGCTTAGTGATCCATAAATTGATTATTGAAATAGAATAATAATATTAGTATTAGGTCTATGATTTGTTTACAAAAAGAAAATAAACAATAACTTAAATTTGGGCTGCAGGAGAAATATATGATAAATTTTTATTTTTGAGAACATTTATCATTCTAGGTGCACAATATTATATGTTGCGAACATGTGTTGGGATGGGTTCCATTCCAAGTGAAGAATTAAATAAATTTAATTATATTTATAAATATATATATATAATAAATGTTATCCTAATTGTCTCATATATATAACATCACATGTCCAATTATTATAGTTATTTAGAAATCCATGAAAAATGAGAGAGATCACTCGAGAAGATCTTGATTGGAGACATCAAATCAAATTGTGATCTACGATTATTGCACCATTAGTGTTTGTGGATCTCACCAATGATAGAAACACCTGAAATTTTATCATTATATTTGAATCAAAACACTAGGTAAGTTGTTTTATTTTAGTCTTTCTACCAAAATATTTTATCTACGTTGAATATAGATCAATTATATGAACAATAATTAATATTCAAATGTATGTTAGATTTATTTTATAGTTAATTAAATAGTTTAATGATTATTAGTCTCTTATTTCATAAAATCATATGCCAACAGATAAAGGATGGAAATGAAAAAAAAATTATCTGGTTCATTCCTCCATTTTTTGGATTATGGATTTCACTCTGGTTTATTTTCTTGTTCATCATGATAAATTTATTTAGTCTGTCGCTTGATGAATTAGATGTATAAGATCATTGAACAAACTTTCTTCGAGGTAATGGATCAAATTCCTTTTTGTGGTTAATGATCAAGGCACTGATTGTGTGTGATAATAAAGGAGGATAATTAGTGAATGATACGAGAATTCTGAATTAGGATACACCTAGACTAACATGTGGTTGTGATGGATGGATCAATGATGGTGTTTGGTTAGTAGATCCAATATGAGATTCCAAAAATCAGTGTTATTAGAGGAATATTGACATAAGTTCCCTGATGCTCGATTGGAATCAAAGGTGTGGTAGAGTGGATGGACATGGAGTGGAGTAACTGATTATTTAATACTATTTTGAGTTAATCATTTTTTCACCAAGAATCACATGCCATATAGGATCTTCTATGTAGAGATATGTTTTTTACATAGATGAAAAATATATTCTTTTTTATGAATCCTTTCACATGATGTGTTACCTTTGATGGAATCCAAATGTTAATATCATAGGATTCAAAATAATGGGGAATCAAATATACATGGACACTGATATATGACATAGGATGTGTTGTTCACTAGAACATTCTAGAATTATATGGGAATGGGTGGCTGTACACATGTTAGAACTCATGAATTTCCATAAGTATATGGTAATGGAATAATGGCACATGATGAATACCAGTAGCCATCTACATGCTTTGAATGCTAAACTACAAGTTGTGTATTTGTATTTTTACACATTTTGTGAGAAGAAAGAATATAAGTAGATTTGGTGTTTGATAGACACACCCTATACTAACAAGTATATATTGTGTATCAAATTTGAGGGTGTTTGGATACCATATATCCATTTTTTGTCACATATCTATGTTGTGTGTTCCTTTTGTACATACCCTCCAGGGTGCAATGTGTAATTGTGCCCACATCTCTAGATTGGGATTCTATCTTGAGGATGTTCCAGGGAAAATGTTTGTGGGGGGCTCTGTGAGATAGGAGTGTGATCCTATAAGATTCGTTCATATAATCTGGGATGGGGTTTTGGAAATGGAATGATTTCCTTGTATAGGGAGATAATCAATAATTTATATGGCCATTTTAGTAGGTTTGTTGGTATCATTGACATTGGTTCCCCTACATAGCATGAAGATTTAAATTGTATTTTTGGTTTCCCCCAATAATATGGGATGTGATCCCACTTCTGGGTATCATGATCTTCATAGAATAGATATTTATCTTGGGAATATCCAAAACGAACATGAAATATTGGTTTTTTCTCACTGATGAAATCATGGTGGGTTGAGAGGGTCTTATGGGAATGATAAATTCCTAAAATCATCAAGCATAATTGAATGATTGGATGTTTGGTTGATACTCCTAGAGGTGTGGTTTCCTTACTTAGTATACCTAGTTTTTTCTACATTGGTTGTATTGTCACATTTATGAGTTTAGTACCATTAATTATTTAACTTAAGTAATTTTTTAGGGCCCTAGTAGTTATTATTTTTCAAACCCCAACATGAGCTCATCCTACATATGTATTATCATATGTAGAATAATGTCCTTTTGAAATATTACGATAGGGACCTAGACCATGCTAAGAATTTTTATCCAGATATACTGATGTCTGTTTTAGTAGTTTCTTTGACATTAGTCCTATCATATATTACATTTTTGACGTTTTTTCAATTCCTTTTGGTGGGTTTTCATTTTTCACTTTAATTGTAGTACGTAGTTTACATATGATGATTATGGGATTATAAATATATATGTTCATGATTATCAATTTCATGAATTTGAGGAATTTTAGGAGATTGGAGATGTGTTTGTGTGTGTGTAACATTACATTAGTATAATGCCTCCCTTGAGTGTGATATTACTACTAATTGATTGTCACCAACCCCATTTATTAATTACGGTTTTCTTAGTGTTGTCATAGTTTTGTCCACATCATGTAGGGTTATGGAATAGTTGTATCAAATGATTTAGTTTTACTATCAGAATGGAGTTTGTGATATTGGTTTTGAAATTTTGGATGTTTTGTTAATGTGATTCGTTTTCCGATTTTATGCATGGGACCCTAGTGTTTGTGTGGAATCAACATATCCAATCACAAGGACTCTGAAATTCTACATATTGAATTGTTACATGTATAAACTATTTTGAGGCAAAATTAAATTTTATATGAATCATATTATAATGGGTTTTACTTTCCATTTCCTTATTGATTCAGCTCCTAGATATATCTTTGACCATGGTACATCAATTTTATATGAGGATTATACCATGTAGAAAAACAAATAGGGCCCCAATGCATGATCATGAGAATAATCCTCTAATTGATGAGGCTTCAGTACATGTTCATTTATATGAGTTAGTACTTGTATCTGGTTTACCATCTTTAACACCACACATTGAGAAGTAGATATCTCCCCAAGTACTGTATGAGGAAGCATGTATGGTTAGTTTACTGTATGAGTTCTGTAGGAAATAACCTACCTAGTTTCAGGAAGCCTGAGAACACTATGAGGCTAAGGACTAGTTAAAGGAATTCTACTAGGTTTTATTCCATGTGAAGATTCTTTTAGACTAGATTGATTTATTTTTAGTGATTCATCAAATAGGATCCACTATATGAAATATTTTTTATTGGGTATGTCACCCAATGAGATAGCTCTCTTCAAAATAGATTTCAGTCACCTATTTAGGGAATATTTTAATCTATGCACATTGTGATAATTGTTCATCCAAGATATTTCACATGTATAATAGGGAATTATTCCATAGAGGAGTATTCATCAAGGTTTGTTGATCTATCATGATACTACATGGAAATGTTTTGAGATCTGTTCATCGGAGCATGGTCCATTGATAAGGACATATACTTGGATATCCAAGATATAGTGATATCTATATTCATTAAAAATTAGATAAAGTGATTTTTAGGACATAGTGGGTCAACACATACTAGATGAATGGGAAAAAACAATCGGTATTGGTAGTGAGTACCCTTGATATGATAACTTGGAAGTAGGTACACAAAAGTAGTCATAATTATTTTTGATTATTATATTATTGATGAGATGATCCCATGATAGATGATATGTTGTGCATGGATCCCAAAATCGATAAAGTTACTCAAGGGTGAGGTGGAGGTTTTCATTTACCGGTCAATAACATAATTTAAGTGATTTTTTACTCTTCATAAAACCAATAGAGATATGGTAAATGTATACCCCATTAAAGTGAAGAGGTAGAGGAAGAAGTTTTGTAGTTTGGAATAAATTTTAGAGGGGTAGGTAGAGAAGAATAAGGTTTTTGGGCGGCACTGAATCACCCTCACGGTTTTAGGTCATATCACAAGGACGTGTCTTTGTCGGGAAAGCGCCCCTCGTACATGAGAGTAATAGGGGAAATTCAAACCACACATCACACTTTCACATAGTCGAGAGGTCCTCAAAGTCAAGTTGTCACATCACTAACCCGTACTACCAAGGGTCCCACTCTAGTAGTCACGGAGAAAAGTCACCGACTAGCCTCATAAGAAGGCCTGAGTCTGAAATTCCAATGGATGACCGGCTGCCCAGGACTGGTAGAGGGTAAACTATAAAACATCATCAGGTGACCCACTACCCAGCCCTGCAAGAGGGTATACCGTAATACATCATTAGGCAACCCACTTCCAAGCCCTTCTGGAGGGTAGACCTTGAAGATGTTGATAGGAGACCCATTTACCAATCTCTACTGGAGGATAGACCAGGATGAAGTCGATGAGCAAACCACTTCCTAGTCTTTGTTAGAGGGTAAACCTTGATGAATTCGACAGGCGACCCACTGCCCAACCCTGTTGGACGGTAGACCACGATGAAGTCTATAGGCGACCCACTGCATAGTCTCTGCTGGAGGGAAGACCTTGAAGAAGTCGACAGGCGACCCACTGCCCTGTCTCTTCTGGATATTAGACCTCGAAGAAGTTGATAGTTGACCCACTGCCCATCCCTTCTGGAGGGTATAACTCGAAATAGTCGATAGGCGATCCACTGCCCAGTCTCTGCTGGAGGTTAAACCTCGAAGAAGCCGACAGACGACCCACTGCCCAGCCCTGTTGGAGGGTAGACCTGGAAAATGTCGACAGGCGACCCACTGCCCAGTCTCTACTGGAGGGTAGACCTCGAAGAAGTCGACAGGAAACCCACTGCCTAACCCTGCTAAAGGGTATACCTGGAAATGGGTTTGATAACTCATCACTGAAACTGACATCACCAGGTATTACCAACATCTCATTCATGCGTTGGATCAATGTGAAACAAAGGGACCTCAATTAAACAACCTTTCATGTTTCCACATTTAATAAGATCTTAAACAAGGCTCCACATGTACAAACAGATCCCACCGTTGCAATACACGTGGAAAAACACCAGAGATAGACCATTTACTCGCCTGAAATGGTCAACTGGTAAATATAGTACTATTCACTGTAGCCAGTCCATGTGGAGCTCCCACCAAGATCATGAAACTGATCAAACGGATCACACCACTGTGATCCCCTCAGAAAAACACATAGGATTGACTACTCGATCACCCAAAATGGACACCTGGTGAAAAAGGTACTATTCACCGTGGTCAGTCCGGGTGGGACCGACACCACGATCCTGACAAAAAAGGTCAGGAGAACTACACCATCGTGATGCTCTCATAAAATCACATCAAAAAGACTATTCATTCCCCCCAAACGAACATATGATGAAAAAGTCGCAGTACGCTGCACACAGCTCAGAAGGCGGCTTGTGGGGCCCACACCTCAACTCCGACTTCATTGCCTAAAACCACCCCTGGTCAACCTCATCTCGATGTCAGGGTCACAATACCACTAACGGCGCCTAAAATGGAATCTGGATGTAGAGGCTACAACTACCCATGTTATATACAAACAGTACCCTGTTGGTGGGCGGATTGTGACGTTGCAATCCCCTCATAAAAACAGTAAAAATGGGTACATAAATACCCCAAATAGATGTCGGGAGAAAAGTGGCGTTTCACCGTAAAACGAGCGAAGTAGGAACTGTGGGACCCACACCCAATCTCCAACCCGAATGCTTCAGAATGTGTCTCAAAAATTCTGCACAAGGGTTGGGGGCACACTACAGCTGACGACAAGTCAATCAGTCATCCCAAACATTAGTTATGTCTGACCCAACAAATAATTAATAAATAAATAAATAAATAAATTTATTAATTAATTACTCAGATTGTGTTTCGTGTTGCCGAGCAACAAAACCAACCTGCAATGGCTCTGAACAAACCTTGGAAGGATCGTCTCGACATTGGGGTCACCGCGCCTCTAACGGAGGGTCCAACAGACTTCCTTCTCACGCGCCACGTTTTTCGCAACATTAAAAATAATTTATTATTATTAAATTAAAACTCCTCAGGTCACCCGCCTTCTGGCACAGAACCCCCAAAAATCCAAAACTCACATTAAAAGGAGCGCCTCAATGATTAGATTCTACAGCTGTAGACGGCGCGTCAAATGGACACGCCATTTAAATGATACGACCACCCAAATGCAAGGGGGCCTAACTGGGCAGATTCACCCCAGCCGGCCCAGACCGAGCTGCCGGCCCGCGGGCCAGCCGTGGGTCCGGCCCGAACCGCCACGGCCTGCCGGTCGAGGCCCTCCCATCAGCAACGGACCTTCTTTGGGTCTAGTTGTCACAAACCGAGCGACCCCTTTGGCCGGTCTTCTTTGCGACGCCAGTAGGACAGACGAATAGCGGGACCTTGTCTCCTCTCCACTCCCGAGGCGATGACCGCCTCGGGGTTCTGCCTACCGACCGCGATAGGTCGTGTTCAGCTGTCTGCTCCACTCAATCCCACTCCACTACCTGGTTCTGCCGATCGATGCCGCTTCCCACCACTGGCTCCTTCAGATCGACCTCCTTCAGCTCCTCCTTCAAACGAGAAAGGCTTCTGGACGTCAGCTCCTCCTTCGACCACCGCACTGCCGCGCTCCATCGAGGCTTCCGCACCCCATCACAACCACGACCTGCACCGCACCGCCGCAACAGACCGACCCGGCTCCTCCTGCTGCCTCGCTCCGCTGGACTCCTCCGGCTCGAACTCCAGTCGCCGGCCTCGCCAGAGCCGAGCCTTCTACCGGTCCCCCATACCACTCCGGTGGTCGGAAAAATTATCAGACCCATGTTTCCTGATCCTCTAGGTCGGGGATTTACAATGGCATCCCTCACTCGACGATCCGTCAATGATTTGCGCGTCTATGAATTTGGATGAAGAATTCCCAAGAACGGAATATATAACGGGGCTATGACGATGGTCAGGTGCGTTTGGCCGTCGTTCAAATTCTAGAATCATAGAAATAAAACGACAAAATTGAAATAACTCTAGATAATTAATGAAGGTGTGGAAATTCAACATGAATCCTACCTCGATTTGTTCATCGGTCGATAATTACGTGTTCGCTTTGCTTCTGTTGTGATCCGCCGAAGGGAGGGGGATGAAAATATGGGAGAGGGAGAGCTTGAAGAAGAGGAGGATTCTCCTGGTAGATTTATAGGGTAGGAAGGGGATGAATGGATTAAATAATGAAAATTAATTAATCCTTTAATTAATTAAAAACTCATCCCAAATTAAATCCACATCTGAAACCCCAAGTGCAGTGAATGCTAGGTCGTTCCTAGGGTAAACAACACCTCCTGAGCACAATGGTGGTTTTATAATTTTAATCAGAGACTCCAAAGTCCTTTACAGCAAAAATCGGGTTCTTATATCAATCAATCCTTCAATATTTTCGTCCCAAAAAAGAAAAAATATAGAAAAACATACGGTACTAAGCCCACCCCAGGATCTTCCGTGCCCAGAAGAACTGTTGCACAGTCCTGTGCCACCGCACACTGACCAAAGGATTTGATTTGATCACGTGAGGTCGACCCCTAGCCGATAACATGCATAAGAGAACACACACTTCTTCTATGGTGAGTCACTTGGGAGACATCATGCACCCACTCTTGAACATGGGGTTAGGGGAAGTTGGTAGGGAACCTCTCCATCCATTCGCACAGTCTCGAATGGCCCAAAGGCTCTGGGGGGTTGCTCACATCCCAGATCGAACCTCCACATCGCACACCGGGACTGGAATCACCGCCCACTCCTGGAACATGGCCTGTTTATTCCCTCCTTCAGAACATCAATATGGTGAAACACCCAAGAATATCTGGTCACACAAGGTTTCATAGTTGATGTCTCACAACCAAGACTCTATTACATGCTCGAAGAGCGAATGAGTGAATACCATCGAATAAAGAAGAAGGTCCCACACTGTTTTCCTTACCAACATAGGGTTACACTGATGCCCCGCTCCACCCTAGTAACAACTCAAAGAAGGAGCAGGGAGAATAGATTTTCACATACAGAATATAACAGTTCTACTGGAAAAAGTAAAAGAGTTGTGGAGCGTATCTCCTACTACATCATGTACTGCAGGAACGTAGACATCCAAGGCTCTCGGTTGTCTGTGGTTCCAACTGTCAGCTCTTGAAGACTGATGTGGACTACCTGATGGTGATGGGAAGACCACGTAAAGTCTTGCCCCACTACAAGCTCCTCCCTACCCTCTACTAGCACCACTTCTCTAGGTGATACTCTGATCATGACATTCTCTCTTCCACAGTGGTGCACCTGCAGCCTGCCCGATATTCTCAGCGTGCCTGGTCGGGCAGTCTCGTGCCAGGTGACCTCGCACATCGCAAGCATAGCATCAGCGCTCTCCAGGCTGCACTGGTGCCCTCCGGCGCCACCGTGGTGAATGACCATGCCCCTGATTCCGGTTATTGGAAAACCACACACATCGAGGTTCTATCTACTGATTCCTGCTAGCTGCGGCAGACGTCTCTGCTATGTCAAACCTGCTGCCACCACCAACTGTAGAACGTGACTTGAATCTCTCTTCCACCAGCGCCTGCTCTACCACCCCAACAAATGTGGGAATGACCATGGGTACTATGAAATCACAAATCTCTCAGCGGAGACCCTGCTCAATCTTCCATGCTTGGAAGTTGCCTTCATGGACCAAGTCTGGGTAAAAGTCTGTATAGTTTGGGAAACTAGCCGCGTACTCGGCCACTGTCATCCCTCCCAGCTAAAACTGCAGGAGCTCTTGAATATGAATGGAATGTAAGCAGGAGTTGAAAACTCCTCATGAAACAACAACTGAAAGTCACCCCATTTATGCATCGGCTCGTCACGAAACTGAGCCACTAGACTCCACCAATTCCAAGATGCTCTGTGGAAAAGGTTGGTGGCCAAAACCACTATAAAATCTGTCAGCATCTGCACAAGCCTGAAAATGCGAACCACTATCTCTAGCCAAACCCATGTTGTCTGAGGGTCTATCTCACCACTAAACCTCATAGTTCTCTATCGATGGAACTCGTGGAGTGTGATCAACCTACGCTAAAGCTCAACATACTCTACTGAAGCTATCTGCTGCTCACCGAGTGGGGGTGCTACTACCAGCCCACCCGGAGAAAGGGACTCGAATGATGGGTCCTGGACTGAGGCCTCATATCTCATAGGTTAATCATCACGAACCATAGCTACTATCCTAGCTGACTATCTTCGTGGATACATCCTAAATATTATCAAGGAGTGCAACGATCAGATAAGCATATATGTATACAACCGTAACAACAATGGGAAGATGACACAAAAATGACAGTCAAAGACTCAATCCTATGTGATGCATTACCAATTTTCCCTACAATAAGTGTCTCAGCATGGCGAGTCGACAAGCGGGTTTTCAAGGTCCTGCTGAATGGATACATCGGTCGCTGCACCATCACTAGACTCCCTGACCTGAGAGCCTCTCTCAAGACACGTTGAAACAGTATCCCTAAATCCCAACCAATTCCATTATAGGTTAGTCCATACAAAGTCCCAAGGAATGAATCAACTCTAATACCACTTTGTCACGACCCAACCCTAACCGGGCTCGAGCTGCAACTACCCCAAGCTTCCCACCATAGGCCAGGGGCTGGGGACAAGTGCCGAAATCTAAACAACTTGGGGAGGCATTTTCCTGAGTACATGTACACACACACCCAACCAAAACAATTTAGAAGTACAGAGTAAAAGAAAAGACATGTAAAGTAAAATAATAACTTCTATAAACAACCACAATAGTGCATCGACCTCTAAAAAGTACAAAGTAAAAGACTAAGGTAAACTAAAAAGGGAAAGTGAAAAGCACGCACCCAACCAGGAAACCGGTAAACAAAAGAAAAATACCTAGAAGGGTCCCCCTCCTAGAACCTGAGTCCGACCAATGTACGCAGTCCATGCTACGAGCTCCTAAGCTCCACTAACATCACGACCAACATGTTCATCATCTGCAATGGAACACCAAGTGCAGGAAAATCCCAAGTAGGGGTGAGTATAGAAATACTCAGTAGGATAACTCGATGGCTCGAGGGAGAGACAAAGGGGGTACTAATGAGGTGAGTAGTAGATTAAACAGGGAATAATAATGGAGTACAGGAGAGAGTGCAGTAAAGTGTGTAGCTCAACCCAACCAAAGTGAGGAAGTATACTTGTCCAAACACAAGGAGCTAGAAGTAGTGAGAAGATGAACTTCTCATCGAGACTTCGCTACCTATATTAGGGTAGTAGACTCGTCCAACCATGGGAATCATGACATGGAAAGCACGTGGCATACCCAACATGTCTTCGCCTCTCATGGAGGGAGAGTAACCAAGCCCAAGACATGGGTACTGGAACAAGGTATATACATATTCATATTATCTATCAAGAAAAATGAACATGCTCGTAAGGGGATCATGATATGAAAGCTCAGACCAAGAAAGTGAGTATCCAACAGTCCCAGATGTAAACATCGTCGATTCCCAGCTTCCCTCACGTCGGCCCCAAACAACAGGTCATAGGGATCAAATCACCACACCTCGACACTCTCTGCTTTGGGAGGCACTAACTCGCCCCCACGGTTTTAGGTTGCATCTCAGGGACGCGTCTTGGTGGGGAATGTACCCTTCGTACAAGAGAGTAATGGGTAAATTCCAAACACACATCATCACTGTCACATAGTCGAGAGGTACTCAAAGTCAAGCTGTCACATCATTGACCCGTACAACCAATGGTCCTGCTCCGATAGTCATGGAGAAATGTTACTGACTACCCTCATAAGAAGGCCTAAGTCTGAAATGCCAACGGGTGACCCACTGCCAGCCCTTCTGCAGGGTAAACCAAAAATAATCATCAGGCGACCCATGCCCGGCCCTGCTGGAGGGTAAACCCTAATACATTATTAGGAAACCCACCACCCTGCCTTGATAGAGGGTAGACATTGAAGATGTCGACATATGACCCACTACCCAATATCTACTGGAGGGTAGACCTGGAAGAAGTCAATGATCAACCCACTGCCCAGAATATGCTGGAGGTTAAACCTTGAAGATGTTGATAGGCGATCCACTACCCATCCCTTCTAGAGGGTAGACCTCGAAGAAGTTGATAGGCGACCCACTTCCTAGTCTCTACTGGAGGGTAGACCTTGAAGAAGTCAACGGGCGACCCACTGCCCAGCCCTGGTGGAGGGTAGACCTATAAAAAGATGACAGGTGACCCACTACCATGTCTCTGCGGGAGGGTAGACCTCAATGAATTCAACATGCAACCCACTACCCAAACCTGATAGAGGGTATACCTTGATGAAGTTGACAGAATACCCACTTCCCAATCTCGGCTTGAGGGTAGACCTCGAAGAAGTCGACAAGTGAGCCACTTCCCAACCCTGCTAGAGTGTAGAACTAGAAAAAGTCGACAGAAGACCCACTGCCTAGTCTCTGTTGTAGGGTTGACCTCAAAGCATTTGACAGGCAACACACTGCCCTGCCTTGATGGAGGGTAGAACTGGAAATGAGTCTGATAACTCAGCACTACAACTAACATTACCGGGTATTACCAACATCGCTGTCATGCGTTGTTTCAGAATGCGTCAATGGGACCTCCATTCAACACTGTATCATGTTTCTGCTTTTAATAAGAACTCAAATGAGGCTCCACTTGCCCAAACGGATCACACTGTTGCAATACTTGTGGAAAAACACGTGAGATAGACCATTTACTCACACGAAATGGTCAACCGGTGAATATGGTACTATTCACCATAGCCAGTCTATGTGGGCCCCACACTAAGATCTCGAAACTGAACAGAAGGATCACACAACTACGATCCCCTCGGAAAAACACACGTGATTGACTACTCGATCTCCCAAAACGGACACCCGATGAAAAAAGAACTATTAACCATACTCATCCCGGGTGGGGCCCACACCACGATCCTGAAACAAATGTCGGGAAAACTACGCCATCGCTATATTCTCAGAAAAAAATGCCAAAAAGAATATACATTTTCCCCGAATGGTCATCTAATGAAAATTTCCTAGTATGCTACACATAGCTCAAAAGGCGGCTCGTGGGGCCTATGCCTCAAATCCAGCTTCATTGCCTGAAACCACCCTATTCACCCTCATCTCGATGTCAGGGTCACAACGCCACTGACGGTGCCTAAAACAGACTCCGGATGCATAGGACGCAACTTCTCGTTTTATATGAAAACGGGGCCCTATGGGGCCCACAACTCGAGACCGAAATTAGGTGGACGAATTGTGCCGTTGCAATCCCCTCAGAAAAACACTCAAAACAGGTACTCAACTACCCCAAACTGATGTCGGGTGAAAAGTGGGGTTTCACCGTAAAATGCGTGAAGTAGGCCCTATGGGGACCACACCCTGTCTCCAACCCAAACGCTTCAGAAAGCATCTAAAAAAGTCCGCAAGGGGAATGGGGTCACCCTGCCATTGACGGCGCGTCAACTGGACATCCCAAGCAGGAGTTAGGTCTGATGCAACAATTAATTAATTATTTAATTAATTAATTAATTACTCACATTCTGATTCATGCATCCGAGCAACAAAACCATCCCGTTAAGGCTCTGAAAAAACCTTTGAAGGATCGTCCCGGCTCTGGGGCCATCGCGCCTCTGACGGTGCATCAAACGGACGTCCGTCTCACGAGCGACGTCCGTTGCATCTTTAATAATAATTTATTATTATTAAAGTAAAACTCCTCTGGTCACCCGCCATCGAGCATAGAACCCCAATAATTCTGAAATTCACTTTAAAAAAGAGTCCATCGCCGATACGTTTCCATAGTCGTGGATGACGAGTCAAACAGTCGTTCCATTTAAAAGATACGACCCCCCCCCCCCCCCCCGAATGCGAGGAGGCCTAACCGGGCCGGTTCACCCCAGCTGGCCGGGACCGAGCAGCCGGCCCGTGACCGAGCTGCGGGTCGTGGCCCACCCATCAGCACTGGACCCGCCTTGGGTCTGGTTTGCACAAACAGACCATCCCATTTGGACAGTCTTCTTTGCACCACCAGCATGACCCATGAATAGTATGTATTGGCCTCCTCCGCACTCTTGATGCGCTGACCGCCTTGGGGTTCCACCTACCGACCGCAACAGGCTACGGTCGGCCGCCTGCTCCGCTGAAGACCCCTCCCCTACCTGGCTCCACTGCTCGCCACCACGCCATGCTATTGGCACCTCCGGCTCGACCTCTGTTGTCTCCTCTTTCAACTACGACAAGTCACTGGAAACCGGCTCCTCCTTCAACCGTTGTGCTACCCTGAGGCTGCCCTGATCCATCGCCACCACGACCCACACCACACCGCAACACCAGTCCAACCCGGATGCTCCGGCCGCCGCCCTCCACCGGACTCCTCCATCTCAACCTTCAGTCGCATCCCTAGCCAGATCTGATCCATCTACCGGTCCCCCAGACCACTTTTCTGGTCTGAAAAATTATCCGACCGCGGTTTCAGGATCCACGGGTCCAGGGCTTCACCACCACATCCCTCGCTCGATGATCCATCAACGATTTGCGAGTCCAAGAATTTGGACGATGAATTACCAAGAACGGAATGTAGAATGGGGATCGGACGATGGCCGTGTTCGTTTGGCCATCTTCCCAATTCTAGAATCATATAATTAAAAGGACAAAATTGAAAGAACTCGAGAAAATTAATGATGGTGTAGAAATTCAATAAGAATCCTTCCTCGATTTGTTCGTCGGTCGATGGCGACTTGTTCACCTTGCATCCACTTCGATCTGTCGAAGGGAGGAGGATGAGATTATGGGAGAGGGAGATCTTGAGGAAGAGGATGTTTCACTATGGGGATTTAGAGGGGAGGAAGGGGATGAAGGGATTAAATAATGAAAATTAATTAATCCTTTAATTAATTAAAAACTCAGACCAAATTAAATCCGCATCTGAAACCCCAAAAAATTATAATGTTAGGTCATGCCTAGGGTAAAAAAACTCCTCCCGAGCACAAAAGTGGTCTCTGATGTTTAATTCTAGACTCCATTCGAAAGTTAAAAAAATTAACGTTCGAAGCCGCTAAATTACGAAAATGCCCCATACAGTATTTTTCACAGAAGTCTCACACCCGTGAAAGTTACACCCCTCCTAGTTTAAACTGCACGTTACAGACTCAATGGTGACCTTGGATTTCCAATCCAAGCTACCGTTTATGATATACTTGATTTTATCCATTAATGGAATAAATTACTTATATATTTATCCATTTAATGTTCCGCTAACGGGCGAGGGTTCCAAACGTCCCACGCCGGCTCACGTTATGCCATTCCTGGGGAAACCAACCCATTTCAGACCCATCAGTACACTAAGATTTCGGATCTAAAACACCAGTTAGGGGTTATCCAATTTTTTGGTTCCTAGTGGGAACACAATGAAAATTTAATTCTGGCCACACTGGGGCTCGGAATCGCACATTGTCTGAAGGCGCTGCTCTAGAATAACAACAATAAAATTCCAAATTCTTTTACATAAAATATCGGGTTCTTAAAATTTGACAAAATAATATTCTTCTTTAGAATTGGGCATCAAATTTTTCATTGGGTAAATTTTTGGTATTTTTCGGATTAAATACATTTTTAATGAATAGTGAAAAATACTGTATTATAATTCAAAACATAAATTTAATCTAATATATTTATATTGATAGATTATCTTATTAATTTGTTTTAAAGTGTAATTAGATTATATGTTTACCATTTAATCCAATAATTGTTATTGGTAGCAATTTTACCTTGAAATTGGACATAATCAACTGTCAATATTTTGATAGTTATTATTTTATCAAAACACAGTTTTTGTTTTGACAACAAGAATTAATTTTAAAATAATTAATGAAACTTATATTTATTGAATTTTGTTAAATATACATCATTTTTTAAATCAGAATATCAAATATACCATAGGATGAATTTTTGAAAATTTTATGAAGAACGTCAATTTTTGATGGATAGTAAAAACACATAGTAGTAGTTAAAAAGCTACATTTATCATTCAAATAAATATTTACCACTTGCGTGAATTGAATCTTGAAAATCCAACATACATGGTTTTTATTAATAAGTAATATTTTGTTCAATAAAATGAAAATATTTTTTTCGTGAATAGTAAATTTTGACTTTTATTTACTGTGGTTAAAGGTAAATAGGGTAATTCAAGGTAAAAATATTATTATTTTAATATAAAATTACCGTAACACTTTTCCTAACCATATTGGACGTGTAATGGCTGACCAAGAAAATCCATGGGTGATACTTTTGGCCTTTTAAAGCCACTGGGGTAAGATAATGATATTAAGAGATTTAGATTTAAAGTAAAAAATAAAAATATCATATACATGCATTGTTTTTCTAAAAATAATTAATATGGAGTTATAAAATTCATATATTTGACTATAAATATTTATTAGAAAGATGAGAAGATTTCATACATCATGGTAATTTTTATATACTATTTATACATCAAATAAATTAAATTATTTATGACACAATAATGATTTAGTGTTTACATCATTAATATTTGATTTAAATTAATGAGATAATAAATAATAAAACAATATCCAAAACCTGTATAATTCTTATAGAATGATTTTTTATGTACCATGAGTCATCTTAGATTCAAATTTAATTTTTTTTGGACATTTAGAAACCCAAAATCATTATATAATAAAATAATAATTTCACACTTTCCTAAAGTGCCCCTCCTCTTCCTTATAAAGAGATCTCACGTAAAACCAATAACTCACACCACTCAAGCACCTTGTCTCATCGAAAGCCTTCCTAAATAATCACTCGAGATCCTTATCTTATTTTTAGAAGCCTTACTATAGGCAGAAGGAACATCAAGAAACCCATTTGGTTCATATCAATGGGAGTTACCCGAATTAAAGGTCACGATTTCTCTTAAATGCTCTTCATTTATTTTACTTCTCAAACCCCTTAAATATTTTTATTCCTTCTGTTTGTAACCACCCTAGTATGAAAAATATACTAGGATGTTGTTATGAGAATTATTATAACTACACATACACATACCTTCTTCTATTGGGTAAATTCGATATTGTTTCTGTGGATGTAAAACTAACACCTCACGAAACAATGATTGTTCAATTATCTCAAACCGCCTATCATGGTGTCCATTAATATGGCGCAATATTTATATATGATATATATATATATATATATAATTTTTATGTTTTCATTATTCTTATGTATTTTTCATTTATATCATACCTTTATTGCTATCATTATGGGTAAACACAACAATTTCATTTGAGGAAGTGCGGACTACCGTCCACTTAAAGTGATATGACTCGTTCATACCATATTTGGTACGTATAAAGGATATAGTTAATGATATTATATATGATACTATACTAGAAATGTAACATACCAATGTATCATTATTTTTTCATTCCAAAAAATACAAAATAGAATTGAATGTAGCCTTCATGCATATGTACGGCTTACAGTCTCCATGAATGATGCATTTCATTTTTTATCTCAAAATGTTATGTACTAGTAAAAATAAATTAAAATATACTGAATATATAAAATATATATGATAACTAAATCACGAATATCATTCTGGATATAATGAACTTTTGAACACATGTACAAAATGTAATTATAAGATGTCCATTTTTGACTCAAGCACCAAATATTGAACAAACGACTGTTATTAACATAAAAGATTACATAATGTTTATAACGTGGTAATAAGTGATATAAATAGAATAATAATATTGGAAATTGTTCTTAGGAATGTATAAATTAATATTATTTTATTATTTAATAGATTAAATAATGAACGAGTCATGTCCAACACAAGGTAAGGGACTTTGTATCAATCTCCTTTCATTGAGGAATATTTTGTTTTATACATGACATTATATTAGATGGTGTATAAAACCATTTTAATTTTAATTTCATTCATAGGTAATATTTTCTCAATGAAGAGTTTTACTAAATGATAAAAAAATGTTTTAACGTAAGTGGTGACAACGACCCTTTCCGCAACCATGAGTATTATTTGATCTTTGGCTACCCTAACCGGTCGTAATGGTTTTTAAATGGAAACTAAATACCATTTACTATTTTAAATATTTTGTTATTTAAAATGGTTATGATAATGGAATTTTCACATCAATATATTTAAATGATATATTGTGATTAAAATGTGTAAATTTTATCATTCCTTTATATTTTTTTATGTGTTATGATTTTATAATGGTACTTGGACATTTTACTGGTGATTACCTGATAAACCAAATGAAAGTTTGTTCTGTGATATACCAGGATGGGTTGTTAGGTTATAAACTCCAATGCATTGGGTATGGAAGTCGGCCATATGGTTATTCCCTTTATGTATGTTTATGTCCTAAGTTACCCTTATTTTATAAATTGTCTTTATATGGGTTTTATAGTAATATTTTGGTTAAAAAAGGGTAAGTAATGGTATTTTATTTAGTGATGTGTATTTACTACTTCATAAATGTGAAAAGTATTTCTTATTATAAAGTATTCATGTTTACTTGTTGTTTTAAAAAACTAACGATTTTCCCTTTTTTGGATCCCTTAATGATCTTTTTATGCCCATCAAATGTTTTTTAATTTTTTTCACAGCACATAACGTGTAATAGGGTCAATGATGGGATCAAGGGAAATTCTATATGTGTAAAACATGGAAATGACTATTTTTTAGAGGATATATTTTGAGAAATATTTGAAAATGGGTAGATGTGTCTACCTATAATGTTCATGTTGTTATGAATATGTTAAGACCTAATTCTCTAAACCCCTAAACCTGAAAATATCCTCAATGTAAATTATAAACTTAATTCAATAATATGTAACATTTATGGTCAAGTTCATATAGTTGGTATCCGAGGTAATTTTAGATAACTTTAGGAGTTAGAATATAGTTAAATTCATGACAAAAAATTAATTTATGGTATGATTGAAATGATATACCAGTTAAGTATTACAATGTTGATTCATCTAAGATATTTATATTTTTAGAATAGTTTTACTCATCGGAAGAATTGGAATAATTTTGAGACAACATCCAGAGGAAGACAACCTTCCAAATTAGCAACGTAAGATGGTTGGAATCAGAATAGAACAGTTTTTTGTAGTGATGAAACTGTTGACATCGACTATAAATGGTGGTGGTATCCATGAATGAGATCAGCCAGATCAACCACAATGGAACATGTCAGTAGTGGATCATTTCATAAGGCATCATCCCCCATCATTCAGAGGATCATATGAACTTGTTATAGTATAAGGGTGTATTAACGCACTGGAGAAGATTTTCTATGTTATGGGGTGTTCAGATCATCAAAAGGTTAGTCCCGCTATTTACCATTTTGAAGGGGAAGCTGATCAGTGGTGGACTGTGGTGAAAAATATCAGGGCTAGTGAAGAGATTGATGCTCTTGATTGGGATGAATTTAAAGGTATGTTTCTTGAGAAATATTTTCATAAGGTGGTTTATCTTAGGATGGAAAAATAATTCCAAGAATTGGGGAAGAAAGATGACTTAGTGGCTGCTTATGAAAAAAAGTCCACTCGACATGCAAGGTATGCACCAAATTCCATCCAAGATATTGATAGTAAGATAAATTTATTTTACTCTTGACTGAAGCCACGATATCGAAGAGCATTATCCTCTCATTAGTTCAAAATTTATGACAAACTTCTTTGATGTGCAGAGAAGGTGGAAATGCAGTTTGCTGGTGATCTAGTGTTTTTTAAAAAACAACAGAATACGAGGTCCAGATGGCATGATATCAGAATGAATTGATCAACAAAGCATGTAGGTATGAAAACTAAATATCCATCTTGTGAGAAGTGTGGTAAAAGGAATCCTGGAGAATTTTTATCAATGTTTGGAAAGTGCATCCAGTGTGGTATGACAGGTCATATTACTTGTAACTGTAAGGAAGATGATCAAGCGGGAAATAAAAACCCATCAGTAAAATGATTTAATTGTAATGAAATGGTACATTATGAAAATGAGTGTCCATTGAAGAACTCAACTGTGGAAAATCATCCCTACTACAAGAAGAGAGTGGTGGTGAAATCCTTTGCAACTACTTCATCATATGTTGGGCCATAGAATGAAATAGCTGGTACACTGTTTCATTTCATATTCATTAAATGTTTTTATTTGATTCAGGGGGTACAAAATCATTCATTTATGAGAAAATTTCTAGGACATTGGGAATTTAATCTCATGTCATTAATCATGAACTTATGGTAATATCAATTGTAGAAAATTTCGAGACAAAAGGAAATTATAAGAACCTTCCTTTCCATGTGTGGGGAAAAAATCTACCTAACATCCTTATTGTTTTGCCTCTAGTCGAGTTTGATGGTGTTATGGGTATGGATTGGATTTCGGTTTACCATGATAGGATTGAGAGTAGAGCTAAAGACGTTTATTTTCAAAAATATTTTTATTTTTTTTACAATAATTAACTCATACTTTTGATAGAATATCATGAAGCTAAAAAACTAGTAAAAGATGGAAATTAATGTTACCTTCCACATATTCTTGAAAATAATGGGACTGTTCATATTTATGATGTGCCAATGGAAAATGAGTATCTTGATGTTTTTCCTAATGAGTTTCATGGTATAATACCTGATCAGAAAGTGGAATTTACTATTTACTATGTTCCTGATGCTAAGATAATTTCAATACCCCTTTATCAGATGGCTAAATTTTAACTTTTAGGGTTAAAGAAGAAATTGCAGGAGTTAGTAGATAAATTTTCATTCAACCTAGCACATCACCATGGGGTTCTCTTGCCTTGTTTGTTAAAAATAAATATTGTTCAACGAGACTTCCCATTGATTATAGAGCATTGAATAACATCAATGTTAATAACATGTATCCTTTGCTCATATCGATGATTTGTTTGAGCATCTCCATGGATCTCAATTTTATTCAAATATTGACATGAGGTCAGGGTACCACCATTTGAAATTAAAAGAATAAGACATGACGAATACCATGGTTCGTACTATTTATGGCCATTATGAATTAGTAGTTATGCCTTTTGGGTTAACCAATGCACCTGCTGTATTCATGGACCATATGAATTGAATTTTCCATGAGTTCGTGGATAAGTCTATGGTTTTATTCTTTGATTATATTTTAATTTTTTCCAAAAGTAACGAGGAACATGAAAGTCATTTAAGGTTTGTATTTAAAAACATTAAGGATAACAAATTATTTGATAAATTTAGAATGTGCGAATTTTGGTTATAGAAAATTTAGTTCCATGGTAACTTTGTTTCAAAAAATGGCATAACTATTGATCCTTCTAAAATAAAATTTGTTGAAGAATGGCCAACCCCCACAAATATAACTGAGGTCCATTGTTTTATTGGTTTGGAAGGTTATTACTGGAGATTTGTTGATAATTTTTCATTTTTATGTAGTCAAGTGAAAAAGTTTACTTAAAATGGTCTTAAGTTCATTTGGTCAAAATAATGTGATGATTGTTTTCTGGAATTGAAAAGAAGTTTATTGAATGCTCCTTATTTTTAATTATCTTCCAGAGATGGTGAATTTGTTATCTACAGTGATTCTTTATTGAAAAGTCTTGGTGTTGTCTTTATGAAGAATGATCAGGTAATTTCTTATTCTTCACATTATTTGAAACCCCATGAGTTAAATTACCCTACACATGATTTGGAAATAGATTGTGTTGTTTTTTTTTTGAAAAATTTGGAGGTATCATTTGTATAGAGTAATATGTGAAATATATACTCACCACAAAATTTTAATGTATATATTCACTCAGAATAAATTGAAAATGAGATAGAGGAGATGGTTGGAATTAATCAAGTAATATGATTTCACGATCCTTTACCATTTGGGAAAAGAAAATAATGTGGCTGCTGAATTGAGTCAAAAAGGTAATGCTTCATTAACCATACTATGCTTGGAACAAGATCCTTTGTTTTTTGATTTGATGAACTTTGGAATATACATTGTTAGTGCACAATGTTCTTTTATTTTGTTTCAGGTGTCAGTGAGATCATCTCACTTAGAAAGAATTAAGAAAGCGGAGAAGGAAGACAGTGTGTTTCTGAAAAAGCTAGAGTTGGTTAAGAAAGGTAAATTTCTTAAATCTCACATGGATAATGATTTTGTTTTGAGATTTGGGAAGAGATTATGTGTGTCTTGTGATTCATAGTTGAAGAATGAGTTGTTATGTGAAGATCATAGTTCTAAATTTTTTGATCATCCTGGCAGTAAAATTATGTACAGAGATCTTCAAGAGTATTACTGGTGGGATGTAATGAAAAGATGTATCACTAATTTTATTGTGATGTGTTTGACTTGTCAGCAAATTAATGTAGATTGGAAGTTACTAAATGGGATACATTAGTATTTACCAGTTCCATTGTGGAAATGTGAAAATATATCCATCAACTTTGTTGTGGGATTACCTAAGACATCTCAAGGTAACAATGTAATCTTGGTTATTTTTTATCCGCTGTTTAAATATGCTCATTTTCTTCCTATTTAGGAGACATTGTCTGTAGATCAAATTTCTCGATTGTATGATAAAGAGATAGTCAGGTTTCATAGAGTTTCCCTTTACATAGTATCTATTCATGATCCCAGGATTACTTCTAACTTTTGGAAAGGCTTTCAGAAGTCATTGGGTACTGAAATAAATATTAGTATATCTTTTCATCCTCAATCAGATGGGCAGTCAAAAAAAAACAATTCAGACCTTGGAATATATGATATGTTCTTGTTCACTGGATTATCAGGGAAGTTGGGACCAACATCTTTTTTTGGATGAATTATCATATAACAACAGTTTTCAATCTAGTATACAGATGGATCTGGTTGACGTATTATATATAAGGTGTTGTTGAACTCAAGAATTTTGGGATGAAGTAGGAGAAAGGAAGATATTGGGACTATAATTGGTAGAAGAGATGTCAGAAAATGTTCTGTTGATTCATAATAACATGAGAATAGCTCAGAGTAGGTAGAAAAGTTATGCAGAAAATTAGAGGAAGGATCTTTCTTTCGAGGTAGGTGATCATGTCTTTCTCAAAGTTACTCCTAGGAAAATTGAGATGCATTTTGGTAAGAAAAGAAAGTTGAGTCCTAGGATCATTAAAACTTTTGAAATCAAAGATAAAGTTGGGTCAGTTGCGTACAAAGTGTTATTAACTTCA
Organism: Viscum album; assembly: GCA_963277665.1. Classification (NCBI taxonomy): domain Eukaryota; kingdom Viridiplantae; phylum Streptophyta; class Magnoliopsida; order Santalales; family Viscaceae; genus Viscum; species Viscum album. The sequence goes on from OY728126.1 coordinate 302,063,167, forward strand.
TGTTTATCCTAGGTACACAATGTTTGTCATGATTCAATGTTCAGAAAGTATATACCAGATTCATGTCATGTTTTGAGCACATAGATAGTTCAGTCGGAATAGAATATCTCTTATGAGGAAAACCATTCTAGAATCTTTACTGAAGAGAGAAAGTGTTTCAGAATAAATTAATTCATCAGGTAATGGTTTTGTGGAAAACCCATATGGTTGAAGAGGAAATGTGGGAATCTGAAACTTTTATGAGGGATAAATTACACCATTTATTTTATAAGTGAATTATTTTGCGAGGAAACAACTTCCAAAAGGGCGGAAGGATGTTATATCCAAATTAAATAAATAATAAGTAATTGTTCAAATTTATTAATATTTTTGAATTAAATATAATTTTTTTATAGAGGTTTTTATGTTCGATGGCGTACCCGATACGCAAAAACAGGTTTCATTGAAATCTTATGTTGCACACTAATAATATAATATTATTATTTTAAATGGTAGTTAATTCTTAGCCGTTGTATTGGTGAAAATGTATAGAACTTACTAAAATATGATTATATATGTTTGTTAAATGTTTTTACATTTACCCAATAAAAGATAGATGCATAAATGTGAATGAATTTAATTTTAATCATAAATACTCAAATATTCATTAAAAAGTCGATTTACCATCTTTTTCTGGAGACCCCTCATCAAATATAGTTTTGGTAACTTTTTTACTATCTATTTTAAAAAATAAAATTCTTCTTTTTAATTGTTATATCAAATTTTACTTCGGGTAAAATTCTGGTATTTTTCTGATAAAATTCTTTTTTTAATGAATAGTGAAAATTATTGTATTTTAATACAAAACTTCCTTTTAATATAATTTGTTTATATGGTTATATAATATTTTTAATTTTTTTAAAGTGGAATTATATTATACTTTTACCATTTAATCCAATTCTGGTCATTGGAGGAAATTTCACCTAAAATTGTACATAATCAATTGTCAATCTTTTGATAGTTATTTTTTATTAAAAACAAGCTATTTGTTTTGATAATGGGAAATAATTTTAAATTAATTAATGAAACATTATTTTATTGAATTTTTTAAAATAGAAATATTTTTTTAATTTGGAATATCCAATATATTTTATGCTGAATTTTTTGTGTTGTTCTAAAAAACGTCACTTTTTTATTAATTGTGAAAACACTTAGTAGTAGTAAAAAAGACGACTATTTCATTAAAATGAAATGTTAACAATTTTTTGAATTGAATTTCGAATAACCTACATGTATATTTGTTATTATTATGTAAAATTTGATTCAATAAGATGAAAATTTTTTTAGTGAATAGTTACTTTTGACTTTTATTTAACGCTATTAAAGGTAAATAGGGTAATTCAAGGTAAAATTAATATTAAATTAATATTAAATTTACTGAACACTTTTCCAAACCATATTGGATGAGTAATTTCCAACCATGAAAATCCATGGGTGATACTTTTTTCCTTTGAAAGCAACATGGGTATGAAATGATGTTACTAACTTTTTATTTAAAGTAAAACTAAAAATACCATAAAAATGAATTGTTTAGAAAAAAAATTAATGTTGGATTATATAATTGATATATTTGACTAAAAATATTCATTAGAAAGATAATATTTTTTCCTACTTAATGGTAATTTTATCTATAATTTTTAGACATCATAAAAATTAATTTATATATGACACAATAATGATACAGTGTTTACCTCGTTAATAAATGATTTAAATAAATGAGATTATAAATATTAAATCAATATAAAAACCATTCCAATTCTTATTTGATGATTTTATTTTAACAATGAGTCATCTTATCTTCAACATTAATTAGTTTTTGACCTTTGGAAACCTGTATTCATTATATAATAAAATAATATATTCACATTTGTTAAAAGAGCCCCTCCTCTCCCTTATAAAAAAACCTCACTTCTAACCAATTCATCACACATCTCAATCCCCTTGGCTCATCCAACCCCTGCATAAATAATCTATCAAAAACCCTCTCCTCCTCCTAGAATCCTTACCTTAGTCATACGACACTTCAAGAAACTCTTTTGGTTCATATAAAAAGGGAGTTACCCAGATAAAAGGTAACGATTTGTCTTTAAATTCATTTCTTTTATTTTAATTTTCCAATCTGTAAATTATTTTAATTCCATTCATTAGTAACAACAAAAGTATCCTAAATATACTAGGATTTATTAATGATAAATATTCAAACTACACTTACACACACCTCCATTGTATGGGAAAAGAACATATTGTTTCTGTGGATGGAAAACTAACGCCTCACGAAATGATGATTGTTCAATTCTCTCCTAACACCTCTTATGGTGGACATTAAGATGGAACTATATTTATATATGATTTATATTATGTTTATGTTTTCTTTATTCTCTTGTATTTTTCATTCATAGCATACCTTTGTTTTTGCTATTGTGGGTAAACAAAATAATTTAATATTGAGGATGTGCGGACTACCACCCCCTCAAAGTGATATGACTCATTTATACCATATGTGGTACGTATAAAAGAAGGTGTTAATGATATTATATGTGATACTATACTGTAATTATAATATACCTATTTATCATTCTATTTTAATTCCATTAAATATGAAATAGAAGTGGAAGTAGTGTTCATGCCTACGTACGACTTACCGTCTCCATGAACGGTGCTTTTCATTTCTTATCTCCAACTATTAGGTACTGTTATAAATCCATATATATACTGAATATATACGATATATATGATATCTAAATCATGAATTTCACTTCAGTTATAATGAAAATGTAACTACATGATCAACATGTAATTATAAGAAGTCCATTATTGACTCAAGTACAAAATATTGACTAAAATGATAGATATTAACATAAATGATTACATAATGTTTATAACATGATAATAAGTGATAAAAATGGAATAATAAACATGATAAAAGTTATTAAGAAAGTATAAAATTAACTTTATTTTATTATTCATGAGATTAATGAATGAACGGGTCAAGTTAGACACTTGGTATGGGACTTCGTCTCAATCTCCTTTCATTGTGGCATATTTTGTTTTACACATGAATTTCTTTTATATGGTTTATTATCCTCTTTTAAATTTAATTTAATTCATAGGTAATATTTCTTCTATAAAGCGTTTTTCAAAAAGGAAAAAAAGATTGTTTTAACATAAGTGGTGACAATGACCTTTTCCACCGCGGCTAGTATTATTTGATCTTTGGCTTCCTTAACAAGATGTATTTTATTTTAAAATGAATCTAAATAACATATACTCAATTATGTATTTTGTTATTGAAAATTGTTTTAGTAATGTATTTTTTTACTTCAATATATTTAAATGATATATTGTGATTGGAATGTGTAAATTTTAACATTCTTTTATATTGTATTATGTGTGATGATTGTATAATGGTCCTTGGAAATTTGACAAGTGGATACATGATAATCCAAATGATGAGTGGTGCCATGATAAATCGGGATGGGTTGTTATGTTATAACCCCCAATGCATTGGGTATATAAGTTGGCCATACAACTATTCCATTTAGTGATATGTGTGGATGTCAATCGTATGGTTATTCCATTTATGTATGTTTATGTCCCAAGTTACCATTATGTGTTATGTGATCTTTATATGGTATTTATGGTAATATTTTGCTTACAAAAGGGTAGGTAATTAACTTTTATTCATTGAAGAGTATTTACTACTTTATAATGGTGAAAACTATTACTTATGATAAAGTATTCATGGATTACATGTTGTTTTGAAAAACTAATAGTTTTCCTTCATTTTGTATCCCTAACTTATCTTTTTATGCTCATCCGATGTTTTTTAAATGTTTTTCACAGGACATAATGTGTAATAGGATCAGGGATGGGATCAAGGAAAATTCATTCTGTCTAAAACATGGAACTAGACATGACACTTTTTTCAAGAGTTTTTATTGTGTGAAAAAATTGTAAATTGAGTATATGTTTCTACATGTAATGTTCATGTTGTTATGTATATGTTATGACCTAATTATCTAAATCTCTAAAACTGAAAAGACCCCCAATATTAATTATTAACTTAAATCTACAATATGCAATGTTTAAGACTGAGTACTTATAACAACCACCATCCCCAATAGGTCCATCTCAGGCCCTGAGAGCTAGTGGTCAAGGATGGAAACAAAATCAATCCATAGAGTCATATGACACCAAGGCTATAGGGATGTTATGAGGTATGATCTATATATTTTACAAATAATTTTGTTTATTTATAGACACCGGTTTGGTTCAAAAAATTTTCCCTTTCCATGGATCAAGATATTGTGAATCTGGTTGATCCCTTGACTCAAGAAATTTTTACGAAGACTCTGATATTACCTGAATCAGTGATCACTCAATTCATTCAGTAGTGTGATATGATTCATTGAGGAAAGATCCTAATATGGGATCTATTTTTAGAAATAATTTGTCCTTATGACATAACTGTTGGTATAGACTCCATATCTATAATTTATTCCTACACTAACTATTTTACGTGAAGTATGTGGTGTGTCATCGGTGAAGGTATGTGGTTTTACATTCTAGGTGATATTGAAATCCATGCGGATCCGGACATGATAGGTGATAGGATATTATAGTCAATTACTCACATGTTGTATATAATTACTATTGGATGGATGGATTCTATAGGCCACTGGTTTTCTATATTAGTGGTGGAGTATGAGGACCTATTTGTTGAGGGAATGATGGGCTTAACTCCCAATGCAGAGATTGAATTCTCTATTGAATTACACAATAGTATAGCCATTATATCTTCACTAGAATATAGTGTGGCCCTTGGAGGATTGTGTGAGATAAGGGTTCCATTGAAGGAGTTACAGAAGAGGGGATTCATTAGACCCAATGTTTCTCTTTAGGGAGCCCCAAAGTTGTTAAACATAAAGTTAGATGTGAGTTAGAGTTTATGCGTGGATTACTAGTTCATGAAAAAAATTTCCATGAAGAATAATTTTCCACTAATGAGAATCATCTAACACATAAATCTATTTAGAGGGATGTCACTGCTTTCTAATATTGACCTAAAATCTGGAAATAAGCATCTATGATTACAAGATAATGATATTCTTAGATGAAATTCTAATATCAATATGGTGAATATGAGTAATTGTTGATGACCTTCAACATGGATAACACACTATTGGTGTTCATGGGATACATGAACTAGATATTTAATCCACCCATACATCGATTTGTGGTTGTCTTCATTGAAAATATCCAAGTGTAATCAGCTTCCATGGAAGACCATGAGAGACACATGATGATGGTCGTTGATATGGTCTGTGAGAACCAATGTTACGAGAATATATCTAAGTGTTAGTTTTGGAAATAAGGTGTCCACAAACATGGAAACATAATCTCATAGGTAGTGGGGGTAGTGAACCATAAATTATTGAGGTAGTTTAATCATGGGATCCACCAAACAGAGTCACTAAGTTATCTTGTTTCCTTTGGATGGTAGGGTATTATCAGAGGTTTGTACATGATTTCATTAGAGTTAATTCACCATTTAAATACATGACCCAAAAGTAATATCCATCCATATAGATATAAAGGTTCAAACAATGGTTTCCATAGTTGATCTAGTGGCTGATGAGTGCCACCATCTTGAGATATTTTGATGATGTTTTCACGGAAAGAGTGATCTATGATGGATCAGGGACCAAACCTATCTCTATTATAATAAATAGGAAAGATGTTATCTTCTATTGATCTCGGTAGTTGATACACTATTAGAATAACTACATGACCAATTATCTTGATCAAGTAATGATAGTGTTCACCCTAAAGATGCGGTGACATTTCCTTATGGGTGAGAATATTATTATCTACTATGACCACAATATTCTTTGGTATATCTTCTCTAAAAAAGTTATTAATTTTATATTGTGGTAATTGATATAGTATAAAATCCCAAGTAAGTGATGAATAATATATATTCTTATCAATGTCTATTAATGAATTATATAGTGCTTTAGATGCTTAAAATCAGAATAAATCCAATATTTATAATGGAATACACTAATATTTTTAAAAGATTGTTTTACTGCCTTTTGACAAAAAATCATTTTTAAATCTATATTTTGAAAATTTTATAAGAACTATTTGTAAAAATACACTTATTCTTTATTATTGGGACATTGAAATTTACCTTGGGTTAATTATTTGTATTTTTCTGACAATGTTCATTTTTTAAGGAATAGTGAAAAATACAGCATTTTACATCAAAACTAATTTTCCATATAATTTAATTATATTGTTTGATTATCTTTCTAATTGGTATTAAATTTTAATTAGAATATTTTTTTTTACCATTTAATCCAATGGTGGTCATTATAATAAATTTCACTTTGTAATTGGGCATAAACTAGAACCAAAATTTTCATAGATATTGTTTCTATAAAACCCGCTATTTGTTTTGACAATGGGAATTATTTGTTAATTAATAATTGAAATTTTTGTGATTGTAATTTGGTAAAAATGGATTAAATATTTGGAATCAGAAGGTCCAAATTATATAATCAAGACTATTTTGTTTTTGGAAATTAAGAATAGTAATGACAATATTTATCATTAATTATCATGATTAATTAGTAATCGGGTAGTTAAAGATAAATAAATAATATCATAATAATAAAAAATGTCCCCAAAATGTGTCATAATGCTATTGGTTGTGTCATGGCCAACCATGGGATGCCTTGTGTGCCAAACTTGGGGACCCCATGGAATCACTTTTTTGTGATAATGACTTTTTATCTTTTTATTTTTAAAGAAAGTTAACTATAACAAAGAATGTATCACCTGAGTAAAACATTATTAATTTTGTCTACATAAATTATATATTGGACTATAAATAGTAATTGGAAATATAAAAATATTTCCTACATCATAGTATTATTTTATATTTTTTAGACATTAAATAAATTAAATTATTTATGACATCATGATGATACAACAATTACCTCATTAATGAACAATTTAAATAAAAATAAAAGATACTGTAAAATCTAAGACATACACTTGTCAACAACCTATTGTTTGAGTATATTTCCAACCCTTATCACTTTATCATAAAATACATCAAAGTGGGAACTTTAAAATTGGAAACTCATTTGAAATATAAAGTAACATTTTATACCTTTCCAAGAGCGCCCCTCCTCTCCTCTTATAAAAGGCCCCCAACTCTACCTCTTTCCCCACACTTCTCAAGGCTTTTGCTCAGCCAAGCTCTAGTCATATTATCTCTCTACATCCCTCTCTTTATTAAAAAAGACTTACCTTAGGAATATATCTCTTCAAGAAACCCATTTGGTTCTAACCAAGAGGAGTTACCCAATTTAAAGGACGTTAAAGAACGATCGAGTCATGTTGGACCCAAGGTATGGGACTACGTCTCAATCTCCTTTCATTGAGGCATATTTTGTTTTATACATGACCTTATTTTATACGGTGTATAATCCCTTTTTACTTTTATGTTTATTCAAAAGGAATATCTTTTTTATACGAATCATTTTACTAAACGAAAAAAGGGAATGCTTTTGTCTTACGTATGCCACAACAACGTCTTCTCTGTGGTAGTGACCAATATTTGAGTTTCAGCTTCCTCTACAAGCCATATTTTTTTTTGAAAAATAATAAAACATATCCCATGAATTAATTTTCTTTTATTTTGGTAGTGAAAATGGTTTTCATAATGTTTTTATTATATCAATGTGTTGTATTGATAACTTGTGTTTGAAATGTGGAAATGTTATGATTTATTTATGCATGTTTCATGTGATATGATTATGTTATGGTACTTGGGAATTGTTTATGAATATGGGTGGTTCCGTGATAAACTAACGGTGGGTGAACCCGATATAGCTCTCCAATTCATTGGGTAACGCGAAGGAGTTAAACGTTAATGTTTCTCCGACGAGATTTAGGGAATATACTTTGATGGGTATTTCAAATGTAACCATGAGGGTTACTCCATACATAAGAATTTTATAAATGCCTCAAGTTACCTTTATGTCTTATGATTTCTATGATTTATTCATGATTTGATGAGGTATGTTAAAATGCTTATGTTTTATGAGTAATGTATGATTTCATACAAGGACTAATGTTTTCATTTCATACTTTTATATCCCTTACTGAGATTTTTTTTCTCATCCCAAGTTTTTGAAATGTTTTTCACAGGTCAAGGTAATGGTACATGATGTGAGGATAGTTTCAAGGATGTTTCATGAAAGAATCCATGTTTTGATTTGAATATGTTTCCGTTCATGGGAAAAAAATGAATACTATATTTTATGTAACCACTTTGTTTAAATGTGGAATGTAATGCACTATTTATGATCTATTTTTCTATAAATATTAACCTGAAAAGAACCTCAATGTGTAATATTGTAATAACATTAGATTAATTATTGTTTATGGCTGGGGCCTTATAGTTTGTATCAGAGGACGGTTTAGATAAAATTAGGAGATAGAATTCTATTAAATGATTATCTAAACATACTTGTTGATGGTCAAATTGAAATGGTATAGCATTTGAATATTACCATGTTTCTTCATCTAAGACATGTTATTTCAGAATGGTTTTCTGCAGAGGAAATAGGGATGCAGTGCTAAGAAGGAATATATAAGGAAATGACCTTCCAAATCAGCATCTTGAGATGGTTGGAACTGGAGCTGAACAGTTTGTTGCAGTAATGGAGCAGTTGACTGAAGCAATAAATTGTGGTGGTATCCATGAAAGAGATCAGCCATATCAACCGCAGAGGAACATGTCAGTGGTGGAACATTTCATAAGGCAACATCCCCCATCATTCAGAGGATCATATGACCCTGTGTTTGTTGAAGCGTGGATTAATGCACTGGAGAATATTTTCGATGTCATGGGGTGTTTAAACAATAAAAAGGTTTGTCTTGCTATTTACCATGAAGGGTGAAGTTGATCTATGGTGGTCGATGGTTAAAAATATCAGGGATGATGATGAGATTGATGCTCTCGACTGGGATGAATTCAAATGTATTTTTCTTGAGATGTATTTTCCTAAGGCTATTGGACTTAGGATGGAAATACAATTCCTGGAATTGAGGCAAGAGGAAGAATCAGTGGCTGCCTATAAAGAAAGGGTCACTCGATTGGCAAGGTATGCTCCAAATTATATCTGAGACCTTGATAGGAAAATCAATCGTTTTTACTCAGGATTAAAGCCAAAATATTGATGGCCTTTAGCCTCTTGTGAGTTCAAGAGTTATGAAAATCTTGTTTAATGTTCTTAGAAGGTGGAAATGGAGTTTTCCGATGATCAAGTGTTCTACAACAACTAGTAGAAGAAGAGACTGAGGATTCATGAAAAGGAAAGAATTCTTCAAAATGGACTGACGGTAAGAAATCTAAGTTTCCAGTTTGTGATAAATTTGGTAAAAGGAATGATGGGGAATGTCTTCTGAATTCTAGAATATTCTACCGATGCAGTAATATGGGACATAAGTCTCTTGATTTCACTGAAAGAGATCAGGGTGATGGTAATACCAAATTTGATTTACAGTTAGTGAAATGGTTTAAGTGTAAAGAGATGGATCACTATGAAAACGAGTGTCCGAAAAAGAGCTCGAGTGATGGGAAGAAGTTATACTACAAGAATAAAGGTGTGGTGAAATCCTTTGCAACTACTTAAGAAAATTTTGGGCCTTCAAATGATGTTATATCTGGTACTTTTTTTGGTTTTTTCAGATTATGCTAGTGTGTTTTCTGATTCGGGGTCTACACATTCTTTAATCTCTAAAATCCATTCTTGTAAAATGGGAATACCATCTCAGGAAATGACTCCTGAACTTGTGGTAAAAACACCTGGGGGAAATGTTGTGGACAAAAAATTTATACGAATCTTCCTATCCTTATCCGTGGAATGAACCTACTTTCAAACCTTATTGTTTTACCTCTACTAGAGTTTGATGTTATTCTGGGTATGGATTGGCTCTCTATTTACAATTCTAAGATTGACTTTAGAGCTAAAGAAGTTTCTTTTCAGAAAGAATTTCATTTTGTGTAAAATAATGAACCCTTAATATCGATAACATATCAAGAGGCCAAGAAACATGTAAAATATGGAAATGAATGTTACCTTGCACATATTGTTGAAAACAAGGGAACTGTTCAGATTAATGATGTACTAGTGGTAAATGAGTATCCTGATGTCTTTCCTGATGAGTTTCCTGGAATAATACTAGACCGGGAAGTAGAATTTATTGTTGACTTATTCCCTGATGGTAAGCCAATTTCAAAATCCCCTTATCAAATGGCTCAAATAGAACTTTTAGAGATGAAGCAGCAATTGAAATATTTGTTTGAGAAAGGTTTCATTCGACCTAGCACATCACCATGGGGTGCTCTTGTTTTATTTGTTAAAACGAATGATGGTTCAATGAGACTTTGTATTGATTATAGATCCTTGAATAACATCACTATTAAGAAGAAATATCCTTTGCCTCTTATCAAAGATTTGTTTGATCAGCTCTAGGGAGCTTAGTTTTTTTCAATGATTGAGCTGAGATCAGGGTACCATCAGTTGAAAGTAAAGGAAGAAGATATTCTGAAGACCGTGTTTCGTATAAGATATGACCATTATAAATTTGTAGTAATACCTTTTGGGCTAACCAATGCACCTGTCGTATTTGTGGACCATATGAATAGAATATTCCATGAGTACTTGGATAAGTTTTTGGTTGCTATCATTAAAGATATTTTGGGGTTTTCAAAAAGTAAAGAGGAGCATGAAAGACATTTAAGGATTATTTTGCAAACCTTATGAATTGTATGGGAAATTCAGAAAGTGTGAGTTTTGGTTGCAAAAAATTTCTTCCCTTGGTCACATTGTTTCTAAAGATGGGATAAATGTTGATCCTGCAAAAAAACCATTGTTGAAGAATCGACAAGACCCACAAATGTAACTAAGATTCGTAGCTTCCATGGTTTGGTAGGCTATTACCGAAGGTTTTTTTGAAATTTTTCATAGTTATCTAGTCCAATGACTAAGATAACTCGGAAGGGTGTTATGTTTATCTGGACAAAAGAATGTGAGTATTCTTTTCAGGAACTGAAAACAATATTTGTGAATGCTCCAGTTTTGGCACTACCTTCTAGGAATGGTGATTTTGTTATCAACAGTGATGCTTCATTGAAGGGACTTGGTTGCGTCCAAATGCATGATGATCCGGTAATTTCTTATTCTTCACATCAGCTGAAAACAAATGAGGTAAATTACCCTACAAATGATTTGGAATTAGCTACTGTTGTTTTAGCTTTAAAAAATTTGGAGGCATCATTTGTATGGAGTAAAGTGTGAAATATATAACGATCATAGAAGTTTAATGTATATATTCACTCAGAAATAATTGAACATGAGATAGAGGATATGGATAGAATTAATCATGTAAAATGATTGTACAATTCATTACCATCCGGGAAAATAAAATAAAGTGGCTGAAACATTGAATCGAAAAAGTAATGCATCATTAACAATGTTGCATTTGGAACACAATCCTTTATTTGACGATTTCATGGAATTTGACATAGAAGATGTTGGTGCAATATGTTCTTCGATTTAGTTTTAGGAATCAGTGAAATCATGTCTATCAGACAGAATTAGGCAAGCACAGAAGCAAGACAGCGAGTTATAGAAAAAGGTAGAGCTTGTTCAGAAGGGTATGTTTCCTGAATTCAACATTGATAATGATTGTGTATTGAGATTTTGGATGAGATTTTGTTTGCCTTGTGATTCAAAGTTGAAGAGATAGTTGTTATGTGAAGCTCATAGTTCTCCATTTTCAGTTCATCCAGACAGTACTATGATGTATAGAAATCTTAGGGAGTATTAGTGGTGGGATGAAATGAAAAGAGACACTGCTAATTTTACTGTGAAGTGTTTGACTTGTCAACAGTTTAAAGCAGAGTGGCAGTTACCGAAAGGGATGCTTCGCCTTTACCAGTGCCAGAGTGGAAATGGGAAAATATATCCATGGATGTCATTGTGGGATTTCCGAAGACACCTCAAGGTAATAATGAAATCTCGGTTATTGTTGATTGCTTCACTAAATCTGCACATTTTTTTTCTATACGAGATACTTTTTCCCTAGATCAACTTTCCCATTTGAATCTTATAGAGATATCCAGGTTACATGGAATTCCTATCTCCATTATATTTGACTGTGATCCCAGGTTCACTTCTATCTTTTGGAAAGCATTTCAGAAGTCATTGGGTACTAAATTAAATTTTAGTACAGCTTTTCATCCTCAATCAGATGGGAAGTGAGAACGAACAATTCAGTGATTGGAGGATATCCTACGTGCTTGTTCGATGGATTATCATGGATGTTGGGACCAACATATTTCTTTGGTTGAGTTTTCTTATAATAACAGTTTTCATTCAAGTATACAGATGGCACCATTTGATGCATTATATGGGAAGTGGTGTCGACTCAAGGTTTATGGGATGAAGTGGGTGAAAGGAAGTTGATGGGACTAAAATTGGTAGAAGAGTTGGTAGAAAAAGTTTAGCTGATACAGAAACACATGAGAACAGGTCAGAGTAGGCAGAAGAGTTATCCGGACAACAAGAGGAAGGATCTCTCTTTTGAGGTAGGTGGTCATGTCTTCCTCAAAGTCTCACCATGGAAAAGTGTGATGTGATTTGTCAAGAAAGGAAAGATGGGTCCAAGGTTCATTGGATCATATGAAATTTTAGAGAGAGTTGGATTAGTTGCATACTTTGTGGATTTACCTCCATGTTTATCTCAGGTACATAATGTTTTTCATGTTTCAATGTTAAGAAAGTACATGCCAGATCTATCTCATGTTTTGAGTCTAGAGGTAGTTCAGCTAGAAGATAATCTATCTTATGAGGAACAACCAATCCAGATTCTTGACCATAGGGAGAATGTGTTGCAGAATAATATGATTCATCATGTAGAGGTTTTGTGGAAAAAAGACATGAATGAAGTGGCAACATGAGAATATGAAAATCCAATGAGGGACAAATACCCCCACTGATTTAATAAGTAAATAAATTGCGGGGACACAATTTTCTAAAGGGGGAAGGATGTAGCATCCAAAGTATGTAATGAATAATATATAATCTTATATATGTCTATTTATGAATTAGATAGTGTTTTAGAGGCTTAAAATGAGAATAAATCTGATTTTATGCATGAAATACACTAATATTTTTAAAAGATTATTTTACAGCCTTTTGATGGAGAACCATTTTTAAATATATATTTTGACAATTTTATAATCTCTATTTTTCAAAATGATCTGATTCTTTATTATTGGGATATTGAAATTTACCTTGGGTTAATTTTTGGTATTTTTCTGACAATGTTCATTTTTAATGAATAGTGAAAAATACTGCATTTTACAACAAAACTTCTTTTTCATCTAATTAAATTATATGTTTAGATTATCTTTTGAATTTTTATTAAAGTTTAATTAGAATATTTTTTTACCATTTAATCCAATGGTGTCCATTAGAATTAATTTCACTTTGGAATTGGGCATAAACAAGTTCCAAACTTTTTATAAATATTGTTTCTAAAAAACCCGCTATTTGTTTTGACAACGTGAATTATTTTTAAAATAATTATTGCAGTTTCTATGTTTGGAAATTGCTAAAATATATTACATATTTGGAATCATAATGTCCAAATTATGTAATCAATACTCTTTTGTTTTTGGACCTTATGAATAGTAACGTCGTTAATTATCATTAATTATCTTGATTAATTAGTAATCGGGTAGTTAAGGAAAATAAAATAATATCATAATAATAAAAAATGACCCCAAAATGTGTCCTAATTATACTGGTTGTGTCATGGCTGACCATTGGATGCCTTGTGCCAAACTTGGGGACCCCATGTAATCACTTTTTTCTGATAATGACTTTTTATATTTTTATTTTTAAAGAAAGTTAAATATAACAAAGAATGTATCACCTGAGTAAATCATTTTAAATTTTGACTAAATAAATGATATATTGGACTATAAATAGTAATAGGAAAGATAAAATGATTTCATACATCATATTAATTTTTTTAATAATTTTTAGACATTAAATAAATTAAATTATTTATGACATAATGATGATGCAGCGATTACCTCATTAATGAATGATTTAAATAAAATGAAATGATAATGTATAATATAATACATAAACATGTCAAAGAGATATTGGATGCGTATATTTAGAACCCTCATAAGCTTATCCTCGAAATACATCAATGCGGGACCTTTAAAATCCAAAATGCATTCGAAAATAAAGTATCATTGTATACCTTTCCAAGAGTGCCCCTCCTCTCCTCTTATAAAATTCCCCCACCTCTACCTCTTTACCCACACTTCTCAAGAATTTGGCTCAGCCAATATCCAATCATTTTATCTCTCCACATACCTCTCTTCATCCTATAATCCTTACCTTTGACAGAAAGCTTTTCAAGAAACCCTTTTGTTTCTAACCAAGAGGAGTTACCCGATTTAAAGGACGTTAAAGAACGATCGAGTCAAGTCGGACCTGAGGTATGGGACTTCGTCTCAATCTCCTTTCATTCTATCATATATTGTTTTATAAATGGACTTCTTTTATATGGTGTATAAAACCCTTTTACTTTAATTTTTATTGAAAATGAATATTGTTTTATACGAATCATTTTACTAAAAGGCAAAATGGAATGGTTTTGTCTTACGTATGTGGCGACAACGACTTCTCCTCCGCCGTGACCATTATTTGAGTTTAGGTTTTCTCTGCAAGCCATAACATTTTTTTTAAATGAAAAAATAAATACCATGTTTTACTTTTCTTTTATTTTGTTAGTGTAAATGGTTTTCATAATGTTTTTATTATATCAATGTGTTGTATTGATATCTTGTGTTTGAAATGTGTAAATGTTATGTTTCTTTTATGCATGTTTTATGTGATACAATTATGTTATGGTTCTTGGGCATTGTTTATGAAGATGGGTGGTTCCGTGATAAACTAAGGGAGGGTGAGACCGATATAGCTCTCCAATGCATTGGGTAACGCGAAGGGGTTAAACGTTAAGGTTTTCCAAAGAGATTTAGGGAATATACTGTGATGGGTATTCCAAACGTATCCATGAGGGTTACTCCCAATGTAAGAATGTTATTAATTCCTCAAGTTACCTTTATGTCTTATTATTTCTATGATTTATTCATGATTTGATGAGGTATGTTAAAATTATTATGTTTTATGAGTAAAGTATGATTTCATACATGGACTAATGTTTTCATTTCATACTTTTATATCCCTTACTAAGATTTTTATGCTCATCCCAAGTTTTTGAAATGTTTTTCACAGGTCAAGGGAAAGGTACATAATGTTATGATAGTGTCATGGAAGTTTCATGAAAGAATCCATGTTTTTTTTGAATATTTTTACGTTGATCGGAAAAAATGAATACTATCTTTTATGTAACCACTTTGTTTAAATATGGAATATAATGCATGATTTATGATCTAATTCTCTAAAACTATAAACCAGAAAAGATCATCAATGTGTAATCTTGTAATAAATCAAGATTAAGTAATGTTTAAGGCTATGGTCTAATATATAGTTCCTACATGACTATAAATTATATATCATATGTAGTCTAGTGAAGGGTAAAATGGGTGTAGATGCTCTCGGTAGGTGATAGTTTTCCCATTTATTCATCAAGGGATCATAGAATATAGCATACTTTTATTTTTACTTGGTGGAAAAGGATAGTGCTTATAATATATAGTAGATGGTTGTTACCCCACTACTGTTATTGTGAGTTAGGGAGTCTCAAAATGGAGATACTGACTATGAAATATTATATACCCTGATATCCACTTGATGTGCCTTTAAAGTATTTTCTAATGCTGGGGATCACATTATACATTAAAGAGGGAAGACTATGTTTCTAGTGACTTTTTGGGAGGATGTTATGATGGTGTTTCATAAATACCTTTTTAGGTGCATCCATGTGAGGAGATAATGTACCATGGACTCTAATATTGGTATTGTTGGCCATCCATGATGATATGTGGTGTAGAGTCTATTTATGGATGCCTCACATATTAGTAAGTGACAGTTGAAAATGAGGATTCATTGGGTTTAGCTCAACTCCATCTGGTAGAAGAGTAGAAATGGGATGGGATAACTCTGTAATTATGATAGGGTTACCACATATTCCTGTGGTACATATTGACATCACGGTTATCATAGACATACTTACCAAGTCGGACCACTTCATATCTATTCAGGATTAGAGATTAGTTGAATGATCAGGATTCAAGCATTAGAGGTCTGAATGTAGGATTTCATGTAATATTTAATCCTTTCATGGGAGAATCACCTAAAATTGGTGGAGTTTGTTATAAAAATATATACCATTCTACCGTTAATATGGAACTATTAGAGGAAATTTATTTGTGACCCTTTGGGTCACCACTTTGTTTAGACGATCTACTTGAATCTACACACTTAATCTTATAGGTGGTGTGTCTATGATAGAGAAGGTGAAGATCATCAAAGATTAGAAGAGGAAAAATATGTGCCATCAAATGTCCCATGAAGACCAATGACGGAGGTCCTCAGAGTTCTTGGAGGGAGAGTATGTGTTTACATGGTTCTCACCTCGATGAAGATTTCAGAGATTTGTCTTGGGAGAAAATCATTATATAGGATTCAATAGACCTTTCAGGATACTATTCAGAATTGTAAACTTTTAATACCACATACCTATATAACTATATTTAGAACAAGTACATGAAATTTTCCATGTGTCGTAGTAGTGGAGTTTTGTGCACGACCCATCACATTTTATTTACTTTGGTGAGGTGGACATCATGGATGGTGCTACCTTTGCTGAGTACATGATGGAGGTTGGTAATCACCATGGTAGGAACCTCAATAAGATAAAAATTCCCCAAGTGTGTGTTTGATGGATACACATGGATATTTCAGAGAGCACCTGGGTGTATGATTCCCAAAGGTGAGCATAGTACCATAATCATCTTAACTATGTTAATCTATTTTCAGGAAGAAAAGTTCTGATGTGGATAGAGTATAAAGAATAAAATTATTTCATTTGTTACATTATAATAACATATGGAATATTTTTAAGAGCTAAAAATTGATATGCCAATAGGATGTGATTCCCTTTGAGCCATGAATTGATATTTACAAAATATTAAAAAAATGTAACATAATGTGTGTTCAGTTTTTATAAAAAAGCTAACACATCATAAATGGAAGCTCATATTGGATATCATATATCTCCATTGAGTTTAGAGAGTGAGTTTTACACTTGTACTAATATAATCAATGTTGTTGTCGGGTTTTGGATTGTTCACCATCACGAGAGAATAAATAAAAATAATTAATTATATTTATGTAATTATTTTAATTAAAATCATAGAATAATAAGCACTTATATATGATATTATGGACAATTTTAAAGGAGTTAAACATAACTCATAATATTTACTGATTGTGTTGGAGGAAATACTGGAGGGAAAAATCATATCACATTGAGATCAAGCATGTTTTCATGATTAGAGTTTGTGGGTCTCGCTAATGATGGAAATGAATGTCCATTATTAATCAAAAAATGTTATTAAAACCATGTATGAATATTGTTTTGTGTGATTCAATCAATTTATTTTACCCTAGTTTATCATGAATCTATTTGGTTATAATAATATATTCATCCATTAATTATTAATTTTATTTACTATTGGTTAAATTGATTTTGTATTATTTCCCTCTTTATTCATCAAATTCATTAACAATAGAACAAGGATGAAAATGAATAATGAATGAGGGTGGATCCTCACATTATTTTGATTCATTATTTCTCCCCTATTTATTTTCACATTTATTATAGGATATGTATTTGTCTTGTGGATAAAATTGTACCAGCTATATGATCATTTCTTGAACATTATCCTGTAAAATGTATAAATACATTAGTTTTGGTATGTGATCATGTTTAAAAGATAATGACCAATGATCAGGGATGAACCAAATTCAAATGATTTATGGTCCTTCCTTTTTGACATTTGGATGTTATGGATGGCTTGATGGAGGTGTTTTTCTAGTATATCTGATCCTGAATCCTGATATTATATTATTCTAGAAGTTGAAGATCAATATATTTGTCAGTCTTGGCATGAATCTTAAATCTGATAGCGTGGACGGAAACATGTAGGAGAACCTAATGGTTATCAAAATTTACGAGTGACATATCATGTCACACACAACCAAACAGCATGTGCAACCCTTTATGTGATACTATGGTTTCTGGTAAAAAGGAATATATAACACATAATGTGACACCTATCACATGTCATGTGACCCATGTTGGAATCTTAATGCGAATCTCATAGTATACATGGGAACATGTTAGCTGATGTATATGGACATGACTATTGTATATGAGAAAATCCATATACATGGATGAATAAATGTGTACGTGGGAACCATAAGATGTACAAGGATTGGTAAATGGTCATGTATAGAAGTACACTGACATGGATTAAGATAACAGGAAGTATGCACTAGTACCTCTCTGAAACACGTATCATTACCTATATGAAATGTATTTTGAGGTCTACAAGTTTGGTGGGACGAAAGGCCATGGGAAAAATAGGCAATCCTCTAACATGACATTCTCTCCCTAGTAAATTCAATGTACAAATTTTGAGGTTTCACAGAGCTCATTCTTACTTAAAATTAGACTAGTATTTGTTGTCTATGTTCCATTGGTCAATTACCTCAAATGTATAGTGTGTTATTACTTTAACATCTCTAGATTGTGGTCCCTATAGATGGATGACTAACATATATAGTTTGTAGCATCCCTCTATGATAATGAATAGTAATCCCAAATTATTTCATCACATACTAAATATGAGGATAGTGATACTTTTTTACACTCTTAGAATATAGATTAGATCCATAATCTAATAGGTTGTTTTAGAATGATTTAGGGAATTGTTTTTTAGGATCCCATACATAATAGATTGAGAAATATTGAGATTTTGTGTCCCCTAGTTTCCTTGGGTGTGGTTCACTTTCTTGGTATTGATGTATTAGGAGACTAGTGAGTTATCTTGGGTTAGTCCCAATGATCATAACTCGAATATTTATTGTCTCAAATGATATAATGGATCATGGAGTGTTTCCACTCAGAATGAAAATTTCATAGAGGAATCATGGATAATCCTATAGATAGTGGTTTGTTTGAGACAACCTATAGGATAATTTCCCTTCCAAAGTATATCTGGGTTATTTATTTACTTTTTTATTGTAGAGTTATTATTATGAGATAAATACTCATTGTGTATAATTCGTAGTGATTTTAGGTTCACTTAATAATTATTCTTATACTCAACTGTACATAGGCTCTTGCCGCATGATTCATGTCTTATAAAAATGTCCAACATATTGATAGATTTCTAGAGGGATCGGGAATAGTTGATCCTAGTGATCTATGTTGGCCAAGGTGTGTATTTATAGTCTCATTCATATTATTCCTTTCCAACATTGTAGGTTAAATATTGTTTTGTTTCATTTTGGGGGTTTGTTATGGAACGTTATTTCGACCGATTTTTTGTTTTATAATGATTATTTTATTATATATTTATAAATTCACAGTTACCAGTTGTTTTAATTTTCAACATTGTATAGGCTCTGAGATGTGTGTTTATGTATAACAATAATATGAGAATCACTCTAGTTATTAAGATATGCCTATTTATCATTGGTCTCTAGTCCCATACCTATTGGAGGCGGGCTTGGGGTTGTCATAGTTTGGAGGCCATCAGGGATGGCCAAAAAATGGAGTCCCTCATTGCAGAATAGGTAGTTTGTTTCTTTTATAATTTTTTGGTGATGCTTCACCACCTATGAGACCATCTATTGACCTATCCAGAAATCCATGAGATCCTCGAATATTCACGCAGTATTGTATGAGTTTTGAGATCACAATGCTACTAGTAGCTCAGCATCGTGAGTGATAAGGATACCATAAGAATCTATAGAAAACCTATATTAAGGGCCTCAAATTTCTATGTCAGACCATTGAAGTGAAATGAAAACACATGTTGATCATAGCCTAGAAGAATAAGAACTCCCTCCATTTCAACCATGTCCTATGGAAATAATAAGAGGTCCAATTCGTCCCATCGGTTGATAGTGGAGTTTCCACTCGTACTAAAAAAAAATTTAATGTCATAACTATCAAAATTTTAGATGATTAGGGAAATAGGACATCAAATGAATGGGAAGTATTGGAAAATCCAACTCCATGGTGTGATACAGTACCAAGAATACCCATCTGTATATGCCCCTAGTCGCAAGCAGAGATATGTATTAGGTAATAGAATTCATCCAAATGAGATAATAGAAAAAACCTACCAGTGTGTTGACTTGGGTAAAGAGGTATTTTTCCTCATCCGTGCATCAAAGGATGTACCAAAAGTGTACTCATACTCCCGGATAGATACCTTACATCAAGTGTGTGAGGGATAAAAAATTCACTATTGATTTTATTACTGAACAACTACCAAATGTTAATAATATCATAACGGACACCATCTATCCTCTAGTGGGACACCCTATACTCCTCACCTATACGCCTTGATTTTATCTCGGTGGTCCAGTGAACCGGTCTTTGGATGAAGATAGGGGATATAACAAATGAACATGGTAATAGTCTCCCACCCATCTTGAGAAACAAGATTTTCTATCTCAGTATCAAGATGCACCAATCCCAATGTTAAGGAAATTATCAACAATATATTGAACATAAATCCTTGAAAACACGATGTGAATGCATCTCTTGTTTCCAGTCATGTGTCTTTTGAATGGAAATAGGATTAAATTACACATGAGGGGATGTCGTAGAATGTATGGGTAGAACATTATTGAGTACATAATGAATTTTGTAATCAGATATTCATTCCATTTAATGGGATGTTTGATCCAGAACAGCATCGGGATGACATTGAATCATGTTGTGGCCCAATGTTGGGACTTTATAATAGCACTATGCCACCATGATCTATTGATTTGTCCATAATTTGGAAAAACCTGAATTTTTATGGTTCATTGATCTTCCTTGAGGTTCCATATTCAGTTGGGTGGACCATAACAGAGAGTATATCTAATTTTTTAGCTCCACCTACAACATTATAACTACCACCAACCTATTCTATGAAAAAAGGCCTGATGAATGATTCACCAACTTCATAACAAAGTAGAAGGGACTCAATTATTCACTCTATATTTCATTTCATCTAAATCTATTCATAATATGTGAATAGAGAACATTATAAATAATATATTCCCTGCACTTATCTACTTAAACTACCTGGGAAGATATCATAATTTCATTGAAAAGGCCAATAATTTTGGCTAATCCTTTTTTTGAAAACATGTTGTCCCACATTTCCCCATTTAGAAGCCACAATAATTCCTGTAAAGGATGAAAAAGTTGAATCCATATAGGAAATTTATCCTATTACAGTACACCTAAAATCCCCACTACAGTAAGATCTTCACCATGTGTATCCTCTCTCAGAGCATCCCTCTTAGGAATAACCTCACTAAGAACATCAACCAATAGGTGATAATGTCGTTCTAACACCCCATCTAGGAGATTCTCGAAGGGTCCATTTCATATAATGTAAGAACAAGAAAAATTATTTTAAGGATTTCCATTCCCCATGATATCTAATCAATGAAAAAAAATCCTAATGATTTTAGAAAAAAAGTGGTCCCAGGAGGTCAAATTCCCCAGCTACACCAATCACAACCCATGCCACGTAATTCATGGACACCCAAAAAATGAATGTTTAATATTAAATGAATGGATCCATGACCATGTAGATTATGGATAATTCATATTAGGTTATATTTTAGTGTTGGTTACATGTGTTTCTAATGACCCTGGTATTGAAAGAGATGGCTCTGATATGTGGGGAAAAGTTCCATCATTGAAAAAAATAATGATAATAGGTTGGCAAGTAAGGAATTTTATAAAACCCATGTTATACTTCTTTAATTATTAAGTAATAACATATAATGGTTTCTATTCCTCCCTAGACCAAAACCCTCACATCTGTTCAACAACCTCCCAAATCCATGAATAATAGACATCGACGATGTAATGTAAATCGAAGTCCCCTACAAGTGCAAAAACCGACATGCACAGTTAGTGAATTTATAAATATTTATTTGGATGATGTGGCTCTGGTAGATACATATCATTTTAATTCCACTAATAAGGGACAATAATACACATGGGTGATTACTATTAATCTAGTGGACTAGTTCAAACATCACAATAATGAGGAAAGTTATGAATATCACATATCACCCTTTGAAAAAAATTGATAAAGGGGAAATAGAAAATATACATTCCATTAGAATACCAAATATAACACATCAAATTAAAATATTTCTCCAAATGAAACATAGATGAATGCTTTGTGCAGTTCCCAAGAAAATACCTCCCAATGCACTCTTCCCAGAACACCCACACAACCGACTGTATTGGGTGACTCCACAGCTCAACTACATGTATCTAGTGATCATATATGTCCATATAGTTTCAGTCATCTTCAATGAAGAAACCATATATTATTGGTTAGAGTAAAATAGCTATCTAATCAAAATATATCATTAGTATTGGCCCGGACAAAACACTTCTTCCAATGGAATGTGTCAACCCTACTAAGGAACAATCCTCTTCATTTCAATATATTTTCCTATCATGGATGTACAATTTGATAAATCACACAAATAAAATACTCGGGAGGTTATTGACTCTCTAAAAACTCTTCTCATCAATGAAAATACCCGATCAAATTATAAATGGATAAATAAAAACCTTTAATTTGAGAATCAGGTAGTTACTTTTGATCTGTAATTTGATGTAGAGGGTGAAGAAGAGGGATGTTCGTCCATCAACACATTCTATGAAGAATATGTAGGTATCATTATTCAAGGTGTCATATTCACTTTTTATATCATAGGATAATTCAATAGAATATAAATATTCCACTTCTTAGTGGATACTGATGTTTTTGACCAACCATATCCCTTCATGGATGATCAATGTGTTAGGATATATAAATCTACATCTCACACCCTATAACCTAAAATTTCATGGATTTGAAAATTGAGCGAAGAAACCATATTAAAGGATTAAATTAATGATTTAATAAAGTGGTGTAATTTCAAGATTAAAATTTATCATCACCTCATAATATACTAACTAAAAAATCTTTTCTATAGTCCCCAACTTTATTTTCCTGAATTGTTCCCCTCCTCATGCAATCAGTTCCTCATGTACTCCATTTATTATTGGGTAGGGGTTAAAAAAGACAACACATCCCCCATTTATTCCTATGAGGCCCACTATCTAAATGCTTGTTATTTCCAAATGGAATTAAATAATTTTGACGCCGATGGAGTTGAGTGTATCCATTACACTAAAAATAAAATGTCTACTAAAACTGATCGATGTGTGAATTTTAATGGTATCACTATCCTAAAAATCTATCTATAATATCCCATCACTCCAGAGTTGGGGGGGTGTTTCATTCATTCGTTGAAAAGGGGTTATTATAGATTGCATCATGCATTTATAGAGGTAGGACAAGGTAATATTATGGGACCCTACTCCTGTTATGTATCATGATGTTGTCCCTTTGGACCTCAATACATATAATTACCCCATGTTCCACAAAATAATGATTTTTCAATTAATTTTCACCCATCACAATTTCTCCGATGTCAATCATGGACCTCATCATCGAAAACCAAATGGAATCTTCTCAGAAACTTATGTCACTATAGTCTCAAAAGAACTAGAACCGCTCATTATGGATTCTATGTCCTACATAGATGAAAATAGTGAACCCATGTTTTATACATCCTAGAAGATTTTCCTCCTCCCAATGATTTTGATGTCTCATATTTTGAATATAATTTGAAGACACCGCTCCAAAATTTGAAGATGGTGTATCCACCACTGATGATGATTTAAACATGGTGAACATTGGTAATGAAAAAGATCTAAGGTTAACATTTCTCAATATATCCATGTATCAAACGGAGCCGTAGAAATATGTGAAATTCATGATACATCATCATTATGTGTTTTTTATGACATATGATGATATTATTTCGCTAGAACCTCAATTTACTATTCATATATGTATCCTCCCAATGATTAATCGTGGGTTAATATAGCATCCATGGAAATACACCCCAATCATAGTTCTCTAGAAAAGTCTATGGCTGAAAAAAAATATTAAATCCTACTTCTTTTGGGATTTACAGAACTCTAGATGGATAGAAAACATTTTACTAGTAAGGAAGATGAATGATAACATTATAGAATGCATTTTAATCTAGGACATAAACCATCATTGCGTGAAGGATTAATTTCCCCAATCAGTGACAAAGCTATTTATTAATGCTAAAAATAGGTTCTATGTCATATCCTTCATAGATATATACTCTATAATTAATCAAATCTAGTAGGACAATAAGTATTTAGAGTCAACCACCATTAGGGAATCCCATTAATGTTTTTACTACCAGTTGATGCCTTTCAGTTTGAAGAATGATTCATACACTTATCAGTGATTCATGTACTAAATATTTATGTAGGTATGTGGTACATTACTATAGTATTATGTGCTTGAATTAGTGTTAATATCCTTCCAGCATTACAACTATCTCAAATATATTGTCAAATTGTTTTTCATCTTCCTCTACCATAACAAGAAATTGAACCCCTTTATGATTTTATTTTGGAAAAACTCTATAAAATTCCATTACTTTTTCATAATAGAATGAGGAATTGAGTTTGATCTAGATAAAATTAATTATATCATTCAAATCAAACACCTAATAACCCTATGATATTTTCAAGGAATTTAACGCCACATATCATATATATGTCAATTAATTACAATCCTTTTTTCCTTTACATGACTTCTCTAAAATGATCCGTTAAAGCCCTTATACTGATGAAGGAAAATAATGGAAGGGAAAAAATACTATACTACCACATCCATATACACAACAACATGGAGACCATAAAATCCCATATTAAGAGGATTATCCTCATCCTAATAATTTAGCATATATGTTATAGAAATATTTTTTACATCATGAGATACAATTGGTGTCCTGAGTTGACCGACTAATGTACATGCTCAATATCCCCATGCTGATGGGATGATCTTAAAAATGGTTAGTAATCCTCTAGTAGTTCCACATTATGTATTTCCCACAAAATGCTGTCAAATTCTATGTGCTGTTAATATTACTGGCCAAAATCCATTCCCAGAATAATTTCCCCAAGATGTTGATTTCCAATGTGATGTTTTTATCTATGTGAAATAATATGTACTGTGATGTCAGATGCTCATCAAAGGTTCCTATTGGAGTTATAAGGGTAAAATTCTCAATGGCCCACACTCAATAGTGTATACTTGGAGATCATTTTCATCAATCCAGTATATGTATCTTTCCAAAACTTGTTCCTTTTTTCAGAATGTTGCACCAATAACAAGGGAGTGTATCATGCCCTTATTTCTATTGAAAAGTTTCCTATTAAGATTCATTTCATATGTTTTTTTGTTAATGGAGACTCTGATCTAGTAATCAAATTGGTCAATGATGACTTTTTCATTAGAAAGAAGATCGTGTGCTCATACTAGAACATAACATACTTCCCTTCTTAGGTGGTGGTGACCCGTATTTATCAATCATAGAATATTAAAACACATTTTTTATAATTCCTTACTATTTATCTTACATAACTCAACTTGGATGACATGGTCATTCAAGTGGAACAATAGAGGGTCATTTTCACATCACCGTAGATTATTAATACTAACAAGTGTTATAGCTAGAAAAGGGTAAATCCTAACTAGGACCCTCAAATACCCTAATATATGAGATAATTACAATTGAATAACTCAAATTTTTGAGTATATTCATCATGTAATTATCCAAACAATTTGAGCTAAACAAGACCAAATCCTCCCACATTCAATGCGCTTTACTATCTAGGGTGGACTTATCCTTAATCAGTCCCTATATATGTGTGGGTTCAAAATCTCCCCCTTTCCATCTAATGATAAGAAATACCACTTGTTATTCATGATTTACCTTATATATTATTTGTCCCTCTTCAATAGGGATTAAATATTTCCTACAAAATTAGGAGGTTAAAATACATGAGCTTCTCCACAATGCCATGTATTCATGGACCTTTATAGTATGAGGACTCATCATTATGGGCCCATACCTACCATAAATGACTTCATAGTCCAGGTTTATTGTAACTACAAGTAACCTCATTACCAATGATGAAGTATATCTTCAACTGAACAATTTCCAACCACATTAATTGATTGAGTTTTTGAGATCCGCTATCATTAATCGATGTGGGGTGCCCACAATATTCTCACAAAAAATAAGACCAACATTTGGGATGCTCGGTTGATAGAAATTTATGTGAAGTAGAACATTAGGGGGAACCATACTTCTCAATAACATGTAGAGGAAAAATGGATTTTTGATTCATTTGGAAAGACCATGTTTGGTACCTAGTAGATGATGGTGGGATAGAGAAAATTTTCTTGGACCATGCTCCCCGACAAAAATTGTGTATATTTGAATGAAAATCATAATTCCACCTAGGTGACATCATTCTCCTTGGTATACCAAACAAAGGAATTCATACTCATTTTGGACCAGTTTACATCACTCCCAAAATCCATTTATGACTATAACATGCTTGATGTAATTGATGTAGTCCATGTAGATAAGTTTTTTGAACATGAGTACAATATGTTTTATACCATGAACAACATATAGAGCCTCCAGTATAGAATAAAAATAGAATTCAAATAGAGGGTCTTCCCCCACTCTATCATCCAAGGTAACATGGTACTATGTATTTGAATGCATATCATAACTAAAAAAATGATTCCCATTATGGATCCAAAATGTGAGGGACCCTCCAATATCCATAATGTCTCTTCCAATAGAGCATACTATTTAATCACAATATAAGGAAAGTATAGGACCTCTGAAAAATACCATATCTCTCATGAATTACATTGCATGAACCCCATGGTCAATGCTACATAGACATAAAAAGTATCAACCATAGTCATTTCTATGTGACCATATACTTCAACAACCATAGTTAATGCAACACAACCATATATTATAGTAATCATGGTGAAAGATATATAAACATAAACTCTAGTAACCATATTCTAACATCTACCACCTAAAACAGTATAGACCATGGTGAAATATATGCGACCTCAAGTTACATCGGCTAGGTCCTGGCTATATGACCAAAACTAACAGAAACCCATTTTTTAATTATTTATGAACATAAACTATTTGAATTTCCTTTAGTATCAATCTCCTTAAAATTAAACTATTACAAACCATATTCTGTTATGTATGACTTTAAACTACAATGACCAATGTCATCATCATGACATTAAGCTATATTCTTTCCCAATAAAATAGACATAATCATCCATATATAAAAAATTTAATATGAACCCATAAATCATCCTCAACACATGATGAAATACTATATATTTACCATGTTTCATTAAAAGGGGATTTTCAATGATAACCATGGGATTCCACATTTCCATTATTATAGTGGATAACCCACAACTTCTGGTATCATTTATCTTCCACATTAAAATGTAGAACTAAATTTAGTTTTAATCCCTTTCCCATGGGATATGAACTAACTCTTTTCTCCCTACAACCAGTCCACCATGAATACTTCACACTGTGGGAGAAATATTGTTCACCGTCAATTTTATCCTTGTAAATACATATGGTAAAAGTATTATGATCATAAATTATGTTGATTTTTAGGCTATTTATGTGGATCTTGGGCATGCATCGAACATTTTTCACATTGATGTTAACCGCTTTTATTCCACGCTAGGATAATAAAAGAAGTCATTCCATCATGAAATTAAACTTTTTTATTTCCCATTAGTGTTATATTCATGACCATAAACAATTATTATAGTGTCCTTATATATGATATCTATAATGGTAATGGATGTCCCATCCTCGTTAGGGGGGACAACCCCTGGCATTCAGTTTGTTCTTCCACTGTGTCTCACTCCAAACTAATATATGGATTGATTCTAAATTTTATGACTTATAGAATGAAAAATAGTCCTCCAGTCATAAAGGCCAATTGAAATTACATTAAAATACCCCATCCATATGGTGGGATAATGATTAAATAACTCCAATTACACCAGGTTATATCTCCATAAAAATTCCTTCATATTCTGGCATGAATAATGGCACGAGTATCTCAATGTATAAGGCCCACACACATCCCCAATACACTATGTATCATTAGTGCCTTACACCATATAAAATCATTATGAATCATATGAAAAATATAATTCAAAGAATACAATTTTCCCCAACACATAATGTATCTTTTATCTTTACCCTATGAAATGAACATTTGTTATATCATATCCCATATATGATATTATTCAGTGTCCTTTATCATGAGGACCACCCCTTACCAGCATTGATCATATAGTATTATTTGTTCTAGAACTATATGTATCTTTATTACCATATATGATAGGATACATAGGGAATAAATGATCAAAAAACCCATTTTGAGACTCATCAGTATCCTATTCTAGGGATTACCCTTAGTCCAAAACTCCCGAACATAAATTGTGTTATAATGGATTTGAGATTTTCACTATGTATAGAAAACCCTCCTTGGAAAATTCACATTTGGTTTTAACTCTTATGTAACATCAAATTATTTTCTATGAACATGTCCCCCTTATGGTTCAAACATTATGACCTTAAACCTGGAAGACTGGCCTTCGTATGGCCTCTTCTGTAAATAGTTTTTGTTACACCTAATGTATCTATGAACTAATTCCATTTTTTCTTTTTTATCACATCCCCATTTAATAGGAAAATCCCGCACTAGTGTCAATCTACTACCATGATTTTTTTATGAAATTTGTGTGGTATAATTACCATTTTCATGAGATATGAAATAATTCCTAGATTAATTATACTGGATTCAACCCCATCATTGACTCATCGTAGGTTCCTTCCATCCTCCCCGTCATGATGTCCATTATGAAAATGTTTTATCATGGATGTTCTATATAAAATTAGGGTTCCATGGACCACATTAGACATTGGGTTATCTATCATTCTTAAGAAACCATTTCCATTAGGTCATACACACTCTCGAGTCCAATAATTATGACATTAAACTATTTTCATCCCTACTGGTGAGATATTTATGAACATAAGCTAATTTTACTCTCGTTGGTGTGTTATGAATCACCTTAAATTAGTAGAAACAATACTACGAGATGTAAGACATTTAACTAAAAGGATAAATATCTACATTACACGAAGTTAAACAATATCATTAACATGTATGAAACTAGGATGCATCATCTGATAAATTTGGGATGATCCAAACCAACATCATCAAAACATGATGTTAAAATAAATCCTTACCTCATACAAAACTATAATGTATCATATAAAATTTTTATATTAATCAATATCCTCAGTAGAGAGGACAATACACCTTCCATCATTGGTCTTCTACAATTTCATGTTTTAGAAATATGTGGGGAATTATTCTTAATCAAATAGGATATATAATAATTCCTAGATATATTATCCTAGGTCCATCCATACTATTTTCTCATTCCATAGTCTTTCCCATCATGGTTAGGATTGATCCTCACCTAATGACATCCAATTTATTTGGTTTTTTTGATAAAAATAAAATTCCCTATCTATGATGTTTCTCAAATGGAAATGTTGTACAGACACACTAGCTATCTTACCACACTGAACTTGCACCTTAATGGATCCTTGTAAATATATAGTGGCTACCACATTTGAAACCTGTTCAATGGTTGATACTGTATTTTTTCACCCAATACATGAAATGTGTGAGGGTTGAATATATGTTTTTATTATAGGAAGATGTTGTTCCATCTCCATAGGTCATCCCCTCTTCACTATCCATATCATGGGAGTCACGATCTACCCCTACTGAACTTCATCTAGTTGGATAACTCTACCCCATATTTTTTAGATCCTGATAAATAAATGGGAACACCATACCACATATTTTTCCTCCGATCCAGTGTGGATCAATTGGTTTTAGGAGATGAGGTTTATTATTCATAATAAATCATTAATCCAACGGTTTCCCCAATTTTTCTAATATCCACATACATAAAATCTATGTTTTTGTCTAAGTATCATAACCATATACTATGTAAATTTTTCCACAGAAATGTTCATGTGGGAAAGGCACCTAAGAGCCTCATTGACATCATAATACCTATCCCCAATACAAAACACATTATTTGAGACACACAACCCTTTTCCCATGATATATGACTTATACTAGGAGACTTGTTTTGAGAATCATGACAATAAAATATTTTAGACTTCTCTTACATGTATGACTTTCAATGTAACTGATGTGTGAGGCACATATGTCTTTCAGGTTTAAAAATAATATGGAATCATAGAAAAAATCATTAACCCACCCAACAAGTCGGTATCATGATGTGAATAAATTCCGATGAATAATAAATAAGGTACAAACCCAGTATGACCCATCATGGGCCCAAAATATTTTAGGTAGTTCTTGCTGGATAACACACTCAATTTACATGAATATTTTAAATTCATCTCAATGGTTTTTAAATTATTTTAATGAATAAATATAATGTATATAAATCATTTTATAGAATATTTTAATTTGTATTTAAAGGAATAATTTTTTTAATGTATAAAATAATGTAATTTTTGGAGTTGAAATTTTTGAAAATTAATGGGAGGTATTTCTTATGAGTGTGAATTATTATTTATACTATATTCATATTATAGTTCTTTATGGGGTTTACTAAAAAATTTTATTATCAAACATTATCCCTAAACACTAATGAAGAGGAAACATAACTATTTTGTGAAGAGGATGATATCCATGGCCCAAGTGGATGGTCATCAAGCTCGTACGACCAGTCTCACAGTAAGAGACTGAGATCATAGTTGGATTGATGTCCATCACGGGCCAAGTGGTGAGGCTCAACCCATGTAATGTGTGGATTTTATGAATGAGTCCATAATTTTAAAAAAATTTAATTAATTCCTCATATTCAATTCATTTTATTCAATCTACAGATAGTACTCCACACTGATGTGGGATGAACTCAACTTATCATTGTTCATCCTTTCCAAAAACATGTTCCTTGCTTGGATTCTTGTTCAATTCTATCTCCACCACTCACCACCATATGAAATCACCCATTTATGTCACTAACCTCCTTCTTCAATCTAGGAAATTCCATGCATTCCACTCGATGAGTTTGGTCTTGAGACAAATACCACTGCTGAGGCCCCATGATCACTATGGAGTAACTAATGCACCTTGGTTAACAACCCCAAGACTATCTTTTTTCTTTATCTGGAATCTTTGAAGGCCAGATAAAGGAGGATCCTAGTTAAACCTCTACTACACTACTAACCATAGAAGTCCTCTTCTCTAATTTCATGAAAAAATGACTTATATATATAGCATCTACTTTCAACAGGTGGGTATACAGAAGACCATGTACTTATAAGATTTTCAAAAAACCAAAAAACACAGGTCATTCCCATTTCTAAAATTAAATCTCCCTGGACTAATGAATAATAAATTATTAGATTTATAATATCATTATTTTTACTCTCATATGAAGGATTACCATTTCCTTATATTAGTTGGAATTTCTCCTTCCGAAAAGAGTATTTTTCAACCACCATAAGGAGAGGCTACCATTACTCTGGAAAAGACCTTATATTTATTTTTTCTCCTTTGTTTATATTTTTTTCATTACTTTCCAATTTATATTTATTTCAAATTTAATATTTAGCTACTTTTCATTTTTTTTGGGAAAAAAATCCCTCATGGTAACATTGCAGTATTTTTGGGTTTATTTTGTTTGTTGACAAAGCATGTTTTCATGGATATTTTTCGAGTTACCAAGAAGTTGGTGACAAACCATATTGACAAAGAATGATGAAAAAGGAAAGGACGATATGGAGGTGGTACAAAAGAGTAGTACAAGGTGGTACCATTTAATATGGAAAAGGCATGAATTTCACAAAGATAGGATGCATGGTTTGGATTTCGCGAAGACAAGAAAAATGGAGGCGTTGATGCTTTGCTATTACGTCAAATATTCACGAACGTCAGAGTTGAAGAGCATCATGACGGTGAAGGGATTTGCGAGGGAGCATCGCGGCGAAGGAACAAATGAATGTTGACGGTGATCCTTCGCAATTAAGACGAGCTCTGCGAATGGAAAATTTCCGTGGTGTTTCGCGATTTGGACATAATTCTGGCCAAAACATCAGAGCTTCGCGATTGGAGATGATGTGGCGTTGACTTCACACGGGAGGGATGAGTATCGGTGGAATCACCTATAAATAGAGGCCAACCCCCTTGAGATAAAGAGAGAGAAATTTCATAGAAAATCCTTTTCTCTCGATTTGCGAAGGTGGTTCACGAAGCCAGGGTGCTTCGTGAAAGAGGAGCTTCATGGCGGCTATTGTAGCTCTGTGAATCTTGCGAGCTCCACGTTGGATTAGTAATCTTCGCGAGGGACGTTGCTTTGCGATGTCTTGAGCTTCACGAAAGTGCTTCGTGAAAGTGCTTCGCGAAAAGGCAGGAGCTTTGCGAAGGCTTGTTTGAGTTTCGCAAAATTGGGAGCTTCGCAAAGTTGGGTGCTTTGCGAAGGTGTTTTCAAAAGGAATTTCCCAATGTTCAGGGGCAAAGAATTATTCATCAGTAGATGAAAGTTGGACTTCAAAAGAGCATATATCAACAGTTAAAGATGCATTATTTCATGCAAATGAATAGACCTACAGGTCTATAAACTGTGGGTGGATCCCTTCCAAGTGAAGTGAACATAGAAAGAGGAATAAGGTGATCCTCTCCACCAGTAGTGAGCCTGAGAGAGAGAAATAGGGAGTGACACTTGGGAAAGCAGTGAGATGACCCTAAACCTTGTGAAGGCAGTGATCCTAGGAATAAGAGTGCTCTATCCCGATTTTTTTATCCACATCATATGAAGATTAGTGGGATTTGGTACGCACGACAACTTGTCGGTGTATGCTCCTTAGGGGTAGCCCAGTGAGGGAGAACCAAGTAAATTTTTTTTTCTCAGCCATCTTACTTCCTTGCATTGCATTTGAAGCATCATCATCAGGCAAAGAAGAAAATAAGTGATCATAATAAACACACATGTGCAAACAAAGTGACCCTTTTAATAAAGAGGTCAAGATCCAGTGGGGCCGAAATTATTTTGAAAAAGAATATCCATACCCTGATTCATCCCCCCCCCTCTCAGGGTATATATGCCCCTATTGGTCCTAACAATTTTGATAATAATTCATGCATTGTTTTATTAAATTGTATCCTCCACTCATTTTATTATTCATCTATTATTCTCCTTCTAATTTTTTTTCTTCTTATTTCTTATTATTTTACTATTTGAACATTATATCAATATATGCAAACTTTTTATTTTATTTTATTTTCTTTTATTCTCCTTATAACTCTCTATCTCTCAAAAAATTATCTTTTTATTTTATTTTATTCTTCTGTTATTATTATTATATCTATTATTTCAATAAAAAAATTGATCTATTCCCCTTGCAAAAGGGAGGCTAACCCATTTTGTACCCCAAAAAAGGTTAAGGTGTTATTTAATTCTTTCTTAAATATTTTATTATGTTTATGAAAGATGAAAGTGTCAAAAATGTGTATGAATATTTTTCCCCATTAAATTCAACTCAAAATTATTTCTATTATTTTATTTTATTTATATTAAAACTCTAAATTTTTTTAACTTCATATGATGATGTTAAATTTATTATTGTATGAAATGAAATATGATAGAGTTCCATCCTAGAAGATGGAAAAATCTTGAACAAGGTGTTCCATCAACCTTGATTACATGAGGATGTTTAATTTAGATTGCTTAATTAATTACGTTTTAAACAAAATCAAATTATATTGATTATAATTCATCATGATATTTCATGATTGGATTATCAAACTAAACTTATAAAAATAAAGTAGAATAATGATGTAACATGAAATATCTGACTTAGGACCATGTTATGTCGTTCCTAACTCAATATATTTAGAATTTCATCTTAGTACAAGAATAAATTTTCATATTTCATTTCAATTTATTATTGTATAAATTTATCAAAACCCAATATTATCATTGTTTTCATGAAATAATAATAAAAAATAATAAGATATAGTTTAGATTAATTAGATTAGATATGTGAATAACTGTGAATCTAATCAAGTGAGATGACCTAGGTAAGCGTCTCTAAAACAAAAAGAAATTATAGTTTCTTTTCCCATGCCATACGTTTAGCATGTGTCAAAACTACCTCCATTTATGAGGAACAAATATTTTTTTATTATTCTTCCTATTTCCACATTTTTTATATATTTTTTTCTAGAAAAAACCATAAAAACAAACTTTTTCATGATTAATTCAAATGAATATTCTTTCAATTCATCAGAAAATTACTCACATGTGCATTAACTATAAGAAGAGTATTCTAAGGAGTCCTATTAATGAAAGGATGATTTTTATCTACTAACGCTCATGTAGATGAATATGGGCATAGAGATAGGACATTCACCTCAGGATTTTATGATCATGGTTGATCAAATATCAATTGAAGTTCCGATATTTGAGGCCCAGAAGGAACTCCAAACAGTTTTCTCAAATTTACATGTAGATATCCAAAAAATTGAGGCAATGATCAAGGAGTATCAATAACCCATCCAATTGAATAACCATGTTAATGATGAAAATCACAAGAAATATAAGATTCATGATGAGGAAGACTTCCTGGAAATTCTATATGCATGAGATCAATAAGATATGGATGACATCTAGAATGGGGATGATTTTCAACTTTATCACCTTGGCCCCTACAAAGTAGAATATCTAGTACCATTTCATGCCTCTCTAGACATGTAAGAAAACTCAAAAGAAGTAAATGTATTTAAATAAAAGTTGGGTATCTAAACTACCTACTTCAATCCCATAAGATTCAAATTAATTAGGAACTCCCATTAAATAAGATAATTAAGATAAAATAATTAAAATTAAAAAAAATAATTATTATGCCTTATGGGAATATAATGAATCAAAAAATGAACCAATACAGTAACGCATGGAGGTCCCTGATTTTGAAGAAAATTCTTTTGAGGAGTCCAATAATGATGTCCACAAATCTAAGTTAATGGAAATAAAGATATAGACTACTCATATTGAAAGGGAGAATTTTCTTATTAGTAATTCAAATTGAAAATCTATTAATGTAATTATTTATTCTTAATTTACCTTTGATCATTTAATTCATCGATCTATGTTGTGCAGTTACTAGAACTGAGATATAAGGATTTCCATGTCGAAACCATTAATGAGGTCGATTCATATTATATCCTATCCCTACCCTGAAAACTATACATAATTTTTAAAGGGGTATCTATTATAATATATCCATGGTTCAACCCTCACCGTGAAGGAATGCGTTGAAGATGGTAAAATCCAGATGTGGTTGCTCAAATACAAGAATCTCCACCCATTAACTAACTTTTCATAATATCTCGTACAGCCCCTTGGAGGATGTAATAATTAAAGTCCCAAATGGGGTATCATATTTAAATATGACCTTTTAATTTATTTTTAGGAACAAATATTTCAATTTAATTTTTAGTAATAGTCTAGTAACCATCCCACTCCCTCTTTTTTTAGAATAAATTAAATGATCATTGTAATTGATTGATTGATTTTTTATAGGTTCATGAAGGTAGAAGGAAGTACCAAATTGTAAAGGAGGAAGGAGTAATATGCTTTATGATAACATGGTGCTCATTTTTAAATTCTCTACATACGAACACCAACATTTTTACCTAACAACGTTTTTTCATATTTAAACTATAAAATATCATTCCCATTATTGAATTTATGATTTACTTGATATAACAAAGAGACATTAGTTTCTAGGGATTAAAATAATTCCATGTTTTATATTTCAATGTTATTTATATATAATGAATAAAATGGATAATAGGATAATCAATTTAATACATGGATATTAAAATCTTGAATCATGATTCTAGGAATTAAATGATTCATGTAATTAACATTTCTCTAATTTTTTCATTAATTCAATTTATATGATTTATGTGAATTGATTTTTTTTAATATTTATTCCCTAACTGTCAATGATAAATAATATTCCCCACACCAAAGGGTATTTCAATACCATTATCTTCATATTTTATGATGATACAATTTCTTATGTGATCTTTGTACATACCACCTACCTGAACTGTAACATCCCAAGTAAATAAAAAATATAAAATTTTTATATTTATTAATATTTTTGAATTAAATATTAATTTTACTTTAAAAGTAAAATCTATGTTTGATGGCGTACCCAACACGCAACAACGATTTTTTATTGAAATCTTTTGTTGCACACAACGTTGAGTTACACAGAAAAATAAAATATTATTATTATTATTTTAAATGGTAGTTAACGCGTAGCCTTTGTATAGGTGGGAATGAACATATATAACTAAAATATCATTATAAATTTGTTTTAAATGTTTTTACATTTATCCTATAAGAGTTAGAGGTCTAAAATTTGAATGAATCAGATTTTAAGCATAAACCCTCAAATATTCATTAAAAGGACGATTTACTTCCTTTTGATGGAGAACCATTTTTAAATATAGTTTTTTAACTTTTATATGATCTATTTGAAATAATATTATTCTTCTATAGAATCAAGACATCAAAATTTACATTGTAAGAAATATTGGTATTTTTCTGATCATGTCCATTTTTTAAATGAATAGTTCAAAATGCTGCATTTTAATTCAAAATTACATTTTAATATAATTTATTTATATTAATAGGTTATAATTTAATTTTTTTAATGTTTAAATGGATTATATTTTAACAATTTAGTCGACTTTATATCATTGGAAATAATTTCTCTTTGAAATTGGACATAAACAAGTGCCAATCTTTTGATAGTTATTATTTCTTAAAAACAATCTTTTTGTTTTTACAATATGAATTTTTTTTAAATTAATTATTTCTAGTTATGTGTTTTAAATTTAGAAAAATTGTTTCCAAATTTAGAAAAATTGTTTCAAAATTTTGAATCATGAGGCCCATATTTTTTAAATAGATAACTTTTATTTTTAGACATTATGACTATTTACTTCATTAAATATTGTATTTTCCATGGTTAAAGGGTAAATCATTAAATAAGGGTAAACAAATATTTTTATAATACTTTCAAATTACCCTAAAATGTGTCTTAATCCTATTTTTTATTCATTTATGTCCATGGGCACCCTTGGGTCTATTTTGGGACCCCATGGAGCCACTTGGGAGTAATAATGATACTTTATATTAAATATTTTAAAGTAAAGACAAAAGTTCCCTAAACATATATATTTTAGTAAAACAATTTTTATATGGAGTTAAATAAGAAATCTCTTCGATTATAAAAATTAATATGAAAAACAATTATTTAATACATAATCTTATTTTATTTCTAATTTTTTTACCCCAAATAAATAAAATTCTTTATGACACAATGATGATGCATCGATTACTTTTTTAATGAATGATTTAAATAAATGATATTATAAAAATTAAATAAATATTGAAAACCTAACCAATTATTGTTGGATGATTCTATTTCAAACAAGAGTCATATTATCATCGAGTTTAATGGGTTTTGGATATTTTGAAACCGAAAATAATTTTATAGTAAAAAAAATACTTTCAAACTTTTTTAAATAGCTCATTAACCAAAAGCCATCACCACTAACCCTTAAACACACCTCTCAAGCACCATTGGATCATCCAAAAACTACCCAAATAAGCACTCAATATCTCTCTCTTCCTCCTAGGATCGTTAAATTAGTCATAAAAAACTTAAAAAATCCTTTTGGTTCAATCCCAAGGGAGTTGCCCGATTTAAATGTAGTGTCTACTCTTAAGTTCTGTCCTTTTATTTTACTTCTCAAAACCCCTAAAATCTGTTTATTATTTTATTTTAAAATATAACCTGTATAAAAAATAAACGAGGTTGATGTTATGGGAATTATTTTAACTACACATCTAGACACCTCCATATAATGGAAACGAACATACTGTTTCTGTGGACGGCGAACAACTGCCTCACAAAACAATGATAGCACAAATAACTCAAACTACATTTCATGGTGAACATTATTATTGAACAATATTTAAATATAATATATATTGTGTTTTTTTATATATGATTCTGTATTTTTTATTTGTATCATACCTTTATTGTTTCCATAATTGGTAAATACGATAATTTCATTTGAGAAAGTGCAGACTACCACCCCCTCAAAGTTATATAACTCATTCATGCCATACATGAGACGTATAAATGATGGAGTTAATGAAATTATATATGATATTATACTGGAATTATAATTTTCATATGTTTCATAACGTTTAAATTCAATTAAAATATGTAATAGAAATTAAAGTAGCTTTCATGCGTATGTATTGCTTATTATCTCCATGAAACATACATTTCATTTCTTGTCTCCAAAAGTTATGTAATGTTATAAATAAGTATATATAATGGGTATATATGATATATATGATATCTAAATCATGAACACCATTCTGAAGATAATGGAATTTTGAGCTCATGGTCACCATGTAATTATAAGAAGTTCATTTTTGACTCAAGTACCAAATATCGACAAAACAACCATTATAAACATAAATGATTATATAATGTTTATGAAAGGGTAATAAGTGATATAAAAGGAATTATAAACCTAAATAATACTTATGAATCATTTATAAATTATCTTTATTTTATTATTTAGTATATTAAATATTGAACGGGTAATGATGAACACGATGTAAGGGAACTTATTAACCCAATTTACAATCTTTGGGTTAAACATCTACATTTTGATCAGGGTGTACTATGATTAAGTGTGATATAAATTTTTATATCATATCTTGTACAAATAGTTAATTTATTTGTACTTAAAGTGAATATAACTAATAGATTTATTTTATTTAAAAAATGATATTTATAATGGACTTTGTCTCAATCTCCGTTCATTGTGGCAGGTTCTGATAATATACACCTTTTTCTCCTACCTAGTTTATATTAAAAATCATATGACTTTTACTTACATTCAAATGTAATCTTTTTTGCTGATGCGTTTTACTAAATGAAAAAAATAATTTGTTTTTAACGTTTGAGGTGACAATTACATCTCTACCACCATAATAGTTAGTTAGCTTCCTCTATAAGACATAATGATTTTAAAAGGAAAATAAATCCCTTATTATGTTTTTTGGTGTTTTAGTATTGAAAATGGTTTTTGAAATGGATTGAATAATTCAAAAACTTGAAATGAATTCTAATTATTTCAAATGAACTGTTTTTAGATAAATGTTTATATTTTTAATAGTAAATGTTTTATGATTTTATAATGGTACTTGGACATTTGGCAGTTGGTTTCATGATAAACAAAATGATGGGTGGTGCCGTGATAAAGCTAGATGGGTGGTTACATTATAACATCTAATGAATTGGGTATGGAAGTCAATCATATGGCTAGTCTATTTGGTGATATGTGTGGAAGTGGACCGTATTTTAATTCTATTTAAGTATGTTAATGTCCCAAGTTACCTATATATTGTAAGTGTGTTTTCTATATGTTTTAATGAAATATTTTTGTTATAAAAAGGTATGAAATGATATTTTTTTCATTGATGATTATTTATTACTTCATAAATGTAAAAAGTATTAATTATTATAAAGAAGTCATGGTTTACTTTTTGTTTTGAAAAACTAATAGTTTTCCTTCTTTATGAACTCTATACTGAACTTTCTATACTCATCCCATGTTTTCATGAAATGTTTTTCACCTGAAATACAGTTGAATAGTGTTAAGGATGTGATCAATGAAAAGTCATGTTGTCTATAATATAGATCTAGACATGAAATTTCATTAGGAGTTTTTATTTTATAAAAAATTGGATACTGAGTAGAAGATTCTACATTGTAATATTCGAGATGTAATGTAATATGTAATGGCATAATTCTCTAAAACTATAAACGTGAAAAGATCCTCAATGTCATTTATTAACTAAAATAAAAATTTTGTAATTTTTATGTCTAGGTCCTTATAGTTGGTATCAGAGGTCGGTTTAGACAACTTTAGTAGTTAAGATATTGTTAAATTAATATACAATAAATTAATTTTTGGTAAGAATAAAATGATATAGTAATTACAGATTAACATGTTTCATCACCCATGATATATTTGTTTAAAATGTTTTTTCAGATAGGAAAATAGGGATGTGGTGATGGGAACACATACAGAGGGAAATGAACTTCCAAATAAACATCTTGAGATTGAAAGAATTGGAACTGAATAGTGTGATACATTGATGGATCATTTTTATCAGATGATAAATATTGGTTGTTTTTATAGATGGCACTTTAGAATATTACAAAAGTTAAGAAGAGCATGAAATATATTTATCTGTTGTCTTCAAAATCATTAAATAAAAGAAACTATTTGGAAAATTCCGAAAGTGAGAGTTTTGGTTACAATAAATTTCATTTCATGGACACATTATTTCATAAAAATGGCATAACTGTTGATCTAGCTAAAAAATTGTTGAATAATGGAATAGACCCCCCAATATCGTAGATATTCACAATTTTCTTAGATTTTCATGTTATTATCGGAGTTTTGTTGATCATTTTTCATGGTTATCTATCTAAATGACAATGTTAACTTGAAAATGGGTTATGTTCATTTGGAAAAGATAATGTGATGATTTTTTAGGCCTGGAATAAAAGATTGGTAAATACTCTATTTTTGGCATTGTAATCTACAAATGGTGAATTTTTTATCTACAATGATGATTTTTTTAAATGACTTGGTTGTGTCCTTAGGTATAATGATTAGGTAATTTCTTATACTTCACCCCAATTGAAACATAATGAGTTAAATTACCCAACACATGATTTACAATTAGTTTTTGTTCTTGATTTAAAAATTTAGAGGCATCATTTGAAGTGACTATATTTTCAAATATATACTGGTCACAAAATTTTTATGTATATATTCACTTAGAAAAATTGAACATGATACATAGGAGAGGGCTGGAATTAATCAAGGATTGTGATAGCATGATTCATTACCATCTAGAGAAGGAAAATAAGGTGGCTGATTATTTGAGTCAAAAGAATAATGCTACATTAACTATGTTACATTTAGAATAATATCCATTTATTAAGTATTTGTTGAAATTTGGAATAAAAGTTTTCGGTGCAGGAAATTCAACTATTTTGTTCCAAGTGTATGTGAAATCATATCCATGAGAATGAATTAAAAAATGAAAATAAGGAAATCAATGATTTTCAGAAAAAGGTAGAGTTGGTTCAGAAGGGTAATATGCTTGAATTAATCATTGATAATGATTGTATTTTGAGATTTGAGAAGATATTATATGTGCCTTGTGATTCAAATTTAAAGAATAAGTTATTATGTGAATCTCATAGTACTCCGTTTTCAGTTCATCCTCGTAGTACTAAGATGTACAGAGATCTTCAGCAGTATTACTGGTTGGATGGAATGGAAAGAGATATTGCTGACTTTATTATGAAGTGATTGACTAGTCAACAGGTTAAAAAAATTCTATATTAAGAGAAAGGGATGCTTTAGTATTTATTGGTGCCAGAGTAGAAATGGGAAGATATATCCATGGACATAATTGTGATATTTCCAAAGAAATATCAAGGTAATAATTCAATTTGGGTTATTTTGATCGATTGACTAAATCTTCTCATTTCCTACTTATTCGAGATACTTTTTCTCTGTATAAAATTTATCTGTTGTATGTTAAAGAGATTGTTAATTTGCAAGGAGTTCCACTATACATTATATCTTATTGTGATCCATGGATTACTTCTATCTTTTGGAAGGGCCTTCAGAAGCCATTGGGTACTGAATTAAATTTTATTACATCTTTTCATCCTCAATCAGATGGGTAGTTAAAACGAACGATTCAGACCGTGGGTTATATGATACGTTCTTGTTCAATGGATTACCAAGGATTTTTGTACCAACATATTTCATTTTTTGAATTTTCTTATCAAAAAAGTTTTCATTATACAATACAGATGGCTCCATTTGAGGCATTATATGGAAAGTGGTGTCGAAATCCATCTTTTTGGGATGAAGTAGGTGAAAGGAAATAGATGAGATAAGAATTGGTAGAAGAGATGGTAGAGAAAGTCCAGTTGATTCAGAAGCACATGAGAACAACTTAAAGAAGGCAGAAAATTTATGATGATAACTAGAGGAAGGATCTTTATTTCGAGGTAGGTAATCATGTCTTTCTCAATGTTTCTCCATGTAAATGTTTTATTTATTATATTAAGAAGCAAAAACTGAGTCTGAGGGTCATTATACCCAATGAAATCCTTGAGAAAGTTGGATCAGTTGTCTATAGAATGTATTTACCTCCAAGTGTATCCCACGTACACAATGTTTTTTATGTTT
The DNA here is from genome assembly GCA_963277665.1 of Viscum album. Taxonomy (NCBI): domain Eukaryota; kingdom Viridiplantae; phylum Streptophyta; class Magnoliopsida; order Santalales; family Viscaceae; genus Viscum; species Viscum album. Next base: position 302,106,082 of record OY728126.1, read on the forward strand.
TAATGTTGAGAAAATATATGTCGGATCAACCTCATGTTTTGAGTCCAGAGGTAGTTCGGTTGGAAGAGAATATCTCTTGTGAAGAACAACCAGTCGAGATTATTGACAAAAGATAACAAGTGTTGTGGAATAAGGTAATTCATCATGTAAATGTTTTTTGGAAAAACCATATGTTTGAAGAGGCAATGTGGGAATCTGAAATTACTATGAGGTATACATACCACCATTTATTTGATAAGTGAATAGAATTGTGGGGACACAATTCCCAAAAAGGGGGAAAGATGTAACATCCTAGGTAAATAAATAATATGACATTTTCCTATTTTTTAATATTATTTAATTAAATATTTATTTTACATTAAAGGGGTAGCAAGGTTCGATGGTGTACCTAACATGAAACAATAGGTTTCTTTGAAATCATACGTTGCACACAACACTGAGTTATACTAAAAAATAATCTAATATAATTTTTATTTTAAATGGTTGTTAACACATAGCCGTTGTATTTGTGAGAATGCATAAAACTAACTAAAATAGTATTATACATTTTTTTAAATGTTTTTACTTTTATCTAATAAAAGTAAGAATATTTAAATGTGAATCAATCCAATTTTAAGCATAAATACTCTAATATTTTTTAAAGGGTAGATTTACCTCATTTCGATGGAAAACCATTTTTAAATATAGTTTCTATCACCTTTATATGTTCTATTTGACAAAATAATATTCATCTTTATAATAAAGTCAACAAATTTTACATTGGATTATATTTTGGTATTTTTATGATAATGTTTATTTTATAATGAATAGAGAAAAATACTACATTTTAATTCAAAAATACAATTTAATACAATTTATATGTATGGATAAATAATATTTTTAAATGGTTTTAATGTTTAATTTCATTTTATTTTTACCATTAAATCCAATTTTGGTCATTGGTAGTAAATGTTTTTTGGAATTAAATATAATAAAGTGTCATCCTTTTAATAGTTATTATTTTTGTAAAATACGCTTTTTGTTTTGACAACAAAAATTTGTTTTAAATTATTTTATTCAACTTATATGTTTTGAATTTAGAAAAATGGATTCCATATTTGGAATTATGACGTCCAAATTGTGTAAATAGTTATCTTTTATTTTTATTCGTTTTTTATATTTACTTCAGAAAATATTTTATTTAGCATATTCAAAGAGTAAATCTGGTAAATAAGGGTAAAAAAATATTATAATAATAATATTAAATTAATCTAACATGTTTTCTAATAATATTGGTTGATTCATGTCTGAAAATGGGCATCCATGGGTAAATTTTGGGACCCTATGGAGCCACATGGGAGTAATAACGGCTCTTTATTTTAATTAATTTAATTTAATGATAGAAGTAACATAAACAAATATATTTTAGTAAAAAAAATTTTAAATAGGGTTATATAAATAATCTATTCAACTATAAATATTATATTGATATATAAAAATATTTAATACATCATGTTAATTTATTTAAAGTTTTTATATATCATATAAATTAAATTATTTGTGACCCAATGACGACTCTTCGATTACCTTATTTATATAAGATTTAAATAAATGAGATTATAAAAAATAAATAAATATCCAAAACATGTACAATTATTATTGGATAATTTTATTTCGAACAAGAGATATCTTATCTCTTAATTTAAAGAGTTTTAGACCCTTCTAAACTGGATATTAGTTTATAATAAATGATACTTTCAGACATTCTTAAAGAGCCCCTCCTCCCTCTTATAAAAAGCCATCACCTATAACCCTTACTAACACCTGTCAAGCACTCTTGTCTTGTCAACCTCTACCCAAATAATCTCTCATGATCACTATATTACACCTATAAGACTTAACATAGGCATAAGACACTTCTTGAAATCCTTCGGGTTCAAACCAAATGGAGTTTCCCGATATAACGGTAACATCTTCTCTTATGTAATTTTCTTTTATTTTACATATATAACCTTCTAAATTATATTTATTCCTTTATTTTATAAAAACAATTTCCACTATATACTAGGTCGTTTTTATGAGAATTGTATTAACTAAACATCCACACACCTCCATCTAATGGATACAAATATACTTCTTCTCTGGACGGTGAACTAATGCCTCATCAAACGATGATTATTCAAATATTTCCAACCGCCACTCCTGGTGGCCTTTATGATGGAAATTTTTTTATATATGATATATATATTATATTTATGTTTTATCTACTCTTAAGTAATTTTTACTCATAGCATACTTTTATTATTTCCATAGTGGGTAAATAAGATAATTTTATTTGAGGAATTATGGACTACCACCCCTCAAAGTGATATAACTTGTCCATTCCATACGTCTGACGTATAAATGATGGAGTTAAAGAAATTATATATGATGGTATACAAGAATTATAAAATACTTATGTATCATTATGTTTTAATTCCATTAAAATACTAAATAGAAATGAAAGTAGCATTCATGCGTATGTACAAGTTACCATCTCCATGAACAGTGCATTTCTTTTTTATATCTCAAAATGTTATGTAATATTATAAATACATATATATACTGGACATATATGATATATATGATATCTACATTTTATTACCATTCTGAATATATTATACTTTTGATCACATGGAGAACATGTAATTATAAGAAGTCCATTTTTGACTGAAGTACCAAATATCGACAAAACGACCATTATTAGCATAAATGATTATATAATGTTTATAATGTTTTAATAGGTGATATAAAAGGAATAATAGACATGAAAATTTTTATGATGTGAGTATAAGTTAACATTTGTTTATTATTCATGAGATTAAATAATGAACGAGTAATGTAGAACATGAGGTAAGGGAACTTCTTAACCTAATTTCCATTCCTTGGGTTAAAATTATACCTTTTGATTATTAAATACTATAATTATGTGTGATATAATTTTTTATATCCTATATGGTATTTATTATTTTTTATGTTTTTTTATAATGAATACAGATAAAATAATTACTTTATTTACAAAATGATCCTGATAAGGGACTTCATATCAATATCCTTTTATTGAGTCAAGTTTTGATAATATACACCTCCATCTTCTACTCATTGTAAAATAAAACTCTTTGACCATTACTTTTATTAAAGGGGAATCTCTTTCTATGAATCATTTTACTAAAATAACAAAGGATTATTTTTTAACTTTTGTGGCAAAAATGATATATCTGCCTCCGTAATCATTAGTTGGATTGATCTATAATCCTTAATATCATTAAAAGTAAAAGAAATCCTGTATTCTGTTTATGGGAGTTTTTGTACTGAAAATGGTTATTGAAATGGATTTATTATTTCAAAAACATGATATGACTTCTTATGATCAAAAATGAAATGTTATTACTAAAATGTTTATATTTTCAATAATTTATATGTCATGATTTTATAATTGTAATTTGAAATGTTACGGGAGGTTACATGAAAAAAAATGACGGGTGGTGTCGTGATAAACAAGGATGGGTGGTTACATTATACCCTCCAATTCATTGGGTATGGAAGTTGGTCATATGACTTTTCCATTTATTGATGATTTTGGAAGTCAACCGTATGATTATTCCATTTAAGTATGTTTATGTCCCAAGTTACCTTTATATAGTTTATGTATGTTTTCTATGGGTTTTATGGTAATATTTTTGTGAAAAAGGGTATGTAATGATATTTTGTTCATTGAAGAGTATTTACAACTTCACAATGGTGAAAATTATTACTAATGATAATGTATTCATGGTTATCTTCTTGTTTTGAAAAACTAATAGTTTTTCTTCCTTGTGTCTCCCTTACTAATCTTTTTACGATCGTCACATGTTTTTTTGAAAAGATTTTCACAAGATATAACGATTGATAGTGTCATGGATGGGATCACAGAAAAGTCATGCTGTCAAAAATATTTCACTAGACATGACTCTTTTTTTATGAATTTCTATTTTTTGAAGAAATTATAAACTGAGTAGAAGTGTTTAAAATCTAATATTCGAGATGTATTGTAATAAGTTATTACCTAATTACCTTAAACTCGAAACTTAAAAATATCCTAAATTTGAATTATTAACATAATTCAAAATTATGTAATGTTTCAGGCCATGACCTTATAAGAACATGCATTGAATATTTTAAAATATAAGAATGTGTAAAAGAACATTTAAAATAAATTGGGAATTTTTTGGAAATCCATTATCATTTCCAGCACCTTTATATAATTACATGTTTAAACCATATATTCCAAGTGTGATATTTGCAGGAATGACCCACGTTTTATAAAATATTTATTCTTTAATTACCTAATAATTATATTATTATGAAATTTTAAATATAATGTTTAGGGGTTATGGATGTCTTGAAGAAAGGGATGATATAAAATAAATGGGAAAAGTGTAGGGTTCTATTTTGGGTATTATGAATGGTTTCATATTAATTCATTGTATATTATTTTTTCCCTTCTTGGAAAAATAAAGTAAAATCAAAATGGTTTTAAAATTAGAATAATCAAAAATCAAAATCTCAGGAAAAATATGTTTTATCATATTTTATTAGGTGGAGGATGTGAGGTTTATTCCAAAAATGAATTTAGAAAAAATATTAATTAAAGGGTATGAGGAGAAACATATAAAATTATAAAAAAAATCACAAAGTAGAGAACATTCATTGTCATTTACACTGATCATGACCTTACAGTGGGTTTGGAAAATGTGAGAGTTTCTAAAATTTAAAGGGGATAATTTGAATGAGATATTAATAATTTTAATCACGCATTGTACATTATAAATAAACATATTCCTTGAGAATTAATGTTTAAACATCAATTCCCACCAACATTAATCCTTAAAACCATTTGACCCTTGATTTAAAATCCCACATGATTTAATTTGTATTTTTTCATTAAAAAGCAGTGAAAAGTGTTCATTTACAATCATATAGATAAGAAACATTTTCTCATGATATGAGCGTATACATACATGAATATTACCATATGTGATGAGTGATTATTTTCAAAGAGAGGTAGATCATGATTGGGTGTCTTTAATAATTGTAAAATAAGGAACACAAATCAATGAAAAGAGAAATTCCATAAATTTTCAAAAGGTGAAAATTGAATAACTTATTTTATTGTTTCATTGAGAATTATAAACAAGAATTTATATATTATATGTATTTTTTAAAATTTTATTTGAAATTTGTAATTATTTTATTTTATTACTTTGAAATTTGAATAATGGTAACATCAGTTCCCTCTGATATTCCATGAATAGATTTTATGATTGATGATTAACATAGATTATGTGTGGCGTTATTTGATACACTTGACTTCTGTGAATAATTTTAAATGGTTATCAATGGATTTTTTATTATTTTATTTAATAGATAACATATAAAGTCTTCATCTGGCTACTTTGATATCTAGATGGAGGAAGAGGTAAGTGACGACTCTATTTGTGACACTCACCACTGAAGTCTGCTACTCCACATCTAGTACATCCCTTACCCCCATGCATACCATAAAAATGATTATAGGGAAATACCAAAGACCACATCCATGGAATATTTTTAAACCCCGAAAAATCATGTTTTATTTCCATTTCAAAACAAAAATCTATTAGCTCTTGTGGATATCACGGAATTAGATTTAGATTATCATGATTCTGAATACCAAAGGATAGAACTCCCTTGACATGTAGAAGGAGTTTCCACATCAAAAAATAGGAGTTCCCCACCACCGTAAGGAGAGGTTCACAAGGCTAGACTCAAGCCCTTGACTTAATTATTTTATCCTTTTTTGTATTTTTTATTTTTTTTCCTTAGTTTTATTTTAATTGATACTTTAAATGATTTTTATTTTATAAAATAATTCATGCATTCTTTTATTAATGTATAAAATCCATCCACTGCACTTTTCTTCTATTATTATCATTGTTCTTATTTTTGTATATGAATATTCTATCTATATTTTATATTTTTAATGTAATTTAATTTTATTCTCCTTCCACATATCTCCCCATACACATTATCTTTTTATATCATTCCCTTATTTTTATTTTATTCATATTATCTAACTTATTTTGATCCATCAACCTGTCCTCTTACCCCCTACAATGTGGGTATTAACTGAGTCATGTCCATGGTGAGGTTATGGTGTTATTGAAATTTTTCATATATTCTATATTATATTTATAATAGATGAGAATGGAATGAATAGGTGTACTAATTGACAACCTTGACAAGAAACTCAAATTTATTTATATTATTTAATCTTTTTTCATTCCTCTCTTAATTTTATTAGTTCTTCCAAATATGATGTTGATACGATCATTGTATAAAATTTCATATGATGAATTTTTTTCTCAAAATACGACTAACCCTAGACCAAGGAGATCAATCATCCTTTATTATAGGGGGAGGTGGAATTTAAATTTATTAATGCATTCAACAGTTCACAATTACTAAAAAAGGGATTGTACATGATAATAAGATTTCATTATTTGTCCATCAAACAACAATTAACCAAATAAAATATAATAATTATAGAAAGAAAAATCAAACTCTGGACCACGCAAATTCTTTATTTACTCCATATGTTTGGAATCTCATGTATATATATGATCAAAATTAACTTATTTTATGTCAATTATTTGTTCTATAAATTTTTTAAAACCCAAATTTATCATTGTTTTCAAAATATAAAAAATACCGAAAGAGATGTTGTATCGGTAAATTTGATGATTTTGTTGAAAACATTTCAATATCTTAAGTGATATGACCATGGTAATCCATAATGTTTCATTAAGGAAATAAATTTTCCCTTTCTATTTCCAATGATATACATTCCTCACTAGACCTCATTGTGCTAGAAAAATGTTAGACAAAAAAATCAGCTATGTTTTCCACAAAAAATCCTCTATGAGGATCCACGAATATTTCTCCATAATTAGGAACCTCACTTCCCTAGTAAAACAAGTTTTATTCAAATCATTTTATAATTTATTTATCCCGTGAAATTAAACTATGTGTCCATAATTATTTTTGTATGGCCTTAAAATTTACGATAAACATGACCCACTGTATAAATTTATAATTCATTTCCATTATACTTACCATATGACATTAAACTATGTGTCCATCATTCTTAAAATATGATTTTAGGATGCATGTATGTTATCATAATTTCAGGGAGTAAAATTGTGAATCATATTATGACCTCGCCTGAGAAGCCCCATTTACCCTTCGATGTTGGTAAACTACCACATCAAAAATGTTACTCTCTCAACATCTGAGAAGAAACATCCCCTTGAAGTCAAATGTATCCTATGAGAGTTCCTTGAAATTAACAGTTATTATCAATACCATAGTTTCATAATTTTTTATAATAGAACCACAATAATTGTCCTGGAAATGTAAAATTTCATTCCAATATATATTGTAAAACATTGTATAGGTAAATATTGGAACATAAAATAACCATGATTCATTCTAAGTCACATATGAATTCTCATTCTACCGATATCACCCCATATGATTTGAATCAATGAATCTTAACCACATGTTTTAACTAAATTGAATTTCATTCCATTTTATGTGGGAAACGACCATATAGGTTGTTATTGACTCATTAAATAAATAAATCAACTTAGTACATTCAACTAGCACCACCTAGTGGATATCTATAACTAGTGAACCAAATAAAAACTTATCAGTTATGTAGTGTTTCATTCAATTCTATATGAGAAGACATTATACATATTATTACAGGAAAATTTTATAACTAAACATATTCAATAAAAACCTATAAGGCATTTCCAACTATGTCACTATATGTTTTTCTAACCTACTAGGGCCACCTAATTTTTCGTACAACATTGGAACATGATGTCCTCATAAATAAGAGTCTCATCACAGATCAAAATTAACTATCATAAGTTAAAAATACATGAGCATGTCGGCCTAGCTGAGTAAAATTCCACCATATACACATATAGGAAAGCATATTATGAGTAATTACTAACAATTTGTTTATCTAATCTACTCATTAGTGAACAAAATCACACTATAAGGTCGCTACATGACATGAAAACTATATTTTCCTACTCTTGAATCATGAGTTTCCTCCTGCCACTATGGCCTAATAGATAAATAAAATATCTAGATTCTTTCTAATAGGCCAGGGTACAAAACTCCAGTCACTCTTCATTCAAAATTCATAGATAGTATTTCAATATCTAGAGGATAAATTTATATGAAACATAATTATATCTCTTGGATACCATATCCCAATTATATGATAATGAAAAAAATACATGATATCAAAATATATGGCCACACCTGTGCTCACTCTATACATTTGATGGACAAGACTATGATAATACCTCAGACACACCAAGCTAGGTGGAAATGGTTTTCAACTAGAAGTAGGTGTAATAAAAGTAATCTGATGACACTATTCCAACAATATCTGAGAGAAAATTGATAAACTACATAACTGAATAATAGGGAATGAAATGAAAAAATAATAAAAAAACAATTAAAAATTAAATAGTAGAATCAAACTCAAATGCTCATACTCACGTAATAATATATACAGTGAGTATCTATGAATACCTCATCTGGGTCTCGTAAACTTTCAATATATCCTAGTCAAATAAGTAGTATCGAGACTTTTAAAAATATGTTCCTATAAACATGTGACAAAATATTGGGGACTCGAGATCTTTGACTTCCCTTGTAGTGTATGAGTACTAAATCAGTTGGTAACCACCAATGCAACAGAATATTAAACAATAAATGGAGTGATATTTTCATGTGACTTAGTGTAATAAAATACAAAAAATAAATAAATTTAACAATAAAAACACCTTCCTTGAACTGATGAAATAGTTTATCTATGTACATCATGGTAACATTGGAAACTAGTTACACTATTTCCCTAATACAATGAACAAATAAACATTTATAAGCTAAATAACCACATTCTATCAATAAATAAAAGAACTCTATCGATCATACCGTCCTCTTCCAGTGTTAGAGTGTCTATAATAATGTGAATCACATTAGGGGAACCTATTTCCATTCACAGAGGTTCTCATAGTCTTGACTATAATATGATGACTAGAAACCCCTAATGCCTCACTAGAAATCCATCATCCTCAAGCCATCTTGAAAAACCACTTGTTGGTGCTAAGTCATTGATCAAAGTTAGGGTGAAGACTTTTTCATAGATGGTGGAGGCACTATAATTTCACGTACTTTTAGGCATGACCGATTCCTTGTAATAATGTAAATAAAATGAAATACTCTCTCTAGATCCCTAATTAAAAATTATTTGGCATCTTATATCTCATGAACCCTAAGTTGATCCGTCACTCCTGACACCATGTGATCATAGGGTGTATCCCATTCTTATTGAGGTGATGTAACAGTCACACTAGGGATGTACATTATCCACGATCAAGGATATATGTACACTTAACACCTCATACCCCAATCTTAATCCCAAGATTCATGATCATTTTCAATAAGATACATATATCACCGTTTTAATCAAAAGTTTTATTAGGATTATGAGAGATCTACTAGTTTCTTATTCACATACCGATGGTTATTAATTAAAAATGTAATCACTATAATAAATGAATACATTTCATCATAGGACTTCCACTATGTACATAATATCAAGTATATTCTATTTTTTCCTTATTAACACATCTAGCCATCAAATCCTACATCATCTATTTATAAGAGAGGAATCCCTCGCCTATATAATGTAGGAATATATCACAACCATCGTATGTGTCATGGGGCCTCTTCCATGTTAATAGGTGATTCCTATGAATCCCGAGGAATAAAAATATTTCTAGCCCCCTTGGTTGATTACCTGGTGTCTATGAAAATCTCATATCATTTCAAAAAAATAATCTCAAAAATATTTAATGGGGGATGAATTTCCATACTCATACTCATCATCACAATTTCGTTAAGATGGAATGTTGGTTTCTTTTCTGGGTGACATACATAACCATCAAAACACATAGTAGCATACACATTAGAAGGGTTTTCTCTTGAGAGCGCATCCATCTATTGAAGGATAATATATCCCAAAAAATAATTAATGTAAAAAAACCCCTCATTGTCCTTAATGGTATGCCTCACTAGAGATGGTATCTAGAGAAGGATCTGATCCCAACTCTAGTTATGTGTCCTCAATACCAATCATCTCACCTAGCCCACGCCTATACTCTCTTCAGTCAATCAACAAATGCATATAATATCTCCATGAACATTAAATTTTCTAATAGTTCCACCATATCAAACCATGTAACACTATTGATATGTCTTGGTAATTGGTCATCCTCTTAGTCCAGGCCTCAAACATCTATGATCAAGCCACGAAGCCCATGCATAATGTCTTATGGTCAACCAAGAACATTGTCTATTTATTTTTATGTTCTCATATGAGCCTAATAATATAATATAATTTTATCTATTTAAATTAACATAAAAAATTAGTCACATTTTTCTGAGTGATCCCTCATATACCCATATGCATTTATACATAATGCATAAAATACACATTGTTAGTCAAAGCACATTCCATCACCATAAGACCTTAATCATGAAAATATACATATTTATTAATAATACTAAAAGTATAAATAAATAAAAATTTCATTTAGATCCCACTATATTTTATTCAAATTGTAATACCAATAAAAAAATCATGTGATGGCCTCATCCCCCCAAAAATGTGACAAAATGCACATCAAACAGCCATGGAATGCCTCATACACCATGCTAGGAAAAACACCAATATACATCATCAATTTCATAAAAAATTAATTTAATTTGATGAAAACGCCAAATAAATGAGTTACCCAATTTACCATTAGAATAATGTTGAACATCATTGGGTGGTCAATATCTCATGATATCCTCTAGCCCAAGTACATGAAATCCCTATATATCATTTTTATTTATACCATAATACTATGTAAATAATTGATAACCCCAACATAATGTTGACAAAATTAGGGTGAAACAAAAAGATGGAAATGTGGTGGGACAACCTAACCTCAAATCACCTCAAACAAACAACAAGAACACCCCCAAATTATGGGTGTAGAAAAGACTAGGAGAGACTGTGGTTGGCTCTCCCATGTGCACCCACTATAAACCAATATAAGGTCACGTAAATATTCACCCAGTTTATTTTCAAAAATTCACAAATTCGGTTTTCTTGACATAACCAAATGTATAATGACGTAAATATCCTAAGGTAGAAGAAGAAACCCATACCCCAATAGTTCATGTTCTGATATTGTGATTTATAGTCTAAATTTTGTTGATGTGGCTTCCATAAGAGCCTCGACAACTGAATCCATACTTTAGCTTCCTCCTTGACACCCATAACACATACATGCCCTAGAAACCCTTCCAAAATCCCTAGGTATCAACCCAATAACCCTAAAATTCACATTATAGGAATATATTTTTAAATTGGCCATCCAACAGACAAAAAATAAAATTCCTTTATGTATTTTCATGCAAGTACAGAAAAGGGAAATAAAAAAACCCATCTATGTATAGTTGTTTATCTTTGAGTTTATCCAAAACAAATGCCATGTAAAAGAGGATTTCTATTTCCAAAAAAGAGATATTTTTTAAATTATTTTATTGTATTTTAGTTATTATAATACTGAGTGGAATATTACTAAATTAATAAATGGTATAATATGAAACTCACCATTATTTTATCTATCCAATTTCAAATTGAGCCTGTGGAAGATAATGGGTAGATGAAGTACAAACATGTATGGATCTGGAAATCATTTATTCTAAAAAATAAATTATATTTTCATATATAAATAAATCTATTTTGTATATTCTTCATACATGCATAATGGAAAATGGTCTTTGATATGTGAAAATATAAAATATCTTTCCTTATCCAGATATTGATGTATTAATAAAGGTAATCATTACGTTCAATTCGTATGTTTTATATTAAACTAAATATTTAAAATTCATGATACTCACTGGTTCATATGTTGTTTATATTTTTTATTGAGATTCATAAAAAATATACTGAGGATATATAGTGAGCATAATCACTGAGTTTATATTGAAATATTCATTATCATCCGAAAATATATTATATGACACCTTTAAAAAATCATTGAATGTGTAAATATTAATATATTTGATTCACAATGAACCAAATGATCATTAGATTAGATATATATGTTAATACCACCGTTTGCTATGACATATCAAGGGATTCAAGAAATGTATAACAACTAAAAAAATAATATTTTAATGTTTATTTGTGATATTTCAGCTTCTTAATGATACTATGTTTTTATTTTTATTCCTATGTAATTCTTCATATCTAAATGAAAGTAACAATATATTGATAAAATTTATACTAGATTTTATAGTTCAAAAACATTACAAATCATGAACACCCTCAAGAAGTCAATAGAAATCCTTAACAAAACTATCCTTATATCCCTACTTTAGCTTGTTCCAGGTGGGATCCATCCTTGTGGTGACCACCTCATGCCCTTAGTTGAACTCAGTGTCCATTAATGATTATTCATATAAAAATATTGTTATAAAATTTGGCACTATCCACAACCCCACTTCTCTTATTGTTTTTCCATCCATTTGTATAAAAGTCTAGTGGGTATCCAAACTTAGAGGTCTTGAATGGATGGTTTCTTCCTCGATATTTTATTTTTTTACTAATTTTTTATTGAATATAACCAGGACTTTTTTGTAAATACTAATAATTATAGATTGAATAATTAGTAACTTAGTAAATATGAGAATTTTCATGTTCCATATTTAAGACTAGGTTATTGAGATAGTAGAAATACCGATTACAAAGCCACTCATTTAGAAGATAATTGTCCAAAATCATATTCCTTCTTAATGTGTCCTCAGTTAAAGGTAATTTTTTTTTACAATTTCACTATTATAAATATATCATATTGGGAAGTTATTTTCCAGTACTTGAAAATAAATGATTATTCCAAAATAGAAATTTTCTTCTATTTCATGATTATGGTATATAAGACATATTTTATGTTAATAAAAATAATTCAGAAATCATTTAGGAAATATTTTTTTTGAAAAAAAGAATGAAATTTATAAATAAATAAGAAATCCAGATTTTGTATTCCTAGGAAAATAAAAAATAATTTTTTAAATGAAATAATTTTATTCCCATACAATCAAAAATAATTTATACAATTATTTTTACAATATTTTTGAATATTTAAGACATTACTTGTTTTCATAAAAACCAATGGTCTATTAATTTTTAATTTGAGGCTATAATTATCTCTCATTTATTTCCATTTTCCAATTTCATCATTGTCTTGCACGATGTGCTATGTGGGAATGACATTAGGTTTTAACAATTATTTAAAAAAATTGACCATCCAACATGAATTTTTGTTTATGACTTCTCTATTCTCATATAAATAATAGAAGCAGTAACAAATTATAATCTTAAAACTAATATATTTCCCTAGAAAAACATTGTATTAATAAAAATGTATATATTATTCATACAAGATGAATATGTTCTCACTAGTGGTCGTTAACTGATGAATTCGTAAACCCATGTATCATTATTATGCATAATGGTTCATTATAAAAATATATAAACATTGAAATTATGTATTATGGTATTTTATTCCCTAGATGTTTTTATAGGTGGTAAGGGGGGATAATTCATCACATTTTGTCACTATATCATAGATTTATTTTAATTAAATTAATTTACAGTGGACGATCACTAGGATTTCATTCATGATTATGCACTACGATTTGAGAAACGTACCCCACCTCAATTTTTTTAAATGGAAATGAAAATGGGGGATTTTGGAATTCTCTAATGGAATTTGGGGATAGAGAAGGAGAAATGAGTGTGGTAATTTTGTGGTCCTATATAGATGGTTAATGGTTTTCTAAAAAAAAATTTATGGTAAGATGGAATTTTTCAGTGATATGTTTTCTCAGATTTGACACATAATGATTCTTATCTTTTACGTATTTCTATGAAACCATCAAGTTACTTATAAGGTGTAAATGTGGTCAATATCTATGATATTTTGATGGTTAATTTAACTAAAACATTTGAGTATTTTATATTATTTATTAATGAGTACATTTATTGTTGAATTTAATTTTAATCAACCAATTACGAATCGTTTTTCAGAAAAACCTATGGTTTTCATTTTTAATATTATAAAATAATTTCCAACCACGTATTCTCCATGAAGTGGATCTAAAATTTATACTTTCATTTGTGAAATTGAAAATAATAAATTAACTATAATGGATATTCTCTATCTTCAAGATAATTATTATTTCTCTATTCAATTAAGCCATAAATCCAAACATATGTGGGTGTTGAACGTGGTTTTTGTTGACAATTATACAATAAAAATATTGAAAAATGAACTCCTGAATAGTTAGTTTTACGTATATTTTTAAATTATCTATGTATTTTAGAATAATTCATGTCTAGTAGTAATCATAAAAGAATCACTCATATCTATATCTATAAATGAAAATAGATGATTCCCCAAAAATTTATGATATGGGTGTGGGTGTCTATGTGAAACCCATTTATCAGGAAAATTATGCCAAGATAATATAGATATTATTTGACTCTTCTAAAACTATTTCACATTATTATTTTAGAAAATTAAATGATGACATTAATCATAGAAGCATTTGGGTGAGATATGTAATCAAATTACAAATTAGTGTTGTTGATGCAATAAGTGATACATACATACCAGTAGTAGGGGAATATTATTAATAAACATAAATAAACTGTGGGTCAGAGGGAATACTCAAGAGGGGGGTGGGTGAATTGAGTTCCTATTAAAAAAATACTGTTTAAAAGATTTGTACTAAAATCCCCAAATTCATAAAATAAGATAAACTGTAATGAATTTATAAATATTGTAAAAGTTTTATATGTTTCTAAAAGATTGATTACTTCTCAATTAATTTTATATGAATATTAAGTTAGCATTTTAATCAAAATTACTGGTTCACAATAATTACAAAGACATTCTAGTTCAACTCTCAGGGTTACTTTAAAATAGATTTATATTTAATTTACTTAGTAGTGGAATGTTCAAAATAGTTTTAACAGAGTAAAAATGCATAGTAGTACTATAAACAAGAGGTTCAGTCTCAAGCTGAGACTTATTCCTCTTAAACCATTTATATTTACTATGATCCACACCTTGGATTGCGATTTTTCAACAGTACTCCGACTGTTCAGGTCCTTATACATCTACATCAATTTTACGCTGGTAAACAATAACAACATCACTCAGGTTGTCCATGTCACAGTTGACCTCTACCAAAATTCACATTAGGATACAATAAGGTGAAAAAGATTGTTGTGGGGATTTAGTATCCTCTAGTTCAGCCCAGGATTCATTGTGTGTCTAAATAAATAGATACACACACATTGCTCAAAACCTTAACCAAAGGTATACTATAGATAAACTAAATGGATAATGATATTAGATTTCTCTGAGTGACTGCAGCTGAGCTCTATACTCATTTGGATGTTGCAGATGTTATTTGAGTCTTTTATGGTGAGGTTGACACAAAACAGAGTGTCGTTGTTCTTCTTAGCTATATTTTTTCATCCTTCTACATATTATTTTCAGTATGGCACATCAACTCGACATCACTGATTGTCCCATGTAAATGATCTTCATGAATCTCTCTGGTTTTCACAGGTGTTCTTCAAGTCTTTATTATGTTTCGTGGGGGCCTTCACACAAATGTACACTCTCATCTTCTCATGTGTCTCTTTCTGTGTATTTTTGTGTCCTATTTCACTACAGATAGATCATTCATTTTTTTCTTTGATATCTGGTAAAAATAATGATTACTTTTTGACAGGTACGATGTATGGTTCCCTAACATCCAACAACCAATATTAATTAATAGCATGTGCATTAAATTAATCAAATCTAACAGTAAGAATTAAATGATAGTTAATAAAAATTGATGTATTTTTCATGAATATCGACGAGTCATGAGATCAGTAGGTCTTTTTAATTTTCATTAGTATTGGTAGGTCATGTGATCAACATCGGCTTCAATAGGTCATGTGATCGTCATCAGCTTCTATAGGTCATGTGATCAGCATCATCTTTAGTAGGTCAGGGGATCTCCATCGTCTTCGGTAGGTCATTTGATCAGCATCATCTTTGGTAGGTCATGTGATCAACCCCAGCATTAGTAGACCATGTGATCATCATCGGCTTTGGTAGGTCATGTGATCAGCATCGGCTTCGGTAGGTAATGTGATCAGCATCAGCATCGGTAGGTCATGTGATCAGCATCAGCTTCGGTAGGTCTTTTGATCAACGCCATCATTGGTAGGTAATGCGATCAGCATCGGCTTCGGTACAACTATTGTAATAGATGTATCGTTCCATTAACTATCGGTGACTCAAGATTATTTCTAACGGTGACTCAAAAACATAAAATGCTCACAGAGTGTCTGTGTAATCTAGAATACATCTAAGTCAATATTAAACCATAACTAATCATAGAAAAACATATTTAGACACGATTAAACATATATGAATACATTTAGAACAGATATAATGATTGTCTAAATTTACTTATAAAAGAAAACAACAATGATTTTTGATTACTAAAATAATTATCTAATAGAGGGTTAAACAATCTCCCCCTTTTTTATAATAAAAAATCTATGACATAAATGAAGAGGAAAGATGATATAACACTCGGTATGCTACCCCTATGTAAAAAATAATATATGTCTAAAGGTAAAAAAGTCATCAATTCATGGCATCAGATCATAAAAAAAAGATAGAGTATATCCACAAAGCATCAGAGCTAGAAATCATGACAACAGAGCTATATGCATATTAGAGATTATATAATCTATATAATGAGATTAGATCTTAAAGCTTATATAGAGCTTATATATTATTATCCCCTTTCTTAAACTTATTCCTACAATTCTCCCCCTTAGATATATATATTTATATATATTTATACTAGTCTCCCCCTTTGGGATTATCAAAATAGAGAAAACATAGAGTGAGAAAAAACAAGGAAAGAATATTTCATTGAAATACCATCTGAAAAGATAATAAAAAATACACCATATCAAAAATTATAGGTACATTTATTTTTGGGGGTGAAAATGTGCTTTCCCTTTAGCAGAGGGAAGAATTAATGTGCTAGAAGGTGGTTTAGTGGATGGTTGATCTGGCCAGATAGAGAGAGGAGGTAAGACAACTTTTGCTGGAAGTAGGCTGCGTGCTAAGGTCACTTGCTGGGAACCAGATGATCCTGTTAGAGGTGGCTGTTGAATGACTGTCTGAATATTTGATAGAGCATCAGAAACTAATATATGAACAATAGAAACATTGGATAGACTAAGAATCTCTGCAATAGGAAGAACTGCTTCCTTTTATTTCACATGATGATATGGTTTGAGAATATTTATAATATCTTGAATTACTTCATCACCATATTTCATGGCCTTCTCTAAATCATATTTGTTCTGCATGAATCTTTCTAGAGTGGGAGTATAATCCTTTAACTGTTGGACCTGAACCTAAAAATCCTGAGTCACTAGAGGTACCCTCAAATTCTCATCCATGTCATTAAACTGATTTTTCAACTCATGCTTGGTATACATTTTAGAAAAAAAGTCATCCACTTGTTCATTGATCTCTTTCTGAGCATTCATAACATCCACCGAATACAGCTTCACCATCATGTGAATATGATCACTTATTTCTTTCATCTATTTCAAGGAATCCATGTCCAGAATCTATCCAAGGGCTGCTAACTATTATTTTATAACACCTTTTAAGGAATTAATCTCATGTATAGTGATCTTGGTCACTTTTGAGGTGCTAGCCTGAGAAACAATCTGAGTTATCTCAACCTTCAATCATATTAAACCAGATTTCTTCAAGTGTTATATCAAATTTCTAAAAACAAATATTCTACCAGTGATGTTTGATCTAAATTCTCTTGGCAGAGATACTATGTCACTGCTCAAAGACTTGAGCGCTTGATTCAGAGAGGAAATGTGTCTGCCAATCATCTCACCAGTATTGCACAGGTCTGGCTTGATAATATTTACCACTCTTTGTGTTATATCATCCATAGAAGCCTTAGATAGATACACAAGAGTAGGAACAAGAGAATTAGATTTTTCCTCTTTCATCGTTTCTCTGACTTCATGGAGAAATTCATCATTAAACTTGGAAAAATCAGATAGATAAACAGAAGAACCAGGTCTTTTTGCAGTAAATTGCACTTCCTCAGCAACTTGTCCACCCTCAACCAGATTGGTTACTCTTGTGATGTTCACTTCATCTTCCACTTCCTCTGTATAATCCAATACTAGAACTGCAAAACATGGGCGGTCTTCCCATTCAGATTTACAGGATGTATACCTAGGCTTTACATAGTCAACTTTACTAGAATTTAAATGATAGTCTTCCTCATCTACATCAATCATAGTTTGCACTGTCCTTTCAACCTCAGGAATAGTTCATTCTCAAATAATTTTGGTTGAGCATCCGATTGAATCATATCATGACAATACATTGGTCGAGTACTTGCACCATCATCATCATCATCATCACCATTACCATTTCCATTATTGTTTACAAGAGTCTAATTAGAACTATCATTGTTACTGGATTTATACTAGTCAGAATTTGATACTTCAGTGTCAACATATTATTCATCACCTAGAGGGGGTTATGACTCAGGTAACTTAATGGGTGGACTTTCTGATCCGAATTCCATTCTTTTTGTATGACTTGCTGTATCAGGGTCACTCCTATAATCAGGTGGAGACTCAGGTCATTTTTAGTATCGACATTATCATCTACTTCAGCTTCCCCTGTTTCCTTCCTACTAGACTCTCCAGAATCCTTAGGAACATCTGCCTCTTCTTTCTTATTAGAATAGACAACATCCTCATTTGGTTTTAAACCAGGATCTCTCATCCCCTTTGGTCTCTTAGAGTGGTCAGTAGGATTATAGGATTCATAAAACCTATCTTTATCAACAACCCATGTATTCTTCAATGGATTCCAGTTAATTTTCATTCTTTTTTAGATATCGTTGGTAATGAAAAAAAATACTAGATGAGATACACTCATTTCCTTCTTTAACACAACCCAAAAACTTTACCATGTCAGATACTTGCTTAGAATAGAATAAGGTTGTAGCCTTCAATGATGGATTTACCATATCAGCAATATGAACAGTAATGTATCTACATAAGTTGATCTTCTTATCATTTAGTAATAAGAACAACAAGAAAATATCTTGATACTTCATAGAAGATAAATCACCCTTTCTGGGACAGATTTGGTGATGAATAAACGTGAAAAAGATTCTTCTTTCTCTATCTAACTCAGTAGGTGTTATTCTTATAGATTCTAATTTTCCAGTCAACATCTCCAGAGCATACTCATATGAAAAATATTCAGTGGTAAGAGGAATATTACCTATGTAATCCTCATATATAATTTTTATTTGGTACCCCCAAACACTCATACCATTTCTTCGATGAAAAAGTTATCATTTTTAATTTGATCACTGAAGATAATCTTACAGCTTCTGCTCCATCCAATGCAATACTCAAATTCAAATAAAACTCATGCACTATGTGGAGACCTGAAGCCTGACGTACATGGACATTACAGTACTTTTTCGGAATACTTAGTATATAACAAAAACACACACACAAGGATCGTAATAGTTTATTGTCTTTGGAAACTCAGAATATAATCTTCTAATCGTGGTGAAAGATCTTCAACATCTCCCATAAAGATATCCTTTTTCTAAACCTAATTCCTTTCTTTATGTCCTGGAAAAATACATAATGGGTGAGCTCAAATGCTCAGTAAGGGTAAACAAAAGAAATATCAATCACGTCATATTCATAAGAACAAATCTTTTGGAAATCTTAACCTGCAAAAGAGATCATAATTTCATAACATGGGATAAATCATAGTAGTGAAATGTAATCCCAATAATCATAACTTAAACATGATACTTTGTGGAATACACACATAATCATAGAGAATAATTTCTTGTTAGTCAAGACTCATTGCCAAGACTATCTTAGTGGACAAAGTCCCTTTCTGAACCGAGTTCACTCCTCGTTTCAGTCCTATTTCACTGAACTGGTATAACCTACCATTCCAGCCATGTCTATCTCATGAGATATAAAATCATTACCCAATGCATTGGAGGGAGATATAGGTCCCACCCATCTCATAATGATACCATTATTATGTCTTCCACAAAATCAAAAAACATACATCATTGCATAACCCATGTAATAAAAATGGGATTCTTTAAACATCGTGACATCATAAAACAATTCATATATGATAAAAGAATTCATAAAAATATTTCCATCACAACAAGAATCGAATCCATGTAATAATAGGGATAGAAATAGAACCATTTATTATCTTAGATGGAAAATAATTTTTATAAAACACTTGAACCCTATTCTTGAGGAAAATATCCTTTCAACTTCAAAAACACTTTTCGTTTCATAACATGTCGTACAATTATAAACTAAGGGAAGTTCATTAAAAATAAACATGAAAACTTGTAATTTAAGATTCTTGGAAATAATGTTTTAAAAATCCATTCATGCCGTATAAGTTAAAAAAACATTCTTCTCGTACTTTTGTCAGAAAATTCATAAAGTACCTCGTACGAAAAACGACAAAAGATTCCTTTCATATATTCTACTAAAAACTCACTGAAGGGTAAAATTGGATTTAAACAATTTTAGATGGATGGAAATAATATTACATGTTGAGGAAACATGAATGTGGATGATAAAATTACACCCCAGTAAATACCAAAGTATAAACAATCTCGGATAAAAATGAGATTGTGATATTTCCCTTACCTTATGTCCGATATGCTTTGTATGTATTCGAAGCTCCTATATAATGATTTAAATAATGTCATTAACTTATTACAGAATCATATTCATTGTTATGATATCATATATGGTTTACTTATTACTTTATATTACCTGTTCTTTTGTAAATTCCATGTTAAAGAAGCGTTTTGGGTAAAATCGTTTCATTTATCGTAGGTGTTTGGACTTGTTGTTCTTGACATTATTATTACTTATATCATGATTTACTTACTTCCAGAATATAAAACATGAATTATATATCATATATATTCAGTATATATATATATAAAATAGATAGATAAATGAAATGAAACACACCGTTCATGGAGACGGTAGTCTGTACATACGCATGAACGCTGTTTTCCTTCCCTTATTGTCTTGAATGGAAGTAAGTAGATGACATATATATATATATATATACTTAAATCCATTATATTTAGAATGTCATATATTTCATTATTATTTATTATATATACTTTATAATCATTCAAGAATGGTTAATGTGGAGAATGAATCTAATCACGTCGTGGAGACGATAGTCTGTACGTAAGCACGAGCGATGATATCGTTTTCATGATCGTGAAATTCTGTTGAAGTGTATGTATACTCTTTCAGTATCAATATGAATTTATAATAATCATATATAGTTACTCATTACACAATTATACCCATCCAATTAAGGTGGTGGCGGAAAATAGATTACACCACGGCGTGGAGCCGGTATTCCGTACGTACGCACGCGCGGTGATTTCCTTTTTCCGTAGGATGGATAGAAGGTTAATTAGAGTTGTTTAATATTTATAATAACATATCAATATATAAGAAATACTGATGTTATTACTTTATCATGAAACAACTAAATAAGATGAAGTTGAAGAAGAACGAATTTGAAAAAGATCGGTAATGGATATTACCTCTTTTTGACGCGCCTTTTCTTAACCTCCACTTAAAGAACTATGGATGGTATTTGAAGAAGCTTAGGACCTCAAGGATGATACTAGGGAAGTGGAGAAGAAATTTTATCATGGTTTGGCCGTGCCTGAAGGCTCAAAGTGGTGTGCGGAAGAGGGGGAGGAGGTGCCCTTTTATAAGGGAGGAGAGGGGCACCTTAGGAAAATCTCAAAATATTATTTTATATTAAGGTCAAATTAGGTTTATAATGGTTCCCAAGGGTCTTATTTCGAAGCTAAAGTTGGGTTGGGTCTAAATCCTCTCATTCAATAGGATTTAGACATGTTTAGGTTATTATTTTAACCTTATCAATTATATTTAACTCTAATTTAAATAATTCAACTATTACCGTGTCTTTTTGTTTTCTTACACTATATGGTTAATAAACTTACCATAACAAGCCAAATGAACCCCAAGTTGTTTAAAATTAATATATCTATCTTTATCTAAGTAATTTGTCCGAACCTTATATTTTTATGAATTAAATAACAATTAATAATATAATATTTGTTTTAAAAACTAATTTATGTCAATTTTGACACTATTTGGTACATGTTTTTTATGAAATTTATAACAGAATGATAAGTTCGAACCAAGTTCCCTATATCAACAATAACATGTCATATTAACTTAGAAAATTAATTTAAGTCATAAATAGTCTCAAATTACATTTATTTGGGCATTTATAATATCAATTATGTCAATATTTCATTAATAAGACAATTATTGCATCATATTTGTGTCATAATAAATGATAATTATTTAATCCCTAAAAATTCTAAATAAATTCCCATGATGTAGAAAATTGTAATATCTTTATGGATATTATTCATGTTTGACGTTCCATGAAGTTTATAACTATATTAAAATTATTATACTTATAAGATTTAAGAAAGTGACATGTTGTCACATTCTTTGGTTTTAATAATAATTAAATTATTTTCAAGGAAAAATGTCCATAAAATGAATCTAATCATACCCTTAGGTTATATGGGTATAATTTTAGCCATAAAATATGATTTTTCCATGTTTTAGGGTAATAATCTTATATTTACCCTTAATTACGTTATTTATCTTTAACTATAGTAAATAAAATTTATTATAGTTACTATTCACAATGCCCAAAAATAAAAAGTAGCTTATTAACATAATTTGGACCCACTGATTCCAAATATGGAATCCATTTTTCCAAATTCAATACACAAAATATGAATAAATTAAATTAAAATTATTCTCCCTGTCGAAAGAAAACAGGTTTTTCTTTAAAACATTGGAAAAGGTTGAATTGATTTAACCTATGAATTCAATGTAAAATCAATGCTAATGAAATAAATTATATTAAATGGTAAAAATATATTCTATTTATACTTTAAAACCATTCAATATTATAATTTATCCACATAAGATATTACATTTAAAAAAGATGTCTTTAATTAAAATATAGCGTGTTTTTAATATTCATTAAAATATGAAAGTTATCGGAAAAATATCAAAACATTATATAATGTAAATATTTATATCCTAATTCAAAATAAGAATTTTATTTTTTCAAATTTAACATATAAACATGTCAAAAACTAGACTTAATGTGCGTGCGCCATCATAAGGCGACAAAACTGCATTTTTTGAAAAATACATATTTTACCCGAAAAATTTATTTTGTTCTTATACCATGTTCAAGAAAATGTGTAAGATGAATAATAATGATTTAAAAATAAAAATTTAGTTAATACTATTCATAACGGCTAGTTCATGACAATATTATAATAATATATCGTTGTTTATTAAAACCCGGTATTGCGTACAACACACGCTATCGAGGAAGGTCGCGATTGCGTGTAATGTAAGCCAAGTCAGGGTTGCGTGCTGTGAAAGAATACTTCTTTGTTTCGTATAACAGAATCGAACCATATTTCATTTATACATTTAATATATATATATATATATATACTCAATGTGGCGTAGAATAACTATTATCAAAATTGTGTGTAACACGATCCAAGAATAGAGTTGCGTATATTGCAAGCTAATATGGTATTGCATATAGCGCAATGTAATCTTGGTGTATAATAAAACACAAGACATTAATGAAATTAAAATAATATTTTTCATAAAATCTCGGGGTGTTACATTCTACCCCCCTTAAAATTAATTTATCCCTCGAAATTCGTCGGGGTTATAAATGGTTTACTACTCGAAAGTTTGTTTAATAGAAACCAACATCGTAAAAAGGAATACCAAAACATGGATTTAAAAACTAATGTATGAAATGTAACGGTTACCCAAATTAACTCATCACTGGGTTTCCACGTAGGATAAAATAGGTGAAAATGTGGATATGGAAGAAAAATCTAACAATCACATTCTGATGGAGAGTGGTAGAGAACATGGCTATGAATGAAACCAACAATCACAAAGCTATTGATTTGTGATGATCTAAGGTATTATCTGATTAATCAGATATAAGATCACTAAGACAACATTTTTGGTTTTCAATATCATTTCCCTAAAGTTGATGAAATTGGATTTAGAAGAAATACTTTCGTGATTTTGGTATAGTCTCACCGTTGGTCATTCATTGGGCAATTTCCACTTCATATCTTGAAGAAATGAAGTTGAATTTTTCATTCGTGATGTGTTAGAAGATCATGTGATAGAATGATGGGTCATTCCATCTGTCTCAAACAAAAGGTTAGAAAAGTTATCAAAAAATACATAAGTCTATCTATAGTGAGATTAATCGTATATGGTTCTTAAAATGGGCTTATACATCTTATATCATACTTCTTAATATAATAAAACTAGTTTCTTCTAAACAAGGACTTCCTCTAGGCCAGTGGTGGGCGATAAAGGCCAGTCTCACATCGGTTGTGGGTTTGATTCTCACAGCCTTGTCCGATGCGATGGGCTGTCGCTCATCCTGCAGGCTATCCATTTTCTAAAACTACATTAATATAACATCTCATCAATAATATCGAAAAAAAAGTTCTATCCTTAAACAATACTAACTTATGTCCAACATAATCCATTCCAATCTTTAGTCATATCTAAAATACTTCGACCCAAGCTCATAGTATAAAGAAAACGATTACTTGAAATGTCATCAACCAAGGATGTGAATACCATAATTTATCCCCCATATATCTTATTGGTCACATTCCAATCATGTGAATACCTTAATCATGTATTCTCTTGAAAAAAATGAATACCCATTGAACCTTAGTGAAAACATGAGTGCTGTCAAAAGTTAACTCTTTCCACATACCAAAACCCCAAAATTCTATATACTCAAACCATGATATAACTATTTCCTTATCTCAGTCATGAGCTCATGAATACTATCAACATTTAATTTTCTCCTTATCCCTTCATTATGCGCATATCATCTACTTTCCAAAAATATCTGAATAACATTTCATGGATACCAGTACCATTAATCATACACTTTCAAAACTCAAGGAAAGACAAAAGTGTAACAATCCTTAGATTTCTCTTTATTCCATAGTACCATGAGATTACATATACAACATTACACTTGATAAAAATGTAATCATTCCACTACATTCTTATACCATTGACCGAGCTTCAACAATTCTTTCATCTCACATATCATTTTTAGTCTCTTAATCATCATCAACATAAATACTACCCATATGATCATACTGATTCTCTTCACGAGACTTTCCCTTAGGTCATTGGTTTGCATAATGCCCGTACATTCCACATTTAAAACATTTAACCATTGTTGATGTCGTAGAAATACCATTATCCTCATCCCTGATGTTAACTGAACCTTTTCTTTTGCACTTACTGGCTTTGTGTCCTTCTTTTCCACACCCAAAGTGTCTTCCAGTTCCTTTGAAACATTCTCATTGATGCCTCTTCACACATGATTTACATAGGGGAAAATGAACTTTCTTTCCTCAATGATCTTCATGAAACACCATCTTTCACTAATTAGCTGAGTCAGAAAACTTACCAAATTTGACTTTATTGATCATATTATGAGATTGCTGATTCGGCATAATAATGATGTTTGAACTTCCGAATCCCATTTCATTTGGTTGCTCATGAATAATATCATTCCATTTTCCATCATATCCTCCATTATCATGAATCATCTTATTTCCAGCCATTTTCTAAAACCCAAAATGAATAGTGTGAGAGACAAAAATCATAATAAAGGGGGAGTATCTTCAATATCTAACATCTTTGGTTTAATCTAATATCGTTACCATAGTTCTAGGCCTATATCATATACGTATACTTATCCTTAGGGACATCCCTAGACATACCTTAGAAATATCTCTAGGAATCTCACTAACATTTCCGCATCCTAGTTTCCAAAGGTTGACTAAACCTTTCCTATGATACCAACTGTAGAGACCTGAAGCCTGACGTACATGGACATTACATTACTTTTGAGGAATACTTAGTATATAAAAAACACACACACAAGGACCGTAATAGTTTAGTGACTTTGGAAACTCGGAATATAATCTTCTAATCGTGGTGAAAGATCTTCAACATCTCCCATAAAAATCTCCTTTTTTTTAAAACTAATTCCTTTATTTATGTCATGAAAAAAAACATAATGGGTGAGCTCAAATTATCAGTAAGGGTAAACAAAAGAAATATCAATCATATCATATTCATAAGAACATATCTTTTGGAAATCTTAACCTGTAAAAGAGATCATAATTTCATAACATGGGATAAATATTGGTAGTGAAATGTAATCCCAATAATCATAACTTAAAACATGAAACATTTTGGCATACACACATAATCATAGAGAATCATTTCTTGTTTGTCAAGACTCATTGCCAAGACTATCTTAGTGGACAAAGTCTCTTTCTGAACCGAGTTCACTCCTCGTTTCAGTCCTGTTTCAATGAACCGGTATAACCTATCGTTCCTGCCATGTCTATCTCATGAGATATAAAATCTTTACCCAATGCATTGGAGGGAGATATAGGTCCCACCGATCTCATAATGATACCATTCTTATGTGTGCCAGAAAATCATAAATCATACATCATTTCATAACCCATGAAATAAATATGGGAATCTTTAAACATCATGACATCATAAAACAATTCATATAAGATAAAAGAATTCATAAACATATTTCCATCAAAACAGAATCAAATCCATGTAATAATAGGGATAGAAACATAACCCTTTATTATCTTAGATGGAAAATAATTTTGATAAAACACTTGAACTCCATTCATGAGGAAAATATCCTTTTCTACTTCAAAAACACTTTTCCTTTCTTAACATGTCATACAATTCTAAACTAATAGAATTGGAATAAAAATAAACATGAAAACATGTAATGAAAGATTCTTGGAAAAAATGT
Source organism: Viscum album (assembly GCA_963277665.1). NCBI lineage: Eukaryota > Viridiplantae > Streptophyta > Magnoliopsida > Santalales > Viscaceae > Viscum > Viscum album. The sequence goes on from OY728126.1 coordinate 302,133,453, forward strand.
TTTAAAAATGCATTCATGCCGTATAAGTTAAAAAAAACATTCTTCTCGTACTTTTGTTGGAAAAGTAAAAAAGTACCTCGTACGAAAAACGACAAAAGATTCATTTCATATCATTTAATAAAAACTCACCAAAGGGTAAAATTGGATTAAAAAATTGTAGATGGATGGAAATAATATTAAATGTTTAGGAAACATGGATGTGGATGATAAAATTACACCCCAGTGAATACCAATGTATAAACAATCTCAGATTAAAATGAGATTGTGATATTTCCCTTACCTTATGCCCGATATGCTTTGTACGTATCCGAACCTCCAGTATAATGACTTAAATAATGTCATTAACTTATTACAGAATCATATTCATTGTTATGATATCATATATGGTTTAATGATGACTTTATATTACCCGTTCTTTTGTAAATTCCATGTTAAAGAAGTGTTTTGGGTAAAATCGTTTCATTTATCGTAGGTGTTTGGACTTGTTGTTCTTGACATTATTATTACTTATATCATGATTTACTTAAGTCCAGAATATAAAACATGATTTTTATATAATATATATTCAGTATATATATATATATATAATATATAGATAAATGAAATGAAACACACCGTTCATGGTGACAGTAGTCCGTACGTACGCATGAACGTTGTTTTCCTTTCCGTATTGTTTTGAATGGAAGTAAGTCGATGACATAAATATATATATATATATACATAAATACAGTAGATTTATCATGTCATATATTTTATTATTATTCATTATATATACTTCATAATCATTCATGAATGGTTAATGTGGAGAATGAATCTCATCACGTCGTGGAGACGGTAGTCTGTACGTACGCACGAGCGATTATATCGTTCTCATGATCGTGAACTTCTGTTGAAGTGTATTTATACTATTTCAGTATCAATATCACATTAAAATAATTATATATAGTTACTCATTACACCATTATGCCCATCCAATAAGGTGGTGGAGGAAAATAGATTACACCACGGCGTGAAGATGGTATTCCGTACGTACGCACGTGCGGTGATTTCCTTTTTCCGTAGGATGTATAGAAGGATAATTAGAGTTGTTTCATATTTATAATAACATATCAGTATATAATAAATATTTATGTTATTAATTTATCGTGAAACAACTAATGAAGAAGAAAGTTTAAGAAGAATGAAATTGAAAAAGATCGGTAATGGATATTACCTCTTTTTGACGCACCTTTTCTTAACCTCCAATTAAAGAAATACGGATGGTCTTTGAAGAAGACCAGGACCTCAATGATGATACTAGGCAAGTGGAGAAGATATTTTGCAGGGGTTGGCCGAGTTTGAAGGCTCAAAGTGGTGTGAGGAAGAGGGGGGGGGGAGGTACCCTTTTATAAGGGAGGAGAGGGGCACCTTAGGAAAATCTCAAAATATTATTTTATATTAAGGTAAAATTCGGTTTATAATGGTTCAAAAGGGTCTTATTTAGAAGATAATGTGGGGATGGGTCGAAATCATCTCATCCAAAAGGATTTAGACAAGTTTAGGTTATTATTTTAACCTTATCAATTAGAATTAACTCTAAGTTAAATAATTTAACTTTTACCGGGTCTTTTTGTTTTATTATACTATATGGTTAATAAACTAACCATAACAAACCAAACAAACCCCAAGTTGTATATTATTATTATATCTATCATTATATAAGTCATTTGGCTGCTCCTTAGATTTTAGGAATTAATAACAATTAATAATATAATAGTTGTTTTAAAAACTAATTTATGTCAATTTTGACACTATTTGGTACATGATTTTTATGAAATTCATAACCGAATGATAAGTTCGAAAAAAGATACCTATATCAACAATATCATGTCATATTAACCTAGAAAATTAATGTAAGTCATAAAAAGTCTCAAATAACATTTATTTGGAAATTTATAACAACAATTATGTCAATATTTCATTAATAAGACAATTACTGCATCATCTTTGTGTCATAATAAATGATAATTATTTAATCCCTAAAAATTCTAAATAAATTTCTATGATGTAGATAATTGTATTATATTTCTGGAGACTATTCATGTTTGAAGTTTCAAGAAGTTGATCACTAAATTAATATTATTATACTTATAAGATTTAAGAAAGTGACATGTTGTCACATTATTTGGTTTTAATAATAATTAAATTATTTTCATGGAAAAAAGTCCATAAAATGAATCTAATCCGACCCTTAGGTTATATGGGTCTACGTTTTTCCATCCAATAGGATGTTTCCATGTGTTAGGGTAATAATCTTATATTTACCATTAATTACCTGATTTACCTTTAACTATAGTAAATAAAATTTACTGTAGTTACTATTCACAATGCCCAAAAATAAAATGTAGCTTATTATCATAATTTGGACCCACTGATTCCAAATATGGAATCCATTTTTCCAAATTCAATACACAAAAGATGCAGAAATTAAATTAAAATTAATCACGTTGTTGAAAGAAAACGGGGTTTTCTTTAAAACATTGCAAAAGATTTAATTGATTTAACCTACGAATTCAAGGTAAAATCAATGCTAATGACATACATTATATTAAATAGTAAAAATATATTCTATTTATACTTTAAAATCATTCAATATTATAATTTAACCACATAAGATATTACAATGAAAAAAGTTGTTTTTAATTAAAATATATCGTGTTTTTATTATTCATTAAAATATGAATGTTATCGGAAAAATATCAAAACTTTATTTAATGTAAATTTTTATATCTGGATTCAAAAGAAGAATTTTATTTTGTCATATTGAACATATAAACATTTAAAAAACTAGATTTAACGTGTGTTCTCCATCAAAAGGTTGCAAAACTGCATTTTTTGAAAAATACTTATTTTACCCAAAAAATTTATTTTGTTCTTGTACCATGTTCTAGAAAATGTGTAAGATGACTAATAATGTTATAAAATTCAAATTTTATTTAATACTATTCATAACGGCTAGTTCATGAAAATATTATAATAATATATTTTTGTTTATTAAAACTTGTCATTGTGTACAACACACGCTATCGAGGAAGGTCGCGATTGCATGTAATGCAAGTCAGGGTTGCATGTTTTGAAAGAATCCTTCGTTGTTTCATATAACAGAATCCAACCATATTTCATTTATACATTTAATATATATATATATATATATATAATCAATGTTGCGTAGAATAACTATTATAAAAATTGTGTGTAACACGATCCAAGAATAGTGTTGTGTATACTGCAAGCTAATACGGTGTTGCGTATAGCGCAATGTAATATTGGTGTAGAATACAACACAAGACATTAATGAAATTAAAAGAATATTTTTCATAAAATCTCGGGGTGTTACACACTAGATTTGGGTAGTAGACTTGGTTATTTTTACAGAACCAGTCCGTCCATACTTGCATCTCTAACACTTTTAAAAGTGCAGAATTACTAGATAACACACATTCAGAACATACTTCCTTTTCTGCAGTGACCACCCGAGTCTCCAATTTCATGTTCATGGACTATTGAGTCGTGCTGCTCAATTCTCCTCAAGCATATTTCATAGGTGAGGAGATTTAATATTCCTTGTCTTTTCACTTTTTCTTTTCCATTTGGAGTTTCGAGAGGTTTTATATTATTGAGAGGTTCGAATGTTTAGGATTCAGATGATGTGAAGTTCAGTAAGAGATGAAAGGTCAAAAGATATTAGGAATTGAAATAGTCGTGGTCATTAATTTTATCATTTAGGGTTACAATATAATATATAGCAAGTAATAAATCATTGTTTTGATAAATAATAATGGTTTCATATACTGTATAATTCAATTAGTTGAATAGATCCGTTTCACTAATCAGTTTCACTAATCGTTTTCACTGATTGGTTTCACTGATAGGTATCACTGATCTATATCACTGATCAGTTTAACTAATTGGGTTATCTGATTGGTTTCACTGATCGGTTTCACTAATTAGTTTCACTAATCGGTTTCACTGATCGATCATACCCATCTCTTGTTAAATAAAATCAAACCATTCAGAGCTGAAGGGCTTGGTGAAAATATCATCCAATTGATGTTCAGAGTCAATAAATTCTAGAGAAATATCACCCTGTTGATAATGATCTCTCTAAAAGTGATGTATGACATCAAGGTGAATAGTCATAGAGTGAGATATTTGATTGATAGAGATATTAATTACAGTTGTGTTATAAAAATTTAAAGACACATTTCTAAATTGATATCCATAGTCCAATAAAGTGTGTTTCACCCACATAAAATGTGCACAACAAATACCAGAAGAAATGTATTCTGATTCTATAGTAGACAATGCAACAGAGTTCTGTTTCTTACTACACCATGATACTAGGGACATTCCCAAAAGATGACATGTTCCAGATGTGCTCTTCCTATCTAACCAGCAAATAGAAAATTCAACGTCTGAGTAACTTATTATGTCAAAAGGTTTTTCTTAAGGATAAAACAATCCTAAATTGGTAGTATATTTATGATATTTGAAAATCCTTTTAACAGCAAGAAAATTTGATTCCTTAGGATTAGCTTGAAATCTTCCACACATGCATACACTAAATTTGATATGTAAATGACTAGTAGTATGGTGAAGTAATCTCCCAATCATACCTCTATAATTGGTTTGATCAAATGGTTTCCTAGTTTCATCATCAGTCAACTTATAGGTGGTACTCAGAGGTGTATCACTTCACTTTTTTAATATCTGAACCAAAACGTTTTGAAATATCCTTCATATATTTACTTCTATTTAAAATAATACCATCTTTCTTTTGAAAACATTGAAATCCAAGAAAATACTTGAGTTCTCCCATTAAACTCATTTCAAATGCATTTTTCCTATTAATTGATAAATCTGTAAATAATGAATTTTTAGATGATACAAAGTTAATATCATCGACATCGATTTTTACAATCAATGTATCATTATAAATTCATTTAATAATAAGAGTTGGATCTGCAATTCCTTTAGTAAAACCAGTAGAAATAAAAAAAAAATTAGGTCTATCATACAATTCCCTTGAATTCTGTTTTAAACCATATAAATCATTAGAATGTTTAAAAAACTGATTTTGAAAATGGGGGGTTTTTAAATCCAGGTGGTTATTCATCAAAACCATCTTCAATTATAAAACATTTTTGAAATGTACTATTGACATTGATTTGACATAACTTGAAATTCAGATGAGATGCATAAAAAAGTATGATCCTAATGGATTCTAATCTAGCTATAGGTGAAAATGATTCTTCAAAGTCTATTGCTTCTTCTTGATAGTAACCTTGTGAAACTAATCTAGATTTGTTTCTAATGATGTTTCCAAATTCATCAGTTTTATTCCTAAAAAACCATTTAGTACCAATGGTCAAGGTGTCCTTAAGTATTTATATTAATTCCCAGACATTGTTTCTTTCAAATTGATTTATCTAATCTTGCATAGACATTACCCAAAATTCACCACGGATTTCATCATTGATATTTTTAGGTTCTAGCTTTGAAAGAATAGCTTCATGTTCAACCTGATTTCCCAGAGAAGCTATAGTTTTTGTTCCTCTATCCAGGTTAACTACAACTACATCTAGAGGATGGTTCTTTAGAATCCAAGTAGATCTAGTCACTTTAGGACTATAAATTTCAGGTTCTTCTCTAGGTTCGGGTTCAACAGAAGCAGATTCGTGAATATTTCCAGAACTGGTTGTCTTTACAGGAGGTTCACTATTTTTATCATTACGGTTAATAATGGACATAACATTTTCAAGATTTTCAATAGGGGTATTTGGTTCATGTGGATCAGTTTCATAAAATTTGATGTGTACAGATTCTTCCACACATTTGGTTCTCTTATTGAATACTCTTTATGCATTACGTGATATTGAGTCACCTATGAAAATTCCATCATCACTTTTTGAAGAAAATTTGTCAAGATAATATTTAGTACTAAGGATAATCTCTTTGTAACCAAAAACACTAAATTAGTTAACCATAGGCTTCCTATTGTCCCAATTCTCATAAGGGGTCATTTTAAGAATTGCTCTAATCAAGAATCTATTGATAATGAAACAAGTTGTGTTAAAAGATTCATCACAAAAGGAAATTGGTAAATCATATTCATTGAGAATTGTCCTTGAACTCTCTTGAAGAGTCTTATTTCTTCATTTTACTACACCATTCTGTTGAGGTGTTCTATGAGTAGAGAATTTGTGACTATAGCCATTTTGTGAGCGATAAGATTTAAACTCTTGTTTTCAAACTCATGACCATGATCAAATCTCAAGGTCTTAATCCTAAGCCCACTAAATTTCTTTACAAACATGGAATATTTAATAATGTAAGAACTAGCTTATCTTTTGTGAGGTAGAAAATATACCCAAATGTACCTAGAAAAATCAACTACAAGAACATAAACATAGTTCTTCCCATTTAAGCTAGAAACTCTAGATGGTACAAATAAATCCATTTGAACTAACTCAAGAGTTTTATAAGTAGAATCTTATTTCATTGATTGGAAAGAAACATTATGTTTCTTTCCCTTTTGCCATGGATTAAAAACTTTTTCAACTAGGAATTCATGTTTAGGTAGGTCACTAACTAAGTTCCTCATTGTCAGTTTTCTAAATGAATATATATTTCAGTGTCCAAATCTTCGGTTCCAAAGACAAGACTCTTTTTTAAATTATTTAAACAACTAATATTATGCCTAGCTAAAGAATTCAAATCTATAGCATATATATTTTCATTTCATAAGGAAAAAATAGTAAAACATTTTTAGAATTAAAAACATTATAAGAATCATTTTCAAATTTAATATTAAAACCATAATAAAATAACTATGAAATACTTAAAAATTTATATTTTAATCCTTCTAAAAATAAAAAATTATAAATTAATGTTGAATCAGTGTTACCAATTTGACATAGGCAAATGATTTTCCCTCTAGAGTTTTCAAAAAAGGTGACATATTCTCCATCATCCTTGATTAAGCTTTTGAAGCATTAAATTCCATAGTAATTGTCATGAACATCCACTTTCCAAATACCATGTATTTTTATAGGAAAAATTCATTAAATTTTCCTACAAAACAATTTTAGTTAGAAAACGATTTTCGTACCCAAATTTTCATGGGTCCAAATAGGTTAGCAAGAAAAAATTTTGGTACCCAGATTTTTCTAATGGGTCTCATATTCACTCCTTTTGAAATCTTTCTTTCAATAACCTTTGTTGTCTTACATTCACATTTAGTTTGATTTCTTTTAAAAACATCTTCTTCCTATAAATTTTTTAAAATAGTATAGATACATGATCCATTTCAGCATCAATATCAGATGCACTATCTTCTCTACTATAACATTAACTTGCAACTTTAATTTTCTCTTTGAACTTGATTTTTGATGTTGAGGTCTTGAAGGCTACTGATTTTTTTCTTGGTTCATCATATTCATATATTTTTACATTCAATTCATTTTCATTCGTCATCAACATACCAATAATCTCTTTAATAGGTATCATGCCAATGTCACATGATTCTATTATTGAATTTCGTGTGCCTCTCTTTCTTTCTTGCAGGCATCTTAGTATCCTCATGATTTTCTACTTTGCTGGAACAATTTATCCCAGTTAGCTCATTGAATTAACTATCTCATTAATCCTGAGAAACATATTAGAAATAATTTCATCAGATTTCATTTAAAAACTATCATACATAATAGTGTATTTATTTAATCTCATTTTTTACATTTTTTGTTCCCTTGTGGGAAATAGCCAGAGTATCACATATTTCAAAAGAAGTCTTACACACAGCAATTTGATTAACTTTTTCATCTCTTAATGTACAATACAAGGAATTTGTTTCTTCATAATTATTATTGTAAACTGATTTAGTAGGTTCATCCCATGTAGTTCTAACAGTTTTTGGAATCTTATATTGAGTCTCTATAGTAGTCCAAATGTCAAATCCAATACATTCTAAATGAATTTTAATTTTGATTTTCCATTGGAATAATTAACACCATTAATGAAGGGTGGCGTGTTGGTAGCTACAAATTCTAGTATATTATCTATAATATGATTTTAGAAAAAATATATATAGAGGTAAAATTAAGAAATAACAAAATTTTTGAGATATTTAAGATTCAACTAATATCACAGTTGAAAACGTTTCACAAATAGAGAGTTTTGAAAACCATTTAACAAACCCTCTGATACCAAATGTTGGTCGGAGTAGATACTCAAGAGGTTGGTGAATTGAGTTCAGATTAAAAAATTTATATTTAAAATATTTGTACTAATATTCCCCAATTCATAAAGAAAGTTACACTGTAGTAAATTTATAAAGATTATAAATGTTCAATCAGTTTCTCAAAGATTGATTACTTCTCAGTTAACTTAATCTGAAGATTAAGATATCTATTGAAACTAACATAATGGTACACAAAAAATACAAACAATTGCTAATTCAACTATCATAGTTACTTTAAAACATATTTATATTTAATGTTCGTAGCATCGGAATATTCAAAATAGTTTTATCAAAGGAAAAAATGCACAATAGTGTTAAAAACAAGGGTTAAGTCTCAAGATGAGACTTTGTCCTCTTAAATAGTATATATAAACTATGAACCACACCCTGGATCGCAGTTTTACAATATTACTCAGACTGTTCAGGTCCTTCGACCTCTACCACAAATTTACGTGGGTAAACAATAACAACAACACTCAGGTTGTCTGGGTCACACTTGACCAGTTCCACAATTCACAATGGGATACAATATGGTGTAAAATGTTTGGTGTGAGGATTTAGTATCCTTCAGTTCAGCCCAGGAGTCAATGTCTATCTAAATAAACAGACGAACACACATTGCTCAAAATGTTAATCAAAGGTATACTACAGAGGAACTAAATTTACAATGAGATTAGAATGCTCTGAGTGATTTCATATGAGCACTGGACTCTTTAGGATATGGTATATGTTATTTGAGTCCTTTTTTGTGAGTATGACACAAAACAACGTGTTGTTGTTCTTCTTAGCTGTAATTATTCAGCCTTGTCCATATGATGTTAAGTAAGGCACAACAACTCTGCATTAGTGATTGTTCCAGGTAAATTATCTTATGGAAGCTCTCTGGATTTCACAAGTGTTCTTCCAGTTGTTCTTTTGTTTCATTGGTGACTTCACACACACGTACAATCTCATGTTCTTGTGTGTCTCTTTCTGTGTATTTTTGTGTCCTCATTCACTGTAGATATATGGTCCTTTTTATTCTTTGATATCTGGGTAAAATAATGATTACATTTTGATATGTATAAGGTATGGTTCCCTAACATCTAACAACCAATATTAATTAATTTTAGGTTCATTAAATTATGAAAATATGACCATTGGAATTAAATTATAGTTAATATAAATTCAAACAGTTTTCATGACTATCGGTGAGTCATGAGATTGGTAGGTAATTTGAATATGAATCGGTATTGTTACTTTATGTGATCAGTATAAAATTTATCAGGTCATGTGATTAGATTCCTCTTCGGTAGGTCATGTGATCAGCATAGGATTTGGTAGGTCATGGGATAAGCATCGGCTTTGGTAGGTCATGCGATCAGCATTAGTTTCAGTATGAGATCCTCATTGGCTTCGGTAGGTCATGTGATCAGCATCGGCTTCGGTAGGTCATGTGATCAGCATCGACTTCAGTAGGTCATGTGATCAACATCGAATTTGGTATGTCATGTGATCAGCATCAGCTTCGGTAGGTCATGGGATCAGCATCGGCTTTGGTAGGTCATTGGATCAACATTGGCTTAGGTATGTCATGCGATCAGCATCAGCTTCGGTATGAATGTTTTCATCGGTGTCTCAATCCTTTAACTATTGGTGACTCAAGAATATAACTAACAGTGATTCAAAAACGTAAAATCCTCACAGAGTGTCTGTATAATCCAGAATACATCTAGGTCAATATTAAACCATAAATAATAATAGATAAACATATGTAGACATGATTAAACATATATAAACACATTTAGAACATAATGAATAATGGACTAAATTGACTTATAAATGAAAAAAACAATGATTTGTGATTATTAAAATACTTATCGCACAGAGGGTTCAACAAAAATATTTACAGAGTAGTAGTAGAACATTATATTATAAAGGACAACCATACACCATTTACCCCTTATATAATAGGGTAAAAAATAAATATTTCGAAATAAAGAAATCATGTTTATGGTTTGGTAGAATAAACATCAAAGAAGCACGTTTATGGATGGTGGCATCGATGATGAATCTTGGACACAATATAAATCACCAATTACCGGTATCTAGAGTAGATAACCAACATCTGGTCAATGTAAGGGAATTGGGGATCTAGTATATCCATGATGTATTGAATGCATATATGAATGAATAATAATTTTTTATCTATGAAATGGGGATCCTCTGGAATAGAATAGGACCACAGGACCCTGGGAGATCACCATATAGGATATATGGTTTAACTAGGGGAGAATAATAACAAACATTTCAATATTATAAACCCTAATTGTCAAGACAACTAAATGATGTAATGATTTATGGTTTTACATCATGAGAAAATATATATCTTATACTGGATATAATTATGGAATAATAATCAAGATATTACTAGGAATGTGGGTGTAGAATAGAGGTATTATAATGAACCAAAACTGTATTATATTAAATCTCAACCGTCATCTTATTTAGATCAAATGAAATAATATAGTAAGAGGGTTTTGGTTAATTTTTCTAGATCAGATCAATATAAATTTATTTATCAACTATTGGGTTTTTTAAGTATTATATCATTATATAAATGCCTCATAAGAATATTAATATTTTTAAAAGGATAATCAATATCTCATTCAATAGTAGAAACATGAGAATAACAATTTTTCTTTTTTATTAACTAGATATATTCATCAAAATAGTCTTCATAATATTGAAACTCATAATTGGTTGAGATGTATAGATTACGAACTAATTTCGGATGATCATAGAGATGAGGACTGTATAAGGAATAAAATAATTATATGCGTTGATATATTAAATTATCATTTATATTCATAGACATAAAGCTTAAAGAAAAAAGTGTATATTTTTTAATAAACATGATGGTATTTAAATATTCATATGATATCAGGATTGACCATTTCCATGATATCCCACCCCCACCAAGGTATTTTCACAAGAGAAATAGGGATTTCTCCCAAGATAAAAGAAATGCACATGAGCCCCTTGAATATGTTGAAGATATTGAAATCATTTTTGAGGATTCAAATAAATAAACATTAAAAATTATAAATGTATACATAATATACAAGGATGTATCTAGCTATGGAATGACGGTATGGGATACACTTCTTGGGTTCGATGTGATTTATTTTTTAAATACCACCTTCACTATATTCGGATTGGCCTAGTTCTCGACCATGGTTGACCTTTTTTCCACCTATATTTTTTAAATTAGCTACATGTAAAGAAGTATTAATCCACTATAATTATTTTACATCCCTCATTCAAGAGTACAAGGTTTATTTTCATTGAGATTTTTGTGATAGTTTTCTAATAACAATCTAGAATAATCCTTACAGAATGAATAATAGAGGACAAAAAATTGAATTTAGTTGGATGGGTAGCTTATCCCAGGTGGGCTTGGGGGTGGGATTTAATTATCAATTTAACGTTGTGATATAAAAGATACATAGTATGTTCTAAAGTGGTTATCATGCTATGTGGCTTGAGTTGAAGATCCTAGAAGTATTATAAGTGTTCCTCTATATTCCACTATAATTACCCTTCTTATCCATTAGTATTCTTCCATACTATTAATCATATTAACATTACCTTATTGGGAACTATCGTATTGAGAAGTTATTATCTGTTTCATCCCCAAAAAAGTTTTTTTATCCACATTAACATTATCACTAACGGATAATTCTGGACTAATGATGTTAATGTTTCCATCATTAGAGCACAGTACTCTTTCATTCATAAGAAAAATGAGTTTCTAGTTTTACCAATATGAAACAATTACCTCTTGTTTATTATACATTGAATAATTGTCAAGAATATCTCTATTTAATCACACAAAAATCACTTGAAGATAATGTAACTACCGTTGGGACAATGTTTAAATATACTATATAGATTATAATTCAGTTATTTGGACCTTGATGGGTTGATGACCATCTTTTATTCCATTCCCGAAAAACTATTCTATCATGAAAATAACGTCATTACCTCAATTAAAATATTGAAATATACTGATTCGATTATACTTCAGTCTCCTAATGATCAATGTTTTCTTTACCTTCATCTTTTTTTAACCAATTTTATCCCAAAATACCTACTATATTGAGTGACTCTTTATTCATAAACATTAGATATTCACATCATTACGGCCTAAATCATTTCAATAACCTGAAATCTCTTATTGTTTTGTTTGAATACTAACATACTATAATCCATGGATATTAACTTTATGGAGTATTCAACAATAGTCTTTTCAATATTTAAATTTTCCTTCAATTTTGATGTTCATTTCACCGTATCTATATGACATGGTGTATTACTCCATCATCACACATCATTAAATAATTGAAATTGGTTTCCAGTTGGAATTTATTAAATTTCAGGCTTCTTCTGGATTGTTTTCATTAAATTTTATGTATCTTCCTCAATTACAATTATTAATTCCTTTTTATTGATTCGATAGATTTAAAATTGTAACAAAATATTATTTCATTATTCATATTTCTACCAAAATACAAATAGTATATATAATCTAAAAAAATCCTTAACGATGTTGACTACTAGGGGTATGTACCTTTTTGGTTTTTGCAAATATATGATTTTCATTTATATAGATAATAAATTTTTGGACATCTTCCATATTCAAAACAACGTTGTCTAGAATACATTATTTTATTAAAAAAATCCATGAACATTAGTGTCATATCATTTACACAATATACATCCATTAAGTCTATTAACGCCTCAAAAGTCTAACACATCTTCTCAATCAGTCGTTAATTTCTTAGACTGGTTCTTCAAAAATTAAAAATGTACATATTCAAGTGCTTCATGGATTCAACCCACTTCTCCAATACATTTTATGATCCTTATCCTTGAATATGAGTTTCTATTAAAAACCTTCATTAACATTATTTTATTCTCCTTGTTAACAAATAAAAACATCTCCACAACTTCAATTTTTCCAATAACATTAGATCGGTAAGAGTAAAACCCTACTGCTTACCCCAATAGGAGTTTGAGATAATTATATATATTGATGGATAAAAATAATAAAACCAAGATAAAAACAAATATGGAACTCTAAATATATTATACTGATTGGGTCTAACACTTTCCCTCAATATCAAAAAACTATCGCATAGAATATAAGTCCCCTAAAAAAAATTGAAGAGACACGTGTAAATGACTGAAAAAATCCCCCTATTATTGGTATTTTTTCTTTTTTAATGCCAATATTGGTTCAAAAGTGTTCAAAAAAGCACTTGGGAGGACATTGGTAAGGAATTCATCCAGATGAGAGTTGTGGCGGTATAAAAATATGTGATGTTTATACTAAATTTTATTTTAAATTATGTAATAATCACCGTGATTCTAAATATTTCCTTATTCAAGGATTTGATTAGAAGAAATAATTATGGATATGTGATTACCGCAATAATCATGATTAGGATTATAATTCAGATAAATATTTAATGATATAAATTGAAAAAATAATGAATTTATGAAATAGAAATCAGTATCTTTATTTTCAAGTCACCTGACTGTGGCCCCAATTACAAATTTTTACATTAGATAGGTGCATCAACACACATAGTTTTTTTCCTATCATAGTATGAAAGCACATTGAATAATGAGAAGTTCATCATTTAAAAGATCATGCATGATATCCATGTCCATGGTTGCATCAGGTTTTGTTGCACCAAAATTGTCTTATCTATATCCCCTCAACAACACCCTCCCCCATCATCCACAATTCCACCCTCATTATATGTAATAACACCCTCACAACATGTCATCTCTATCTCCTTAACTATATCCAATGAACCCATATTCTTATTCACTCACTTTTTCTCCATGTTTTTTTTCTCTTTATTTCTAGTACCAATGATCTAAGCCTAGTCTCCTTTGCAACAGTTTATCATCCAATAGTGTCCCTCCATCAGTACAGAATAAGTATTCTCTTCCTTAAATGATCAAAATAGATATATCTTTCCATTATTTGAATAAAAAACCCTCTCAAACCTTCCACTCTACCATTTATTTCATCCTTTTTTATATTATTTTATGTTCTTGTAAATTTATTTCCCCAAATTAGACCTTAAAAGTGTAGACCATTCTTCAAATTCAAAACCCTAATTGAAAAAATTAAAACTATGTTTTCTAGTTGAATTATTTGATAGAAATTAACAAAAATATGAAATAAAAATGTAATTTTTTCTTGACAATGACGAATGGTGGTATTAGAAAATATAAAGAACATCAAATGGGATTATCTGGGAATATAAAAAAGTGTAATAAGAAAATTTAATAAATTAAAGGCAATCTTCTTTCATCTCAAAAAAATTATAAAGATAAAAAATCACCATTATTGCATGAAATTAATTTTATTCATGAATAAATAGAGTATTATCATGAAAAATAATTCTATTAATAGTGGAATGAAAATTAATTGTGCATATTTTATTCTATAATAATATAAATTATGATGTTCCAAGAGAGTGATAATTTGAATGGGCCACATGGGGTACTTTTCATTGATGATCTAAAAACAAAATAATGATTATGGATGGATAAAAACTCCATAATCAATAAATTTTCTTTCGGAAAGATGATAAGAAGCCTAAATATGAAATTCATACAATGATATCATTTTGAAAATAGATTTTTATTTAATGTTTTTTGATCAAGATGTTTCAACCTGACAGTGGAGTCAACTATATAGTATGGGCCATTATTGAATATTCAATGATACCATTTGTTTATGTTTCCAATTTTGAAAAAGTACTTAGAGTATATATATGAATTACTAATGGGTCCTCAAATATAGAAGTTGAATTATGTTTTATCAGTCATGAATGATGGATATTTAATCATGAATGGAAGAACATTAGTTAAATTGTTGTTATATATTCCAACCAGTTCCATATTTATATATAGTGATGATGCGTCCTGTTATGAAAAAACTAGAGAAGTAGTTTTTATATAATTTAATTATTTTCTTGAAGATAAATTATAATAAAATATTTTTCAAGTAGTCATAGAAAATAGAATTATTTTTATTTTTTCATTTATTTACTAATGTTGGTTCTGTTATAAATAATAAATTTTATTTTTAAAAAATTCAGATTTCTTCATAAGTATTTAATTGTTTTGGATCTTAATATTTTATGTATGTTTATAATGTCTAATAAGAAACACATATTTTTAAATATTTTTTCAACAAATATTAATGATATAATCTTGGAAAACCTTGAAAGGAACATTAGGCTGAATAAGGATATAAAAAGAGGCATTAAACATGGGGAGTTTATCTATAATTACACATTTCCATAAAAATTATGTGGTTGTTCACTATAAAAAATGAGTAGGATAGATATATAGTTAGTAATTTATCTATCACCATTTTAATATTTTATTGTTGGTACTTGGGAATAAATATTCATTGAAATATGTTTACATCTGGAGAGTGGTTGAGATCCAAAAATTGAAATGATGCAATAGAAAAGTACATTCTTTACACCGTGTGGATTCTATAGTTTTGGAATGTTTATGTCTAAATACTCAAGGATACGAATCCTATTATAATAGTTCATAGATTGATTAAAAATTAATAAAAACTCATAATGGGTTTCAATTATGAGTGTATGGTTTGGGAAATATTGTCTATTTAGATTCTTCTCAAGAATGATGAATATATGTATAACAATATATTTGGGATAATTTTTAGTAGATTGAAATGTCAGTTATATCATCCATTGTATGTTAATGACTATTACATGAATCCTGAATTTCTCTACAAAAATATAATATTGGAATAATATATAGAGATGATGAATGGATTAAGTGAATTCATTCAATAATTGTCTTTAAACCCTAAGAGAATGACATGATATGATTAAAATTGCATATATATGTAAGTAAACAATGACTCTTGGGTGGTAATGGTTATATAAGAGAAACATATACCACAAAAAAAGTGTATTATAGATTTATTTTCTATATGTTTTTAAATTACATTATCATTAATTTAGATCATAAAAAAAATGTTAATAAATAATAATTTCAACTAAATATTGAATGAATTATGGATCAAGAACATATCAATTATAACAATTGTAACATCCTATGTAAATAATGAATAAGATATTTTCATATTTATAATTTTTTTTGAACTAAATATTAATATTACTATAAAATATTTTTTATGTTCAATGGAGTACCTGATAGGAAACAACATGTTTCATTTAAATCTTATGTTACACACAACATTGGGTCATAAAGAAAAATAAAAATATTATATTTTTTTAAATGGTAGTTAACACCTAGATGTTATATTGGAGGGAAATGGTATAACTAACTAAAATATTATTGTATAATTTTGTTAAATGTTTGTACATTTATCAAATAAATTTTAGAGGCTAAAAATGTGAATGAATCCAATTTTAAGCATAAATACTTTAATTTTCATTAGAAGGTCGATTTACAACAATTTAATAGAGAACTATTTTTTTTAAAAATTTATTCTGACTTTTATATTTTATTTTTGAAATAATAATATTATTATTTATAGTGAATACATAAAAATTTACTTTGGATGAAATTTTGGTATTTTTCTAATAAAATTCATTTTTTAAAGAACAATTAAAAATACTGTATTTTAATTCAAAACTACCATTTAATCTAATTTATTTATATGGATAGAATATCTTTTTAATTGGTTTTAAAGTTTAATTTTAATTTATTTTTACTATTTAATCCAATTTTGGTAATTAGAAGTATTTTCACTTTGAATTTGGACTTAAACAAGTGTAAATCTTTTGATAAATATTATTTCTTAAAAAACAGGCTTTATGTTTTGACAATGTGAATTAATTTTAAATTAATTAATTTAACTACTATGTTTTTAATTTTTTAAAATAGAAATAATTTTTTTATTTTGAATATCAAATATAGATTATGAGGATCTTTCGGTACTTTTCTGAAAACCAACAATTTTTTATGATTAATGAAAACACTAAAAAGTACTTCAAAACCCAAAATTTTCATTTAAATAAATTTTTTACCACTTCTGTGAATAGCATTTTCAAAATACGACACACATGGTGTTTATCATTAAGTAAAATGTGGTTCAATGAGATGAAAATAATTTTTGGTGAATAATTACATTGGATTTTTATTAGCCACAGTTAAAGGTAAACACGTTAATTCAATGTAAAAATAATATAATAATAATATAAAGTTTTTTTAACATGTGTCCTAACCTTATTTAATGAGTCATGTCCGACCAATAAAATCTGTGGGTGAGATTTTTGGCCTTTGAACTCTATTTGGGTTAGATAATGACATAAAAAACTTTTTTTTAATATAATAAAATGATAAAGATGTATTATTCTGATAAAACAATAATAATGTGGGGATATATAATTGATATATTTGAGTATATATATTTATTAGAAATGTAAAAATATTTCCTGCATCATGGGATTATTTTTATAATTTTAAGACATCGAATTTATAAAATTATTTAAGACACAATAATGATGCAGCGTTTACCTCATTAATGAATGATTTAAATAAATAAGATTATAAAAATTAAAAAAAATCCAAAACCTATAAATTTTTTAATGGATAATTTTATTGAGATAAATTTTAATCTAATATTCTTCTTTTATGAGTTTTCACCTTTATATAATGAATATAATTAAATAATAAAATAATATTTTCAATCCTTCATAAAGAGCTACTCCTCTCCTTTATAAAATGCATCAACTATAACACATTAATCACACCTCTCATGCCCCTTTACTCATCAAAAATCTACCCAAATAATCTCTTAATATCCCTATCTTCCACATAGAAGCCTTAACTTAGGTAGAAGTAACTTCAAGAAATCATTTTGGTTCACACTAAAGGTAGTCACCCGATTTAAAGGTAATGTCTTCTCTTAAGTTCTGTTGTTCTATTTTTCCTTCTCCAACCCCCTAAAATCCCATTATTTTTTTATTTTATAACAATAACAGTATAATAAATATACTATATTGTTTGTATGATAATTATTTTCACTACACTTACACACGCGTCTGTCTAATGGGTAAAGAACATACTGTTTCTGTGGACGGAGAACTAACGCCTCACGAAATGATGATTGTCCAATATTCTTCTATAACCCCTTATGGTGACCATTTTGATGGACCTGTATTTATATGTGATATATATTATATTTATATTTTATATATTCTTAGCTATTAATCATTTATATAATTCTGTTATGGTTTCTATAATGGGTAAACGCGATAATTTCATTTGAGAAAGTGCAGACTACCACCCCCACAATGATATATGACTCATTCTTGCTTTATGTGTGAAGAATAAAGGATGGATTTAATAAAATTAAATATGATATTATACTTGAATTATAATATACCTATTTATAATTATGTTTTAATTCCATTAAAATATTAAATATAAATAAAACTAGTGTTCACGCGTTCGTATGACATACCATCTCAATGAATGGTTCATTTCATTTCGTATCTCCAATGTAATGTACGATTATATATATATATATATATATATATGATATCTATATAATTAATATCATTCTAGAGATAAAGGAATTTTGACCACATGGATAATATATAATTAAAAAAAGTTCATTTTTGACTCAAGTACTAAATATCGACAAAAGGACCATTATTTACATAAATGAATAAATAATGTTTATAAAATCGTAAAAAGTGATATAAAAGGAATAATAAACAATAAAATGGTTCTTACGAATGTATAAATTAATGTTAGTTTATTATTCAGGAGATTAAAGAATGAATTGGTCAAGTCGGACACGATGTAAGGGACATCATCTCAATATCCTTTCCTTGAGGCATATTTTTCTTTAAACAATACATTGTTTTATATGGTGTATAAACAACTTTGACTTTTCATTTCATTCAAAATGATTATTTTTTCTACGAATTGTTTTACTAAATAAAAAATGGATTGTTTTTAATTTTTGTGGTGAAAATGATCTATCTTCCACTGTAATCATTAGTTGGATTCCTCTATATGCTTCAATGTTTTTTCAAAAGGAAAATAAATCCCTTATTCTGTTTTTGGGTGTTTTGGTTTTGAAAATGGTTTTTAAAATGAATTTATTATTTCAATATCTTGAAATTATTTCTTGTAATTTCAAATGAAATGTAATTAGTGAATTTTTTATCTTTTCAGTATTTTATGTGTTATGATTTTATAATTGTACTTGGACATTTGATGGGTAATTAAATGATAACCCAACTAATGGGTGGGGTCTTGATAAACCAGGATTGGTGGTTAGGTTATAACCTCTAATGCATTGGTTATGGATGTCAGCCATATGACTATTCAATTTAATGTCATTTGTGGAAGTCGACAATAGTGTTATTCCATCTAAGTATGTTTGTGTCCAAAGTTACCTATATATGTTATGTGTAAATTATATGGGTTTTATGGTAATATTTTGGTTACAAAATTGTGAGAAATAATCTTTTATTCAATAAAGAGTACTTAATACTTCATAAAGATGAAACATATTTCTTATGAGAAAATAATCATGGTTTACTTGTTGTTTTGAAAAACTAATATTTCTCATTCATTGTGTATACCGTACTGATATATCTATGCTCATCCCATGTATTTGAATTTTTTTTCACTTGATATAAAGTAGAATAGGGTCAAGGATGTGATTATGTAAAATTTGTGCTGTCTAAAACAAGGAACTAGACATGATTGTTTTAAAGATTTTTTATTTCATGAAAAAATGAATTCTGCGTAGAAGTTCCTACCTGTAATATTCAATTTGAAATGTATATGTCATAACATAATTCTCTAAAACTCTACACCTGAAAAGATCCTCAATGTGAATTATTAACATAATTCAAGATTATGAAATGTTTATGTAGAGTTCCATGTATTTGGTATCAAAGTTCGGTGTAGACAACTTTAGGTGTTAGAATATTGTTAAATTAATATCTATAAAATAATTTATGAAAATATTGAAATGATATAGCATTTACATATTAGCATGTTTCTTTTCCAATGATATATCTCTGTTCAGAATGGTTTTCCACAGATGAAACATGGAAGCTATGTTAGGAAGGAATACAATGGAGAATAACCTTCCAAATTAGAAACCTCAGATTGCTGGAATTAGAAATGAATACATTGTTGTAGTGATGGGACAGTTGAATCCAGATATAAATTTTTATGGTATTTGTGCAAGAGATCATCCAGATCAACTACAAAAGAACATGTCAGTAGTGGAGCACTTCATAAGGCAATGTCCCCTATCATATAGAGGATCATATGACCTTGTTCAAGCTTAAGGGTGGATCAAAGCACCGGAGAATATTTTTGATGTCATGGGGTGTTCAGAACATCAAATGGTTAGTCTATCCATTTACCATTTTAAAGGTGAATCTTATTAGTGGCAGTCAATGGTTAAAAATATCAGCTATAATGAGTATATTGATGCTCTTGATAGGTATGATTTCAAAAGTATGTTTCTGGAAAATTATTTTCCTATGGCGGTTCAATATAGGATGAAAAAACCATTCTTGTAATTGAAGATTGAGGATAAATCAGTGGATCCTTATGAAGAAAATTTCACTTTACTAGAAATCTATGCTCAAAATTCTATCTGAGATTTTGATAGTTAGATAATACAATTTTACTTTGGATTGAAGCCGTGATATCGAAGAGCATTTGCCTCTCGTAAATTCCAAAGCAATGAGAAAAATGTTAGATGTTCTATGTAGGTAAAAATGGAGTTTTCTAATCATCAAGTGTTCTAAGAGAGAAAATAAATGAAGTGGACCATTTGGCAGTCAATGGTAATGAATTCTTCAAAGAAGCCTAGAGGTAAGAAAATTAAATGTACATCTTGTAAAAATTTTAGAAAAAAGCATTCGGGAGAATGTTTATCAAGGTTTGGAAAGTGCTTCCAGAGTGGTAAGTCTGGTCATATTCCTCGTAACTGTAAGGAAGATGATAAAGCAGGAAATGAAAATCCAGTGCTAATATGTTTTTTGTGAAATTAAATGGGTCATTATGCAAATGAGTGTCCAAAAAATAACTTAGTTTATGGAAATAATCCAAACTATAAGACAAAATGAGGGTGAAATCCTTTGCAACTAATTTAATAGATATTGGTCTATCGAATGAAGTAGTATCAGGTACACTGCTTGTTTTATCATATTATGCCAATGTGTTGTTTGATTCAGGGTCTACAAAATCATTAATTTTTGTGAAGTTTTCTAGTAAATTGGTAATTCCATCTCAAGATATGAATCATGTTCTTATGGTAAAATCACGTAGTGGAAATGATGTGAAAAAAAATTATAAAAGCATTTCAGTCCTTGTGGGGGGAATGAATCTACCAGAAAAACATATTTTTTTCCACTAATAGAGTTTTATTTTATTTTGTGCATGGATTGGGTTTCTGTTTATCATGCTAAGATTGACTGCAGATCTAAAGAGGTTTTTTTAGAAATATTTTCCGTTTGTGAACAAGAATGAACCGTTACTTTTGATAACATATCAGGAAGATGAAAAACTATTAAAAGATAGAAATGAATGTTACTCTGCACATATTTTTTTTAAACAAAGGATCTGTTTAGATTAACACTGGCCGAAATCCCACTTATAGCTTCATTTATTTACAAACGGTTTTCAAAAACAGTTGGAATGAAGAGGCTATACAAACGGTTCTGTGAAACAATTGGTATAAATTAACATAAGTTGGTTTTCCCAATGGTTTTAGTGAACCGTTGTAAAAAATCAACTCAATAGGAAATGGTTCTTATGAACCTTTAGGATAAACCTACCTAAAATACCATCCCGACTTCCCCTTGTGACGTGATCCAACTTCTCCATTGCTAAAAGCTCCTATCCATCTCGACCCCCCCCCCTCACTGCAGCGTGCTCCCCTCCACCCATTCAAAATCCCCCCTCACAGCTCGCCGCTCACCGGTAGCCGTTGTTCACACATCCCCCTCCTCGTGATCCTCTAGAAGATCATCCCCTCTAAGGTCACACATCCCCCATAGGTCGATATTTTCCTTGCCCGAAAATAACCCCCCTAGGCCAAGCTTTCTCTAGCCAGACATGAATCCCTCTAGGACAATATGGTCAAGCATCCCCTCTGGTTGTCGGGCATCCCACATAGGTCGAGGATCCCCTATAGTCGATGATCCCCTTCTATATTTCCAGTATTCTTTCATATTAATTCCCAAATCTTGTTCTGGTATGATTAATGGATTCATTGTTTAGTGTGATTTTTGTTCATTCAATTTGTATCTATTCATATTTTTCCATTCATCTGTTATATATGATTGATTTTCGCTTGCTCAAAAACATAAAAAAAGTTATCATTATAATGTTTGAAGATATAAAACAATAGAAGCGCACATAGAAGATACCATGAGAATATTTTTTTCATTGCGATTTATGCTATGATGTGTTTCTAGTTTCATAAAGCATATCATATACTCTGTGAAATCATTTGGATCTCATAAAAAAGTTAATAATATTTTATGTGTAGAATTATTCATACCACTAATGATTTATGGATATCATTGTCATCATAATAGAGTGTCATAATTTTCAAATGAAAATATTATCTAATGAATATTGTTTTATATGTACATGATGCATGGGAAGGGAAATTGGTATGTTGATAAATGTCTTGTTCTTTTTGGATTCACGTACAGTTGAATGGTTAACCATATTTTATTAAATTATAAAGTGTTATATAGATGGAAAGGTCCCTA
Organism: Viscum album; assembly: GCA_963277665.1. Taxonomy (NCBI): domain Eukaryota; kingdom Viridiplantae; phylum Streptophyta; class Magnoliopsida; order Santalales; family Viscaceae; genus Viscum; species Viscum album. Next base: position 302,156,574 of record OY728126.1, read on the forward strand.
TAAATATGGAATTAACTCATGGGGGTGGGGAGGGGGTGGTCAGGGGGTGGGGGCTGTCTGTGGGGGGTAGTAGTGTCCAGTGGGAGTTCATGAGGTGTGGTTTTGTCCATGGGGTGGGGGCTATTCAGGGGGTGGGGGGCTGTCTAAGGGGGTTGGGGGTGTCCAGGTGGGTGGCAGTGTCTATGTGGGTGTGGGATGTACATTGGGGTGGGGGGTTTCAAAGGTTTGATAGGTTGTCTAGGTGTTGGTGTGGTGTCCAAGGGGTGTGGAGCTATCCATGGGATTGTGGGGCTGTCCGGGGGCTGGGGGTGGGGTGTCATAGGTGATTTGAGGGTGGTTTATTCTGCCCTACTTGTTTGGACCTATTTAATTTGGGGCATTTGGTTATATATGTTCCCATTAAAAATCTATATTAGGTTTTAATTGCATGAATAAGACTAATTTCATGATCAACGAGAACCCAAATGTATGAAATTGTCCAAGATAATATAAACCAAAAGGAAAACTAAATCTAATGGAAATTTCCAAAACAAACCTGTATCGAACAAAATCAAACTGTGTTGAAACTCGATCCAAACTGATTATATACCATTAATAAGAACAGTAATTGATAATTAATAGGAATGTGCTATTTGATATTATTATTTTTAAACATGGATATGTTTCCCCCATTCTTGCAGGAACCTGATTTAACCCATGGGGTGTTGTGGTTCTTATATATTGGGTGGTGATGTGTATAGACACAGGAGACATGTATGTTTTAGTTTAGTTTTAATTTTATTTTATTATCTCATTGGTCACTTAGGTCTTTTACTTCATTCTATGGAAAAAGAGTAGTAATATTCTCCGAAGGGTCTATATAGTGTTCAAATTGATTCAGTCCGACGACTTTGATCTAAGGTTAGATTTTATCCTTACTACTTATCTCTCACCTCATGTATTTGGGTATTTCCTTAATTTTGACTCCATATTATTTTTTCAGTAGGGCATTGGATCATTTCTTGTTGGTTCAGGTGGATTTGGTTCTCTACTGCTAATCTATATAATGATATAATGTCATTGGTTGGTTTCTCACTGGTTATTTAGTAAACTTGAATTTTCTTATGGTTCCTAATATATTTATTTAGTTTTTTGATCCTTTCTTGTTGGTTTGGAGTTGCCATGTCAAGGGAGACTCTCCTGCATGTGCATAGGTAGGTATGTATTTGTATATGGGTTTCCTTGTTAAGTGTATAGTCACCCATGGTAGTGATTATGCACCTATGGGTCTTGGTGTGCCCATGTATATATGTATATATATCCATACGCAAGTGAGTGGAGACGGGTATATGCATATATGCATATGTGCAAGGATCACTTGGTACATGCTTATTGCCATGCAGGTGTGTGCATAGGAGTTATGTGTCCTTACATGTGTGTGGAGGTGTGTATACTCAGTGGGGGAGTAGCAGATTTTTGTTAGAAAGGTCCAGGTACTGAAGTGGACAGCTTGGTTACACCTTAAGGTAGGGTCCCTCTCCTAGCCACTTTAATTCAAGAATGCTATTAATTGAATTTAACTTTTTTCTTAATTCTTCATAATTATATTAAATTTCTTATTTTGAATTACTGTTTGATAATATAATTGTTTCATTTGATAAATGAATTCATGTTTTTATAATAAAACCCCTCTAATTGAGGATCGATGTCCACGACAACTCACAGTGATAGTTATTTTGATCAAGTAGATTATGTTATTGCATTTTATTTATGCTGAATGAGTTTTAGAATAAATTTTAAATATAATTAAATGGATTTTGTGATAATTCAATGCCATGATTTTATAAAAAATCTCCTCCAATGGAGGTGTCCTGTCTTCTAAACCAAAGTGTAGTGATGATTATTTTTATCATGTTTAGATTTGGTTTGAGTTTTCCATATGTCTCTTGTTGGTGTCTCTTTTGTGGCATGTTACTTTTTGTTTTGATGGAATAATATAAATTGGCATAACATAATCATTTAGATCAAATGAAATTGCCTGAGTAGGCATATGTCTTTAACATGAGACTTTCCTTTTCACCCATTGAATATTATAAATGAAATTTCCATGTTTTTGAGAAGTGAATGAATTTATAAATTGTATGTTTATGGTGTATGATTATTTTCTATCGTTTTGTTTCCATTTAGACGTTGTGTCATTCTTCCACTCACTACATCCGTGTAAGGATAAATTTTTATAACATATTAAATATTTTATTTGGTTTATCATGTCCATTGTGGCCTTATCTTATCGTGAAGCCTGTTTCGGGTGTTTTGCTGGCCTCTTGGACACCCCTTTGGGTGTTTACCCAAGCCTATATATATTTAAAAACGCTGATGGTGTCATTATTTAACACATATAAGGCTTTTGGTTCTCCCCATTATAAGCTTCATCTTAACACCATTTGTGGTGTTTGCGTGGCCTCGATGCACATCTAATTGTTTTCCTATATTAATTCTCCCATACGATTCTTCTTGCATCCTGAGATGTTAAAACATACTCATATTCTATTGTTCTCAAGGTGAATAATTTTTTTTAGAGGCATTACAAGAAATGCATATACCCTTCACTCCTAGACCGAAGATAATGCCCCATGGATTTCGCTGGACCGGGCCAACATTACGCAGTCACGTCGCAGTCACACTGCGGTCACGCTGCGGTCATGCGGCGATCATGCCATGGTCATACTGCCGTCACAACGTAGTCACACATCGGTCATGTCGTGATTTGGACCTGCTCTAGGACTACACCTCACGGCGGTTCGTTGTCCTGTAGAAATTTGATGTATGATACCAAGAATGAGTTTTAGATACATCAGCAACCTACATTTAATGGGGAGGGATGCCCCTAGGTAAAAGATATCTGGATTGAGTCTTTCATGAAAATATTTAGTCATCTGTAAACAACATTAGAGATGAGGGTGAAGCTTGCTACTTGTATTCTACAAGGACCATCTAACAGATCGAGGAAAATCATAGTAATTTTCGGACAATAAGAAGACTTGAGATTACTTTTATAATGATATTTTCATTTTGAAAAGTGTCTTAAATATTTTTGTTTTTAAATAATAACATATTTCAGGAATGTTTTTCAATTCTGTTAGAAAAATGGATAGTGTTAATTATTTTCAATGTTTTAAATTGATATTAATAAAGCATAATGAGAATATTTTAATGGATTGATGCCAAATGAACTTCTAAAATATTTGATTTTGATATGTTATGTGATAGTATTCTATGAGCCTTGTGATCAATGTTGAGACTAACTAATAACAATTTCTGTCAGCGGGGTGACAGTTGTATTGTTTCCCCAGCTCCTCCCGCTCCCTGCACTCCTGGCCGGAAGTTGTTGCCCCATGGATGTCACTTGATCGGGCCAACATATTGTGGTCATGTCGCGGTCACGCCACGGTCACACCGTGATATGGCCTTGCTTCAGATCGACACCCTACGACAGTTCACAGTCCTATCCAAATTTGATGTATGATACCTAGAGAGAATTTTAGATACATAACCCACCTATAGTTAATTGGGAGGGAGGCCCTCATGAAGTAAATCAATGGATTGAGTCTCTCATTAAACTAATAAGTCACCTGTAGAAAACATTGGAGATGAGGGTGAAGACTGCTACTTGTATTCTTTAAGGACCATCTACGTGATCGAGGGACAACATAGTAAATGTTGGACAGTAAGAAGACATTAAAATAATATTAAAATGATATTTGTTTTTTGAAAAGTTTTTAAAATATTTTTATTTTAAAATGATAACCTATATTTGGAAATTTATTCAATTCCATTACAAAAAGGGATAGTGTTAATTATTTTCAAGGTTTTAAAATGATATTAATAATTAATAATGAGATTGTTTTTAAGGATTGAACCAGATTGAACATTTAAAATTGATGATTTTAATCAGCTAAGTGATTGCATTCCATGAGTCGTGAGATCAATGTTGACACTGAGTAATCACAATTTTTGTCGACTGGGCAATGGCAGGATTGTTTCCCCACCTCCCCTCACTCCCTTCGCTCCTGGCTAGAAGATACTACCCCGTGGATGTCACTGGACCAGGCCAAGACACTACGGTCACACCGCGGTCACGCCGTGATTTGGCCTTACTCCAGTGAGACACCGCACGACAGTTTGTAGTTCTATCAGAATTAGATGTATTCTACCAAGATAGAGTTTTAGATACATTACCTTCCTATAGTTAATGGGGAGAGAGGCCCTTAGGTAGAAAATCTCTAGATTGAGTCTTTCATGAAAATATTTATTCACTTTTTGACAACATTGGACATGAGGGTTAATCTTTCTACTTGTATTCTACAAGGACCATCTAAGTTCTAGAGAAACATCATTGTAAATGTTGGACAATAAGGGGATTTCAAAATACTTTAACAATGATATTTTTATTTTTAAAAGTGTCTAAAAAGTTTTTATTTTAAAATAATAACCTACATTTGGACATTTTTTCAATTATATTAGAAAAATGGATAGTGTTAATTATTTTCATGGTTTTAAAGTGATATTAGTAAATAAAATTAGATTATTTTAAAGGATTGATGCTAAATGTACTTTTAAAATAGATTCTTTTGATCGGATCAGTGATAGTATTCCATGAATCTTGTGATCAATGTTGAGACTGACTAATCACAATTTCTGTCGGCAGGGCGATGACTGGAATGTTGTCTAGAATCCTCCTACTCCATTCTCTCCTAGCTAGAAGATGATTCCATGCGGATGTCACTAAACCAGACCAACACACCGCGGTCATGCCACAGTCACATTGTCGTCACGCCACTGTCACACCGTGATTTGGCCCTACTCGAGGACGACAACCCAGGATGGTTCGTTGTCATTTCAGAATTTGATGAATGATACCTAGATATTGTTTTAGATACATTACCCACATATAGGTAATGGGGAGGGAGGCCCTTATGATCAAATCTCTGGATGTAGTCTCTCATGAAAAAATTTAGTCACCTGTAGGCAACATTGGATATGAGGTTGAAGCTTGCTACATGTATTTTATAAGGAACATCTAAGTGCTCAAGGGACATCATAGTAAACATTGGACAATAAGAAGACTTGATAATACTTTTATTATGATATTTGTATTTGGAAAAGTGTCAAAAATATTTTTCTTTTAATATGATAACATATTTTTGGAATTTTTTTCAATTCCGTTAGAATAAGGGATAGTGTTAATTATTTTCAATGCCTTAAGGTGATATTAATAAAGCATAATTAGAATATGTTAAATGATTAAATCCAAATGTACTTTTAAAATAGATGATTTTGATGAGATTTGCGATAGTATTCCATGAGTTGTGTGATCAATGTTGAGACTAACTAATCACAATTTCTGCTGGTGGGGCGACAGCTGGAATGTTTCCCCACCTCCTCATGGGTAAAAATGATTTTTTAATGAATGATAGTTCTTATTTAAATAAGATTTGATGAAACCATATTGGGTTTAATAGGTAAATTGTTATCACTAATTCAATTATTTAAAAGTCCATATTGTTGGATTTTTAAGAATTTATAAATTATTGGATTTTAGTTTTACTTAAACGATGTCTTGAGATTACTTATTTATCAATTTTATGTCTCATGGGGCAGGTATTTTGAAGTCCATTTTTATGGTGTTTGCGTTTTTTGTTTTAAAGTTTATATGTATTTATATTCAAATAAATTAGAAAATATATAAAAGGAATATGATTAATTACAATGAATAACAATCTACTCAACAAATGGGTGGAACAAGGTTACCAAGCACCAGGAACAAGGCCACGTAGCCAAAAAAATACCCCTAGGAGAAACATGGTTGCAAAAGAAATCCAACAAAAATCATGAGAATAGTAAGAAATGTAGATACCCCAAACTTGACATACATGTACATTACATTACTTTTGCGGAATAACTAATACATAACAAAAACAGACACCAATGGACCGTAAAATTTTAGTGTCTTTGGAAACTAGGAATATAATCTTCTAATCAAGGTGAAGGATCTTCAACATATCTCATAATGATCTTCCCCTTTTTTTCTTACCTAAAAAATTTCTTTACATCCTGGGTAAGCATTCATAAAATAAAACAAATCATATACATTTGAACTTAAAAACATGAACATAATGTTTAAACATAAAAATATTGAGCAATGAGAAAAAACATGGTAGTACGTAAGGCATAGAACATAAAGAAACATTAATCATGATATAATAGCATGGGAATAAAACATGTAATTTTGGAAACCATTAATCACATGATATGATTTCCATAGTAGCCAAGGAATTGCTTCCAAGACCATCATAGTGGACAAAGAACCTTTCTGAATAGTGTTCACTCCTCATTCTTGTCTTGTATCACTACACCAGATTAACTTTCCCTTCCAACCATGTATATCTCATTAGATATAAATTTTTACACAATTCATTGGATGAAGATATAGGTCCCATCCATCTCATAATGAAATCATTCTTACTTGTGCCACAACATAAACATTAATCATTCATCATAACCCAATGAATAAAATGGGTTTCATAAACATCATCCCATCATAACATATTCCATATAAATCAAATGGATATAATTTCATCATTAGAGAAGTGAAACCATGTAAATAGTAGAGACATTATACTTCAAACATTCACATATGAAATAATGTCATCTTAGATGGAAATTGGTTTTGATAAAACACTTGAAATAAATTCATAAGGAAAATATCCTTTCTAATTCAAAATCATTTTCTTTTCACAAAATTCCAGGAAATTTTAAAAGAAGATATTTTTTTTGAAAATATTCATGCAATATTGTAGAGTAAGCTTCACGAAAATAAGTTGTTATGAAACCATAAAAATCTGTTCATGCCGTATAAGTTAACAAACATTCACCTCGTACTTTTAACAGAAAAGTCAAAAAGTACTACGTATGGCTAATAAATGAATGATTCCTTCAATAAAACAATATAAAAGTCAAATAGGGGTAAACATGACTTTAAAAATACATGGAATAATATTAAAAACTTTATTAAAAACATTTTTATGGAAATGGATGAAAAATATAACCCCATTAAATAATTACGAATAAACAATCTTGGATAAGAATGAGAATGGAATAGTTATCCCTTACCTTAGGTCAGATATGCTTCGTACATATATGAAACTCCTATATAATGATTTAAATAATATCATTGACTTATTACAGAATCATATTCATTGTTATGATATCATATTTGGTTCACTTATAACATTATATTACCCGTTCTTTTGTAAATTCCATGTTAAAGCAGCATTTTGGGTAAAATCGTTTTATTTGTCGTACATGTTTGGACATGTCGTTCATGATATTATTATTATATATATATCATGATTTACATACTTCCAGAATGTAAATAATGATTTATATATCATATATATTCTGTATATATATATATATATTAGATAGATAAATGAAATGAAATACACCATTCATGGAGATGGTAGGCCGTAGATACGCTTGAATGATGTTTTCCTTTCCTTATTGACTTGAATGAAAGTAAGTAGATGACACATGTATATATATATACATAAATCCAGTATCTTTATAATGTCACATATTTAATTATGATTCATTATATATGCTTTATAATCATTCTTGAATGTTTAACATGGAGATTGAATCTCATCGCTTTGTGGATGCTGTAATCCGTACTTACGCACGAGTGATGGTATCATTCACATAATTATTGAATTGAATTGGAGTAGATGATATAATCTTTCAGATTCAGTATTATGTTATAATAACTATATATTTAGTTATTCTTTAAACCATTATACTCATCCATGTAAGGTGGTGGTGGAAAAATTGATTACACCACGGTGTGGAGACGATATTCTGTACGTACGCACTCACAATGATTTCGATTTTCATAAGATGGATAGAAGGTGAAATAGGGTTGTTACATATTTATGAAAACATATATTTATAAGAGAGATACTGATGATATTAATTTATGATGAAAAAAATATCGAAGAAGAAGTTGAAGAAGAAAGAAATTTGAAATAATCGGTAGAAGAGATTACATCTTTTTCGACAAACCCCTTTTAAGCATCCTCTTAAAGAACTAAAGTTTGTCTTTTGAGGAGAACAAAACCTCTATAATGATTATAGGGAAGTTTATAAGGGAAATATGCAGGGTCTGGCTGAGATTTAAGGCTCAAAACTTTTTAAAGATAAGAATGAGAAGGTGCCCTTTTCTAAGGGAGGAGAGGGGAACCTTAGAAAAAACATAAAATATAATTTTATAAAAAAGTCATATTCAGTTTATAATATCTCCAAATTGATATATTTAGAAGCTAAAGTGGGAATTGGACGAAATCCTCTCAACCAATAGGTTTTATAAAAGTTTAGGCTACTATTTTAACCTTATCATTTAGATTTTCCTCTAAGATAAATAATTTATCTTTTACTGTGTCTTCTTGCTTTCTTACACTATATGGTTAATAAACTACTATAACAAGTCAAAAGAACCCCAAGTGGTTCATTATCAATATTATAACCTTATATAAGTCATTAGACAGAAAAATAGATTTTTAGGAATAAAATATCAATTAATAATATAATATTTGTTTTAAAAACTATTTTATGTCAATATTGACAATATTTGGTAATTGATTTTTTGTGAAAATTATAACTGCATGATTATTTCGAAAGAAGATAATTAAATCAATAATAACATGACATATTTACGTATATGGTTATTTTAATTCATAAAAAGTCTCCTATTACATTTATTTGGGTATTTATATTATCAATTATGTTAATATTTCATTAATAAGGTAAATACTGCATCATAATTGTGTCAGAAATAAATTTAATTATTTAATGTCTAAAAACTATAAATAAAATATAATTATTTAGGAAATTTTTTTAACATTATAATTAATATAAATTGTCGAATTTATCTTTTGTATAACCCTATTTTAATAATGTTTTAGTTAGTAAACATTGATTTTAACTCTTTTAACTCTTCTTTAAATAAAATAATATTATGTGTCCTAATATAATCCATGTGGACCTAAAGGGTAATATTTTATTCCTTAGATTGTTTTTTGTCGAATTACACTTATCCAATAGAATTAGGACATGTGTTAGGGTAATAATAATATCATTTTTACGCTAAAATACCCAATTTACTTTTAACCGTTGTAAATAAAAGTAAAAAGTTACTATTCACCTAAAATTATTTTTATCTTATTGAACCACATTTTACTCCTTGATATTAACCGTGTCTTAAAGATTTTCAGAATTCCACTCACATAAGTGGTAAAATTGTGTTTTATGTAAATTTTCAAATTCTCCTAGGAGGTGGGTAAAAGACGGTGAAAAATTCAATAAAATTTTTATATATATAAAATTATTATAAAATGAATCAAATGAAATACATTGAACTTATATAGGTATTATTTACCAATATTAAACTAAAACAATTTAAATAAATAATAATTTAAATAAAGGTCAGTTTTTAAATAGTAACCTAGTGTTTTCACTATTCAGCAAAAATTGAATGTTTTCATAAAAATACCAAAAATTCACCCAATGCTAATTTCGATATTCCAAATCCAAAAATGAAGTCCATTTGTGAAGATAAAATTTATAAAATTTGAAAAATTTGGTATTACTATTCATAATCGCTAGTTCATAATAATTTTATAATAATATCTAGTTTCGTGGAACACGGTATTTTGTACTACACACGCTATTGAGGAAGGTCTTGATTGTGTGTAATGCAAGCCAAGTTAGGGCTGCGTGAAGTGAATGATCTGTTTGGTGTTGCGTATAACATAATCAAAACATATTTCTTTTATACATTAAAGAAAATCTATACTTAGTGTTGCGTAGAATAATATCCACAAAACGAACATGAAATTGTGTGTAACACGAGCCCAGAATAGTGTTGCGTATACTGCAAGCTATTACGGTTTTGAGTACAGTACAACCTAATCTTGTTGTAGTGTATAATAGATGAAATCAATATATATATATATATATGTGTGTGTGTATATATCTTAAAATCATAGGGTGTTACATTCTACCTCCTTAAAATGAATAAATCCCTCAAAATTCATCAGGGTTACAAATGGATTCTTACGTGAAAGTTTATTTAATAAAAACTCACATCGTAAAAAGGACTACCCAAACATAAGATTAAAAACTAAATTCTGAAATGTAATGGTTACCCAAATTAACTCATCGCTGGGTTTCCACATAGGAGAATATAGGTGAAAATATGGTTATGGAAGAGAAATACAACCATCAACTTCTGATGAAGAGTGGTAGAGGACATGGTTATGAAAATGCCAACAATCACAAAGCCATAAATTTCTGATGATCTAAGGTACAATATGATTCATCGGATATGAGGGCTCTAGGATAACATTTGTGGTTTTCAAGATCATTTCCCAAATTTTGTATAATTTTTTAATTAAACGAAATACTTACTTGATTTTGGTACAATCTTACCATTGGCCATGCCTTGAACAATTTCCACATCATCTCTTAAAAAAATGAAGTTGAATTTGTCATTTTTGAAGTGTTAGTAGATTATGTGATAGAATGATATGTCATTCCATCTATCTCAAACATAAAGTTAGCAAACGTTATTAAATATACATAAATCCATCTATAATGAGATTAATCATATATGGTTCCTAAAATAGACTTATACTTCATATATATTATCAATTAATAAATTAAAACTGATTTATACTAACCATGGACTTACTGTAGGGAAGTGGTATTCAATAAAGACATGTCACACTTTAGTTGTGGGTTCGATTCCCATAGCCTTGTCGGAAGCAACGGGTTGTCGCTCGTCCTATGGGATGTCCTTTTTCTAAAACTATAATATTATAAAATAGTAGAAATAATATCGAAAAACAAGTTATATACATAAATAATACTTTTTGATGTCCAAAATAATCCATTCCAATCTTTAGGCTTATCCAAAATACATCTTTCCAATCTCACAATATAAAGAAAACAATTTCTTCAATGGTCACATAACAAGAAAATGAATACCATCATTTATCCCCCATATATCATAAGATATATCATGTTGGTCACATTCCAAACATGTGAATACCTTAATCATGTATTCTTTTGAAACATGAATACCCATTTAACCTTTGTGAAAACATGAATGTTGTCAAAAGTTAACATTTTCCACATACCAAAATCCCAAAATTTATATAAAATCAAACCATGATATCACTTTATCCTAATACTAGTCATAAGCTCATGAATATTATCAAACATATTATTTTCACCTTATCCCTTCATTAAACGCATATCATCCTCATTCCAAATATATTTCAATCACTTTTCGTGGTTACCAGTACCATATAATATTTGAAAACCAATACATAGATATTCCAAAATTACACTATTCCATAAATGAGATTCCCTGAAACTATTTTGAAATCCCATTACATAAACACTTAATCATTACACAACATAATTTTCATACTCAACATCACAAATAGTGATCTCATGTGACTTCCCTTTATCCTTTTCATTAATAGGTTGCTCACGTTGATCATCATTAACCATTGGATTAGGGTATTGATTAGAATAATGCCCCATTTCCTTGCACTTGAAGCATTGAAGTGTTGTTGGTGTGTTCTCTACAGTCATTTCGTTATTCACATCATTAGAAACCCTTCTTCCATTACTTAGAAACTCAACTACTCAATGACCTTCTTTTCCACAATTAAAAAATTCTTTAGTTCCATTAAGACAATCCCCACTGTGCTTCTTTCTACACTTTGATCATAAAGAAACATTCATATTCATTTCACCATTATTGTGAGATTTTTTCCTTAAACTCCATCTTTCGTTTCTTGTCAAAACCATGAGATTGATATGTAACACCAACTTCCATTTATACCTTGATATCACAACATAAAATTTCATCATAGCTACTGATGTCTCTTGTAGATAATTCTCTTAAGAGACTTTGTTTTAAGCCACTGTAAAATCGATCATCATTACTTTCAGGTTGGATGATAATGCCAGATGCATACCTTGCATGCCATGTAAAATTTGCTTCGTATATACCAACAGATTCATCGTCTTTTTGGAGAATCTCTTGAAAATATTTTTCCATCTTTTTATGAAGAATACGATGGATGTACTTATTGAAAAATAAGTTCTTGAACTCATCCCATTCCATGGATTCAATTTCATCTCGGGGCATCATATTCTTAGTTAGACTCCACTGTTGATCTAAATCACCTTCTAAATGGTAAATAGCTATAATGAATTTTACATGTTCTGAACAGCAAAGTATAGAAAATATAATTTCAATGGCACTGATCCATTATTCAGCAACATGTGGATCGGAAGACTCACTGAACGAAGGTGGACGTTGCATCAAGAAGGACTCAATAGAATATTGTTCCTTTCACTACTCATTTGGAAGTCCAGAATGATTCATAGATTATGTAAGTAAATAAATAAGATTTTTCACTCAATCTCCCATAACATTGGTTTGTTTACGAAGAAATTCATTGAATTTTCCATTACATTGATCAACACAGTTCCTTTGGGTTCCATCCATCGTCTAAAACCCAAATAGAATAGTGTGAGAGGAAAAAATAATTCAAGGGATAACAACATAATAAAGGGGGAGTACCATCAATATATAACATCATGGGGTTAATTATAATATTGTTACTATAATTCTCGGACTATAACCTATACTTATACTTATCTTTAGGGACATCCCCATACATAACTTAGAAATGTCTCTAGGGATCTCACTAAAGATTTCACATCCTATTTTCCAAAGGTTAACTAAACCTTTCCTCAGATACAAACTATAGAGATCTCAAAATTGATGTACATGTACATTGCATTACATTTTATGAATACCTAATACATAACAAAAACAAACACCAAAGGACTGTAATAGTTTATTATCTTTGGAAACTCAGAATATAATCTTCTAATCTTGGTGAAAGATCTTCAACATCTCCCATAAATATCTTCCCCTTTTGTTTTCTTACACAATAAATTTCAATACATCCTGGGGAAAAGAAAACATATAAAGGGTGAGCTCAAATTCTCAGTAAGGGTAATCATGGAGAAAATAAAACAAATCACATACTTTTGAACTTAAAAACATGAACATAATGTTTAAACATCAAAATATTGAGAAATGACATAAAACATGGCAGTATGTAAGGAATAGATCATAAAGAAACATTAATAATGATAAAATAGCATAGGGTAAAACATGTAATTGTGGAAACAATTAAGCACATGATATGATTTCCATAGTAGCCAAGGAATTGCTTCCAAGACCATTATAGTGGACAAAGTCCCTTTCTAAATCGATTTCACTCCTCGTTCTAGTCATGTATCACTTAACAGGATTAACTTTCCATTCCATCCATGTATATTTCATGAGATATACATCATTATCCAATGCATTGGAAGGAGATATAGGTCCCACCCATCTCATAATGAAATCATTCTTACTTGTTCCACAACATAAACATAAATCATTCATCATAACCCAAAGAATAAAATGGGTTTCATAAACATCATCCCATCATAACATAAACCATATAAAACAAATGGATATCATTTCATCATAAGAGAAGTGAATCCATGTAAATCATAGAGACATTATACTTGAAACATACACAAATGAAATAATTCCTTCTTAGATGGAAAATTCTTTTGATAAAACAGTTGAAATAAATTCTTGAGGAAAATACCCTTTCTTATTCAAAATCATTTTCTTTTCACAAAATAACAAGAAATTTTTAAAGAAAAGGATTTTGTTGAAAATAGTTCTGAAATATTTTAGATTAATATTCATTAAAATAATTTGTTATGAAGACGTAAAATATTTTTCATGTCTTATATGTTAAAAAAACATTCTCCTCGTACTTTTAACGGAAATGTCAAAAAATACTACGTATCATAAACAAAAGAATGATTCATTCCATAAAACAATGTAAAAGTCAAAGAGGGATAAAAATTCCATTAAAAATACATTTAATAATATTAAACACATTATGAAAAACATTTTTATAGACATGGATGAAAAATATAAACCTAGTAAATACTTGCGAATAAACAATCTCGGATAAGAACTAGATTGAAATAGTTATTTGTTACATGAGGTCTGATATGCATTGTACGTATCCGAACCTCACGTATAATGTTTTAAATAATTTCATTGACTTATTATAGAATCATATTTATTGTTATAATATCATATATGGTTCACTTATAACTTTATATTATTCGTTCTTTTGTAAATTCCAGGTTAAATCAACGTTTTGGGTAAAATCATTTTATTTGTGTTGCATGTATGAACATGTTGTTCTTGAAATTATTATTACTTATATCATTATTTAATTAATTCCAGAATGTAAATAATGATTTATATACCATATATATTCATTAAATATAAATATATAATAGATAGATAAATTGAATGAAATACACTGTTCAAGGAAATGGTAGGCCGACATACGCATGAACATTGTTTTCCTTTCCTTATTGACTTGAATGGAACTTTGTAGATGAAATATGTCACACCCCGACACGCACGTTTATTTTATTTTATTTTATGATTTCTTTGACTTTAAATTATATTGTTGTGGTTCACGTTCAGCCTCGGATGAAAGTTTCGAGTTTTGATAAAAAGTACGCATCTTGGGTTCGACGTCGTCGGACGTGCGGGCGGAGCGCGACACTGCGCGACTTCACCCATGCAACAGTGTGGCCTTTTCGGCTTAGAGGAATTAAAATAAATTAAAAAAATGTCAATTTAGATTTTCTTTTAATATTTTTATGGCTATTAATAATTATTTTTATTGTTTAGGTCGAAATGAATATTTTTATCATTTGTATTTTTATCATTTTTACATTATTACTAAAGCTTTGATCATCAACATTATAATTACAATTATTATTACTATTATTGTCCTTATTATCCTTTTTTGTCATTATTTATTTATTCAATTATTTATTTTATTCTTATATATATACCCCCTTTCTAGTAGGGTTGCGACAACCCCATTCCCGATCCTTCCTCCTCTCATGCTGCAGCCGCTTCCCCCGCTTGGCCCTCGGCTCCTCCTTCCAGCACCGCCTCGCCAGCACCCTGTCCGCCTCACCTCCCATGTCCGCAGCAAATCCCACAGCACCCAGCACCCTCTCCTGCCTTCGCCTTTCTCCAACGCACACAGCTGCATCACCCAACCCTTCCTCGCCTTCCTCTCGATCTACTGCAACAGCCACCAGCGCACCTCCCCTTCTCTTTCCACCATCACACAGCAATGTCTCGGCCGGAAAGATCCTTCCCGGTGTAGCGCGCCTCATCTTGTGTCAATCCACCGGCCAACAACATAGGTTCTGGCGCCCTTGGTTCCACCGGCGCTACCCTTCTCCTCCCTGCTCCGGCCGACTGGCCTCCGCCTCCCCTCCAGCAGCATACCAGCACTTCCTCGCCACATTTTTTTGGCGGTTCCCTCCTCCTCTTTGCAGGTTTCCTCCGCACAGCGCCCCCTTCCATTTCATTTAGCACCACACTCCAGCGCACCTTTTCCTTTCTTCCCAGCGGCCCAGCGCTTTCCCCTCTTGTGGGTGTACCTACCCCTCGCGCACAGCAGCAGACCGGTGTTTTCCTCCTTTTTTTGGCTGCCTTTGAGCAGGTCGAGCCACACCCTCGGCTTCCGCTGTCTGTGCGCCCTCCAGCCTCCCTACACCAATCGGCCTCCCCCAATGTTCTCTCCTTCTCTCATAGCAGCCGCAGCAAACCAGCCCGGACCTCCCTCCTCTATACACCGTCGCACCACGGCAGGCCCACGTAGGCCCTCCTCTCTCTGCGCTGGAAGCTTCCAGCACTGCTCCCCCATGTTTCTTTTTTTATTATTATTATTTTTTACTTTTATATTTATTACTATTATTATTGTTATTATTATTATTATTATTATTATTCTTTTTCTTATTATTATTATTATTATTTTCATTATTAGTATTATTATTATTATTTTTATTATTATTCTTATTATTACTTTTATTATTATTATTATTATTATTATTATTATTATTATTATCATTATTTTTATTGTTATTATTGTTATTATTATTATTATTATTATTATTATTTTTGTTATTATTATTATTAATTTTTTTTATCATTATTTTTATTGTTATTATTGTTATTATTATTATTATTATTTTTGTTATTATTATTATTAATGATTAATATTATTAATATTAATATTATTTATTATTATTATTATTATTATTATTAATATTATTATTGTTATTATTATTATTATTATTATTATTTTATTCTTATTATTATTATTAATATTATTATTATTATTGATATTATTATCATTATTAATCTTGTTATTATTATTATTATTATTATTATTATTATCATTATTGTTATTTTTATTATTATTATTATAGTTATAATTATTACTATTATTACCATTTTTATTACTCTTGCTTTTGCCTTTGTTTTGTGAGGGTTTTTTATCAAATTATATTTGTTTTTGGTTGATTTAGGAATTTTAGGACCCGCGCAGGGCGTTTCCAAGCGAGCACCACCGCCGCTCCTTGTTTCTGAGGTTCCGTCGTCGCTGCGCCTCAGTTTCGAGGTGATCGTTTCTCCTCGACGTTTGGTTTTTCATGCTCTAGTGAGTTTTGTATGTGTCTAAGTCCTTGATATTGTTTATGTAGAGTGTTGTACCTTATCACATGGTTTCGGACACACAATGTGTTATCACGCCTTGCTTCAAAAGACATTTCACCGTCACGCTTTGATCTTGAGGTAGGTCCCCTTTGCACTGCTTTTAAAATTTAAGTTATATTATTTCATGCTGTTTGCGCACCCTAATTGTTCAAAATCAACATTTTATTAATTGTAATAATTATGAGATAATATACGATAATTAATTTTCAATATAAGATGGTAAATTTTTAAATGGTTATTTAATGTCAAAAGGAGCCGTTTATTTTATACACGACACATGAAACATCCTTTTGACGGGCGGACACCCAATAATGAAATAATGCCCGTTTGGCTTTTAAACATAATTCATGGAATATAAAATAGAGTTCTGGTTTAATGAGAAATGATTTCTTTTGAAGCGTGAACAAATACATTGGTTCGTTTGAGAAATTTCCCGGTTGGCTCTTAAAGTTTATATGGAGAAAGAAAATGGTTTGGTTTGGTTTATAAAAATATTGGCAACCTAGGAAGTAGTATTTTGTGGTTCTTTCAATTGTTTTAAACTGGGTTTTGTCTCATAAAGATGTTGAACCTTTCATTGAGTGGTGTTTGTGAAATGTATTAAATTCCCATTTGGCACCTTATGGAATGAGATGAAAATGTTTTGATAAAACCCTCATAGGACAACTCTCATGCCTTGGTTCCAATTGATTGTCTGGGAGGCCGCGCTTAGTAGCTCCCAGGTGTGTGAGTAGTTTAAAGGCATGAGGTTGTTCCACGGAGTGGCTCGGGTGATGCTTGTTGTGCTTTATATATATGTGTGTGTGTGTGTGTGTGTGTGTGTGTGTGTGTGTGTGTGTGTGTCTGATTGGATGCTCAGTTGGTGTCAGTTGGCTCACCCCTTTTTCAAACACTTGAGACATGGGAATCTGGCATATTGAGAGAATATTCTAAGAACGATTGTTGCACTGGTAGGTTATGGTACTGACCAGTGGCCCATAGTATGTGGATATATTGGTTTTATTACTATGGGATTTTCCCTTGACCTGCCTGTGAGTGGATGGTCGAGCGTATTGTGCGTTTTGATTTCATTGTGACATGTCGATAAGGATGATTTCTCATGTATTGGTGTCTTCTGGTTTATTCTAGATCTCCTAGGTTCACCCATGTCTATTCACCTTTTGTAGCATGCAGTAATGATTATGATGCTCACATGTATACCCACATTTCTCTTGCTGTATGTTTTACTTTGTGCATTTTGGCATATTGTTTTCCTTGGAAACTGATAAATTGCTTTTTAATATGATTCTAAAAATTGTTTTCAAATGGATGTGTTTAATCCCTTTTGTACAAATTTGAAAATTTAAACACCACTTTCCCCCTTTTCTGAAATGTCATTGACACTAATGAAATGAACCCGAATTTTGAAATGGCTGAGGGCAATGGTTCGCACTTTGTTTTTAAGTAAAATGCTTAGAAAAACATACTTTTATAAATTGTAGTTCAAACTTGAAATGATGTTTCTCTTATTTTGAAGGTAGTGCATTGGGAATAGATGTCGGGCTAGCCTACTAAGTTTTAATACTCACGCCTATAGTTATTTTCTGTTTTTAGTGTTTGTGCAGGCTATAGCTTGAGTGCGCTCACCTAGGGCGACGCTTCATCGTTGAGTCAGAGAGCGACCCGCGAGGTCGCACAGAGTTTGTTCGCACGTCGTGTTTGGTTAGTTTGATTCTTGTTTGTTCCTGTTTAGTCACTTTATTTGGTTTATCTTTTCTGCGCTGCTCTATATTATTTTCACTGTCTTATTTATTTATATTGGGCGAAATCGTTCCCATAGCCTCTGTTGATGCCCTGGCGCTTGTCGCCAGCCCGGAAGGATCGGGAACGCCTCTCGTGCCATGTCGCGAACCGGTTCGGGTGACCGGTTCAGGGTCGACCCAGGTTGGTTCGTGACACAATGGTATCAGAGGAGGTGTGCTCTTAGCAGACCTCACATTCCAGAGCGCCCTTTGTTATTTGGGATGTCAAGGTAGATGGAGTAGGATTGTCGGGACTTCAGGGGAAGGTGTGAGAAGAGCGTCGCGAACTCTTGCCCCTATTGATCCTCACGTTTCCATGGGAAGTCCGGTTTAATTGGTTTGTTTGGGTTTTTATGGAAATGTTTTGCGATTGGGGTACGACAAATGGAGTTAGGCTAATAGTCCTAAGCTGCATGGCCTTGCAAGCCATGTGGAGGTAGGGGCATGGTCCAAGAAGGCTCTCTATGTCAGTGACGTGTTTGGCATATGGCCGCCAACCATATGGTCAAGTTGTTTACTGACACTAGTCCCCTGTTTGAGTTTTTTTGGGTTTCCCGTGATCTTTGAAAGTGGTTTTAATCAAAAAAGTAGGTTTTGAAAAAAAGGGGGTTGTTTGAAATAACATGTTTAAATTTTAGATTGTTTTAAAAGAAGTGGTATGAAGGAATTGTTTTTGGAAAATGAAGTTGCTTTGTTTTGACCTTGGTGTTCTGATGAGTGCTCACATGCATTGTGGTATGTTGGAAATGTGGATGGATTTCAAGTATGGTGGATAGATGCCCTGGGTGGCACGGATACATGCATGTGAGTGAGGCTCTAAAGAATACCAATGGCAGGGGTTTAACCCATTAAGCTTGTTCTAAATTAAAGATGTTTTCAAAGAGAAAAGTTATGATGTTATGATAACTCGCTTTCTTGTGTTTTGAACTTATCACCGATGCAGTGGTTGATTTTGAGGTTTTTATTCACTCATTGAGTTGGCCTTGATTGGGTTTTTTGACCATTCCTTGTCCAACAGTTATCCCTTTGAAGCCTCGATGGGTGATCGTAGTGCGGATGATCAACCTAAGGATTTTATGCTAGAGTTTCGGAAGTTGGATCCACCTCTATTTTATGGTCAACCAGAAACTTCTGTGGCACAGGAGTGGATGCGGAAGATTGAAAGGGACTTTAGCCTCATTGAGTTGCCCGAGTCATTGAAGGTCATGTTTGCGACCTTCATGCTTGAAGGTTCACCGTGGATGTGGTGGAAGTTAGTGTATCGGAACAAGCCCCATCAAGAGGTTACTTGGGAGTTTTTCAAGGCCTTGTTCATTCGTCAATATTTCTCTGAGGAAGATAGGGTGTGAAAGGGGATGGAAGTGTGTTGTTTGCAGCAGGGTGACAGATCCGTGTTAGAATATTTCCAGCACTTTGTGGAGCTAGTACCTTATGATTCAGAGTATGCCACAAATGACCCCATGAAGGCTCGACGCTTTGAGGCGGGTCTCCACCCTGATCTGTAGTCGAAGGTGTTAGAGTCCAACCTAACTTCTTTAGTCAATGTGGTGAGACATGCTTTTCGTTTCGAAGCTGTGATTGCAGGAGTGCTCGAAGTTGTTCTCCCTCCTTCGATCACTATGAGCACTGGTGAAGATTCTGGAAAGGAGATGAGTAAGCAAATGGAAGTGGACGGATCAGGTCATGGAATCAAGAGGCCTCGAGATATTTCATCAACCACTTCGGTATGAGAGATTATTGTGTGTTATCAGTGTGGAAAGCGGGGTCACAAGAAGTCGTCATGCCCAAGCACTCCGAAGCCCTGCCAGGCATGTCGACGCCTGGGTCACTTGCGACGATTTTGTCGGGGTGTTGCAAGGAAGCGTCACAGAGGAAGTTCTTAGATGTAATGTGTTTTAGGGTCTTTGTTCAAAGTTTCTAGTGTTAGTTTCCTTTCAGTGTAAGTGATCTATTATCGTGGCCTATGTATGGGTGTTGTTTTGGTTTTGAAATGTATGGGAACTTCATGGGTCTTTTGACGAACCTCGACTTTCAACGCTGGTGTGTTTTAATTTTTAAATCATGTCGTTCAATCTGTCAGATCAAAAGATGTATGTATCTCATTGGGATTATCAGAACCTGACTGTGAGGCAGGAGATGCTTCATCCATCAGAGCTCCAGCCAAAAGGTCTCGGAGTGAAGCCGGCGCGTAGTCAGGAACCACCGGGGGAAATTTTTAAAGATTCTGGTGAAATTCGTGCTTCTATCGTCGCAGTGAGATAGTTTTGGTGTTGTTGCTCTGATTCCTTTATCGTTGTAGTTTTCCTCTTGTTGCAAAGCGCATGATGGACTTATCCCTCGCATAGTGTCGGGAGTCGTGCCTCTTGGATTTAAGTTGCTGATCAGTGACTTTGTATGGGCCACTGATGTAAATCAGTTGCAGCCCTGGTTTGGGTCCATCCCGAAGTGATAGGTCGTGAGTAGTCGTACGTCGTAGTTTCAGTGATTTGATACTTGGGCCCACCCTCCTCGCCCATGGGGTTAGGGTTTACAGTTCGTATGGAGTTTTGATTCATTTATCATCCCATTCAGATGGGTGAGGGTGGTTTAAATGGTTTGTTGTGCATTTTATATATATCTTGGGAAAGGCCCCGATCTGGACTAAGTTAGATTTTTGGTTGGTCGCTAAGAGGTCAATCCTTTTATGGTGGGGAGACCCACCATGAGTTTCATTGGGTTTTCTCTTAAGTTGTTATCGGATTCTAGTTGAGTTCTTATAGTGGGGAGCCTGTTCATGCCTCCCCTCTGTTGGTGATTTATTTCGAGCAATGAGATTCAGTCCCGCTGGTAGTCGTTGTGACATCCTTGGTTAAGAGGTCGGATCGTGTTGTGTGGAATCCTTAGGTGTTGATCGATCGACTTGTTGGTGTGGTGGCTTTCCGGGGGCGGAAAGCGTTATGGTGGAGAGAATTGTCACACCCAGACACGCACGTTTATTTTATTTTATTTTATGATTTCATTGACTTTAAATTATATTGATGTGGTTCACGTTCAGTCTCGGATGAAAGTTTTGAGTTTTGATATAAATTACACATCTTGGGTTCGATGTCGTCGGACGGGCAGGCGGAGCGCGACACCGTGCGGCTTCGCCCATGCAACAGTGTGGCCTTTTCGGCTTAGAGGAATTAAAATAAATTAAAAAAATGTCAATTTAGATTTTCTTTTAATATTTTTATGGCTATTAATAATTATTTTTATTGTTTAGGACGAAATGAGTATTTTTATCATTTTATTTTTATCATTTTTACATTATTACTAAAGCTTTGATCATCAGCATTATAATAATAATAATTATTATTATTGTCCTTATTATCCTTTTTTGTCATTATTTATTTATTAAATTATTTATTTTATTCTTATATATATATATCCCCTTTCTAGTGGGGTTGCGGCAACCCCATTCTCGATCCTTCCTCCTCTCATGCTGCAGTCACCGCCCCCACTTGACCCTCCGCTCCTCCTTCCAGCACCGCCTCCCCTGCACCCTGTCCGCCTCACCTCCCCTGTCTGCAGCAAAAGCCGCAGCACCCAGCACACTCTCCTGCCTTCGCCTTTCTCCATCGCACACAGCTACATCACCCAACCCTTGCTCGCCTTCCTCTCGATCTACTGCAGCAGCCACCAGCGCACCTCCCCTTCTCTGTCCACCATCACACAGCAATGTCTCGGCCGGCAAGATCCTTCCCGGTGTAGTGCGCCTCCTCATGTGCCGATCCACTGGCCAACAACATAAGTTCCGGCACCCTTGGTTCCACCGGTGCTACACTTCTCCTCCCTGCTCCGGCCGACTGGCCTCCGCCTCCCCTCTGGCAGCATACCAGCACATCCTCGCCACGTTTTTTTGGCAGTTCCCTCCTCCTCTTTGCAGGTTTCCTCCGCACAGCGCCCCCTTCCATTTCATTTAGCACCACACTCCAGTGCACCTTTTCCTTTCTGCCCAGCAGCCCAGCGCTTTCCCCTCTTGTGGGTGTACCTACCCCTCGCGCACAGCAGCAGACCGGTGTTTCCCCCCTTTTGTTTGGCTGCGTTTGAGCAGGTCGAGCCACACCCTAGGCTTCCGCTGTCCGTGCGCCCTCCAGCCTCCCTACACCGATCAGCCTCCACCAATGTTCTCTCCTTCTCTCATAGCAGCCGTAGCGAACCAGCTCGGACCTCCCTCCTCTATACACCGTCATACCACAGCTGGCCCACGTAGGCCCTCCTCTCTGTGCGCTGCAAGCTTCCGGCACTGCTCCCCCAGGTTTCTTTTATATATATTTTTTTATTTATTATTATATTTTACTTTTATATTTATTACTATTATTATTGTTATTATTATTATTATTATTATTCTTTTTCTTGTTATTGTTATTATTATTTTCATTATTAGTATTATTAGTATTATTTTTATTATTATTCTTATTATTACTTTTATTATTATTATTATTATTATTATTTATTATTATTATTATTATTATTATTATTATTATTATTATTTTTATCATTATTTTTATTTTTATTATTATTATTATTATTATTATTGTTATTATTATTATTTATTATTATTATTATTATTATTATTATTATTTTTATCATTATTTTTATTTTTATTATTTTTATTATTATTATTATTATTATTATTATTAATGATTAATATTATTGATATTAATATTATTTATTATTTATTATTATTATTATTATTATTATTGTTATTGTTATTATTATTATTATTATTTTATTATTATTATTATTATTATTATTATTATTGATATTATTATCATTATTAATCTTGTTATTATTATTATTATTATTATTTTTATCATTATTGTTATTGTTATTATTATTATTATAGTTATAATTATTACTATTATTACCATTTTTATTACTCTTGCTTTTGCCTTTGCTTTGTGAGGGTTTTTTTATCAAATTATATTTGTTTTTGGTTGATTTAGGATTTTTAGGACCCGCGCAGGGCGTTTCCAAGCGAGCGCCACCGCCGCTCCTTGTTTCTGAGGTTCCGTCGTCGCTGTGCCTCAGTTTCGATGTGAGCGTTTCTCCTCGATGTTTGGTTTCGCATGCTCTAGTGAGTTTTGTATGTGTCTGAGTCCTTGATATTGTTTATGCAGAGTGTTGTACCATATCACATGGTTTCGGACACACATTGTGTTATCACGCCATGCTTCCAAAGACATTTCTCCGTCACACTTTGATCTTGAGGTAGGTCCCCTTTGCACTGCTTTTAAAATTTATGTTATATTATTTCATGCTGTTTGCGCACCCTAATTGTTCAAAATCAACATTTTATTAATTGTAATAAATATGAGATAATATACGATAATTAATTTTTAATATAAGAGGGTAAATTTTGTAATGGTTATTTAATGTCCAAAGGAGCTGTTTATTTTATACACGACACATGAAACATCCTTTTGACGGGCGGACACCCAATAATGACAGAATGGTCGTTTGGCTTTTAAACATAATTCATGGAATATAAAATAGAGTTCTGGTTTAATGAGAAATGATTTCTTTTGAAGCGTGAACATATACTTTGGTTCGTTTAAGAAATTGTCCGGTTGGCTCGTAAAGTTTATTTGGAGAAGGAAAGTGGTTTGGTTTGGTTTATAAAAATATTGGCAACCTAGGAAGTAGTATTTTGTGGTTCTTTCAATTGTTTTAAACTGGGTTTTGTCTCATAAAGATGTTGAACATTTCGTTGAGTGGTGTTTGTGAAATGTATTATATGCCCGTTTGGAACCTTATGGAAAGAGATGAAAATGTTTTGATAAAACCCTCTTAGTACAACTCCCATTCCTTGGTTCCAATTGATTGTCTGGGAGGCCGCGCTTAGTAGCTTCCAGGTGCGTGAGTAGTTTAAAGGCATGAGGTTTTTCCACGGAGTGGCTCGGGTGATGCTTGTTGTGCTTTATATATATATATATATATATATATATATATATATATATATATGTGATTGGATGCTCGGTTGGCGTCAGTTGGCTCACCCCTTTTTCAAACACTTGAGACATGGGAATCTGGCATATTGAGAGAATATTCTAAGAACGATTGCTGCACTGGTAGGTTATGGTACTGACCAGTGGCCCATAGTATGTGGATATATTGGTTTTATTACTATGGGATTTTTCCTTGACCTGCCTGTGAGTGGATGGTCGAGCGTATTGTGCGTTTTGATTTCATCGTGACATGTCGATAAGGATGATTTCTCATGTATTGGTGTCTTCTGGTTTATTCTAGATCTCCTAGGTTCACCCATGTCTATTCAGCTTTTGTAGCATGCAGTAATGATTATGATGCTCACATGTATACCCACATTTCCCTTGCTCTATGTTTTACTTTGTGCATTCTGGCATATTGTTTTCCTTGGAAACTGATAAATTGCTTTTTAATAGGATTCTAAACATTGTTTTCAAATGGAAGTGTTTAATCCCTTTTGTACAAATTTGAAAATTTAAACACCACTTTCCCCCTTTTCTGAAATGTCATTGAAACTAATGAAATGAACCCGAATTTTGAAATGGCTAAGTGCAATGGTTCGTACATTGTTTTTAAGTAAAATTCTTAGAAAAACATACTTTTATAAATTGTAGTTCAAACTTGAAATGATGTTTCTCTTATTTTAAAGGTAGTGCATTGGGAATAGATGTCGGGCTAGCCTACTGAGTTTTAATACTCACGCCTATAGTTTTTTTCTGTTTTTCTTGTTTGTGCTGGCTATAGCTTGAGTGCGCTCGCCTTGGGCGACGCTTGATCGTTGAGTCGGAGAGCGACCCGCGAGGTCGCACGGAGCTTGTTCGCACGTCGTGTTTGGTTAGTTTGATTCTTGTTTGTTCCTGTTTAGTCACTTTATTTGGTTTATCTTTTCTGCGCCGCTCTGTATTATTTTCGCTGTCTTATTTATTTATATTGGGCGAAATCGTTCCCATAGCCTCTGTTGATGCCCTGGCGCTTGTCGCCAGCCCGGGAGGATCGGGAACGCCTCTCGGGCCATGTTGTGAACCGGCTCGGGTGATCGGTTCAGGGTCGACCCAGGTTGGTTCGTGACAAAATATATATATATATATACATATATCTAGTATCCTTATCATGTCATATATTTCATTATTATTCATTATATATGCTTTATAATCATTTTTGAATTGTTAACATTGAGAATGAATCTCATCACGTCGTGGAGACGGTAATCCGTTCGTACACACGAGTGATGATGTCGTTCTCATAATTATTGAATTGAATTGGGTTGGATGATATAATATCTCAGAATCAGTATGATATTATAATAAATATATTTATAGTTATTTATTTCTCCATTATACCCATCCAATTATGGTGGTAGTGGAAAAACAGATTACACCACGGCGTGGAGAGGGTATTCCGTGCTTACGCATGCACAATGATTTCATTTTTCGTAGGATGGATAAAAGGTGTAATAGGGTTGTTTCATAATTATAATAACATGTCCGTATATGAGTGATAATAATTTTATTAATTTATTATGTAAAAAATAAATAAGAAGAAGTTTAAGAAGAAATAAACTTCAAAGAATCAGTAAAAAAATTTCCTCTTATTTGACGCACAACTTTTAAGCTTCCTCTTAAGGCCATATAGCTTGACTATTGAGGAGTCCAAAACCTCTATAATGTTTATAGGAATGTTTAGAAGGGAAATGGTCCGGGTTTTTCCAAGCATGAAGGCTCAAAATTTTTTGAAGTGGAGAGGGAGGAGGTAGACTTTTATAAGGGAGGGGAGGGGCAGCTTAGGAAAAACATAAAATATTATTTTATAATAAAGTCATATTCGGTTTATAATAGCTCCAAATTGATTTATTTCTAAGATAATGTGGGGATGGGTCGAAATACTCTCCACAAACAGGTTTTAGACAAGTTTTGGTTACTATTTTAACCTTATAATTTTGATTTAACTATAAGTTAAATTATTTTAGTTTTACCATGTCTTTTTTTTTCTTACATTGTATGCTTAATAAACTTTCTATAACAAGCCAAAAAAAACCCCAAGAGGGTAATTATTAATAGTTAAAACCTTATCTATGACCTTTGGCCGAACCATTGATTTTTATGAATGAAATACAAATTAATAATGTAATATTTGTTTTAAAAAATATTTAATATCAATTTTGACACTATTTGGTAATTGATTTTTTGTGAAACTCATAAAATCATGATTAGTTCAAAATAACATAATTAAATAAATTTTTAAATTTCATATTATCCTATAAAATTATTGAAATTTATAAAAAGTCTCAAATTACATTTATTTGGAAATTTATAATATCTATTATGTTAATATTTCATTAATAAGGTAAATACTGCATCATCATTATGTCATAAATAAATTAAATTATTTAATGCCTAAAAATTATAAATAATATACCATTATGTAAGAAATATTTTTATATTTCTAATGAACATTTATAATCGAATTTATCTTATGTATATCCCTATATTAAAAATGTTTTAGTTATTAAACTTTGATTTTAACTCTTAAGTCTTCTTTAAATAAAATAATAATAAGTGTACTAATCTAATTTAAGTGGATCTAAAGAGAAATATTTTATTCCTAAGGTTGTTTTTGGTCAAATTAAAATTATACAATTGAATTAGGACATGTGTTAGGGTAATAACAATAACATTTTTACCATTAATTATCCAATTTACCTTTAACCATATTAAATAAAAGTAAAAAGTTAATATTTACCAAAAATTATTTTTATCTTATTGAAACCCATTTTACTCCTTGATATTAACCATATCTCTCGGATTTTATGAATTTCACTCACATAAGTGGTGAAATTATGTTTTATGTAAATTTCCAAATTCTCCTAGTAGGTGGGTAAAAGACGGTGAAAAGTTCAATAAAATTTCTATATATCTAAAATTATTTTAAAATAATTCTAATGAATGACATTGATCTTATATATTTATTATGTATCAATTTTGACCAAAAATAAATTTAAATAAATAATTATTTAAATTAAATGTCTGTTTTTAAATAGTAACCCATTATTTTCACTTATCATGAAAAATTGAAAGTTTTCAGAAAAATACCAAAAATTCACCCTAGGCTGATTCCGATATTCCAAATCCAAAAATGAAGTCCATTTTGAAAGATAAAATTTATACAATTTCAAAACGTGGTTATTACTATTCATAATGGCTACTTCATAATAATATTATTATAATATCTCGTTTAGTGGAAGTCGGTATTGGGTACTACACACGCTATAGAGGAAGGTCTTGATTGTGTGTAATGCAAGCCAAGTCAGGGCTGCATGCAGTGAAAGCACAGTTTGGTTTTGCGTATAACAAAATCAAAACTTATTTCATTTATATATTAAAAAAATCTATACTTATTGTTGCGTAGAATAATTTCCACAAAATGATCATGAACTTGTGTGTAACAAGAGCCAAGAATAGTGTTGTGTATACTGCAAGCTAATATGGTGTTGCATACATTACTAACTAATCTTGGTTTATTTTATAATTGAAGATATCAACGAAATTAAAAATAATATATCTCATAAAATCTTTGGGTGTTACAAGAAACGCCCAAAGGCAGAGACCCCAACAACCACCTTCATCCCACCACCAACAGTAAAAAAAGCATCCTCTACACGATGAGACGTAGAAGAAACACGTGAACATCAAACGAACATCCAATCGGAAACCTGAGAATCAAATGAAACCTCATTGACATCATGAAAGCACCATGTTCCACTCGACAGAATTGAAAAAAAAGAGTAAAATACACCCACCAACCAACACGAACCCACACACCCACCCCACGGAGAGCACACACTCCCACACTCAAAAACACACACATGCACCCAAGCACACAAACGCACACTCCCAACCAACAACACATGGAGGCTGCCACAGTCCACCTACGAACCAACAATCACCACAACCACCACAATCCACCCTTCACCAGCCACATCCAGCCCACACCAACCCCCTTCCTACCTCATTTCAGCCCGCTGCTACCAGCATTCCAGCCCACAACTGCCCCTGCCACCCTCGAATCAGCCCGAACCATCCCCCACCACCTGAAACCAACCCCCCTTCCATCGATATTCCATCCCCCTTCCACTTACATTCAATCCCGCACCAGCCCCAACCACCTAAAATCCAACCCACACTAGCTACCACACCTTCTACCACACCATCTCCCACCCCCTAGCCTCCTGAAAAACACTCATGTCATCCCTCTTCCACATGAAAAATAGCCCCATCCATAAGTTATTTCCCTCACCAGCTCCCAAACATCTACATCCCATCCCACGCCAGCCCCTGCCACATTCCCAACAACCCCACCCACCTGCAATCTAGCCCACACCCTCCCACTGCTACCTATTCTTTCCCATACCAGCCCCCTTCCATCCCTTACTGGCTTCCTTCCTGCCTGCTTAGCCCCGCCACCCCCGTGGACTGCCTTCCAACCCCCCTGGACACCCCCTACCTCCCCATGACAGCCTTGTGACCCCTAAGGACAGCCCGACCACCCCCTGGACAGCCCCATACACCCAGGACAACCCCCCCTCCCTCACCACCATTGACAGCCCGCCCAGCCCCCTGTACACCCCTTGCCCCCTAGATAGCCATGGAACCCCTGTGGATTGCCCGCCCACACCTTGGAAACCCTACTGGACACCCCCCAACGTGGATAACATCCCACCTCGTAGAAACCCTCTAACCCATGGGCAAACCCGCCACCACTGTGGATAGATTTCCCACCCACCTGTACACCTCGTACCCCCCTGAACAGGCCCTCCACCCTTGTGGACTGTTCATACACCGTATGGACACCGTTTATCCCATGGACTGCCCACCTCCATCCTCTGGGACAACTCTCCCACCCCCATGGACATTTCGTACACCCCTGGCCTGCCCCGCCACCCCCTGGAAAGGCCACCCACCCCCTGGACACATGGTATCCCCTAGACAGCCCAACCACCCTTGTGGAAAGCGCGCCCACCCCCTTGGACACCACATACCTCTCTGGACATCTACTCCACCCCGTGGATAGCCCTCCCACCCCCTATACATAACGCACCACCTAGACCCCCCCTGTGGACATCTCACCCACCCACTGGACACCCCTACCCCATAGAAAACCCTGCCTCCCATGTGGATAGATTTCCCACCCCCTGGACACCCCATACACCATTAGATGGCCCCAACAACCCCGTGGATAGCCCTGCCACCCCCGTGGATCGCTCACCCACCACCTGTTGACAACCCCCACCCCTCGGAAACACCCACCCCCAGACACCCCACCCCCTGGAATGCCCCCCAACCACCAGGACACCCCCATGGACACCACCCCACCCGGACACCACCCCACCCCCTTGGACACCCGCTTCCCCTGACACCACCCCACCCCCTGGACACCCCCATGAACACACCCCCGAAAAACCCCATGGGAAACCCCTCCCACACAACCCACCAACATGGACATCACCCCCACCCCTGGACACCTCGTACCCCCCTGGATAGCCCTGCCACCCCCATGAACACCCCACCCGCCCTAATAGACATCCCCTTACCCTATGGACACCCCCCACCCATGGAAAACCTGTATCCCCTAGACAGCACCGCCCACCCCCTGGAAACCCCGTACATTGCTGGACAGCCCCACCCACCCCTAAATATCCCCTCCCACAACCTAGAAAACTCCTTACATGTGGACAGCCCCCCCCCCCCTCGTGGATAGCCCAACCACCCCACTAGACACTCCTACCACCCTGGACACCCCTCACATCCCCTGAACAACCCTGCCCAAACCCGTGGACACCCCCCCCCCTCCCCGAACAGCCCCCCGCCCCCACCCTCGTGGATAGTCCCACCCACCACCATGGACACTCCTAACCCCAATGGATAGCCCTGCCACACCCATGGACCCCCCACCCCCTGGACAACCCCTACCCCTAGACATCCCCAACCCCCGTGGACACCACCTCACCCCCATGGACAACCTCCCAACCCCTGGACCACCCCCACCCCCTTGAACACAACCCCACCCCTAGACACCCCCATAGACAACACCCTGGACACCACCCCACCCCCTGGACACCCCCATGGACACCCACACCACCAACATGGACAACCCCCTGGCCCCCATCCCCAGACACCCCGATGCCCCCGGACACCCCCAACCCCCCCTTAGACAGCCAACCCAATCGCGTGAACAACCCCCCAATTCTGTATGAATTCATACTAAATTCTCTATGTATTATTCATGTTTACATTTTAATGGTGTATTTTGTTACTATTTTTTATATTATGCACATATTATGTTGTGTATGAAAATAGTGTTCAAGTGTTTGTAGGAAAGATCCATTATAAACTGGCTATATCCATTATAATGAGCGCAATTGAGAGACTCTAAATTAATTATTATATTATGAAACTATCGACAGATATTAAAGTGTTTTTGGGAGATAACCCACTAATATTTAGCTATGTGATATAGTGGATATATGAGTTTCAGAAATTACCCATACAGACCAAGGATTAAATACCCACATTTGGATCAAACCATGTAAAAATACTATATACTTATTCTCTGTCTACTATTTTTCATGTGATAATTGTGCATTGGGAATTCATTAGTAGATTCATTTATCTGATATGATAAAGTGGTTAACATTAATTGTAGTGGGATACATTTATATACATATATCATTGGGTTATATATTAGTTGTATTTTGAAATCTGGGGTTTATTTACAGTGGTAATTGTAGAGAGATGCAAGCTGTTGTGGTGTATTGGTAGTAATTAAAGAGGGATGCATGCAGGATACTGGGAGGGTTGCAGGCAGGCTCCTGGGAGGGAGAGAGGTAGGCTAATGGGAGTGATGCAGGTAGGGTGTGGGAGGGATGGAAGTAGGCTTTTTGGAGGGATGCGGGGTGCTGGGAGAGATGCATGTAGCTGAGAGAGATGTAGGCTACTGGGAGCTTTGAGTGGAGGCAACTATATACCAAGGGTTTCTAATAATCATTGGTAAAGCGTTTTGTGGACAACATATATCCCAATGGATTATGAAATCATTTGGAAAAAACATATACTTCATGTATACAAACTATTCAAAAACCATTGCTATACATATATTCAAAAAGTTTCATTGAACCATTGGAATACGTTGGATGCTCTACAGCATTTCTACCCATGGTTTTAGAACCATTAGTACACATATATACCAATGGTTTTATTTAAACTGTTGGCATGGATTACATTTATACATTATATACCAACAGTTTCTAATAAACTGTTGGCATAGATCCACTACAACGACTAACAGACCAACTGTTCTAGAAACTATTCGGATATACTATCCCAATAGTTCAAAGCCCTTTCCCAATGGTTTGAAACTGTTGGGATATTTGAAATTCCAAGTATTGTAATGTTGTGCCAGTAGTAAATGCGTTTCATGATGTTTCTCTGGGTGAGTTTCCTGGTATAATACTTGATCAAGAAGTTGAATTTCTTTTTAACTTAGTTCTTGATGCTTAGAAAATCTCAAAACCCCCTTTTAAAATGTCCCAAATTATTCTTTTAGATTTAAAAAATCAATTGCAGGAGTTATTAGATAAAGGTTTCATTCGACGTAGAACATCACCATGGGGCGCACTTGTCTTGTTTGTTAAAAATAATGATGGTTCAACAAGACCTTACATTGATTATAGAGCATTAAATAACATCACTGTTAAGAACATGTGTCCTTTTCCTCATATCGATCATTTGTATGATAATATCCTGGGAGATCAGTATTTTTTGAAGATTGACATGAGGTCGGGGTACCATCAGTTGAATTAAATGGAACAATACATTCTGAAGACCATGTTTCGTACTAGATATTTTCATTATGAATTTTTATTTATGCCATTTTTTTAACCAATGCACCTTCTTTATTAATTGATCTTATTAATAGAATTTCTTATGAGTCTATGATAAGTTTGTGGTTCTGTTCATTGATGATATTTTGTTTTATTCCAACAGTAAATAGCCACATGAATGTCAATTATGCGTTTTCATGAAAACCTAAAAAGGAAATAAAATGTGTGGAAAATTTAGTAAGTTTGAGTTTGGGTTAAAACAAATTTCATTACTTGGTTATATTGTTTCAAAAAAAGGAACAATAGTTGATCCTATTAAACAAATGATTTTGAAGGATGTCCATGAAGCCCAAATATAACAACGATTAGTAGTTTTTGTGGTTTTCAGGATATTACTAGAGGTTTTTTGAAAACCTTTCAAGGTAATCTATCCTAATGAATATGTTAACTCGAAAAGGTGTCAGGTTCATTTGGAAAAAATAATGTTAAAATTGTCTTCAGGAAATGAAAACAATATTGATGAATTCTCTAGTTTTGGAACTACCTTCTAGAGGTGGTGAATTTGATTTCTATAGTGATTATTAATTGAAAGGACTTGGTGGTTTCCTAATGTAGAATGATATGGTAATTTCTTATGCTTGACTTCAGTTGAAACCTCATGAGTTAAATATTGCTACACATGATTTTTAATTAGCTGCTATTGTTTTTGATTTTAAAATGTGGTGGCATCATATATTTGGAGTAAAGTGTGAAATATATACTGATCAAAAAATGTTTGAAGTATATATTCACTCAGAAATAATTTAACATGTGAAAGAGGAGATGGCTAGAATAAATCAAGGATTATGATTTCATGATTTATTATTATCTAGAAAAGGAAAATAAATTGGATGATTCCTTGAGTCAAATGTGTAATGAAACATTAACTGTGATACTTTAGAACAAGATACCGTGATTAATGATTTGATGAACTTTGGAATAGAAGATTTTGGTGTATAAAATTCCTCTATTTTTTTAGGTGTCAATGAAATCAACTCTATCAGATTGAATTAAACAAGCACAGAAGGAAGATAGTATGTTCTATTAAAAGGTAGAGTTGGTTCAGAAGGGTATGTAGCCTAATTTTAACATTGATAATGATCTTGTTTTGAGGTTTGGGAAGAGATTATGTGATAATTTTGATTCACAATTGAAGAACGCATTGTTATGTGAAGGCTCATAATTCTCAATATTCAGTTCATCCTGGCAGTACTAAGATGTAAAGAGATCATCTTGAGTATTACTGGTGGGATGAAATTAAAAGAGATATTGCTGATTTTACTATGAAGTGTTTGACTTTTCAACAAGTTAAACCATAATGGTTGTTACCGAAAGGGATGCATCAGTCTTTACTAGTGCCAGAGTGGAAATTGGAAAATGTGTCCATGGATTTCATTGTGTGATTACCAAAGTCATCTCGGGGTAACAATTTAATCCTGGTTATTGATGATCAATTGACTAAATCATCTCATTTCCTTTAGATTTGAGATACTTTTCCTTTATATCAACTATCTTCATTGTATGTTAATGATATAGTCAGGTCCGATGAAGTTCCCATATCTATTATATCTGATCGTGAACCCAGTACTATTTATGACTTTTGGAAAGGCCTTCAGAAGACATTGGGTAATGAAATAAATTTTCGTATAGCTGATCAACACCAATCAGATTGCCATTCATAATGAACAATTCAGACATTGGAAGATATGTTAAGTTCATATTCAATGGATTACCTGGGAAGTTGGTACCAATATCATTCTTTGGTTGAATTTTCATATAATAATAGTTTTCCGTAGAGTATACAGATGGCTCTATTTGAGGAATTATATTGAAAGCAGTGTCGAACTCTATATTTCTGGGATGAAGTAGGTGAATGGAAACTGATGGTACCCGAACTAGTAGAAGAGATAACTGAAAAAGTGTAGTTTATTCAGATGAACACGAGAACAACTATCAGTGGGAAGAATAGTTATGTGGATAATTGGAGGAAGGATATTTTATTTGAGGTAGGTGATCATGTATTTCTCTATGTTTCTGAAGGGAAATGGTTGATAGGTTTTGGTAAGAAGGGAATGTTGAGCCTGAGGTTCATTGGACAATATGAAATCCTTGAGAAAATTAGATTAGTTGCATATAGAGTGGATTTACCTCCATGTTTATCTTAGGTACACAATTTTTTTCAGGTTTCAATGTTGTGAATGTATATGATAGATCCATTTCATGTTTTGAGACTAGAGGTAGTTCAGTTGGAAGAGAATGTCTCTTATGAGAAACAAACAGTCCAAATTTTTTACCAAAGAGAGAAAGTGTTGTATAATAATGTAATTAATCTAGTAAAAGTTTTGTGAAAAAAACCACAAGATTGAAGAGGCAGCGTGGGAATCTGAAAATGATATGAAGGATAAATTCCACCACATATTTGATAAGTGAATAAAAATTGTGATGATCCAATTTCCAAAAGGGGGAAATGATGTAACATCCCAGGAAAATAATGAATAAGTCATTTTTATATTTATATATATTTTTAATTAAATATTAATTTTACATTAATGGAGATTCTATGTTCAATGGTGTACCTGAAAGGAAACAACACATTTCTTTGAAATCTTATATTGCACAAAATGTTGGGTCATACTGAAAATAATAATACAATGTTATTTAAAATGGCTGTTAACCCCTAGACAATATATTGGTATGAAAGGTTAGAACAAAATACAATATGATGATATATGTTTGTCAAATGTTTTTACATTTATCTTATAAATTTTATAGGCTTAAAATGTGAATGAATCCAATTTTAAGCATAAATACTCTAATATTCTTCCAAAGAAGATTTACCACCTTTTAATTGAGAAGCCTTTTTAAATATAGTTTTTTTCACTTTTATGTGCTATATTTTTAAAAAATATTCTTTATTAGATTCGGGACTTCAATATTTACTTTGGATGAAATTTTTGTATTTTTCTGATAAAACTCATTTTTTATAAATAGTGAGAAATAATATATTTTAATTCAAAACATTATTTTAATATAATTTATTCATATGGTTATTATATATTTTTAATTGGTTTTAACGTTTAATTAGACTATATTTTTACCATTTATTCCAATGTTGGTCATTGGATGTAATTTCACATTGAAATTGGATATAAACAAGTGTCAATCTTTTGATAGTTATTATTTTGTAAAAACACGGTTTTTGGTATTGAAAATGAAAATTAATTTTATAAATATTAATTCAACTTGTATGTTATTAATTTGGTAAAAACATTTTTAAATTCGGAATATCAAATATAGATTAGGATGATATTTTTGATTTTCTGAAATCATTAAATATTTTATGAATATTGAAAACACTCAGTAGTAGTTAAAAAATCGTCTTAATCATTTATAAGAAAATTTACAACTTTTGTGAACTTAATTCCAAAAATAAGACTTACATGGTAGTTATCAGTAAGTTAAATGTGGTTTTATGGGATGAAAATAATTTTTGGGGTATATTAACTTTTGATTTTTAATTACCGATGTTAAAGTTAAATAGGGTAATTCAAGGTAAAAATTATATTATAATAATATAAAGTCACCGTAACACTTGTACAAAAATTATTGGATGATTCATGGCTGACCAATACAATCCTTGGGTGAGTTTTTTGGCCTTTGAAATCTATTTGGGTAAGATGATGACATTAAAATTTTTCATTTAAAGTAAAACAAAAATTATCATAAACATATATTGTTTTGCTAAAACAATTTTAATGTGGGGATATATAATTGATATATTTGACTATAAATATTAATTAGAAACCGAAAATGATTTCCTACATCATGGAAATTTTTTATTTAACTTTTGGTGATCAAATAAAAATATTATTTATAATACAATAATGATGGATTGTTTACCACATTAATGAATGATTTAAATAAATAAGATTATAAAAATAAAAAAAATCTAATACATGTACAATTTTTAAATGGATTGTATTATTTAGAAAAAATTTAATATTATCGTTGACTATAATGAATTTTGGACCTTTATAAACCTAAAATCAAAATGTAATAAAATAATATTTTCAAACATTCCTAAATATCCCTTCCTCTCCCTTATTAAATGCCCTAACCTCTAACCCATTACATACACCTCTCAAGCACCTTGTCTCAACCAAAATCTACTCAAATAATCTCTCAGAATCCATCTCTTCTACCTAGAATCTTTACCATAGGCATAATGAACTTCATGAAATCCTTTTGGTTCAAACCAAAGGGAGTTACCTTATTTAATGTTAACATCTTCTCTTAAGTTCTTTGGTGTTATTTTTCCTTCTCCAACCCTTTAACCTCTATTTATTTCCTTATTTTATAACAAAAATAATATCTTAAATATACTAGGTTGTTTATATGAGAACTATTATAAATACATTTATACACACCTCTGTCTAATGGGTAAAGAACATACTGTTTCTATGGACAACGAACAACTTCCTCACAAAATGGTGACTATTCAAACTTCTCCTACCACCTCTTATAGTGGCCATTATGATCGCACCATATTTATATGTGATATATATTATATTTCTATCCTCTATATTCTTCTTTATTTTTCATTTATATCTTACCTTTATGGTTTCCATAATGAGTAAATGCGATAATTTTATTTGAGGAAGTGCAGACTAGCGCCCCCTCAAAGTGATATGACTCATTCATGCAATACATGGGATGTATAAGGGATGGAGTTAATGAAATTATATATGATATTATACTTTAATAATAATAATATAAATTTGTAAAATTACGTTTTCATTCCATTAAAATATGAAATATAAATGAAAGTAGTGTTCATGTGTTCGTATGACTTACCTTCTCCATGAACAGTGAATTTAATTTTTTGTCACCAAATCTTATGTACTATAATAAATAATTAATATATGATATTTATTATATTTATTATATATACGATATCTAAATCATGAATATAATTATGGAGATAATGTAATTTTGACCACATGGACAATTAATAGTTATAACAGGTTCATTTTTGAGTCTAGTACAAAATATAATCAAAACGACCATTATTAACTTAAATGATTACATAAAGTTTATAACATTGTAATAAGTTATATGAAAGGTATAAGAAACTTGAAAAAAGTTTCTTACGAAATTAGAAATTAACCATAGTTTATTATTTAGGAGATTAAAGAACAAATATGTCAAGTCGGACACGGGGTAAGGGACTTCGTCTCAATCTATTTTCATTGAGGAATGTTTTTCTTTATACATGAATTTATTTTATACGGTTTATAAACACCTTTTACATATCATTTCATTCAATGGGAATTTTTTATTCTATGAATCATTTTAATAAATGTCAAAAGGGGTGTTTTTAACGTTTGTGGTGACACTAACCTCTACGCCACCGTAATCATTAGTTTGATTCTTATATAAGACTGAATGATTCTTAAAGGAAAATAACTCACTTATTCTATTTTCGGTGTTTTGGTATTTAAAATGGTTTTTGAAATGGATTGATTATTTTATATGTTTAAATTATTTCTTGTCATTGAAATTGAAATTTTATTAGTGAAATGTTAATATTTTCAACATTTTAACTGTTATGAATTTATAATGGTACTTGGACATTTGACAGGTGGTTACAGACAAACCAAATGACGAGTGGTGTCGTGATAAACAATGATGGGTGGTTATGTTATAACATTCAATACATTGGGTATGGAAGTCGGTTGTATGACTATTATATTTAGTGACATGTGTTGAAGTTGACCATATGTTTATTCCATATATCTATGTTCCTTTCATAAGTTACCTATATATGTTATGTGTTCATTTTATGGGTTTTAGGGTAATCTTTTAGTTATAAAATGGTATGCAATGATCTTTTTTTCTGTAAAGTGTATTTATTACTTCCTAAAGGTGAAAAGTGTTACTTATGATAATATATAAATAATTTAATTGTTGTTTTGAAAAAAATAAATTATTACTTCATTGTGTATCCCTTACTGAGATTTTTATGCTAATCCCATGTTTTTTAAATACTTTCCACAGGACATAAAGTGGAATAAGGTCAAGTATGGGATCATGGAAAAGTCATGCAATCTAAAACATGCATCTAGGAAACTACTAAATAATTCCTTCCCTCCTTCTCATTATATATTCTACCACATTTAATAAATCCTCGTTAGGTCATAAGTCAAACTAATTTTTTTATCCTACAATAATACCATAAAAATAAGACAATACTACCCCTTTTTCTATTATTTCCCCAATCATGATAGATATTATCTATCATTTAAGATCAGGAGTATAAAATAAGAATGTATGTAAAGTATAATAAGGTTAAAAATAATTATACGATGACAACTACTAACAAATAAATTATGTGGAGACTTACAAATGTTTTAATATTCTTGTTTTAGGTAAATACGAATTGGATGCATTAGAAATGAGTATGATTATTGATCATTGTATTATATTATAGTATTTATGGAAAATTATTTTAAACATGTGTTTGATACATGATGAATTAATTTAATTAGGAATTATGATTTTTTTACTTTTTTATTTTATTATTAATTATTCAGTTAATATATTTTTTATAATTAAAAAATATAATTTCAATTGACTGTCCCTTTATTACATAATAAATTAGTCTTGAATTCTTTCATGATTCCAATATCTTACTATAGGACCCCTCGAGTCACACAATAATGTAATATTGGCTACAATGGTATCTAAAAAATAACATTAATTTAAATACCAGAGAGGTATTTAATAACATATTTCTTTCTCTAAAAAATAGTAAACTATATGAAACAATAACAATAAGCTGATATGTAAAAATATGTGTTGATAAACTCCCAACATAGCTGACATCAAATAAGCCCCAAATGATTAAATTATTGGGATGAGAATATATAAGACCATATGTTGGATCACCCTTATTGTATTTAATGATGAAAAGAAAGTATATCCATTAGTATTTTTTCGGATGATCGATGAATTAACTTTGAATTATTATGGTGTATGTAATATTGAGATGATTCATTATGAGATCATTGTGTTTGCTAAAAAAGTTTTTTATACAAATATATATTATGATACTAGTTGATGATATCATGGAGGTAACGTTCAAGTTTCACAAAATATGTATAGAATTAAATAATTTTGGATAAAAAAGTTATGATTATGATATCTATTGCATACTTTCATTATTATGGAATGATATATTCTAGATATCATGACACTTCAAAGCCAAAAAAATTTCAATGGAACTGATTGTTTGGAATTAAATTATTTATGGAGTTAGGACATGAGATGGGAGATGAACTAAAGTATCTCCTGGTGATAATAATATCACCAATATAAACTATAAACAACAAATAAACTATGAGTGTTTGTTGAAAATAAAATATTTATATATTTTAGACTCTGAGAAATTTCTAATGTAGTGACCATAATAAGAAATGAGCTAAACTCAGTAT
Organism: Viscum album; assembly: GCA_963277665.1. Lineage (NCBI taxonomy): Eukaryota > Viridiplantae > Streptophyta > Magnoliopsida > Santalales > Viscaceae > Viscum > Viscum album. Next base: position 302,196,567 of record OY728126.1, read on the forward strand.
CTGGGGATCAAAAAAATACATAAATATATCAATTAATTTGGTAGAAGTCTGATTCATCCCCTCAATAACTTATCCAATGATGTTTTTCTAATAAAACTTCCCCAATCAGAAAAAATTCGAGAAATCATTCTTGACATCGAGTTAATGAAGAGTCCAATGAAAAGAAAATACATAGTAAATGTATAATCTTACAGAAGTCAATTTAGAAATTTTCAAAATGTTTCAAAATAATAAAAACTATATGATTGAGCATATCCTTTTCCATGATATCTTTTTTTTAAGGTGATGAAGATTACAATCAACATTTATATGTACCATATAAATCGATTTCCTTACAAAAACCAATTTACACATATTAAGGGGGACAATATCACATGGGTGATTGTAATTAATGCATATAATTCATCCTAATTTCAATGAAACAATCAACTATAGAATTTATCTTTCAAAACATTACAATGAGAACATATATTCACCATATATTTAATTAGAGTACTGATATCTAAATATATGTATTTGATTGAATGTTTTTATATATGTTTAAACTAATATTATAAAGTACATTTCTTCAATACTATGGGAATGTATTACTCTTTTTTTAATGGGGTGATGGTTGATTTATGGGGAATGTAATCTTTTGACAACACATGGTACATGTTCTATTGTCATAATGTGAAAATAGACAAAAAATAATGATTTTTGTAGCATGAAAATAGAGAATGTGATGTTGGAGTATGAGATGGAGAAAATAAAAAATTAGGGTGTTTGGTAATGGATAGGATTTGTGGGATGAGATTATAGTGTCATTAAAAATGGATAAATAGACATATACATCATAAAAATGAATGATAATAGAGAAACAATTGTACTTGCACTGGGTGCGATAGAGTTACAAAAAATATGATGGAAATCATTTGGGAAAAATATGGACAGTTATGGAAAACTAAACGAACAAAACTATGAAAAAAAATACATGAAGAGGAATTAGATGTGTTGGGTGTGAGGGAATTAGGGACTAATTTTGTTAATCCCCCTTTGAAGGAGGTAAGAGGTAAGATGATTCATAAGATAAGTGACAATAAAAATAAAATCACTAAAAATGAAGGGGGATGTGGTGTGAACTTATATGGATAGAGTAGTTTCCATGATATGGAGTACTTTATACTCAACCTCACCATTTTTATAGTAATATATAGAATAATATATAAATAAATAAATAATTATTGGTGAGAATCATCTCAAAAAATGGAAATTTATCTCATCCATTTTCAGAGTGTGTTTATTTAATATGTGTGGATACTTTTTTTAAAATTTCCTGAAAAAACAATATCATAATTTTGTATGTTTTATAATTATCACAAAGTAAATAAAATAAATTAAATTTAGAGAAATAAATAATTAATGAGATAATGATAGATTAATTAACAAGGTTCCGTAAAAGGAATCAACAAATCAAAATTGGCTTAATCAAATTGTTTGCATGCATGTGATAACAACCAACCAATATATTACATGTGGTTGAGTTTAGAAAACATCCAGGATTCATTGTGGAAATAAAAATTTGGATGGAGATATGAGAAATAGTATAGAATAACTATGTGGGTGGATGAACATAGTGAATATTTATATTATAGATCATTTAAATAGGTCATTTTCCATGAAATAGTTATTGGGGTATTGAACATGTAAACTCCATCCTGAAGAGGAACTCTACCAAGCCCTTTATTGATCAACCAAATTTGAAAAACAAGTAATGATAAGAAAAAGAATATTCCAAAATCCCATATATGGTTTCTAATGGATAAGATATATATATAAGAATTTATGAAACTTAAACCACTACTATTTTCTAAATACAAGGATTCAATGTGAATGTTTCAAATCCCAAAATGGGCATAACTGATATTTCACCAACATTGATCTCTATGTTCTTATTATATGAGTGATAGGAACTAAAAATAAATTCAACACTAATGATATAATCAAAATAACAAGAATAATGTATTCATAACATCTGGATAGAGGATATATAGTTTATAGGGTCACTGTTTTGATCTATTGATGAAAAAGAAAAAGTTAATATCAATGCAGTCTGAGGATAGTTTTCCATGAATAGAAGGAAAAATAAATGAGAAAAATGTTTTCAAAATGATATTATAAAAGGATTACAAGTAAAATCAGTAATCATGAATAATCAAGAATATAGTGAGGAAGTGGACCTCATTAAGAAGAGTGGTGAGCCAAACATTGTAGAAACAACATTGAAAAAATGTTGTTTTTAGTGGGTAGTGGGATCTAGTTCTAAAACATATGTGGTAAATTTGAGTTGATAGAACACATAATGACTGATAAATTTATTTTGTGATATTATATGTTGTAAATGAGAGATAATGAGTTGGTTTATGTACATGACTAATGTATACAAAAATGGCCATGTTAAGAGAGAATCTCCAGTTGCATGGATCGTTCCTGGAGGTGGGTTTTGCTGTCATTTTCATCTATGGGAGGAGTGGAATGTACGATATGTCACACAATCTAGGATTTTTCTTGAAGATGGATCATTGATGGTGGTGATATAAAGTAGGAATCACAATAATAGGGGATCATACTTACCTCATCATGGGAGTGTGGCATTGTTGTATTGGGACTACTTTCTAATAAGGTGTGATGCAAATTTCAACACTTCTCATTTCAGATAAATGTAATTGTGGTGTTGTGTTAAAATGAGACTCATGTGCCCCTTTGATTATTGATTATATATAATTAGGAAAGAAGAAGATATATGTGATGTTGGAGTAATTTTGAAGAAAATAAATATGTATCTGGAAAATGTACCAAATGAGGGGTGGGTCAAATCATTCTTTTGATATCATATAGGAGTAAAGTTGTACTCCTTTCCATTATATGAGGTGAAACGATTTATTATTATAGAAGGAGTAAAATACTAAAACCAATAAAAACCTATGTGGGTCTATAAATACATGAAATTGATAATGTTTAAAAATTTATTTATCAATCTCATTTTCTTCATCATTTCAAACTTCCTCATTAAATGACGAATCTTCATTATGGATTTCACAAATGAACATTATCCATTCATGTTAAACTAATTTATTTACTTCAACTCTTTTGTCAAAAAATTTTTCTACACCTTATCTTTATTTAGTTTATCTATTCCCATCATTGTTAGTCTCGAAGTTTAACACTTAGTAGAATTTAATTTTTTTCCTTCAGGGTAGTCCCATATTTCATCACATACATTATGAAGAACGTTTTTCAAAATTGAAGTATAAATGCATCCAAGCCTTAGCATAAAAAAATATTTGTATCCAATCATTTAGGTAAGACTCTAACCATAATCTTATCATGTTTAATCATCCAATTTCTCTATAAACTAAATTATATATCTCACAATATCATTCAATATTGTGAAGTACTCATAAATTTTCTCTTCATCATGCACATGAAAATCATCAATCATTATTTCCAAATTTATAATTTTAATTCAAAATCCTTTTTTACCAAATAGATGTTGTGAGAATTGAACAACATTCATTTCAGTATCTTGATTCACATAATATTCATTATTATTTCTCAAATAATTACCTTGTTATACTTTTATGGTGTTTCTATCATTCTGTGTATATTTCTTCTATCAGATTTTCATAGCAACACATTTAGTTATTAAAATATAACCAACAATCACCTAATTGATAACTTAAAGACTCAATAAAAATCATATTTTATGAATTATTCCAATTCATAATAATGATACCAATGGTTGGGTGACCATATATACCCTTGAATAATTTCACAATTTTACTATGTTTGATACCCAAAAGTTTTCAATAACCTCTCAATTCATCATTAATGTGTTATTAATATTATAGTAGATTTAATCATATTATACACACAATGATATATCATTATATTGTTTTTAAACAATATGAACTATAGTACAATTCTCTATCTCTCTCTCTCCATGTCATTCCATAATTTACCCACAAAACATTAGCCTTACAACTAACTTATCTTATCCTTATTTTCCCTTTCTTCTTTACCATAATCCATATAGTGTTAGTTAAATTTATAAATTAGTCATGTAATTTAATCTTTAGTAAGGTAATACCAACTTCACCATGACCTTAATAATCACCAATAATTAGGAAATTTATTTCATGAATTAACATCTTCAAAAATGTTTTTTCGATTTCGAAATAGATGGAATGTTGGATTAATTAATTAATTTTATAGTATTATTATCTTCACCATCAGTAGTCTTGAATCACACAAATCACACATTCATAGATTAGGACTCAACCAATCACAAATACATAGTGTTAAACTCAATTGTACAACATTTAGAAATCACACATCACTATTTCATGATATATGAGATCACCTACACACCCTAAAATCCCCATAATTTTTAAAATCAAAAACCAATCATACAGTCTACATAACACCACTTAGATTCCATTACATCCACACATGTTTTATATACAAAAATTCAAATCGTGACACATCTCACTTACGTAGAATCTTTGCTCATTGACGTATCTCCGGACATAATTTACATTTCCTTCTTATTTATCTTTTCCCACATGTAATTCAATATATCCATCATTTTTCAAGTAAATATACTACATTCCAACTTACATATCCTTTACATTTTTCTTTATCATGTACAGAGTTCATTTAATCCATTATGTAGCCATTTGAACGCTTTTTTCTCGCTTATGTAGTGACTTTGACTTCTTCCCGTCTTCTCATGTCACATAATCTTAAATTCATTTTTATATAATTTCATGATATACATGTCTATCATCCACATAAATATATTAATAAATTATTCATATTACTATTGTGATTGATATTATTTGTTAACAAAAGTTAATGAAATTTTTTGATAATTATTCATTCCTCATAATTGAATTCTCAATAATTTTCAACTTTGGAATATGGTCAATATTAGGATGCATCAATTTATATTATCTTAAATATTGTCAGTCCTTATCAAACAAAAATGGCTTGTTATTTTTCTAATTTGTAATCCAAAGAGATTCATATTAGATTTCATATGCTAACATACCAATATATATGGTTATAATATACTTTCAAAACTATGATTTAATTCTCATTTGATTATGATTTGGGAAAAATAAATTAAGAAATGAAAACATAAATACAAAAAACTATTGTTTAAAATATATATAGAATGGGGTAATGATTTTATAAGTTTTTATTTGGATAGACACATATAGGGACTTTTTTTACTTTTTTTTAAAATACATTATATTGTATTACAGGACCTTCGGTTTTTAATTGTAGGGGGTTATTTATGGGTGGTGAATGTTGGGGTGTTGTTATATTATGAAATCCATTTTTTGTGTATATTTTTTCAATTTTAAAATTATTTTCCACAAAATTATGGGATGAAATTGTCATTGTTTTGTTTTAAAATTCATTATCATGATGATTTGAGTCCATAAAATATTTTCCTCAATGATGTACAATATTTTTCCTTCTATCTTTAAAAATTCAATTTAAATAGTTTTTTGATGAGTTATTATTTTTTTAATAAAAATGTTCTAATAAGGAAGATAAATACATATTTTAATATTTGAATTAAGATGAAAATGAGTATGAAAAAATAATGATATTAAAATAGAACATTAACCAGATGGTTTTTTTATTAGATAAATATTTCACATGAGTGACAAGCTACTATGAAGTTGTTAGTAATACTTTTCATTTTCAATGAATAATTAATACAAAACACATAAAAATTTAATTATTTAAAATTATTTTTACAATTATTCTCACAATACATTGATAATGATTTCTCTTTAATTGTATCATCATAACAATGAAACTCTATTTTATTTTCACTATAAAAATAATTATTTTTCGTTTTCATCTTAATTCAAATTGTATCTATCTAAATTATTATTTCACCACTACATCATTATCCAACATAAATAATACATTTAAAATCCCTACAACCTCAATGATTTATTGTTAAAATACGTTAATTTTGATTGATCAATTTTATAGGATATCACAATATAATATTTAACTACATGATATGCATTACATGTTTAGAAGTGGTCAACTCCACTTGAAATGTTTTCTTTAAGTATCAAGTGGATTGATCACATAAATTCTTCATGATTTACAAGTTTTATAAAGATATATATTTTCAATATTATTTGATCAACTATAATCACTATATCCTAAACATGGTTTCTTCTTACCATTAGTTTTCTTGTATATGTAAAAGAAATAAATTAAACCATGATAAAATTAGCTTCTTCTCCTAAATTTCACACACATTCATATCTTTTGAAATAAACTTATCTTCTCACTAGGATGTGGCCTACATCTACTATGGATGGATTTTAAAAAAATATGTATTATGTTCCTTATCAGAAATATTGAATCCAATATATATTTACATTATTATTTTTACTCATTTCACTTAGAGAAGTTTCATTACACATTCCTCCAAAATGAGATCTTCAATGGATAGTGATTCCTTCATACTAATTTAGAGAGGGACTCAACAAAAACAATCTATTCAAAAACACTTTACAATTAAATAGGGTATATTAATAATGTCATGATTTATTTATACTATGAAAATGATTCATTTCAAAATTGTGTAGACCACATAATGATCTCGTAGATGTGGTATGTATTAGAAACAAAAATTTTCACAAATATATCCTATTTAGTTTATGAGATTTTCACAAGGTACGATGACCTATACCCTATCCTGGTATAAATTATTACCCACCACCATATCTATATTTTTTGTTTCACTAATGGGGGATGGGTGTTCAAATGAATTTTGGCTATCGAAGAAACCCATGAAATTGAAAATTTATCTTCAACTGTATTAATAGTATATTATGATGAACATAAAACAATATTACCATAGAAATAACGAATTACAAATTTTAATCTATGAAATTGTAAATATGATGAGGATCACTATAATATTATCTGAATTCCTCCTTCCATCATGTGATTACACCTACCTTATGGTAATTGTTGATAATGATGTGATTCCATTTCTCAAATGGGTTGTTAGTGACTTATTCCAATTTAAAATTGTGATTCAAGAACCAATATAATATCACATATGGTTGAATGCATCAAGACTACTCTAAATTCGATGTATCAAATCCCTTTTATAGAATACAGTATGTTAATGTAAAGAGCCCTAATGTTAGATCATCATGTTCTATAACCTCACACACCCACTATATTGCTCGTTGGTGAGTTAAAGTTAGAATGTTTCATGTGGGTTCCCATGTAATGAATGAACCGACACCATTGATAAATAAAAACTTAAACTGGACATGGGAAATGGAATGTTACATATACATGAATCTATAGGATCTTTGTTTATTATGAGAGGATCAATAGACTCCCAATGGTGTTTTATTTCCCACTTTTAATGTAAAATATTGATTTTATATCTACGAGAGTATCAGCTAATCTTAAATTCATCAATAGTACGTACAACATGATTTATCAAATAAATTTTATTAAATCTCTATAATTAATTAGTAGATTCAATATGATAGATCATTAATTTCAATCCCATTTCAACAACACATTATTTTTCATTTGTTGGTTACTATTTATATATTTCAAATGGATTATCATATAATGAATCAACCAATCCAATATATTCATAACCAATGAAAAGATATATTTCATTTCATGTGGCAAGAATATAAAGGTATGAAATAATAAAATTATATGGAAATGTGACTCTTATTTTTTTAATTGCATTAATTTGACTTCTTGTTGGTTATAATGTAGACCCATGATCCTATAAAAGATTATTCTATTTATAAACATATCTATAAGAATGATATGAATCATTTTCTAAATGATAGTTACGATAAGGGGGATAATGTACAATATATTATTAGATTTTTGTTTAACATACATAAATATCTCACATGGAACAAAATATCATATATACTCTATGAAAATATTAATAGATATTTTTCAATATAAACAAAAATATTGTAAATAGTTTATCAAACAATCATCAATTTGGACCAAACACTTTGTACGAATGATTAATACATTTCCAAAGTACAACTTTTTGATCCAATGAGACTTTGAAGTGTTGAAAACAGAAAAGGAATTATGATTCCATATATGTATGTAAAGGGATTCCTCTACAAATTTATAAATTCTAAAAAAAATAATTTTTGTTTAGTATGATCTTAATCAAACGTACGCATATCCCCATATAAACTTATCTACCACAAGATATATCATATACATCAAATGTATACCTATATAATTACTTTATTCCTTGATATTTTGTGAATATTAGATATTGAATATTTCAATCTTGTATAGATCGTCTCATACATTCATGATTCTGTATAAAAGGGTGATGACGTGGATTAATAAATCTCCTGCCAAACATTAAGAAGATGAGCTCATCACATTTTTCTTATCTAATTAGCTAAAAAACATCTATGAGAATTAACATTGGATTACCATCAACTTATTAAGTCAAATTTAATTATGGGACTAGATATCTTAAATAATAATAGGAGTGAAAAAAAATTCATGGTTAAACTCCAGCTAAATACAAGATCAATAACATATGAAACTACCCCCTGATTAAGTAATACTCAATGTTTTCATAAGAAAGGAATCAAGTCATAAAATTAATTATGTCAGGTATCTCTCTAACCTTACATGAGAAGGATTAATGACATGAATACATCCATTATTATATTGGTATTTTCATTACATTCATTGAGCTATTCTTTTTCGGGTCATACCAAGTAATATGCCACAACATTTTAACTCATGATTCAATTCCTCATAACTCATATACAATTTTTTTTATCAAGTACAAGATTATACTCATACTAGTCTTAACATATTATCTTAATCTATAACACCCCCTTGATTATCATCGATTAAGGAAAACTCATTACTATGATTTTAGGTATATTATCATTTTACTATCCATGTAAAATAAATAACATCGCACATGAATTAATGATAAATAAATATTTTGTTAATAAAATCATGATACATTGTACAACCATTAGATTATGTAACATATGTATCTTATAACAATAGATTTGACATTACCAACACAATATTTTTATTATAATTGATTCATCAACCAACATACATTTCTATATATATATATTCCCAACATATCCTAACATAATACTTATCAATCATTTCTCATAAAAGATGATATTTTTGAAGTATGTGTTAAGACCATTGTTATGAGACATGGTTTACATGACCCTCGTAATTAATACATTATTTTCATAGTAAATCCCAATTTATCCCTAGAATCTATGACCCTCCCCATGTTCTATAAATTTATTACTAATACAAACAATTTCATTCACAACATCTATTGAAATGATGTACACAACCTCTACTGTTGAGTATGAAATGGTGGCCTTTATGGAAATTTACCAACTAATAGATCCACCGTTCAAAAAAATAACCAAACAATATTGTGATATCATGACATCATTATTAGATTGGAATCTAGTATTAGTGTAACACTTTATATATATCAAACCCATGAAAAATACAAATAAAATATCCATAGCTCTTATTATGTATTTCTATATTCCCTTGATGACAATCTAGCGACTCACTAGGATTGAATTGATATCTACTAGTTATGTTAATAGAATTTGTGATATTATATATAGAATACAATAGAAAATACATGATAAAATCATATTAATGGTGAATAAATAACTCTATCCGTCCTTTTAATCATTGTAGAAGGATAATAAAATATTTTAAGATTCATTCCACACAACACTCTTAAGGATTGGTTTTTAGAGTTCTCCATGTTAAAAAACCTTAACACATGAAAAATTACTCTATCTAGAATAAGTTCACGTAGCCACATATATCAATCTATATTTTCATTTATAATCAATTTCCATGTTTCGTCACCCATGTCTTCCATAAAGCTTTATTTTGTAAACCAAATTTTTTTATAATGTATGTCTAGATATCATATATGATAATGAGAATTTCCACGGTGTATAACAATAAAATAATACAACAATACTACTAATACACATATAGAAATCATATCTATTCATGTTGAAATTAACTCATTGATTGAATCATCAAACTAAATATTCTAACTCCAAGAAAATTTCATCATTTCATAAATAGGCCATTGCAACTTTCATTTCATAATAGAGTCACTTGAAACATCAACTCATTTGGGTTATATTATTTAAAAATACTTTAAAAAGTTCTATATAAAAACTAGGATTTCACTATGTATGTCTTTGAAATATTTTGAAGATTATTTTCAGAGTTATCCACTATGTCAGTGTGGGATTGAAAGTCTTGGAGAGCCTGTATGTGGTTATATCAGAAATATTATATTATGTGTGTGTATATTTTTGTTCAAATGGTTTTAATTATTTTTATATCCTTGTAAGAGAAATATGTGACAATGGTTCATTCTAGAATACAAGGTTTACCCTAGGTACGACCTATGGTGGGTTGGGTTGTAATATTCTGTAGTAGGTGACCATATGAATGAAAATTTATATAAAATGAATAGATTATATCTTTTATTTTATTAAAAATGAGAAAAACCAATTAACACCATTCAAATACAATGACATAGAAAATCTAAATTGTTAGCCTCATAAACCTAAGAGATTATATATAAGGGTAGACTCATTTTATACTAAGATATGGGATAAAAAAGTGGTAATGATCATATCAAGGTTAATCAAGAGGTGTACAATGATTTCAATGGATCATCATCATCATGAGATAACATGTTATTCATCAATAATTGATCCATAATCTTGGAAGGACTCGTTATTTGATTATTTTTTTCCTTTATTAAATTTGAGAAGGTATTCCAAGTTTATATTCATAATTTTTATTTGATCCCATCAATCTCAAAAAATTATATTAATCTTGTTGACGACTGATTATAACTTTTTATTTGTTTTCCATGATTTACTGATAATTTACTCTCTTTATAATCATTTATAATGATCACATCAGTCTAATAATGATCCCCCACATTCTTTTGAATCCCCCACATTTTCCATTACTTTATATTATATTAGAAAATGGGGTAAATTATTTACAATGCGAGGGCATGTTTGCGCATGATTTAACACATATATCCATCGAGTTTGTGTACATGACATATGGATTCATGGGTTTAATAAGGATCGGGGATTCATACAGCGTCAGAGGGATAGAATTACTAATTTAGGCTATAAAATAGAAATGGCAGTTTGTTGTGTGATGATATTAGACACATAGTGTTCATGTGATTTGAATATAGACACATGTGATAAATTGGGAATGTTCATCCCTATATCCACTAAAACATGTGTGATTCATTGTAGAAATCATGGATAAAAAATTCGGGTTTGAAAAATAAAGGCTTCCCTATGTGTCTATGAAAAACCTGAGTACATGACATGTATCTCAATAGAAAACATTCTATGTAGTACCCAACCAAATATAGTCTTTTTTTAGGGTAGCATATGGATAAAACATAGTGTATGTTATATAAAAACCTTGTGAAATTTTTTTGGGCAGATCAGTGTGTACTCAAGGAGTCAACTAGCAAAAGCATAGCGAGGAACAAGGGAATAAACAAGAGTACTTGGGAAAATAATGGTATTAATACATGACCTAATAACCCATGAATAACTTAAATTATATGGAAAAGTCCTTTCTACATGGGAATAAACCAATTTACATGAGAAAAGTCTCAGGTAAAAAAGTATTCCATGACTGGTTGACACATGATGTTAACCACATATACATTCAATGTTATGACACATGGATTACAAAGATATGTGTAGGAGAGAACACAGCCATGCAATAAGGAAAGGTAATATGTTGTGTGACCACATGTATATGATATATACTTATCAACGAATCTTTTACCTCCATATACTCTTATTCTAGAAGAGTAACCTGGATTCATGTTGCATATCTTATGGTTTTTTCATGTTGAACATGATGGTATCCTCAAGTGGAATATGATATATGATGTATGATGATTAGAGCAAGAGGAATCTATCTGTGATGCATACTTGATGGTAGTCATTTGGAAATAACATTATAGAGATATTGGGGATGGAAATTCCATGTCACACCCATGTACGTTTCACATATACACTTCCCATTGGTAGATGTGGTACTCCCCTATACTACAGTTGGGTGTGGGTCCTCTATCTTTAATGTGGTAACCTTATATCTTCATTCTCTTCTAGAGAGTGGGTCCTCTACATTAGTATTTCATACCTTATCGATGTAGCATTGTGGGGGAGGATACGCCAACCCACTCAGATTCCAGAGAGGATACATAATATTCAAGGATAGAGTTATGAATATAATGGCTGTGGAGCATAGTGGTTAGGGGAGGTCCCCTGCAGATGGTTTTTTTGTGAGGATTCACATGAATCTGGGAATTGGGGATAATCCATTAGAGCTACAAGACGAGTCATTATACATAGTAGGTCATTAAATATGGAGATCAACTTTCCCTATAAATTGGTTTTATATATGTGCATATATATATATATGGGTTTTAATTTTCTTCGTGTATTGGATTAATGGAATCCATCAATATTATTACATTACTTATCTTTACAATGTACAAAAAAATGATCTTATATGTCATAGTCTGTTGGAAGTAAGGTACAAAATACATGAAAACTAAAAAAACAATAATATTCTAGTTGAAATGATTATTTATTGGTTCACCAGAAGTTAAAATTTACAAAATCTCATAACCTAGGATCTAATATTAAAGTATATGGGTGAGCATGAGGCCTAGTAAAGGGAAAAAATAATATATGATCATGAGGAATTCTAGTAAGAACATGAAGTATATAATTATGGAATGATCAATAGAACATGAGGCATTTCATAATAATATGAACATGAATTATAACATAAAAACATGACCAAAAAATTCAAATGAGTCATTCAAAATTATATCACCAATATTTCGTAAATGAAAATTACAAAGGTTATTCACCATGGTATTGTAAAACATGTCATATATTAAGTTTAAATTCATTACTAGATTCATTGTAGAACTATCATAGAGCTAAAAAAATATATATTAATTAATGTGATCCACATATCTCATTAAACATTATTTCATTAATAACCCATGGAGACTAAATTACTGATTTCTTATCAAAATCATGTTGCTTTCAATGTTTTTAATGACATAGGAATTTCATCATTTTCTACCAATGTGATGGGAATTTTGGTTTCTTATGTGTAAATTGACAATTAAAATAATTTTCTTACATCTTTTTAAATAACCCTATAAAATAATGCATTTTTAATAAAGGAAAACCTAAAATAAAATTTCCGGAGAAGAGAAAAAATTTATAAAGTAAATTTAGTAGGATGACGGGTATTAAAATTGGTTTTCAAAAAAGGTTATATATTAAGGTAAATGGGTATCCCATTGGTAAAACATTAAATGGATGCAATGTTGTGTCCAAATGGGTAATAAAATAATGTAACTCAAATATTTAAAAGACATTAAAAAGGAGGTTCTAGAATTGGAGAGAAATGAAATATAATTCACATACCTTGAATAATTACAGCTAAAATATGTAGAATGGAACCATTAGGGGACTCCATATGTGGAAAAATACAAGAACATCATGAATTATGTATTGGGAGTTAATGGAAATGGATAAATAGTTGGTTATTTATACCAATCTTGTGGATTTGTTTATAAATTTCTAAATGTAAGCCTTTAAATGCTTTGTTGTTGAAAAAGAAAAACCATTTTCTTACCCAAGATATTCTATTTTTTTAAATACATGAATAATGTTATTATAGTTTATTCCAATACAATAAAACACCATTTTTGTAACTTATTATTTCATCGAAGATTAATGTTTACACAATGTAATGTTTTCTAAAGTCAATTTTCAATTGTAGACTCTAGAAAGTCATTTATATGTTATAAAATTCATTAAAATCTATTAAATTATTTAGTATTAATATAATAAAATATTTTATATTTTGGATTGTGGTTTATTGATTATTAAATCATTATTAAATAATTTTAAAGTCAATAAACATAATGAAATCCCAAAATGTATTATCACTATTTACAAAAATGTTGTATTTTAGAATATTACCTTAAATTCACCATTAAAAAAATTTGATGACATGATTTCAAAAAAAAAATTATTTTATAAAAATAATTCTATTAATATGATAATTTTTACATGTAATTATTTATATTATTTTTTATTTAAAAAATAGAATTTTGAGAGGCATCGTAAAATTTCAAATACTTAAATATTTCCTATGATGTAATAAAATTAGTTTATAATTTCGAATTAAAAAGTATTGATTTTAACATACTATTTCATTAAAAAAATTATTCAAAATAGCTTAGTTATTTATAAAAAGGTATACCTTTTCTTAATTGTATAATTTTTCACTGAAAAATGAAATTTTCAAATTTCTCTCAATTAAAAAATATTTTATTAAGAAAAAATTATTCATAAAATAGAAATGATAGAAAATATATATATATATTTAAAATGGAATTACACATTATTAAACTAAGACAAAGTAAGGTAACCCCTACTAATACCGGAGAAAAACCTAAGGCTATGGTGTGTGATGGTGACAGATTAATGCAGAGGCTCCACTAACCATAGCTACGTTATATTTTTTTATTAAATTAAGCTTCCCTCATAGTCATTATTTTCCAAGATTCACTTGTGGATGATTTTTTCGTTCTTTGTTAATGGTGAACCCCAATAATGCTACATCTCTCCCAAGTTCTGAAAAATGTACTTCATACGACAAGACTCTACTATTTGAGGCCATATATCATTCATTCTACATTAAATATCTTTTATCATTACTAATTATAAATAATAATTTTAACATTTGAGTTATTATCAATGGGTACAATTCCCAATGTTTAAATATTACAATTTTTATTTTGAAAAATCATCATATATGACCAACATTACTAAAGTTGTCAAATATTGATGGTCAAATTTCCCATTATACTCTATAAAAAACATTTCATTATTTTATTCAATATTCACTATAATGTTTTCATAGGATGTTCATTGGTTTATATATATATTTTTTTTGTGTCGGGTGGATGATTCTAACAGATTGGGGCAATACATATTTTCATATTTTTGTGACTACTGTATTGATTATTATTTAATGGATATGTTTTTGATGTGTAGAAAATTATTTAACACACATTTTTTAATAAAAAATATCATTTTACAAAACAAGGGTCATTAAATTTTTCCCCCTTTATAAATTTCATTCTTGAAATTTTAACTAATTATCTCAGTTGGGAAAATGTGACGGTACTTCTACTTCACTGTTTCCAATGTTCCCCATGTCACCCCATCATAATTATGGTTCCTCCATGACACTATGATTATGTGAGTATTCTTGTTTTTTATAACCATTTATCTATAGTCCATGATCTCAACCATATTATCCTCATAATAGAGGTCATGTTCTAGTCATACCACCTAATGATTCTGGACATTTGAGGGATCATGTACATAGTTCCTCAGAGATATAATTGTAATACATCATGAACTTGTTTTATATTACGTGGATGTTCTTGATGATTGACCTCAACTCATGGGTAATCAAGGATTTTATAGGGTCTAATATTTCTTGGGTATACAACCTTTTATTTAAAGACACTAATACTATCTTACATGGTGATATTTGAAGGAAACAATTTTCTTCCAGCATAAAACACATTATCCCAATGAATTTTTTCAGTATATATATGTTTCCAATATTTAGTTGCTTCTACATGATGTTGGGTGACATGATCCTTTTATGTCACCACTAGCACAAGATCAATTCCAAGAATCTTTCTCTCACCATGTTCATCCTCAAAAGTAGGGGTTAAACACAATTTCCCATATATAGTTTCACACGATTCCAACTTAGTAATCTAGTGGATGAATTTTGTTTGGTAATTTATCTAATGGGATGTGTTTATAACATCATCCTTGAAATTCCATTTAGTATGTTCTTAGAATATCCTCATGTTTTTAAATAGTATTTTCATATTGGACATCACGTTAGGGGTGATCAGAAATACTGAAATTCAATTAAATATTCAAATCATGATGACTACTTCTCTAGAAGATATATTTGAATGTTGGATGATGATAATAAATGATTGAAACCGTTAAATGACCTGATCTTTTTTAAATGGTAATTTTTGCCTAATAAAATATATGTTAAATTAATTTTTTACACAAATAAACAATAAATATTTATTAATGATGTAAATATAAAAGCAAATATAACCATCTGGTTTTGATCGTAATATTATTGTTGGTAAATAATGAAAACTGGTCTATATGACCAATGGTAACTATATTCTTGATAGTAATTTTAATGTTATAATTAGTGTTAATAAGTAAAATTTTAACTAATGAAAATTATGACAGAAAAGAGAAATGATGAACTCAAATGGTAAATTGTTGTCATATGAAACCCACTTTCAAAACATTGCAGGGAGTAGCGTCACTGGCCTTCTCTCTTGTCTAAGCCCATGATGATCTTCAAAAAGTGAATCTTGAATGAAATTTCTTATGGGAGAAGTTGAGGTTAGTGTAAATTACCACTAGGGTAATGTTAGTCGAGCCACCCAGTGGGTTTATCATCTTTACATACCCTAAATTTAGGCCATACATAGGATTAATAAGATGATATGTTTCAAGACCTTAGTTACATAATGTTTAATAATTTTTTATAAAAAAAATTGTTCTTCCCTCAATTTCGTATTGAGAATAGTTTTTCTTAAAAATATGATAAATTTGATATATTGATTTTGCGAAAAGAAATTGTACTTTTTATAAAAGGTATAATTATTAAAATAACCTATAGTATTATGAGTAATTATAATTTTATTCAAATATTATGATTAAAATTATCTTTTTTAAATATAAATGATAAAATATTTTTATTTTTTTAGGTGTTGTAAATATATCTATTAATTTTCACTTTCCATTTTCTATCTTCTATAGTTTTTTATAAATAATAAATTTTTTAATGTTCTAATTCACATATTTAAGAAATTTTTATTCTAAAATAATTATCATTTCACAAATAAGCACCTCAAAATTAGGTCATTGGTAGTTTATGAGAATTTTCTAAAATAGATTATTTTTCTCGCGAATAATAAAAATACATATGGAGTTCTTCCTTGTGATTAATGATATCATGATGATTTAAAAAGCAATATAAAAATAAAAAATACTATTGTGGATTAAAATATCATAATAGGTGTCCAAGTGACCGATACTATGGAAAAATACCATGGTTAATCCCATGGTTTTTCATTTACCACTACATAGCTGTCCAACAAAAATAATAAACAAGTCCACCTGTTTCACTATAAATATCTACTTATATCCCCATTTAATTTCACTCACAATTCCCAAACCATAAATATATTATATTTTTACCATTAAATGAGACCCTAACGATGTCCTCAAGGCCCCAAGGACCCAATCCTCAGGTTTTTTGAGTCACAGTTCTTGTAAAGGGAAATATCATTCATTTCAATTCAGTTCAAGAACTTATGTTTGTATATGTCATCTGAATTTTGGGTTTTCACTCTATTATTTTATTTTTATTCATTAACATACTTAAAAATTGTGTTTTATAAAATAGATTACCTTTCCCACTCTCTTTTTATCATTTTATGAAACCTCAATTTATACTCATTATGCTAATGATTTTACTTCCCATAATTTCTCTCTTCTCCTCAGGAAATTATGTTTTATTTTTTATGATAACATCCAATGAACATTCCTTTATTGGGGTATTAAAAAATATATAAATATCATTTATTTTATTCTTTTATTTTCTTACAATAAACCCTCATTCAGTTTGTGTTGTTAATAAATGAAATAAAGATCATGTCATTGAGAATGTTTTAAAATGAAAATATTTTTATTGAACCCCATTTCTTTTATTGTTAATCAGTTATTTATGAAATGTTTTTATTGTGATCTATTTGTATCCTATGAAAATAAATATATTTTATGGGTGTTCCTTAATAACAAACAAGTCCACTAGGAAAAAATTTTAATCTCTATAGATGATAAGTTTTGCGATTCCTTGGTGAATAACATCATAATTATACTGAAACCTCAGTTAAAGACCTATGTGATTTGTGTATGAATGTATAAATTAAATTTTTTATCCACATATTCATGTCTTTATTCTTTTTCTTATTATTATTATATTAATATTTCTCATGGCTCATAATTATGACTCATGTTCTTTTTTATATTCCTTAAGATCACAAGTATACTATTTCCCTTTCATTCCCTTACTAGGCCATATTCTCAAACTTTCTTTTGATGTATGTCCCCAAGATATGATATTATATTAATATACAGATAATGAACCAATGAATAATATTTTCATGTTGATTATAATGTATTTTTATGTTTTTATGTAGTATGTCTATAATTTTCAAGACACTAAACCTAAAATATCTTTTGAATTTATAAAAGTTTTTTATGTAAATGAAAAGAGTTATGTAATAAAAAAGTTGTGAGCCTATAAAATCGAACCCCATGAAGCCTCACCACATCCATTAATTATATCATGTCAATTTTGAAAGAGATAAATTTTACTGAATATCGATTATATAGGTAGCCTTGGTGATTCAGTCCACTATAACTAATATCACATTTTTTCCATTAGATGTTAGTGGTAGTTGAGTGAAAAATACAATATTGATATTTTCCCACATCCAAATTGGTATTCATAGTGCTTTTAAAACACCTATAGGAATTGTTTTCTTTTCTTTCACATTCTATCATATGAAAAACCTTGTAGTGTAGTTTGAAATCATTATTTTTATATTATCCCACCAATAATGATCCCAAAAGTACCTATAAATTTTCTTATTCTATGATGTATAGATATTGTAATGATATGAGATTAATATTTCAGTCTATTATTTCTCTCAAGAATAGACGAAACATATATCATTGTATAATATTTCAGTATAGCTTATTGTTCAATTTTTAACTTAGGAAACTTCCCATTCTTGACAACCTATATCTTCTTTTCTAACAAAGTATATTCTCTTTTATTATATGTGATATTTCCTTGTAATTATGGTTAATAAATCAATTAGTATAAGATTCATGATTTTCCTCCCATCGTTATTTCCATGTACAACATTACTAGGTCAGGGATCCATGGATTTCCTTTAATACTCATCATTTACAACAAAATAGGTTCTTTCTTACTAACTACAGCTACAATGTTGTTTTCTATTCTAAGGTGATAATGAATTGAACAGTCATAGGCTATATTAATTTCAAACAAACTATTTCTTCCAGTATTTAATTCCATATGATTGACTATATACATCGAACTATTTTGGTATGTGCATATTTCACATTTTTCTCAATAAAAATAGTGTATCCATATCACTTGAGAAAAAATAACTAGAGATAGATCCATGTCATGAATAGAAAAATTATTCTCATGAGTCTCGAACTATCGAGATGCATAAGAAATAACCATTTCAAATTTAACGTGGACACACCAAATCCATTTTAGCGATAAACAACTCAAAATAAAAAGTGATTCCCTGATAGAGGTTATATTTTACACCCGTTTACTGACCAGTATATTATTTAGTTCTTGGAAATATACTTCACACTCATTTGTATAGACAAACATAGATACTTATTGAATTAAAATGTTTAGTGGATTATAAATTTATAGAAAGGTTTTCACAAACATCATATAATATCCTACTAATCAAATGAAACTATAAATACAAGATAATGTTGTAGGATGAGGACACTACTCCATAACTATCATCTTAGTAGGTTCAATATAGATTACTTCAATGGTTATGATGTTAACCAAGGAATACAATTATTGTTACAAAAATTCACATTTTTTGAATTTTACAAATTGTCTATCCTTCCTCAATGTTCTCAATATTACTACAATGTGATTTTTATACTCCTCTAAAAATTTGTAATATATCACAATATTATCAACAAAAATGACCACAATTATCTAAAGGAAGTTCTTAAAGACTATATTCATCAATTTAATAACTATAGGGGGATCATTAGTTAATCAAAAGGGAAAAATAATATTCTCATAATGATCCTATCATGATTAGATGGAATTCATTGTAAAAAATTATTTCTTCACCATAAATTGATTATAACTAGATTGGTGATTATTCATTTCGAAGAATTAATCAAAAAGAAGATGTTCAAATAAATCATCAATCCTTAAGTGATGATGCATGTTCTTCAATTTTATCCCATTATGTTCCCAAAAATCAATTCAATTATGCATAAACCATCCTTAATTTTCAAAAAGAGAATAAGACATCTCCATCGAGACACACATGGTCAGATAAAAACCTTCTATAAAAATCCATGATGTTTTTTCATTATTTCCACTAGATTTACATTTTTTATTATATGGGGGGCGTCTTTGATATTGGAATTGATCAAGGTATGAGTTCAATGGAAAACTATACCAATATTTATTGGGGATTTGTTGGTAAATCCTTCAAAAATACATCAATGTATTCCGTAATTATGGGGACATTAACTATCTCTATATATTAATTTTCTTATCCCTCTTCCTTTGGCATCTACATAAAGAAGGCTATGGGAGGTGATTATCCAAAAAGATCATGTTAGTATATATCTCATATGAATATTACGTTAGGTTTTCCACTCAAGGCTACTAATAATTCATTTCATCTATAGTCGATCAGGGAATTATTCATTGAGATTAATTCCATAACTAGTTTTGTGTCATGTTCCACTGTGGGAATGACTAATTGATTTGAAAAGTGATTGTTCTCACCACTGTCAATACTATAGATTCTATAGACTATTGATTCTTGGATTATCCCTCCAAGATTCTTGCAGGATAACAATTCTTATATATACTTGAGGGATGAATATTTATTCTTTGAAATCATGGAGGAAGTAAAGAATTGCGTAGAACCAAAATCAAACAATGTAATTACTAGAATTGAGAGAACAATGATAATAACTTCCACCAATTCATTTTTATCTTTGGATTCATCTTTCATGATAAAAAATCCCCAACCATGACCCCTTGGCCTATGAGGATGTTTTTTTAATTTATCTTCATTATCTTTTTTCTCGGATTTTGATTGGAAAATTTCCATTGTAGTTAAAAAATTATTTAGTAAACATAAAGATGGGCCTACACTATCTTAAATTAGTCATTAATATTGAGATGTTGTCACTTCACCTCACTATGATAGATTTGAGCTATATAGCTATCTTCCTCAAACATGTAACATTATCCAAACCAAATAAAGATGTCCCTTGAATAATTTGTCACCCATTTGTTTCACATGGGATTTTTCCCATCATTTCCTCCTCTTTCAGGATCATAGATCCCCCATGAGTTCTAATCTATAGGTATCATCATATTATTTGATCTATGTGACAACT
Source organism: Viscum album (assembly GCA_963277665.1). NCBI lineage: Eukaryota > Viridiplantae > Streptophyta > Magnoliopsida > Santalales > Viscaceae > Viscum > Viscum album. Next base: position 302,218,145 of record OY728126.1, read on the forward strand.
TTCTTTCTCAAAAGTCCAATTCAACCTTCATAGAATTCCTCACTATCTACTCATACATTTCATAGTTTAAAATTTATATTTTATTTCCATGAAAGGGTGTTATTCCGTCAAAAAAATTATCAACTATTCCCTTTGGTACCACAATAATGATTATAGAGTATCAAGGAAGCCATGTAGAGTTCATCTCATTGTTTCCCATTGATGAATTTTACTTATTATTTATATTATGGAATTTCATCTCCATTTTTTATCACATTTATTAGGGAAAATACTTATTGAAGAAGATGTTGCTAAACTATTTCCAATTCATAGAATCAATCTTCCTTCATGTATTTGTATTTTTAATCAGTTTCCCCCACTGATTATCTTCTCCATCAAATCAGTATTTTACAAGGGGTACTTTTTGTTATGCTAAATAGTTGAGTAAAAAATATTTAATTTGTATACATCTTACCCATTTTTTAGAAATCAATGTGTTGGTATATCAACTAATAGAAGGTGGTAATTGACGCATGAAGAACTCAATAGAAAGTTGTTCCATTTTATGTGAATCTATCAAATCCACTTGATTCATGTTATTATCCAAAACTAAAATAGATGAAATATCATTTATATGATAATATCTATTCTATCATCCATGATAGGGTAGTCAGCGCATCTACTTTTTCACTCATCATTTATGGAGTTCTACATATATCTCTCTATTTTATAAAAGAATAAAACTATACTATAAAACAAACTTATTGAAAGAATCTTATAATAGTAATGCTATTTTATATATTTAGACATAAAGAATAAAAATTTATTCGTTAAAAAAAATTTCATTTTCTATATATCCATCATAATGGTTTCTGAAAATCATGTGATTTCATAAATATATTCGTGGGAGTGTCAAACCAATAGTATATTAAAACCATTATTGTGCACTGGTTCTTGATTTAATCTAGCTCAGTGAACTGTTATCAAGTGTTACCCATCGATACATTTGTGCTAGATCCACATCCACTTATTTATATCCAGATAAGTATTTAATTGCATAGAAACAACTAACATAACAAATCACAAATATAAATGGATGGGTTATTTTTTTGAACTTTTATCTAGGGTTCATATTATTTATTTATATTCAAAATTACAGCAAATAACAAAAATGTATTTTGAAACTATGTATGATCCCGAACATTTTGGGAGTTAAAATAGACTGGAAATTCATGCACTTTTTAGTTATTATTTTTGTACCTTTATGATGGGTTTTACCTAGAGGTGTGTTTGGAAGAATTTTGAGAAAAATGTTAGGAATGAAGGATATGCACGATTATAGAAAATCATGCACCATTTCCTAGTAAACCTTGCAATCCTTTATAGTATGGAAAGAAAAATCTAGCATATAGTTTTTCAATCAATTATCCATATTAGAAAATTGGCGCCCTAGAAGAGGTGCATGGTTAGGGAAAAATTTTCACCCCTTCTTAGGAAATTGTATGTGACCTTTTTTATTACCCGATAATTACATTTAAAATAACCCAAACCCTTGAAACTCCTCCCATTTGAACCAAACTCATACTCTTATAATTTTTTATTATTTCATATCTTTCAAAAGGGATTCCTTGGTTTCTCAACGTCTGTTCTTCATGATTGAAATCCCGAATCAAAGATCGTCCCATCTCTCAGTAAGTGTATCATATCCCATGGATTTTATATTCACCTCCCTTAATTAAATATTTCTTTTTATGTGAGGAAATAATCTATTTTTATAGATCTAGATCTAGATTTGGTGAGCCTATATCCTGGATTATAGATCTAGATCTATATATAGTTAATCTAGATTTGGGTTTCAAGATCTAGATTTATGATAAAGAGATATTGATTTTTTTTCATGATTTAATGTTTTAAATCCAACCCCTAATCTACATAATCGTGCTTCTCAATATTGGGGAAATCTAGTGGGTGCAATTTATTTAACGTACGAGTTAGATGGTCTAAATTTCAAATACCATTGTCTTGATAATATTTATTTGTATGTGATTATTGAATTGGTAGAGTTAATTTAGAAATTGAAATTACATTATAGAATTAATTAAATGTGTCCAATTAATTATGCACGTAAACAAATAATGGAATAAAGGAATTAGAGAATATAGATAAATAATGGTTGAATTAATTATAGGAATTTGAATAGAGATTTTGATAAAGTAATTTTTTAATTAATTATTCTAATTTTTTTTACTGAATTAGATTAATTAATTGTATAAATAATTAATATGATGAAATCAATTAAATTAATTGTTGAATTTATTAACAATGTGTATAAGATGAATTAATTATATAAATTATTAATGGGATAAAAGTGGTTAACTAATTTTTAAATTAATTAATGATATTTAAAATGATTAGAAGATTAATTTTGATTAATCTTGAATTAAATGATATAGTGAAGGATGTATTATTGTAATGATTATATACAATTAATATGTGAGTATGGGACATGGACTTATGATCCAAAAATACAAGTGAAATTGACTGATATATGAGTGTGAGACAATGAATGAAGCTCCAAACACCCATAATGTGAAAACATTTCATGCATGAGATTATTTGTATGGGATAGGGAAGGTGGCTGAAAATAACCATGTTTTGTGGCACATGGTTTGAAACTCCATGTATTTATAGGAATGGGGTGTTAGGCATGAAGATCTACACTCATGATATTGGAATTTTTTTTAAGATATAGTTAGTCTTGATAGTAAATTAAAATGAAATTGATAATGAAAGCACATTTATTGAATGAATTGGGAATTGAGAATGTGAGACATTTCAGACTCTGGAACTGGTCGAAGAAGTTATTGAGGTTTGGGTGTCCATGTTACCATATGGATTTATGGGGTTTAATAGGTAATATTTAATAATGTTATAAACTATTTGTTCATGAATTATATTTGTTTCTTATTATAACTTCATACATTATCATTGTCTGGATTTGATTTAGACGCCATTGGTGGTGGCCTACTGATTTGAACTCCCACCCTACTCTTCCTTCTTTATTAGTACCCAAATAAAAATTTTATTGTAGGATACTCTAAGGTAATAATAATTATGTTATATTGTTAATTTGGTGATGAATCATAGAGGATGGAATTAGAAATGGATTTGAACCTGTATGGGAATCAGGGTGTCTTATTTTTTTTCATGTAGACACTAGACACATACCATAGCATGTCATGTGTCCTATTTTAGTTTGATATAATATTTAAAACTTTTTTTGTTCAGATATTTTTTTTCATTATTGATATAAATATAGCTTCAAATTTTTTTAATTAATTCCTATGCTTTTTACAGTGAATGTTTTTGATATAGTCCCCCAACGATCGACTTATCAGTCCCATGCTGCTGGTCAGAAGCATAAGGTAGTTGGGAGTCATGCTTAAGGTAATTGGGTGGTCTATCAAGAGGAACTGCTAGGTGGAACCGGGTCTGAGATATTACTCACTAAATATTACATCCTTCATTTTTATTACAGAACATTTCATTACATGGTAAAAATATAGGATCATTTAATGTTTGGTTTCCTAAAAATAAGGTACATAATAAAAAATGTTTAAATAATTATTATAATTCAATTGATAAGATTCATTATGGGCTCATCCTAAGTCACATTTACTTCATCTCACACCCTATTGGTTATAATTTAAAGGAAATGGGTGAGCATGAGTCCTAGTAAGGGAAATATTTTACATATGATAATGAGGAATATCAATATGTACATGAGAAAATTCATTATCGAATGAGAAAGAAAACATGTGGGAAATCATAATTAAAAACCATGAATCATAACATAGAAATGTGGGTAAAATATTTAAATGAATCATTCAAAATATTATGATAATGGCTTGTCACCAATCTATCATAAATGAATATTACCAAGGTTATTCACGAGGGTATCACTAATATTCCCATCTCTAGAGATTAATTTATTTTCAAAAATAATTGGAATGATATTATGGTGCACCCATAATATTTATTAATTAATTTGGGCCACATATTTCATAATCAATCATTTCTATAATAACCAATAGAAAATAAATAATTGGTTTCTTATAAAAATTAAAGTGTCTAAAATGTTCTCAAAGTCATGATCCATTTTTCATTTTTAGATCATGAAAAAAAGATGTATTGTTTACCATTTATAAACACATTAATAAAATAAATAATCATTAAATCATGGTTAATATTCAAATATAATAAATAAGTTTTGTAATTTACAAAAAAGACAATAAAATATAATTTCTTAAATAGGGAGACAAATATGAGAATATAATTCGACATCCTGACGAGTATAAAACATTGTTTTAGAAAAGTGTAAAATAATAAGGGAAAGGGTATACAATTTATAAAATATAATTTTGATGTATGATTATCATAAAAAGTTAAATAAGAGCGAGTGATGATAAAATTTATAAGAAATATAAAAAGAGGAAATTGAATTTATGAGAAAGGATTGATAATTCTCTTACCTTGTAGTCACTATTAAATCAAGAGGAATAGAACCTAGGGGGATTAAAGAAAACATTCGGGACTACATTGGAGGAATTAATATTAAGAGTTATTAGAGGATGGATTGGTATTTAATGGAACTTTTGAAATAGTTTGGTAATTTTACCAAAAGTAGATGATTTTTATAATAATTTCAAAATATAAGCCTTTGAAGTCTTGGTTGTGGAAAATGAAAAACATTTAATTATCCATGTTAATTTTTCATCGATTTGGATTCTTGGGAATTATTGTATTTTATTTTCTTCCAACATAACTAAACAACATTTTTATCACTTATTTTGGCAAGGAACAGTAAAGGTTCCATAAAGTAATTATTTTAAAGTCAATGTTTCCACTTTTGAAATTGGAAATTCAATTCAATGTTTTAAAACAAATTAAAATATGTTATAATTCTTGATAATAATAAAATAAATTTTTTTATCTCATTGATTTTTGTTAATTTATTATTACATCATTTTCAAATAATTTTTAACTCATTAAACATACAAAAAAAAAGAAAAAATTGTATTTCAATATTCATGGAAAAATATAGTATTATTGAAAATTCTGATAAATTTAACCAAAATAATTTCAATTTAATGATTTCAAAAAAATGATTTTTATTTTTTATAATAATTCCTTAAAATTATAATTGTACATTTTATTTAAAAAAAATTAATATTTATTAAAAAATTAGTGGGTTAGAGCCATTGCTTGATTTTAGAAACATGATGTTTTTCAAGGACATAATAAAATTATTTATGATTTTTATTTAAATAATATTGTTTATAATATACTATTTCATTAAAATAAATATTAATTAGAATATGATAGTTTACTATAAAATTTGATATATTTTCTAAAAAGTAAATTTTCATTCTTAAAATTTATTTATCAAATTCATCTAAATTAATCATATCTTATGTTTTGAAAAAATTTATTAAACTGGAACTTATGGAATAAAAAATTTACTAATAAGAAGGAATTACACTTTATTAATCTAAGTCCTAAACTTGTAAACCATCAATAATACCCACATACAATCTAATGGTAAGGTGGGTAATGGGGATATATTCATGGGGAAGCTCCTCTATCATCAATTGAGTGGTCATATCCACTAACATGAACTTCTCCCATTGGATATTTAATTCTATCTTCATTTGTTGAATCTCAGCTAGGGATTGTTCAATTGAAAACCCTAGTGATGCTACCTCCAACTTATGTTATGAAAAATGGGCAGTATATGACATAACTCTAATATTTAAGGTCATTCTTATCCTTTATTCATTAACAATACTTTGTAATTACTACCTACAAATAGTAATTACAACAATATATTTATTAAAATAAGTTATAATTCTCAATGTTTAAATTGTTCAATGGTTATATTGATCAACTGCTATATTTGACCAATGGTCCTAATGTGGGAAAATGTCGATTGTCACATTTCCTATTATACTTTATAAATAAAATTTTATTCTTTTATTAAATATTAACTAAACTAATTTTCAATAATTTTTATTGGTTTACTAGTACATTTTAATTTATATATTATTTGGGTGATTATTCTAACGAAATTGACTAATCCATATTTTTCTATTTATGTGACTAATGTGTTGATCATTGTTAATGAGAAAAAGTTTTAATGGTGTATAGAATAATTTAAATGTAATTTTATCAGGTAAAAAATAACATAGAAAAAAACACGAGTCATTATATTCTATGCCCAGTAGAAATTTTATTCTGGAATTTTTAACTCATTCTCTTAGTTGAGAAAAGGTGAGTATTCGTATGCTTCATTTTTTCCATTGGTTTCCATATCACTTCATCAAATGAATAATTATTCCACAACAATTTTAAAAGGTGAGTAGTATTGTTTTATTGAACCTTGTCTCTACAATCAAATATCATCACCAGATTCTCCTCATAATAGTGTTAATGGTTTATTTTTACTACCACATGATTTGATACATGAGAGTGAAAAGGTATGTACATTCTCTAGAGAGATGTGTGGAATTCATTACAAATATGATAAATATTTGGTGGATTTTATAAATGATTGTCCACTAATCCTTCTTAATCTACTATTTTATAGGATCTAATGTACTTTGGGTAGAGAATCCATTTCTTCCCAAATAGTGTGACTCTCTTCTATGGTGATAATTAAAGGAAATTTTTTTCTCCAACATAAAATTTCAAGTCTCTTCAACTTTTTTCAACAAATTTCTTCTAAAAAATCTAAGAATCATTTATATATTATTGTATGTAATGAAAAATTTCGATTATATCATGTACAAGATCAGTTCTAGGCTTATTTCTCTACCTATCTTCATCAAAACAACTATCAGTTCTTAATATCATCCCATATAATGTTTTATATGTTTCCCTTTGAATACTCAAGTGGAAGGGTTTTTTGTATGATAACTCATCTGATGAGATATTTTGATCACATCCACCATTAAATTCAATTGATCATGTCCTTACCATGTCCTCGAGTGATGAATAGTTCTTTATGGATTGGCCATCTGGTTGGGGGTGATAGGTCATACTAAAATTCAACTCATTATTCAAAGTATGTTGAAGACTTCATAATAATTTAGATGAAAACCTTGGATAATGATAAGAAATGATAGAAAGTGGCACCCCATAAAACCTCACCACTTTCTTTACATATATTTTGTAATGTTGTTCAAGATATAAATCATCCAAAATAGAGATAAAATGGGCAGTACTGGCGATTCATTCCCTATTCTCTATTACATATTGTTTGATTTTGATTTTCATGGGAGACCAATAAAAAATTTCATAGTGATATTTTCCAACTTCTATATTCATATGGGTAGTGTTATAAATACCCATTAATGATGTTCTCACTATTCCTTTACTTGTTGACATATAAAGCACCTTGAAATGTAGTCAGAAATCTGTCATTTCATATTATCCCACCAATAACGATCATGAAGGTCCCTATAAATTTTATTTCCACAAGTATCTATACAGAATGTCACGATTTGAGATTCATCCATTATAACTTTCATTATATTAAGAATATATGTAACACATATCCTTTTATGAAATTTTAGTTGACCTTCATGATAAATATTGAACTCAAGAAACTTCAAATTCATCAAATCCTCTATATAATTTTGTAATAAAGGATCATCTCTTTTATAATTCTAGATCTTATATAGTAATCATGGTTAAAAATTATTTTGGATGAAATTGATGATGTCCCTTCTATCATGATCCATTTTCCATCCTTACCAAGTCCCTAATAAATGGAACTCCTTGAATCCTCTTCACTTCCGGCAAAATATGCCCATTCCTTCTTAATTAATTTTTAAATTTTGTACTCTTTTGGGGTTATAATGAATTCATAAGTCATAGTCATTATGAAGTTACAACTATATTTCCAATTCCTCAAGTGTGAATATATAAATCAAATTTTTTTGGTCTATATATATATACATCACATTTATCCCCATTATGGTAGTGAATCCATATTTTCAATGAAAAATTAACCGCCTATATCTCTATTTTTTGCATAGTATAATTATCATATTCAGTAATTACCTTCCAAGAATCCTTAATAAATCACCTTCTTATTTATCATGGTCATACAAAAATTTCATATCATAGATTCATCACTTAAGAAAATAATAAAATCCTTTTTCGAGGGTCGTGTTAATAGATTTTTAGTAAACAATCACTTCTTCAGTTCTGGTAAACATTCTTCACACTCATTTTTCCAAATGAACATAGCTCATTTTAAATGAAACCCAGTTCGTGGATTAGAATGTCATGAAACGTTAATCACAAACATCATATATTATAATGTTTTTCCGAGGAAACTAAAATTCATAGTTAGTGATGGAGGATGAGGCCACTCTTCCACATCCTTTGTCTTAGCATAGTTAACTGATATTCCATTAATGGTTACAATTTTCCCCATGAATGAAATTTTTAGTAACCAAAATTCACATTTGCTAAAATTTTCAAATAGAATATCCTTCCTTGGATTTTTCAATATTTTCATTAACGTATCCACATTCTCCTCAAGAATTTTTGTATATATCATAAAATCCTTAATAAGACCCACCAAAAATTTGACAATCCAATCATATAAGATTCTATTCATCAAATATTTAAATATAGTAGGACTATTATTCAAGACAATGGGATAACTAACAAACTCATAATTTACATATCTTTATTAAAATGAATTCTTTGAATATCAAATCTCATTACCATCAATTAATGATTAACAGACTAGTGATAAATCTTAGAGATTCCCAAAAAAACAGGTCAAATAAATCATCAATCATTGAGAGGGGGTTGTTTTTCTTCTCTATGATACCATTTAGTTCTCTATATTCAATAAATAGTTTCATTGATCCATCATTCTTCAAAAATAGAATTGGTTCTCCCCAAGGACACACACATGGTAGGATAATTCCATTTAATCAAGGATTATGATGTTTTTTCCTTAATTCCTTTATCCCAACATTTTCTACTGTATATTGGGTACATTATATCATCTTGGACCTGTGTATGAGTTCAATGGAAAACTATAACTCACTTTTTTTTGGTCTAGGAATATTTTTAGGAAATAACTCAATGTATTCTTGAATGATTGCAACAATATATATCGTTAAACTTTTATTTACTTCTTCTTATTCACATAGAATCTCCATAAATAATGATATGGGAGGTGTTTCGAGAAAAATATTTTTTTTAGTATATATCTTCCTCTAAAATTACTTTATATTTTCCATTCAATACTACTTATATTTCATTACTTCTTCAATTCATCTTTTTATTATAATTTTAGATCCATCCATCCCTAATTTTGTGTCAAATTCCACCATTGTAATGACTAATATATTTTTGACGAGATAATCCTCACCAAATACAGTACAATAGTTTCTATGCACTATTGACACTGGGATATCCCCTCCATGATTCTTGAATAATAAAAATACTTCTAGACTTTATAGGACAAATTCTATATTATTTTAAAACAACGGAGGAAATAAAGGAAGGTGTCGACCCAAATCCAATAAATGAACACACTATATTTGAGAGAACTATAGGAGTACCTTCCACCACATATTTCGGTGTTTCAACTGTAGATTTCCTAGTATAAAATAACATATATTTCTCCCTTGTACTATATTGATTTTGATGGTAATTAAAATCTATTATCTTCTAATTTGGACAATGATTAGTAAAGTCCCCCTGAATTACACACTTAAAGAATTTAGAATAAATATGGCCCTCTACCATTTTTTTTATCAATATTGTTGAGAATTTGAGGATTTACCTCACCATGATAGTTTTGAGCTATTTAGAAATGTTTACCAAACATGTATAATTCTCCACTCCTAAGAAAGCAGCTCCCCAAATTATTCTTACAAAAACAATTCACATGGGAAGTTTCAATTGATTTCATCCTCATCTATGAACAATTTTACTCCTTTATTTTAAATCCATATCTCTCCTCTTTTCATTCAACCATTGTGACAACTTTATTACCCAAAAATCCAATTCAAACATCATAGAACCCATCACTATATCCTCATTGATTTCATAATATCAATTTTCTAAATTCCTCTTCCATTGTGGTCTAGTCCATCAAAGAATATTTCAAACATCCCATTTTATTACATTATAAATCTAGACGTGTATTGTTATAGTCTTGTAACTTTCATATCATATCTTTCCACTAATAAATTTTTTATTTCATTATCATGATGAATCATTTCACCATTTTTTTCACATCAATTAGGGAAAATACATGTTGAATAAGATTCCCCCAAACTATTCCTACTCCATATTATCAATCTCTATTCATGGGATTTTTTTTAATTTCCCTTCAAAGAGGAATATTATTTGATAACTTTAAATTTTTTAAAAATTTTAGATAAAAAATATATTTTCTATAGAGCTTATTCATTTTTCAACAATCATTGTCTCGATAGACCCACAAAAAAGATGGTGTTAATTAATGAACAAAGGAATCAATGGAATGATACTCCCTTCAAGGTGAATATCGGTGCTCAACATGACCAAATTTATTATTCATAACATGATATAGTTTATTAATCATTCTCATGATCTTATCTACTTCATCATCCATTGGAGGGAAATTGGCACATCATCTATTGCATTCATCGTTAATATGGTTTATCTTATTTTCCTCTATTTCTTAAAATTACAAACCATATTGAGAATCATGTTTCTTTTATGAATATTAAAATTCAAATGAATTTTATGTAATAAAATAATATATTAAAATATTATATTTATTAATAATAATTATAATTTCTATGTACCATTTAAAGTTCAATTTTTTCAAATTTCAACCCTAGATTCATCTATTCTATAGCCAAATCCACCTATTCATATCTTGAAAGGAATTTGTGTTCTCAGAAACCACTTACATAAAACATTAGAAAAATTACAAGCCGTATGCAACACATTTCTGTTCATATTCCCCAAAAACAACTAATTCTTCTATTGATACAGACTATTGAATACCACCTTTTTATTACATAAATTTTCAATACATGAAACAAATTGATTATATTTTAAGGTTTATTTTCTTAGAAAAATTTTAAACAATAAATTAAAACCTAAACCATTATTATGATCCACTTGAAATTTATCTTCATGAGTTCATCCCAAGTTACATTTTTTTTCATCTCATATCTTGAGTCCATACATAAAAAGACTGTTGTGTGCATGAGGTCCAATAATGGAACTATTTACATGTAATAAATATGAATATCAATAATAACTTGATGATTATCATCATTGAATGTGGAAGATAACAAGAGAAATATGTTAGAAAAACAAAAACAATCATAATAAGGAATCATAGTAACATCATTTAATCGATGAATTCATAATAATATGACCATGTATTATCACCAAGGTGTCATAAATGAATATTACCAATGTAATTCACCAAGGTATCATAAAACATGTCATATATAAAGAGTAAACTAATTTCCCAATGCATTGAAGTTATATTAGGGAAGACCCTTCCTATGTCATATATAGTGTGATCCATATAGTTCATAATCAATAATTTAATTAACAACTCATGGAGAAAATTAAATATTTTCTTTTCAATATCACTACATTTCACAATTTCTTAATGATATGATAATTTCTTCATTTTGATCCCAAAAAGGTAATAAGGGTTTATTATATGTAAATACCAGAATATTGTCAATAATTTTTACATCTTGGTGAATTCCCATGGAATAGAATTATGTTTTGGTAATCCAAAAATGAAAAAAAAATCAATTTATTAAGATGACAAAAAAATTTGAGAAGTAAATTTGTCGGCATGTTAAGTATAAAAATTAGTTTCAAAAAATGTTAAAATGAGAGATGAAAGGGTGTTACAATTAAATAAACTTAATTATTAATTAAGGTTTTAATCAAACGGGTTTTAAAATAGAGTAACCATAACATTTAGAAGAAATTTAAAAAGAGGTTCTTAAAATAAAGATAAAGTAAGGATAATTCCCTTACCATGATGAGTATATACTAAATCATGTAGAATAGATCCTTGGGGGATTTAGGATACCATGGGGGGATCTATGGGAAGAAAAAAACCTGACCATCATAGATTATGGATTGTGAATGAATGTAAATTGAAAAATGTGTTGGTATTTATAGAAAAAGTTCAGTATTTGTATAACAATTTCCAAATATTTTCTTTTGAAAACTAGTTTTATCGAATGATAAACCATTTTATTTACCACGGGTTGTTGCAATTTATTTTTTAAATTTGGAACAAATTATTAGTTATTTGATTCCACAAAAACTAAACATCATTTTTTATAATTTATTTTCGAATGAATAATTATTGTTTGGAAAATGAACTTTTATTAAGTCAAAGATTCTATTTTTGATTTTAGAAGGTAATTTATAATTTTTGAAATTGATTAATAAAATTTATTACATAATTTAAATAAAATAAAATACTTTAGTTCTTGGATTTTGATTAACTTATTATTACTTCATTATGACCATATTATTGGAGTCACTTCACATACTGAAAAACCCTTACTGTATTATCATTATTCGATTAAAACAAATGTATTTTAAACAATTATCATAAATTCACTGAATCCTAATATCGACATTATAATTTAAAACATTATGTTTATATTATCCTATAAAAATTATAAAGATGACAATTTTAACTCTAATATATGATAATTCTTAATTATTAAAAAAATGGTGGTTTGTAAGGAATAGTCTAATTCATGACAATTAAAAAAGCCACTGGAAAAAATAAAATTATTTTATAAATTATATTTATATAATAGATTTCTTTAACATAGAATTTTATTAAAATGAATATTATTTTGAATAACTTATTTAATTATAAAAATATATACGTGTTCTGAAAATTACTGTTTATGCATGAAAATTTAGTTTCCAAAATCACTTAAATTAAACATATATTTTATTAAGAAAAACTATTCTTAAAGTGGAATTTATGGAATGTCACCCTCATTTAAAAAAAAATATTTACACATTATTTAACTATTTCATAGATATGTAACCCTTTAGAAGACTCACATACGACTTATGAGTAAGGTGTGTGGTGGTGTTAGATTCATGGGGTGGCTCAGCTAACATAGAGAAAGTGGTAATTTCCACAAACATGAACTTCACCAATATAATATTTATTTCTATATTTAGTTTTTGAATCCAATCTAGGGCTTGGTCAAGGAATATTCTTAGTGATTCTACCTCCCTACCCTGTTTTAAAAAAAATTGTTCATACGACAAGAATCATCTAGTTGAGTCCATCACTCCTCCAATTTTCATTAATTATCTTTTATCATTGCTACTTATGAACACTGAATATAACATTAGAATTATTACCAATGGGTATAGTGTCCAATTGTACAATTTCCCAACTGTTATATTAACCAATGGTCCAGTAGAGGCCTAATAATGATGTTTATATTTCCCATTATACTCTATAAATACAACTTATTTATTAAATTCAATATTCTCTGCAATCATTTTTTATGATGTTGATTGGTTTACTATAATTTTTTTATTGATGGGATGATGATTCTATTATATTATAGTGATCCATATCTTCCCATTATCAAGATTTATGTTTTGATAAATATTAAATATATATTGATTTATTGTGTGCGAAAAATATAACACACATTTACTATGAAAAAATAAATTTTAAGAAAATATTGTGTCGTTATAGGGTTTACAAGACCATTGAATTTTCTTTCTCATTCCCCCATTTCTTTTTTGATACTCCTACTCTTTTTGTATATACTCACACTTTTATTATATTTTCCAACATGTGTCATGTCATATGAATACAATAGTTATATTGGGACTAGTGACTCCATGTTTGAGAAGTTGTGGATTATACCTTAATTTTGATGATCAAAGTGGATGTAACCCTTGGAGGAAGGCTGTCACCATAATATTGTGGTTATGGAAGAGTGTTTTTTAGTTGTGGAGTTGATTCTAAATTACTCTTGATGATACCCTTAGAGGGAAGGTTTCTGGTTAAGTGATCATTTTATTCCGTGATTGATGATTGATAATTCCAATGTGTCATGGGATTGATTCTAGAGGTCGTGGATCCATGTAGTTGATCAAGGATTAGTCAGAGGCCATTGAGGGAAAACTAAGTATGTTTTGTACTGTGTGACTTGTCTGATAGTTTTGTTTTTATTAGGGTATGGAGAGGATTTATCTAAATTATTTCTAGTTCTACAGATCTTAGGAGGGATGCTTTATCTTTTGGGGATACAAAGGTTCATGTGTGGGCCTGATGGAAAGGAAGACCCAGGGCGAGTCTATATGTCATGTAGTTTGGTTATGAGTGCTTCGTGGGACACCAGTTCATGTAGGAGAATATGGGGATGAGATGTGCATGACCAATATAGATGTTTATCTATCTCTTTTTACATAGTTGTTGAGGTTGAGACCTGGAATAAGCCCACATGGTTGTTTGATATAGTTACGAAGACGTGTTTTTGAAATCAGTTATTTGGTATGGGATCCAATGGTAGAGAGATCTAGATAGATGACCCACAATTATGGTTCTATATATCCAGGATTGATATTATGGTAATGAGGTTTTATATTGGTATCGATAGTATATTATGGATTGGATGATGGACTGAGGTTCTCGACATGCTATGTTATATTGTTTAATATAGTGTATGTGATGTAACATGTTTGTGGTTTGGTGATTGAATGAGGCTCCGAGAAAGTCTAATTTATAGAATGGATTGGGTTATAGACTAATGATCTAGAAACCACTTATTTTATGTTTGTAATGATTGGGGATGGTCAAAAATGGAATCTTGAGTCTCATTTGGATTCCTGTTCTGATTCTCTCAGTTTCCCTTCATGTGATTAATGGTATTGTGAGGTAGGATTGATTCTCCACTCCCTAATGCATTTTGGTTTTTAGGGGAAAGACTGACACTCTTGAACCCAATGTTATGGAAATGGTGTGCCATATCGAGGTTGGGATGGTTGGACAAGGAATTGAGAGTCCCTATTTTATTCATGTACTAATGATCTTTGCTAGCTGACTTGTGACCATGTGGTTGGGATGGCTAGATATACCATAACAGATCCCATGTGGTCACATTGAATGAGGCTCCCTGTGTATCAAGCATTGTTCTTTGTGAATTATGGTTATGATAACAGATTGATGATTTAGGCGTGGTTGTTTTTATATATGGATGTTTTATGTGCTAAAATGGATATCTATGCACTATGGTTATGATACATTATATAAGCATTTGGAATGAGGTCTAGGCTAACCATTACTCTTTCATATAAATAGGTAAAGATGTGTAAAGTTTCCAATTATGATACAATTTTTGGTTATTATCACATGTTATGGGGTGGATAAGATTAGTATCCTAATATAAAAGACTATTGAGTGAGGAGTTTCTAATTTGTTAGGTTATTTTTGGTTCCCATTGGTATGGAGCAATAAGTTTTTTGGGATACATAGTCCTTGAGAGGCGCTCAGAGATATTTAAGCATTTTCCAATATAGTTATGGTCGACCAAGCTCTTGGACATACTGATTAATGTTTTTTTATTTTTATTTTTTTTTCCTACTATATGTCATCTTGAATGATCATATTGTATGAGCATGCACTTATGACAGCATTTTATAAGTTCACCATAGAAGATGGCATACTACGATTTATTTTTCACCCATTTACATGAACCTTAGTCTTCATAAAGACTTTCTATCTATCATTAGGTATTGCATGGATGGACAATGGATAGGGTGGAGTCTCTGGATTGCATGGGTGAGTAGGATGATCTTGTGGAGTCTATTGGTCTTGCTGGAGAAGCTTGAAAGGGTACTAGAGGTAGGGTATGTGTTATGGCTCGTTGTTATAAATGGGACATGTTTTATTTAGTTTTTAGTTGGTTATTATTGTATATATGATTTTATTGGTGGGTGATTAGGTTTTAATATTTTTCATGGTTGTTCATGCCTTTACTCCATTCTCATTTTATTATTGCACCTTTCAGTTTTAGTTAATTTATTTTTATTAATTACTATAATTGTGTAATATTTTGTTATTTACTTCTTGTTTTCACTCTGATTTGGGTGTATATTGTCCTTAATGATCCTTATTTGACCCACACTTCTAGTTGGAAGCCTCTAGAATATGAGGAGGCATGTTGAGGTCTTATGGGGAACCAGCTCGGGGCACCGATTTAGTAGAGGCAGGGCTGGGACGTTACATATATACTAGTTCAATAAGATTAAATTTGATCTAAAACACATATTATAGTCTAATTTTACCATAAATGTATTTCCCAGACTAGCCTTGAAGAATAAATTGAATAATGAAAATCCATCTTCTATGAAGGTAGTAAATCAACACCTCACAGTAGATGATTTTGTTTCTAAAATAAAAGAGATGGAGGAAGGAGTTTGATGAGGTATATTACATTAACATAATATCGCTCAAATATATAGATGATACTATAGATATCATACTCATTAAGATAGAGGATGTGGGGAGAGGATAGGAAATGAAAAGGGAAATTTAATGGAAATTAAAAGAAAATGAATAAGCATTTACCAATTGAAGCTTCCTATCTGATAACCTCATTAAGGCACCTTGGTTTAGACTTTCGTTATGAACAAACCCTCATATAAGTGTATGAGATATATAGGGACATGATTTGGGTAGAATTTGGACAATCTTCATGGCTTATATGGGTTAGAATAAGTGGTGGTGAGGGGTGGCATTTATAGTATAGAAGAGGGGTGATTTTTGAATATTTTATTTATTTTTTATTATTTTGGCTCAAGAAAATGAATAATTTATGCATTATCATCATATATATTAAAATAATGAATTGAATATTGATATTGTTGTGGTTACATCATCCATGAATCAAGGAATATTGTATTTAGTTTTTAATGTATTTATACCATATTTTACTCTTATCAAAAAACTCATGTATTTCAGAATAAATTCAATGAATTCACCATAACCATTTTTAAGGTTTATAATTAAAAAATGAACAGATTTTAATGAAAATAATTTTCTATATATGAGAAAATTATTTTTTATATAAAATCATAATTTCATAAAAAATTATAGATTTTAAAATGTTGACTGATTTTTTAAAACATGGAAGAATCAACTAAGGTCTCATAAAATTATCCTACAATAATAAGAAAAAAAATTAATTTATGAATACATGTTATGAATCTAAATTTTCTTTTATACGATTTTATAAATTATAATCTTGTAATTAATTATTTATAACCTTCAAATATAGAATCATGTAATTATTAATTTCTAAAGTATACACTTTCTAATACTATGATATAATTATATTATGCATTATTTTAATAGATGAATAATTTCCTTGTATATATTTATGGTTGAGTTTATTACCATTCGGTTGTATTAATATCCATAAATGAAACATTACTATTTCAAAGGTTCAAGTTACTATTCAATAAAAAAATTTATGTTGGTCATCTCAAACTCAAAATATCTTGTGTATATCCATATATTGAAATTGAATTCACATAAGAGGAAAAATCAGGTTTAATGTTAATCCCACAGTTGCAGGTAATGGCGACTAAAAAGACTATTAAAATTTTCAAAAATAATTTATATTTATTTTCAATATAAAAAAAGATTACAATGAAATAAATTTTATTAATATATTTATAATTGATATATTTTTAATTATAAAATTAATTTAAAGTATAAATATTATTTAAATGAAAAATACAGTTTTTGTCTAAAATTTAGTACATTTAAAAATTCTTAATAAAATGAATCTTACCAGAAAATTACTAAATATTCAATATAAGATAATTTTGATAAATTACTTTTTATTTTATTCAAAAAATATATATTTCATTATAAATATTATTTATTTATGTGAAACCAATATAAAAATATTAGTAGCAGTTATTACTATGAATATTACTATGTTTAATTGCTATATTATCATTATATTATTTAAATAATTATAATAAAAATGTTTTTACATAGACCTAGTGTTGTGTGAATTACATTCTATATTAAATTTTTCATTAAATACATGGGGTGTAATAAGGAATATATGGACACTAGACTAATGGATCGGTCTCTATAATATAGTTTATGAGGATTCTTCTTGGGACCATGAATTTACACATGCTATTTAATAACAAATTTGCCAATAACATAAGTTACAACTCCTGTAACCATCATCCATCTACTCTCCCATGAATTTATGTGATAGATTAATTGAGTGGGCCATTTAAATGGAAATTCATTATTATTTATGTTCATTAAGTGATTCACAATAGTGCCAACTAAATTGTTCCACATGATTCATGTTACTAAAATTTATCTATATATTAAAATAATATTCACCTACATAGCCTGCAAATATATATACCTATATCATAAAACATGACATATTTTAGAGCGTATGTATATTCATTTTTTCATATATATGTAAAATCATCAATATAATGCGTTTTTTCAAACATTATCCTAGTAATTTAAATCACATATCCCTTTAGTCTCAAAACTGAACTAATGCTGGAAATCCACCTTTGGAAAACCACAGTTAATTTAACAATGTATTTAATCATATATTGTCCCTTTTGAATATATATTAAAACAACTTTTTGAATAATCACTAAATCATTTTTGTAGTCACTCATTGGGTTTTGTAAAATAATATACCCATTAGGTCAACAATAATGTATAAATGCAAGAGCCTTTGTAGAATTGAAAACCAATATGATGTTGAATCCATAAATTTTAACAAATAGTGGCCAATAAATTAATAACAATGATCCTCAATCTACAAAGATAGATTACATGGATTTAATCAAACATTTGTATCTCTATGTATATACACACTAGTTATATAACATCAAAAAATGAGTTTAAATATGATCAATTTTTCTGATCCATTGAGTGACCATGAGAAAATGATATTTTCAATCCCACATAGCATCATATGTTAATTAATCTCTAAGTATAAACAAAACAAATCAATGAATAGACCACATGTAACCCATATTGTTGATGAGTACATTCACATGTCCACTATCTAGATAGAGAGGAACATCATATGTTTCTTTTATGCATGGATAAAAATTTCCCTAGTCTACCTTAATCAAGGTCCTAAATTTCATAATCTTCATATGAGATGATATATTCTACCTTGGTCAAACTCTAACAGGTGACTTGATCAACAAAATTCACAACCACCCCCTGATTAGATAAGTATCGTTGTTTTTAAAAAAACGATACCAATGTATGAAGGATCCCATGATAGGTAGCTTTCCATCCTCAAGAAAAGTGGACTCTAAATATGAAACATATAACCCTAATATACTAAGGAAATGTTTTATGAAACTCTATGTAGTATTCATCATGGGTCATCCAGGGAAAACCCACCATTTTTGCATAATGTGATAATTAGATATCCTTATATAAGAGTAATAATCATGTTAATGTTAATTGTAATGCACTAACCCAACTCGAACAACTGGAATAATACCGGAGTGCCACATGACCTTAGATTCACCTCCTTATAAACAATAGGTTGTTTAATAGTATTGGTTGTATACTAATCATGTGGTAAGAGGGTACGCCCTATAAAAAATAACCAAAAATATTAAAGAATCAAATAGCAAAAACATTCAAGCACTAATCCATAATAAAATTACATCACATATAAATGAAAAAAACCAAATAAATAACCCATCCTATTTCAAAATTAATGTTGTACATTTCATAAAAGATTCACAAAAATACCCAATATCACTGATGTGTTGATCATATAAATCAATTTTAAAGTGAATTAATAATAAATTTATGACATCCCCAAAACGGGTCTCATGCCTTATCCTTGTTATATCACATATGATCCAACATGGATACCAATAACAACCATCATTAAAAGCACCATTTCACTAATCTTGCCTTGTAATAGTGAATTCCTCTGGATTGTCCATAATAGATCATGTGAGGTCTTGGAATTAATTACTAGGCCACCACAAATGATGTCCCTTTGGTTTCTAGGTATTAATAAGTTTCATTATGATGTCCCATAATATGGATCTAATAACATAAATAAATAATCCATTTTGGATCCTTTTGTTTTTTTACTGATATCAAGGATTAACACTGAATTCATTGGCTAGAACCAAATGTCTCATAACAAAATGCTTTTCCACATTATATAGAATCCCTTTCATATCAAAAAACGTTTTAGATAATAACATTTCCTAGGATTCCACATCCCACATGATATCATTCCCCTTTTAATTACAAATTATGTTTCTTCATCACATTATAGAATCATTACCTTATCAATAATTACTCGTCCCACCCCAGGACCCATAAAATATTTTTTTATTATTTCGCAAGGGGTTCTTCAAAAACTAGAATAATTGACATTTTTTAATATAAGAATTTAGCAATTATTTTTTTTACCAGCAAACCGGGTCACAAATTAATCACCTAGGATACTATTTCCCATATTATAACCATTATCATTTTATTATCGCATAAGGGGAACATTAGACCTAAAAACAATTATCATTTAATTATTAATTGAGTGTTTCACCCCACCTCAAAACCATCATCATTAATGAATTTACACATTAATAAATTATATAATAGTCAATATTAGAAATATAATTTCCCATTAATTATTTTTGGAAACCAATCGGGTTGCCTTCCCAAATTCCCATTTTTTGATTAAAAAACAATAGCCTCCTCACATTCTAGACAATAAATGGGATATATTTATATTCATGGTACACATAGGTCCTAACTAACATTAATTTAATGTGAATAAAATAGTGTGGTTTTAAATTTAATTTGTGGTCAAGTGCATGTAATGTAGTCAATACCCCATATCAAACCCACATGAAAATAAAAAGAAACAATAGATTTTTTTTAGGGACCACATATATTTTTCTTATAGATTTTTTGTTTTTGAATAATTACCAATATCCAGAATTTAAATGGATGAATTTATGGATTCATATGAAGAACATCAAATATGAAAATAAGGGCCATAAAAGGTGTCAATATAATTATAAGTGATAAAAATTTAGAATGAATTGATAATGAGTAACAGAATTTAATATATTTATATCATAGATCAAATGATGAAAAAATATTTTGAGTGAAGAGGGATATCTTCGTCCATTGAGAATGATTCAAAGGAGAGTAGAGGTAAGTCTTGCAACCTTCTTTACTAACTGTTATATTGAATATACTAGTAAGTTAAATAATCTAGTGTTAGTGAGTTTTTACTCCTTAAAAATTAGTTTCATTGAAGGGTTAGTTTATATCATCATATCAGAGTTTGGATACATATCCTCAAAAAGAATAATAGAAAACAATTAATGACAGTATAACCATTTTGATGATAAATATGACTGAATAAAATTTAATGTATTGAAAAAAACATATTTCCAAAAAAATAGTTGATGAAAAAATAAAGTAAATATGATCAAGTTTAATTTTGAGTAAATCTCAGTACTAGTGGATACCTCAAAAGGAGGGGCGATAGTGGGATGTATACAATGTCATAAAATGTGGGGTGGTTTTTTAATGGGTGAGTGATGAGGAAGCATGGTTGTTACAATACTGTCGAGGTTGTTTGGGGGATGTGTAATAACAATTTTGATGTGGGATAGAGGGTGGTGAAATAGAAGGAAAATAGTGTTATATAGCAGTGGTGTAACACCCCAAACTCAGATAATTTTTCAGTTAATTTATATCTCAATGTTAGAACTTTTGGTTGAGGTTTATGTTGTGTGTCCAATAAATGTCCTCATATATTTGTGGTATTTATTCTCCATAACCTACTTATGGTTATTGTTAATTTTGAAGGAAGAAAGTACTATTTTGGAGAGTATGAGATGCACTCAATGTCTCTATATCTTGTTTAAAACATTCAAGAATCATTCGGTTAAATCTCCTAGTGTTTGGGGTTTAATTTTGGGGGGGGGGGTGGTTTGGAAAATATTTGGGGTCGCAAAGTTTGAGCATGGTCGACCCAAACCGTGAAACCTAACCCTGCAATGTTGACATTGTTTTCTATCACTTTCTGCATAGTTTATGCATGGTTTTCACAACCGTTTTGCCAAATCGTGCAGCCCATTACGGGCATAATAAAATATATCCTACAACCCCAACATCATTTATTGCACCTAAAAATTAATCCATACATTTTGGGTATTTCCATATGTACCTACCCCTTAATCGTTCTTCGATTTGGGGTGAATTTTGGGTGAATTTTCCAGAAGTGTTGGTGATTATTCTTGATTTCCCCTTCTCCCCTTCCCCTATCGCATTTATTTACTCTCTTCTATCATGGTTCTTGTTTGGACGAACCCCAATGTCTAGGGTTTGGGTGTGGGTGATGTCTCTTTTGATTTAGGGCATGCTGATTTGTCCCTCTTCATGATGTTTTATTCAATTATCACTATGTTAAGGTAGGTGTTTACACTTATTTACATTTCATAATTCTCTATGATCACTTGTGTATATTCATTTAATTTTAAAATGTATTTAGAACTGCTAATATAACTATGAATTGATGCTAGTAATGATTTATTTTTGTTATAAAATACTAAAAATATTTTTTAAAATTTATGTTTGTGTAATTACTTGGGTTTTGGAATTTTGGGTGTATATTTTAAATGTCGTACTTTTTAAAATTGAAAATATAAGTTTTTATGAAAAGGTTTTCCTTGTTTATAGTGTAATGATATTTTTTTGGTTGTGATATTGGTTTATTGAGTACAATTTTGTGATATTATAGTTTTTTTAAATGTTATGGTGTTTCAGAATATGTTTTATGGTCTCAAAGGAATTGTTTCAAGTTCATTGAACATTAAGGATGGTGGGTTATGGTTTTTATGAAAATGGTATTTTATGGAAATTGTTAATTTCGTGTTTTCATGAGTGATTGTTGTGCCCTCAAATGAATATGACACATGAAAAATAGTATTCTTAAAGAACATCCACTTCTAAAACGCCTCATGGTTTTTAAACAAAGTTGGTTCCCATGGGAGACTTCTAATGATGTCATTAAATGGGTTTTTGATAAAGGGTTTCTTCAAGTGTTTTGGGAAGGCTTGGTTTTAAATGTGTTATTCTGGATTTGGATTATTTGGCCATGGAACATGTTTTAGTGTGAGTTGAAAAAAGGCAATGTCACATTTGTAAATTTTGAAGAGCTTGAATATTTGTTTGTAACATAATGGTCTATTTGGATTTTCGTATGTAGAAGTGTTTTGGTGTGTTGTTTTGGAAAATGTATTTGGATAAGTCGAGATAAACTCTCGTATGGCTTTGTAAACATAAAAGTGGTTTTTTCAAGATGTTTAGGAAAATGTGAGTGCTCGATTGGAAAACCCTAATGTTTAATGAAATGGTTTAACTATTTAATGGTACGGTGTCCCAGTTTGAACCTTTGTGTGATATGAAATGTATGTATATAAATATGGGTTACCATTATAGAAGGGATGTGACATATAGATTATCGTATATTGGTGTCTGTGTATGGGGGTATAAAAGTGTGGTGATATGTTTCACACGTGAGAGGGACTCCTACTTAGAGAGTATTACTATTACCACTATTGTTTCCTAGGAATATTTCACATGATCAAGTGAAAGTTTCTTTTATACACTGATTAGACAGTTTGGTACCATCTAAGAGTTTTCGATAGGATAGGAGGGCTTTGCCACTAGTAAGGCTATGAGACCATCTAGTTGGTTTTAGATATAGGGGCTTCACCAAATGTCAGAAGGTGGTTACATATTGAGTTTATCCATGAGTTGTATGTGGATGATTAGAACCACCCATGGTTATTGATCATATTACTTGTTTACCGTATATTGTACTATATTATTTGGTTTCATATTTTTCTGGATATTTTTTAGAACTGCCATGGTTTTATTATTTTTGAATTTGGTTATAAAATGGAATCTGGTATAGGAAATAATCAGTATCATATGATTGATTTTAAAATGAAAAAAATAATGTTGGTTTTTTTAAAAATATGAAAACAATAATTTTTTAACTATATTTCAAATATTTATATGGTTTGTTTTGGGAAAGGAAACATTTGGATTTAGTGGTTATGATTATCATCCCAACTTAGCATTTTAGTGCTCAATCCTAGAAAACAATTTTAGTTACAGTACCAGCTTTTCTTCAGGATTCTTTTTCAGCTCCGTAGTGATAGAGTAGGGTTGGTATTTTGGTGGGAGGTCACCAAGTGGTTACATAGATATCGTGGTATCAGGGTCCTATTTCCAGTTTGGTGTCTTTCTAGTTGTACATTGTATTTGGATTGGTGGTTTGTTTAATTTTAATCAGTTGTCAGATTTGTAGCATTTTTAGTTTTCTTTGTTTATATTATAGATCCTGTATTTTTGTGCTGAAATAATTCCCCTTAATTGATTTTTTTGATTCCTAGCATTATTTTCCAGCCTGTGGGGATCGTGAACTCCCTTCAGGCAATGCTGTGGAGAAGCTCGGGTGACAAATTCAGGGTCGACCAGGGTTGGTTTGTGAGAAAGTAGAATCAGAGAATCCCCTTGTAATTTGTGGTGTCTAGTAGATGGAGAATAGGGTTCTTAGGGGTCAGTAGGTATGTTACATGTCGGTGCCTGATCCCCACAACTCGTGACGAGACATGAATTACCAGGGGTAGTCTGGGACTAAGCCCTTGTATTAGGTTATTTTGGGATGACAAATGAAAATGTAGACGGACGGTATTCATGTTGTGACATTACATGGAGTGGGGGACCATGTGGAGTACATGTTTCTTTTTCAACATCCTATTAGTTTTATGCCTTCCCTGGGGCATTTCCACCACCATGTAACCAGGGTGGGCATAAACACTATTTCCTTATTCTAGTAGTCCATTTCTAGTTGTGAATTGTTATGGCCTTGGATGTTGTGATAATATGATGAAAATAGAAACAGATTTTGGAAATGGAAATTGTATTAATTTGAAAGTGGTTCTAAAATGGGCTAGTATTTCTCTCAAGTTGTTTTGGAAATTGCTGAAATGGGTTTAAAATAGGGGAGTATTATGGTTTTGAAATTTTTTTTGTATGTTTCTCCATGATAAGGAAAATAATTTTTTGACCCTTTTTGTTCATTATTAAGGGTCACATGTGTGGGGTGTATATGGAAAGTGCATGTGGGCACTAGTTCTTGGATGAAGTGAGAGGAATTGGGTGGACACACATGTGATGGTTTATAGGATTCCATTAGTGTGGTTTTGGAATTTAAGGCTTGAATTAATTTTTCTAAAATGGGTTTTAATAGAAAATTGATTGCAGGATTGGGTTTTCTTGGAATGTGGGTTTTTTATTATGATAATGGCATAAGAGAAGAGGGCTTTGAAATTTTAATGAAATGGTGGGTTTTTGGAATAGTGGTTTTTTATTCTGTTTGTGTACGTTTTCATTTTAAGCCCATTACCCTTGGTTTAGACAATAGTTTTTTATTGAGTTTGGATTGATGATGGTTTCTAATTTGTTTTACATATTGTTCGAAGTATGCTGCCCAACAAGGGCGCCTATGTTTCAAGTGATTCATGCCCAGTTCTTGGATCGCCTTGGTCATTGGTTTTCATTTAGACTGGTAGAGGTCCATTAGAGGTAGGCAAGTGGTTTAATGAGGTAGAGTGTATTTTCAGTTGGTTGGGAACCCCCGAAATTGTTAAATTCTATGTCATCATGGGTTTCTTTGAGTGTCTGATTATGGACCCATGGGGGTCAAGTGTTTCTCTGTCACTGAAGTTTAAGGTGTAGTAGGAGGTGGTAATAATTCTTGTGGTTTACCTATGGAGTGAGCATGGTGTGTCATAGAAACCTATTTTTTATGAATATTTTCGATTAGTTATGGATTTTCTATCATTATAATCTTCTTTTGTGTGCTACTAATGTGGCATGTTCAAGAATTCATTGCCATTTTTCTACATCCCTCCAAGGTCTTGTTATCATGGAGAATGTTCAGGTCACGGAGGAAAGTATTGAAAGTAGTTCCATTCGTGGATGGAGTGTTGGTTATGGTATTAATGTGCCTGTGTATGAGGAATAAGATTTTGCAGCCATAAGATCCCTAGCCTCAAGTCTTGGGGTGAAGGCTTGCACATAGTCAGGGGTTGTCGAGTGTGTGAGGTATCTTTCCATGGTCCATGTTTTCTGTATTAGAAACATCTGACATTTCATTGGTTTCATTTCATCACAATTTATTTTTCATCATTATAGTGTGATAGTGTGATGTACATATTCGGTTATGATACAAATATGTCAGTTCATTGACCATTGATTTTGGAATATCTATTCTTTCTTATGTTTTGTTTGGTTTGGTCTATGATGGGTGTTGGCTTTGGAGGTTATTTTTTTGTTTTAAGATTTACTGGTCTTGGTGGTGTTTTTTCGTTGAGTTCTTCTCAGTGTTTCCTCTAGAGCTATAAGACCCACCCGACATGGAGGATTTTAACTACAGTGGTGTTTTCTATCACCCTTGTATAGGTGGTTGTCAGATCATGTTGGGGTATTTTCGTATAGGCACCCGGTATGGCCGGTTTGTCTATAGCAGGTTCTTTGTTTGGGTTTGTGGGGTAGAGTTATTTTCTTCATGTAATAATTTTGTAAAATCTTAGTCAGAAGTTCTCGTTGTCCCACCATTTGGTGTGGTGTGTTGGGGTTTTTACTTTTTCAATATATATTAGTTTTTGTGGTGGAGAGAACCCCCTCATGTTCCCCATTACCATTAGGCTTCAGTTTCTTCCTGAATCAGTTTTTTGTGACCTATATAGGGTTATTTCTTCCCAAGACTCATTGTTCTCTTTGCATTGTTTGTTAATGGACTCGAATCTTGATTGGATTTTGGTTTGGTGGCTTTTGGAGGGGAAAAGTGCATGTGGAGGGGAGAATTATTACACCCCGACCATGTATATTCCTTAATTTTATTTATTTATCAATTTTGGATCTTTTGGTTGAGGATTAGGTTGGGTGACCTATAAAAGTATTTATGTTTTTGTGGTATTAGTTTTTTCAAGACCGATTCATGTTTATTGTGATTTTTTGGGAATAATGTCGAATTTTGGAGAGTTTTTTATGCCTTTGGTGACTCTTTAATGCATTTAAGTCATTCAAGAATCATTGGGTGGACTCCCCAACTGTTTCAGGTGTAATTTGGGGGGGGGGTCACCAATATTCTGAGTCCCATGGTTTGTGAATGGTCTTCCAATTCCGTGAAACCTAACCCTACAAAGATTCATGAGTTTTCTAGCACTGTCTGCATGGTTTGTCGATAGTTTTCTAATCGACGAAGCCAAACTGTGCAGCCCATTATGGGCTTAATAACTTATATCCTAAAAACACAACATAGGTTGTTCCAGCTCCAAAATGAATCCATACCTGTTGGGTATCTACCATAGGCTCGACCCTTTTCATTTTACATCAATTTTGGATGATTTTGGGGGCGATTTATTATGAATGGTTGGTGGTTCTTCTTGATTTGCACTTCTCCTCCTCCCCTTCTCCCATTTCAATTCTCTCTCCCACATTGGATATTGTTTTGATGAACCTTAATATTTAGATCTTTCATGGGGGTGAAGTTTCATTCGATTTAGGGGATATAGATTAATACAAGAGTCCCTATTCTCACTCTTCTTTATGTTTTAATCCATTCTCAAAAGGCTATGATATGAATTTCCACTTTTTCCCTTCCCAAAACTCCCCATGAGCACTTGTTTACATTCATTTAATTCTAAAATTACTTTTTCACCACTAATATAATTGTGGATTGATGCTAATAGTAATTTATTATTGTTATAAATCACCAAAAAAGGACTTCAAATGTATTACTATGGTATACCTACGGTTTTGTAACCTAGGGGGATTATTTTAAATTCTTTAGTTTATGTAAATTTAAATTCGTTGTTTTTAATAAAGGTTTTAGCCTTCTTTATAATGTAATAGTATTTTGTTGGTTGTAAATGTGAATGAGTTTGTATGGTTTGGTGATACTATATCTTAATTAAAAATTTAATGTGTTTTAGAAGGGGTTTTATTGTCTCATGGTAATTGATTCGTGTTCATTATATACTAAGGATGGTTGGTTATTGTTTTTATGAAAATGGTGTTTATTGAAATGGTTCATTGGGTGTTTTCATGGGTGTTTAGTGTTCCATTGTAATCTGGAACATCTATGGGTGAACTAAGTGCATACAGGGATATTCCCTCAAATGAAGATGCCACATTAAAAATGGTATTCTTAAAAAATCATGATTGGTCAAATGATTCTTGTTTTTCAAAAAAAATTGGGTCCCTTAGAAGACTTCTAATGAAGGTTTTAAATTGGTTTTATTTACTGTTTCTCTTCAATTTTATTGGTAATAATTGGTTATAAATGTGTTCCTTAGGTTTTGGTCCATTTTCTCTTGGAACAAGTTTGGGTGTTAGTAGAAAAAAGGTAAAGGCATGTTTGGAAATTGTAATGTGTTTTAATGTGTGTTTCAAACTTAAGGGACCATATAAATTTTCGTATGTATAAGTGGTTTTGGTGGGTTTTTTTGTAAATGTTTTCCAGTTACATCGAGCTAATGGCCCATTTTTATTTTTAAACATTAAAGTCATGTTTGTAAGATCTTTTGGAAAATGTGACTTCCCGATTGGAAAAGAATAATGTTTTATGAAATGGGTTAAATGTTTAATTGTGTGGTGTCCTAGTTGGTACAATTATGTGATTTGAAATGTTAGTATATAAATATGGGGAACCATTATTGAATAGATATCCCTTAGGTGTTATCATATATTGGTTCAGTGTTTAGAGTAGGAAATTTCGGTGAGATGATTCACACATGTGGGGGCCTGCTACTTATATAGTATTACTATTATCACCATGGGTTCTTGGGAGCCTTTTAGATGATCGAGTGATAGTTTCTTATTATCCCCAATTAAATGGGTTGGTACCCTCTTGGAGTTTTGGACAGAATAGGAGATCTTTACCACTGCTAAGGTTGGGAGAACATTTAGTTGGCTATAGAAATAGGGGATTCACCATATGCTAGAGGTGGCTCCAAACTGTGTACATCTAGGGGAAATCTATGGATCAATATGATCATGCATTCTTATTATCATATTAATTTTTTTCCTTATATTTAATATTTTATTTTCCTTCTTATTTATCTTGTTCTTTTTTGAACTACCCTGGTTTTTAATGTTTTGGAATTCAGTTATACAATGGCATTTGGTTTGGGCAATGCTCGGAATCATGTGTTGGATTTTAAAATGATAAAGTAATGTTTTCTTATTTATAAATGTTAAAACAATACTTTTGTAATTGTATTTAAAACTTATGTTGATGGTTTTTTTGGGAATGGAAACTTTTGGATTCAGTGGTTATCTTTGGCATACATAATAAGAATTTTAGTTCTCACACCTATCCTATCATTTTAGTTGTAGGTCCATATTTTGTTCGGGTTCCTGGTTTAGTACCTCGGTAACGGAGTGGGGTTGGTCGTGTGGTGGGAGGTGACCAAGTGGACACACTGAGATCATGGTATCGAGGTCTCATTTTCAATTCGGATACTTTCTTCTTTTATATTGTATCTGGATTGGTTATTTATTTATTGTGATGTAGTTGTCAGCATTACATGGTTTTTGGTTTGTTTTTTGATATCATAGATATTTTTTGTTGGGGATAAAACCATTCCCTTTGTTTTATGTTTTAACGCCCGACAAAATTTCTAGCCCATGGGGATCAAGAACGTCCTTCGGGCCATGACACAGACTGGCTCTTGTGACTGATTTAGGGTCATCCTAGGTTAGTCTGTGGTGGGTGTTGTGGGGCGGGTTTGTGTAGTGGGAGGTTTTGGTTAGTGAAGATGGAGTATTTTTTATTGGGAACACAAGGAGTGAGTTGGAACGAGAGAGAGAGAGAGATAGATAGATAGAGAGAGGAGACCGCGCCTGTTCTACGATATTGTTTGTGCCTTCTATTAAACAACTATTAGAACTAGTGGGTTTCAAAATAGTGATAGGGAATCCTTATGGGTGTCATATGCCTTGACAAGACAACAAATGATCTATTTAATTGAAACTAATAATAAAAACACTATATCTAGGCTCCTAATCATCCCAATTCTAGAAAAAATATTTCAATAACCAAAACAAACGAGAAGAAATAATCTCTACATGAAACATTAAAAAAATTAATTAACATGGTTTGAGAATTGTACAACTATATCGGAGGGGAACAAAAACATTTATATTATATAAAAACAATATGTAAAAAATTTACCTGGATAATGACCAACAACTCACATAGCCTCTTATATAAATAACATTGAAATGCTAAGAACATTAGGATAGAATAAATGAACCCAATTTTATTTTTTTAGATATCCACATCTTTTATATGGTTATTTTGATTCCACCACTACTTTATATTTAAAATCATCCATCATATTGATAAGGGAAACAATGAACAATCTACTAACACATTGACTTCGCCACACCCTTAGAGCATTGGTTATATCTATAACTCACATTTCTATACATATGGTCTTTTTCATCATGATTGTTATCACTTTGAATTCTATTTTATGACTCATACTTCTGGTACAACTTACTTATTATTTATCAATACAATATGTTATAAATTATATTCATTAGGAAATTATGATCAATAACCTAAAATAACTTTTTTATTATCCAAATCTAACAAGATACTTCATTAGAAACTAATGTTTAAGAACTTCACTAATTAAACAATGAAATATTTATTTCCTAGTAATATATTTCATTTATTTCAACACTATGGTTCACCAAAATTCATTCATTAATCCCAAATGTTGCATTAAATAACCAAAGAACTTATTGAGTTATGAATTTCATCAATATACCTTCCATATTTTTACATGATTCATAACTCCTACACTCTAATCTCCAATTTTTTTTGGATGAAGTGATAATTTATCTAATATTATTCCTCATAGAGTGAAATATCAGATTCTACACTAGTTGGATCATGCTAAAATAGTCATTGAACAACATTATACTTTCTTATATTTCTCTGAGATCTTCCCACATCATTGTTATTCATATAAAATCTTTCTCGATATCCATTATTAAAATATTAATTGTATCAATTAAAGACTATAAAATTAAATAGTTGATGGAAGGAAATTCAACTCGTAACTTGTCCCCTAAATTTGAACAGACATGTAGTGCTACATCTCTATGAATCCATATCTCCTATATTGTTTGTATATACCAAAACCTATAATGAAAAAAATTTCAGGAAATATATTTTTATGATATTTCAGTCTTTAAGATACCATTATTCCCACATTACATCTCTTTGATGGACATTTCCCTAATTCATCAAGATTGTTCGATTGAATCTCATTGGAAATGGGATATTTACCCATGTATATATCATGATACAAATCATGCTTATAACTGTAAATGCACATTCAACTATCATCATGTACCCAACCATTTCAACCATTATTATTTCTTTCTCATTGGATAATATTAATTTCCAGGTTTGGGGATCTAACTCATGGTTGTATTTTCTTATTCCAAATGATTACATGACCATTCAAATGTTTTTTGGATGATACATATGCAATTTTTTGTTTAGAAAGTCAATTTATATGATCATTGTTATCGTAATTATCTCACCCTCAAGACTCTTAATGTCATAATATCAAGAAAAAACATCTTAACACCTCATTTAAAACTATGACCCTTTAGAATTATATCATCCACCTAGAGGAGATGAGTGAGGAAGCTTTGGTGATCATGCACATTCTAGTAGAAATAACGATTTGAAATACTCAAAATGAATGAAATTATAGCCATAAATGAATCATCCATCAAATTCTATTTCCTGATTTCATATTTTTGTGCAATCTTTATTTAATCTTACCTACAAGTACTTAAATTCCATTTTCCATGAGCACTTTCTTTTTTACCATGATGATTTAAAAAAATCCAAATAATTTTTTTTTCTCATATATAAATAATTTATTTATAGACACTAAAAATATTGTAATCTAAAATAGGTTGTCATAGAAGGGATTGGAAAATCCCATATGGGTTTGATTGTATGTGTTTTTTCTTGAAAACCCTATATAAAATGGGAGAAAATTATAAAACATGATATTCCCTATTCAATCAAATGAACTATCCGTGATATTTTAAAAATTAATTTTTAAAATAATATTTTTTTATGTTATTATAAATTAATTATAACAGAAGAAATATAGAGGATAATAATGATCCTATGATAGAGATTTATGTATAATTTTGTAGAAGGAAATGGATCTCCCTGATGTGAGTAACATAATGATCATTCATTACGGTCAAGACCTTGATAATGAATTTTTATAAAATTCTTTTATAGAAAATATTTTATACTCTGTGGAATTTATGTTAATATTCACAATTAATGAAGGTGTATCCCTTATTTCAATCAATCTTCCTTTAGAATTTAGTTGTTCTTATGGAACCTGACCTTTTTATTATAGAAAATGAAGTTACATTGTAAAATAGAGGATCCATTAAAGTTTAGATTGTTGGAAAAAAGTTCCATAACACATGAAAACATAAATAAATTTAAATTCACTTGAAATGATTAAAAATAGGCGCATCCAGAGTACAACTACTACATCTCATAACCTATTAACATACATCAATGCAAAGGCTGAGTATGAGTCCTAGTAATTGAAAATAAGAGAATTAGTAAACATGTAATACTAAATGTCATTAATAAAAAAATTAAGGTATATCATAAAGGTAATAGTAAAGGAAAAAGAGGAAAATAATATTGAATATAACGTTAGTTACATCATGTAAATGTGGCTATAACATTTTACTATGAAATTAATAAGAATATCATCATGTTTTGTCACTAAGGTGTTATAAAAAATATTGATGCTATTCACCGTGGTTTCATATGACATGTTATCCCCAGAGAATAAATTTTTTAAAAAATGAATCGAAGAAATATCATGGAGAAACCATAATATTTATTAATTTTAATTTGATAAACATATATCATAATAACTAATTACATTAATAAGCCATGGATAATGGAAAAATGGATTTCATATAAAAATTATGATTTTTCAAAACATATTTTAAAAAAAGATCGTCATATCCTTTTTAAACCAATTAATGTGGGAATAATGATAGCTAATCCTATAATAAAATATATCTGTTTTAAATATTTTTGAATACCCTTATAAAATAAATAGGTTTGGGTATTAAAAAAATAGAATAAGAGAAATCTTTGAGATAAAGAGATTAATTTTCTAAAGAAAATATGTATGCAAAATGGGTAGGAAAGATGGCTCTAGAAATTGGTAAAAAGAGAAGGGAAAATGGTCCTATATTAAAAAAAGTATTATTAATAGATTAAAGGGATTGAATAAAATATATATATGAATTTGTTTTTGTATATTTGAAATTCATACCAAGAAATGGGTACTTGAAAGGAAAAGTGAAGATAAGATTTCCTTTACCATGAAGGGTGCTCCTAGAACGTGAGGATTGGGAGCATGGGGGATGGAGGAAACCTTAATGAGACTCCATGGGAGGTAAAAATATCCAATATTCATGGAGGAATAATTTTTAATTAATTGAAAAGAAAAAATTGGCTGTTATATTTAAAAAAAGTGATGGATTTTTTTATCAATTTCCATGGACAACTAGGTTGTTGGATTTCAAAAACCATGGGATTTCCCATGGTATTTTCCCCTGATATTTTTCACTTGGGAATCCTAATATTTTAGTTTAATCCAAAAGAGTATACCACCATTTTATATTATATATTCTGAAAAGGGAAATTAATTTTTATAAAAAGTATCATTTCTAATGATTAAGTTTCCATTTAACGTTTTGGAAAGTAATGAATATATATATGTTAATTGAATAAAATATATTAAAATGATTGATATTAATAAAATATAATATATTAAATCGTGGGTTGGGGTTGTATAGTTTTTACATTTGTATGATATAATTATAATTTCATCAAACATACTGAAAAACTCAAACTGTATTTTTACTATTCAACCAAAAATGAAATATTTTAGAAAATTATCATAAATTCAACCTAACAAAATTTATATATTATTATTTCCATAAATATATTTATTTTATAATTATAATAATATAAATTTGAAAATTATAACTATTAAATTAAAAATTCTTATTTATAAAAAATAATAGCAGATAAAAAGTGCTTAGTGAAATTTAACAGAGAAATTTATGACAATAGAAAAAATTGAAATATTTTATAATTTATATTTAAATTGGAGAGTTATAAACAAAATATTTAATTAAAATAAACATATATTATAATATCATAGTTTATAATAAACATTTATATATTTTCCATAACTAAAATTTCAGTCCAAAAAGTCATTTTATCAAAATCCAACGCAATTTTATTAACAAAAACTACTCTTCTAATTGAAAATATGGAAGAACAATTTTATTTATACCACAGAGAATACATTTAGGAAATTAAATCTATGACATATAATTTTATATAATTCCCATTTATTTTTTAAGGGAAAGGTTTGCGATAGTGATAAAATCATTAGATGGCTCGAATAACATCGCTTGAGTGGTAATTTTCATTAACTTGGATTTCTCCCGTATGTGATTTCATTAAAACTTCACTTATTGAAGCTCAACTTGGGTTTGGTCATCAGTGAAACCCAATTATCCTACCTCCCTCCCAATGTATAAAAACTAGGCTTGAAACAACACAACTCTACTAGTTGATGCTACTGTTTCTCCTTTCTATAATAATTCTCATTTATCAATTCTATTTATAAACACAAATTATAATGTTAAAAATTTTACAAAAAATATAGTTCCAAGTGATCATGTTGACCAAATATCATAATTTAACAACAACTATATAAGTATCAAAACCAAAATAGTCACATTTCTTTATATACTTACTCAATTAATAATGGGATGTGACATTTTTGTGTTAAAAATATTATAACACACATTTTCAAGAAACAATTTAATTTGAATAGAATTTTTTTTTAAATTCCTCACCACATATGAAATTTATTCCCAAAATTATCAACTCATACATTCATTTGAGAATCGTTTTGGGTAATATTATCTCATGTTTTTCCTTCAGATCACATGTCACTTCATTATACATATGGTCCCTTCACACTAATTTGACGACTTGGTGGTTTTGTTTTGTAAGACACTGTCTCTATGGGCCAAGATATCCTTCAGATGATCCTCATAAGAGACGTCATGTTATAGTTATATCACCTCATGATTTAGTAAATTTGAAGGTTTGGGTATGTATTCATAAAGGGATATATGTTTAATACATCATGAACATGATGTAGATTTGTTGGAATTACTAGGCAATATGCCACAACTTCTATGTGATAAAGGATTTCATAGGGGACAATGTACCTGAGGATATGTTTCACGTACATCACAAACCACATGAATCTCTCCCATGGTAAAGATAAATGTAATAATTTACCACCAACATCAAACATTAAATCCAATGAATTGTTGTTAGTATATCTCTTCACACTACTCAATGAAACAATTATGTTTTTCTGGATAGAATGAGCCTTTTTTATCATCTCTTGCACAAGATCATGGCCAATAATATTTCCCTCTACAAATTCATCCCAACATGTAGGATTTCTATATCACATCCCATATAGAGATTCATAAAGATCCATTTCAATACTATAATGTTTTTCTGTCTGAGAACTCATATAATTGGCGGTGTTGATCCCATGAAACATTAAATTCCATTGAACTTGTTCTTAGCATGCCACCAAGGGTCTTAGTAGACATTTTATATTGGAAATCAAATTGGTGTAGTTAGTCCATACTGAAATTCAATTCAATACTCATCGCATGTTGAATAAGTCTTTCTAAGTTTTATGTGATCCTTGGATCACAATCAGAAATGATAGTAATTGGATCTCTTTTCAACCTCACCACTTCCTTTCTATATAAACATGAATGTTGGTCAATAGATAAGTCTTATAGAAAAGAGATTAAATGGGCTTTCTTGGTGACACATTCCACTGTAACACATATTTCATTATCTATTTTGGATGTTATTGGGAGACTATGGTCAATGTCCACAGTGATATTCTCCCACTTCCATTTTGTTATGTATAGTTGTTGAAACACCCCTTTAATAAGTTCTCACTCTACCATAATTTATTGACACTACAAGCACCATGTACTGAAGCCAAAAATATAACTATTCATGGTATCCCACCAATAATGATCGTGAAGGTACCTATACATTTTAGTAATTCTAGGATATATTGATAATGTAGATCTATGAGCTTCATCTTAAAAATCCTTCTTTATTTCCAAAACAAACAAAACACATTGTCTTGTATGAAATTTTTGAACACCTTCTTTATCAATAAGGAACTCTAGAAACTTCCCATCCTTCAATGCTTCTAAATTCTTCAACAGCAATAAATTTTTTCTTGAATTTTTCTTTATCTTCTATAGTAATGATGGTTGAGGAATCATTTGAGACATGGTTTATGATATCAATCCCCTTACAATTCCCATGTATTGTTCTAGTCAGTCTTTATTCAAAGGATCTCCTTGAATCATCATCATTGAAAAAACAATAGGTTCTTTCCTGCATAATGAATTTGAAGCATTGTTTTCTCTTTCAGGGTGATAAAGAATTGAACCATCATTGTCTATAAGAATATACAATTATCTTCTCTATCTCATTTTCAATTAATATTGTGTTAAAATATAGATAAAATGTTATTGGTATATGTATATATCACATTTCTAAACATAAATATAGTACCACTATATCTTAATATAAAAGACCTCCAGCTAGATAGAGGTCATGCATAGGATAATTCTACTTGTGATCCCTTAACTATATAGATGCATAATTAATCATATATTCATTTATTATAAGGATTCACCTAAGAACTTTTATAGAAGAATCATAATAAATAACTACTCCTTCTCTGATAGTGGGTGTATTTGACATGGGTTAATTAACTAATATCTTCTTCACCTATTAGATACATTCTTTACACTCCTTTTTCTAGGTTAACATAACCCTACTTCAAGTTAACTATGTTAATGGATTTGAATGTCATGATTTTTTTTCCCAAACCTCTTATAATATCCGAAAAACCAAGGAAACTAAAAATGATATTTATTATTATAGTATGAGGCATCTCCTCCACAACCCTTGTCCAAGAAATGTTAACGAAGATTCCTTCATTGGATACAATTTCCCCTAAACACGAAACATTTATTAAGTATAATTCATATTTTATGAAGATTCCTAAAATCTTCTACATCATCGGAGTTTTTAGTATAACCATTCAATGATCTTCATGCACCTAATCACTTTTGGAATATACTACAATTTCATAAATAAAAAACTACCAAAAAAATAAGGATCTCCTTAAAGAATCTAGAAATCAAATACATTAAAATAAAATAATCATTAGTAAATCTTAAGGTCATAAAAAAGTCTCATAATTCCCATATCATCATCAGAATGTTGTATTTGGAATATGATCTTACTTAACCCTCAATTTAGGATAACCAAATCGAATATCAATTTTGGAGAAGATTTGAGCCTCAGGAATTTGGACAAACAAATAATAAATACTTAGAAGAGGGTAATTTATTCTCACTGTTATCCTGTTATTTTCTATATAATCAATGAGTAGAAGCATCGATCCATCCAACTTCTTCACAAACAGAAAAGGTGATTCCCAAGGAGGAACACATGGTCAGATAAACCCCTTCTCTAAAATATCTATTTGTTGTTTCTTTAATTCATCTAATAAAAAGTTTTTCATTCTTTATGGGGTCTTAGATATCTTCTTCAAACCAAACATGATTCCAATAGAGAACTCAACCACACATTCAAGGGGTGGTCCAAAAAACTCATAAGGAAAAAATTCAATGTATTCCTGAATGATGGGATAATTGTCTATTCATATACATTCACTTACTTCATCATCATCACTGATCATATATATAAATATGGATATGGGTGGTGATTTTAGGTAATGATTTGGTCAATATATAAATCTTTTGATGACAACTATTCATTTTCCATTCAACACTACATCGATTTCCTTACATCTGTGTTTGATCATAGAATTATACATTGACTTCCAGTCCATCCCTACTATAGTTTTGAATTCCAATATTGGAATGACTACTATATTTTCGATGAGATTGTGCTAAAAAAAGATAAAAATAGTGTTTCTTCTAACTGTTGATGTTTGGATAATCTCTCTTGGAGTATTGACTGGAAACTATACTACTATAAGTTTATTCATTGATTCCATATTATTTTCAATCCTAGAGAAAATAAAGGAATGTGTAGAACAACAATCAAGAAATGTACATTCTTTCTTTGAGAGAACAATGGGAGTTCCTTCCAAAACATAATTTTGTTCTTTAACTTCAACTTTGTTATATTGCAAGCATATACTTTATCCCTTAGCCTATATTGGGGTTGATGGTATCCCATGAACTATCTAGGGATTTGGAGAGTTATTGGAAAAGTTCCCAAGATTTACACATTTGAAACATTGGCCTTCACGATGAGCCTTCAACATCTTATCATTGTCATGTCTGTTGATCAGTTGGGGCCCCACCTCACTATGATAGTTTAGAGAAACATGACCATCTCTTCCACACCTGAAACATTTTATGCTCTTGAGAAATCAAACCCCTGAATGGTTCTTCCCACAATTATTGCATCTGGGAATTTTCAGTTTCTTTCCTCCACTTTCATATTCAATGTTCCTCCCCAGTTTTGTCTCGAGAGATCTATTCTTATGATTTGATATTTGAGACCATATCATCTCACCAAACTCTAGTTTAACATTCATAAAACACCACACTATATCACAATAACTTTCATAGTGTCGATTGGATAGATTCTTCTATAGATGGGGTAATATTCCAACAAAGAAACTATCAACCTTCTCAATTAGATCCATGAAAAATCTAGAGGTACACCGAAAAATTCGTGAAAATTTCATCCCAAATATTCCCATAGATTTATTTTCCCTCTACTTGATCATGAGGAATTTGATCTCCATTTTCATTCTCATCAAATAATATAAATACATATTAAAATAGATCTGCATGAACTCTTCCCAATACATAGCTTCAATCACCCCTCTCGGCATCATGTTTTTAATCATTTTCCATCACTAATGAGCTTCTCATTATAAGTGGTACAAAGAAAAGGAGACCTTCTCTTGTTCTAGGAAATGATGCACATAAAAGATATTTTCTATAGTACATAACAATTTATCAGTAACAAATGTGTCAGTAGATCCACTGAATAATTTTTTTGTTGATTCATAACAGATTCAACAAAAAGTTGTTCCCTTCATGGTGAATCTGGCCTCTCAGCTTGATTTAAGTTATTTATAATAAATAGAATAATTTGATTCATCATTCTCATGAAGGTTTATGTTCTAGCTTCTATAAAAGTGTCATCAGTGCATAGTCCACCGCACTAACTATTTACATGGGTCCTTAAATTTCATTATATTTTTTAATAGAAGAAAATGTTAGTGGGAAATGTGATAATTTTAATAAAAATACAATTCTTTAATAAATTTATTCATTAAAACATCATGCTTAAATATGTAATAATTTAACAACAATTACATTTTCTATAAATCCTTCGTAATAGTTTATAAAAATAATTTGATTATCCAAACATATCCCCAATGACTATCAAATAATGTAGATAGTATGGCTCTGTTTCATGAACTAGGTTACACTTTTCAAGGATAACGCACCTTGTCAGAGTTGTAACCCCAAGTTACATCTATTCCAGAAAAATTTTCAATTGACCATATCTAGACAAAGATTTCATTATTTGAAAACCACATGCATAAAATGTCACCAAAATCCCAGTATGTTTTACAATATTTATAAATTTATATTGGTTTCTTCGTAGTGTTTTTAATTCCTAACTTCAAAAAATAACTAAACTTATATTTCATACCAACTATGTAATCCTATCTTTTCAATATATAACTTTACATTACACTTTGCTATATAAGATCTTTTAAAAATTGGAGTCGTTGAAAAAAGTTACATAATATAAGAAAACATAAATCATTACATTAATCCTCTTTATTGGATTCAACATAGGCTCACCATAAGTAAAATTACAACATCTCATATTCTATGGACATACATCAAGGGAAATAGTGAACATAAGGATAATGGAAAACATGGGAAACAAAGTACATGTGATCATGAGAATCAATGATAACAACTTGAGGAATATAATAAAGGCATGTGTAAAGGAAAAAAGTGATATATAATTATCAAAATATTTTTAAGAAAAACAAAAAAATGTTTCCATAACATTTAAATTAGACATTCATAATCAAATCACTATGATATCTCACTAAGGTGTCAGAAACATTACGAATGTTATTCACCAAGTCATTGATTAACATTTTATCAATATAGAATAAATTATTTTCCCAATTCATCAGATTGATATCAAGATTCATCCTTAATATAAGTTAATTTTAATGTGATACCCAAATATCATAATAAATAATTCATTAAATAACATGTGTAGAATAAATAAAACAAGTATCATATCAAAATATTGTTTTTTCAAATGATATTTCAAAACATGATCATTATTTCATTTCTAACCCATTTAAACGAATTTGGGATTAGTATATGGTATTACCATAATAAAATATATACTTTTACCATCTATGTTAATACCCCTATGAAATATAGAGTTATGATCATTCGCAAAATAAAATAATAGATTTTTTTAGCAGAAAGAGTCAAATTTTGAGAGTAAAATTCGGTAGCATAACAAGTATGATACTTGGTCTTAGAAAAATGAAAAATATAGGTTACAAGTTTATCCCATTAAAAGATACTCTAAATAAATTAAATGTATTGAATAAAATGGATAAAATAATGAATTTTTTTTTATATTTTAAATACATACCACATGAAATGTGAACTTGTATAGAAAAGAGAGGTTAAGATTTCCCTTACATTAGAGAGTATTCCTCAAAATTGATGATTAGAACCATTAGGGACCAATTAGACATATAGAGGAAAACATGGCATTTAGAAATATTTTATCTTCATTGTGGGAGAATTTTTAATAAAGTAAATTAAGATATAGGTGGGAATTTTTGAGCAAATGTGATGTATTTGTTTTATTAATTACTATAGACACCTAGGTAATTATATTTAAAAAAATATGGGCATGAAAATGATATTTAAAAATTTAATTACTTACTTCTGACAAATAATATATTATTTTAAAATACAAGATTCATCCACCATTTTATATTACATATTTGGGAAAGGAAAATTAATGAATTCACAAAATTACATTTTTAATAATAATTTTTTCATTTATTATTTTGGAATGTAATTCATCTATTTTGAAATAGATTAAAACATATTATAATATATGATATAAATATAATAAAATATATTATTTCTTCTTTTGGGGTAAATTAGTAATTAAATCATTATAACAATATTATAATTTCATCAATCATACTGGAAAACTCAAATTCCATTTTACTATTAACCAAAAAACAATATATTTTTTAAAATTCTCTTAAATTAACCCTAAATTAATTTTGTTTTGATGTAAAAAATTATATTTATTTTATAATATTAATTATAATTTTATAATAATTTTAACTTTTAAATAAATAATTCTAATATATGAAAAATAAAAGCATATAAAAATTTAATTGTGATGTTACATAGTAATATTTCTAACACATTAAAAAATAAAATTAGTTTATCATTTATATTTAAATAAGAGTGTTATAATAATTCTATTTTTATTAAATAATTATTATTAATAATATCTTATTTTATTAAAAAAATAGTTTTTCAGTTAAGTACAATTTCATTTCAAAAAAACATTTTTTTAAAATATATCCCAATTTTATAAATAAAAACTATTCTTAAAATGGAAAAGATGGAACAAAAAATTTATTTATACAAATGGTATTACAATAAAGAAACTATTTTCAAGAAACATAACCCCTTAAGACACTCGTGTACAACCTATCGATTTGTTGTGTGATAGTGATAGAATCTTTGGGAGCGTCAGTTAACATCCATCAAGTGGTAATATCCACTCCCTTGAACTTCACCCATAGTATATTTCTTTCATGATTCACCTGTTGAAGCTAATATTGGTCTTGGACAAGAGTGAAGCCTAATGAGGCTACCACCTTCCCACACCCGGGAATGTGGGATTAATATAGAACAATTGTACTAGTTAAAGCTATCATAGCTTCTTTCTTCATTAATTTTTATTTATCCTTTCTATTTATAATCACAAATTAGTAATAAATTTTGGTAACTGGTAATGCTCGATTCTGTGCACTACATGGTATTCATAAACAGAATATATAAGGTTAAATTTTTTTAAAAAGATATAATTCTAAAAAATCATACGGACTATTGGTCATAATTTACCAAAGGATGTATAACGGTTGAAACCAAAACAGTCATATTTCCCTTTATACCCACTTCATAAAGAAAGGGACACAATTTTGTTGCATACAATATAATAAAACAAAAATTTATAGGAAACAATTTCATTTAAAAAGCTCATATTATTATAGTTCTATTTCAATAATTTCATGTGGATGGTTTAATATCACACATTCTCTTAGAATATCTCACGTAGAAGTTGAATGGGAGGATTAATTGAAGGAGAAAAATGAGTTTCAACATGGAGAAACTATAGATTTGAATACCTAGGGATTGGTAAAGGATTATTGTGACTATGATTAAGTATATAAACTATTATAAGGTGTTTCTCATCCCTATATATTATGTATAAGGATAGAAAATACAATTCAATTGTCCCACATGGTGATTTTTAGTCTATGATTTTACCATATTATAAATATTAGTAAGATAAATATTACTCATTATCCCATAATATAATTTATTAGAGTAGGTGAAATGATAATGGATAATGTTTTTTATCCCATAATCTATGCCATTTATGTCAAAAGGATCTCAACAAATCATTTTCCATCCTCCATATAACCTATAATTTTTCTTCAATTATTTTCACCATGTCCATTGAAAAATTGGATATGTTATACAATGAAATACTTTAATATATATATATATATATATCTTTAAAAAATCAGGTCTCAATCCATCACATGAATGAGCTTCTTGATTAAGATGAAATATGTTTGGGTGGAACCAAAATATTTTCATATTTGAAATGGAATTTTGTTTCTCATACAATACTCTAGTAATAGTAACCATGGACCAAATTTTTGTTTATAATTACTATCCTTAACATCCATTCCAGACACCATTCCAATTGATGTATTTATTAAATTCGATGAAAACATTCCACTAAAATTGATAACATTTATTTGTTTAAAATCATTCAGAAAAAATCATTTATTGTTTCTTTCAATTATCAAGATTTTCTTTCAATTGAAAGAGTCACTTATTTTTCTTTGGTTTTTTCCAAGAATGAGTTTTTGTTCGATACCATGTTTTTCAAACATGAAAA
The DNA here is from genome assembly GCA_963277665.1 of Viscum album. Lineage (NCBI taxonomy): Eukaryota > Viridiplantae > Streptophyta > Magnoliopsida > Santalales > Viscaceae > Viscum > Viscum album. The sequence continues at coordinate 302,261,890 of OY728126.1, forward strand.
TAGTCAATTTCATCCATCAATGATTACTAAAATTCTCTAGAGTAACTTAGTTGTAGAACATTTATTGGGTTATTGAGTTCAACAACATCTGTAAAAATAATTTAATGTACATTACTTAAGTACCACTTCATTAGGTGTGTAGCATGTGGTAGACAACCTCAACGCTTATTGGGGTTCTACTCCATCTGGAATTAGTAATCTTGGAATTTCACATTGCATATACATATCCTGAGTATCTATATACATTGAAAATTATGGTACACATAGGTTTGGTGATAATACTTCTATAATTACATTGAGATTGTGATATAGAGTTCTGCTAGAATATCCTTCCACATATGAGTATGAGGAGCCCAATTAACTAGATAGGTCAGACCGTGTAAGTACATTTCCTAAACCTCCTGGGAAATTTTTTGTTTAACCTCATACTTTTTGTTATACTATAGAGTTCTAAATTTATCCATTACAAACATTATTTATTTAATTTCAAGTATTATTTTTTCATACCATAATGTTTTCCTCGAAAAAAATATATTTACATATCAACATCCATAATCACCACAATTATTCAAATTTAAACATTTAATCTTTATTTTTGTCTTATTTTCAACGTTATATATCCATCTAATTAATGTTATAAAACCCTCAAGTATTTTCCTAGGAAAAATATCCAAAAATTACATGTTATGTGATACATGAATATAAGATATTACATCAACCATTTGTAAGAATGAACCAACTATATCATCAAACTTATTGGAGAATTACATTACAATTACAAAAACACAAAACTACATCTTAAGGATACACATACATGTTTCATACTCCATATATTTTTGTATTATTGTACCTTTTTTCACATGTATATTCATATGAATATCATCCATAAGAATGAGATTCTAATGCCATAATATTTCAGTTATATAACTTGATTGAACAACATGCAATCCTCTATATGAATTCCAAGTAACATATAACATTCCTTCATTCACACCTTAATCCACCACCATGGAACCATATATGATTTTTCTTGTTCCATCTACTATTATTTTACAGAAACTCGCATTGTCTATCCATACCACTATGATCAGTTTCATACATAATCTCATAGTGTTTCTCACTCAATGAAATACTAGGAATAATCCTTTAGAAATTTGGACATAAACAACATATTTTTATAATTTTTTTTATTCATTATCCACACAGGGAATGTTTTCAAAAAAATGTTGATACATAATTAATCGTGAATCTTCTCATATATGTATTTTGAAATGAATTCCCAAATTAAATAATTCAAAAATAATGTGGAAATTATATATAAATAATAAACACATTCTAATCATTACAGATTGGATTTATAGATGAAATTATGGAACCCGACCATCTAGAATTAATCCTTCTATACATATAGTCCTACAAATTTCCCCTCATCCCATATTCAAATCATAGAGATCAGCGCCTAACTAAATCATCACAAATTTTTTTCTTTTTCTTTCCTCATTTTAAAACATTTTCATTGAGAGGAAATTATTCTACCTTTTACACTAAATTTGGTTATGGTTGATCACATGACTTCCCTATGAAAAATATCTTTATTCATAATAAAATTGTTGACATCCATAAACACAAACTCAAACTTACTGCTAAAATTTCTCCCTAAAACAACCATTTCATCCCATGATTAAAGAAGTGATGAATGAAAGATCATTCCATACACTACCTCAAAAACATGATCATATTGAATATTAATAAAGTCATTGACATAATACATTATTAATCTTATCTCATCTTCTTAATTAAAATATTTTGAATAATAAAATCTTTTTTCAATGAATTTTAATTTTCATACACGTTGGAAATCCTAAACATCAACTCAATTTTTTTCCACCACTCTAATTTATAGAAATCCATTTAAATCCAACATCATCTGATCAAATTAAAGAACCTTACAGTCTATAGAATACTAAATACAAATGATTGAGCTTATAAATCAAAATATATAATTTTTCTAACACCATCCTTTGGAAATATAACTCCCACAAAATTCAAAAAGTGTAAAAGGATCAAGGACATTATTATCAGTAATATCAAATTAGTTCATGTTTAATAAACTACACAACTCCTTGCTATGATCATCTAGAAAGAATCAGTTTGTACATTACTATATATGAAATTTCTATTACTATATATTATACTATATCCCACAATATTGATACACCCTCAAGAACATCAATTCTATTACAATTTGAAGAACATCTAAAATTTAATGACACAAGATAGGATGTCTACAAACTATGAAGAAGAACACAACATCCATGCAGTAAATCATCCCATCAAAAAAATGATCTTCCCTAATAAACTAATATGAAACAAACTAATCATGAAATTTAATGGAAACCCAATAATTAGTATGGTTATAGAATTATAGTACTCCATAAGAGGAAGAATAAAACCATTATATTATTGAAACTGAAGAACCAAAGACATTCCATATAAAATACCTACCACTAGAAAAATAATATATATTAAAATATAGAAAATTATTATCATTATAGTAAAACAAGTCACCCCACAATTCAATTTATAATCAATTTCATCCCCATTAATTATGTTTCATCAGTTCCACTATGATATGATCTTTGTGGATGTCTATTGTATTGACTATGACAACTGTTAAAATCACCATAATACACCCACTTAACCACTACAATGACCCAATATTAATATACATATATATTAGATCACTTAGAAAAATTATCACTACGTTAAAAAATACCTTCTTGAGGATCATAATTATTTTTTTCATATATGTACATTGAAATATAAAAAAATTGTTCATATATAAACTATATCTTCACCGTATAGGTTCTTCATAATAAGAACCTTTTTATAAATATCATACCTAATACATTTCATTGAATCCTTCTAAAAGGAAACATAATAATGTGTGACCATATATGATTATTAAGGATAAAAAGGGATATTTGTTAGAATAACATGACCAAAAGTGCATGAAAGTTTAATTGTAACATATTAAAACCATAAATATAATTTTATAGTTCATAATTTTGAGTAATGGTATAATTTTAATCTTTACATAAGACATGATTCTTAAATAAATAAATAAACATGACCTAAGAGAGTGTAACATTTTCATAATAAATACTTTATTTGGTATACACATAAGAAAATAAATTCTTTTTTATAGCACTTAAGGTTAAATAAAAGATATATCATAGTTGAATGGGTTTACTCACCAAACCAAATATTATCTTTGGTCTAATCCCAATTACATCATAGTCACCAATGTCTCTTAATGAACTGGGTATAATACTTTTTCTTGTTATGTATATAACATGAGATATAATTCCTCAACCAATGAATTATAGGGAGATATAGGTCCCACCCATTGTCTAAATAAAATCAAACATGTTTGAGACATAATATTATTAAACATTCATCATATCATAACCCATGAAATGGAATGGATTTAATAAACATCAGTCTATAATAAACGTTAACTATTTAGAAAAAGAATATGAATGTTTTCATTGGATCATATCCCCATTATGGAATTGGTAAAATAAATTGATGTGTACATAAATGTTAAATTATTTTTGAAATGTCATTTAAAATATTTCCTGATGAAAACAACCATTCCATTGTAAAAAAAATTCATTAAAACATAATACATTTTAAAAATACTTTTCATTGAATATATCATTCAAAATAGATGGTGTAATATTCAAAAAAATAATTGTCATGAGGGATGGAAATCATTTCATGTCGTACTTGTTTAAAATAGGGTTTTATTTCACATTTTTAGTAAAGGAATAAAAAATCATTATTTGAAAGATGATGTGGAAATTACATGGAATTTATATAAAAAAATTAAAAACATGGGTAAAAATATATTTTCAAAATTATACTATAAATGTAAAATAATTTGTAAATAATGATTAAAAACATGGTTTTGGAAGAAAATAGATTTTCAACCAAAGAGAAAAATAAATTCTGAATTTCATAAATAATTCTCAATTCAATTATTTTCTAAAGAGTAGGAAAATGGTACAATGATGGGAAAATATCATGAATACCTAGAAGAGAGTAAAATTAATTCGTTTTATTATGCGTGGAATAAAATAGTTATTAATTGGAAAAAAATCATAAACAAACTAGATAAATAATAGACTGTTAATAAAATCATTAGTACTTTTCAAAATTGGAATCATAATACCCAAGAAGTAATAACATAAATTCAAATATAGATAATCATTAGGATAAATAAATTCATGATATTATTTAACAAAGGGTGTTTGGATTGGGTTAATGGATGTTCCCCTAAGGGGCTCTGAGCGGCAAGTTATTCTCCTCCTGTCGTCGCCTTCTCCCCGTGGAGAGATGACATCATTTTCCCTTTTTGGCTCCTCCGCGGCTAGGTCAGACTTGGGCTCCTCCTCTAGGTCCCGAGATTTCGTGACGCTGTCGGATCTGGACCCATGATTTTAAGACCGGGTTGCGACGATGTTGATAGAATTTCTGGCATACAAGATGAGAGGGTTTTTTGGGGTCGTGGTCCTCATGCTGCGGAGTCGGCCCTAGGTCAAGATTTTGGGTTTGCTGCTTCGATCTGGGTTGGATGTGTTTGATTTTGGGGTTTTTGGGGTCTTCTACAGCGGGATGAAGGTGGCGACAGGCTCAGTTGTTATTTTATTTCAGATTTTTGTGTTTTATGTTTTTTTGGTTGGGTCTGCTGGTTCTTTGCCGAGGGTTTCTACCTCGCTGATACATTGACGATAGTTTCTGCTTCGTTTTAATCGGTGAAGAGTCTCACCCGCGGTGATGCGCTATTTCTCATCGCCGACATGGATGAGTGCGTGGTGATGGACATCAGTGAAGCTCACCAGCAATCTGGTGTTGGGACAATTGTTGTATGGTGTTGATCCGTTGTATTTCGACGACGTCGATGGATGTTGATGGCCGAGTTCTCTCGCTGGTGACGTGTTGTTTCACGATGGTCGCCGGTGATGATGTCTCTGCCTGAATGGTGTTGATCCCTCATTTTCGATGACGTCGATGGAGGAATATGGACAGAATCTATCACCGGCGACATGTATGGAGACAACTGGATTTTCTTCGACGTGTTTCTCGAGGCAGCGTGCGGCTCGAGGTGGCGCGTGGTTCGATTAGTGTTTGAATTTGAATTTGTTTGGCTGGTTTTGTATTCTGCTGGTTTGATACTGGAATGTTTTGAGGTGTCCGATTTTCCTCAAACCGGGCTACAAGGGAACCGACTACCCTCAAACTGGCCATTTGAAAATAAAAGAAAATTATTTGTAGAACAAAGGGTGTTTTATTTAACCATTTTGAAAAATTATAAGTGCATAACATAACATAAATCACCTATAAGGAAAATGGTGACAGAAAACATTACCTTAAGTCATTAATTATATTCTACAAATTAAAAACACCATTATAATTAATATAATATTTTTCTAAGAAATTTAATTAATAAAAAATACATATCATACATTATATTATTTTATTGTTTCATTTTATGGCTTGTTTATTACCAATTCCATGTTAAAGTATGCTTTTTGCAATAACTACTTTTTTTCTTGTTTTTTTTTATCTTTAGTCCTCTTAAATAGATCATGGATTGATCAACCATATAATTTTAATTTTGATATAAATTTAACAAATATTCAATATAAATTTAATTATAATAATCCATATAATTTTTTGATAGAAAATGAAATACATTGTTCTTGGAGATTGTAGGTTGTAGGAACACATGAAAGTTATATACATTTTCCTAATGGATTGAAATAAATATAGGTAAATAATATAATATCATTCAAGAATAATTTTAATTTCACATTTATAAAATATTATAATGATACACCCCCTTATTAATATCCAAGTAAAGTGTAAATGAATCACATCACTTCACGAATTGATATTCCTCCGAGCACACATACGATGTTATCATATTTCCATGGAATAAAAGGTAAGAAGTTATATAGGATATAAATTCTCAATAATCACAATAACATCATAAATAAAATATATAAATAATAAATATATCACTATTTACTTCCTTTGGTGTTTTCAATGAAAAAACAAATGAATTAGATTTGGGATTCAGTTGTTCACTGTAAACTCGAATGATGATTTCATAACCCATTTGATGGAAGTGGATAGAGTTTTTGGATATTAAATTAACATAAAAAATAACATTATTTGGTGAATATTTATTTTATTATATTAAAATTGGTTATTAATATTTATGAATGGTTGGTAATTAAATAAAAAAATGCTCGGTGAAGAACCTTAGATCTTGTTCTGATATCCTCTATGGGTTTACACCAAAACCAATTACAGGATGGATTTCTGTCGAAAATAAGGATTCTAGGGTGGTAGAAGGGAATTAAGAAATATATTTTTCAATGTATATTTTGAATCAAATTGTTTTTAGGTGTTATGAAAATAAGACATTGGGTGTCCTTTTATATGTATTCTTAGAGGCACACATATAATTTTATAAAAAAAAATTTATATAATCAATTTTTAACATACCAAAAACTTCAAATGAGACATAATTATTAATTAAACATGAAAAGATATAAATTTTAATATAAAATTTTTGTTTTACATGATTTGGGTATTTATTAACCCTAATATTTTTTACCCAATGGTAAAAACATTTTTACCATTACCATGATAGATTATTTTACTATTTACTATTTATTTTATCAAAAACATATGTGGAAAATATTATATAAAATAAATTATGATGATTCTAAATATGTAATACAATTGTCTAAATTAATATCATATTAGTGGAAATTTCTAATTTAAAATCAATCCTACATATGTGATTATAAATTGTGTTTTAAAAAATAAGTGATCAAAAAATTTATAAGATTTTATATCAGAATTCAATATAAAATTGATTAAAATAAAATAAATTTTATTTATAGACATATAATTGAAAAAATTAACATTTAAAGTCATCTAATTATAATTTTGATGTTTTATGAATATTTTAACAAAACGTCTGTTTTTTATTTAAAATAGCATATTTCACTATTCATTAAAAAAGTTAGCATTCGTGAAAATTACTAAAATATATTTATAAGATAAATTGAAATGGTGGTTTTAATAATCAAGATAATTTTATTAAATAGAGATACATAAATGTTTATGAATAAAATTTAATATTTTCCACAAATTTAAATAAAATAGTGTTTTTAGAAAATCGTATTTTTGAAACATATAAATCCTTTATTGAAACATTAAGTAAATTATTATGAATTGGTTTTCTCTATAAAAACCAATATAAATAATTTATAAAAACATTTATTATATGTCGCGTATGTGTTTTTAAAATCATTTTAATAATTGTCATGATTGAATAAAAATATCAATAATATGTAACGGTTTGGAAAGACATAGTGTTTTGTGGAAGACAAACTAAACCATTTGTTTCTTATAACGTTTGATATAAATGAAATTTCAATTATTAAAAAATATAATTCATTACACTATGGGTGTGACATTATACTCTCCCTAAAATTAATTTCCCCATTAAAATTCTATCACTCTGATGAAGAAAAATGAGGATACTTCTACCAAAAATTTTCCTCAAGTTCCCACTTAGCATCCTTAATGTGGTGGATCCACCACCAAATAATGACCAAGTGAATGGTCTTATTTAATAGAATATACTTTTTATATCATGAATTTTCACTTGTTTTTCTTCATAAAAAATATCTTTCTCATGTGGTAAGACTTACATGTTTTTTATATATTAAGGGATATGTATGTAATTCCTCTAGAGAGATATGTGTAACAAATTTTAAACATGAGATAGTATGGGTGGAAGAACAAAGTGGTAATCTACAGTCACAATACAATCAAGAATTTCAAAGTGACTGATTTATTGAGGGATTAATTTCTCTTTTATTGCATGTTTTGGAAACTTATTCCTTGGAGAAATTATTAGAAACATGATTTCTTTAACTTCATAATCAAGACCACTACAATGATTAATATGATAAATTTTCATCTTACACGGATCTATATTGATGTTTTTATGAATAACTATTTCCTTATCTATTATTATATTAGGTATCTCAAGTGAAAATATATTTATTTTTTTAGCTTCACTCCAGAATGTTGTATCCCAACACTTCTATCCATATAGGGATGAATAAAGAGTCATCTAAATTATTGAGTGATTGAAATTGTTGTAATAAGACTCAACTAAATAATGGTTTTGATCCCAATAACAATTGAAATCTCATAAACAAGGTGTAAATATTTCCTCTATGTTTTGTATCATTCATTATGAAAAAATTCAATTTGAGGTTGATATGCAGTGCTAAAACTCAAATATATATCTAGAGATTGTTGAAGAATAAAAAAAACCATTGAGATAACCATAAAATCCTGATCATACATAATGTAATTTGGTAATTTTTGTATCCTTACAAAATATGTAATGGTTATTCTGGAAATATTAGCAAGAGATAATTCTTCTCTAATATTGGTTAAGTGTTTTGAATTTATAATGTGATCGACTACAACACATATAGTAGTAGGACATTTTACATATTGCAGAGTCTGATAATAAAATTCCATGGTGATGTTTACACATTTCCATTAAGGTATAGGAAATGGATGTACCATCCCCTTATTATTTTTCTCTTCATCTTAACATCATGATGTACCTTGAACCGAGATATAAACTCTTTGATATATCTATTTATATCATCCCACCATAAATTATCTGTAAAATATCTATACATTATTATACATAAATTATGGATATATAAGGAAGAACAATGTGATTCCTCTAATAAATCCTTCCTAAAATATTTTAAGGATTAAACACAAACAATGTTACTGAACAATATCACTCTATCATTATTTGGGTAAAACATTAAAAAATTTATAAGAATCTTTTAATACTCTACTTATTCTTTCTACACCTCTTTAATATTTTATTGGATAGATAGTTGATCATTCAATTAAGAAATATAATACTCCTCCCCTTCATTTAGGATATATAAATCCATCCTTTTTAATTATAGTTATATTGGAGAATTTTTTATTATCATAATGGATGTAATAGAAAGATCATTTCAACTCAAATCATTTTACACCTTACTATAATCCCTAGGGTTGTATTTTTATTGATCAATAAGTATAATAGATTACCTCAAATCATATTTCTTATTTCATATTCAAATCATTAATGTGAATATATTCGTTAAATTTTTATGATCGGTATATAAATCAATGTCATAACTAGAACGAAAATTTTTCTATATAGTTTATGGAAAAACTACCATATATACCTCTAAATTACGAGTTTCTTATTATTTCTCATGAAAAAACACTTTTCATGAAGAATTATATATAATCATGTAATTATAAAAAATAATAAAAATCCAGATTTTTTTGGATGAATCTTTATTTATTACTAACCTTTCTTCATTATAATGTAATGTAAGCATAGGTGTACTGACTAATATTCTATTTAGTTTGTTGAAATTTTCCTCATATTTTTATATCTATAGGAAAATGGATCACATTTAATATATCAAGGTAATCTTTTAGAATTTCATGAGAAATTCTCAATAAAATGTTTCTAATATTTAACTAAACTAAGAATACTTTGGACATCTATCATCGTGGCTGGTCTGGGCTAGAATTCAATATGTTTTTTCATCAATGGATCTATTAATGTACATTATCATGATATTATATAAATAAAAAAAGAAATCTTTAATTTGAAAAATTTACAATTTCTAATTTTTTCATATATTTTGCCTTTTTATGGTCTTTAGTACAATTCTTATTGATCTTCATGCTCTTCTTTACTCATTCAATAGATAATAAAATAATCTATAAATACTACAACAAATTGATCAAAGGAATCACTAAAGATTTTATTTATTAAATCCATGAAAATAACAATGTAATTAGTATGGTCAAATAGATTCACTATATATTCCTTGAATCCATACAATTTACAGAATATTTTCTTGTGTAGATCTTCCTTATAAAACCTAAATTGTTGATATCTAAAATGAAGGACAATCATATAAAATTTTAGTTCCCCACACATTTGATCAAATATATAATCAATTTGAAGATGATGATACTTGTTATTAATTGAATTTTTTTCCACATATTAGTAATCAATACATAGTTTCATTGATCCATATTTTCTCTTAATAAAAATAAAAAGTTCTTCCATTATTGACACACTTATCTGAATAAATCCCATATCATTTTTTTCTTATATTTACTTATTAAATTCCTAAAAACCAATCAATTCCATTCTCTAGTGAATCATTTGTGTTGGTATTTAACCATGTATGAGTTTTTTAAAGACTCATCATCATGATTTAGTCAATGATTATGAATCTCATTTGTAAAGACATTAATAAATTCACCCACAATAGGTATATAATCAATTTAAAGTTTCTATCCAACCACTTGAGATAAACATGACTTATAAATGGGAATCAAGACCTAGAAATGGGAAGTGATATCTATTCGAATTTATTAATTATTATCACATTTGTTGATGATCATTTTCTTATTTGTGATATCAAATGTTACTTCCCTTTCAAGAAATTTCATGTGGTATTTTTTTCAATGAAATCCAATCGATTCATATGTTAATGACAAAATCAACCAGAGGGGAATGAAATGATTTTTAGGAATCACATTCACACCACTATAATGAGTATTGGAATCATATACCTGAGATAAGATCGTTGTACTATTAGCAGTTTTCACTACTGATTTTGCTTCTAATCATTTGGCTATAATCTTGAGTCACATAGAAAAATATTTTGATTTGAATGAACTTGTCAATATATAGTTAAATAACACATTACCCATTGAATTAGGGATGCTCTGGGTTACTTTCACCATATCATTATTACACCCCTCGTTAGAAATAGTGATCACATGAAATTTCTCTTGTCCCTAAACAGAAGAGGATGATGACAAAGATCATCATCATTAACCTTTATATATATTTACATGTTAGAATTCCAAGAATACCCCTTGACGTTAAAAAACATGGTTCTTAGTGCTGTGTTTTCTAAATATTTCGTTATATATTCATTATTATATATCATCTATCAAACTCTTCCAAAATAAATTTATCAAATTCTATCCCATCCACAACTGAAACCTTTAAAGTCCCCATAAGAAAATTTCATCCATGATTTTTTCCACGCAATATATATATTGTAAATCACATCTTATTTACTCTATGTTTTTTACGTTTTCCTTTCATTTCCATTTTTATATTCTCATCAAAACAATGTTATTGATATGTAACATGAACCTCAATTTACACCATTATATAACATAAAAATATTTATTTATAACAACATATGTCTATTATGGATAATGGACATTCCAGACATGGTTTTATACCATTGAAGAATTGATAACCTTACATTCATGTTCATCAATAATACAAGAAGAATACCTCACTGGTAATTAAATATTTTCCTCATAGGTACCAGTAGAATAACCATTATTTTTATCAAGATCAAAGAACTAATTATCCTTAATCATGTAATGAATATGATGAATTTACTTATTAAAAAATATGTTTCTAAACTCTTTCCAATCCAGGGAGTTAATTTCATATGATTGTGTTGTATTCACGAGAAAATCCTACTATTTATAAACTTTATCCATAAAAATGTCAGATAGGGGAAATTAATTTTTCATGTTTCAAACACTAGAGAATAGAAAATATCATTCTAGTGGTACTGATCCATTTCAATGAAACTATAGTTTTAGTGTTACTAGTGAAGTAATGTGGATGTCCCCTGATTAACGACTCAATATAATGTTGATCACATCCTTTTTGTTTTTATGTTTATAATGATTCATTTATCGATAATTTTTGCATGAACATAAATTTTTTTTCTCATTCCAACTCTAATAGATTTTTTTATTCTCATGTGGAATTCCATTTCATTTTTAGTTTAAATCAACATTATAAATGTTCATTAAAAAAAGTATATCTTCATCTATACATATATTTAGAAATTTCCAACGGGTTCTTACTAAATATTTTTCAACCTTGCTTCAAAATGTTATCTTCAACTATCCACCAATATTGTATTTAGAGAGCATTGATTTCAATTCATAAATGTTTCAATTTCATTTAAATGAATATTCATTACATTATAATGACACACACATGAGGATCATAATGGTATAGTTCATTTTGAAACATTAGAACATAAATATCTAGTTCACATGTGAACTATATCTTCTCCCACTATGTTGCTTATAACTAGAAACACATGTAAATAGATCATTAATAATAAATTTATTCATAACTAAGGTAACATAAGAATAAGATTGGGTGATCTCAAATTTTCAATAAGGGTATTCAAGGGAGATATATAAGAATAACACAAACATAAGGGTTTGGTAACATGATCATACTCTTTGAAAACCAAACCCCAAAAAAATATCTTTATCTTGAGTAGTGGAATTAGTATTGGAAATTCACAATACATAAATCATAAGGTAATTAATGAATATAATCCATTAGATCATAAAAATGGCATTACAAAATGATTTTGGGGATACATGTAATCATATAAATCATTTCAATTGTAATTAATTCTCACTGCCAATTACATCAACGTTGAATGGTTTCACTCCTTAAACCATCATAGTAGACAAGAATCACTCTCATGATTGTCATAATGGATAAATTACATTAAAGAACCGAATTAACTATGTATTATATTGTGATGACCCAGAACCCCCCTGGTCCCTTCCTTTGCCAAAAATCGGTGAGACCGATCGGTGAGACCGATCGGTGAGACCGATCGGTGAGACCGATCGGTGCGACCGATCGGTGCGACCGATCGGTGCGACCGATCGGTGAGACAGATCGGTGAGACCGATCGGTGCGACCGATCGGTGAGACCGGCCGACGTCGCCCGGCCTTGCCAAGTTGTTCCAGTAACGTTCCTTTTTCGCAAATAGGGTTTTAAGCCCTTGTTAAAAATATCTTGGGAATCCGAAACGCGCATAAAGGTTTTAATTAAATGCTTCATTAATTCATGGGTCGGTTAAAACCACCCAGTACCATTAATGATGGGTCGAGCCACATGGTCAACCCACGACTCCCTCGTCTTCCGTGGTTTTGTGTTTTCATCTCAACCGTCCCCGGCTCTTATAAATTAAGGGTTCGGCCGTGGCTTCCCCCTTTCTTCGATCGTGGCTCTTCTGGTGCATCGGGACCGCCGCGTCGTTATCCGTAATGTTCCGCGCCCCCGGCCTAAACATCGATCATCTATCAAGTAGGGAATTTCTCTCGTCTCTCACTTTTGTGTATCATGCGGGGTGGGCGTTACTTTTGTTCCTATGGAATTGGTTGAACCAAACCCTAATGAAGATAATAAACGAAGTTTTAAAGGAAGAAGGGGAAGGGGTTGTGATCGTTGTTGTGCTTTATCTTGTGATCATCCCTTTTGTGTGCTGGTTTATGTTTTCTGAAAATTGAGGCCGTTGGTGGTCGTGTGTGTGCACTTGAATCCCCTCGTGATGTTTTAAATGGGTTGCTGAAATTGTAAACTCCTGCTGTGAAATTGGTTAATCACGTATACCCGGCTGAATAATTGAAAGCACCAGGATCAACCCTTCTGTGATAACTCCCGGTTAGAACACACAGTTTTTGAAATCATGGAGTGTGTTAAGTCGTTTAAATCTGAAAATCCCTGACTGTGTTGGTAGTGGTGGTTGGTTGTTTTCCCTTCGGGCCGTTTGCTGGAAATGTGGGAGGGGATGGGATCCCCGTTCTTTTTATACTCTCGGTGGCTGTGTGAATTTGGGGGATGGGATCTCCTGATTGGTATGGTTTCAGTAGTTGTGAGTTTTTATCACGAATTGGGGAGAGATCCTCTGTTGGCAGAACCAGGTGTGAGTGCTTTGGTTGATCCTTGCTTTTGACGTTTTCCTTGGTTATGCTTATGGTAGTTGCCCAGTAGTGCTTGAAATTAATTGAACATTTTAACTGAACGTGAAACAAGAATGGGGCAAATAGTTTTGTGGGCAAGGGTCGTAAATTGTGACTTGGACGCTGTGGTATTGTGTTCTGTAGGTTGGCTAGGAAAACCTAGGTTTTGGGTGAGTGTTTGTTACCTATATCTGTACTTGTAGCTTTGTGTTTCTTATTCGCGCCCCACCCAAGTTGAGCACTTAGTGCCGAACACCCCCATTTATGGGGGAAGGGTGTTTTTCCCAACACTATTCTTAGTGGCTGGTTATTAGCTCCTTTTCTGCTCCCTTTCCCGGATAGCCCAAGTATCTTCGGGCAGGCTGTGACGGCCTGAAGTCCATTGTTAGCCCAAGAACCTTCGGGCAGGGTGTTGTGGTGGTTGGCCAGGTGTGTGCGGCAGGTGGTTTCCCAAGTGTCTTCGGGATGAGGCCCAGGTGTTTTCGGGCGTGGCAGTGGATCCTTTAGCCCAGGTGTCTTCGGGCGTAGTGGTGGTTGTTCTGGCCTAGGTGTTTGCAGGCATGGTTACATGTGACAGTGAGGCCCAGGTGTGTGCGGGCGGGGTTTGGCAGTGGGACTGCGTGTGGTTGTGGCCCAGGTGTGTGCGGGCGGGTGTGGCAGTGGGACTGCGTGTGGTTGTGGCCCAGGTGTGTGCGGGCGGGTGTGGCAGTGGGACTGCGGTGAGAATGGCGGGATTGGTCCGATGCGTAGGATGTCTTAATAACCAGTGGGAAAGTGGCGCGGGGTACCCAAACATCGATGTGCTCTTATATATATATTACTTGACTTGCGTTATTTGGGGAGCGAGCCTTGGTGAGGCCTGGGATGGATAGTTTGCCTTGTTAGGTGTTTGGTTTACTCTTTCTCACGGGACTTTAGTACGTTCCCCCACTTGTGCACGAGAGTCTTAGCATCTTCCTTACTGAGTGTACTTGTATACTCACCCTACGTTTATAAAACTGCTTTCAGGTTTCCAGGAGGACTACCAGGGCTGCACGGGACCCTATTAGTCGGACAGTTGGAGTTGTCGCAGTTGTCGTACCCTTGTTTTCTTTTGGTATTGTACTTGAGAGCTTTCTTTTCTTTTGTACTTGTACCTTGTTGTAAATTGTTTAAACATGCATGTGGGCTTGGTTTGGGTTTATTCATATACACTTGTTCTTTTCCCTTTTTGGTGGTTGACTTGTCCTATTCCCGATCCAAAATAATAAAAACAAAAGGGTAATGCCTTCCATTTGTGAGAACTTCCCATACCCTTGGTGCTAGTCACCACTCCGGGGCCTATTGAAGGCGGGCTTCGGGGGTCATTATCTCTCCTTCAACTTAAAGAAGGAAGGGCCGGGCAACCTGCTGACCCTTCCCTCCTTTTGGTGAAGGCGGGTCGTGACAGAATGGTATCAGAGGCAAGGTTGAGAGATAGGACGGAGTCTGGAGTTAGGCACAGTAAGGATTGCATGGGATGGTAAGGCGACAGCGTTGGGTGACCTTGGTGCGTGAATTAGGCCAGGGAAGACCGGCTAGGACACGGGATTTTAGGGCCCCCCGTGATCCGATGCAAGGACTCTGGACCTACCGAACGACCAAGTGAGGCCACACTGATTGCAGGGTAGAGACCCTAGGAAAGGTACATGCATCATAAATGACTTGTGTTTTTGTGTTTCTGGGGTGTCTTGGGAAATTAAGAATAAATTAAATCTTAACAAGTTTTGAGAACGATTTTCTTTGCACTACTGGGCTTAGGAATTCCTTGTTTACCTTGCAGCTATGGCACCTGGAAGGAGACCACGTGTGGTACAGGCGATCGAGACTCCTGAGACTATTTTGGCCAATCGGCAGAGAGCTGATCGGGAGGAAGAGGACGACCAGTGGCAGAAGACTCTTCGAGCCTTTCAGCGACAGACCCTCGAGAAATATGAGGGCAGCACCTCCGACATGAAGACGGAAGGCTGGCTGGAGGAGCTAGTCATAGCCTTCGGCCTGATTCGGGCCCCGACGGAGTACTGGGTTCCTCTGGCTGTTAGCCAGATGCGAGGAGCGGCGCGTCAGTGGTGGATGCTTCACCTGGGGAGTAGGAAGGAATCTGAGGTTGCTTGGGCGGACTTCGAGAGGGAGTTCCGGGCGGAGTTCCTCTCCTTGACAATGAAGGCGGAGAAGAGGCAGGAGCTACTCTCCCTCCAGCAGGGGAGCATGTCCGTGAGGGAACTTGGAATCAAGTTCAAGGACCTCCTACGTTTTGCTCCGGACCTCTTTCCCGATGAGGAGTCTCGGGCAAGACGTTTGGAGGAGGCGCTCCGACCCTCCCTCCAGTATGCTGTTACCCCCCTTTACCCTTCCGACATACTTAGAGGTTCAGAAGAAGGCTGAAGTGGTGGAAAGGATGCACGCTCTAGGCGGACTGTCGCGAGAGGGAATCCAGCTGGGACCATCGAAGGGGAAGGCCGTCAGCACCAGGCCTCCGGCATCGGGACCCTCCAGGTTCCGACCCGTAGGGAGCAGGCCGCAGCAGTTTCAGTTTCGATCCCCTGGCCCACGTTCCTTTCCTTCAGGCTCGGGACCACGGTGCTTCATCTGCGGGAGCCCTGGACATCTTCGGAGTCAGTGCCCCGATCGAGTGCAGTACAGCAGTGGCAGTCATCCCCAGCGTCCGCCGCAGCAGCAGTTCCCAGCCAGACCCTTCCAGCAGCAGCAGCAGGGACAGCGAGCTCCCGCTCCTCCGCAGACAGACATAGGAGGGGGAGGCCGACCTCAGGGCGCTCCCCAGGGACCTCGACCAGGGCGTGGTCGGGGAGGTGGCCGACAACCAAGGGGCAGGGGAGCAGGGCGTGGACAGTTACACGCCGTAGAAGCAACAGTTCCAGCAGGGCCAGAGGTTGTTCGAGGTACGATCAGCGTATTTAGCACTCTTGCTTATGCTTTGTTCGATACCGGAGCTTCGCACTCCTTTGTTGCACCCAGTCTAGCCCGCGCCTTGGGTCTAGATGCCGAGAGACTTACAGTGCCCCTGGTGTTGAGCACACCAGTTGGAGGTCAGACCGACTTGCTGTTCGTTTGTCGGGGATGTAGACTGATGTTGGGGCCACATCAGTCGGTTAAGGATCTCCTTCTGCTACAGATTCGGCCGTACGATGTCATCCTAGGCATCGACTGGCTATTTTCTGTATGCGCCGTCATCGACTGTTTCCAAGGGAGGGTGGTATTCTCCGGTTTGGACGGCCAGCGTGTTACTTTCACCGGCGAGCGGAGCTGTCCGAAGGGAAACAGGAGGGAGGAACCTCTCCTCTCCTTGTTGACCGAACTGACGATAGAATCAACAGATGAAGAAATGGTGGAAGTACCAGAGATCGTTCGTGAATTTTTGGACGTCTTTCCTAAGGAGGTGACGACTCTACCCCCTCGACGTGACGTCGAGTTCGGGTTAGACCTGCAGCCCGGCTCTCGACCAATCTCGATGGCTCCTTACCGGATGGCACCTTCGGAGCTACGGGAATTGCGGATACAGATTGACGATCTGATGAAGAGGGGCTATGTTCGTCCAAGTGCATCACCGTGGGGTGCCCCAGTCCTGTTCGCAAAGAAGGCAGATGGTGGCCTCAGGTTGTGCATCGATTACAGGAGGCTGAATCAGGTAACGATCAAGAACCGCTACCCTCTTCCGAGGATAGATGATCTTTTCGACCAGCTGAAGGGGGCAGGATGGTTCTCGAAGATCGACCTGCGATCCGGGTACCACCAGCTGAGGGTGAGGGATAGCGACATCCCGAAGACGGCGTTCAGGTGCAGGTATGGGCACTTCGAGTTCGTGGTCATGCCCTTTGGTGTTACGAACGCCCCGGCCGTGTTCATGGGGCTTATGAACTCCATCTTTCGGGAGTACCTGGATCGGTTTGTGGTGGTGTTCATCGACGATATCCTGATCTATTCAAAGTCAGAAGAGGATCATGCAGAGCACCTGAGGACGGTCTTGGAGGTCCTCCGACAGCACCAGCTCTATGGGAAGTTGTCAAATTGCATGTTCTGGACACGAGAAGTGCACTTCCTCGGACATGTAGTGTCTGAGCAGGGAGTGGCAGTCGACCCATCAAAGGTTGGGGCAATTGTTTCTTGGGCAGCACCCAAGAATGTGGCGGAAGTTCGGAGTTTCCTCGGACTGGCGGGCTACTACCGGAGATTCGTACCCAACTTCTCCCGGGTAGCAGCCCCTTTGACGGCTTTGACCAAGAAGGACCAGGTTTTCATGTGGAGCGAACAGTGTGAGTCGTCCTTCAGCTACCTAAAAGAAAAACTGGTTAGTGCCCCAGTGTTGAGATTGCTAGAAGAAGGGATGGCCTATGAGGTATTCTGTGATGCTTCGGGACAGGGCCTGGGGTGCGTATTGATGCAGCGACAAGGGGTGATCTCTTACGGGTCCAGGAAGCTACGCCCCCATGAGCGGAACTATGCCACCCATGACCTGGAGCTTGCAGCGGTAGTGTTCGCATTAAAGCTGTGGCGACATTACCTCTTTGGGGAGCGCTTTGTGGTCTTCACCGATCACAAAAGCTTGCGCTATATCTTCTCTCAGCGTGACTTGAACTTGCGACAGCGGAGGTGGGTCGAGTTTCTCCAGGACTACGACTTTGAGATCTCATACACTGAAGGTAAGGGAAACGTTGTGGCTGATGCCCTGAGTAGGAAGCCGCATCAGGAGGTGGTTCGGGAATCTGCTAATGCTTGGAAGGCGATGGAGGATTTGGCTGCCTTGCACTTGGATGCAAGGGTGGAAAGTACTAGAGGCTGTTTGTTTCAGATGACGGTACAGTCCTCTTTGTTGCAGCAAGTGGAAGAGTCTCACTGGGGAGATCTTGAGGTGGAAGTGTTGCGGGATCGTGTCGATCAGGGGAACGCCCCGGAAGGATGGTCGGAGGACAGCCGACGTCGGATGCTCTTCCATCAGAGGTTGTTTGTTCCAGAGGTGATGCGTGATGAAGTCCTTCGTGAGTTCCATAGCTCAGCCTTGGCAGTACATCCGGGTGTTTCGAAAATGTACCAAGGCCTGAGGGGACAATTTTGGTGGCCCGGGGTGAAACGGGCAGTGGCAGAGTTCGTGGCTAAATGCCTGGTGTGTCAGCAGGTAAAGGCTGAACACCGTGTTCCTGGTGGTCTGTTGCACCCTCTAGATGTTCCCGAGTGGAAGTGGGACGACGTCTCGATGGACTTCGTCACGGGACTACCCAGAGCTCAGGGCGGGCATGATGCTATCTGGGTAGTGGTGGATCGATTGACAAAATCTGCTCACTTCTTGGCTATCAGGGAGTCAGGACCCGTGAGTACCTTAGCACAGAGGTACGTGGATGAGGTGGTGCGTTTGCATGGAGTTCCGAAGACTATCATCTCGGATCGGGACACTCGATTCACCTCACGAGTCTGGAAGGGGTTACAACATGCTTTTGGCACCCAGCTACGCCTTAGCACTGCTTTTCACCCTCAGACTGATGGACAGACAGAGCGGACTATCCAGACCTTGGAGGACATGCTGCGAGCATGTGTTCTGGATTTCGGAGGATCATGGGTACGACACTTGCCTTTAGTAGAGTTTGCCTACAACAACAGTTTTCACTCTACTATTGGCATGGCTCCTTTTGAGGCTTTGTATGGAAGACCATGTCGTTCACCCTTATGCTGGGCAGAGGTTGGTGAGACTGGCACTCTTGGACCAGAAGTAGTGCAGAGCACCACGGAGAAAGTCCAGCTAGTGCGGGAGAGGATGAAAGCAGCTCAGGATCGGCAGAAATCTTATGCTGATCGTCGGAGGAGGCCCCTGAAGTTCGAGGTGGGAGATCATGTGTTTTTGAAGGTTTCCCCTCGGCGGGGGCAGCGGAGGTTCGGAAAGGGGAGTAAGCTCTCCCCTAGGTTCATCGGACCTTTCGAAGTGCTGAGGCGAGTTGGCGAGGTAGCATATCAGCTGGCCCTACCACCCCAGTTGGAGAGGGTCCATGACGTCTTCCATGTCTCCCAGCTTCGTCAGTACTTACATGATGACTCTCATGCCATCAACTGGGGAGAGCTAGATGTGGGAGGAGACGCGACCTTCGAGGAACGGACAGTCAGAATCGAGGATCGCAAGGAGAAAGTGCTCCGTGGACGAACCATCAGCCTGGTTCGTGTGTTGTGGAGACATGGCGGCCTCGAAGAGAGCACGTGGGAGAGGGAAGCACAGATGCGTGCCCAATATCCCGAGTTGTTCTGAGCTTTGAAGCTTTGGTTCCTGTTGTGACAAAACGTTTGACCCTTTGTCTATGAAATGTGCTAGTTCCTTTCCTCTGTAATGTGTGGAAAGCCCCGGCTAAAGGGAAAGGGAAACCCGACCCCTAATCAGGACGCATTAAGATGGATGCGATTAAACCCGTGCGGGCGAGTCAGTGCCGCCCAAAGCGGATAATATCTTGACATGGGGGAGGGGAAACTCCCCAAACCCACATGACCGGGCGGTTTTGCGTGGTATGTTTCTTGGTTCTTGACAGGGAGTGTTTTCAATTAGCAGGGGTCCACTCCTAAGAGGTATCTTCGAAGATGGTTGTTCGGATCCTCTCTTTCCTTCTGGTTTGTTTTGATTCTCGGGGACGAGAATCGTTTAAGAGGTATCTGATGTGATGACCCAGAACCCCCCTGGTCCCTTCCTTTGCCAAAAATCGGTGAGACCGATCGGTGAGACCGATCGGTGAGACCGATCGGTGAGACCGATCGGTGCGACCGATCGGTGAGACCGGCCGACGTCGCCCGGCCTTGCCAAGTTGTTCCAGTAACGTTCCTTTTTCGCAAATAGGGTTTTAAGCCCTTGTTAAAAATATCTTGGGAATCCGAAACGCGCATAAAGGTTTTAATTAAATGCTTCATTAATTCATGGGTCGGTTAAAACCACCCAGTACCATTAATGATGGGTCGAGCCACGTGGTCAACCCACGACTCCTTCGTCTTCCGTGGTTTTGTGTTTTCATCTCAATCGTCCCCGGCTCTTATAAATTAAGGGTTCGGCCGTGGCTTCCCCCTTTCTTCGATCGTGGCTCTTCTGGTGCATCGGGACCGCCGCGTCGTTATCCGTAAAGTTCCGCGCCCCCGGCCTAAACATCGATCATCTATCAAGTAGGGAATTTCTCTCGTCTCTCACTTTTGTGTATCATGCGGGGTGGGCGTTACTTTTGTTCCTATGGAATTGGTTGAACCAAACCCTAATGAAGATAATAAACGAAGTTCTAAAGGAAGAAGGGGAAGGGGTTGTGATCGTTGTTGTGCTTTATCTTGTGATCATCCCTTTTGTGTGCTGGTTTATGTTTTCTGAAAATTGAGGCCGTTGGTGGTCGTGTGTGTGCACTTGAATCCCCTCGTGATGTTTTAAATGGGTTGCTGAAATTGTAAACTCCTGCTGTGAAATTGGTTAATCACGTATACCCGGCTGAATAATTGAAAGCACCAGGATCAACCCTTCTGTGATAACTCCCGGTTAGAACACACAGTTTTTGAAATCATGGAGTGTGTTAAGTCGTTTAAATCTGAAAATCCCTGACTGTGTTGGTAGTGGTGGTTGGTTGTTTTCCCTTCGGGCCGTTTGCTGGAAATGTGGGAGGGGATGGGATCCCCGTTCATTTTATACTCTCGGTGGTTGTGTGAATTTGGGGGATGGGATCTCATGATTGGTATGGTTTCAGTAGTTGTGAGTTTTTATCACGAATTGGGGAGAGATCCTCTGTTGGCAGAACCGGGTGTGAGTGCTTTGGTTGATCCTTGCTTTTGACGTTTTCCTTGGTTATGCTTATGGTAGTTGCCCAGTAGTGCTTGAAATTAATTGAACATTTTAACTGAACGTGAAACAAGAATGGGGCAAATAGTTTTGTGGGCAAGGGTCGTAAATTGTGACTTGGACGCTGTGGTATTGTGTTCTGTAGGTTGGCTAGGAAAACCAAGGTTTTGGGTGAGTGTTTGTTACCTATATCTGTACTTGTAGCTTTGTGTTTCTTATTCGCGCCCCACCCAAGTTGAGCACTTAGTGCCGAACACCCCCATTTATGGGGGAAGGGTGTTTTTCCCAACACTATTCTTAGTGGCTGGTTATTAGCTCCTTTTCTGCTCCCTTTCCCGGATAGCCCAAGTATCTTCGGGCAGGCTGTGACGGCCTGAAGTCCATTGTTAGCCCAAGAACCTTCGGGCAGGGTGTTGTGGTGGTTGGCCAGGTGTGTGCGGCAGGTGGTTTCCCAAGTGTCTTCGGGATGAGGCCCAGGTGTTTTCGGGCGTGGCAGTGGATCCTTTAGCCCAGGTGTCTTCGGGCGTAGTGGTGGTTGTTCTGGCCTAGGTGTTTGCAGGCATGGTTACATGTGACAGTGAGGCCCAGGTGTGTGCGGGCGGGGTTTGGCAGTGGGACTGCGTGTGGTTGTGGCCCAGGTGTGTGCGGGCGGGTGTGGCAGTGGGACTGCGTGTGGTTGTGGCCCAGGTGTGTGCGGGCGGGTGTGGCAGTGGGACTGCGGTGAGAATGGCGGGATTGGTCCGATGCGTAGGATGTCTTAATAACCAGTGGGAAAGTGGCGCGGGGTACCCAAACATCGATGTGCTCTTATATATATATTACTTGACTTGCGTTATTTGGGGAGCGAGCCTTGGTGAGGCCTGGGATGGATAGTTTGTCTTGTTAGGTGTTTGGTTTACTCTTTCTCACGGGACTTTAGTACGTTCCCCCACTTGTGCACGAGAGTCTTAGCATCTTCCTTACTGAGTGTACTTGTATACTCACCCTACGTTTATAAAACTGCTTTCAGGTTTCCAGGAGGACTACCAGGGCTGCACGGGACCCTATTAGTCGGACAGTTGGAGTTGTCGCAGTTGTCGTACCCTTGTTTTCTTTTGGTATTGTACTTGAGAGCTTTCTTTTCTTTTGTACTTGTACCTTGTTGTAAATTGTTTAAACATGCATGTGGGCTTGGTTTGGGTTTATTCATATACACTTGTTCTTTTCTCTTTTTGGTGGTTGACTTGTCCTATTCCCGATCCAAAATAATAAAAACAAAAGGGTAATGCCTTCCATTTGTGAGAACTTCCCATACCCTTGGTGCTAGTCACCACTCCGGGGCCTATTGAAGGCGGGCTTCGGGGGTCATTATCTCTCCTTCAACTTAAAGAAGGAAGGGCCGGGCAACCTGCTGACCCTTCCCTCCTTTTGGTGAAGGCGGGTCGTGACATATATTCCTATATATCTCATAATATATAAATAATTACACAATCGATTATAGTGAGATATTGGTCACAAATATCACATAATGAAAATCATACATATTTGTTGTGAAATATTAGATAAATGTTTTTTTCTATCATAAACCTTGAAATGATATGGGATTCAAAAACATGAAAACATTATATACCTAAACCATCCATGGATATAATATGAATTGTATCCTTGAATTTTCTACCTGATAAGCCATAGGTAAATTAATAAAATGTCATATCACATAGGAAATGACATTAAAAGAAAATTTAAAACATTTTATATGGAAAATACCATTCCCTACTATGGAAAGAATTTATATAATCCATACATAATTTCTAAAATAATTTTTCATAAAAATAAAATTTAGAGATATAAATAAATATTAAATGAAAATAATATTCATTATGGTAGCAATTCATTTAATGACGTATATATTAAAACATTGATTGCTTTCACGTTTTTTGGTAAAATCAAAATAAAAATTGTTTCAAATATGACATAAAATATCCTTTAAAAATATTTTTAATGATTTAAAATAATGGTAAAAAACATTTTAAAAATCATAGGATAATATAATAACATTTTGGAAATATTTTTAGAGAAAAATTATTTTGGAGTAAAATTATTTTCCAAACGAATATTGAAATACAGTCAGATATTAGTACCTACATTTTCCCTTTTATTTAATGTATCAATGATTTGAGAAATGGTAATATTAATATAATAAATCATTAATAAACATAGTATAATAAAATTAATTAGTTTCTTGATAGTTGTATCAGAAATATTTATCATCAGAAACATAATAATAAAAATCTCGATAAATTGTGATATTGTAACTTAAAATCTGTTCAATATTGAATACTTTATATCATAATCCCCATGAAGGAATAACATAAAATAAATCATAAAATATTTTTATTAGAAAAATACAATTGATATCCTAAAAAAGGGTCTAAATATACATTTCAAGATATAAAATTGGCACATAACATAAAATATATCTTAAAGAATGAATATTTAGAAAAAAATCACTTACATTATGTCTCAAAATGCATAATACACATTAAAAAGTACTATAAAAAATTTACTAGTATATTAAAAATATCTTCCTAAGAAAACATATATATATATCACACATTATATTATTTTATTATAACCTTTTACTTCCCGTTTGTAAACAATTTCATGTTAATGTCACATTTCAGGCAGTAAATGTGTTATTTTGTGTGTGTGTTTTGATTTGATACTTTTCATCCTCCTACATAGACTACAGTTTCATAAAATTTATAATTTTAACCCCAATATTAATATCATATATAATTATTTTTTATTTATTTATAGTATTACTTAAAACATAGTAATAGAAATTGAAATATACTATTTATGGATATTGAAGGTCCAACGTATAAATGAGTACAAACACTATTTTCTCAAAGGATTGAATGAAAAAATGTTACATGATTTATTATAGTCAAATAATTATTTTTATTTCATAGATATAAAATAATTTCCTTAAACCACTCCTTATAACCTTCCATCTAAATGTGAATGATTCACATTGTATTACAATGTGATAGTCCGTCGTACACACAAACAAAGTTATTGTACTCCCATAGAATGGAATTAATGTAGGTATATGTTTTATTATAATTTAAAAATTTTAATAATACAACACATATCATATATTATTATTAAATACAACATTATTTCCATCATTGATATGTGTTAATATAAAAAATGACATTAGTTCATAAGATGATAGTTCATTGTTTGTACGATTGATGATTTCAGAACCAATTTCATGGGTGTTGAGAATTTTTTTGGTCATTCAAATAACATAATAATATATTGGTTTACTTAATATAATTATAATATTATATCACCATTATTTAATAATAATTAAATCATGTGAATAAATTAATATAATAAAAGATCTCATTGAATAACATAACCAATGATTCCAGTGTCCTCCTTTGGTTTTCTCCAAAATCCTTCCTTGGTTTTATTTCTCCCAAAAATAAGGATTATATGATGGGATAATAGAATTGTGTAAGATATTTGGAATGTTATTGGATGATAAAAATGGTTTAGGTATTGTGAAAAGATGAATAGAAGGGGTTTCCTTTTATAAGTGAGGTGCGTGGAAGATTTAATATTTATTGAAAATAAAATGGGGAACCCACATTTTGAAGATTAAAAAATGCTCCAAAGAGGACCATGTGCTTGCCTTATAAATTTTAATGAATATATATTTCCATATAATGGTTTCAAATTTGTGATCATCTTAACATATATAGATAATAGGACAAATCCATTATTTATAATTCAATAAGGTCGAAAATAATAAAATCTCTCTAACACAAGACAAAAATTATAAAAATTAACATAAAAAAAATATATTGTTAATACACATTCCAATTATATAAAATTTTATTTTTCAAAGACCAATATACATCTATTCTCCCCCCAAATAACATTAAAACTCATAATGTTTTTTCTCTCATACCACATGTCATGAAATTTTATAATTTAAATCCAATACTTTTTTCCAAAAAACAATTTTATATCAAGGGCGTCTGTTGTATTTGTTGGATTGGTTATAAATCAATATCTCCAAAAAACACAGTAATGGTAGAAATTTTCATTTGTTTGTCATAATTATTAATTTTATATGTGAAACATTTATTATTATAAAATTTATGAAAGTGTTAATACTGTTAGATTAGAAGTTTTCTATTTGATGAAACTGATGTGTTACAAATTTTCTTTTGATTAGATTTTAATTCTTGTTTTCAGTTTGATTACATTTTTTGGGATTCTTGTACTTGAGGAGATAATTATTTTAATCATCAGTAATTTCAAAAAATTCCAATATCAAATATATCCTCCATTGTTTTTTAAATTAGTAAATGATATTAAAAAAATGTAATGATCTTTGGATTTATATTCCATTTTTAAAAATGATATATATTTTTCATATATTTATAATTAATGCATTATATTTTTTATGGGAAGAAATATATTTAACATATTTAAATTTTATTTTTTTATACCTTTTAATCACATGTTGTATTGAATATATCAATCTAGAGATTTTAAGCCATCCAAATTCCATCATACACTTGTAACAAAGTGTTGATTGATTTCGTTCATCATTGAGAATATTTTTTACTACTAAAAAGAGTAGTCATGAATTTTTTAGTATTATTCAAGACAATTATATTCAGTTTATATACATTATTTTTGTTACTATATAGTATTTTAGATGAATCATTGGAATAATGTTGTCTGTAATTAGGAATGACTTGTTTATTTTTTCCTTTTTTCTAAATATTGAGTAATATTTAATACTTTTTTCTCATGGTATCCATGATTTAATGCATAAATATCATGTCTGAAATAATAATATTGTGATGTGTCTCTCAAATTCCATATAAATATTGAAATCTGTACAAATTTATAGTTCAAGTGTAGAATTGATAAATGTTTGAGTGTTTTCATTCCTTGATGATAATAACTTGTAATTTTAATATTATCAACTAAACCAAAAAATTAATATACTAATTTGATAGTAATAATTTAACTGAGTGTTTGAACTTATTGTGATCCATGAAAATTTATAAGATAAAATTGATAATTCGACCATTCTATGTCTAGGGAGAACATTTTAACCCATTTAATGAATTATAAAATTGATATATGATATAACACTAAATGATATTATCATTTGTATCTTGTAAAATAAATTCAATTTATTTGATATCTTAGATAACACGTAACACAAAGCTTAACCAAATAATGACATACTATTAAGTATTAACATTGATGTTGGAATAGTAATGTAACATTTAGGGATAGTAATGTGGCCATAAAAATAATAGCATCATCTATTAATGAATAAATAAATCATAGTTGTATCATAATAAAAAATTATATATTTATTTCAAAGAATAAGCAAATAAATGTTCTAAAATTGAAAAATTATGTTTCGATATTTTTTTTATGAAACGTAATTGTTTATTTACAATTTTATAATTTACATAATTATTTGAACTAATTTATATTTTTATAAAATAGATTCAATTATAGTTTTTGTATTATAATTATATGATAATTTTAAGGAACAATAATTATTTCATCAATGTGTCGTAAAGTCAGTTATAACATTAAAATTTTTATTTATAAATTAAACGATTATTTTATTTAAAATTTAATTTCACATATTTATAAAATTAACATCGTAATTTATAGACCATTTTTGAAATCTAAAAATAAAAAAATATTAGGTTGAATTTTTTGGAATTTTCTAAAATTGTTAATTTTTTTGTGAATCGGGAAATGCGATAATTACGTTATTTAAAATTATAAGTAAATAATAAAATTATTTAGATAAATATGATGTTTGTATGAGGTATGAACTAATTATTTATAAATAAAATTACTTATTTATTCATTGGAATCATCACTATTTATAGTTTTGAGCCAAAACAAATTAATAATAGAATCAAATACACCCATATCCTTTCCGTATAAATACAACACCTATACCTACTATCTCATTAAAATTTATAAAAATTCAAAACTCCTAAACTCTTCAACACGTCCAAGTCCATCGAGGTGTTACAAAATACCAAATCCAGGTGTCTTCAAGAGGTTCTTAAGGAGATGATATAAAAATAAGTAAAATCGTCCTCCTTTCTCTATTATTTTATATTATCTTATTTTTCTCAAATCACCTACCCTTATCCAAAGTGGAATTGAATCTCATGTATCATATATATACTTTTTTTTTATTATTTTAGTAAAATATAAACAATCAAAACTATTCTCTACTATATTTATTTTAAAAACGAAACCACTATCCTTGAAATGTTGATTCACCACATTTTGGGAGGATGAGTTTTCATTTCCCATTACTATCTTTATTTATAGTTATAAAAACATTATTATTGATAAATAATATTTTAATATACATATTATAATCCATATCATGTTTTGGGACCAACATATAAACATAATATTAAATAAAATGATTCGGGATCATTATGATTGTAAAAACCACCAAAATAAATTAAAACAATTTAATAAATGTTTTATTTAATGTGTCATCCTCATTACATATAACCATATGATATTTGATTCCATTTAATCCTCTTTATGTTAAATAATAATAATTAATTTTACATCTTTACTTTTTTTCAATTTGATAAGAACTCCCATAATTATACAAAATGGAACCTTCCATAATACCATGAAATCAATGCCCGTGGAACCAAAAAAACTAAAAAAATATAAATAATAAGATTGGCCATATATCAACATAATAAAATTATAAATAATAATAAAAAATTTAATAGGTTTTTAATTGAGTAGTTAATTAATTTAATTGTATTATATAAGACATTAAATACAAGTGTATAATGATTTCATACATTAGGTAAGAGGTTTCCCATCTCACTTTTACTTTTTTGAAACATTGTCCTTATTCAACACTTATTTATTGTCTAGAGTGAAAATAATTTCCCTTAATATATCATATCATGAATCTATTTATCATCATTCTATTCAATATTTCTTTTTATTATCATTTTTTATGGGCAATATTATTTTATTGATTACAACTAGATATAATTTTCTCCTCTGACATTTACTTTTGTGGGATATATTCATTATTCAAATATTTTTTTGTGGTTCATATACTACCCATTAATATAACATATTATGATTCTATTAATATTATTTTAATATAGTTTTTCTTTTGATAATCATAAATTTTATTATGCTTACGATTCGATTGATTACAAGTTATAAGGGGCTTCTGGTCTCACATTTACTTTAATGAGATATATTCCATATTAAACCCTTACATAATGTGCAATATGTACATAAAAAAATTTAATATATCATAGCATGAATATATTAATCTTCTTTACATTTAATGTTTTACTTTATAATCATTAATTTTATAGGGAAAATGATTCGATTGATTACAAGGGATAAGGGTTCACTTAACTAATTTTTCATTCATTGGGTTAAACATCTATTTAATTAATTATGCCATGATAAAGTTATGAGTAAAATGAATTTCGACAATTTTTTTTTATTAATGCTTATTTTATTTGGATTTTATTTAATACACAAAATCTATTCTTTTAATTAATTAAGTTATTATTTTTGGGTCTTTATCTAAATTTTCTTTCATTGAGGCATAATTTTTATGTTATGCGCCATTTTCATTTCCATGGTGTATATAATGAACCTTTTATTTATGATCCATATTAAATATATATTTCAATAAATAATCATATTTATTTTTTCATGGATTTGGTTATTTCTTACTTTATCCACCAAATATTCCTACGATTTTTAGTTTGAATGGTATTTGATTGACTGGGGAAATATAGTTAATTATTTATACTCCACTCAAAATTTTTAGTTTGATAAATAATATTGATTCATGAATTATATTTATCACTTATATATTTGAGTATTTCTCTATTAATGAATACATGGGTGCGGACTGGTTATAAATATCCTCTCGATGCATCGATAGGTCTCATGACACAAATCATTTGGTGATAAGCCATTCGAGTCTCTTTCCTAGAATAATTAGATGGTTATCAACCCACAGACATAAGTAATATTTTGGATAGTGTATAAGGTATTGGTTCATATTCCAAATACAAGATGTATAAAAACTAATTATTTCAATCATTGAGTATTGATTTGTTAATAGCCATTATATTATCACTATGAAAATTGTTTAGATGCATTTTCATTCTATGTTAATTGATTAATGGAATGTGTTTTTCTTTTTATAATCTTACCATATTGATTATTCCTTATTTATTATGATTCACATATTATTGAGTCATATTTTGGTTTTCGGTTTCACTTTCAGAACATTTTATCTCACCCTTGTATTTTTTTTATTTCCTATGATGTGAAGATGAAATCATTGAATAAATATCTAGCAAGTGGTTTATTTTCCATTTTTATATGTTATGAATAATTATTAATTTAATAAAGGAATCAGAAATATATCTCGTTCATAAAGACTAATTAACTGATAAATCGACGTTTATTTGATCTACTGTATATATTCTATTGTAATAAAAACCACTAACTCTGGGATACTAGGGTTGGGGTTGTTACATTTGGTATCAGAGCTGGTATAGTAGAATCCATAGAAACCAATAGTTAAATAAACATGATATTTATAATAATTATGAATAGTGAATATTGTGAACAATAATCATGATTAATATGATCTTACACTGTGTGACCCATTATTTATTGTTGTTTCCTAATGGTAGAATGGGAATAAATACCCATGATAAGTGTACAGATTTCCCTATTGAGAAACTCAACATAGTAGGTGTTGGAGGTGAGAAAATCATGACCATATTAAGATATCTTACTCATGTTATGATGAATAACCATACTACAAATAATTTAAATTGTTTCATGTGGGAAAAATATACCATCATTTATTTGTTATACTAATCCAATGGTAGTTGAGTCATCGATCAATTCCATTAAAAATAAATATCTTTTATAGTGATGTGATGATAGAGAAAAGGTAATACTATAGGTATATTTTCTAAGGAAAATGATTACTAATAGTGGTCATTGATGTATAATACTACGTAAGATAACGAAATAGAATACATGGAATGAATAACATTATATAATACATTATTTGAAAAATATTTACAACATAAGAAATGAACTGAAATTATTATAAAATTCCTTAGATTAAAGGAAAATGAAGAATAAAATGTTTTAGAGTATGAGTCTATCATAAAAAAACAAGCCTAGTATGCTTCAGATTAAAAACATGATTCAAAAAACAAGATTGATCGCTTCTTTTAATGTTTTAATCCATTCCTTTGAATTGGACTATATTATAAATTATTTGAAAAACATGATCAGATATTATTAAGTTCTATTAAAATAGAGAAGGAATTTTCTAGATCCTATATGTTCAACCGAAATAATGAAAATAAGAGGTCTTCTAATAACCATGGAAAATGTGTAGCATAAAATTGTGTTATGGGAACAAAGAAATTACCATTATGAGGAAATTTTGGAAAGAATCATCCTAGGAAATGAATGGAATGGAATGGATTTTCTTTATAAGTGAAGGGAAAAGGTTCATCATGAAAATAAAGTCAAGGAGAAAAAAAACAACGATGTTGAAATATACAATTGTAATGAAATGGGGAATTATTCAAAACAATTTCAAAAGAATAATCGAAATATACCATAAAATATTACAAGGGGTAATAGTTTATATTACGCTATCGCAAAAAATGATGTAGAAATACCCAATGATGGGGTGGAAAGTACGTTATTACTATCTTCAAAAATTTACAATGCATTATTTGATTCTGTATCATTTCACTCTTTTATATCTACCCAATTTAGAAATAAAAATTAGACATTTATCATTTAATTCAATAAGGCATTTTTTCAGTCAATTCTCAAAGGGGATGTATCATTATAAAAAATTATCTCTGAAATACCTCATGATGACACATAAACTTGTTTTATTCGATGAAATTATCTACATAATTATTGTTTAAATTGATGTAATCATTTGTATGGAATGTCATACCAAATATGATGTTTACAATTATGTCAAGATGAATAAATTTATTATTTTTGAGTAATATTTATAATTTAATATCTCTATAGAATAAACTCTATCAATTTATTATTATCTAGATCTACCCCCAATAAATCTATATTATGATATTCTTATGGAGGAAGAGAAAACAACATCTTGATATGAGGAAAGTAATCATGAAATTGAGGATGTACAAATTATAAAAGATTTCATTGATATATTTCCTATGGAATTAAATAAACACCCCCAGAGCATGACGTTATGTATTCAATTAATATAAACCATAATTCAAGACCAATATTGAAAAAAATTATAAAATGTAAATTATGGAATTATTTGAGTTGAATAAATGACTAGGGTAGTTGAGAAATAATTTATTTATTTTCCCTAGTTTTTCTCAATGTGGAGACCCTTTTATATATATTAAAAATAATGTTGGATCGTTGTGGTTATGAATTGGCTATAGAGGAATCAGTTCTATTATAATAATAAAAATATTTCATATACCCCTCTTTTATGATTTATATGATCAAATTCATAGAGCTTAATATTTCTCAAATATTGACTTGTGTTCTCGGTATCATATATTTCATGTAACGATGTAAAATATTATGAAGACATATTTTAAAATGTGGTATAAACATTACGATTTTATTTTAATTTCTTTTGGATTGACTAATGCACCATAGATTTTCCCGGATATAATGAATACAATATTCATGAAATATATTGCTGACATTTTTATTAATTGATGATACTATGCTATATTCTAAAAGCTATGAAGTGCATGAGAATCACTTAAAGATCATTCTTGAGACTCTAATTGGGAATTATTTTTATGGTAATTTTACAAAGTGTAAATTCGTGATTTAGGAAATTTATTTTCTTTTACATATTTTATCATAGGATGGTATCTCAATAGATCATGTGAATACAATGGTAGTAAAAGAATGTCTTATTGCAATAAACATTACCAAGGTACGTAGCTTCATTGGTTTACTAGGATATTAACAGTTTACAATTTATTATTTTTCTAGATTTGTAACCCGTTAACCAATATCACACATGAAGGGGTTGTGTTATTTTTGACAAAATAATGTAGAGAATATTTTGATGAATTGAAGAAATAAAATTCCAATGCTCTTATTTTTACATTACAATCAGTAAATTATGGTTTTGTGAAATATAGTGATGCATTAATGAAAGTACATGGGTGAGTCCTTATGAAATATGATAATATTATTCCATATGAATCTAGTATGTTGACGATTCAGAAACAAAATTTTCCAAATCATGATATTCAGTTACAATCCGTAGACTTTTCACACAAGATATATAGACACTATCCCCATAGTAAAAGATGTGATATATATAAAGATCACTAGAGTTTTAAATACATCATTATACATAATTAACTCAATATGTGGTAAAGAAGATTTATATAGTTACTCATATATTATGATTTCTCGATACACTATAACCCATTAAAAATAAAATAAGGTAGGAGATTCATTATGCTGGATAAATTATGGAATTTTCACCAAAATGATGATTGAGAATGATATTATGTCATGGATTTAATAATCATAGATAGAAGAAGTGGAAACATCACCCATTTTTTAAATTATTATGAGTCCTTCTTTATTGAAAAAGATATAATGTTCTCAATCTGAGGATGAGAAAATTCAAAAGAATATCAAAGTCATTAAGGATGGAAGATTGGAACACAATTTTTATAAGGATGGAATTCCGGAATTTGTTAATAGGTTATGTGTTCCATTAATAACTATGCTAAATAAATGAACAATTAGATTATTCTCATAGCAAAAATTTCTCTATATATCCAGGTAGTAACAAGATGTATATATATCAAAAGGATCATTTTTGGTGGGATAATTTGAAGTGAGAAATTGATGATAATGTGTCAATATTTCTAGTTTTTCAACAAGTGAAGGATGAGAGAGAGAATCTAAGAGGATTCATAAAACATTTACATATTCCTCAGTGAAAGTGGGATGAAATTACAGTGGGCTTCCTCACTAGATTACCAAATACCCCCAAAATTAATGATACGATATTGGCTAATATTGATTTCCCAAAAACATTATTTTATCAGGAAATAATATAAGTTTTACCTCTTGAAAACATATCAATACTCAATATTAATATTTTTGTACGACTTCATGGAGAACCTCTATCATTTTTTCCTGATTGAGATCCACATTTTAGATCAAAATTCTACAATAGTCTTCAGAATATTTTGGATACTGAGATTCATTGGAGTATTTTTTATCACCGTAAAATTGATATAAAATAGTAAATTACACCTCAAATTGGAAGATATTTTGAGATAATTCTCACATAACATTCAAGGTTTGTGGGGTCATTATTACCCTTTTATAGAGTTTTCCTACAAAAATAGTTCCGATTCTACAATTCAATTTTTCTATATGAAGAATTATATAGAATGATTTTTCATGCTCTATCTTGTTGGGAAGAATTTTGTGAGATAATATAGGCCCAAAAATTATTGAAGATACAATAATAATGGTAAACACTATTCAGGCTTGTATTAAAGAAATTCAAAATAAGAAAAAGAGCTATGCTGACAAACATATAGAGCATTTGGAATTTCAAGTGGGAGATAATGTCTTTCTGAATGTATCACCATATAATTTTTTCATAATGATTGTTAATAAAACAATACGGATCCCCAGGTACATCAGATTATTTAAAATTTAATAAATAATTAAAGATATAGATTAGTGATTTATAATGGAACAATTTACCTCCAACGCTTATGACCTTTCCACTTTCCTTTATTAAATAAGTATATGCCATACCCAAAAATTGTACACACCAATTAAAAAAATATAACTAGAACATGATGTGTCTTACTATGATGATCCTATCAATATCAATGGAAATACATAGAATGTATTGATAAATCAGATGACCTTATTAGTATATTTTTGTTTAGAAAACCATAAATAAGAAGAAATAATGCGGGAACATGAGGATGTTATGAGGAAGAAGATCCCTCATCTGTTTAGAATGAAATATTCAAGAAACAAATTAGGAAGAGAATTTTAAATGAGTAAATATAATAACCCCTTAAAATTTTATGGAATTTGTATTCTTGAATAAATTCTATTTTTTCAATAGCCTTTGTATACATAACACCAAGACTAAAATAACTGAGATATATCGTTAAATGTTAACATGATCATTCGAATAGTAATGTGACTGTCAAGAATAGTAATTTGGCCATTAGAATAATAACTTTAGTTATGAATGAATAAATATATTTTATTTATCTCATAAATGAAAATATTATATATTTATATTGTGAAATAATTAAATAACTTTTTCAAAAATTATAAATTGAGTGTGTAATTTTTTGAAAAAAGTAAATGTCCATTTATAATTTTATAATTAATATAATTATTTTAAAGAAAAATTTGTTTCTTATAAAATTAATTTATTAATTTGTGTATTTTTATTACATTTATCATATTAATTTATGAGACTATAATAAATTTTACAAAGTGCCTCAAAATTTGTTATAATACGAAAATCGGGATTTTTAGACTAAATAATGATTTTATTTAAAAATTAATTTTAACATTTTTAAAAAAACCATTAAGTAGTTACCATTATTTATCTAAACATATCAATGAAATTATAGTAATCTTTTTTGATTTTTATGAAATAGTTATCTTTTGGGGAATACTGAGAAACAATAATTTATGGTATTTAATATTTTATGTAAAAAAAATTAGTGAATCATGGATGATGTATATATGAGTTAAGAAAAAATTAGTTTGAAATTAGATACTCTATTTACATTATATTTTCATGGGAATAAGTACAATTGATAGTCTCGATCAAAAATATTATACAAATAAATAAAATAATCAAAAACAAACATCTTCTCTCCTTATAAATATCAACCCTCACCACCCCTAAACATCACACCTTCTTATAATTTTATATTGTACACATTATTACAAATTCCAATCCCATGCCTCCACCCCATTTTCATGACCCGATGGTCTTACAAGAAGACCAAATCCATGTGTGTTATTGAGGTTCCTAAAGAGATGATATTTGACAGGTAAAATCATCATTCTTTCTCTATTTAACCTCAATTGTTTTCATAGTTTCTTGACACCTCCCATTATAAAATGTATAATGATAAATATAATATCATATATATGATGGAATTGAGTTTTTTAGGAATATTGATCATCAAATCTCTTATATCCTCAATTTATTTGAAAAATTGTAATATCATTCGTGACATGTTGATTCACCACCTTCGTGGATGACAAGGATTAATTTTCCATTACCACTATCAAGTATTGAAATAAAACTAAAATTATGGTTAAATAATGATATAATATATATATATATTTATTATATGTTATATCATGATCCAGAATAATCAAATAAACATAATATTAGTTAAAATGAACCAAGTTTATGATGGATGTAAAAAATGCTAAAATATATCAAAAAAAATTCATAAAAAAATTCTCTAATGAGTGATCCTCATACCATATAACTATATGATATATGAAACATTTTAATCATATATAATTTCCACAATAATAAATAACTTCTCTTTTTATTTTTTCGTTAATTTTATAAGAACTTCAATAATTATTTAAAATTTAACTGACCATGAAACCAATAAAAAATGATCAAGAAAAAAAGAAATTACAAATTATAAATCATCAGAATGGTCATAAATGAACTTAATAAAATGAAATATTTGATATTATATGTTCAATAGGTTCTATGTTAAGTAATTAAAATATCTAATTTTATTAAAAATGAAAGTATGTAAATGAAAAAAATTATTTCAGACATAAGTTATGTAAAAAACTAATTTGTTTCCTTATCTCACCTCATAATGTTTCTACATATATTTCCAGATCTACGCATTATTGAGGCATAAAATTCTGAGGCCTGATGTGCCTATAATTAATTTTTTAATAATATTTTGTATTTTATAATATGCACGTAATGTAAATGGAAAAAAATCAAGAGTTAACTCGTATCCGAAATCTTAGGATATGGTTATGTCATGAACATGGTTTTTTACACTGGGCATGGCATAAATTCTGTTAGTGTGGGATATCTATGAGAAAAGTGACCTAGGGGAATAATTGTTAATAAAAAAATTTAAACTTAATTATTTATTGTCAAATGCCTAATGAAATAAATTTTTATTAGAGACTTTTATTTTAAATATAAGACCTCTATTAGATTTGTAATGAGGAATTTTGGCTATACACAATTTAAAATGAGAAGAAGTAGGAATTTCATATACTTAGAATATTATAGATAGTGGTTTAGATGAAACTCTAAACCATGAATAAAAACTATAAACACATAGTTTGAAAATTTTATTAGAATTTTCCAATAATCCTCAAACCTCTAGGGAAATGTTTTCTACCTCCTCTCTTAGATAATCCTTGGTGAAACATATGAAAAATTAAGTAGGAGTGTGGAAAACGCATCAGATGAGATAAACATATCAATCATGGTATGATTCCTCCTTTTTACAAGATGTTGATTAAATTATTTTTATGAAAACCCTTTATTGTTGCTTTTTTACTTTGTTTTTCAACACCATTGCCTATGGAAAACCAAATATGGTCTTCAATCCTTGTTCGATATCATTTTTTTTCTCCATGTTCTTCATTGTTAATTGTAGTTTTAATCATTAATTTTCTTCGATAGGTGAAAAAGTATACAAATTGTTGAGCGAGGCTTAGCTCTGATAATATCTTTATACAATGATCCTGGAATAGCTTTTGAATATTTTTTGGGAAAATAGTGAAGATGAAGTGGTCCATGAATGAGATGACCAACAATAGCCAACCGATAGGGGCAGATGATGATGGTAGGCCAAGGGTGAGACGTGATCGATGAGGTGGAAGGAAAAGTTGATATGGGTGGTCGGTCGGGCATGTGATGTTGGCAGTATGGTTGGTCATGGGTTTTGTGTAGAGATTGAGCATGCCGCAATAGTTTCTAGAGTGCGGAAGATGGCTGGTCCGCTGGGCGGAGGAATCGGGGGTGACATCGGAGCCGCGTCATGGTTAGGTGGGGTGACTGAGGTGGTGATAGGTCGAGTGATGGGGGGGTTATTCCATGTTGATGTGTGTCAGAGAGGGGATCCATGGTGGATACCAGGATGGGCCTTCCATATGTGGTATTGACTAGCGATAGGTTGGTCGTGGGCGGGAGAAATAGACCGGGAAAGCCATATCGGCCTGGCTGAGGCACATTTGTTTGGGACAGAACTGGCCAGACTAGTTCAAATGAGTCCATACGATTTCCAATGGACTTATCTCCTACATCGTACAACTGATTGATGTGTCTTCTATATTCACACATTCATCTCATCAATATAGATCTTTATAAACTAGTTTGGTTTCTTTAGGACTAGGTTTCGTGGTTTAGTCTCAAAAAAATTCTATGTTTAATAATAATGAAATAATAATTAATATTTGGTGTTCTTATTTCGGGTGTGGTTTCTTTATGCGACGTTTGACTTATGCATCATCAATGGTGGTGTATCCTTTCTCATTGGGTGTACATTTTTACACTAGTCTTTGGTTTTTAAACTAAAGATATGGTGTGGGCCCTGTGAGGCCTAGTTTTCACTTGTAACGGTGAAGTGTAGATTTCTCACCGAGTATCTATTTTTTATTAATAATTATTTGATTACATTTTCTTCTTTTATGATGTTCAGAAATGGTGTGATCCATATAATTAAATTCGTGATTGAGGAATGGGGCCCACGAGATTCCTTTCATGAAAAAAAACATACACTTTTCTATCATATGTCTGATTTGGGTGAATTAATAGCTGGTCTTTGATTCTTTTTCATCAAAAATTGCAATGGTATGATCTATTTGGATAAGAGGGACCTTTTTCAAGATAACATTAATTGGGGAAATATGAAAGGATTATTAGTAGAAAATCATTCTACTATGTTCGAAGATAACTCACAACTTAGGTTTGTACCAACTCTTTTTAGATTAGGGAATATGAAAGAAGAGATGTGGACAAATTATATGGGGATGTATGAAGAGAATTTTATATGAGATTATGGTTTCAGTCTTCCTGATCGATTATTAGTATCTTGAGCTTATCATCCTTCGGACTAGATGTTTCATGTACTCGAGGAGTAACTTAGAAAGCTTAGCTGTACATGTTCGCAATTTAGTACCTGAGTATGGATAGGTACACCTATAGGTGATGAGGTGGGGTCACACATCGTGTGGGCCCCACATTCTCCATGTACCACTGTATGAATCTATTACCACTTGTATCTCCTTCTTTTGGACTCAGATATTGTCTCATGAGTAGCCTATCCTTATGGGGTTTTCATGTAGAGTGAGATGGTGCACTTTGTAGTGGATTTTCGATTAGGATGTGAGATATTATGGATGTGACACCTATATGGATTTGAAACCCAATGAGTCCATCCAGTATGTTTTTTCAGTGGAGTCCCTCGAAGCATTTCTTAGAAGTACTATCCAGTAGGGATGACTAGAGCAGTTTCATGCTTACCTTCAGCTGGGCTGTGCAGTAGTAGTAGATGGATTTTTGAAGATTACCACAGGTTGGGCTGGGCAGTGGTCCCCAATGTCAGTTCTGGTCATACATTTAGTTGGGCTAGGAAATGGTCCTTGACATATGTGAAGGGTTTACCCTCTAGTTGGGATGGGAATTGGATTCTTGATGGATGTTCCGATTTATGCCATCTAGTAAGGCTGGGAAAGGGTTCTCGATTTTGAGACACAATATCTCGACTGTGCATCACAATGATGATATGTGATTTTTATGTACCATTGAACTCATAAAGAAGAGTAATTCTTTTCCCACCGAGAGTCTTCCTTGTGATGTGACCAAATATCATATAGGAAAAACATTTTCTCCCATTGCAGATAGTATCAAGTTGCGGTGATTGAGTCCCTTGACTTACACTTCATGGATGACATGTTGGATGTTGGGAATTAATGTTTGTTACATCTGAACTATTGGATACTCTTATACTATGATGAATTGTGGGAAATATATCCACTTAATCTCTCATTTGGATTTCATTGACTAGGTTTATTTATATATAGCCAGTTTCAGTACACACTCCTTGGGTTTTGGCTACTCTCATTCTAGGAAGTCAAAGAAGCATATGGTATGCCATTTACATTCAATATATAACTTATAATGGTTGGATGGTCCTACTATCCCACTATAGGTGGTAAAGAATTTACTATAATTTCTACTTCTCAACATTTCTAACTCCTTTCCATAGGATGAGCTTACGTCACCCTTTTGTAGGGTTGAGCTGCACTCCTTTTACAATAGCCCAAGCTATCTAATTCATTCCTTTTCATAGTATCTCTTAATGCTCCACCTTCACCTTTTTGCGATATACTATTGATTATTTTTTATACTCACCCATGCATGGGATTTTCCCACACATGTCATTATTTATGCAGATGAATGACATGTTGATGTTCTCTTTAGAATAGCATAGTGATACATGTTCCTAGAACATGTATGATGGTCGTAACTTAGGATCCATGAGCGGGTTTCTCTCATATAATATTAATTTTTAGTTACTACATGGTTGTGGAACTTTTATAGTGGGGCATTTATTATTTCCCTCATTCTATTCATTTTTCTTTACCGTAATTATATTGATTTAGTGGTTCATGCATGTCTGGTTATTTTATTGTAGTGTTTCATCTTTCATTCCCTTCCCTCTTCAATTTTTCATTGAGTATGATGTTTGTTTGGGTGACTATATAAGTTATTAGGAAATGGACTCCCTGAGATTTGTGTCCCTTCGAAACTAGTATCCACCCCTACCTATAGAGGTGGACTTAGGGTAGTTTTGGCTCGATCCCGCACAAGGTTCATGTTGCGAAAAAGTGATATCATATATGGTTCATCCCTTAGGAAATGTATCGGAAGATTAATTAAAATTATATTGGTTGGGTTTGGGGAAACAGTTTCTAAGTGTCTCAAGTGTGGCTTTTAGGATGGGGATTCCAGTGATTGTACTCCTGACTAATGTATCCATTCATTAGGGCCTTGATTACCCGTTTTTTGACTCAACACTTGAGAAAAAAGTTTCAAGGACTAATGGTACATGCATCATATGTGATTGATTCATTTTTTATTCTTCTTGTGTAAGATATTCATCGTTCTTGATATATATTTAAATATATACTCATCTGACCGTGGTACTCCTTGATAACATTCAAAAATGTATCCATAATAATAGCTATCCAGGATACCAACTCTAGTTATTGATGACAATCTTGTGAGAAACAAGGATTCAATTCATTATTCATTATGTGATCCCATTATTCTAGGTGAGTAGGTATAACAACATCCACCTATTGAACAGAAGACATCCCTATAAGAGACATATGAGGATGTTCACAAGCTGAGTGCACTCTGCTATTTCCAAATGATAGAGACCTTTGAGGTTTTGTGAAGATCCATACCATTAGGCTGTATAGGTTCTGCTGGATTCGGTGGTCCACCTCCTTATGATTATAAGGACACCTATAGATTATTTTATGGATTTGGAATCAATTATTTTCCATGGAGTAGTTGGGCGTTGGTGGATACTGGTTACTCAGATACTCAATTAGTCACCACTATCATGGGATGACTTCAAATAGTTATTTCCTGAGTTTTAATACCCCTCGCACTTTCAATTAATTGGAATTCAAGATTTCATTAAGTTTTCATAGGGAGGGATTATGATGGATGAGTACACAACTAGGTTCACAAACCTTATAGGATATTCATTGGACTTGGTCTATGATGGCTAGTTCTGAGAACAGAAGTTTGAGGAGGGACTTCATAGAGAGATAAGTTCTATAATAGTACCCTTGTTTATCACCACCTATGTTTGGGTTCTAGAGAAGGCACTATTAATAGAGAGATTCCTATCATGCTACAAATCTGGTTGTGGTAGTGGGCGCAACAGAGTTGAGACTACAATCATAGAAATCATGCATCGATCGACAAGATCCCTAAGTAGGATATCTTCTCATGATTGCAATCAGGAATATTTCTATGAAACACCAGGATATCCAGGATATGGATTA
This sequence comes from Viscum album, assembly GCA_963277665.1. NCBI lineage: Eukaryota > Viridiplantae > Streptophyta > Magnoliopsida > Santalales > Viscaceae > Viscum > Viscum album. Next base: position 302,303,973 of record OY728126.1, read on the forward strand.
TATTATTATTATGATTGATAAGGTTAAATGGAATGAGACTGACAGACCAGATATGCTACGAACCCCAGGAAGATAGCATGTGGACCCAGACGGTATAGACAACTCCATGATAAGAGATACACTAGGTGGATATAGGGTGGTCCCTAGGGAGTTGGTTTTTGTAGAGGGTCTAGAGGTGGGGAATGCTGTTATGAGTTCTATCATCCACTAATTCCACCTAGTGGCCCATGTTAGGCTCAAGAAGCTGGCAGTAGGGGGTGCGGATAACCGAAATCTGTAAATATATATAACCCTGCAACACATTATATAATAAGAGGTACACTCTGTGTCTCTTCTAATTTATTTAGTAGAAATAAATAGACACTATGTGAATTAATATTTTCTCATATCATCATGACCTAGGAATTATAGAGGTGATTTAGGAAGCCAGTTATACCTTGTGTCAATGTTGTTCAACCTAGTTTTGAATACATTAGAAAGAGGGGTACCTCCCCCACTGAGATGCATTTTTTGGATTCAGGAAAAACTATGATGGTGAGTCAGTTCTACCCATAGTTGACAGTATTGAGGTGTGGTGGAAGAGTCCCTTTGAATTTTTTACTAAGGGTGAGGTTTTGTGATCTAGTGTCGGAGAATATCTAAGCATTGATGGAGGAGTTTTTCTTCTTGACCGAATATTTATTATGATTCCACTAGTGGTTACGATAGAGATTTTAGATTGGGGTTACTCTCCTTCCAAGAGAGGAAAAGTTATTCGAGGTATGCCATGTTCTTTGAATTTCTAGTCTCTTATGGTAGGGTGAGTTATCTCACCTTCTAAAATCATTGGTATCATGCATGCTCAACGTCACTCTTGATAATGTAGTTATCATGAAAATGATGAGTTGATTAAGACCCCATGAATAGAAATCAGAGACTCAATAACTGATGATTGTAGAATTAGTCTTCAACCTAAGAATGTAGATACACTACCTTTTGTGAGAGATCTTGGAGGTTTTTTCAGACCACAAGAGTCCTGAAAACTTATTACCCTAGAGAGACATGAACCTGAGGTGGTAATACTGGTAGAAATACCAAGGGGACTATGAATTTGAGGTAGTCTAGACTCCAAAAAAACGGGATACATTGTAGAATTTTTCCTTAGCAGGATGAACCAGGATTTCCTAGTGTGGGATGTTTTACTGTAGTTAGATTTCATATGGGTGACCATGGTGAAGCATGAGGGTACAATTTTTCTTTAATCGTTGGTGTTAAACCCTTCGTTTCTTGAGCATGTAATAGAGTCACAGTTGCGAGACATTCACTGTGAAATCCTATGTGAACAGATATCCTTGGGTGTTTCATGAGATAGATATTCTAATGGTGTGAATCATGAAACCCTATTCCAAGGAAAAATAGTGATTTTGGTCACAACGTGGGATGTAGTAGTTCGACTGGGGAGGCAGACTATCTCTCAAGTTTCATAAAGTCGTTTGAGACGATGCACAACGATGGATGGGTTTCTTACCGCCTTTCCCTACACCCAATAGATATAGTGGGCACACGGCATTATCCGAATGTCGTTGATGAGAAGATTTGTGAATGTTCATATGCACATAATTTACAGAATTAGACCACATGAGGATAAATCATCCATCATGATAGCATATTATGGCAGCACAGAAATCTATTGAAGATTCAGGTTTGAGCTCAATATATAAAGATTCATCCCAAGTATTGATTTTTTTGGATGAAAATCATAGAGGAGAAAATTTTGTTGAGAGCTAGTTATTTCTTTATAAGACTTTGGAATATTTCTATATCTATTTCCATATATAGGTGATGAGATGGAAACCAATTCTGATCTCCGATATTCCGATAATTAATTTTATTAAAATATTATGTATTTTATACTATTCACACTAAGAAAATGGAATAAATATCAAATGGTAACATGGATCAGAATTCTGAGCCAACGGTTGAGTCTGGAACATTGAATTTACCCTTGGTGGGCCATAATTTTTGTCGGTGAGGTTCTTCTTTGAGAAAATTCACCGAGGGGATAAATCATCAATAAAATAATTAATCTTAATTATTTTTTCCCAAAATCATAATCAAATAATTTCTGATCAGATGACCGTATTGGAAATTTGAGACATTATTTGAGGTTTTAATTGGTTGTTTTCCCTATGAATGATGTAAAATAAGGGGATGCCTGAGTTTTGGAAACCACCACATTTTGTGGGAGTAGTTTAGGTGAAACCATAAAACTAGACTAATAACTATAAATACATGGCTATGAAAATTTACTAGGGATGAAACCTAATCCTCCCCCACATGTAAATAGTTCCTCTCCATCCTCACTTGGAGAATCCATGGTGAAACATCAACGGATCGAAGCAGGAGTCTAGACAATGTGTTGTCAGCGATTAACATAACAATTGTGGTAAGATTCATCATTTTTTCTAGCTTTTGATTAAATATATTTAAGGAATATCCTTTTTTTATTTATTCATTTTTGAACACCATTATCAATGTAAATCCTATCATGGCCATCGATCCATGCTCATTTTTATTTTATTCAATGTGTTCATGGTTGTTCTTCATGGAAATCATCATTATTTTTATTCATCACATCAAAACCCCAATAGATAGTTGTGCGAGGCATAAGTATGAGAAGACCTCAATTAAAAGATCATATAACAACTTTTATATCATTTTTATTGAAAACAGATAATACATGGTGGCCCGTGGAAGAAACCACTGAAAAAGATCGACTGGTAGCGATGGCAGGTCGCGGGTGTCGCACGGCCTGTGAGGCGGAAGGCATAGCCGATGGGGACGGCCAGCTGGGCGTACAGTATCAGCGGGATGATGAGTCGTGCATGAAATAAGGAGTTGGATCGTGTCATATCGATTGTTGGATTAAAACAAACTAGTTTAGTGGAGGATCCAGGGGCGATAGTGAAGAAGCGTTGTGGTCAGGTTGGGAGAATGAGATGGCGAACGGTCAGGTGATGCAGGGGGAATGAATTTTTGAAATGGGGAAAAGAGGGGATCCGAGGAATATATCTGGTTGGGACAGTGGAAGGTGGGCTAGAAATCTAGTTGACAAGATGGACCAGCATTATGTGGTCCATGATAAATGAATATAGATTGGTCCAACGAAAGACGGCTAGGCCAGGTGGATTTGTCCGGCATGAACGGCCTAGACCGGTTCGATTCGGGACATTCATATTCAAATGGTCGTATCTCCAACACTGGGAATTCAGTTGAGGTTTCTTCTATGGTCACACATTCCTCTCATCAAAACCGATTTTTTCGGACTAGTTTTGGAATTTTGAGTCATGTTTTTCTGGCTCAGTATCATGAAATGAATATGATTAATAACAATAATAATATAACTATTATTATTCAGTGTTCCTGTTTCGGATGTGGAATTCTCATGAGACATCCGATTAATACTAAATTTGTCATGGACAAACCCTTTTAGTTGGGAAAATGTTTGAAGACTACAATCATATATTTAAACTAATGTCATGGTGTATTCCCTATGAGGCTTGGTTCACACATGTTGTAGTGAAAAGTAACTCTCCCATATGGAATCCATTTTGGACGAATGAGTAGTTGATTCCATGTGTTTTCTCATAATGATTTCAATGGAGTGGTCCATATAATTAATTTTTATTTTGATGAATGAGACCAATGAGATGCATTTTATTCACAATTTAGTGACCCACCACTTTTCAATCGGATGATAGATTGGGGTGAATGAATACTCGATCTTGGATATTTTTCTGCAAATATTACAATGGTGTGATCTATTTAAGGGTTTTGAGCTGTATTCATGATCTCGTTAATTGTGGAAAAATGAAAGGAATGCCAATGGGTGATCATTCTACTTTATTCAATGAGAACTCTCATCTTAGGTCTGCATCGACTCATATGAGAGTGGGGAAGATGGATTAAGAGATGTGGTCAACTTATCTAGGTCAATTTGAGGGGGTGTATTGGTGAAATTTGGTTTTTGGACCATCCGATCAACAAGGATCGTCATGGGCTCTCCATCCTTCTAAATAGCTGTTCCATGTACTCTGGGAGTGCCATAGAATACCTAGGTGTATTTGTTCAAAATTTAGTAACTAAGTATGGCTAGATACATAACCAGATCATGAGGCGAGGCCACACATCTTGTGGACCCACACACACCATGTACCACTTTATGAATCATCAACCCCTTATATATAATTCTTTTGGACTCATATTTTGGATTTTGAGTAGCATATCCAATGTGTTTTTTTCTTTATAACATGATGGTTCCCTCCATAGTGATTATTGAGAATACGTCGTGATCAGTTTTGAGTGTGACACATATCCAAGGGAGACACACAATGAATCCAACCTGTAGGGATGGCCAATGGAGTTACTCAATGGTTTTCTAAGAGGTTATATCGAATAGGGATATACAATGGAGTTCCTCTTGTCCTTTCAGAGAGATACTATCCAGCAGGGATGACCACAGTAGTTTCGGGAATACCTCTTGCTAGTTTGGGAAGTGGTCCCCAATGGCAGTTTTGGTCTTACCTACATCTGGCTGGGTTTTGTTCCACGATGGAAATTTTGGTCTTACCTCTAGCTAGGATAAGAAGTGGTCCCCCATGGCTGTTCTAGAATTACCCACTACAAAGGCTGGGTAGTGGGTCCCTGACAGCAGTTCTGAGTGGAAACCTCCCACTAGGCTGGGCATGGGTCCCTGAATTTGAGACACACGATTGAGTATCATAGTGATTAAATGTTCTTTAATGTCACTTTTAACATGCGAGTAAGAGGAATACATTTCAAACCAATATTAATCCTTATTATGAAACCAAAAACCATGTGGTTGAGACAGTGCTACCCAAAGTAGAGAATATCAATGTTTAGTAATTTGATTCCTTTGACTTGTAGTTTAGGGAAGAAATGTGGAATGATGGGAATCAATGGTGGTTACATGTTGAATTTTGGATACTCTTTTTCTAGGATGAGTTGTGATATAGAGATTCCATTACTCTCTCTTTTTTTCATTCACTAAGGTTATATATATATATATATATATCATGTTTCAGGTTCCACTCCTTTGGTTTTGGCTACTCTCTTTCTAGGAGACGTAAAGGCACGTGGGGTATGCAATGTGATTTCCATGTCTATATTCTCATGGTTCGACGAGTCTACTGTCATTTTATTTGTAGAGAAGGTTCAATGAGATGTTCATCTTATCACAATTTCTATCACCTTGTGTTTGTATGATCACAAATCAATCTTTTGCTGGGTTGAGAAACACTCAATTTACTGTACCTTATGATATCTATTACATTATTTTTTATAGTATCTCTTATAAATCCCTTTTATCCATTTTAGGGAATTATATTGATTATTGTTTATACTCACTATTGGATTGGATTTTCCCCCACATGTCCTGTATTAGGAAGATGAAAAACAGGTTGATCGTGACTTTAGAAGATGATATGGATACAATTTCGTGGAAAATGTACAATGGTTGTAGGTTGAGATCCAAGAGAAAGGATCTCTCATCTATTTTATATCTCATTTAATGCTAGTTTGTGGTAGTTTCTAGTTGGTCATGTGTTTCTTCCCTCATTCATTTCAGTTTACTATACTGTAATTATACTTATTTAGTGTTTCGTGTGTGTGACCTCTATAATTTTTCATTTCGTAGGATGTGTGTGTACAGGTTATTAAAAAAAATTCCTCTTGTGTTTTATGTGCCTTTATAACTAGTTTCCACCCCGTGGCATTTGGCTGGGGGCTTTGTATATTTGCAACTCAGGCCCGATAATGGGTCGGTTCATGAAATGGTAAGTATTTTCTCTTCTAAAATTCACTTTAGGGAAATACATTCCTTATTCAAATGTTATTTCATGTTTGTCGTGTACATACCACCCTTAAATATATCATATATTAATATATTAATATTCATGTTATTAAAATTTTATATTTTTTAATAACTAAGTTTAAGGGGCATGATATTCGATTGATTACAAGCGTTATGGGATAAATCATCTCACATTTACATTTATCAGACATATTCCTTTTTTAACAGTAATTTCTTATGTGTGGTGTAAAAACATCCCTATAATATGTCTAATAAGTATTCTCATTATCATTGTGGTATTCAATTATTCATTTCATAGTCACCAGTTCTATGGGGAATACAATCTCATTGACAATGACAGATAAGGTTTTTCTCATTTCTGTTTTACTTATGTGAGGTATATTACTTATTAGATCCTTATTTTTTATTTGTGGTGAACATATTTTTATTTAATATATCATATAATATATGTTATTCTCTACATTATATTTGATTCTTCATTTTATAATCATTAATTATATGGGGAATATGATTCGATTGATCATAAATGGTAAGGAATTCCGAAACATAGCATTCAATCATTGGGATAAAATTATATATCAATGATTATGACAAGATAAGGTAGTCTATAAAATAGATTTTGATTATATAATTTTCTCTTTTCACGTTTTTATTTAAATTAATAGAGAATACACATAATCCATTCATTTCATTAATTATATGAATCTTGAATGGGTCTTCATGAATTTTCATTCATTGAGGAATTTTTTTTATATTATGAACCTATTTTCATTTCCATATGATCTATACCACCCATTTTATTTATTATTATCATTAATTTTATATCTCATTAATTATATATATCTCCTATTTCAAGGATATGGTTGTTTATTAATCAATGTACTAGTTTTTATATCTTGTTTTCTTTAAATGTTAATTTATTGTCAGGATAAATAATGTTAAGTAAATATTCTCTACGCAATACGGATTTGTTGATAAATCATATTGATTCATGAATTAGATAGATCATTTTGATATTTGATGAATTATTTGTACATACATATATATGTGGGGACCAGCTATATATTTCTCCTTAAGGAATCAACAGGCCTCTTGAGACAAATCAACAGGTGACATACCCTTCGTGTTTATTTCCAATTAGAATAAAATTGTTTTCTACCCACATTCATAAAACATCATGTGAATGGTTTTTATTGTAGTGGATCATATGATAGATAAATGATGTCCAATAATTATTCATTTTCTTTTATTTAGTATTCATTTATTACTATCATTTACATTTTCAATATCATAAAATCTATGAATGCATTTTCATTCTCTATTTATTGATTAAATGGAATGTATTTTCAGTTATTTACTTTTCCATAATGATTATGTTGCAATAATTATGCTTCAATTTTTATTAATTATTCTTTCGATTGTATGATACACTTAATGAGGTGTTTAGATCACCTATTTATTTATTTTTTATTCCACCGATTATGATTATGAAAACAATGAATAGCTGTCATGGAAGCATTTTATTCTCCGTTTATATGATCTAGGTTTAATTACAAATGTAATAATGGAACGATTTATGTTCCTAGATATCCATGTATATTGATCAAATTGATACATGGTGATAATATCTATTTTAACTAATCCATTATAATAAAATAACAATTGAATTAAGGATACTTAGATCCGAGTTGTTTCATATGAGGCCCACAACCCTGTGGCAGAAATAACCTAGAATCCATTTCATAAAAAAAAAATTTCTCAGATTATCAGAAAAAATTCAATTTACATAACCGTAAAAAAAGAATGATTTTCATGGAAACCACGTCGATAAATATGTGAATTGATGATAATATGAATGTCATAGAGAAAGAGTCACTATTACCAACAATAGATGTAGCATTGGCCTTTTGTAATAATATGGGATATCATGTTATTTTTCAATTAGTTAATTCTTAATTTGAAATTTTCAACCCATTGGAAAACTAAATTATATATGGCCTAATTAATTATTATTTAAATGTACAATATTCCATTATTCATTGATACATGAACCTATACCGCTAAATAATTTCATATGTATCATGTCTATCTAGTGGTAATGTTATGAGAACTAGGAGGAAGAAAGATAATATCATACAAGTATGACTGATATTTGTTTAGTAATGATAATAATCCAAGGATAGTTACTATTTATAGTCAAATGTGATGCAATATTCTAACAAGAAATTTTGTTGATGCCAAAAATTTGAAGTAATGTATTTGGGTTTTGGGCACATACCCATGATATTATGAGAGAAAATTATTCGATATTTAAATTTATTCCACCTACAAATGAATAAGGAAAAAAACAGTACTTTTGAAATTCATGAAAATCTTATAAAGACATTAAATATGACTGTCCCGGTAAATTTTAATTTTATTGGTATAACATTGACCATTTTGATTATTTTGTGTGACTATGGTAAAATCATACAACAGTACATGACTAAAAATTTTAATAACATAATTGATTCTAAATATGTGAAATTATAGTTAATGTCTCTTCTACCAATCAATTGTGTTCGAACTCACCTGGGAAATTCAAAAATAATCCCTGAAAATAAACTGTCATTCTTAAATACATTGTCCATGTCATTGGGAATCATATTCATTACAGCTAGTCTTGTCAATATATGATTTCTATTCCTTCGATGTATTCAAAACATCATATCCTCCATCAATTTTTAAATTCATATTTATTCCAAATATTCCATTCTTCATGACCTTATGAAATAGTATTATTGTAAAAGACCAAAATATTGTGAGTGTATTCATTAAAATTAGTTATGTCATTTTCATACATTTAGTAATTCAATATTATAGTTTTTCTTATTGATCATTTCTAAAACGTTGAGGGAAACGATTACATATGGATGATGTTTTGATTTCATATTATGTGTGATCTATTCTATCCTCAAGTGAACCCATACTCATTATCAATAATGATAATTAAATTTTTTTTGAACATTATTGATATATTTGAAAAAAATTAATTCTATTACATAATGATGGTATTTACATTTTCCTGAAATATTTTCAAAAAAATTACCATTATCTAAACATCAATATTTTAAAACACGTTATTTTTAAATATAGAATATTTGATGGAGTATATGGGCAAAATTAAAACATAATTTCAAAAGGGATTTAAATAATATCAAAATGAATCACCCAATTGAAGGAAAATTTAATGATATCGAAACAAAATTACAAATGTTTCAAAAAGAATTGGATGACACTCAACAATTTGAAATCTTTCATATTAAATTATATAGTTTATCTATATATTTGAGTGTGATTGGTTATAGAGAATATAATTTTTTAGCTGATTTATTCTATAATGTTACCCAAAAATCAGATACGAAATTTAATATCCCAATCCCTCACATTATTGTTTCTTAACCCATGAAACCTAAATACTATATTTAAAAAAAATTAAAGGTAGGAGTTACATAATTGGTCTTATAAAAAATAATACAATGAGATAGTTTATTAATAACATTATACCAACAAAAATATTTCAATCTTCCCTGATTGTTAACTAGGTTGGATGAGCACAAATTCCATAGAAATTTTATTCCAATAATGGGTTTAAATGTGTAATGGTTTTAATGATCCATATAAAAATACCTAAAGCATCACAGGTTTACATGAAATAAATCTTCCATACCTAATAAGAACAAACCTATGCACGCGAAGTCTATAAAATTATTCACTAATAAAATATAATATATTTTAAACAACTTAATGCATCATTAATTAACCACCTTGAATTTAATTAATGAGGAATTTTCATATGGAACTAAAAGGACTATGGACTAAATAAATTATAATATTTTATATTACAAAATGTTTTTTCATAGTCTATTATAGATATACTGAAAAATTATTACATTTAATTATCATGTTATAATATATATATATATATATATCATATTTTTTACTTTTGAATTTTATATTATGTGATGTGGAAGAATTTTAGTGACATGATTATAAAGGTCTGATTCATCTTGAACTCCAATGATGTATCGAAAGGAAGTGTATCTCCTATGAGTTTTATATTATTAAATATCTATTTCATAATATATAATAGAAATAATAGTTATTGGGTGATTGTGATATTAAATGAAGATGAGAATATTAAATTTATATTTATAAAACGCATGAGAAAATTCATGGAATCAGGGACCTCTCCCATATGAAATAGATAAGTAACAAGTGTATGGGTTCAGGGAGTTTGATACATGAATATTCTCCTATAAAAATTCTCCCCACTTAAAGCACTCTTCTTAATTTTCTTATTAGATAAATGTATATTTTTATGGTATGAATGGTCATTACAAAACTGTTTGGATGATCTACTCGAACTCATGTTTATACATAAGGGGGGAGATACTTCCACCTATCCCTTGATTATAACCTTCAAGAATATACCAAATGAAGTATCACTATCAATCTACTGGGTATGGTATATATTCATTATTTATAGTATAAAAAATCTTTCTCAACGGTATGGTGATCATGATTTTCTTGGTTTATATTCACTTCCAATAAATTGATTAAAGATAAATAATATCCTAGAAGATTTCATTTGGTATCATAGGAATCCATGTCTCTAATTTTTAAAATCATTTTGAGAAATGGATTTTTAAGTGCAATTCATGTTGTAATACATACCGTAAACCACTATTCAAATATTTTTTCATCCCAATTTAGTCATAGTTTATGCAATGGGGATATTCTGGGCAATGACGTGGTTCAAATATCATGATTTCTCAATAATCATAGCATATGATATTTGAAAAAAACTCAATAAAATATTGAATTCAGAACAGACTATTATATCTTCTTTATGATATCGTTATAAGTAGTAAAATATGATTTATACAATACTTTTTAACTAATATGTAAATTTTATTCCATTCAAAAATACTAATTTAAAAATAATATATATGACTCGATTCATATACTGTGATGGAAGTATCATTCATAAAATATTATTGATATGCATCAAATGGTTTATGAACTATAATTGTCTTATTCTATGAGACCCCGCTATAATGTTAAATATAACGGTTTAAGAAATAAATCCTTCTAATTTTTTTTATTAATAATGTGTTATGATATTATATTTTTTTTAATAATAATAAAATTTATTCTTGTGAATACATTTATGTATTATGTTTTTTATAAATTATTATTTCAAAAGTGTTTATAATTAATTATTTAAATGTTTATGGGATTTTAATTAATAAATACTTGATAACATAAAGTTTTAATAATAAAAAAAATTTCAATTTATATGACATGGCATATAATTTATTTTTAAAATTATTATGTACATATTAAAAGTGTAATTTATAAATGGATTATAAATTTGAAAAAAAAACTATTACAAAATGTAAATTGTATATTAAAAAATATGAATTGTTCATAATGAATAACTTAAATTACTAATAATAAAATTACTTGTATGGAAATTATTTAGACAACATCAAAATGAGTTTTTATAAATATTATTAGTCATTGTTTTTTTATAATATTAATATCTTATGTTTATATTTTTTTAAATTTTACATAATAGAAATTCAATTATAAAATGTTTTTATTTTATGAAATCTCATTTATGTAATATAAATTGAATATAATAGATTATATGCTGAATATTATATTAATAACAACTATAACAAGTTTATATCAATCTAATTATTTATAATAGTTTTATTAAACATTTATTAATACATATTCGTAAATATTATGTTTTTGTAATAAAAATATATTTTAAAATTATTATGTATGATTTTTAATTTAGATTTAAATTAATTATATTAGAATAAATGTGCAATTTATAATGGTATTATAAATTAATAACGATAATAAAAAATATTATGTTTTTATATTAAAATTTTAAGATTTTAAAAAATTAATTAATTTTAATTGTTCAAATTAGAAGTACACTATTTGAAAATTATTTAAATAACATCATAACATTATTTGATTATTTATTTTTATCAAATAAAAATATAAATATGGAATATTCATATTATTTTAATTTTATAAATAATATAAATTGAAATATAAAATCATTATGTTTTATTAAGGAATATAAATTAAATGTAAATGAAAAAATAATTGAAAATTAGAAGGGGATAGTATGGGAATAAATATTTTGTTTTTATACTTATCTAATTCAATAATGTTTATGATGAGATATAACATTTTTATAATTTCTAATTTATGAATTTCTCATAATAGTATATCTCATTTTTGGAAAATATAAAAATACATATATTTATTTGTTTATCCCATTTTATGATTCATCTATATTAATTGTATACAAAATGTGAATATCGAGTATGCCTTAATTTGTATGAGAAATTCAGTTTTATAAATGGATTTTCCTTTTATTATATGCTAGGTACTACTAAATATTTTGTGGTTTTCATCTACCTTGAACAAGATATTAATTAAAATTAATATCTTGAATTTATTTGGTGAATATAATTTTTATATATATGGTATTATGGTTGGGATTAATTCGATTCTCCAATTAGAAAAGTATCCCTAGGTAGAAGTACTTGAGGTTGGACATTCCAATGTATTAGATGGTGATGCCTTGTTATAGAAAGGTGAGAGTTGACTACCATTAAATCCAAACATATTAATTTTTAGATTATAAATGTCATATAATTATAAATAGAAATGTTATGAGACATGGCCAGATTTCCATGACCAGGCTTCATCATATATATTGTAGACTTAGAAATAGAATTATAGTGGATAAGGAGATAAAGAATAATGTTGGCTTGAGAAATTGCCCTGGAATCTCGACCCAAATACAAGTGGTCCATTTTTACAATATAATTCATCTCCTCCGCATACTCTTTTATTACACTCCATATATAAAAATACTAACCACTACATTTGGTAAAATTGAGACCTATCTATCCCCGCAAACTGACATCTCCTTTAAATACATTTTTACAATTATTATCCCCTATTACTAACCCTAGTTTCTAACACTATCCACTAATAGAAACCATTATTTTCATAAATGTTAAATTATAGGAGTCAATTAATCATTATGTTAGTCAAATTACATGGACAACACTACATCCCCATCTGTAGAGAGATCGTCCCCATATCCATGCAGTGGAACCCTCAAATTTGGATAGATAGAATAATTCATGGGGCTATGGGGAAGATAACACCAGAAACATATTCCCTTGTGTCATATAACTTCCAAATATGGATTTTTAAGTGTTGAAGGTCCCTACTTATAGTGGATACTTGAGTATAAATGTATTGTTGAACACAATTGTTATAAGACTCGACCCATCATATTTGTGTTGGAAAAGTCTTGGTCACCGTGATTTTCCATGGGCATTCAGTTTGCTTTCATGGTTTAGCCCATAAAAGATTACTAAAATTCATAAAAGAACTACTAGAAAATTTGAGTTATTATTCCTCCCATGAAAATGATCTAATCCTAGAAAATGAGCTGCATTTCCTATAGGTGTGTGTTCGAATTATGAATTTACACCCAACTCATTATGAAAAAGCATAATCCACGTAAATACTATATCATGTACTGTGGAATTTTCTACTAAGTAACCAAGGAGGCTAAATTCTCAAATTAAAAAATATAGATTGAAGTTGAATAATTCAGATATAAGGAATCAAATTTTTCATTAGATTTTTTCTTGTCTACACCACTAAATCTAGCTATCAATACTTCTATTAAAATTGATCAAATGATGTTCAGAAGTACCTCACCGTGTACTGTAAACAAATTTACGATGATTCCAGCCGTGATAAAATTTAAAGGATATAGTTTCAGAGGATCTTGTGTTTGATGAATGTGATGTTATAGTTAAGTTTCGGTGAACCATCCCTGTGGATTAGTTCTAGTGAAGAAAATGTACGTGACCAATGTGAAAAAATTTTGGATCAAGTGTGAGATCATGGGGTTTGAATACCAAAAACACAAATCGATGAAATTCAGTTAGTGAAATATATTATTTTCCCCAATAATTTGTAACCTCCAAAAAGGGTGGTTCATCATGTAGTGGATGTTTACCAAAATAGGGCATCAAATATCATAAGAATATATCTTGATTAGTGAGATCCTTCTGCTAGTGTATTCACTCTTGGTCTATGTGTTTTTGGATGGAAGTAAATATAATATCCATCCTTCAAAATTCAAGAGGATTTTCTTATGGTTATCTATTTTCACTTGGTTTTGAGATTCCATTTCATAAAATTACATCATAAATATTCTTAACTTTATTATAAAACATTATTACATATTAATGGTAGAAATGAGTCGGTAGAGGAAGAACAATAGAGTTTCTTTTCATACATGGAGCACCTTCACAATAGGGAAAATGACCATTCACACTCATGTTGGACATGATGAAATTGTGTGTTACTCTATAAAATGGAATGTGAAGAATGTTTATTAGTGAATGACAAGACAGAACATGTTTGAGGAGAATTTCATATACTATTTAACTTAGGGATGTGAGTAGAGGATGATAATACCACTATGAGGATGATTTGATGACTTTTCTAGAGGCAATATCTCTATTCATAGATTATTTAATCAAATGATTCATTAGAGTAGTTGGAAATTCCAAATATCTTATATGTAATTCTACTGAATTAAACCGTTCTTACAAACCACTATGGAGTGGAAGTACATCCATGAGAATCTAGAAAAAACATGTGATATAGGGCCTTTAAATTAATAATATACTGAGTTATCTACTATAAAACAATAATTTCATTGTGTTTGAATATATTGAGTGAGATGAATTTGACCATAAATAATTTTTCTGAGATGAATTGATCAATGCGTGTAGTCACAATATGAAATTTGATGGTGCACACACAAGATGCAAGTTATAACAAGTGATAAGGGCTCACAATCACCCAAGTTACATGGAATTGTATTCATTTAATGTTATCTATTATGAGAAACATAATTATATTAGAGAGGGAGAATAATAATAAAATGTAATAAGACTCATGAAAACTCCCATGAATCTCACTATGAATCCAATTTTCTAGATCTCAAAAAAAAATCATCACCCCCTCATAGTCTCTCCATACTCCACACTTATAGCAATTATACCAACTCTATTTTTTAATAAACATACCATTCAAACCCACCCCCAATAAAATTTAACCAATGAATCCAATATTACCATTATTGTAAATTGAATCTTGTATTTTTAGGTCCATCATTCATTTCCCATAATAGGTAATATTTTCCCTCTCTCTATAAATAGAAGGTTATACGTCTCATTGAGGTAAGGAGTAAGGTTCTAAAAAATGTAAGATCCATTATTATACCACAAAATCCATTCCCCTACTGATGAGTCACCTAGATTTACTTATCCTATGGAATCCACCATCAGCCTCCATCTGATTCAGTCCTTGGAACGCCTAATTTGCCTCCATTTAGGTCATGAAATAATTGCCTCCTCTGTGCCACACTTCTCTGGGCTACACCCAATCCCTATCTACCTCCCAAAGAATGAAGGACCCCATAACACCTCCCATGAATGTTCCTCCTCACAATTAGTTCCCTTATAAAGTTCAAATTCTCTCACGGAATCACACTTCTTATGATAGGGAACCTACAACATTGCACCGAGGGCTCTGACATCATGACGTCATCAGAACATGCATGCAATTTCTGACTTCCACTCTCACCTTAGACTTCATTTGTGAACTTCCAATGGAATTTAATGGTGATACCAACCTATAAACCATTTCCATGTTATTCCTGATGAGTCCTAATTTCAGTTTTATGGATATTTATACAAGATTCCACTCATATCTCATCCTTATGAAAACGTAGTATCATATAGACTCTTCCCAATCTAATTCATAATATAAAATATTCATCACTGAAATTTTCATTCGTTCAGCATCTGAAAATTCCCTTCATTTAACTTATGATCTTCATAATACAACTTATTTCTCTATTTGGGGAATAATAGATCCTATGTCTCTCGTCTGTATGGATAAAGACTTGAACCTTGTTGATCCTCCACAAACACTATCAGATATGAAGTTCATGATTTGGAATATTTACCATACTAAGATTTTTTCCTTTCATTGTAAATCTATGGGATGATCCATCAATGATGTGACTCAAACAATGAGCATTGTCAATGAACTATGGTACTACATGACCATCATGTATTCCAAAAGAATAATTTACCTCAAGTGTTTTATGATTTTTGAATCCATTCCTATATATTTATGCACCACCATCATTTTATAGAATATTTTTATATGTGTATGTCTCTGTGTGATGTGTTACATGATATTTTACCCTTCCTGAAGCACTAATGGATTCTTTATCAAAGAAATATTCGTTATTTCCCTTAATTATTTTATATAAAATTGATCCAGAGTATGAAATGATTTCACCAACTTATTTTTCAACCAATCCACTCTAGATATTACACCCGTCTACCATCTCCTTGGAAAATATCATTGAATCCATTCAAACCCTATTTTATCTCTATATCACAAAATAATAATATTTCATGAAAACCATTATTTTTTAGCAACACGTGGACATGGCTATGGTGGGTACATAGTGATCACTTTTACCACCACCTTGAAAAGCATGACAATATCATTGATTTATATTAGATTCTCTATAAAATTAAACATTAGAAACCTCCCCACATTAATCTACCTCTAGTTAAATCATCCAATAAATAATCTAATATCCATCTGAATATGGAACTATTAATGGATGTTATTGAGAATATATTGTCTCATCCAACCATTGGATACCTATAACATCCTCACCATATATTTCATAGACTAGTGGGTATATTTATTATGAATTTAATTACATCAGTTATTGGATACATAATTATAGTTCCTTTAATCTTATCACTGATGATTCTTGTATTTTTACAACCTAAAATCTGTATTAATAGATCCACTATAATTAATGTTGGTTATACATCAAAAACCTTTATTTCTAGATTTGAATATTTTTCCTAGAATTGTTTTGTTTTTATAACATAAATGGTTCATAATAAATATATTCATTTTAATATAATATCCAAAAATAAGCTCATAATGTAATTTAATTTTGTTGTTGTTTTTAAATCGTCAGATATTTTTTGTCAAGAGTAGGGGATAAATTAGTAGAATAGTTGAGGGTTTCCTTACAATTTAATGTAAATATGTATTACCTCAATATCCTTTTATTTATAATCTATATAATCTCATTTTATAGAACTAAATTTTCACATTGGTAATCAATCGAATTACATTTTACATCACCTTTTCTCCCATTTCTATCAATTCCTTTTTTACATTGTGATTCTTTTATGTTTTTTTAAACATCATTGATAATAATTTGTTACTTGTTTAGTGAAACATGAGTATAAACATGTTTTCTTTGTCTATTCTAATTTTTGGTGTCTCTGTATGGTCCCAATTCCATTTGGGTACCATTATTATGAATCCATTATTGATGATTTGTATGGAATGAAATTATGTTATCTTTTTCATGATCACTCTAAGGTGTTTGATATTTTCAATAAATATTACTGTGATATTCACATTAGTTCTCAATGCATATTAAATTTCCTTAAATTGAATATGTATGAGAATTATTTTCGTCTAATCATTATTAGTTCTCAAGGATCATGATTCCCTTTTACAAACAAACTGCATAGATATCTCTTAGAATACTGGGGTTCTTGAACATAAATAATTTCATATTAAAAAAATACCCATTCTGTATTATTTCACATGATGGTGCTTATATTTTTGTGGGATTATATTATTTCTACCACCATTATTATAAATATCATTCAATTTTCTATCCTTTAAGGGATGTTCGTTCTGGGATTTGATCTAATTTCTCTCTCCTAAAACTCTTCTACTTCAGGTGTATGGGTGTCTCTCCTTTGTTCATGACACTCATCACAATATCTCTAAATATTCGCAAAATCCCTAAATCAGATATTCTTATAATACTCTATCATCAAACATAGATACCACTATTTCTCTCCTAATATATTGTGTTATTACATCTTTGATGATTTATCATATATTATGATACCTCCATCATCATCATTATCTTCCTCTCCCCAACCTAATAACACAATAAATTTGTCTCCCCTCTCCATCCACTCACCCCTTCTTGTATTGTAATGATCTAGTGGTCATCTCTATGGGAATTTCTAATATTACCATTCATTTAACATGCCCCATTCCCAGACTAGGAAACCATTTCCATGAGATTGTCCTTCATTCATGCTCGTGGCCCCAATGACCTCACTATTGAATTGCTTAATGTCACTCTCTCTTTCTATGATAATCCAATATTCATAACATCCTTAAATGTATTCGTTTCTATAGAAGCAATTTATATTCCATGTATGTTTTTTATGGCCAATTT
Organism: Viscum album; assembly: GCA_963277665.1. Taxonomy (NCBI): domain Eukaryota; kingdom Viridiplantae; phylum Streptophyta; class Magnoliopsida; order Santalales; family Viscaceae; genus Viscum; species Viscum album. The sequence goes on from OY728126.1 coordinate 302,322,332, forward strand.
TTACCATGTTCAGGTTCACGTTTAGCAGTATGAAATACTATAATTGGAAGATATTCACATATTGGATCTGGTCCCCCTCATGGAAGGTAAAAAAATTAGTAGAAATTGGATTTATACCACCAGTTTAAATATTTAATGGAAGCCTCAATATTCTAAGTGTACGAAGGATATAACTATTTTTTCTATATAAATCCTCTTACTTCATCTTGTTTGTAGTGTATGTTGATATTTTCATTATTATTCATAGAAACTCACATTACATTACATATATGTTGATTTATTAGAAATAATAGTTTCATACTAAATACTTGTGTCCTTTGACATATTTGGATGGAATTAAAGTCTCTCGATCAATAACCAACACAATTGCTTCAAAGTGAAATAAGAAATTTAATACAATACTGGAAATTGACATGACTCAGTGAATTGATGTTATCATTCCTCTTGAACTAGGGGAAATTACCCTGTATGATTCCACTAGCCAATATTATATTCTATATTGGAATCATCATCCTGTAGGAATAAAAAAAATTATATAATAAATTCCATATATATTTCCTATGCTATTAACAATATCAGTTAATTCATGGAGCATCTATTTTATAGTATAATTATTTATTGATTGTCTTATAGGATATCATATTGTCTTAGAGAACATCCATCATCCCTCCTATTGAACATACGGAATGGTCCCTCTATCACACCAATGAACCAAATCATCATCCATATAGGTATCACTGACTGGTAGGAAAACATGATTATCTTACAATGAATAAACTATATATTTCATGTATGGTGGGAAATTTCATTCAATTCATGGAATATCCCATTAAATCAAAATGTGACCTTATCCTTCCCCTTCTAAAATAAATTAATAAATACCCTATCTATGGTCATTGAAATTCACAGCATAATCATATGAATATTGAAAACTTATATGATGCTCACTACATTGAATGGTTATATGAACAAAATTATTCATATGTGTTTGTGTTTTCTAGCCTATTACATTATATCAAGGAAAGAAAGAAACAAACATTAATATACAAATATATTGATAAATCTAAAAATCATATGATGGATATGATAACAGATAGAATTATTTATCATTTATACCATTATCATGAAGTTTTTTCCAACAATATACATATTATTATATTTTTTGTGATATTCACATAATAAAAATAATTTATTATAATCATGTCATCCATTAATGACTAAAACATGTTTAAATTGATTATACCATCATTCAATATCACCATGAGAATAACATAAAGCCAATATCTACATTCAAACTACTCACAACCTTTCATAGATCATCACTAAAGGCTTTATGGGAGCTCAACTGGATTCTCAATGCACCAAGTTGTGCATACAGATAATAAATATCCGAACATTAGGGGGATTGTGTTACGTTTTTATGATGTATTCACTCATTGTTTTCTATTTGTAGGAATCATATCTCATTTAATAATTGTTCTAGAATGAGGAGTATAATTGGACCTAGTAAAATGTATTATAATGTCTGGAATTCATTTGATCTGGCATATATTATTTTACATATATCAATATATAAATGTCTCCATTTCTGATCAAGGAAAGTACAACTGTTGTAAAACATTTATTATTCCCATGTTCTAATCCTAGTTTAAAAAACGTTTAAAAAATTGTTCATGTTAATTATCCATAGAATGCATTTAGTTATTTCTGAATATGTTTTACATCTATTATTGGGTCAGTAATTAAAATTTCGGTTGAGTAAAGAGTACCAAATAATTTTTTGGGAATGTATTAATCTATATTTGGGTATATAGATTCTAAAACAATATTTTTAGAAGAATTAATTCATACAAGGAATACCATAAGATTATATAGTGATTAAAAAATTTAGAAAATATTATATTTCATTCAATGAGACACTTATCAATATTTAGATAATCCAATTGGGTAGATCATTAAATGATTTTCTTGAGTATGAAGATTAATTATTGGGGGACCCTTGTAGGATTGGAGTCTCATTCATGGTGTTTAATTTGTATTACACTTATCCTGAACACCATAATAGCATTAGGTTATTTGATGAATAATATTGTCTTTATCCCTGTGATGTATTTGATTCAAGAAGTATATCATAATTTTATGAAATTTAAATAAAATATGTGTGTTTGGATCATCTCACTCTTCCACTAGAAGAACTTGTAAACAAATTTTCTTTAATGAATATCATAATTGTTATGATATAAATGGTTTTATATTATTCTTACTCAAAATGTTTATCTAAAAATAAGAGGGAATATAATTCAATAAAAAAATTGATATAAGAGATAGTATTTTTTTATAAATAATCTAGACACCAAAAATATGATATATAATATAAAAAATATTTTTTTGTGTGATGGGATCACATTAAATATAAATTAGATTTATTTGCAAACCCTAATGAAAATGTTTATAAAATCATGTAATTACTGAGGGAATATAATTTCTCTGATTCTTATGAGAGTATGTGTCGACTTAGAGAAGATCCAAGTTAACATATATAACTATACCAATAAAATTGCAATGTGAAAATATTTTTATTTCCTAAAATATTTAGGATATGATGATATAAAACAATCTAATGAATTAAATTTAGTCACATTAAAAAAGGTATATTTGAATTGGTATCCCTGATGATTATATGACGTATTGGTATATATATAATGAAGAAGTTATATTAGTTGTTAGATGATTTCATGGAAACAAATTGATGGAAATGGATCCAAATATAATGGTAATGAACTTATAAAAATTATAATAATACAATTACTATTCTTCACATCACATGATTTGATATAATATATTAAAAGATTAGGAATATTTTCTAAAAATCAATATTTGGAATATCTATCATTACTCACAAAATTATTCAAATTGAAATTCTTGATAGATTTCACTCACTGACATAATTTTTGTGATATTTTCATCATTTCAGGAATTAGTGATAAACCCAGATTTACATAATGATGTATTGTGTTTCATCAATTATTTTAATGTTTAGTGAAATAGAAGATGATTTTGTAGTATCTCATATGTTGTTTGTTATAAATATTCTACTATATGATTTTTTAAATGATTATCAAAGGGTTATAGATATATATATATATATAATGTATCATGTAATTAAAATGGAAGCACCACTTTATCATTCCTTAGTATTTGAATCATATTTGTATATGTTGACATTTATTACATGAAGTGTATTGATAATTTTATTGTCATTGTAAAATATATAGGTATCCCTAACTGATGTTCATCATGGTGTAATATATAATGTGAAGAAAAATTAAGTATATAGTGAGTGTGCTTCTGGTATTAGTATAATTTTTTTTCACAATATGTTCAATGATGTATACCACGTGGAGTACCATAGACTTTTAATTTTTTATATTAAGGTTGCATAGTTCATATTTCGAGTCCCTACTACTCGAGGAGGGAGATATACCTATCATGATAACCATAATTATTTGAAACATTTGTTATTAAATCCATAAGGTGTATCTAATCATGGAGTGTTTAGGTATGTTACTTATCATGTGGTTGGTTTTAGTTCAACCATGATAGGATTAATTATCTCTTATGGGGATTATGAAATATAGTTCCTTGACTGAGGTAGACTGTGAAAATTGATTACTATACATAGAAGATATAAATAATGTACTCACTAGAAGGATGAAAGGTATATGATGATGTCATTTTGTAGATAAATGACATGTAATGTAATCATCATTAGTTTATGCTCAAAGTATTAAGAAAATATGAGGTGGCTATATGGTATTGACATGTAACTTTTCCCATATTAGATCAATGTCTTATTCAAATGGGTCATAAAATAATTCATGATTTCCTATTATGTATTTGGATGTCACATGTACAGAGATACAAGTTTTTGGTGAGGACGATATCAAATATCATTGTAGCTTGGTTAAAATATATTCATTATAAGATATTTTTTATGATTATATTTATGGATCTGATCATTCATATTTTTTAATCAATAAAAACGGATGCAGTTTTGTACATTGTGGTTGACTGACTGTGGATTGTGTTTGACTTGAAAAGCTTCCCAAATAGTGTTCTAGATGTTTACAAAAAATATATTTTTATGAGCTTTTATAATTGTAAACTAGATGATGTAAATCATGGTGATGTAAATAATAGCATTCCTTATGTTTTTTGAAGTCTTCCAAAAATATTCATCTTCTTTTATATTATTCAATATCCGATGAAATGACACAAATATTTTAAGTCTTTATTATAAGTGTTATGTTAAAAGTAATATTCCGAAGGATACTTGAGATATTTTATGTTACAATATGGATTTCCAAATTGTATGACTGGTATAAAAATGTAGTATTTTATTAATTCTTTGGGGTGTATTTTCTATTCTAATATATAGATATTTTTTTGTATTCCTTATATATCCATATTATATGAAAATGTTGAATCATAGTTTCATGAATTGTAAGGTGGGATTAATTTGAATCTCAAAAGATACAATTAAATGAAATCGATATCACAGGAATTGGATATAATATAATAAATATTTCATGAGATTAAATTGATGGGGGTTATTGTTAAATGATTACATGTAATGTAACTGAAGAAATTACACATATAATTATTTAATACATGATTAAATGTATACACTCATGGAGTTTCTTAGTGGCTAATATAATGTCGGACACGACCTGGGTTTGGGTTGTAGAATATTTAAATATCTGGTGTCCAAAACTATTCCCTACAAAAACAAATTTATTACTTATCATCCTCTAAAATATGGACATATCATTTATATTAACAATGTCCTATTGAAATAGTTTTAGTGATTCATTACTAACTACAGATACATATCATGGACAATATCTTTTCAGTTTCTCCTTCGTTTTCTACATCAAAAAATGACTCAAGGAAATTGTATCATCCAAAACTATAAGGTACACTTTTTCATTTCAATTTTTAGCAGATTTCAGTTTCATTGGCTTAGTGACGATTGTTTTTAATAGTTTCAATTCAATTTCTACTCAATCATTAGTGATTAAACAATCCATATATATTTCATAGTATAAATATTGAATATATAATTTATTATTAAAAAATTTACAAATATTTATATAAAAATTATTCCTTATATAATCATAACAAAAATCTAATTCTTATAAAATTAACATAATTTTCCTAAAAGAATATCAAATTTTAAAAACAATCTATTTTAGTATTAAAATGAATAAAAAATATATTTTAATTAAATAATAAACCTCATCATTTAATATTCCTTGTTTTTTAGTTTTGATATAATTAAATGTTTTAATAAATTCATTCCATTAATCATACCATGTAATCATATCACCCTGTGTATTCAAAATTTTAATATAATAGTGATCAAAATAGATTGAAAATTCCATTCACCAGAAGTGATTATTTAACATTCCTAGAGTTTTATTGAGGTAAAAAAGTCTCTTTCATTTATTGATATTGTTTAATTCCTCAATATTTGGCTTCTCACTAACACAAATAACTAACTTATTATTTTCATTAAATTTTCATTGTGACCTATTATAGAGTCACAAAATATACCAAGGATCAATTATTTTCTAGAATTCTTAAACAAATGTTTTAGTATTTCTAAGTCCAATTCATTTTCATTCCACTACTTAATATTCACTTCAATTAAGAGTTATTTAATCAAATATACATTAATTGTAATAAACGTCCCTCACAACCCATTGATGAATATTCAAAAGTCTATTAATGATTATAATTTTATTGATATTATTTCATGTTAACTGCTCCGAAATTTATTTTTCATTTTTTTCATCCCTATCATCCTATTAAATAACATAAGTATTATGAAATGATTATATAAATATGTTTTCAAGCATTATATTTTTTAAAAATATCAAAAATCATTCTTTAAATGATCATGATATTCATGAATACTATTAGAATATTTTAGGATTTCCTCAAACTAAACTACAATGAATCTATACATGAATGGACGAGACATAGGATTTATTATACTCAAGATGGTATTGGGGTCATAGATTATCCTAAAAGTAAATACTGAAAATTCATATACACCAAACATTGTTTTTATTTTTTTATTACAATTCTCCACCCTTTTATATAATAATTTGGTAGAGTTCATGAAACATATCTTTCATGGGAGGATTGAGATAACAATACATAACTAATATTACAAATAGAGAAAAATTAATCAAATACTCATATATAAATTAACCAATTAAGAACTTTTTTACCTGTTGATTCTATTGGTTTACTTATTTTATAGATTGTAAGATATATAATGAATCATTTATCATAGAAAAAATTAAATATATTGATCAATATCCCACAGGATAGGTAATATGTTATCGATTTTCACTAGAGTGATATCATCAAATTCTAGTAAAAATGACATAAAACTAAAAGTCATTTATGAGTTTATAGAATTAATGATATATAGTTTTCCTTTGAATATATTATAGTTCCTCATTCTATCATGATCTCCTTATCACTTTTTTCACTAGAAAATCTCAATATTTTTTTATACTAATGTTTCTTACTTTTTATTTCTTCTTATATTTCGACATAACTCTAGAATAATCCTTAAAACTTATTATTAACCCATTTCACAATATCTCTCAACCTTCACATGGTCATTATAATCTTTTATAATCTGATATTATATATATACCGATTATAATTTTTTTATTTCTTAGTCACCTCAATATCCGCAATGTTATTTGATAATAGCAACACCAACCCCAATTTTTCAAAAATTAACCCACTTATTACATTTTTGGTACCACTAAAATAATTAATAGAAAAAATATCTTAACTAACATGAAAAAAATATATGAAAAATATGTTCCTTTTCATCATGATTATGTTATCTTTTAGAATGATCACTCAATGCATGACTTGTCACAAACATTTATACATGTAGTTTTCAATAAATTTTTATATCTAAAAAATACTTATGTTGTGATATTTTGTCATTAATAACAATAATGATATATCTATCATATATATAATCATGGTTCTATATTTTGGTATAGTAAAATAATATTTTTAATTCCATTACATTTAAAACATTAAATTAATCAATATGTTGATACAAACTTCTCCTCGTTTTTTCCTTTAAATTTGTTATAGATGTATTTGTGTTTTCACTATTATTTTTATTCCATATGTTCTTGAAATTCATGATTATATGGTTTAGTTTAATGTGAAGATTTGTATAATCACATATCCTTAATATGTCAAACACATAAACCTTTTATTCAATTGTCACCCATCATTATTAGTCATGTGAAGTAGTTCCTCTATATCAAAATAATGGTGCATGACAATATTTTCTTAAATTTGTTTGATGAGGCTATTCATAAAACATTATATGATTTATATTAATTAACATTGACCTATGTAATTATTATATCCCCTATTGTTGTAACTCCCACTACTCAATAATTATTATTAAAAACATTTCTATTTGCGGAATAAATAAAAAAAACTCTGGTTATGAATAAACCTCCCATGAATTATAATTTTTAAATCCTCTTAAGAGTGTATATGAATTTATTCACTTATCCAGTAGATTTATTATAGTTGATGTAACTGTATTCTTTCATGATCAATGAATTACATCAAAAATAAATTCACACTATTTTCTTATGAATAATTATAAAAATAAAAAAATGGGTCACACATTTTCCATATATTCTGGATGTTTTTTATTTGAGTCATTCTTAGATTGGAAAGATTAAATTAACGAAATTATCTTGGTTAGATCTATATTTTTTCTTAATAGAAACAAAACATAATGATGTCCCATTTTCATTGGATATCCACAAATTTCAGTGTAGTTTCTACATCAATTATACAATCAGTACAGTATCCTGAATAAATATAGAGACATAAAAACATACAATATGGGTTCCCGCCAATTGTTATCTCTGGTGTTGTAGATTTGGGCCCCTTTATATATATATATATATATATATATATAAACATAGGAATTTATTGTTGAGGGATCGATAGATTGGATTCTTCATGGGATACAAGAATTATAAAATCAAATGGAATGAAATCCATACGGCACGATGATGTGTTTATAATGGATGATCGATACATTGGGTCACTACACAATAGTCATATATCATTAACTTTTATGGGAAAATTTAAATAAAATTTCAACCACTTAGGATGTGATGAATAGTTCAAAAAATCATATTGTTCCACCCATGTTTTGTTGGCACTTCACATGAACATGAATTCATTTATAACTCTCTGATGTTCTATATGATTGGAAAATAGACCCCATTTTTTCGAACCATTTTCAATATGGATATAGAAAGCATTAAAAGAAAATAAAATCAAAGGAATACTTATAAAATTTGATAAATAAATTTCATTTAATCCCCAATCTTCCAAGGAACTCATAAATTGGTCAATTTTTAAACATGTAGCATATTCAATGGGCCCTTAATACTATAATATTTAATAGGACACAAATATTTTTAAAATTTAATTCATATATTTCTAACCCATCACATTATGATATCATTTTCCAACATTTCTTTTTAAGATTCATTCGTGGGATAGGTCCTAAAGCCTGAAGAACCCAATGGGATGAATATTTAAGTCCATATTTTAGACTCCATTGGAGTATTTGTGGGTTTAATTTAATTGTCATGTAAATGATATTTGGTATTCTATTCAACATTCCTAATTAATACTTGAAAATATCAATTCATTGTTTTTTTACTTAATCTTGTTAATATTATTTGGTCTTTAATTCATTTTAATGGATCTTATGACTATATGGTTCTTGTATATGATTTTAATATCATCAGGTGATGTATTTATAATAGCTTAGGAACATTTCGTTAATCAATGAAATTTTGAATGATTGTTTAATGGACGTTTTTTATATAAATTATGTATAATCATCGTCATAAAAAATAATATATCTGATAATTTTTGAAATTTATATGTTCTTGTATAATGCTTCATTTAATGGATGAATTTTATATATGACCATAGGGTCAATAAAATTTTTCGATTGGTGTTAAAATACATATTCAGAAATCTCATTATCTCTATTATATTTCTTTTTCTCAACTTATTTAACATTACTATTTTAAGAGTTCTCATGCGTTCAAGAAATATCCTATAATGTTATTTGTGATTGCATAATTTTGATAAATCAAACTCATTGACCCGAATTCCGTTGTAATTTTTAATGGACCTTTGGGAAACTCAATTTAAAATAATACCTCAATAGTGAATTGTGTTCATTGTTTATAGGATTTTATATTTATCATAATCATTTTTATGTTGATTTTTAGAAATTTTTATTTTTATATTTCTTCAAGATGTATTTGATAATTATAATACTCATTAAAACTAGCATATAATTTTTCTATATTAATATGCATGATAAGCATTAAAAACCATGTAAATAAAAAATTTATAGGGATGGGATGAATTTAATCAAAATGAATTAAAAATAATAAATATTTCTAAAATCAGAATCTACTGATGTAATCCTATTTATTTTTTGTAAAATATTAAAGATAATAATTTTCCAAACGTTCATTGATGCATTTTCATTTAATAAGTGACTTACGTTCATCCTTAATGAGTTTATATTTTATAAAAATAACTTTATTATATTGAATAACATTTGAATAGTTGTATTGACGTATGTTATGATAATAAGATATTATTGAAAATATGGAATTTAAAAATGCTCATTTCCATTGACATTTTGAAAAATTAAAAGATTTTTCTTCATTGTGTTGTAATTTATGGATATTAACAAAAACATTGGGAAATGTAATATACTTCATGATAGACTATCATGTGAAATAACCAAATATATCATAATATACCAAAATTAGGTTATTATAATGAATAAATATTTGGATATGAGATATAGGATTTGGTCTTCAAATTCTAAAATGGATGAAATAAAATGGAAAAACTACTCAATGATTAAAAAACATGAAATGAAATCATAAAATGTTTTCTATGATTATTATACCTAAACATGCAATTTTTGAATAATAAAATATGATACTTAATTTTCATTAATTTTTTAATGCACAAAAAATTAAAATTAAAATTAAAGAGATCGACAAACATGGTAAGAACTGAAATGTGGAAGTAGTGACCATTTCATTTTGATCTCACTATAATCAATTTACATACACATGGTCCTAGATAAAAATATTTAGATGTAAAAATTACTTTTGTAATTTATTGACCTAGTAGAGGAATTAATGTTATAAAAATGAATTATAATTACAAAAGAAACATAATCTAATGTCAATGAAGGAAATAGAGAAACATGGCATATCCTAGTGGTGTATATTCTAAATTCATTTGAAGGAGTAATATGGTGTTTTCTTCTAGGTGATTTTTTTAGAGTCTAGTGGATTAATAGTTATGTGTTTAGAAACAATTAAATGCAAAATCAAAGGGCTACTCATTGTTGGATATGAGAGTGAAACTATAATTTTATTAGAAATATTTGTTAAGTCAGATTCCTACCAGGATACCTAAAATTGGATAATTTTTTTAATTTATTAACATAAAAATAAGAATCAATGATACCCTCTAGATTTGATGATTTTACTATGACCAAAAATGATAATTAAAATCAACTATATTTTATAGAAATTCGTAAAAGGTATATTTTTAATATTGAGAGTGTGCTTCTAAATTGTGGTCTATATTATGAATATTTACTTATAACTCATTTACCAAAACATTTACCACATACATGTACTTGATTCCTAAAATAAATTGAATTTTTAATGAGACTTAAGGAAGAATTCTTAGTTAATGATATAAAAACATATATGGTGACTAAAATCAATTGGTTAATGTTTATATTATCCTAGGGAAGATTTTATTTTCCATAGTTTTATCATATATAGATCCACGAACCATAAGAGGTCAATAAATGATGTCATTATAGTTAGTGGAAACGTGTATAGGGTTTCTACTACAACATCTTGAAGTAGGGGGGTTGATTTCCACCCATAGTCTGGATAATAATAGTTATTCCCTATGGGGCTTATCCCTGAACTTAGTTAGAGCCAAATGGTGGAAACAATTTTAGCCATTTGAGATCTACTATAAATTGAAAAAATGATGTCTTCATTTGAAGGTAGTGTGATAGTCAATTGTAAACCAATACATTTTTTGGGGGTTGAGGGTTCTGTGTAAAATAATTATATATTGTATTTATACCAAGATGATATTATTTGATGTTGGGAATTTATATAAATATATATATTTGGATTTTGTATTCTCATATGACACTATTCCATGTCACTGAGGACACACATTTTCCCAAGTGTTTATTGACCATACATGATGAACTTCATTCCATGAATTTCAAAATTATTAGTGTTTTTTATCTCTTCCTTCAGGTAAATATGTTTTTAGTTTAAAATGTATATATTTATATATTATATATAAAATATAGTAACATTATCAATCACTTAAAATATTGACTTATTTCCAACAGTTATTCACATTTGTGTGTCTCTGGTTTCTTTGTAACCATTTCTATTGTAACACATATTCAATTGTTTCACTTATATCATTTTTCGCAACATATCTTCATCATATACATGAAATTGATCAATATAATGATTTTATTACTATGTTTAAGGATAATGAAGATACATCTCTAGGAATTTTCATCACCATAATTAATTTATGGAATCAACTTGGCACTTATTTCTTGGTTCACATGCTTGAGCCCCATTGGGATTTGATTTGGCATGTGTCAAATCATAATGGATCATTTTAATTTCTATCATTAATATATTGTGGGCACTATACATTTGGTATTGTTCAGGATGAAATTTTAATTAGTATGTACGATTGTAAAAACAATTGGACAACTCAGCCATGAAACCTCATCATAAGTTATTTCACACAGACAATTAAGTGTTCCAATCACCTAATAGATATAAATCAATTTTTTGGAAATCCTAACAACATGACTATGACCTAGTTGATATTTTGTTACCTATTTTTCATGGTGTGTTAATTTATATAATCACAAAAAATCTTAGTGGGAGGAAGTTTAACCCAATAAATGATAATGGAAAATAAAACCATGGTTATAAATTATATATTATTATCATGAACATATAGATAGTTAATTATTTTTCAAAATAGATTATACATAATATCTCTTTAACTTGATATTTATATATGTTTTTCCAATATTTATTAGTGAAAAATTGATCTCTAGTTATGGAAATAAGTAGACCGATACCCTCTAATTAATTGATTAGTCTTTGTGCCATAGTATGAGGGATGTTACTTCACATATTATATAGGAAAAATAGATACTATAATATATTGAGAATATACTCATGAAACCTACAAAAATATAGTTTCAAAATTAATTAATGATCAATATATCCACAAATAAAATCATTTATATGATGGTAAAGCATGTTTTAGTTGATTTCATACATGTTAAAGACAATTATGAGTAGAAGAGGCACATTTCTCCATGTTTTCCCCAAAAATAATCTTGAAAGATATCCTTACAAATATGTTCCTGAAATGCATGTCAAAATGTTTTTACCAATATGGATATTATTAATTTTTTTATCTAATTTTTTGTTGGATTGGTAGATTATGGTATATTTTCATATGAGTAAATTATTATTTTGATATTGGTTTGGATTGTTTGGTCAAGTACATATTATTATTTAATTATTTGACTCCCACATCAGTGGTGGGTATTATATGTACTATTAAATTTCTCATAATAAATAATCCACCATCATTATATGGTATGTGATTTTATACCATAATAAATATGATTTTAACAATGTATTTATTTATTATTACCCTTTACAATGACTTTGAATAAAATAAAAATTCAATATTTAAAAAACATTTATAATGTTAAATAACATCCATGGACTTAACACTATATTAAAAATATGTCTCCTTTTGTGCATTCTATCCTTAAATGTGGAAAATAATGATGTTTCATTATTTTTTAACATTTTTATTAACATTTAAATTTTTTATATATTTAATCATCTTTTTTTCAACATTATAATGTATTGATAAACTTTTTATTATCAAAATTATGAATTATTGATTATTTTCATCAACTTCATGATTTTAATATTCAAAATACAACTTGTTGACGACCAGTAACATTCCAGGAAGGTGTATGTGTCACTCATACGTGGAGTTTATACTACCCACATATTCTAATATACCAACCATTTCTAGTTGAAGTAGTGATATTTAATTAATTTGCTACTACAAATCCAGTTCTCCATAGTGGACGGATTGAGGTCAATTTATTCTATTTTTATACAATTTTTTATTACATAAATTTGAAATAAATTTTTTGTTGTCCACTGAACATATTTTGTAAGACTAATATTAAGTTTTATTTCTTATAATTATTCATGGATTTATATCCTAATAATGTTTTTTGATAAAAAATTTCCCCAAAAATTCAACAATAGTGGGTACTATGGTTGTATATAGTGAACTATTTTTCTTTGATCAATTGTGGCCGAAAAAATCTATTATATTCCCACATTTCAATTATAATGATGCATAATTGGATAAAAACATTTCCCTATATAATGATATTAGGAAATACCCATGTGAAACATCTCAAATTCAGAGAAATCACTTCGAATTTGTTATAAATATGGAAAAATAATATTATAATGTGCTGAAAAAATCTATTAAAAGACTAAAATAGTAAAAAAAATTGGACAAATTTACCCTTAACATATCATAATATGGTAAATTAAATAAAAATTAATTATAATGAAAAAAAATCATAAATCACTACATGGGGTTATAGCTATGGAAGATGGTACCCTATGATATTGGTGTACCATAGGAGGGGAGAACTAGTGATCCTTTAGACTCCCCAATTGTAATGTAGTGTCCCATAAGTTTTTTTAGATAAATATTTTTACCTAGGTTGAATGGATTTTTCTGTTCCATTTATAGTAATTATTGAAACCTCAATAAAACTATTTTGATACTATTGATTGGGAACCTATAAATCTCAATTCAAAGTACGATGTTGGTTCATGTGCTCTGGTGGTAATTCATATTTCAACTAAAGCTTTCATAGAATTGTTTATAAGTCTAATGTTCATGGAATATCCATTTCAACAAACTTTCTCCTTTTATGTTGTTTCATATTCATAATTCTGGTGATTTTGTCATTCCAACATTAGTTTTCAGTCTACATTGATCTTGGGGAGGGGATTTGGTAAATCGTATAATCCACTATTTGCAGTAGTTGTGATATGTATTGTGGAGTCATAATATTTTGACTAATAAATTTTTTTAAGGATGTTAAATAAAATTCATTTGTTGTTGGGAAGGAAGATGTATCTTTTATAATTTGCAGAGGAGAAGATTCTTCCTAAATATAATCAAAAACAAAAAATTGGTTTGGATGAATCGACTATGTTTTTATCTACATGTTCACTCTATAATCATTATTCATGTTTGGTTCTGAATCCACTATAATATTTATTGATTGGGTGTGTGGAAAACTACACAAACAAGTGATGTATTTTTTTATCATCTTCAAATAATGTATGAGTATTCATTCTAAAACCATCATGTTTGATCTCATAGAGAGACACATATGGCTACAAGTAATGGGGTGGTCAATATGACATCCTAGTTGTGTAATAAAAGATTTTTTGGTCAATCACAATATTACATGTCATTGGGTGAAAATTGAATTCAACCCAGTCATTAGTGGATTAAATAATGTTAGAATGACCATTTTCATATGTATCATGGTCAGACATCAAATGGTGTCCATGAAATATCAAACATTATCTTTTGTCTACAATGTTTTATATAGAATGCTTCTTATAAAAATCATTATAGGTGAAAATGAGGAATTTTTCTATGAACATGATAAAATCCACCAGTATAATTCAATCATATTTATAGGATGGGGGATGTGACGTTGTTTCTAGGATAGATTAAATGATTCTGTCCTAATAGATCATGTTCTCTAAACTTCCCTCATTAAAAATCATCTTAGTTAACTAATTATCTTAAAATTTATTTTTAAATAGACTATGAATTTTTGTCTTACACTTCTAATATGGTGGTCAACAAAAGGAGCTCATCCTTATTTAGAACCATTGTTGCAGTAAGAGGCATGATTTTTTCATGTTTTCTTATTATTTCTAATACCACATTTTTTTAATCATTTTACCACTTTTCCAACTTATGTTTTTTACCATATATTTTCCTTGAAATAATTTTCATTTGGTCTTTATTATGTCGTAGAAAACTGGAGTAAGAAAAGACATGGATGTTGGGTGTGAGGTGGGGGCTACGATAAGAGATCTTTAGAACACTAGGGGGATGGTATATTTCTAAGTGAAAAACTCAGGGGAGTAAAGTGTGATTCAATAATATTATAACAATGAGTATGTCCTAAAAAGGGGAGCTTGATAGAGAGAATGTATGTCATGCAAAGGACTCTATTATTCTATGATTCCTCTTGGAATGTATCTGATAAAGAGGTATGAAGTGTTCTATGAATGTGGGTGCATGGGGTACTACTGCATTTAATTTATCAGTTTTGTAATAGAAATTTTGTGGGGGAATATGTCACACAATCATTGGGTTTGGATGCTATGCGTGAAGGGTAAATGTTTGGGCTAGGAAGAACATAACACTCAACAAGAAAAACATTAATACATAAAGGTGCCATTTTGGGAACTAAATAAAGATAAGGTGTGAGTAATGACACAATTAATAGTAGCTGATATTCCCTCACATTGTATGATAAAACTTCTTTGTAGATTTTATATGTGACTATATCATATCATATTACTTCTTTTATTTTCATTAAAATATTTTCTCCCTTTTATAAGACCTCAACAGAAACCATGTTGACCAGTCACTCAGATAACTCAAGAAATATATCATGAAATTTATATGATGAGGATAATCTCATATTGCGGTGGTGTGATAAGGATTCCATAAGATAAATGAAATGGGTGTGTTTTACAGGTATCACAATAAATATTAAGGATGGTGGAATGTGTCTGGTAGTCACAAAAGTGCATAGTAGCATCACCAGAATCATGAAAAAAAATGATTATAGGGTTTTGGACTATATAATATGTATAATATTAATTTTATTGGGAATAATGAATGATTGAGAACTAATAAAAAATGGGCTTCTAAATTTATTATAAATGGGTACTTATTCTATGATATCTGGAATAACAAAGTAAGAACACCCCTAAACATGAGGATAATCTTGAATTTGATAAATATTTATTTATTCCATACAAATTAAATCATAAACCTTGTTTATAAGAGAAACCAATAAATCAAAATATATTAATTCTCCATTAAAATATTATACAGTAGGGAAGAAAAATAATTAATCAATTAAAATATCTAAAATTTCTAATAAGGGGTGATGGACAAAGAAGGTTCGACATTGGCCTCCATCACATTTAAAGGACTCCAACATTAGTATTACCATTGATAAATAATATTTCATATAGCGATTAATTTAAATTTGGGCACACTGATTGTCTGAGAGATCTATCATCCTATTATATATTCCACCACTTAAGAATTATCGTTGACTAGTTGAAAGGATTATCAATGGTTGATTCTAATTGTTTTCATATTTTTATAAAATTTTATTAGGGATTGTTCCTTCTATATGTATATCATGATGAGATCACCCTATTTGAAAACAAATTACCACCTATTCCTTTTAGTAATTTTTTACCATGAATCATATTATTCAATTTTATAAATGACACCAACTTGTATATAGTCAATGTGTTATACTATGTGTTCATCAAAAATATTTTAAGCATGAATCCTATAAATGATATTAGATCAAGAATGTTCTTTCGTGGACATTAGGACATCACTTAAAAAGTATTTTCACAATTTTTTTCATTAATCTAATTTTTTAATTCAATCTCAACTATAGTGATAATGAGAACTCATTTCATATGATAATCTTCATGCAATAAGAAAATATAAGTGTCGATAGTGTGATTGACAACCATGAAATGTACATATATTAGGAAGTGAGGGAAGATAGTAAAACTCAATAATATATAACACATTATTTATATTTTTAAAAAAAAATACTTGGATTTTTACCACTTACTAGAAGAATAACATATCTCTATAAGAAGCGTCATCTATCTTTTGGAAAGGAATAAATTGTTCCTTTATTGTTAATTTCTCGTCTACAATGAATATAGAGTCATGTGATCATTGATTATAGAAATTTACAAAGGAAACATCCCAAATGATATCAACCTAGTGAAATTCTCGAACGGATAGGGGAATGTATAGACTAGTGTTTTGAGCTTTTCCCTTATTCTCTTGACAGATTATAGGTCATTTTAACAATTTAGAAATATCCGTTTGATATATGGACAATTGAAACTACTCCATGCTAAAAAATGGTTTTTTTCTAATGTGTACTTTAAAGAAGAAAAATATATATTTCCTTAATTTTACCCACCATTAAGGGATGAAAACTGATATTTGATGAATAAAATCCATCAAGTGGCATAAGAAGTCCGACAAACATCCCTTTTTTTGAATATTATTATTCTTTAATGAAATCCCCATATTTTAGATATTGATATTTAAATCAGTAATATCCCAAGAACTAATTATATATTGTGATGTGTATTTGGGATCATCTTATTAATGTTTATTCATAATTAATTTTCTGAAAACTATTTATCCATATCACAAATGTTAATTGCTGAAGAATGATAATGCACCAACCATGCATCCTACACAGTTTCTTCTGGGAATATATTTATTTTTGAACATTGTGGCAGGTATAGAGATGAAAACTATCAAAAAAAGGTATTGTCAACAACTCATCAAAATATAAAAAATCAATTACACCACAATCAAATACATAACACCCATGGGACATGATTCACACTATTTTTCACACGAAAATGACTTTTTTCTATTATATTAAAAAATAATTATTCCAATTCTGAGAATGGTTGTATTTATTTCAATGTAAAACATATAGATGATGTTAGGTAATTCCATGAGTGGTTGAGTGGAATGTTACTCCTTGATGGTTTTAAGGATTCCCTCAACCTCTTGTCCCAAGGAATTTTTCACTTTTCCAAGAATTCTATGTGTGATGCCACCATTGCTCTAAAAACATGATTGAATCTCCAATAAAGGGTAGAATGTCTTTTGATGTTTCAATATTCACCAATTTTATGGGTTCATGGAAAATCTATTATTACATTCAAATTATTATAAGAGACTATAATATCGGCATCTTATATAATATATATAACATCCTATGTATTATGAAAGAAACATTACGTTCAATAGTGAACATGATATGCTACATCAAGCTTAAACGAACACCTAAATATTATTATTTAAATGTACCCATTATAACATAGCTTTTTGAATGGAGGGAATGAATATTATCAACTAAGTAATAAAAATATGGTTTAAAAATGTTTAAATAATGATTCAATGGTAACCAAATTTATTAAAAATGGAAATAAAAAAATTGAATATAAAGGAAGTGTTATTTTGAAAGACTATTTAAAAAGTGAATAATTGAGTTTATAAAATCATATCAATATTTATGGATTTTTATTTAATTAAAAATATTTGTTATATATTCAATTTAATTTTATAAATTAAACAAATATGTTTTTTATATATTATATTAGAACAAATTCAATTTTTCAGAGTAAAGAAGTATTTTAAAAAAAATACATTTTTACCAGCTTTTGATGGAGATCCCTTTTTAAATATTAGTTTCTACACTTTTATAAGTTATAATATATATAATAAACCTATTATTTTGAAGTCGGACATAAAAATTTACCCTGGATTAAATTTTGATATTTTTTTGATCAAATTCATAATTTAATGAATAGTGAAAAATACTAGATTTTAATTCAAAAATGCCTTTTAGTATGAATTAATTATATAGTAAGATTTACATTTTAATTGTTTTTAAAAAATAATTGGATTATTTGTTTATTTAATCAAATTATATTCATTGGATGTTATTTCATATTGAAATTTTATATAAATAAATGTCAATCTTTTGATGTTTTTTACTTTTTAAAAACTCATTTTCTAGTATTGACAAAACATTTAATTTTAAAATAATTACTGAAACTTTTGTGCTTTTAATTTGGAGAAATGGATTTTGTATTTTGAATTAAAAGGTCCAAATTGAGTAAATAGGTACCTTTTATGTTTTGGATATATATGAATTGTAACTTCATTTATTATTATTTTTACCATAGCTAAAGGGTAACTTAGGTAAATAAGGGTAAAAATAATATTATAATACTATAAAGAGATCCTATAGCATGTAATAATATTATTTTATGAGTGATGCATGAACAAAAAACTACTCATTCTAAACCTTTGGCATTTGGGAGCCACTTGGGAGTGAGAATGACATGTTACAATAATTAATATAAACATAAGGGACATTTAACATAAACATGTATCATTTTTACAAAAAAAATTAAGGTGGGGTTATATGTTTGATCTATTTTACTATAAATATTCATTATAAATGTAAAAATATTTTCCATATCACGTTATTTTATTTAATAAATTTATACATTATATAAATAAATTGATTTATGACACAACGAAGATGCATTGATTACCTTATTAAAGAAAGATTCAAATTAATGATATTATAAATATGAAAATAAATTTAATTTGTAACATTTGATTCCGTACATGAATTTTTTGGATGATTATGACATTCTATATTTGATTTATTGTAGTTTTCTCATGTGAGTCATTTTATCATGGCATTAACTAAAATGAAGTACTAAATAGTGTCAAAATTGACATAAATGAGTTTTTAAAACATATACTATTTTATTAAATTATATAATATTCATGAAAATATAAGATTCTAAAAAATGAATTAGATAATGTTACAAATATCATTAATTATCCATTTGAGAGTTTCTTGAAATTTTATTGAGACTATATTATCCAAATAGAGTTAGAATACAAGAGGACATGGTAAGAGTTAATTTTTTTAACCAAGGGTTACAAAAAAGGATAAGGTTAAATATGTGAACTACGTTTATCTAAAACCAATTGGTTTAGATTATTTCGACCCATACTCATATTATCCTCGAATTATATACCATTGGATATATTATAAGTTGAGGATAATTTTATAATAAAATAATGTTTCATGAATTTCTTAAAGTGTCCCTCCTCATTCTTATAATAGGCCACCACCTCTAAACATTTAATCACACCTCTCAAGCCCCTTTCCTATAATATATTCTGCTCAAATGAGCTCCCAAAATCCCTCAATTCCTCCTATAATCCTTACATTGTATTGAAGGAAGTAAACGAAATCTTTTTGGCTCAAATAAATAGGAGTTACCTGATTTAGATGTAAAATCTTCTCTCAAGCTCATTTAATATTTTTTCCTTATCCCACATCCTAAACTATATTTTTAAATTATTTTATAAAAAAACCAGTATAATCAATATACTGTGATGTTTTTATGATATTTTTTCCACCTACATTAACACACACACCCATCTAATTGATATTGAACATATCGTTTATGTGTACAATAAACTACTACCTCAAGAAATGATGATTGTTCAATTTTCTCCTACCACCTATCATAGTGGCCATTATGATCGAACAATAATTATATATTATATATTTTTTATATTGTCTATATTCTTATATGCTATTTATTTACAACAAACCTTTAACCTTTCCATAATGTGTAAGTATGATAATTTAATTTGAAGAAGTGTGGACTACCACCCCTATATGTTATATGACTCATTAATGCCATACTTGGAACATATAAAGGGTGGTATTAATGCACTTAAAAAATATAGCATATATTTTATAAAATAATTATAATATTCCTATGTATTATTTAGTTTTCATTCAATTAATATCATAAAGAAATTGTAGTGTTCATGTGTACGTACGACTTACAGTCTCCATGTATGGTACTTTTCATTTCCTATCTACAAATGATATAGATGATTCTAAATACATATATACAAGATATATATGATATTTAAATCATGAATAATATTCTTTAGATGATTTAATTTTGACCACATTGACAATTTACATCAAAACAAGTTCATTTTCGACTCAAGAACCGAATATCGACAAAATAACCAAATTGAATATAAAAAATTACATAATTTTTATAACATTGTAATAAGTGTTATAAAGAGAATAATAAAATTTAAAAAGTTTATGATTAAAATCGAAATTAGCCTATGATTATTATTAAAATATATAAAGAAATAACGAGATAAGTTGGAATCGAGGAAAAGAAAATCTTAAGACAATATCATTTCATTGAGATAAATATTCGGGTCATTGGTTTTATTTTTCAAAGAATATGTGTGAATTACGTCTGTTTGTTTTAGATAGAATATCCACTTTTATTTTGTTTATTTATATTTTTCACACATAATTATTTCATTTTTTATCGTTAATCTATGAATACATTCTTTGTTAGGGACATCATCTCAATATCATTTCATTGAGAAATTAATTGATGATATTCACCTTTATTTCTTTATAATGTGTATATACACTCTCTTTTACTTTTCTTATCCATATAACATATATACTCATGATATTTAATGTCTTGTAAAATATTCTTCTTTCATGTGGTATATAATTTAAAAGTTTAATATTGTAACGTACTCTTTATCTAAAACATCATTTTAAATGTTTTAATGATTCCATATTTTAAATCCATATCATTAATATCCATATATTAATTTTTTTTGAGGAATTATTAATATGTACATGAACGTTTTTATGATTAAATTCCTTTAAAAAGTTTTATAGAGGTATGGGAAACTTTGATTCAAAAATATTGTTTAAAAATGATTTAATTATGTTTTAAAAGGGTATTTATTTTTTCAATACCATTGAATGTTTTTTATATATATACATATTAAATGGAATTTCTCACTTTTATGTCACTATTCATTATTTATGTTTACATTATAATTTTACCATTTTATATTAAAAAAATTTGCTTTCATTTATGAGTGTGCATCTTGTAATGATGAAGTCTGATTTCAAAGTTGAAATGTTATATTTCCCTTTATACTTGGTTTATATGTTATGATTATGTTATGGTTCTTGGTCATTGCATAAGTATATGGGTGGTTCTGTCATAAACCAAGGGAGTGTGATCCCATGATAGCTCTCTAATGAATTAGTTAACATGACAGAGGTAATATTTTTGGATTCTCCTAAGATATTTAGGGAATATACTATGATGGGTATTTGAAACATGACTATGGAGTTTACTCCCTTTGTGGCTATGAATGATACAAATTATGTAAGATAAGGATGCAAAATATTCCCTTTTTGTTTTGTTTATTTATTTTATGTTTTGTAATAATATTATGATTACATTTTGTATTTTATGTATTTTATGTTTTATTGGTGAAAAGTATTATTTTTGTGATAATGTTTCTAGGGGTTTTAAATATTCATAGACAAATGGTTTTATTTCATATTTTCTATTCCTTACTAGTATTTTTATGATAAAAACATGTTTTGAAATGGTTTCCACCTGTTATAAGTATGGGTAAGATAAAGGACAAATTCAAGAATATTTTTATCAAGAAAAACATATCATGTTGTGGTTGATTTGTTTCCTTTGGAGGAAGAAGTGGATACTCAGTGCAACTATCCACATGTAATGTCTGGGACTTTTATGTAATAATTGCAGACTAATTCTATAAAACTCCAAACCTGAAAATATAATTAATGCCAGTTCCTGAATTAAATCAATATTATGTAATGTTTATGATTGGGGCCTTATAATATATCCTTTCAAGATCATTTTTTATTGATTTAAACTGAAACTAATAAGGTTAACACATAGCATGATGTTCTGTAAAACATTATTCACTTCCCTTATAGATTCAATTGGAAGTGTAGTTTATTTTATATATACAGGATTCTAATTTATGTAAATTATAAAAAAATAGTAATGATGGTTTCTAGAACATTTTTTAGAAGACTCGTAATGTTATTATATGTGTCAAATATTCTATAATGTATCCCTACCCACTTGTACATCCCCTCCTTGGTCGAAAAATCTATCTTACATGCATCACATGGATGGATTCCATGTTAGAGATTTCCACTATCAAGATAAATCCTAGAAAACATAATTACCCATTGATACATATCCTTTATATAATTGAATTTTAGTATTGGGAATAATTTGATAATTGTGATCTTATTGATGGTTCGACTATCAATAGATATTGTCATATATCCATAATTACTTAGAATAAGTTGAGTTTTAATAGCACAAGGGCTTGTGGTTTCCTACATGAATCAATTTGTTGTGCGACGCTTTTAATTGATTCTACATGATTCTTTTCTCAAAATGTCTTATGTGGTACATTATAAAATTTAATAGCGAATCTTCTAGGACTATCTCAATGTGGTGTCAGACATCCCTATTTGGTAGAAAGCTGGTTGGTTTCTCATTATGAATTATATCACAATACTCATTGATCATCTATTGGAGGGGTGATATGATGTTTGTTGGGCTACCAAAAATGCTTGGTTCCTAACTAAATTTGGTTTTATTGCTTCCCCAACCTCCTTAAAATATAATGTTTCATATAAATAAATAACTAACATTCTTAGAACTGAGGCTTATGGGTTCGTCTTCAAGGGATAAAAAGTGTCATGAACCTTATATTTGGTGAAGTATTTTATGTAGTATAGAAAACCATAATAGGAATAAAGCATGAATTTAAATGGACTCCCCGGTATATTTCAGTATGCACCTATCTTATCAACATCACATATCACTCAATTAGAATATCGCCTAGTATTAAAATGATACATTTCAATTTTCAATCAATCGACTATCTCATATCAACTTTAACAATACAAAGTGTTAATGTAATGGAAAATTGGATTTCATTAGTTTTTGAATTATTACTCTATCCCTATCATGATATAGTAATGGTCAATAATCAATTAGCCTCCCCCACCTCATTGCAATTAGTATCTCCATTTATTTGTTTCAACCATGTCAAAGCTCCAATAAAGACCAAGAATATTATCAATTGAATTTCCATTCATATTCTTTTTTCATAGAAAAAATAACATGCGTTACATTATGATAAAAACATTAAAATAATTTTAACATGGCAATTAAAGAATAAAAATGGAAATATAAATTGAATATATTAAAATCCAATGAAAATAGAAAATAACATATCTAAAACAAAAAAATTGGATATATTCGATCCACAAGAATAATTTAACTCGTGAAAATTGTTATGGAGATTAATAATATTATTAGTTTAAAAATATTAATAATAAAAATGAATTATATAAATTTAGGGAGAACCAATGTGAATGAATATTGAGTTAAATGTTAAGTATTTATAGGATATTCACAACCCATAAAAACATTAAAAATCCTAATATTGGAGTACTAATATGAACATTAAAATGGTAACTCTAATATTGGATTAATAATATTACCATTATGATTAATAAAAACACTAATGTATTTTTAAAATAAACTTTAGGTTTCTTATAAATTAATAATATGACATATTTATTCCACAGTACAATTAAATAAATCTTTTAAAAATGATAGATTAAATATTTTTATTTTGTTAAAATAGATTTATATTGATTTCACATATATATTCAAATAAATGTTTATTTTCATAAAATAGATATATAAATTAATAATATATTATATTTCAATGATAATAAATTTTTATGATACAATTATTAATTTTAGGAAGGCAGAAAAAAGATATTATAGTATTAAAAATGTCATTTTTCAATAAATGAGGATTTTAATTAAATATTAAGTATCTCATATTTAATGAATTAATTTCAAACAATTTGTTTTGTTATTGTATTTCACTTGTAGATAAATTTTAAGGTAGATTTTTTTTTTAATTTTTATAAAATAGTTGAATTTATGGTAAATAGTGAAATATGGTAGAATATGACATTAAATATTCCAAGGTAACTACATGAATCTTTGATCCCTGATAGATGTAAAGACCCATTAGTTCAAAATCACAATCACCATTTACTATATATAGAAATATGAAATAAAATTTTTGAGTGTATTGATACAAAATAAAATACTAATGTATATAATATTCAAGAAAGCCTCTCTCCTCCTATAAAAAACCCCTGACATCAACTCAAATGTTCTCATACTTGGAGTGAGAAAAATTTATGAAAAAATATCTTCCATGTATTATCGCTCATATTTTAGTTCATTTGGTCCCCTCCCAATACTATTCCAATGATCCTAAAGGGTAACCTAAGTGGATAAAACCAAAGGATGATATATGATTCTTGGCCATCTATTTCATCTTTATTATTCTTCGACCAAACCCTTATGTTTTCCATACTCCTATAAATATGATAAACAATATCCTAAATATATTTATTTTATTATTTTGTTCTATATTTAATCTTATACAGATCCTTTATTATATTCTGAAATTAAAATATTACAAACAATATGGTTGGTTCACTTCCTCAATGACTAATATATTTTTCATTCCATTATAACATTCATGTCTAGTTATTAAATGATTATTCGGTTTAACTAAGATGATAAGAGAAAAATTAAGACTTAATTCATATTTCTGAATTAATATATACAAATATTATCAATATAAAAAATCTTGTTCATGATGGATGATAAAACAGGAAAAATACAAATAAATATCTAAAGAACTGTGTTACCAGATGGATCATACAAATATCAGAAAACAAAAGGATATTTTTGACTATATAAATGTATATAAATAAATGAATAACATTTAATTTCAGATATATATTTTTATTCCCATTTTACAAGAACTACAATTATTATCCATAAGTGATTTGACAATTGAATACTGAAATGAATGCCCCCATTAAAATGAAATTCAATATTATACCACATTGTAATTATTATTAACTAACATAATAATATTATAATATATATTTATATGTATATATATGGATATTTTTATGAGTTATAAAATTAATAAAAATAATTTTATTATCATTTATATTATATGCATGTGGAGGTTTATTATGAAACATAAGTGAAATGATCATTCCAAACAACCCTTTTTTATTTAGGACTGTGATTTCTCACTTTTACCTCACAATATCACTAATACCTCATTAATTAATTATTTTATATTCTTTAAATATGTCCCAAACAAATATAACTAAAATAATACATCATTATTTAATCTGAAAATTTATTTTTTAATTGGTTATCTTCTCAATTCCTCTCAATAAGAAATCCCAATTAAATGAATAATATAATTTACATACCTGTATTCATGTAACACTACTTAAAATTTATTAAACAACCCATGTTTTCTATGATCAATCATCTTATCCTGGAAAAATATTCTTCATTTTTGGTTTTATGGAAATGATTATTTATTGACCCTTTTATAGACTTGTTATCCATTTTATAAATCCCTGCTAATGTCGTAAATTTTGTAAGGGGTTTCTCTAGTCTTATTCAGGTATTAATTTCACACGGAAATCATTTTTTCATAGTTTTTTTTAATGAATTACCAAGAAGGATTAAATACCTTCATCCATTGAAACCATTATGATATTCCATCTGATTATGCTATATTAAATGTTAATTCATTCCATTTCATTACATAGGATATTCTTATGTTTATCCCTTATGACTGATTTCTTTTATTAGAACACATTGGCATGTACATGTAATGATGTGTTAGATGTCATTTTGGGTGGAGACACGAACATATCATAAATTATTATTACATATTTATTGATAAATATTCATTACATAACATAATGGTCTTTGCCAGATTCAATTAGGTCTAGTGCCTTAGGAAACATGGACACAAAAATAACTAATCTATAAGAGCCATATAATCACCCCCAATTTTGAACATACCTTTCAAACTTCTTAGAATTATAATAAAAAAATTATTCAATGCATGTAGAAGGAAAAAATTATAATGGGTGATATAATATGATCAATATGTTTAAACAACATAAATGATTAATAAATACATTATCAAAAGGGTTTGTGAATATAATCATAAAATTTGAAAGCAATACCTTTCATATCAAAGGTCATAATCATGAGTCTTGGAATAAATAATATAAGTTCATAATTCATGAATAATAAAAGAATAATAGAATAGGATCCATTATAGTTTAACATCTTAAAAATAAATTGAATTTTTTGAATTCACATAATCATTGACATTCATTTATGTATTAGTAATTTCACACGTTCATGGATCTCATTGTGGGATAGTTCCACTCCTTAAAAAAACATAGTTTTCATGGTCTACTCCCAAGACCACCATAGAATAAAATGACCATTAATAAATCATGTTTACTCCCCATTAAATTTATTTATATCTCTCTGAGTTATAGATCATTGCCCATTTCATTTTGAGGGAGATATATTCCCCACACATATGATAATGAAAATCATACATATGTGTGACAAAAAACCATAGATAATTAGTTATATATAATCCATGAAATGAAATTGTTTTATTAAACATTTAATCTTGTCTGAAACTCTAGAAAAGAAACATTTTTTTTCAAAATCATTTCATCATATCATAATCACATAGTCTTCAAAAATATGTGGTCATCATAATAATTTATTCACGGTATAAACCGTGGAAAAGAAACAGGTTTCACAAAAATAATGAAATAATAAAAACAAACCATTAAAATAAAGAATTTTTATGGAATTCATGGATAATATTCAAATTAAGTAATAGGGAACCTCAATAAATGACAACTTTTATATGCAAAAATTCTGAAATATCAATTAAAAAATTCTTGATGAAAATAAATATTCCCCTTTGAAAAACTAATTTATTATAAAAAATGAAAATACATTTATTTAAATATATTGAATTAATAAAAATTTATATTCAATGAAAATATTTTTCATCATGTTATTTTATATCATTTATGAAGAATACTTTAAAATGATTACTCCTTTCAAATTTTGAGAAAAATTAAAATAATCAATTTTTGGAAAATGATATTAATATTATTTTAAAAAAATGTAAAAATAAAAAGATGAGTAAAATATATATTTTTAAAATAATATTATAATATTAAAAAAATATTTTAATAACTTTTATAAAAAAATTATACTAAAACATATTTCCAATCAAATAGAGAAATAATTTCATATTTACATATAAAATTTATCATTTACATTATGTACCAAAGAGTGGAAAATGGTATTGTTACATAGAAATATCTTGAATAAAATTATGATATTAAAATACATTATTTTATTGAGAATTGGATAATAATATTTCATAATCATAATAAAAATAATAATAAAAATATCATTAATCGACGAGATTGTAACAGAAAATCATTACCACTTTGGTATCTTTGATTTATTTTCTCCATGATGGAAAAAATAAAATAAAATTTTAAATGCCATGAGGAAAAATAAATTTAATATATTTCTGGTAAAAATGGTTTTATTTACACCTTGTATAATAATATAGGAGAATAACAAAACATATGCCTCAATGAAGGAAAATTGAGATAAGAATCCATTACCATAAGTCTAGTATTCTAGAAAATATGTTCAAACCTCTTGTATAATAAATACTATCTTTTTATTAATCTATTTTAGAACCATTAATATAAAAATAATACAATATATTATTTATTTATGAACTATTATCACATGTTTAATAAAAATTCCTATTAATATCGCATTTCAAGAAATAACTACTTTGTTTTTCATGTATGGATTGAATTTTTTTTGGTACCCTTAAATATATCCTAGTTTCATCATCTAAAAAATTTTAACAATGATATTTATATCATGTAAATTAGTCATAAATTTATATATAGTAATCCATAAAATTATGTTATCGAAATTGAAATACACTATTCATGTAGACAATATGTATTACACATGCATCAATGTTGCTTCCATTTTCTCAACAAAAAGAAATAAAGAAAATTAAATGATATATTTTTGGTATATAATCATTTTATTTTCATATATATCAAATATTTTTGTTAAACTATTCGTTTCTACTTACCATGTAATGTGTGAACAAGTCACATCTTTTTGTGAGGTTGTATTCTACTATACAAACAGATGAGATTATCGTTTATACAGTGAATGGAACGTATAAAGGTATGTGTGATATAATGATTAAATAATAATAATAATAACATCATATATATAACATAAAATAAATAAATAAATTATTTTTTCCAATAATGAGTGGTGGTTAGGGAGAAACAAACAACATTGATTCCCCAAGCGATAGTCTTCCGTACACACGAATAATTATTTTATAACCCATTAGACTGAAATGTAGATGGTTGTACATAATTATCATGAAATAAAAATATATATTTATATGGGATATTTTTATGATATTATATCATAATGTTATAATAAGAATTAAGATACTTGTGGGATAAAATAAAACAAAAACACTCATTTATGAATGTTATCTCTTCCTTGGATATCCTCTATAAAATTACACAAAAAACCATCCTAGGTTGGATTTATTTAAATATAAGGATTATCAGAATATGATAATGAAATCTGGTAGATATTTTTTAAAGTAATTTTTTACCATATGGGTTTTAATGTTTGAATTTGAGTTGATAAGTGGTGTCCTTTTATAAGCGAGGTGGCTGACACAATTGTAATTTATTATAAGAAAAAAGGTGTTCCATTGTTATTCACTTTTGAAAATGGTCCAAAATGGATAAACTGGAAACCATAGAAACTTTATGGTTTAAATAGGTCCAAAAAGAAGATTTCAAATCTTTTTATATTTGATTTTAAACTTTATCTTTTTCATTTATCCCTCAATAAACATATTTTCACCTAATATGTGGTAAATACTTTTTAATATTTTTACTATTAGTTTTTTTTGACAATTATATTTGAACTTATTAAAATTATAAATTATTTTATTTTATAATGTAGAAAATTATTATCCAAATTCCATTCACATATTTTGAAAAATATATTTTAAAAATTATCCCACTAATGACATGAGAATGAATTTTTTTAAGAAAAAACGTTCAGATGTTCGAAATGTTTTTTTATAAATAATCACTATGAATGATATTAAAATGATCTAAATTGGATTAATTTATATATAATTGAATTAATTTTACATTAAATCCAATTAAAAATATTATTTAACTATATATATAATTTAAATGACAGGGAAATGTTAATTAAAATATAGTATTTTTTCACATTTCATCCATAAAATGAATCTTTATTAAGAAATACCAAAACATCACTCTATTATAATTTTGAAATGTTTATTTGAAAATTCGACTTAATTTTATCAATTTTATTTTATGAAATATAAGAAAATTTATTTTATTATTCTTTCTTAAAATAAATAAAAATATTTTTTTCCCAAAAATATTAATTTCAAAATATAATGATATTTCTTAAAAATATATACCTTTTATGAAAATGGTTTCTCAAATAATAACATTATATGTAATATTTAAAAATAATTAATTAATTTTCATATAACATTGATTTAAATCTTGGATATTAATTTTTAATTTAAATAATTATATTAAAAATATATCACAGATTAATAAAAACTTAGAGTTTCACATAAAACAAGTTTATCATGGTATTGCGTGTAATAAATAATTCCAAATATATTTAATTTATTTGAATAAATTATTAAATAAAAAATTAGTTCGAACCATTATTCCATAATTTAAATAATTTTACCCCTTGAAATTCATATCTCGGTTACTAATAATGAGGATACTTATGCCCCATTATATCCTCATGTTCCTACATTGCTTCCTCAAACGGGTGGTTTCATTAATAACATTAACCAGGAGAGTTGTTTCTTTTGGTATAACATTCTGATTATGATCCAAAATATCCACTAGTTGTTTCCCATAAATGAGAACCTTCTACACCAGTTTGACCTCTATTTTCAACACAAGTGAAGGATTAGGTATGTTGTTCTCTAAGAGAGATACATGGTACACATCATGAATTTGAGAGAGGTTTATTAGAAGCAACAAATAATAGGAAAACATCTTAATATAACTAATAATTTAAAATTGATATATATACCTAAGAAATATTATAGAATTCTTTCTAAAATTCATTATCTTCTTCAATGATGAAATAATTAAAAAAACTTTTTTAATGACATCATATTCTCGATCATGATGGTGATTTTCATTATTAATTTTATGTCAACTCTGAGATGCCATTATGTGTTTTCGAATGCTCTAAACTTCTCTATGATTTATTATTATTTCATATATTCCAACATATTTCTTTCTCTAACTTCATTATTGCTCATAGGAGTTCTAAATTTATATTCATAGAGGCTCTATATGGAGCCATCTAAAGTCTTTAATGAAATATATAATTGTAATAAAACTAAACTATGGTAATGTTTTGAACCCAAACACCATATAAATTCCAAGAACATGTTTTCAAAAATCATATAATGTATTAAATTTTCATTCATACTCAGCATATGTTTTTGGTTGATACAAAATACTGAAAGTAAACTATAAATATAGATCTGTCTAAAGACATCGCTTGATCCTTTACATAAAACATGGATCCTGATTAGACATAAATAAATGTTATGGTCAATTATACCTTACTACATCATTTATATTTACCTCCATTATATTATTAAGTGATAATTATTCTCTGATATCAATTTATTTTGATGAAACTATAAGACCATGGACCATAACCAATATATCATTATTCAATTTAGACATTTTTTGGAGTGAATTGAAAAAATCACTGATAATGTTTTCCCTTTTCTTTAGGGTATGCGTAATGGATTAAACATCCAATTAGACATTAATATTTCAGAAATAACTTGCTAGCATACCAAGAACTGAGATACAAACTAAAAAATATATATCTTCAAGACATCCAACAAGAAGTCTTCTCGGAAATCTCTCTACATTTTCAAACTTCTAATATGAATAGAGAATGAAGAATTATGAGCCTACCCTAAAAAATCCTTCAAATATTTTATGGATGAAATAATTAAAATTTTCATAAAACAACTCATCCAATGATGATGAATGATAAACATTTAATCACATTCAACCTTTTTTCCATCTCTACATCTTCTTTATTCACCACAATAATCTTCACATGGATTGATGGTTAAACATTCAACTAAGAAATATTATATTTCTTCCTTTCATTTTTGATTTATAGACATCTAAAAATCCATATATAGTTGATCTATTGTAATCCTCAATTTGGACATGTTATCACGATCCTTTATACTCAAAGCATCGACCACCTTGATTTCCTTACTAATATGTTGAGGTATTGATGGATCATAATATTTAATTAGCTATAACTGTCTTCTGTTGGTGAATTTTCATCAATATACATGTGAATATATACATTAATTTTATTTGATCAATATATATATCACAAATTTATCTATAAATATATTTCCACCATATCTTTAATTCAAATACATGGTAGTAATCTCAAAATCATGATTTGGGTGATTTTACAATATGCCTTACATTGTCGGGAAGAATAAGATATAACCATATAATTGTGTATAATGACACATCCCAATACCCTATTGTATACAAAACTATATATTGTAAACCCTTCTACTCTTTAGGGTATTGTGTTCATAGTTTCATGGACTAATATTAACATAATTTCCTTGATATTTTCCTATATTCATTTATCTAAAGGAACATGACTCCATTTTGAGTTAAAATGTTTAGTGGATTGTATTGTATTGATATATTCTCTAACAACCCATAGAAACTATCCTAAAAACCCATTAAAACTATGGATAATATTCAATATGTTTTTTTGTGACAACATTCAATAGCATATATCTCTGATGGATATATATATATAATCTCTCATAAGATTAAATGACATGAAAATGAATTAGTTTGAAATAACTAAACCTTTCATGAATTTTTGTATACTTTATTCTTCATTAGGCACTTTAGTAAAATTTACAATAGGTATTCATTGTCATCCATTATCGTTCAATAAGCAATAATAACATTTAAAAAGTCTACCAAAAATTGTTTGATGTAATCTGTAAAGACACACCTAATTAAATATAAGAAGATAAATGGTGTATTAGTAAGACAAAATGGTTCCACTATAAATTCATAGTGATTGTATGGTTTATATAATTCATTCTTGGGTGTATCATCTTTATTAAACCTTAATTGATGATATTCTCAATAAAGGAAAATCATAGAGAAGTATATATCATTTTAAAATTGACCAAAAAAGTCTTCAATTTAGGAAATAGGATACTTATTCTTCATTTTAATCTTGTTTGGTGAATCATAATCCACAATGTGTCATATAGATTCATAATTATTTTTAACAAAAAGAATAGGTGCATCCAAAGGTAACAAAATTAGCCTTATGATTCCATTTTGATGTTACTCCAATTTTTTCTTCTCCAATTTCTTTAACACAATCATAGCAATTGTATATTGATTCTCAGAACATGGTTGAGCAGCAGATATGAGTCCAATTAAAAACTCAACTATACAATTTAGTGAATGTCTAGGAATATCATCTTGAAATATATCAAAAAATTCATGTAAAATATGAATATTATTGAAATCATGTTTCTCCCCAATCATCTAGGAAATAAAACTAGATTTAATTTGAATTAAGACTTGTATAATATATGTAAACCCCATCAAAATTGAATATTAATCATCACATTGTTAGGAGATCATAGTTTGTTTTTGAATATCATATGTGGCATTACTTAATAAATTATTGATTTGTTATTTATGTATAGAAATCCAATCCACTTCTAATATGAAATAAAATTAAAACATGGGAATAATGAATTTTTTGGAAACACATTCCCACAAACATCAACATAGATACAAAAATATACTAGGGATGTGATCATGGTACCACTAGGGATTTTCACTGTGAAATATGCATCACATAATTTAGGATAAATCTTGATAACTTTGGAAATTTATTTTGATATAAATTATTGGGTAGATACAGAGTCAAATAAGTTATTAGTACTTATAGAGTGTATAGTATGTGTACCTTTCATCATATCATTATCACACCCCGCATATGAAATATATATCTTATGATATATACCCTTTTAATTTTGATTAATAAGTTTCTAAAATTGGTAATATTTATTAACTTTTAGATTTGGGAACTGTTTACCATAGTCACCATACAATATATATTTAAAACACTGGATTTTAGGTTGATTATTTTATGTAGCTTACCCTCAATTAACATTATTAACTAAGTTTTTCCTGTAACATAGGAAATAAATTCATTTATGATATTCCCTTACAAACTTAAAAAAAATATATTCCCTTAGAAAAAATTCTCTCCATGTTCATTCAAGAAAATTGAGTATAATGTAATTCACACAGTCCTTTATCTGTTGTTTTTGGATTTTCTTATAAACACCAACATCCTTTTCTTGTCAAATATATTTAATTAATAGGTAAGTCCAACTTCAAATTCCACCATGGTAGCACATATAATAGTGTCTTCATATCTATTATAGTATATAATGTATAATTAATATCTATTAAATGATTTTAATATAATGAATAATAAATCAACCTTGCTTTTATGTAAGATGATAATACTAAAAGTGTACCTCAAAAGTGTTGTAAAATTTGTATCACAACTACCAATGGATTAATTATTCATTTTATATAGATCATGTAATTACTTCTCCATCTTCATATAGAGAATATGATGAAATTACATATGGGAAACATATAAAATTGAACTCACCCTAATCCACTGATTTAATTTCATATTATTTATTATTTTTATTGATAAAGGTACACCATTGATTTACTTCACCATACAAACAGTACATAACAAAAATGAATTTTTCCTTTTCCAGAAAAGTTAAAATGGATCATATAATTTCAGTAGTTCTGATTCATTGTTTATAAACTAGTATATTATAAGACCCACTAGATTATGATATTTATTTCCTCATGAATGACTCGATATATGGGTGTTCCATCCATTGTTCGTTTGGATTTATATTATTTTTCATAAATAAGGAATGATTTATGGGAATTAAAATGAGGATTTCCATTCCATAATCCATAAAATTTAATTATTTATGAGGAAAATAATTTCAGTTTTTGTTGAAATTTTCTATAACATGGTTCTTTTCGGTCTCATACATTACCTAAAACCAAACAACATTGTTTAATATATAATAATCATAGTAGGGAAGTTAATAATCAAAAAAAAATTTACTTATAGGATTTATATATCATAACACAGTCTATTAAATAATAGGTTTTTGTAGGTTATTCATATTCATCTTCTATTATATTCCATTTTCTTATTCTAAAATAATTTGTTAATTTCTTATGTTCACCCCCATTAGTGTAAAACTAGTTATAAACAAGGCCAATTTTCATGAACTAGGTGATGATCGAGTCAATCTTAATGCATCCTTTTAGAAGTTATCACCCTTTGGTTCTTTGTTTCTAGAACAACATTTACTTGTATTTTCATGTCATGGATAAAATTTCTTTGAATCTAATAAATATATCTTTTAAAAAAATCTAATACATTTTCTTATAAATTTCCTCATCCTTAAACATAACCATAGACATATCTATAAGGATGTCATTAATGTTTCATCTTCCACGTTTCCAAAGTTTAACTAAATCATTCTATGATACAAAATTTGAAGACCCAAACATCTCATACATAATTATAACTTCATACAATATGTATATTAATTACATAAAATGTAGCACCCCAAGACTTTACATATTTTCCATTATATTTTTTTATGACTTTGTAACACACTCAACACCTGATTTTAAAAAAACAATATTTCATCACATTTTGTATAGTAAATAAAATTATAATACATTTAGAGATTTTATATATTACATTTACTTATTAAATTCCCAAATTTTTTTACCCTAATATAATATATTTTAGATAGGAATTAGTTAAGAAAAAAATCAATATTACATATAAAATACTATATTTATATTAAAATTAATTTTTCCACCTCTTGATAGAAATACCATTTTAAAAAAATAACACTTTTATAAATTTAAATTCTCAAAATAAACTAAATATTTTAAAGGAAAATATAAAATTATCATGGGTTGATGTGTGAATATTTTTTGTGAATTTTCATTAGCTATGTTTTTCCCATCACATAGGAAATCAATTTATTTATGAACTTCCCTTACAAACTTAAAAAAAAATTATATTCCCTTAGAAAAAATTCCCTCCACGTTTATTCAAGAAAATTGAGTACAATGTAATTCACATAGTCTTTTATCTGTTGTTTTTAGATTTTCCTATAAACACAAACAACCTTTTCTTGTAAAAGATATTTAATTAATAGGTTAGTCCAACTTCAATTTCCACCATGGGAGCACATATAATATTATCTTCATATCTATTATCGTATATTATGTATAATTAATATCATGTAAATGATTTTAATATAATGAATAATCAATAAACCTTGCTTTTATGTAAGATGATAATACTAATAGTGTACCTCAAAAGTGTTGTAAAATTTGAATCACAACTACCAATGGATTCGTTATTACTTTTATATAGATCTTATAATTCATTCTCCATCTTCATATAGAGAATATAATGAAATTACATATGGAATAAATATGAAATTAAACACATCCTAATCCACTGATTTAATTTCATATTATTTATTCTTGTTATTGATAAAGGTCCACTATTGATTTACTTCACTATCCAAATGGTACATAGAAAAATGAATTTTTCCTTTTCCAGAAAATAAAAAATGGATCATATAATTTCAGTAGTTCTGATACATTGTTTATAAACTAGTATATTTTAAGACCCACTAAATTATGTTATTTATTTCCTCATGAAAGACTCAACATATGGGTGTTCCATCCTTTGTTCGTTTGGATTTATATTATTTTTCATAAATTAGGAATGATTTATGGGAATTAAAATAAAGATTTCCATTCCATCATCCATATCATTTAATTATTTATGAGGAAAATAATTTCAGTTTTTGTTGAAATTTTCATTAACATGGTGTTTTGGGTCTCATACATTACCTAAAACCAAACAGCATTGTTAAATATATAAAAATCATATTGGGGATGTTAATAATAACAAAAATTTGCTTATAAGATTTATATATCATAACACATTCTATTAAAAAATAGGTTTTTATAGGTTATTCAGATTCATCTTCTATTATAGTCAATTTTATTATTCTAAAAGAGTTTGTGAATTTCTTATGTTTACCCCCCATTAGTGGAAAAATAGTTATAAACAAGTCCAGTTTTCATGAACCAGGTGATGATCGAGTGAATCTTAATGCAACCTTTTAGAAGTTATCACCCTTTGGTTCTTTGTTTCTAGATCAACATTTACTTGTATTATCATGTCATGGATGAAATTTCTTTGAATCTGCTAAATCTATCTTTAAAAAAAATATAATACAATTTCCTATACATTTCTTCATCCCTAAACATAACCATAGACATATCTATAAGGATGTCACTAATGTTTCCTCTTCCACATTTCCAAAGTTTAACTAAATAGTTATATGAT
This sequence comes from Viscum album, assembly GCA_963277665.1. NCBI lineage: Eukaryota > Viridiplantae > Streptophyta > Magnoliopsida > Santalales > Viscaceae > Viscum > Viscum album. The sequence continues at coordinate 302,360,149 of OY728126.1, forward strand.
ACAAACTTTGATGACCCAAACATCTCATACATAATTATAACTTCATACAATATGTATATTAATTACATAAAATGTAGCACCCCAAGACTTTACCTATTTTCCATTAGATTTTTTGGATGACTTTGTAACACACACACCACCTTATTTAAACAAAACAATATTTCATCACATTTTGTATAGTAAATAAATTTATAATACATGGAGAGATATTATATAGTATATTTACTTATTAAATTCCCAACAAAATACTATATTTATATTAAAAGTATTTTTTGCACCTCCTGATTGAAATCCCATTTTCAAAAAATCAGACTTTTATACATTTAAATTCTCAAAATAAACTAAATATTTTAAAGGAAAATATAAAATTATCTTAGGTTGATATGTGGGTATTTTTTTTAAGTTTCTTTTATTTTAATTAATAGTTAAAAATACTGAAATTTAATTCAAATCATCGATTTCGTGTAATTTATTTATAAGGACAATAACGTATAATTAGATATTGTTTTTACCAATTTTTCTAATTTAGGTCTTTTGAGTCATTTTAACTTTTAAATTGAATATAATAAACTTAGAAAACTCTAGGATGTTTTTACAGTAAAAACATGGATTGTCGTCCCATCTGTAGGATTAATTTTAAATTAATTTCTACCACATATGTGATTGGAATTAAATTTTTTTATATATATTTCAAATATGATTAATTTATAATTTCATACAATATCAAATTAATTTTTGACCAAAAATATTTGTGAATGTAATTAAAATTAATTACATTGATTAAAGTTAAATTAAAATTAATAAGAGACTAAACCATAACCTTAATGCCTAAATAGACTTATAAACTATTTATAAATCATGTTTATAGGAATATATTGACCTAATAATCCCTTGGATTGACTTTGGACAATTAATGATCCACATTCATTAAAAAAAGTTGTTGGGATTCATTAAATCTAAAATATTACAAGAGTCTCAATCCTCCTACATTATAAAATTTCATTATTCCTTCCACTTACTCACACATCTCATGCCTCATCAGATCTACTAAGTTATACCCAATTCATTTTCCAACATCCTAAAATTCCTCCATGAATAATACCTTTGGGTAGAAAGAAATCCAAGGAACCCATTATCTAGAAATGAAATTGTATTACCCAATTAAATGGTAATGTCTTTCCTAAATCTCATTAACATTATTTTCACTCTCTACTCCCTAAAATCGTCTTATTTTATGATTTTTTTAAAAAACTATCCTAAATATTCTATGATGTTTTATTCTATTTATTTGACATACACATACATTCTCATCCTTCTAATGGTTAACAAATATACTTTTTATGTGTATCAAGGACTACCACCTCACGAGACGATGATTGGTAAAATTTCCATCACCACCTCCCATGGTTGCCATTATAGTAGAAAATATATTTATATATGTTATATATGATATTTATAATTTCTTTTTACTTCTATAATGTTTATTTAGAAAATACCTTTATGTTTTCTATATTTTGTAATTATGATAATTTTATTTCATAATGTGTGGACTACCACCCCCCTCAATGTGATAATATTTTTTATGACAAAAATGGTACATATAATGGAAGGTTTATTAAAACAATGTATCATATATAATATATATGGTTCTTTAATTATAATATAAATATTTATCATTTATGTTTAATTATTTTAATATTAAAAAGAAATGATAGTAGCGTTCATAAATAAGTATGTCATATCACCTCCATGAACGGTGCATTTTATTTCTTATATCCCAACATTATAGATTTTTATAAATACATTTGTAATGAATATATATGATAATAAAAACATGTTCCACATTTTTTAGATGATGAAACCATGATAAAAATAATAAGAACAACAAATCACAAGTCAAAAACCTACTCGATGAAAATAGTCTATTAACCTCCAAAAGAGTGAAAATAATGAATGTTTGTTAAAAATTACTAATGAAATATTATATTTAATTAGTATATGATATTAGAAAAATTAATATTGTTTTGGTTAATGTTAGTAACCTATTTTTACAAATATGTTGGAGTATAATGACCTCACATAAAATGAAATGTTAATGTAATATAATTTCATCTCAATTTAAATTATATTGAGGCTTATTGGTTATTATTCCCTAATTCTCTTTTATTTGGTAAATATACATTATTTTTAATGTTATATCATGAATCTTATTATTCTCATGATATTTTTATTTTAATTTTATGGTATTTCTTTGTGTGTGTTGTGATTTATATATTTCAATGTGGTATGGGACACTTTGAAATGATTAATGATTGTTATCCTAAAGAATATTCATAAGGATTATATTTAAAATAACAATTAATTTAGTGATTGATAAATTTCTCTTGAAGAAATCACATTATTATAATCAATTTCTATTTTAAATTTACATTAATTTCTTTATTATAAAAAAATGGATATTATTATTAACTAAATCAAATATATATTTACATGTGGTGACTACTTTAAGAGTATTTTATTATTCGGGGAAATATTGATAAATCTATATGCTTAATTCAATATGGATATTTGATAGAGAATATTATTTATTTTGAGTATAAAATATGAAAATTATTTGGATGGGAAATGATGGGAGAATGACATAATTATATGGCCCCTTGATGAAACTATAACATCAAATGAGACAAATAAATTTTCCAAATTAAACCGGTTTTTATCTATTGTATTAACCATCTTGTGAATGGTCTTGATGGTATTTTCTCTCATGTTACATAGACATGACTTCCATTAAAAAATAATTTTCCTTATTTAGTTTTATTTATTATTTATCCTTGATATTCTTCATCATAATATCTATTTATGTAATTCATTCCCAGTTTATCATTTTATGGCATGTGTTTTAGTTTCTTAGCTTTCCATATTAATTATTGCTCATCTAGTTGTGTAAATGGGATGTGTGCTCAGTTATTTTCCATTATATATAGTTTGATTAATTATTAATTTTATTTTATTTACTCTTATTGAGAATATGATATCACCCTTATTATGTTTTCCCTATGTTTTGAAGAAGACTTTGAATACACTTTCATGGATGATGTTTATTTCAGTTTATTATGTATCATATTTTATTTTGTTTTACCAATATACTATAGTTATCATGAATGTAATTTGGATTTCTAATACTGCTAAATTAATAAGTTCATTGGTATTTGAATCCTTATAATAATTTCAATGTAATAAAATAATGCACTAACTCCAATCTTCTAGGGTCGGGGCATTAATGTTGTTATCAAAGAAAATTTACCAACAACAATTGAATAAATAAGTTGAAAACATAGATTGGGGAAAATAAAACTAATATTTACTTTGATAATTAGTATATAATAACATCATAGAAGTTTTTTAATGTATATATTTTGTGGATATTCCTAGAAATACATATATGTATGGATACTATAAGAGGACGCGGTTCTGTAACAGATTTACCTTGGAGTAATAACACTGAAAATGTGTTGCATGCATGACTTGGTTTAACCTCGTATAGGAAAACATTCATTACTATGCACCTAGTATGAAAATTTCGAGGGATATCCTTAGTATAATTTATATGTTATTTAATTATAATTATTAAGGATTTAAAATTAAATATTCCTTCAAATTAACCAAAAATTATGATTCTATGATTTACAATGCATAAATTCATGTTATGTGATATACCATAATTGTACATATATATTATGAGATAATAATGTGTATTCCATTTTTTATAAATTAATTTTATAAGGACGAGTGATATCAGTACGCATGGAAAATGTAGTGATTTCTGTCTTGAGGAAACCAATATGGCTGGTATTAGAACTAAGAAAATTATGGTGATTCAAGGAAAACATAATCATGTTATGAAAATTTATATTTCCAGAATGGATAAACCTATAATAAAAATGGAATATCCTATGTTGTATCACTTTATGTGATATAATCACCCATCATTTAGTGGGACTAATAATCCAATTGCGGTTGAGTAGTTGATTAGTATTGTGATAATATATTTACTGTATTGGTATGAAGTGAAAAGGAAAAGGTTACAAATTTAGTCTATTGTCTCCAATGTGATTTTGATTAGTGGGGGATCCTCATCTAGAACCCTTGAGATGATGAATAAATTGAACTCATGGAATACAAAAAATTCGAGGAATCATTCATTGATAAATACTTCCCTCATGATCAAAAAAATAAGATGAAGAGAATGTTACTTAAATTACAGAAAAAGGGAGAAGGGAGATTTGCAGGTTATAAAGTCACCTTCACCAAGTTATCCATGTATTCTTCATAATATATATGTGACACAGATTGCAAGATTGATCACATATTAGAAGGTCCATAACCAAATCATTTAAAGGTGCTGGTTTATCAAAAAGTTTTCATCATATGATGAAATTTCATTGTCTTATATTAATAAAGTGAAGGGATATAAAGTTTTCTATAAATTTGTAAATAGGTTTTATGATGCTCATAAATTCAAAGGGACAATGTCAATCAGTGATGTCACGTGATATAATTCTAAGAATATGTGACATTAGGAAATTGATTTCCATAATCGTTACGAGAATCTTCCATAGATGATTCCAATGGGAAATGGGTAAGATTATGTGATCCCTATAGTGGAGGTAGAAGTAAACATGACATTGTCGAAGGTACGTTAATACTATCATCACATTTATCCTATTAATTATTTGATTTTGTATATTCACACTTTCTAATCTCTACATAATTTTCCAAGAAAATTTTACATTTTATTTTTTGATTTAACAAGATAGTTTTGAGTAAAATGCATAGGGGAATTATCATTACAGTAAATATGTTTTCGTAAATCAAAATTATGACACATAAAAATAATTTATTTGTTGACCTTATAGTAATACCAATGCTTGAACTTCATTTTATGATTGGTCTGGACTCGATCTCAAAACATGAGGAAAAAAATATTGAGTGAAGAATGAAATTAAATTTTTTAAGGAAGATGTAGAATCCCTATTCTTAGGAAAATAAGAATCCTCATCTGATACTTATTTATATCCACCCTCATTAGATATAATGAAAAAAATTCATGGAGAATAAGATCAATAAAATTCTTGTGATGAAGGAGGTAGTCTCCAAATTGAATGTGGAACTATTTTAAAGGAATACATTGATGTATTTCTTAATGGATTACCTAGACACCCCCCAGAGCGTGAAGTCAAATTCATCATTGATATTTTCCCTGATGCAAGGACAATATCAAATACTATCTATTGAATGGTCACTATGGATTTGGTTGATTTTAAGAAAATACTAAAGGATTTGGGTAATAAGGGACTTATTCTCCCTTTTGATTCACCATGGGGAGCCCTTGTCCTTTTTTATGAAGAAATATGGATCCATGATGTTGTGAATTGATTAAAGGGAAATCAATACCATTCCAATCAAGTGAAACTAACCTCTACCTTACATTGATGGATTTTTTATTCAAATTAAAACACCCTAATATTTTTCAATGATTAATCTTTATTCAAGGTATCACCAATTTCTTATGAAGATAGAAGATATTCAGAATAAATCTTTTTGGATGATGTATGGGAATTAAGAGTTTATCAAAATTATATTTGGACTGACTAATGCACCCTATATTTTTATAGATTAAATGAATATTGAATTCAAGGAATATATTATTGATTTTTTTGTGTTATTCATTGATGGTATTCTGGTTTATTATTAAATCTATGGTAAACATGAAAATAACATACATATCAATATTATGACACTTATAATGGAAGATTTATATGGTAAATTCCATTAATGAGATTTTTGACTTCAATAAGCTTATTTTCTAGGCCATATTGTCTCTATGTATGGAATATTAGTTATTCCAAAATAAAATGTTAGTTAGAGAATGGATTATGTCAATAAACATAACAAAGGTACGTTGTTTCATTGGTTTAGCAGGTTATTATTGACAATTCATCCATAATTCCACCTGATTAGCAAACCAAATGACCAAGATTACATGTGATGGGGTTAAGTGTGTCTAGAAAATGGAATGTGAAAACTGTTTTGATTAGTTAAATAAAATATTAGTCAATGCATAGATTAGGACTCTACCTTCTGGTAGTGATGGGTTAGTCATATATATTGATTCATTGATGAAGGGACTTGGTTATGTCTTAATGAAAAATGATAAATTTATTGGTTATTCATCATGGAAAATGAAGACTCATGAATAGAACAATCCAAACCATGCTCTTGAGATAGTAGTTGTAATCTTCAATTTAAAAATATGGATACATTACCACCTTAGTGAAATATTTGAAATAAAAATGGATCTTGGAAGCCTAAAATAAATATTCTCACAGAACAATCTCAATATAAGACAAAGGAAATAGATCGGGTAAATCAAGGATTATGATTTCTCAATAAACAACCAGTTAGGGAAAGAAAATAAGGTAGCAGATGCAATGATTGGAATAATCATGGGTTTTTAACCAAGATTATGATTAATAAGGATCCTATATTTAGTGATATATTAATGATAGATATTAGAATTTCTATGGATGGGGAGATATCAAAATTATTTTAAATTACATCAAAACTGTCTATATTAGTGAGGGTACAGAATTGTTAATCTGATAATGAAGACCTTAAAAATAAGATAAATAGTGTGAATTAAGGGAAATTAGTGGAAATCATTTGTTAATATTGTGTTCTCAAATTTGGAAAGATGTTTTCTCTTCCATATATACATGAACTAAAAAAATTGGATGATTCTCATAACTCAAATTTGTTGACTTAACCCGGTAGCACGAAGATGTATAGGGACTTAATGGAATACTTTTTGTGGGACAACATGAAGAATGAAATTTAGGATTATGTGCCCCAATGTTTGGTTTATCAACATGTGAATGATATATGGTAGAATTATTAAGGATTCATGAATCCTCTTTTTATTCTTGTGTGAAAATGGGATGAAATTACAATGAATTTTGTCATGGGACTTCCAAATATTCCAACAAATAATGATGAAATATGGGTTATCATTGATTGAATAACCAAATCTACACATTTCCTTGTTTATAATGAAATCATACCAACTGTGAACCTTGAAAGGATCTATATTAATGAGGCTATAAGACTTCCTGGCACACCTCTGTCAATTGTTTCTGATAAAGATCCCCATGGTACCTAAAAATTATGTAAGATCATTTTTAATGTTCTTAGCTTTGAGATTTATTTGAGAACTTCCTACCATACTCAAGATTATGGGTAGTCTTAATGAAAAATTTAAACAATAGATGAAACGTTGAGGTCAGGATCACCTGAATTTTAAGGTAAGTGGGATCGATACTTACTTTTGATGGAACCTTACATAATTAATAGTTCCCATTAAAGTATTCCAATAGAACCGTATAAAGAATTATATTGAATGTGGTTTCATAATCCTAAATGTAGTGATGAAGTTTTGGAATGGAAAATCATTCTTCCATAACATGATGAAGATACTACAATAAAGGTGAAGGCTATTTAGGGTCACATCGAAACATCTCAATGTAAGAAAAAGAGTTTTTTGGATAATCAGTGACATGATTTTGAATTACAAGTAGGTGATCGTGTTTTCATGCAGATATATCCATGGAATGGTATTATTTAGTTTATAGGAATTGAGTACCGAATCCTAGTTACATCGTAACCTTTGAGATTCTTCTAAGAGTCATAGTTGTTTCACATAGATCGTCTATGTTGCCAAATCTCTCAAAAGTAAAGGATGTGTTCCATATATATATATTTGAAAGAAGTGAATCCATGAAAAAACACATTTTCTCAAATTTGATGAAATTTTGTTTGAACTATGACTTTTAAATTGTGAAAAACCCATCTATATTCTTGATACCCAAGAGTAATTATTGTGGAATTAGACGACTCATATAGTAAAGGTACTATGAAGAAATCACAAAATGGAAGAAGAAACATGTGAACTATATGATTCTATGAAATAAAACTACCCAAATATTTTCTATGGTAATACCCAAAAAATATTGGTAGTAGGGAATAATTAATCACCCCAAGACTTTAATATATTTTTACTTTATGTTTTTTTGATTACATTACAAAACAAACAAACCATGATTTAATGAAATCTATACATGGTCACATTTTGTATAGTAATTTAAATTCAAACACTTTTAGACAGTTTATATAGTAAATTAATATATTATATATCCAACCAAATACTATAATAGTCATATAATATATATTTTATACCCATAAGATCCTAACAAACCCAATAATAAAAATAAAATACTATATTTCTATTATAAGTAGTATTGTCGCCTTTTGATTTAGAGAACATTTTAAATCCAAATAATCATGCAGTTATAATTGTAATATGCCCATATAAAAAAGTTATTTATAATAGAAATAAAAAAAATTTCTAGGCTGATTGTTTAATATTTTTTGTGAAGTTTCATAGTTATAATTAAAAGTGATGAATAATGAAATTTCATTCAATACTGATTTTTCATCTAATTTATTTATAAGGATAAATTGTAGTTATAATATGTTTTAATGTTTAATTATATATTATTGTTTTCCATTAATCCAATTTAGTTCATTTTAAACAATTTAACCTTTAAATGTACTATAAAAATCATAGCAAACATTATCATGTTTTTTCTTTAAGAACCCACATTGTCATCCTGTCTGCAGGATTAATTTTAAGTTAATTTCCACAAATCCTATGATTTTAATTTTTAAAAATTGACCCTATATTTGGAATGATCATAATTTTTAATTTCTAATAATTTTAACTTATTTATTTGAAAAAATATATTTGTGAATGTAATTAAAATTAATTACAACAATTGAGGTTAAATTATACATAATAAGAGACTAAACCATAAACTTAAGTACCAAATAGACCTATAAACATATCCAAAATAAATTGGATAGTAATATTTAGACCATAACCTAACTTTTATATAATTTGGACCATTATTTATCCACTTTATGTATAACATATTGTCTGGGGTTCCTTTCTTCTAAAATATTACAAGAGTGTCACTCCTACTCCATTATAAAAGCATGCATTCCTCCAACTTCCTCACACCTATCAAGACAGTTAGTATCATCTAATATATACAAAAATCACTCCCAATAATACCTCCCTTCCCCCTATAATCATCAATTTTATAAAATTTAAATCCATGTAATAATTTTGGTGAAAACCCAAAGGAGTTACCTGATTAAGTGGTAACATCTTTCCGTAATCTATTATATTTTATTTCCATTCCCCACTCTATCAAATATTTTCTTCCATGCACGTATAAAAAACCATTACCCTCAATATACATTTATTTTATTATTATAAGGATTATATTTACACATTCACACAGTATTATCTATTGGAAAATGAACATATTCTTTAATTGTATGCATGATAACTGCCTCACTAGACGATGATTTTTCAATTTTTTTTTCACCACCTATCATGGTGGTTATTATGATGGAAACTATATTTATATTTGGAATACATGAGATTTATAGTTTCATTATTATTTTGTAATTTTTATTTAGAACATACCATTATGATTTCCATCTTTTGTAAATATGATAATTTCATTTGAGGAATTATGGACTACAGCCCCCTCCAAGAGATATCACTCATTCTCGGAATATGTGGAACACATAATGGATTGTATTAATAAAAATTACATAATTTATATAACATATATATGATAATTTAATTTTTATATAAATATTTTTCATTTATGTTTCATTCCTTAAATAGGAAAATAAAATGAAAGTATTGTTACTATGTACATACAGTCAACCCTCTCCATAAACAATGCATTTTATTTCTTATCTCCAAACATTATGTACTTCTAAATAAATATTTATTGAATATATATGATAATAAAAAAATCCTATAAATTATTAATATGATGAAACCATGATACAAATAATAATATAAAAATATCAATTCAAAAACCTACTTGAGAAAACTATTCAATTAACCCCCTAAAAGAGTGAAATTAATGTAATTTAGTTAACAAAAAGGTAATGAAATATTATATGGAATTAATAAATGGTGTTATAAACATTATTATGTTTGTGGTATATGTTAGTAAAATATTTTTAACTACTATAATAGAATCAAATACCACCCACCAAAAATAAGTCTATTGTATGGGAATTTCATCTCAATTTACATTCTATTGAGTGTTATTTGTTATTATGATCCGATTAACTTTTATTTGGTGCATATAATGACTTTTTCATGTAATATAATTTATAAACTTACTATAATAATATTTTATGAGTTATTTAATCTCATTACTTTTTGGAGATTATGATTTAAATGATTCAATATGGTATAGGACACTTTGGAATGTTTAACAATTATTCTCCTCAAGAATATTCTTAATGATTATCTTTTCAATCTCAATTCCATTTGTGACTGTGAATTTTTTTTTGAAAAAAAATTATTTTATTTTAATAATTTTTCATTTTAGTCTTAATATAATAACCATATTCTCATATAATAGATATTACTTGTGCCTAAACTGTATAACACTTTAAGTAAAATGACTTAATTGAATGTATTTGATTATTTGGGAAAATATTGATAATTTTCTATTCTTTATTCAATACAGATATTTGATAAGTCGTATTATTTATCTTTTCTATTAAATGTTGGTAATTATTGGGAAAAAAATTACAGGAGGATCTATAATGTTATATATCTCCTCGATGCATCAACAAATTCTCATTAGAAAAATAATATTGCCAAATTAAATGGGTTTATATCAACAATATTAACCATCATATGAATGTTCTAGCTGGTATAGGTTTTCATGTTAATTGGACATTATTTCTATTCAGAAATAACTTCCCTCATTTATTTTTAGTTAGTATTTATCCATGATATTTTTCATTGACATATCTATGGGAATAATTCATCCCAGTTTATTGATTTATAACATGCATTAGAGTTTATTAATTTACCATATTAATTATGAATTGTCTAGTTGTGTAAATGGAATGTCTGCATATTTATTTACCTTTCCATATATATTGATTCATTATTTATTCTATTTTATACACCATTAATGATAATTTGATCTCACATTTATTTTGTTTCAGTCCCTAGGTTATGAAGAATACATTGAATAATCTTCGAAGGATGGAGTTTATTTCATCTTATTTTGTAGCTTGTTTTATTTTGTTTTCCAAATGTATTATGGATATTTTATATGTAATCTATATTTTAAATATAACTAAAATAATTAGGCCTTCTATATTTTATTTCTATTAATAGTTCCAATGAAATAAATTAATACAGAGGCTTCGGTCTTATGGGGTAAGGGCGTCAAAAAAATTTGGTATCCACTCTGCAGTTTTCTTCTACTACCTCTGGTAAAATAGACACATTAAAAACTGATTGATAATATCTAAATAAACACTAAATGCATTCTACATAACTATAACCATTTATATATTTTTCATACATAATAAATTTCATCATAACTCGAGTAAGGGAAATATAATAAAGGGGATATAGATTCTTAGTTAGGGTAAACATGGGACATTTGAAATAATAACATGATCATAAGTATATGAGAACATGGGAATAACATTTTTGATCCGTAAACAAAAAATAAGAGATCATAATATTCAGTAATGGAATAAATAATGGATGTTTCTTAGTCATAATTCATAAGGTAATAAAATAAACATATCCATGAGAGTATTTCATTGGTATAATATAAGGAATTATTGATATGAACATATCTTTGGAAAATCATTTCCCTATTAGTCAAGGATAACTTCTATGGCTATCATTGTGGAAATGATTCATTCCACAACATTTATTCAAGTAGAGGTTCACTCACAAGACCATCATAGATGAAAAAATATCTTAATGAACTCAGTTTACTTCCCATTCCATTTATTCACATCCCATTATATTTAAATCATACATAATGCATTAGGTTGATTTATTAATCCCACAAATATCATAATTAATATAATAACTATGTGTCCAAAAAAAATTAAATAATTTTTCATATCTTGACCCATGAAATAAAATATATTTCATTAAAAATTTATCATATCATAAACTATTGAAAAGAGATATGTTTCATAATAATTTCCTCATTTTATCATAACATAACACATGAAAAAAAGAATACTTCATAGAATTTATTCATTGTACAACATGTAAATGAGATACAAGTTTTATAGACAACAAATATATAAATGTAAATAAGTCTAATGAAGAATAAGAATTTCATCCTTGTATCATGTCATATGAAAAATATAGGTAACATCAACTGAAGTCGTCTAATATGGAACATGATTTCAAAATATCATAAAAAATATTTACTGAGGAAAATATCCTTTTCAATATTAAATCACCTTTTAGTGCATACAAAACTTTTAAATAAATTTTATTTTAAAATGATATTATATGATCATAAAGTAATATTAATGAAATTATCGGTAATGATGTCGTAGTATTTCATTCATATTGTACTCATCAAAATGAAGATTCCATTAACATATTGAGTAAATTCTAAATTTTTATTGTTTGGAAAAGGACATGATGATCCCTTTCCAAAGAAATATGGAAAATACAAATGTGGATAATTTTTTTTAAAATCATCTTGTAACATCACAGGTAAATAAAGAATATGACATTTCATATTTATCCATATTTGTGAATAAAATATTTAAATGACTTTAAAGGGGACGCTATGCTCTATGGCGTACCCAACACGCAACAACAAGTTTCTTGGGAATCTTACGTTGCACTCTAATAATAAAATAATATTATTTTAAATGGTAGTTAACATGTAGCCGTTGTAATGGCGGGAATGGATAGAAATAACTAAAATATGATTATATATGTTTTTAAATGTTTTTACATTTATCCAATAAAAGATAATGGCTTAAAATACGGAAAGAATTCAATTTTAGGCGTATATGCCCTAGTTTTCACTAAAGGTTCACTTATCACCTTTTGATGGAGAACCGTCATTAAATATAGTTTTGATCATTCTTATACATTCTTTTGGACCAAATAAAACTCTTATTAAGAATCGGGACATCAGAATTTACTTTGTGTAAATTTTTGGTATCTTTCCGATAAGGTTCATTTTTTTAATGAATAGTGTAAAATGTTGTATTTTACTTCAAAACCACTTTTTAATCTAATTTAATTATATGATTAGATAATATTTTGAATTGTTTTTGAAGTGAAATTTGAAAATATTTTTACCATTAAATCCAATAGTGGTCGTTGGAATTAATTTCACTTTGAAATCAGACGTAAACTAGTGTCAATCTTTTGATACTTATTGTTTTATGAAAACACGCTATTTGCGCTGACAGCGGGAATTAATTATTAAATTAATTAATGTGACTAATATGTTTTGAATTTTGTAAAATGGACTTCATTTTTGAATTCGGAATATCAATTATATCTTACGGTGAATTTTTGGTAATTTTCTGAAAAACTCCAATTTTTGATGAATAGTTAAACCACTAAGTGGTAATCAAGCAAACTGATTTTTCAGTTAAATGAAATTTTACCACTAATGTGTATTGAATTTTGAAAATCCGTCATACATGGTTGTCATTAAGAAGTAAAATGTGGTTCAATGAGATTATAATAATTTTTTGGTGAATAGTAACTCATTAAGTTCTTAATCGCGATTAGTGGTAATTAGTGTAGTTTAAGGTAAAAATAATGCTTTAATAAAATGAAATGAACATGACACATGTCCCAACCTCATTGGTTGTGTCATGGCCGACCAAGAAAAGCCATGGGTCAACTTGGGGACCCCATGGATCCACTTTTGTTGGGAAATGACATAAATAACATTTTATTTAATGTAAAAGTAAAATTGACACAAACATGATATGTTTTACTAAAACAATTTTAAAGTGTGGTTACACAAGTCAAAATTTTGATTATAAATAGTCATTGGAAAGCTACAAAGATTTCCTACATCGTAGTATTTCTTTTATAATTTTTAGACATTAGATAAATTAAATTATTTATGAAATAATAATGATTTAACGATGACATCATTATTTGACGATTTAAATAAAATGGAAAGATAATGTAAAATCTATGAACTACACATGTCCAAAACCAATTGGATGAGTGGATTTCGAAGCCTTATCACCTTATCCACTAATTCTATCAATGTGGGACCTTTTTAAACCGAAACACATTTTCAAATAATGTAATATTTCTTTACTTTCCAAAAGTGCCCCTCCTCTCCTCTTATAAAAGGCCCCCACCTCTACCTCATTCCATACACTTCTCAAGCCTTTGGCTCGGCCAACCCCTGCCCATTTGCTCTCTCCACATCCCTCTCCTCATCCTAGATGACTCCCTTTGGGCAGATTCTTTCAAAGGAAGCCTTTAGGCTTAAATCAAAAGGAGTTACACTTTTAAAGGTAATTCATTCTCTCATGTTCATTTGTTTTATTTTGCTTCTCCAACCCCCTAAACTCTTTTTATTTACTTCTTTTGTAACAACACCAGTATCTTCAATATACGAGGATGTTGTTATAATATTTATTTGAGCTACACTCTCACACAACTGCATCAAATGGTTAAAGAACATACGGTTTCCGTGGATGGCGAAATTCTGCCTCCCGAAACGATGATTGTTCAATACTCATTTAACACCTTCAAAGGTGGCCATTATGATGTCACTATTTCTATATATGATATATAATATGTTTATGTCATATTTATGCTTCTGTATTTTTCATTTTTGTCTTACCTTTATGGCTTCCATTATGGGTATACGCGATATCTTCATTTAAGGAAGTGCGGACTACCGCCCCCTCAAAGTGATTTGATTCGTTAAATACCATATGTGGGATGTATAAAGGATGGAAATATGATATTATATATGATATTATACTGGAATTATAATATACCTTTATATCATTATTATTCCATTCTATAAAATACGAAATAGAAATGAAAGTAGCGTTCATGCGTACGTACGGCTTACCGTCTCCATGAACGGTGCATTTCATTTCTTACCTCTAAATGATTATGTAATGTTATAAATGCATGCATGTAATGGATATATATGAAATATATGATATCTACATAATGAATACAATTCTGGATATAATAAACATTTGGCCACACGAACAACATGTAATTGTAAGAAGACCACTTTCGACTTAAGAACCAAATATCGGCAAAACAAATATTATTAACTTAAATGATTACATAATGTTTGTGACATGGTAACAAGTGGTATAAAAGTAATAATTAACTTGAAAAAGGGTTCTTAAAGAATTAGAAATTAACTCAAGTTTATTATTCAGGAGATTAAAGAACGATCAAGTCAAGTCGGACCCGAGGTAAGGGATCCTAAAACTCTCTTTCTTTTTAAGTACATTCTTTTATGTAATTTCTTTTAAGCTCATCTTTCTTATGATTGGGATGTTATTTTATATTACTCATACTGTAATTTTTATGTTCATGTGATGAGAGACCCTATTCTCTCTCATCAATCCTTTTGGAAGTTTTATGTGGCGCCGTTAGGCTGCCGAGTTTTCGTAAGGGATTTTTCATCTCACTTTTATCCCCGTGAGATTTATGCTACATTTGCCACAATTTCCTTTGAGTGGTGTATGTACTTCCCATTATTCTACTCTTTGTGTAATATACTTTCGTTTATGATTATTTACATCAATGATTTATTTCCCTTCTTTCATGGGGTGTATGTTTTGAAAGATACCCAAGTCGGTAAGGGAACCTTTCACCCTCCTCATTTTAAAAGACTTCTTTTATTGGGTCTTTTAATTTACATATTGTTATGTCGGGATATGTTCTCATATATCCTTAATGATGTAAATTTTGTGTCCAATTGATGAGATACACTTTTTATCTCTCATCAACACATTTTGATGTGACGCCGTTAGGCTGTCAAGGGAACTTCTTAACCCAATTTCGATTTCTTTGGGTTCAACATGTAGTTATTGAATATGTCATCCTTTGAATATGTGTGAATGACCTTTTATTGTTTTACACTTAATATCCAATTATATTGGGTGTATTTATATTTTTTCACACATAATTTTGATATTGATTTATCCTTAATTTAAGGATACCTTGTTTATAAGGGATTTCATCACATTTTACATCCTTATTGAGACTTCATTGTTGTTATGCACCAATTCACTCTTATATGGTGTATATACTGTCCTTTGGAATATTATATCATGAATCCATTTATTCTCATGATATTATAAAGTTCTTATTAAATGTTATTCTTCAATTATTGTATTCAAGTGTCTCTAATTTTGGTAAAAACCCTTTTGACCAAAATATCGCTTCAAATGTTTTAATGATTTGTTCTTATTAATATCCATGTTTTAAAAATGGTTTTAAGGATTTATTTATATGGATATTAATGGTTTAAAATGTTAAAATCTTCAAGGTGGTATGGGACACTTTGATTCAAAATTCTCCTTATTAAATGTTTTAAATGGTTTTAAAAATGGTTTTTAATGGATTAATTATTTCAATATCCTAAAATGTTATATTGTGATTGAAATGTGGAAATGTTATGTTTCCTTTATTCATGTTTTATGTGATACGATTATGTTATGGTTCTTGGGCATTTTTATGAAGAATGGGTGGTTCCGTGATAAACTAAGGGCGGGTGAGCCCGATATAGCTCTCCAATGCATTGGGTAACGCGAAGGAGTGAAACGTTAAGGTTTCTCCGAAGAGATTTTAGGGAATATACTGTGATGGGTAATCCAAACGTAACCAAGAGGGTTACTCCCTATGTAATAATGTTATGAATGCCTCACGTTACCTTTATGTCTTATGTTTTCTATGATTTATTCATGATTTGATATGCCTATGTTTTATGGGTAAAGCATGATTTCATTCTTATGTATTTATGAACTCATGTTTTTATAACCCTTACTGAGATTTTTATGCTCATCCCATGTTTTTGAAATGTTTTTCACAGGTCAAGGGAAAGGTACATGATGTGATGATAGTGTCAAGGATGTGTCAAGAAAGAATCCGTGTTTCATTTTAAATAGGTTTCCGTTGATGGGAAGAATGAATATTGTCTTTTATGTAACCACTTTGTTTAAATGTGGAATGTAATGCAAGTTTCATGATCTAATTCTCTAAAACTCTAAACCTGAAAAGATCCTCAATGTGTAATCTTGTAATAACTCAAGATTAAGTAAGGTTTAAGGCTGGGGCCTTATAGTTGGTATCAAAGGTCGGTTTAGATAACTTTAGAGGTTAGGGTATTCTCTAAGCACAAGTGACATTACCATAATGGTTAGGATTTCAGAAAGAGTACTAGTTTTAGATAAAGTGAATGAGAAAGTATATATTAGTTTTTATCTTACTCATTAGTACATGATGGTTATGTTGATATACTCACACTGACCTTTTTTGGTTTTAGTAAATGGCTGGATCTAGCAGGCACCAATGTGACAATGGGTTTGAAGGAAACTGTGGTGGTTCTCTGATTAAGAGACTGGATGAGATGGGGGATTCAATGAGGAATCTCATGGTTGTTCTAAACCAACTATCAAGGAGTCATGATCAACCACTTAAACCTTGGTGAGTTCTCTAATGCATCATGTACGAGCTGGCCAACTCGATGTGGAAATTCAGGTAATAATTATTAAGGTGACCATTAGGGTTTATATGATCCTGACTTTTGAGGTAATTATGGGTTACTAAATGTTATGATTGAAGTGGAAGGCATGAGATAAAATTGAGGTTACAATATGTAGTGAATATTTCTGAAGATTTTATCTAGTTTTGGGGAATGTTTTGAGAATTATATAGTTTTGAAAAAAGGACAACACGCAGACCGTGTGACAACCCGTCGCGTCGGACAAAGCTGCGAGAATCGAACCCACAACCAAAGTGCGACTGATATTTATCGCCTACCACTGGACTACGTGAAGTCCCTGGTTAGTTTGACTGATTCTTTTCAGTTATATGATTTTATGAATTAAGAGTAAGTTGATTTTGGGTTATTTATGAAAATGATTAACCTATCATGGAGGATATGTGATTAGGTTAATTACTTTCAATGCGAGACTTTAAGAGCAACTGATTTTGTTTGGAGATAAATGTTACGATTTAACTTGGAAGACTATGTGACTAAATCCTTCAAATATTTGGGTTTCAATCTTATATTGGTTTACTTTGAAGAATTTTATGGACAAATTGTTTATCGGATGGTCCTCGTTGAACTTTGGGTTTTGTTGGACAAATTTTGGAGATTAAGAATAGATTTTCTTTTTATAAGGGGTCATCCTTTTCTGGATTATCTGATCTTGTACTAACCTTTTTGGTTTTGGTTCTGGTTTAAGCCTAAAGACATAGGATGTACATAGTTCTCTTTTGTGGATTAGGTGATCCTCTAGAAGTTGATTATAGTACTCTTAATGTGAACAAGTCTTCCTAAATACTCGTTTTTTGGAGAAAATATGAGTTTGTGTAAGGAATATAATAAAGGTTGAAAGTCAATATGATAAGTGATTATGTTTCCTTATGAATAAATTCTTCAATAAAAAGTAACTTAAAACAAAAATGTTGTATATTAACTTTTCCTACTGGGGAATCGAATACCGTTTAACCCATCACAAGTTTGTGATTTTCTCATTGTTAACTTTATCCTAAACATGTTTTCTATCACTCTCCATAAGAACATGACCCTATGTTTTCTCCTCCATGTCCATATTTTCATACTTGGAATCCTAGTATGGGTTAACTCGGGTGACCTTTGTACTTATCTTTCTTTATTTTAAAGTGTTTGTTTTACCGACTTTTGTTCCGATGTGGGACTTCCAAGGATGTTTCCAAGCGCAATTTTAAAATTGCGAGGACGCAATTCCCAAAAGGGGGGAAGGATGTAACATCCCAGGTAAATAAAGAATATGAAATTTCATATTTATCCATATTTGTGAATAAAATATTTAAATGACTTTAAAGGGGATGCTATGCTCGATGGCGTACCCAACACGCAACAACGAGTTTCTTGGGAATCTTACGTTGCACTCTAATAATAAAATAATATTATTTTAAATGGTAGTTAACATGTAGCCGTTGTAATGGCGGGAATGGATAGAAATAACTAAAATATGATTATATATGTTTTTAAATGTTTTTACATTTATCCAATAAAAGATAATGGCTTAAAATACGGAAAGAATTCAATTTTAGGCGTATATGCCCTAGTTTTCACTAAAGGTTCACTTATCACCTTTTGATGGAGAACCGTCATTAAATATAGTTTTGATCATTCTTATACATTATTTTGGACCAAATAAAACTCTTATTAAGAATCGGGACATCAAAATTTACTTTGTGTAAATTTTTGGTATCTTTCCGATAAGGTTCATTTTTTTTAATGAATAGTGTAAAATGTTGTATTTTAGTTCAAAACCACTTTTTAATCTAATTTATTTATATGATTAGATAATATTTTGAATTGTTTTTGAAGTGAAATTTGAAAATATTTTTACCATTAAATCCAATAGTGGTCGTTGGAATTAATTTCACTTTGAAATCAGACGTAAACTAGTGTCAATCTTTTGATACTTATTGTTTTATGAAAACACGCTATTTGCGCTGACAGCGGGAATTAATTATTAAATTAATTAATGTGACTAATATGTTTTGAATTTTGTAAAATGGACTTCATTTTTGAATTCAGAATATCAATTATAGCTTAGGGTGAATTTTTGGTAATTTTCTGAAAAACTCCAATTTTTGATGAATAGTGAAACCACTAAGTGGTAATCAAGCAAACTGATTTTTCAGTTAAATAAAATTTTACCACTAATGTGTATTGAATTTTGAAAATCCGTCATACATGGTTGTCATTAAGAAGTAAAATGTGGTTCAATGAGATTATAATAATTTTTTGGTGAATAGTAACTCATTAAGTTCTTAATCGCGATTAGTGGTAATTAGTGTAGTTTAAGGTAAAAATAATGCTTTAATAAAATGAAATAAACATGACACATGTCCCAACCTCATTGTTTGTGTCATGGCCGACCAAGACAAGCCATGGGTCAACTTGGGGACCCCATGGATCCACTTTTGTTGGGAAATGACATAAATAACATTTTATTTAATGTAAAAGTAAAATTGACACAAACATGATATGTTTTACTAAAACAATTTTTAAGTGGGGTTACAGAAGTCAAAATTTTGATTATAAATAGTCATTGGAAAGATAAAAATATTTCCTACATCATAGTATTTCTTTTATAATTTTTAGACATTAAATAAAATAAATTATTTATGACATAATAATGATTTAACGATGACATCATTATTTGACGATTTAAATAAAATGGAAAGATAATGTAAAATCTATGAACTACACATGTCCAAAACCAATTGGATGAGTGGATTTCGAAGCCTTATCACCTTATCCACGAATTCTATCAATGTGGGACCTTTTGAAACCGAAACACATTTTCAAATAATGTAATATTTCTTTACTTTCCAAAAGTTCCCCTCCTCTCCTCTTATAAAAGGCCCCCACCTCTACCTCATTCCATACACTTCTCAAGCCTTTGGCTCGGCCAACCCCTGCCCATTTGCTCTCTACACATCCCTCTCCTCATCCTAGAGGACTCCCTTTGGGCAGAATCTTTTCAAAGGAAGCCTTTAGGCTTAAATCAAAAGGAGTTACACTTTTAAAGGTAATTCATTCTCTCATGTTCATTTGTTTTATTTTGCTTCTCCAACCCCCTAAACTCTTTTTATTTACTTCTTTCGTAACAACACCAGTATCTTCAATATACTAGGGTGTTGTTATAATATTTATTTGAGCTACACTCTCACACAACTGCATCAAATGGTTAAAGAACATACGGTTTCCGTGGATGGCGAAATTCTGCCTCCCGAAACGATGATTGTTCAATACTCATTTAACACCTTCAAAGGTGGCCATTATGATGTCACTATTTTTATATATGATATATAATATGTTTATGTTATATTTATGCTTCTGTATTTTTCATTTTTGTCTTACCTTTATGGCTTCCATTATGGGTATACGCGATATCTTCATTTAAGGAAGTGCGGACTACCGCCCCCTCAAAGTGATTTGATTCGTTAAATACCATATGTGGGATGTATAAAGGATGGAAATATGATATTATATATGATATTATACTGGAATTATAATATACCTTTATATCATTATTATTCCATTCTATAAAATACGAAATAGAAATGAAAGTAGCGTTCATGCGTACGTACGGCTTGCCGTCTCCATGAACGGTGCATTTCATTTCTTACCTCTAAATGATTATGTAATGTTATAAATGCATGCATGTACTGGATATATATTAAATATATGATATCTACATAATGAATACAATTCTGGATATAATAAACATTTGGCCACACGAACAACATGTAATTGTAAGAAGACCACTTTCGACTTAAGAACCAAATATCGGCAAAACAAATATTATTAACTTAAATGATTACATAATGTTTGTGACATGGTTACAAGTGGTATAAAATTAATAATGAACTTGAAAAAGGGTTCTTAAAGAATTAGAAATTAACTCAAGTTTATTATTCAGGAGATTAAAGAACGATCGAGTCAAGTCGGACCCGAGGTAAGGGATCCTAAAACTCTCTTTCTTTTTAAGTACATTCTTTTATGTAATTTCTTTTAAGCTCATCTTTCTTATGATTGGGATGTTATTTTATATTACTCATACTGTAATTTTTATGTTCATGTGATGAGAGACCCTATTCTCTCTCATCAATCCTTTTGGAAGTTTTATGTGGCGCCGTTAGGCTGCCGAGTTTTCGTAAGGGATTTTTCATCTCACTTTTATCCCCGTGAGATTTATGCTACATTTGCCACAATTTCCTTTGAGTGGTGTATGTACTGCCCATTATTCTACTCTTTGTGTAATATACTTTCGTTTATGAGTATTTACATCAATGATTTATTTCCCTTCTTTCATGGGGTGTATGTTTTGAAAGATACCCAAGTCGGTAAGGGAACCTTTCACCCTCCTCATTTTAAAAGACTTCTTTTATTGGGTCTTTTAATTTACATATTGTTATGTCGGGATATGTTCTCATATATCCTTAATGATGTAAATTTTGTGTCCAATTGATGAGATACACTTTTTATCTCTCATCAACTCATTTTGATGTGACGCCGTTAGGCTGTCAAGGGAACTTCTTAACCCAATTTCGATTTCTTTGGGTTCAACATGTAGTTATTGAATATGTCATCCTTTGAATATGTGTGAATGACCTTTTATTGTTTTACACTTAATATCCAATTATATTGGGTGTATTTATATTTTTTCACACATAATTTTGATATTGATTTATCCTTAATTTAAGGATACCTTGTTTATAAGGGATTTCATCACATTTTACATCCTTATTGAGACTTCATTGTTGTTATGCACCAATTCACTCTTATATGGTGTATATACTGTCCTTTGGAATATTATATCATGAATCCATTTATTCTCATGATATTATAATGTTCTTATTAAATGTTATTCTTCAATTATTGTATTCAAGTGTCTCTAATTTTGGTAAAAACCCTTTTGACCAAAATATCGCTTCAAATGTTTTAATGATTTGTTCTTATTAATATCCATGTTTTAAAAATGGTTTTAAGGATTTATTTATATGGATATTAATGGTTTAAAATGTTAAAAGCTTCAAGGTGGTATGGGACACTTTGATTCAAAATTCTCCTTATTAAATGTTTTAAATGGTTTTGAAAATGTTTTTTTAATGGATTCATTATTTCAATATCCTAAAATGTTATATTGTGATTGAAATGTGGAAATGTTATGTTTCCTTTATTCATGTTTTATGTGATACGATTATGTTATGGTTCTTGGGCATTTTTATGAAGAACGGGAGGTTCCGTGATAAACTAAGGGCGGGTGAGCCCGATATAGCTCTCCAATGCATTGGGTAACGCGAAGGAGTGAAACGTTAAGGTTTCTCCGAAGAGATTTTAGGGAATATACTGTGATGGGTATTCCAAACGTAACCAAGAGGGTTACTCCCTATGTAATAATGTTATGAATGCCTCAAGTTACCTTTATGTCTTATGTTTTCTATGATTTATTCATGATTTGATATGCCTATGTTTTATGGGTAAAGCATGATTTCATTCTTATGTATTTATGAACTCATGTTTTTATAACCCTTACTTAGCTTTTTATGCTCATCCCAAGTTTTTGAAATGTTTTTCACAGGTCAAGGGAAAGGTACATGATGTGATGATAGTGTCAAGGATGTGTCAAGAAAGAATCCGTGTTTTATTTTAAATAGGTTTCCGTTGATGGGAAGAATGAATATTGTCTTTTATGTAACCACTTTGTTTAAATGTGGAATGTAATGCAAGTTTCATGATCTAATTCTCTAAAACTCTAAACCTGAAAAGATCCTCAATGTGTAATCTTGTAATAACTCAAGATTAAGTAATGTTTAAGGCTGGGGCCTTATACATCTAGTAATATTAATTATTTTTTTAAAAAAACGTTTAGAAAACATGGTTTTGGAAGAAAACAGATTCCCTACCAATGAAAGAAATAAATAAATATTTTATTAAATATATTTTATCAATTATTTGATGCAACAAAGAGTGTAAAGAAGTTATTATTACATGAAATTATTAGAAATAACAATTTTATACGACAATTCTTGATATTCTAATGACATGGATCAAAATATTTTATCATTGTAGTCATTACATTAAATAAACCTAATAAACAATTATATTATCGCATATAATAGTTACCTCTATGGTAAAATGAAATCAAAGTTACCATGAAGGAATAAAATATAATTAAAAATTAATTTTTCTTGATAATAAATAAATACATTATATTACATGTCCAAGGGGTTGTATATACACCTTGTAAATGAATATAGATTCATAACATCATATATGTATCAAAAAAGAAATATTATGAAAACAAATATTACCTTATGTATTGGTCCAGATACAAAAAAAATCATCATATCTTGAATATTAACGAAGGTATAATTTTTTATATATTAATTTTATATATATTTAGATTATTCCATAAAATTATGTGATATAAAATGAAATACATAGTTCATAGGGATTGCAGGCCATGCATATGCATGAACGTTGTTTTTATATTTCATGGATTTAATAAATTAAAAGTTAATGATGTATTATAATTCAATAATAATATATATTTAATATATGTCATATATTTTCTTTAAACTCGTCATTATTAATTTCCATGTAATGTGTGAATGAATCACCTCACTTTACAAGGTGGTAGTCTTCTGTAAACATGACCGGCGTTATCATATTCATCTGAAATGGAATGAAATATGGTATGATTGATATAATAAAAAAAATAAAAAAAACATAATATATTATCTATAAATTAA
This sequence comes from Viscum album, assembly GCA_963277665.1. Classification (NCBI taxonomy): domain Eukaryota; kingdom Viridiplantae; phylum Streptophyta; class Magnoliopsida; order Santalales; family Viscaceae; genus Viscum; species Viscum album. The sequence continues at coordinate 302,384,657 of OY728126.1, forward strand.
TAATTTTATCATTTAAATAGGGGTTATAATGGAGAAATTAACGTAATTGGTTCATGATAATGTAGTACTTTGTACACATGAATAATGATTTTCAAACCCATTTGTTAGATTTTGAAATGGTTTTAGGTCAATACATTTACCTAATAACATCTTTGTATAAATAATATATCAATGATATTATATTATAAAGGTATAATATTAATTTAAAGATTTATAGGAATAAATATAATAAAAATTCACATCAATAAACATTACCACTTCATCGGGTATCCTCCATAGTTTTTTACTAGATTCCCTCCAAGATTAGATTTATGTAAAAAACAAGACTTATATGATGATAGGGGGATTTTGAGAAGTCATTTGGTTATTTAATATATTCAAAAAAGGGTTTTATTGTGTAAATTTGAGAAGATAAGGTGTGTCCATTTATAAGGGAGATGAGAAACACACATGTACTTATTTAATGAAAAATGACTACTCACTTCATTCAAATGAAAATGTGCTCCAATATTTATTATATTCAATCCATTGACAATATAAGATCAAAATATGGGATATAATAAAATTTTTACCAGTGTATAGTTGATTTTTAACCTTACCATTTTACTATAACCCCTTAGTAAACCAATTTTCACCTTAACCACATTAAATAATTTTTTCTATTTTTTCTATTCTTTTTAGACAAAATATAAGATAAAAATAAAGATAATATAAAATAAAATGAATATAAATATGGAATCCATTTTTCTAAATTATATTAACATAATTTAAAATTTAAAATTTAAATATTATCCCACATAAGGGATGGGGGTTTTGGTTTTTAAAGAGAAAACGTTAAACAGTTTCAAATGTTTTTATATCAAAACTTTTTATGAAAATTATTCCAATTACCTAAATTTTATTATTTAATATATATAATTGGCATAATTTTTCATTAAAACCAATTTAAAAATAATTTTAGTTTATAAATAATTCAATGTTAATGGAATATTTCAATAAAAATTCATCATTTTGTCACAATTTATCAAAAAATGAATTATTTTTGAAAAAAATAAACAATTCACACAATGATAATTAAACATTTCTATTGAAAAAATTAAATTTATTTTAAGAAATTAATTTTCTATATGTTACAAAAAATATTATTTATTATGTGCAAAATGAAATAAAAAATTGTTTTGTGAGAAAACAGTAATTTTGAATCATATTTACTTTTTTAAAAATTATATAACATTTTATAAATATGTTTTCTTTATATAAAACTATTATAAATAATCAATAAATTTTATTTAATACCTTTAATATTTATGTGTTTAATGGATATGTTATAAATTTATTGAATAAATAATTATATTAAAATGTATATCCCGATTTTGTTACAACATAGTGTTGTTTGTAATGCAATCTAAACTTCTATTTCATGTAATGAATGATATAGAAGAAATATAATTTTTTTGAAAAATAAAATAATTTAAAAAATTATCTAGGTGTTTTTTAGTGGAAAGTACATTCCATAAATATATATTACATATTATTAGTTGAATATTAATTATATAACATAATGATCCATGATAGAATAAAATAGGTCTAATTTGATTGGAAATAATGATATAGAAAAAAGACTTCGCATATGAGTTTAATGAAATGTCTCATTATGTTATTCATAAGTATCACACTTCTTTAGGATAAAATATTTAAAATCATTCCACATAACCTTGGGAAATGAAAACATAATAAAGTGTGAGATTATATTTATAGTATGGGAAGTCAACGATGATCTAAATTAGAATAAAATCATAAGATGAACATATGGGTATTATAACATGAGTTTAACATTTGAAAATTATACTCTACCTATCCTTGATCTTAATATTTTTCCCTGGAATAAATCTATAACTTACATAATACATTATTCATCAATTAATCAATTAAATTAGGGAATTAAAGCATAAAATAGGAAGAATACATAAATTGTTATAATACACCTGAACATATATTATCTTGTTTCTAGTAGATAAGGCGCGCTCTTAGAACAATCATAAAGGATTGGATTCACACTCTGTTCAATCAATGTAGTCAAGGATCACTCCCACGAACATTATAGTTTAAATATTCGATTATTGATATGGTTTCAAAACTCCTTCCATTTATGTTTATCTCATCACATATCTATCTTTACCCGGTTAATTATAGGGCTATATATTAAAGATACCAAGACAGTGTGAAATTCAATTATTTCAAATTTATTTCATATTTCATAAAAAATTACACAGAAAATGAATTTTTTATTTAGTTTGAATTTAATTATAGAATTTTTTTTGATTTCAATTACACGCAGTATTGATTTTGGATAATGTTACACGTAACACTAAATTTAAAGGAAACATAACATACAATTAAAATATTAATTTTTATAATGATTATTATTACCTCACTTTATAATTGGGGGTTTGAAATGGATTATATTAGTTAAGAATCTATGGTTTTCACATGTACATAAAATTAATTCATTATTTACTAATTTATTTGAAATTAAAATAAAACCCTTTTGACAAATAAAGAAAATCATTCTCTAAAGAACTATTTTTTTGCACACATATAATTTAAAATCAATAAACTGACAAAATAATATTTAGTGAATGATTTTAATAAAATTTATAAATTATATATTCAATATAATATTTTACATTTATATTATGAGTTTTCTAGACAATATAAAATAATATGCCAAATTTTATGCTTAAAACATTATATTTTTTAAAAAGATGATTTTTCCGCAATTTTATGGAGAAATTTTTTATATAATAGATTTTAAAAATATTATGAAACTAATTATCTATAATAACAGTCATTTTTTAAGAAAAATTATAAATATTATCTTATTGTGTTTTTGGATTATTTCTAAAAAGTTTCATCTTTTGATTAATAATGAAAAATACTATATTTCAAGTGAAAACTACCATTTAGATTAATTTATTTATAATTTTAAAATATATTTATAATTTGGTTTATATTAATATTAGTTATATTATCCATAAATAAATCCAATTTATGACATTTATATTTATTTCATATTGAGTTTTTATATAACAAACATTGTAATTTTTTGATCATTTTATCATTAAAAACCTGATTTCTCCTCACGTTAGTGAGATTAATTAAAATTTCCATTTTTTTCAATTATATAAATATAGTCATCAAAATTTATTTCCTTATTTTGATTGAAAATAATACATAATTTTAAACATGGTCACATTAATATCTGGAAAAAATGAATAGTGAATACAATAAAAATAAATTATTTTAGTTATGGTAAAAATAGGTTTACTTGGGGTTTTATCTGAAAAGATCTAGGTAAAAATGACCTATACACATGTCGAATAAAATTTTTCTAAAACAATTTAGACTATGAAAACTATAAGGTCATATAACATCCAAACAGAGACCCTTTTTAGGTATAAAAAAGGTGGGATCACTTATTTATTTTAAGAAATACCAAATATGTCTTATCCCCACTTATAATTAGACACCCCATCTTCATTATTCGTCAAACCAAAAATATATTTGATTATTTAAATTCCTAACCAAATAACGTCAAAAAATCACATCAATAACCCTAGAATCTTTTGTTTTTTCCGAAATACAACCTAGGAAAACTTTAGTGAAATTATAAGGAGGATACCCAAAAAAGAGGTAATATTCATCAATAAGAATCTTTAGATTACTTATTTCTACACCAATTTAAATAATTATTAAACCACTATTATATTTTAACTTATTTATCATCCATAAATTGGGATATTTGTATTAAAAAAATCATGATTTAAAACCTTCTCTACTTACATAAAATGTATTGTGAAATCATTATTTGTGTGTTTGTCAGATTACTGCCACACGAATTGATTTCATTTATTTTTCCATTACAACCAATAATGGTTGTAAATAAATAAATATTTTTAATTTTTATATGTATATGTTTTTTATGAAAATATTATTATTCAATCATTATTATATCACTAATTCATTTATGATTTCTATTTTATTGGAATATGATAATGTCCTTCATGTCTACGGTGTACCACAACCTAACAAATCGTTTTGATTCATCTACGCATTACCTGGAGGGTGGTAAGGATAATGTTAATGATTATATGTTATTTAAATAAAATATTTATGAAATTGTTGAAATACTTTTCATTCTAAAAATACAATTTAAATCAACTTTTTCCATACAATTTCACTCAATGAATGATGATAACACTGCTCAGGTACCTGTGGACGACCTCTATCATGAAGAGATATGAAATTCTTTTAATAAAAATATTACATGTATAATTTAATTAAATATAAATATATATATATATATAATAAGTAGTATTCATGATATTATGATCATTCTGGAAATATTATATATTAACTACCTAATTTCTATAAAGACCATTTAAAATTTGAATCATTACTGGTGCTTATATACAGCCTACTTTCCATCTGATCTAACATTATTCATTTATCAAAACTATAATTCATGATGGGTAATAAAATAATATTTCATATCTAATTTATTATAATTATTTCATGAATTTCATTCTTGAAATTATAGAAAAATGATCAAATTAAGATGATTGCAAATAAAAAATGATTACATATAAAAGATATAAAGCGATTATTACCTGAAACGTGAATCTAGCATGGGATTGATAAAAAAACATGTAATAAAAGGTCATAAGAAATAATATATTTTATTATAATTATAATAATAGGTTTTTTTAATAAAATTATAATAAACTTATATTCATTATACATGGGGTTTGAACAACTACTATGGATGTCAAGTCTTATGATATGGGATTTCCTTTTCACATTTTACTTTCATGACACACAAGTACAATTCACCATATATTTCTTTTATTTGGTGTATAAAATTCCCATTAATGTAAATTATAATGATTATACTATAGCCTATTTGTTTTTACATATCTATTTCAGGATATCACTTTCATTTTGTTTATTTTAAAAAATATAAAATGTGGTAAGGGATTGTTTTTCCCAGTTTTCATTATTTGAGACCTACATTATTTTATCCACCAATATTAATTCATGAGGTGTATATAAATACATTAGACAAGTAATATCATGAAGTCATTCTTCATAATGATATTTTATGTTGCATTTAATATTATTCCTTCATGGGGATTAAGATTCATGGTTACAAAAGTGTTAACAGTTTCATCTGAAAATATCATCATAAATAGAGATTGATTATGTTTATGTTTCTAATTTGTAAAAATCTGGATATTCCTCTATATATTTATCAAGTAAATTATTCTCATGTTGTTATTCATTATATATTCAAGTAATTGTACCATTATCCCATTCTTTGGTACTTAAAATAATTTATAAAATAATTTTAATTAAATCAATGATTATTTCTCTCATTGATTAAAATTTTTTTTCTTCCAAGACCATATGTTATAAAAATGATTCCAAAATTTTTTTATTACACACTTATTTTTTAATAGATTTTATTCCCATGTATTATTGTTTAAAAAAATAATGGTTTCATCGTGTTTTTCCCCAAACAATTGTAATTTGTATTTTAAAAAAATTGTTAATATAATATTGGGTCAACATGTATGATATACAATAAATATTAAATATTTATGACCATTATTTTAGTTGAATATTAAATTATATTTTTTTCAACATTATTTGTAAATGAAATGATTTTCAAAATGTTTTGTTTTTTACTGATTTTTTTCAACTAGAAAGAATATTTTCCTCAATAAATGCATTAAATTATTTTTAAAGAACACTTTATCAGTTATTAAGGATATTTTAAAAGAAGTGTATATTAAAAATTCATTATATTTGAAAATGTTTTTAAATGAATATATATTTTACACGAGAATTATGGAATCCTACATTTTATCTACATTTATTTTCATTACGTAGTATAAACAAATGATATTTTAAATATTAGTTTCATGGAAATCTAGATATAATACAAGAAAACATAAAAGAGTACTCCAAATTTACTTGAATGATATATTCATGGATTCACCCAGTGTATGTTTTACTTTGTATAATTTACTTTGGATATAAATAAAAATAAATGAATTGTCATGAAGCCCCTTATTTGAATAAGAAATATAAAGATATAGAATGTGATACTAAGACATGTTAATAATATCATGCGTCATGAAGATAAGGAATAAAATAGATAAAATAATAATAAGAACATAAATCATAACATTGAAATGTGGCTAAAAATTAAAATGGTGCATTCATAAGCAGTCAACATGGTTTATCCCCAATGTGTCATAAATGAAAATTACTAATATTATTCACCAAGGTATCATAAAACATAACATCTCTATAGATTAAATTCGTAATTCAATTAATTATAATTATACAAGGTCACACCCTTCATATTTATTAATTTCATGTGAGCCACTTAGATCATAATAAATCATTTCATCAATAAACTATTGAGTATAAGGAATGGGTTTTTTATCAGAATCAAAGCTTGCAAAAGAGTTTAACGACATTGTAACTATTTCATTTATTTTTAAACCATGATAGGAAATGTGAGTTTCATATCATTATATATATATCCATGAATCATAAATTCATGTTTATATATTTTTTAGTACCCCTTGAATATAATGTTGAATCCATATTTAAATAAAAATGGAAACTGAATTTTTAATGAAAAAGAATATAATTTTGATACTGAAGTTCAGTTGAAAATGGGTATAAATGATTACATTAAAAAATTAAAATGAGTGGGGAAAGGGGTCTGCCAATAATAAAAAACTATTTATATAGTAATGTAAAAATTCATAGTTTAAAAAATTCTTAAATTGGAAATTAAAAGAAATAAAACATAAAAATGGAACTTGAATAGAGAAAATAAGTGAAGATTTCTCAAACCATGAATATTTGTTCCTAAAAAAGGACGGTATAACCATTTGCGCATTAAAAATCCTTGGGGGTCTCCATGGGAGGAAAATGCACTATATAATCCTAGAAGATGGATTGGAAATTAAGGGAAAAGGGTAAATGGATAGCTATTTATAGGAAAAGGTTAGTAATTGTTTAATAATTTAAAAATATATGTCCTAGAAATCTAGGTGGTGAAAGTGAAAAAAAATTAACATACACATTATTTTTTACCATGGTATTTAAAATATTTGTCACATTTTAAGTTATTTTGATCCCCTAGAACCAAAATTCATTTTAAATTACTTCATTTTTCCATTGAATTTTAAAAATTTCACAAATTAATGTTTTAAAAAATCATAATATATATTTAGACATTAGAAATTCAATAATATTTTTGAAAATTGATTTATTAAATAAAAGTACAAAATATTAATAAAAGGAAATTAATTTGGTAGTGTGTTTTTTTAATTTATTATTGAATAATTATAACTTAAATATGAATTCATAAAATATATCATAAACCCAAAATAGTGTTTCTCTGTTATTCAATAACAAATAAAATAGTTAATACAATTATAATAAATTCAGCATAACATAATTTGGATGTGATGATTTTAAAAATTATGTTTATTTTGTGATAATAATTCTCTCAATATTGTAATTCAAACATGTAAATATGAAAATCCTTATTTGTTATAAGGAATCTATTTTTATGGAATAATCAAATTTCTAACAATTACAAAAAAAATTATATTCCATTATCAAATTATTTTTCATTTGTTATTTCAAAAAAATTATTTTAAATGACTACTTAATTTAAATAAATTCTATTCTGAATACCTTGTTTATATGAAACAATTGTATATATTTTATTGAAAAATACAATAAAATTGTATTTCCATTGAAAAATAAAATTATTAAATTCATCTCAATTAAAAATATATTTTGTTAGGAAAAACAAATCTTAAAAGAAATTGATGGAATAAAAATTTAAATTTTATAAACTACTTTTTATTTTAGGTAACTAATTTTTGGAAATGTAACCCATTATTACACATTAATACATCATAGGGATAAGGTGTGGGATGGTTATAGTATCATTGGGTGTCTCGGCTAAAAAACAAAAAGTATTAATATCCAATAACTTGAGATTATCCCATAGGATATTTCTTTCATAATTTAATTCTTAAATATTGTCTTGGTCATGGTAAAGGGGGAACCCTAATGATTATTCATACCTACCATGTTCTTACAGATGGGATTCAAACTGTATGAAATTAATGGTTATGACCATATATTCTCCTCTATTTTAAAATTATCTTTTATTGATACTAATTATAAAATATAATTGTAATTGTAATATTATCAATCAATAGTATAGTTTCTGACTAATATATTGAGAAATGATCAAATGGACCATTTTTTGTATAATGTTAAAATCCCAATGATCACATTTTCAATTATACCCAATATATAACACTTCATTATTTCACTAAATATTTTCTTCAATTTCTCTTAAAGTTATAATATAATTTTTAAAGAATTCGATTAGTTTACTAATATTTTGTTTCATTTATATTAAATTTATAGAGGGGGAAATGATTTATGTTGATTTTTGTGATTAATACATTGCCATTTTAGTTCTTTATTTCATTTTTTTCAGTTGTAATTTTTTCCATTTTAATTGGTTTCATAGATGACTAATGTTGTAATACTTATTAATGAAATTAAATTTTATTGGTGTATATTTATTTTGTACTTTCATGATAGTATGTAATATATGAACACTAATTTTAATATTATAGTGTTGATCCCACTTTATTATATATTTTTTTACTAAAATTTATTCCAAAAATATTATTTAAAAATGTCTATTCTCTTACATTACTCCCCTTAAAGAAATTTGATAACGTAAATTTCAACACATTTTTTCAGATGAGAAATAGTGAGGTTATTTTTCTCTTATTCACTCTCCGGTTCCCACATTTCTTCATCAGATTTATGGTTCCTCCATAACACATTATTAAGGTGGGTATTCATGTGTCTTTGAACCTTGTCTGTATAGTCCATGGTCTCCACTGACTTCTCCTCATAAGAGATGTCATATTATAGTTCTACCAACTCCATATTAAGTACATTTGAAGGGAACATCTATATAATTACTCATGAGAGTTACATGTAATGAATCATGAAAATGAGTAAGATATTGTATAAGTCCTAGTCATTATGTCACTGCTCATATTGAATCAAGTATTTTATAGGGTTCAACGTACGTTGGGAAATTTTTCTATTTCATTCCAAATCAGATGACCCTCTTACATGGTGATATTTTATGGAAAACTTAACCTCGTCATCAAAATATATGTCCCTTCAATAGTTTCTAACATAGTTTTTAATTCTACTATGATAATCCATTACATGTTTTTTGATTGCAGTACCCTTTTTTGACATCACCTGCACAAGATTAGGACTAAGATATTTCCCCTCACCAACTTCATCACAACAAGTAGAAGTTATATATCTCTTTCCATATGAAGTGTCATATAATTCCATTTTAAGAAATTTGTGGAAGCTATTATTGTATGAGAACTCATCTAAGGGGTGGTGTTGATCCCATCGACCATAAAATTATGTTGTTCAAGTTCATAGAATTTCCTCAAGTGTTTGAATCATCCTTTAAAATTATAAATCTATATGGTTGTGAAGGGGAGTACTGGAATTCAATTTAGTATCTAGATCATATTGAATAATTCTCTAAAAATTATATGTCAACATTGGATCATGGTAATAAAGGACAGAAATTTATACCCCATATAAACTGACCACTTACTTTAAGTATATAATGGAAACATGGCCAAGAGATAAATATTCTGTAATAGTGATGAAATAGGCAGGCTGGGTGAGATGATCAAATATGGACTATATTTAATGGTTTCCTGTAGATGTTTTAGGGAGACCAGTGACAAATCCCATAGTGATATTTTCCTAAATACATTTTGGTGTTGTAGTTGTTGCAAAACCCCTTTAGGAACGTGTTACTCTACCATCACTTTCTTACATACCAAAACCTTGTAGATTAGTTTAAAATATATATTTTTATTTTTTCCCACTAATAATGATAAATAATTTTTCAAGATGTAAAGATATTTTCGATATATTATCTTTTTCCATCAGCTTGTTCATCATCTCTTTGATAGATGACATGCATAGACATGTAAAAAATTTCAACAATCCTACATGATCAATATTGAACTCCAAAAACTTCCCAATCATCCTATACACATTATTCCTTTGAAACGAAGTATCTTATCTTGGATATTTCAAGATATTCTCTAGTGTTTATGGATAAATAATCATTCGGGATGTGGTTGATGATGTCCCCTCCCTATTAGGTTCCCATGTCCATTTTTACTAAGTCCTTAATCAAAGGATCTCATTGAATCATAATCATTACTGGAAAAACATTATCCTTCCTACGCAATTCATCAAAAACTTTTTTTCTCTTCTGTGGTGATTATTAATTGAATAGTCATAGTCTTAATGATGTTCAAACCATATCATGTGCCTCGTGTTCAATTTTTATTGTGTGAAAATATACTTAAATCGTTTTTTCTGTGTTTATATCAAAATTCTCTCCATAAAGACAGTTCCTCCATATTTTAAAATAAATAATAACCACAACTAGCTCTAGGTAATACGTAGGATAATTCGGCTCATGAAGCATTAATTATCATGATGCATAAGCAATTACTTTTCCATTTTCGTTGAGGACACACTCAATCCCTTTCAAATATGAATCACTAAAAATAAAAAAAAATTCTCCAATAGGGGGTAGAGTTAACAAAATTTTATTAACCAATATCTTCTCCAATTCATGAAAACATGCATCACAATCAGTTTTTTAAAGTGAACATAGCCCCTTTTAGAGTTAACAAGGTTTGCGGATTAAAAAGTCATGAAATGTTAGTCACAAACCCCCACCAATTTCCGACTAATCTATGGAAACTACCAATCTTTGTTACAGTTGTAGGATGAGGCCACACCTCTATAGCCTTTTTCATCACATGTTAAATTTACATTCCTTCATTGGATACATTTTTACCCATGAATTTGAATTTTTATTACAAAAATTCATATTTTATGAATTTTATAAAAAATTCACTTTACTCTGAGTTTCCAAAATATCTAATAGATGAACATCATTATCATTATGACCTTTCGAATATATCATAATATCATCAATAGAAACTACCATGAATTAAGCATGGTAGTACTTAAATACACTATTCATCATAACCATAAATATAGCATGGGGATTAGTCAGGACTAATGGAATAACCAAAAACACCTAATTCCCATATCTTGTTTGGATGGAAGTCATTGGAATATCTTCTTCCCTCACCCCTAATTGGGGATACCATGTTCGTAGGTCAATCATGGAGAAGAATTAATCCCCATAAATATGGTCAATTAAATAATACATCCTTGAGAGATTGTGCATGTTTTTTACTATAATCCTATTAAATTTTCTATAATCAATGAATAACCCCATTTATCCATCATTCTTCGTCATAAAACAATATTTTCTTCCCAAGGGGACACACTCAGTCAGATAAATACTTTCTATAGAATATCTATAAGTTTTTTCTTTAATTCCAATAACTCTAAATTTTCCACTCTATATGGGGTCTTCGATATCGTATTGGATCTAGGAATGTGTTCAATGGAGAACTCTACCTCTCTTTCTAGTGGAGGACCAGGTAACTCTTTAGGAAATATATCAATGTATTCCTAAATTATTGGGACATTCTATATCTTTATACATTCATTTTCTTCACCATATTCATTAATAATCAAAATAAATAAGTATATTGAAGGTGATTCTAGAATAAGTTTAGGTTATGATATCTCTATTTTAAAAATGAATATAGGTTTTCCATTCAAGGATAAATAAATATTCATTTTATTGATGTTGATTCCAGAATTATACATTAATATCCAGTCTATCCGTTGTGTCATTTCAAATCTCGCCATGAGAAGAAATACAATATTTATGATGAGATTGTAATCCTCAATGTTATTACTATAGTTTCTATACATTTTCTATTATAGGATAATTCTTCTAGGAGTCTTGAATGAGTACTAATGTTCTCAATGTTTATGCATTGATTCTGTATTCATTACATACTTGGGTGAAATAAAGAAATACATAGATCCAGAATCAAACAATGCACATGATAACATTGAGACCATAATGAGGATACCTTTCACCATATCATTTGGAGCCTCTACCACAGTTTTAATGATAGTAAATGCATAAAATTTATCCCTTTTCCTATACTAAGGTTTATAGTGGTTCCCCTCTATTATATTTTGATTTATACATTGATTAGAAAACTACTCAAGATATCCACACATGATGAATTAAACTATTATTTGGTCTTTCACTATCATCCCTTTAACGTTCGTATTGTGAAGTTGAGGCTTCACCTCACCATGATAGTTTTTATCTATATGGAAATATATTTCAAACATGTATTACTTTTCACTCCCAAGTATATAGTTCACCTAATTACTATTCCTAGATTTTATTCATGAGGGAAGACTAACATTCATTCCTCCACATCCATGATCAATGTTCCTCCGTGATATTCTCTCTAATGATATCTTAATTTAATTAGATATATGTGGCCACTACGTATCTCAATAATCTTATTCAATTGTCCTATAACTCTACACTATCTCTTCAAATTTTTCATAGTCATGATTTTCTATATTCCTCTATAGATGGGGTATCATTCCACTGAAGAATCTATTAACCATTCCCTTAGGATCGCTTAGGAAGATAGATGTTTATTAAATCATGAATTGTGAATATCTTCTCAAAAATTCCCATTTATTAATTTTCCATCTTATTCAGTTATAGGTATTTACTCCCCATTTTCCTTCACATTGAATTAGTAGAATATTTATTGAATGTATTCCCAAAACTCTAACCACTATATATAAACAATCTCTCTTATTGGATTATTGTTTTCATAGTTTTCTCTAAGGATCAACTTCTCCTTTTAGTTCGTATACTTCCAGGATGTATTTTTATTTCTCCCAACTATAGAGTAATGAAAATAGATTTTCAATAAATCTTTTACATTGTCCAGAAATCAATGGGTTGGTAGATCCACTAAAAGAAGTTGTTCGTTGAATGATAAGGGAAGCAATGTAATATTTTCCCTTCGAGGTTAATTTAGTATATTAACATTATTCAATTTATTGGTGATATCTAAAGTTATTTTATTCATTATCCTCTCTATTGTTTTATTACATCTTCCACCGGAACACCCATACTACGTTATCCATTTCAATCATCAGTTATGTAGTTCCTCATATTTCGTTCCATTTATCTGAATGAAGAAAAACACTGTGAGAAATGTATTACTCTTACAAATATTATAATTTGAAAGGTATTTTATATTTTAAAACATAATTCATAAATATTTTTTTAATATACTCATAAATAATTATATTTTCTATATATCATTCATAATGGGTTATTAGTTTTTTTTATTAAACAGATATATCCATGAGGAGTGTCAAACAAGGATTGAAACAAGGCCCATTTTAATGCAAAAGTTATCATTAGATTCTATCTCATAGTGTTGTTTTGGGTGTTACCCTAGGTATGTATAATACAAATCTAAATCATGTTGTTTGTATCTAGGAAAGGATTTCATTACTCAGAATCCACTAACATAATACATCACCAAAACACCTCCATGTTTTCATATATTTTGACTTTTCATTATGGTTAATATTAAATTTCTCAAGACCTAATTTTAAAAAACAATCATTCCTTTTATACTAACTATAGAATCCAAAATTTTAATAAATAATTTTCAATTATAATGTATAAATATAGGATTTTTAAAATTTTAGTTTCATGGAAATCAGACACACAATAAATGATAATATAGACAATTCATCTAGTTATAGTTCAAAGAAATCTTCATGGATTCACCTTAAGTAACTTTTCCTAATTCTCATACCTTAAGGATATATATCAAATGAAAGGGGTGAGTTTGAAGCCCAATAAGGGAATAAGAAACAGAATTATATAATATCTGATCTTGAGACATTTCAATAAGAACATTAGAAATAATAATAAGGCATTAACAATATAACATAATAATATTTACATGGATCATAACATGGAAATGTTTCTAAAATATTTAAATAACACTTTGTTATGCATATCACCATGTTTTATCACAATGGAATCATAAATGAAAATTTCCAATGTTGAGGGATATCAAGATTCACCCCCATATGTCTTAATTTCATGTGATTCAAATTTATTATATTAAATCATTTCATTCATAACCCATATAGAATAATGATCGATATTCATATCAAAATCATGGCATACAAATGAGTTTAAATAGAATATCGTTATGATTATTTTTAAACACAAAAGGATGTTTGTGTCTTATATATGTAAATACAGTAATAAAAGATTAATGTGTAAATCTTTGTTAACAACCATTTAAAATAAAGTTGTTTTTAATTCAAATAAATAGTAATTGTTAATTTTTCTTATAAATTATATTTATTTTGGGGGTATGTTCAGCAGTATAACGGGTATAAAGCATGATTTAAAAAATCTAAATGAGAGAGGGAAAGTATATCCCACTCATAAAAAAATCTTCATACCGTAATTGTGTAATATAAAGTAGAAAAATCTACATATTTTGTAAATTAATCGACCTTTGACCTGAAAAGTGATCATTAATGGAAATGAGGAGTGAATATATCCCTTACATTGATGAGTTTCTCTTTAAACATGAGGATGTAACCTTGGGGGCTTGAGGAAAACTAAAAGACTCCATGTGAAGAATAATCTCTATAAATTCATGGATTATGGATTGGGAGTGATGTTAAATACTGAAATGGTTGGGTATTTATAAGAAAAGTTGAGTAACTTTTCATTAATTTAAAAATATAGGTCTGCGAAAAATCGGTTGTGGAAAATGCCAAAAAATAGATTAAACATTGTTTTTTAACATTTGATTCAGAAATTTGGGTCATATATTAAGTTATTTTAAACCACAACAACTGAAATTAATTTTTAAATACTTCTTTTGGAATGGAAATGAGACGATTCTACAATGTAATGATTTAAAAAAAATTCCTTTTTGGATTTGGGATTGTCACATATAGTTTTGAAAACTGATTAAATATATTAAAATACATAATATTAAAAAGTTAACATGTTTTATGTCTTTGATGAGATTTAATTAAATATTACATAAATTTGACATAAATATGATGTCATAAAATATATAGAAAACCCATAACTATATTTTTTAGTATTTATGAAAAAATAACGTATTTTAGAAAATTATAATAAATCGAAGTAGACCTTATTTCTTCTAGATGATTTTAAAATTATTTTTATTTTATTCAAATCAATATATAAATATTATTTTTTAATTTTAAATTTAATAACCCATTATAATTTTAAAATAGAACTTTTTAAGGCCTAACCACACTTCTCACACTTAAGAATCATTTCTGAGGCCATTATAAAATTATTTGTTCAAATATTATTTAAGTAATGTTTTTAATAAATACTTCATTTATAAAATACTATTCTGAATACAATGGTAATATATAAACAATGTATATATTTTCAATAAATACACAATTATGTTATATTTACTTATATAAATAATTATCATATTCATCTCAATTAAAATTTTATTTTATTATATAAGAATATTCATAAATTGATTTTATAGAATAAATATTTCATTCATATATTTTAATTTAAACATTATGTGACTATGGTCCAGAAATGTAACCCATTATTGTAGGTTCCAAGTGTAGTGGAAACACGGTTGGTCTGACACCCAACATCAATTTTTACCAAGAACAATGATTACTCTATGATCAATATAAATATAAATGCATATATCCATGGAATAGAATCAGAGATTTAGATAAATAAGGAATAGGCCTAAAACCATTAGATTGATTCTTGCACATCATGTGTATAATTAAATTAATTAATTTCATAAAGAAAATAATACATGTATATTTGGTACTTTCTTTTCTAATGATGTTGATCATCTAGAATAACCCTTCCAGATTTTCTAATTGAACTTAAGAGGATCCAAACCCAAATCCCTCTAGCGGTGATCAACAGGTGCTCTGATGGCCTCCGATTGACACCACTAATTCTCTGGGTGCTAGTGTGGCAAAGTGTGTGTCTTGTGTCAGTCATTCATTATTTATTTTTCTTCACCCGTGAATATCTTATGTCTTTATTGAGAGGGTAGAGAACAGGATTTGAGAAAGAAATCTATTAGCTAAAAAATTCTCAATTCACTGGGCATGGAGTTCTGTAGATGGAATAAGAGATGTATGTGTCTATTTTTCAACATGGGGATTTAGTTACAATATTAAATTGTGTAATATAAATCAAATTCATTCATAACCTTATAAAAAACCAAGTCTCTTAATAATAATATCACTTCATTATTTATGGTGCACCAAAATAGGCAAAATAGAATTATAAAGATTATTCTATATCAAACAATAATACCAGCATTATTATTATTTTAACATATCCCAACTAGATAAATAATAATTTACCATCTTGAAAATAATTCTTTTACTACCAGATCGACCTTGGCCCACTTGAACTCTACATCAATTTATTGAACACTAGAATAAATAAATAAATAAATTCTTCTCCTAAATAGATATTTTATTTAAAAACTAGAAAATAAATATTAATTAAATGTTCAAGAAAATAAATAAATATATTTTACTCACAATCCGTTGAATAAATTGTTATTTAATTTATGCGATCATTTTAACTTGAATAAAATTATTCTACGGTCTTTAGAATAATTTTTACTTTATCAATTAAATTCAAAAATCATTTACCCAACACCACCAAAGAAACATAGTGTGTGGCCCTCAAGGATTCTTTCACATTGGAATTATGAGGAATTGCACAAATTCAAAGAGTACTATCTATTAATGGGTGAAGTCACCCAAGAGATAGAACATAAAGTTGAAACAACAACAACCACCTATGAATGTTCACTATGTAATATAATCCCTTTGTCTCAATAACTCATCATGAAAGTTTCATGACAGTGTCATCAAACTTTGGGCTTCATATGTCATTCATTGACTACATGAAATAAACTCATCGTTAAACCATGTCCATGGAATTTCGTGTGGGTGTTCTATTTCAATAAAAGGGCTGAGATATAAACTTCCATAAATGGAAGGAAAAAATCCTTCCTCGACTTACCCATTAATAGAATGACACTCATTACACACCCAACATACCCAACGTCCCAAAAACATATGGCATGGTGATTTTGTTCATCAAATCATAGTGTGTGATACATGAAACATGTTAATGATAATATTAATCTGTATAGTTTATTACACATGCTTGCATATAGAATAATCGACGACTGTAGAACATGTGGAATTCCTATTGGTGTGTCTATTCACATAATCTCCCACCTTGGAGACTACTAAGTTAGAACTGCATGAGATGAAGTCTCATCTACTTACGAGTAATATCACTTGATGGTATGTATACTATCCATACCATTATATTATGGAATCCAACCATAGAACAATATATAAGAATATTTGGATATCACTTAATGGTTATCATCATAGCGGCGAACAACTATGACCATGTCAATGAGACAAATAATCCAAGACATTATTACACTATAGTCATTAAGAAAAATCAAATATATGCAATATGATGTTTAATATTTAAATATATTAAATATTCATGTAATCAAAGTACAAACAGTTTATTAATTGACACCGACTCATAAAAACGTCCACTTGGACTATAACCAACTGCCTTTTACTTTCAGTCTTCTAGACATCACATGATGATCATGTTTCTACTGTGTCAAGGATTTAGTCAAGGTGTCCTTCACATAGTATTTTGTGGAAATACAACCTGTTGTAACTTCACCTCTCTGAGAAAAATCCATCCAGAGATGATACATCCAAATTATGTGCATCTTCATTTGATGTGACCTTGTATCTTTTGTGATGAACCACCTCTGTAGTATTATCACAGTACAATGTGATGAGATCTTTTCTTCTCGGTATCACATTTATATGCTATATGATGATTCACATCCAAACTAATTATTTATATACCTTAGTGGTTGTGACAAACATAAACTCTAATGTAGAATCTGCTACCACAGTCTACTATGAGTTATTTTGGCTCACTATACCTACATTCAATGTGAAGATGCATCTGGTTTTTGACATCATGTAATCTTGATCAGTTTGACAACTAGAATCTTCATATCCTATGATGACTAGTTCCTCATCTCCTCTATAAACTGGGAAAATATACTTTTTATGCCTCAGATACTTTAGGATAGTCTTGATGGCCATCTAATAGTAGTCACCTGGGTCGACAAGACATCTTCTTACCTCACTCAATGCATAGGCGAAATTAATCATAGTACATAGCATGTAATACATGACTGACACAATCATTGATGCATATGGAGTCTATTCCACTATCATTCTTTCCTCGCATGTTTGAGGAAACATTTTCATGGAAAGATTAATTCCATGTGACACTGGAACAAACCCCTCTTGAATTGTTCCATACTAAATCTTTTCAGTATCATATAAATGTATGAACTTTGACATTGGCCCAAAAAATATCTTGTATCTATCATGATGGATCCTAATCCCAATAACATATATCGTCACCTCTAATTCATTCATAGAGAATAATTGATTCAAGCATGCCTTAAGAGACTGTAAGACTGGTATCTCATTTGAAATATGTAATATGGCATCAACATATACTATTAGAAAAATGACTTCACACCCACTAAACTGTTTGAAGACACAAGGCACAAATTCACTCTTGAAGAAACCAAATATCATTGTGGATTCATCAAAATGAAATTCACAGGACCTGGATGTTTTTTTCAATCAATAAAAGTATTTCTGCAACATTCATACCTTATTGACATCCTTTGGAGTCATAAACCCTTCAGGTTGTGTCATATAGACATCTTCCAGAAGGTTCCCATTAAGGAATGATGTTTTGACATCCATTTTCCAAATATCATAGTAATGGTAAGCGGTAGGGACAATAAAAATATGATGGATTTAAAAATTGAAAATTGTGAAAAGGTTTCATCATAGTAAATAACATAATGTCGCTTAAACATTTTTGTAACCACTCATGTATTATAGATACTGACTAGTCCTTCTACGTCCTATTTATTCTACAATACCCATTTGAAACTAATAGGATTAACATCAACAATATGATCTACCTAAATCCATACATGGTTTTGGTAAAAATAATCCATTTTAGAATTGTGGGATTCCTTCCACTTGGAATAATTTGATCCACTTAATGCATCCATGTAGGTTAGAAGTACAATATTACCAACTAAAAATGAATCACCATCCTCGGTAATTAGAAAACCATACCATTATGGTCCTCTAACCTCTCCTGTAATCCTACATAGATCTTGGGTCTCTGGAATAGTTCTTCCTTTCGTAGGGATTTGGGGAATCTGTTCCAATACCAACTTGTGTGTACCTTGATCCTCGAATGCATCAAAGTATATCTTTCTTCTTAATATTTTTGGGAGATGTTCTCCTTCTCAAGTAATATGGGGTGTCATTCAACTATATCCATTTTTTGAGGGGTTGTTTTGGTAATATCCCTTTTTCCTTGGGGTATCCTATAAAGGTACACATAGTTCCTTAGGGTGAAATTTTGTTACCTAAAGAAGCCCTAACAAATGCATCGCTTCCCCACAAATGTAAATTTTATAACATGGAATTCATTCCACTATATTAATCGTATACAATACAATTTATCTATTTATTTGGTACTTGGTTTAGTATGTACACCTATGTTTGTAACACATGTCCCAAAAATGATAATTGAAGACTCGCACAACTCTTCATTGATCTCACCATGTCTAATATGGTGTGGATCCTCCTTTCACTCACACTGTTCTACTAGGGTGTGTACTGAGGAGCAAGTTGGGATCAGATCCCAAACCCCTATAATTAATCAATGAAGTATTGATTGCGATATTTTCCACCTTGGTCTGAGCAGTGTTTCTTAATCATCATACCAGGATGGTTCTCAACATCATTCTTTTATTCTTTAAACATATCAAAATAATATAAATTGTACCTCATTAAGTATATATATATCTATATCTACTAAAATAATTGTTAAATGTTATGAAGTATTATTACCCATCACTTCCTTCAACTGTATTTGATTCACACAAATCAATATAAACCAATTCGATTTGATCATTATCCCATTCACCTTTCCCACTAAATGGGGATTTGGAAATTTTTCCTTATAAACATGCAAAACATGTGCTACGTCGTTTTATTTTCATAGAATATGTATATCCTTATTGATGTAATTTTGTCAAGAGTTTCTCATTTACATGACCTAGTTGGTGATTCCAATGTTATGTCTGGTATGAATCATGTGATGTATCTTTGTTATCGATTTCCATTACTTGGTTTGTGTAATACAACACATAATGACTGTTGATTAAATGTTCCCTACCAATAAATGATTTTCTTGGAAAATAATCAACATTCGTTTCAAAACATGAAAATAAATCAATGTGTATCTAATTTGGATACTAATATATTATTTTTATTAATAGAAGGAACAATATAAGAGCCCTTTAACATAAATATCATCCCAATTGGAAATGTGAGGTTGTAGTCCCCGACATCTACATAGAAAGTTGTTCTCCATTGACTACCCGTAGTTCTACCTCCCCTCGATCAATTTTCTTGAATCTACATGGTTCCAATATTTGGATACATATGTGATAACCGAAAGCCATATCTAATACCCAATTTTTAGAAATAGATAGATTTCAAAAAAATGCACATAAGGAATCTAATTTCTTCTTAGGATGGGTGCGGTTCTTCTTACTATGGACCTTCTTTCCACATGGGAAACAAACATCCTCTTGTTTCCATGCCTCTCCTTTTTTCTTCCTATTCATGGAAGGCCGTGAAGAATAGTTGGGCTTAAATCTATTTTACTTTCCTTTCCTCTTATTCAACAAAAAGACTAAATATTTTTAATTCTTCATTTTTATTTCCACTTGTAGAATGAGAAAAAGAAGATCATATAGAGACTTATCAATGTTGTTCATAATGAAATTGACAACAATGTTGGCGAATATATGAGGCAGTGACACGAGAATGAGATTAGTGCCTAGTACGTCAGGGATTTTAAACCCTAGAACCTTCAAGCACCCAATTTAGCCAATGCTCTTTACTACATGAGGCCTAGATGGGGTACCCTCTCCAAGCATACGCTGAAAGTGTATCTTGGATATCTAAACCCTTCGTGTCTTTCTCTCTCTTATTAAAGACCACCGAGGTTCTTGATCATTCTATAAGAATCCATGTTTTCGTGAATCTTCATGTGCATACTAGACATTGATGATTCCATCAAACATTTAATGTTGACCATTACATTCATATGTTTATTATAGACCAAGAAATTTCCATCAATGTCCTCTTGTGTAGGCAGATTAGGTAATGTTTACTCCAACACGTAAAACATATGTTCACAACGTCGGATAACCTGATGGAATCTAAACCATTCGTGAATGTTACTGTTACTGTGGATGTTGTCTTTAACTAGAATTGATTGCAGGGATAGTGTGATTTATGTGATTTTCATTTTTATTATACAATAAAATAGAATATCATTAACAATTTCAAGATTGTATTTTATGGGAAATAATTTATTTTATTAAGAATCCCACTATTTTGTCTTGTCCCAATGCCCCTCAATATTGAACTCGGAATGTCCAGTTTCAATGACATTATAGTGGAAATGATACATATTACCCTTTGAATAACCCTAATAAGGGTTGTTCATGACATTTGAATATGTTTATCTAGGAAGGTCTTTTCAAACTACAGGCTTGCATCTCCTTGATAAGTTGAGTGGACTCCAAAATCCTGAAATCCTAACTTTGGATTTTCAAAAATCTTGCCTGCATTATTACTCCATGTCTATCATGGGCTTCTAATATTTATGAAATATGGTTCCATCAACCCTAAATCTTTCATAGGGGCTTCCTTTATAAATTTATGTATTCCTACAAGGGTTGTTCAATTACGTCGTTTTATTGATTTTAGCCTAAAATCATGTAACTGGAGGCTTGGTCAGACCTAATATTGTATTTGATGAATTTTAATCTCTAATGTGTGAATTACATATTATTATTATCACTTGATTTTTAATATTAATGGGAACTTACTTAAGTGAATAACCATGTCTTGATAATATTTACACATAATCCTGGTTTATTTTAATTCCATCTATCATGTTTGATAGTGCATTAATTATGTGATCGTGACAACCCATCCATAATGATAATCCGTGAAACTGACAGAAATAAAATAAATTAAATGGAATGTCATGATCTTTTCTAATGGTTATTTTATCCAGCGGTTGATAAACTAACCCTGACCTAGGGGAGAAACATCTTGAACTTTTTCGGTTCATGTTTACAGCTTTCCATCTGCCCACCTTTGTATCTCATTGGATTGGTTTTGTCTTAGCTCTATATTGAACCGACTCCACTAGATTTGGAGTTCTATCCATTACATATGCCTTTTTTAACTCAAAAATAGTAGAGGGGTAAAATGGGGTTTACATAAAAGAACCCATGGGGCTGGAGATCGTAAAATTTATTGAAAAGAGATGGCTCACATGCCAACAATTAATCTTATAAATAAATTAAAAGGAAACTAATCACATACAAAGCTCTTGTTCTATCTCAAGATCACCAACATACATGCAATGTTTTATGCATTTAATAAAAATAGTAGTAAATTCTATATTTTTTTTAAACATATAAATTACAATTGAATAGATTAAGTATTATCTTTAATTAATCAATCATTTTATCTAAATCCTTTTTCTGATGTTCATTGAGATTCTCATCTTTTTACATTAATGCACCTTGGAGGTATCCTGATGAATATTCAATCAAATCTACCCAACATATATTATATTTTAATATTGTCTTACTCTTATGACATATGGAATACAAGATGGTTTGATTCATAGAGTAACAACCTCTAGTACGATTTATACATGATATGTAGTTTTGAACATTACACCAAACTTAATGTTTTAATTTTGTGTAATCTGGTAAATTATAGGGATTGTAGTTCCGACCACATAGCATGTACTAGCTTCACCGTCTATCCTGAAGTACACACCTAGGCACTCGACATGTGAAGGGCACTTAGGATATTCTGGAGTACACGGTGTGTATAGTGGGATAAACGTTGTGTTGTCTCCATGTTACACTTTTACCAGTCGACATATTTGTGTATGTGATACATGGTTTGGTCCTTCGACTCGAAGGGACTAGACACCGTGTATAGTGGTCCACACAATGTGTAATGTGGTAAGAATGTGTGTTTCTCTCCTAGTCAACACACGGTGTAGAATAAAATAAACTGTGTGCAAAAAAATTCACACAGCCTGAGTAATTTCTGAATTACACCCAATGCACTGAACATGACTACACTGAGTGTAGTCCAGAATACACAGTGTGTATGTAATAGAACATGGTGTGTAAATCTGAACACATGTAGTTTTCTTTTGTTTTACCTGGGAAGAATCATAATTGTATCCTTATCATTTCTCTCTTTTAATTTTAATGAAAAAATCATTTGTATCTATTAAATATTTGGGAAACGAAATTTGGGAGAACATATCAAGAAATATTTATTATAAGAATGATTAACCTTGATTTTACAAACTATATTATCAAACCATAAATCATCAACAATTTTTTTAAATAATTATAAACTATGATGATACCCCTTTGATAACACTTGTAGGTTCCAGGAAAAGTATACGTGTAGTTGGGCCGACACCCAACATTAATTTTTATCGTGGTCAGTGATTATTTTGAGATCAATATGAAGATGAAAGTCAGTCTCCATGGAATAGAATCAATGATTTAGATAATAATGAATGATGCCTGAAACCTTTAGAGAGGATATTGTAGATCATTTTTATAATTAATTTAAATAATTTCATAATGAAACGAATACCTAGATCTATGATACATTCTTTGTTGGTGATGTGTATTGTCTTGAATGACCCTTCCAGATTATCTCATTGCACTTGCAAGGTTCCAAACCAGAATCCCTCTAGTGGGGATCAACGTGTGCTCTGATGGACTGTGATCGACGCCACTTGTTCTCCGGGTGCTAATGCGGTGAAGAAAGTATCTTGTACTGATCGTTCTTGATTTCTTGTTCTTTGGGCTTGAGGAATGACTCTCTTTCATGAGAGGGGTGGGAAGAGGATTTGAGAGAGAAATATTTTAGCTCAATAAATCTTATTTCAGCGAGTGTACAATTCGGTACATGGAACAATAGACGTATGTTTTTATTTCTTTACATGGGACTTCAGTTATAATATTGAATTGCATAATATCAATTTAATAAATTCATAACCATATAGAAAACTCATACTCTAAATAATATTACCCCTTCATTATTTATAGTGCGCCAACTTGAAAAAAATAAAATTATAAATAAAATTTCATGTCACAATGTAATAGCAACAGTATAATTATTTTAACTTGTTCTAATAAGTCAAATAATTATTTATCATCTTTAGAACAATTATTTTACTACTAGACTGGCCTTGGTCCACTAGAACTCTTCATTCATTTATTGAACACCTGACTAAATAAACAAATAAATTATTCTCATAAATAATTTTATTATTTAAAAACTAATAATAAATATTTATTAAATGTTCGATAAATAAATACATATATTTTACTCATAATCTGGTGAACATAAATTTATTTAATTTGTGAGATCAATTTACCTTGAATTAAATTATTCTACTATCTTTAGAATAATATTTATTTTATCAATTGAATTGAAATATAATTTAATAGAGATAACCAATAACAGATAGTGTGTGACCCTATATGATTCATTCTCATTGTAATAAGTTAGGTATTCTTAAATTCCAAGAGTGTTATCTAGAAATTGGTCAAGGAACCCAAGAGAAAGAAATTAAAGTCAAAACAACAACACCAACATTCAAACATTCACTGTGTAATATTATCCATTAGTCTCAATATCTAATCAGGCATGTTTCATTATAGTTTCCTCAACCTTTATAATTTATACGTCATTATTTAACTACATTAAATAAAATCGTTGTTACGCTATCGACATGGAAATTTGTGTGATGTCCCTATTTCAATCTAAGGGTCATGATATCAAGTTCCAAAAATAGAAGTGACAAATCCTTCCTCAACTTATATATTAATAATATTCCAGTTGTGATGCACCAAACATACCCTACTTCCTTCCAACATATGACTTGATGGTGTTAATCATAAAATCAATGTGCGTGAGTCATGACTCATATTAGTCATAAACTTAATGTCTAAGGATCATTACACAGGCTCACATATATAAATATCGTATGAGACCAAAACAAGTAGAATTAATTTTGGTGGGTTTGTTCTTGTAATCTCTTGTCTTAGAGATTACCATGTGAGAAATTCATGAGAATAAGCCTCATCAACATACGAATACTCTCATTTGATGGTTTGTATACTATGTGTCCCATTATATAATTTCATCCCTTAGGAAGACCATTTTAAATAATATTCTCCTAGAACATCCAAGTTCTCATTATAGCGAGGAAGTACAATGACCTTGTCAATGAAACTAATACTCCAGGTAATCATTTCACTATAGACATGTAGAAAAATGAAAAATATTTAACAAGATATTTAATATTTAAATATATTAAATATTCATGAAATCAAAGTAGAAACAGTTGGTTATAGGAGACCAACTCTTACACTTATTACACATTAATATTCCTTAAGGGTAAGATTGTGATTGTGGTGAGTTTTTGGGGTGCCTCAGATAACATCAACCAAGTTGTAATATCTACTAACATGAACTTATCATGTAGATGATTTCGTTCAAGATTAACTAGTTAAAGGATGGTGTGGTCTTACACTATGTAAAACCCCATTGATGCAACCTACCTCTAATTGATGGATAACTGTTATTGAAAGAGTATTACTCTACCGGTCAAGGACATCTTTTCTTCGTTATGTATCGATTATAATTTTTCAATACTATATATAATCATTAATTATAGTTGTAAAATAATCTATCAAGGGTATTTGTTCAAAATTTGATATTGAGCAATGATAGTATTGACAAAGATCATATAATGGTCAAATCCCAATGGTCACATTTCCCTTTATACCATATAGATACCACTTAATTCTTTCACTCAAACTTAACTAAAATTTATCTTAATGTTATATTTTCGTTTATTAAAATGTAGATTGTTTTAATAATAGGTTGTTTCATTTATATAGTATTTTTAGTGGGGGAAACAATTATAGTATATTGAGGTGATCTATACATTCCCATTATAGTCGTTCTATTTTATTTTTTTGGTCTAGTTGTAATGACTGGTATTTTAATTGGTTTTATAGATAGTTAATGTAATGATCGGGGCTAAAGAGATTAATTTTTATGGTTTTTATTTATTTTTTATGTGTATGATTTTATAAAATATATAAAAAACATTTTTTCTGGAAACAAACTTCACGTAAGAAAGTCTTTGTCATTAAAATAATTGTCCTTTAAAATAATTCAATGTTATTTTCCATCTTAGATGAAATAAAATGATGTTAATTATGTTTTACTAGTTATATGATCGAAGGATACCATTGTTATTATTTCTATAAATGGAGTATGGTTTGGATGATTTAATTTATGAAACCAATTTCAATTCCATGGGTTATACCATAATTAAATACTTATGAATATATCTTCCTTCTACACTGATTATGATATGATGAAATGATAATATGATTATGAATATTTTATTTGTTAAATAGGTTAATATATTATGACATGATTATGTAACCCATTTCCATCCATGGGTTATGATATGGTGAATTTATTATGATCATGGAGAAAAATTTGTATGATTTTCATGATTTAAAAGTGGATAAATTATAACCAATTTTTGGTGGGACCTATATCTCCTTCCAATAAATTAGTCATATTAATATATCATGAAAAATATTGGACTAAATGGGGTGTGAACTGAGTTCAGTAAGGGAATTTTTCCACTTTGATGGACTTGGGAGTGATCCTTGACAAACAAAATGGTCTGGGGAGAAAACCCATTCCACTATGAGGAATGATATTCCACTAGGGATGGTGGTCTGTCCCACACAATAGGTGAAACTATCGAGAAGTTAATACATGGGTAGTTACCCCAGGAAAAAAGTAGGTACATGGGTGGTTATCCCAAGCCTAATATGTAATGAATTTATTGTTGGGTATACTTGACATAATATTATTTATTCTTATATCTAGACAATAAAATTATCTCTCATGCTAATTTTATTCTCTCATTGTTCATGTTCTTTGATTCTCTTATGATTCATATCTTATGAACTGCCAATAAATTTTTCAAGTCCAATATTTATGATCTATGATAGGATTGGTATGGACTTATAAATTTATGTTCACTATAACATACCCTTATGATTACATTATTATAACATATGATCATAGAAATATATCTCTTTTGTTTACCCATACTAAGCATTTGATCTCACCCTTTCTTATAGATCCTTTCTCGAGGAAATTAATAACTATGTTATGTTGGGTTTTTCAAAGAAGATAGAAAAATGGGAAGAACATTGAGGAAAAAATTTAAGACCATTCTCTAGATTCGAATATTTTTTTCAATGTGTCCCAAGGAACTAAACTCTTATGGTCCCTATGTGTGTGTCTTTTCAATGTAATTAATATTCGTCTAAAATTGTTTAATTTTAATTTATGATAATCTTGGGCCTCTATATATGGTTTTAGTGGAAATTTATCATTTACTAATATAAATATGGCTTTTATCAGTGCTAGAAAATTGCATTAAAAGCACTAAAAATGTTCTTTTAATCGAGGCGAATATAAAGGGGTGGTCCCTTTTATTAGTGATCTGAAAAGCACTGATAAGGACCCATTTTATCAGCGCTTTTTTTATTACTGCTAAAATGGGTGTTTTATCAGTGATTTTTAAAAGTGATGATAAAAGTAAAAAAATTAAAAAATTAAAAAAAAATTATATTCGGGGGTTGATTTTAACAATTCGTGACCCCCCTTTATCAGCGCTAGGCGGCCCCTTCCACTCTCTTGTGCTTCCCTTGCCCGTGCATCCCTCACATGCGCGCGCACTTCTTAGATTCCACCCAAACTCAAACCCGCGACCTCCCCCTTGCGCACATTCACCTTTAAGACTAATCCATTTCTCTTTTTCTATTAAATGATACATCTATTTATATATATATATATATATTTATATATATTTGTATATTAATATAGTTTCATATTAATATATATATATTTAGTTATATTAATACATATACGTTTCTTCATATATTAGTATATATATATTCATTCATATATTCATATATATTTATATCTATTTATATATATATATGTAGTTACAATTTTTTAACCGTATATTTAATTTTATATTAATATATATTTACAATATTAGATTTTATCACATCTATAAAATATGTTTTTTATGTGTGTTTATAAATAAATATATAAATACATATATACATATATACAACACACACACAAAAAACACAGACACACACATATATATATATATATTTACAAATAAATGCATATATATGTGTGTATTTGAAAAGACATATCATGTTAAAACGACCATAACTTCTAATATGGAAGCCCGTTTGAACTCCAAAACTATTCAAATCAAAGAAAATGAAAAAATATTCGATATGATATATGGTACAGGCCTAAAGGACATCTGGATCAGAAGTTATAAATGTTTGAACGTTAACAAATCGGGGGATCCTGAATAAAAACATAGTTTTTAATGCCTTATGGTCCTTTTTGGCATTGAAAATTGTGACAAAAGATGCAATAGGCGTGTATAGCTCTTCACAGGCTTCGATGTGATATGTTGTAGAGCTCAAGCGGACACCCAGATCAATGGTTATAACCGTTTGAAGTTTGAGTTACATTTTCAACCTATTTTAGATCTTTCATTAATTGTTTTGATTTTTTGTTTCCTCAAATTTTTATGAAATGGTTTTTAATCGATAATAATTATCAAATTATTAATTATTTATATTTCTTAAAATATTTTAAATCCATTTTCACTAAATTTATTATATATAAAATGTAATAGTCTATTTATACATATATTTAAAAAATTTATATTATATTTATATCAATATTAATATACTTATATAACAATATATTATTTTTCATTATAATTTTTTTTAAACATAAAATTTATCAGCGCTAGAAAAAAGAGATGATAAAAGCCCCATCTAATAGCACTACTAAAAAAAGCACTGATAAAGGGGTCCCTATTAATAGCGCTAGAAAAAGAACTGATAAAGGGGGGTCCTTTTTCATCCCTAAAAAAAAGCTACGATAAAGGGTTACTTATAACAACACTTTTTCTATCACTGATAAATGCACCCATTATTAGAGATATTTTTTACTGCGGATAAACGGGTTGCACTTCCCTTGCCCATTTTTTGTAGAAGTCATTTTAGATTGGAAACTAGAATGAGAAAACATTTCTGATGTCCCTATGGATATTTTAATGATATGTACATGGGTGCCTCTGAGGATATATATATTAACATCTTAAAATATAAGAAAAAGTCCTAAATTTTTTTTAATGATAATATGAGTAGTTTTCAATAAATTGCATCCATGTCTTGATACTACATGTTGATGTGGATTTGGCATAGATGTTCCGAGGTTAACAACCCAAAAAACCATATTGATCTAGAATCAATCAAGAATTAGTGAACAAAAATGGTCATTGCTACACACTTACTTTGACACTATAGAGTGATATGATTTTAAAATTCACAAAATGAATATGAATTATTGTGAAGTATTTAAGTATATGATTACTTTGAATGACTTAAGGTAACCCTGAGGTGTCGTTGTTTAAAATGAATGTGTCATGATTTAGCCCTCTTAATTGAGAATTTAAATTGTGGGATTTTCCATTTTGATTAGAAAATCTATTACATGATTTTAGGTATTAGTCAATAGTGGGATCCTGGTAGATATTTATTAAATTTGAATGTGATGGGTGGTTTTTTAATGAATTTATAAATTGTATGAGTTCTGGAATTAATAATTTTGTGATTATACCTAAACAATGTTCAAGGAACATGATTAAAACATGTAACATAACACACTATCAAATACACCAAACTATATAAGGAAACAGTTCACTAGTAGTTTTGGTGATGATAACCATGGGAGAAAGAATATAGAGTTTCCAATATGTCTTGAATGATGAATGATTCACCCATGTAAATGTATCAATGAAATGAGAATATTTGTTCAGTTTAGAAAAAAGTAAATGAAATAATGTAGTTATAAAGGGAAAATTAAAATATCATTTGATGTAATGAAAGGGAATATTGTTCTACCCAATATATCAGTAAATAGTGAATTCTTTAAATTGTAAAGGCATGGTAATAATGTAAATTGATTTAATAAGGGGAAGGATCATTAAGAAAATCATTAATGTAGTTTGAGTGATGGTCAAACTATTGCTGATGATGAGACTATGAATCATTTGTGAAACGAATATGGTACTAAGGAATAAGATGAGGAAGTATAGTTTATCGATTATGTATGAGGTTGAATAATGAATGTATTTATGTATTAAATTTAATGAATTATGAGATATATAATTCTTTTTATAGTATATGTTTTTCCTTGAGGATTTGAATGAATATGGTTAATGGTACCGGTGACCTAGAAACATGATTTAATGTATGGGTTATATTTATTTTTATAAAACACGAAATTATGGAATGGTCACCCTTAATATGTTGTTAATATTGAGAAAAATATTTTTTAATTTGATAACGATATGTGTGGTGTGGATGAAGTAAATTAGATAGTATTGATCACATTATAATTGATAAAATATTTGTTAAAAAGTGTTTTTGGATATCATTGATTGACTTTAAAATATTATTAAATATATAAATATATTAAATAATCATTTATTCTAATAAAAGAAGGATAAAAAATATAGTCTTTTAATAATTTTTATGGTAATTTTTGTTATGAAAATGTTTGAAGAGAATACACGATGATTCTATTCACATGTTTGGTATATGAAATATTAAGAACTATTTCCTATTGTTCAGGTTATTATTGAAAAGTTCATTTTGTAAATTTAGTAACCTTCTTTATAATTTTTTTGATTTAAATATTTAATAATGGTTAAAAGGATACCAATTTATGAAATGTTTTTTGTTGAATTTTGAATGATGTTTTAGAGATTAATGTATTAATTCTCCATTTGAATATTCATTCATATTGGATAACCTATTCTATCTATTTTATTTTTATTATAACTTATGATCAAGGGAATTAATCATCATTATTTATAGATTTTATGATCCATTATTTCATCATGAATTAAAAATTATACTTCATTTATTGGAGTAATATGTAAATATGAAATTGATTACGGAAAAAAATGGAGTGATTGTTCTTTTTTAATTGAATTAAATCAAGAATTAATATTTTCTATGGATAATTATTCAACATTATGAAAAGTATCATTTAACAAAATATTTTCTTATTATCGACATTTTTATGTTCACAATAACTTTTTTCACACAACATTGTCTGATGGATTTGATTTTATTAACCATCTTTGAACAAACAATATTATTGTCATTGTAATTCTCTATCATTAACCATAATTATTTTGGTGTTATATTTTACTTCTATTTATAAGTTTTTTACTTCCATCCTATGTAAACCTATATATGAAACAATGTTTTAAGTTACTTTATGTATCCATTATGTTTCAAATATTCCCTTTTTATCATAAATTTTATTTTTCATTGGAATGATTTGGGTTTCTATAAAAGAATTTTAAAATCATACAACCTTGATGACATCGATGAATTTTGAAGGTTATATTCATATTTAGTGTATAGAATATAATGCCTCGATCTGTGACATTATACTTGTTAAAAATATTTTAAATTTGGAATATTTTTTCATATATGAAATACTGATTTTTTAATTCCTTGTCCTTATGTTACATGAAAAACATGTTTTGTCTTATGTTACACATAATACCAAGTCTACCATTTATAAAATCAAACACCGAGTTTAAGTAAAATATTACATACAATTAAAATATTTTTATTTGAACAAATAGTTATTACATAGAAGTTTGAATAGGTGGAATGAATATGATTATTTAAATAATGGAAATATACATTACACATTTATTGAAAATTAATTCTTTTTTGAACAATTAATTATAAATGAATATAAAAGAAATTTTAAAAACATAAAAAAAATATTTCTCTGAAAAATGCGTTATAAGTGATAAAGTTTATTTTATGTCAAAAAATTATCAATATCATTTTTGATGAATGAATTTAATGAAATTTATATATTATAAAAATAATTAATATTTTAATCATTTATTTTATCTATTTTCTATAAAATATATAATAATCAATGCAATTATATTGTAAAAAAATTTTATTTTTTTAACTAGGAATTTTCTCACCTTTTTATGGAACAATTATTATATAAAAAATTCACACATATATAAATCTAATTTGATAAAATAAATTTCATTTTTGAAAAAATAATTTTTAATTTTTTTCATCATAAAATTTCACTAGTTTTTTTTAAAAATTATCATTTTTTGAGGAAGATTGATGATATAATATTTTAATTGAAAACAACATATTTGGTTAATTCATTTATTATGATAAACTATATTTTAAATTGGTTTAACATTAAAATTACATAAATTATATATAAGTTTATAACATTTTGGATATTGAAATAAATTTCATATTCAATTATGGTATAAAAAACAATGAAACACTATTAATTTTTTCTCTTTAAAACCCATCTTTCTCATCACATATCTGGGATTAAAAATCAACTAAAATTTTCTTTTTCTATGAATGAAATTCATAAAAATGAATCCATATTTTAATTAAAGTAATTTATAATTTATATTATTGTAAAAGAAAATTTTGAAAAAAATAAATTTTGAATATAGTAAACAATTATTATCATGGTAAAGATAAAATTGGTTTACTAGTGGTTTTAATGAAAGGATAAGGGTAAAAATGACATAAACATTTATAAAAATTATTCTATAGAATAATTAGTCCGTGAAATCTATATGGTTAAAAGACTTCCTAATTTTTCCACTTTTGACATATGAAAAATGTGGGAGAAGATATTTCTTCTCAAAAATAAAATGTCTGTCCACTCTAGCACTTATAAAAGGCGATACCTCTCCTATCTTCTTCAAACCTTTACACCTCTGTTGTTTGGCCAATCCCTTCCTAAATAACGTCATAACATCCCTCATTTATTCATGTTTGGCCATTACCTTCCTAAATAAGTTCCTAAAATCCATCCTTTAATCTTATAATATTTATGTTTGGAGGAAAGATAACCAATTAGGTCTTTATTGAAAACCTATGGAGGATACTCATAGGAGAGATAATATTCTTCAATGAGTGTCGTTATTTTGTTTCTTTATACACCACATAAATATTTTAATAAACAATGATTTTGTAACAATATCATTATATAACATATAATACATTTTTGATAATAATTTCATGGCACAAAACATTATATACTTCTATGAAACAGGTTAAGTAATCATCATTTGTGTGTATGGTGGACTGTCACCTCACAAACTAATTTCATTCGTATTTACATTACAACCTCTAAAAGGAGAAAATAATTATGAAATTACTGATTATATATGATATCTGTGATAATTGTTTTATTCTATAATTATTATATCACACATACCATTATTCTTTCCATTTTGTGATAATATGATAACGTCGATCATGTGTACGATGAGCTGCTGCTTAAGGAAGCAGTGTGATTTGTTCACCATTTATATAGAAGGTATTAACGTTAAATTAATGATTATATGTTATTTAAATGAAATATTTAAGATATTAATTACATATTTATCATTATTAATAGATAATATATATCAATTTTTTAATTACCTTTTCACTAAATTAATGAGGATAATGCTTCTCTTGACGTGTGGGAAAACACCTTTATGAAGATATGTAACTCTCTTTTCATTAAGAATCAATATTTATTGTATTAATAACTATATTACAATATATAACATGTTTTTTATGAAATTATTATCATTTTATAAATATAACATATTAAAAACATTTTTTTTCATAATGATCATTGAAAAATTGAAACATTATTCATGCATACATATGTCATACCGTCTCCTTGATCATAAAATACTTCATTTCCCAATAGAATTTTTAATTATTAGTATTAAGAGTATATTTTATTTATATATATGTTAATTATTTCATGATTATTTTTTTATGTTATGCATCCATGATCTATGTTGTGTGATCGAAAATAAAAAATCAAACCATATAAGAAAAAAAGAACTTATTACATAAAACATGACTTTAACATGGGATGGTTAATGAATGGGTAGAAAAGGTCAAAATAATCATATATAGTTTTATTTTTATTAATTTTATCCATAAAATACGTATAATAAACATATATTTATTATACACGATGTTTTAATTACTATATCATAAGTCAATATATAAGGTAAGTGATTTCCATCTCACTTTTTACATCCTCAAGACACATGTCATATTCAACACTTATTTATTTAAATTTATTATATATTCAGTCCATGAATTTGTTTTATGATTATTCTACTAAAAATTATTTTTCATGACATATCTATTGTAGGGTATCTCATTCATGGTTTTTACAATAAAAATTTAGCAAACTGGGAAGGGGTTTTTGTCAAAAAATTTCTTCATTGAGAGATACATTATGATATTCTCTAATATTCATTAACAGGGAGTATATATAGAACTATGGAATATAATATCATAAATATATTAAAAGACATTATATTTCATGTTTCATTTTATATTATTCCTTCATGGAACCTATGATTATAGATTAATAAAGTGGTAGTGGTTTAATGTTACTATGAGATAATTTATCGGGATTGTTTATGAATAAGCCACCAATAATGAAATATCATGATATTTCTCTCATGATTATTTTAAACATTCTTTTAATATTATTATTCTTGATATCTTCATCTAATTTTATCATTATTACCTATTTGGTAATTAAATTCTTTTATAAATTCTTTTAAAAAAAATCAGAGATTATTTACATCTTTGGAATGAAATCCAATTTCTTCCAAAACAACGTTTACTAAAAATGATATCAAATATGTTTTACTTTCCACTTATTATTTTTAAAACTAAATTTTAAGCATGTTTTCCCTTTTAAAAAAATGTCTTTAAAGGAACAATTATTTCATTTTCAAAACATTTCCTCATTATTTATTATTGATAATTTTAAATGAATCTTTGTTTTAACATATATGACATCAATAAAACATCACATCATCCTGAAAATTATTTCCATTGAAGATTCCTTTATATGATATAATTTTTTATTTTCAAATTAAATTAATTAAAAAATTGTTAGTAAAAAGTGTTTCACAAAGAGTAAAGGTCATTTTCGTTAAGAAATTAAATAAGTAATTTTTGAATCTTCCAATTATATTTTCAAGGATATTACATAGAAAAATATTTACAAAAGGTTTTATGTTTTCAATTTTTTCAAATAAAATATATTTTCCTCAAAAAATTTCAAATTTAATCATTTCTATTAAAATTCCATCTATGAATAAATCCATTGAGGTTTATTATTCATTACAAGGGCTATCATTAAAGGATACAATTTTTTTATTTTTTTGAATTGTTTTTGTTTATGATTACATGTTTTTTATGAAGAATATTTCTCTTCCATGGGTTATAACATGATTAAATACATATAACATTCACTTAATTCTCCACAAGACAAGCTATGATGAAATAATGATAAAGTAATGGAACATGTATATTTTCCAAATTTTACGATACGATGAAATTATTATGAAACACATTTTATTTCATGGGGTAAGATTTGTTTAATGTTTTATGATCTTATCGAATTTATTTCCATGATTTTTATTATGTGATCATCTTTATGTTATAATGAAATCTAGTTATGACCTATATCTACATCCAATGCATTGGATAATGATTTATATAACATTTGATAGAAAAAATAGAACTAGGAGTGAACATAGTTCAGTAAGGGACATTTTCCACTATCATGGTCTTGGGAGTGAACCTTGAATAACTTGATAGATAGGGGAGTATCCTACTTCCACTATGAGGAAAGGGCTACCGCTACGGATGGGATGTGTCCAACCAAGGAGGAATAGACACAAAAAAGCGGGTATATAGGTTTAATTCCCAAACATAATGTAGGTATACTAGTTGTTGTCTCAATCCGAACATTTTATTAATGACATAGTTGGTATCCTTGAGATAATATTTTCTATGATTATGTGTATTCCAC
The DNA here is from genome assembly GCA_963277665.1 of Viscum album. Lineage (NCBI taxonomy): Eukaryota > Viridiplantae > Streptophyta > Magnoliopsida > Santalales > Viscaceae > Viscum > Viscum album. Next base: position 302,421,278 of record OY728126.1, read on the forward strand.
AGAACTATGACTTCTTCCAATTTTATGCTCTCTGGACTCATCTACTAATATTCTGTTCTAACTCATGTCTTTTTACCTTCCAATCATTATACCATGGATAATGATTATGATCTATGATATGATAAGTAGGAACATCAAAGGGATTTTTACATCACATACCATTATTATTATTTTATCCATTCATATGGACGTAGAATTATATCTCTTATGTTATACCTTTCTATGAATCTCAACATTAAATTTTTTTGTGTCCTTTACCATGATAATGAATTAAATTTTTATATAGGGTTTGTCCATAAAGAGTATAAAATGGGATGATATTTTGGGGAAACAATGAAGATAATTAAAAAAATTGAATATCATATTATCTTTTTCCAATGAAACTAAACTATTACAATATTCATGTGTGTGTGTTTTAATGTAATAAATGTTCATTAAAATATATATAATTTCAATGTATGAGAATACTTGGTCGCTATATTAATTTTAGTCCCACCAATAAATAATTAAAAACCACATATATGTGTTCCATAAGTTCATAAAAAATCTTGATATCATAAAACATAGAAGGGAAATGGGTTTCAAATACATTTCAACATATCTTAAATGTGGAAAAGTAACAAGTTTCATAAACATTTCATCATTTCATATTAGCGTTACCCATGAAAATTATATAGGTTTCAGAACAAAAATTTCATCACAAACAATAATCCACATATATAGGAATAAACATGGTGTTCTGGGATCATATGAACTGTAAAACTTACGTAAGAGAAAATGATATTATTATTGACGAAAAATACCATTAAATTATCAAATGAAACATTTATTTTGGAAAATATCTTTTTCACATTAAAATGACATATTTAAAATATTAATATTTACCAAACATTAAATAAAACACACTCTTGGAAAAGGAACATAATTTTTTTTAAATATATATTCAAAGAATTAATCACTTTGGAATGTGGGAAATTCAATTCATACTGTATAAGTTAAAAAAATTATTTTCACAATTTTGTAAAAAAAATTATACATCATTAAACAAATAACAATAAGACGCATTTTAAACCATTTCTTAAATTAAATAATGTATAAAAATAGATTTTAATAAGTATTCATGAATATTAAAATAATTCTATAATTTTATTTGGAAAATTTTGATTTATAAGAATATGTTTTCTTTACTTAAGTGTAAAATAAAGAAGGTTCGCCAAAAAATATCCTATAAATATTATGAGTACATACCGAAATGAATATTAAAAAAAATTGTTTTTATAAATAATTGTATTTGAATAAAATAAATGTCTTTATTTGATATATTTATCCTTAAATTTCATCATTTGAAACATAACCATACAAAATCTCGATAAATAATTATATTTTAAAATAAAACCCTTATCTTGAATTTCACATGAATATAAAGCGCACTAAAATAATTTATAATATATTTAAATATATTATAATTTTTTACGAGTATAATTTACATACATAAAATATCATATATGATCCACTTATTAAAATTTAACACCCATTTAATTATAACTCCTTATTAATATTACCATTTCCATGTGTTAATTGTTTTGGTTTTCAGAAGATTTTCAGTTTGGTAGTTCTGGTACTTGTGCATTGATAATTGTTAAATTATCTCTTTAATGTTATAAATATCAAATAAATTAATTTTATAAATATTTAATGTCATCCATTATATATAGACATTGAAAAATGAATTTCATCATTCATGGAGATGGCCGAACATAAAAACTCATGAACTATGTTTTCACATTTTTATGGATGGAATAGACTAAAGGTAAATAAAAATTCAGATTTATAAAATAATTATTATATAATATATATCATATATTATCATTAAATGTATATTTATTTCCATAAAATTTAACCAATTATGAAAAAACACTTCGGTTCGGTGAGGTGGTTGTCTACACGTAGGCATTAGCGCCATTATTTTTTTCTATGGGAAAATAAGGTAAGTAGGTAGATATGATATTCTAATTAAAAAATTAAAAAATTATTAATAAAAGATAGTACAATTAAAACAATAATTATAACAATTTATGAAAATTTCTAGTGGAAAATGAAATGTATTCCTGTGTGTAGGAGGTAGTCTGCACATACGCACAAATTATACATTCAGATTTCATTTTATAGAATAAAGTGTAAAAATGTTGATAGAATAAAAAACATGGTTATGTGTATTTATTAGACTGAATTTATTATATTATAATGAATTTCATATAATCATAATAGCTTCAAGATGAAATAAATTGAAAGAGGTGGAGTAAGACGATTACCTCTTCTTAAAAGGACCTCCTTTAGATCCATTCATAAGGATACTAGGAATTGTTTATTAATAATAAAAATACCAAAAACACATGTCTAGGTATGTATATAAGAAAATTATTTTGGATATAATCATGATATATGTCTCAATATAATTTAATGAAAACAGAAATGGGGTGTCCATTTATAATGGAGGGAAATGATACACATGAAATTTATAAAAATAATAATATTTAATTTGGTCATTCCCAAGAAAAAATATTCATAGTGGATAAATATTTCTTTATTCATCGAATATAGTATAATATCATCCTAATATTAAATTTTAATGTATTTGGATTCATTAGTATGCTTATCTTTTTTGATAACCTTTTTATAAACCCATTTTAATTATAACAGAGGTTACATCTATTTCAATCATAATGTGTTATAATTATACTTATAATGTAATAATTGAATCATAAAGCAATATGGAATGAAAATTTATAATATATAAATCGTCGTTATCTTATTTTAGGATATTAATGCTATTTAAATAATAAAATAAAAAAAAATCTTCATAAAATAGAATTAATGTCTTTGTTAAAACTATTCATTTAGTTTTTCTTTAATATCATGATTACAAAGATTAATGTATAACATAATCCTCATAAAATTCAATAATATCTAATATTTATATACTAAATTCCTGGAATACATTATTAATTCATTATTCTGTAACTTTTAATATTTTAAAAAACATATTTTTTTTATTAATTGAATAAATAATGTGACAATGTTTTATAAACATTAAAGGTAATTGTTAAATACCAAAAAATGAAATAAATTTAATATCATAAAAAAATTTCTTTATTCAAATAAAAAATTATGATAAAACATATCGTTATTTTATCATTATGTAAAATTTTAATAGATATTATAGTCAAGAGAGTAACATTATGTATTATTGATTTACTAAAATAAAAAATAAGGACATAATAAATGAAAAGTGTCATGAACAAGAAATATATTGAATACGTTGTTATAAACTGTGGAACTAAACACAACCTATTTTTCTATGAATTTTTTATCTAAATTGTGAATCCTTATCCTAAGATTTTAACAATGTTTTAAACATTTTACCTTTACTGAGATGTCAAATATTTTCTATCATTACTATTTATTTCGAAAAAATATATGGGGTTAATATTCTCAATAGTTTATAATCCTATTTTCAAATACTAAAATAATTTTTAAATATTTAATTTGTATATGATCTAGTAATATCATTTTAAATTATCATGCTAAATACTATGAAAACAATTTTTTAGAATAATTCATTTTTAAGCATAAGACTATAATTATTTTTTTCCATTACAAAAAAATAGATTAATTTTACATCATTTGATGGAATATATAATATTTAAATTCTATTAATATATGTCACCGATTTTGGTTATTTTAATTTATTAAAGTAAAAACATATTTTACACATAAAAAGATCCTTTCTAGAAATTAAACTACATTACATTAAAATGAGTTTATTTTTATTTCTAATAAATTTATATCTAATGAATTTATTTTACAAATGGGTAAGATGTAACATTTAAAAAAGTTATCTATTCTTATTCATAAAATACAATTTAAGAGCTTGGTATTATTGTATACTTTATTATCATTCATTTAGACTTGGGTTGTGTATATTAGAAGCTATCAAAAGAAGAAAAATTATTTGAATATAAAATCTCATGGTGTTATATTATAATCCACAAAAAATGAATTAATCCCCCAAAATTACATCATCCTTTTACAAACAACTTACGATATATTGGATTCATTCAATATTTATGTTCCCAAGGATCTCTATCAAATTTTTTATTCCCCCAAATAATATTTTTGACGTGAGTAGTCCTATTTTAAATAGATATATATTTTTCTATGATCAAAAATGTGTTCATATTTTTCATCATATGAAGGATTTTAATCTAATGGAAAGTGCAATATTTTCAATACATGTGATGGATTAGTATGTACTATATCAAGAGATATATTTTGAACACATAATGATATTGAAATAGTTTTGGATGAACCTACACGTGATAAGGTAGCATTCCTACTAAACAAAGAATCTCGAGGGGGATAATATAACTAGTTCTCAATATTCCCTTAATTCCAAACATAATAAAACTTTTCCATTGACTAATAAATTTAACATCTTTATCACTAACATCAAATTTCAAATCACACCGAAAGTTTATAGTATAAAATTTATAACAATTTTAAGGTTCCGTGTTGTGCTAGTAAATATATTTTAAATTCTAAGCCATTTACTCATCTTGCTCAAATACCAAGAGCATTATTTTTTCAACTTCATCCCAACACATTGATATCATAAAATTATTTCCATGTAGTAATTCATAAAGATAAATTTTAATTCCTAATTGAAATCTATTATTGCAATAAAAATAATTTGGATAATGTTGTTTACCAAAAACATCCCTTGAAATTTATATAAAAAGACATCATAATAAAATATAGGGTAGAAATTGTTTAGTCACGAACCAATCTGGGACATCATCCGAACTGGAACCCGACCATGTCTATGGAAAGGCTTGAATGGAATTACCAATCCACACGGTCTGAAACAAGTTCTCAGGTATAAATATCTGAAAATGGGAATGATTTACCAAAGTATAAAAACATAAAACATTCCACAATAGAAAATAAAACAATGTTGTAAGTCTCAACCAAACAATACCTCATATGTTTTTTATATTTAGGTTTTTATGTTTAATAAAAAATCTAAAGAGGGATAGTAACAAAAATAACCAAAAACAAAAACCCAAAACCACCACTAGAAAAGGGGTGTATCTATTTCATGACATCTCCACAAAACCGAAAAAGAAGATCACTAGCATCAAGACCCTCCATCCCCAAAATATTTAACCTTACATATACACATCATGACCAAGTCTTATTACACTCAACTGTCTGATTAATGTGTAAGATACTACCCGGTAGTATGCCACCCAAAAACCATCCATGCTCTAAACGTTAAATGAAAAATAAACATGCAAGTTTATTAAATGAAAATAAATGATATAATAATTAAATGGATAGCAGTTTTAATAATAAAAACATTAAAAGGAATTCTAATTTTTATAAAAACAACATTACTTTGAAGAAACCCTTAAATTCAACACTGCATCTTGATGGTGTGTGCAATATAGTAAATGGTAAATAAACATGGGAGTGCCACTATGGGTACTGGCTACAATGGGACCCTAGAACCTCACATCTCGGTGAAAGGTGGTATAGGAACCACAACCAATGGTGTTCCAATGCACGATCCACTAGTGGAAATCACATCCCAAGGCCTAGTGGTCTCCAACCATATCACATGATTATTTAGTGTTGTCGTTGTCAGCCATGCTCTGTGAAACTGGGGTGTGGCCACTTCTGAATCACTATCACACTAGTTATAGTCTTTCCACCTAGCTACATGGGCATGAATGTTTCCTAAAAAAGGTCACATTTCACATATTACATCACTTACACATTGGACAAGCCAAACAAGGCACTATTCACACACCAAGGTCATCATTTTATACCTAAGAACTCATTTTAAAACCGAAACACAGACCAAACCTCAGTCCAACTATGTTCCTCATCACAATAAAAATTTCATAAATCATTTAATCAGTTAATAAAATATTCCAAAAGGGGAATACAATTTCTTATGTTAAGAATAAACCAATTTCACATGTAAAATTTAATTTTAAATTCAATTAACTATCAAGTCACTCCAGAAACTACTTTCACATCACATTAATACATCATAAATCATGCTTAATCACACAATTATTTGAAATAAATAATAAACCTTCCAATGCAACCATTTACACACCCAAATCCTATTTCAAACCCATATGCACTTAAAGACATTTATAAAATTTGATATACATTATATAAACAATTTACTAAAACCTTTAGACAATTGAAAGAACATATTCATGATGCAAAGTGAGGTTTTCCACGAAGAATACACACCTTTCCCCATGAAAATCCCAATTTTAGGCCAAACAAAAAACCAATAATTTTCAAAACCACTTTTTCCATTAGAATAATATATAAATTACACCAAAACATACATGTTATCCTTTGAAATTAATCAAGAAATGATTAATAATTGAATCACCTACCTCAGGTGGGGAATGTTCCAGAAAATGGTGTGAAACCCAAAATGTGACTTATTTTCACCACAAAGAAACCAAATGGTGCCATGCATCAATATATTGGACCATGTATATCAATATCTAATAATAAATAAAATAAAACTCTAAACAGACACCCTAAGGGAAGAGGGAAGAATATCACCCAAGTTGAAACGCACCTGAGGCGGAGGAATATGAGGAACGGTAAGGGGTCTAGGAGGCTAGTTTTGTGTGTATAGGGTTGTTGGAGGGTACTTGTGCACTATGCGGGTCACTGGAGGGCTTTGGATGAGAAGGGGGCATTGTGAGGGTGGTGCGAGGGGAGTAGGGTAGCATGAGGGAGATCATTGGAGGGAGAAAGGGTTGATGGAGCTGCTAGATAGAAGGATTGTCATCGGCAAGGGGTCCCTAGGGTACAACCCATGGAAGATGGTAGTGTGTACTAAAGGATTCAATGCACAGGTGAGGCATGACAGGAGAGGAAGGAGAACAATAGGGAAATAAAAAAATAAAAGGAAATAAAAAAGGGAATGAAAAATAAATCCTAAAAAGGACATAAATACAAAAAAATTAATTAATGAAAATAATTATAATAATACTATTATTAATTTATAAAATAATTTTTAATTAATTAAAGTATTCACAATAATATTAATAATATTAATAATAACTTATTTAATAGATTTACAATAACAATATCCAAAATATTCTTTCATAATATTTTTATTATCATTATTAAAACAATTCTTAATTAATTTCATTTTTCATATTTAATTTTTTTCACATTTTAATCCATTGTACTAGATAATTAAAAATATTTTTTTAATACTGAGCAGGCTATATAGTGACTTGGGTGATGTCATGTAATTTCAACTGTGATCCACTCATTCATTGGACACTGTAAATCCCAAAAAATTAATTTATCACCAAAAATGTAAAATTTCAACTAGGTATTGGCCCAAACATAAACCAAAATATTCAAATCAAGATAAAATAAGAAAATAGAAATACATCAAGAGTCATGGTGTTACAATTCTCCCCACCATGAAAAATTTTCACCCTTAGAGAGTTAATAGAAGTCTTGATCGGATAATAAAAATGAATACTCTTACTCCGCACAATGCTTCTTCTCCCAAGTCTAATGAACACCATTCCCATGCTGCCAAATTTTATAGGAAAATGGGATAGACTTCCGAAAAAGAACATTTTCTTGGGAATCGACTATATTCACTAGCCATTCAAATACTACTATATCTGGCTCTGTCCCCACTCTTTCTAATTCAACACATGGGAAAAATTCGTATCATACTTCTTAAATTTGGAAACATGAAATATGTATTGGGTTGACATTAACTAAGAATGTAAAGCTAGCTAGTATGACACTTTTCCAATCCACTTGGTGATTTCAAATGGCCTAACATAACTCATTGTTAGCTTTACCAAAATTTAGATTTGATGATATCCCAAGTGAGGGGCCACTAGCAAGAACACTTGATCACCCATGGAAAACACCAGATCTTGATGCCTCTGGTCATCATAATATTTGTGGAGACTTTGAGTTGTAAATCATCACTAACCGATCACATTGAATTTCTTAGAAATCTCTTTCACAATGCTCAGTCCAAAAAATGAGGCATTTCCTACCTCATCCCCACATAAAGGGGACCGAAATGGTTGACTATAAGGATTCTTAAATATATCCATGCTAATTAACGATTGGAAACTGTTATTATAAGAAAAATCAGCCAATACCAAATGGTTTTATTACGTCACCACCTTCCTCAGAGTTAACGGAACAACTAAACGACCCTTGAAGCACTGAATTCCCTAGGGAGACATTGAGAAATATGAGGATGTTTCCCCATCATTATGAAATGGCATATACCATAGACACATGTCATCACAAGTTTTCTCCCACTAAAACAACTCAAGAAAATATGGTGCCAATTTCACACTTTCAAGGAATGTACATACATTATGATGCCTAGTTTCTATGTTCATTTGGGAAAAGAGTCCCACAAAACTCCATAAAAACCAATTGATCTGAAATAATATGTCCGAGTAACGTCATTTCCCTAATCCCAAAGGTGTGCTTTAAAGGATTTTAATTAATTTGATGACCCCATAGAGTACCCAACACAATCTACAAATGATGCTCATACTCTTCCTTAGACCTTGAGTAATCTAGGATGTCATCCATGAATACCATGAAAAAGGTGTTGAGATACTGGTGGAACACCCTATTCACAGGCTCTATAAAAACTGCTGGAGAATTTTTCATTCTGAATGAAATGACTAAATACTCGAAGTGAATATTCCTATTTTGAAAATATGATTTCAAAAATTCCGCCTCTCAACCATGACTTGGTGGTAACCCGAACACATGTTTATTTTGGAGAACCACTTTTCCCCCATTAGTTGGATGAATGAAATTTTAATTTGGGGTAATGAGTACTTATTCGTAATTATTACCATATTTAAATTATGACAGTCTATGCACAACCAGAGAGTTATTTATGAAATGATCAACAACGGTCCAAGGAGAGATGCTTGATCAAATAAACCATTTAGATTACAAATCGTCCAACTACATCTCTGTTAACACACCTTAGTAAAGGCAATCGATTAAGAAGAAGAACATCAGATCTTTCAAAGTATTTATGAATGTTAAATAAAGTACAAAAATATATTTTAAGGGATATACTATGCATACTTATACATTAAGCAACAATAAAAGGTTGTACCCATGCATCACAAAGAATAGCCCATCTATATTGATGCCCTCCACCATGGACCTGTGATATAGTAGAATTTATGCACCCATAAATGTGGAACGTACACTCTGAGACTATTCTTAATACCTAAATGAACAAACATCATTTGAACAGCCCCCTCCATGCCTATAAATAGGACCCCTGGGAATCCTTTTTGTAACAGAAAAAATTGGAATAACTCATGATGCTCTCATTGTGTAGCTCCTTCGCTTAGGATCACCAAATTTTCTATGGTATCTCTATAAAACCAGATATAATAGAGAACTAGATGGGATAATAAAGAACAATTTCCTTTTAGAGTTTTATGTTCAAAACATCTTATTAAGGACCCTCCATCCATAAAGATATACCATCTACCTGTGGTATTTTTCTTAAGCAATGACCAGTATGGGATGCTTCTAAAGACATCAAAGGACACCCGAGGTCTTAATATAACACCTCACTCAAGTGATGTTATCCCTGGTCCATTTCCCAAGTCATATAAATATCTCATAGAATTATAATTCTTGTGTAAATAATATTTATGTTCCTCCTAGGACCTGTGTGGTACACCTTCATGGTACACCTATGCAGTACACCTGCATAGAACACTTATGTTACACATCACTGATGGACTCTTATAATCCACCAATACGGAGGGGTGTCTCTTTCTTTGGTTCCCTTTTTTGAAAGGGACCAAGTTGAAACTTCCGCCAAAAGCACCAAACCTACCAAACCATTTTCAAAGTCAAATCAATGTTTCTCCCATTTGGGTTTGTATTTCAACAATAAGATGTTTCGCACAGTTATATTATATTGGATTTAGGATACTGGCGGTGTCTTTAGGTCTATATATCTATAGTCACAAAGAACCTTACCACAAATATATTTTTTGGAAGTTCCCAGTTTTGAGGATTAGGGTTTTGTCCGTGTCCCCCCCCCCCCCTTGTCTATATGACTCGGAACCTCAGTTCCCTATTAAGGATGGTTCGGTTCACACCTTCTTTTCTTTTTGACAAAAAAATATCTCCCTCCTATACCAGGATCAATTTTAGTGCATCCCTATTGGAATAATCCTTTATCCTTTTGGGCCAAACCCAATAACCTTCATTTTCTATTCACATTTAAGGGCTCACTTCTCTATTCCCTCATCCACCATCGCCTCGACATCTTTCACCATAGGCGCATCCTCTTGCATTATTGGAGGGTAATGTGTGTGGTTTATTGAATCCTTAACATCCTCTTGTTTCTCACACTATGAATTAATCACATGGGTGTAGAGATTTTTGATGAGTACAACATCTGCACAATAAACCTCACTTCATAAACTATTAGAACTCTGATTCCCACTATAATTGGGATACATGGGAATCCTTTAATTAGGGCCTGAGCTCACTGAACATCCTCCTCAGGATTCGAACCCTAACTCCCTTAATCGGGGAATACTCCTTGGAGTAAAGCTCAAATTAATCCCCCCCACACATCCATGCATTAATAAATATCCCATGGACCTTGTTATAAGGGAATCCTCTTTAGGAACAAGCCTCATCATATTCATGTCAAGGGGCCATATCATGTAGCGAGACATACCGAACTACATGGGATTGGATTCCCATCAATGTGGGATACATAGGAAGCATCCTTGAGGTTCAAACCCAACACTACAAATCAACCATGATCTTCTGGGTCCATATTCCCAAAAAGAACATATCCAACATAGAAACCCATACTCTTTCAAGGTTCCTTGTGCAGCTTAGGAATAAGTCCCACACTAAGATTTGACTAAGCACCTTCCGCATAGATATCCTCAGCACATTGAATTATATTGTTTGACTATATCCTTATCACATGACCTTAAAAGGTATGACATGTCCCATTTATCTGAACATAACTATGAGGATTATGGATCCCTCACATGGATACATAGGTAGTCCATTTATTGGTATGATCCCAACATCCAAATAACTCTTGTCTACCTAGATGACCATAAACTCCAGAGTTCCCCATTGAGTGGCATAAAAACCAGCATCATCATAACAGAGTCAAAAAGAATATATAAATAGTATATGAGAGGATACCATTACTGAATAACCTTGAATTCATATTCATATCTCAATTAATGATGAACCTATAATTCATACAGATGATTTTAAATTCCACACATACTCATAATTGATTAAACAATTCAAGGGAAACATATAATATACGTAGTAAATTAATAAGGATTCATGAACATATCAAATATATTTAAGAGTGTCCTATAATAGGTAATATTTCCCCCCCCCAAATGGTGTAATGAGCCCGACCTCCCATCCTCTCGACCAATGTGGGTTATAAAGTATTGTAGATCAAACAAGCCTAATAGATGCCTGCCTTTTGATAGTAGGTCCTTTTGGATACAGAAGCATTGTATTTTATAGTTCCATAAATAAATATGATGGAAAAAATTTGGAAGTAGTGATTCTTAATCAAAACAAACGTTCTGGGGAAAATCATAGAGAACCTAACATGAATCCTTAACCAAGATGATAATATTACACCTCTATTGGGCCCTTATCAGTTGAGAAAAGAGGACCATAAAAGAACTCAATCATGAATGAAGTCATAAAAATGTAACTTTTTACTAGAGTTAATTGTTTTTATTTTTCATATATATGTTGTCACATTCATTCTAAGAACACCCTTTATTGAAAATGGATTCCTACACATTTTCACTAGTGATTGCCGCAGTAGCTGCGGAATCTTGAGCCTGATCGGCTTTATGGACGACTTCACCAATATAGGATCTTCAACACTGGGTATCCAATCAATTAGTCCAAGAATACCATCAAAACAGTATTATACCAACTTGGAGGCTTCCCAATAGGCCCCCCAAATCTCTAATAACCCATGATCACCCAATCACTGACAAACATCGGTTTAGAAGCAGGTGGGTACAACCACCATCTTCAACCAATTCGACTGTTTATCCCTAGAACTCATTCAAAATTCCTCCCATATTCTATGAAGGTCGACCAATAGGCCATATATGTACTCATAATGAATACATAGGGGTACCTCTTGAGAGATCCGACCAACAATAACCATTTTTAACGCCATGTGGTAGCAAACTCACAACATGATGAGGGTGTTATATTTGGTTGTCCAGCCCAGGTCCCTCAAACTTGAGCACACAACTTGAACCATTGGGGACAAAAACAATAAAATAGATAGAAGGTTCCTACGTTTTCCACCTCCTATGAAATCCGTTAACCCAGCTTGATGGAAAAAAGAGAACGGGAACATACACCCGTCCAAATTAACTTCTCCAGCCAACATACTCATCTGGTGGCACCCAACAAATCCTTCCATTCAAATCCTGTGGAGTACCATGAGTAGGAACATAAACCTATTTACTTATATCTAAGATTCAAAAAAATCATCTGACTACATTCAATAAATCCTTCCAATCAAATGTGCAGAAATTTTCAAGCAGGAACACACACATTCCAATATACACCAAGTCTACCAAATGCCTCATTTGGTAGCACTCATAGAATTCAGTCAAAGATCTCTGACAAAAAACATGGGGTAGAATCCAATATAAACCACCATGCACATGTACAGTCAGCATCCACTGATAGTAAAGGGAGGACATGACTTGGTAAATAATCCTACTCCAACTACATAATGGATGTATATTCCTATTCTGACTGTGGAAGTCACGAAACACATTTTGGAAATAATGAAAGGGAAAAAATTCCTTGACATATCCTAGAAGATTAATGGAATATCCTAATGGAAACATTAGTAGTACCATAGTTTCATACACATAATATTTCCCCATACCGGGGATGACTCATCAGTATACCGTATCGGAGAAGCTATATACCGCTTTTCCAGTTATAGGGATTATAGGGAACAATCCCCATATCATATGGAAAACGGGATCAGGAACATTCACTCCTTCCAATTCATGATAATGGGTCTTTTCTGAAAGCCACTCCAAATTAGGCATATACACCAACTCATGATAACAACATTTCCCAAATATTCACCCCATCTATGTATAAGATAGTGTCTGTGAAGAAGTTACAACTATCATAGTGGGATAATCAAAAGTAAATCAGTGATCTAGATCCTTTTAATGCTGGAGTTCATGAATCCCTCATTCATTTATCTACTACAGCTCAAGATCCTAGCCACCCATTACCAAATTATTGGAATATTAGAAGTACTTATGATGTTCCGCATTGAATGCATCCCTTGAAGGCTTTCTTCATGAAGATTCAGTCAATTTAGATAACCTATATCTAAATGAGTTCCATTAAATCCCTCCATGTGGCCAATGAACCAACGGGAAAGTTGATTTATCCCTTGTTGTATTCCACCATTGTGTTCCTCTTCATTATGATGTTTTCGATGAAAGTCCCCTCTATAGTATTGTTTATTATTTTTAAGAAAATTCATAAAGTGATAATGTAGTGATGATAAATCCCTCTTATCATAAGGCACTTGCAAACATAAGTCCATTAATGTTAGATGAGTTTTTACTAGCGGGTGAAATACTTTCTCATACATAAGATATAATAATGCAACAGTCAATCTCTGATCCTCATTTGGGTCATTTTCCTTCTGAAATTGTGGAAGAAATATGAATTGATCTCATTTCATGGATAAAGAAATCGAGAAATATCTAATTTGGTCAGACCTAGTTGACAATCCTCTAGAAAAATATGAAGAGGATATGTTGAATATGAGAAAACAACTGTCTACGGGTGAAATACCAATCATGTTTTCTGATTTGGAAACCTCTCAATACAATATAATAGAAACAATGGTAGAAGATTTCATTCAAGATATTGACCTCAACCTATGGAATAACCTTTATCATTTAAAAATCAAATTATTACTATATGATGAATATCAAAGATTTCACTAGGTAATATAAGGGTGGATGTGTCGAATTGACATGGAATCTCTCAAGGTTTCTCGACATACAAAGATCAAGAAGAAAATGGATTCCCTACAGTGTGAATGAATCAATTCATTAAAGAGGTTGTGTCAACTTATTGCAGAAACAACGTCTACTGTTTATATCATAGGATTGGGTGGACATGGATAATTACATTTCACTGCACTCTAAAATCTACAAACCCCACAAAAAGAGGTCTCATGCAATGTTATTTACCCAATCCGGCTTTATAAACAATTTCTTCTCATGACTGAAGAAATAATCAGTAAGAACAAGCCTCAACTAGTTTTCACCATGGTCATGCCCAGAGAAAGAATCCTTTGGAGATTCTTCTACATCAAGTGTGTGAAAACATCGATAATTCTTCCCACTCAAAGGATGTCAGCCATTAGATCATGAAAATGTCTAAAATAGTACATTGGTCTTCTAAAACATGTGATTTATTTGGGTGTTGGATAATGCACCAAAACAATTTTGAACAATAATTCATTAAAAATGAATAGCAGAAGCACTAATATCAGCCATAGTAGTTCAAGAACAACCCCACCCCATAGGGATGTGCGATATTTTAACCAACCTTCGGAGTCAACAAGAATTTCCTGAAGGTTTGATGAAAAATATTAGGAACAAACCCAAACTATAGGGTTGGAGAATTTTTCACATCTACAATCTACTCCTCAGTGGAAGTCGGTTTTCTCCTTATTATAGAAGAAGCGACAATGTGAACACAAAACCGATCTATCCAAGGATTCCCTTTAGATTACAATCCATCAATCTATCCCTGGGAAACCAACAAACAGGAGAACAAAGTCGCATAGAGGATGATGAATAAAGACATATTACAAATACACTGATAGAATTTCATTAATAAGTTTTGCATCAGTAAATGTCATTATTTATGTTAAGGAATATCCTCTATAATAGTATTCCAATTCAGGGGAGTCGGGGGATTTAGTTATTTTCCATAATGTGGTACAAATAAAAAAAATTATGGGTGTGTACCCGAAATCATAGGATTACTCAAAATTTAGTTATTCTGTTGAATAATCAACTTCCACCTCATCGAAAGGAACCTAACAAGGGGAATGTTAAAAGACATAACATGTATCACTTTTCCACAACATAAATTCAATCTTTTTCACCTGAAAAAAATATTTTCCCATCAAGAGGGAGGGATGAAGGAGTTGAGAAGACTTAATATAGATTTACTCTGAAGTAGTATTCCTGCCAGACATACATTGAAAGTTGATCCTCAGCTTGTGATGACAACAGAATATCCTCACCAAAGAGTGTTTTTTACAACTACTAAGGGGGATAATGAATTCCCATCATTGGGAACACATATAGCATAGGTTCTAGCACATCCTTACAGGGCATTCCACATGGGTTATCCATGAAAAATACTAGTAGCACCACCACCAGTGTTATTACAAGTTGTTGTAATAGTTCAATCCCAATCTATTGTACCTATACAAGTCCCAGTTCATATAGATATTCCTCCAATGCTTATTAACACCATTGAATAATGAAAAACTTGACTAAAATATATGGAATGATGGTTCCCACTAATAAAACAAAAAAATAAGTGTTACCCCGAATTGGTAGATCTGATCTGTCCCCCACCATACTTTGTGAATACCACATTTCCCAACATTAATGGTTCGGAAGATCTAGAGCAGCATATAACACATTTCATTTCACGTTGTGATCCCATGATGGGGACCCCTCAACAACAAGATATAGTAAAGATATTATGTTTAGTGAAATTTGAGTAGGGTATAACCTTTGTGTGGTATAAATTTTTGATGTCTCAATAAATTACTAGATGGTAAGACATTCGTTAGAAATTCCCTTTCCAATTCATCTCAATGCTGTAGAAGACAACAATATTTGATCAAAGATACATCATAAAATGGAGAATAAAATAGTTTCAGATTTTACAACTCAATTAAAAGGACTAAAATATTCTTTAAACCTTACACTCCCTCAAGAAAATTTACTATCAATACGTGTGGAAAATATCTGTGATTAGTTGTGCACACCACTAATACCTTTGAAATACGTAGGAGGGTTTCAGGACAATACTTAAATTTCCCAATAAGTGAATAATTCCATCACAAAATCCAAAGCTATGTCTCATGTAATCCTATCAGGGTTGAGGAGAAGAACATAGAAAGTAGATGCTTCCATAGTTATACTCAAGTAAGAACCTATATCAGATTCTATATAAAATTTGTCATCATACTATAGGGATCCTTCTCCAATTAAACAGCAACAACAACCACCTCATCAAGATGATCAAAATGATCAAAGGTGATGACATTTTGAGTAATTAAAGAACAGAGTCCACTCTTTTCAAAATGAACAGGTTCCTAGTTACTTTATTTCAACCTTGGAATAAAACTTAGTCCAGCTACCATGATCTAAGAAATGTAACAATGAAGGAGATGTGGACCTACCAATCAACTCTCCCTTCCATCAAATGTTGTGGAAACCCATTGAAGAGTGTTTTGTTTTCAAATATCTCCTATAAAATTTTGTGTACTCCTAAAAAGTGGATCATAAAAGTTCATCATCCTAGGTAGAATAGGTTAATGATACCAATCCAAAGGAGGAGGGTGAATGGAGGAAAGTCAAATGAATTATTGTGTAGAATTTTGATGATTGGATGGATTGGAAAAAAATCAATCGAACTCATCCAATTCTATGAACACAGTTGAGACACCTGATTGTGCCTCGAGACACTTCCACTACAGCCAAGCCATATTTATCAAAATATTAGTCTTCCAAAGGCAAATCCTCAAAAAAGAAACATCATGAGAAGGATAAAGAGAAGATCGAAGATGTTGAGCTTTTTTAAGGACAATGATGTATTTAATAGAACCCTATGAAAATGATGATTCTTGTTATGAGCTTGAACTCCCTACACTTGATTAGGGAACTATTAGAAGACATAAAGGTCAAGGATACATGGGAAGAAATGGGTATGTTAGACACCAATATTTTAATTACAGCAATTCATGAACCATTTATGGAACAAAAACTTGTGGGATAGGGCTTCATCAGGCTTATCAAGAACATGTGAACTCTACCACACACGTTCATATTATTCCCAGCATGATCATCTTGGTTGACCGATTAGTGGATATACTACCACTTTCTCAAAAAGTGGGTAGACCCAGTCAGCATAATCTATCAAGAGTAAAAGTATTTTTATCTTCATCTCTAACACATATTCAATCCACATTATATGAATCGACTTCCAATTCACTTATAAAATGCATCTCTATGCTGGAAAACACAGGCCATTGGACCAGAAGTATGATGTTTTGATGGAACTGGAACTAGTACCAACCAAATTATAAATCCTAGATTCTCTGAATTTGTCAAAAGGTATTTGGTAAGCACTAATTGAGACTTTTTAATGTCCTTATGAGTTTGAAACCGTGGTTTCTGCGTTTTAGGTCTCACGTAGAGAGAATAATCCTGCATAATGTCATATAGTTATATCTTCCATGGAACAAGATGATGATGAAATTGTACATGAATAAATAACCCCCTTGTATATATTTGGAAAGTTTAGTAATGCATACATCCAACCATACCTCATTGATAAGGGATCATTAGTCAACCTCATTAACATCTATACAATTTTTTGATTGGGTCACACTGAATATGACTTATCTCCATCCACATTGATGTTACAAGTTTATGACAAGAATGATGAATCTCTAGGCGATATTACACATAGAACATATTTTAGTGATCTTGTATTTATTATTTATTTCATGTTTTTCCAATAGCATAAAACTTTCATCATTCTTATTAGAAGGACATGGCTACATCGACATTTTTCCCTTCCTTCATCATACCACCAATGGCTCAAATATTGCTTCAATTGTAAAATTAGGAAATTGCATCATGATAAAACCCTATTTAAACATTTCACCCTATATATATTGGGGAATAGTTGTATCACACAAATAAAAGGAGGTTCATCGACAAAGGATATAACAAGAATCAACGGTCTGAATGGTTTTGAAAAATCCTAGAAAACCGATTTAAGAATCCCAGTTCAGATTTCCAGTTTTATGTGAATCAAATTGATTGCGTAGACCCAAATCAAAGCACTCATCAAGTGACTTATATAATGTTAATTGTGAAAACATACCCTAGTAGAATAGGATAAGATTATGATTTTCCAAATTGTGGTGAAATCTTAATCACTTT
This sequence comes from Viscum album, assembly GCA_963277665.1. Taxonomy (NCBI): domain Eukaryota; kingdom Viridiplantae; phylum Streptophyta; class Magnoliopsida; order Santalales; family Viscaceae; genus Viscum; species Viscum album. The sequence continues at coordinate 302,439,709 of OY728126.1, forward strand.
AATAATCTTAGAAGATTCTTCATCATCATTTGGGTCAAAGATGGTTTCTTCGTCTTCAAGATGTCCAAATATTGACTCCTCACATAACTATGAGTTCCTTGATTCATCATATAATCAACATGAATAAATATAATAAGTGACATGTTTGGAAGAGGAGGAAGAGTAAGTTTCCAGGGGTGCCCCTCCAGTATTCGAGGAAGGAATCTCCACCACTATGTATGAGCTCAATGAAATAAATTTGGGTACAGAGGAAGATCGTCTCCCCACTCTAATTAGTGAGGTCAGGACATTCAAAGAGAAATATATCTATACATGATTTCTAAATAAAAATAGAGATGTATTTTCTAGGAACTATACAGAAATTCTAGGCATTGAACATGACATGTCCATGCATCATTTGGGTTTTCTAGAAGAGCACCGGGTATTTATGCAATAGGCAAGTAGAATGCACACAACTGATGACTCAATAATTGAGGATGAATTTGACATGATTATCAAATGAAACATTATTAAGGATGTAAAATATCCCAATTTTTTTCCCAAAATTGTCCTAGTAAAAAAGAAGAATGGGAAAATCAATATTTTCATTGATTTTAGAGAACTTAACTGCCATTTTCCCAAATATGACTTTTCATTTCCAATCACTAAAATTTTGATTTTTTCAATAGTTGTCTATGAAGATATCTCCATCATGGAAGGATAATATGGGTACAAAAAAATTCATGTGGCCCCGTAAGATGAAGAATAGACAGTTTTTAGATCCCCTCAAGGTATATTTTTCTATCGGGTAAAGCCCATTAGCTTGAAGAATTAGGGCGGGACATATGAACTTGTAATGAACCATATTTTCAATCCATTCTTGGGGAAATTCATTGAATTCAATGTGGATGATCTATTGGTTATGTCCAGACAATGTTCTTATCACCTGGTTGATTTAAAGACCTTATTCAGTAAGCATCAGTGTCATAATTTGAATATAATCCTCGTGAAATGTTATTTCGGTGTAACCTTGCATAAATTTCCCGGTTGTGTTGCAGACAATCGCGACATCAAGGTAGACATTGAGAAGACTAAGGATATCCTTGGAATTTCACCTTCTCGAAACATGATGTTATTGAGATTGTTTCAATGAAACTCACACTAATTCTGGCTCATCATATCCAATTGGCATGCAAGTGTTTTCCCTTCACCAAATTGATGAAGAAAGGGGTCACATATCAGTGGAATAATGACTACCAATAAAATTTTGATATCATTAAGAAGTTCCACATTATCCCGCCAGTATTTAATCGAATTTTTGAGGGAAATACTCTTTTTATTTATGTGATGTCCATGTGGTGATCATTGGGTGCCTTCCGTGAAAAAAATAATGATATTGGTAATGAAAATTGCCTTTACAATATCAGTTGAACCATGCCATATGCAGAGTCTCAATATTCTGATACAAAAAAATCTACCCAAAATTAATATTTTAAATTAAAAAAATTACGACATTATTTGAAACATCTTGAGTTCCACTTTGTATCCCACGAGAACAATCTCAAATGTATCCTTTGTCATCCTATGCTTACAGGATGTCTAGCACAATGGGAGGATATCCCACAATAGTTTGATATAGAGATTGTACCTCATAAATCTTTAAAATGAAATTATTTAGTAGATTTTCTTTTTAAGAACTCGTCTATGTAAGAGACATCATTGAATATTGAATTTCATGATGAAGAAACAATCTCTAATCATGAAACTCCCTGAATATGGAAAATATATTTTGAGGGCGCTTCTAGAAGTCCAACGGGGAAGAGAATGGAAAACACTAAAATAAATAAATTTAGGTTAGAAATTTTTCTCATCTCCACAGAGAATCTAGTGTTTTCATATTTATTTATATTATCAGAAGTTGGTACCAACTATGTGGAAGAATATCAAAATCTCATTATAGTCATGGAATTTGGACTACATGTACCAAGGGATTACCCTGAGGTGAAAGGTGATTCATTATTTCTAATAAAACAAATCAATGGGGATTACACCATTAGAAAAGAAGAAATAAATCCCATTTGTGATTATATTTGAGGTGTAATGGTAGAATTCCACTCAGATCCAACTTTTTCATACATCATGTGATCACAAAATTCCAAATTTAATGATTTGGAAAATGCATCAACATCCTTGTAATATCCAAATCGGGATGAAAAAAATATTAGTATTTCCCATCATTTAGTGGTATCACCTTTTATTCAAATAAAAATTGTGGAAACAAATGAAATCAGTCCCATTTATAAACAACATGGTTATACCACCGGATGGATAACACCAATCATGGAATAACTCAATATTGAGGTACTTCTACTAGGAATAATTACATTGGAACCAATCTAATGATGACCTGTTAATTTATCACTTTATGATGGACATCGACATCAAAATATTCTTTATAGATGATTCTTTGATGGAATTCCACTTAGAATCATTGATGTGGATGAAACTGTGGTTGTCATCAAAAAAGTACAAGGAGGAGCCTATGGTGCTCAAATATTTGGGCATAATATTTTTGATCAAATCTATAGGCTTGGATACTTTGGGCATTCGATGACACAAGACTACATGTATTTCACTAAGAAGATTCATCCCTGACAGATGCATGGAAACATCACTCATCATCCCCTAGAGATACTACATACATATAAATACTCTATGCCGTTTTCAATATGGGTAATGGACGTTGTAAGACCCTATCTTATAACTATGACTAAGAAGTTCTAGTGTATTCTTACTGCTATGGATTTCTCCTCAAAATGGTTTGAGGAAATACCTTTCAAAGAAGTCAGGGGAAAAATAATTGTTAGTGCTTCCAAAGATAATATCATTACATGAATAGGTGTCCCTCATACCTTATTGATGGAAAATGGAAAAAAATTGTTCTAATGAGTTATATAATCTATATCAACAACATAATATAAAATTCAACCATTCATCTTGGTACTGTTCAGTGAAAAATGGACAAATATAGGCTTTCAACGCTACCATATTGAATATACTAAAAATGATGGTGGATATAGATAAAAATTCATGTCATGATATCATCATTCATATTTGTGGGCTTATCTGACTATTACTCATACTTCAACACGATCAAACCCATATTCATTGGTTTACCTGATAGAAGAATATTTTCCTATAGAAATTAATTTTCATTAACATATAGTTTCCATCCGTGATATGTTATCTATAGATGAATAGTCTTAAATGTGATTTGATGAGATTGAATGATTAAAAAAATAGATTTCATAATGTCCATCATTTGGAAGTTTATCCGAACAGAATTGGAAACGCTTTTAAAAAGAATTTTTTCCTCCACCCTTTTCATCAAGGAGAATTTGTGTTTTTACCTAGGACTCCAATGATACTAAGAGAAAAGCCTCTAAATCTTCAGCCAAATTGGAAATGACCTCATTCCATACATATGGTCAACCCTAACAGAGCTTATTCCCTAATATAAATGGATGGAGAGAACTTATTACAACTCCAACCAATCAATTATTCTTGATGATGTATTTTGTATAATCCGACAGAGTATTGTTTGAGTTCAAGGACATTAAACTGCATGGAAACCATATGCATCCATGATCCATGATTTTAAAATGCATTACATCTTGTTCCTAGTCGCATTACATTAAACTACACATCATCATTTATCATTTATATATGAAATTAAACAGTATGGTTAACACCTCTTTCATTTGACATTATGAAATCCCCCAGGATACCATAAATTGGAATTCTCGGTGGTTCTTTAAAAAAATTACATCCATGAACAAGAATTACTCATATAATTATTATTCTGTAGTAGTGCATGAGTATCATTACTCCCTATATTTGAATCAAATATTTATATAGACTACTTTTCAAAAACTATGTATGGTTGATTCTTATTCCAATGAGATACGTATAGACACCCAGATCTCCAATATTGGTCTTTTCCACATAAAATAAAAATCCCCCCATTCCTTGTGTTTATGAGTCAGATCTTCATAGGGAATAATATTTTGAAGAACTAAACATGGCTTGATTTAAATCCATATGATATACGTAGTGAAACCAAGATCTCCAATATTGGGCCCATCCACAACCATAAAGTAATTTATTTCCCATTTCCCTCATGTATATGAACCTAATCAATATCGATCACTCTTCCAGAATAAATGTTTTCATCTTCATAATATATTGTGTCTTATGTTTAACTATTATTATGGAATGTATTAAAATCCCACGTCTCTCATATAAAACTCAATTGGTGCACGGAATGACCTTTTCACGAACTATGTTTGTCTTTATTTTCATTTCAATTGGATACATAGAGACGTCTGGATCTCCAATCACGGTCCCAACCATGACAAAATCTCCCATTATTCCCTATGTTTATGAATAAAACATTCATAGAGAATGTTTTTAGAACAATGTGTGGCTTGATTATCATCCATAGGGCATACAGAATGACACCCAGATCTCCAATCATGGCTCCAGTCACAATTTCATTGTGGAAAACCCTCTTTCTTTCACTTATGCACAAATAAAATCTATATGGTGACTACTTCCAAGACATATAATTTGATTCACGTTTTAATGAGATACTTGGTGATACCATGAATTTCTATTTTAGGCCCATCTATCAACCAATAAATTACAAAACAATCCGCTTTACCACATCAAAACTTGATGAATATGGGGAATCAAATTAAGAACTATGTATGGATTGATTATTGCTTCAACAAGATATGTAACAATTCCTTGGTCCTATAACTTAGCTCACCCACCATTTAATTATCATACACTTATCCTTCAATTTTTATCCCTTTTTGTTGAAAATAGACCATTTACCACTTCTTGTTTCTCACACCGAGAACAACTCATGTGGGCTTAATAATTAGTTAAATAAGTTATCTATATAAATGAGGTATTTTTATTCATGTTTTCTGTTATATGACATCATCACATGACATAAAACTACATGATCTTCCTAAAAAATATGTATTTTCTAATTATAATTTATATGATATTTGTTGTCATTTCTCATAATTTCACCTTCATCCTCACCTCAATATGTTAAACTCCATGGGAAGTGTCTTGATTCTCATTTATATGAGATACACAGTGAATTCCTGACATTCAATCACAGGACATGCTACAACATGATTTGAAAAATCCTCCTCTCCCTTGTAGGAGTTATGTCTACATGAGGAAATTCAAATTCTATTTAATTCAAATATCCTACTTTCCTTTCTATATGAGTTAAAAATGAATAGCCTGATGTTATTCCTGCATGGCTGTAAACTACACGGTATCCAAAGAACTATGTATGCCTTTATTATAATCCTATTGAGATATGTAGTGAAAAATATGACTTAGATATTAGTTCTAGCTATGGGATAAAATTAAATTCCTAATCTCCCACATACAATTAAAAATCCATATAGAAGCTCTTTATTTTTGGTCCTCCCCAAAGTGATCCTTCTAATGGAAAATATGATATTCCTGTTAGACTAATGATTTAAATCTATGTAAGGGACACAAAAACAATGGCCAAAATTGATTCAAATATTTTTTGTGTCCATTGAACACAACCCATTTCCCATTTCACACTTTTAATCATGAATACATTCAGATCATTATAATATTTATTCTATTTTTGGTGGTAGAGTTTCTGATACCTGATAACTCTTTTATTTGACTATACAGTATGTGCCCCTAGGTGGCCTTGCATATAATTGGCCAATGTAACAGGCCTATCAGCCAAAGGATTCCACTATTTGACTCTGTAGCACATGCCCTATCTAGCCCTGCGTAATACATCCCCTATAATGGATTTGTCAAACAGAAGTAACTTCGTCCTTCGTAGAGGCCTCTTGTAACGCCCCGACCCCAGTTACCCAGAGTTGGTGGATTATTTTTATACATTGGCATGATTACAAGGAATCATGTCCCAAAGGACTGACCGGTTTAGCAGTCTTGGAAAATAGATTACATACATTAGCCCTACATTAAACATTATAACATAAATTACAGCATAAATAGTTCTTTGAGAACTCCATTATTCCCTTTAGCTTAACCCTGCATATAAATCATACACCTCTAGAAATCTTAGGAAAAATAAATCATAGAAAGGGGTGAGCTCAAACGCTCAGTAAAGGTAAGAAATACAGCATAAAATGACATAAATATTAAGCATGGTGAATAATTGAAGCCATATTCATTTACCAATAATAAACATGAATATTTTTACAGAAAAAATATGAGTTGAGTATATAATTCCATAATAAACCATAATCATCGGTATTCTACTAGTCGAATGACCACACGAACCATCGATATTATTTCCATAATAAGGGAATGTATAATTTTAGACATTCTGAATCATTTTGTCCTGGCCTTGGCCAAGACGGCTAAAAATGATTAAGGACTCCGCCAAAACTATAAATCAAATTTGGAAAAGGCCTCGGCCAATTCCACGTCTAGCTATCTCATGAGACCTACTAATGAATCGGGGAGCTGTAATATGCTCCACCCGTCACTTACTATGTTCCATACACCCCTCATATGAAAAGGTTGAAACATAAAAAACCCATTCATATAATAACTATTATACAAAATGTCAATACTTTAACCAAAAACCAAGAATGGTATAAAAATTACACATCCACAGTCAAATATATCACAAAACCTTCAACATATTATGGAAGTTTTGTATCATAATAAATCAACTTCAAAAAAAGTTTAAAATACATTAAAGGATTTGTAATATATAGAAATGATTTTTAAACTCTTTGATTGAAATATTACTTTTCATGAAAACATTTAATAGTCACACAATTTATAAAATAAGACGTTTAAAGGCATTTTTTAATCAAAGTATCCCATGACACTTTGAATTTTTTTTAAAAGTAATTAACATTTGAAAACATTAATATCCATTAAAATAAATCCTTAAAACCATTTTGAAAAAATGGACATTAATGAGAATGGTTTAGAAAAATAAATCTTTAAAACATTTAAAATGATGTTGACTTAGATGAAATCAAAACCATTTGAGAGAAATATATCTTTTTTGAAATCATTTAAAAGTCAACAAATTTTAAAAGAAAACATTTACATTGAAAATATTCTTATAAGCTTTTAAGGTAAGCTTTGCTAATTTTATAATGGAGGAGAATAGTCGTACCCACCGTATAAGTTAAAAAAAAGTCATTCTTACCGTAATTTTGTCGAAATGGATAAAAAGGACCTTGTTTGGAAAATGACGGAAAGATTCCTTTATAAAAATCGTATAAAAATTGAACTAGGTTATAAACGATTTTAACCATTATCTATAAAATAGTAATAAAGTTTTTAAATACATTTTTAATAAACATGGATGTGGATGATAAATAGGTCCTAGTAGATAATTACGAATAAACAACCTCAGATAATGAAAAATTGTAAAATAAAGGCTTACCTTGTAATTTTTCTTGGATGAGGGTAGGTTAACCTCCTGTATAATGGTGAAGTAATTTTTATTAAGTTATAAAATAATCATTTAAATTAATATGATATCATATAAGATCTTTTAACATTGACTTGTTAATAATATCGATGTATTATCATCGTTTCGGTTGTTAACATATTCATTTTCTTTTATATGTTTTGTTACATAAGTTGTGTTTGTTATGTATAGGATTTATCTTTTCCATATCCAGAATTATATCAAGTCCTTAAAAATTAATTTTAAAAACCAAATGAAAATTATTCTTAAATAGATACGATGGGGAATGAATCTCATCGCATTCCTAGAGACGGTAGTCCGTACGTACGGACTTGCCACAATATCATTCTTTTGATATGAAAATAATATATAATTGTATGGTATATTATATATACAGATCCTTATTATTTTATATTTAGTATTTATTTCAAATAAACATCATTATTATACCCATCAAAATAATATTTTATTGAATAACAATTACACCCCGACGTGGAGACAGTAAGCGGTGGATACACACATATGATGACATGTCATTCAAAGGGTGTATAGAATAATGAATTTGGTTTTAAAATATTCATAATAACATCACAGTATATATAAGATACTGTATTTATTACTTTAGAATGTAAATAACAAAGAATGATGAAGTGGAAGAAGAAAGAAACTTGAAAGAGGGTGTTGAAATCATTACCTCTTCTTCAGGTTCTTCATTTTGATTTGATCACAATGGATCCATAGGTTGAATTTCTGAAAAAAAAATAAGGCCTCTAGGATTAAGGGAGGATATTATAGTGGTTATTTGGGTAGATTTGGGCCGAACCAAAATACTTTGAATGTATAAGTAACTGGTTAGAAGTGGTGTCCTTTTATAAGGGGGGAGGGGCTCTTTAGGAAAAACATAATGTATTAATTTATAATAAATTCATATTCGGTTTCTAATGGATCCAAAGTATATTATACAAAGTATAAGGTTGGGATGGGTCTAATTCCTTTCAAAAAATCGATTTTATATAGGTTTGGGTCACTATATTAACCATAAGATTTATTTTTAACTCTAAGTTAATTATTTTGACATTTACCATGTCACTTTGTATTTTTATATTATATGGTTAATGAATTTACTATAAACTTCCATGCGACCCCAAAGTAGTAAATTAATGACACAAATATAATTATATAAGTCCTTTGGTCAATCCTTATATTTTTACGAATTGAATATCAATTAATAATATAATATTTTTTTAAAAAACTCATTTATTTCAATTTTCACACTATTCAGTAATTGATTTTTTAAAAGTCATAACAGATTTATTAATTCTAACGAAATTAATTTTAGAAATAATAACATTTCATATTAACCAATATAATTCGTTTATGTAATAAAAACTTTGAAAGTATATTTATTTTAACATTTATAATAACAATTATTTTATTTTTTAATTAATAAGGAAAATACTACATCATTATTGTATAATAAATAAATTCATTTATTCAATGTATAAAAATTATTATTAAATAAAATTATATAGGAAATATATTTATATTTATAATTAATATTTATTGTTGAAATCATTACATATATAACCCTATGTATTTTTTTTTTACTAAAAGATATGTGCTTATGTCATTTTTGTATTTACTTTAACTTAATAAATATAAAGTGTCATTATCACTTACAAGTGGCTCCATGGGGTCCCAAAACCGACCCAAAGAAGCCCATGGTTTGAAATGTATCAACAAATAATGTTATGACTCGTTTTAGGATTATTTAATGTTATTATAATATTATTTTTTACCCTTATTTAGCAGATTTACCCTTTAACCTTGGTAAATAAAATATTTACCGAATTAATTATTCAAAATGCCTAAAAATAAGAGTTACCTGTTTAAACAATTTGACCATCTTGATTCCTAGTATGGAATCCATATTTCCACATTCAAAACACATAACTGATATAAATTAATTAAAAATTAATTCCCTCTATCAAAACAAATAGCACGTTTTTAAGAAACAATAACTATCAAAAGATTGACACTTGTTTATGTCCGGTTTAAATGTAAAATTATGTCCAATGACCAATAGTGAATTTAATGGTAAAAAATATTCTTAATATTCTTTAAAACTAAAAAAATCCATAATTTGTCAATATTAAGTATTTTGATAAAAAAATCTGTTTTAAATTAAAATTTAGTAATTTTCACTATTCATCATAATATGAAAGTTATCAGAAAAGTACCAAAAATTCCCCCTAAGAAATATTCGATATTCCGAATCCAAAAATGAACACCATTTTGAATTTTAATAGGTATAAAATTTCAAATATTGGTTACTGCTATTCATAATGGCTAGTTTGATTTGTTGTGGTGTCTGTTAGAACTCGAAGTTGCGTACAACACACTCTACTGTATTATTCAAAGAGAAGCGTACCATGGAAGCATGGGGTGTTAAATTCTCCCATCATCCAATAAATTTCATCCTCGCAATTTATGCTCTGAATTGGAAATTTGGGGATGACATTTTAAAATATCTTAGTAGAAATTCGACACTGAAAAATGGATTAATGAAGCCTCTATTTAAAATAAAGAGTTGTAAGTATGAAGGTTAACGAAAATAACACATACTAGGGTTCTAGGTAGGAAAACATGGATATTAAGATAAATATATCCATCAATATCAAATGGATAGTGGTATATAACATGTCTATGAAAAGGCCGACAATCACAAAGCCATATATTTGTGATGATCTAAGGTATCATCAAGGAAAACGTTTTTGTTTTAAGTTCCTTTTATTAATGTTGAGGAATTTAGTTATGAGAGTGGATAAGTTCATAAGGAGATATATTTACTTTATAATTAGGGTTTTATCCATTAATAAATTTCTACCACAAACTAATCCTTCACTCCAAAACATAGTACAACTCAAAATTAATCGTATAGGGTTCCAAATATAATGAATTTATAATTCACATATAAGAAACTTTATAAAAAAAATACAATATAGCATTCAAGAACATTATGTAGTATAGTGGTAGGTGATAAATCCAAATATAACTATGGTTGTGGGTTATATTCCATCAGCTTTGTCTCACGCGACGGGTTTTCACACGGTGTTTGTGTTGTACTTTTATAAAAAATAACATTTCAAACATAATTTCTTCCAACCTTTAGACTTATCCAATATACGTCTATCCAAACTCACATTCCAAAATTTATAAGTAGTTTAAACACAATGAAGATCCTTTTTTTCATGTAATAACATGTGAACACCTTAATCATGTATTATTTTAAAACATGGTATCATCCTGAATTACCAATAATCCTATATTGATTACATTAATTCTCCCTTATTCCTTATAGTATAATGGATATATTCCTTATATCCAAATTTTTTGAATATTCCAACAATAATGATATTAAAAAACTATTATGAAGTTCCATGGAAGTCAAGAATATCAAATATAATTTATCTAAATCAACCATTTTTATTCCAGAATTACTACCTCAGTATCAAGACCATATTAAGGATTACCTTTCCTTCAACCATGTAGTTTCAAAAAAAATTATTAACTTGTTGTTGAGTCACTCTTCATAGTACCATATAACATCAAATCGTCAATAAAATAGTACTGTAGTAAAATCCTTATTTATCTCTATAATTCATATAACCAGTACATCATTGATACAACACTAGAATGAAATAATTATTTAACAACAACATATGAAAAATATTCATTACTCTTCAAATGCGGTAGTATCATAACATTATTACTATCCAATAGAATTATTTTGAACATACTCTGATGATATGAACATTGATTCATGTAGTATCCCCATTACTTGAAGATGAAGCATTGTACATTCGAAATATTTTTCTTACCCTCACAATCATGAACATGGTGTCCTTTTTCTCTACACTTATAACATACTAACATTCCCTTCAATCATTTTCATAGGTGATTATATCCACAGTTATCACATATGGGAAAATACTTCTATACCATCTTCACTTTATCTATCCTTCTCTTGACCATCCTTTTCTTCTCTGGCTTCCCATCAAATCCTTAGGTCTCCAAGAAATATTTACTTTTCTCATCAACACATGATACTATTTCATCATATGATTATAGTACATGGGATACTATTTCCCTTCTAAATTATAGCTTAAGACCATCAAAGATATGATCCTTCTTACTCTTTGGATCATCCGTATTGCTGGAGTTCTCATTCCTTCTATAGGGCGCCATTTCTAAATAATGGATTACACTAGATTCATTTATGAATAGAAATAGTTAATCCCATACTTGTAAACCACTTAACATAAATTAAACAGTTAATGGATATAATCCATAATCCTAAAAATATCTTCTTTGATAAGTATATACTGATAAACCCTTATTATTGGTTTGTAATGAAAATGAGAATTAACCTAAGAATATTCACAAGTAGTGCCATAACCAAGAGTGCAGCAAGGACCGTTGTCGTGCACAGGTTCTCGTTCAAGTCTAGCTGAAAGCGGTGTTTTTGGGTTTTACCCCTCATTACATCTGTGCTAGAGCCGCCTCTAGCTACTCATATCCAGGCAGGGATGTATTTCTCAGAAAAATCAAAAAAATCATACAATACCAAAATTATTGGATGTTATTCTACAATAATACTCAATGTCCATCTTGGGCCTATGTGCTCTAATCAGGGTTTACTAAAATCATGTTTCCATGGTTTGTACTAAACTTCCCCTCATACCAATTGTAACGCACCGACCCCAGTTAACCAGATTCGGTACATTATATTAATACATTGGCATGATTACAAGGAATCAAGTCCCGAAGGACCTACCATTTTAGAAGTCTTGGAAAATAGATTACATATATTAGCATTACATTACACTTTATAACATAAAACACTATGTAAATAGTTCATTGAGAACGCCATTATTCCCTTCATCTTAACCATACATATCAATCATAATACATTTCTTGGAATCCTGGGGAAAATAAAACATAGAAAGGGGTGAGCTCAAACGCTCATTAAAGGTAAGAAATACAGCATAAAATGACATACATATTAAGCATGGTGAATAATTGAAACCATATGCCTTTAAAAATAATAAACATTTATACTTTTATGGAAAAAATATGAGTTGAGTACATAATTCCATAATAATCCATAATCATGGGTATTCTACTAGTCGAATGGCCACATGAACCATTAGGATTATTTCCATAATGAGGGAATATATAATTCCAGACATTCTGATACATTTTTTCAAGACCTTGACCAATACGCCTAAAAATGATTATGGTCTCGGCAAAAACCATAAATCAAAGTAGGAAAAGGCCTCATCCAATTCCACGTCTTGTTGTCTCATGAGACGTACTGATGCATCGATGAGCTATAGTGGGAACCACCCGTCACTTACTATGTACAATAAATATCACATATGAAAAGGTTGAAAGATAACATAAATATTCGTATATTTACTAAGATAAAAAATGTCAATAATTTAACCATAAACCATGAATGGTATAAAAATAACACAACCACAGTCAAACATATCACAAAACCTTCAACAGAGTATGGAAGTTTTATATCATAATAAATCAACTTCAAAACAATATTAAAATAAATTAAATGATTTGACATAGATGACAATTATTTTTAAAACTCTTTGATTTAAATATCCCTTTTTACGAAAACATTAAAATGTCACACAATTTTGAAGGGAAGACATTTAAATGCATTTTTGAATCAAAGTGTCCCATACCACATTGAAACATTTTTTTAAAGTTATTAACATTTTAAAACATTCATGTCCATTAAAATAAATCCTTAAAATCATTTTGAAAACATGGACATTAATGAAAATGGTTTAGGAGAATAAACCCTAAAACATTTAATAAGATGTTGACATAGATGAAATCAGATCTATTTGAGAGAAATATCTCTTTTTTGAAATTATTTAAGAGTCACATAATTATAAAAGAAAACATTTACTGTGAAAATACTCGTATAAGCTTTTATGAGAAGCTTTTATGATTTTATAATGGAGGAAAGTAGTTGTACTCGCCATATATGTTAAAAAAGACATTCTTACCTTAATTTTGTCCAAAAGGTTAAAAAGGACATTGTTCGGAAAATGACGAAAAGATTATTTTATAAAAATATTATAAAAAAGTCAACAACGGTATAAAAGGAAATAACCCATAGTCTATAAAATAGTAAGATTGTTTTAAAATACATTTTTAAGAAACATTGTTGTGGATGATAAAGAGGTCCCAGTAGATAATTACGGATAAACAACCTCGGATAATTAGGAGATTGTGAAATAAACCCTTACCTTGTAATTTTCCTTGGATGAGGGTAGGTTAACCTCCTGTGTAATGGGGAAATAATTGTTATTAAGTAATAAAATATTAATATACATTATTATGATATCATATATGATCATTTTACATTTATTAGTTAATAATATCTTAGTATTATCATCGTTTCAGGTGTTAAATTAGTCATTTTCTTTTATATGTTTTGTTACATATGATGTTTTTGATATGGAGAGGTTGTATCATATTCATATCCAGAATGATATAATTTCATTAAACATTATTTTTAATCATCAAATGAATATTATTCTTGAATAGATACGATGGGGAATGAATCTCATTGCGTTCGTGGAGACGGTAGTCCGTACGTACGCACGAGCAACAATATCATTCTTTTGATATTAAAATAATATATAATTTGATGACATATCATATATAAAAAATAATTATCATGTTATATTTATTATTTAAATAAAATACACATCATTATTATACCTATCCAAATAATAATGTATTGAATAATAGTTACACAATGACGTGGAGACAGTAAGCCGTACGTACACACGTATGGTGACATGTCATTCAAAGGGTGGATAGAATAATGAATTTGGCTATAACATATTTATAATAACATAATATTATATAGAAGATATTGGATTTCGTATTTTAGAATGTAAATAACAATGAAAGAAGAAGTGGAAGAAGAATGGAAATTGAATGAGGGTGGTAAAATCATTACCTCTTCTCCAGGTTCTTCCTTTTGATTTGATCAAAATAGAAACTTAGGTTAGATTTATGACAAAAGGAAGTCCTCTAGGATTAATGGAAGATATTTGAGAGGTTATTTGGGTAGATGTTGTCTGAACTAAAAGGCTTTTAAGGTATGAATAATTGGTCAGAATTGGTGTCCTTTTATAAGGGGTGGGAGGGGCTCTTTAGGAAAAACATAAAGTATTAATTTATAATAAATTTATATTCTGTTTCTAGTGGCCAAAATGTAGATTATTCAAAGTATAAGGTGGGTATAGATCAAAATCCTTTCAAAAAATAGATTTTAGAGAGGTTTGGGTCACTGTATTAACTTTATATTTTATTTTTAACACTTAGTTAATTAGTTTGACATTTACAATGTAACTTTGTATTTTTATATTATATTCTTAATAAACTTACTATATATTTAAAATAGACCCCAAAGTGGTCCATTTATGATTAAAATATAATTATATAAGTACTTATTTCTAACAATAGATTTTTAGGAATATAATATCAATTAATAATATAATACTTTCTTTAAAAACTCATTTTTGTCAGTTTTGACACTATTCAGTAATTGATTTTTGTTAAAGTCGTTACAACCTTTTTATTAGAAAAATAATAATTTAATAAATAATAACATGACATATTAAACAATAAATTTTTTTTATGGTATCACAACTTTCAAATTATATTTATTTTAACATTTATAATACCAATTATTTGATTCTTTCAATAATAATGAAAATAATGCATCATTATTGTGTCATTTATAAATTTAATTATTCAATGTATAAAAATTATAAATAAAATACCATTATTTAAGAAATCGTTTTATATTTTTAATGAATATTTATAGTTGAAAATATCACACATATAACCCTATATAAAATTGTTTTTCTAAAATATATATGCTTATGTCATTTTTGTATTTACTTTAACATACGTAATATAAACTGTCATTATCACATACACGTGGCTCATGGGGTCCCATAATTGACCCAAATATGCCTATGGTTGGACATGTATCATCCAATATGTTTTACACACATTTTAGGGTAATTCAATATTATTATAATATTATTTTTATCCTTATTTACTGGATTTACCCTTTAACCATGGTAACTAAAATATTTAACGAAGTAATTATTCAAAATCTCTAAAAATAAGAATTACCTATTTATAGAATTTGGGAATAGTAATTAAAAATATGGAATCAATTATTCCAAATTTAAAACACATAAGTGGTAGAGATCAATTTAAAATTAATTTCTGCTGCCAAAAAACACGTTTTTAAGAAACAATAACTTTCAAAAGATTGACACTTGTTTATGTCCTGTTTAAATGTAAAATTATGTTCAATGACCAATATTGGATTAAATGGTAAAAATATATTCTAAATATTCTTTAAAACCACTCAAATTCATAATTTATCACTATTAATTATTTCTATTAAAATTTTGTTTTTTATTAAAAATTATTAATTTTCACTATTCATCAAAATATGAATGTTATCAGAAATGTACCAAAAAATCACCTGAAGCAAATTTCGATATTCTGAATCCAAAATTGAAGTCCATTTTGAAATATAAAATGAATAAAATTTCAAAAATTGGGTATTACTATTCACAACGACTGGTTTTATTGGTTGTGGTGTGTGTTAGAACTCGAAGTTACATACAACACCCGGTAATGAATTATACAAACAGAAACATATCATAAAGAATGGGGTGTTATAACTCTTCAATCCTCTTAAAACATTGGTGATGATATACCAGAATCCATATTTTAAAGTGATAATCCACTGCATATTTTTCCCATATTCATTATGTTGACTTGAAATCCTCCAAGACCATGTTTTACAAAATATCTTACTCAATGTGTTCAAATAATATTGAAATAACAATAAATCAAGGCTAGAAATGTAGCCTCTATATTTCGGTACATTTCTCCATTAACCATACACTTTGATTTTTAAAACATGAATCTTCGTAAACATTATTCTGATTTTAGCAATATAATGTATGATACATGAGAACTCTTTTACATAACTATGTAGTATGTTTCCCTTGGTGGACTTGTATATGTCTTCTAAGTAATGGCCCTATCAGCTAAAAGATTTAACAGTTTTTCTATGTTTTACATGCCTTAGTTGACTCTGTATAATACAAACCCAATAAATGGTTTTGTCAAACAATGGTAAAATCATTCATGGGAAAGGGTTCTTCTAATTACATTAGCCCTTTCCCATATCACTTTTTAGATTAATAAATCCCAAAGTCACATTTTATAATTCTTCTATTCCATACCTGAGTATGGTAATATATTTCAAGATAAATTACTTTGAAATTTGAGATTTATAAATTTAATGGCTTGGACCTCTCCGGTCCATTTCATTGTGAATTTTGGTGTTGGAGGTATTCCGGGAGGTCAAGGGGACTTATCCCCAACACTTTGCCAATTCTTCCAGTTCTGTGAATAGTGTTTCCAGTTTTATGAACATTAACAGATCGGTCTCATCGATCGGTCTCATCGATCGGTCTGATAGATCGGTCTGACAGATCGGTTTCACAGATCGGTCAGACAGATCGGTTTCATAGATCGGTGTGAGAGATCAGTTTCACATATTGGTCTGACAGATCGGTTTCACAGATCAGTGTGACAGATTAGTTTCACAGATCGGTCTGACAGATCAGTTTCACAGATCGGTGTGACAGATCAGTTTCACATATCAGTCTGAAAGATCAGTTTCACAGATCGGTGTGACAGATCGGTTTCACAGATCGGTCTGACAGATCGGTTTCACATATCGGTGTGACAGATCGGTTTCACAGATCGGTGTGACAGATCGGTTTCACAGATCGGTCTGACAGATCTGTTTCAAAGATCGGTGTGACAGATTGGTTTCACAGATCGGTGTGACAGATCGGTTTCACAGATCGGTGTGACAGATCGGTTTCACAGATCGGTGTAACAGATCGGTTTCATAGATCGGTCTGACAGATTAGTTTCAGAGATCGGTGTGATAGATCGGTTTCACATATCAATTTTACAGATTGGTGTGACAGATCGGTTTCACAGATCGGTCTGACATATCGGTTTCACAGATCGGTCTGACATATCGGTTTCACAGATCGGTGTGACAGATCAGTTTCACAGATCGGTTTCACATATCGGTTTCACAGATTGGTTTAATGTACAATAATAGTGGGTGAACAATGTTTCCAGATTCCTATAGTTTTGCCTCTTTTGACATTTCCTTTGACGTAAGATACATTTAAAGCCTTATTTTAAGGGCACTTAAGGCCATTTAAATTGCCATAAATCCTATATTAATTATTCCTAAGGCTTGGAATGGTTTGCTTGGTCAAATCGCATTGGTTAATGCGATCCGTTTTTAATGGAGAATTAACCAGATCTTAAACTGTTTCCCCATTTAATCTTCAAAATGGGACGAGATATCATTCTCCCTAGTTCTTTCCTTTGTCCTCAACTAAGAGGCACTATAACCTTTCAATCCATTCCGTAGCAGTTGCTTAATCAATCTTTACTCCTAGGATTGGTTCCGCTTTGTTTTGATGCATCCAAGCTATGTCGATCAATCATCGATATAAGGCATGTTGTATCATCGTTCTTTTGGGGTTCATCTTCTCCTATCCTCCTTTCCATAATTATACCATGTACTTTCCAAGATTCTAATGGGTTTTCTTTGGGTTGGTTGGTACTGTCGTACCGCAGCAACCTCCGGTGGATGCAGTTGTTGTGAGGGGAGGATCGTGACCTGTTATGTGGATAAAGAACGTGAGGAACTATTTGAGGTAGGGGATTCATGGATTCTCTAATTGTATATGTGAAATCGTATAATTATCATGATTTATCCCTTTAGATCACAATGAGATTGACCTAATTAAATACTTGAACCAGATTAACAGAATTGGTTAATCGCATGTTGTTTCTTTATACTGTTATAACGGTTGCCTCATGTTTTGCTTGATAGAGTGTTATCTATTTTTCTTTGATTTGTTATTTGTTCATGATAGAAATTGATAATGAATGTAAAGCCGAAATTAATTGTTAATTAATTGGCTAATGATAAAGAGGCATATAATTTAATCTGGTTATTACTGTCGTTGTAGTCATTCTAATTTGAGGATAATCAAATTAGGGATGTAAGCATGGTTATTTAATTGTGATAGCTTACTGATTAGGTATCCCATAATTGGATCCTACGAATAACAAATCTGTTAATTCAATAAGGATTAGAGAACAGATTATGTGGGAATTTCAAAAAGGTTTCTGAGTTACCTTCTTGTTTGTTAAAGGGTCAAGAGCCCATGATGTGATGTTTGTTTTCCTGGTACTTGTACTGTGATGTGAGCCAGGATGGTTGTTGTGATATGTGGAGGCATGGAGGCCTTGTGGTTATGGCAGCAGATGATGCCTATAGTGGCGAGATGCATCCATTTATGGATGTGGGTGTCGGAGAGGACACCAGGGGTGATGGAATTGGATTGATGTGGTTGCTGGTTGCTTGCGGTTTTCTTGAATGTTAATCTGCTCTGCTTTTCCCCACTGCTCAATGCAGCTGGTCTTGCTTCCCTTCTTCCGAAGGAGGCAAAGACGTGCAGGGTATGCCACGTGCTTTCCGTGTTTAGCCTCCCGAGGGACAATGGGTATATGCTCTTTATATAGACAGAAAAGACTCAACGGGTAGTATATCTACTCACCGTGTTGAGAATCCTTTGTGTTTAGAAGCTTATGATGTTTTTCTAGAATTCCTGGGAATGTGGAAAAGTAATTCTTTAATGAAAGTTTGATTAAATGGAGAAAATCCACGGGGATGGAGATGCTGGTATTTAAAGGTGATGTGAATCTTAAAAAGGAGCAGTTGTTTTTGAATGTGATGCCAATTCAGTTTAATGTGGAATTGTTCATTCTTAATTAATGTTTAAACAATTAATTAATGTACAGTGGAACTGATAAAATGAGAATGGAGTAATCTAATAAATCTCTTCAAATGTTTGTGTGCTTATAGGATACCTAGTCTTTGAAGTAGCAGCCTGGAGTCTGAGAGACGTTAGCTGCAGTTGTATCTAAGACTAGGTAATGCCCATAGTTTGGATGTGAGTTACATATATATTCTGTACTTTTTGTGTTTCTATACGCTACTCAACCTTGTCGGTAAGGGAAACTGACACCCCGGGGATTTGGAGCCCTGGGGGGTGTTTTCCCCAACATTCTGATGGGAGGTCGAATGGCTGACTACCCCCTTTGGCCCCACTCTCTTATCTTGGTAGATACTTGTTCCATGAGGCACAACGGATTGTTACCCCATATATGAGTGTAGAGGGCTGTAATGGCTTGTGGTTATTCACACACATATATTTTGGATATAGTATCCTATGGACTACTATAGGTGTAACGTGTAAAGGGTATGATGGCTTGAGGATCCTTACTCTGAGTATGGGCTGTAATGGATTGAGGTATTATACCCGACGTATGATACATGTTATGCGAGTTGTGGTGGATCCCGTAAACTACCTGGTTACCTTTGGTTGTGAGGACGACATGGTGCTTCGTCCAGGTGTCTGCGGGCAAGCCTATGTGGTGTACAAGGTGCAGATTGTGGATCTTAGCCCAGTTGTATGCTGGCAAGCCTTTGGAGAGAGATGCACAAGACGTATGTTGTTGGGGCAAAGTGGCAAACCAGTGGGGAAGTAGTAGCGGGGTACCCTTGATATTCTTTACTATATGTTATTTTCTTGTATGTGTTACTTGGTGAGAGTAGCAATGGTGAGGTTGGGAACATAGTATACCTGTTTAGGTGACGAGTTGGTTTCACTTGTTGTTCACTGGGCTTTAACATGCTTTCTTTACTTTTGCACAAGTGGATTGGGTCGGATCCTACTGAGTATACTGTTATACTCACCCTATGTATCTATAAACTGTTTTTCAGGTCACTTGGAGCAGGTTGGAGATCAAGCGGGTTACTACTAGCTTATGGTTGGAGGAGGAGCTGTTCGGGATCGTGGTCGCAGCCGTATAACTTTTTTTGGGTACTTTTAGTTTTCCCCTTCAGTTGTAGTACTTTTGCATGACATTTCATATATGTACTTGGTTTCCTTTTATATCTCAGCTCTAAGTTGGAGTTGATTTGAGTCTATTCTATCTCTCTCTTCTGCATGTGTTCTCTTAGAGCGTAATGCCTCCCATTTGTATGTTATTATACCCTCTATTCTAGTCACCAACCCGGGGCCTACTAGAGGCGGGACTCGGGGGTCATTATCTCCCATTTCACATTGTCGGCCCAGAAGGGGTACACTTTGTGGGGAGGGGGTCGTGACAGAGTGGTATCAGAGGTCTAGTTGAGGGATAGGATGGAGTTTAGAGTTAGGCACAGGTGAGGATGCATGGGATGGTAGGGAAACGGTGTCATTCATGTTTAGAAAGTGGGGTAAACACTGGATACCGGCAGAGACATAGGCGTTCAGGCCCCCCTATGATCTGTTGCACGGACCTTTAAGTTTACAATGGCTACTAAACAAAGTGATACTGGTTGCAGGGTAGAGACCTAGGAAAGGATCATGCATCATTATTCATTGCGCCCGTGTTTTAATGGGTAGACCTTGGGATAGGTAACCTGAAATTAATAAAACAAAAAAAATAAATTAATTAATGTTGAGTCTTCCATATCACAGGCTTAGGAGCTCTAATTGTTGTTATTTTACAGGTATGGCTCCGGGTCGACGTCCTCGCCAGGTTTGCGCAGAAGATGCCCAACAGGCTATTCCAGCAGATCATCGCCGAGTAGAGGTTGATGACGATGACACTTGGTAGAAGTCACTTCGAGAGTTTTAGCGCCAGAGTCTACAGAAGTACGGGGGCTCCGTTTCAGATGCAGTCACAAAAGACTGGTTGGAGGAGATCAAGATATGCTTTAGTTCGATTCGTGCTCGGAAGGAACACTGGGTGTCCTTGGTTGTGACGATGCTGCATGGAGCAGTGAGGTAGTGGTGGTTCTTATTCCTCGGTGATCATGAGGAGTCAGCAATCTCATGGGAGGAGTTTCGAGACAGGTTTAGAGTCGAGTTTCTTTCATCGACTGCGAAGGCGTCCAGTCGCCAGGAGCTTCTCACCCTTCGAAAGGGGAGCTCCAGTGTTCAAGAGTTTGGATTTTGTTTCAGGAACCTTCTATGATATGCTTCAGACCTGTTACCAGACGAGGAGGCTAGGGCGAGGCATTTCGAGGAGGCTTTGCGTCCAGAGATCAAGCGCCAGGTCACCCCATTTATGCTGAAGACATATCTTGAGGTGCTGGCAAGGGAAGATGTTGTTGAGAGGAAATTGGCTAGGATGGGATCGTCATGAGATGGGAATCGTCATGATTCGCCACAAAGCAGAGCTGTGGTCCGGGGTTCCCGATTTTCAGGACAGAAGTGTTTCCATTCACCTGGGGGTAGGTCCCAGCCCTTCCCATAACGTTTCTCCAGAGGCAGCAACTCTTAGGTCTATTCCAAGGGATCAAGAGGTTGTTTTTCTTGTGGTGGTCGTGGTCACCAGCAGCGGGAGTGCCCGAATTTTCAGAGCAGTCATCGTGCACCAGGTGCTCCACTCCAGGTTCCTCCGTTGAGGCAGTTCCAGCCGAGGCAGTAGCAGTAGGTTGCACCAGCTTTAGATCACCATAGGGTAGATGGTGTCGGCAGAGGACAGCCCCATGACGCTCCCCGTCCTCAGAGAGCAAAGCGCGGCCGTGGTGGTGGTCGTCATCAGGGTCAGAGAGGCTGTGTAGGTGGTAGTGGTCAGCTTCATCCTCTAGCATTGCCAGCTCCAGGCGAGCCAGACATCGTCCGAGGTACCCTTTGCTTGTTTTCTACCTTGGTGTATGCCTTGTTTGATTTAGGAGAGACACACACTTTTATATCCCCTGCCCTTGTCCACGCTTTGGGAATTGAGGTAGAGAGGCTTACAGTGCCCTTGGCGTTGACTACACCAGTTGGAGGTCGAGCTAGCTTGTTTGAAGTATGTAGAGACTGTGAGCTAGTGTTGGGGCAGCACCGCTCTTGGGGAGATTTCCTATGTTTATGAATACAACAATATGATGTCATCCTCGGCATGGATTGGTTGTATTCGGTGAAGGCTATTGTGGATTGCTACAGGAAGAAGGTCATTTTCTTTGATGCAGATGGAGAGAAAGTAGTGTTTGTTGGTGAGAGAGATCCTTGGATGAGTCATAGACGAGTTTCATCCTTGTCATCCATGATGGCTGGGATGATGCTGAGTTCTTCAGAGGTTCAACAGTTGGCGTTTTCTAGGGTCGTAGAGGGGTACCCTAACGTCTTTCCAGAAGAGGTTGTATCCTTACCCACTCGACGAGAGATCGAGTTTGGGATCGAGCTACAGCCGGGAGCGTCTCCTGTCTCTATGTCTCCGTATTGGATGGCCCCTTCTGAGTTACGAGAGCTACATATACAGATCGATGGTATGTTGTAGTGTGGTTTGGTTCGGCCAAGTGTGTCACCGTGGGGTGCACTAGTTTTGTTTGTGAAAAAGGATGATGGCAGTTTGCGGTTGTGCATCGATTATCGTCGATTAAACAAAGTGAAAATAAAGAATCACTATTCTCTTCCACAGATTGATGACCTATTCGATCAACTGAAGGGTGCATGTTGGTTCTCAAATATCAACTTGCGGTCAGGATATCATCAGATGTGTGTAAAGGATGAGGATATCCCGAAGACTACTTTCCATTGTCGTCTTGGGAATTATGAGTTTGTTGTAATGCCATTCGGAGTGACGACTGCTCCAGCTGTTTTCATAGGGTTGATGAATGTTGTGTTACGTGAATTCCTGGACAAGTTTGTTGTGGTTTTCATCGATGACATCCTTGTGTACTCCACATCTGAAGAAGAGCATGCAAAGCATCTACAAGACGTTTTGGGAGTTCTTCGCCAACATCAGTTGTTTGGGATGTTTTCCAAGTGTGAGTTCTGGGCTCAAGAAGTTCGTTTCTTAGGGCATGTTGTGTCCCAATAGGGAGTAGTTGTGGATCCTTCGAAGATAGAAGCAGTGGTGTCATGGGCAGCCCCCAAGACCGTGTCAGAGGTGCGAAGTTTCCTTGGTCTTGCAGGCTATTATAGGAAGTTTGTATCCAATTTCTCCCGAGTTGCGACTCCTCTGACAGCTTTGACTAGGAAGGATCAAGCATTCATGTGGACTGATCTGTGTCAGGCAGATTTTGAGTATCTAAAGGAGAAGTTGGTAAGTGCTCTTGTTCTTTGTCTTCTAGCTGAGGGAGTCCAGTTTGACGTCTTCTGCGATGCGTCACATCTGGGGCTACGTTGTGTACCTATACAACAAAGGTCAGTTGTTTCTTATGGGTCCCGAAAATTGTGTCCCCATGAACGCAACTATGCCACCCATGATCTTGAGATGGCAGTCGTGGTGTTTGCGCTAAAGTTGTGGAGACATTACCTCATTGGTGAGCGCTTTATGGTTTTCACCGATCATAAGAGTTTGAGGTATGTTTTCTCTCAGCGGGACTTGAACTTGCGGCAGCGTCGGTGGATGGAGTTCTTGCAGGAACAAGACTTCAAAATATCGTATAAACCTGGGAAGGGAAATGTTGTTGCTGATGCGCTAAGGCGAAAGTCATGTAATGATGTTGTGTGTGAATCTAGTGATTCATGGAGAGTAATGGAGGAACTGTCAGCATTACATCTTGATATGGAAGAGGTTGGAGGTACAGGTTGTCTTTTCCAGATGATAGTGCAATCATCTCTGATGCAGAAGGTGGAAGAATCTTAGTTGGGTGATCTAGAGGTGGAATTTTGGAGATACATAGTTGCTTGTGGGGGGGGGGGTCTGATGGTTGGTCGGTGGATGAACAACATCGAGTGTTGTATCATGGAAGGATTTTTGTTCCCTTGGAGATGCGCGAGACGGTACTCTGAGAGTTCCATAGTTCACCCTTGGCGGTACATCATGGTGTGACGAAGATGTACCGATCTTTGAGGAGTCAGTTTTGGTGGCCTGAGATGAAGCGTACAGTTGCAGAATGTGTGTCTTGATGTTTAGTCTTCCAGAAGGTGAAGGCCGAACACCGTGTTCCTGGTGGTCTTCTCTAACACATAGATATTCCTCAATGTAAATGGGGGGACATCTCAATGGACTTTGTTATAGGTTTACCTCGAGCTCCGGGAGGAAATGATGCTATATTGGTGGTAGTGGATCGTTTAACTAAATCAGCCCACTTCATAGTAATCATGGAGTCGAGCTCAGTGGAGGTTTTTTCGAGGCAGTATCTGGAGGAGGTGGCGAGGCTTCACGGAGTTCCTAAGATGATCATTTCTGATCGAGATCCTCGTTTTACCTCTAGGGTGTGGAGAGCTCTCCAGCATGCTTTTGGTTCTCAATTATGCCTTACCACTGCTTTTCATCCTCAAACAGATGGTCAGACAGAGTGAACAATCCAGACTCTAGAAGACATGTTGTGCTCTTGTGTTCTTGATTTTGGTTGATCATGGAAAAAGCACTTACCCTTGGTAGAGTTCGCTTACAATAATAGTTTTCACTCCACCATTGGTATGGCGCCATTTGAAGCCTTGTATGGCCGGCCTTGCCGTTCTCTATTGTGCTGGACTGGGGTCGGAGAGTCAGTAATTCTCAGACCAGAACTAGTACAGAATACAATAGAGATGGTACAGGTGATTCGTGAGAGGATGAAGACAGCATAGGATCGTCAGAAATCATATGTTGATCAATGAAGGAGACAGTTAGAGTTTAATGTTGGGGATCATGTGTTTCTAAAGGTGACTCCCCGTCGTGGGCAGTGAAGGTTTGGTCGTGGAAGTAAGCTTTCTCCCCAATTTGTTAGGCCTTTCGAGGTGTTAGCTCGTCTTGGAGCTGTGGCATATCGAGTAGCACTTCACCCTCATATGAGTCGGATACATGATGTTTTCCATGTGTCACAGCACCGTCGTTATCTTCATGATGAATCTCATGTTAACGATTGGGGAGAGATCGATATTGATGATGATGAAACCTTCGAGGAGTGACCTGTGGAGATCCAAGTCCACAAGGAGAAGGTGTTGCGTGGGCGTTCTATCCACTTAGTTCGTGTCTTGTGGTGACACGGTGGCATGGAGGAGAGTACCTGGGAGCGTGAGTCACATATACATGCTCAGTACCCAGAGTTGTTCAATGTTTATCTCCTTTCATGTAATGATGTTTCCTATATGGTTAAACCTTTCATGTTTTAGTTATGTACTTTTCATGTGATGTTATGAATGAATTGTTTGGGTATTTATTTTCTGTTCCCATACTCCCGGATGTCGTAATTTTGTTCCAGATTTCGAACAACTCATGGTGGTTTTCCCCTGAGAGGTATCTTATGGGGTGGTTGTTCGGACCCCTCTTTTCTTCTAGGTTGGTTTTTAATTCTCGAGGACGAGAATGTTTTGAGAGGTATCTAATGTAATGGCCCGGACCACTACGGTCCATTACTTTGTGAATTTTGGTGTTGGAGGTGTTCTGGGAGGTCAAGGGGACTTATCAACTACACTTTGCCGATTTTTCCTGTTCCGTGAACAGTGTTTCCAGTTTTATGAACAGTAACAGATCGGTCTCACCGATCGGTCTGACAGATCAGTCTGACAGATCAGTCTGACAGATCGGTTTCACAGATCAGTCTGACAGATCGGTTTCACAGATCAGTGTGACAGATCAGTTTCACAGATCGGTCTGACAGATCGGTTTCACATATCTGTGTGACAGATCAGTTTCACAGATCGGTCTGACAGATTTCTTTCACATATCGGTGTGATAGATCGGTTTCACAGATCGTTCTGACAGATCGGTTTCACAGATCGGTGTGACAGATCGGTTTCACAGATGGGTCTGACAAATCGGTTTCACAGATCGGTGTGACTAATCGGTTTCACAGATCAGGCTGACAGATCCGTTTCACAGATCGGTGTGACAGATCGGTGTGACAGATCGGTTTCACATATCGGTCTAACAGACCTGTTTCACAGATCTGTCTGACAGATCAGTTTCACAGATCGGTTTGACAGATCGGTTTCACAGATTAGTTTCACTAATCGGTGTGACAGATCAGTTTTACAGATCGGTTTGAGAGATCGGTTTCATTGATTGATCTGACAGATCGGTTTCACAAATCGGTGTGACAGATCGATTTCACAGATCGGTCTCACAGATCGGTTTCACAGATCTGTTTCATGTACAGTAACAGTGGGTGAATAGTGTTTCCAGATTCCTACAGTTTTGCCCGTTTGACATTTCCTTTGATGTAAAATACATTTAAAGCCTTATTTTAAGGGCTCTTAAGGCCATTTAAAATTCCATAAATCCTATATTAATTATTCCTAAGGCTTGGAATGTTTTTCTTGGTCAAACTACATGGGTTAATACGATCCGTTTTTAATGGAAAATTAACCGGATCTTAAACTGTCGCCCCATTTAATATTCAAAAAGGGACGAGATATCATTCTCCCTTGTTCTTTTCATATTTTTCTCAACTAAGACGCACTAGAACCTTTCAATCCTTTCCGTAGGAGTTGCTCAATCAATCTTTACTCCTAGGATTGGTTCCGCTTTGTTTTGATGCAACCAAGCTGTGTCAATCAATCTTCGATATAAGTTATGTTGTATCATCGTTCTTTTGGGGTTCATCTTCTCATATCCTCCTTTCCATAATTATACCATGTAATTTCCAAGATTCTAATGGGTTTTCTTGGGGTTGGTTGGTACTGTCGTACCGCAGCATCCTCTCGTGGATGCAGTTGTCGCGAGGGGAGGACCGTGACCTATTGTGTGGATAAAGAACGTGAGGAACTGTTTGAGGTAGGGGATTCATGTCTTCTCTAATTGTATATGTGCAATCGTAGAATTAGCATGATTTATCCCATTGGATCACAATGAGACAGACCTAATTAAATACTTGAGCCGGATTAAGAGAATTGGTTGTTCACATGTTGTTTCTTTATACCGTGATAATGATTGCATCATGTTTTTCTAGATAGAGTGTTATCTATGTTTCTTTGATTAGTTATTCGTTCATGATATAAATTGATAATGAACGTAAAGCCGGAATTAATTATTAATTAACTGGCTAAAGATAAAGAGGCATAGAAATTAATCTGGTTATTGTCGTCGTTGTGGTCGTTCTAATTTGATGACAATCAAATTAGGGAAGTAAACATGGTTATTTAATTGTGATAGCTTACTGATTAGGTATCCCGTAATTCGAACCTACGAATAACAAATCTGTTAATTCAACATGGATTAGAGAACATATTATGTGGGCATTTCAAAAAGGGTTCTGAGTTACCCTCTTGTTTGTTAAAGGGTCAAGATCCCATGATGTGATGTTTGTTTTCCTGCTGCTTGTGTTGTGATGTGAGCCTGGATGGTTGTTGTGATATGTGGAGGCATGGAGTCCTTGTGGTTATAGCAGCAGATGACGCCTAGTGTGGCGAGATGCATTAGTTTATGCATGTGGGTGTCGGGGAGGACACCAGGGGTGATGGAAAGGGATGGATGTGGTTGCTGGTTGCTTGCGGTTTTCTTGAATGTTAATCTTCTTTTCTTTTCCCCACTGCTCAAGGCAGCTGGTCTTTCTACCCTTCATCCGAAGGAGGCGAATATGCGCGAGGTATGCCACATGCTTTCCGTGTTTAGCCTCCCGGGGGAGAATGGGTATATGCTCTTTCTATAGGCGGAAAAGACTCGATGGGTAGTATATCTACTCACCGTGTTGAGCCTCCTTTGTGTTTAGAAGTATATGATGTTTTTCTAGAATGCCTGGGAATGTGTAAAAGTAATTCTGTAATGAATGTTTGATTAAATGGTGAAAATCCACGGGGATGGAGATGCTTGAATTTAAAGGTGATGTGAATCTTAAAAAGGAGCTGTTGTTTTTGAATGTGATTCCAATTAAGATTAATGTGGATGTGTTCATTCTTAATTAATCTTTAAAGA
Source organism: Viscum album (assembly GCA_963277665.1). Lineage (NCBI taxonomy): Eukaryota > Viridiplantae > Streptophyta > Magnoliopsida > Santalales > Viscaceae > Viscum > Viscum album. Next base: position 302,468,297 of record OY728126.1, read on the forward strand.
AATAATTAATGTACAGTGGAACTGATAAAATGAGAATGGATTAATCTAATAAATCTCTTCAAATGTTTGTGTGCTTATAGGATACCTAGTATTTGATGTAGCAGCCTGGAGTCTGAGAGACATTAGCTGCAGTTGTATATAAGACTAGGTACTTCCCATAGTGTGGATGTGAGTTACATATATATTCTGTTCTTTTTGTGTTTCTATACGCTACTCCACCCTTTCGGTAAGGGAAACTAACACCCCGGGGATTTTGAGCCCTGGGGGGGGGGGTGTTTTCCCCAACATTCTGATGGTAGGTCGAATGGATGACTACCCCCTTTGGCCCTGCTCTCTTCTCTTGGTAGATACTTGTGACATGAGGCACAACGGTTAGGTACCCCATATATGTGTGTAGAGGGATGTAATGGCTTGTGGTTATTCACACACATATATTCTGGATATAGTATCCTATGGACTACTATAGGTGTAGCGTGTATAGGCTATGATGGGTTGAGGATCCTTCCTCGGGGTAAGGGATGTAATGGCTTGAGGTATTATAACCAACGTATGATACACGTTATGGGAGTTGTGGTTGCACTCAGAAACTACCTGGTTACCTTTGGTTGTGAGGACTGCGTGGTGCTTCGCCCAGGTGTCTGCGGGCAAGCCTATGTGGTGCACGAGGTGCAGATTGTGGAGCTTAGCCCAGGTGTCTGCGGGAAAGCCATTGGAGAGAGACGCACATGACATATGTCGTTGGGGAAAAGCGGCAAACCAGTGGGGAAGTAGTAGCAGGGAACCCTTGATATTCTTTACTATATGATATTTTCTTGTATGCGTTACTTGGTGAGAGTAGCCATGGTGAGGTTGGGAACATAGTATACATGATTAGGTGACGAGTTGGTTTCGCTTGTTGTTCACTGGGATTTAGCATGCTTTCATTACTTTTGCACGAGAGGCTTGGGGAGGTTCCTACTGAGTATACTGTTATAATCACCCTATGTATCTATAAACTGTTTTTCAGGTCACTTGGAGTAGGTTGGAGATCAAGCGGGTTACTACTAGCTTGTGGTTGGAGGAGGAGCTATTCGGGCTCGTGGTCGCTGCCGTTTTACTTTTTTTGGGTACTTTTAGATTTCCCCTTCAGCTGTAGTAATTTTGCATGACATTTCATATATGTACTTGGTTTCCATTTATATCTCAGTTCTATGTTGGAGTTGATTGGAGTCTATTCTATCTCTCTCTTCTGCATGTGTTCTCTTAGAGGGTAATGCCTCCCATTTATATGTTATTATACCATCGGTGCTAGTCGCTAACCCGGGGCCTAATGGAGGCGGGACTCGGGGGTCATTATCTCCCTTTTCACATTGCCGGCCAAGGAGGGTACACATTGTGGGGAGGGGGTCATGACAATAAACCTCTAGTCAATGTTAAAGACCATAAAATAAATCCCATGAATGTCCTTACTGCATGACTTAAAATTGTACAGACTAATTTCATTACTGCATGACATTAAACCGGATAATCTAATGTCCCCACTGCATGAAGTAAAACTGTATAGTAAACTATTATAATTCCCCTTCATGAAAAATATTGATTCCACCGTATAATAAATTCATGTAGTAGTGGTTCCTCATTCATTGCCTATGTTGGCATATATGGACACTTTTATTCTCAAATAAAATTCCTTGGAAATCTCATCCACTGTGGTCTTCAGACATACACATTTTCAACCCCTTTTATTTATCAACAATAGTATGTCAGAATTCATGAGATATATTTTCCATTGCAATTTAGTGTGTTCCACTAGGGGCCTTTAATGAGTTGCCTACATAATAGGAATGTCACTCAAGATAATCCATGGTTTGGATATGCAACACATGCCATAGATGGACATGCATAATACGACACCCATAATCGATTTTTCATATTGCTGAAACATTGTTCTCACAGGAGACCTCCACTATTATGATACATCAAATATTATATTTGGTGACCATAAAAAATTAAAATAATGAATCAATATGAACCTTGAAAATATCAAAGAAAATATTGTGAAATTCATAGCCATCATGCATTATTAAAATTTTAATCTCAAAATTTATAGTCAAAGTTATTCGACCTAAAAAATGTCTTTATTAGACTAACATGTATGAATTTAAATTTCTTTCCAAAAGATACATGATACTCACCAAATTGAAAAACATCAATGGGAATTTTGGATCAGTGCTGGGAGTCAACTTTCGAGATCTATACTCTATATGGTTTGGGTAAAATCGAGCAATAAAAATATCCATAAGGCACAAAATTTGTATAGTTTTCAATATGACCCTAGAAAAAAAAAATTCTTACTAATTTTCTTATCTTATGTAAAATTTAATGCACTCTTATCCCTTTTAGTGTCATTATGATTATCTGATATGAAGATTCATGAAAATAATCTTTGATATTGTAATTAAAAAAATAAAGATTGAACGAATATGTATATGTTTAATTGGAGACAAAGTATTTATCATTTTATGGAAAAATTGGACGATAATCCACAAAATGGGGTCACTCAAACAAACATTACTAAAATCATTCAACTTGATTCATTTCTTTTGGAATAGACTCATAGTCCCTATCAACCACTTGCTAACAATCAGCCTGTTGTGCAGCTTCTTCCTCCTCAGCTAGAGAATGTGCATCTTTGTTAGTTGAAATTTCAGTTACCCAATCTAATTTGGCTTCTTCTAATGATCAGTTCCATTTCTCAATCATATGTGGAGAAAAATCCATTTTTTTTAAGATGTACAAATCCATTCAATGTATCGTTAATTTTATGATTGAATTCCATCAAATTGTTTTACTATGGTTGGATTATGACTCAGATAATGTTGCTCTAAAACTCTTAATGTTGGTGAATAGTTTGGATTTTGATTAATCTTGCAACAATTTTTGTTCTTTCTCACTATGGAGAATTATTTCATTCACTGAATTGTAAATAGTATGATAATAAAATAAAATAAAAATCAGTATTCTAAAAAGGGTTGTAGGTCGGCCAATGTGCGATGGAATCTTATCCAAAAGAATTTTGAGATTATATCCCAAATAGTTCTCTATTTTTTATTACATGTAATACTGATAGAAAAGTAGATCTCTATTTCTGAATCATAATCACTACCATAAGGTAGAATATATTATGGAATCATATCACTCATGTAGGTGCTTGGTTCTACTCCTTTAGAGGTAGCAGGAGCTCCATATTTTGTTGGATGTTTTGCCAAGGTGTGAGATTCACCTTCAGACATACCCATTAGAGTGGATATCCCTAAATAGTGGTCTAAAATGACTGTTATATCCAAAGGACTAGAAATAATAAATCATTATCAAGATAGTCAGTGACATTTACCTGGTAATAAGTATAATTCTTGGGTATACTCTTCCTCAGTATTCCCAGCTCTAGTAGTTTGGAAATGTACTTCTTAGGGATGATGATTTTTTATGCTATCCTAATCATCAAAACAATAGTCTTTAGAGAACCCCCCAACACGGGCTTCTCAGTTGGTACTTATATAACATAAATGGAAGACGAATTAAGTGGTTTTTTCCTTGTTCATGATGGTCTTTTGCAACATTATTTGCAGATAAAGATGTATGAATTGGGATTTAATATGAAATATAATCTAATAGAGAAATTATGTATTGAATATTCATGAATGAGAACTTACATCCTTTCAGTTCTTCATTGGAATCCCCAAAATCCTTGATGGACCCTAGAATATAACTCTCTCCGTTAAGAGTTTCCATCACTTCATGGTATGTAGTTGTGCATATTATAGAATCCTCCCCATTTAGGGTAGTGACAAATTGTTGATTGATGCCCAATATGTCTCCACTAACATTTCATTCCATCAGTTCTTCAACAGGTATAATGTTATCAGGCGTTTTTGAATCAGGATTGGCACGAGTATCTACCTCAGGTTTTATAGGATAATCTATCCTTCCTACAGAAGCCAAAAGAATATTAGAATTGATTATCTCATAGTCCTCTAGTGCATGAAATGTATCCGAAATATTATAGAGAAAATAATGATCAAAACAACATTTGATACATAGAAGAAATGTATATGATATTACCTTGACCCTTTTCTCTCTCTGTAGAAAAATGAGTTGATTCAGCCACATCACCTGACACATTATCTATTAAGGAAATAGATTCATCAGCAAGAATTTGTACTTCCCATTGAGATTCCTTCTCATTTATTGAAGGGCCAGTTTTTAATCCCTTATGAAAATTAAGGGATGTAGATCTTGTGAAATGATGGACATGGTCACCAAGGTGTATCAAGAAAATCATAATACTTGGGGCGAATTCAAATACACACTTTTTCGACATACACTTTGGTTCAATATTAATGGACTCCTGCATTTCCTTTCATGGGATAGTGGAGAGATTGAAATACTCTTACCAGATATCGAGACCTAAGGTACAATATAAGGATCTTCCATTTCCATTACCTCAATCATGGTTTTAACTCCTAGAAAGGTCTTGTAGACTTGAGGGTATCATTCAATGAGTCAAGGGGGTGCCTTTGGGTCCATAGTGTGGTGACTCAAGAACCTTTCTTATGGTTCCTTCCCTTATTTCAAGATGTAAAGAGAAATCTGGTAAATATTAATGATGGTGGATGATATAGTAGAATTGAAATAGAAGAAAACGGAAATACTATCTTAGTATTAACATAAATGTCCCATTCATCTTCAGGGTGATCAATTTCCCCTTCACCTATCCCCCAATCCATCATAACATATATTCATTCTAAATCCATGAAATGATCATCGGTTTCATATAAAAAGGTCTCTAGCTCCATTATAAGCTCATGTAATTCATCTAGAATATTTTTTGGATGGCAATCAGAATTTACATTAATATCAAACACACCCAGTATTTGAAGGCGACGTTAGAGATGTTGCCATGCATCCCTGAGTTCATGAATCATGTTTTTCAAATACTATTTTATTAAATGTCACACATAATCCAAATTTGATACAGTTTTCTGTAGTGAAAACATAACACCATCTGATTCGAAGGACTCTTCAAGACTCTCATTTTATTTATAAGATTCATCTTACGGGATGGAAACCTCTATTTGATGATGGAGCCTAGATCTACTTGGTGTCGGTGATGTTGTTTCCCTAGGTTTAGTCTTCATAGTGTATTTTATGTGAGGATGTTTTAAAGGTTTTGAAGAATCTAAAGAATCTTCATTATCTTTGGATTTAGACCAATGACCATGATTTCTATGTAAAATTGTTGTCATGTTCTCAACTAAATATGTTCCTTTTGTTAAATATCATTGAGGGAATGTAGAAACCCATTATTTAGAATATCTAGCCTCTAATAAAACTGATGTATCTAATGGTTGTTGTGTAATCGAAATTTTTTATGTCTCTAAATCCATCAAAATCAATATTTGTTGATGTACCATTGGGTGATTATCATTCTAAACAGAAGTGGTGGGAAAGGTGCTCGATTTTTAAGGAATTTAAATTGGTGAGCTATCCTATGAGGGATATAAGCCTCACAGAAAATTTCACCATGAATTCTGGTTGATAATACATTATCCATTAATTCCATCATGTAACCCCTAATCTCATAATTTTCTTATTTAATGTCACAAAAAAAATATCCAAATAGTGGTTACCAAAATGAAAGAATCTGAATTCTCCGGATGCATTCAGTTCCCTCAGCACTTTATCAAGCTTCAGGTTCAAAGGCTGAATACTGTAAACATTCTGTGAAAATGGAGTAAATAATCAATTGTGAACTATAACAAAATTCAATACAAAATATAAACAAAAATGTGTTTCAATGTATCCTTACAATATTTTAAATGGTCCTGCAAGTATAAATGGAGCCTTCCCATTATATAAGAACAACAAAGAATGATATATTCTTCCTAATAAAAGGGTAGCAAGCCCAATATTTTGGCCCTCTACCAAATTTCATGAAACAAAAAAGTCTTGTGTCTTATACCACCAGTGAACTCATGGACTAGAATCAAATAAATTCATAGCCACATGAAATGGAAGACAAAAAAAAATACAATTGCATCAATATCATGATTAACATTGTAACCCCAATGCTTGTATCACCTATCTCCATGGTTGGATTGTATTTTCCTATGACACCCCAATTATTTGCAGTTGGGAAAATGGTAGGAAGTCTGCATATAGGGCCCTTTTCATTCATTGGATCTAAAAAAGCTTCCATCGACAATCTTTACGGAATAACATCCCTAGTGTTATGATCTTTATTTTCATTCGACAGCTTCTTTGCTAATTTTATTAGTTCACGTGCCAATGATGTCACCTCTTAATATCACACCATGTTGTTATTGGTGGAATGAATTCATCATATATTTCCTAGAGAATAAGAAACCAATATATTTGGTAGATATCCCATAAACTGATTCCAGCCTCATCGCACGTTATATGGGAAGAATTTTTTTATGGACTCCATCGACTTAGTAATTTAGTGATGATTTTATTATTTTAAATGTATGTTTTTCTTATCCAGATGACTTTATAAATATGAACTTCTATAAACTCTCTCCAGAATATTTCCCAAGTCTGGCGTAACCAAAAATCCCACGTGCATTCTGGCTTGACTCCTCCAAAAGAATGAAGGTACCAATAATTCTTTTGTCCATTACATTGATCTTTTTTATATGTATGAAAGGTTGAATCAAAGAAATTTGGCCTTGGATCTACAACAAGATCCATCATATCTATAGTAAAAGCACTATGATGTATGATTCATCCAGTATGTAATGTTCCCTCATGAATAGGAATTCACTTTTTAGTAATATTAATTCAATGGTAGTTAAAGTGTTGGAAAAACAAAGTCATTTGATAATATCTCTTATAAGCCTGAATGGGGGAATCCTGTCAAATCCCATGCCCATAAAAAGGTATTTAGTGAATTTTTTTATATTCATGTTGGTATGAAATCAAGGCTTTTAGAAACCCCGGAAGGGTACTCTAAAAAATGTCTTTATAGTCTGGTCTAATGATTTTCACGATTTTAGTATGACAAACCTTAGCTTCCCTAGTCACGATCATCAAGTGAGCCATTACCAGAAAAGAGAATTATCAAATGTCCTTATTAAGTTGGAATATTGAATTAGGTATGTTCATATTTTTAACTTCATAGAAATAAAAAAAATCGAAGTGGAAAAGTTCCGCATAGCTCCTTCGACATGGTCACCCACGTACGTCTTTTGAAAAGGTACCTAGTGCAGGTCCTTCAACAAAGTACCCTGCACCGGTCTTTTGAAAAAGTTCATCCACACAGCTCCTTGGATTATGTAACTCTGTGTAGCTCTATCAATAAAATGGCTATACATTGAGATATTTCCATGGGACCTATATGAGAGCATGATGTGGGAAATCTAAAAGATGATATACATAACAAGAGTTGAAATCAGAGAATGTATGTGAATAAAATGACAAATGAATGGGGGTATTTATAGTCACCACAAACCAACGCCACTGACCTATGTCACCTAACTACGTGACATAGATACACAGAATATCTACATGGTCCAAAACATAACAATCCGTAATCATTTCCCTATAATCATTCCTCCGGACAAGAATTGCATTCCAATCATATCCAATCCAAAGGGGGGTTTTTTGACACTCCATGGGAAGGACAAACAATCATGAATATCACATTGGATATTACAAAGTGTTGGATTATTTATATGAATGTAAAGAAATAATGTTTATGGGAGATACGTGGCACACTTATACATTATGCAGCCAACACATTTTGTACCCATGCAGGACAATGTGAAGCCTATCTACGCTGAGGAACTACACCGAGGACCTCCATCAGGGACTTATGCAACAGTATTATTTCTACACACCTGTGTTGGGAACATTATCTCTGGGTCTATTCTTAAGACCTATGTGAAAAAACTTTTTTTCACTATCCCCCCTCCTTACCTATAAATAGGACCCTTGGGAATCCCATTTCCGAACTGAAGAAGATAGAAGAACAACATAAGATCATATTGCGTAGATCATTCACCTAGGTCCCAAAAAATTTCTCATGTAAACCTCTAAAACTTGAGAGAAGTGAAAAGAAATAGGGATAATCTATATGAATTTCTTATAAGAGTTTTAATTACAGAACCTCTAATTGACGATCCTCCTTCTATAAGGATAAGTCAACTATGTATGGTCCTTTCCTTAAGCAATGTCCTACGTTGGATGCTTCCAAGGACATCAATGGACACTTGGGGTGCTTATGATAAATCCTCACCCAAGTATTTTTATCCCCAGTCCTTTGACTAAGGAATATTAATATCTCATAGACTTATACATCCTGTATTAAGCATTTTTCAGTTTTTCCTGGGACCTGCGAGTTACACCTAAGTAGTACACCTATGCGGTACACCTGTGCGAACCACCTACATGATCCATCTTTTAATCCCTCTTCAAATACACCTATGGAGGATGTGACTCGTTTTCCTTGGTTCCCTTGTCTGAAAGGGGCCATGTTGAAACATCTTCCAAAACCAACCGAATTACCAAACCTTTTGGAATGAAACATCAATGTTTCTTCCTTTTGGGTTTTTATTTATATAGTTATAGGTTTCCAATAGTTTTCATATAAGAGATTCAGGTTCCTTGATGTTTTTGTTGGATTTTATATCAATAGTAAGATAGACTGTATCCCTAGATACATTGTTGGGATGTTCCTAGTTTGGAAGATTAATTTTCATGACATATTCTTTCCTTATTGTCTCTTATACTTGGAACCTTAGTTCTCTGGTTTGGAAGGTACAGTTCACACCTGCTTTTCATTTTGAAAAAAAATCTCCCTCCTCTACCATGATCCATTTTAGGTTATCCCTCTTACAGTACACCTGTAGCCATTCGTGCTGGACCCAATGACCATCATTTTCATTTCAAATGAAAGGGTTCATTTCTCTATGCCCTATCCCACTATTACCATGGTTTTTCATTCACTGTAGGCCCAAAATATTCATATGTAGAGGAGAAAGTGTGTGTTTTGTTGAATCTTTCACATCCTCATGTTTCTCACACCGATCAAGACTCAGATGGGATTATATATTTATGATGATTAAAACATCTGTACAATCCTCCACACTTCATGAACTATGAGAACACATATTCCCACTATAATTGGGATAGGTAAGAAGCCATCACACAGGGCTTGATCTCACTAGAGATCCTACTAAGGAGTCCAACCCTAACACACTTATTCTACGAATAATCTTTATAAGTAAACACAAAATTGATCCCCATTAAATATCTATGAGTTAAGACGTCTCTCACAGACCCTATTATAAGGGTATCCTATTTAATAGTAACCCCAACATATTTATCTGAATAGGGCATATTCCCCCCATGACATACTAAACTAAATGGGCTTGGATTCCCATCAGTTTGGGATATGTTGGAATAATCCCTATGGTTCAAACCCAACACTCCAAATCAACCCTGTTCTTCCTGGGCCATATTCCCAATATGGTCTAATCCAACATGGAAACTCATATCCTTTCTAGGTTCCTTGGGCTACTTAATCATAATTCCCTGCCTAATATTTGACTAATCACCTTCAGATAAGATGTCTATACCACTTGACATTAAAATGTATGTTTCGGTTCAGCTCAAACAACCTTAAAGGGTATAATGTGTCACATTAATAGGCACAAAAATACGAGAGTTATGATTAATTTCATGAGGATATGTAGGTTTCCCATTTTTGAGTATAATCCCGACATCAGAACAACTCTTGTATACCTAGATGGCCATAAATTCTATAGTTCCCCACTTAGTGGCTGAAAAACTAGCATCATCAAAATAATGTCTAATATAAACTCTATCTAATATATGAGGGGATACCATTGATGAAGAATCTAGAATAAAAATCGATATCTCCATTAATAAATAACCCTAAATATATACAGATGATTATAAATTCGACACATGATAATAATTGATTGAAATTTTTAAGGGAATCCTATATTATATTGGGTAAATTAATAAGGATTCCATAAAATATCTTAGTTTGATAAGAGATTTTATGAGTTTTCAATAATTCCCACCAAAATTGGGTGATGATCCCAATATCCCATCCCCTCGACCAATGTGATCTATTAAGTATCATAGGTCAAAAAAACTAATGAACGAATACCATTGGAAAACATGTACAATTGGAAAAAGAACTATTGTATGTTTTTCAATCCATAATAAAATCTGATGGAAATCGTCAAGAATTAGTGATTACTAATCAGAACAAATGTTTTGGGGGAATATATCTAATTCTAATAACACAGTGGGGATATAAGATAAGAGGGAAGAGATATCTGTTGTGTTCTTAGTGAAAAATCAATCAAGAACTCCACATCATTCTTTAGGGGTAATCCAAAAAATTCAGAAAGAAATACATATGGGAACACATCCACCACATGAGTTAATCTACCACTAGAAGCACCACCATCATCCTCTAGCATGAAAGATGTTAACTGATACGAAAAATTTCCCAAATCTGGGAGTAGAGGTACTCCAAAAACCAACGGAGGATCCCATTCCCCAAGAAATACCTAATGACTCCCATTAGATTCCCTGAAATACACCCATTTCCTATAGAAATTGATATTAACTTGATATCACACTAAGATAATCTATATTGAAAATTACGTTGAAAAGGTCCATATCCAATACCAAGAATTCCCACTCGATATCAAACCATGACATGGAAAAAGAACAACATAAACACATGATACCTTTATCCTTCTTCTTACCCATTGGTGTTACTAAATCCATTGAAAAAGACATCATCTCAGTTTTTTTATTATATATATTCACATGATGGGAAGAGATAAATGAAAAAAACACAAAAGCATCAAATAAAATATCTACTATTGAGATACAATCAGAATGGTACCTCAAGCTATCCAAGGACTTTCATAAAATCTAGTTGGTGCCGGATCTATATCATGAAGTTTCCATGTCCCTACCCGAGAATGACCACTCTCCTGTAGCTCTATCCTAATCTGGATCTACCCAGAAGAAGATCATGTCCTATAGCCATGACCACAAAACCGAGATCCCACCATCCTGGGCATCTCTAACTGAACTATCATTCCCCTAGAATCTACTGATCTTTCATCTAACTTTGAAGAACATGTTGCTTTGCAGAATCACTAGAAGTGCCCCTACACTCCACACCAATGACTGGTTTTGGGAGAAGATGTGTTGCGTCAATAAGGTTTTCCTTATGACTTTTCCATTCCTTCTTGTTTTGAAAATCACAAACACCTTATGTTAAGGAAAATTGATTTTATAAGAAAAATTATCCTTATCACATTTTCATTCATATTTTTCTTAAGTATAAGTTTTGGATCCATTTTCTCGGAATCATTAAAACTTAGATATAAAGCATTCTGTTTAGTATTCGGATTCTGGATAATGAACTATAAGGAAGTTTCATTCCGAATTCCGAATATGAATTCTGACTAAGTTCTATTCCAGATTCAGAATACGAATTCTGAAGAAGAATTCTCATTACGAATTCTAATGAAGAAATTACATTCCGAATTCTCATTACGAATTCTGAAGAAGAATTTTCATTACGAATTTTGATGACGAATTCTCATTACGAATTCTAATGAAGAAATCTCATTCCGAATTCTCATTACGAATTCTGAAGAAGAATTCTCATTATGAATTCTAATGAAGAAATCTCATTACGAATTCTCATTACGAATTCCAATGAAGAATTCCCATTACGAATTCTAATGAAGAAATCTCATTCCGAATTCCTATTACGAATTCTGATGACAAATTCTCATTAAGAATTCTGATGATGAATTCTCATTACGATTTCTGATGACGAATTCCTATTCTGAATTCTCATTCCGAATTCACCTATTAAACAGAATCTGATTATCTTTGTTTTATACACTCTGAATTTATTCACTCCAAACTTTCACTCCGAATTTTTCATTCCGAACTTTATGTTAGAGTTTAAAACGATGTCGTACATTCTGTTTCACTTATTTGGTTATAAAACGATGTCGTCCATTTTGTTATAAACTAACCGTTGTCAAAGTGACACGTGTACAGGTCCCTCCGATCTTTATGGAAAATATGACCGTTGGAGAAGGAGCTTACCTATAAATAGGAGCTCATTTGAAAGAGCTCGGTGCTGTTGAAAAAATGACTAAGTTTTGTGCCTACATGCTGTTGAAGTAATTTCTAGAGAGAGAGTCTCTTATTAACTCTCAATGCTTCGTGCGACTCCGAATGTTGGTGATTACATTCGAGGGCTTCCAGGGATAGGAAGACAGAGGTGCCGACTACCTTAAAGTTCGAGGGCTTCCTTGCTGAGGAAGACAGAGGTGACGACTACCTTAAAGATCGAGGGCTTTCTTGGTGAGAAAGACATAGGTTGCCGACTACCTTAAAGTTCGAGGGCTTTCTTGCTGAGAAAGACAGAGGTTGCCAACTACCTTGAAGTTAAGGGCTTGCGGGGATAGCATGACAGAGACTCCGATCTTCGTATCGAGGGCTTACCCTGGTGTGGGTAAGACAGACTTGCTTGAAAGTATAAATCAAGGGACCTTTATACAAGGTTGTTGGATACCCTTCTCTTTGGGTTAAAAGACATATTCTTGTTACTAGTAGTTTTACTACTTGTTTTTATTCCGCTGCAATTTGTATCTTAAGGAAAGTATAACTTTCTTATACTTCCTTACTTACTCTGATTAGTTTAGATTCTATATGCTTTAAGGTAGAATCTCATATTGTAACTTTTGTTAAGTTTCAATTTCCGGAACCTACTTTTGGAATCACTTTGATAGTTTAGTTCGGTGTTAGCGGTGTTGTGAATTTACATAGTTTAACTTTTTTAAACTTAGCCCTTTCCTTTTCATAATAAAACTCCTTATGAGTTATGGAATGGTAGAAAACCAAGACTTTCCTACTTCAAGGTTTTAGGTTGCAAAGTATTCATTTTGAATACAAAAGATAACTTACATAAATTCGCACCAAAATCAGATGAAGGGATTTTCTTAGGTTATTCCACAACCTCTAAGGCTTATAGAGTTTTTAATAAAAATACTTGCACTGTTGAGGAAACAGTACATGTTAAATTTGATGAATCAGATCCTTTTGTTTTTAAACCATCTCAACTTACATCTTCGGATGTGTTTTCAAAAACTGATTATCAACCTTTGATAGAAGAACCTTCTGATAAGGAAAAAGTTCAAGAAGATACTTCTGAAACATTTACCCCAGAAGACTTTCTACCCTATGTTGATGAACAGGTTTTACAAAACCCAAATCAGGTGTTTCTTAAGAATCATCCCAGTGATAGTATCATTGGTGATGTAAATCAACCTGTAAGGACTAGAAGTTCCTTAAGAAATGAAGTAGAACATCTAGCATTTCTTTCCCAATTAGAACCTAAAAGCAATGATGAAGCTTTAGGTGATGATGATTGGATCAAAGCAATGCAAGATGAAATAAATGAATTCGAAAGGAATAAAGTCTGGACCTTGGTTGAAAGACCTAAGGAAACTTCTGTTATTGGAGTAAAATGGGTTTTCATAAATAAATGTGATGAAAATGGAGTCATTGTTAGGAATAAAGCTAGACTTGTTGCTAAAGGCTATAATCAACAAGAAGGAATAGACTATGAAGAAACCTATGCTCCAGTAGCTAGACTTGAATCGATCCATATTCTACTTGCCTTTGCAGCATTCTTTAATTTCAAACTTTTCCAAATGGATGTGAAATGTGCTTTTCTTAACTGTTATGTTCAAGAGGAAGTTTTTGTTGAACAACCTCCTGGCTTTGAAGATACAAAACATCCAGATCATGTTTTTAGACTTACCAAAGCTTTGTATGGCCTTAAACAAGCCCCACGAGCATGGTATGATAGACTCACTAGATTTTTGATTCAAAATAACTATGTTAAGGGAAATGAAGATCCAACCCTTTTTATAAAGAAAGACAAGAAAAATGTTTTGATTGTTCAAATTTATGTTGATGACATTATATTTGGTTCAACTCAGCAATCTTTGACTGACTCTTTTGCTAGTCTAATGAAATCTGAGTTTGAAATGAGTATGATGGGTGAGTTAACATTTTTCCTTGGTTTTCAAATTTCTCAAAAACCAGAAGGAACTTACATATCTCAACATAATTATATTAAAGATCTTCTTAAAAAATATGGTTATGACAACACTAAGAGTATAAGTACTCCTATTGGTACCTCAAACTCTTTAGATCTTGACGAAGCTGGGAAACCAGTAGATCAAACATCTTTTAGAGGTATGATAGGAATTCTACTTTATTTAACAGCTAGTCGACCAGACTTAATGTTTTCAGTATGCTTATGTGCAAGATATCAATCCAATCCTAAGGAATCTCACTTAAAGGCAGTAAAAAGAATTTTTCACTCCTTTAAGGGAACCATGGATCTAGGATTATTTTATACTTCTGGAAATGATTTTATTCTAAAAAGCTTTTCTGATGCTGACTTTGGTCGATGTAGAATGGATAGAAAAAGTACATCCAGAACTTGTCATTTCTTAGGAGATTCATTAGTTTCTTGGTCCTGCAAGAAGCAACATTCTGTAGCACTTTCCACTGCTGAAGCCGAATATGTAGCAGCTGGAAGTTGTTGTGCACAAGTGTTGTGGATGCAACACACACTCACAGACTATGGCTTGAGTTTTACTAAAACTCAAATTTTGTGTGATAACACAAGTTCCATTTCCCTAAGTAAAAACCATGCACATCACTCTCGTGCAAAACACATAGATATTAGACATCACTTTCTTAGGGATCACACACTCAAAAGAGATATTATTCTTCCGTTTATCGGAACGCAAGATCAACTTGCTGATATATTCAAAAAATCTTTGCCTCCTGATAGATTTGAATATATTAAACAAAAGTTAGGAATGATAACCGTAAGGTAATCTTTCTTAATTAACTTTCTGTTGAAAAAATCTCCTTACAGTAATAAACTCCTTTTCATAGGGGGAGTACATTTGAGTGTTTGTTTAACAAAGTTTTTCAAAATTTGATTTCAAACTTTTCGGAACAAAGATTTCCGGAATGACAACTTCCGGAATGAAACTTTCCAAAATGGATATTTTCGTACAGAATACTTCTGGAACGGAAGTATTCGTATTGAAAATTTCCGGAATGGAAAACTTTCGTACTGGTATTTTCATAAAGGAACTTCCGTACTGAACCTTCCATAATAAGTTTTTCGTTTTCAATTTTTTTAATGTTTTGTTTCTAAGTTTGTTTTTCATACTGAATTTTCTAAAATTTGTTTTTCGTATTGAATTTTTCGTATTGAGTTTTTCGTATTTACTTTTTCGTATTCAGTTTTTCGTATTGAGTTTTTCGTAGTCGTCTTTATATTACCCATTACGAATAACCTTCCTAAGCTAATCCGAAAGGTATGATTTCTTTACATAAGTTTTCATAATCATATTTTACTTGCTGGCATTTTCTTTTATTTTGTTTTCGGATTTTAGACTTCTTAATTCTTTGTTTTAATAAAACCTCAAAAAGAACGGATTCGAGCTTTCAACCGTTAGATTTGATCTCAGTTCATTCTAAACCGTTAGATCAACCGTGGAAGGTGAACGGTCATCCCGTTGCCTATATAAAGGGGTCCCAATTTCTTGTCCCACATCGATCTCAAAGCCTTCGCGTGCTGAAGCTCTGACTCTCCGATTTAAGGCCGTTCCGAACCACAGTTTTCTCCGCTCCGAACTTCAGTCTTCTCCGTTCCGAATTTCTCAGAGAACTTCAGATCTGAATGTCTGCAGAGTTAGCTTCTCAAGAAATGTCTTCAACCAAGCCTATATCTCAGTGGTTAGTATACAGAGAAAGGTTAGTTCATCCGACTTTCTTCAGCAACTACGATTCTTTCATCTCAAAGAATATAAGGTTGAATGGCTGGGAAGATGTTGCGGTATCAAAAACCGGCAACCAAGATGAAGTCTATTCTGATTTTTTTGTTGAGTTTTATGAGTCAGTTTCCTTCTTCGAGGAAGATAATAGATAGAAGTTTTCTTTCAAATCATATGGGAAGACATATGAACTTTCTTACACCAAGGCTGCAAGCTTGGTAGGGTTAAGTTATGAAGGTGAAGCTGAGTTTATTTCTCACATATTGCCAGACTCCAAGGGTAGCTTCAACAAGGAAAAGGCCTTAGAAACTCTCGGATTGGATGATGATAAGGCTCCGAAAATTACAAGCCTATCGACAAACTTCTGGATTCTGGAGTTATGGGTGCAAGGACATATCGTACCGAGAAAAGGTGATGAGGATAGCTTGAAGAAGAGTGAGATATATATCTTCGATTTCATGATAAATCTATGGATGTTTAACTTGATGAAGCATATTCTTCTTAATATTGAGAATTTGAAGAAGGGGAATCTGAGAGCTCAGATCGTAATGTACCCAGCAATATTATCAAAGCTCATAGTTCGGTGCCTAGAATCTTTCAAGGTAGCTTGCAGTTCTATGCCGAGAGTTTGTAAGATCATGCTGCTAAGTGATGGCACGCTTAAAAGAATGAATATATCTTTTGACAAGAAGTCTGGTATATTTATTGATCTACCTCCACAAGAAGAAGTGGCTCCAAAGTCTGCCGATCCGGAATCATCCAAGCCGGTAAGGAAGAGAAAGCTGAAAGAAGTGGTAGTCGAATCCGAGGAACCCAAGTCTAAGGAAGTCCACTCCGCACCTACAAAGCCTAAGAAGAAGAAGACCTATCCTGACGAGGTTGTTACAAAGTGGAGAGCTGACAAAGAGAAGAGGAAAGAAGGGGATCCGCAGTTCGGATAGGATCCTGCAGAGGCTAAAGCTTTGAAGGAAAAAGCTGCTGATGAGCTTGAGAAACAAGCTATGGAAAAGAAGCTTAAGAAGAAAATGTCAGAAGCTGAGGCAGTTCAGGCCTTGTTAATGTTCAATGAAACGGTTTCAGCAACAATTCCATTTCCGAGAACTTTCTCCCTGTAATCTCTACCTGAGACTCTAGGAAGAAATCTTGTTGCTCCGGAAGAGGCTGTTGCCACAAATACTGAGGAAGTGGAGCAAGTGGAACAAGTTGAAGAGGCTACTGAAGGAAGTGGTGAGACAGGAGATGTGCTAAAACAAGTAGATGAATACAAGGGAACTCCTTCGGAACACTTATCACTCCGGACTTTAGAAGCTGAATCTTCGAAGTTACTTACTCCTGCGATGGAAGAAGAGAAAGGAGAAGAAGAAGTTTCCTATCATGGAGAAGAAGAACAACTTTTACATGATATTTCTCAGATGGGAAACGTAGAGGTTGATGTTCAAGAAGTTGCTGATGAGGAAGATTTGGTTGTTCAAGTTTCTGACAGTGAAAAGAAAACTCCGAAATAGGATTCTATTCCGGAAAAAGATAAGGGAAAGAAAATTCTTACCGAGACTCCGAGATCAGTAGTAAGAAAGAGGAAGGAAGCTGGTAGTTCTTCTAAGAGGAAGTTGGAGCTTATTGAGGAAGAAATTTCTCCTAGCAAGGTTTCGGATTCAGAGTTATCTTCGTTGGGGCACGATTTTCTTGTTCAGTCTTTGAAGAAGTTGGTGGGAACCATTCAAACCTTCTCAAGTATAGATTCACGATGCCAGATTCTCCAACATGCGTTGAATCAGAAAACAGACTCCGTATCCATGGTTATGGATAAGTGTGTTGAGATTGAAGCTCAGTTCAAAACATTCTTTGTTGGTTACGAAGCTCATAAAAGATCTTGAAAGAGGATGACAAGTTGGTCGAAGAAGAATGTGGAAGAGATGAGATTGCTTGATGAGTTTCAAGAAAATGTTAAGGATGCCTTTGAAACTGAGGACAAGAAGTTTAATGAGCTGACTGCATCTTCTGAAGAGAAATTGACAGAGGAAAAGAACTTTCGGATTCAGGAAGTGAGAGCTCTGAATGGAAATCTCAATTCCGTTAATCAAAGTTGGAAATTTGAAAGGGATTATCGGATCGAGTTTGAAGAAAGGATGAAGGCTCAGGAAGAGAAGATGAAAGCTCAGGAAGAAAAGTTGAAGGCTCAGGAAGAAACAATTGAAGCTCAGTCCGCAAGAATAGTTACCTTAGAGAAGCAAGCAGAAGAAGATCATACGGACTTAAAGAAGATCAAGACAATTCTTAAGGGGCTTATGTCGAAGGAGAAAGATCCGAAATAATCCAATCCGATCTTTTTGTTGTAATTCTTTTGTTGTCCACTTTTCAAATTTAATGAAAGTCGTACTTGTTGTTTGTATTGTTGTCATTACTAATATTTCAGGTACTTCGTTTTTTTTCCATTCCCTCCAATTCTTTTTGAAAATAACAAAGGGGGAGAAGGAAAAGATCCTTAAGAAAAAGAGGAACTCTAATAAGAGTTTATCAAAGGGGGAGAAAGAAAAATACCCAAGGAAAAAGAACTCTAATAAGAGTATTGTTTAAGGGGGAGTTTTTCTTAAAGAAGACTTTCCTATGAAATATCACTCCGTAAATATGAATACGATCCTTAGAGTTTCAAAGCCTAAGGGGGAGTTAGTCGTATTCATCTATATCTTTAAACCAAGGGAGATAAGCTTTAATGTGTTTCTTTCTTCTTAGAATAGCTTTTTCAAAAGGATGTTTGTGCTTTCCAAAATGGGGGAGATTGTTGAGTCAATAAGGTTTTCCTTATGACTTTTCCATTCCTTCTTGTTTTGAAAATCACAAACACCTTATCTTAAGGAAAATTGCTTTTATAAGGATAATTGCTTTCTTAAGGAAAATCGCTTTTATAAGAAAAATTATCCTTATCACATTTTCATTCATATTTTTCTTAAGTATAAGTTTCAGATCCATTTTCTCGGAATCATTAAAACTTAGATATAAAGCATTCTGGTTACTATTCGGATTCTGGATAAAGAACTATAAGGAAGTTTCATTCCGAATTCCAGATATGAATTCTGACTAAGTTCTATTCCAGATTCAGAATACGAATTCTGAAGAAGAATTCTCATTACGAATTCTAATGAAGAAATTCCATTCTGAATTCTCATTACGAATTCTGAAGAAGAATTTTTATTACGAATTCTGATGACGAATTCTCATTACGAATTCTAATGAAGAAATCTCATTCCGAATTCTCATTATGAATTCTGAAGAAGAATTCTCATTACGAATTCTAATGAAGAAATCTCATTACGAATTCTCATTACGAATTCCAATGAAGAATTCCCATTACGAATTCTAATGAAGAAATCTCATTCTGAATTCCTATTACGAATTCTGATGACAAATTCTCATTACGAATTCTGATGATGAATTCTCATTACGATTTCTGATGACGAATTCCTATTCCGAATTATCATTCTGAATTCACCTATTAAACAGAATCTGATTATCTTTGTGTTTATACACTCTGAATTTATTCACTCCGAACTTTCACTCCGAAGTTTTCATTCCGAACTTTATGTTAGAGTTTAAAATGATGTCGTACATTCTGTTCCACTTGTTTTGTTATAAAACGATGTCGTCCATTTTGTTATAAACTAACCGTTGTCTAAGTGACACGTGTACAGGTCCCTCTGATCTTTAAGGAAAATATGACCGTTGGAGAAGGAGCCGACCTTACCTATAAATAGGAGCTCATTAGAAAGAGCTCGGTGCTGTTGGAAAAACGACTAAGTTCTGTGCCTACATGCTGTTGAAGTAATTTCTAGAGAGAGAGTCTCTTATTAACTCTCAAAGCTTCGTGCGACTCCGAATGTTGGTGATTACATTCGAGGGCTTCCAGGGATAGGAAGACAGAGGTGCCGACTACCTTAAAGTTCGAGGGCTTCCTTGCTGAGGAAGACAGAGGTGCCGACTACCTTAAAGATCGAGGGCTTTCTTGCTGAGAAAGACATAGGTTTTCGAATACCTTAAATTTCGAGGGCTTTCTTGCTGAGAAACACAGAGGTTGCCAACTACATTGAAGTTGAGGGCTTGCGGGGATAGCAAGACAGAGACTCCGATCTTCGTATCGAGGGCTTACCCTGGTGTGGGTAAGACAGACTTGCTTGAAAGTATAAATCAAGGGACCTTTATCCAAGGTTGTTGGATACCCTTCTCTTTGGGTTAAAAGACTTATTCTTTTTACTAGTAGTTTTACTACTTGTTTCTATTCCACTGCAATTTGTATCTTAAGGAAAGTATAACTTTCTTATACTTCCTTACTTACTCTGATTAGTTTAGATTCTATACTCTTTAAGGTAGAATCTCATATTGTAACTTTTGTTAAGTTTCAATTTCCGGAACCATATTTCTGGAACCTACTTTTTGAATCACTTTGATAGTTTTGTTCGGTGTTAGAGGTGTTGTGAATTTACTTAGTTTAACTTTGTTAAACTTATCCCTTTCCTTTTCTTAAGGAAACTTTAGTTATTTATAACTAACTTTAAAGGTTCCAAAGGAATTTTTAAAGTATACAATTCACCCCCCTCTTGTATATTGAGCATCTCATATTATATTTCGATCCTACAAGATGTACATGTATTTCGGTTGTGTTCCATCTTTCGGTATTGGTGTCACATGACGAACCATGCATGAGAAACTATAGAAGAGGGAATCATGGAAGGATGGTCTGAACTACCACAACCCTTCTTCCATTTTTCCTAACACTTCATCTTCTTTTTTAAGGAACTACCCCTACCCATAACTGACATGTCTCCAGAAGTACTTCACCTTCCATTATGGTCAATATCCATCATACAAGCCTGATCAACCACTTCAGTATAAGTCTTTATATTTAATAGAAATATATGAGAAAATATGTATGGCTGCAAACACTTTTTAACGATTGATCTTTCATCTTTAGATTATAGACTATCTCCGGGGAATATTAGACTAGATTGTAAAAGTTTTTGGAATACTCCATCACCTACCAATGACATTGGATATGATCCATGATCTAAAACATGTGCCCAACCTTCTCGATCCAGTCCTCTGCTTCCTAAGGATCTGAGATTATTTGGATATAATGTGGTTTATTCTTGAGGAACTTCTAGGATTTATCCATCAAAGATATACGCACAACTTCCCTGGCTGGAGTAGGAGCAGGTCCCACCCCTTTTCTTAAATGTTGAACTTCTCTAACCACAACATCATCCAAACTCTAACCAAGTGTTTAGGGATAAATCTCTTTAGATTCTTTCTGTAGTTATAGGGGAATTCTCTGGGGAGAGTTATTTTTACTAAATCAATAGTCACACAAGAATATCATGAATACATAATGTATGATTTTTTTTAATAAACACAAAACCAATAAATCGAACATGCCAAATCAACACAATGATCAAACCAATTCACCCCTACCCAATGTCCAAGTACAGTCTACAGCCTACATGTCCCACCTAGAGGAGAATTCAAACATGTATCCAAACATCCCAAGTAGACATGAGGTCTTCCATGAGGTGTGTTAGCCATGCACACTACTCACAACCAGAACTCTGAGCCCTGACATCCCTATATCCTATGTATCTATAATCATCACAAATAACATGATCGAACAAGATAAACTATGCTCAGATACCATTTTTTCATGAACGATGTCAGGTCATCATCTGAACCACTTGCTTACTCGGTCCATGGAAAGTCCCACAGAGTGTTCTCGACACCCATGGGATTACACAAGTTCCTCGTATTAAATATTAGAAAATGGGAATGACTTACCCAACATTAGAAACATAAAATAATCCAAAATATAAAATAAACCAAAGTTGGAAGTCACATTCAAACAATCCCTTACATGTTTTTTAAATTTAGGTTTATAAGTGTAATACAGAATCTAAAAATGGATAATAGAAAAAATAATGACAAACCATAACACAAAACCACAACTAGTAAAGGGATGTGTCTTTCACAATAAATCATCACAACACCACCCAAAAAGATCACTAGCATCCTAAACCATCATTACCAAAAGATGTACCTTTACTTATAAATAAACATGACCAAGTTCCTTACCCCCAGTGGTGTAAGTAGGGTGTGAGTTATTCACCATCAGGATTCCACCGATAACAATTCTGTTCCATAAATTTTAAATGACAAATAAACATGCATGTTTAACAAATTAATGTATGATCTATAAAAATTTAAATGGAATCATTTTTCTTTAAAACAACATTTAAAGAAATGAAATTTTTTAATAGAAACACCTTTAGTTTGATGTAACCCTAAAATGCCACACTGTATACTGAAAATGCGTTTAACATTTTCAAATTGCAATAAAAATGGGAGAGGACTTATGGGTACTAGCTAGAAATGGGACAGTATAACCACACATCTTGTTGAAAGGTGGTATATGAATCGCATTAAATTGTGTTCTTGTGTACGATCCACTAGGGGGAATCGCATCCCATGGAATAATAGTCTCTAACCATATCACATGTTTAGTTAGTATTTTCATCCTCAATCATGCTATGTGAATCTAGGATGAAGCCACTTTTGAATCACATGGACACTAGTTCAATTTCAACCTCATAACTACCTAGTCTTACCTTTGTACTCAACATGTTCACATTTCACATATAACATCACTTACAAAATGAACAAGTCAGAAAATTAACTACACACACCATGGTTAACATTTTTATACCCAAAATACTTTTTAAACCTAAAAAATCCCCAAAACATTTTCCAAACATGATTTAAATAACAATCACAATTTAAATAATCATTTACTAAATGAATATAACATTCCCAAAGGGGAACACGAGGGATTCTGTCAAGAATTCTCTAATTTCACATGTCAAATCCATTTAAAAAATTAATTACATATCAAATATCTTCAAAAGATACCTTATCGCTACATTAATAACTCATACAATATTCCAAATAACATAAGAAATCCAAAAAATAACTACACGTAAAAATTAACTATTTACAAACCCATTTCATATTTCATCAACTCTAAAAATTCAATAACATTCATAAAATATGATGTACACCACATAAATAATTTAACAAATCCATTACATAATTTACAAAACTCATTCATGATGAAAAACAGGGTTTCACACCAATAATACACCACATTTCACATTAAAATACCAATTTGATGCCAAATACAAAACCATTAATTTTGAAAACTACATTAAAAATATTCAAATAATCTACAAGGAACACCAAAAAACATTTATTCCAATGAAATTCATGATGAAATTATTAATCAGTGAATGACCCACCTCTTGTGGCGAAAGTTCTAGAAAACAATCTAAAACACCCATCACACCTTATTTGCACCACAATGAAATTAAATCTAGCCCCAAATCAAGAGTCTAAACCAATAATATAAATACATGTCCCTAAATAAAATAGATCCCAAAACTGAAACCCTAACGGATGAGGGAAGAATCTCACCCAGGGTAAAACACTCTTGTGGTGGAGGGAGTGAAGGAGCGGTAAGCTGTCTGTGAGGCTAGATGTGTAAGGAGATGTTTACAGTTGGTGATTCATGTGCTAGAGGGTTCTCTAGAGAGCTTCATCCAAGAAGTGAGGGTGGAATGATGGGAGTATGGTGGCATGAGGGAGATCACTGGATGGAGAAAGGGTCGTTAGAGCTGCTCGCTAGAAGTATTCTCACCAGTACAAGGTCTTTATGGCACCGGGCAAGGAATATGGAAGCACGTAGAGGAGTGTTCGATGCATAGGTGATGAATGATGAGACATGAATGAGAGGAAGAAGAAAATAGAATAAAAAGAATAAATTAAAAAGAAAAAAATGTGAATGAAAAATAAGACCTATGAAATACATGATGAAAAAATACTAACAATTAATGACAATAATAATAATACTAATAATTAAATAATAATTAGAATTAAATAATAGAAATATTAACAATAATAATAATAACTTAATAAAATGATTTACAGTATAAATAATAATAATATCATTCATAATATTATCATCATTATTATTATTAAAACAATTATTAATTCATTTCATTTTTCTTATTTTATTTTTTTCACATTATTATTAAACCTACTAATTTATTATTATGATTTTGAATTTCGTCCAGGCTATATGGTGACCTGGTTGAAGCCACATGAATTTTAATATTCCATTTATATGCATCAAACGTTGTCATGACCAAAACATTCATTTATCAGCAAAAACACAAAATTCGAACCAGGGATCAACCCAAACCTTGAAAAATATATTCAAACACTGAATAAATAATTAAATTTAATTACCTCAAGTGTTATGGAGTGATAGGTTTTCTTAGAAGGACAATTATTTAGAGGATGGTATGAGGTATTGAAACTTAACCCATTATCTAGAATCTACTAATAAATCGCCAGAAAATCAAGGAAACCCACAAATCATGAAAAGATGAAATTGAATGTGATACTCAATGAAACTTTACAACTTCATTAATGTATATTATGAAAATCTAACCAAGATAGAACTCTTATTTGATAAAATTAATGTTTTTTAACCTCAAAAGGTGATTGACTACAACATGAGTATAATTACGACCCTTAGATGTTTGGGAGAGTTTGATGACAAAATCCGTAGTCATATTTTCCCATTTACATTGTGGTATTGTTAATAGTTTATTACATAACCATAAACATATATCTATAATTATTAAATTTAAAACATAAAAAACCATGATATGTAATCTAAAAAATGTCTCTTTATGTTGTCCAAAATAAATACTCATTGAATTCTCTAAACATCCCCATACATTCAACATGAATAGGTAATGATGAATTATGAGCCCCATCCAACATCTCATTCTAGAAT
Organism: Viscum album; assembly: GCA_963277665.1. Taxonomy (NCBI): domain Eukaryota; kingdom Viridiplantae; phylum Streptophyta; class Magnoliopsida; order Santalales; family Viscaceae; genus Viscum; species Viscum album. Next base: position 302,493,140 of record OY728126.1, read on the forward strand.
TTAATATACACATTAATTGTTCATGAACCTTACATTTCTATCATAATCAATGATGAACATATGAATATTTGAAACTTTTTTTATTTTTACATATTAACTATTCCCCCGTAAACCATTACATGGATAGATGGTTGAACACCCATATGAGAAAGTTAATATTTCTATATTAATATATGAAAAATATAGTAATATTACCTTTCCCTCATAGATAATAAATCATAATCCTTTTAACTAATAGTATCTTCCACATTGTTTTCTTTCCCTAGGTGGAAATTTATTTATCATTTATGATCTTTAATCAACATCAATAATATTCTCTAGAAAATATTCAATGCTTTCTAAGTGAATATATAAATTAAATATTTCTGATCAATGTTTGTATCACTCTATTACTATAAATATTATGTCTCTATTTCTTTAATGAAAAAGATGATATGTAGAACTAAATAATGAGTTGGGTAATTCTTTTAATTGACATTCTACTTTCATGAAGTATAATCTATAACTATATCTGTCCAGACAAGTAATAATACCAACCCTTTATATAATGTATCATTATAGGCTTAAAACAATTGTCCTCTTTAGCATAATATAGACACAAGTTATATGAAAAAACAATCCTTCTTTTCAATGAAATGTTCCTCATATTAATTTAACCAATGTATCTTAGTTCCCTTTCAATTTAGATATTTTATTTGATTAGATAGTCATGTGAAATTCCATACCAATAATTTTTAAATTGTAGAAAAACATTGATCATTATGGAACTTCGAAACAGTGGTTGTCCATGAAAAATATTCAATATCTTTTATCTTTTATGGATCCACCGACATAACCATTAAATTTATTATATAACCAAAAAATGAATCTTTTTTATTCAAAATTCAGAGGAGGAAAATTTATCATTCAACTTCTCCTTCCATAGGTTGTTTAGTGCAATATTCTTGTGTTCTTTTTATTATTCCTTTCTCTATGAATATATGTGAATATATTCTATCAATACTAAATAAAATTCACAAGGTAATATGAAATTACACTATTCATCAATTTTTTTTAAATGATGGGGACATTAGTAATGCCAAAAATTCATCACTATAAAATCCTATATTCCATACCTCATACAATAACATGTGTTGGTTATATCCCCCTTTATGAACCACAACTGATAGTATCAATATTGAAGATCAATCTTGGATAAATATTATGCTCCTTGTAATTGGCCAGAAAAATCATTAATATTAGGAATATGGTACAAAATATCTATTTTTATCTTGTTCATTTCTCTATAATCAATGAAGTGTTGAATTTGTCCATATTTCTTCTTAATAAAATGAACTAGTACCCCATATGGTGATTCACATGGTCGAATGATTCCCTTGTCTTGATTATCCTAGAGTTTCTTCATTAATTCCTAGAAATCAACCAAATCCATTCTATATATAGTCTTTTAAATAGGTGAATTACTAGGTATAAGTTATATTGGACACTCAATGTCACTATTTACCGGATGTCTAGACAACTCTTCAGTAAAAAAATACACAAATTATTGTACAATATTCATATATTAAATATTTAGTTTCTCTCCAACCATTAGAGATAGACCCCAATTTTTAATAGGATTCAAAACCCACAAATGGATTCAATTTCCACTAGAGGTTGAAATTTATCATTTCCTTGATAAGCTATTAAAGGGTGTTGAGGAATATCAGACATGATGTCCCTTATGTGAAAATTGATGTGGGGTTTATGTAATAAAATATATTTTTTGTGACCTTGGATTAACATACATGGATATTACATAATTTTAGATGAATATTCAGCACATTACAAAAAGTAAATTAATGAGAACTGTAATTGATTATTGTATTTTTAAACATGTAACAAAATATTCTAAACTTGTGAAATATATTCAATGTTTCTCGATAAGATAGTCCAATTTAGTACAGGGACATAAACTCATTCTTCATAACCTTGGGAACGTAAACATAATAATGGGTGATCTCAGATGCTAATTAATGGAAAATATGGGATATATGTAAGAATAACATGAGAATAAGTGTGTGAGAACATGACAATACCATTTGAAGAGCATGTACTTCATATTATAAATCAAATACCCGAGTCATGGAATAAAGATTGGCAGTTAATTAGACATGAATCATAAGGGTGAAATAATCCATGAGAGAATAATATAGGAACAATAAATTAAATATTGTGAATACACATAAGCATAAAAATAATTCCTCATAGTTCAGGTCTTATTTACATAACCTATCAGATCACTTTATACAGTTTACACATATTGGGAATGACCACCACCATCCTGAGTTGGAGCTCCTTCCTTATAGTTTAATGGGTTCACTCCAAAAAACCATCTTTGTATAATACATGGGGTTATGGAATACACATAATCATTGAAAATAATTTCTTTAGAAGTAAGGGATCACTTAAAAACATATAATGGAACTGAATGGGAGACTAAACTCTTTTGGGAGGTACATTCCACAATCCCCAGTGAAATCCCAATCCTCATAGTGGAAAGATATCGCAACCCAGACCATCATAGTAGTAAAGGTTAAATCTCAAGACTCTTATAGTGGAAAAAGACCCATTCTAAACTAGGTTCACTCCCCTTTCTAGACTTATTTATCTCATGTGATATTAATCATTCCTCAAAAAATTATATGGATATATTGGTCTAAACCATATTTTTTATAACATGACCATCATCCTAGGTTAAAACATAACCACCGTCATAAAAATAAAATCATAAATTTGTTTGCAAAAATGATATAAAACATTTATCAAATCATAACATACAGAATCAGATGGTTTTCAGAAAAACCATAATAATCGTACCTATAGAAAAAAAAAATACTTTTTCTTAATCATTTCATCACTTTATCATATCATGACCCATGGAAAAATAAGTGAGTTTCATGAGAAATTTGTCAAGGTATAACCAGTGGAAGAGAAATTTGATTCATAACAAACATTTAAGCATAAACATATACAATTTATAAAAATAAAAAGTATGGTATCCTTGATTCATAACCCTAATAAATCGTATGTATCTTATAATGATTTTACTATTGGTGAAAAATTATTTTAAATGGTTTCATGGACTTTTTCACAAGGAAAATAACATTCATTTTAGAAAGGAAATTAAACTTAAAAACTCATAAAATATTTCAAAAACATTTTTATTTGAAATAAAAAAGAAAAATTATAATTTATTATTTCAAAAATTATAAGGTCATGATGGTGGAAAATTTCTTACATGACATACATGTTAATGAAAATATTCCTAAAACATTTTTGGTAAAATAAAAAACATGAATTTTTATAGAAAATGACAGCATGATAACAATAATAAAAATTTAAAAAAAATCAAGGGTAAAATTTTCATTACATAATCATTATAAAAATGTTATAAACACTGTTGAAATCAATTTTATAAATCATTATTTTTTATGAAACAATTTTTTCTACCGAAGATTTCGTTTATCTTAAAGTAATATTTTTAAACTCTCGAGTATATAAAGAGAGTAAAATTAAGTGAAAACATTTTTCTTATAATGTAACCAAAGGAAAATAATATTTTCGATTTTAATGATATATATATTGTATGAATTCATTATTTTATTTCTATAGATAATCAATCCTGATAAATGATGAGACTGTAACATAAAACACTTACCACTTTGGTAACGTTGAATCATAATCCCCATGAAAGAATAATGTTAAATAAAACATACAATATCAATAAAAGGAAATTTATTTCTCACATAACATGTAAATGGGGAATTATATACACAATATTAAATAACATATGTGTATAACATAAAATATTTCTCCAAGAAGGAAAATTGATAAAAAAATCCCTTACTTCTTTGGTAACTTTTGAACTGTAAACCCCATGAATGAGAGATTTTAAATTGGAAATGTAAATAACATTATCTTCTATATTAAGAATAATAGAGTAAACAGAAATTCATTATAGACATTATATTATATAAATAGGTCGTGAATATGGAATGTGTCTCAAAGAAGTAAAAAGTCAGACGAAAATCCTTTACAGTAAGTCTCCACTCCCTTAAAATTCAATCATGAATCCAATATAATCAATATAAGATTATTATATATAAAATAAATTAACATAATTATATATATATATATATCATATCATATATGATTTAATTATTTCCTTTTATTACTGGTTTATTAACAAATATGATGTTAAAGCCATGTTATGTGTAATAATGTATTTTTTCATCTAAGATTTTATTTTTTATTTTTTGTCCCCTTAAATAGATCATAGTTATTTTATCATTAGAATAATAACCATGAAATAATTTAAAATTTATAAATAAATAATAATATGAATAATCGTCATGAAATATTGTTTTTATAAATAAAGTATGTTACGATCGTGGATACGGTAGGTCTTTCGAACTCATGACTAACATTTCAATTTTTCAATTTTTATTAGGGAAACGAAATAGGTAGTATCATGTATTTCTATAGTAATCATAAAATGATAAATAAATAAAATATATTAATATTCTTATACATATCATCCATGTGGTGTGGTGAAGAGAAAGAAGTCCACAACACTCCATGAAGGTACTAGTCCACACCTTCATGAATGATGTAATCATCTTTATATGAGTGAAAAGGTAATAATAATTTGATATATTATATTTTCAGAATGATAAAAATTTAAATAAAATCATTAATATTTCATTTATATCAAATATATTTATCCTTATTATCTTCAATTTAAATAATTATTTAAAAAGAATTATATTTCTTCAGGAGGTATTGTTTTACACCCGAACTACATTATAGTATACCATATAAATTAAAAATTAAAAGGTTTTATATGATATAATGACACCATATGTATAATTAATTTACAAATACAATATATATAAATTACATAAATAATCATACCCAACCATGTGGGGTGGTAATAGAATAAAAATGACATTAGTTTGTGATGTGGTAGTCCACCATAAACATGAATGATGATTTAATAACACATATGATAGAAGTGGGGATAGTTTAGGGTTATTAAATTAATATGAAAACTTCTTAGTATGAGGATAACACTAATTTTTTTTATAATAATTGTATATTGATAATTTATGGATGTATATGGAGAAATAAAATAGAAAATCCCATTGATGAATGTTACATTTTATTTAGGTATCATCCTTAATCGGTCACGAAAATACATCGTAGGATGATTTTTTATAAAGAATATGTATTCCAGGATTAGATTAAGGTCTTTGAGAATTTATTCAATCATGGAATGGATGAAATAAAATTATTTTAATGTGTCAAATGGAGATGATAATGGGTGTCCTTTTATAAGTGATGTGAGTTTCACACTTATAATATTTTTAACAACAAATGTGTACCCGCGTTTTTCACATATCATAAAATTAAAAAATTTATTATATTTGAAACCTGTACATGATAATGTATAAATATGCCCAAAAAAATATTTTTTACAGGTTCACAGTTTAAACTATCTCAAGGCTTAACATTTAAAAAACTCATGTGGGCACAGTTCACATACCAAGAATCACATGAAAATTAAACTATTATATGGATTATGTATCTAATTATATCATGTGGGAAAATCATATCACATAATTATTTCATTTTAACATCATATGAATGGAAATTAATGTTAATCCTCTAATGCATTATCGTCCAAAAGTACAACCAAGGGAAACACACCCATGTGGTGGCTGATAATCATGGTTTACAACCCTATACATGATTTCAAATCATAAAACTAATTACCTAATTATCAACAGGAAATAACAAGTATTATAATCAATCTAGTGACACCATATAAGTGGGCGTGCGACACTCTGGTATATATTATCAACTCAAATATCAATGAAAGGCACAAGACCACTGACCTCATACTCATAAAACTCTACTTATCCATCATCAGGCTTTGATTCAACCTAGAACAGAGTAGATCTACAAAATAGGAAAAACACTAAACCTTTGATCACTCAATCAAGAAAAAATTCATAAAGAATGGGTCAAGATGAATCAATAGATTACCGATTGGGTTCTAATGTATTCGATGATGATCTAATCTTGTTCTTGATGATGAAATGGGAGGAAAATTCCCGTTCAGATTTCCTAGGCACACTGATCATTGAAGCGGGGTGGGGGTGGGTTCATTTCTATCCATCTGGGAAAATCCACTATTACCAGACTTAATCCAAAAAATAAAAGGATGTGGTCTGTACTTTTGACTACATCCAATTTCCGTACAAATTCTTGTCAGACCATTACATGGTCGTGTACTAGGATTACAAGGAATGTATCCCTCCATACACTGTTTGTACTTAAAAGTAGATGGAATTTAAGCCCTAGAAAAGCCATGTAATTGGCATGTAGCCATAAAATGACCTCTTTTTCCCTTTTTTAATAATTATAAACTAAAAAGGAAAGATCAGTACCTTAGATAATGAACTAGTTTATTACATTATTCTTATTTGTTCACCATTTTTTGTATTTTCAATATTTTTATTGTTTCCAATAATCAAACTTCAATCATTTATCTATGGGTTTATGAGATTCTGTCTACATTTATAGTCTATATTAATTTATTTTCCTATTTTCATCACTTATATTGTAACAACCTGATATTTTAAATAAATCTTGTTTCCTAATTTTGTGTTTTATTTTATTTTATACTCAACAAAACTGTTTCATTTGATAACATGAGTATAATTAAAATGAGAATGTTGGGTTTTGACTATTATATGACCATTAGTCATTATGACCTTTGGAAACTAAATGTTGTGATATTTGTATCTAAATACAAGTGATCTTGGTTAATTAATATAAAAGAAGATTTGATGGCCTCACCTAGTAGTCTTGGACTGATCGAATCCCATCTAACAGAACTTGGGAAGGAGGTAGCACCACTGGGCTTTTCTCTAGACCAAACCCAAGCAAAACATCATCGTATGAAGCTAGAACAGAATCGCCTTTGTGATATGTTCAAACTGATTGAAATTACTACTCGTGTGATGTTTGTCGAGCCTCCCTCAGATTCTCTCACCTTAGCACACCTTACATTTAGGTCCTATGCTGGTGTGATAAGGGGCTATGTAAGGAGACTGTAAGATCCTTGTGTAATCCTTTGATTTAAATAAAAATTGGGATTTCTTATTATGATGAAGATTATGAATTGTGAAATGATCGGATAAATACAATATTCATATTTTTGATGAATTTGAGAAAGTTGATATTTTTAAAATGTTTATGTAAACCATAAAAAATTTAAAATTTGTAATGGTTTACAAAAAATGGTCTTCTACAATTATGTTCAGTATGAAATTTAGAGTCTAATGAGATCGACTCAAATTTTAATGAATTGTAAATTATGAATAGTGATTTTATGCTTAGGATTAGTAATGTGACCAAATGGATTAGTAATCTAACTTAAATAAAGTATTAATATAAAATAGGCACCTTGATTAAGTAATGAGATTCAAAAAAATGGTTAAATAATGGTTTCTTAAATTATTAGTCAAGTATTAGTTTTTTTGAGTGAATAGTATTATTTAATTAAAATTTAAATTAAATATATTTAGAAAATTATTTTTATAAAAAATAATTTCATTTTTGTTTTCAGAGCATCGATATTATGTGAAGGTAATTTTTTGGGATTTTTCTAAAAAAATAAATTTTCGTTGAATATTGTATTAATTTAAAAATTAAATTAAAAATATTTAGAAAATTACTTTTATAAAATGGATCTCATTTTTGAAATCATAGCATCTATATTTGGTTGAGGTGAAATTTTGGGATTTTTCCGAGAAAGATGAAGTTTTGATGAATAGTAAAAATATTGTTTTTAAGTTACGTGTGTTTAATGACTTCATTAAATGATGTATTAAGTATTTAATCAATATGGTCGACTTATTAATAGAAATATAAGGTATTAGGTGTCCCAAGTGGCCAATACCATGGGAAAATACCATGGGAAAGCCCATCGTTTTTCCAAAACCACTAATGAGGTTTCCCTTGGCCATTAATGCTTTGTCCCCTAACATTCCCTATAAATACCAAGCCATCCTCTTGTCCATTCAACTCCCAACTCTCCCCCAACGAAGCTCTAGTATCATTACCTCCCATGGAGTCCTCCCAAGGTTCCCTCAAGCCCTCAAGGTCTCAACTGTTGAGTTTTAAGAGTTACATTTTAAGGTAAGAGATTTGATCTCTCTCTTTCTTTTCATGTATTCTCTTTTATGTCATTTCATTGATGATCCATGTTCTAATGTTGGAGTATGTAATTTTATATTCATAATACTGGTCTTTTTATGTTCATATAATTATATATACCCTATTTTTCTCATCAATTCGTTTTAATAATGTTTATGTGATACCGTTAGGCTGCCAAATTTTTAAGGGATTCTTTCACCGTTCTTATTTTTCAATGTTTTAATTTCATGTCAAGCCTTTCACATTACATTTTATTATGTTGGGTTATGATCTAATTATATATCATACATAAAATTTATGTTCATATGATAAGATACCCTATTTTATCTCGTCAAAAAAAATTTTTTTGAAGTTTAAATGGCGTCGTTAGGCTGCCGAATTTTTAAGGGATTCTTTCACCCTTCTCATTTTTCAACGTTTTACTATCATGTCATGTCTTTCAAGTTCATCTTTATTATGTTGTGGTATGATCTCTATATCTATTATAATGAACTTTTATGTTCATATGATTAGATACCGTATTTTATCTCATCAATTCATTTTTTTTTTATGTTTAAATGGCACCGTTAGGCTGCTGAATTTTTAAGGGATTCTTTCACCTTTCTCATTTTTCAAAGTTCTACTTTCATGTCAAGTCTTCAATGTTTCTTTTTATTATGTTGGGGTATGATCCCTATTTCTATCATACTGAACTTTTATGTTCATATGAAGAGAGACCATATTTGATCTCATCAATTCGTTTTTGATGAAGTTTAAATAGTGTCGTTAGGCTGTCGAATTTTTAAGGGATTCTTTCACCTTTCTCATTTTTTCAAATATCTACTTTCATGTCAAGACATTCAAGTTACTGTTTTTATATTGGGTTATGATATCTATGTCTATCATACTATTATATTATGTTCTTCTTATGAGAGACCCTATTTTATCTCATCAATTCATTTTTTTATGTTTATGTGACGCAGTTAGGCTACCAAATTTTCATAAGATAAATCATATTTTTGTCTTCCATTCATGTTCTTAATTTCATATGGTATATATTACAAAATTAAATTCCATGTTCTTAAATACCTTATATTCTATCCCCCTACTATTTTATGGATCATTTATGATTGGGTGACCCATGTCCCTTCTCTTTTCAATGTTTTTAAAAACATCAAAATATAGCTGTTACGCTGCAGAATTTCCGTCTCAAAATGAATCACTCTTACCATCAAATTAATTTATTTTATTAAGTGAATACTCAAAGATCATTCTTATAAAGTGGTATTAACATATATACCAAAATTTCCAATTTTATATTCTGGACTTTACATACATGAGGCCTGCTTTCCTTTTCTGTGGGTTTAAAGTGACATAAAGATCATGTCTTTAAGGAAGTTTTTAAAACATTATGATTATGAAATGAAACACATTTATTTTATTCTATATGTGTTTTTTTTTAAATTATTGATGATGATATATTTGGCTCACATGATCATAGTGACAAATTTAAAGGTGCGCCCTGATTGCGCTCCAATGCATTGGGTAAAGACTTATTCTCTAGAGATGACCTTTTAGACTAATACCTTGGTGAATAACCTTGGTAATTTTTAATGACACCATGGGGATGGACCTTGGTGAAATGGAATGATTTTCATTATTAAATGATGTAGCCACAACTTCATGTTATGAAAAATGTTTTTTATTATGATATGACTCACACTTTCATTCTCATGCCTTAAAAATCTTTTTCATGACATTATTGATGTATCCTAAGTTTACATGTTAAATGTTTCCCCTTGTTCCCCTTATTGGCCCTTCTTCTCATTCTTTCTTTTAATGTATGTACCTAGGTTATGAGATAAAGTAATAAACATAGGATGAACATGAGGAGAAGCCTTTCAAGTGTTTAAGAAGAATGTTTTATGTTATCATGTTTTTAAGTTCCAGGTTTCCAAGACACTAAACCTTAATGATCCTCGGTTCTGTAAAATGTGATGAGAAGATTTGTTATAAAAAGGTGGGATGCTATAGTTGGTCTCAAAGGGGGGTTTAGTTATTTGTGGAAACTAGGATATGAAATATCTAGGAAGAACCCTATAGAAAAGTTTAAATATATGAAATTTTCCAAGTATTTGGTTAATATTGAGTAAGGGGTTTCTAAGAAAATGCATCCCTATTTGGATACGCGCAGGTAGAGGTGGCTCTGGCACAGATGTACATAGGGGTAAAACCTGAAAATACTGCTTTGAGCTAAACCTAAACGGGAACTAGTACATGACAACGGGCCTCACTGCACTCTTCGTTATGACAACCCCGGGGGATATGATTTGGTAAATTCAAAAACATAGTATGAACCACTATTAAAGGAACACAGATAAAATAAAATAAAGATTCACATAATAATATATGATCATGGCTAACCTAGTATGAAACCTAGGGGATCATAAGTTATTGTATACTTTTATTCTACAACTTATCCTTATATGCTTTAAGTTCCTTTTCATGATTATTTGCTGAGTATTTAATCCCTTAATTATACATTCTCCTCTTAGTTAATGACTGGAAATGGATGAAAATGTACCAACAACCAATGTGATAGGAAATGCGATGATTTTCATATTAATATGATAGAGATGATTATGGCATTAAAAGATTATTATTATTTTGGAAGACTTTCACTATTTTGGGGACTATATATGATCGATGTAAATATATTACTGTGGTAATTTCAATGAGGATTATGGTTGACTTATATTTTGAAAAATCGATGAATTTAAGGTGGACTTATAGTATTTTAGGATACTTATGGAAATGATTAACTTTTCTTGTGTAAAATATGTTTAGGTTAGCTACTTTTGTTATAAGATGTTAGGAGTGGTTGATGTTGTTTGGAGAAGAATGATGAAGTTTATTTTGGAAGACTATGTTATAAAAAACTTCTTGTATTTGGGTTTCAATCATAGTGTGGTATATTTTGAGGAATTTTAAGGACAGTTATTTATTGAATGGTCTATGATGAACTTTGGGTATTACCAAGAAACTTTGAAGAATTAATAGAAGATTCTCTTCCTATGAGATTCTTTCTTTTTGATGCGTTGTTTTATCTTAACCTTTCTATTTTTGGGATAATAGATGAAATAGATAGTTAATCTTTTGTGGATTATGTGATTCCTAGAAGTTGATTCTTGTTTTTTTGATGAGAACAAGTGTTTTTGAATTCTCATCGTTTGAATAAAATATTAGTTTTGGTAGAGACTTATTAAATTATGAAACTATACTTGGAGGTAGGTATATTTCCTATGTAGTAAATTAATTCATCAAAATTATGAAAAGGAATTTAAAACAAAAACATTGTTGGTATACGTTTCCTACTAGGTAATCAAATACCATTTACACACATCATAAGTTTGTGATTTTCTAGTGGTTATTTTTCTCTTAATCATGTTTTATATCACTCTCCCTCAGAACTTGACCCTTTTTTCCATATCCATGTTTTCCTACATTGAATCCTAATATGGGTTAACTCAGGTGTCCTTTGTACTTAACTTTCATTCATTTAAAATAATAGTTTTACTGACTCCTTTTCCGATGTGGGACATTCAATGAAATTTCCAAACCCAATTTTAAAAATTGCGAGGACGCAATTTCTTAAGGGTGGAATAATGTAACGACCCGAAATTTTGAATAAATCTTGTTTCCTAATTTTGTGTGTCACTTTATTTTATACTCAAAAAAATTGTTTCATTTGATAACAGAGTATAATTAAAATGAGACTGTTGTGTTTTGACTATTATATGAACGTTAGTCAGTATGATCTTTGGAAACAAAATGTTGTGATCATTGTCTCTAAATACAAGTGATCATGGTTAATTAATATAGAAATAAGATTCGATGGCCTCACCCCGACGACTTGGACCGATCGAAGCCCAACTAACAGAACTTGGGAAGGAGGTATTACCACTGGGCTTTTCACTGGACCAAACCCAAGTCAAACATTATTGTGTGATGGTAGAGTGAAATCACTTTCGCGAGAAGTTAAAACTTATAGAAATTACTACTCGTGCAATGTTGGTCAAGCCTCCCTCAGATTCTATCACCTTAGCACACCTTACATTTAGGTCCTATGTTGGTGTGATAAGGGGATATGTAAGGAGATAGTAACTGACTTGTGTAATCCTTTGTTTTAAATAAAAATTTGGATTTCTTTTTATGATGAATTTATGAATTTTCAAATGAACAGATAAATATAGTATGCATATTTTTGATGAATTTTAGAAAAAGGATATTTTAAAATTTTTTATGTAAACTTTATAAAATAAAAAATTTGTAATGATTTTCAAAAAAATGGTCTTCTACAATTATGTTCAGTACGATATTTCGAGTCTAATAAGATCAACATGATTTTTTGTGAATAGAAAATTTTGAATAGTGATTTTATTCTTAGGATTAGTAATGTGACCAAATGTATTAGTAATCTCACATAAAGAAAGTATTAATTTAATCTAGGAACCTTGATTATGTAATGAGATTCAATAATATAGTTAAATAGCAGTTTCATAAATTATTAGTCATGTATTATTTTTTTCAAGTGAATAGAATTTTTTAAATAAAAATTAAATTAAAAACATTTAAATAATTATTTTTATAAAATGGATTTCCTTTTTTAACTCAGAGAATCGATATTATTTTATGGAAATTTTTGGGGATTTTTCTGAAAAAAATAAATTTTTGGTGAATAGTGTATTTATTTAAAAATAAAAAAAAATATTGAGAAAATTATTTTTTTAAAATGGAAATAATTTTTGAAATCAGGGCATCTATATTTGGTTAAGGTGAAATTTTGGGATTTTTCTGAGAAAGTTGAATTTTCGATGAATAGTGAAAATACTGTTTTTAAGTTGCAGGTGTTTAATGTCATAATTAAATGATGTATTAAGTTTGTATTAAATAAGGTCGACATATGAATAGTAAGATAAGGTATGAGGTGTCACAAGTGGCCAATACCATGGGCAAATACCATTGGCAACCCATGGTTTTTCCTAGACCACCAATGAGGTGTCCCCTACCCATTAATGCCTTGTCCTTCACTTTCCCTATAAATATCAAGCGATCCTCTCATCCATTCGTCTCCTAAATCTCCCCCAACGATGCTATGTTCTCATTACCTCCCAATGTTTCCTCCCAAGGTTACCCCAATCCCTCAACCTCCCAACCCTTGAGTTTTAAGAGTTACATTTTAAGGTAAGGGATCTGACCTCTCTTTTTCGTTTCATGTAATCTCTTTTATGACATTTCTTTTATGCTTCTTGTTCTTATGTTGGAGGATGTTCTTTTATATTCATATTACTGCTCTTTTTATGTTCATATTATGAGATATCCCCTATTTCTCACATCAATTCGTTTTAATAATGTTTAAGTGACGTCATTAGGCTGCCAAATTTTTAACAGATTCTTTCACCTTTCTCATTTTTCAATGGTTTACTTTCATGTCAAGTCATTCAAGTTCATTTTTATTTTTTGGGGGTACGATCTCTATATATATCATACTGAACATTTATTTTCATATTATGAGAGACCTTATCTGATCTCATCAATTCATTTTTTTGATGTTTAAATGGCACTGTTAGGATGCCAAATTTTTAAGGGATTCTTTCATCTTTCTCAGTTTTCAAAGATTTACGTTGATGTCAACTCTTTCAAGTTCCTTTTTATTATGTTGGGGTATGATATATATATATATATAATACTTAAAATTAATGTTCATATGATTAGTGACCCTATTTGATCTCGTCAATTCATTTTTTGAAGTTTAAAAGGCACTGTTAGGCTACCGAAATTTTAAGGGATTATTTCACCTTTCTCAATTTTCAATGTTCTACTTTCATGTCAATTCTTTCAATTTACTTTTTATTACTTTAGGTAATTATATCTACATTTATAATACTAAACTACTATTTTAATATGATGGAAGAACCTATTTTATCTCTTCAATTCATTTTTATGAAGTTTAAATGGCATTGTTAGGCAGTCGAATTTTTAAGGGGTTCTTTTACCTTTCTCATTTTTTCAATGTTCTACATTCATGTAAAGACTTTCAAGTTCCTTTTTATTATGTTGGGGTATGATCTCTATATCTATCATACTTATATTTTATTTTCATATGATGAGAGACCCTATTTTATCTCATCAATTCATTTTTGTTAAAGTTTATGTGACGTCGTTAGGACGCTGAATTTTCATAATAGAAATATTATTTGTTTTCTACCTTTAATGATTATAATTTCATATGGTATATCTTTAAAAATTCAATAAAATGTTTTTAAATCACTTATATTCTGTCCCCTACTGTTTTATGGATCATTTACGAGTGGGTGACCCATGTCCCCTCTCTTTTCAATGTTTTATAAAACACCGAAATATAGCTGTTATGCAGCAGAATTTCTGTCTCAAAATGTCTCTCTCTTACCCTCAAATTCAATTAATTTGTTAAGTTAATACTCTAAGATCATTCTTCTAAAGGGGTATTCACATATTTACCTAACTTTTATATTTAAAATTCTTGAATTTACATACATGAGACCCGCTTTCCTTTTCCGTGGGTTTAAAGTGACATAAAGATCATGTCATTAAAGCAGTTTTTAAAATGTTATGATTATGAAATTAAACCCATTTCTTTTATGATATATAAGTTGTTTATGAAATTCTTTATGATGATATATATGGTTCACATGATTATAAATACAAATTTTATGGGTGCCCCATGATATCACCCAATGCATTAGGTAATGACTTAATCTCTAAAGATGTCCTTTTAGACTGATACCTTGGCGAATAACCATGGTAATTTTTTATGAGACCATGGGGATGGACCTTGGTGAAACAGAATGATTTTTAATATTAAATGTTGTAGCCACATCTTCAAGTTATGAAAATTGTTATTTTTATTATGATATGCCTCACGGTTTCTTTCTCATGCCTTAAAGTTCTTTTTCATGACATTGTTGATGTATCCCATGTTCACATGTTAAATATTTTCCCTTGTTTCCCTTTCTGGGCCTTTTTCTCACCCTTTCTTTTGATGTATGTCCCCAGGTTATGAGATGCAGTAATAAAACTAGGTTGAACATGAGGAGAATCCTTTCAAGTGTTTAATAAGAATTTTTTATGTGTTTATGTTTTTAATTTCCTGGTTTCCATGACACTAATCCTTAATGATCCTCAGTTTTGTAAAATGTAATTAAATGTTATGTTATAAAAAGGTGGGATTCTATAGTTGGTATCAAAGGGAGGTTTACTTATTTGTGGAAATTAGGATATGAAAACTCTAGGAAGAACCCTATAGAAAAGTTCAAATATAGGAAATCTTCCTGGTATTTTGGTGAGTATTGAGTAAGTGGTTGCCAAGCAAATCCATCCCTGTCTAGATACAAATAGGTAGAGAGACTATGGCAGAGATGTACATAGGGGTAAAACCCGAAAACATCGATTTGAGCTAGACTCGAACGGGAACTGGTACACGACAACGGGCCTTGCTACACTCTTGGTTACGATACACCCTGTGGATATGCTTTAGTAAATTCATAAGCTTAGTATGAAACATTACTAAAGGAACAATGATAGAATAAAATAAAAATTCACATAAGAATATATGATAATGGATAACCTAGTTTAAATCCTAGGGGATCACAAGTTAGGGTATACTTTTCTTCTATAAGTTATCCCTTTAAGATTTAAGTTCCTTTTCATGATTAATAGCTAATAATTTAAGCCCCTAATTATACTTTCTCTTCTTAGTTAATGGTGGGAAATGGAAGAAAATGTCCCAACAACCATTGTGATAGGAAATGCGACGATTTCCGTATTAATATGATAGATATGATTAGGGGATTAAAAGATGATTATTATTTTGGAAGACGTTCAATATTTTTGGGACCCTATATGATCGATGTAAATATATTACTACTATATTTTCATTGACGAGTAAAGTTGACATATATTTTGGAGAATCGATGAATTTACAGTGGACTTATAGTAATTTAGGTTACTTATGGAAATGATTAACCTATCATGGGTAATATATATTTAGGTTAGATACTTTAGTTATAAGATGTTAGGAGTGGTTGATTTTGATTGGAGATGAATGATGAATTTTATTTTGGAAGACTATGTTATCAAATCATTATTATATTTGGGTTTCAATCATAGTTTGGTTTATTTTGAGGAATTATAAGGACAATTATTTATGGATTGGTCTATGATGAACTTTGGGTAGTACCATGGACCTTTGAATATTTAAAATAAGTTTCCCTTACTATGGGATTATTTATTTTTGAAGAGTTGTTTTATCTTACCCTTTCTATTTTTGGTATAATAGAATAAATAGATAGTTAATCTTTTGTAAATTATGTGATTCTTAGAAGATGATTCTTGTGCTTTTGATGAGACCAAGTGTTTTTAAATTCTCAACGTTTGGAGAAAAGATTAGTTTTGGTAGAGGCTTATTAAAGGATGAAACTCTACTTGAAGATATGTATATTTCCTTATGATTTTGTTCTATGTAGTAAAATAATTCCTCAAAATTATGAAAAGGAATGTAAAACAAAAATGTTGTTGGTTTATGTTTCCCACTAGATAATCAAAGACCGTTTACACACATCATATGTTTGTGATTTTCTTATGGTTAACATTCTCATAATCATGTTTTCTATCACTCTCCCTCAGAAGATCACCCTTTGTTCTTTCTTCCATATCCATGTTTTCATACATGGAATCTTAATATGGGTTAACTCGGGTGACCTTTGTACTTCCCTTTATTTCATTTAATGTAATAGTTTTACTGAATCCTTTTATGATGTGGGATATTCAATGAAATTTAAAAAACCCAATTTTAAAAATTGCGAGGACGCAATTTCTTAAGGGGGGAAGAATGTAACGACCCGAAATTTTGAATACATCGTGTTTCCTAATTTTTTGTGTTATTTTATTTTATACTCAACAAAACTGTTTCATTTGCTAACATGAATATATTTAAAATGAGACTATTGGGTTTTGAATATTATATGATCGTTAGTCAGTATGATCTTTGTAAAATAAATGTTGTGATCATTGTCTCTAAATACATGTGATCTTGGTTAACTAATATAGAAAGAAAATTGGATGGCCTCACACAGTAGACATGGACTGATCGAAGCCCATTTAACAGAACATGGGAAGGAGGTAGCACCACTGGGCATTACTCTGGAACAAACCCAAGACAAACTTCATCGTGTGAAGCTAGAACAGAATCACCTTTGCGGGAAGTTCAAAATGATAGAAATTACTACTCGTGCGATGTTGGTCGAGGCTCCCTCAGATTCACTCACCGTAGCACACCTTACATTTCTGTCTAATGCTGGTGTGATAAGGGGATATGTAAGGAGACCGTAACTGCCTTGCGTAATCCATTTTTTTAAATAAAAATTGGGATTTTTTCATATGATGAAGCTTATTAATTTTCAAATGACCAGATAAATATAGTGTGCATATTTTTGGTGAATTTTAGAAAAATGATATTTTAAAAATGTTTATGTAAACCTTAAAAAATAAAAAATCTGTAATGATTTTCAAAAAATGGCCATCTACAATTTTGTTCAGTATGAAATTTAGAGTATAACAAGATCAATTTCATTTATGATGAATAGTAAATTATGAATAGTGATTTTATACTTACGATTAGTAATGTGACCAAATGGATCAGTAATCTCACTTTAATAAAGTATTAATATAATCTAGGCACATTGATTAAGTAATGAGATTCAATAAAATGGTTAAATAACAGTTCCATAAATTATTAGTCATGTATTAGTTTTTTCGAGTGAATATTATTTTTTAATTAAAATATAAATTAAATATTTTTAGAAAATTATTTTTATAAAATTGATGTCATTTTTTAACTCAGAGAAGGGATATTATGTTATGGTAATTTTTGGGGATTTATCTGAAATAAATAAATTTTCGGTGAATAGTGTATTTATTTTAAAATTAAAATGAAAATATTTAAAAAATTATTTTTTTAAAATGGAGTTTATTTTTGAAATCATAGCATCTATATTTGGTTAAGGTGAAATTTTGGGATTTTTCCGAGAAAGTTGAATTTTCAATAAATAGTGAAAATATTGTTTTTAAGTTACGGGTGTTTAATGACATCATTAAATGATGTATTAAGTATGTAATCAATATTGTAGACTTATGAATAGTAATATAAGGTATGAGGTGTCCCAGGATTCTAATACCATGGGAAATTACCCTGGGCAAGGCCATGGCTTTTCCAAAACCACCAATGAGGTGTCCCTTGGCCATTAATGCCTTGTCCCCTCACTATCCCTATAAATACCAAGCCATCCTCTCATCCATTCGACTACCAACTCTGCCCCAACAATGCTTTGGTCTCATTACCTCCCAAGGTGTCCTCCCAAGGTGCCCCAATCCCTCAAAGTCCCAACCATTGAGTTTTAAGAGTTACGTTTTTAGGTAAGGGATCTGACATCTCTCTTTCTTTTCAAGTAATCTCTTTTATGTCATTTCTGTTATGGTCCATGTTATTATGTTGGAGGATGTTATTTTATATTAATATTACTACTACTTTTATGTTAATATTATAAGATACCCCCTCTTGCTCACATCAATTCGTTTTATGAATATTAATGTGACGCTGTTAGGCTGCAGAATTTTTAAGGGATTCATTCACCTTTCTCATTTTTTAATGTTTTACTTTCATGTCAGGTATTTCATGATCATTTTTATTATTTTGGGGTATGAGATATATATATATCACACTGAAAATTTATGTTCATATGATGAGAAACCCTATTTGATCTTGTCAATTCTTTTTTGTTGATGTTTAAATGGCGCCGTTAGGCTGCCGAATTTTTAAGGGATCCTTTCACCTTTCTCATTTTTCAAAGTTTTACTTTCATGTCAAGTCTTTCAAGTTACTTTTTATTATGTTGGGGTATGATCTATATATCTATAATACAGAAATTTTATGTTAATATGATGAGAGACCCAATTTTATCTCGTCAATTCATATTTGTTAAATTTAAATGTCGTTGTTAGGCTGCCGAATTTTTAAGGGATTCTTTCACCTTTTTCATTTTTCAATGTTCTACTTTCATGTCAATTATTTCAATTGACTTTTTATTATGTTGGGGTATGATCTCTATATCTATCATACTGAAATTTTATGTTCATATGATGAGATAACCAATTTGATCTCATCAATTCATTTTTGTTGAAGTTTAAATGGCGCCGTTAGGCTGCCATATTTTTAAGGGATTCTTTCACCTTTCTCATTTTTTCAATGTTCTAATTTCATGTCAAGTCTTTCAATTTCCTTTTAATTATGTTGGCGAATGATATCTATATCTATAATACTGATATTTTATGTTCATATGACGAGATACACTATTTTATATCATCCATTAATTTTTGTTGAAGTTTAAGTGATGTCGTTAGGCTGCCGAATTTTCATAAGAGAAATCTTATTTTTGTCTACCATTAATGTTCTTAATTTCATATGGTATATCATTCAAAATTCAATATCATGTTCTTAAATCCCTTATATTCTATCCCCTATTTTTCTAGGGATCATTTATGACTAGGTGACCCATGTCCCCTCTCTTTTCATGGTTTTCTAAAACACAGAAATATAGTCGTTATGCTGCAAAATTTCTATCTCAAAATGTATCTCTCGTACCCTAAATTTCATTTATTTTATTATGTGAATACTCAAAGATCATTATTATAAAGTGGTATTAACATATATACAAAACTTTTCTATTTTAAATTCTGTAATTTACATACATGTGACCTGCTTTCATTTTTCGTCGGTTTAATGTGACATAAGGATCATGTCTTTAAAGCAGTTTTTAAAACCTTATGATTATGAAATGAAACCCATTTCATTTATAATATATGGGTTGTTTATGAAATGATTAGTGATGATATATGTTTTTTATATGATTATAAAGGAATATTTAAGGGTGCGCCCAGATAGCGGTCCAATGTATTGGGTAATGACTTAATATCTAGAGATGACCTTTTAGAATGATACCTTGGTGAATAACCATTGTAATTTGTAATGACAAATTGGGGATGGATCGTGGTGAAATGGAATGATTTTCAATATTAAATATTGTAGCTACATCTTCAAGTTATGAAAAATGTTATTTCATTTATGATATGCCTCATGATTTCTTTCTCATGCCTTAAAGTTCTTTTTCATGACATTTTTGATGTATCCCAAGTTCACATGTTAAATGTTTCCCCTTATTTCCCTTACTGAGACTTCTACTCACCCATTCTTTTGATGTATGTACCCAGGTTATGAGATGCAGTAATGAACATATGATGAACATAAGGAGAAGCCTTTCATGTGTTTAAGAATAATGTTTTATGTTTTTGTGTTTTTATGTTCATGGTTTCCAAGACACTAAACCATAAAGATCATAGGTTTTGTAGAATGTAATGAAATGTTATGTTATAAAAAGGTGGGATGATATATATTTTTTATCATTGATAGTTGATCTTTGATCTTTAATCATAGTATATCATTTATATAATTGGTCTCTCATATCCATTAACTTATTTCATTGTCTTTGCCTCTAATGACTAATTTCATTCCACATCGACATCTACCGTTTCTATCATTCTATATATCCATCTAAGGCCTCTTCCTCTATTCACTAATTATTGGTAGTCGATAATTGAGCTAAGTGATTTCTCATTAACAATTTACTTTTTTGAGAAACATTGAATATTCAACACATATTCATTTTATGTCATTTATATAATTACATTGAATTCATTGTTTTATTATTATAAGGGAAATTATATTTATTTAAATATCAAATTGTGGATCTCCCTTTCATGGGAATTATAGTTCCATTGTTTCCAATTCTATAAAAGATTTTTATCTATAATTTCCCACTTTAAGACATATGTTATGTTTTTCACCTATATTATATTATGATGTGTATATATATCCCATTTGACATGTAATATCATGAATTTTTTCTTTCTGATATTTTATGGTTCACTCTATGTAATTACATCATCGATATTATGATTCAATGTTAGTAATGTGGTAAGGATTTTATGTTACAATATAATATTTTTTCAATATTATTCATGATTATGTTTCTATTTATCAAATAATATAGTAAATATCTCAATAAACTCATTAATACTCTTCCCCTTTGTTTATTCGTGATATTTTCATGTAATAGTACCATTTCTAAACATTAGGTAACCAATATAAATGATAAATTTTCTTTCTGAAGATCTGACATTATTTTTCTCTTTATATGGAAATATGTTTTCATCAAAAAACTTTTTTTCTAAAAAAATATTAAAAAACTAAACATTTTAGAAATTATTTATATAATTAATTTTTTCACATGATTAAATTTTGATATTATTTTAAATTAATATTTATATGGTTTTTAAAAATAATGCACATTTATCTTTTAAAAAAAATTGAGAAAGGAATCACAATTTTAACACGTATGATATAAACCTAATTTTTTAACATCATAACTAGACACTGGTTTGATGGTTCTTTTAAAATCAGTCATTGTTATTTTCAAATTAAAAAAATTATTATTTACCAAAAAAAATTCAATGATGAAATGATATTTTCATCAGGAATGTATTATATAAATTTTAATTATTCCTTTATTATTTTAAAAGCTTATTTTGAAAAGAAGGGTTATGAAATTTTTTTATGTTTTAATAAAATTGTTCTTTTTCAAATTGGGAAGGATATTTTTCTAAAAAAACCCCATTAATCTTTCAAAATCATTTTCCATAGAATTTGTCGTCCATTCATGTTACGTATGATTTCATTGGGATGTGATCCATGTATACAATTCATATTCTATTATTTAATGATATATTATTATGATCATAAGAAATTTAAGAAACAAAATTTTCTTCCACGTGTTACAAAATGATAGAATTATTATAAAACTTGCAACTTTTTCATGGGTTATGGTTTGATGAAAAAATTTAATGATTATGAATCATACTTATTTTTTATAGGTTATTTATATTAAATGTTTATGAAACCTATTTACTTTCATAGGTTTTTATATATTAAATTTCTAATATCTTTTGGAACACATATGTAAGATTATAATTATGTGATGGTGGTAGAGGTATAACCGAAGATATTATTTACATTATGAATAATGATGATCATTATTTAATAACCAATGATTGGTGGGATATATATCTCCCTATAATAAATTCGGTAAAGATTCAAACCACATTATATAAACATGAATAAAATGGTTAGTGAAACTATTTCAGTAAGTGGATCTATCTAATATGACGCCCATAGTTGTGAACATTAACTGCTACAATAGTTTGGGGATTGAACCCATTCCACAATTAAGAATGGACTTCCACTATGTATGGTTGATTATCCACCCAAGGAGGTGTATTATTCCTTAGAATAATATTATATGTTCTTAAAATGACCCCTGTATTCTAAGGAAACGAATTTCTATGATTATGTGTATGCCAGAAATTCTTTTTATTATGCCACAATAATTATATAATTTATTAGGTTCTTTGATTCCTATATGATCCATGTGATATGAATTACTAATATTCTTTTCTTGAATCAATATTTTCATATTCGGTATGTACCGAATATTTTTCAAATTTTATTCACGTTCTAAAAATGTTTTTATCCTGTTATCCTTATCTTCCTCCCTTATTTACCCAAATAGAGTATCTGACCTCAACCATTCTTATGTTTCATTTCCCTAGGTTATGAAGAAAGGTTTTATATAGGGAATGTTATAAATGAGTTAGTAAGTGGAAAATATTAATGGTAATAATTGTTTTTTTGTAATGTGTTTAGAATATTGTGTTCCATGTATACAATGTAACTATCTATTATGATCATCAGGCATGTTATTTTTTAATATATTGTATAATCATCTAAAAATGTTCAATATTTTTGTATGGTATGTGTTGGTCCCAATAGTTGGTATCAATGAAATTTTTTAGTAAAATATTGAAAACTAGGATGAAAAAAATTATTAAAATCCTTTGGGATATTTCTAAATATATTCTTTGGTATTTTTCATGAATAAGTATATGGATGAGTCAATGTATAGAAAGTGTCCTACATATTTGGAATAGGGTAGACCTATTTTTTTCCAACCAACTAAAAACATTTCTCGACACTACAAGTTTGTGGGGCTCTTGAAAAATAGTTCCTAGTGGTGATAACTCTGAAAACGGTGCATTGAGTAGGACTCGATCATCACCGAGTGTATAAAAATAGTCCTTGCTTCATGTATGGTTTGGCTCTCATAGGGGAATTTATTTAGTAATTCACATTCTATTTTCAAACCATCATGATTTATTTAGATAGAATAAGATCATGTATTTCATATGTTAAACCTAGGGTTTCATTATTTTAAATAAGGTGTCCTGATATAGAACTACCAAACTATTCTTTAAACTATTTGGTTTCCCATTATGACTACTATTTACCACACTATGTTTTTTTGTTTTAGTCAATTTTGGGAACCAAGAGAAACTGGGTTAGAATTGAATGTGATGGAAATTTTATTGATGATAATCCAACTGTTATAATCACTAGAGTATGGGATATTTTTATTATTCTTAATTAGTTACCATATAAAATTATAAATAATTCACACCATAACAAACTCTTAGACTCAAAAAATAATGGAATCGTAAAGTTTGTTTACTGTTCGGGAGGTGGAGATCTTGGAGGAAAGAAGGATCATTTTTCTATAAGTCAATAATATTGAAATAATCACTCAATTTATAGTCTAATATTAATATTAAGTTGTTTTAACTATAGAAACAAAGGAGACAATGAAACAAAATTCAATGAGAAAGTAAATTTTTTTGCTAACGCATCACATGAGAATAATGGTCTCTTTATGATTCCATATAATGTTTAATTCATTAAATGTAGAAATTATGAGAATCAGGAAAATAAATCTACTAAGCGTAAATATCCGGAATAAAATAATTAATATTATATGAGTAATAGTTATATTGCTGATAATGAAGATACTACTACTACTCTAGACTAATTTTTTTTAAGAAACCACTTTTTGGAAAAGTGGGAACCATACAAAAACCTCTACATGTAACCGCACATCAAACATAGATGATCACCACAAAATAAAAAATAAAAAATTCAAAATCCAAACCAGCTAAACCCTACTGCCACTGCATCGATCCAAAAATCAACAATATTCAAAATTCAAAATCAAGGCATCATAATCCATCATGATTACCATGTCGTCTAGTCACACATCACCTCAAGTCTCATACCATTCCTCAAGTCACACACTGAACGTGATAGATGCTCGGTCCACATCACACTATATCACTGGTGAGATCCACCGACGTTTACCGTATCTATTGAAGAAACCTTCATTGTCTCCACCATGCACGAAAATCATGCCAAAGATACATTAAAGAATCATATGATGAATCCATTTTAATGGTTTGATAACGTTGTGGGAAGAATTGATTTTTTATATATATTATTTCATTAATTATGTGATATGAATCATGAATTATATAAATATTTTTTTGTATAATTTTTAAAAAATGTATTTTAATTAATATGTTGAATTACACTAATGGGTATGAAAAGTCATTTTTTAGAAAGGATATATTTTCAATGTTACCATTTATATGAATTAGATTTTGGTATAATTATTTTGATAATAAGAGAGAATTTATGTGGATAAAGTAAATTTCATAGTACTTATTTATTTAAAAATACATTAGGGTTTTTTCGCAATGTGGTTTATTCTATCATTAATGGAGTTTACAACATTTTTTGTATTTATGGAAAATATTGAATAATATGTGTTTAATGTAAAAAATTGAGAAACATGTATGTATTCAATAATGATTTAATGAAATTATAGTTTCAATAGAATACATGACGATGGTATTCATTTTTTTGGTATATGAATCTTTGTTGTCCATGGTATTAATGATAAGTTCATTTAGTAAATTTAGTGAACACAATTATTTAGATTTAGATTTAAATCTCTTATAAGGGCCATAAGGCTACCCATTTATGAAATATATTATGTTGGAATTTGGATGAGCATATAGGGATTAATATATTATCTCACCATATGATGATTTATGAAAAATATTCTAACCATTGTGTTGTGATGATAAATAAATATTGATATAAGGACTTATCATAATAGTTTTGTGTAAAGACCCAAATTTTCCATGTAATTTTTTTAATTTTATTGAATTATAGCGAGTCTGCAAAAATTTATGGCATGTTATTCAAAGGCCTCATGTTCCTGGAATTAATTTCTTACTTTTTTTAAGGTACGTTAAGTAAAAAAACGAGCATAATTTTCAAAATTTTGAACAGATGCTCAGATTCAAAATCTGAGGGCACCATTAAATCTAAAGCACCGACATTCTCTTAAAGGAGGCTTTACTTCAACTGCAGTTGGTTTAGAGAAAAAGATATATTTTTGGGACTTTTTAAAATATATAAATAAAATAACTTGATATTTTTATTTTCATTCTTTCTTATCTTTTTCTCCAATGGACAACTAGAGTGTGGAGCTAGTGATCTTTCAAGACATTAAATGTCTTGACCCTTCAATACAAGTAACAACTTCATTGGGGATTTACAAAAGGTTCCTAATTAATGATCCCCATTAAGTCTCGCGATGATTGAAAACCCACCCATCTCCTATTTATATGGAGCTTTGGGAGAGGTGTCAGCACTGCTTTACCAAGAAACGAAGTGCTGACAGAGTGCCGATACGCCAAACCTTTGTGGGACAAAGTCAGTTCCGGCAAGCAGTGATGAGCGACACCAAAACCCTGAACCAAAGATCGATGATAAAGAGACGTCGTTGGAGGCTAGTTGCGGGGATGGCGAACACCGAACCACATTCTCAATCACATAGGCTCTCCAACAATCTCAAAGTAAGGGTTTTATTTTTGTTTAATTCAAGTGTTTTTTTAACCCTTTAATCATCTCTCACGACAGCAAGCTAATGTGCCGGGAGTGAGCCTAAAAACCCTATCCCAGACCCTCCGCTATATTGCTACCCTTGAACCTCTGTGGTAGACTGTTGGTACGGTGGAACCAATAAGCTATGATGAAGGCGGTGCACCGTCTCATGCCACAAGAGGAGGTCACAGAACTAAGTCGCGGCAGTTAGCGGATCAACCGACACCAGCCGGCCATGGAAGAGGGGAGACATGTCGTCGCATGTCGCTGGTGAGAAATGGGCCACGGTGGTCAGATGAGGAGGTTGGCACATCGACCGGCCACTGAAGAAGAGGTCGACGTTACCAGTGCACCGCTAGTGGGAAAGAAGCTTCTGCCGAAGCCACGACAGAGGAGGAACCCACCGCTCGGGTTCCCTACAAACTGTGTGGTGCCCACATGGGGGTGCAATTTCACAACCCAAAAGGACTCCAGTCCTTTCAGAATACCATGAGACTCCCCCCTTTTCCAGCTCAGATGAATAGCAACGAACGCCCCCCTGCGGGCTGCGCCTCACGCAGTCAGGCCGCCCCCTTGCGGGTTGCGCCATAGGTGGCCGGGCCACCCCCTTGTGTGATGCGCCCCATGTGGTCAGGCCCCACTTGTTTTATTCCCCTGTGAGGGAAGTCCTTTGCGGGCCAGACCAGGTTGCGCCGAATCGAACCGGGTCAGGTCTCCCTATACCAGGTCAGGTTGGGTGGCACGATCGTGTCAGACCAAACCCAGGCCGAACCAGACCCAAGAACACTTAAAGTGCAAAAACAAGAGAACCAGACCTGCATTTGAAAAACCGTCAATGGCGCTAGGACCCTTGGAGTGATACAATCCTTTTGGAATACTCCACTTTAGTTTTGGAGATAGTTTTCGTACAGTTGGGTTCGATCGAACCTAAATCCAATCGGGCCCTAGGAACTAAAATTATTATAACTCACACACCATGCGTATGATTGGTTCATCTTCTGTCATGTTGGAACGCTTATGATGTGGGGGTCATTTTTGTGATTCCTTTGTGTAGCATAATGGTTGTTATGGTTTGAACAATATCTCGAGGGGAATATTCTCTGGAACTCGAGCACATCAGGTGCAAGGAATCCTTTGGAAGGCTGTAATGTGGAGTAAAAACATTGATCATGTCTTGGCCAACATCTATTGATCATGTGTGGGTCAGCTTCAATCATATCCTATGTGGGTAATCTCTCAGAGATCCTATGTTGGTCAGTGCAAACCGATCATGTGTGGGTCATATCCTGTGTAGGTCAATTGAGGATAGTAAATATCGATCATGTGTGGGTTAGAAGCAGTGATTCTTAATAGAATAATATGATCTAGATTAGAACTAATAATCAGTAATTCTGTACTTCAGTTATACCTTATTGTGAGCTGTGTATTTTCATGTATGTGGTACTTCTATCACTATTAGAAATTTTAGCTTTACCAACAGTTTAAAACTATATGTAAAGGTTGGAAAACCATTTCCGTAAACTATACCAATGGTTGTCCAAACGGCTGGGTCTTGAGATGTAGGGAACAATATAACCCAATAGTTCAATGAGAACCATTGCAACATGTCTGAAAAATTCAGAATATACCATCTGTTTCAATAAACCATTGGTATAACTGTTTACCAATAGTTTTATACTGTGAGTAATAGCAAGAATTATCTCTATACCAATGGTTTACAAAACCGTTGTTATAGACTTTTACCAAGGATTTCCCACAAACTATTTGTAAATAAAAAGTAAAATTATATATGAAAATGGTTTAAAACTCATTATAAGGTACTTATACCAAAATTTTACAAAAAACCTCTGGTATATGTTCTAGTTTTACACATATAACAATAATTGTAAACCATTGTCTTATCCTTTTTATACCTGCAGAAAAAAGTGGACATGGTGGCCTCCCCCTGTGCAGCTACCCCAATTCCACCAGCCGACTTGAAAAATTCATACATAACCGAATACCTCCATAATGCATACACATACAATAAGTAATACAATACACCATTAACAAGTATACCAACATAATACATATAGAATTCTATATGAATACATATATAATTCGTACAACACATTATTCATATAGAATTCTGAATACCTCTAATTCTGTATTTAATTACCCTCTACACACATTTTGAGTTAACACAAAATTAAAAAGGTAATTACATCATGTGTACACATACAAAAATTATACCCATACAACAAGTATACCCATACACCATTAACACATAATTCATATTTTAATTAAATACATAAATAATTCAATTCAAAATTAAGGGGGTTGGCTGTTGTTCAGGGGTTTTGGGTGGCTGTCCAAGAAGGGTGGGGTGTCTAGGGGGTGGGGGCTATCCAGGGTTGTGGGGGGTGTCTATTGGGGTTTCTAGGGGTGGGGTGGTGTCTAGGGGGTAGGGTGGTGTCCAAGGGGTTGTAGGGATTTACAGGGGGTGTGGTGTCAAGGTGGGTGGGTGTCTCTGGGGGGTGTGGGTGTCCAGGGTGTGGGGTGGTGTCCAATGGGGGTGGGGGAAGGCTAGGGGTTGGGGGATGTCCAAGGGGGTGTGCTGGTGTCCATGAGGCGAGGTGGATGTACATAGGGGTGGTTATGTTCATTGGGGTGGGGGTGGTGTCTAGGTTGTGGGGTGGGAGGTCATCCATGGGTTTGGAGGTCGTCCAGGGGTTCGGGGGTGTCCAGGGGGTTGGGGGGCTTTCCAAGGTGGTGGGTGGGCTATCCATGGGGGTGTCCAGGTGGTGGAGTGGTGTCTAGTGGGTGGGGTGGTGTCCAAGGGGTTGGGGGATTTCCAGGGTGGGGGGTGTCCATGGGTGGGGGTTTCCAGGCGGTGGGGGTGTCCAGGTGGTGGGGTGGTGTCCATGGGGTGGGGGCAGTCCATTGGATGGGTCTGTCCAAGGGGGGTGGGGTTGTGTCCAGTGGGTGGGGGTGGCTGTCCATGGGGTGGGGATGTCTAGGGGTGGTGGGGGTGTCTAAGAGGTTGGGGTGGTGTCTAGGAGGGGTGGGGGAATCTAGGGGTTGTGCCGTCTAGGGTTTTTGGGTGTTCATGGGGGTGGGGACTGTCCAGGGGGGATGTCCATGGGGGTTTCCGGGGGGTAGGGTGGTGTCCGGGGGGTGGGGTTTTGTCCAGGGGGAGGGAGGATTTAATGGTTTTAATAGAGTAAATTTCATGTATTTTAAGATCATTGGTATTTTTAAAATGGCTTTGGAATAGTGACTATTTCAATAATATGTGTTTCTTTAAGAAAAAATGATTGATTTAGGTGTATATGGTAGGAAGGGTGATTTGGTTATGAGGAAATGGATTATATTTTTATTGTGGGACAAAAATATTATATGATTTTGCAAATGGAACCTTAAAAGGGATTTTTATAAACCATTGGGGTGTTTTAAATAGTAGTATGTCTTTATTAAGTGATGTTGAAATGGTTTTATGAAGAATAATTTATGATGTACCCTTATAGGATTTTTGATTTTATGTCCCTTGTTTTAGAACTTCGGATTATTGTTCTAAAGGGTTTTTTATAATTCTTTAGAATATTACCACTATAAATGAATCTAAAAGTTCAAAAGGGGATATCTCACGTAGTCATTCTTTCAATCCATCTATTGTCTTCCTAGTCTTGGTCTCTACTCAAACTCTTTTAGAAGTGTAATAGCCATGTTATTCTCATGTCATTTATTATTCATGGGAGATTCTAAAATACAATCCACTATTTTTATTATTGATCATGTATCCCATGAGGCAACAATGTGGTTATATTTGATTAATGGAATCATTGAGTTATTAGAAACCCTATAATTCACGGGGGGTTGGGGTGGTCCACATGGGTGGGGGGCTGTCCATGGGGGTGGTCGGGCTGTCGAGGGGGTGGGCGGGGCTGTCCACGGGGGTGGGGGGATTTCTAGTGGGTTGGGGTGTAAAGGGGGTAGGCATGGATATCCAGGTATTGCAGGGTGTCCAGGGGGTGGTCGGACTGTCCACGGGGGGTCATAGGGCAATCAAGGGGTAGGGGTGTCCATGGGGTGGGCGGGCTGTCCATGGGGGTGGCGGGGTTGTTGAGGGGGGTTGTGGTATCTATTGGGTTGGTGGGTTGTCCATGGGGAGGGAGGGATTTCCATAGTGGTGGGGGCTATCAAAGGGGTATGGGGTGTCGAATGGGGTGGATGGGTTGTCCATGAGGATGGTGGGGCTGTCCCGGGGGGTACAGTGTGTCCAAGAGGGTGGGCGGGTTTTCCAAGGGGGTGGGCGGGCTGTCCACGGCGGTGGGCGGGCAGTGTAAGGGGTAGGGGTATTCCATGGGCTGGGTGGGCCTATCCACATTGGTGGGGGCTGTCTAAGGGGTATGGGGTGTCCAGGGTGGTGGGCGGGGTCTTCCAGGGGGTACGAGGGGCGGGTGGTCTATTCATGGGGGTGGTGGGGCTGTTTAAGGGGTAGGGGTGTCTAGGGGGTGGGCTGGCTGTCCATAGGGGTGGGGGATGTCCACAGGGGAGGGGTTTCCAGTGGTGGGAGGATTGTCCATGGGGATGGAGGGGCTATAGAGGGTGTAGGGTGTGTCCAGGGTGGTGGGCGAGCTGTCCACTAGGGTGGATGAGCTCTCCACGGGGTTTGGGTTGGGGCTGTCCACATGTTACAGGGTGTCCAGGGGTGGGTGGGCTGTCCACGATGGTGAAGGGGATGTCTTGGGGGGTATGTGGTGTCTTGGGGGTGGGCAGGCTGTCCAGGGGAGGGGGGGGGGGGGGTTGTGTCTAGTGGGTGGGGGTGGTTGTCCATGGGGTGTGGATGTCTAGGGGTGGTGGGGGTGTCTAAGAGGTTGGGGTGGTGTCTAGGATGGGTGGGGGAATCCAGGGGTTGGGCCGTCCAGGGGTTTTGGGTGTTCATGGGGGTGGGGACTGTCCAGGGGGGATGTCCATGGGGGTGTCCGGGGGGTGGGGTGGTGTCAAGGGGGTGGGGTTTTGTCTAGGGGGTGGGAGTATTTAATGGTTTTAATGGAGTAAATATCATGTATTTTAAGATCATTGGTATTTTTAAAATTGATTTGGAATAATGACTATTTCAATAATATGTATTTCTTTAAGAAAAAATGAATGATTTAGGTGTGTATGGTAGGAATGGCGATTTGGTTATGAGGAAATGGATTAGATTTTTATTGTGGGACAAAAATACTATATGATTTTTCAAATGGAACCTTAAAAGGGATTTTTCTAAACCATTGGGGTGTTTTAAATAGTAATATGTCTCTATTATGTGATATTGAAATGGTTTTATGAAGAATTATTTATGATGTACCCCTATGGGATTTGTGATTTTGTGTCCCTTGTTTTAGAACATCAGATTATTGTTCTAAAGGATTGTTTATAATTCTTCAGAATTTTACCACTATAAATGAATCAAAAAGTCCAAAAGGGGATATCTCAGCTAGTCATTCTTTCTATCCATCAATTGTCTTCCTAGTCTTGGTCTCTACTCAAACTCTTTTAGAAGTGTAATAGCCATGTTATTCTCATGTCATTTATTATTCATGGGAGATTATAAAATACAATCCATCGGTTTTATTGTTGATCATGTATCTCAGGAGGCAACGATGTGGTTATATTAGATTAAGGGAATCTTTGAGTTATTAGAAACCCTATAATTCATGGGGGATGGGGGTGGTCCACGGGGGTGGGGGGCTGTCCACGGGGGTGGTCGTGCTGTCGAGGGGGTGGGTGGGGCTGTCCACAGGGGTTGGGGCTGTCTAGTTGGTTGGGGTGTAAAGGGGGTAGGCATGGCTATCCAGTGATTACAGGGTGTCCAGGGGGTGGTCGGACTGTCCACGGGGGTCGTAGGGCAATCTAGGGGTAGGGGTGTCCAGGGGGTGGGCGGGCTGTCCATGGGGGTGGTGGGGATGTTGAGGGGGGTTGTGGTGTCCATTGGGTGGGTGGGTTATCCATGGGGGAGGGAGGGATTTCCACAGTGGTGGGGGATATCCAAGGGGTGTGGGGTGTCCAATGGGGTGGATGGGTTGTCCACGAGGATGGTGGGGCTGTCCCGGGGGGTACGGGGTGTCCAAGAGGGTTGGTGGGTTTTCCAAGGGGGTGGGTGGGCTGTCCACGGTGGTGGGCGGGCTGTGTAGGGGGTTGGGATATTCCATGGGCTGGGCGGGGATATCCACATTGGTGGGGGCTGTTTAGGGGGTATGGGGTGTCCGGGGCGGTGGGTGGGGTTGTCCAGGGGGTATGGGGGGAAGGTGGTCTATCCATAAGGGTGGTGGGGCTCTTTAAGGGGTAGGGGTGTCCAGGGGGTGGGCGGGCTGTCCATAGGTGTGGGGAATGTCCACATGGGTGGGGTTTCAAGTGTTGGGAGGGCTGTCCATGGGGATGGTGGGGTTATCGAGGGTGTAGGGGGTGTCCAGGGTGGTGGGTGATCTGTCCACGGGGGTGGACGAGCTATCCACGAGGGTGGGGTTGGGGCTATCCATAGGTTACAGGGTGTCTAGTGGGTGGGTGGGCTATCCACGAGGGTGGAGGGGATGTCTAGGGGGTATGTGGTGTCTATGGGGGTGGGAGGGCTATCCACTGGGGTGGGTGAGCTGTCCATGGGGGTCGGGGTTGGCCAGGGGCATGGGGTGTCTAGGGGGTGTGTGGGGATTTTCAGGGGGTTACGAGGTGTCTACATGGGAGGGGCTGTTCAGGGGGTGGGTGGGCTGTCCAGGGGTGGTCGGGGCTGTCCTGGGGGTACGGGGTAACAAGGGGGTGGGTGTGGCTGTCCAGGGGATACATGGGTATCCAGGGGGTGGGCGGACCGTCCACGGGGGTGGGGTGTCGTCCACAGGGGTGGGCGGGAAATCCACATGGGTGGGGTGGTCCATAGGGGGAGTTTCTATCCACGGGGAGGGGTCTATTCACAGAGGGAGGGGTTTTTTAGGGGTGGTTGGGCTATCCACGTGGGTGTGGGTTGTCTTGGCAATGGGTGAATCAGTCATTGTAAATCATAACATCATGTTTTATTATTTATAGAAAAAAACAAAGATAATGTGACCTACCAAATCACAGATATATTCAGGAAAAACAAATCAATAAACATCAAAGTTAAGTAATATCAGTAAAAAATGTAACGGATCAATCTGTCCATCATCACCATCGCTATCATAACCATTATCATCAGCCTCACTCTCATCCTCTTCCTCCCCATTTCCCTCCTCCTCCTCCTCGGCCTCCTCCTCGGCCTCTTCCTGCACCTCAGCCTCCTCCTCATCCTCCTCCTCATCTACCCTTCCATCCTCCTTGAAATCATCTCAACCACCACTAGAAATTACACCTTGTGCTCCATATATATAATTCATCGACAAAATAAATTCATCACATTCTGTGATGGCCTCTGGTGGACATTTTGGACGTAAAACATCCATCAGTTTCAAAAATGCAGTGTTTTCCCTATCAGACTGTTTTGTCATCTCTGTGGTCCTTTTTTCAGCATGTTTTGAACGATATTTAACCATCTAGAACTCGGTGACAGTACAACTCGTACCAGAGGAGGGAAAATAACTTTTTGGAACTATACTCTTCCAAGGTCGGCAGTGTACTATACCTGGGTGCTCATCTCCCAACACCTGATGTGAGTGATCGTTTGGCCCAAAATTGATAGGTTCCTAGGCATCAGGGGCCTCTAAATCCACCTGTTACAAAAATAAATATATTATTATGTTACAAAATAGAGATTAAAATTTGAAATCTACAATGTAAAAGTAACAATCTTCTAGTGAGTCGGTTCAATAACCACACTTCCATCTTTCTTCCTTCTACTCGAGAAAAACTATTTTTCTTAAGGCCCACATTCTTCTATATTCAATTTATGCCTCTACAATGACATTGAATGTAGGAAACCATAATAAAGAATAATATACCAATAATTAAATGAATAACTGCAATCATATAACATCTTTAGCGATCGAATAAATTATGGAGGATGCAATAGAACGTGCATGTTGGAGAGAAATATTATAAACTGTCATACCTGCTGCATCTCATGATATGGCATTTTAATATATCCCAATGTGTGGACATAATTTTTAGTGTCAATTTTTTTGGATATATTCTGCATGAATCCTATATAAAATTTAATAATTATTATTAACGAAAATATGAAAATTTTCATTTAAATACCTCTAACGTGATTAATACCTTAAATTATCTAGTCGTCCAAAACGTAATCATCTGTCGATACTATTAAAATGGAATATCATCCATGATAGGGACCACCTCTAACTCTGTTCCCACTTTAGCACAGTAGCCAAGGTACAACTCGTGCTTATATGCTCTCTAAAGATTGCCTAAATCCTTTATACGTGCAGGTCCTGCACCGTCACCATGGTGGAAATTAAACTGAAGATGACACCAAAATATTAATTCATTTAAAAAAATAATAATATATTTCATTAAATAAAATTGATTTTATGAACCATATCTCTGACCAAGCATTATCCTTGACTTCATTAGGCACCATTCTATATGAGAGCATGCTAACAGGAATGACATCAGATTATTTGGAAAGCATCGCCAATAAACACCGACATTGTACCCTGATTTTTCAATCATTTACCGATCTTCATTTTACTCCACCATCAACTCTATACAGGGTTTCCACACTACACACAATCATGTATGACCTCTACCCCACCTCCTATCAATAGATGTATCAGTTATGAAATAAAAACAAATATTTTATCAATACATGTTATAATGAAAATAAATAATGTTGTGAAATTTTTTTAGGGGTGTATAAGTATACTTGTGGTAGTATGAACAATGGGTGTCGTTGAATCAATCGAAACTAAATGAACACACTATATAGTTGGAGTGGGTCCTAATGTATGCTTTGTAGGGACAGACTCCAGGGGAGTAGGAGTCGAAGAAGAAGGAATATAAAATCCTGGAGAGATGGAAGAAGAAGTAAAATAAGATGTCAAGGATAACTGGATGAATGCTGGATGGGGAGTAGTAATCATCATCGAATATGGTTCACAAGGGTGAGGAAGCTCAGATGTAAAGGGTGGTAAAAATATAGGAGGCCTAAATATATCGTGTGTCCCTTACAATGCACCAGGATATGAATTTGAAATTAAAGGTATGCCCGTGGGAGCGGTAGGGTCTAATCGGGTATGCTGAACAATTCGTCTAGCACTCGTACCATCCCCCCTCGTACGAAAAACCTAACTACAAGGACCACTACTTTGGTGCTCATTAAATAATTAACCCCTAATATATTGATCCTGAAAAAATTTTGAAAAAAAAATTAATCACATGATATTATATATTATTTATATATTTATATTTTAAATAAAATACTCACTACAGGCACTAGTGGTGGAATTCCCATCTCAGTCATGCGACAATTATTTTCCATATTCTGTTTAAATCACCTCTCTTCAATTGGGTTCATTTCATTCATTTGAATACATATATTAAAGTAAATAAAAAATGATAACTAATGTGTAACCCAAAAAATGTCCTTGAACAGATATAAAATGATGTCAGTAAATCGTACAAGATGTAATAATGAAATTTAATTTTTATTAGGATTGTTATTTACTTAGTGTCATCAGTTTATTAAAATCATGGGACATTGATTCTACCAGATTCATAAGGTTAAAAGCAATAATCAAATTAAAGAAAAAAATCAACTTCTTTAGCCCATGTTGATGATGTTGGTTTCTATAAATGTTTTTCAGAAGAAAACAAACCACCATGTTCATTACCTGGTAAAATGTTAAAGAGAGGTCTTAGAGTTATACTAATTTTATACAAATCATAGTTGAAGCTTTTAAATATTCAAAAAGTTAGAAATATTGGTTTTGTATGTTTTAATATAGTTCAATTCCAAATTAGAAAATGAAATTCAAATAAAATTGCTACCAATAAACATTGATAAATCACATAAAAGTGAAGTTGGATAAAATATATTTCCAATCAATATTAAATCAATTTCAATAGTATGATCCTTAACAACCCATGTATTTGTAAACCAAAATAATTTAAAACATGAATGTACGATTTTATATATTTCCCACCACAACTTCAGGTTCACTGTAAACTCTGAAAATTGATCTATTGGAGTCATCAAAATTAATAAATGGATCGTTTCCAATGGAAGTAGGGATGGTGTCAATTCCATGATCACCGTCATAAAAAATATGTTGTAGAATTAATTAAATAATTCTCCCAAATTCATGTCGAATATGGTCTTTGACATAAAAAACATGTTTCGCCAATAACGACAAAACAAATGGTTCATCAGTATCAAGACTGAGAGTCATATCAATTACTCGAAATCGACCATCATTAATTAATTTTCCATGCCGAATCATTGAATCAAACCACACGCATTTCATCATCGTTACTCATCCATGAGAATAATAATTAAATATTATTATTTTTTCAGAGACTCCATAATAACCTACATTTTCAAATCGTGGTCTACTATATGATGCACTAGCATAACAGTCTGTTGTGTCAGTAACCATAACACCATCATGTTGTGTTATCATGATCTTTTCTCATTCGGTGATAATAAATCTATACCCATTGATAAAAATTGATTTACAATCATGAACCACGGTATTAGGACCAAAATCCAAAGCTCATATTTCCTCAGAGATGGAGTTAGTAGGAAAACTCAATACCTAACATATAAATGAATATTAAAATTAATCAAATATTGTTTTAATTATTTAATATTGTAATATTATTACCTTCAACTTTAACTAAGAAGAAAACTCTTTTCTATGCAAAGTCTCCTCCATCTCATAGAAAAAGAATGTCACATTATATTTATCATCACTTTGTGTTCCCTGTAGATAAAAATATGAATAGATTAATGGATATATATATATATATATATATAAGAAATACATATTTACTTTACATACAATATATAGTCATTGAGAAAATCACATTTGAACAAAACTGTGTGATGTTCCTTCTCGTGCTCTTCAACGCTTAATGTCTTCAATGAATATGATATAGGAATTCCTCCTATTTGAGGAAGTGATGGAAAAATGGGTTCAATTTACTCATACTATTATTATTCATTTCTCATTGGTCTATTCATTCTTGTAGTAGGATCAGACAAATACATAGAGCATAAATCCATACATTCTGGAGCTAAGTCACCTTTCACGATAGAACATTAAGGATGATTCATGTTACAAACATAATACGTTAATGTGTACGTATTTTTTTAGTTAGATACATACAACAAAAAGAAATAGATCCTCCAAGCAGTATTTCAGTTGGAATATGGACATTCAGATGATGCATGCTTGTGAAAAATGATAGAGGAAATATTTTCTCAAACTCACAAAAAATAAATTGGGCATTAGCCAACATTTTTTTAACAAATACTTGGAAATCTTCTTAGCATAATGATATTTAAACAAATGGAACAACTGAAAAAAAATCCACCCATACATTATTAGAAAAAAGATGAAGAATTTATATTGCAATCAACTCATGTAGAAGGATGTGATAATCATGAGTCTTCAATGATTTTATCTTCAACTCTCTTTTGTTAACCTGTTTTGGATATGTTGCATGATTAGCCATCAGTAACATTAATAGTCTCTAGTACATCCAGAAATTGCTTTTTCTATAGGTGGAATCACATAATAAGCACATGTATCTTGATGTCTTTTTCACTAATACGCACAAGATGCAATTCTTGTTTGATGCCCCAATCCACCATGCAACACTGAGACCTTAAATCATATTTTTTCATACACTTATCATTTTGAAGAATTGAAAGCCACATTTAACTATATTCCAATGTGCATTATGTCTAATAAATGACATACCAAATTGGATGACCAATAAGGAAAATCATAGAAGATACTTCTCTTTATCCAATTATAACAGGTTTCAGTGGAAACATTCATTCTTTTTCCAGAATTCATTTGACCCTTCCTAAATTAAAAACTAAAACCATTCGATTCATTATGAAGAGTAGTTCCAGACATATGCTAAGGTGGATCATCAGTCTCCATGGAATTTTTAAATCATCAACGATTATTTCTATATGGATGGTCTATTGTAATGAATAATCAATGTCCCATAAAACTAAAACTACAATAATGATTGAGTCTCCTGGATCTTGTATTCTTCATAAAAATAGGACATGATAGTTTTCACATCATGCTCAATCTAGACATCATTGTATAATCAAGAAAATCATTGATCGTCCATATAATCACAACACGCATCTAAAATATGTATTTCGAACATGAATCCTAGGTGCAGACACCAACATCCCAATGAAGTTTCAAGTATTTTATTTATGGTTTCATGTATATTTTTATATCCTTTTCAGGATCAGAAGGGATTGATGTGAGTATACTCTTGAAAATAAAATGTTCTTTCATACACAACCATGGGGGAAGATTATAAATGTGTATAAAAACTGTCCATGTGCAGTGTGACGTAAGCGTCTTCACAAACGGATTAAAACCATAACATGAAAGACTCGACCTCACATTATGCACGTCAGCTAAAAAATCAGGATATAGAGCATCAAATCTCTTCCATGAAAATCCATCTCAAGGTGAACCTACTCATCATTAGTCTTCTTTATCTCGGTACCATTCCATCAATTTTTTTTTAATATTTCATCAGACATACCATGTTTCTAGAGTTTGGAGATCAATGGAAAGTGCCAAATTACTTTCTGTGGCACACGGGATGGTATTCCATAAGTTTTTTGGCTTCCAGCGAGATGTACAATATTTTATAAAATCATTTGGTTCAGCATTTCCCCCCAGAATAAACTATAAACTTTTAGAAAAGCATGAATTTTATTGCTTGAATATCCATGTTCCTCAAACCACATCCATACAATATAGTGGATTTATGGAATATCTGCATTATCAAGAAGTAAGTCATTTGAGAAGGTAATAATGTAATCAATGGAAGTATTAGGAATCCCATATAAAGTTTTCCCATGATGCAATTGGATTAAAAATTATAGCGTTTTAATTTTACTGCATTATTGAAACACTAGAGTCGTGGAAACATCATTAAATTTTTTCACCCTAACAATAGCATCATATTCATTAGACACATCATGTGTTCTCATATCTAAATCTTATTTGGTCGGAATCCTTTATTTTTCATGATTATAATAAATGGAAACTAGTAATATAACAAATTCTGAAATCCATTCCTCTCATTTAGATAATAAGCAATTTGATATTTCATTTTCTCTCCATTGTGATACCAAACAAAGTAGTTTTCTTGAAAACCATATTTGGTTATGTGGTATATTACATCTTCATGGTTCAACCAAGGTAATCTAACATAATTGTAACATGGGTAATGTATGTGACCACTCTCTGAAGCATTATGAAATGAAAAATATTAAAATCTCTCCAAAATATTTTCAAAATCACTTGAGATCCTATCACTTTCATATATCCAACTTCTATCCATTCTATAAAAAATTTGTTAAAAGTCATTTTTTTCAAAAGAAATTCAATAAGATTTATGTTTCCTTGAAAATATATTTATGTAAACATGAATTGTTCACGTTATATGGAACAATAACAGACTCACTACTCTATATGATAATCATAATATAAAAGGCAAAAAAATACTATATTTATAAAATAATATCATTGAAAAACTATACATGAGTGTACAAGATCATGTAAACTTGTGGAAGAGATTTATTCAAGAGTTCATTAAATTTTATATCAATGAAATTTTATATTTTTGTAGATTATTTGAGGGATCACATGAATTTCCCAAAGGGGTAGGGGTGTCTAGGGGGTTGAGGGGCTATCTAGGGGGTTTGGAGGTGTCCAAGGGTGGGGGGGGGGGGGCTGTCCACGGATGTGGAATGGCTGTCCAAGGGGGTGGGTGGGGTTGTCCATAGGGGTAGGGGCTGTCTAGGGGGTACAGGGTGTCCATGGGGGTGGGAGGGTTGTCCACATTGGACGTGGGGCTGTCTAGGGGGTCAGTGGTGTCCAGGGGTGGGGGGATTTCCAGGGGTGGGGGCTATCCAGGGGGTACAAGATGTCCAGGGGTGGGTGGGGTGTCTAGTGGGTGGGAGGGGCTGTCTAGGGTGTACATGGTGTCCATGGTTGTGGGCGGGCTGGCCACAGGGGTGTTGGTTCTATCTATGGGGTATGAGGTGTCTAGGGGGAGGGCACCTCTCCATGGGGGGTGGTCGGGTTGTCCACAGGGGGTGGATGGTCTGTCCATGTGGGTTGCAGGGATGTTCAGTGGGGTCGAGGGTGTCTAGGGTGTGGGGGTCTCCAATGGTAGGGGTTGTATGGGGGGTGATGGGTGGGTATCCAGGGGGTGGGTGGGCTTTCCAGGGGCGGCAGGCTGTCCACAAGGTATATGGTTTCTTAGGGTGGGATGTAAATACATGGGGGTGGAGGTGCTATCCAGGGGGGGAATGAGTGTCCAGTGGTTGGGGGGATTTCAAGGGGTTGGGGCTATCCAAGGGGTACGTGGTGTCCTAGGGGTGGGAAGGCTATCTTGGGGGTGGTGGGGCATTCCAGGGGGTACGGGGTGGGTGGGAATGTTCTCCACGGGGGGCACAGAACTATCAAGGGGGTACGGGGTGTCTAGTGGGGTGGGAGGGCTGTCCACGAGGGTGGGAGGGAGGTCCACGAGGGTGGTAGGGCTGCCCAGAGGTGGGGGTATCCAAGGTCGGGGGTTGTCTAAGGGGTTGGGGTCTGTCAAAGGGGGTGGGGGTGTCCACCCCCAAACTAGGGTCATAAAATCCAATATTTATCCAATTATCTCATTATTTTAATTCTATTATAGATGACTGAGAAAACTATTGGTGTAATCCATGAATATCATACATATAAATCACAACACACCCAACTGTAAATACACCACCAAATATTATACGAGGATTGGGTTTTATGAGCCATATTTTGATGGGGAACTACACATAAGAGTATGATCCTTGTTATATCATTAGGTGATATAGAGTTTTACGAATGTTAAATTTTTATGAGATCAATATGGATCATGGATAAGAACCTGAGTGAGATTTCATTGTAGAGATCACATCTTATTGGAAGTGTAAGAGTGATTGTTGTTATGGAACTTCAAGAAAATTCTTATCATGTGAAAGAAACTCTAAATTCGTTATATATGATTCCTATTTTTTGTAGTGTTTCAAAGTGGACAACCCACCCCCTCTCTATACACACCCCACATACCCTTTTTACACCCCTACCCCCTACATCCCCCACCCATATACTCCCCACCGCACCTGGACACCTCCCCCCCCACCACACCTGGACAACCCACCCCCTCTTCCAGGGACAACCATCACCCCCTCCCCAACCTAGACAGCCCACCACCACCCCCTTGGAGAGCCCCCACCCCCACCCCCATTGACATACCATACACCCTCCTCCACCTGGATAGCCCACCCACCACCCATAGATAGTCCACCCCCTCCCTAGACATCCGACACTACCTCCTCTGTAGGCCCCTACCCTCTGAATTCCCCCTGGATAGACCACACCCACTTGGACCCCCCCCCCCCACATGACACCCCCTTCCTTGGAATGCACATACCCCCTCCCCCAACTGAATATCCACCCCCCATACAGCCCTACCCTACCCTGGACAACCCACACCCCTCCCCTGCAGCCCCCTACTGCCTGGACAACCCATACTCCCCTCCTATATAGCTGACCCCCCCCCCCCCCGCCCACCTGGAAATCACCCCCACCACCCTCACCAAGACATCCCCCCATCTCCCACATTGACAGCCCACAACCCTCCATGGACACCCCACACCCCCTCCCCCACATGGAAACCCCACCCTGACCCCTCTGGAAATCCCACACCCCTCCTTTGGTAGACCATACCCCCCTCCCCCACACCCTTATAGCTCCCCTACACCCCTGCATCCCCCTCCCCCTGAACAACCCACCCCACCCGGACAACCCCAATATCTGGACAACCCCACTACCCCTACTATAGCCCCCATAGAGTAATTTTATTTCAAATCATTTTATTCATTAATAAAGATAAACCATCATGAATCATCCATTTCATTCCAAACAACCCATTCAATTTATCAAAGAATGAAAAATTATATTTATCAAAACATAACAAATTCAATTTACAAGTCTCTATGGGTCACTTATAAAATGTCACAGGGGAATGGGGAAATCAACTACATTGTTATTTCCAATTTAAAAATTGGGCCATGCACTTAGGAGGTGTGATGGTGTCTAGGAGGTGTGGTGTTGTCCATGGGGTGGGGTCTATGGGGGTTGGGGATGTCTAAGAGGGGTGGAGGGTGTCTAGGGGGAGGGGGTATCTAGGGGTGTTATGGCAAGTGGGGGGGGGTGTCCAAGGGGGTGGGGGCATTCCATGGGGTGAGGGTGTGTCCCGGGGGTGGGGGAGTGGGTTTTCCAAATGGTGGGGGTTCCCAAGGGGGTGGGGGTATCCCAGGGGGTGGGTTGTCCATGTGGGTGAGTGGTGTCCAGGGAGGGTGGGGCGGGGGTGGGGGAATGAAGTTGTCAAAGGGGTGGGGGTGCAGGGGGTGGGGGTGCAGGGGGTGGGGGTGCCGGGGGTGGGGGTGCAGGGGGTGGGGGCTATCGAATGGGGGGATCCCGAGGTTGGTGGGGGATAGACAGGGGATGGGATGTGTCCAGGGGGTGGGGTGGGTGGTGTACACAATTCAAATCCATCACTGAACCAACACCAATTCAACATCAATATCAATACCATTCCCATTATTCCTTCCACAAAAACTATAAATAAAAAATCCCAATCAAATTTTCCTCAAACCTAAAGTGAACAATAACTACCTAATCACCCCACTAAAGAAACCCTTTACCGTGTTTGAAGTGTAGGACAAAAAACAGATTACAAATCTAAAGGTTAAGTACTCCACAGATAGTAGTAACACTAATTTAGATGAAATCAAAACAACAAACAAAAAAATATAGGGTTAACATTAAAGCGAAGGTAACCGTTACTAATTTTAAGTTTAGAATTATAAAATTTACTGATTTATGATTTATCTATTGCTAGAAGGAGTTCGCGGTAGACAAAACATCTGGAGGAGATTTGGATTTGGGTCTGCAATTGGGCCGAGTGGGAGCCGGGGTGCAGGGTATTTTGGGGAAAACATTCCCAACAATATTTAAAAATAGTTGGGAAAGCCTCTCATACAAATAGTTAATTAAAATCATTGGTATATCTTAGATGAACTAAATATTTCGCAACAGTTTTCTCAAACCGTTTGTAAATCATAAGTATATTGACACATTGCATAAGGTTTGAACAAAATGTTGGCAAAAGATGGCTTCTTTATAGTATAGAAATTGTTTGAAGAAACTGTTGGTATATTTCCATTGGGAAAACATCTGGTTCCAGTATTATATATTTCCTGTGATATATATGGGGACTTCTACCTTCATCGTGATGTCTTATTGGTGTTACCAATGTGGTACTTCTACCATTGTGGTGTTGTCTTCGTGGTGTTACATGTGGGGTACTTCTATCTCAGTGGTGCTACCTGTGTTTTATTTTTACCTTCATAATGTTACCATTTTGGTATCCGTACCACATGTATGAGATGAGTATGTCTTCATAACGTAGTTATATGTATGGGAATATACCTATGTTGAGTTAATGTATTGCTTTGTTGTTTTTCCGTTGTGGATCTATTGGAGACCTACAGGGGTCTCAGGGCTCATACTGAGTATCTTTATACTCACCCCCACACGGGATACCCCTGTACATTGTTGTGACTTGTGAAGATGATGTATAACATTGATCGAGGATGAGGGATCCGAGACTGAATGGTACTTGGAGGTGTACTATTTGGGCTGATGTTCAGTGCTATAGAGATGATTTGTACCTACCCTTCAGGTAGTAACCTCATTGGGTGATCTAAGAGTTGTACTTGTACTTTTCCGTTTTATTTTTACTTTCCAGTTGTACTTGTACATTCATTTGGGCTTGTATTCTGGCCCCATTACATTCATCACTCTTTTACTATAGAAGTTTACTTCATGGTTTCTTCTAGTTGTGTTCATGGACTATGTGTATATATAGGTTAAAAGGCAATGCCTTCCCATTTTAGGGATTGGCCTTTCCGGTGCTAGTCACTAGCCCCTGGCCTATGAAAGGTGGGCTTGTGGTAGTCACAACACGAGCCCTAAGGGATGGGTCCTAAAAAAGTGGTATCAGAGGGGTTAGTTCGACCAACGAACTAGGAATATGATCTTTTCTATGTGGAAATAGTGTTAAGTGTTATGAGTGTGGTTTTCAGTTTGGGGAGTCCAGTTTTGGTGTGGCGGCCAATGAATATGTACACTTGGACCCTTAAATCTGATTTATAACTCAGT
The DNA here is from genome assembly GCA_963277665.1 of Viscum album. Taxonomy (NCBI): domain Eukaryota; kingdom Viridiplantae; phylum Streptophyta; class Magnoliopsida; order Santalales; family Viscaceae; genus Viscum; species Viscum album. Next base: position 302,537,846 of record OY728126.1, read on the forward strand.
GCATGAAAACACTGATTGTGTGTGTTTTGAAAATTCATTCTTGTGTTCTCTTTGAGTTAACTCATCTGGTATAACTTATTGACTGTGGCACACCTGTCCTATTTTAGGAGGCCACCACATTGACAGCTAGCCAGGATTCCCGAGAGAGTATGCGATGATGGCCCACCGAGTGATGAGGCCTTGGTGTAAGGCCCTCTTACGGTTTTAACACCATCAGGTGGTGCACCAGTAGCACCACTACCTGTTGGGAAGCTATTTCCACCAGCCCCACTAGAAGAGGGTGCACACGACTGAGAGCATTCCATGAGTTTTAGTGGCAGAGGCCTCTGAGTATCGGAGACGAGACAGACTCGCAGGTGGATGAGGAATGGATGGAGGCTGTAGTTAGATTTTTCTCCCAGGTTGGGACACCAGCTAATCTTATGGTTATCCTATAAGTCTCTCTATTTCAAGCAGTATTAGGGAGAAGGTGAAGCTTGATTCTCCGGATACACAATTAGGTGACCCTTATCTGGCCAGACTTCAAGATCCTTTTCTGGGTAGAGATCATCTTAATGACCTTACGCTCTGTGCGTATATAGGAGTTGTTGCACTTATATCATGGTAGCATGATTGTGGCCCAGTACTCGGAAAGGATCACTAATCTCTCCTCCTAATCCACCGACATAGTAAGAGACCCTTTATTTAGGGCCCGTAACTTGGAGTAAGGTCTACAACGAGAGATCATAGAATTGATGAAATGGCTCTGCATTCAAATGCATGATGGAGTACTAGAGCCAACACTGTTGGTGGAGATATTCCTTGCCGAGAAGTAACCCACAGTGATATCCACAATTGGATATCAAGTAGAAAAGTCATCGGAAGTATCCAGTAGATAGATGACGTAGGGGACCATGAAGTCCAGGCATTATGTTGGATGACCTCAGGATAAAGGTTCAGTGTTGCGGGGCTCACGAGACAGAGGAGAAAAGCTGAGGAGCAGACACTGCTACTCGTGCAACGGGCAGGGTCTCATGGATTGTTACTACCCGACCCTCTATGTGGATGACCATAAGACAGTCGATGGACGACCGAGGCAGAGGCAGTGATTCCATCAGGGAGGTCTAATGGTAGCAGGCAGAAGTGGTAGAGGAGCTGGTTGGGCAGTAGGCAATGGGTGGCGATTCAAGGTTCTTCCGCGACCACCTCTAGGTGGTCACCCCAACCATAGTTAGAAGGTGAACATGGATGAGCTCAGATCCAAGAATCGGATTTCTATTACCCTGGAACACCATAGATGATTAGAGGTTCAATTTTTGTCTACTCCACCATAGCTACAATACTTATAGACATGGGTACCATTCATTCTTTTATTACTATGGTCCTCATTCGGAGCTCTAAGATTTCGTTGGAGCCATTGGATCAATCCTTACGACTAGAGACTCTTATGGGAGTGGATTTGATGATTACACACTAGTTTCAGATGTTTGATCTTACTCTAGGAGGCGAGAGCTTCGGTGGGGAACTTCTAGTAGCGACAACGAGGCCTTACGATGTCATCTTAGGTATGGATTGGTTATCTACAATCCTTGATCAAATTCACAGTATTAAGCTCAATGTGTGGTGTGTCCATGAGGACGGGACCAGGTTTTGCATTACCAGTGAGTAGGGATCCTTGGTATCACAATATGAAATTTCCCAGAGGAGGGTGTAGCTGATCACAAACCAGTTGGCTCGATATACCCCCAGAGTAGTTGATGTGGAGAGTATAATCTCTCCTATAGTGGTGTACCAATCTATCGATGTATTTACCAATGATGTTCTGGGATAACCTCCACACAGAGAGGTATAATTTTTCATCAACCTATACCCAAGGATGGCACCAATATCTACAACAACATGTCATATGTCTCTCATGGACCTTTCTATGTTACGAGTATAGTTAGAGGACTAGTAGAGAGGGGGTTCATAAGGCACAGTGTTTCCCCATGGGCATCCTCGATTTTAATCATTAATAAGGAAGTTTGAATATTGATACTATGTGTGTACTATCGACGCCTAAACCAAGTGACCATAAAGAATAAGTATCCACTTCCAAGGATTGATGATATTTTCGATCAATTGAAGGGAGATCATCGGTTTTCTACTATTGAACTCAGATCAGTCTATCATCAGCTCAGGGTACGATATGAGAATGTGAAGAAGTCGGCCATCAGATGTCGGTATGGCCACTATGAGTTCTTGGTTATTTCATTTGGCATGACCAACTCCATTGAAGTGTTCATGGGAATCATGAACAATATCTTTCTTCCATACCTCGATCGCTTTGTGGTAGACTTCATGGTGGAAATCTTGATATACTCAGTGACAGAGAAGGAGCATACCTATCATCTTCTGATAGTTCTAGATACACTCCGAGAGCACTGGATTTATGGTAAGCTCTCGAAGTTATAGTTATGGATACGAGAGGTCCACATTCTAGGACATGGTATTTCGTAGGCTGGAGTTGCAGTTGATCCAGTGAAGATAGAGGTTTTACATTCATGGGAGCCACCCAGAAGTGTGACCGAGGTGTGGAGATTCTTGTGGTTTGATGGATACTACCGAATATTCATGCCTGACTTTTCCATAGTTTTGGTACACATGTTATAAATTATGAACAAGTGACAACCCCTCGTATGGTTGGAGAGATGCCAGTAGAGTATTCAAGCTCAGAGGCAGAGAATGACGATTTCCCCCCATATTGAGGCTACCACAAGAGTGTTTTGGGTATGTAGTATAATGGGATGCATCAGGAACTGAACATGGGTATGTCATGTTGTAGGAGAGAGCAGTGATCGCTTATAGATCACGAATATTGAGGCAATATTAGCAGAACAATGATACCCATGACTTGGGGTTAGCATCAGTTGTCATCACCCTGACGATGTGGCGACCTTAATTGATGTGTGAATGTTTTACAATGTACTATGATCACAAAAGTATAAGGTATATCTTATATTAGATGGACCTAAACCTGAGACAGCGGTGATGGATGGATTTCAACGAGGACTATGACTTTGGGATAGTCTATACTCCTAGGAGGGGGAATGTGGTTGATGATGCAGTAATCCATAGGTTTGGTCTATAGATGCTGAGTGAGGCGACGATGTAGATATATGTGATAAAGATATCATTCATGGTTAGAAATGGAACAACTTACCTCCAATCTATGACCGTCACTCCCCAAATCCTTTAGCGAGTTCGGGAGGCACAACATGGGGACATTGATTGTGAAGCTCGACTTGCTTAGATATCCTCAGGATTGGCACCTTATGGATATTCTAAAGGTGGTGAACATGTCATCCTCTTCAAGTGACATACCATCATACTGGTTACACTATGAGAGGAGGTGTTGAGGGAGTTCCATATGTCCCCAATTATTGTATAACCTTGTGTGGAGAAGATGTACCAGGTCCTATATTGTCAGCACTAGTGGCCAGGGATGAAGGAAGAAGTGTTAGAGCTGGTTTCTCAATGCCTCACTTTTCAGCATGTGAAGGACATGCACTAGGTAACAACAGGCTTTGCACTGCCACTAGAGGCGCCAGAGTGGAAGTGGGTTAGAATATCCATGGACTTTGTTATAAGGATTCCACGTACATCCAAGGTACGTGATTCTATCTGGATGATCGTTGACCAACTCACCATGTCGGCCACTTCCTACCCAACTCACCATGTCGGCCACTTCCTAGAATAGCTGGTCTGTGTCAGTACATGGAGTTCCCCCTTGATGTTTGTGGGTGTCACTTACTTTGGGACCTCTATGTCTTAGAGATGAAGAACTATGATGTCATTCTCAGGATGGACTGGTTGGTCCCCTTTCAAGACTTTATTGATTTCTACCATGACATTGTGTGTTCCACGTCACCATAGGGTGGAGAGTTTCTATACAAGTGCGAGTGGGATGTTCAGGCGAGTCGAGCTGGACCAGGGCATCATGGGCGAGGTGGAGTCACAACCCAAATTGCGAGCTTATATCTGGATGACCAGGGGACTTGTCAGAAGAATATCCCTCAAGTTGTTGATCATTCCAAGGATGTATTCTTTGACGTCCATTCATGTCTACCTATGGAGCGTGAGGTGGATTTATCTTTTGATCTTATTCGAGGAGTGGCACAGGTGTCCATTCCTCCTAATATGATGGCGACACCTGAGTTGTAGGAGCTCAAGAGGCAGTTAGATGAGTTACATAAAAAGGTCTGTATCTGACCTAGTACTTCTCCATTGGGATCTCCTGTCCTCTTTATAAAGAAGATGGACGGTACCCTCAAACATTGTGGGGATTATCGGAAGTTGAACCAATTTACTGTTAAAAACTGATATCCCTTGCCAAGGATTGATGATCATTTGGGTCAACTTCGTGTAGCACGAGTGTTATCGATGATTGAATTGAGATCAGGATATCATCAGTAGTGTGTTAGACCATCTGATATACCTCTCACAGCTTTCAGGAGAATTTATGGTCAATATGAGTACTTGGTGATGCGGTTTGGACTCACAAACGTGCCAGTAGTTTTCATTGCTCTAATGAATTGTGAGTTCCATTTTTATCTGGATTGTTTTGTGGTATTATTCAGGGGAGACATATTAGTGTATTCTCACACTAGACACGACCATGCCACCCATCTTGAGATCATATGGAATACACTGAGAGAGCATTGGATATATGCTAAGATCTCAAAGTGCCAATTTTGGATGGACCATATTCACTTCCTTGGTCATATCATCTCATAGGAATGATTTTCTATGGACCCAAAGAAGGTGAGAGCAGTAGTTTCATGGAAGCAGCATAAGAAAATGTTTGAGATACGGAGTTTCAAAGGGCTGGCTGGTTACTATATATGTTTCATCCTGGACTTCACCCGCTTAGCATCACCATTGATGAGTTTACTAAGAATAGTGTGAAATTTGTTTGGTCGAATGTTTGCGAGACAACCATTCCAAACCGGAAGGGATGGTTGAAATCAGTATTGATCTTGATACTCCCAGAGCAGGGGAAGATCTATATAGTTTACAGTGATGAATCAGGTATTGGGTTGGGAGCAGTGTTGATATAGTGAGATTGAGTAGTTGCATACTGGTCTCGGAAGTTGAGGCCACATGAGAGGACATACCCGATGCATGATCTCGTGTTGGTTGCAGTTGTTCATATGTTACGCTGTTGGATTGTACATTACCTCTTGGGAGAGAATTTTGTGGTTTTCACCGACCACAAATGTCTCAAGTATATCTTTACTCATAATGACATTAATTTGAGGTAGTGAAGGTGGGTTGAGTACCTCCAGTCCTTCGATTTTGAGCTTTCCTATACACCTTGTAAGGGTCATAAAGTAGCTGATGAAATGAGCAGGAAGACTCAGATACAGGGAGTGCAGGAGGCCAATTGTGAATGCCAGCTTATGGATTTTCCTCTGAGATGCATTTAGAGGTGCACGATAGTCAGGGATAAACCTATATTTCAACTTTAGCAGTAACTTTTACCCTCCTAGATGGAGTGAGGATGAGATACCTATCTGATTTAGAAGGCCTAGTTTTACGGGAGTCGGTGGCAAGTGAGGACCCTCCTCCCGTTTGTACGATATGAGATGATGAAGTACCGTGTTTCCATGGATGAGTATGGGTTCCAGGGGATATACACGAGGAGATGATGCGAGAGTTTCATGCTTCAGGTTGGGTAGTTCATCAAGGTGTTACCAAGATGTACTAAGACTTCAGACGTCAATGCTGGGGGGCCCGGTATGAAGAGAAATGTAGCTAGTTTTTTTTTGAGGTGTTCCACCTGTCAGTAGGTGAAGGCAGAACAATAGAGGACACCCGTACTATTACAGTAGTTAACCATCCTGGAGTGTAAATGGGATGATGTCTCGATGGACTTCGTGACTGGTTTACCAAGGTCTTCTCGAGGCAATGATGTCATGTGGGTTTTTGAGGACTGACTCACAAAGGTAGCTCACTTTTTTCCAATCAAGGAGACCTTCAGTGTTGACGAGCTCGGGAAGTTTTATATCCGAGAGGTTAGACATTTTCATGGGGACCCCGTTCTATTGTTTCAGAGAGGGATGACCATTTTTCATCACGTTTTTGGAAGTGTTTTCAAAGGGCACTGAGTACACAGGTGCTTCTGAGAACAGCCTACCACCCTCTAACCGATGGCTAGTTATTGTATACGATACATGTGCTTAAGGACATGCTACGTGCATACATCCAAGAATTTTGGGTCTCTTGGGAGAATCATATACCCCTAGTCTTGTTTTCATATAATAACAGTTTCTAGGAAACTATTGACATGGAACCTTACGAGGCTCTATAAGGTAGGCCATGCCGACCATCATTGTGCTGGTTAAAATTAGGTGAGGAACCTTTACTGGGACCACGTCTTGTGCATGAGACTTCTGAGGAGGTCTAGTTGATTCAGAAGAGGATGGCTACCATGCAGTCTCATCAGAAGGATTCTGCTAATCACCGCAGACGAACATTGGAGTTTGTGGTCGAGGATTAGGTTTTCTTGTGTGTTTCTCTGAGGTTGGGACAACGATCGACCATGAGACATTGTAATCTTTCACCGAGGAATGTGGGGCCATTTGAGATTATGGAGAGAGTCAGGATGGTTGCCTATCAGTTTCATTTACCATAGAGTTACCAAGCCATGCATGGTGTCTTCCATGTATCTCAGTTGCACCGCTATCATTCCGACCCGTCTATCGTTTTTCAACCTGAGGAGGTTGAGCTTCATGTAGATGCAACCATTGAGGATTATCTGATTCGTATCATTGATAGGAGAATGAATGTTCTCCGAGGATGGTCAGTTCCTCTCATATGGGTGCTATGGCAACATGTCTGAGTGAAGGACGAAACCTGGGAGTGGGAGACCGACGTACGTTCTCAGTGGCCAGAGTTGTTCACGGCTATATCTTTACCACCCTTGGAAGGGAAATTTCAGGATGAATTTCTTTAAGGGGGGATGTTTGTATGAACCCGGTTCTTATTTTTTATCTACGTGTTTATTCTTTTCTCATTTCCTTAAGTGTTTTGTGAAAATAAGGAAAATGGGGAAAATCCTAAATTTTGGGACTACACGTCATGTACTTTTCCACACGTCATGCAGTTTTGGCCGTCTGGGAAGAGTACACATGGTGTGTAGCCATATCGGCAATGAAGGGTGTAAAGAACGACTACATGCTGTGTAGTGGTCCCTTACACATCATGTAGTCAGTCGGCATGCAAATAGTAAGGGGGTGTCCACCTTTGTGACAGAATGGTCTGTGTACTCAAGGAGACACGCCGTGTAGTCATGTCGGCAGATGAACAGTGCCACGCTGGTGGGAAACCGCCAGAGGAACAGTTAAAAACATCGGATGTACACATCATGTACTTGGAAATACACACTGTTTACTTTGTTTTTTCGCTTAAAATGGGCAGTAGCCAACCCTGTTCATAGGGAAGTCTTAAAACCGGAGGAAAGAGCGTGAGAGGGAGGCCGGAGCATGGGAGATTCTCCGAGCGCACGTCGGGATTCCGTTTTCTACACCGTCGATCTCCCTGGAACTGAACGAGTGAGTTCTCCATTCTCCTTGAGTATTTCTTACCAATTCTTCCCCTAAGGGATGTTATTTGCATTTTAGTGAGTTTTCCATCACCTTGGATCTACCTCATTTTAAGACGATTTGTGGAATTTCATTCGAGTATACTGATATAGAGCATTAAAGGTAGGTGGCTTGGTGTTTAATTTTCCAACTGATGTGCGTTTTGTGTATGTATGTGATACACACCCATTAATGGGGTGTCGTATGGCTGAGGCCTAGTTTAAGTAAATACTTAGAATTGTATAGGTAATTTAAATGTTATAATAACTTCTATTTGGGATCACTGCTTGGATCCATGACCACCTTGGGGGTGGGTTCCTCTATTTAGTTGTTTGGCTGGATACCCAATGGTATGTCATTACAATAATGTTTATTGAATATCATTGAGATGAATTTCATGTGTTTTTCTTGTTTGTATGTTGGGTTGGGCCTAGATACTTTCTTAGCCTGAGGGTAGTTCTTTACTTAGCATGAGGGCAGTGTTACATTTAGCCTGATGGCAGTGGTTATTTTGCCCCGAGGGAAACTTCTTTATTCTTGAGGGAGATAGAATCTGTGCCTGAGGGTGACACTTCGTAGGCCTGAGGGAAATATCTATTATGCCTAAGGGCAGATTCTGATTACCTGAGGGTAAGGGTTCTCATGTCTGAGGACACTGACGATTTACTTTGAAATTCACTGTGGTGGTTTCATAAATAATAAATAATGAAATGAATGTTAAAATGGAAATAAATGGTAATGATAGTTATTTTTGAGTACTGGTTAGTTTATTGAATTTAATTTATCAGGCTGTTGTTTCATGTTAATACATAGTTGGGCATGAGCCTTTGGTGGGTGCCTACTTGGATTTATTTCTCACACCCTATTTGGGTCATGCTTTTCGGCCCAAACAGACTGCATTTCTGCAGGTGTGTGTAAAGGAAATGGTCATTATACAGGTACTTTATTGCTTCTGAGGAGTTGGGAGCATAGTACTGGGATTAGGCTCGTGATACTAACATCTATTTTGTTTTGGTTTTGTTGTACTCTGTAGTGTACTATTCTGTACTATTTTGTAACATGTTCTGGTTGTTTTCATAGAAATGAAGACATGTTGCATCATCATCTATATTACTGTTGGTTATCTTTTACTATTGTTGTCTATTTTAAATATTTATGGTTTATTGCTTCTGTTGTTTTTGTATGTTTCTATTATTCTGTTGCGCTACACTTTGATAAAGGAGGGAATAGTTTCCCAACTATTTGACCTAGGCCCTCGCTGCTCGTCAGCAGCATATGGCATTTGGGGAAATGCGCTCGAGGTCACGTGGAAAACCGGGTTCGGGGAACCCATTGAGTGGCACCCAGAACCAGGACGTTACAATTTTACATGTGTGGTACTTCTACCTTTGTGGTGTTTCCTCAGTGGTGTTACCAATGTTGTACTTCTACCTTTGTGATGTTGTCATTGTGGTTTTACCTATGTGTTTTTTCTACCTTCACGGTGTTACCATTATGGTATTATTCCCTCAGGAATGAGATCAATATATTTTGATAACATAGCTATAGTTATGGTCATATACCTAAATAGAGTTTAGGTATTGTTTAGTTTTTTTCCATTGTGGAACTATAGGAGACCTATGGGGGTCTCGGGGTCCCTACTGAGTTTCATTATACTCATCCATGAACGGTCTATGCTCGCACGTTATTGTGTCTTGTGCAGATGATGTACATCGTTCATCTAGGATTAGCGATCCATGACCCGATGGTTCTCAGAGGTAGACTATATGGGCTGACATGGAGTGTTGTGGAGACAATCTGTACCTACCCTTATGGTAGGACCCTGAGTGGGTGATGTAAGAGTTGTATTTGTACTTCTCAGTTGTATTTTTACTTTTGATTTGTTCTTTTACATTCAATCGTGCTTGTATTCTGGCCCCTATAAATTTAAAACCCATTTACTATAAGAGTTTATATAATTGTTGCTTCTAGTTTGGTTCATGGAATGTGTGTCTGTACAGGTTAAAAGTAAATTCCTTCCCATTTTATGGATATACCATTCGGGTACTAGTCATCAGCCCCTGGCCTATGGAATACGGGCTTGGGGTAGTCACAACATGGGACCCAAGAGATGGGTTTTGACATTTTGGATCTTATGATATGTTAGTGATTAAAGCATTACAAATTCTACATCATTTCTTATAGTTAGAGATAAATTTGAAATTGATCAATATAAAATTGAAGGGTGATATTTTTCTTATAAAACACTTTGAAATAAGGTAAAAATATCTTCTTGGGAAAATTAGTCAACATTAGGAAATGGATCTTGAACAAAAAAATTCTTGTTATAATAATATTTTTAAAAATAAATGAATATTTTCATATGTATTTGTTTTATGGTTTTATGGTCTTAAACACTCTTTGGATCACCAATTTTATTTTGATTAATTGTATATATCACTCCCTATAATTATTTATTATTTTCTTCCATGTAAAAATATTCATTTCTCACATATGTTTTCCAATATGGAAACCAAGTCATGAGTTAATTTAGGTATACTTTATAATTCTAAATTTACTATTTAATGGGAGGTTTTATTATTAATTTATAACTTTTGTGTTTTCATAAATGAATTTTCAATTGTTAAACCTTTGATTATTGATATAAATTTCAAGGTATAAATTCAACTTATGTGGGGAATAATTGAACCCCAATATATTTTTTGATTTATTTTTCAAATATATTTATTCCTTTCAATATTTTACATTACAAACTAAACTGATATTATCATGGATTATAATCAATACTCTATTTGGTTTGTGTTACAAATAATTTTGATTTTATCTTTCATTACACACAATGATTTTTTTTTGGGTTTTACACACAATTCTGAATTTATCTTGGGTTATATGCAACATCATGCTTAAAAAACATGAAATACTATTAAAATATTATTATTTAATATGATAGTAATCACCTAGACATTGTTATACTGTGTATTTATAAGATTAAATAAATTAATTATTATATATGGTTACCAAATGTATATATAATTAATTATTTTTTCCAAATATTTATAATTTTAAATAAAACCCATTTTAAAATAAATGATATTTTTTGGAAAAAACTATTTTGTCCACGTAAAAATAATTTAATGGATGAAATTTAAAAAAAACGAGTGAATGATTTTCATAAAATTTTTATATTATATATTCAATACAGTTTTTAAAATTAATCTTATGAATTTTCTATATAATAGATTATAATAATTCTAATTTTTTGATTAAAACATTATTTTTCTAAAATTTTATTTTCTCACCTTCTTATGCACTTATATTGAAATTAAATACTACCACTACTCGAAAAAATATTTTAATAAATAAAAATAATTTTTTAAATCATATATTAAAAATAAATTTAAGGTGAGTTTTTGGTATTTTTCTAAAATGCTTCATATTTTAATGATTAATTTGAATGCTTATATTTTTTTGGAAAATCGCCTTTTCAGTTAATTATTTATGTTGATAAATTATATTTTGAATTGTATTAAAAGAAAATATATATCAAATGTTTATATATTAATCCTATTTAGGTAATAGTTTATTTTAATTTAATGTTGATATAGAATCATTTTAAACATTTGAAAATTTTTTCCTTAAAACCCCTCTTTCTTATTGTGTCAGCAGGATTAATTTAAATTTAGAATCATCCACTTATATGAATTACATTTCTAAAAAAATACATATTTTTAATCAAAAAAACTTATAATATCTTATATTATTAACTTCACTTTTACCAAACTGAATCATCATAAAAATAATAATATTATCATGGTTAAGTCAAAAATAGATTTATCATGGGGATAAACTAAGAATATAAGGGATAAATATAACCTAAAAACAATTTCAAAAAAACTTTTATGGAAATATTTTGACCACATCAATTATAGGTTTGATAATGGCACATTTTTGTGTCTTGTGGCATGTGAAAAATAGGGGTAAAACTCTTTTCCTCTGAAAATCATACAATTGTTCCACTTACCTCACTTATAAAATGCCACCACCACTCCTATATTCTCTACACCTTATAACACTTATGGATCAACTATTTCCAATCCAAATATATTCCAAAATTCCCTCCTCTAATCCTAGAAGCCTTATATTGGCGATGAAGCTAATATAAGAAGTAATTTTTTGAATACACATTGGGGTAGCTGAATAAGCATTGAAGTTATTCAAAAAGATATTTATTTTTCTTTTTTATCCACCACATTAAATTCATATCAAATAATTATGATATAATAAAAAATAATTTTATATATACTGATTTGTTCTTATGTTTAAATTATTTCCTAAAAGACCTCCATCATATGGTTTACGAACTCATCATTCATGTGTATGATGGACTACCACCTTACGAATAGATGTCAATAATTTTTACATTACCAACTATCATATATCAGTTTCAAGAAGGTTCTAAAGTGAACATATGATATTTGTAACATAATTATATTTCATGAGTCATTATTTAATCTATTTATTTTTAATATCCAGTGTATATGGGATACGATAACATACCTCATGTGTTCAGAAAACTTCTTCCTTATGAAGAGATGTGATTCATTTTTCACGAACACTTTACATGGGAGGTGATAAGGATTAAGATAAATAATATATGTGATATAAATGAAATAAATTTTATATTAATAATATATTTATCTTTATATAATTATAATATACATAATTTTCATTCAAACCATTTCACTCAATGAATGCGGGTAACATCATTCATGTATGTGTGGACTACCACCTTCATGAAGTGATGTGGATCTCCTTTAATCACCAACCACATAGATGATATTTATAATTATATTTAAATAAATAATATTCTATTTATTATATTATGATAATTTTCTATATAAAATATATTACATTCCTCCTTTCCATAATGATCAATGAAAAATTGAAACGTTACTCATGCATACGTATGACCTACCGTTGTAATTATAATAACATACATCATTTATAAAACCCATATTTAATGATTGTTATTAAATTTATAATTAATGAAAATGTGTGATAATTTGATCATGATTATTAATATGGGGATCGTGGAAATTCATTAGGAGTGGTATAATCTAATCAATGGTGGACATTGATCAATAATATGAAGTGTAAGGAAGAGATCAAAACAATGGGTAGGAAGGAATTTAAGAAAATGTTTTTAAACAAATATTTTCTTCCCAACATCTGACATAAAATCGATAGGTACTTTCATTCACTCAATAAAAAATATGGCGAATCTATAATGAAATACAAGTAATACATTTCATGACTTTCATGATGTGCCTCCTGATTTTTTATTACCTCAAAATAAAAGGTTGAAAACTTCTTCAGTGGGAAAAAATATATTCTATGAAAAGACCTAGAAATATTTCACATTGATATCGATGAAAAAATAGTCATATGTTTCATTAATGATTAATTATAGATTAGTTAATCTCACATGTATCATGAGGATACGAATTGGGAATTATAGGTTAATTTTGATGGTCAAAATGAGAAATTTAATGATGCTAATAAATTTTGAACATCACACATGTCAAGCGTGAGGAATGAAACATCGTGGAAATTTCATAAGGGGATGAGAAAATTCTTTAGGGGCGATAAGTTAAGAAACTCAGCTAGGTATTTTCAATGGGATAATAACACTAATGTGATGGAGGAATGGAATGATCCAATCAATCCTCATCACATTGTACATTATTTAAACTACATGGAACAAAGGAACTTTGTAAACCATTTAACTTAGCCAAGGGTTTTCAGAGACAACCAACAACCTCCAAGGCAACAAGGGAAACATTTTCTATTGAAACCACTAAGGTGGATCACCAAATTAATAGTGAACACATGTATTCTATTTATTCTTAAAATTATAGCATACTTAATTTTTTATATTTTGTATACTCATTCCATTGTATCACTCATGTTTAGTAGACCTATTTGGACACCACCACAAATCATGGATAAAGCGTTATTGGTGATAATTGAAAAAGTGAATATTATTTAATCCCAAATATATATATCCTATCCTATCAAAATTGGTTGGTTGAATATCCCATTGAACCTTGTGATACTCATTTTAGTGTATTTTTCAGAAATTCAAGGATTGTGTTGAATTTCCTTATACATAGCCAACATTAATTTTTATGAGAAAGAAATCTTTATCTGTGTTGTGAATCGCCCCTTGGTTTTCTACAATTATTAGGAGGAGTATGAGTGTTCTTTATAAATAATATATAAACAATGAAAAGTATTTACACATAAGAAATAATATTTATCTTAAATATTTTTTTTCAGGAAGATATCTACCTTGAAGACGTAACCATTATGAGGGAATAGGGTGATATGTTTCCCAAATAATTTTATATCCTTTATCCTTGATGGGAGGTTGAATGTTCAATTGAGCATAAACATAGTGAATTGCAATTATCTAAGAATATATACAAAATTAATTTTTTGGGACATTAGGATCTAATGAAAAAATAATATGACCATATGGATAATGGTTCCATACACCCATGTGATTTACCATCCCATTCTCTTAATCATGAAGGATTGGTAAATGTTCCTTTTCATTTATTATCATGAGCTAAATAAGATCACGTTAATGAAAAATTCTCATATACGATGGATAGATGGATTATTTGATAATCTACATGGACTACAATACCTCTCCAATGAGGACCTTCGGATGGGATATTTTTAAGTAAGGGTGAAGAAGTTGGATATTCCTATGTTTGTGTTCCAAATAGGGTTTGAAAATTATGAATTCTTAGTAATTACATTCAAAATCACTAATACTATAGAAATATTCATTGACAATATGAGTATATTCTTTATGAATTACCTCAATACATTTTTTGTAGTCTATATATATGACATTTTAGTCTTCTACAAAACAAATGAGGAGCATGAGGATCATTTAACCACTGTGTTAAAAAACACATGAAAAGATAAGCTTTATGAAAATTGATGAAAATGTGAGTTTTAGTGAATTATGTCTCATTAATGGTGAATATTATCATAAACATTAGGTTATCTTTAGACCCATAAAAGAAATAAGAAAATGAACAATGGGTGATTCCAATATTTTTGATAGAAATTTGTATTTTCTTTAAGTTATATTGGTACTATCATTCGTTTGTGATAAATTTACCACTATTTTGAAACCCACAATACATGGTAACATGAAAGGTATTAACGATTGATTAGAATTATTAATGTAAATATAGCTTCAATGGGTTGAAAATAGGCTTATCATTTAACATATAATCACAATACCCAAAATTGGTGAACTTTTTGTGGTATATAGTGATTCTTAGAAGAAGGTATTGGGCTATGTGTTCTTGAATAATGAAGATGTAATAGACTATGCGTTAGGTAAATTGATGGTTCATGAATACAACTACCCAATGTGGAATATTTAGTTAGATTAAGTTATATTCACATTGAAAATACGGTGGAATTATCTCTTGGGGATAATTATGAAATATACACAGATCAAAAGATTCAAAAGTATACATACACACACCAAAAGAGTTGAATTTACAAAAAAAAATATGTTTATTTTTAATAAAGTTATATTATTGGATAATATAAAAAAATCATGAGAAATAAAATCAATTAGAATGTATTTTATACAGAATTGATCTAATAATTTTATAATTTTTGATAATTGAGAAGGATCTGATCTTCTTAGATTTGAGGATAATGGACATGGGAATCATAATGGTGGAAACACCATAAATCCCTTCACAAATTATTACTTAATAATCCCTTAATGAGAGGATAAACGGTGTTAAAAGAGATTATGTTACTATATAGAAGAAAATGGAAGCTATATGAAAAGGTAAATACTCAGATCTTGATGTTAATAAATAAGGATTTGTGAGATTTGGTTCATGATTATGTATATTATCAAATCCTATGATAAAAAGAATATGTTGGATTATAAACATAGTATGGCCTTCTCCATCCATATAGGAAGCACAATGATGTATAGAGATCTACAAGAGAATTATTAGTGAGAAAATATAAATAAGTAGACCCTACAATATACTTCAATGTTTCTTATATTTTAGAATCTAATGGATGAAATAAAAAAATAAAATGGGATGATGAAACCATTACCCATACCTATTTAGAAATTGGAAAACATTACCATAGAACATATCTATGGTATTCTAAATAAATCAAGAAGAAATTATGCTATATGGGTTTTAGAGGATCATCTCACGAATACTTCTATCTTCATTTTAGTTTGACATGACTTCTCAGTCTATTAATATGTGAGGATACACATTACAGAACTGATAAGGCTATATGAAACACCATTATCAATTATATCTGATCGAGATATATGATTTTCTTCCATGTTCTAGATTAGTCTACAACAACATCTAATTTTTTATTTTCACATCCTGATGGATAATCAGACTCAAACTAATTGCTAATATTATTATAATATCCATACATTTGAGGAAATTATAAGAACCGTCTAAATTGACATAAAATGAGGATGTAATCAACAAATTCCTTTGGTCATGATAACATAAAATAATAGCTTCCACTTAATCATCCAAATGTACCCCTATAGAGACTTTTGTGGTAAGGGATAAATAACACCTATATGTTTTGATGAAGTTGGGGAAAAAACTGCAATGTCCTGAAATAGTCTTGGAAATGGTGGAAAAGGTCAAGGTCATACAAATGCACAATAAGGCTACTCAGATTTAACAGATGCGCTATGATTACAATCATTTATGAGACATATAATTTCATTTTGGGGATATGGTATTCCTCCTCACATCTAGTAGCAATAATGTAATGAGACTTTTGATGAAGGGAAATTATAGTCCATGATACATATGTTGTGTTGATGTCCTTGATCGCATAGGAGCGGTGTCCTATCAACAAGAACTCCCCAATAAATTATCTATTGTAAATGAAATGTTCCATGTATCCATCTTGAGGATGTACATAACAAACCCCTCACATGTACTCAATCTAGTGGTGGTACCATGGGAGAATAATATCACATATGAGGATCATTCGATAAAGATATTAGACGGTAGTGACAGAACTCTATAAAATGAAACAATAAACCTTAACAAAATGATATAGAGAAACCAAAACATTAAATAAGAGATGTGAAAAATGAAGGACGTGGTGAAATATAAATACCATAATCTATTTTATTGTGTGAATTTAAAATCTAGAGGGTGAACATTCTAAAGGGGGGAAGATTATAATGACCCAAACTATTATAAATAAAAATCCCTTTGTGGTTGAACTAAATTTCTAATTATGATTCATGGTTATAGAAAACAAATTCATTTATTTTGTTTTATTATATGTTATCTGATAGATAACATTGTTAAGAATAATTTCCATTTATAATATGAATGTTGAAAATTGATCATAATATTTGTTTAAATATAGGTTTATGAAAAATCTAGTTGGAAAATAAAAAGTATGTGATGGTTACAACCAGTAGCATCATACCCTATGAAGCCCATTTATCAAATATTGAGATGGATATATCATCACTAGAATTTTCCCATGACCAAGCTCAAGATGATATCACACAACATAAGAATGATCAATAATTTTTATGGGAGATGTCCATGCACATCGAGATCACAACCCAAACCATGTATGCTAAAGCACTGCATGAAATTCTCACCATCCCACAAATTACCCTTAGAAAAATTTCTGGTATAATAAATGGATTTTTTCAAGGCCCTAATAATATTAATATTTATATTATATTTTAAATATAATAATGGTTATATATTCAACTTATTAAAGTTAATCTATAAACGATTTTGATTTTGATACAATAAAACACAAGATATATTTTTGGTTAATACACCAATTCAATTAAGGAATTTATTTTAATGAGTTAATAGATTATTGAAATAATTATTAATTTATTAAAATTTAATAATTAAATAATTTTTATTAAATATAAATGATAATATATTTTTGATAATAATAATTTTAGTTTTTATATGGGTTTGAAAACTGTTATTGTCAGAAAAACCCATCACTTCTAAATATATTTCAATTATTATTTTTAAAGTAAACATCCATATATTTAGAAAAGGATATGGATAAAATAAATATTAATTTTGGAATCATAGTGTAAATATTATCTAATGGTGATTTTTTCAGAATTTTTAAAGAAAAACTAATTTTTACTTCAAACTTAAATACGAAATAAATATATAGTGTGTATTATGACTACCAATGACAGAATAATGATGTAGTAAATTTAAAAAAATTTATCAAAGACCAAATATATTTTTTTACTTTAGAATAATGTTAATCCATGTTTATTTTATTAAATTTATAAAGCCTCTATGAATCCTCCAAGACTTATAATATATTTTTAGGAATTACAATTATTTCTCTAAGAACAAGACTCACTTATACATCTGTAAGGGTAATATTTTTTATAATTTCTGGCCTTTGAATTATGAAATAAAAAAAATCACCAATTGTTTCAAAAAAACATGTGCAAAAACCATTGAAATATTTTCGGTTTTTATTAAATTATTATATAGATTCCAAAACCTTTTTCTGAGAAATAATAAAGATCTCCCCACTCATTAGCTGTATAAACCCACAAAATCTCTCATTTCACTTCACTAAAAAACTAGTAACTCATCCTTTGCCTTCCCTTTATGCCACATTTTCTTCCCAAGGCTCCCCCATTCTCTCATGAAACTCCCCCATGCATTTGAAATCATACACTCAAAGTAAGGGGTTATCTTCCTCTTTACATTATTCAAGCATATTCATTATCTTATTCCATTATAATGAAATTTTTTATTTTGGTATATGTTCATACATATCCACCGTACTGACTCTATTATTCCTAAACTATGATAGAAACCATTAACTCTCACTAAACCTTCCCATGAACATTTTCACACACCTGCAATGCTACTGAAATGTCACTACGATTTTCCATTAAAAATCTGTTGTGTAGTGAACTCCCAAACCAATTTCTTATCAAGAGTGTTCAAATTTATGCACATGTACTTATTTTATTATGGACATAAATATATTGATTCAACTCTCTATGATCTTGAAATAGAATTTTATTATTAATGATTCTATTTTGTGTGATCTATGTAGAACACTAATGCATGTGAATGAAACTAATGTGACTAGTGTTCCTAGAATTATATAGTGCTCTAATTAAATGGGTAATGTTTGAGCCTCATGAGACATCATGTAATTGATTAGAATGTAAAATTAATCTATCAAGGGACATTTTAATCATGATTTATTTCAAGTTAGCCGTGACCTATGTTTTTGGTTCCATGTTTTATGTATTTTCAACATTTCCCATGTTGCATTTATTATTAACTTTCTATATCATTCCTAATTGTACATATTTATTATTCTCACCCATTTTATGGCACATTTAATTCATATTGTCTAACATATAATATTTTCTTTATGTAATTCATGTTTTTTTACCTCGAAGAGCTTTATATACCACCCTTTCTTTTTATGTCCCTAAGATATCAGATGATGTTTTAAGTACACTAGAATAATCAATAATGTCATTGAAGTTTTATATAATTTTGATGTACCCCAATGTTCTAATTAATTATGTAATCTGCCTATTTCTTAAATAATCTAGACTTTATAATCTTGTGGTTTATATTATTAATAATCTTTTGTATAAAGTCAGGTAATAATGTGTAATAATGAAAAGGGTAGTCACATATATACTTATATTTTTTTTAAATCATCAATACTTTTGAATTTATTGTTTTATCTTCTCAATATATTCCTCGTATTTATATTTTTAATTTTCACACCATCTTCATAATTGACTCATCATTGTTTCATGATTAACATATTCTAAGGCATGTTTCTAATAGGATATAGTTATATCATATTACCATTATGGGTAATGTTATTGGATTTTTTTGGTAAAACATGACTGAATAAATGCTTAATTAGAAAACAATAAATTATTAAGAATTTATAATTTATATTACAGTTCATTAAATTTTTATTTTTTAATCTTATTTTGTGTGTAGTTTTTATTACTTTAGTTTTTTTTGAATGTATATGTAAATAGATTTGCAAAACAAATTCACAAATCCATTAAATATTAAATCGAGACCAATAAATTTACTGAATGATTATATCCACTGAAATACCCTATATTGCAACAACTAGAAACAGATGTAGACTATTTCAATTAATATGAACATTTCACATCATGTGTTGATACAAACTACAAAAAATAAGAATATTAATGGGATATAAACAAAGAATAATTGTACATTTATTAAAATAAACCCCATAGGAATTTAATACCCCATAAATATCAAAGCTTCTATATATTTTTTATAATATTGAAAACCATTAGGAAAATAATAGACATTATAAAAGTATTTTTAAGATCCATTCTATGAAAAGTAGTGAGTGATTTGGTTAGAAATAATTGTGTATTTAGAGAGAAATTTGATGTCTACCTTTATGACTATTATCCAATTATGTCTATGGGAATTACGAACATTAATCAATATGACAATTAGTTGTTATTATTGTTGGTTTTGTAGAGGAAAGCAAGTGACAATCATGATTGTTTTTTGACATAACCTAATTTGTATTACTTTCGGAGACTATTAATATATTATATTAAAATAATTTTTCTTTCAAATAAGGAAGCACAAAATAAAATTTATTTTCATTAAATAATATTACCAAAAACACATTAAATGATGGTGATGTCATAATTAGTTTCTATAATGATTATAATGTTTATTATGCTTTAAAAATTGGTAATTTGTGTTAAATAATGTTTTTTATTTACATGATTAAATTCACATAATAATATTTTTTTTGTGATAATATAACTTATTTTTTACTTAGCACCTCCAAAATAACATATAGTTATTTTTTATTTATTTTGAAAGATTGAATATTTAATGAGAATTTGAAATTGACATTTTTATAAGTTATACTATTTTATGACACCATTAACATTTGAGAATGATTCAAAAAAATTATGAAACATATTATTCAATCAAATTTTCATTTAATAACTATTATAATTAATTATAAATATAAAATTAAATTTATAAATTTATATTTAAAAATTTTGATTTTAATATTGATATTTTGAGATAAATATGTTTTTTGATTCTATACATTATATATGTTTTTAAAAAGTGATATTCAAACTATAAATGAATTTAATGACATATAAATCTCTTTCACTCGTTAATAAGATATAAAAAAATTTATAATTCATTACACCAAAAAGATGTTAGACTATATAAAAAACCATTAATGTTGGGCCCCATTTTTTTCTATGATTTGGTTATTTGTTCAATGTTTTATGAATATATAACTATGTTGTCTAAGAATATGGATTTATCGTGGGGATTTTCCCTTGAACTATTTATTTAATAAAATCATATTTATAAATAATTGAATCTACTGAAAATGATATATCAAATTCTCACCAAATTTTAACAATCATCATTTCAGTCAAGACAAACGATGGGAATGAGTGGAATTAGAAAAAATAGGTAAAGATATTTTCATATATTTCTTAGAAAATAGATGTTAATTTTTTTTCTATTGATTAATATGATCAATATCTTATATCTATATACATATTGAAAAAAATTATTTTAAACAAAGATGGAAGAAAACATGAAGCCCATATATTGATGTCATCATGAATGTTGTTTTTATATTAGAGATATTAGACTTGTTTTAAATGTTGAATATAAATATTAGGTACCACCTTATATTATATCATAATGTTGATTTATTTTATTTCACTGATATGATAAAAATAACAACTAATCAAAACGGATAGAGCATCCTCATTGAGTATATGTTGAAGTTATGACTTTAATAAAACAATTTTACATTTCACTATTATTATTTCTCTTAATGTGTAAATTTCAGTTAATTATTAACATAATTAACAAGAATATATTGGTACTATATATATGTGAATCTTCATGGTGGGGGTGAATTTTCAAGGGGAATATCAGCAATGGAAAAACATGTTATAAATGGTAAAAAATTATTTTTAAGGATAAATTTATGTCATTTTACTACTTAATTATTCTATGTTGAGTTTATATTTCATATTTTAAATCTTATTTTAGGATTAATGGAACTATTTTTATTTGAAACTTTTACTTGTTGATATGGTTTAATGGCATTCCATTTCATGATCTAACTCAAGAATATTTTCCACATATAGAATGGAACTACCCGTATTTTCTTGATTCAGTATAAACATAAGTTACATTAACTATTTTATTTCATTATTGATATTTGAGATGGACAAATTGTCAATCATGATCCTCATGGGAATGTCCTTGTTTTAGAGTAATTCAATGGATCTAAATCCCATGATAGTAAAGGTGTAACTAACCTCTTAGAAGAATTTTCTGAGTGAATAAATGATCCAAAAGTTGTTAATTCTATGACTAATCACATTTTTTAATCAAAATTAATTTTCTATAACCACAATGAACGATCAAAGGTAATTCCAGTAAAAATGAAATCATACCTGCAAGTTAATTACAGTAAATATTATAATCAAAAGGCATTCACTATCCTATGAATTACATCATATTAATTTCTACATAAAAAAACCTTTAGATTTATCAAAGTATGTAATGGGTTTCTTTTCATATTCTAGATTATGATATTTTTTTTCAATTAAAATTACATTCCTCTTTTGAACGGAGATTCAAAAATTCACATCATATAATGGGAAAAAATCTGAATCATTTTTTCTTCTTTGTGATGATGATCTTGTTTGATGGAATATAAGATATTCCCCTTAACTATTCAAAATATATCTAAGCTCTATAAATAATGGGGTAAATTCATATTTAACGAATGGGAATATTTGATTCCTTTATGAATTCTCAATATCCCTTATCAAATTTGCAAAAATTTCTATGTGGTTTTTCATTAATTAAATTGTATTTGGATTTCATCTGAATATTGAATGATAAAATTGATTTTCATTTAATCCTTCATTAAATAATTATATTTTTATAATTAGTAAAAATTGAAAAAAAATATCGATGCTATTTTATTTAAAAATACCCAAGTACTTGTGGTTGTGAACTAAATTATTTATAGACTTTTTGGTTTTGTTTTAGTTGTTGCAAGGAACAGAATAACTAAAAACACATTTGGGAAATTTGTAATAATAATAAATTTTATATTGGGTGGATTTATAATGTATAGTGGTGTGATTATTAAATTATTATTAGGCAATTTGAAATCCACATTCCAATTTTCTTAAGAAGATTTATCCAATCAACAGACATGAAATAAATTTTTTAGGGATGATTTGATATACAATGGGACATGTAAATGCCAATTTATTGACCATATTTAATTTAGGAAGAATTTGTGGACAAAACATATATGGATTCATTATCTAAAATAAAAAATATAAAATAACATGTAAATTGGGGTTATTTTATAAGAAATAAATAATAATATGTTAAAATCATAATCATTTCTTCTTATTTTTGATTATGTTGAAATTTTTTTTCCCTTTCTATGAACTATTAATATTTTGTTTCAACAAATAGGTAAGATTCTTAACATCATTGGGTTTTCCTCACAATTGTAATTTTTTCATATGATATAAATAAATGATTGAAATTTTTTACTAAAGTTATCCACTTATGTAAGCATAGAATTCAATTTTTGTTAATGAATTCATAGGGAATAATTAGAAGAATTTATTTTGTTGTCCCCCTTGCTTTGTTTTTAAATATTATTTACTATAAATTTTCTAATTTATTATGATTGTAGATGAATAAAAATAATTCGGTTTGAAAATATTATAAACTCAATCATTATTCACTTATTCATACTGGTATTGGATTGGGCTCACAGAATTGTTCAGGTTCAATCAACAATTCAACATCAATTACATGATGACACTCACTTTTCTGAAACAAGGCTAGTTCTATTAAACATTAATGGGTGAGAGTTGTTCTAGAAAAACAACATTGATAGTATAATGACATTGTATTTACATATATTGAAATTAAACCATTTTTTCAAAATATACATTACATTACACAATCTCAATCCCAAAGAAAGTATTAGTTTAGTGCCTTTTGAAGCATGGAAACGTATACACTGGTCAATAAGTTAAATATAGTATCTCCAACTAGGTTATCTATGACTAGAACCCTTCTTAGGTGCATAATACATAATACATATGGGTAAGGGAATATAATAATAGGGAGATCTCAAATTCTAAAAAGGGTATGAAAGGGAGATATATAAGCGTAATAATGATCATAAGGTAATGAGATCAAGAACATAATATTATAAAATAAAATCCTACATATCGGAGATCATTATTTATAATTATGAAATAAATATTGGTTTTACTAAGACATGAAACATAAATAAATCAAATAGAATAATATATACTCACATAAAATAATAATACGACATGGAATTAAAAAACACATAAACATATAAAATCATTTCTATATCATTCAAATATCACATCCAAATCTATATTAGTGGAATGGGTTCACTCCTCAAGCCATATTTGTAGTAAAGCTTCACTCCCAAGACCAACATAGAATAAAATTTTATTTATTGAACCGAGATTACTCCCCATTCCATCAATGTCTATATAATGATATATAAATATTTAAGAAATGAATTACATGGAAATATATTTCCCACTCATCACATAGTGAAATCATACTTATGTGTTCTATAATAACATAAAAATTCATCATATCATAACCCTTGAAATGAAATGGGTATCATAGAACATTTTTTATACATTTTCCTGTTGAAAAGAGATAGGTTCTATAATAATATTATAGCGCCTAAAAAGAATTAGGTTTCATAAACATATAACCCGTGGAAGATAAATCGTTATCATAATCCCATGGCCAATGGAAGCGAAGCATTGTACATAAGTTTTATTCCATTGAAACATAAACCATTTGAAGAACGAATAAAAATATTAAACTTAGATCACATCCTTAGTAATGCATGATTAACAACAATGGATTTCATCTTATATGAAAATGGTTTATTGATAATTTATAACATTTGTTGAGGAAAATATGATTTCTACTTTGAAATATAATTTTAAAAAATAAAACCTTTTTCAAAACCTTTTTCAATGAAAATGGTCATGATCCATGTCAAGATTCCATCTGACTCGACACTCGACCGGGACTAAGACATGACTAGATGGGTGTTCCCAATCCCCATGGGCTGGGAACTAGTTTCAGGCATCATATATATAAATGGAGTGAGAATGATATCATCCCAATAAATGGGATCCAATAAATAAAATAATCAAAATGAGCACGAAACAACATCCCATAACTAAACATGAATAAATAAAAAGCTGATCAATATACAATATCTAGCTAAATAGTCTTAAAATTAAAACATACAAAAAGAAACTGAGAAAAAACTAAAACTAGATCAAGATACCACTATCTCCACGTGACGTATTGGTCACCTCCAACCACAATACCAAACTTGCTCCATACAAGAGCTCTTGATCGATGAAACCTGAACAAACACGAATGCTGCAAAAATAGCCCAGGTCTACCAAGACCAAGTGGTATAAGTAGGGTGTGAGATAACATCTTAGTAGGTAACCACCACAGGTTCTAAGTGTAACCTTTCCCAAAATAGTGCATTAACACTAGTTTGAAATACAATTATAAGAATAGAATTAAACATTTTATTAAACAGAAAAAACTTTACTACTTTAAAGGATAACACACATCACCATCCATTTTTCAAAGAACTACCATTTTATAAAAAACCCCAAAAAAAACTATTAACAATTATCAATGGAACAGAATTAAATGAAAAAACTTTTCATTGATTTTTACGTTGAATAAAAAACCATTACATTTAAAATTACCAACCCAAGAAACTGTATGCCGAATGGTGGTACAATATAGTCATTGAGCACAGGTCATTGGAACACCCCTAGGCACTAGCTAGATATAGGCCCTATGTACCTCATATCTCGGTGTAAGAGTAACCATATCAATATTGGTTCTTATGCACGATTCACAAGTAGGGAACAAACTCATACCCTAGTGGTCCCCAAAATCATCATCAATATTATAGTTTAGTTAGTGTTCTCATTATCAAACATGCTACGTGAAACAGGGGCCAAACCCCATAGGATCACTAGAATACTAGTACATGCCCTCACACCTACATACATGGGTTTCCATTTTTGTGATTAAACATGTTCCAGATCACCTAATTCCACTTCCACAATTCATCAACCGAACAAAGAATATAATATCATAAACCACCACTATTACATCACAACCCCATTCTTGAAAGCTTATGCACACCAGACATTTCCAAATCACATAAAAACAAATGAGGAACACCACCTCCATGAGAATTTCCAATACAAGCCACTCCACATATTTAAAAAATCATTAAACGATAAAAACATGACAACCGAGACATTATTCATTCAAACCCAAATACATTTATCAAAACATTTAAAAACTATTTTTAAAACCATCTTAAAGTGCGCAATGTCAAACCACCCCTTAAGTCAAACATCTTAAAAAACACACACCAAAAGCCAAATGGGATACCCCTCTATGGGATTCCATTTTATACCACATTTATGAAAAAGAATATTTCAAGGAGTACCTAAAAAACATTTCCACAAAACACGCCATTTTTTAAAACCACATCCAACCATCCACAATATTTAATAATCATAAAACAATCCCACTATAATCATAAAACCCTTTTTATAACATTTTAACACATTTAACCAGATAAATCATTACCAAACCATACACACGAAATAAATACCACAACCAATAAATAACCATACCACCCTAATCAAGGCTAACCATTTCATAAAAAACCCCAATTTGAAAATAATGAACAATGACAGTTTAAAAAATAACCCTAGGTGCAATAAACCGAAGAATTTCAGAAAAATCACATTGAAAACATATTATTAGTAAATTATACTAACACAAAATCCTCATTCATATCAAGCAGTAGATATATTATATGTGAGTAATACATTTAAAAATTAAATTAAAACACACAATTTCTCATGGGGTGTTTTGGAAAGGAAAACGTTGGAAACGCCTACTGATACATCCAGCAATATGAATAAAACTTAAATAGGAGGAAGAACAACGCCCCCTAAAAAAATGCAGACCCTAAATCCAAAGGAAACATGATATACATATTAACCATGACATTTAGGTTTCACCCAAAAATAAAACCGACATGAAAGAACCTCAAAATATAGTGAAGATATGAGAATATGGGAAGAGAACATACTAGAAGGAACAATTGGAGAAAAGAGTGGATGCCGAAAGGGGTTCTTGAGGGGAGGAGGGAGTGTGTGAGGGATAATAAGGAAGTGATTTGTGTGATAGAATATGGGGAGAGATGGGTGAGTTGAGAGAGTTATATACAAAATGAATTATTTGGGATATACGTGAGTCTGTGAGGGGATAAGTGTAGGGGAGAGCATGAAGGGATAATTGGGGGAGAATGGTGTTTGTGGGAAGTTAAAGGAATGAGTGGTTTTATGGAATAAAATAATATAAATAATAAAGAAGGGAGTAATGATAATAGATAAGAGAGGTGATAAATAATAAGGGGAAAAGTTGATTGGAGAGAGAGGGAATAAAAAATTAATTAATGGTGGAAAGAGGTGTGATGTGTGAGGGTTTAATAAAAGTGGGGAAGTTTGATTGAAGCGTGGGACGTAATTGGAAGTAAAAATGATAAAAAAGAATATAGGGAGAGATATGGGCGGAGAGGGATGATTTTGTTTTAAAAAAAGGGAGGCGTGATTGGAGGGAGGGGTGAGGGGACACGTGGATAAAAAATGAGGGGAAATAAATGGGAGAGGGATGTAGCGTGGGGGATAAAAAATAGTGAATAAAACCATTACAAATTAATAACAATATAAAATAAAAAACAATAAAAAATTGTTAATAATAATAATGATAATGATAATGATAATAATAATAATAATAATAATATTACTATTAACCATAATAATATTAATATTAATAATAATAATATTAATAATAATAATAATAATAATAATAATTTTATTCATTTTCTTATTAAATAATAAAAATATTAGTAACAATTGAAAAATATTTATATTTATAAACATTTTAATGATAATAAGATCATAAACAATTAAAAAAACATTTTTAAATACGCAATAATGTAATTATTATTATGTCTTAAAAATTTACATTGTCTCATTCTCATAATGTTCTCTTATTTTAAGTAATGGATAACTGCATGAGCATCTGGGTAGACCGCACGATTACTACCAATCGTGCGGTGCCCGTGCACCGGTCTGAAACCCACCAAAAACATTGAATATCAAAAAAACATTAGCATGTAGTCAGCCCGCACCATGATAAGGATAAATGAAGCCAATAATAATAAGAATATAAAATTATTTATAAGGTTGGGGTGTGACAATTCTCCCCGCCACAAAACATTCTGCCCCCAAAAAGTCACCCAGCTAAAAGACAACCAAAACTCAGGTCGATGAATGAAAAAAACCATTAGATATATATATATATATATATGATCCTCGATCTGACTATACAAGTTACACCTGAGCGACTCAAAGAGATATAATAACACAAAACAAGGTGATAACACAAGAGCGTTCTCCCCACCACATGAATTCCACTAAGGAATGAATTAGAACTCAAACACACCACCTTGGGGGGGAAATGTGGAAACTCCCAACCGAACATATCGATTTCTCCTCATGGGTTGAATAAGACCATTGGGACTTAAACGGAAAACCACTTCATGTTCACTCGCCATACCGGGGCACCTGAATAAGGAACTCCCTATAGAAACACCACCAGAACAGAGAATTCACCACACCAATATAAAAATCAACAACACCTCACATCTCCAAACTATAACTAATAAAACAAGGACAAACCCACACAAGGTCCAAAAGAATTTTTATGAAAAAACATAGAATCTAGAGGTCAAATTTTCAACAACTACAATCACAAAAGGATATGTTCATCGCACTACCACCACTAAATATGAACATAAAATAGCTAGAAAATATTAACAACGGAACCCTAAATGTCACCATTCTACAGGGAATGATAAAGAACCAAGAAAAAGATCTCAAATGCATCCAACACACCGACTGTGCGCGAGATTCTCCCAAAGACCTGAGGCTAGGGATCTAATGGATGAAGAATCTTATGCCTCACATCCAGACAATAGAATCCCCTGATCAAAACTCCTTCCATGAATGATTCTTTCCACTGAACATCCCCCATTGACTTGAACGACCACAAATATGACACGTCTTCAGAGGGATGTGTCCTGACGGCTTGGAATGCTTGAACTAGACATTCTGATGGCATGCCCAAAGTCATCCTAATGAACAAGGTTTCAGTATTAACAAAGATAATCTATTAGGGAAGGTTCCTCCTATACACGCTCTTCTCTATATTGGGAACCTTAATAAAAACCTACTATCACCAACTACATCCCAAACTTCAATGACAGTAAGACAAATAACCTCCACTAGCCCCAAACTAAACCCTTAAACAAACCTGAAACGACACAAACCATAAGAGCCTAGGGAGTTACAAACCAACCAAAGACACACTCCACTTCCCTAAAGACATTCCAATACCTCTAATAGACCTCCAAAATCTCAAAGGGAGATGACACTTAAAAGAACTAAAACCTTTCCATGACACATCAACAACACTATGGACCTTTCTGGGAGGCATATCCCGAACAACATAAGAAACACAAAAGAAAAACATTCCTAGAGCCAAACCCAATATCAATTTGAAGAAACATTGATAAAGTTAACTACATATGGAAATAACCAAAAAAATATAAACTCTGCCAAGAAATTTCCTTCAAAAGACCAATTTATTTTATTCAATTTTTTAAAAAAACTACCTTCCTTCAAGGCCAATTTCCAAAAACCAAACACCTCTTTTTAAACAAAATTCAATTTTCCAAAAATCATTTCCCATTTATAAAAAATATATTATAACAACAAGGTCAAGTTATAAATTTCAACACACACCCAAGAAATCCCATGAACTATTGTAAATTTTTTCATCTTCTTCCACCCATACGCACTGACACGCACTTTCCTTATATTCCATTACATGTGCCAATGTTCCTAAAGAGTACCAGAGGTTTCATCCAAACAACTTCCAAGTAATTACTAGAATATACCAAATAATCAAAAAAAGACAAATTCAAGTTTATAACAAATTATTCAAATATAATTCATTTAGAAGAGAACCACTTCATTTCAAAAACAATTTTTTTTTCAAAAACCTACTTGCAGTGACTAGAATCAAATCAAAGAGAAACAAAACTTTTTCCAAAACAAAAAAAATTGATGGAATGTGGAACTAGAAGTTACTCTTAACCAGACAACAAGATAGTGAGCCACGCCCCAAGCAAGCATCAATGACTGGGAGGAGATCAACCGTACACATAGACTCCAAATTGGTACCTACTCCATGTGAGGTCACGACATGACAATGGCCTTCTTCTATTTTCATTCCTCAATCCAAAAAGAATACCATAAGACATAAAACCCGGACTACCACTGGAAACTCGGGGTTCGAAACAAGCAAGGGTTTATGGCGTCATTCTCGTACCTACCTCTCGAGTCCCAAAAATATTAATCGCCATCTACCAGACACCCCAAATAACAAGGGCCTCCTTTGATACCAATTTTTCACGAAAAAGATGGGATGCCATCAGACTCAACAAACGACCTTTACCGCGACATGACCTGAAATGCATTTCTGATCCCCATGGTTGTGTAACTTATGTCGGGCATCATATATAAAAACTGAGTTGGAACGATTTCAGACCAATAAATAGGATCAAATAAATAATCTAATATAAATGAGCGTGCAATCACAACCCACAACTGAACATGAGTAAATAAAAAAGCTGATCTAGATACAATATAAAACTATACAGTCAAAAA
The DNA here is from genome assembly GCA_963277665.1 of Viscum album. NCBI lineage: Eukaryota > Viridiplantae > Streptophyta > Magnoliopsida > Santalales > Viscaceae > Viscum > Viscum album. The sequence continues at coordinate 302,568,566 of OY728126.1, forward strand.
ATTAAAACATGTAAAAAGAAACTGAGAAAAAAACTAAAACAGGATCAAGATACCACTATCTCCATGTGATGAATTGGTCACCTCCAACCACAAGACCAAAATCACTCCAACAAAGAGCACTTGAGCTATAAAACCTGACCAAATTTTGAACCTGTAAAACAGTCTGGGTCTACCGAGACCAAGTGGTATTGGTAGGGTGTGAGCTAACAGCTCGGTAGTAAGTCACTATATATTCAAAGTATTTCCTTTCCCAAAACATTCCATCACCACTATTTTGAAAAAAAATATAAAAATAGATTTATCACATTTTATTAATCAACCAAATCTTCACATATTTAAATGATAACACACTTCACCATCCATTTTTCAAGGAACTACCATTTTATATCAAAAACACAAACCAAACAACACTAGTAACAATTTTCAATAGAAAAACATTAAATGGAAATCATTTTCAAAGAATTACATAATAAATGAAAAAACTATTAAATTTTAAATTAACAACCCAACCTACCATATAACGGTGGGAGGTACAATATAGTCATTGAGCATTAGTCACAACAACACCCCTAGACACTAGCTAGATATGGGCCCTAATTACCTTGTATCTCAGTATAAGAGTAACCATATCAATATCTGTTCTCATGTACGAGCTACTAGTAGGGAAAATACCCATTAACTAGTGGTCCGAAGAAACATCATCATCATCAGTGTTTAGTTAGTGTTGTCATCATCAAACTTGCTACCTGAAACAGGGTCCAGACCCTATTGGATCACTAGCATACTAGTACACCTCCACCCACCTAGATACCTGAGTTTCCCTTTTTATGCTCAAACATGTTCCACATCACATGATTCCACTTACCCAATTCGTCTACCGAATAAATAATCTCATTTCATTAAACATTACTTTTACATCATAAACACTTTCTTGAAATATTATGCACACCATACATTTCCAATCACTTCAAAAACCATGAGGATAACTACCTCCCTCTGAATTTTCGAAACAATCCTTTACACATTTTAAGAAATTAATTTAACTCTAAAAACATGCCAACCGGGCCTTTATTCATAAAAACCCAAATAAATTTATCAAATAATTTACAAACCATTTCTAAAACCATCTTAATGTGTGCAATTTCAAATAACCCCTTAAGCCAAATATTTTCCCAAACACACATCAAAATCCAAACAGGATACCCCTCCATGAGATTACATTTTAAACCACATTTATGAGAAAAATATTACAAGGAGCACCAAAAACGATTTATACATAAAACACAATTTTAGTTAAAACCACATCCAACCATCCACAATATTTAATGAACATATAAAAATCCCACTATAACCATAATACCCCTTTTATAGCATTTTAAATCATTTAACAAGATAAATCATTACCAAAGAATACACACCTAATCAGGACCAAAAAATAATAATTAATCATCCCACCCTAATCAAGGCTGAACCTTTCATAAAAACCCCCAATTTCACTTTAAAGAACAATGACATTTAAAACAATAACCCTATGTGTAATAAACCTAGGTGTATCACACAAATCCCTTTGAAAACCTATTTTTAGTAAATTTTACCAACACGAAATAATCATTCACATCATGATGTAAATATATTATATGTGAGAAATACATTTAAAAATTAAATTAAAACACAACAGTGATCATTGAGTGTTTTGGAAAAGAAAAAAGTTGGAAACACCTACCGAAAATTCATTCGATTGGAATGAAACTTCAACGGGAGGAAGAACAACACCCTGCGAACCAAAAACACCCAATATCCAAAGGAATCTCGAGATAATAATTAACTCTTACATTTAGGTTTCACCAAAAAATATTCCCCACAAGGAATGCCCTCAAAATCGAGTAAATTTATGAGAATATGGGAAGGGAACGTATTGGAAGGAACCATCGGAGGGGGGAGGGACTGCCGAAAGGGGTGCCAGAGGAGGGGAGGGTGTGTGTGAGGGATAATAAGAAGGGGATGTGCACGATGTAAGATGGAGAGAGAGGGGTGAGTGGATAGAGGTATATAAAAAATGAATTATTATAGATATGGGTGAGTCCGTGAGGGGATAAGGGGAGGGTGAGCATGGGGGGATAATGGGGGGAGATTGGTTTGCATGGGATGTTAATGGGGAGACTTTTGTTTATGGAATAAAATAAAATAAATAATAGAGAAGGGAGTAATGTTAAGAGATAGGGGAGGCATGAAAGAATAAGGGGGAAAGGTTGATTGGAGGGAGAGAGAATATAAAAGTAAATTAAATAATGGTGAAAAGAGGGGTGATGTGTGAGGGTTAAATAAATGTGGGTAGGTGTGATTGGACAGAGGGAGATAATGGGGAATAAAAAATGATAAAAAGGGAGATAGAGAGAGAGATGGGAGGAGGCATGATGGACAAAAAAAGAGAGGGATGGTGTGATTGGTGAGAGGGGTGAGGGGAGAAAGGGATAAAAAATAGGGGAAATAAATGGTAGAGGGATGTGGCATGGGGGATAAAAAAAGAGAATAAAACCCTTAAAATTAATAACAATATCCAATAAATAACAATAAAAAATATTAATAATGATAATGATAATGATAATAATAATAAGATTAATTAAAATAATAATAATAACCATAATAATAATAATAATAATAATAATAATTTTATTTGTTTTCTTTTTAATTATATACAATATTAAGAACAATCGAATAAAAATTATATTTATAATCATTTTAAATATAATAAGTTCATAAACAATTAAAAAAATTATCTACACAATAATGTTATTATTCTTATCTCTTAAAATTTAAAATTATTTCATTCCCATAATGATTTATTATTTTATGTAATGGGTAACCGCTTGTGCATCTGAGCCGACTGAATGGTTATTGCCAACTGTGTGGTGCTCGTGTACTGGTCTTAAACCCACCAAAAACAACAAATTTCAAAAAAACATAAGCAAGAATTCAACCTGAACCATGACAAGGCTAACTAAATCCAAAAAAAATTTATAATATAAAATAATTTAAAAGGTCGTGGTTTGACAATTCTCCCCACCAAAAAACTTTCTTCCCCCAGAAAGTCACCCAGCTGAAAGACAACCAAAACTCACATCAATGCCCAACCAAAACCATTTGAATATATATATATATGTGTGTGTGTGTGTGTGTGTGTGTGTGTGATCCTCGAACTGACTATACACGTTACACCCAATCGACTCAAAGAGATACCCTAACACTCACAAAAAGGTAGAAAAATAGAGGGTTCTACCCACGACAAGAATTCCCCTAATGCAAGAATTAGAACTCAAACACACCACACAGGGGATGACGCGGAAACTCCCAACCGAACATACATATTTCTCCACATGGGTTGAATAGGACTACTGAGACATAAATAGAAAACCACTATAAGGCCACTCTGCATACCGGGGCACCATAATAAGGAACACCCTATAGCAACACCACCAGAACTAAGAATTCCCCACATTGATCTAAAACTACCCAACACCTCACAGCTCCAAACTATCAGAAATAAAACCAGGACCAACCCACAAAAGGGGAAAACAATTTTATGAAAAACCAGCGAATCTAGAGGTCAAATTCGTAACTTCTATGATCATGAAAGGATAACTTCGTCTCACTACCTGCACAAAAAATAAACTAAAAATAGCAGTAAAATAGGAACAAAGGAATATTGAATGTCTCTATTCCATGATGAAAGATAAAGAACCAAGAAAAGGTCTCACATTCCTCTAACACACTGATTTTGCTGAAGCATCACCCTGAGACTTGAGGTTGGGGCTCTGATGGATGAATAATCCTATGCCTCACACCTAGACAATAGAATACCCCGATCATAACTCCTACATCGAATGATGATTCCTGCTGAACTTCCCCCAGGGACCCGGATGAACAAAACGATGAAAGGACTTTAGAGGGATGTGTCATGACGGCTTAGAATACCTGAACTAGCCATACTGGTGGAATTCCCAAAGGCATCCTGATGAACTAGGTGTCAAGATAAACAAAGATAACCTCTTAGGTAAGGTTCATAATACATGTACTCTTCGCCAAATATGGAACCTCAACATAAACCAAATATCACCAACTACTCTCCAAACTCCATTAACAATAAAACATATAACCTCCACAGGTCCAAAATAGAACCCTTAAACAAACATGAAATAGCAAGATCCATAACAGCCTATGGAGTTCCCAACCACCCAAAGACACACTCCACTTCCCTCAAGTCATTCCACCACCTCTTACAGACCTCCAACACCTCATAGGGTGATGAAACATAAAAGAACTGAAACATGTTCATGACAGATCAGCAGCACTAGGGCCCTTTCTTGGAATCATACTCCGAAAAATATAAGATACCGAAAACCAAAACATACATCGATCCTAAACCAGTATCAAACTGAAGCAACATTAATAAATGAAACCACATCTGGAAATAACCAAACAAAAAAAATGCATCCTTCACAATTCTGCCAAAAGCCCCTTTTTATTAATTAAACATTTTTCAAACATCCTTCCTTCAAGGACAATTTCCAAAAACCAAACGCTAGTTGTTAACCAAAATTAAACTTTCCAGAAATCATTTCCCCCTTTTAAAAAACACTTTAGAACATAATGGTCATGTATTTAATTTCAAAACACACCCGAGTAATTCCATGAACCATTTAACATTTTTTCATCCACTTTTAGCCATACATACCAACACACACATTCCATACATGCCCTCACATGTGCCAATGATCCTATGGAGTACCCAAGGTTGAATCTATACAACTTCCAGGAATATATAAGAATTTATAAAATTATCAAACAAAGACAACATCAATTTAAGAACATATTTTACCACTGTAATTATTTTAGTAGATAACTCATTAATTTCAAAAAACCTTTTTATTTTTTTTAAATAAGCCAGTTGAACTAATGGGAATAAAATCAAAGAGAAAAAAAACTTGCACCAAAACAACAAAAATGATGGAATGAGGAACTAGCTGTTTATATTAACCAAAAGGCATGGTAGTGAGTCGTGCCCCAATCAAATGGAAATGACTTGGAGGATCTCAATTATGCTCTCGGACACCACATGAGTCACTACACCATTTGAGGTCATGACATGACACTTTCCTGCTTTCATAATCATTCCTCAATCCCAAAATAAAGTCCGAATACTCAAAACAAGGACTACCACTGGAAACTCGGGACTGGAATGAGAAAGGGATCATGATGACCTTCCTATACCTACCTCTCAAGTCCCGATAGTCTTAATCTCTTTAAACTAGAAACCCCAAATAACAAAGGAATCCAATGATAATATTTTTTCATGAACAATGATGGGATTCCATCTAGCTCGACACACGACCCGGTCCACGACATGACCAAAAGGGCATTCTTGATCCCCATAGGCTGGCAACTAGTATGGTGCATCATATATATAAATCGAGTGGGAACGATTTCAACCCTATAAATATGTTCAAATAAATAAACAAATAAAAATGATCATTCCACAACAACCCACAACTAAATATGAATAAATAAAAATATAATCCAAATATAAAATGCAACTAAATAGTATAAAAATTAAAACATGGAAACAAAACTGAGAACCAAACTAAAACTGGATCAAGCTACCACTATCTCCATGTGACGTCTTAGTCACCTCCAACCACAAGAGCAAAATCATTCCTACCAAGATATCTTGATCCAGGAAAACAGAAAAGAAACGTTGAACCTGTAAAACATCTTGGGTCTCCTGATACTGAGTGGTATAGGTATGGTGTGAGCTAACAACTCAGTAGGAAATCACCACAGATTCCAAGTGTATCATTTAGCGAAAATTTCCATTAACAGTAGTTTGAAATACAATTATAAAAATATTTTTATCACATTATATTAAACAACCATAAATTTACTTCTTCAAAGGCCAACACACGTCACATTCGATTTATCAAGTAACTACCATTTTATATTAAAAACCCAAACCAAACAATACTAGTAACAATTTTCAATGGAACAACATTAAATGGAAACCAATTTCAAAGAATCCTAATTTAAATAAAAAACAATTACAGTTAAAATTACCATCCCAACCTACCATATGCTAATGGGAGGTACAATATAGTCATTGAGAACTAGTCATGGGAACACCCCTAGGAACTTGCTAGCTATGGGCCCTAGGTACCTCACATCTCGGTGTAAGAGTATACATAAAAGTATATCATCTCGTGCATGAGTCATTGGTAGGGAACATACCCATAACCTAGTGGTCCCCAATGTCATCATCATCATCAATATTGTTTAGTTAGTTTTGTCATTTTCAAACATGTTATGTGAAACAGGGGTCAAACCCCAGAGGATCACTAGCATACTAGTACATGTTCTCCCGCCTAGATACATAAGTTTCCCTTTGTGTGCTCAAACAAGTACCACATCACATGAATACACATACAATATTCAACAACTGCACACAGAATATCATTTCATACACCACAAATTTTATATCACAAACCCATTCTTGAAAACATATGCACACCAGAAATTTCCAAATCACATCATAAACCATGAGGAACAACACCTCAATGAGAATTCTCTAAACAAGAAATTCTACATTTTAAGAAAAACATGCAACTCTAAAAACATTCCAATCATGCCATTATACTTACAAACCAAAATACATTTATCAAAACATTTAAAAACAATTTTTAAACCCATATTAAAGCGTGCAATGTGAATCTACACCTTAATACAGATATATTCAAAAACACACACCATAATCCAAATGGGATACCCCTCCATGGGAATCCATTTAAAACAAATTTAGGAACCAAATATTTAAACAAGCACCCAAAAACTATTTCCACAAAACACATCCTTTTCTCTAAAACCACATCAATCCATCCACAATATTTAATGAACATAAAACAATCCCAATATAACCATAAAACCCTTTATACAACATATTATCACATTTAACATGATAAATAAGTACCAACCCATACACACCAAATCAAGACTACAAACAATAAATAACCACTCCACACTAATCAAGGCTAAAAATTTAATAAAAACACCCAATTTGACTTAAATGAACAATGTAGTTTTATAAAATAACCGTAGGTGCAATAAAGTTATTTATTTCACAAAAATCACATTGAAAACTGATTTTTAATAAATTCTACAATCACAAAATTATGATATTCATCACTCCATTGATATATTTTAGGTTATAAAGACATTTAAAAACAAAATAAAAAAATACAAGTGCTCATGGAGTGTTTCTGAAATGAAAATGTTGGAAACAACTTCCAAAACGTTAGGCGATTGGAATGAAACTTCAAAAGGAGGAAGAACGAGTTCCCACAACCAAAGGCACACCCTAAATCCAATGAAAAGTCAAGATACATATTAAAACTACTATTTAGGGTTCACCCTACAATAAACACCACATGGAATTCCCACATAATCGAGTGAAGATATGAGAATATGGGAAGAGAACTTATCAGAAGGAACCTTCAGAGGGAGGAGCGTCTGCCGGAAGGGTTGATGGATGGGAGGAGGGTGTGTGTGAGGGATAATAGGGAGGTGATATTCATGACAAACTATGGGGAGAGAGTGGTGAGTGGATAGAGGTATGTAAAAAATTGAATTATTGGGGAGATGGGTGAGTTTGTGAGAGGATAAGGGGAGGGGTGAGCATGAGGGGATAATGGGAGGGAGAGTTGTGTGTGTGGGAAGTTAATGAGAAGATTTGTGTTTATGGAATAAAATAAAACAAATAATAATGAAGGGAGTAATGGGAAGATATAGGGGAGGTGTGAAACAATAAGGGGGAAAGGTTGATTGGAATGAGAGGGAATAAAAAATGAATTAATGGTGGAAAGATATGTGATGTGTGAGGGTTAAATAAAAGTGGGGAGGTGTGTTTGGAGAGAGGGAGATAATGGGGAGTAAAAAAATGATAAATAGTGCAATAGAGAGAGACATGTGGGGAGAGGCGTGATGGACAATAAAAATAAAGGGGATGTGTGATTGGAGAGAGGGGTTAGGGGAGAAAGGGATAAAAAAATAGGGGAAATAAATTGGAAAGGTGGGTGACATGGTTGATAAAAAAAATAGAATAAACCCCTTAAAAAATTAATAACATCAAAAAATAAATAACAATTACTTTTATAAAAAATTATAATGATAATGATAATGATAATAATAATAATAATAATAATAATAACAAGATTAATAATAATAATAACCATAATATTTATAATAAATTTAATCATTTTCATTTTAGATAATAAAAAAATAATAATAACAACTGAATAATAATTATATTTATAACCATTTAAATGATTATAATATCATTAAAATAATTTAAAAAATTATCTATGAAATAATGGTATTATTATTATGTATTAAATAGTTACATTATTTCAGTCTCATAATGTTTTATTATTTTATGTAATGGGTAACCGCATGGGCATCTGAGCCGACTGCACGGTTATTTCCAACCATGCAGTGCCCGCGCACCGATCTGAAACCCACCAAAAACCTCATATATCAAAAAAATAAAGTATTCAGTAAACTGACACCTTGACGAGGCTAACTGAATTGAAAAAAATAAGAAAATAATTTCATTTAATAGGTTAGGGTTTGAAAAAAACCAAAAAAATGAAAATAATTTCAAGAATATCAGGGGAAAAATTCCTTAAAAGTATCAATTAATAAAAATTACACATTAAGTAAATTATATTTATGATAATAGGTAAATTATTATATTTTGTACATGTTAGGCGAATGTTCCTTTTGCAGTGCAAACAGATCAAAAAAAATCCCTGATTAGAAAAGAATAATAATATTACTTTAAATACAAATTTATTAAAAAATATAAAATGGGTAACGTTTATTTATTAAAACATTTTTTTAAAAGGTTAAAAAAAACTTTTAATAAATATTCTAGAAAGCATCGTTTTTTAAGAAAACTAGATATTCGATCGAAGAGTGAAATAATGTTGATTTTTCATTTAAATAATTTCAAAATTATTTTAGGTAAAAAAGAGTCGGGAAAAATTTCATTTACATAAATATATCTTGGATAACCTGTAGAGATGAAAATTCATGAATATTATTTGGATATGATTATAATATTTCATCAATGGATGCATAATCACAAACAATCCTGATAAAGGATGAGATTGTAGTGGATAATTTTTACCACTTTATTTGTGTTGAATCATAAAACCCATAAAAGAATAATATAAAATGAATCATAAAATACCATGATTATGAAACTTTTCATGTTCCTAAATTTCTCAAGGCTATATATACACATTACGAAGGAATATAAGTGCATATCCAAATTTATTTCTCAGTGAAGTCAAATTGAGACAAAAAATATTGTAACCATGTTTGTAACATTTTACCCATAATCCCCATGAAATTGAGATCCTCAAATGGATATTTAAATTCATGTAATTATCAGAATAATAATAATAATATGCATCCATTGGTAGTATACAGACTTTATACAAGAAATAGGTGGTGAATATATCTTTAGTCTCATGGAGTATTTAAGTGAGGTGAAAATTCCTTACTATATGTATTGACTTACGTTGTAATCGTCCAATACTTATGTATAAGAAATATATATTTATTATAAATATATAATATAAAATAATTCAAATATATCATAGAATATTATATCATATTATGACCTTTTATTAATAATTTATTAACAACTCCATGTCAATGATACGTTTCGGGTAATAACCATATTGTTTTTTATATATGTTTTTCATTGAAATATTTTTGGATCTGTTAAATTAATATGATTTCATTATCTATAGATTTATATATATGATAAAAATTTCATAAATATTCAGTTTATATTTATTTATAATAATATATAATATATATAAATAGGAAATGAAATAGACCATTCATTGTGATGTTAGGTCGTACATATGCATTAATGATATTTCCATTTTCTTGTCAGATTGAAATAAATAAAAATATATGTGATTCATTAATTCCAGAATAATTTTAATTTAATACATATCACATATAATTACTTATCACATCTCGAATACATTAAAAAATAGTGAATTAATCATATTGCTTAAAAAGGTTGTAGTCCACCATACACATGAACAACATTACCATATTCCCGCAAAATTGAAGGCATGATTATGTGTATAATATAAATATTCCAATATAATAATAACATCATAAAAATAAAAAATATCAATATTCACATCATTATTCCCATCCTTGATTGCTGATAATGGAAACCTGAATGGAATCGGTTAACAGGGCATAAGTACGTCATACACACGAACGATGATATCACATAAAATTTGACTGAAATATTTATGGTTATAGTTTATAAACATAACATAACGAATATAATTATATTTAATAAATATGTTTATTGTAGAATTTTGATGAAAAAATAATTCAAGTGTTTTTTGGAAGAAAAAAACAATAATGTTCATTCAGGTTTCTCCTTTTAGTTTTCACAAAAACACATCCTTGGATTGATGTCTCCCCAAAGTAAGTAATCTATGATTATATGAGGGAATGTTACATGTTATTTCATTTTGGATTTCATGAATGAATTTTTTTATGGTGCAAATAGAGGAGGATAGGTTGTGGCCTTTTTATAAGTAATGGAGTGGACAAACATGGAATTTTGGGAATACCCATGTTTTTACCAAAACATGCACTAAAAAGCACCAAATTAGATCTGTGAAGTCATATGGTCAAAATATGCCATCCAATGGGTGTTGTACATGCGTCTAGGTCATTTTCCACATTAATTTTAATTTTTTCCCCTGTTTAAAATCATTTATCTCTTAATCGTTATGATTTGTTTTAATATTTTTTCACTAATCATTTTGGACAACAAATTCTGTTTTCATAATTATACATTATAAAATATGATTATTAAAAATTTAAAATACTTTTCTACTAATTAAATTCATTGAGATTGATGAAATTAATTATAAATTTAATACCTCAAACAAGATGAGGCAATGGTTTTTTAATGTGAAAATGTTGAAAAGATTAAAATGAGTCAATAACTAAATTCAATATGGTAATAATTTCGATGAAATAAGTTTGATTTACTAAATTATAATTGAAATAAATATAAATTTTAAAAAATAAATATAATTTATCTATATAAGTAAATAAAATGAAATGTATTTTTTATTTAAAATTCAGTATTTCTCAATATACATCCAAAAATGAAATATTTCAGAAAAAAACCCCAAAAATTAATTATAAGATAATTTGAAAATTATGAATTCCTAAATAAAGATAATTTTTTCAAATTGAATTTTAATAAATGTTAACAAATTAATTTTATCATAGTTCATAAAACTACATAAAAAGTAGTTCAGTTGAATGTATCACAAGATTAACATGGTGTAGCATATAACACAAGCTCTCCATGGAATATTAAATAAATTAATATTAATTTGGTGAATTGTGAAAGTTAATCATTCAACATAAAATCACATTATCTAAAAAAAGAGTGTTCATAAATACTCAAGGTGTTATATTCTTCCCTCCATAAAATGAAGTTTTCCATCGAAATTAATCACTCCAATATAAACAAATATTGATACTTATACCTCTTCATATCCTCGTCTTCCCACATATCATCATAAAATTTGTGATTTATCCACAAAACATTGACATGGTGAGTAGTTTTGTTTCATATGAATTTTTATGTATGATCAATAATCTCCATTGGTTGTTTCCCATATGAATGATTCTGCACTAACAATATGACCAATGAGTTCATTACATGTGAATTGTAACATATGTACTTCCTAAGAATGGGTACATTGAACACATCATGGACATTATATTGGTTTGTTAGAAGCACCAATAAATATCGTAATGTCCTGATATGATCAAGAATATCAATGGAACTGATACACCTAGGCATTAATTTTCCTTTTTTTTGAATCTCATAAAATTATCACCTAGAGAAATTTAAAGAAACATCGTGTCAACAACTCTAAATTGTAGATCATGTTTATGGTTATCAATAATACTTTTTCCTGAATATTAACTACAATGAATGTTGCTAAATGGATCAAACATCATCTTTCATTTCTTTAGCTATATCTGATCTCAATAGTATTCTTTCACTAACTTCGTTTATATATGTTGGAGTTATACAAGTATTCCCATATAGTGATTCAAAAGGATCGATCTGAATGCTTGGGTGAAACCTATTTTTGTATGGAAAATCAACTAGATGAATTTTTTATCACCACTACCTTTAAAATATAAAGAATAAGACATAAATATAACTTCTAGGTTTTTAATTATTCTTTCATATTGACCATATATTTGAGGATGATATAGAGTTCTAAAACTCAATTTGATTTCCAGAGCATGATGAAGACTTCACTAGAACATTGAGGTGAACCTCAAATCCAGATCTGATTCAATTGAATGGGGTCCTCAATGCATCCATAACACATCCATAATGTAGATAATATAAATATTATCTAAAGAGAAGTCATGATTGATTTAAATGAAGTGTGTTGACATATTATATAGATTTACTATATCCCATATAGAATAATTCCCATTAGAGGTTTGGGTGAGTCTAATGAAAAATATATAGTGACTTTATACCATTTCCATTTGGTTATGTGTAATGGATGTATCATCCCCTGATACTTTTTACATTATGTATTGAATTTTTAACATATATTAAACCAATATTAAAACTATGTGATATTTCTCTTTTGTCTATCCCACAAAAATTATTATTTCTAATCTCTATAGATATTCATACGTCCCTGATGAATATAGAATGATGAATAATGATATTCTAATAATAATTCCATTATCAAGTATATTATAGAAGGAAGAAATAAATGGTTTTTAATCCTTATCATTCAATCAGGTTCATGGTTAAACTCATGAATATTTTTAAATTTCATTTTCAACTATATAGAATCCTTCTGTTCCTCATTAATCCTCATAAGGATTGATGTTTTGACATTCAATTGAGCAATATAAGATTTTTCCCCTTCCATCAAAATTTCTAGATCCATCCCTTTAAAATATAGCAATATTGGATATCATATGATCATCATAATTGATAATCTAGCATAATAATTAATCTTAATGAATCTTATACAATGTTATCTTTCCCATGGTGGTAGTGTATTGAGTAGTCCTAATCATTAATCAGCTCTAACTATCTTCATTGGAGATTGTTCAAATCCTTATCTATGAATATATAATTTTTTTGTCATTGTATATTTCAAAAATCTTTCTATAAATATAATTCCTCTATATCTTTATTGAAATGATTAGCACAACTAACTCCATGTCCTGGGTTCGGTAATTTTATACAAAAAAACATCGATTTCAGGGATGCATAAGTTATAAAAATTTCATTTTTCAAGAGAACGCATTTAAATACCCTCACAGATGAATCACAATAGACTAAATGCCCTTATGTTGTATGGGTTAATGTAAAAATATGAATTATTACTAATCTTCTATTCATTTAATTGAAATGTTCCTCACATTCATCTTTCTTGGGAACTTTTCTCCCATCTAAGATAACTTGGTAAGAGGATTAGATAGTCATGAGACATTTTTTATAAGTCATCAAAAATATTTGGATAAACCAAGATAATTATGGATCAAATTCACCATGGTTGGTTTGTTCTAACATTAAACAACGTCATTCATTAATGGATATACTGATAAAAACTCTCTTGAGATTATCTGACCCAAAAATTAAACTATTAATAGCCAAAATCCATAGATTTAAATTTCATTATATAACTTCTTCTTACATAGGGTATTTAGTACAACTAAAAAATGATCATCATTTTATTCCATTATCATAGTATAGATTTGTATATCATCTATAAATACTACCACAAGATGACCATGGTGATCTCTAAATACTAAATTCATTAAATTTAAGAAGATAGTTAGGGAATCAATAAGACTAAAATGAATTTGTATATATTTAAAGTGTATATACCTTGTAAGAAATATTTTCATGTGTATAAACATTATATTAACAATCAATTTATGATATCCAAAATGATAGTCAACAATGGAAAAGTATTGATCTCTACAAAGTTGGTCGATCAAGTCATCAATATGGGGAAGAGGATATTTTCCCTTGAGTGTGATCTTGTTCAATTCCTCATAATAAATTAAAATTTACTTTGATCCATATTTCATCAAAAAAATTAATCCATTATCACACTAAGGAGACATAAATGGATAAATGAATCCCTATTTAATATTCACTTGGGTTTTTATTAATAAATTCATGAAACACAATTGGGTCCATTTTATAGGGTGTATTCAAAATATGTGAGGCACCCGGAATGAGTTCTATAAAGAACTAAACATTATAATTCAAATGAAGAGTAGAAAATTATTTTTGAAAAGAATCCAAAAAATATAAAACAATATACATGTCATCAATGATGGATTTCTCTCTATCTATTTAGGAAAACCATTACTTTTGAAAAGGAACAAAGACATGTACAATAGATGTGATTTCCATCAAGAGTTCATATCTGTCATCACATTGATAGACGACCAGAGGATTAATTGGAATGTCTAATGTGCCTTTAATTCCTATGAAATTGATATTATCATTATTTAGAAAACATTGATACATTTTTAAGATGAAAAAAAATTAAACAAGAGGAAAAATGAAATCTAATTATGAATAAATTTCCAACCAACATAAATATGAGAGGAATTATAGACCTGAGATGCAATAATCATACCAATTAAGGTTTTAACTACAAATTAAAAATACTATCATTTGAGTGGAATATTTATACCCTTATAAAATTTATTATATATGAAATAATTGGTAAATATAATATTAAATAAAATATTATTAGTTCTTGAGTGGATGATTTTTGTACCTTTCAACACATCATTATCTCAGCCCTCATCATAAGTGGTGATTGCATAATATTTCCACATGTACCATGGAAAAATAGGTTGTTGATATTATTCATCATCATTAACACTTAGGTTTTGGATATTGTTAGCATAATAAATATTCTCCTTATACATAAACCAATGAAGTGGGGGAGGTTAATTCTAGGATGATTTCTATATAGTAACATGTTTTTGGTAATTTTTCACCACCACTTCAACAATACAATGCTCTATGACCATTATTTACTCACATAAAATATTTTCTAGTCCCCTTAAGATAATTTCTACCATGATTCTTTCTACCCATTGAATATAAAGGTAAGATCATATTATTTTCTCCATGGTTCTTATATTTCCATCTGAATTTTATCTCTCTCTTCTTATCAATTCTTATACATTGATTTGTAAATCCAACATCAACTTACACCTTAATGAAACATAAGAAAATTTCTAAATAGAAACAGAATTTTATTATGGATAAAATCATTTAGAGACATTTCCTCATGTTAATAAAGAATTGATCAACATTAATTTTGGGTTGTGTGATGATTCATGAACCATACCATGATGTTATTGTAAAATATGATTCATAGGTTCCAACAAATCCATCATCCCATTTTAGTAACAAGAGAAAATTACTTCTTCATTATTATATAATGAATACGTGGAAATTAATTATTTAAAAATAGGTTCTTGAAATCATCCCTATCCATAGAGTAAATATCATCGTTCTTCATTGTATTCATGATTTTATTTCACCACTAGTATGATTTACCTTATAAATGATAAAAAAAACCATAAATAATTTTTCATGTTCTGATCATTGTAGAATAGAAAATATCCTTTAAAAGTGATAGATCTACTACCAAAGCACTAGTAGATTAGAAGACCCACTAAATGAAGGTGGACATTACCACATGGAGAATTCAACACAATGGTGTTCCATTCATTTCTCATTTTGGAGTCCATCACGATTTATATCCTGAGAATGTTTTTTTCCAATAGAAACAATTTATTTCCTTCCTAATATCATTGAATTTAGTTTCATAAGAAGAAAGTCATTGCATTTTTTGTCACATTCAACATTCAGGTTTTTCCTTCATCGTCTAGGAAATGAATAAAACAAAAAGGTATTATGTGACCAACACTAATCATAGTGGAAAAAAGACATAATAAAGAGTAATTACTTGTAAAATTCAAATCTTGGACACCTTTCATTAATCCAATGTCATCAATGATCATCCATTGTCGAAAATCCTTCATAATGGTTCTTAAGGTGAATTTAGAATAAAAACAACATATCCTTTTAGAGAATAAAAATAGTTGAACAATAAGGCATACTGTTCTACACCATTCCCTGATCAAGTCTACCTCAATAAGGTGTTCTTAGGGTTGTTACCCAAAGATACATCTGTTCCAAAATGATTCCCACTTATAGTTTCCTGGCATGGTTCTATGTCAATGTAAATCAGATAGTCTATTACTTAACACAACATATGATGTTCACTTAAACATATTATTATCCTAAGGGTTCATAAATTAAATTTCTCAAACTAGTTTTCAATGGCAAACTAAACCTATGCACTGATACAAACTATAAGATCACATGACTAACATACATATAAATTATATTATTTTTACAAAATATTCATTACATTACAAAAACACATTAACATTGGCCTTTATTTCTAGTTCAATTGGAAACATGGAAATATAAACAGTAGTCCATAAGTGATCAAAATCAAATCCCACTAGGTTCTCCATGATAAGTACCCTGCATAGCTACATCACACATAATGCATATCTTCATAACCTAAGGAAATAAAACATATGAATGGGTGAGATCAGATGATTATTGAGAGTAAAAAGGGTGAAAAATTATAATAACCATGATCATAAGTGTATGAGAACATGGAAATAACATTAAAATATCATACCCTTCATATCAAAGATCATAATTTTGATTCATGACATGAAGATTGGCAGTCATAATCCATGAATCATAATCGAATCAAAGATAATATTCCATATGTGCATAATATATGAATATGATATAATTCTTTTTCAAAATATATATATATAATGATTTCAATTCTAGTCAATGATCATATCCAAGTATATCTTAGTGGAGTTGGTCCACTCCCCAAATCAAATTAGTAATCAGCATTCTCTAAAAAGAACTTATTAGCAGAAAATGTTCCTTAATAAATTGGGTTCACTCCCCATTCCATCCATGCATATCTTATGAGATATAAATCTTTAGCCAATTCAGTAGAAGTATATATTGGTCCCTTCCTTCACATAATGAAATCATACTTATGTGTTCCAAAATATCACAGACATTCATTATATCATAACCCATGAGATGAAATGGGTATTATAAAAATTTCATAATATATTAACCTATAGGAAAAAATAAAAGGTTCATAATCATATCATAACTCATTAATATATGTCAGTTTCATGAAAATATAAACCACTCAAGAGAAATAGTTTCTATAATCATATAACTCATGGAAGAGAAATGGATTTCAAAAGAAACATTCCCTAAAAACAGAAATCATTTAGAAAAAGAAGAATAGTGGTACCCTTGCCTCATAACCCCAATAAGTCATTATTAACTCCAAAATATGTCCTATTAGATGGAAAATTATTTTGAAATATAATTTAAAATATTTCATGAAAAAATTATACTTTCCTCTTTAAATTAATTTTCAAAACAGAAATTTTTCCATAATATGTTTTACTTTGAAAACCACATTAAAATAAATAATGTTTTTAAATAATATGGAAAACAATTTCCTTAAAATTTACCTTATATAAATAAATAATGTAGATTCAAAGAAGTAATATTCATGATGGAAACTAAATATATACATACCATAAATATTAACTAAAAATACATTTATCACTATAAAAAGATTAAAAAAGTTCATTGATTAGAAAAAATATAAGATGATTTTGTTGAAGAAATAATAATAAAAAGGGAAAATTGAGTAAAACTATTAACTTTTTTTTAAAATGATAAAAACACTTCTGTAAATATTCTTTGAAAAACGGTTTTGAAGGAAAAAATAATTTCGATATAAGATAAAACTTAAGAACCCAGATCTCTTTTCAGGTATGTTTTTCCTTTTCTGGAGTTTTTGAAAAAAAATGAATTTTCTGGAAATTTTAGAAGTACACGCCATATACTTTCTGAGTACATGCCATGTACTCTGTTCCGGCTCGAAGCTGTGTGATGTCCGTGTTCGGGCCACACACACGGTGTGTAAGGCTGAGGTGGAGGCCGGTTATTTCAGAGTACGGAAAAAATTATAAATACACGCCGTGTACTCTAAATGTACACGCCCTGTACTTTTTTTATCATGAAACGGACCGGTGTCATGTCTAACCCTCATATTCACCTTCTTCTCCAGTTTTTGGCCATCCTAAGTGACCCATATAGCCGGATCATCGACGGATGACCACCTCGACGTCCGTTCACCGATTCTAGAACGGTCAGTTGAGTTGGAAGCGCATCAGTGAGTTCTTCCTTCTTCTTTAGCCTTGTATCTTGATTCCGACTGGTTTCCACGTTCTCATGGGATGAACGTTTTGTGAATTTTATCTGATCTATGTCGTCCTATGTGGAATTTGTAACCGATGTTCACGTATATCTGTCTCTTAGGCTCGAGGTAGGTGGTTTGTGCCTTTCTGTATAAATTATTTGAGTATTTTGTGAAGATTACACCAATACCCTTTAACGGGGTATTGCGTGTTTCCTGTTTTCCCCTTGTTTCTTGCCTACTTTTCTTGGTTGCTTTAGTAGAGGTTATTGCTTGTGATTAGAGTATTTTGATTGTGCTCAGTTTGCTATTCCATGCTTGTTCTCCCTGTTTGGCGTTTTCCAGTGGCCATGCCAAGTCGTATGATAGTGGAACTGTTGATTTATTTTACAATAGAGCCTTAGTTGATAGACAAGTAATTCTTAAGGTTTACATGAACAATACACACGTGTTGAGCATGTTTAGTCACTCAGGACTGTGAGAACCTATAGTGGTAGAACAAATGAAGAATTGATGGAAGGGATTCTCCAGAGTGTCTTTTAAATCATGATGCGAGACTAAGTGGAGAATTGATAGAAGGGCTTATCTGGAGAGTCTTTTAATTATGACATGGGCTATAGGGGTAATTGACGTTGAGTGCTTCCCCAGAGATCCTTTAGCACGATACGAGACTATAGGGGGAATTGACAGTGAGTGCTTCCCCAGAGAGTCTACATAATTATGTTGATGAACCATAGGGGTGAGACTGTGTGTGCCTCCCAGAGGGTTGCTTGTACCTAGAGGATGAACCATAGGGGCTAGACTATGAGAGATACCCAGGGGGTTACCTGTTTACTTCATGTTGTTGACTGCTTACTTGTGTGGCTTACTTGTTAGAGCTATGGATTGTAGCTGTTTTTTCTTTTTTGTTTGCTGCTTCTTGTTTTAGTACTGTCACGTATTCATTGACTGTTAGGGATAGATCTTTGGGTGATTGCCTATTGGGATTGTATCTCATGCCCTGTATGGGCCATGCCTTTGGGCCCAAGCAGACTATGTTGCTATAGGTATAGATAAGGGCATGTTCCCTTCTACTTCAGGATCTTGATTGCACCGGGAGATGGGGAGCATGGAACCGAGCTGTGGATCGTGATTCTGAGGAGCTTACTTTGTTTTCTTTTTCATTTGGTTTCAGTTGTATTTCAGCACGTTGTTGTGTTTTCTGTTTTCATTAGATACTTGTACCTGCTGCATCTTTATCATCATAGTAATATATCTACATTGCTTCTGCTGTTTTGTTTCTGCATGTTGTTACTGATTCCTCTGTTTATTGTTGTTTTCTACCTTTTGAAACTTACCAAATGGGAGCATAGTATCCCACTGACTCACCTATGCCCTCGCTGCTAGTCGGCAGCCTCTGGAGTTCGGGGAAACGCACATGAGGTCATGTGGCGAACCGGGTACGGGGATCTAGTGGAGCGGCTCAAGACTCGGGACATTACAAAACTAATATTAGATTTACTAAATATTATTTTCTTAATTATCATAATTACAAAAGATTGGGAAAATGGGTCTATTATATGAATATATAATGAAAAAATTGAGTAGAATAAATTTCATGAATATTTTTAATAGATTAATCAAAATATTTCATCAATGAATTCATAATCATAAACAATCCTGATAAATGATGAGATTGTTGTAATAAACACTTTACACTTAGGTAACAATAAAATATAATCCACATGAATGAATAACATAAAATGAAACTTATAATATCATTTGGCTGAAAATATTCATGAGATCATATTTCAAATGCATAAACCATGTGAAATAATATAGGTTCATAACATAATGTATGTCTCAATGAAGGAAATTGAGGAAAAATAATTCCCACTGCCTCGTTAGTAACATTGTAACTCTAATCCCCATAAATGTGAGATCCTGAAATGTATATTTATATACTAATAAATATCAATATAATAATCATAAATTATATCCATTGTAATTATACACACCACATACAAAAAATAGTTGGCTAATATGGATTGTATCTCATGAATAATAAAATTTAGACAAAAATCCAATCCTTTATGTTACTTCATCCACTATAATCATTAAATAATAATATATAAGAAATAAAATATTATTATACATATATTAAAGAAACTAATTAATTTATATCATACCATATATGATCTTCTAATGACCTTTAAAAGTTTTTTATTGATTATTACATATTATCAATACGTCTTATGTAAAAACCACTTTATTATTCATATATGTTTTGATTTGTCCTATTTTAGGTCCTATTATATTAATAGTGATATAATTAAATATAAAATCACAATAATGATATAAATTTAATTTAAATTTATTATATTTTTATTTATAATAATTTATAAAATATTGAGATTGGAAAAAAATATAATGTTCATGGAGAGAGTATGACATATGTATGGATGATCGAAGTAAATAAATATATATGATATATTATCATTATATAATAATTTTAATGTCATATATATAAAATATTTATATAAAAAATCCTAAATAAATTCCATGTAATATGGGAATGAATCAAATATCTTTATGGTAAGGTAGTCTGTCGTACACACGAACGACATTATCATATTCCCACAAAATGGAAAAAATGAAAGAAATGATGTCATAACAATTAAAGAATCATAATAAAATCATAAAAATTATAAATATATTCTTAAAATATTATTTCCATCATTATTCCCAACCATGATAGGTGGTAATAGAAAACCAAAACACATCAGTTCGTGAGGTGGTTATCTATTTTACACATGAACAGTAATTTTGAAACCTATTTGATGGAAGTGTGTGAGGCTGTAGGTTATGAACATAACATTAAAATATCTCATAATATTAAAGATACATATTTTTTAAAATAATATTTACATAAAAATAATTTAATAGTATTTATAATGAAATTAAAAAAAATGTTCATTAATGAACATTACTTGTTCTTTGGGTATCTCCATTTTGATTACACCAATGGACTTACTTGGATTGATTTCAACCAGAGGTAAGACTTAGAGGATGATAGGAGGGAAGTGGAGATTTTATTATTTTAGTTATTGGATGAAACAATTGGTTTTGATGGTGTGAATAGAGGAGGATAGTTGGTTTCATTTTATAATTGAGGGGGAAGACACACATGGAATTTCTAAAATGAATGTTATGATTACCTACATTTTATTCCAAAAAAGATTTTAATAATACACAAAATTTGATCCATGATGGGGTATGATCGAAATATGTCCCACCAATGGGTTTTGGACGTGTTTATAGTTTATTTTTCCTCATAATCATAAAGGATAGTCCATTTGTAAACATTTTGTCTTCATCATCATGATTAATTTTAAATGTTATCACTAGTCTTTTTGGTAAAAAAATATTTATTTTTACTTGTTAAAAATTATATATTACGATATTTCTAAATATGTAATCCATTTTTCCAAAATCAATCCACATAAGTGTAAAATATTAATTTATAATTTTATTCCATAGATGGGATGAGACAAAAGGTTTTTAAAGTTAAAATATCCTAAAGATTGAAATGTTTTTATATCCAATTTCAATGTGCAATTTATTCCATCGACTTAAATTTGATTGATTAATATATTTATGCAATAATATTAAAATAGAACCTTTTGAAAATTAAATTTACATATATAAATATATTAATCATAAAGTGAGTTTTCACAAAAAATATAGTAGGTTTCACTATTCAACCAAAAATGATATATTTTAGTAAAATCCCTAGAATCCACCCTTAACTAATTTTGACATTCTAAATTTAAAAATGAACTTTATTTTATCAAATTAAATTACTTAATATTTCATAATTAAATTTTATCAATGTTCATATAAGAACATAACATTAAGTTATTTTGTGAAAATATTATTTTCATAACATATAATCTTTAATGAAAATTATATATTTAATTATAAATAGGTTTTATTTGTATAAAAATATTAAAAATATAATTTATATAGTTTTAATTACTATTAATATTCTAACTTTAATATATAGGTTACAAAAGTATTATTTAAATAATAATAAAATTTAAATTCATTTTCCTAAAAGTTCAGTGTTGCTTATGACACAACTTAAACTCAATATTGCATATAGTTCTATATTTTAATAATGCAGTTTATAAAAAAATCATAACATGCTGTACAATAAAACACAATATTAATATGGTGCATCATGTTACACAATCCATTATAAAATTAATTTATTCAATAAAATATTTATAAAAACCATGGGTGTTATAGAAAGACATGCTTGATAGTAGGAAAACCTTTCATCAATATCCAAATACTGTGATGTTGCTCATGGAATTTGATATACTGAGAGGTGGATTCCTGAAGATTTCTTTTGTGAACAGACTTTCAAAATAGAACTAAAAACGACTAAAAATTAACATCATATTAGTAGAAAATCACAACATTATATTAGTTGATGAGGAATAATCACTATATTAAATAGATTCAAATTTATTTTCAAATTATTATTTTATAAAATGAATTTATAATCTGGGGTCGTATCTATTGAAGATGAAATTAGGTGGTGAGATAATCTACTCAAGGACCTAAGATCGTATTGATAATCTGGGGTTGCATCTATTCTATACCCTGTGATGTTGCTCATGGAATTTTATATACTGAGAGGTTGATTTCTAAAGATTTCGTTTGTGAACAGACTTTCAAAATATCACTAAAAAGGACTAAAAATTAATAGCATATTAGTAGAAAACCACAACATTATATTAGTTTATGAGGAATAGTCACTATATTAAATAGATTCAAATTTATTTTCAATTTATTGTTTTACTAAATGAGTTGATAATCTGGGGTCACATATATTTTTGATGAAATGAGGTGGTGAGATAATCTACTCAAGGACCTAAGATCGTATTTATAACTAGCTATAGGAATTTAATTATGAGGGAATCAATGCGAAAAAAATTGTAAAATGAAATTGCACATTAATTTATTAGTATTTTCTTTTATGGAGATTTTAGTATTTTCTTATAGGGTATCTAGGGATAGTAAAATATCAAAAATGTCTATAAGCCTTCCATAAGGATGATGGAAGTTAGGATTATGGAACATAAGGTTTCTCATCAAGAATATTATTCAACGATTTACTAAAACATTGAACATAAATCATGGAATGGTTATGTGTTGTAAAACAAGAATCCATGAAATTTGTGTTGTTAATGAGGCATGCATCGGAATCCAATGGGACAAGAATTTTAATATTATTATCACCGGAAAGACATAACTTTTCATCTCTAATGATCTCAGTAGCTATACTATCGAATGATCTCATGTTTATTATTTTAATCAATGAAAATAAAATGAAAACATACCTCTTTTGATCTTAATATTCACTCATCATCAGAATGTTTCTTGTGATTGTTTTATTGTATTATGAAAAGAAATATCAATCAAGATCATCCAAAATGTAAGGATTTGGGCTCAATCCAATAAATTTTATTGAGTTATTATATCTCTAGAATAACGGATATGAGATACAAGCTCTTATTCGAAATAAATTAACATTAATAAGAGTGAGCCTCTCCTCCTTATATAGTGGGTGGATAAATTACACGAAAATGGTACCCCAACCCCTATAAATAAAACAACCTCTAAAACAAATAAGTATTATGACCTAAATTGAATCATATTATTTATATTTTATTAAATACATATAATATATATTAAATATATTATGTGATAATCCAAATTCATTAACTTATTTTTTAATTCCTTCTAATATTAAATGAAACTGGAATATTAAAATAATATTATTCCATTTAGTATTATTTATCATATTTAAATAAAACATGTAAATAGATTATTAAATATATTCAACCCGGTTACTCTTTACATCAATAATAATGAATTTATTTATTTATGAGGGATATATAAAACTTGGAGAACTACCACACATGTATTCTCCATAATATGGGAGATTCTTGAATGAGCTATTGTGTGTGATCCTCTAAGACCTTATCTCGATAGAATTGAATAGTATTCATAGACTAAGATCATATTCTATCAACCCATCAAGGCCCCAAAAGAGATATGGAATAGTCATAGAAATAATATCCAACCAATTAATAATCATAGTGTAATATAATATCATTGTCTTTAGATATCTCATAATGTAATATGAACACTTGTGTCATTTTCCATTAATGATTTGCAATTTTTTGATCAAACTATATATATTTCACTTGACTACTATGGCTACAATTTTATGAAGGTACTACCATCCTGATCGACTAGGACTGTATTATTACATCCTCAACCAGGAAGAAATAAATCATATCATGAACATTAATCCAATGTCATGACACCAATAAAGAACACAACAAAAGAAACCTCACCATTACTTCAATATCATGGTTTTTTCATTTAATCAATCTACATGATCAAATGGAAAACTTTCATAATTTTCTCATGTTAGGAGAAAAATAATCATGTCCATTGATAACAACTACCAATGACACCTGAAAAATGTGTTGTTCAAATTGGCGGGTCATTCCTCTAGATCTCACCTACTAGAGTTCACCATGTGTGACCATCATGTGAAGATGTATCATTACATATGGGCCCCAACACGTAATTTTCATACATATACTATAATTAGTGATTATGTGTATCTAAACCATAGGATATACTTTTGAGATTAATGTCAAAGCATATTGAGGTTCACATTATTTCCAAGGATCATTTATTACATTTTGATACAACAATTTATCTATAGAAATTTCCATTTTATATTGGAAAAAGAAATGTCTACACTAAAATGGTAAGTATATATCATGCATAACACATTGTCTCAAAGAAATGGTAATCAAGATTACTGATAAATTTTTTTATGAGAATCGAACTTTTATACTAGTTTGTTTATTCATGCATGATCTATATTTACCATTTCTTCACCTAGAATTTGAATTCATAAAACTGTAGTGGAAAATCAAGATGGAGGCCAAATCAATGTTGGCTACTATAAATTCATATAGAGGAATGTGTCAATTTGATCAAGGTCTAGTCCATGTGATACGTTTTTTCAACTTGTGGTAATTTTTTACACATCCAATAAAAAGGATATAGAGGTTTGATACATCCCTAAAGATGGAATGTTTTATTAACACATTGAACTAATTCATGTGATTGGGATTTTAGTGCTCTGGAATGAATATACATGCTTAATCTGTAGTTCATGCCTATATAATAAGTAGTTATTCATATATAGTTTGTGAAATTTGTTCATGACCACAACATGAAAAATTATTATGGAGGTATATCCATTTACACATAGAGGATCTGTTATGTTGATTCATTTTTATTTGATGAAATTTTTTTAGCAAATTTATTTGTATTTTCTACACATTTTTTCATAAACATGTGTGTTTGGGCTATCAAAGATTAATCCATGTTCATGAAATTTTGTACATTGGTTTCCAAAACAACCACAGATATCATCCAAGATATCTATGACATTGAAACGAAAATTTATAACAAAAACATATTTGAATGCCCACACATACTATATAATATAAACCTATGTAGATAGAAGGTGACCCCAAAATATAAGACATGTGTCATGCAGTTTTGTAGAAAGGAATATAATGAAATTATGTTTTCCCCTAGTAGAGTGTAAGAGAAAACTACCACCTAAAAATCATATCAAATTGATTCTTCCTCATTTCTTAGTAAAATAATACTAGTGATGAATAAAAAAAATACTCCATCCAAGAGGGGACTCTCTCATTCTACATCATCATTAGTGTGAATGAACATGTAAGTAAGAGAATATTTTTTATCTACTAAATATAATATGTTATAGGCTATTCTTCTACATACATTCTTGATCTATTCAGTGATATCTATTAAAAAAATTTCATTAGGAATCAGACTATCATTTATGTGCTTATCTTCCCTTCTCTTGTCGAGAAAGAACTATTAACAGCACTTTTTAGATGTTTATAGTAACCTAAATCAATTATATTCATCAAAATGATTATATATATAAAATATTTATATTCGTAGAATATTTATCTTGATGTTTCAGTGGTTTATTCATATTATTAACCTTATTACCTCAATTTTAATATTTTGATGAACATGCATGAAACCGCCTAGGTTGAAAAGATGAAAGATTATAATAGCATAGACTGGTACTTTCCATGGTATCTTATTGTATACATCCTTTAAAGTCATATTGGAATTTTGATGTATACATTGGCTAGGGGACATTCCTTAGGAAAAATCCATCTACACACACAACCAAGATAGCCTTATACACACATAATAAAATACACTTTGAGGGAAATATCCAAATGGTACATACATATTATATTCTAATTCCTCATGTAATATGAGGAACAAATACCTAATATCATTGGTAATGCATTTAGGAATTTCTATATATCTATTTGTCTAAATAATGAGAAGAATAATGTAGATGAATAAATTGTAAAGCATACAATTAAAAATATTTTTGCAATCGAGTTTTCAATCAATTCAAAGGATGGGAATAGGTACAGTAAGAATAAAATTTTATTTTACATATCATATTTTATTATAAAAAACATAAATAACATTTAAATATATAAATCTGTTGGATAACTTGTTTGTACATGAATTTTTTAAAATGGTTCTTTATGTGAGAAGACAAAAATTCAATGATTTTACAAATTTTAATGCCTTTATGAAGGTATCATTTTCTAGATTAGTTGTTTTTATATTAAATGTTGTAATGATAATTATATTACATCTTAATATTGTTTCTTTTGATTTTATTGATATTTAGGTGAAATATGCAAAAACGAATAGAGTGTTAATTGTCACTAAGTATATATTTAATGAATTATGTTCATTAAGAATATTTAAAAAACAATTTTAAAATATATTTTATTCTGAAACTGTTAATTTATTTTCTTCACATTGAACAAAAGGAATTTGGGGCTAGGTATATGTGTGAACACATTGAAGGGGAATAAATTTCAAGTAGAAATTGGTTGGAAAAAAGAATAATTTAACTATATGTAATGAAATTTGGTATATTGGTTTTAATTTTTTACCTTTTATAACATCAATTATTCTTTGTTATGATTTTTATTCTAAGGTTAAATGAATGTTCTACAACAATGGAACTTTTTTTAGTTGAAATTTCTCCCGGTTTGAATTGTTTAAGGACATTAAAAATCATGAACTCTCCCATTAAGACTTTCTACTTCATTACTTAAACTACACACATCTTACTCCTACAAGAGTCACTAGATATATTTGGTATATTTGATGTAAATATTTATTATCTAATTTCTTCTATGAGGGTCCTATTGAGAAAGTCCTTGAATACTATTAATTCAAATAATTAAACTATCCTTATTGAAATGGGTAGGATGAATTCTTATAAGAAGTGTGTGAGTGAATTAATAATCCATACATGGTTGATTCAGTTATTTCCCATCTCCAGGAAATTACTTTCAGGTTTTCTCAAAGAATTATTAGAAGATGTACTAATATAAAATAAATGACCTCTATAGATTTATCAAAGTGGGGACATTTTTTGAATATTTTTAAGACAACTATTTTCATTATTACAACTTAAGTAATGATTTATTAAATGAGAATACAAATAATATATCATAGATAATTGATAAGTATAGTGACTTTGAAAATTACAATCATCACATAACATCTTGAACATGGAATAAAACAACAGTATTGAAAACTTCTATAACACTCTTCTAAAATTACACATCTTTTAAAAATATATAGGTAAACCTGGGTACATACATAAGAAATTGGTGACATATAAATCCCAGTAATTGAAGAAATTATATTATCTAGAAGGATGTATTCCATAATATCCCATGGGAAATTCAATAGAACTTAAAATGGGTAAAAATCATAAAATGAACAAAGAGGCATGATATATCATGATATTATAAAAGTAACATGGAAATTTCGATACAACTATCAACCTAGAATCATAAAACATGGTGAAGGATAACAACCAAGACCTCATTAAATGGTGTAAAAAGTCCCATGATTGATTATGTTCACACACTAATCCCTTGTTTAACATATCAAGAGAATAGAACATTACCGAAATCATTGGAGCACTATATAAATCCCAGATCACCCAACTCTTTAATATCATATACAGGAAAAAGTGTTCCCAAATATCTTTCAAAAAAGTATCATATTTCACCACATTTAATTCCATGATCAAGGAGTTTGGTATAAATTAATTTATTTCTCTAATAAAACAATTATATTTATTTCTACATGGATAACCATGAGTGCAAATAGTTATTTTTTTCACAGTACAAATGTTTGGCATGAAAAATTACTATGAAATTTCAATATTAAAATGATAGTAACACAAATATTTATAAAATTTTATTATTAAGATATGTTGGTATATACTTATTTGGAAAATGATTTTATATTCATAGGGCTGTGTAAAACCATATCCTTACATTATGAATTTAAAATAAAAGGAACAAAACTAAGCAGATTATTGAATAAAGAGGGGAATGAGAGGATCCCACACTAAATTTCAGTATTGTAACGACTTAGGTAAATTCTATAATGATAGGGTATAAGTGATATATCATTATTATTATATAAATTGGAATGTATTGCGATATTTATAACAACATGAAAACATAACCAAATGAGATTTATAATGCTAAATACAATGATCATGCTTGAATTTAATGGAGATGGAGATGTCCTTTACCCTGAAAGAATGATTCCAAAATCATGGGGGAGATTATTGAGAGCATGTGGAACCTTTTGATAATTCTAGTGATTGTAAGGTAGAGTAAGAACCTCATACACTATTTTTTGTTGTATAGGAATTATTGATCGGTGGGTTTATATAGGAAAAGAGAAGGGACTTCTGTATTATT
The DNA here is from genome assembly GCA_963277665.1 of Viscum album. Classification (NCBI taxonomy): domain Eukaryota; kingdom Viridiplantae; phylum Streptophyta; class Magnoliopsida; order Santalales; family Viscaceae; genus Viscum; species Viscum album. The sequence continues at coordinate 302,598,051 of OY728126.1, forward strand.
TCCCCAACATTGGTTTTGACACAATAATATAAATTAAAAAATAGAAAAACCATCCCATGTATTTTGATAAAGTGGAGTGATATTCATAAATTTATAATTCATTGAATCTAACTCTTTATAATGTTACCCTTGGTGATGTGGAAGTGAGTCAAGCTATTAAACAAATGATTTTTAAACCATAAAATATAATATATGTTTTGTAGGATTCATAAAGGGTTCGTAAAATAAATAAAATAACCTCAAAATAACATTATACTAAAGGTTATATATATATTCTGTCATTTATACCCATTATAGAATTTATTACATCACTTTTTGTTCATTATGATGTCTAAATTCTCACCATACGTTTTTACTATATTTTATATTAACCCAGAAATTTGATTATCTCATAAAATTAAGAACAATTCATTGATGGATAATTTCAATATTATGATTCAAAAAATAATTGTTATTTTATCTTTATCATATTAAAAATAACTAAAATTTCACTTTTAAAACATTTTGAGAAATTATGGGCTTCTTAATAATAATTTTTTAAACCCTTATCATAATTTCAATTTGAATTCATAAAATTTATATTTTAAATAATAATTAATAAATAATATTTAATATTAATATTTCATTAAAATGTAATATATATTTACATTCATAAATTCATCCAAATTAATATTTTAATTGATATTTATATTACAGAAAAAAAAATTAGTGTAACAAAGTCAAAATCATTGATTAAGTAACAAAAATATGAAGTAAATATAACAATTATTATATAGAAAATATAAAATACATACTAATATTTTTTTTTGAAACATATCCATTTTAACACTTGAAAAAACCCTATTGGTAAGGTGTGTGATCATAACATTTTCATGGGTTAGTTTGGCATACATCGTTTGGGTCATGATCTTGATGACCTTGAACTTCTCCCTTAAATATTTTTTGGTTGTTAGATATTGTCTTTGTATTGGTCATGTTAAAATATTTGTTATTATATCTCTCATAGATTCTCTGATAAATGGGATTCATAGAGTATGATCATACATGTCAAAGTCATCACATAATTTTGTCTATATAAAATGGATTTATCAGAATTGTACTTTTATATTAATCATTTGGTCACTGCACAACATATATATTATCTAATATTATGATGTAAAATAGTATATAAATTCTGAAAGGATAAATCCATATAATTTTATTTGTTTTCATTAACCATAATAGGTCATTTTATTTGATAATAAAGGAAATTTTATTTATATGAGTATAGGTTGTTACAATCTTCACCACTTTTGTAATGCCCCCCTCAAACTATTCATTTCAGACACCAAAAATTATAAGGGAAAATATATTTCATCAACTTCTCATATTCTTATTTTAACTAATTTGAACTTGTGGTTTCTCTATCACATGTTGAACCACTGAATTAGCTTCTTTCATTGAATTTTTACTCTATGTTCTATGATTATCACCATTTTCTCCACATATAAAAGATAATTCTAAAATAGTTCCACCTCTAACTTCATCACATGTGTGGGGTCTGGTATGCACTTCTTTAATTGGGATATGGGAAACACATCATGTAACTATGATAGTTTAGTTGTGAGTACTAGTCGATAAAACACATCTATAATGTGAAAAATGATATCAAATGAACATACAAATTTATGACTAATATTTTACCTCTTCCCAAATACCATGAAGAAATTCCATTGAGATATATTGATTAATAACAAATATATAATCTCATCTCTAGGAATTATAAAAAATTATCAACATATTTCTTCAATAGACTCTAAGTAGACCTAATTTTATATAGAGTTTTCTTGAACTTTTCACAATTTTCATAGTCATTTGAAGACCTATATGTTTTCATTCACTAACATCATCCCAACATATAGGTTTTCTGAACCTCTTCCAAAAAGTGATTCATAGGGATTCATATGGATGCTTGAGTGAATATTATTATAGTATGATAACAAGACCAGAGGATGAACTTGATCACATCCAACTTTTAAAAATATTTATCATGATCTCAACATGTCCTTGAGTGTCTTAATAGTCTGTTCAGATTGGACATTAGTTTCATATTGATATAATGTGTTGAAATTCAACTTATTGATTAGAGTTTGCTAGAGACCCTTCCAGATCAAGGAGGTATATCTAGTATATATATCAGCATGAATTTATAGTGTTCATCCATGTATCCCGACTAATTCTTTATTTTATATCATTTCAAGTTGATCAATGGATAATTCCTATCTATTTTCAATGAATATAGAATTAATTGTTAATATGTCTATCACAACCCATACTGTGTTATTTCATTTTGATGTATTTTTAATACTAGTCACAAGGTCAATGGTTATGTTTTTTCATTTCCATGTAGGTATAGATAATGGTTTCATCATCACCATGTATTATTATTTTTCATAATTCAAATGACGATATACAAGACACCATGAGGTATATTTCATGATATCCTTATTTATATTTTCCCAACAATAGTTATAATAGAGATCTCAATACTTATTTGTGATGCATTGATGGATTGAGAATGTCTAATTATGTGAATACTACAGAAACTCTTTTTTATTCATGATTTGAGCATTAAAGTAGACACGTACCAAATCTTACATCTCATTATTTATTATTTTTGACCATTGGGGATTTCTATTTCATAAAGCTTTAATCTTCTTTATAATTTAAGTATTTTCTATCTGAGAATCATTTATCTTCTCTAGAAGGGATGGTTGAGAATTCATTTGTGAATGTATTGATGAAGTTTTTTCCTTTATTATTCTCATTTTTATCATTTTCGCATCATAGAAGATTGGATCCTTCTCAATTATCATCAATGATAGAATTAACAGATCTTACTACATAAATAATATTCCAATTTATTTTTTATATAATGTTGGTATTGGATTGAGCAGTAATTGTATGTAATCATCATTAACAGTCTCCACTAGTCCATATTCTGCACATTCTCTATTAATATATACTTGTGGGGCATATGATCTATAAATATTTTAATCTACTCCACAAAGAAACAAATGCATCTATAATTTAAATGTATATATCTCTACAAACCAATCCATATAATTCAATTTGTAGAAATATTCTTGAATATTCAACATCTTGGGAGAATGGGATATAAAATTTTATTTTTGTATTAGTAAACTGCCCAAGACCTTCATTGATGCATTGAATTATACCATGAAAAGTTCACCCCACATATGTAGAATCACTATAGTTGTCATGAGAAACCATTTTTTTAAACTCTTTAAAACTATCTTCACATTCCCCATTTCCGAATAACAAGAATCTATTCCATGATATATTATTTATAGGGATTGTTAATTGCTATAAATTTCTCACAAATAATTCATAATACACAGTGAGTCCAAGTAAACTACATATATTTGTCAATGATGTTGGCCTCATCCATCCACTAATTGCTTCTATCTTTGAAGGGTCCATAAATATCTCATTTATTTTGATATCTTTATCCATGAATTATAATTTAATAAGACATAACTCACATTTTATATACATCGGAAAAATCTACTCCTTTTTATAATGACTCATGAACATTGTTCATATTCATCTTAGGATCCTCCTCGATTTTAGATCATATTAGAATATCATATATAAATGCTTTGAAAAATCTATTTTTGGTAATATAAAGATAATATATTCATCAATTATGTGAATATTGTTGGTTTATTACTATATTCTAATAGAATTACTATGAGATCATTGAACCCATACCTTGTATGAAAAGTAATAATGGGGAAATCCTGCTTCTTCACCATTACATGATAATACCTTGATTGAAGATCTACCATAGAGAAGTATTTATATCTACATATCTCATTGAACAAGCCATCAATCCATGGAAGATGATAAATGTCCTCTATCATGATCGTTTTGAACTTGTGATAATCAATTGGAAGTTGCATTATCCAAACCTTCATTATGATGAAGAAGACTGGTGCACCCCAACATGTCAGACATGGGAATATGAAAACATTATATAAATTATACTATATTTTTATCTTAATATCCTCATGTTCCACAACATCCATTATATATATATCCTTGATATTGTAAAATCTATGGGTCAATCCATGATTTAAAATTCAACCTCTCGGCTTGGATAAATACCTAGAAATTATTCTGCAAACACAGAAGCTTATTCCCTCATAGTTGTAATGAATTCAATGGCATTATTTTCTATAGAAATATAAATTTTAAATAGATATTATAACTCATATTGAAATAATATACATTCCAAATATGTTGGTTCAAAATAAGAACCATTATCTTCTTTCCATTTGAATAGAATTGTAGGATGATTCATGATACATAGAGTGATTTATCTATTTTGTAAATTTATGATGGATCTATATAAGTAAATCTGATCTATTCCCATATTTTCATCAAATTATACTATATAGAGTTTCATAAGGTTCTCTAGTATGTTCTTCCCAAAATTTTGGTTAGGGGTGGAGTTATACATATAGGATGAAATAATTTCTCTATTTGATGTTTTTAACAATAGATAGACTTACATCCATTGTGTTATAATTTTTATAGTTAAAAAAACATGTATTATGTGAAGGAATGTAAATAAATATTATAAAAAATAACCTTTGGAATTTTTAAATGAATAACCAGTGCACCGATCCCCACATATTGTTTTGGATGAACCTCATCAGTTGTGATGGAATAAGATCTACCTTACTGACATGGATGTTCTTAATTTTATATGACAACCCATTCTTTATTTAGTTGGATTTAAAAGTTACTTTGTTCATTGTAGATAAAATAATGAAAAATACATTGATGTCTTATAAGAAAATTCATTTCCTCCATCATAGTAGTGGGTTTCTCCAATATGAAATCAGAAAGCTAAGGTCCTTTTCCATCCCAAACATAAACAATATCCTCATCCACTATAAGAAAATTTATGTGTTCTCCTATAACCACTTTCGATAAGTTGGATGTTGATACATCATAGGAAAATTATATTTCAAAATGGCACATCTATAATCACACTCATATTTTTTATTCTTATCCCTGTGATTCCATTGAGATTCATTAATGTCCACTACGATTATACTGGATCATTGGAAAAAGCATTCCTAGATATCATGTTCTCTGATCATCTAGTATTTTCATAAATTTAAATTTATCCAACCTAATAAGTTATCATCATTCATTTATAGTAAATACTAATTTTTTAGTGGTATACATAATTTTTTAAGCTTTCCTCATATGCCATAATGGGTTCATCTCATTTTTATAAGAGAAAAGAAATATATTTCCATTTTAATTCAATGAATGTTTTGGAAATATTTTTAGAAAAACATTTTATGGAATTCCATCCACCACATCACTATAATCTATTCCTCTGGATATGTATAATTGAACATTATCCACCATTGATCAGCATATCCATCCATATGATAAATATCTCTATTACCTTCCCTTTCTGGTATCATTAAAGGGATGATAAGATCACATCAATAGAGATGTTCCATTTTTCCATGATATGGTTGTCAAAGGATCAATTGAAATTCAATGGCCTTTGTCACATAAAGTTATAAATTTCAAACTATTATTTATTAAGAGGATTTGGGAATTTCTCCTAATCTTGGATTCAATACAGAACATGATTCAACTAAGAGTTTATTATCACAAGGTTCTGGATTCCTCCTCCAATCAGATTGGAGATATTATTTGCGAAATCATCACATTTCCATTTACAATTATTATTTACTCGGTTCCTCCTATTTTAAGATATTTTCTAGAATAAATAAAAAATTAGGGATGATTAATTTTAAAGTATTAAAAACATAAATAAGAATCCAGTAAAAATAATTGGATAATATATGAATTAAATTTTATTCCTTTACTTATGAATTTATAGGATTCAATAGTTTCTTTCCATTACCTATTTTCTAACAAGCACTTTTATTCTATTTTTTTACATTAATAATGTTTTGTAATGATATTATGATTTTACTAAAGAATATCCCCTAATAGTTTTAAACCAGGCGAGTATCAAGGACTATTATTTTGCACTAGTACTTGATATATTCTATCTCAAAATAGTGTTTTCATGTGTAACACATATGTATATTTGTGCCAGATCCTCATCCACTTCTATTATCCTATCAGCGATGTATTTTCTTGTAAATAACATTGTTTCCCTCGAAATTTGGTGATGACCTCCTTGATTGAAAGTTTAAACATTCCAATCGGTTTCTAATGGGTTAGTTCGTAGAACCGGAAACATTCAAAGATTACACATCCATTTGGACCACCTTTCCAAAGGTAGGTGCTCATTAGTTGTGGAATAATGAGGCTTAATAATTTCCATTAGTCGAGAGGATGGGAGGTCGGACTCATCACTCCTTTTTTAGGGGAATTATTATCTAATCCGGGACTCTCTTTATAGATTTAAATTATGTTCATGAATCCTTATTACATTACCAAGTATAAAATGGGCTTTCCTTTAGATCTGACAATCAATGAATAATATGTAGAAAATTTAGAGAATCTTTTATATGTATTCTAGGTTCTTCATTGATAGAGAATCATCTGTATTTGTTATAGATTCTTAGTAATTGGTATCCTTTGATACGTAAAAGTCTCTTAGTCATTATAATGACAATTCTGGTTTTAAACCCACTCAATGGGGAACTTGATGTTTATTGTCATTCAGAAGGACATGAATTATTTCAGAATTGGGATCGAACCCATAGATGGGAAAACTATGTATCCTTTGTTTAGAAATGGAATCAGAACCCACGTAGTTCGAGTAAGGGAGTATGATGTTTATGATTGATGGCTCAAAGAAGGATGTCATAATTACTTTTACACTCTAAGCTCACGTGAGTCAAGCATGGTGTGAGAAACAAGAGGTATTGGAAAAAATCAGACATTTGTGTCATGAAAGATGAAATCATAAGAAATAATGCGGGACTTATGTATGTATGACTGCCCAAATAAATGAAGATTTGGATTTACTTCAGGGAAGAAATCCCAGAAAAGGGTCCGTAAAGTTATATGTGATTCATGGAGATTTGAATACTCTATGTTGGGGCTTACTCCTGAAAATGATTCCCAAATTAGGAGAGGGCTTATGATTGGGTTTTTACCCCTGAGAAGGAATCCCAAATCAAAGGTAAATTCGGACTGGTTAAGAGGAATTAAGACTAGGGCTTACTCCTGAAAGGTGAGGCCCATGTTAAGGGACTTAAAATCATAAGGTACTTGGGACTTACTCCTGAAGAGGATGCCCATATTTGAGACTAGGGCTTACTCTGGAAAAGGAGGACCATGTTTGAGACTGGGGATTACTCTTGAAAAGGAGGCCCGGGTTAATGAATTATGGATGGGGCTTACTCCTCAGGAAGATGCTCAAATTAGGGGACTGGGGCTTACTCCTGAAAAGGAGGCCCATGTTAATGATTATGACTGGGGCATGTTCCTGAAAAGGAGGCCCAGGTTAATGACTTCTCTCATATTAATGGATGAGGTTGAATGAAAGAAATCTCAATCTTTAATGAAATAAAGAGGTTTAAATCACTAGGTTTTGGGGGATATTCCACATAATTCCTTTCATATAAGGAAGCCAAATCAATAAATCATGCCATAAATGAGTTTTACGACTATCCTAAAGATTGAATCTTGAATAGTACATGTGGAATGGCTTAAGAGTGGTGAAATGGGAAAGAAGGGCACCAGAAAAGGAAGGGGCGTGCATGTCCTGGCAGGAGTGCACGTACTGCTTTGGCGTGCAAGTCCTGGTTGCACAGGTATACCTATGTGACACATGGGTACTTGGGCGATGGTTAACCAACACAATAATACTTTAGTGACTCTTGGTTAAAGAATTTATAATCCTCTTGAGGTTCTTTCAGAAGAGTGGCACACAAGTTCTATTGAAGTTAATAGGAGGCGCACAAATGTGTTCATTTCCCTTAAGGGATGGCCACTCAGGCGCGCAAGTGTTGATGAGTTTCAACACTCAGGCCTTTCTCCCCCTCCTTAGATATTCCGTTCTAGGTAAGAAATTAACATAGAAGTGTTTCAGAAGGTTTGAGAAGAGACTAGGGCACTAGGAGCTCAAATATGAATTCTGGAAAAAAATTATCCTCGAAATGGGGGGCCCACATGGTCTATTTATAGGCTGGATAAGACCTCGGGCGTTTATTACATTGGGCGCGCAAGTGTACTTGCGCGACCATTGCGGCGTGAAAGTGTACTTGTGCGTCCATTGTAGAACTTGCATGACCCTTGTGCAACATACATCTTATTCCTTCCTTTTCCAATTTTTTATATTTTTCCAATGTTTGATTCACTTTGAGCTTAGATATTCCCCTTTTTTCAATCATTAGATTCTGGGACGAAAGGAGCGTCAACAAAATTCCCCCCTCAGAGTTGGATCCGGAGAGAAAAGAGGATTTGACTCTGAGGGAATCGGAGAAACCAGGGGTCCTTGTGGTTATTGGTAGATTAAAGTCATGCATGTCGAACATAAAAAGGCTCATGTTTAAGGTCGAAATAGTTTTGACCAAATGAATTGTAATTGACTAAATTCCTTGAAAAATTTTCTGAAAACATATTACCATACTCATGTATGATGGAAAAAATTTAAACTATGAATTTAAGAATATTTGGATCTGAGGAATGATATGAAAAAGAGATAAAAGGCATTAGAAGAAGTATTTCCCAAGAATGAAGTTACAATTATTTAACAAACCTGTTAGGGGGTTGAATAATGCAGGGACACCTAAGGGCATTGGTTGTACAGTCAAATAAATAGTATCTTTTGGCTAACAAGTCTGTTATGTCGACTGTGTATGTAAGGCCGCCTAAGGGCACGTGCTGCATAGTCAGGAAAAAGAACTGTCACAAATTTACCTTTCTACTGCTAAAATCCAGTGAAAGTTTATGGAGATTCAAATTTTCCAAAGTATAGAGTTTGTTGAATGGAAAGAGTTACTTGAATATGGAGAAGATATTTCCAAACAAGATTATCGATGAACTGGATGGATATTACTCCTACGAATGTCTGACCCAAACGTTTGGAATGATAATATAAACCATAGACTTGAATACATTCATATCATGAAAAAGGATATGGGACAAATATGTTAAGGATGCATATTTTTGCGTATCCCTACATACTGTCATTTAAGACCAATAAGGACAAAAGAGGATTTCATCACAATAATGAAGTTACCATTATTTAACATACCCGTTAGGGGGTTGAATTATGCAGGGCCACCTAAGGGCATTGGCTGCATAGTCAAATAATAATATCTTTTGGATGACTAGCCAATTATGTAGACTGTTTATGCAAGGCCTCCAAAGGGCACATGCTGCATAGTCAGGCAAATGAACTCTCATAAGTTTGACATTTTTGTGACTAGAAGTCATGAAAAGTTCTATGAAGATCTGAAAATATTTAAGGTTAGGATTATGACACATAATGATGGGTATTGTTCAATATATATAGAGATACACAGATCAATGCTAACCATAATCATGTTGTGGCTGGGTCCTAAAAGTAAATGTTGGAATTCACTATGTATCCCATAAGTTTGAGAATCAAGCCATACGTAGTTCTTAAACTATAGTTTAACGTCATGCAGGACAAATGGATTAGATATCTTAGTTTAGGGTCATAGAGGTTAGACCATTGTAAGAAATACACAGTGTGTGTTTTCATGGGGAATTTTCAGCTAGGGGACTAAAAGTGGAATTTGGGGTTAGGCCAAAAGACTAGGGGCTGGATTCGAGGGACACTCGAACATTCCTATGTATCCCATAAGGATGGTAATCAAGCACATGTAGTTCTATAAATACCCTCTGTACAGATTTGGTTCGTACATGTGAAGGGTGAAAGGGGACTTTAGTGCAATGATGGTTTAACCCAAGATAAAATGTCCGAGCATTTCCATGTATGCACATAGTCTTTTAAATGAAACATGATTGAAAATTAAATTTAAATAATTGTTCCCTCTCAAGAGAGGGTATCAATGAATAATCTAGTTTATTATCATACTGGACAAATGTGTTGTATATTTTAACGTCGCATAACAAGGACGAAAGTGAACCAATGTAATGATATTGATTCAAGGGGTGGTTTCATGAATCAACATTGTATGAGATGGAGGTGAACCGATGTGAAGAGATAGATTTTGGGCTTGAAGCTTTGGAGGTTGCCTACGTACCTAGCCTGGAAGACAAGGATCAAAGTCCGCGTAGTTCAATTAAAAAATGAATTAATGATCAAGTTGTTCTTGGGGACGACGACCTAAAAAATGATGTCGGTGGGTCATCCACATGGTTAGTAGCCCAAAGAGAGTGTTATAGTTGAGGTTTTATCTAAGGACACATGAGTCATACTCGGTGTGTGAAACAAGAGGTAACAACAACCATAACAATGCACCATTTAATGATATGCAAGACATATCAAGTACTTTCTGTACAATTTAGCGTCATGTAGTTAGGACGATGGCGATAATATAGATTAACGTCATGTTGGACGAAAGGGGGAATGTACAGTTTAATATCATGCAGTGAGCACAAAAGAGTTCACCAATTAACGTCATGATGGACGTATTGGGGACTTTTTTCACAGTTTAACTTCATGTTGGACAAAAATGGTACGATACAGTTTAGCATCATGTTGGACGAAGGTGTGAATAGTTTAACCTCATATGTATGGACCGTGGATGGTGCAGTTTAATTCCATGCTGGACGTAAGGGAATTCTATATGTTTTAACTTCATATATCAAAAATGATGAAGGGGTACATAGTTTAACATCATGTTGGATGAATTACATAACTGTTTCACAGTTTAACGTCGTGTGGGACAAAAGTAATACAAATAGTTTAAGGTCATATGTACGGACCATGGATGATGCAGTTTAACATCATGATGGACTAAGGGACTTGAAAATTGTTTAGGGTCATATTCATGGACCGTGGATGATTCAGTTTAATGTCTTTCTAGACGGTGGTGCAGTTTGAGGTCATATTAGACCATTTAGGGAACATTTTCACAGTTTAATGTCGTGTGGGATGAAAGTAATAAAAATAGTTTAAGGTCATATGTATAGACCGTGGATGATGCAGTTTAACGTCATGCTAGATGTAAAGGACTTGCAAATAATTTAGGGTCAAATGCATGGACTGTGGATGATGCAATTTAATGACTTGCTAGACGGTGCTGTAGTTTTAGGTCATATTAGACCATTTATGGAACTTTTTTCAAAGTTTAACGTCATGTGGGACGAAATTACAAATAGTATAAGGTTATATGTATGGACCATGGGTGATGGATTTTGTGTTTATACAAAATACTTCGTCAAAAAAAATGGCATTGGTTGGAGTAGTGATGAGTTCTCCATCCATCAATATTAATGAATTATCTCTATTGGAGTAGACCCTATGTATTGAGTAAGGTCCTTTCCATGTTGGATCAAGATTGGGAGGTTTCTTTCATGGTATCATTGGAGTTCTGAGAACTAATACCAATTCTCCCTGAGTGAATGAACAAAGATGATGTTTTTTGTTAAAAGCTCATGTTTTTCGATTCTGATAGAACTTCAACTGGTGCAAAGTGCACAATATTTTCTCCTCTAACCATTCCAATTCTTTCAATCGCTTTTGATATTGTACATATATAGATTAATTATCACAAATGTATACTATGAGAAAAGGCAATTGAACTTCAATGGGCAAGATAACTTATGTTCCATATACCTGTGAATATGGAGTTGACCGAGTTGTAGTGCGGGTGGTAGTCTGATAATCCCATAAAGCGTGAAAGAGTTTATCAGGCCACGACCTCTTATCTTTATCCACCATCTTTTGAAGTATATTTGAATGTGTCTTGTTGAAGGATTTTATCTGGCCATTGGCGGTCGCATGATACCGAGATGAATGGTTGGATATGATGTTGTATTCTTGATACAACTTCTTCACCTCGGATGAACAAAAGTTGGTGCCATTGTCTTTCAATATGGTATGAGGGACACGAAATATGTTAATGATGTTAGACTTGATGAAGCTAAAAACACATTTAGAACTGAATTCCTTGAGAGGTATTTCCTCTTCCCATTTGGAAAAGAAATCATTAGTAGTAAAAAGGTACTTAAACAGTTTGGCCGTAGTCGAAGGGTAAGGTCCCACCACATCCATTCCCCATGTGGGAAATGGCAATGAGTATTTAACTGTATGAAGCAACTCTAGAGGTTGATGAATGAAGTTGGCATGTACATGGCATGAATGACACTTCTTTGTGAAACCAACACAATCTTGTATCATTGAAGGACAAAAGTATCCAAGCCTTCGAATCTGATCTAATTGTCTATGTCCAGACTGGTGGGCACAACAGACTTTTGCATGAACTTCTTTCATGACATCCATTGTCTCTTCGCCATCAATTAATCTGAAGAGAACACCATTAAAACCACGTTTTAGAGAATTTTCTCTAGGTGACCTGGGCTATTATAAAGAGTAAAATTGACAACACGTCGCTGGATTTGATCTTTCTCTGCTCTATTAGGTGGAAGTGTTCCATTTTGAAGGTATTCCCTGATAGGTGACACCTATCCTATAGTATGACCATACAGTTTAGGAATGAGACTAATTTCATTAATTTCCTCTGGTCTGATTCAAACATAAGATGTAATTGCATGGAGGTGGGCAACACTGATGGTTGTCTCGTCCCGATTTGGATCTGCCAAAGTTGTGGATATATTAGCCAGTGCATCATCTTGAGCATTTTGTGATCTTGAGACATAAGAAAATGTTTGTTCTGAATAAATTCCGCCATTAACTCTCTGACGTAATCATACAAAGGGATTAGTTCATCTTTTATGATGGCATAATCCCCATTGAATTTTTTGATTACCAGGTCTGAATCACCTTTCACCATTTTGTGATTCACTTGTTCTTGAAGTGCTAATTCCAATCCTACGATGAGAGCTTGGTATTCTGCTTCATTATTGGTACCACCTTCCCACAACACGAAGGAATAAGGTAACACTGACTTTTCTAGAGAAATGTGTACAATTCCTGTGTCAACATTGTTGAATTTAGGATTTTCAATTTTCCACCCTATTGGACTTCAAGAAGAACCATCAAAATACATTTCCCATGTCTGAGGAATTTCTTGTATAGAGAAGACCTACTCATCAGGGAGTTCAATATCTGAAGATGTGTCTTCCACTGAAGGGTGTTCAGCCAGGAAATCAGCTAGATCATGGACCTTTATCTCCTTTTGAGACACATACTGAATGTCAATTGCTGCAAAATAACTACCCACCTTGTCAGACATCCAGTAAGCATCAGGCGACTAAGGATGAATTTGGGCGTATTATTGTGAGATACCAATTGGACCTCGTGATGTTGCAGGTAGTGTCTCAACTTCTGAACTGCAAAGATTAATTCCAGGAATCACTTCTCAATACTTTAATATCGGGTTTCTGATTCAAGAATAGTTTGATTGAGAGAGTAGAGGCTGTTTTCATTCCCAAAAGCATTCTTTTGAGCAAGGAAGGCACTCAATGATCACTCTAGAGCATCCATGTAAAGGATAAGTGGTTTTACTTCAACAGGTGGCATGAGTACCAGTGGACGCAAGATGTATTTCCTGAGAATATCGAATGCTTCTTGAAATTCTTCAGTCCACTGGATCGTGACTCCCTTCTTCATCAATTTGGTGAAGGGTAAACTTTTGCCTTCCAAATTGGCGTTGAAACGCCAAATATAGGCTAAGTGTCCTTGAAGTCCTCTTAATTCATTCAAATTTCGAGGATGTGACATACCAAGGATTGAATTTGTCTTCTTATGATGGACTTCAATACCACGATGGCATACAACAAAGTAGAGAAATTTTCCTTACGTTACCCTAAAAGCACATTTTAAGGGGTTCATCTTCAAATTATGTTGTCGAAGCTTGCAGAATATGACTTCTAAATCACCCAATTGATTAGAAAGTTGTTTTGATTTTACAACCAAACCGTATAAATAGAATTCAAAAAACATCCCTAAGAAGGGTTTGAAGATACGATTCATGGAACGCTGATACGTTTCACCTGCATTCATTAAGCCAAAGGGCATTACCCGGTAGAAAAACACACCCTAAGGGGCTCTGAAGGCTGTAGATTCCTCATCTTATGTGTCCATTCAGATATGATTATATCCAGAATATCCATCCATGAAGAACAGTGCTTTATACCCAGCTATTGCATCAATTAAAAGTTCTATAATCGGAACTGGGAAATCATCCTTAGGACAATGCCGATTAAGATCTCAGAAATCGATGCAAACTCTAATTTTTCCAATCTTCTTCTTTATAGGGACAATATTATCCAACCACTCGGGATACTGAAATTCTCTAACGAAGATATGTTTGATAATCTATCCACATCAACTTCAATTTTGGAAGTGTAAGTTGGGTGTGTTCTTCTCACGACTTGCTTAAATCTTCGATGTTCTTCTGGTAAACCCAAATGATGAGTAGAAACATCAGGATCAAGCCCAGGCACTTTTGTATATTTCCAAGCAAATATATCTCTATTTTACAATAGAAAATAAATATAAATATCTCTCTCTTCAACAGTCATGGAAGCACTGATTAAAGTGGGGTGTGGATCCTCTTTTGTACCCAGATTTATTTCTCTGAGTTCATCCAAAGTGGTAGAGATACCCGCTTCAAATGCTGGAGGAGAATCTCTGAGAACTTCCTCTTCTTCTTCATCATTATTATTTCTTCCATTTCTAATTGCATAGTAGATGATAAAGCAGAATTTTCATGATCCAAAGAGATGTCAAAATTTTCACATCTTGAAGAAGAATATTCCATTTCAGACCTGATTGATGATGAAGGTTCTTCATTGGGTAATAAAGAGGAGATGATGGATTGAGAATCAACATCATTATTCACCTTTGATGTTTCTATAACATCTTTTTGCCTAATTGGCGATGTATAGACTTGTTGGATTTCAAAAGATGAAATGAAGATGTCATCATTTGTTCTTTCATCACTACATGGTGGGTTACCAATTCCTCACATGTTGTCTGGCTCGATTTCCATAACTGACATTACATATATTTCCATAAGATTATTTTTGATTTGGGTCTATCTTGTCAATTTGTCCGATAGGAAACACATAATTTGTTCTCACATGTGTAAATGGATTTACTGGAATCTTCTCCAAACCATATGGAGAATTAACTTTGGTAATCTCCTTTTTTGTGGATTTCTCCCTTCCCTTCATGTGATAGAATTCTACCTCAATGTATTGAGACTCACATGTCCTGAACGGGGCCTTATCACCATACAATGTCCCAACATGACCATCGAAACAATATTTGAGACATTGATGGTATGCTGAAGGGATATCCGGATGTTGATGTAGCCATAGTCTTCCAAGAAAAATGTTGAAGGCTGAGTCTTGATCAACAACCATGAAATCTGAATTGGATACAAGATCTCCAAACTATGTTCTGAGTGTAACATCGCCCAGTGGTTCTTGTTCATTTTTATCATAAACTTTTAACATCATGTTAGAAGGAGATAAATCAGATTCCATGTGGCCTAATCGATGAAGTGTACGAATGGTCATACGATTGACTATTGAACCGTTGTCAATGAAAGACCTTCAAATGTCTATGCCATTGAACATGCCAGATAAGTACAAAGGTCTAATATGTCCGTAAAAAACATCATCTTCATCGTTATCAGTCAATGGAATTACTACCTGACATTCTGAAAGATTATTCTCTATGTGATAGACTTCTTCTGCAGCAATTTCAGTTTAAAACTCTTGAGGACTTGACAAAGCCTCGATGACTGCTTCCCGAAGATCTTTTGAAAGATTCAAAATATCCAGAATTGATAACATGGCTGGTACATTGGCCAAGTGTTTCAATACATCGTACTATTGATCCATAGGTCTGCATTTCCCAATAGGAATATGTGGTTTAGAAGGTGCCATGGAAGCAGATGATTTGGAAGTTAATTCATTTTGTATTGGGATAGGAGTTGGAAATATTCCGGGTTTTGGAAGATTAGACCGATTAGATCCATTTACATGTTGAGACGAAGAAGATAGAACCTTAAACCGGTCATCCAAAATAACTATTCCAGGACGGAATTTTCTATTGGTAGAATAACTTGCTTGTTCTTACTGAGCTCGCTGAAGGGGTCTACCATGAGTTTCTCCTGCGTACACAGTTCTAGCAGGTGTAGAATAGGTGTAGTGGCCTCTGAACGATCCACGTCTTCCCCTGTGTCCTCAGCATTTAGAACTTCCTCTAATTCACTTGTTTGATACAGGGAATTTAGGCTCATCGAAATCGAAACTACTACTGGCATATGTATCAGTTAATTTAATTATATTATCATAACCGAAGATTAACTTTTCTTCTGATGAAGACTCTTCCTGATTAGCATGTTTAGGTTGTGCCGTTTGGTGGGGCTCTGCCCATGGCTTTGAAGTAGATGGCATGAAGTCTGCCAGAGTCAAAAAAACTTATGAATTGACACAAAATCATCTTATTCTGATTCTTTTTCTTTCATTGAATCATGTCTTTTCTTTGAGAACTTTCCCTTTGATGAAGAAGGATTTGCCGCAACATTCATGGAAGAAGACGAAATCGGTTTCTTTAACTGTGTTCGTAAAATAGCATGAGTTCGATTTATTGTCTTTCTGACCATCCAATCATCATACTTCTATGCATTTTTTCCTTTGACATCTTTCCATTTTCCTTCCTCCTCTAGAGCTGTTGCAGTAACACATGCTACTTGAGCTGAAGATCCATTCAGTTTGACTTGTCCCGAGTTGAACATCATTTGCAGGAGGTATTTGAATACAAAACACTCCTGGATGGGATTCCCCAACATTTGATGAAAGGGGAAATAATTGGGACAGTCTTCATCTCCTTCCTTATTTGGCCTTTTGGGCCTTGGCAATTGAATCAGATTATTTTATAGTGATGAAATGAAGTAACCGGGAACTTTTTCATTTCGAAAAGAGTATGTTTTTATCTTCAAATCCTCAAATTGTTTTCTTATTTCATCTATTTAATCATCTGAACGAAACAACCATTGTTTTTGGCTCTCAGGAGGTGGAGAGCTTCGAGAAGATGAAGGTTTTGAAGTAGAAATAGGTACAATTGTTTGTTTATGCATAACTGTAGAAGTTTCTGCTTTACCCATTCTCCTTCCTGGAGCTGATGGAATTAAATGAGATTTAGCCTTAGCCTGTATAAGGGAATCTTCAATCTGCTGAGCGATTGAAGTAATGTCTCGAAACCCTCCTGTATATTTCACAGGGATCAACGGCGTGCGTAACTTGTCACACAAATTTTCCACACATATTGGAAACAATTAATCTTGAGGGAGTTCTAATATTAAGGAATATGTTAATCCCTACCAGCGAGCAATGAAATATGAGACCCTTTCATTCTACCATTTCTTACAGATTGTAAGATCAAAAATAGTTTTCTTTGGCAATGTTGAGCTGAACTAAAGAAGGAATTGTTGATGGTTATCTTCCCATCCAGTAATTGATCGGGATTACAAGTTTGTATACTAGACAAAGGCTGGTCCTTGCAATGTACATACGAAGCATATGAGTTTTACTACTTCTTGCAGCTCCGGAGTTCCCATCATAGGATCACAACAAGACACGTAATGCATCAAATTCTATTCAGGGTCACATGATCCATTGAATATAGGGAATACATGGTTTCCAAAACTGGATGGAGGGGAGATTGAATCAACCCATTCAGGGTAAACATTCTTTTCTGGTTGAACCTACCCACGTTTCCCTTCTATAGTTTCTAACCGAGTTGTTAATGACTCCATAGTAGATATTAAATTTTGAGAAACATCTGGTTGAACTTGGACTTGGGTAGGTGCAATGACTGGAGCTTTGACAGATGTTGTGGTTGGTGCTGCAACTGATGGTAGCACTGCTAACTGTTGTTGCACTTTACCCATAGGATTAGACATGTGAGGGTGTACTGATAGAGGAGGATATTCTTGATCCATCTCAGTAGCTGCAATAAATTCATTTGGCTGACTGACTCCATCACGCTTAAGAAGAAGACTACTCTGAAGTATTTCTGCATTCATCATCCTTAATTCCGTCATTTCATCCTCCTGTTGTGCAATCCTTTTCTCTAGTGAGAGCGATTGTCATTCTCTAGAGGAAGTATATGTCACCTGATTCTTTCCCCTCCCTTTGTTGGATCCTTTTCGGATAGGGGGAAGTGGGTAACTCGAAGGAATACTGAGGTTCTGAGTAACCCTTTGATTTTGTGTATGCACACCTTCTTCATTTGTGTCGGTGCATACATTTTCTTGAACAGGAACCTCTTCATCTATGTCCCCTGAGTGAGCCTCATCTGGTGGATCAGAAACAATGGCATTAATGACATTTATTGATGCATAACGCATCACATCCCTTCTATCAGCATTTCTATGATATTGCCTTCTTCCATTTCATTAATGATACATAGCCTTTTGTTGATTAGATCCCTCAAGAACTTCTTGATGAACCGTAATTTGGAGGGAATCTCTTGATAATTTGGCTCTTCATTCTTCTTAAGGATTCTTCCCCTATCGAGAAAAGACCGAATTTCTCTGAGGATGGGATTGATGATTTGAAAAAGTCCCCAGTCCGGTGTACTGGGTCTATTCCTGTTGTTCCTGCTCAACTCCTCGAATCCTATTGGTTGATTCTGTGGGTTGGTTTAAAAAAATCCCCAGTCTTGTAAGCTAGGATGGCTCCTGACATGCTATGTTTGAGAATTTCTTGAAAACTCTCTTGATCTTGTGAACCATAGTTCGGAAATTAGCTGGATGCATTAACATGTATCCACTTTTATCACCTAGTTCAAAAGACCGTTTGATGATTTCTCACACTTCTGTCACATGATGATGTGCTTGCTCCAAATGAGAGGCCTATTCAATATTGTCTTTTTCTTGATGTAGGAGTAATTCAACAACTTGTTCTCTATATCCCTTATTTTGAGAGGAACTAGTTGAAACATATTTCTAGGATTGATTTTGATTATAAACAAAGCCCATTGAATATGGCCGACCATGGGCAATAATATTGCATGTGACCATTTTCGGTGGTCTTTTCGGACTGGAGAGCACTGTGAAATGCAGTGCTCCATGAACACCCCATCCTCTGACACGAATACCAGATGGGGCATTGGAAATTAACTGACACAATTTTCTTAGTGCACTGAGGCATGAACATTGAAGGGATCTCTACTGTTTTTCAGTCTTCAGATATCATGATACAGATAGAGATTCCAAACCAATCTGACATTGTAACCCTTATATTACTTTAACACGATTTTTATATTCATCATAAGATAATACTTTTTTTCAATTGACAAAGAGTTTTCCATATGTTGATACAAATATCATGAAATCCATCTTCCGTCAACATTTCTGGAATGTCATACTGAGAGTCAGCTAGACACCAAAACATGACTGGTACTTCACCTTTTTGCAGTTGTTTTCTCATGTTCATCATTTCCACTTTATCATTAAATGAAGATTCTTCTACCTGATTTGACTAGAGTTTGTGTTTCCTTATTGCTTCATCGGATTCAACAAGATTTGTAGAGAATCATTAATAAAACTAGAAGATTCATGAATTAGGGGTGGTTCAGAGAATGACCTACACCCTAGGCTATCGTCTGATTGAGAAATAATTTCACCTGCTAGCGATGAACCATCAGACATGACTGGTTTCACATTTGCATGTGCCTCAAGATTAGTGGGCTTTTCGGCACTACATCATCCACTGGTGCATTTTCCGGAAAATCTGCATCACTACTGTGGAGAGGACATTCACTGATAAATTCATCATCAT
Source organism: Viscum album (assembly GCA_963277665.1). Classification (NCBI taxonomy): domain Eukaryota; kingdom Viridiplantae; phylum Streptophyta; class Magnoliopsida; order Santalales; family Viscaceae; genus Viscum; species Viscum album. Next base: position 302,617,992 of record OY728126.1, read on the forward strand.
AAATAGGACCACCATGGTGGGTTACGGAAAATGATGAGATCTCTTGATCCATTGTCTTATGACCACACAGTGGTTTCCTGTGGCTCTCATTTAAAGATGAAACTTCGAGATCGACCGAATTTTCATGAATCAATCCTTCATGAGGAAGTGTTTGTTGAAGAACTTTGGAATTAATGTTCCAAATATTTGGAAATGAGGGAGTTGAATCTTGAATTCCAACAAATAACTGTCAGAGGGCTTCAAGAATTCCAGCATCGAGTAAGGCCTTGATACAGATTGGCTCTTGATCTCCTGAAAATGTTGGGTGGATCTTTTTCTTAGACGCATTCTTACTCGCCTTGGAAACCACTTGTTGACAAATGTGGCTGCTCTGAGCAGGGGTATGTGCCTAATCCGGAAAGATGGCCAAGTTAGGCTGACGATCTCCACTCAAATTAGGTGTATGTGCTTGACTTGGTTGTCCATATGATATGTGGGTGTTTACCCGATAACCCTCTTGGACTGGAACATATGTGTGTGTCTGTTCCTGAGTGAATTGTTTATGTGTCACTCCACTGGTAAGGATAGATTTATGTGTGTTTCCCTGAGATTGCGCTGAAGTTGTTTTAATATCCTGGCAAGTGTCCAGAATATGAGAAGGGATTTGCTTCTGATCTTTCATCATTGATAAAATAATCTTGGCGACTTCAGCTGTCGGAACGGGGACATACGATCATTCCGTTCTTGGAGTAGGTGTGTGTGCCTGCTATTGTCCTCCTTTTCCTGTCAGTGAATTCTAACAGTACTTAAGTGTAGGTGACGAGAGTTGATTCGGTCTCTTGTTTGTCACCAAAGCTTTCCAACTGACTTCTCTGAATGCTACCAAGTGAGTCTTTTGGTAGTATTGATCAATACTAACAGGTTTATGTGACTACTGATTACACTTCACCGAACGTGGTTGACGAGATCTTTCATATGTAGTCAGACGAGCCTACTGACTAACAGATGATGTATAAACAGGTGTATGTTCCTGTCTATAATACTCCTCTGTAATTTATTGATGGGATTGGCACGCTGCTGAAAGATGAGTCTGCTAGAAAATAGGATTAAAATGGGCAGGTGCGTGTGCCCGCTCACTACATCCCACCATGTTAGATTGGTGGACTTCTCTAGAGATGGAAGATTTGAGAACCCGCTAACTGTTGACCGGATTATGCCTCTGGAGGTTCGTCTTGCCCGCTCGGGTACAAGGAACCTAAGACGAATGCCTAGAGTTGGGACCCTCATCATGTTGAGGGTGTACTGCCGCATGAGTCTGGCGGATATTGTTGATAGGATCCCTCGGGAAGTACTTCTGCTTCTTTGAATTATGGCCCTAAGGGACCTGTTCATTCACCTCCCCGGAATATGGGAATGAATGGTGATTGCATTCTGGGGATAACGATCTGAAACGGTTGGAGACGGTGGTTAGAACCACCTACATATTGTTTACTGGTCATCGTTGTTCGGATGCCCAGTGTGAGTTGTTCACTTAGAGGGCATGTCGGGTAGCCTCATGAGTTGGGATGTTACCGTGTTGACGATACTCTTTAAGCAGTGCATTTGACACCCACTGTTGAAGACACTGAGTAGGTGATTTCATCCTCAGAGCAGACAACGATCCAACAAGAGTAGCAGTAGTGGCATTTTCAGCAGCAGTATTCACAGGTGTGAACTTGAGAGCATCCATTCTGGAAATGTAGAAGATCTTGGAAAAGAGTGCCTTCTTTATATAACAGACATAATCAAGATAAATTCAGCCACAACTTCTTTTTGATGAGCACATATGTCAATGATTGTTTTTTTGGCCATGTCATCGAGTTTTAAATAGGGTCCTAACAAATAGGTAAAACATTATTTTAACTTGGTCAAGGAATCATGTCGGGTTCACCATTTTTTGTTTCCCACAGAATTCGGGGATGAACTCCTTGATTGAAGGTTAAAACATTCCAATCGGTTTCTAACGGGTTTTTTCATAGAACCAGAAACTTCCAATGATTTCACATCCATTTGGACCTACATTCCAAAGGTAGGTGCTCATTTGTTGTGGACTAATGAGGCTTAGGAAATTTCATTGGTCGAGAGGATGGGAGGTCGGACTTATCACACCTTTTTTAGGGGAATTATTTTCTACTCCGGGACTCTCTTTATTGATTGAAGTTTTGTTCGTGAATTCTTATTACATTACAAAGTATAAAATGAGAATTCCTTTATATTTGACAATCAATGATCGATATGTAGGAAATTTATAGAATCTTTTATATGTATTCGAGGTTCTTCATTGACATAGAATCATTTTTATTTGTTAGAGACTCTTAGTCAATGGTATCCTTTGATACATAAAAGTCTCTTAGTCATTATAATGACCATATTGATTTTAAAGCCACTCAGTGGGTCACTTGAAGTTTATTGTCATTCAGAAGGACATGAATTATTTCAAAATTGGGATCGAACCCGCAGATGGGCCACCAACGTATTATTTGTTTAGAAAAGGAATCATACCCCACGTAGTTTGAGTAAGGGAGTATGATGTTTATGATTGATGACTCAATGAAGAATTTCATGATTAATTTTACACTCTATGCTCATGTGAGTCATGATCAGTGTAATAAAGAAGAGGTATTGTTAAAAATCATACAATTGTGCCATGAATGATTCAATCATAAGAAATAATTTGTGAGTTATGTATGTATGATTGCCCAGATAAAAAATAATTTGGATTTACATAAGGGAGGAAATCTAGGAACAGGTTCTGTAAAGGTATATGTACTTCATGGAGATTTGATTACTCTAAGTTGGGGCTTACTCCTGAAAAGGAGGCCCAAATTTGGAGAGGACTTATGATTCGGTTTTTACTCCTTAGAAGGAACCCTAGATCAAAGGTAAATTAGGATTGGTTAAGAGGAATTAAGACTCGGGATTACTCCGAAAAAGGGAGGCCCCGGTCAAGGGACTTAAAAATTTAAGGGACTTGGGACTTACTCCTTAATAGGATGACAATATTTGAGACTGTGGCTTACTCCTAAAAAGGAGGCCCAACTTTGAGACTGGGGATTACTCATAAAAAGTAGGCCCAGGTTAATGAATTATTGATGGGGCTTACACGCGAGGAGGATGCCCAAATTAGGGGATTGTGGCTTACTCCTAAAAAGGAGGGCCATGTTAATGATTATGACTGGGCCTTATTCCTGAAAAGGAGGCCCAGGTTAATGAGTTCTTTCATCTTAAAGGATGAGGTTGAATTAATGATATCGCAATCTTTAATGACATAAAGATGTGTAAATCACTTGATTTTGAGGGATATTCCAAATAATTCCTTTTAGATAAGGGAGCCAAATAAATAAATCATGCCATAAATGGATTTTAAGAGTGTCTTGAAGATTGAATCATGAATAGGATAGGTGGAATGGATTCATAGGGGTGAAATGGGCAAGAAGGGAACCCAAAAAGGTAGGGATCGCAAGTCCTGGTAGGCGCGCAGGTACTGCGTGGGCGCACAAGTCCTGATTGCGCAAGTATACATGTGCGACACATGGGTACCTGCGCAACTGTTAACAAGCAGGGTAATACATAAGTGACTCTTTTTTAAAACCTTTAGAATCCTCTTGAGGGTTTTCCCGAAGAGTGGAACACAAGTTCTATTGAAGGAGTTAGGCGGCGCACAAGTGTGTCCATTTCCCTTAAGGGTTGGCCACTCATGCGCGCATGTGTTGATGAGTTTCAACACATAGGCCGTCCCCCCACCCTCCTTAGATATTATGTTCTAGGTAAGAAATAACCTTAGAAGTGTTTCGGAAGATTTGAGAAGAGACTAGGGTGCCGAGAGCTCAAATATGAAATCTGGAAAAAATTCCTCCTCGAAATTGGGGGCCCACAGGGTGTATTTATTGGCTGGAGAAGACCTCATGCGGTTATTTATTAGGGTGTGCAAGTATACTTGCGCGACCATCGTATAACTTTCACAACCCTTGTGCAACATTCTTCTTATTCCTTCCCTGTAAAATTTTTGATATTTGTCCAAAGGTTGAATCACTTTGAGCTCAGATATTCCCCTTTTTCCAATCATTAGATTCTGCGACGAAAGGAGTGTCAAAAAAATTATTATATGTTTTAAAAAAATTAATGAATTTTTATTACATTTTTCCTTTTCCCCATGTCATTCACTAGAATAGCCAAATCTTAATCACAAATATTACTAAACACTAACTTTGATACCAACTATGATAAACCTTATCTTTATTAAAAATTAATTCAAGATTTATTACTTAAGAATACACTTTATAAAACCCATATGATCAAGAAGTATAATGTATTTAAAAATTAGGTACATAGAAAAACATCTTCAACCTGGGATACAATAATATTGTTTAAACCATCGTTACAATGCTTCTAAAATTCTGTATCTTTTTGAACCACATGATATGACATAATGACATATATAAGAAAGGGATGATATATAAATATCAGTAATATAATAAAGAAATAATAACTTGATTAAAGGATTTCATTTTAGAAAATCATAATTTTAATGGGACATAAAAATGGTTCGTAATCAGAAACATGAACAAAGAGGAATAAAATAGAACGATATTATAAAGGCATCATTGGAATATAGAAACTACATTAAACATGGAATCATAAATATATGCCAATGATAACCAATAAGAAATCATAAGATATGGGAAAAATCTCCTATTGCATAATATGTCCACTCCTAAAGTTTTTTCATGACATCTCATGTAACAAAAATGTTACCCAATTCATTAAATTGTTATATAATTTTGAACACAACTATCACTTCTATATCATGTTGATACATAAGTGTGCACATAGATCATTAAAAATAGAATCATATTTCATCAAATTTAATTACACAATAAATTATGATTCTATAAATACATGTATTTACACAATAAAATAGGTATACGTGTTTCTGGTGAATACCCTGGAGTTCAAATAGTGATGACATTCAGAATACAATGGTTTGTCATCCAAAAGTCGCTGAGAAATTTCAGCAGCATAAGGGATGAACTAATAGACTTATTAAATATTTAATTTAGATATAAAGAGGTATAATAACATTCTCAAAGAAAAAATACAATATGAGGATTGTGTAAAACCATATCCCAACACTTATAAAATAATGTGAAAGACATATAATTAAGAAGATACTTTAATAAATAGTGAAGGAGATGATCCCTTACTACATTTCAACATACTAACAGATTTGTTAAATTTTACAATGAGATGGGATAAATGATCTATAATTATTTTTAAATCAAATTTAATAATTTGATATTTATATAATATCATTAAAACATTACCAAATAATATTTAAAATACATAAAACAAAGAAGTTTCTTGAATTGAATGAAGAGAGAGAGACAGAGTTCCCTTACAATGAAGGGTGAATAAGTGAGAATCGTTGGAGCTTATTAAGGGATCTATGGAACCTTTAGAGGACTATAGAAAGTGTAGGTCAGAGTAATGAAGTTATCCAACATTTTTAACCTAAGAGTAACAGGTTATTGGGTCGGTTTATATATGAAATGATACAAGAGTTCTTTACTATTTCCCAAACATAGGTTTTAGACTCTATATAATAATTTATCAAAAGAAAAAAACTTCCCATCGTTTATACCATTTAATTTAATAAATAGTATTTTTATGTAATGTTTTATATGGAAATTTACCAAACCCCTTAAATTGTTACACTTTAGGATGTGGAAGTGAGTCATTCTATTAAAAATTATTTTAAAACCATAAAATATAAAACTGGTTTTCAAGGATTCATGAGGTGTTTATAAAATTTATCAAATAAACTGAGAATAAAATTATATTCAATGGGAAACATATATATTTTATTTGATACACTTTATTTTATCTACTATATCTCTTTTTATGATTATAATGTCATAACACACACAATATATTTATACCATATTTAATGTTTTCCTGAAAAATTTATTTTCTCATAAAATTATAAAAAAATTACCCATTGGATAATTTCATCATGATGATTCCAAAAAAATATTTATTTTAATCATAATAATTTTATAAATATTCAAATTTTAATTTTAATATAATAATCTACATTTAATGGGAAATCCTAGGTTTTATACAATAATGTTATTTAGTCCCTTATAAAAATTTACATTTGACTCCATAAAAATTTTATTATCATTTATATTTAATAAACAATATATAATTGTATTATATTTTTATAAGGTAATTTATTTTTAATATTCATTAATAATGAAATTGGAGTGTTTTAATTGATGTTTTACAATACCCAAAAAAATCATTTTGTGTTTTATCATGTCAAAACCAAAATCATTTATAAAGTAACAATAATAGTAAGTAATTAAAAACATTCTTCTATTGAAAATACAATATAATTATTAATATTATTATTTTCTAGATACATAGTCCTTTATTACACCATCAATCTCCCAAAGGGTATGTTGTACAATGGTTTTATTTTCATGGGGGGGTTCATCATTTATAGTTTGGTCCATGATTTCAATGAGCTTGAACATATCTTGTAAACAACTTTTCCCATGGTTTAGATAATTAATATCATCTTGGTCTTGGTCAATATAATATCATAAATATTTTATATCCCTCATAAGGTCTAATAAATGGGATTCATGGGAAATTATCCTTCTAGTATAGGATATCACTTCCATTGTCTATGTAAATTGGATTTATCAAAACACTATATATATACTAATAATATGGTCTCTGTTAAATAGATATATTAGAATTTTTATTGATTCCTAATGGTCACTATCATATAACAGGATAAAATTAATGAATTTTATGTCCCCTTTGTTACCATAATAGTGCATTTATTTCTATCATAATTACATTTTTATTTATAAGATGTAGGTTCTTTAGACCTTTAGTACCAAGCATCATTCATCATTTGTTGGCCCACTTGAATAAAAATACTAATTCATTTTTTTCCATGATTCATCTTACAATATTGGCTCCAATGAGATTCTTCTTTAAAATAGAATTTTCAAAAGGAATGAAATATTATGGGAATATTATTATCGATCCACAATTATTTAGTTTTATAATGATCATGTCTAATTGAATTTCAAATCCCGTATAGATTATTTAGAGGCTTATTATGTCCTTTAAACAAAGGGACCTCTTCTTCTTTCTCTCATGATCATATTCCATTTCCTCATGGATTCTCAAGAACATTGTATTTCCTGTAGAGATTTATGTCACGGTATTTATGAAATCATATGTCATTGGAATCAATCTAAATGATGTAGGGTTTTGTTCCTTCGTTAAATATTGTATTTTTTAATTTTCAAATTTAAATAGTATATTCATACATTTTATTTAGATAATTTTAATCTCCAAAGATGAAGATTTTGACTTATTTTAATATGATAGTAAATGATTACAAAAATTGGGTATGTCATGTATAGAGACCCAAAATACTCAAAAATAAATATTAAATATTTTTAGATGAATACTCGATATTGTTCAAAAACATAGACTTGTGAATGATAATAGATTAATTTCATTTTATACTGGGAACACAATATTATAATTTTGTGAAATATCATCAATGTATACCATAATTATATTCCAATTATTAATTATTCACAAACATACTCTACTCAAAATTAATATTCATTACCTGGGGAAAGAACATAAGAAAGAGTGATCTCATATTCTCAGTATTGTTATATAAGGGAAATACAAAAACATAATGTGAGAATAAGGGAATGAGAACCTTATAATAATATATTAAAACCATACCCTATATAGAAAAGATAAAAATCATGAGTCATGTTATAATGATTGAATGTTCATAACACATAATTCATAATGAAATCAAAGAACATGATAAATTGGAATATAACTTTAGTTTAAGTCATATATTTGTGGAATGCACATAAGAATGTAAATTATTATGTAATGTATACACACCAAGAAAATAAAAAAAAATTAGTGGTGGGATAACCACCCATTTACCTTCTTCATGATTGAGATGACCTCCCATTTACCCTCTTATGGGAACACAATAACCTATCATTTACTCTTTTAAATAATATAACATTAATTATTACCCAATTAATTCAATGAGATATAGGTCTCACTCATCACATAATGGGGATCTTACATAATTATTCCACAAGATCATAAAACATTCATATTATCAATACACCTGAAAATAAATAGTTTTTGTTATTAATTTCATTATAGGATGAACCATGTAAAAGAAACAGGTTTCATAATCATTTCATCATTAAATCATAACATAACACATGAAAAATATATGGATTTCACAAAAAAAAAATTCATCATAAACATAAAATATTTAGGGGTAAAATAGATGGTAACCTAGGATTGTATCCATAGTGCATCATATTTAATGTCAAAGGATTATATCTTGGATGGAAAATTATTTTGAAAGAAAAATCACATGGAACATTTCATGAGGAAGATTACATTTCCACATTGAAAAAAAAACTAAAAAAATAAAAATTATTATAACTTAGAATATCCATTTAAAATTATAATTTATGCTTTAAAAATGAGTGTTTATGATGGATGAAAATAACTTTCGTATCATATGGTTTAAAATAAGGATTCCATTCACTTTTTCAGTAAATTTAAATTAAGTATTGTTTGGAAAATAGCCTGATGTTTCCTTAAAAAAAATTGTGAAAAAATAAATAATGCGTAAAAATTGATTTTATATATCATTTTAAGAATGTTAAAAATATTTTTTAAAACATTTTTACAAAAAATTATTTGAGATGAAAAAGGTTTTTCAGCGGGAGAGAGAAATAAAGATGATTTTTCGTAAATACATTTTTTTGAACTCTTCAGTACATAAAGAGACGAAAATGAAGGCAAAATATATATTCTAATGAAATAATTATATAGGAATAAAAATTATGATATTATTGAGATAGATATTATAATATTTTCATTATTTGGATCATAATTATAAATAATCATGATAAATGATGAGATTGTAAAATAAAACACATACCGTTTTGGTAACATTGCATTATAATACTCATGATAGAATAAAATTAAATGAAATATAGAATATAAATAAAATATGGATATTCAATCTATAACAAGTCAATGAGATATTCTATAAACAATACAAAATAAATGATTGGTTACTGTCCTTATGTCTCTTTAAAATAATTGAGGGACTTGAAATCTCTTACCTTATGACTCAACATTCTTCATACATATTTAAACATAACATGTTGTAAATATATATTTATTAAAAATATATTAAATAAATATAAATATATATAATACGATATATGATTTACTAATGTTCATTTATTAAATAATTATTAACAATTCACAATTAATGTCATGTTGTTGGTAATAACCTCTTCATTTTTTGTATATATTTTTATTTGGAATTCGTGTTCCCATTACCATGATCATAGTTCAATCACATATAGAATTATAATAATAATTAAATAATTATCATATTTATCCATCAATTATATTTTTATTACCAATCATGAAATATGGTTTTGAGAAATTTAGAATGTTACGATCATGGAGATGGTTGGTTGTATGTATGCATGAGTAACATTTCCATTTTCCAAAAATCATTATGGAAATGAGATAATTAATATATTATAACTATATAAGGATCATAATAGAATTTTATTTCTTTAAATATTGTTATATATATCATCCATGTGATGTGGTGATGAAAAATCCATCACATCGCTTCATGAAGGTGGGTGGCTACATGTACCTGAATGAGATTATCATCATTCAATGATTGAAAATATAAAAAAATGAAATATTATATATCAAGAATAATAAATATTTCTTGAATATCATAATTATTTATTTTATATCAGATATATTTATTATATTTGACCATATTATCTTCCATGTAACGTGTTCGTAAAAATGAATCATAATGCTTCACAAGGTGGTAGTTCAAAGTATACACAATCGACATTATCGTATCCCATACTGAATAGAAACAAAAAAAGATAAATTTTATATACTGAATATAGATTAATAAATATTTTATAAATAATATATATATATATATATATATATATATATATATATATATATTCTTTATATAATCATCATACCCAACCATGAGAGATGATATTGAATAAAGTAAGGACATTTGTTTGCTATTTGATAGTCCGTTATACTCATGAATATTGATTAACTGTCAAATTAGATACAAGATGAGATTTTTTAAGTCGTCAATTAACGTAAAATATTCATAGAATATGAAATATATTTATGTTATTATATAATAATTTTTTAATTATAGTTTAATTAGGTGGATGAAGAAATAAAATAAAAATCACTCATTGTTGAAGATCACGACTTCTTTGGGAATATATCTTGGTTAGGCACAAAACACATTCTTAGGTTAGATATCTTACAAAATTATGTCTTATAGGATGATAGGGGTTATTTGGAAAGTGATTTTAGAATTTATTAGTCAATCCAAATGGGTTTTATATTGTGAATAATAGTTGAGAGTGAGTGGCATCTTATATGTGGCATGAGTACCAAACTTGTAATATTATAAACGAAAATTGGGTTACCCACATTATCTTCATGAAAAAAGGATAAAAAATCTATTATTATAGAGAATTTAATATATATTATATTTATTTTTAGGTCATTTTAGCTATTCTCTTTTTAGTTTACCTCCACGGTATACTCATTTTTACCCTAACCGAGGTAATTATTTTTTTGTGTTATCAATAATAATTTTGCGAAAAATTTTACTATAAAAGATAATTTAAAATAGGGTAATTTTATATTTTTATTAATATTTTAAAACTAAATTCACAGAAATTTCAAATTTTAATTTAATATTAACTTCACTCATATGAAGAGAAATATGGTTTTCAAAAGAAATCATGTTCAAATGATTATAAAGTATTTATTTCCAATGTTAATATAAAATTGAGTCTAATGAAATAAAATGGATTAATTTATACATAAATGAAAAAAGTTCACTCTAAAACCAATTCTAAATATAATTTAACTTTAAAAATAATTTAATGAAGTAAGAAGTTATAAGTTTAATTTTATTATTTGGACTATTTATAAAAAATTAAATCATTTCAGAAAATAAAAAAAAAATTAACTAATATAATTTTGATACGATAACTTCAGAAATTAATTTTACAAAAATAGTAAGTATTAATTTTAAAAATATTTCAACAATGGTGACACACTAGCATTTTAGAAAAGTATTTTTATGTCTATAACATTTTATTTATTCTTATATCATGTCTAGAAAACACATAAGATTAATTTTGAACATTTTATTTAATATATAGTATATTCAATTCATTAAAACAATTAACCAAAAGTTATTATTATAATTTTTTGATGTAAAACACATGTTTTCATATAAAAATATCTATTTAGATAAAGGTTTATTTTTTTTTGAATTTCTCTTATTTTTATTTATAATTAATTAATAACTAAATAATTCATTTTATATACATGTGTTAACTATATTTTCATATTTTATTTAATCCTATTAATAATTTAAATTCCAATAGCTAGGTGATAGTTGTAATATGATGTAATAATATGAGAAATATATCATGGTTTTCTAAAACACAACGTCACATGTAATGGATTTTTAACCCAATTGTGTGTGTAATGAAAACTAAAATCATTGTTTTGTATAATGAAAAATACCATAGATAATATATTTATTTGAAATAAAACACCTAAAATATCAGGATGTAGCATTATAAACCCCCTATAAATGAATTTGGCCCTTGAAATTCATCACTATTATAACAACAACTACAGGTACTTCAAAAGAATTATATCATCAAGTCACCATGTTTCTTACACATGATATTCAACAAAACATTAATAATTTCATTAAATATTGTGTACAAGAAAAACATAACAAAACAATAAAGTACAATGGAATAGGAAAATGAGAGCTATGGGGGTCTAAAATAGTTCAACCCAAGAGTGTACCCTCCTATAATACTATCCCCCTCAACGGAAAAAGAACCCAAATCAGAAGAAAGGATGATGCTTGTACCAATGGTCACCATAGAATTAAGATGATCATAAAATTTTTTCCCCTCCCTCCTAGTGTGAAAATCATTTGTGGAAGTAATAATGTTGATTTTGTATCTTCTCATGACATATAATATGGTAAATGGGGTGGTTTCACCAAAAAAATGATTAGGTTAGTAGTCTTTTTTCATATTACATTATCTATTTGATCCTAAATCCCCTCTACATATTCCCCATAATAAAGGCCAGCCTCTAGTGGTGCCACCTCTAAGTTTGGTATATGAGATAGATCTGGTATGTAGTCCCTTAGGGTAAATACATGTAACACATCTTTAACTTGATAAATATTCATTGGAATATCAATTAGATAATATTTATCCTTGATACGATCAAGTATTTCAAAGGGACTGACACACCTAGGGCATAAATTTCCCTAATTTATTCCACTAACAAATTAATTAAAAAACTTTCTCACAAATATGAAATTATAGTTCACATAGATGATTATCAGAAAAACATTATATCAAATTTGTCTTACCTATAAGTGTTTCTATATAGCTCTAAAATTCAGTGAAAATTCATTAATGAGCTCGAATCCAAATATCATTCTTTTCATAACTTCATTCAAGTATGTTGGATGTATACACATGTTTCCATTAGGGGAATCATAAAGATATATATGAATTATCTATTGAAAGAAATTATTTTATGAAACTCAACTATATGAATGTGTTGATCTAAAACTCCATTAAACTATATGGAAAAAGTTCACAATATATCTTATAAGGATTAAAATTTTCTCTCATATTGATCACATTTATGTGGATGATATAAAATGATAAAAATAATCATTGAATAATTATAACACCGAATACTTTTCAATTACGTCATGATAAAATTATGATCTCGGCCAGATACAATAGAATGTTCTACTCAATGAAAACATAACACTTTTGTAATAATTATACATGAATGGTTATATAATATGATATGTTTTCTAATATTGATGGAGTGGGATGAATTCATAAATTTATTGATTAAATAGCATGAATCATTATTCCCTGAAGATGTTTTTTTGGATTATAATGACAAAATACACAATGATTTTGTCCTATTTCATTTTTTGGAAGGATAATTGTCTTAAAATCATTTTTGAATTTTTTCTCTCAATATTAGGTTTCAAATATACTATGCATCAGGTTATATACACATAAATATATAACATTATGTTCTCTTACCAAAATAACATTTTGTCATAAAAAATAAGTAGGCTCTATACCCATGGTATATTTCAGTTTTAGGTTTATGATCCACGAACATTAAAAATTCAGTAGGTTGTCTCCAATCTTGAAGGTTGTCTTATTTTTCAAAAAGAAAATGTTCTAAAATATGAATAACCTATATTTACCATATCGTCATAGCTAAATTCACCCCCAATGGTTACCAATATTATTTAATCACATGTCTAGGAAAATAAATTCCTTTTTAAAACATAATGGTTATATTTCTATAAATTACTTCGAAGATATCATTATTCTTAATAAACTCAAATAACATAAAATAATGGAAGGTATTTCAATAACATTGAGAATATTATAAACCATAAAAACATTAATATATGATGTTTTCTATAAATCTTATGTCAATCCACTATAGATAAATATATTATGCATAAATTAATACATTCCTTACATGTTCAATGAATCATACAAAACAATTACCATTTGAAAAATACTTCTACAATATAACCCATTAATAGTGACACATAAATATGTTAATCCTTACACTATGGTGATTAATATGTAATTATTACTTCCATGATCAAGAAATTAATTATTGGGTGAGGGTGTTGAGTTGGATAATTCCCATTTTGTCCATACATGATAAAATCAAACACATGTGAACTTATTTACACTATAACATTCCATTCCATAGAAATAAAATCATTCCCTCCATTTGAGATATTATTATAGGTTATTTATCAAAACTTCATGTGATGTAGGAAGATGGGTATTTTTTCCTCAATGTTAATAACCACATACACCATCATAAATTTTTATATTCACCTTATTTTATGAATTATTAATCTCACATAAGTTCATGATGGGAATCATATATCACAATAGATTATTTGGTATGAACACAATATTAATATCTCATGTCATCGTAAATATTTGTTGCTCATAGTCACTGAATTGTCTATTAGATTCAATGTTAACACAATTCTGTCCAGCTCTATCCACTTTTAGAAACCAAAAAAAATATTGTGATAAACCATGATCATTGTGAAAAAATATATATATAATCAAAAAAAATAAATCATAGGATTTATATATAGTAATATATTATTTTTGATCAATAACAATGTATTAATACCCAAGCTCATTCATGGTCATTGTTTAAATCATTTCAGATGTTTTCTAAAATGATTTGGAATTAAAAAATTATATCCATAAGGGGTATCAACTTTGGTGTGTAATATGTCATGTTTTAATGCACTAAGTGACGATTGATTCAATATCAATGCACCATTTTGGAGTTATTAACCAAAGGTATATCTAATAGTGGACGATCTAATTATACTATCTTGATAAGGATTTAATTTCATAAAACTACTCACTCTATCATTTCCCAAATTTCCAGGATAATTTCTTTCACTTTGTCTCATCATTAGACTTTCCCTTATAGATATCCATAGACAAATCCATAGTAATATACCATGTGATGACACTAATGATTTCTCATCCTAGTTTCTACAGGTTAACTAAATGTTCCCTATAATATCTAAAATAGATACCTAGGATTCTCATAACTAGATATTACATTTTTAGTAAAATATTTAAAACATTACACAATCACACACTTGAGGAATCTAATAGTTTATTTTAATAAGATTCTAGCTACAAAATATTATAATTTTGTGATAAACCATCAATTTATCCCTCAATGATCTTCACATTAAGAAACCTTTATTGACATATCCAACATAAAAACTTACTCAATAACATGGTGAAAAAAACCTAGTAATGAGTTAGATAAGATGGTCAATCTGGTTAAACAAAGGAAATATAGAAACATAATGTGAGAATAAGTTTATGAGAACATTATTATAACATATAAAAACCATACAAAGAATAAAATGTACAAAATCATGATTCATGTCATATATATTGGTTGTTCATAAGACGTGATTCATAAGGAAATCCACGATCATGATCCATGAAGACATAATACTGTCATATGAAATATATTTGTGTCGTACACATAAGCATGTAAATTATTTTGTCAAGGCTAGATGTAAATACATTCATCAAATGTTTAGTTGGGTATAACTATCTCTATACCTACTTTGATATTCGGATGACATCCTAGACACACTCTATCAGGCATGAGATAACCTTTCATGTACCCTTTGATCTCATATAAAACTATTCATTAACTAATTATTTATAAGGGGATATAGGTCCCACATATAACATAATGAAAATAATATATACTTCTTCCACAATATCATAATAAATTAATTATATGAAGACCCATGAAAAAAAATGGGTTTCATAAAACAGTTCATCATATCACAACCCATGAAAAAGAAATGGTTCTCAAATTAATTTCATCATTTCATCAATACGTATCCCATTGGAAAGATATGGTTTTAAAAACATCCTGTCAACATAAAAATCATCCTTTTAGGGAAATAATATTAATTGTATCCTTGGATCATATCCCCTATAATTCATATATAATATCAATGGATTTCATCATATATTAAAAATGATTTTGAAAAAAAATCACATGAAATGTTTCTTGAGGAAGTTAGTCTATCCACATTGAAAATTAGTTTTTAAAAAATATAGTATTTTTAAAATTAATTTCATTTATAATAAAAATTGGTACTTATAAATGAGGATTTAATATATTGAGTTTTCATGATAGTATAAAATACCATTAATTCGTTATGGTTAAAAAAATATTCCTTTCACATTTTTAATAAAAGTCAAATGGGCATTGGTTGGAAAACTGTATGAAGATTCCATTGAAAAAATTAAAAAATCAAAAATTGGAAAAAATAGATTTAATATATCATTTTATGATTATTAAAAACATGTTGGAGTTTTTTTGAAAAAATGTTTTAGAAGAAAATGGGTTTCAACAGAAGAGAGAAATAAAGATGATTTTTCATTAAACAATCTTTTAACACATGTGTACAGAAAGAGAGTAAAATGAATTTAAAACATGTATTCTAATGAAATAACAATAGTAGAATAAATTTAAATAGTTTATTTAGAGATAGATAATAATATTTAACAATTTTGAGCATAATGTTAACAAATCAAGATATATGATGAGATTATCACATAAAAATAATAAAACATTGGTAACATTGAATCATAATACCCATGAAATAATAAAACTAAATAAAACTTTTAATATCATGAAAATAAGGTTAGACATGATATTACATTTCAATGGGGAAGTATATAAACTATAAAAATGAAGTGTTTGTGAATTTTTATATGTCTTCCAAAAATAAAAAAGAGACCAGAATGAACTTACCATAAGTATCGACTTCTTTAGGAATGTTAGAACCTAAAAAATAAAACATATAAGTTTATTATACCAATATTAATGAACCTTATATAAATATATCATTAACTATATAATTTATATAATTTTATTTAATACCTTTTTTTAATAATTCAATATTAATGTCACGTTTCAGGTAATAACATTTTTATTTTTGTATATGTTATGGTTTTTTATTTTCACTCCCATTACATTGATAACGGTTTTATAACCTTCTGAATATTAATAATAAACTAATTATCATATATCTACATAAATATTTTAGCTAATACCAAATAGAAATTATGGTTTTTAGAAATGAATTATGATATATTCATGAAGACTGTTTGTTGTACTTATTCATGAGTAACATTTATATTTTTCAACGATCATTGTTGAAAGAATTTACATAAAATATTATAATTCGAGAATGATCATAATAACATTTCATTTTTTTTAATTATACCTACACATATCATTAATGTTGTGTGGTGATGAAAGAGACTCACATCGATTTTTGATGGTGGTAGTCCACACATACACAAATAACATTATCATTTTTCTGTGACTGAAATGGTAAGAAAGTAAATGATATATTATTCTTTGAGAATAATAAATATGTCATGAATACCATAATTATGTTATTGAAATTAAATTTATTCATTAAATTTATCTTTATTATCTTACATTTAATTCATTAGTTAAAATGAATATCATCGCATCGCAACACTATATTTTTCTGTACACATAAGTGAGGTTAATGTATTCGTTGTTGAATGAAATGTAAAAAATTGAAATATGATATAATTATTATATAAATATATTTATGTTATTAATATCATATATATACTTTATATCTCTCATCATACCCAATTGTAAGAGGGGGTAACTGAAAAATAGTGGATATCCATTCACGAAGTGATAGTCTACCAAACAAACAAATAATGATTTTGTGACCCATTTGATTGAAGAAGTGGTGGTTGTAGGTCATGAACCTAACATAAAATCATATCATTAAATGTAATATAAATGTTTTATTATATCATATTTCTTAATAATAATTATTTTTGGTGTTTGAATAAAAAAAATAAAATTTCTCATAGGATAAAATTACCTCTTCTTCGAGTATCACCTCTAGGATTTCATAAAATGCCTTCGTAGGTCTAATTTATAAAAAAAATAAGGCTCCTATTATATTATAATGGATTTTAATGGATTTTTAAGGTAATTTATGAATTTTTTTTATTAATGTGTAATGAAGAGAGGATAGAGGGTGGCCTTATATAAGTGAGGTGTGTGGAACTCTTTTAATTTTTTTTAATGAAAAATGTGTACACATGTTTTTGGCAAGCCAAAAGGCCCAAACATTTGGTATTATAGATTCTTATACATTATAGGGTCGAAATATGTCTATTAAAAATATTTTTTACAATATTTAGGTCATTTTATGCTTTTTATTTTTTGTTTAACCACCTATAAATTAATTTTTACCTTAACTGCGACAATTAATTTCCTCTAATTTCACAATTATTTTTGGTAAAAAAATAATTTTTCTTTATTATAGAATATATATTATTTCATTTATAAATATAGAATCCAATTTTCTAAAAACAATTAAAAAAAATTAAAATGATAATTTAACAATAAAACCATAGACACTATTAGAAAGTAGGGTTTCAAAGAGAAAATGTTTAAAATATTAAAAAGTAATTATATAAAATTTTGAAATAAATTTTTTAAAATGAAATAAATTGGATTAATAGATATATAATTTATGTAATTACACTTTATATCAAATTTAATATATAATATATTCTAAAAAATTATTTAATCAAAATGATAGGTTTTATTTAAAATTTATTATTTTTTACTATTCAAAAAAATGAAAACTTAAAGAAAAATTAAAAAATTTTATGGTTTGATAATTTTGACAATATGATTTTAAAAACTATTATCAAAATAATTAATCTATAAGTTTTGAAATTTATTTTCATAATAAGTGTACGAAATATGAGAAAATGATATTTTATAACAATACAGTTTTAAGTATAAAAATGGATTTATTCTTATCTGCTGTCTAGAAATGACAAAATTTGAATTTAAAAATAAATTAATATATAATATATCAATTTCATTTATATAATTAACCAAAATTTATCCATTCAACTTATTTAACAATAAAAAATTTATGTTCAAAATATTTGTTATTCAAAAAAAGTCTTCATTTATATTCAAATTGTTATTATGTTCCTTTCTAATTAATTTGTCACCTATGAATTAGTTTTTATATTTCTGTAAATAAAATTTATTTAATTTATTTAATCAAAATAAATATCTACATTTTAACATGTTGGTGAGAACATTCATATCAAATACAGTTGTTAACGATATATCATGGTTTGTTACAACTGGATGTCACAATTTATGAAAGGTAAACATTGTGTCTCATGTAATGAAATTTATTATCAATATTTTTTATAATGAATAATATTAATTATATTCAATTTATTCATAAAAATCACAAAATCACTATTCTTTACATTCTACACTCATAAAAATGAATTTCTACCATGAAATTCGTCACTTTAGTTTTAAAAACTATAGATCGTTTTGTCTCATTACATCATCGGGTACCCATGAATATTAATCATGATAGAGTTTTCACCACAAAAAAAGTTTATAGGTGAGTGGGTTATTTCATAGAACATTATCTATATGATCCAAAATCACCATCGATTATTCCTTATAAGAAATATCATTCCCCAGTTGTATGACCTCTCAGTTTAGAACATGTGATGGATCATGTATTTACATACATAGGAATGATACAAGGAAGACATCAAGAACATGATAGAGGTTAGTGGATGTTTAAATCAATGATCTATATTCCCGATATGATCATGTATTTCAAAGGGACCAATACACATAGGGATTAGTTTTCTTTTCATTCATCAATGGTAAAATTCATAGAAACACCTTATAAAAACATCAAATTCTATATTTTATATATTCTTATAGGAAATCAATTTCATTGAACATTGTGTTGTAATATCATCCAGATGAATGGTTGTAAAATTATTTTCCAATTAATCAGCTATCTTAAGTCCCAACTATTTTCTTTCTACAACTTCAGTTCAATTCATTGACGTTTTATACTTCCTTCCATAAGGGGATTTATAATAAAACATATAAATTATATATTTAATGTTCTTATAGTATGAAAACTTATCTAGTGGATTTTTTTAATCCCAACAATCATTAAAATCTATAAAAAATATCTCTATATATTCACTATGGCTTGAATTGTACCGCCAAACTGACCATTTTTCTAACTATGATACGTAGTTCTAAAAATCATCTATATGTAATGATATTAATGAATAATTCCTCATAATATTGAGCTAATCCTTGGATACAGATCATATACAATATATTAGTGTACTCCATTCAGCCTTAACACTTCCTTGATGTATATCACAGAACGGTTATTTAAATAGAAGTATTACTTGACCAAGATAAACTATAATTTATTTATAATATGATCCAATACAACACATGTATCATTATTTTGTTCAGCTGTTTTATAGATTACAATGAAAAAACCCGTTTTCATGTTTTCCCAATAAATTTCTGGTATTGATAATGTTCATAGAATTCTTTTAGACGTTTTTCTCTTAGCCTTTACTTACACACATTCTATGCATGAATATTCAAGTTCATAAATATATGTATTTATGCTTTCTCACTATAAATAATTTTTCTCATTGTCTAAGGGTATGCATTATAATCTTCTCATACATTAGTTGAGGGTTTAATCTCTCGAGCCTTGATTTATGCCATAGGTTTTCACCCATCTTACAGATTATTGTTTTCTTCAAAAAACTATAATATTAAAACTATTTTAAAATTTCAGTAAAAAATAATTACCTTAACACCGTTGATAATATAAAACAAATTATATACCAATACCATTTTTCATATGTTATTTAAAATTAATCCCTCCACAAAACCAATTGGTTGTATTTCTATAAATATCACTACAAATATATTTTATCATGATACAATCCCATGAACAAAAATATAAAAACATTTGTTAATGAATATGATCCTATGAACAATATTAGAATCATAAACCCATGATTATATTTATAACTATTATGAAAATCCTATATATAGCCATACATTCTTCCAAAACAATCACAATCCTTATTTGTTTTATGATACATACACCCCAATTACTTTTAGAAAAATACTTCAATAAAATAATCCATTTATCGAAATACATTAATATTTCAGTCCATAGACTTCAATGGTTGACACAAAATAGTTACTTCCTTGTTTTATATGTAAATTTATGGTTAATGTAATCAGGATGGATAATTCCCATGTTCCCCACACATTAGACATTGAAATCCTTGGATATTTTTCAAAATATGACCGTATTTTCCAAACTAAAAACTCCATTTGAGATATTTTTCTTGGTTCTTATTCCCACCTTATTCACATGTAATACGTTTAATATTCATTCCTATGCGTTCATTGGTACCTAAAATTTCATAAATTCTCATCTCCCAATTATTTGAAGCTATTGGAATCCCACCAAAGTCCTCATAATAAATCATGTATTTTGATACATAATTTTTCATAACCAAATTATATATGAATATAGTCATCATCCAATTTGATTTACCATAGTTACAAATACTTTTATCATATTCATTATAAATATGTTCCCATATGGTTCCATTAATTGGTTAAAACCATAATGAATAGTGTGAGTAACTATAATCATAGTTTTAAAACTATATAATCATGAAAAATAACTTATAGTATGTCTATATCATGGCACCTTCTCTTAATATATATAAAACCATAGAAAAAAATTGATCATTCATGGTAATTATTTAAAAATTTTATGATGGTTCATAATGATTTTTTTACTTTCCAAATAATATAACATATGATTGTCAAACTCGGTGTGCATAATAGCCTATTATCATGCACTAGGTGATGATTGAGTCTAGAAAAATGTGTTGTTTTGGGAGTTAATACCCCTATATACATATTTTCTAGTTACACATACACTTTTAGTTTCCATACAGCGATGTAATCACATAAAAATCACTCAGTCTATATTTAACCAAAAATCAAGGACAATTATTTATACATTGACTCATCCTTAGACATATTCTTAGAGATATCCCTATAATTATTTGTATTAATATCCCAATGTAAATCAATAATGTTTTCTCATCCTAGTTTTTTTTAGGATAACTAAACCATTCCTTTAATGACAACTATTGCATCTAGTGCTTCCCAAACAATGATAATACATATTTTAAGATGAATATTAAATGAATTAAATTGAAACATTCTTGAGGACAAAAATTCTTTGTTTTTGTTAGAGACTAGGTACATAATATTATAATTTTCTGAAATATATTAAATGAATCATAAAAATATCATCACATCTTATAATTTTTATATACATCCCTATTTTAAATTAAATTTCATAAACTAGTGAAAATAACATATGAAATTGATATATAAAATCCTCTATAAGGGTAAAAAATTGTAATGAATAAAAATAATGTAAGAATAATGGTTTGAGACCTAATAAAATCATGTGAAATTCAAACCCAATATATGAAAAATTAAAATCTTGTGCCGCAAAGAAATAATTTGTAGTTCATACGAAATGAATCGTAAGGAAACGAAAGAACATATTCCAAGAGAACATAACATTGGAATAAAAAATATATTTGATTTGTACACATAATAATAGAGAATATTATATCATTGATACACAAAAATTCAATCATATCATTTTTTTATTAGGATAACCACTCATGTACCTTCTTCAAGATTGGGATGACCTCTTATATACCCTCTTTTGGGCATTGGATAACCTCTAACGAAACTGTTAATCTTATATAACATTAATCATTACCCAATGCATTAGAGGTAGATAAAGGTAACAATTATTAAATAATGAAATTAATACATATGTGTTTCAAAATATCATAAAATATCCATCATATTAGAACACATGAAAATAAATGGGTTTCATAAAACATTTCATCATTGCATCAGCCTTGAAAAAGAAAAAGGTTTCTTAAACAGTCTATAATATAATTATAAAATAACCCATGGAAAAAGATATGGGATTCATAAAAATATTATTACCATAAATAAAAATAATTCATGGAATTAATTCTAATAGTTTCTTTGTATCATATCCTAAATAAATAAATATAGAAAATAATGTATTTCATCTTTGATGAAATATAATTTTCAATGACAATTCACAAGGAATGTTTCTAGAATAAAATATCCAACACACATTGAAAAACATCTTTTTAATATATAAAACATTTTTAAAATAATTTTCATTTGAAAATAAACTTTTAATATTATAATAGAAGCTATAAAAAATTTAGTGGTCATGATAGAATAAAATAGTATTCATACCCTCATGAGATAAAATAATGATTAATTTCACATTTTTATTAAAAGACATACTGATTTTGTTTGTAAAATTACATGAAGATTCATTTTAAAAAATATTGAAATTAAATAATGTGTAATATTTTCATTAATAAATAATTTTTAAAAAAATTTATAAAAAAATTACAACATTTTTAGAAAACATGGTTTGAAAATAAAAACAGTTTTCAACTAAATATAACAATAAAGTTGATTTTTCAAAAATATCTTTATTCTGAAATGAAGACTAAATAAAAAGAGGATAATTAATGTATAAATTAATTCTCAAGAAATAACCATAGGATAATAATATTAATTATTGTATTGAGAGATATATTTTAGTATTTTATCTTTAGTATCCTAATCAAAATTAATCTTTATAAATGAGGATATTATAACATAAAAATCTTACAACTTTTGTAACATTGAATCCTAATAACAAAAAAACGATTAAAATTAAATTAAACTTATAATATAATTAAATGAATTATATTCATTATATAACATTTAAAATGGATTTTATATACACCACAAAAAAAGGAAGGTGATTTCTCATATATCTCTCAGAAATAAAGTAAAGACTAGAAATCCCTTACATTAAGTTTCAACATCATTTATACATTTTCAAAACATTTGTATAATAAATATAACATTATTATAGATCTATTACATAACCATAAATATATATTTCATACTCTATATTATTTACTATGTCCTTTAGTTACCCATTCATTTACAATTCCATGATAAATTCGGGTTTCAATTAATAATCGCTTTTTTCGTATATGTTTTGGGTTGTAATTTATAATCATCATAATTTAATCATGGTTAAATATACTCATAATTAATTATAATTACATATTTACCATATTCAAACAAAAAATATAATTTTAATATTAATAATGTAATATAGTGTTGAGAAATGAGGTATGTTATGATCATAGAGACTGTAGGTCGTATGTACGCAAGAGTAACATTTCCATTTTCCAAATATCATTATGGAATGGAGGTATGTAATATATTATATTAAATAATGATCATCATAAAATATTATGTCTTCAAATATACTTATAAATATCATCCATGTATTTTGATGATGTAAATTGAGTAACATCAGAACATGAAGGTGGTAGTTCACACGTTTATGAACGACATTTTGATATTTTAATGGGTGAAACTATTAAAATGAAAATGATATATTATCCATTAATAATGATAAATATTTAATTAATATAAAAATTATTTCATTTATATCACATATATATAGTATCAGTATCCTTATTATCTTCCATGTAAATCCATAGTGAAAACAAATCACTTTGTTTAATGAGGTTGTAGTCTACAGTACACATGAGCGACATTATTATATCCCCAACAAAATTAAAATTAAAAAATTATATTTGATATGATTATTCAATAGGTATAATTATGTTTTAAATATCATATATATACTCTATATCAATCATCATACCCATCTATAAGAGGATTTAATGGAAAATCAAATTAAATAGGCGCAGTGTGGTAGTCTTCGATACACACAAATGATGATTTAATAACCCAGTTGATTGCAGGGGGAAATTTTATACATAATAAAATTAACATAAAATGTTATTTATATAGGATTTTAAAAAAAATTATAATTTTTATATAAGAATTTTTTTACGTGGAGGAAGAATAAATATAAAAATGATTATTAAAGAACAAAACCTCTTCTTTGGGTATCGCTCATGGGTTTACAACGAATCACATCAAAGGTTTGATATCTTCAAAAGAACATAATTCAACAATGATGAGAGTATGGATTATGGATGTAATTTTTGTAGGTGATTTCTAGTGAAAAAGTGTATCATAGTGTGAGGAAGATTGGATATGATATAGACTTTTATAAATTAGGTGAGGGTCAGAGTTGAACATTTTCTAAAATGAAAATGTGTGTCGATGTTTTCTTCATGTAAAAGACTACAAAATAAAATATTATAAATATTTATACGTTATATGGTTGAAATATGGATATAAGTTATATTTTAGACAATTTATAATTCATATAAAAATTTATCTTTCCAGATTGACAAACTAGTAAACTCAATTTTACCCTAACCATCGAAATATTTCTTATTATTTTCACTATTCATTTAGACATAAAAAAATAATTTAATTATATAATATAATAAAAATTATTCTAATTCCAAATATAGAATCCTTTTTATAAAATACAATTCACATAAGTGGAAAATTACAATTTTAAATTAATCCCGCATATGCGACGAGAATGAAGGTTTTCCAAGGGAATATGTTAAAAATATTACAAAGTTATTGTATATAATTTATTTATTAAATTATTAAAATGAAATAAATTTAATTAAAATGTATATAAAGATAAAAATTTCACTTTCTATCATATTTAATATATAATTGTCTTTATCAATAATTTAAATGAACAGACATATTTCAATTAAAATGGTATATTTTTCACAATTCATCATCGAATTATAGTTTTCTGAAAAATATATAATTTTACCTAATATGATTTTTATAAGAATATTTAAATAACTTATTTTTCCAAATTTATTTTGAAAAATTTATTTTTAATTTTTAAATAAGTATCCCAAATGCGACAAATGTTATTTTTTAATACATTTTGAAGCATAAAAATGGATTTATTACTATCACTTTAATAAAAATAGGACAATGTTGAAATTTTTATTTAATATATAATAAATATATATCATTAAAATAATTAACCGAAATTTATTTGGTTAATTTATTTATGTAAAAAAAATTCACATAAAAATAATTATTCTGAAAAAATATTTCTTATATTTTTAAATGGTTCTTATATTCATTTCTAATTAATTGGTCACCAAAAAATTTATTTTAGATGCAGGTGTAAACCATATTTTCATAATTTATCTAAACCATTTAATACCCAAAATTCCATTTTCTAGGTGATACATATCATATTATATAATAATATTAATAATGTATCTTTTGTTATTTAAATCATAACATGATGCGTAACGAAAGCTAAACATGGTGTTGTGCGTAATTCTAGCGAAACCCATTGTTTTTAGGAATAAAATTTCTCAAAGGGATTATATTTACTTAAGAATAACAACACTTTCTTGTTATGTTGTTTGATGATTATAAACCTTCTAATTCTTCACTTATTCATCCTATTATTGGCATGACCCCAGGAATGGGTATGTTTTACCCTTGTATTCAATCATATGTACAAGGTGGAAGTCACATTTCACAAATATGTGACTTTAATAAATTTTGGATACCTTTATACTTATATATATATATATATATATATATTGAGTTCAGTGAATTCTTCCGTCATTGTAAATGACCCAATACCTCATTATTGAAGGAACTACGTAAGATACCTAAAGTTGAAATCGATCTGCTAATGGAACTACTACTGGAGTAGACCAAATAACAAGATTAAAAGGAGGAATTGATGATAAACATTAGTGGATGTATTTTCCTTTTAAACCACACTCCATTACATTAGTTGAATCCATATTCTTGGTTTACATGTGACAAGTAACGTCACCAAGATCCAAAATTTCCATAGTAGTTGTTTCAAATTGGATTACTATAGATAAAATTTATCTTCTTTTTTCATTGTGAATATAGATTCATTTAAAAATTAGGGTGTTGTGGAGGTCTGATTATTTCAAATTGGATATTGAAGTAAATTTTGGAATGATTTTTAGAAACATAAAGGTGTTTATGTGAGTTACGATCACTAAATATAATAAAGATACTCTAACTATATTCCTATAGTATAATATTTATGGTAGATATGCATAGTTTCTTGGGAGAAACAATGACACCATAGAAGAGCTGATCTACCCCTTTTTGTGCTCTGAATATCTCTACACAATACCAGACAACATTTTTTTGACTATATCTCAATTTAATATACATGATTTGATTTTTTTTATTGAGGGGACTTTTTAGATCACTATGAATAATGTCAATAATGCTTATAATTTTCTAGAAACTCATTTGTTATTTTATTATATATGAAAAAGTATTTCATTGGAATCATGTTCAAAAAATCATTTTATCTTTTATTTGTTCAATATACTATTTTAAATTGTTATTCTTCGTGATTTATTTGAATTAATAATTCAATTCTATGAGAAATAAAATCTCAGATCATATAAAAAATATATACTTTTTTTATTGTTCATTAATATAATTATATTAATAATTTTATTTTATATTGTGTAATCCAAGATTAAATTTTCATTTAAATGTTAGATAATAAGTTTGTTTTATTCTTATTGTGGTGAATGAATTAAGGATCTCCATTTAGGGGCCGGACACTTGGTGTATGACTTGTACACATTCAAATATATTCATTCTCATGTTATCCTATTTCTTTTTTGATTAATAATATAAAAGAATAATTCAAGTGATTCTTATATTTAAATGGACAGGATGTTATTTTATGTATGGTTATGAGTGATACTAGGTGAGTGTCATATTTAATGGTATGTTTTTAAGGTTTAGGTATAGGGGTTGGTTTTAGGGGTTGGGTTTTAGGGGAGGATGAATGTTTAGTTGGGGATATTATGATGGATACAAATATTTGTGGGTTTGGGATACGAGGGTTGTTGCTTGGGATTTTAAAGAGTGTATAGGTTGGAGTGTGGGAAGGGTGTTTAGTGTAATTCAGAACGATCAGAAAATAGTTATATATATATATATCAGTCATTAGAAAAAATTATCAAACTTTTACACCAAGAAAATAATCTCATATTATTGTTAAATAATAGAGAAAATTCATGTTTAATTTTTAACACACAGAAATTGAATACCCATCAATCTAACTCGTGGTTTACTCAAAATGAAGAAATCCATGTTTTATTGATTTAAAAGTCAAAAAGGATCATCATAAGCTAATCTTTTTTATATAAATCATCAGGTTATATCATATATTTTGATATATATATATGGTACTATCTTAAATATAATGTTGTACTATAGGACATGGTGTAATTACAATGTATAAAATCATAAGGTACAATATAATTGGAACTAATATGATACATTGAAATGAAATGTATCTCCAATGAGTTGGTTATTAGTAACTTACTATTTCATTAGAATTTATGGATGAGAGAGTTATTAAATTAATGTAATATGAGATATAGTTTAAGACATTACATGTGATTTTATGAAATGTATGGGTAAATGAATGGGCCCAAGGATCACCCCCAAATCATATATAAGGGTGGTTAGATCTTGTGGTTATGATTTTTTATACACAATTAGACTTTGGTTTAACCTATCCCCTCATGATGCACTCTTCTTCCATTTAGACTAAGATTATAGTATATTTCTAAGAGATGTTTGGGCATACCCATAATGTTTTTGAGATTCATTGGAACTCATGTATAAACCATAGAGGGTAGGTCCTTTCAGTTGATCCTCGTTGACATTCATTAAGCATCTAACCAAATAAAGAGAAGTAGAATTATACAATATATGGTGTAAATTCGTTATTTTATGTTTCATGAGATTTTAATCTCAAAATCATAGTGATCTTGAGTTTAATTGTGTATATTCACTTAAACTCTATTGAATAATGGTTAATAATTACATAGATACATTTCAGTGGTATTAGAATAATCAATGTTTTCGATTTGCGAAATCATTTTGAGAAATGTAGTTTTTTTAATCCATAATCATGGTTTTATTCTTAATCCATAAAATGTGATTTAAAAAATTATATCTTCTTAATTTATTAATAGTTTATAATATGGGAATATTATAGCTAGTGAGTTCATTAAAGTCTCTTTATATTTCACTATTAACATTGTACGATATTAGTATTTCATATTAGATTAATTTTTTAATTCACTTATGATATTTGTATCCCCATTACAACATCTTTTCCAATCAAAAAATGAAATTAATACATAAGGCCTTTCACCAATACATAAATTTCCCTTGTTTTTCATAGAACCAAAATAAAAACCTTTTATGTAACACATACAATATATTCATATAGTAATATCATTCATAAAATATGTATCATATAATTCCAATCATTTAAGCACTATGAACTTTCCATCATATTCTAGAATAACCCTCTATAATGTTAAATAAATTTTTTGAATAAAAATTGTTTTTCATAAAATATTATTATAAATTTAAATTTATAATTTATCAATTGTTGGTATTTTATAATGTTTATATACTTGTTGATCCATTTATGAATTAAAATTTGGAGTTTAAGGTGTTCTGGGAGGTAACGGGGACTCATTTTTGTTTTTTACCAAAATTCCAGTTTTTTGTCTATGGGTCAGGGCATCGGTATGTCAGGGTATCGGAACGTTAGGTCATCGGTGATTCAATCCATAGGTTGGTTAGGGTGTCGGTAGGTTATGGCAACAGTAGGTTAGGGAGTCGGTAGTTTAGGTTGCCAGTAGTTCATCACATCGATGACTCAAGCATCGGTGACTAAGGAATCAGGGAATCGAGAATTAGTGACTCATGTGTCAGTGGATCAAGCATTGGTGGCTCATGAATTAGTGGCTCAGCATCGTTGGGTGACGTTGTTCACTCCACAATCATTGAATCAGGTCAGTGACTCACCTATCTGCGAGTCATTTTCCATCTTTTTTGAGTTATTCTAGTTTCACCCTAGTAACGTTTTTGTACATAGTTAAATAAGGAGCCTATAAATGATTAACCATTTGTTAAACTATTTCTACCATCTCTGAGAAGAATACATATATCATCAATATTCATAATGCACTGAGATCTTTGAAACAATTGTGATTCATTTTCAATGTCATGACCCGAATTTTATGTACATTGAAATCATCTCCCTGATTTTAGGATCTTTTATAATATTAAGATAATAACTACTCTTCCCTTGATCCTTTTGTTTCTTATTTGTGTTCCTAGAACTTCACTTCCCCAAGGAGTCACACTATATCCAGCATTCAAATTTTCGTTGGAGTCCTTTCTTGCTGCTCGTGTGACCCCCTCTTTTGGTGCAAGGAGGATCTATAATCGTCTGTTCTTCAAGGTAGGAAATCCCATCATCTCTCTTTACTTTTGTATCATTTTTTGTGGATAAAATAATGTTTCTTTAAGTATATGTTTGAATCTATACCTAAGTAAGATGAATGAACATGTCACCAAAATAATGAAACTACTAAAAATAGTAAAAAATAACGGGGGAAGATTAAGTTACTTGTGTTGTATTAATTGTATCTTTGATCCATGTTGTGATTTGTTCTAGATGTAAGCCTTCTAAAAATCATGGTTGTTGGTGTTCTTTATATGCACACAGGTGATGCGTTATACTTTTTTTTATCCTCTAATAAATAATATAAAAATATGAAATCTACTTAATCACATGTACATGGTCAAATAAATGGTTTCCCCATGATTAAAATTCTGTTGTTATCATGCCCAAATTATCTAAGTGGAATTAAAGAATATTGTTCTCAAAATATGAATACACTCTGTTTTTGGGTGTGGATGTGGGAAAAAAACTATAATATTTTGGGATGACTATCTGTCAAAAAGATGATGAAGTGGGTTTTTGTGCTATAGTTTTCTCCTATTGTGTGTTTTTTGTTATGTGGTAATTTTGTGACATGTTTATAACTATTCGTTTTTTTGGTAGTTTCACATCTGTGGGTGGAACAAGTAAAATAATCTCTTAATGAAGAAAAATAATTTTGGTTAAATGAAATGTCTTGGGATGTGGTCTAAGGATGTGGTTGTTTGAGTTATTGTGCATTTAGAGGTAGCAACAAATATGGTTTTTTTTGGAATGGTTGGATATTTTAAAAATTCATAGGATGGTATGAGTGCTTGGTACATATATATATGACTGTAGTTCCTGGTCATTTCTTTACACACCCCACCTATGTTGATTACTACATGTAGAACTTCCCCATTACATGGGTGAGGATATTTTTTCAACATCCTTTTGAGAGGATGGATGGTTGGTTATTTGACACTTCATTGCTCCCTCTTCTAGGTATTTATCATCTGACACTCATTGATCCGGCTGCAATGGATAGAGGTTTATTTACATATTTATGTAATTGGTTGTGTGATAGGTGGTTTGTTTCCCATGTTTCTTTGGGATGAGATGTGATATGTTTCCCAAGTGTCTTCAGGTTGAGGTTTTGGTTCGGTCCAAAGTGTCTATGGGCAGGATGTGTTATGGTTGTGGCCCAAGATTCTACAGGAAGGATGTGTTGTGGTGGTAGCCCAAAAGCCTTGCAGGAGTGATATGGTGATCTTCATATGCCCGGGTTTCGGGACTAGTCCTATGGCCTAGGTGTGTACAGGCCGGTTGTGATGTGTGGATTTTGGAAGAGTGGTAACATCTGAATGTTCACCACTATGGGTGCGAAATTAATCAATGGGAAGAGGTGTAGTGTACCTAATCATTGATGTGATGACTATATTACTTTACTTTACATTCATTATTTGGTGAATGTGCCTTGTTAAGGATATGGTGGTTAGTATTCCTTGATAGGTGACATTTTTTTTTACTATTTTCACAAGGTTATTAGTATGCTTCTCCCACATGTTCATGAGAGACCTTATCTAACCTACTAAGTATACATGAATGATTACAATACATATAAAATAATGTTTTCTGGTTTCCATGAGAACTATGGGGACCATGATAGACCTTACTTGCTTAGAATTTTCCACTATTTTCATCTCATTTCATTGATTGGTTTTTTTGGATTTTACATTGCTTCACTTGTTGTACTTTAGAGTAGTTTTTTTAAACATTCATTTGGGATGGTTTTATATTTCATATTTACATAGTACTTTGTGTTTTTTGGGATAGACCATGTTATCTGCTAATCTTGTTCTTTTAAAAACTGTAATTACTTTCATTATTATGAAAATATTTACCTACCCTTGGTTTTTTTTCACCACACTAGAGCCTATTTGGGGTTGGAATCGGGGGGTCATTATCCCTCTTTCGTCTTAAGGAAGGAATGTCGTTGCACTCTGCTACCCCTTCCCTCATCATGAAGAAGTTGGGTCCTAAAAGAATGGTATAATAGCCGATAGTTTAGATATTATGGATATCAAAGTCAGAAACAATAAGTATTTCTTGGAATGGTAAGGAAATAGTGTTAGGTGATCTTGTCATGTGATGTAGTCCAGGGAAGACAAGCTAGGACACAAGATTTTATCCCCCCCCTGTGATCTGATGCAAGATGATTAGCCTACTAAACGACCATGTGAGACTACACCGTTTGTAGGGTAAAGACCCTAGGAAGGTTACTATATAACAAGGACTTGGGTTCTTGTTTTAATTGTGTGTTTTATTAAAATTTAAAAAAATAAACAGTTAAAATTCATTTTGAATAAAATTCCATACTATCCGAGCATTGGAATTCCTCAATTACTTTTCAGCTATGGCACCCTGTTGTTACCTTCAGTTTGTTCAAGTAGTGGAGAACTAGATAACTAACCAAGTCTACAGATAGAGGGTCGATCCCATGGAATAAGGTGATTAGTAGAAGAAAACCCTTCGTTATATTAGCAATAAAATCTGGGGAAGTACAATTGAAACGTTTCAGACATAGAGAGAGAGAGTTGGCTTGATGATCTGGTGATCACCTTCGGCTTGATCTTCGATCGGATGGCTTACTGGGTTACTTTCGCGGTGATCCATCTAAGGGGAGGAGCATGTCAGTTGTAGAATCTCTATGTGTGGGATACGATGTAGTATAATGTTTAGTGGGTCATCATCGAGAAAGAGTTCCGAGAGCAATTCTTATCATTGACCATGAAGATGGAGAATATACAAGAGTTTCTCTCCCTCTAACAAGGGAGTGTGTCGGTGAGGGAATATTAGATCAAGTTCAAGGTTATCCTTCTGTTATCTCCATACATCTCTTCGGATGTACTGTCATGGGTGAGATTCTTAGAGGAGGTACATCATCCTTCTTCCAAAATTCACCTTACCAACATACCTATAGGTTTAGAGGAATGAGGAGGTTTTCAAAAGGATTAAATCATGGGTAGGCATAATGTGAGAGTGTAGCCAGCTGAGTTATTCAAAGTGAACGGCACTAAGTTGAATGTCTTAGGGGTCATGGCCTTCTAGGTTTATTTTAGCTAGGATTCGACCTTATTAGTTTTAATTCCGACCTTCTATTCCTCATTCATTCTCAGTGGGCATGGGACTGAGTTTTCTCTTTTGGAACTCTTGAGAATCTATGTAGCTAGTACGCAGTGATAGTTAGAGCTCAATATTGTTTAGTTGGGTAGCATTGGCACCCTCCCCAGCAGCATTTGTTAGTCAGTGGATTCCAGCATCATGGATAGCAGGATCATGATCCAACGAGGTGAGATAATGTAGATGTATGTTGATCTAAAGGTTCCCCTTAGGGATGTTGACCAGTGAATCGTCGGGGAGGTTTCCATAAGCTCATATGTATAGGTTATGGGCATGGGTAGTTTTATTTCATAGAGTAAGTATTTTCGGAAGGACTGGATATCATTTTATGTATGACCAGTTTAATCAGTTCACTTACATGTTTTTTATTTGATTCTAGAGCTTCACACTCTTTCATTGCACCTAGTCTAGCACATTCTTTAGGACTATAAATAGAGATAAATTACTTACTCCTAGTGTTGAATACACTACTAGAAGCTCAGACCATATTGTTTGATGTTTACTGGTTATGTAGACTAATGATTGAGCTACATCAGTACAGTAGGGATCTTTTTTTTGCTACATATGATTCCATAAGATGTCATCTATTCCTTCGAATGGTTTTTTTTTTCAAGTTTCTATCGACTACTTCTGATGGAGAGTCTAGTTTTTAGATGCTGGTGGCCAGCACATGGTTTTCTTTGGCAACTGGAGTTTTCAGGTGGGAAGGTAGCATATGGGACCTCTTCATTCCTTCTTAGACGATATATTAGTTGGATTAGTGTATGATGATATGGGGGTGGTTCCAAGGGTTTTTGGAATTTTTTGGATTCTTTCCCTGATGTAGTGGTGACTCTACCCCCTCGACGTGACATTTAGTTCAGGATATACTTACAGCGTCATGATCAT
This sequence comes from Viscum album, assembly GCA_963277665.1. NCBI lineage: Eukaryota > Viridiplantae > Streptophyta > Magnoliopsida > Santalales > Viscaceae > Viscum > Viscum album. The sequence goes on from OY728126.1 coordinate 302,652,202, forward strand.
ATGATTTCAATGGATCACTATCATATGTAACCTTTTGAGTTATGGGGGCTAAGGATCTAGATTGGAAATCTGATTAAGAAGGGTTTTATCCAACCCAGTGTGCCATCATGGGGTGATCTGGTCTTATTTGCGAAGAAGGTATATGGTGGTCTGAGGTTGTATAAAGAATACTAGAGGCTAAATTTGGTGATGGTCAAGAACTGATATCCCCTTATGAGAATGGGAAATTATTTCGACCATGTGATGTGATCACGTAGGTTATCTAATAAAGATTTGAAATATGGATATCACCAGTTAATGGTGAATGAGGGTGACATCCCAAAGACTACATTCAGGTTCAGTTATGGCCACTTTCAATTTTTATCCATTTCATTCAGTGTTACGAGAGCGCGAATTGTGTTTATGGGGATAATGAAAACATTCATACCTGAGTTCTGGGACCAGTTTATCATCATGTTACTCAATTAAATATAGATCTACTAGAAGTCATAGAAGGAGTAAAGTGAGCATCTCGAGACTATCTTGGATTTTTTTTGACACCACTAGCTCTATGGAAATTTTCCCAGTTTTATGTTTTGGATGAAAGAGGTTCACTTACTTGGACATGTGGTGTCACATTGGGTTATATAAGTGGATGCTTCAAAGGTCATGATAGTTGTTTATTGGGAGGAACCCAGGAATGTGGTGAAGGTTCGCAGCTTCCAGTTTCTCGTAGGATATTACCAAAAATTTAAAGCTGAATCCTCCTGATTTGTGTCTTAATTGATGGAATTGGCCTGTAAAGATCATTCCTTTGTTGGAAGTGAGTTGTGTTAGTAAAATTTCATCAATATAAAGGGGTTGCATGTCAATGATTTAATGCTCTGGTGTCCAGAGGAAGGGGTGATGATCAACGTGTTTTTTGATGCTTCTCATTAGGGCTTAGGTTGTGTGTTGATGCAGTAATGGGGAGTGATCTCTTTTGGTTATAGAAAGTTTCATCTCCATTAATCTTACTATGCCACCCATGATCACGAAATATGAGAATTTGTGTTTGCGCTGAATTATTTGTTGCATTACTTCATTGGGGAGAACTTTTTGGTCTTCATAGATCACAATAACATGAGGTATATCTTTTCCCAGTGAGATCTGAACCTGTGCTAGTAGAAGTGGATTGATTTCCTCCAGGAAGACAAATTCAAGATCGATTAAACCTTAGGAAAGGGGAATATTGTGGCCTATTACTTGAGAATGAAGTTGTAGAAGTATGTAGTTAGAGAGTCTACAGATGCTTGGAAGGTGATATAATAGTTGGATTTCATGCAACTAGATGCAAAATGATATTGTGGTAAAGGCTGTCTATTTCAGATGATAGTTTAGACATCTCTAATGTGGTATGTGGAGGAGTCTTGGTGGGTTGACTCGAAGGTAGAGGTGACGCATAATCACGTTCTCTAGGGTGATTCTCTAGAGGGGTGGTCAAAATATTTTCAGAATTGGATGTTGTTCTATGGGAAATTGTTTGTCTGAGTGGAAATGTGTGAGGGATTTCATTGTGAGTTTTATAGATCATCCTTGGTGGTACACCAAGGAGTATCTATGACTTAACAAGGTTTGAGGGAATAATTTTGGTGGCACGGGGTGAAATGGGTGGTGGAAACATTTGTGGCAAGGTACCTAGTGTGCCAGCCGTTCATAGTTGTACATCGTGTTCTTGATGGGTTGTTGAAGACCATAGATGTCCCTAAGATGAAGTGGGATGAAATTTATTTTGATTTCGTCATGGGAATACCTAGGGACTACAGAGGATTCAATGTTATTTGTGTAGTGGTGGATAAGCTGATGAAATCATCTCACTACATGGCGATTAAAGAGTCGAACATAGTGGATGTATTGGTAATAAGGTATGTGGATTAGGTGGTGTGGCTACATGGTGTTCAATGATCCATCATCTCTGATTTGGATGCTATTTTAACCTCATGGGTCAATAGGGGATTGTAGCATGATTTTACAACATAGTAACACATCATGATTTCTTTCCACACATAGACAGATGGGAAGATCAAGTAGACCATCCAAATTCTAGACTACATGTTATGGGTTTGTGTTCTGGGCATTTGAGTATCATGCGTGTGGTAGTTTCCCCTAGTTGATTTTTCTTACAATAATATCCATCACTACACAATTGGATTTTATTTGTTTTAGTCCTTGATTGGAAGGTAATCTTGTTCACCTTTGTGCGGTGTATAGGTTATGGAGATAGCTTTTCTTTTATAATATATACTGAAAATAATGACATAGAAGGATCAGCTTGTTTGTGAGATGATGAATGAATATCTAGTCCTTCAGCTGTTGTATATCGATATCATGAGGAGGCCTATGGAGTTCGAGATTGGATACCATGTGTTCTTGAAGGTTTCTACTTGATGTGGGTACCTGAGGTTCGGTAGAGGGATTAAGCTTTCTCCTTGGTTCATTGGGCCATTCCAGGTGTTGGGATGTGTTGGTGAGCAGGCATACTAGATAGAAATGTGACAATGGTTGGAGAATATCCACAAAATCTTCAATGTTTCTCATCCTCATTGATATCTTTATGATGATTTCCATATAATTGACTTGGGACAGTTTAGTATTGAGGATTATGCGATGTTGGTAGAGTTGGTAGTGGAGATATAAGATCACTTGGAGAAGGTTCTTCATGAATGGACCATTCCATTGGTTCATGTGTTGTGGAGGCAAGGTGGCCTAGAGGAGAGTACATGGGAGTAGGAAGCATTCCCAACACCCAGAGTTGTTTTGATTATTTCTTATGTTCTTTACATTGCGATGTAATGGTTGAACCTTGTTTTCTATAAGAAGAGTTGTTTCCTTATTGTGTAATATTTGAAAGATTCCTAACCATGAGGAGGAGAAGAGATGATTCTTATTTAAGACGCATTAATTATAATGTTATTTAACCAATGTGGGTGAGTGAGTGACACTTAGAGTGGATTATATACTGATATGGTGGAAGGAATTCCCTAATTCATGTTTAAGTCATTGTGGTCTTTTTTGTGCATGGTTGGTGTGTCTTATTGTTAGTTGGATACAAGATGTCGAAGAAGGTGTTCATGTATTTCAATGTTTCACAACATCTTTCAAAAAACACATAGTGGGTTGTGTTTGAGAGGTATCTTATGGGTCATCATTCAAACCCCTCTTTTTCCAGGGCTTGGTTTTGAATTCATAACGGTGAGATTAGTTAGAGAGGTATCTGATGTAATGTCCTGGATCTCACTAGTTCATCACCTTATGATTATAAATATTTTACACTCTTATGGGAGGTATCAGTGCCTCATTTTGGTATTTTTTCACAAATTCTGTTTTCTATTCATGTATCAGGGAGTCGGAAGGTTAGGGTGTCTGTTGGTCATCACATCGGTGACTCAGTTGTTGCTGACTCAAGCATCGGTGACTGAAGAATCAATGACTCAAGAATCAAATTAACATGCATCGTTGACTCAATCTTTGGTGGATCAATGTTAGTGGGTCGCATCAGTCTCCCCAATGTCGGCGACTCACCCATCGGTGAGTCAATTTCTAGATTTTCTGAGATTTTTTAGTTTCCCACCTATTACTTTTTCTTATCATTAAATGAGGAACCTATCAATGTATGACCATTTCATAAGTTTTTTCCACCACAACCTTGGAGAATAATTATATCTTAAATAATAATAACATTTTGAGATATTTAAAACCACTGAGATGTGTGGTAATGACTAGGACCCGACTTTTATGTACATTTAAATCCTCTCCCTGATTTCTGAATATTTCATTTTATTAAGACAATATCATTTATTCCCTCAATCCTTATATTTCTTCTTGGTTCACTCATCACATCTCTCCTCCATGGAGTCACACTACATCCATCACTTGAATTTTATTGTTGAGTCCTTTCCTACGGCTAATGTGACCCCTTGTTTTGGTGCAAGGAGGATTTGTGATAACCTCTTTTTCGAGGTAGGGAGTACATTTATATCTATTTACATTTATATCATGAGGGGTGGGTATAATAATGTTTTATCAGGTATACAGTTAAATCCAAACCCAAAAAGGATGATCAAACATAAAAATAAGATAATCAGACATGTGAAAATATTAATAAATGAGGGGGAGAGGATGATGTTTTTGTTGCATTATCTGTATCATTGATCCATGTTGTTATTTGTTCTAGATGTAAGACTTCTAAAACTAATGGTTGTTTTTTTGTCTTTATTGGAACACATGTGATTATTTATACTAGTTTTTTATCATCTATTTAATAAAATGAAAATATAAAATCTGGTTAATCACATATACCCAGTCAAATAGATGGATTCCCCAAGATTAAACTTGTGTTGTGATCACCACTAAATTATCAAAGTGGATTTAAAGAATAATGTTGGAAAAATATGAATTCACTTTATTTGTGGGTGTTGTTGTGGGGAAAAAATTGTTCTGATTTAGGAGGAATGACATTGAGGAAGATGATGAAGTCGGTTGTTGTGCTCCAGTTTTTCCCTTTGTGTCATTTTTTCCTATGTTGTTGTTTTATGATGTGTTTATGACTCTTCATTGTGGTTGTTAGTTTCCTAAGTAGGTATGTAACTATTAAATGAATTTATTACTAAATAATTATTATTTTGGTTAAATGAATTTGATGGTAATATGGTCTAAGGTTGTGGATATTTATGATTCTCTACATTTATATGTGGAATAAAATATAGTTTTTTGTAGACTGCTGGTTGTTTTGAAAACACATATGATGATTTGAGTTATTTGTACATATATATATATATATATATTCTTGAAGCTACTTTTGATTTTTCTATTCACCACACCTGTGTTTATAAATACATGCTTAATAACCCCATTACATGGGGGAGGGTGTTCTTCAAACATCCCGACAGGAGGATGCATGGATAATTTTTGAATCTTACATACTCCGTATAATAAAAATTTATCTCCCAAGACTCATCAGGTAGGTTGTAATGGCTTGATGTTTATTTTAAAATTCATGGAATTGGTTGTGTGAGAGGTGGTTTGTTTCCTTTGTGTCTTCGAGATGAGATGTGAAATGTTTCCCTGGTGTCTTCAGGATGTAGTTGCGGTTCGTTCCCCATTGTCTATGTATGGGATGTGTTGTAGTTGTGGCACAGGTTTCTGTGGGTGGGATGTGTTTTGGTTGTGGTCCACGTGTCTGTAGGTGGGATGTGGTTTTCCTTGTATGCCTAGGTTGCGAGACTATCTCTGAGTCCTAGGTGTGTTCAGGCGAGTATTGATGTGGGGCTTGTCGAAAAGTGGTAGCATAAGGATGTTCACCATTATGATTAAGCGATTAATCAGTGGGAAGTGTTGTGGGGTTACAAATAATCAATGATCTGACTAAATTAACTTACTTGACTTCCATTTATTGGTGATTTTTTATTGGTAAGGATAGTATGGTTAGTATTTATTAAATGGTGTTGTTGGTTTTTGTTCTCTTAATAGGGGCCTTAATATGCTTCTTACACTTGTGAATGAGAGACATTTTATTTCCCTACTAAGTATAGTTATTTTCTCACCCTACATATATAAAACTATTTTCAAGATTCTAGTTTTACTGTAGGGACTGTGGACTATTGATGTGTTGCTGCTTAGCCTTGTTTTGTGGTATTTTACATTGGAAGATTTTACTTTTTTTAAAGCATTTCTTTTAACCCTCTATGTGGGATGGTTTTGTATTTCATATTTACGTGGTACTTGAGGTTTTTTTAGGATAGAACATCTTATCACCAGAGCTTTTTCTTTTAAAGAGGGTAATTCCATCCATTATTGTGAGAATATTTACCTACCTTTGGTGATAGTCTACACCCCAGTGCCTATTAAAGGTGGGACTCAGGGGGGGGGGCATTATCCCTCTTTCATCTTGAGGAAGAATGGTTGTGTCACTCGACATCTCCTTCCCTCATCTTGGAGGAGGGTTGTCACATAAAAATTAATAAAATGATTTTTTAGTTATATATTCATTTATAATGGTTTTTGAAAATTTAATAATTATTTTTTCTTTATAAATAATTATTTAAATTTTTATGAATAATTTATTAATAAATATTCCATTTTATAAATTCTATCCTTAAAATACATATATAAATCATATAGAATGACTTTTAATTAAATTTATGTTAAAATAATGAATTTATCATACTGTTTAAATTGAATTTTTCAAATTTAAATTTCTTCTTTGGATATTCATTAAACCACAACAAAATTATTTTGTATAAATGGATTTGAAAAATGGTTTCAATAATAATAATTTGGGATATTTACATCTTGAAAAATGTTTATATAAATGAAATTAATATATAAAATCTATTATATTATACGAAATATCTTATATTTACAGTAAATTCTATACAATTGATAATATGAAGGGATACATAATGAGAATAAATATAATGTTTTTGTTTTTATCAAATTATTTACTTATTAGTTTATAAACAATTTATTAATACATATTCCATAATCTTATGTTTTTATATTAAAATTTTTTTTAGGATTATATGGAATGACTTATAATTTATATATCATATTTTTATATGTAAATTAGAAGTGTATTTTATAAAAAGTTTACTAATTACAAAAAATATGTTAAAATATAATGTTTTCTAATTAAAAAGAGTATATATATTCATATTGTTTAATTTAAATAGTTCAAATAAAAATATCCTTATATAAGAACTGTTTAAGCAACATCAAAATGACTTTTGATAAGTTTTTTTTATCAAATGAATCAATAATATTAATATTTTATATTTAAATTATATAGAATGTTTACATAATAGTAATTTAAATTTAAATTGATTTTAATTTATGAAATTTAAATCAAATAATTTAAATTCCATATAATCTATTATTTAAAGGAGTTCGTATTGAGAGTAAAATTAATTTATTATATTTATTTAATTGTAGAATATCTACAATGAATTATAATGGGTTTATAAATTTTAATTTATGAATTTTTCATAAAAGTATATCTCATGTTTGGATTATAAATAAATAATTTATTTTTTTGATTATCCCATTTTAATATTCATGATTATAAATTATTTCTGATATTTTAATACTATATGTTACATTTTTTACGTGATAAATTAATTTTTTTTAAATCATCATGCCATGAATTACATGAAATTAATGACAACAACATACATAAAATTCATCTACCTTGACCTCAATTTAAATTAAATTTATTAGATTGAATTTATTTATTGAATATATTTTATAAATATTAGTTATTATAGTTGTAATTAATTTTATTGTATTTGATGTAAACTATGACTTGGTAGAGGGGCATTGGATAAAACATTACATTGGATCAAAGGAACATTCCTTGTTCTAGAAAGGTGAGTGTTGTCTATCGGTAACTCCAAACTTACTCTTGTGGAAATTAAAATTTTCATATAATTTTAACCATATATTATCCAACATACTCCGGAGAAACAATGAAAATTATTCTATGATTGTATTACTATATGAGAGAAAAATTATAGTAGAGAACGAGAATATGAATTTTTAATAAGACATATGAAATTCCCCAAAATTCTATAGCTTAAGACAACTGGTCGATTATCATAAGATAATGCATATCCCCATATAAGTCTCTCCGTGAACCCTATATATAAAAATTACACCCATCCCTTTTATATCATGGGGACCCTAAGCCCCCCCCCCCCACCAATAATTCCACTGATAATACATTTTTACACTTATTATTATGTATTCCTTATCACAAGTTTCTAAAAATCACCACACCTTGAAACCATTCATGCACTCAATACTGTATGAATGGAGTCATTAGATCACTATATTGATCTGGTTTCATGGAATAAATTGTATCCCTATCCTCAATGTCATCATGCATTTATCCCATTAGCATCACCCTTAGGTTTGTAGCACTGAACATATTAATTAGCCAATGGGATATCCCACATCAAAAACATAGTCCCTTGAATCATATATCTTCCCACTACTATGCCATCATGTGTCAGAGGCATATCATTCTCGAGGATATATGATTAGAAATATCTCATATAACTCCATTTCCAACAAACAATAATTGATATATGGATGGTGGAATAATATCAGTCACATTGTTATTGTTGGATAGCTAGGTTTTTGTCATGGTTTAGCTTCATCGACCATGTTAAAATTACTCAACCCACCACTATAAAGATGAGTGTCTATTAATCTCATGAAAATGAGCACAATGTGTCATGTGATCCACATTATCCATTAGTTAGGTTTTGGATTATGGACTCACAACTAACATTGTGTATGTTGATTTAGTCACCAGAATATGTTATCCATGTATTATGGCTTAGGATGCTAAAGAACCAAGGAGGCTAAACACTCCAATTTTTTGATATAGTTTGATATTATATAAATCATATATAAAGAATCTAGCCCATTATAAGAATTTGGTTTTTGAGGCCTTCGAATCGATCCATCAACTCATCCTTGAAGATTAATCAGGTGATGTTTGAAAGGAACTCCCCCAATACTATAAACCAATATATTGTGATTCATTCAATTATAACATGAGAAATATGGTGTCTCAATGTTTTTGGGGTATTATGAATGTAAAATTACAGTGTTGATTAGGTGATACTACCCCAATGACCTATGATGGGGAAATCAACAAACTCATACCATGTGAAAAATGAAGAATCTGCTACTAGATCAAGGTATTCCAAAACCCAGCAGACTAGGCACTATAAGTTGATCAATGATCTTTTTTGTAGTCCATTGGATTATGTTACCTATTGAATTATTGTTTTTTTACACAACAGCTGTTTCATGAAACAACACATCACGAATCGAGGAATAATTACCTGATCCATGAGATCCTTCTCCCAATACCATCGATCATGTAAAGTGTGATGTTAGACTGCAAGAAATTCATTTAGAATTGTTTCCAATCAGCTGAGGAGTTTCTCCATGTTATCTAGTTTAACATGGGGTCATAGTTTTAATGGAAAATATTCCACCTCAAAGTAGTGTGTGATGATGAAAAAACAACCGCTGCCAACCATGCTAGATGGATCCTGATAGAGGTAGAATATCAAAGTGAGTGTCTAGAAAAGGAAAATAATAAAAAAAAATGAAAAATCAAGGTGCACGTTGGTATTATAAATAAAGGCACTAACCCCAAAATCTGATAGTCAATGCCTTAAATTAATAAAATGTAATAGACACAATAATAGAATCCCAAAGGACCAATCAGTTTAGTAGTTTTGGATGCCAAAATACATATATGAATTTTATATTACAACTTGAAAAGAAACAATCATATCCAATTCATTAAGAACACCCTTAAACTCCTAGGTTATCTCCACAAATAATTCTAAATATACATCTTCCCATCTCAGTGAAAAATAAAACATAATAAATGGGTGAGATAAAATGATTAGTATGGGTAAACAATACAAAAAAGTATATTATAAACATGAACAAGAAGAAATGGTGGATAACTAATAACATAGGTTAATAAAACATAAACTTGAGCATAAAATTTAAGGAATAAAAGATGATTAAATAATTCCATAATAAACCTAACCATGCATATTCTTCTAGTCTAATAATCACATAGAATATTATTTATAGTTTCATAATGAGGGAATGAATATTTCCAATCATCATAAACATACCATCAAGGCCTCATCCAAGACATCATACATAATGGGTAAAACCACTGTATTGTTTGACTAATGAGACATATCGATGCATCGAGGGTCTATAGTGGGCCTTTCCCATCAGTTAATAAGTCTAATACATTCATCATATATCAAATTAAAAGATATATTTCAATGAAAGTGTGACATTCAACATTGAAATATTTGAATCATAATCATAGATAAAAATAATATAATAAAATCATTGAATATTTCCTAAGGATAATTATCTTTAGACATTCCAAAGTGTCTCATACAACATTGAAACATTAAACTCATAATACTGATAAATTAATAACATTAAATTAAGCATATAAAATCATAATAATAATAATAATTTTGATTTGATATATCAATTGGATGTACAGATACCACATTCATGCAATAAGTGTTGAATAAGGCATATATCTCATAGAAGTAAATGTGTGATGACAAATCCCCTTTTTATTTTGGAAATAAGAGTAATTTTAAAAAATAATTTGCATTTTTCATAAAATAAGACTGTAAGAATTTATATCCCAAAAAAAAAATTATGGAAAATGAAATTATATTTGAGGTATAAATGATGCCCAACTAAAGTGAAAACATGTAAAAATAGTGTTTAAGATACTTTAGAAATGAGAATCTTTAATGTGATTTGAGGAAAATATTAAAGGGTATTTAAAACCAAAAATGAATAATTTATTAAATAAAACAATAAATTAAATTTTTTTTATGATTAAATGAGTTATATTATAAAAATATTGGTATATTAAAATAGATTATGTGTGGTACGTGAAAATGGGTAAGAAATTGTGAAGTTCCCTTTAATCGGGCTTGCTAATGAGGAATAATTGAGAAAGGATTTTATAAAACATGTAACTCCCCATAAAAAGAAGAAGGATTTGAATAAATACATGTCTATGAAATTAAAAATATAATTTTTGATGGGTAAATAACAATAATTAATAATTTTATTACTTTAATGAGAGATAAATATTAACCTGATGGAAAAAAGGAGGTTTTGGTAGAATTACATACCTTATGTATTAATGTGTTCTGCACCAGACCTTAATATCCTAGATAATCAAATTATATCCATTAATTAATTAATTTAGAACCTTATCAACTCTTATTTGAATTATTATAATTTTATTAAGTCCTTTATCTTCTTTTTGAAGAGTTATAATATAAAATTTTATAGTTCATGAGTGTTTGTATCCTTGGTTTTCATGATCATTGTTTTTGTATATGAGTATGGATGTTTTTTAATTGACAAAAATATCCAAAATTTATGTTATATGTTATTAATTAACATAAATAAGGTTAAGTGGTTATATAAGTCATTTTTCTATTCGGGGTGAGGACCAATTATAAGATAAGACATTATTTTTAATTGTTTAGATTTTTTTGGCTGTTTTTCATTTATCACAAACTAGTTTTATTTAATTAATTAACATAATTCATAAATAATTGTTCCAAAAATTTACATAGTTTGTAATACATATATTTTTATTTTTTTTAAAACATGGAAAAATTTCAATGTCCATATTTGAAGGTTGTAAAGTAAATTGAAAAATATTCTCCCTTGAATGCGACAAATCAACACATCATGGAAGCTATTTTAATTTTTAGAACAAAAGAAGAGGGAAGATAATTGATGGTGGATTATTCCCTAATCATAAAAACATTATATTATATAATATATAAGGTATATATCATGTTACTTGGGAATGGGAGGTGAGGAGAATATAAGAACATAAAATAACATGAAAAGAAATTAAAAGAATGAAGAAGAGGTTTTTACCTCTTAAATTCATCTCATTGAGAACCTATTTAAGGCCCTTGTTTTTTTTATTTTTGTGAAACTAGAAGGTCTTTGATAGAGGAAATATTTTTGGAAATATTTTTTGGATATATTAATATGTATAAAATCTTGGAAGCTGTGAGCAGAAGATGTGGTGAGGTTGGTATTTATAGTGGAGAAGATGCGTGATTTCTCATTATTTTATTCATTAATTTATTTTTTTGGCTCAAAAATGTGAATAGTTTTAGAATTATATCTAAATATTAAAAAATAATTATGAATAGTTCTATATTATGGTATTAAATCATCCACAAATCATCAATAACTCCATAATTCATGTTTTTATCATTTATCGAAAATTATCGTATTTTACTATTTACAAAAAAGTCATGCAATTTAGAAAAATCCAAAAAATTACATGAACCATATTTTAATGTGTAGATTTTAAAAATTAACTCTATTTTTATTAAATAATTTCCTAAATTTGAGAAATTTATTTTTTAAATAAAATCTTTATTTATTTAAAATATACCAATATTAATATTATAACGGATTGTATAACACTTTCAAAAATTAACTGAGGTCTCATAAAATTATCATATAATAATAAGTCAAAAAATATTAATATATGAAGATATTTTATGGAAATATATATATTTTTAAAATAATATTTTAATTATAAAATTCTAAATAAACATTATTGCTTCACAAAAATTGAAACACTTAACTTATCGTTTTTAAAAAATTTATTCACTTATTCCATGATATAAATATACTATATTTTAATTAATGAGAATCATAAATTTTATTTATAATTTAATTGGTTAAGTTATTATTCTTATTTCCATATTACTATTGTAAATGGTCACATTATTATTCCAATAGTAACATTACTATTCTTCAAAAATGAAACTTTCCATAAAAATACCAAATATTTAACCAAAGATGTTTTTGATGTTATGATTTTAGAAATAATTTCTATTTTATCAAATAAAAGTGTTATAAATTAATTTTAATACATATTATCCATTAAAAGGTTGTGATTCAGCATTTAAAAAAATATATACATTTTATGTGTAAAATTTTATTTATTTTTTTCATAGGCCTTAAATAATATGTGGATGAATTTAAAAACATTTTTTTGAATAAATAATATATAAATTATACTAACACATTTCCCTAATATTTATTAATTTAATTTATTGACATAAATATAATGTTGGGCACAAAATAGTTTTTATAAAAATACGTCCTTTATATTTAATTGGTAACCAACGAAATAATTTTATAAAATTGTGAAATATATACTTTAATAATTTACTTAATATCATTCAATCCCTAAATTCCCAAAATCTATTAGATAACTATAATAGAAAAAATAATTATATTTAATCAATATTTATACTCCTAAGTTGGTGATGAAATTAAATTTAAAAGACTCATACGGTAAAATATTTGAGTGTTAAATTCTTCCCTCCATCAATAAAATTTTTCATCATAATTTGACATTGCACTTTAAAAAAATGGTTGATTATTTAAAATTCCTTTATTTAAACCAACATCATATAAATGTTTATTAAAAATCCACTTAATAAGAGGGAAAACCAGAAATGTGAAGGTCATCATAATATAAGATGTCAAATAGGATAATATTAGTGGGAATTTAAAACATGGACATGAAATAGAAATATGACCATTATGTTTTGATGGATAATTATAGAAGAAAAGTTAATTATAATGTTTATCATCACAAAACAAAACATATTGTGATCGGTTATAGTACAATTGATCTCTTAGTAAAAAACATTAACAGATAATGTTTTTGATTCAAATCATTTTTCCTAGAGTTGAGGTTTTCCTTTACTATCTAGATAAGAAATATAGAAATTAAACTTACTTGAATAATGTACATGTCATAATAATAATATAATCTGTTGGTTTTGATGTGATCTATATACATTTAATTCCTTATAATTGGAAACGAACAATCAAGATGAATTTCTCACTACTGAAAAATTCATATAACTTATATGGATCATAGATCCCAGAAAGGTATAATTATCTACTCATATTATATATATATATATTAACCAAAACCAAAATGGTTAGAATAAGTTAATATTATACCCCAAAAATAATAAAACAGTATATGATTAAAAACATTATTAATCGCTAAAAATAAAATGTGAAACTCAATGTTCAACATATATCATTTTGAAAATTACAATAATTCCTCAAAATAATATTCTAGTCTATGACCCCAAAATTAAATGTATTTTTTAATATAGTATTCTAAATGAGATCAATAACTCTAAATGTTTTATAAAAAAAATTATTTTCTCATATCACATTATATCATAGATATTATAGGCATTTCCATAAATAATGTGAATCAATATAAGTCCAAAATAAAATCATATTTGACTCTATAATACAATTAAAAAGTTATTCCTCAAAATATTCATTTTACCATAATATTGTATGATTCCCAATATTTTGAACATCTTTCCAAATAACATTAATTACTTAATCACCATGTCATTTCCCAATAACAAAGTTATCTATTTGATAAAAAAGAACCTAAAATAAAAATAACATGTATACATTAAATGTTTTAAATAAAAAAATTCATGCTAACCTGGACTTCACGTAGGATAGTGGTTGGTGTTGTACCCATGTCGACCATTGATTGTGGGTTCAAACCTCACAGACCTTATATATGAGATAGGTTGTCACCCATCATTTCGGTTGTCCATTTTCTAAAAACATATAACTTTGAAAATAAATAGGATGGACATCATTTAAATAAGGATAATCACTAAACATTCATTTAACTAGGACTTTTAATATAACCTCAATTCATAAATACATCATACATTTATTTCGATATACTTCTTTCCTTGGTCTAGAGTTATCCTATAGAACTGATCATTGAATCGAGTAATGACCATGTCCCATATATTTAAGGAAAATGACTACAAATGGATTATTAGGATCAGATGTATTACCTTACATTGTACTCTTAATTTTTTTGACATAAATTATATTCATTATGTCCTTATTTCCCACACATAAATAATTTTTATGTTCCTTTAAGAGACTTTATTGGGTGTCTCCTTCCACATTTCTTGCATGATGGAAATTGATCCTTTATTTCTCAATAGTCTCCACCACTGAAGCTATTATCAATCCTCATTATTCTATTCCTTTGGTGGTTCTAGAGTTTGTTAATGTATATATTGTTTATAATATTGTGGGAAAAATAATTCAGAATGAACACCATATCTTTCACTCCTATCAGAATCCCAATTGGTTTCTAATCACAACCACCTTATCCATCATCTTCAATGTAAAGTTGACTCCTTTGAGTTCTATCCAATGACTAAAACCTGATAGCATAATGTGAGAAACAATAGTCATAGTGAAAAAATGTATAATAATTTATATAATATTGTGACACCTTATTTTATACCGAAAAACATCAGTTTTAACCAAGGTTATTAATTTTCATTATATATTCAAGTCCTTAATAAGGGGTTTTAAAGAAAATGTGAATTATCTTAAGCATATCCCTTGGGGGTGCCAAACTAGATCCACAGTTTGACCCATTTTCATGTAACATGTTACCTCGAGTCAGTCATGGGACACCTTTTCAGAGTTTATACTCCTCGGTGTATTTGTTCCAGAACCATTTCCACTTGTAGTGTCTATATAGGGATGTATATCTTGGTAAACCCACATAATCATTACCTTAAAATAATTCTTGGTTGTTATAATTATCATTGAAGACTATGATAGAGTTATGTTCCCTAATTATTGTTTTCAATATCTAGTTTCCATGTTTTCATCTAATTATTCTATAATACCAACTCTAAATACCCCAACCCTAGTATCCTAGAGTCGGTTCCTTATAATAATAAATTTTCATAGAAACAAGAATCCAATATGAAAGGTGTAGGATCGAAATAATGATGTAGATGCACAATATACAAGAGGGGGGGTGAATTGTACACATTAAAAATTTCCTTTAACAAAGGAAAGACCTATGTTTAACAATGTTAAACTAGGAAAATTCACAACACCTCTAACACCAAATGAAAAAGGAATATGGAATGAAGTTATAAACATCAATTCCTATGTACTTGATTAAAACAGGAAAGAGATTCCGAAAGTAGGTTATGGAAATATGGATCCGGAAATTGAAACTTAACTAAAGATTACAATATGAGATTCTACCTTATAGTGTATAGAATCTAAATGAAACAGAGTACAAGTAAGGAAGTATAAGAAAGTTATACTTTCTTTATAATACAATATGCCTCGGAAATAAACAAGTAGTAAAACTAGAAGTAATATGATATAAGTCTTTTAACCAAAATAGAAAGGTATCCAACAACCTTGGATAAAGGTCCCTTGATTTATAATTTCAAGCAAGTCTATCTTACCCACACTAGTGTAAGACCTCAATACGATGATCGGAGTATCTCTCTTGCTATCCCTGCAAGCCCTCAACTTCTAGGTAGTTGGAAACCTATATATTACTCATCAAGGAATACATAAAACTTCAAGGTAGTCGGCACCTCTGTCTTCCTATCCCTAGATGTCCTCGAATGTAATCACCAACATTCAGAGTCACACGAAGAAAAAACTGAACGAGCGGTTCAGTACGCACAAGGCATGAAAAGATTTCTCTCTAGAAATCACCTTAGCAGCATGTGGTATCTAGATCGATCAACATCTGTATCGATATGAGCTCTTTCAGATGAACTTATATTTATCGGCAAGTTTGGGCTCCCTTCCAATGGTCATATTTTCCTTAAACATTGGAGGGACATGTACACGTTTCACTTTACCAACAGTTATTTTATTACAGAATAGATGACATAGTTTTATAACAAAACAAGTGTGACAGAATGTACGACATAGTTTTAAGTCTAACTAAAAAGTTCGGACTGAAGGTTTAGATTGTAAACAAAAAGTCAAAGAGTAGAAAAATTATAAAAGTGTAAGCAAAATGATAGTTCGGATTCTAACCAATAATATTCAGAGTCTAAATAAATTAGGAGTGTATAAAGAAAAGATTATCAGATTCTGTTTAATAGGTAAATTCGAAATGAGAATTCGGAATGAGAATTCATCATCAGAATTCGTAATGAGATTTCGTAATCAGGATTTGTCCTTAGATTTCGATGTAAAACTTCAAGAGAATTCGTATCCAGAATTCGCAGTAGAACTTTATCAGAGTTCGTATCCAGAATTCAGAGTAGAACTTTAAAAGAGTTTGTTTCCGGAATTTAGAGTAGAACATTATCAGAGTTCATATCTGAAATTCGGAATGAAACTTCATTACAATTCTTATCCAGAATTCGGAGTGGAACTTCATTATAGTTCTCATCCAGAATTCGGAGCCTAAAACAGAATACTTAATATCAAAGTTTCAAACTATTCCGAGAATATAGGAATGAATCTAATTCGTATACATAAGAAAAATATAAATATCGATAATGAAAATATGATAAGAATAATTTTCCTTATAAAAGTAATTTTCCTTATAAAAGAAATTCTCCTTATAAAATCATTTTTCCTTATAAAAGCAATTTTCCTTATAAAAATGATTTTCCTTATAAAAGCGATTTTCCTTATAAAAGCTATTTTCCTTAAAGTAAGGTGTTTGTGATTTTAGAAAGAAGAAGGAATGTAAAAGTCGTAAGGAAACCCTTATTGACTCAATAATCTCCCCCGTTTTGGAAAGCACAATCATCCTTACGAAAAAGAAAGACTAAGAAGAGAGAAAAACATTAAGGCTTATCTCCCATTGCTTATAGATGTTGATGAATATGACTAACTCCCCCTTATGCTTTGAAAATCTATGGATCACATTCTAGATTTCCAGAATGATATTTCATTAAGAATAATAATTTTTTCTTTGATGAAAATCTCCCCCTTAGATAAACTCTATTAGATTTCATTTTCTTTCTCACCCTCTGTTAAGATTATTTTTCATTTCCCCCTATTATTAGGGTTCTTTTCCTTATCCCACTTTGTGATTTTAAAAAAGAATTTGTGGGAATGGAAAATATAACAAAGTACCTGAAACATTAGTAGCAACAACAAAAGATATGAGCAAGCACAATTTTTATTATGTTTTAAAGTTCACAAACAAGGAAGTTAAGATAAAACAAAAGATTGGATTTATCTATTTTGAATATTTTTCGTTCGCTATGAGACCCTTGAGAATAGTCTTTATCTTCATCAATTATTTATGATCGTCCTCATATTCCTTCTTTAACAAAACTATTCTTGCATTTTGAGCTTCAATCTTTTAGTCCTAGGCTTGAAGCTTTTCTTCCTGAGCTTTTAAAAATTGTTCTTGTTTTAACAAATTCTCTTCAATCTCAATCCGATAATCCCTTTCATTCCTCCAGTTTTGAGCAACATAATTCATCTTCCCATACAGATCTCTATCTTCTTGCATCCGATAATTCTTCTCTGATTTCAACTTCTCTTCAAAGGAAGATGTACATTCATTTATCTTCACGTCTTCTATCTCAAAATCATCCTTATTATTATCTTGGAATAAATAAAAGACCCTCATCTCTTCTACAGTTTTATTTGACCAACTAGTAATTCTCTTGCAAGACCTTTTTTAGGCT
The DNA here is from genome assembly GCA_963277665.1 of Viscum album. Classification (NCBI taxonomy): domain Eukaryota; kingdom Viridiplantae; phylum Streptophyta; class Magnoliopsida; order Santalales; family Viscaceae; genus Viscum; species Viscum album. The sequence goes on from OY728126.1 coordinate 302,670,351, forward strand.
TCATAGCCGACAAAAAAAGTTTTGAACTGAGCCTCAATCTCAACACATTTTCCCATAACCATGGATACAACGTCTGTTTTCTGATTCAAAGAATGTTGGAGCATATGGAATCTTGAATCAATACGTGAGAAAGTCAAAATAGTACCCACCAACATCTTTAATGACTGAACAACAAAGTCATGCCCCACCGTAGATGACTTTGAATCTGAGACTTTTCTTGGAGTATTTTCTTCTTCAAATTGCTCACCCTTCTTCTTAGGAGAATCACCAACATACCTTCTCTTTAAAACCACTAATCTCGGGGTATCGACAACAAGTTTCTTACCCTTGTCCTTTTTCGGAATGGATTGTTGTTCTTGAGTTTTCTGTTCACTATCAGAAACTTGATCAACATTTTCTTCATCATCAGCAACTTTTTGAGAACCAACCTCTACATTCTTCATTTGAGAAAAATAATTTATAATTTGTTCTTCCTCTGGATGATAAGCTACTTCTTGTTCTCCTTTCTCCTCATCCTTCCCAGGAGTGACTATCTTAGATGATTCAGCTTCTGAAGTTCGAAGCGACAAATGTTCCAAAGGTGTCCCCTTATAATCGTCTACATGCTTCAAAATATCTCTGGTCTCACGACTACCTTCAGAAACTGCTTCTTCCACTTCCACATTCTCAATTTGCTCAACTTCCTCAACAGTCTTAGCAACTGCCTCTTCCAGAGTGACATAGTTTCTTCCTAGAGTCTCAGGTAGAGATTCCAAAGAAAAATATCTCAGAATGGGAATGTTTGCAAAAACCATCTCATTAAACTTCAACAATGTCTGATCTATTTTAGCTTCAGACATATTCTTATTAAGCTTCTTTTCATTCACTTGTTTTTCTATCTCATCTGTTATCCTTTCCTTCAAGGCCTTAGCCACCGAAGGATCCAAGCCAAACCGAGGCTCCCCTTGCACTCTTTTCTCATTGATTTCCCTCCACTTAGAAACTACCTCATCAGGGTAAGCTTTCTTCTTCTTTGGTTTTGGAGGTGAAGAATGAACTTTATTTGATTTCGGATTCTCTACTTCAACTTCAACTTCTTTCAACTTTCTCTTCTTTACTGTCCTAGATGATTCAGGGTCACCATCTTTCGGAACCGCTTCTTCTTGAGCTGGTAAATCAATGAACTGACCAGTCTTTCAATCAAAGGCAACATCCATCCTTTTGAGGGTACCATCACTCACCAACATAATTTTGAAAACTCTTGGCTTAGACATTAAAGCCCCCTTGAAAGACTCAAGGCACCGAACTATTAACTTCGAGATGATTGCTGGATACACTATGATCTGATCTCTCAGATTCCCTTTCATATCATTTTCAATGGTAATAAGAATGTGTTTCATCATATTAAACATTCTTATATTTATCAGAAAATCTAGAATGTAGATCTCTCTTTTCTTCAAACTGTCTTTTTCACCTTTTCTCGGTACGATAAGGCCTTGTACCCATAACTCTAGAATCTGAAAATTCGTAGACAGACTAGATATCTTCGGAGCCTTGTCATCTGACAGTCCAAGAGTCTCCAAAGATTTTTACTTGATGAAGCTTCCCTTTGAATCTGGCAAAACATGAGATATTAATTCATCTTCTCCTTCATTGTTCAGCCCTACCAAGCTGGATGCCTTGTCATAAGAAAGCTTATAAGTCTTTCGATAAGACTTAATCGACAATTTCTCCCTACCATCTTCCATAAAGAAGGAAACTGTCTCATAGTACTCTATAAGAAAATCTGAAAAAACACCATATTGATTCCCCGGCTTAGACATAGAAACATATTCCCATCTGTTAAGCTTAATGTTCTTGGATATAAGAGAATCATACTTATTGAAAAAATCCGGATGAACCAACTTTTATCTATATACTAACCACTTGGAAATCGTCATAGAGGAAGACATGTCTTGAGAGGCTACTTCCACAGTAATTCGGATTTGAAGTCTTCTGAGAAGTTCAGAATGGAGATTGCTGAAGATCGGAATGACCTTAAAACAGAGAGGCAAAACTTCGAGATGCTGGAGATTGAAATACAGATGTGGGACGAGCAGTTTGTGTCCCCTTTATATAGGCAAAGAATTCGACCGTTGGTCTTCCGAAATCCATCTAACGGTTGAAAAAACTTTGATATGATATGACAGTTGAGAACAATACCACAAGAAAACATGAATCCGATCTTTTGAGGATTTTGTTTAAAAAAAGATTTAAGAAAACTATAATCTGAAAACAAAATATAAGAAAAGACCAGCTAGTAAAATTTGATTACAAAAACATGAGTAAGGAAATCATACCTTTCGGATTGGCTTTGGAGGATTATTTGTAATCGATAACATTTTTTTTTTAAAAAAAATTTCTTATGAAAAATCTTTATTACGAAATGACATAGTTTGCAAAACTCAATACAAAAAATAAATTCATTACAAAAGTTTGGAAACGAAAAGCTCATTATGAAAGACTCGATACGAAAATCTTGTTATGCAAATAACAGTACGAAAGTTTCCATTCTAGAAGTTTTCAATATGAAAATTTCCATTCTGAAAAATTTCTGATACATAAATTTTCATTCCGGAAACATAGTTCTGAAAAGTTTGAAAAACTAACTTTGAAAAAAAATGTAGTTACTCTAATAGTCAGATGTACTCCCCCTATGAAAAAGAGTTTATTACTGTTAGGAGAATTGTTCATCACGAAGTTAATGAGGAATGATTACCTCACGGTTATCATTCCTAACTTTTGAGTAATATATTCAAATCTATCAGAAGGCGAAGATTTTGTGAAAATATCAGCAAGTTGATCTTGCATTCCGATAAACTGAAGAATAATATCTACTTTTATTTTGTGATCCCTAAGAAAGTGATTACTAATATCTATGTGTTTTGAATGAGAGTGATGTACATGGTTCTTACTTAGGGCAATGGCACTTGTCTTATCACACAAAATTTGAGTTTTAGTAAAACTCAAGCCATAGTCTGTGAGTGTGTGTTGCATCCACAACACTTGAGCATAACAACTTCCAGCTGCTACATATTCGACTTCAGTAGTGGAAAGTGCTACAAAATGTTGCTTCTTGCAAGACCAAGAAACTAATTAATCCCTTAAGAAATGACAAGTTCCAGATGTAATCTTTCAATCCATTCTACATCCACCAATGTCAGCATCAGAAAATCTTTTTAGAACAAAATCATTTCCAGAAGTATGAAATAATCCAAGATCCATGGTTCCCTTAAGGTAGCGAAAAGTTCTTTTTTACTGTCTTTAAGTGAGATTCCTTAGGATTGGATTGATTTCTTTCACATAGGCATACTGAGAACATTATTTTTGGTCGACTAGCTGTTAAGTAAAGTAAACTTCATATCATACCTCTAAAATATGTTTGATGTACTGGTTTCCCAGCTTAATCAAGATCTAAAATGTTTGAGGTACCAATGGTAGTACTTATACTCTTAGTGTTGTCATAACCATACTTTTTGAGAAGATCATTAATATACTTATTTTGAGATATATAGATTACTTGTGGTTTTTGAGAAATTTGAAAACCAAGGAAAAAAGTTAACTCACCCATCATACTCATTTCAAACTCAGATTTCATTAGACCTGCAAAAGATTCGGTTAAAGATTACTGGGTTGAACCAAATATGATGTCATCAATATATATTTGAACAATCAAAACATTTTTCTTATCTTTCATTATAAAAATGGTTGGACCTGCATTTCCCTTAACATAGATATTTTGAAGCAAAAATCCAGTGAGTCTATCATACCATGCTCGTGGGGCTTGTTTAAGACCATACAGAGCTTTGGTAAGTCTAAAAACATGATCATGATGTTTTTTATCTTCAAAGACAGGAGGTTGTTCAACAAAAACATCCTCTTGGACATAACCGTTAATAAAAGCACACTTTACATCCATTTGGAAATGATTAAAATTAAATAATGCTGCAAAGGCAAGTAGAATACAGAAAGATTAAAGTCTAGCTACTGGAGCATAAGATTATTCATAGTCCATTCCCTCTTGCTGATTATATCCTTTAGCAACAATTTTAGCTTAATTTCTTACTATGACTCCATTTTCATCACATTTTTTATTGAAGACCCATTTTACTCGAATAGCAGAAGTTCACTTAGGTCTTTCACCCAAAGTCCAGACATTATTCCTTTCAAATTCATTTAGTTCATCTTGCATGGCTTTGATCCAATCATCATCACCTAAAGCTTCATCAATGTTTTTTTGTTCTAATTGAGAATGAAATGCTAGATGTTCTGCATCATTTCTTAAGTAACTTCTATTTCTTATAGGTTGATTTACATCACCAATGATACTATCACTGGGATGATTCTTAAGAAACATCTGATTTGGGTTTTGAAAAGCATGTTCATCAACATAGGGTAGAAAGTCTTCTGGGGTAAATGTTTCAGAAGTATCTTCTTGAACATTATCCTTATCAGAAGGTTCTTCTATCAAAGGTTGAAATCAGTTTTTGAAAACACATATGAGGAAGAGGATTGGGATGGTTTTAAAACAAAAGGATCAGACTCATAAAATTTTACATGCAATGTATCTTCAACATTACAAGTATTTTCATTAAAAACTATATAAGCCTTAGAAGTTGTGGAATAACCTAAGAAAATTTCTTCATCAGATTTTGGTGCGAATTTATGTAGGTTATCTTTAGTATTAAAAATGAATAATTTTAACCCAAAAATCTTGTAGTAGGATAGTCTTGGTTTTATACCATTCCATAACTCATAAAAAGTTTTATTTAGAAAATGTCTAATCAAAACTCGATTTATAGTATAACAAGCAGTACTTACAGATTCATCCCAGAAATGACTAGCTATAGAATATTCACTCAACATGGTTCTAGTTATCTCTTGAAGAATTCTATATCTTCTATCAACTACACCATTCTGCAGAGGAGTTATAGGTGCTGAAAAATTGTGGGTAATACCTTTTCTACTACAAAAAGTTTCAAAATCAGAATTCTGAAATTCTCTTCCACGTTCACTATGAATAGTTTTCAATGGAAGGGTTTCCTCATTTTTAACTTCAGCTCCAAAACTTTTGAAATAATAAAAATCTTCATACTTCTTTGATAGAAAATAGACCCATGTAAATAAAGTGTAATCATCAACTAGAACAAACACATAGTATATGCCTCCAATACTTCCAGTTTGTGTTGGACGAAAAAGATCCATGTGAACTAACTGTAATGCAACAGTTGTTGAGAATTCACCAACTAATTTAAAAATAGATTTATGTTTCCTTCCATATTGACAAGGATCAAAAACTTCAGAAGAATCAAATCTATGCTACGATAGATCCTTAACTAGTTTCTTCTTAGAGATTTTTCATAAGTTCATAAGGTTACCGTGACATAGTCTTCTATGCCATAACCAGGAATGATCATCCATTGCACTTAGTCAAGGTAAACCCTGACTCCTAAGGTCTTCTAAATTTAAGGTGTAAACATTCTCCTGCCTATTGGCTGAGAGAATAAATTCTTCCTTGGAATTGTGAACAAAGCATTTATCATTCCTAAAATTCACAAGGTACACTTCATCACATAACTGACTTATGCTAATGAAGTTGTTCTTAAGAACCTTAACAAAAAGAAAATTTGAAATCAAGGTTTTACCTAGAAGAACAATATTACTGATACGAACAATATCTCCCTTATCATTATCACTGAAAGTTACATTTCCTCCTTTTGTTTTGATAATATTTTCAAAATAGCTTTTGTTACAAGTCATGTGCTGGGAACATCCACTATCCATGTACCATGTGTTGTTGCTGGTACTCTCTTTACTTTCCATAAATCAAGAAGAGAATTCGACTTTCGGAATACAAACTTGTTTGGATCGGAGATTTCCAGACAATAAAATTTTAGGTACACACATCTTTGTAGAAAAATAATCATTATGAAATCCTAGAGAGTAGGTTTTGTTTAAGGAACAATTCATTACCCAGTGACCACCACAATGACACTTGGTGCAAAATGGGGCACTTTGAGGAACAAAATTATTATTACTGAAAATCGGTTTTGCATCTGTATAACCAAATCCATATTTATTTCGTAAAGGTCGTATTTGGGAATACATTTTATCAAAATTTTCTTTACCATGAGTAAAGTTTGATAAACACTTCTTTAAGGAAAAAATTTCGGACATGAGTTTTATAACCATGTTTTTATCATCAAAATCATTAGATTTAGAACTAGAGCTAGGCTCGAAAATACTTTTCTTAGAAATTAGTTATTCTAATTCTTTAGAATGGTTGTTCTTATCAGAACGTACTTCCTCAAGATTTTATGAAATACTTTCAAAATCAGAATTTTTCATATCAAGATGTTTAGAAATATCTGATATTTCTTTCGTAAGAATATTATTCCTATAGTTTGCCTTATCAAGTTTCTTATTGAGTTTGGAATTCTCAATCTCAAGAAGTTCAGAAAACCTTGAAACTTCATCATATATAGGTAAAGTATTTTATTCGTTAGAAGAGGATTCTTCATTTGAGGAGTTATAATACTTACTGTCATTAGAATTTATAGAAACATTTGTCAATGATTCAACATTTCGTACCTTATCCATAAATCAATGATTTTCAATAGGTAGTCTGGCTGTAAGACCGATATTCTTCTGTCCTGAAGATTCATAATCAGAAGATTCATCTGAAGAGTCACCACCACTGACACTCCAGGTGTCATTAGCTTTCAGAACATTCTTAGCTTTGGATTTATAGTACTTCTTTATGTTCCAGTCTGAATGAATTTCGTTCCTTTCATTCTTTTTGAGCAATGGTAAATCTAGTCTAATATGTCCAGCTCTCTTTCATTCATAACATGTGACTTCTCCATCATTCGTATCTTTCCTTTCCATTATCTTGTAATTAGATTGGAAATTTCTCTGACCATCTATCTTGTTCATCCTTCGAGCAAGATTTGCTAACTCATTTTGTGATACTTCACTTTCACTAGAATCTGATTGAACAAACATCTTATTAGACATGGATCTGGTTACTCTCTTAGGAGTCTTAGCTTTCATATGATTTGATGTTGTTTTAAATGAAACAGTACCATTCCCATTCTTCTTTTTGATATTTTCAGTATTTCTCTTTATTCGAGTTTCATGTTGGTGAAGAGTTCTGAATAACTCATCAAGACAAATTTCACTGACCTTCCTGTTCTCATTTATAGCAGCTCTTTTGGATTCCCATTCATTGGGCATAATATCTATTATCTTATCCACAAGTGCTTCATCATATAATAATTTTTCTCCCATAGACTATAAACTATTGACGATATTCATAATCCTCTGTTGATATTTAACAATTGGTTCACCATAAGGAAAATTGATGCCATGGTATTCAGCTCTAAGCATAGCTCTCCTAGTCTCAATCACTTTAGAAGTTCCAAAATGTGTAACTTCTAACTTCTTCCAGATACAATTAGCTGCTTCACAAGAAGAAATTTGGCTACATATTTCTAGTCATTGAACAAAGTATGGTATTGTGTACCTTATAATTGAGTTGATACTCTTGCTTTTCCTGGATAGTGAAATTTCTAACTTCCTTATCAGGAATTTAATAATCTCTAGTAAGCATAAACATGTTTTCCACTCCAGTATTGATAACAAAAGTCTTCATTCGATCTCTCTAATATTCATAGTCATTACCATCAATGATTGGTGGCCTTGAATGATTTAGATTTTCAATGGATCCAACATTACTTCCGGCCATACTTAAAATAACCTTTGGCACACAAACATGTTATTAGAAAAATCCCGTAATCACAAACATCAGAATGAAAAAATTCAGAATGAGAAGTTCAGAATGAAAAAGTTCGTAATGATAAAGTGACAAAGAAAAACTTATACGTGAGTAAAATTATTTCAGATACCTCCTCTGATACCAATTGTAGGATCGAAATAATGATGTAGATGCTCAATACACAAGAGGGGGGGGGGGTGAATTGTACACTTTAAAATTTTCCTTTAACAAAGGAAAGAGCTAGGTTTAACAAAGTTAAAATAAAAAAATTCCCAACACCTCTAAGACAAAATGAAAATTGAATAAGAAATTAAGTTAAAAACTTCATGTCCTATGTACTTTCATAAAACTGGAAAGAGATTCCGAAAGTTGGTTCCAGAAATTTGGATCTGGAAATTGAAACTTAACTAAAGATTACAATATGAGATTATACCTTAAAGCGTATAGAATATAAATAAAACAGAGTACAAGTAAGGAAGTATATGAAAGTTATACATTCATTATAATACAATATTCAGCGAAAACAAACAAGTAGTAAAACTACAAGTAACAAGATGTAAGTCTTTTAACCTAAAGAGAAAGGTATCCAACAACCTTGGATAAAGGTCCCTTGATTTATACATTCAATCAAGTATGTCTTACCAACACCAGGGTAATCCCTCAATACAAAGATCGGAGTCTCTGTCTTGCTATCCCTGCAAGCCCTCAACTTCTAGGTAGTTGGCAACCTCTGTCTTCCTCAGTAAGGAAGCCATCAAACTTCAAGGTAGTCAGCACCTATGTCTTCCTAACCCCGGAAGTCCTCGAATGTAATTACCAACATTTGGAGTCACACGAAGGAAAAACTGAACGAGAGGTTCAGTACGCACAAGGCATGAAAATCATTCTCTCTCTAGAAATCACGTTAGCAGCATGTGGTCATTAGATCGATCAACTTCTGTATCATTATGAGCTCTTTCAAATTATCTCCTATTTATAGGCAAGGTTGTTATCCCTTCCAACGGTCATATTTTCCTTAAAAATCAGAGGGACCTGTACACGTGACACTTTACCAATGGTTAGTTTATAATATAATAGACGTCATCGTTTTATAACAAATCAAGTGTAATAGAATGTAGGATATCGTTTTAAGTGTAATGAAAAAGTTCAGAGTGAAGGTTTGGAGTGTAAACAAAAAGTCAAATATTAGAGAAATTATAAAAGTGTAAGAAAAATGAAAGTTTGGAGTCTAACCAATAATATTCGGAGTCTAAATAAATTCATAGTGTATAAAGAAAAGATGATCAGATTCTGTTTAATACGTAAATTCGGAATGAGAATTCAAAAAGAGAATTCGTCATCAAAATTCGTAATTTGAATTTGTAATCAGGATTCGTCATTAGATTTCGATATCGAACTTCATGAGAATTTGTATCAAGAATTCGGAGAAGAACATTATCAGAGTTCTTATCCAGAATTTGTAGGTGATCGTTATCAGAGTTTGTATCCGGAATTCAGAGTAGAACTTTAGCAGAGTTTGTATCCGGAATTCGGAATGAAACATCATTACAATTCTTATCCAGAATTTGGAGTGAAACATCATTACAGTTCTCATCTAGAATTCGGAGCCTAAAACGGAATGCTTCATATCAAAGTTTCAAACAATTCCGAGAATATAGAAATGAATCTTATTATTATACTAAAGAAAAATATGGATATAGATAATGAAAATATGATAAGAATAATTTTCCTTATAAAAGATATTTTCCTTTTAAAAGCAATTTTCCTTATAAAAGAATTTTTCCTTATAAAAGCAATTTTCCTTATAAAAGAGATTTTGCTAATAAAAGTGATTTTCCTTATAAAAGCGATTTTTTTTAAGATAACGTGTTTTTGATTTTCGAAACAAGAAGGAATCGAAAAGTCATAACGAAAAAAATTTTGACTCAACAAAAGGACCAATCAGTTTAGTATTATTTGAATCCAAAATATATACATGAATTTCAAGTTAAAACTTTAATAGAAATACAACATATAAAATCAATTGGAAACATCAAAAAGATCCTAGATTATCTCTAAAAGTCATTTATAATAAACATATTTGTATCAAATGCATAAATAAATCACAATAAAGGGGTGAGCATATATACTCAGTAAGGGTAATCAATACAACAAATGCTATCATAAACATAAAAAAGCATGTCATGGGGAATACCTAAAATATAGGACAATAAAAAAATTCTTGAGCATAAAATGGTAGGAATATAAGCTGGTTAAATAATTATATAATAAAACAAAATCGTGTATATTCTACTAGCCAAATAGTCCCAAGAACTATTAATTATTAGTTTCATACTTAAGGAATGAATAATTTCAAACATAATAAATATACCATAAAGGCCACATCCAAGAAAACATACATAATGGGTAAAAACACAATCTTGTTTGTCTCATTTGACCAACAGAAGCATCGAGGGGATATAGATGCCCACACCTGTCAGTTACCAATTCCAATAAATTTTTAATATATTTAATAAAAACATATATTTTAAACAAATTTTAATTACCAATTTTAAATATTTGAGTAATATTCATATATGAAAATAACAAAATAAAATCATTAAAATATTCTTGAGGAAAATAATCTTTAAACATTCCAAAGTGTCACATACCACAATGAAAATTTTAACTCTTAATACATACAAAGGAATAAAATTAAATGAAAAAATATTATCATAATGAAAATAATAATATTGATTTGATATATCAAAAGTTATAAAATACCTCACAAGCAAGGAATAAGTAGTGAACAATTCATATATCTCACAGAAGTAAAAGTGAGATGAGAAAACCCCATTTTACATTTTAAAAATGTCCTCTTTTGGAACATCATTTTTATTTACCAAAAATAAATTATAAACATTTATATGCTAGAAAATGAAATGGAATGGAAATTAAATTATATTTAATGAATAAATGATATCAAACTTAACTAAAAACATTTAATAAGTATGTTTAAGGAAATATTGAAATGAGACTCTTTAATGTGGTTTAAGAGAAATATTCAAGAGACTTTAAAACAAACAGTTGTATGTCTGTGGGAATAAATTTTTTTTTAACAATGTTAGTATTTCATGATAAAATTAGTTATTTTATAAAATATTTGTTGATAAAATTATATTATCGGTGGTACATTAAAATGGGTATGAAATTGGGAAGTTCCCTTTAATTGGGAAATTTTTTCTTGACGAATTGGGAAAGGATCTTTATAAAACATATATATCCCCATCAAATAATGAACTATTATACTAGATAAATGTCGATGGAACATTAAAAGATAATTTATGAAGAGTAAATAAGAATAATTAAAAATATAAATAGGGTAAAAAGATAGAAATATTAACCTGATGGGAAAAACAGAGGTTCGGGTAGAATCTCTTACCTTTTGTCTGAATATGTTCTTCACATGACCTTAATGATCTGGATAATCAAATTAAATCCATCAATTAATTAATTCTGAACCTTCTAAACATTTTTTTTATTTTATATAATTTTATTAAGTTACTTCTGTACTTTTTGTATGATATATTTTTATCATTCAAGAGCATTTGCTTCCTAGGTTTTAATGATCAGTTTACTTAAATATGTGTATGGAAGATAATTTAAAATAGAATAAGATATACATAATGGAAGTTATTTGATATTAATGAAAATCCATAAGGTTAAATGTTTATATAAATCATTTCAATATTTTGGGTGAGGATGAATATTTGGATAATATGTTAGTGATAATCAATTAGGTTAATTTAGTAGTTTTTTTATTATCAGAAACGAGTTTGATTTTATTAATTAACATCATTCAAAAATAACTTTTCTAAAAAATATCATAGGATTTAATAGATATATTATAATATTTTTCAACCATTAAAATGTTTTGATCACCAAATATTGATGTGTTAATCAAAATTGAAAACTCTTCTCCCTTGAATGTGAAAAATAACACATCACAGACGATGTTTTCATTTTTAGAATAAAAGAAGTGGTAAGAGAATTGATGGAGGATTATTACCTCAACTCAAAAATTTATAGTATATAAAATATATTGCATATATCATGTTACTGGTGAATATTATGTGAGGTTATGATAATAAAATAAAATAACTTGAAATAAAATCAAAAGAAAAAGATATAGGTTTACCTCTGAAATTCCTCTCCATGAGAACCTTTTTAAGGCCCTTGGTTTTGGCCTTTTGGTGATTCTGGAAGGTATTGGATGTGAGAAAGAATCTTGGAATGTGTTTTGGGAAGAATTTTGACATGGATAAATCCTTTTAAAGTGTGAAGAGAATATGTGGTGAGGGGTTGTATTTATAGTGTATGAGTGGGGTGATTTCTCATTATTTTGTTCATTAGTGTTTTATTTTGTATGAAGACATTGAATAGTTTGGGAATTATATATAAATATATTAAAATAATGAATTATATTTCTATATTGTGGTCTTAAATTATCCATACATCGTCCATAATTCTATAATTCAAGTATATAAAATTTATCTAAAATTATCATATTTTACTATTCAGAAAATATTCTTGTATTTTCGAAAAATCCCAAAAAATAACCCTAAAAATTTCTCTATGTGTAGAATTAAAAAATCAACTAAATTTTTCGAGAATAATTTTATAAATATGATCAATTTAATTTTTAAATGTAATAATCATTTATTCAAAAAAAGGAAATTTTAAATATTATAGCTGATGTTAATGGACATTACAAATTTAACTAATTTCTAATAAAATTATACTATAATCATTAGGGAAAAATATTAATATATAAATATATTTTATTAAAATAAATATCCTTTTAAATCATTATTTAATTAAAAAATTTTAAACAAACATTTATGTTTTATAAAAAATCAAACTCTCTACATATCAATTTTAAACCATTAATTTACATATTCAATGATATAAATATACTATATTTTTAACTTATGAGATGCCAAAAAAATATTCTTTAATATGTGAGTTTATTATTATAGTGGCCACATTACTATTCCAAATAGTCATATTATTACTCCAATTATCATGATACTATTTATTAAAAATGAAAATTATATATTTTTTTTACCAAAGTTAGTTTTTATATTATGATTTCAAAAAAAATCAAATAAAAATCTCATAAAATTATTTTTACAAATTTTCACCATGAAATGGTGATAAAAAAGGTTTAAAAAAATATAGTCATTTTTGTGTAAAATTGTATTTATTATGATCTTCTGGCACTAAATATATTTTTGATGAATGTAAAAATAATTTATTGAATATATAATATATAAATTTCATTAATAGAGTTAACTAATAGTTATTAATTTAATTTATTAATATAAAATGTCATTATGGGAAAAAATAATTCATAAAATTACATCATTTATATTTAAATGGTTTTCATTTATAATTAATTGGAATCCAATGAATTGATTTTATAAACATGTGTAATATATATTTTCATAATTTACTTCATATAATTCATTCCAAACACTCCCAATATGTAGGAGATAACTATAATATTTAATTAATGATATGAAATAAATTTTTAATCTCATAAGGTATTAAAGAAGATAAATTTAAAAAGATTCATACCATAAAATATTGGGGTGTTACATTTTTCATAATAAATCCATGTGTACAATAATGAAATAAAAATTGAAATTTTTTTTCTTGTACGTGATAGCCAAGAACTGGTGTGTTGAAGAATCCATGTACTCTTGTACTCAAGGCAGGGAGAATTCGATAATCAGTATACTAGGAGGACTCTTGGATTCATGATGTGGTGGCATGATTATTATTGAGAATATTTTTTATTGAATACATCATTACTGAAATTGTATTTGGTACATCACGTTATATATAATGTTGAGTACATAAATTTTTGGGGTGTACCTCCATGGTGTGGAAGTCTTTGCATGACCATTAGGTGAAAGCTTGTGGTTCAATACATCTTAATGCAAACATATCTGAGAAAGACACAATATAATGATTAAATCAAGGTGTTCACTTCTGTCAATAGAGATGAATGTATCCATGTGTAGGGTTTCAGAAACAATGTTAATAGTGCGTACTGTCACTAAAAGAAATTTAACAATGCATGCACAAGAGGAAGGTCATAATAAGTGATAAGGTCCCACACTCATCCATGTTTTTAGGAAAAAGATTCAGTGTATATTTTAATGTATCATAACTAGAACTTAAACAGATATTTTTATGATGAAAAATGTTTATAACTTATAAAATTCCCCAACAATCTCTCACCTATTCCATGTGGACAATTCTCACTATACAAGTCCTCCCCCTCTAATTCTCTCATTTCTCTCTTAATATAATAACTCCACACCTCTATTTTATAACTTGTGGAAATTTCTGTTCCCACCCAAATAAACATCCCATATAATTAAATTTTTATTCTTTTTTAGACCCAACTATGTATTTTATAGAGTAACACATTTATTTCCTCTAACATGTAATATTTTCCCACTATCTATAATTAATAGCCTCAACCTCTCATTGAGGCATGGAGTTTGGTTCTAAATTGTATCAAAGATATAACTACATCACACACTCCTTTTTCACCTCTATTGTCTCCAAACACATTCCAAAGCCAATCCCACTTGCGGTCATCCTCCATCGATGTATGACCCCACCACACCCTAGCCTCATCCATCCTAGTTGTACACTATATAAATAATTTTCACCACAAATATCTCCTTCATACTCATTACGTAGACACCTACCACAATGATAATGAACCCAAAAATCTTCTCAGACATGCGTCCCTACCATTTTGGCTCCCCTGAAGAGTTCTCTAGTCCCTAACACATCATGCCTCTCATGAGAGGGAAGAAGTAGTGTTGTGCATGGGGATCTGACGTCATATAATAATAATAAATCACTCTCGATTTAAACATTCCTCTCTCATATACTTCTTATTCTATAATATTCTTGCACAATTTATAGTTGATCCCTCATACTATCCTGATACCCATTATGCATGTTGAGTCCCAATTTCCAATTTTTTTCTATTTTTTAGATTTAATGATTATCCCTTCTTGATAGATTTGGTGTTATATTATATCCTCTTCCCAAACTCCCTTTTGATATGTAATATCCCTCACCAAATTCCCATATCCATAAACAGTTTATAAATACCTCTACACACCTCATAGATGAGAATCATTAGGAAACTAGCTTCTTTCTCTACCACAAGATAGTTTATACATCTCTCACTGGTATAGAACTTGACATAGACCCTGTTGATCCTCCACCCCTGCTATCAAATATGAAGTATGTTATATGTAATCCTTGATAATGAAATTTTTCCTCATTTAATTTCAATTATAAATAATTCTACTTCAATTATGTTACTCATTATCATCACCTGATATCAAACTTATTTCTTTCTTGGTTTTCAAAGAATTTTTTTTAATATCATCTAAAACTATCTTATATAAAAATGAAGTAAATGTGTAATTGAGATCAATCAATATATATTGGAAATAAATTACTATGAATGTTTTATAAAAATTAAAATAAAAAAGGATGGATCAAATGGTGTTTTATAAAAGATAGATACGTTGATTGATTATTTGAATAATGAGCGAGATAACAAAAAATAAACCCAGTTTCGATTATCAATTCATAAAGCATGATAATATTTTCATGATTAATTATTCAAGTGTTATTGGATTATGAAAATAGGATTGATTTATTCGTGGATGTTTAGAGCCAAGATGAGGTAGATCTAATTTTAATGTTATTCACTTCTCAACACGGTAATCCCCCATTTTCTAATAGTCTAGTAATTTGTTAATTTATAGAATAAAGTCTGTCTTGATACCATTTTAAACCTAATTACCATAATTATGAAAATTATCATGCCTAATTTAGGGTAACCAATTGTGAAATTAAAATTTATGTTTAGGATAATCTAATTAATTATCAAGATTTTTAAAAATATATAGATATTAGAAGTGAAAATAATCATTATAGAAACACAAAATACAAGAATAAAATAAAATATATCAATCTAAATCACATTCTTCCATTTTATACATAACCCTAGAACATGTTTTGTATGACCCGTTATTAAATTTGGGATGTACTATAAGGTAATAAAATATTAATTAAATCATAATAAAAATCTATGATAATGACTGGTAAAATCCCTATACAACATAGATTCTCACACCAAGATTTGGCCAATGGATTCATACATGTTACCTTTTGGGTGTGATCAGGTTGATTTAATACATCATTAATGCATTCTATTGTGATTATGGGGTCTGAAACTATATTAAATGGAAGAATGAGTCCTAAATGAGGGGGCTTCCTCTAATGACATGTTTTGACATTTGAAATAGTGAAAAAATGGTAACTTTCATGGAATGAATGTAGCATTTATTCCATAAACGTATTGATCCCCATTGAATTCTATATTCTGCATTTCACAAATTGTTCTTGGTTAACATATTTTGTTAATTTCTTTTCCAGGTCTTCAATAATTATGTGTATCATGTAATTAAAATGATGAAACCAACTTTTCATCTCAGTACTTTAATTATGACTCAAAAAAGAAATGTATGTCTATACTTCATAGTGGGAGAACATCTTTCAGTGGAATTCATTGTTTCTCTGTGACCCTTTTCTCATAATAATTTAATTATAATGTACATATAAATATAAAAAATCAGTTAAATTCTCAGGAAATAATTAACATTGAAATTACAAAATTCAATGTATTGGTGTATCAATAATATGTGCATGGAATCTATTTATCAAATCCCCCACAAATGAATTCATACTTGTCTTCATGAAGTTTATATTAATATACTACAAAGGACACTCACACTTCCATGCTTTAAATTAATATTCAAATAAAATAAATGGATTAGATTAGAAATTAAATACTCATGCATCTTATAAGAAAATTTATCATTGCCTCTATTTTTAGAGAAAAAAACAAACCAATCATTTTACTTTTTATATTTTGAAATAACCACACCAGTTAATTCATAAATTATTATTATTATTATTATTATCAGAATTCTATTTTTATTTTACAACACTTCATATTTTCTCTCTAATCATTATGTTATAAATGTTAAAATTATTCAGAACACAACTTAATAATATGCCTTGTAGCATTGGATTCTAATGAATCTATCATCTCCACTTCATAAATATAAAGATAACTATTAATCATGGGGTCGTTATAACATTGTTCAAATTTCTCTAAGGCTTCACGGTATATGGGTAATAGTGTTAAAACTGATAATGGTGAAAAATTGTTTGAATATAAATTATAATGAATAGAGTCGAAAGATAAGATCAATAAAAATCTATGTAAATAGAATTCATCTATATGTTCCCTAAAACATGATCACTAAGGTATGATGATAATATAATCACAATTAATGAATCATCTTCTCTTGATTTTTATTTTATTGACAACTTTTTTAAGACAAATCACACATCCACCACCTAAAAAAATAAGACAAAAAGAACATTGGTCTAATAATGGTGATTTATCATCCTCTTATGAAAAACAATTAGTAGTATTATTGTTATTATATTAGAAAAGTAGGTGAATAATGATATGTCTTAATGAATAGTTCCATTGAAACAACCCATATAAAAATCAATAACCCCTAGTATGGTCTTATCAATGAATCATAACCCTATACACTATATAAAGCCTCTCACATAAACTTTTTGTTTTAGATATCATGAAATACACTATGAGTATGGTATAAATGGCTAATATAGGGTTGTAACTAAACTCATTTCAAAAAAAAATCATGCTCATGTTCACTGATGGTTTGAAAATTATTAATTTTTAGTGGGTTGAATATTAATGGGTTAAAAATAGATCCTTCAACCATATAAAAAATAATTATATTCATTTATTACATTGATAAGATTCTAAGAATGTTGTATAAGAGAAAATTTATATGTGTCTCAAAAAATATACTCTAGAAGGAGTACGAAATATTAGGCTTATAAATTCATGGGAATAAGTTAAATGGTTAATAAAATAACTCATGTAAATTCATTGATTAATTAAACCAATTAATGATAATATCTTAATTTATACCATGCTGTGAATTGGTCACCCCACATCTTATCATGGCATTTCCTATTGTCTTAATGTCTCATTAAAATTATAACAAATAGTTGAATGTATTTACCATTATCAATGATATTTTAAATGTTTTTGGGTGATTGAATGAGCCTACAAATAACTATTTATAATTCCTAAAAACATATTCTTCATTTTAGTTATTGATTGTGTTGATCATTCTTGAATCGACCTTTCTTATTTTAAGATAGGTCATATAAGATAAGATAGAGGTTACCCCTACATGATCTAAAAAATATCAAATCTATGATTCCACCATATATATGGGTCATCTTCATTTTTCTAAAAATATATCCATTCATCCTCTAACAAGGACAATATACACCTCAATAGTCCTAATAGAGTTGTTCTTATATCATATTGGAATATAAAATTGTATCTCACCCACTGCACAAACCTATTCCACTTCATTAAAATATGCATAATTAAATGTTCATTTACTATATTTAGATTATTTTATGAACTTATTAACATTACATGTGTATCTTTTGACATGTTCATTAATATTAACATATTCTAATTTAGTTATTATTTTATTTATAATAGTACCCTCATCATTCAGCAGCCTATCCTCTATCAAATATTCACCTTTATCTCTAATATTTTTCATATCCTAACATATTTTGAACATCAAAAATTTTCTACCAATACTTAATCTCATCACCAAATCATGACCACCAATAAATTCTCATACCATGTCTACAAATGGTCATCCCATGATTATTGGGATCATATCTTTTTCCATGTCCATTACAATAAAATCTAATTAACTATAGAATTTTTATACCATGATTATGACATATTCAAGTGGTCCTTTGGGATGTCACAATATTTTATCTTTTATTTGCAGCATAAATCATCATAGTTGTATTTATCTCACTCCCTTTATCGTGAATGTTGGGTATGCTTTTAAATTTATTCCTTCACCTAGATCAAATAAAATCACAACGGAACACATTAGAAAAAATATTAATCATAATATAGAATCTATGTATATATCATTGATTTACTAGTAGGATTGTTGATAACACCATTGAACATTTTCTCATTAATGGAATGGTTCCCAATTCTCCAATATTATTATTTTTCCCACCAACACCTTCAACAATTTTTCATAAATAGGCATGTTCACAATTTCCCTTGAAAATGATATGTTGATATGTAGTTTTTTGAACATATTAATAAACATTTTACTTCTTTAATAAATAATTACTCTCCTTAATTGATCTAGAATTGGTAGTTGTTATTGGTACAATTGTTCCACTTCATTAGTTATTATTTTATCTTTACTATTTTTACAAATCATCGTGATTTTCTTCCCACGACATACTTGATTTCAAGTTTTCTTTTGTTTTTTCTAACTTCTTTGTAGTATAGAATATAATTCTGTGGGGGTAATAATCTAGGAATTCAAGATGTACTAATCTATCCACTCTTTTAATTTATAAGAAATCACAGCTATCTGAATCTATAGTTTCCTCATTGTAGCTCATTGATTTTGAGGATTTTCTCATAATTATTGGAACATCGCACAATGAACCTTGGAGTATATTATAAAATTATTCATTATAAATCATATGGTTGTCATAAATCCAACCAAATTATATTATAATGATTGTACATGAGTTTTCAGTGGTGGATGAAGGCCTTATGGTTGTAATTTGTTCCCTTATACTTTATTTTTATGTTACAACTGTTCAAGCCTTCATTCCTATGTAATATTTTTGTTATTATAATCTAAAAAAATTATATATTCATAATACAAAAGATAAGTGTTTTTCATGGCCACAATTACATCATGATTCATTTTTATTAAATTCATTTACGTGGAAGCCTAGAAAATCTATTCCATCGGATATCCTTTTACGTATACTTCACTTAGTTTCCATTGAATAATGTTGTAGGAAATTTCATACAACAGAACATAACATTCAACTGGTGATTTTTTCATATGATATCATTCTACAGTAGAATCCATTATTGAATTATTTCCTTTTGAAATTACTTTATAATGATTTTTTATTAGGGGACACCTCTTGATTTCATGATGAGGGAATTATCTAATCAAGAAATTAAACTATTCACATCGCTATGTAAAGAATCATTATTAAATTTCTCAACGATTAAAATAAATAATCAAATATCCAAATATAGTGTTGGAAAGAAAAAACTTAATAATAAATTTCTTATCAAATATTCCTAGGTTATGATCAAATTCAAGGGTGGACATTGAATCCCCTATTGTGATTTGTTCTTCAAAGTTAATCTAAATTGGTATAGTGTAAATGCATTTCTTGAAAAATTGATAAATAGGAATGTATAACACAGTTTTAGGAAACTACTAAAATCAAAATTAATGTCTTAATGTCATAGCCAGGAGAATTGGATTTAATGGTATATCATTTGGATGACCACATACTTGATATAAAATTGTTATGCAGTGATGTTAGGCATGTTAATACATGGTTGGAACCCCACATTTGAGGGTAATCCATATTGGAAAAGTGAGTTCACCCTGAGATTTGTCCCTTGATTTTCTTGGTGTTCTCTATGTCTAAAATCATGACATGCTCCCATGCCGATCACCCATTCAATTTTTTTTCTATTATTATTTCATAATTTCTTTTTTCATTATCAATATAATTTCAATATCAGTATCATAGGAATTTACTTCTTAAGTTGATTTTACTCTAGATGAGTTATCATGCTAATTATTTATTCATCAATGAAAGTAATAATAAGACAATGAAAATAATGGAAAAAAGAGAAAAAGAGCGATGGAAAATTTTGAGAAACTATAAAAATGAAAAAACTCCAGTCCCCAATAATGGTTTCAATTTTAACATCGCCATATTGTATCATTGTTTATTTTAGGGGTATCAATGTTCATATTTATAAAACTAAACATATAATAACTAATTTAAAAAATATAGTGAAGTGGATGTGATGATTGATCTAATAAAAATTAAAAAAATTGAATTGTAATATTTTTAGGGAAATCAATATCAAAATAGAGGGATTAAAAGTTTTTATGATAATAGATCCATGTAGTTTCATTATTTGAATAAATAGGAGGAGATGATAATGAAAATAAGGTTTTGACTGTAATTTTGAAATTTGTGTCAGGGTTTTGTAATTTTAGGGGTCAAGTTCAATTGAATTTTTGAAATATGTGTGATCAATTCATAATGGTTGCAGATTACGGATGAGATAGACCAAATGGTTATCGTTTCCCCTCCAAAATGTTTTAATCAACCTTTTACCATTGTTAAGTAATTTAGGTCACTACTGAATCACAATTTTCTTGATAGTAATTCTAAAACCGATTATCAGAAATGTGAAAATGGTCATTCCAAAATAATGGAAACTAATTTAATAATTAATAAAAAATTAATGATTAATACTTTTGAGGACTTTACAATGTACATATTACCTCCTCATGATTTGGTATCATGATTCATTCTTGGATATAGCACAAAACCCTCTTTTCATAGATCATAAGGGAGTCCTCATGTGTCTTTAATTCTTCATCAATGAATCCTATTATGAGTGTTGAGTATAAACATATATTAAATGCCCTCCTAGGACATAAATGTTTTTATTATGTCAAAAGATATATATCGAAATTTAAAACTAGGTAAAATAGTATCATTCATAGAGTGAAATTAGGTGTAAAATTGTGAATTAGCTGACCTCTAATGAATTCTTTCTCCGACACTTCACGACTTATGTTTAGTTCACATCATGTATTTTATAAACTTATATAACATGATTCACAACATGAATCATTTAATTCCAATTATGATGCCTTCATTTCACATAAGTAAATCAATTTAAACCCATGTAAGTAATAAATGGCCATCAATCATCATGAGAGGTCATATTTCACTAGAATTAAAGGTTACTTTGTCCCATCATTTTCATAATCCTTGAATTATAGCATACTAAAAGGCAATAAAAATTAATTTAATTTCCCATGAATGAATTGAAAAATAAATTATCTAATTCAAAATTTTGATATATAATAAATATGTGGATGAAATATATGTATAACTCATAATTTGAACATTTTTAGTGATCTCTAGGACTATGTGATCATCATGAATTATAAAACAATAATTTATCTCAAGGGAAAGATGTTCTTCAATTCCTCTCAACCATTATTCAGCACAAAAAAATTAGGAATATTCCATCAAATTAAAGTCTCTACATGATGAGTTACTTGAGATTTCCCCCCTTCCAAAAACATGAAATGTTACTTTGACACAATGTTATAATTTATGAATGTTATTTTTTCTTCATTTCCTTAACCTATAGTATGAAATGACTATGCCAAAATGGTGTCCAACCCCTTCTATATTGATATTCCATTGGTCTTCCATGCCTTTAAATAATATCAACATGTTATTTACCCACATATTAAAAATCCATATCACACAAATCTATTAGGCCATGGAGGATATTGTTTTTTTGGTAATCATTTTCATGGACATGGTGAGGGCCACAATCATTAGTTTTTTCATCACTATAGCATTCATATCCTTCCCATTATTCATTTCAAGAGAATATGTAGTTTTCCTTCTCATCCAACTTGTTAGGTTCAACTCTCTACGGTTTATTCATTCCTTATAAATCTAATATCAATAAAAACCATGACCTATTATTTGGTTATATTGCACTTACAAATTTTTATCAGGATATTTTACTATGTTACTCATCCTAGACATGTATTACTCGTTCTATAAACCCTATTGCTTTTGTCTCTCATAACCCAGATGCATTTTTACATAATTCTAGTGCTTGTTGTCATCTCACTAGTGATGTAGGTATTCTTACATCCCCAGATTTATAATACGAGTTGCAATAAAATTACAATGGTTGGTTGATACACAATCCCTTTTACGGGATTTAGAACATGCTCCTTGAATCCATACATTTTGTTGAATTCTAGGTAGCATGTTCGTAAATGTTTTTTTATCCCCTCTCCATATGTTATCTTAAAAAGGTATTGAATTATGTTGTAGTTTTTACATTATTTTATGTTGTTTTTAATGAGTGGTTGAAATTTTAGGTTCATAATGAAAGTTATCTTCATGATGGGTTGAAAACAATTTATACCCTAACATCCCTTATATTATCATCCACTATAGCTCATGCTCCGGATCTTCATTTTTACAACGGAAAACCACTAGGATTGATCATACATTTTCTTATACCCTATTTCATTATACACCTTTATATTTATTTTAATTAAATTATGTTTTTTGAATGTGATCAACCATATTATATTAATTTTTTAGTGATGCATGATTCTAAAAAAAATTACATTCTCCATTGCAATGTATGGGCTCCCTATACGGTCCCACTTTATTTAGGTAACTATTATTAAATATACATTATTATTTAGTTCTCTATGATGACCTGATTTTATAATATTCATGATCATTTTCAAGTTCTTATTATTTTAAAGAAATTTTACCATGAAATTCACATATAGTTATTCACACTTATTAAATATCACTACATAAAACATGGATTAGAATATTTAACTTCTTCACCTCAGTGTTTTTTCAAGGACCATGTTGTCTTTAAAATCATCATATACCGATAACATTTATAATATTTATGTGGCTGAGTGAAAAAATCATCATATTATTTAAACAAATCATTCCCTTTTATTTAACATATAGGTTTTTTTTATTATTTGGGTATTCAATTATTACATGCACTTCCTATCTTGTAAATCGACTTCCTTCTTCAATCTTTCAAGGGGGACTTTGTTTCGGGTTCTATTACCCACTCGTAATCCATACCATCTTCGACATCATGTGTCTTGGTATCTCTATTATGTTCATTAAACTCTTTCCAATCACTCATATTTTTTTGAAAATTCACTACATTTAATATTTTTTATGATACTCTCAGACCCAGTGTGGGTAACACTATTTCACTCTTTACATACAGAATTATATCATTTACAACGATGTATAATATTTTAAGAAATCACCATTACCTTCATATTCACCCTCTCCCCACCCTAGTACCACCATCCTGGACTCCAACCCTCTCACCAAACACCCTTACCAATGTTTTCACCCTCTGATGATCTTGACTTTGAATCTATTTACCCCCATCATCCATTAAACATGCAACCTACCCTTACTGATGAATATATTAATATAACTACTTCAGTCGCTCATACCCTTGGTACATATGACTTGGTTATTACATTATGGAAAGGTACTTGATCATTCCTATATAAAACTATAACTACTACATTCTTCAATGTCTTCTCTTTATAAGAGACAATGTTTATTCTTCATATGTTTTTCAATTTCAATCCTCAACCTTAAAAGATTAAAGAAGTGAATGATGATTCATAAATTTTGGATGTAAATTACACAATGGATATGTTCTCCCTCTACACTGGTAAACAAATTGCAAGAAATGTTTTTTTCATCATTTCTAAATGTTGATGTAACTCTATATCTTCTTAAAGAAAACCTTTTTCCCAAAGGCTCATCTTGGACATTTTATGTTGATTATTTATATACATTCTCTCTTGATAAAAAAATTGCCTATATTAAATTATAAATATCAATTTAATCTACATATCTTTGTCCTCTTTATCATCATGATATCAATAATGTATTCCAATGTGGTTACCATGATGATGATCTATATCTAAATAACCTACTAAGTTCATTGCCTCGGGGAACGTTTCTCAGGTCTGTTGGATTTTTTTTCTCTATATGGCCTCATAAAAACACTTCATGGTTGGTTTGGTAGATATTAACATGTAATAACATCATTTTTTATATCAAATAAATTGATGAATCAGATTATATTTTATCATAAAATTACCTCTAGTTGCATCATGTTTCTTGTTTCTGTTGATGATACCATTATTACATATAGAAACTAACATGAAATTTTCCATCTATGGGATTATATTCATCACCAGTTTAATAATAATGTCTCAGGTCCATTGAAATATTTTATTGTAATTGATAACTCTCGCTCTCAAAATAGATTAATTCCTTCAAGATGAAAATATACGTTGAATATCTAAAAAGATACATGTTTATATCAAGAAACTACCATCAACAAACCAATTGGATAGGGGGAAAGGTCATACAATAAAACAACTAACCCATATAATTATCCAAATATGTATGATAAACCTTTAGGAAAACATAGTTATCCTAAATTGAATCATACTGATATTTCATACACTATTATAAAGGTCATTCAATTCATGGAAAAAATCATTGTAAAACATTCTATAGAATATCATATCAGATACTGGCTTGTCTATGGAAACTACCATCAACACATGTATTGAACTATTGGAACGATCCCTCCTTGATAAAACAAAACAACATTATAATCCAAATAAGTACCATTGACTTGTAGTAAAACTTTATTATTTTACAATGAATCATTAATATATTTCTAGAATCTATTGTAGGGTTAGCCAATTTATGAAAAAATGACTCTTATTTCAAACAAAACCATGTTTTAAATTTTTTATTTGATTTACCTACCTTATTTATCTTGATTTCATGGAACAAAAGAAATATATCATTAAAGAGAATAATGAATGAAAACAATTTTCAATTATTTTTTTAATAACTCTTTAATGAACACATATTCATCACATATAATCTTTTTTAGGAAAAATGCTTTATAAAAGGGAAAATGAGTCAATTGTACTTCAATAATAACATTAATTAAAAAATTATTATCCTTTTTAATTTATTGATTTTCTTATGGGATTTATTGATTGTAATACTTATTCTGAAGAATATATCATTGTAAAAATGAATCTGATGCTCAATATTGATCATGATTGGTAATGAGTTATTGATTTTTACTGTAATGATATCACTAAATACCTACAAAAATTACATAACACTAGAAGAAATTTATTAGTTTACAACTCTAATGATATTTTATTCATCCATTAAATATATGTGAGTTTCCTCCATTCATAAATCTCTATTTATCTATTTTTCTTCTTGATAAAATATTCTATTTACCTTTATACTCTTGTTTTGGAATCCTATGTTTCACTTATTCATTATAATTTCAATCATGAATATTCATTCACTTTTATTCTTCCCTCAATTAATAATATTTCCCAACCCTCACATGATATTTATATTATGTCAAGATCCCCTATGGTGTAACGATACACCATCATTTTTTTCTTATATTAGTCATCTCAACATCCACAATGTTGTTTAAAAAGAACAATGGTAATGAAAAATCACCAACTATTAAACTAATTTAAAATTTTTTCTTAAAGAACTATAATAATTAACAATACTAAATAAAATATCATTGATGAAATAAATAATATCAAAAATGTGTTCTCATTGTTATTGATTATGAGATCCTTCATATTGAGAACAAAAGTTTTATCTTTCCATAATTTCTATCGATGTACTTGTCCCTCAATTTTCACATCCAAACATTCCTAAAGTGGTGAAATTTTATATTTTCTGACACTGAGAATATATCCACCATAATAATTATGGATCTATTATTTGGGTGGTGTGAAATAATATCTTTTCATCATTGACATTTAAATGTTTAAAAAAACGAATACGATAAAAACTTATCATTTTTTTTACCATTACATTTTTGAGAGTGCAGTTGGTGTTTTTAAACCTATTTTAATTAAATTATTTTTCCATCTTACGATCCAATGGTTTATCTTAATATAAATTTTGTTATAACTTTAATTCAATAATATATGGAACATAAACTCCTTTAATTTTTTTTCCACTCGACTTTATTATTCATGCGATGTAGATTATCTATGTCCTTATATTAGTCTGTGTCATTCATGTCCCAATTTTTATATTGATTATATTAATAAAACATTATATGATATATTTCCTCCAAACATAGCTTGAATTATGATGATCTATCTCTTTTTTTTTACTCACAATACAGACAGATTATTTTTTGAACCATGTTTTTTGGAAAAAATATCAATTATGGCTTCTAGAATTATACCACTAGTACAATACCACATTCAACATCTCTAAATTCATATAGAAATTTCTTACATTTACATTGGAATGATAATATATTTTGTAACTATATTATTACATGATCTCTGAAATATATTTTTAATAAATTTAATTTTTTCTATTTATTCTAGTTATGAAATTTAAAAACATATTTCACATTCAATTACCTTTCTAAATAGGGTTTTTACTAATTATTACATTAGAAATATAAAATCATTAACTTTGCATTTCTAAAATAATTTTTTTTTCAATTTATAAGAAAATTGATGTTGTTTTAATTTATCATAACACCTAAAAATCCCAGAGTAGATTTCATGAAAACTATATATTAATTAATCTATCCCTTATATATATTAACACATACATACATGTAAGGTTGGATAGTCACCAAGAGTTACATCCACCTACCTCCCCATAAACATTTCCCTCTGTTACCCAACAATTATATATATAAACAGTATTAGAACCTTGAGATCATGATACAATAGAAACCTAATTGGATAAACTACATTGGCTCTTTGAATTGTTGAAAATCTAGAATGTAAGAGGTAGTGTTTATGTTGGTAAATCCCTTATTTAGTCCACCATATGTGTTTATATATTCACTGAATTTCTGGAATGATTTATTAAGATAAAGGACATCTAATTTTCTTGTGTTGATCTTTGATGAAATTCATTTTGGTCTATATAAGTTTTTTTAGAACCTCCCATGAACATCAATTAATTTTATT
The DNA here is from genome assembly GCA_963277665.1 of Viscum album. NCBI lineage: Eukaryota > Viridiplantae > Streptophyta > Magnoliopsida > Santalales > Viscaceae > Viscum > Viscum album. The sequence goes on from OY728126.1 coordinate 302,698,092, forward strand.
CTCTCAGATATTCTTTATGATGAGAAGGATGACCTCATTTTTTTCATACCATTATTAGTGTTAAAAATAAATATGAATAAAGACCAAATTGGTGAATTAAAAAGAATTTAATCTCGAAAAATCATTATAAATCTTAAATTTGTTTATTTCCCTGAATATTGAATGTTTTATGGGAATTATATTCTATAATACTTGTTAAGACTCATATTTGGTCGAATTTACATTAGTGATTACTATACTATAAAATTTGGATTTCATTTATTCATCACTTATTTTATGTATTCATTAGTGGGATTGTGCCTGAATCTCAAAGAACCACTTTTCCTGAATTGTTATGGTCTTATTTGGGCCTCAATTAGAGTAATGCTGGGTTTGGTTTCATTCATAAAGAAATTATTTTTGGTCCCAGATTTTTTTTCCTAATTAAGACATGAAATACATAATTTAGGTGTTGATCATTTTATTATTTTGGGGTCTTCAATAATTCACAACAGTTAATTTAAATATATATGGGCCATATATACGAGTGTTATATCATTAAATTATGTATTATGATAGTTTATCCACATTAAATTAGTCATTTAAATTTTCAATGATTATTAAAGGAAATATTTTTTAATTGAAGTAAATATAATCATTAACATAACACATAATATATGCTAGAATTTATGAAAATATTATGTTCTTGGAGTCTCCTAAATTTAATGGATGAGTGATATATAAGGGCTTAGGCTCATTTTAATTTATTTATTGGTGTTAACCTCCATAGACAGAACTCTCATTCCCTATTTTTCTCTTGATTTTCCTCTCTTTATTTACTATTTACAATTTCCAATATGACAAGGTTTTATAAAGTTCTTAAAATAATGTATTAGGTTTAAATAATTGTGATTATTCACCCAAAGAGACAACAATCTGTTGGTTTTTTAAGTGATTAATATTAAGATCACTATCATCGAATAACTAATTAGAGAATTTTGTTCTTTATTTAATCTATTATATATATCTCATCATATTTTTTAACATGTTTTTTGGCAAAATTATTTCGTTTTTATATTGAATGTAGATATTTTTATGTTTTCTAAATGCACCAAAATAGAATAATTTTTTTAATATCATACAATACACACACTGAAAAAAATTATACATTCAAATATCGAAGGCTGTATGGTTAGTAGTTAATTCATAAATAAATAAATTGATAACTATATAAATCAAAAAAAAATTAAATCATATTTATCAGGTGGAAAACAGTAAGGAAAATAGTTATTAATTTTGTCATGGGTACATTTCTATTTAATAAGAGTACATGTGGAATCCTCAATCAATTGATGTTTTCTTCCTAAAAGTATCATTTTTTGTGTATGTAATAAAATGATTTTTATGTATTATGTGAGGTGATGTTTTTATTAAATCAATCTTATATAAAAAAATCATTGTAACAATCACATTTAAAATTATAATTTTTTATGGTGTTTTCATATCTGAAATGGAACAAAAACATTGGGAAATGTAAAATATATCAACATGATATTTCATGTGAAATAATCAAAGATTTAATAAGATATAATCAAAAAAATTAATTATTGCCTAAATCCAATGGTAAAATATATTTGATTCTGGATTCAAGTATCAAACTTAATGACATAAAAGGGAAACACTTCTCAATTATTAAAATAGTCATGCAATGAAACATATATTCTAATTTGATTATACATGTTGTTGATATATTACACCCATGAATTATGTTATATCATTTTCAATAAATTTTAAAATATTTTACAATCTAAATGAAAATGAATGTTATCATGGGAACATGTAGTGTCATAAATAAGGCAATGGATACTATATGATTTTGAAATCACTAAAATAAAAAAAATTATAATAATTCATGGACAAAAATAAATAAATGTAATAATAATTTTTTTATTTAATGAGTTATAAGACTATATTATTTAAATAAATTGGGATTCTAGTTTCTTACGTCACTTTATAAAAATATACTGAGGGAAAAGCATAACCATGGCCCATATTAGTGGTATACATTCTAAGATCCATTTATAAGAGTAATTTTGTTTACAGTTATAGGTGGGGATATGTTATGGGGTATTGGATTAAGAGATAAGTTGTAGTGAACACTTGAATCCAAAATGAAAGAGTTATTCGGAAATGAATATTATATTGGTGAAATTTTTTTCTCATCGGGGAAATACTTGTTAAAGAGGATTCATATAATTCTTCCATCAACTAAAAATATTCCTTGGATGAATAAAAAAATAACTATTAATTATCTCCTATATATTTTATCATTTTCTTGGCACTAGAAATTGAAAATAACGTCTACCATAATACATAGAAGGCAATAAGAAGAATAACATTAATCATGAGTGTGTTCATCTAAATTGTAGAAGTATACATAATATTTCCATTTAACAAATTTACAATAATTTTTATCACATACATATCCAAGACTCCCATAATCTATGGAATTTTATATTTGTGTTTTGGATAAATTTTTAATTAATGTGATAAGAACTGACAAGGTGAATAAAATCGATTGGACAATGGGTTTTTATTCTACAAGGATTTTTGGATCGTTAAATGTTTGATCATGTTTATATTAATGATACATATAAAGTCCATAATTGATACCACTATAGTGGGTGTTTGGGTGGTTAGGGTTTATCTCTTGGCATCTCGAGTTTGGTTGTATGATTCCCACCCATAGTAAAATTGGTAATAATTACAAAATCAGTGGCATATCCCACATATCTATTTCATCCCTGGGATGGAGGTACTATTTATGTGTTTAAATGAACTATCAATGGCTATACTGAGAGATTTATATGATGATTTGTGGCTAAATAATTGTAAATATTGATGTTTAATGGTGTTGAGTTTTCTATATAAATTTTTTCAATAAATGGTATATTCCAAGATCATATTATATGTTGTTAGGATTTGTAAGAGTATTATTAGAATTTTGTATGCTCAACTATCATCGTGTACCATCAATATAAATAAATCTTATCATTACTTGTTAAAGACCATATGGGATAAAAATCATTCACCTCTTCCTTCTGGTATATGGGTTTCAGTTTGAAATTGATTTGTAAAGTTCACATCAATTCTGGTGACAATATCAGTCACATAAAGAAATCCTTATTTTTAAGGGGCATTCTTAAATTCATGAACTGATTACTTCAAAACCATTTCACTACTATAAAATAGGGCATCAATTCAAAATTCTATTTTCTGACCACCTACAACTAACATTTCGATCTATTTGATGGTAAATTAATTTTCTACATGGCTTTCTTAATGAAGATGAAATATCTCCATGAATTTTCACATTGACCAATCATTGTATAAAATAGAGTACTCACCTCATGCTTGTTTTATCATCTGTTTCACGATTGTGATTAGTGTTTTAATGTTTCAATTAATAAAGGATCCATATCCTTACTATTATAAATCTTTCATCTTAGTTGTTCTTCTGGTAAATTATGTGGATAGAATTATTATTTCTAGTTTTTATTATGAAAAAACAGATTGAATCACCCATCAAACCTAGAGATAAGTAATTTCTCATTATTAATGATGTATTCCCTTCACCTGATAGTTATAGACCACTTGTTGTGAAGCTTAACCATTTTTAAATAACATATCCATACATTTCTTATATGGTTACAATGGTGTGTTGAGTTATGTATCCCCTAAAAAACATATAGTGGGAGGTGGTTATTTTCATTGTTGAATATGTTAAAAAAGGAATAAAAATTAATTCATTAATATTCAGATCAACAAAATATATAAAATGATGTGTTTTTTTGACAATAATTATACATAATGTATCTTTTCTATGAGATCTAATTATTTTTTTTCAATATTTAAAAGGGAAAAATCTAACTCGTGTAAATTAAATTTGTATATTTTTGTCTCATAATCAAGTGTAAATATCATTTTTCATGTTATTTCATATCTGAAATGTATGATTATCATAGAAGAATATATAATAAGAAAATAAATGGTATACTATCCTAAAATATATGAAAATCTCATGTGGAAATCATGGTTGATCAAGATTTCAAAAAATCTAGAAATTCATTACTGGATAATTCATATTGTAGTTTATTTTCCCCATGTTTGAGAGAATTATTAAAATAATATTCACATTTTCCCATGTTATCAACGTAAATCAACATGAAGATATTCATATAAATATTATTCCTAAAAAGTGTTTTCAAAAGTTTTTTACCATGAAATGTATGATAAATATTTATGTCATAGTTTGAGGGGGAATTGTAGCTTATTTTTTATTTATATAAGGGTCAAATTGGAATTTCAAATGAGTTAGGATTAGTGGGACAAGCCAATATTAATATTTAATTATTTTGTTCCCATATTGGTGTAGGACATATGTTTTACTCATTACAATATCTTCAAATTAATATAACACCCCCTATTTTAGTTTATAGGATTTTATCCATTTGAAAGGATATTTTTAACAATTAATTAGTGATGTGTTACCTCTTGTAAGGAGTATCAAACAAATACAAATTCAATATGAAATAACCATTTCTACTTTTATATAAAAGACATGATATTAATAATGTTGTAATCTTTTTTTTTTCTTTTAGTGGATGTTATCCTTAAATAATTAAAATTATGTGGTTGTGGTATTTTTTGAAATATTTTTAGTTATTTTCATATTTTGATTCATTTTGATTATTTTTTTTCAATTTAAAAAATATGTGAGAACCTCTATATTCTAAATTTTACAACATACTACTTTTAATTTTCCTTTTACTTACTTATTATAATCTTCCATGAATACCATGTTAGTAATTGTTAACATTATATGTTGGTGTATGTGTCAGAAATACCTGTAGTTAAATTTGTACACATATGCTTCAGGGAAATTCCATTCTAGTGAACATGAACATAGTTAAATAATTTTCTAAAATGAATCATATTGTTCATAATGGATAGATTAATGTATATTGATTTTATTTATGAGTGTTATTTTATTTTCAATTCTGTGATATTTTAACCACTAAAAAACATTATCAGACCTTCAATTAATCTATCTTTTTGGGAAATATTTAAAGATATACTACCCAAATTTTTTTATATAAATGTTTATCAATAATTCACCCATGGTGCATGTTATCATCATAATTAATGAACATTAATTCATTTATAACTATTAATATAATGGAAAATATTGAATTCCCTCAATTAAATAAAAATGTAGATCAGTGGGATAAAACCAAGTTCATATATGAATCCCTTAGGTAAGACATAGTTGAAAAAACTCTAATGAAGAGAATAATATGTGTAATATGATAAATATGGAAAAATATTTTCTCAATGGACTAAAAAACACACTATTTATTAACTCATTCCCAAAAATAGTAAAGACCAATTTACACTGAACATATCCTAAAATAGAAAATTGAACGAATACTAAATAATAAATAATAAATATTTAGATTTCTCCTTTTTGGGGTGATTAATATAGTGAAAATAATCCAAGGAACTTGATTTACCATTTCGAGGTAAAATTGATTCATCATTAGTCTCCATTACTAGGAAAAGACACTCCCTTAAGTCCCATTGGATAAATATAGTCATCTATCTTGAATTAAAAAAAGTATTATTCAAGATTTATAGTGGTGAAAACCATAAATGAAAATTATAATAAATTTGATTTCAAACATCTTTCCACTATTCTATTATGATTATTGGTTCACAAGTTATAATGGAATGGAATATTTTCAATGATCTGGAAAAATATTCGTTGAAAAAATTTATGTTAAATGAATATTTGTTAATTCTAAATAAATCATTTCCTGTTTTATCATTTATATTATTTAGGTGATTTTAGTTTTCCAAATTTGGTTCTAATTCATCCATAATATCATTGACAGGAATATTTAAAATGGTATTCTTGACCATTGGTGAAATTCATGATATGTGTTTAGGAGTCAAAATATGTTAACAACTAACTTTTATTGATGGAGTGTGAGTAAAAAATGGAGGGAAGTAAGAAGATTATTTTATTATTGCCATGTAAAAAGTATATTTACAATGACAATTAAAACAAAAAAAAACTCAATATAGAAAAATCAAATCTGTATTGACATATATGTTTATTCCATAATTATCATTCATGTTAGGGACTAAATTTTTTTAATTTCTATTCAGGATGTGTGGAAAATAGCTCCACCCAGTGAAGCATTAGAAATATCATAATTAGGTGAAGAAAATAGATTAGCACCACCAAAAACTATATTGATAATAGAGAGTGAGGTTTATGGATGGTGGTGGTGGCATGGTCGGTATGAATAATTATCTATAGAAGGGGATTGGTTTTGTTAGATCATGTGCTTACTTGTCATATGGTGAAAAATAAATTTAACCCAATTGTTGGTTGATTCAATCTGGTTAGAAAGGCTATTATTAGAATCATATATGTCAAACTAACAAGGGTGTCCTATAAATTTATGACATGATATTGTGTCTACCATCTTCTATATAACACTCTTCTCATTGTACATGATTTTGAAGGAAACATTGAATTTCACTATGACCATGATTCCTCTAATAGATATGATCCTATCAATTATATAGGTTGATGGATGAGATGTAGTTTCTAAGTACATTTTCTCAACAATTTCCTTGTATATCATGTTATAATGACTTTTCCTACACACAATAAGCTTGAATAACAAATTTACATCACAATAATTTCAAAATAGACATTAATATTAAGTGTTCTTCCTAACTCTTGGTGATCAAAGCATGGTTCCATTCCAGTTTTTGAACCAGTAAATCTATATGTTATATGATTTTTTCCTTTTTCTTATCATTTAATTCTTTACCCCAACCTTTTTCTTATTATTTACCACTTTAATACCTTATCATTTATGACTTCTATATTCTATTCTTTTTTCTTTTTTATATTTCTTACATTTTAGGAAACATGAGTTAGCGAGACTTGTGATATTGTGTTCGATTTGGGGGATATGGTAAGAGGAGTTGGGTGTACTAGGGTTTGAGTTCTCACTATGGGATTTGCTAAGTAGTTTCAGGTGTGCTTGGGAGTATGGGGTGTGCTATTTAAGTCATATGAAGGGGTGTTGAGGTGAGATGTTGTTGGTAAATTCCTTTATTTTAGGAAAGTTTTGATTTCTCATGGAGTGTATCATGTGTTGATGTATGAATCATTATTGGAAGGTGGGATTGTAGGGTACAAGAGAGTGAAAGTTCTCAACATAGTGTGGAAGATCATGTGGGGAATTGGGCATGTGAGCACTGGGAAATGATTCCAATCACACATTATAAATGTTTCATTAGAGCTCCCATGTGATATGAATAATGTCATCGCATTGAGTTTTTTCTCCATTATAACTAAATATCGGGTATGATTCATGAAGCATGTTACATTATCTTATTTGTATTCATACAAGACAGTAAAACATTATTTCAATAATTAGGTGTTTTAGTAGAGAAACCTATTATATTTTTCATTTTTCCCCTTAAATATTTTTTCTAATTTTTTTCTACAACCCCAACACAAACCTTGTAGAACAGTTACATGGAAGACATGCATTGTATATAAGGACATAGATAGAGTCTGGGGAATCTCATCTTATATTGGCATGATAAGGAATCCTATCTTAAAAAAGGTGAAAATATTTGTTTCTGATGGATCATGATAAAATGATGTGATGGCTAAATATTTTAGGTTGTCCCAAAAGGGGATAAAATAGTTAGTGTATTCGCAATAGAATCAGATCATAAGTCTGTTGGAACAAATAATATGTAATGTCAAATGATCATTAATGAGGAATGGAATTACTTCTATAAATCTAGTGTATGTAAACATAATATAAATGAGTCCTTATACAATAAGTTATGTAAAAACATAGGAATAATAGTCCTAATGAATTAAAGAACATTAAAATTTTATTAGTATTGAAAATATCTTTATAGATCATACCAACCACCATATTTATTGGCTAAAACTGAAACCAATTTTCTAATTTTTACTTAAAATATACTAAACTAGGGTATTGAAATAATTTAAAAATAACTAATATTTTCCATGTGGAGTGTCGACCACGGATGGTTTACATTTGTTTTAATCTCTTAGAAGGGAGCACTACAGGCTGCCACATCTATGGACGACCTGACTTGTATCTTTCAGCAGCATCATATGTATATGTTTTCAGGGGATGGCAGACCACATGCTGAAGAGTCTTGGCTAGGATCAATGTAGACAATTTTCAAGCATCTTGAGATGCCTCCAGGGCTGAGGGTCAAGCTCACGACATACATGCTTCATGATTCCACCAAGAGGTGGTGGTATGTCACCACACAATCATAGCATCACAGAGACATGGCGTGGGAGGATTTTCATCCATTATTCTATGACTTATTCTTTCCCGAGATGTTGCAGGCAAACAGAGCTCGAGAGTTCATGAACCTGCAGTAGGGCGATATGTCGGCGATGGACTATTCGGCTCGTTTCACCGAGCTTCAACGTTTTCCACACGTACTGGTGGGTGATGAGACGTTGAGGGCCAGACATTTTGAGGATGGTCTTCTTTATGACATCTGAGCACTGGTGAATGTTTTCAGGATGCCTACAATACATGATATTGTGAACCATGCACTAAATACAGAGAGGAACCTGTAGGAATCTAGTGGTGTGGGCTAGGGCGGTTCAGCACCAGTTACTGTTACTATTGATATTGGCAAGAGGAAGAGGCAGATTGACATCTCTCACGGCAGTAGTACCATCCAGGAAGCTTCTTCAAGTGGCCCGATCAGGTGCTACCAGTGTGGTAGATATGGGAAAAAGAGACCGCAATGTCCACAAGACCCATTGGAGTGACGATCTTGCAGCAAGATGGGTCATCTGTAGCACTTTTGTAGGGCGTTTCCACCGATGGAAAGTGAGAGGGGTTCTGTGCAGACACCTCATGTGGGAGCCGGACTAGTGGCTTTTTACCAGTCAGGGAACTGGAATATGTCAGGGCATACAGGTAGAGATGGTGGTCATGGATGTGGTAGCCAGACACCAGGATCTCAGAGGCAGCAGGGCAGGATTGCTCATGGTAGCCAGGATATGTCCCAGGGTCGCGGCACTAGGCAGGCTTATGTTGTGCAGCAGACCCGACACGAGCAAGATCCTAGAACTTCTACAGTCATAGGTACTATTCTAGTAGCTTCTGTTTTATCTTCAGTACTTTTTGATACTGGTGTTACACATCGTTTCATATTTGTGCCCATTGTGGAGAGCCATGGGCTATGTGTTTCTACATCTTCTGATATTAGGACACAAGACACTCCGTTGGGAACTAGAATAGCTGGTGTGTGTTTGTGTAAGGAGTTACCCCTTGAGGTTGATGGGTGTCACATTCATTGTTACCTCTATGTCTTGGAGATGCTAGCTTATGACATCATTCTCGAGATGGACTGGTTAGTTCCCTTTCGAGCCTTTTTAGACTGTTATCATCACAGGGTGAGTTTCACGTCACCAGAGGGTTGAGTGTTTCTATACAAGGGATAGTGGGATGATTAGGCAAGTCAAGATGGACCAGTGAATCATGGGTGAGGTGGAGTCATAGCCCAGATTCCGAGATTATATCTAGATGATCATGGGACATGTTAGACATATTTCCCTCCAGTAGTTGATCGTTTCAGGTATGTATTCCCAGAAGTCTTTTTACGTCTACCTCTAGAGAGAGAGAGGTGGATTTCTCTATAAATCTTGTTCTAGGAGAATCATCAGTTTCTATTCATCCTTATAGGATGGCGACACCTGAGTTGCAAGATCTCACGAGATAATTAGAGGAGTTACAGGCTAAGGGCTTTATCTGACCCAGTACATCCTTGTGGGGTTATTCGGTCCTTTTTGCGAAGAAGGTGGATGGTACCCTCAAACATTGTGTGGATTATCTGAAGAAGAACCAGTTGATGGTTAAGAACCGATATCCCTTTCCGAAGATTGATGATCTTTTTGATCAGCTTTGTAGAGAATGAGTGTTCTCAAAGATTGACTACAGATCAGGATATCATCAGTTGCGTGTTAGACCATCTGATATACCTCTCACAGCCTTCAGGAGTATGTATGTTCTATACAAGTACTTGGTTATGCTGTTTGGGCTCACGAACATGCCCACAGTCTTCATGGATCCGATGAATCGAGTGTTCCATATGTATCTGGATTATTTTGTGATAGTATTCGTGGACGACATCATGGTGTACTCTCACACTCGACACGACCATGCCACCCCTCTGGATATTGTATTGAGTACATTGAGAGAGCATCGGCTATATAATAAGATCTCAAAGTTCAACTTTTGGATGGACCAGATTCACTTCCTGGGTTATATCATCTCAGATGCAGGTGTTGAAGTGGACCTAGAGAAGGTAAGAGTAGTAGTTTTCTGGGAGCATCATAAGAACATGTTTGAGAAAAATAGTTTCATAGGGATATATGGTTACTATAGACACTTCGCACATGACTTCTCCCACATAGAAACACAGTTGATGGGTCTGAATAAGAATGGTGTGAAGTTCATTTAGTCAGATGCTTGTGAGACAGCCTTGCAGGACCTGAAAGAAAGGTTGACATCAGTACCGATCCTGATACTCCAAGAGCAGGGGAGGAGCTGTACAGTTTTTTGTGACGCATCAGGGATTGGGCCAAGAGTAGTGTTGATGCAGGGTGATCATGTTTTTGTGTACGGGTCTCGACAGTAGATGTTGTATGAGAGGAATTACCTGTCGCATGACCTCGAGTTGGCCATAGTTGTGCATGTGTTGCGCTCTTGGAGACATTATATATTGGGAGAGTATTTTTTGGTTTTCATTGACCAAAAAAACCTCACGTATATCTTTACTCAGCGTGACCTGAATCTGAGGCAGAGAAGGAGGGTCGAGTACCAAAAGTCCTTCGATTTTGAGCTTGCCTATTCACCTGGTAAAGGTAATGCAGTAGACGATGCACTTAGCAGGAATACTCAAATACAGGAAGTGCATGAGGCCAGTGGGTTGTGGCAGCTTATGGATTTCTTCACTGAGATGCATCTGGAAGTTCACGATAGTCAGGGGCAGACATATCTTTCTTTTTTAACTATGACCTCTACCCTCATGGATAGAGTGATGATGAGATAGTTATTTGATAATGAAGGCGTTGTTCTACGGGAGTCAGTGGAAAGTGTGGACCCTCCTCCTGGTTGGAAGTTAGGCGATGATGGTGTTCTACATTTCCATGGACGCGTATGTGTTATAGGGGATATACATGAGGAGCTGATGCAGTTATTTCATACTTCAGCTTGGGAAGATCATCCAGGGGTTACCATGAAGTACTGAGACATGAGACGTCAGTACTAGTGGCCGTTTATAATGTGATATGTAGTTGGTTATGTTATGAGATGTTCCACCTGTCAGTTGGTGACAACAGAGAATCAGAGACCACCTAGACTGTTATAGGAGTTACCTATTCTGGAGTGGAAATGGGATGATGTCGTGATGGATTTCATGACTCGGTTGCTGAGGTCACCTCGTGGCAATGACACCGTGTGGGTTGTTGTGGATAGACTCATGAAGGTATCTCACTTCTTTCTGATCAAGGAGACCTTTGGTGTTAATGAACTTATAAGGTTGTATATCTGAGAGATCATGAGTCTTCATGTGGTCCCTCATTCTATCATTTCAGATATGGATGCCTGCTTTACGTCTCATTTCTGGGAGAGTTTTTAGATGGAAATGGGTACACAGGTGCTTCTGAGCACAACATACCACCTTTAGACAGATGGCTAGTCGTAGAGTACTAAACATGTGCTGGAGGACATGATGTGAGCAAGCGTCATAGACTCTGGGGGGTCTTGGGAGAAGAATATACCCTTATTTGAGTTTTCCAATAACAATAGATTTTAGGATACTATTGAGATGGCACCATAAGAGGCTTTATCTGGTAGGCCATACTAATCACCCTTGTGCTGGTTAGAGTCAGGTGAGGTAGCTCAACTGGGACCACGTCTCATGCAGGAGAATTCTGAGCAGGTCCAGTTGATTCAGTAGTGGATGGCTACTGTACAGTATCGCCAGAAGTCATATACAGATCGCCACAGACGGCCATTGTAGTTCGTTGTTGGGGATCAAGTATTCTTACGTGTTTCACGGTGGATGGGACACAAACGGATTAGGAGACAGGGTAAACATTCACCACGGTATGTGGGGAAATTTGAGATTTTGTAGAGAGTCAGACTGGATGCCTATTGGTTTCAGTTACAACAACGATACCAATCCATGCATAACTTCTTCCACATATCACAGTTGTGCTGCTATCATTCAGACCCATCTCACATCATTCAACCCGAGGAGGTTGAGCTTCAGATGGATGCGTCTCTTGAGGAGCATCTGATTCGTATCGTTGACAGTAGCATGAAGGTTCTCTGAGGCCAGTCAGTTCCTCTTATATGGGTGTTATGGAGGCATGGTCGAGTGTTTGCCGATACCTAGGATTGGGAGACCGACGTACATGCTCAGTGGCTTGAGTTGTTCACGACAGTTTCTTCACCACCATGGGAAGGGAAATTCGGGGACAAATTTTTATAAAGGGGGAAGTTTGTAAGAACCAAGGTCTTATTTTGAGGTACATGATTTTTCTTTTCTTTTTTCCTTTTTTTGAGAAAAATATGGAAAATGGGGAAATCCTAAATTTTGGAAAGTACACGCCACGTACTTTGTCCACACGCCCTATACTTTTGGTCGTGTGGGATGGGTACACGGGGCGTGTGGCCATTCTCGGGATGAAGGGTGTAGGAACCGACTATACGTTGTGTAGTGGTCCCATACACGGCGTGTAGTCAGTCAGAAGGCCAAAACCGTATTGTGGTGGAGAAGCCGCCAACTGGGAGATAGTACCCTCCGTGTAGTCGGAAGTACATCTCGTGTACTCATGTCGATGTATGAATAATGTGGCGGTGCCGCCATAGGAACTGTTAAATAAAGGAAGTACACATCATGTAATTGGAAGTACACACCGTGTACTATGTTGTTTTTCGCATTAAATGGGCAGTAGCTTCCCATGTTCACAGGGAAGGAATTGAACGGGAAGAGGTCATAGTAGAGGATGACCAAACATTCAAAGATTCATAGAGCACACGTATGGAATCTAATTCCGCTTTGGACGATATCGTTGGAACCGCAAAGGTAAGCCCTCTCTTCTCCATGTTTGTTTAATACCAATTATTTCCCTCACAAATGTTCTTTACATTTTAGATGGTTTTATTATTCGTCAGATCTATGTCGTTCTTGGGCGTTTCTGGAAAGGACGTTCGTGTATAGTGCTCGTTGACATATAGGTAGGTGTTTTGGTGTTTATTTTTATTGCTTCGGTGTCTTTTGTGCGTTTTCGTACCATGAACCCATGTTGGGGTGTCGTGTGGCTGAGGATGTGGCTATTTTAATGACCTAGAACAATATAGGTAATTGAATAAATTGTAAAACTGTAGGTTGGGATAATTTCTTGGATCCGGAACCACCCCTGGGGAGTGTTCTACTGTTTAGTCATTTGGCCAGGATACCCGAGGGTATGCCTTCAAAGTAGAAATTGTAGAATTTCCTTGAGGGGAATTTGTTGTTACTGATTGTTTGCATGTTGGGAATGGCCCAGTTACCTGTTTAGCCTAAGGGTGTTGTTGTGATTAGCCTAAGGGCGTTGTTGTGATTGGCTTGTGGGTACTACACTGTTTAGACTGAGGGAAACATACTATTTCACTTGAGGGATACCATTCGTGCCTGAGGGATTGACTTCTGTGCCTGAGGGAGACACTTCCTACGCCTAAGGGCAATTTCTGTTATGCATGAGGTCAATACCTACGGGTGGGATACTGATTACCTGGGGGTGAGATTTTCATTGTCTGAGGATTTTGACTACTTAGAAATTTAATGTGATGTTTTTCTTAAATGATCAAATGAATAATAAAATAGAACTATGATTGGTAGTTATTTACATTTGAGTACTTCTTACTTTATTGCAATTATCTATTTCACAATGTTGTTCCATGATTACACGTAGTTGGGAATGATCCTTTGGTGAGTGCCTATAGAGATATATTTCTGTCATCCTGTTTGGGTCATGTTTTTCAGCCAAAAAGATTACGTTTCTGCATTTGTGGATAGGGGAAAGAGTCCCTACACAGGTACTTGACTGTTGCGGAGGAGTATGAGGGCATGGGACCGAGCCTAGGCTCACGATGCCACTACCATCTATTTTGCTTTGTATTTATACACTATTCATTGGTTGTAGTGTATTGAATTATAACATGTTCTGGATATTTTCATAGAACTTAAGAAATGTAGCATCATTATTTATATATTGTTGGTTATATCCAGTGTAGTTGTATATTTTAGTTGTTCATGGTTTATTTCTTCCACTTTATTAGTATGTTTATTTTCTGCATTCGATCGTGATACACTTTGACAAATGAGGTCATAGTATCACCATTATCAGACATGGGCCCACTCTGCTAGTCGGCAACCTCTAGCATTTGAGGAAATGTTCTTGAGGTCTTGTGGCGAACTGGGTTCGGGGCACCTGTTGAGTGGCACCCGGAACTGGGTCATTACAATAACCATCATCACATAGTTATAACCATATGACTGTTTCCCATTATATCACAAAAACCTTCATTATATCATAACCCATTATATGAAATGGGTTTTCTAAACATTTCATCATATATTAACCCACCGAAAAGAAACATGTTTCATAATTATATCATAATTTCATCATAGTATATCATAGGGACACGTAAGAGGGTTGCATAATCATTTAATCATTGTATAACCCTTGTAAGAGAAACATGTTTCTCAAATCGGCTTCATCATAAACAAAAACAATTCAAAGAAATAATGAAAATGGTATGCTTGCTTCATATCCATATTAAATAATATGTAACCTCAAAGGATATAGGAATATATGGAAAGTATAATTGGATGATTACTTAGTTAATACCATGAAGAAAAAATATTTTCTTTTAAAAAACATTTTTCAATATTAAAACCTTTTGAGACTAATTCCATTTGAAAATAACAATGGTATTTTATAATGGAAATATTTAAAAAATTTAATTTATTTCATGAGGAAAATATCCTGTCAATATTGATAAACAATTTGTGAAAAATAAAACATTTAAAAATTAATTTTATTTTAAATTAAAATTGAAAACATTTAATTTAATCTTTAAATAAAATAATGATCATAAAAATAATAAGTTTCATTCATGTTGTACATGCTATAATATTTATTACTACGACATATTTGGTAAAATCCAAACATGAATTTTTTATAAAACTATATCAATAATAAATTCAAAAAATTGTAAAAATTTATATAATGGGTAAAAATAACATTTAAAACTATTAATAGAGTAATGAATAATGACATAATATATTTTAGAAGACATAGATGTAGAGGAAAATTGATTTTTGGGGGAAGGGATAAATAAGGTTTTTCATTCTTAAAAGCATATTATCTATTATTTTATTTTACAAAGAAAGTAATATTTTAGCATTAATTTAATATAGCATCAATAGGGGAATAAAATTATTTAGAATTCATAAGAGTTATATTTTGATATTTCATTATTCGATACTTAATCATAAACAATCTCGATAAATGATGAGATTTTATCATGAAACCCTTACCACTTTGGTAACCAAAAATTATAAAAACCATGAAGGAATAAAATAAAAATAAATAGAAAATTTTATAATGATGAATATATTAAATATATTACATTTAATAGGGTTTTATATACAACTCATGAAACAATATACGTTGATAACATAATTTCTGCCTCAATGAAAGAAAATAGAGACAAAAATCTCTTATTGATTTCTTAACTTTTGAATATTAAATCCCATGAAAGAGATATAATAAAATGGATATATATACCCATATATTTTTCAATATATGAATCATAATATACATTCATGGATATTATATATACCACATAAAATAAATAGGTTTTGAATATGGAATGTGTCTCAGAGATGTAAAAAGTGGGATGGAAATCCCATACCTTAAATATTTACAACAATTGTAATCATTCAAAAAACCATAATAATAAATATAATTTTATTTTTAATATATTTAAAAAATTTAATATATATAATATAATATATTATTTTTATGTCTTTTTATTGACTATTTATTAACAATCCCTTGTTAATGCCATGTTTTGGGTAATAACTACATTGTTTTTCTTATATGTTTTTATTTGATATATTCAATCATAATACTTTGATCTGGGTAAAATGTGTTCCATACCAATAATAGTGATATAATTATCTTATTTATACATCTAATATAAATTTAATACCAATCATGAATTATGGTTTTTAGAATTGATGTATGTTACAGTCATAGAGATTGTATGTCGTCCGTACGCATGAGTAACTTTTCATTTTGTCAATGAACATTATGGAAAGTAGGTTTGTATTATAATATCAATAACTAATGATAATAGTATCCTAAAAATATATTTACATAAATTATTTTATATATATCATATCTATGGTGTGGTGATGAAAATAGATTCACAACACTTTGTGAAGGCGGTAGTTCACATGTACATGAGTGTGGTTATCATCTTCATTTGAGTGAAAACGTAGGAAATAACATTTATATGTATATATTGTATATTTTTATAATGATAAATATTTTATGAATATCAAAATTAGGTCATGTATATCACTTATAAAAATTAACTTTACCCTTATCACCTTTCATTATTGAATGAAAAAATTACATTCCTTTGTGAGGCGGTGGTCTGTCAAACACATGTGTGATGTTATCATTTTCTTAATAAATGGAAATAATAAAATAATATAGAATATAATAATTCTAGAATCATGATAATATAATAAATATCATATATAAATAGTAAAACAATCAGTATTCCCAACTATTATATGAGGTAATGTAAAAAATAAAAGGCAATGATTCATGAGGTGGTAGTATTCCATAAACACGAATGGTGACTTCATAGCACATTTGATGGATTTGGAGAAGGTTATAGGTCATTAAAAACATATTAAAATATCACAGTATATGTAAATAATTTATTTTATTATATAATCATGTTTTAACAGAAAATTTATGGAGGTGGAGAAAAAAATTAAATAAAGATTCTCGTTGAAGAACATTACCTATTTTCGAGTATCCTTCTTATGTTTACAATAAAGAGTTACTAGTTTCTATTTATGAAAAAAATAAGGCTTCTAGGATTAGATTAGGGATGTTGTGATGTGATTTGATTAATTATTTTTATAACCAAATAGGTTTGAAGGTGTTAATAATATAAAAGTGGGGCAGCCATTTTTATGTGGGGGAGAGGAAACACTTGGTATTTTTGAAAACAAATAACTAATCTCATGTTTTTCATGGATAAAAAGAGTCAAAATTAGCGTATTATAGATACTTATATGATTATTTGTCTAAATATTTCCATAATATAGTTTTAATATAAGTTTATATGTCAAATAAACCCTTATATTTTTATTTTATTCCTCGAGAAACCCATCATTACCATAAACATAATAACTACTTTTTACTACATTCACTATTAATTTTTTATTAAAAATTAATATGAGATAATTATTTATTTTAAATTATTATAATTAAAATTATGCAGTCCATTCCCATAAGTGTAATATTTTAATTGAAAATTAATGTCATTTATGGATAAGAAAATAGGTTTTAACGAGAAAACGTTCAAAAGTTTATAATGTTTTTATATCCAAATTAAAATTGAAATTTATTAAGATGAAATAATTTGTATTACATTATTTATAATTGAACTAATTTATTATTAAAAAATATTTAAAATATATTTAAACCTTGGTTATAAATTAAAACAAAAGGCAGTTTTCTTGTTAAATACAGTACATTTCCCACTTCATCAAAAAATGAACATTTTTAGAAAAATAACAAAAATTAAACCTAAGATATTTCTGAAATTATGATTAAAAAATTTATCTTTAATTTATCAAATTAATTTTTTAATAATTTCAAAATATGTTTTTAAAATATGCTCACCCGAAAAAGGTAAAAAAACTACTTTCTATAACAATAATGTTTTTAGGCATAAATTATGATTTATTATTATCTCTTATATATAAAAACATAAGATAAGTGTTAAGTATTTTACTGAATATATACTATATTAATTTTTTATAAATAATTCCAAAAAAGTGATTTGGTTAATTTAATGATATAAAACACACTTTTTCACATAAAATTAAATTTTCATAGAATGATTTCCATTTATTTTAAAAATGGTTTAATTTTTATTTCTTACTAATTAGTCCCAAAAGAATTAATTTTATATACATATGTAAACTATATTTTCAAATTTTATTTAATTCTATTTATTCCCATTATTCTAATAGCTTGGTGAAAACCATTATATTAAATAATAATATTTTATTATATGTCACATTTTTTCAAAACGTAGTGTTGCATGCAATGTAACATAAACTCAATATTGTGTGTACCACATGACAAGATTACAGTTGCGTTTAATGAAATTAATACACATTATTAGATATAATAAAATCCAAAATCAATGAATATTTTCCCAAAAAATATAGAAAAGTTCAAATTGATTTGGAAAAAAACCACTTCCCAAAATCACATTGTGTCAAATTCTTCCCCCATAAAAATGAATTTTTCCCACATAATTTTTTGACAGTCATCAATGGTTGAACATTTTAAAATTCATTCATAGAGAACCAAATAATATAATTGAGTAATTAAATATACCTTAAAAATAGAAATTAGGAAACACAAGGGTTACAAAAATTATCACATAAAAGGGTTTGAACATTGGATAACATGCGTGGGGGTAGAAAACATGGACATAAAAGAGAAAAATACAACCCAATTACTGATGAACTAATATAGGTAACATTGATCATAATAATTTTTTGAGAGAAGATATACTTACTTGATTTCACTCTATTTCATAACAATATTATCAGTCTTTGGCTATTCCTTGATCAATTTCAACTTCATATATTACTCCAATAAATTAATCTTAATTTTGAATTCTATAATCACCAATGGAAGATAAAATCCATAATGTGTGATATTTGAATCCTTATATCTCTATATATAACAAAAAAAATTGTTAGTGATGGATATCCAATATAAATGAATCTTTATCTGTAGAAATAATTCATTAGTCTCTAAATACGCATTGAATGTTCAAAATAAACCATTAAATAAATGGTTATCCTTACTACCCTTACAGAATATTAAAATACAAAACATTATAAATACGGTTACTATTTATAAAATGTAATTTTATATAAATCCCCAATCATAAAGAAATAGTTATTAATTTTTATATACCAAACATTTGGACACCTTTATCATGTATTCTCTTGAAACAATATAATAACCAAACATAAAATAAAATCTTATTAAAATTATTCATGCTTCCTCATTCCATGAATAAAAGCATTAATTATTGAATTTATTTCATAAACAAATAATGTTGTAAAATCAACATATCAACCACTTTTTCAAAAATTATTTTACCATTTCTGATGAAAAAAATACTATAAAATTTAATTTATCCATATCAACCATCTATTTATCATGTTTAATTTCCATTTTTTCAATATTAGAAACATATTAAAGGATTTGGTCCCATAATAATGTTAGTTTCTGAATATAATCACAGTTATATTAAATCACATTTCTAGGTCATTAGTACCATTTAACATGTTTTTGAAAATCATTAAAAAACAATTATACCCCAAGATCTCATTATATGTTATTATTTGTGAATTCCAATGCATAAACACTTAAATTTTTCAACCTCATCCTAAATATATTAACTAGAATTCCTCAACATATTCCCTAATACCTATTTCCTTTCTCACATTATTCATATTAACATTTTCGTCACTAGTGTAGCCATACTCATACCACCCTTCTAATTCTACTCAAGAGAATTCTCTTTAGACATTCATGTGTATAATTTCAATAAATTCCACAATTTAGTAATTAAACTATTGTAGATATATTAAGGTGACCAATAGTCCCATCCATTGACTTATATGAGCTCTTATTTTTCCCTTTGAAGTTACTTACTTTGTGTCCTTATTTTCCACATTCAAAATATCTTCATGTTCTTCAGATATATTTATGTTAGTGTTTTATTCCACATTCTTGATATATAATACCTTTAATAATAATTCTTTCATGGATATAATCACCCAAACTATGAGTGAAATATTTCCATATCTTCATTTGTGAGTCTGAGTGTTGGATAAGTTAAATGTTTTCAATCATGTTCAGTGAAAACTGATTAGGAATAATCATAACATATTTTCTTCTATTTTTTATCTCAGTTGGATACTCATAAAAAAACATCAATCACATTTAATGTTAATATGGATCAATCTTGTTCCCACCCTTGACTATGACCCAAAATCAAAGTTTAAGAAATTAGAATCAATATGGAAAATCCCATAGTTATAAAAATTATTTATGAGTTCTAAATGAAGGTACGTTATTCTTAACCTTTGAAATCATCGGTTTATCATATTTTATTCATAGTAATAAACTATTTAAATCCATTATGATATTTCATTAATAATTTGTTAGTTTCTACAACATATCCCTTATGATTATCACACTAGATGTGTGGAAAGATTGTTTTTTTTTGCATCATTTTCCCATAGATTCTTGTTTAATATGATGTTTTTGGGGTTTTTACCCCATGATACATATGTTCCCAAGCCACATACACTTTTGGAATCCATAACGGTGTGTTATTTAAAGGAATCCACTTATTATATACTATACCGAAATTCTATGTAATGATTATATACATTAGCTCATCAATAGATTTACGCTTAGATAAATCCCTAGATATATCCTTAGAAATACCCCTTGGAATATCACTTAATTTCAATCATCCTAGTTTCCAATGATTAACTCATCCTTTCATATAATACAAAATATAGAAATCCAGGATTTTCATACATGGAAATGTCATATTTTTTATTAAAATTAATTACATTCCAGTAGCTCATACTTGAGGACTGTAATAGTTATTATACCTATAAAAATTTGTAACACAAACTTCAAATCTAGTGAATGGTCTTCAATATTTCCCACTAAAATAATCCAATATACTACTCATTATAAAAATACCCTAAATAAGTCATTTATTCACAAATAGGAGAATGAAATCATAATAATGTGTTATATTAGATTCTCAATAAGGGTCAATATAAGAGATATTAATCTATAATCATGAGAAATCATTTTAAAATCACAACGGTTTATGATAGTGAATATAACTCATTATGTCCATACAAAACCTATCATGGATCATAATCATGATCCATGATAAAAATATTTGTACATCATAATACATTAATCATAAGGGAATCAAATATTATGAGTCATGAAAGCATAACATTGGAATAAGACATAGTTTTGTGGCATACATATATGCATTAAAAATATTATTTCAGGGAATCCTACCAAGACATTCATAATGTGTTAGGCATGGGCTATGAACCAATGTACGTAAATCAATTTAGGGATAACAACCCATGTACCCTCATTTTTTATAAATACACCTCCTAGGAAGGATATATCGGTATCCCTAGTTACATCACATACCTCATAGTGGATTCGTCTCACTCTCTAGAATATAATTTTATTCAGGGTTCACTCCCAATAACATTATAGTGGAAAATGTTCTCAAGTGAACCGAGGTTATTACCCCTTCACATCCTATCTATTTCAATAGAATTAAATCATTACCTTATTCATTGGAGGTAGATATATGTCCCACCCATCTTTGGTAACAATGTAACCACTATCATATAATTAAATTCATACAAATTTTTTTCCACATGATCCTAAAACATTAATCATATCATAATAAATTAAAAGTAATGTGTTTCATAAAAATATTCATACAACAAATCATAGAAACTAGATATGTTTTATAATCATAACATCATTTCATCATAGAAAACCCCATGGAAATAGAAGAAAGATACATAATCATTTAATAATTGTATAACCCTTGGATGTGAAATAGTTTTAAAAAATATAATTTCATCCTAAACATAATCCAGACTGATAAATAAAAAAATTCAATCATTATATAATATCCCTTGTAAATCATATGTAACCACAAAGGTTGTCATCTTATATGGAATATAGTTTAGAAATGTTACACAGAATTTTTTTGATTAAAATTTTTTTTTTTAAAAATGTTGTTTTTAAAACATTAAACATTTTTAATATCCTTTTATTTAAAAATAAACTAGAAAACATATAACAAAAATATTAAAAACTCTTATACCATTTTTTATAGTAAATATATATTCCCATTTGAAAATATCTTTTGAAATCATAAAACGTTTTAAAATTCATTTTGTTTGAAAAAAAAACATGAAAAATTATAATATAAGAAAAGATTAAAATAATATTCATGACAATAAGTTGTTTTTTTAGGTCTCACATGTTAATATAAATATTCCTTTAACAATTATATTTAAATAAAAAAAGAAAATATTTGGAAAATGTCATGGAAATTACATTCAAAAAATTAGAAATTGTTTTAAAAAATTGGTAGAAATTTATTTTAAAAAACATGATATAGTAATAAAAAATTATGTAATTTTTTTAGAAATCAATTTTTAGAAGAAAATGAAATTGTTAATGGAGATAGTCGTAATGTATGATTTTCTACAAATTTTTTTTTCTAAATTATTCTAAGTACCAAAGAATGAAAAATGGTACCATTTATTTAATATATCATCAAAAAAATATTATACGTAATATCATGAGAATTATTGGGAGGTAGATCATGATATTTCGATGTTGGTGAATTAATCACCATTAATCCCAATATAAGATGATATTTTAACATAAAACCATTACCACTTTGGTATCCTTGAGTTATAATACCCATGAAAAAATAAAATAAAATGAAACATAAAGTATAATATTGATGGATATATTCATGATATTAAATTAAAAAGGGTTTTACATATAACATCATAAATTATATAGGTTTATATCATAATGTACCCTTTAATAAAGCAAAATTGAGAAAAAATAACTTACTAATTTGTTAAAGTTTAAATAGTAAACCCATTTGAAAGAGACATAATAAAAATATTATGTAACCCCCAAAATTTTTCATTATAAGAATCATAATATACATTCATTGGTAGTATATACACTACATAAAATAAATTGGTGGTGATTATGACATGTGTCGCATAAAAGTAAAAAAGTGACACAAAAATCCCTTACATTAAGTATTGAATTCCATTATACTCATTAAAACCTCTTTTAATGTAAATATATTCTTATTATAAATATTTTACTGAACCAATTTCATATATATCATTCTATATATTATTTATTAAGACCTTTTATAAGACATTTATTTACAATCCGATGTCAATGTCATGATTCGGGTAAACAACCACTTTTATTTTCTTATATGTTTTGTTTTGTTATATTCAGTCCTACACATTGATAATGGTTAAATCACTTCAAAAATAATAATAACGAATTAATTATAATATTTTTAGATAAAATAGCATTTTAATCCCAATCATGAATGTTGGTTTTGATAAATTAAGTATGTTACTGTCATGGAGACGGTAAGTTGTATGTATGCATGAGTGAAGATTCAAATATTCAATGATCATTATGAAAAGGATTTAAATTCTATATTCTCAATAAATAATTATTATAATATCATAAAACCATTTCTTTTATTTAAATAAAGATATACATATCATAAATTTCCTGTAGAGATGAATAGAGAATTGCGTCACATCATAAAGGCGGTACTCAATGCCGTACACGAGGGACGTTATCATCTTTCACTGAGTGAAAAATGAAGGAATAAATTAATATACATTATCTTTTAATAACAATAAATATGTCAATAATTTCATAATTATATCATTTATATCACATATAATCATTAAAATTTCCATTGTCACATTCCATGAAAATAATAAACAAATCACATCTCTTCATGAGTCGGTAGTCTATCGTACACACGAGTGTCATTGTCATATTCCAAAAAATGGAAATAATAATGATATGTGTTTTTTAATAAATAATAAATTATAATAATATAATAAATTTCATATCTAAATAATAAATCTTTTATTATGTCTGACTGTTAGAGTTAGTAATGGAAAGAAACGAATAACAATGGTTAATGAGGCAGTAGTCCATCGTACACACAAGAAATGATTTTGTAACACATTTAATGGAAGGGGAGAATGTTTTAGGTAATGACCATATTATAGAAAAATACTAGTATTTAAAATATATATAGCTTATTACGTAATTGTTTTTATAAAAAATGATGGGGTTTGGAAAGAAATAAAATAAAGATGC
Source organism: Viscum album (assembly GCA_963277665.1). Classification (NCBI taxonomy): domain Eukaryota; kingdom Viridiplantae; phylum Streptophyta; class Magnoliopsida; order Santalales; family Viscaceae; genus Viscum; species Viscum album. The sequence continues at coordinate 302,722,594 of OY728126.1, forward strand.
TCATCGATGAACATTGCCACTTATTTAAGTATCCTCTTTTTTTTCTCTAAATCCATCCGAAGATGTATTAATTTAAATACTATTTATTAATAGATTATATTATAGATTTTATAAAGAGATTTGTATAGGAAAATTTTTATCATATGTGGTGTGAATGTGTGAAGAAGAGTGGAGAGGTGTTGCAATTTATAATTGGGGGAGGACACACTTAGTATTTGTTTTTAAAGAAACAATTTCTCCAAAATTTTTCATATGTCAAATGTTTAAAAATTTGGTAAAAATAAAACCATAGTTATCGAATGATCATAATATGACCAGATATCTATTTTTATAAATTTTTACATGGCATTTTTACACATATCTTTTTAGTTTTACTCTTAGTAAACCCATTTTACCATAACCGCGGTAATAAATTATTATTGAATTCACTAAAAATGTATAAAAAAATTAAGTGGAAATTATTATACATTTTAAATTTTTATTATTACAAATACTGAATCAATTTTTCCAAATTCCATTCACATAATTTGAAATTGTTAATATAATAATAAATTCAGGAATGTTACAAGAAAGCGTGTTTTTAAACGGAATAAAATCAATGGATTACAATTTTTTATAAAAATATTCATTATGAATTTAATTTTAGTGACCAAAATTTGAAGAATTTATTTTTTAATATTACTGATATTTCTTAAAAAAATTAAAAATATAGTTTATCATTATAAATAAATTAAATATAAAGGTGGTTTCAAATTAAAATAGAGTACATTTCAATGTTAATCAAAAATGCAACTTTTAAAAAAAATACAAAAACTCATAAGAATATCATATTTAATTAATATTTAAAAAAATTATTCTTACTTTATAAAAATTTATTTATAAAAGTTTCAAAATTTATATTGAAAATAAATGTGACATACAAGGTGAAAAAATTGTTTTTTCGAAAAAAAATAATTTTTAATCATAAAATTTGATTCATTTTTATCTCTTGTTTGGAAAACTTGTAATATTAATTTCAAATATTTTATTGAATATATTTTATATAAATTTCAGTAAAAAATCCCCAAAAATTTATTTTATTTATTAATTTATATAAATAACATATGTGTGCATAAAAGTGTTTTCCATCGAAATATTTCAATTTATTTTTAAAAGGATTTTATGTTCATTTATATTTAATTGGTCACCAAATAATTATTTTTATATACAGTTTTATACCATATTTTCATTATTTAGTTAATACTATTCGTACCCATCATTTCTACGTCTAGGTGATAATAATTATATAAAAAATAACATTTTAATCATATGTCACATTTTGTTTAAACTTTCGGTTTCAGGTAATGAAATCTGAAATCTACATTTTGTGTACCAAATTCAAAACATAATGTTTCCTATCATGGATGAAAGAATTAGTGATACTTGTAATGACATCCAAAATTAGTTTTTTCTTTCACAAAATATATAAAATGAATAAATTTAATTTAAAAAAAATAATTTCACAAAATCCAAGGGTGTTATAATCAACATGTCAAATAATATATGGTGTATTTTTTCTATAATTTATCTATAGTAGTATATTTTTTTGTTAATAGTGAAATATGGTAAAATATGGCATTTAATGTTATAATTTAGATACGTGAATATTGAGTCATGGATTATTTTAAAGGAATATAGTTCAAAATCACTAGCACCATTTACTATATATATCACAACAGTCATTGTTGATTATAATCTAGAGCCAAAATAATAATTTAATGAATATATTATTCTAAAACATGCTTTTTATCCACTTATAAATACTACTCAAAACCAACCCTTCTCCTCTCACATTATAAAACATGGATCATAAGAACTGTTTCAAAAAATATCTTCCCAATCCTCTCCCATATGTCATATATCCTCTAGTATCATCTAAATAAAATTCAAATGAGACTTAAGGGTAGCATAAGAGAAGGTAAGGAATACATGAGGTAATATACATGACTATTTATTTAAATTTAATTCTTCTTCTACCACCCCATTATGTTTTTTGTCCTCATATAAATAGTATCATTAGAATCCGAAATATACAGATATGTTATTAGTATATTATAATATCTATCCTCTACCCTCTCTTATTTAGATTCTAAAATTAAAATATTATTTACATTATTATTGGTTTACTACTTCAGTGGACAACATATATTTTTCTCTGAAAATGCATTTAAGTGCAGTCATAATAATATTATTATAGTTTAATAGGATGACCATAAGTATAATTAAAACTTATTAAATCTTATAGAATTAATATAGACATAATATAAAATAAAATGAAACCACTTCATGATGGTTGGTAAAACCACCAATGTAAATTAACCATATAGAAATTTATATTTTTCATAATAGATCATCAATATGTCATAAAAAAGGAAAATTGGGAATAGTTAAAATTCATAATTACATGAATAATATTTTATTTCACTTCAAGATTTGTTGTCTCACCTGATATGAAATTAAATAACTATTGATTAGTGATTAGTGCTTGGAAGCATGAAATCGATCCCCTTAGATAAATAGAATTTAACATTATATCTCAAAAATATTATTATTAAAAAACATATAAAACTAATAATATATAATATATATGAGAATTTTGTTTTGATTTAATTAGTTGCTAAAAAAATTGATTAGCGAGGATGTAAAGTGAATGTGTATATGGATTATGTAATTTAAGGAATGGGTTCCTTCCGAAACAACCTATTTTTAGGTGGGTTATTATTTCTCTATCATACCTCCCACTATCAATCTAGTATTAATAATTAATACTTAAAAATTCAACACACATATACAAAACATATATATTTATCTTAATTCATCACTTTGATTGGTAAACACATATTTTTAAAGTTCACCATCTAAATTCCTCTAGATAATGAAACACCGTTAAAAGGAACTGATGTAATTAATATTTTCATGACTTATTATATTCCCCCTTTACTTATTTTATATGAAATGTGCATAATTTGTGTGAAATATTAATGTTTTAATATTAAGTATAATATTTGAGCATTTTTAGAAGTAGTCAAATTGAGTCATTTTAATATTTTAATTATAACTATCACTATACTGATCAAAATTGTGTGGTTCTTGTTTTTTAAGATTCTCCTTTCAATATACAACATTTCATTAGAAGGAACCATGAGCCAATTCTGCCATTTGAAGGGTCATATGGTCCTCACAAACAAGCCCAAAGAATCTGTAAACAAACTGGACCATCCTTGAAGATTGATTTAATGGGTTCAATCTAGAAGTCCAAAAATCTTAAATCTCCACCATAATTCGTAGGACACTACATTTCATCTTTGATAAAAATTTCATGGCCCAAATCCAACTACAAGGGGCCCAAATAAATCTTTGAAATCCAGCCCACCATTCTGGCCGAGAATTAAAATCAGTATAGTATTCATGACATATCTCCTGATGTAAGCATCCAATCTATCTGAGATTTTTCAGTGTGCAAGAGGAGATATATAAGGCAGACTTTGTAGAATAAACAATTCGGATTTGAAGGCATCTTCATATTCAAAAACCCTTTCACATTATGGACTTCAAAAAGACTGGATTGAAATTTACAGTTTAAGTTTGTTTAATCAACCGGCCATAACTTTTGATCCTTAAGTCCAAATGCCTCCAAATTTTGGGATTAGTCGGCCACCATTATTTTCTACAACTTTGAAGAAGGAGCTATTTGAAGATTCGGCTATCTGAATAGCTCAATTGGCGATGAAAGTGGAGGGACAGATTGGGAAAGCAAACAGTCCACTCCTTGGGCTATAAATACTCTCTCCTTATCTCCTTGAGAGGGGTTGGCATTTCAGAAGAGAGGAGATCATATTGGCACGACCAAAGCTTTTACAAAGGCTTGGGAGGACCTTCCATACTCAAGTTTACACTTGAGGGACCTTTCCTCCTCTCTTTCTTTTCACTTACTTTTGTGTTCTTCATTTTTGTAATTTTGTAAGTCCTTTATTTTGTAATTCTGTTTTAATGAAAGTTTCTTCTTCAATATCTCTTATTCTCCTCCACCTTCTGCAGTATAAAATTCATTGTCTTAAAATAGTTTGAATAATTTTAAATTACAGTACCTTATCTTGCTTCCTCATTCAATCGAAATTCCTTTTTTTTGATTCTCAAAATATTTCGTGTGTGTGTTCGGCAAACTACTCTTATCTTGTCCCTTTCTTTTTCTTCTCTTTATAATTCATCACCATAAACATATATTACCAGATTAATAAACATCATAATGGCTGAGTAAATCTCTCATTGGGGTGAGTTATAATTTAGGTACGTTAAGTGATTGAAAGCTTCTGCTCGATGAATATTCTTTGAATTAACATTGTGTATGTTGGACTTAACATGTCATGGATTAATGAATTGTTTTGTTTAACATGTGGTTTCCATGGATTATTGGAACCATAAACACACAACCATAAATAAGATCTTATTGAGATTATAACCTTAAGTTAAGTTAAGTCTTGGTTTAAAGCCTTAACACTTAAGAATTCTAATCAACATCACCTTGTGTCATGGGTGTTAATTTAAATGCAATATAAAGCAAAGCTCAAAGATATCACAAGCTTAACTAACCTAATGATGAACTCACCCCAATCTTTATCAACTTTTTAAATTAAACATAATTCATTAAACATCTCAATTAAGCTCTGCAAACAAACCCCCCCCCCAATCAAAATACAATCAACTAAAAATAAACGACTACTACAAAGTATCATCGCCGAGGATTCGAGCCGAGTGCTGCTATACACATTAGTAGAGCACCGGAACCTTGACCGGTCGATAGGCGACAATCGGCCGTGCATTTCAAATGGAACCGTTGCCGGGGATGGTGCTTTAAGTATTCATTATTTTCTGGTTATTGTAAAAAATAACCCAAAAAAATACAAAAGATTAAAAAAAATGAAAAAAAACACAAAGAAAAACCCGTCATCCTCTTAAAAATCATAAACTGAAAAAAAAATATACAAAGAAAAACTTGTCTTCCTTTTTCTTCCAAAATCTCTCTGAATTCCCCGTAGCCTTCCAAACAATCCCTCGGATTTGTTTGACACTAAAATTGAGCGAACACTTCGCCAACTTAGGAGGAACATAAGAGATACTCAAATAATTCAAGAACCAGTCCTCATCCAACCAGTTGAAATTGAAATGGCCAATCCTAGGGAACAAACCCTAAAAGAACTTGCTACCCCTGATATGAATTACCAACCTCTTGGAATTCAATATCCAAACATTGAAGCTGACTTCGAACTCAAATCAGGTTTGATTCATCTTCTCCCTCATTTTCACGGGCTAGCCGGTGAGGATCCACATCTTCACCTTAAAGAGTTCCAAGTAGTATGCTCTACCATGAAGCCTCAAGGGGTTTCTGAAGAAAAAATCAAGCTTAGAGCTTTCCCCTTTTCCCTAGCGGATTCTGCCAAGTCTTGGCTCTACTACCTCCCACCTGGTTCCATAAACTCATGGGTTGACATGAAGAGACTTTTCCTTGAGAAGTTCTTTCCCGCTTCCCGAACAGCTTCTATCAGAAAGGAAATAATCTGAATCCGTCAATTCCCTAATGAATCACTCCATGAGTATTGGGAGAGGTTCAAAAAGCTTGTGGCAACTTGTCCACACCATCAAACCCCTGACCAGCTCCTGATCCAATATTTCTATGAGGGGTTATTGGCTATGGAGCGAACTCTCATTGATGCCGCAAGTGGAGGTGCTTTTGTTGACAAAACTCCTGCAGCTACAAGAGATCTCATAAGTAACATGGCTGCAAACACGCAACAATTCCATACTCGAGCATATGCTCAAGTGAAACAAGCCCAAGAGAATCAATCCATAGAGCCCAACAAGATGACTGAGTGGATGAGTGAACTTACAGGTCTTGTGCGTCAACTAGCGGTGGCTACCAAAGCCCCAACCTCATCTTCTCCACATTCACTATTCCCGGGACCTATCAAGAATTGTGGAATCTGCAACTCTCCATCTCATCCAACTGACACATGTCCACAACTTCAAGATGATCCATCTGATTCATCTAGTCCAATGGAGCTCAATGCGGCATATGCTCAGCGAAACTTCAACCCTCAACAATCAGGTCAGTTTGTTAGAAACTTCAACCAACCCCACTCTGAGCCCTTCTCTTCTACCTTTAACCCACCTCTGAGGTATGGTAATCCCATTTCTCATCCTCCGCAGTCCCCTCCACAAAACCGAAACCAGTTTCAATACAGTCAAGGTGTTGGTAACTTCCAACAACCTTACCCTTTTGTCCCTCAGCCCCAAAGGAACAATCCTCCTCCTGGATTCCACTATCCTAACGAGCCTTCCCAATTCCCCACCAAATACAATTGCTTTCCCAAGAACCAAAATCAAGGCCAACCCAATTTGGGACAAGCCTCTTCTTCTAAACAACAATGGGAAAGTGCGGTAGAGGATCTTGCTTCCTTCACCCATTCTAGCCTCAAGAACATTGAAATCCAAATAGGTCAACTTGCATCCCACCTTAGCCAGCAACAACCATCCAATTCATCCCAACTCCCAGCTCAACCATTACCCAACCCTAAGGGTAATGTAAGTGAAATTGCACTAAGATCGGGAAAGCAAATTGCAATGCCCCATGCTGATTTCTCTACCTCCCCTTTCGATGTTGATCTAGAAAATGAATAGAACAAAAAGCTGGAAAAGGAACTTGAATCCACTCCTTCACCTCCTTTCATTCCTCTAAGGAACCCAATTCCTTTTCCTCAAGCCATCTCCAAGCCTAAGAAGTCATTTGAACCTGATCCTGAAATGATTGACATGTTTAGATGTGTTGAAGTGAACATCCCCCTCTTAGATTCCATCAAACAAATCCCTAAGTATGCCATGTTTCTTAAGGAATTGTGCACCCATAAGAGGCAACTTAGGAACATTGAAAATGTTTCAACCCAACAATCCATTCCCATGAAGTGCAAAGATCCAGGGACCTTCACGGTTCCATGTCAAATAGGGAGTTCCAACTTTGATGATGCACTCATAGACCTTGGAGCCTCAATAAATGTCATTCCCAAATCCATTTTCTCCAACCTTGGTCTAGGTCCCTTGCACCCAGTGGGTGTTGTCATTCAATTATCCAATCGAAGCACTGCCAGTCCTGAGGGGATAATTGAGGATGTTCTTGTTCGGGTCAATGATCTTATCTTCCCAGCTGATTTCTATGTCCTTGACATGGAAGGTGAGACGACCTCTTCTCGATCTCCCCTAATTCTAGGAAGACCATTCCTCATGACTACGAGAACCAAGATTGATGTACATTCAGGCATCTTATCCATGGAATTCGGTGACCAACTGGTCAAGTTCAACATTTTCCAAGCCATGCGATACCCATCTGAGGATCACTCTGCATTCTCAATCCATTCTTTTGAGGACACTTCTAAGATTCAATCGAACCCAAATCCACCATGTTCTTCATGTTATAATGATAAAGGATCTTGTGAAATCTGCACCATGATTAACAAAATCATAAATGGTGAAGTTGATGTGGACCTCTCATTCATAGACTCCATCAATCTGGAGGAACTTGAAAACTCTCTTGAATCCCACATCAACTCTGATCTATACTGCTCCATCTTGGACAGTGTTGAGGAAAATGATCCAAACCCATTTGGAATCCCTTCTCCTTCTCCTAACTTTTCTAGCTCTCAAATCAAGGCTGAAACTGATCTAAAACCACTTCCTTCACACCTCAAGTATGCATTCCTTTTCCATAATCCCTCCTACCCTGTCATTATCTCTGCTTCACTTTCTGAAACTGAGGAGTCCCAACTTGTTCAAGTGTTAGAAGAAAACAAAAATGCCTTAGGTTGGACCCTAGAGGATATTTCAGGAATCAACCCTGCCCTTTGATTGCTTCACATCCATCTAGAGGAATCATCCAAACCAATTAGGCGACCTCAAAGAAGACTCAATCCACTCATACTTGAGGTAGTTAGGGAAGAGATTACCAAGCTTCTTCAAGATGGTATTATCTACCCAATTTCTGATAGTGAATGGGTTAGTCCAATTCAAGTCGTTCCTAAGAAGGGCGGGATAACAGTTGTCCCAAATGAACATGGAGAAGTGGTCACAACTCGAGTGAAAAACAAATGGCGTGTGTGCATCGATTATCGCAAATTGAATGCTGAAACACGAAAAGATCACTACCCACTTCCTTTCCTTGACCAAATTCTTGAGAGATTGGCCGGAAAGTCACACTATTTCTTTTTTGATGGTTACACCGGCTACTTCCAAATTCCAATCGCACCTCAAGACCAAGAAAAGACCACATTCACTTGCCCCTTTGGAACCTATGCCTATAGGCAAATGCCTTTTGGCCTTTGTAATGCTCCTGCAACATTCCAGCGGTGTATGATGAGTATCTTTTCTGAATTCATTGAGAATTGCATGGAGGTCTTCATGGATGACTTTACCATTTATGGCGAGTCATTTGAATCTTTCTTATATTCACTCTCTTTGGTCCTTCAAAAGTGTGTCATGTGCAACCTTGTGCTGAATTTTGAAAAATGTCACTTCATGGTTTCAAATGGGATTGTTCTAGGGAACATAATTTCTCAAGAGGGTATCCAAGTTGATCCAGCCAAAATTGAGGTGATCAAATCACTTCCTGAATCCAAATCAGTTCGAGACATTCGGTCCTTCCTTGGTCATGCCGGTTTCTATCGGCGATTCATTCAGAACTTCAGCAAGATTTCCCTCCCACTCACTCGTTTACTTCAAAATGACGTCACATTCAATTTTGATGAGGCTTGCAAGAGAGCCTTCATTGAACTCAAATCTTCTCTCACATCTACTCCAATAATCCAACCCCCAGATTGGTCCTTACCATTTGAATTGATGTTTGATGCTTCTGATAGGGCCATTGGGGCTGTTCTTGGTCAAAGAAGAGAAAACATTCCTCATGTCATCTTTTATGCCTCAAAAACATTGGATGAAACTCAATCACACTACACTGTGACTGAAAAAGAACTTTTAGCTGTGGTTTTTGCCTTGGATAAATTTCGGCCCTATCTATTAGGTGCCAAAATCATCATCTTTACGGACCACTCAGCATTAAAGTTCTTACTTAAGAAAAGTGATTCCAAACCAAGGCAAATAAGATGGATTTTAATGCTCCAAGAGTTTGACCTTGTGATAAAAGATAAAACCTGGAAAAGAAAACCCTGTGGCTGACCACCTAAGTAGAATTTCTAATTCTTCTCATTCTGAAATAACTGATCCTAAATTTCCAACTGAACACCTCTCCTCTCTCACCCCAAAGTAACCATGGTATGCCCCAATTGTCAATTAGATGGTTTCCGGTGTTTTCCCTGAATATTTTTCAAAAGAACAAAAAGAAAAGATGAAAAGTGATTCAAAACATTATTTTTGGGAAGATAATAAACTTTGGAAAACCGGGGATGACATGGTAATTAGGAGATGTGTTGATGAAACTGAACAATCCTCCATCTTGGAATTCTGCCACTCAATGCCTGGAGGTGGCCACTTTGGACCACAAAGGACTTCTCGAAAGGTCCTAGATTCTGGATTCTTTTGGCCTTCACTCTTCAAGGACTCACACAAGTTCTGTCAATCATGTCCCACATGCCAAAAGTTTGGCACAATTTCCAAAAGAAACGAAATGCCTCAAAAGCCATTAATCTTCTGTGAGCTTTTCGATGTTTGGGGCATCGATTTCATGGGACCATTTCCCCCTTCCAATGGATTCTCATACATTCTTCTTGCGGTCGATTATGTTTCTAGGTGGGTCGAGGCCAAACCCACTAGGAAAGATGATGCTCAAACTGTGAGTGAGTTCCTCAAAACTCATATCTTCCATCGATTCGGAACACCACACACTTTGATAAGTGACTTAGGAACTCATTTCTGTAATAGAACCATGGAGTCACTTTTGAAAAAGAATGGGGTTGTACATAAAACATCCACTGCATATCACCCTCAAACAAATGGAATGGATGAACTTTCTAACAGAGAACTGAAAAGATTGCTTGAAAGAATTGTTAAGCCCACAAGAAAAGACTGGCCCGATAGACTTGGTGAAGCACTTTGGGCCTATCGAACAGCCTATAAGACACCCATTGGGATGTCCCCATTTAGGCTAGTTTTTGGTAAAGCCTGTCATTTACCAGTTGAAATCCAACATAATTCATTTTGGGCTGTCAAATCTTGTAATTTTGATTTTGAAAAATCTAGTGAAGAAAGATTGTTGCAGTTGACTGAATTGGAGGAGCTTCGACTCGATTCGTATGAGAACTCCATTCCCTACAAAGAAAAGGCAAAGTCACTCCATGACAAGAACATTCTTCGAAAGGTATTTCATGAAGGTGAAAAAGTAAAGCTCTTCAATTCTCGATTTCGACTTCACCCAGGTAAGCTTAATTCTCGTTGGGAAGGTCCTTTTGTTATTACTAACGTTTACCCATTTGGTGCAGTGCAAGTCCAAGACCCTTCTTCAAAAAGAACATTCACGGTAAATGGACACCGGTTAAAGCATCACCATGAGAGTTTTCACAATCCAGGAACCACGTCGACTTCCATCGAAACCCCATCCACTTCAATAAAACCACCACTGGATGGAGACCCGCCAAATCCAAACCAGGGGGCACCTCTTTCCCTTTAACTCTATCTCTTCTCAATCTCTCTTCCCTCTCTTCTTCTCTCTATTTCTTCTTCTTCCTCTCTCCCTCTCATTTTTTTTACAACATTCTTCCACAACCTTTTTTCTATTTTCTCTTTTGTGTGGATCTGTCATTAAAAATAAAAAAATTTAAAAACAAATAATTAAAAACAAATGAAAATTGAAAAAAGGGGTGTCATAATTACTCTTCATCCAATATTGAAATTTTGTCCAACCATTTTGGGGAGTCCAAAGGCTTGTTTTAAACTCAAATATATTGAATTTTTATCTCAAACTTGGGTAAACAATTTTGTGTCAATAACAAACATTTTGAATGAACAATTTTTGGTGGAAAATGATTCTCCCCTACCGTGAGGAATAACATTAGCCTTCATGACAAGGTCATCTATGGCCATCTTTTTCAATGTGTGTCTTCACCACTGATTGTGAGTCTTGAGTTTGTGGACCTTCGAGCTGAATTTCCATCTTTTGTGTGCATTAATATGATAGAGGCATTTTCTAAGCCACATGAGAATCAGAATAGCCAAATAGCCTCCCGTTACCCTTACATTGATCCTACTTTTGAAAGCCCCTTTGAGCCTATGAAACCCTTTCTTTTGATAGCCACATTACAAGCCTAATACCTTGTCCCACCCAACATCTTCATGGATTTTCATTGTACAATTAATTGAAATTTAAGTGTGGGGGGAATAGACTTCATTTTTGGGCGTACTTTCATTGATTTACAATGTATCATCATATGCTTGAGGGAAAGCTTCCATTCAAGTGTGGGGGAGAGGTTGTAATTATGTGAGCTTTGGGGTGTAAATGTGTAATTATCATATGTACAAAAGTCATTGAAAAGTGTTCAAAAAAATGAAAAAAAATTATATAAAAAAAATGAAAAAAATAAAAAAAAGTAATGGGTTGTGTCCTGGGTGGGTCAAAAATCATTCATCATCAACCTTTGATCGTTTTATAAATTAGTTCCATGTGGAGATCAAGCATGGGTTGGGAGATGACTGTGAGACTTGTTTCAAGCACAACTTTTGAAAAAAAAGAGCAAAAAAAGAAAAAAAGAACACTTGAATCATCTTGTATTGTGCCATTATTGGAAGTCTTCCATGTTGTACATATTTCATCATCTCAACCTATTCCATTTTCTATCTCCCTCACTTTTCATTCATCACACATTCATTCCCTTGTAAATATGTGTTTCTATTTCCTTTCAAATCAAATTTCAAAAAAAAATGTGCATTGATTTTTCCATGTTTGTGTTTTTAACCCCTCTTTTCCATTGGACATTATATACCTACCGTCCCATAGCCACTGAAAAACCCCTTAAAAGACCTCTTGATTATTGTACACATTAGATTTAGGAATGGAATCTGAGTGCTCTTACAAACTCTTTATTTTCACTTTTTGTTGGTGAATGGGTGAACCTCCTAAAATACATTTTTATCATCTTGAGAGGAGTAAGTTTTGAGTGCCTACATTTTCCAATTCAAACCTTGAACATGAAAAAATGAATTGTTTATGATGCATTATTGTGAACCAAATTTGTGATGGAATTCAATATGGATGAGTAAAATAGTCTAAACCTCCCCTGATTGGAGAAAACAAAATTTTAATATTTGTTGGTGAGTGAAAATGATTTTGTCATGTTTTTTTTATTTGTTGCACATGAGGACACGCGCAAATATAAGTGTGGGGGAGTTGATGTAATTAATATTTTCATGACTTATTATATTCCCCCTTTACTTATTTTATATGAAATGTGCATAATTTGTGTGAAATATTAATGTTTTAATATTAAGTATAATATTTGAGCATTTTTAGAAGTAGTCAAATTGAGTCAGTTTAATATTTTAATTATAACTATCACTATACTGATCCTAATTGTGTGGTTCTTGTCTTGTCGGATTCTCAATTCAATATACAACATTTCATTAGAAGGAACCATGATCCAATTCTGCCATTTGAATGGTCATATGGTCCTCACAAACAAGACCAATGAATCTGTGAACAAACTGGACCATCCATGAATATTGATTTACTGGGTTCAATCCAGAAGTCCAAAAATCTTAAATCTCCACCATAAATCGGGGGACACTAAATTTCATCTTTGATAAAAATTTCATGGCCCAAATCCTAGTACAAGGGGCCCAAATAAATCTTTGAAGTCCAGCCCACCATTCTGGCCTAGAATTAAAATCAGTATAGTATGCATGACATATCTCCTGATGTAAGCATCTAATCTATCTGACATTTTGCAGTGTGAAATAGGAGATATATACGGCCGACTTTGTTGAAGAAACAATTCTGATTTGAAGGCATATTCATATTCAAAAACCCTTTCACATTATGTACTTCATAAATACTGGATTGAAATGGACAGTTTAAGTTTGTTTAATCAACCGGCCATAAATTTTGATCCTTAAGTCCAAATGGCACCAAATTTTGAGAGTAGTAGTCCAACATTATTTTCTACAACTTTGAATAAGGAGATATTTGAAGATTCGGCTGTCTGAATAGCTCAATTGGCGATGCAATTGGAGGGACAGATTGGGAAAGCAAACAGTCCACTCCTTGGGCTATAAATACTCTCTCCTTCTCTCCTTGAGAGGGGTTGGCATTTCAGAAAGGAGGAGATCATATTGGAACGACCAAAGATTTGCCAAAGGCTTGGGAGGACCTGCCATACTCATGTTTACAATTGAGGGACCTTTCCTCCTCTCTTTCTTTTCACTTACTTTTGTGTTCTTCATTTTTGTAATTTTGTAAGTCCTTTATTTTGTAATTCTGTTTTAATGAAAGTTTCTTCTTCAATATCTCTTATTCTCCTCCACCTTCTGTAGTATAATATTCCTTGTCTTAAAATAGTTTGAATCATTTTAAATTACAGTACCTTATCTTGCTTCCTCATTCAATCGAAATTCCTTTTTTTTATTCTCAAAATATTTCGTGTGTGTGTTCGGCACACTACTCTTATCTTGTACCTTTCTTTTTCTTCTCTTTATAATTCATCACCATAAACATATATTACCAGATTAATAAACATCATAATGGCTGAGTAAATCTCTCATTGGGGTGAGTTATAATTTAGGTATGTTAAGTGATTGAGAGCTTATGCTCGATGAATATTCTTTGAATTAACATTGTTTATGTTGGACTTAACATGTCATGGATTAATGACTTGTTTTGTTTAACATGTGGTTTCCATTGATTATTGGAACCATAAATACACAACCATAAATAAGATCTGATTGAGATTATAACCTTTAGTTAAGTTAAGTCTTGGTTTAAAGCCTTAACACTTAAGAATTCTAATCAACATCATCTTGTGTCATGGGTGTTAATTTAAATGCAAAATAAAGAAAAGCTCAAGGATATCACAAGCTTAACTAACCTAATGATGAACTCACCCCAATCTTTATCAACTTGTTAAATTAAACATAATTCATTAAACATTTCAATTAATCTCTGCAAACAAACCCCCCCCCCAATCAAAATACAATCAACTAAAAACAAACGACTACTACAAAGTATCATCGCCGAGGATTCGACCCGAGTGCTGCTATACACATTAGCAGAGCACCGGAACCTTGACCGGTCGATAGGCGACAATCGGCCGTGCGTTTCAGGAACCTCTCTGCTTCTAATATATTTTAATCCACCACATCATAAAATGTTTTAAAATACTAATTTTTCTAAAATAACTCTTTATATAATATAAAAAATTATATGTAATTTTATTATTTATGGAAAATATTAATAATTTACCCTCTTTAATGACTTGTTAAGAATTAATCTAAATTCTTTTTAGAGGTACATTTAAAGAAGGATTAATCTTCTCTTTTAAATTCATAACATCACTTGAAAATAATTTTTTAATGATCAATATTTATTAATGACCATTAATTCTTGAATACATTATTTTATTGAAACTGTTATGGTATTACTTATATTTATGATATGTTAGATGGTTACGCGATACATTTCATTTCTTGGGTAACCCTGATGTTTATAACATTGAATTTGTCACCTTTTAGTCACATAAAAGTTTTAATATGTTATAATGGGTATGATTAGATAGATATACTATAGTGACCCATATTTTTGTACATATACATTACATCTAATTATATGAATATTCATCGCATAACATAACAATATGTACTATAATCATATAGGAATAGTTCCTTTGAAAAATTGGATACATAACTTACATTTTTTATGAGGTCTACATTATCACCAAAAATGTTCAATATAAATAGTACCCTTATTTGAAATATAATATTTATAATCATTCTTTATAACATGGTGAGGTAGAAGAATAATAAATTGGGGGCTCATATGCATAATTTGGGTAAACAAGAAAGATATTAATGTTCACTTATACATAACATGAATATAAGTCTTGGTGAACAAGAACATAACATTTGGATACCATACCCTTATATTAATACATCATAATCATGATTCATCGAATAAATCAAGGAATTTTATACGATATGATCAATTAAATCATAACATTGGCATAAGACATAGGTTTTTGGTAGAAAAATGAGAATAGAATATCATTTACAATAAATTAATTCCTCAATTATTTGTATATCGTAGTATATTGGGTTCACTCAAAATTCCATTGTAGTATTAAGTGTTCACTCCTAAGAATATCATAGTGTACAGAGTCCCTTATTGAATTAGATTCACTCAATATTCTAGTCCTTTTTATATCTTAAGATATCCATCATTAAATAATATATTGGGGGATATATAATTTCATTCGCACAAATCACTTAATTAAAATTATATATATATAAATACATATATATCAAAAATATGATTAAACATACATCATTTAATAACATGTATAAATGAAATGGGTTTCATAATTATTGCATCATAGCATAACCTATATAATAATCGAGTTTCGTAAACATTTAATTATTTAATCATAGAAAACCCCATAGTAATGAAATAGTTTTCATAAATATATTTTCAAAAAAATCATAAAACATCTTTAAAAATTATATGGATGGATTACATGAATGATATTTCTAGTAAAACATATGTAACACCAATTTATGTCATCATAGATGAAAAATTCCTTTAAAATATAACATGAAACAAATCATTCAAAAAATACTATTTTTACATTGAAAGCATGTATTTAAATTATAAAAATTTTGAACATATTAATGGAATTTTTCTAGGGGTTATTTTATTATAATCACATAATTTAAAATTCAAATCATTTTTTAGTATATCATATCCACTTTTCCCTATATCAATGTATTTATTACTAAAAAATAATAAAAATAATTTATTTTTTTCATATATTATAATTTATGTCATTTTTGAAACTATTCATTTAATATTTTTCTATAGACATCTAGAAAAATATGAGGTTTAAATATAATAATATTAAGCATACATAATATGATACATTTTCTAATGCTTTTGCGAAGCACGTTAATATAGAAAAAATTTATTTATTTAAATATTTTTATTTTCATTTATTTTATTCCTCTATTAATTGAATAAATATTGTGTTGACATTGATTATGTATTTAAGCTAATTATTCCATCACTAAAAATGGGAAAATAATTTACTATGAGAATAGAAATTAGTTTATCTATCAAATAACAAATTACAATCTATAATATCCTCTATTAATCCTTATAATCGAATAAATATTGCACTAAGTCCCCATATATTGGAGACATAGATTGAAATTTCCAAACTCCACACATCCAATATGAAAAATTAAATTGTTTTAGAATTTTTTAAACCTTATCCCAATTTTTTATCATTGTTTTATCCATTTTATCCTTATCGAGGTGGAAATATATTACCACTATTATTATTGATAATGAAAAAAAATTGGGGACAATTTACAAAATTTTAACATATTAATTCAAAATTTGGAAAAAAATTAGTTGTTAAATTTCTATAAGTGTTATTAATTTATTTTTAAATAAAAATTAAAAACTCGATACATCCTATTTTAGAAAAAATTGGTTTTAACCATAAAATATGATTCAATATTTTACCATGAATAAAAAATATTTGAATATTGTTAAAATATTTGATTGAATATATAATATAAAAATTAAACTAAATTACATCACTAATAGTGATTAATATAATTTATTATGTTATTAACGCATTGGGCACATAAATTTTTAATTTTAAAAATTCATATCTTTTACATTCAAATGATTTTATTTTTATTTATTATCAATTTATAACCAATACTTTTTTTCACATGTGTTAACCATATATTTTTTATAAATTAAAAATTCATATTCATAACAAAAAATTTAATGGATAGTTTATAATGTTATATTATATAACAGTTTATTTAGATTTAAGGTCGGGTTTATCATAAGAAATCTAAAGAAGATGAAAAATTATTGGGACATATCATCTAGACATGTTACATTCTAACCCAATTAAATTGATTTTATCCACAAAAAATTCATCATTCTAATACAAATAATTGAGGATATATTTTTTAATTACTTCCTCAGGTTCCCAAGTATCTTCTTTGATTTTATTATTTCTCATGAGATCATTATCCTAGTGTGTTTTCTTGTTCCATAAAACATTATATCTTCATCATAGATTTATAATATTCTTTAATCATAGAAATTGTCATGATCATGTGATATTTCGTTAAATTTCAGTACATGTGATGCATCAGATATGTATATCCTTATGAGAGAAAAATTGAACAAATCTTGGCCTTGAGAGAAATTCAGTGGAATTGAAATACAATATGCTACCATACCAACACAAATTAGAATCATGAAGGGGAAAATAAAACTATGACTCAGATCTCCCTTATTTTTAAGGAAAATAACCATTTTCAATGGAGAATTTATAGAAAAACATTATAACTAACTCCAAATTCAAAATAAATTTGATGAATGTCAGTAAAAATTTTCATCCAACTCATAGATATTATGATATGCTGGTGAATGGATCTAACATTCATTGTCATTTCATCAGCTAGATCAGATCAGAATAGCATTATTTATCCATCATCATCTTTATATGATTATATTTTATTCTCTTTTCCATATAGGGATTCATAAGGAGTAATATGAATGCTCAAGTGAAATCAATTGTTGTATCACAAATGACTGGAGGAAGGTTTTTATCTCAACCACCCTTGAAATCCATAGAATAATATATTGGAATAACATAAATTCATTAATTTTTTTTCATAGAATGACCATATATCTATTGATGATAAGATGTACTAAAACGTAACTTGGTGTCCTGATCCTGATGAAGATATCAATAGATTATAAATACCACATCCCCAGTATCCCATAGTTAGTGAATTACTTTATTAAATTGGTATTATGAACAAGGAATCTAATCCAAACGAAATATATAGTTCTATAGATTTGGAAAACCATATAAAATCATAATTTTTACATTACAACTTTAGACGGAAAAACAACATCGGGACTATATTGTAAAGACCCATAACTTTTACATTAACCATGTATGTCATTCATAGAAAACAAATTTTAATCTAGGGGGAAATGTAATATAAGAAAGAGGTGAGATCATATTATCAATAAGGATAAGAAATACAACAGAAGCAATCATAAACATAAACAATAAGGCAATGTGAATAACTAAAAACACAAGAAATTATGAACATAATATCCAGAATAATATTTCAAGAATAAAATATGATTAAATAATGATATATAAATAATCATATCAGAATGAAAATTATCGATGGATATTATACTAATCGAATAATCACATATATTATTAATTTCATATATTATAATGATGTAATGCATAATTTTGGACATCATAAACATTCTATCATCACTCCTTCCTACCATTCTCAAACCCGTATTTCCTTCTATCATTTTCTAAAGTAGTCGATTAGTTCGAAAGTACTAGATCTCATCGAAGGATCACCTCAGCATCAAATCAAATCTTTAGAGCTCATAAAATACTACGGTATCTTCAACCTGACCATGGTGTCCAATATTTTTCACCAGTTCCCTTCGGTCGATTCCTTCAATCGAATTGTTTTTAGTTTCTAGGGTTTATAATATCACTGGGTTTTGGGGATACATGATAAAAGGTAAATTATTATCAGGTTTGAATTGATGGGTGATTTGGTTATTTCATGGTCTAACTAATTTATAAAATTTAATGGGTGCTTCTTATTTATACTCTGGGGGAGATTTTATTTATATATAAAATGAGATTCTTTTGTCTCTGAAATCTGGTTATGTTTCCATGAACTCCTGCTACCCTTCTAAAACCACCCCTATTTTGTGTATACTTGGAAATATGGTTGGTTATTTTTTTGTTCTCTGATAGTATAAAGAATTTTGTGAGCCATCATGTTTTTCCTCGTATTTTTGTGGAGGACGATGTGTCAAAACAACCAGTGGGTTGGGTGTTGTTAATATTGAGAGAATAAATTCGTTGTGGAGGAGAATTTTTTTTGAGTCATGGAAAGATCACTGTGCGTCTTAATATCGTCTGGGAATTTTGGTTTCAGACTATTGAAGTGGGCAATGGAATAAGAATGTGCAATGTTTGAATAGGCAAGTGATAGACTCTAATGGTCTTAGAGTGGATCAGTTAGGTACTTTTGATACATGGAATCTTGAAGGAATACTAAAAAGGACCGGAACAATGAACCCAAAACCTATGGTTGTAGTCATCATTGATCGATTGAAATGAGACTTGGGTTAATGCAATATAAAGAAGGATCATGTGCGGTCAGGGGAACAGAGTAAGGTGGCACCTTGATCCCAACCAGTAAGAATACAAACTCCTCTTCATATGATGACGTGGTAAGATAGGCTAGCAAGACCATTGATGTTATGGTCTCAGAGGTAGGAAAAGGTTTCCCAATCATTTACAATAACCAAGAGGTGTATATGCCAGGGACAATAGTCAGGAAGGGGATTCAGTTGAATGATGTGAATATGAGAAACTCTATGGATACAGAGGATAGAATTCACCTTAGAAACTGTTTTGAAGGGCAGTATTCGATGGAAAAACGCAAGAGTAAAGTTTTTCAACACATACCAACATGGAAGATACATATGGGGAATAAGGATCAAATGTTTTATATTTGGATGTGGATAGTGTGAGATTCTATTTAAGGGATAGAATAGAGGGAAAACTCAATAAGAGAATTTATATCCCAAGACTGAATAAAGGGTTGATATGATGAGATTCAGGTAGTTATATCTTCACCAAAGAGAAAAAACTGAAAGGGAGGAAGGATTACTCACATTTTCCCAAACCGATGGAAACTAGACCCACAAAAAAGAGAAAAATCAAGATTAGTAAATGTGATCCAGTAAAAACCTAGTTGAAAATCAAACATTCTAAGGATGTAATGGTGGAGGATTCTAAAATGATTAACGTCCCATCAAAGGATGAAGTTATGATTGTGTAATGATTACATCTCAAGGACATTAACGATGAAAATGTAGGTGGTTCAACAAGAAAGAAAACATTTTGATCAGAATCTTCAATGAAGGAAAATTTAATGTGGAAGAATTCATCCAGATGTGAGATAGAATAGTGTATTTCATTAATGATCTTACCAATTAAATCCCATAATCAATAGTTAGTAATATGAACTGGAAATTATATAGGGATAATGTTTCAAATAGGATGAATATTTATTTTTGTTTATTTTTGATATATTATGTGGATTGATGATTTGTAATTTTAATGTTAGGGAGTTTTTTTGGGATATTTCCTACATATGAAAATGATTTCTTTTTTGATGGTTGTCAAATAGACCTTAAAAGTACCCCCATTAAAATAAAAATTATTGAATTCTAGACTGATGACTCTATACAAAAATGGGTAAAAACCCAGTCTAGTTTGCCTCATTAGACCTACCAAAGCATCGAGGGGCTATAACGGGCCCCACTAATCACATAAGAAGTCCAATTCATTACCCATGTGAAAGTGGTATCACATAATCTATATATACATTCATATTGAAACTAGTATATGAAATAATAATAACCTTCCAAAATAATGAACATAACCATAAACCGTCAAGAGAAATATGGAGAATGGAATCAAGAAGGTACATCAAAAAAAATAATTATAATTTAATAAATAAAATATTGTATATAGTAAAATAAGAGATAAATATCAATAAATAATGGTTTCAATTTATGGTTTTTAAATAGATATCAATACTCTAACAAAATCAATGATCAATTATTAAGAGAAATACCTTTTCACTTTAGAGAGAAGTTTTATTTCAAAATTCATTTTTATTTATCATAGAATAAGATTAAAAACGAGTATATCTAGAAAATTGGAGATTTTGTTTGAGGAATAAATGATTTATAATTGTAGTAAAAACATGTAAAAAGATTTTTTAAGAAACTTAATAAATGAGCCACTTTAGTACGCTTTATATGAAAACACATAAAAGTGCATTTAAAGTGGAAAAGGGAATACATGGTTTCATAAAATCATAAATAAAGCAATATATTTTAATTATGAAATGAGTTATTTGATAAATTTAGTGGTTTTGTAAAATATATTGTAAAGTATACCTGAAAATGGAATAAATTTGGATTGTTTTCTTTATTCGGGCTCACTTATTGGGAGGAATTTTAAAAATAATTTTTATAAAATATGTATAACCCCATCAAGTAAAGCATAAATGATATGGGAAAATATCTTGGATCATGTATATATAATGCATGTCGAATACTTAATATGAAATAATAATTACATTATGGTAAATAGAGAAAAAGTGTAACCCAAATTAACAATGTATGTTTATGGAGAATCCCCATGAAATTTGTAAATAGATGAACTGTATGCCCCATAAAATTTAAAAATATCAACAGATTTGTTCTTGATGGAGGTGGTTAATGGCCAAAAAACCCAGGCATAATTATTAAAAAATAGAGGTTACAAGAGCATAAAAGTCGGAAACATTTTACAATCATTGTTATGAAATGGTAGTAGATTAGTAGGAAGATCGTCAAGTTTGGTAATATCTTGATTTACCCCATTGTTCATAAGGACATTTGAAACCATGTTATCTTCATGATATATATGAGTGATGATGTAGTTGATGTCTAGAAAAATGTGGATGTGGCCCATCTAGTAGTTGGAGATCGGTCACACAAGATGTATCACACCATTTTAAATTGCTTACACAATGGTTGTTGAGTCACTCTCAATCCAAAGGATTCTGCAACCATGTTTTTTGGAAAAATAAATAACATGAATCATACTCATCATTTAAGCTTCTAGTGAAGAGGAAATTCCACAGCTACCATAAAAGCATCCATGAATCTGACCAGCGTGATTCCTAATGATTTCATCACAACATGCATGGCCCGGATTTCCTTTCAAAGAACCATCCACATTAACATTACCCTAACCAGTTATACGGGTGCTCCAAAAGACCTCAAAAGAGTAGAGAGGATGGAAGTAGTTTCCATCAATACGAAGTCATCACAGAATTCCAAAGTCGTGCACTGTGTTGTTGCAACGTCCCTTTTTTATGAGAAATAAGATTGAGATGGGAAAAGCCTTACCTTATGTCTAAAAGTTTTATTTACATGAAATTAGTATCTTAGATAATGAAATTAAATTTAATAATTTAATTCATAACCTCGTAATAATTTATTTTATTAATTATAATTTTATTAGGTTCAATTATGGCATTTTTGATGAGTTATAAGATTCAATTTCATCGTTCGAGGTTGTTCATTTCCTTAGTTTTCAAGATTGATTCACTTGTATGCATGCACAAAAGATTATGCGAAATGGAAAAAGTTATATAGTCTTAGAAAATATGTTATTAATTAACTTCATGGAGATATAATGGTCATATGTATCATTTTTTTCATATATGAGTATGATTCATTAGATAGAGCATTAATGATTATAATTTAGAAAAGTTTGGAATTTTTTCTATCATGAGGAACTAGTTTCGTGTTATGAATTAATATTATGTATATACACTTGTTGTTAGGTCCACTAGGCTGAATACCCTGAGAAGGGGGGTGAATCAGGGTATGACTAATTAAAAATTAAAGCCCGTTCTGATCTTGTTTCACTGTTAAGAAAAACACTCTTCTCTCTCTTTCCTGCTGCACAATATAAACAGAATGTAAAGAAAGCACATGACACAACAATTTTACTTGGTTCACCGCTAAGGGCTACGTCCAAGGAGCATACGCCGACAGGTTGCCGGTCGTACCAAGTCCACTAAACTTCACTAGCTGTGGATTACAATGTTCGGTCTAGATCACTTCTATGCCCAGGCTCACTGCCTATACAATGTTTAGGGTCAGCTCACTGCTTTCCCAAGGGTCACTCCCTGTTTCTCTCTCTCTGGCTCACTGCCAGTGGAGAGGATCACCTTCTTCCTCTTCCTAAGCTCACTGCTCTGTGAAGAGAATCCAATCACAGTTTATAGACCTGTAGGTCTCTTCATTTCCATGAAGGAATGCATCTTCCTCTGTATGTAGATGCTCTGTTGAAGTCCAACTTTCACCCGCAGATGAATCTCACTTTGCACCGGATGTACCGGGCAACCTCAATTTTTGCGCGCAACCCTTATGGTGTCTTGCACGCAATTTCTATGATTTTTGTGAAATTTCTTTTTCGCGCAACCTCCAAATATTACGCGCAGTCTGGAAACTGCCTTGCGTGCAATCCACTGATTTTGCGCGAAATCCACTTTTCACGCAATCTTCCTTTTACGCGACAGCGCCAACTTTCTGCGCAGCCTTAGCTTTTCGCGCAACAGCAGACTTTACGCGCAAACTTTAAGTTTACGCGCAACACCCTTTCTAACATCAATTTCGCGCACTAGAGCTCGGGTATTTTCTATGTCTTGAACTCTGATGAATGGAGGAGGGTCACTTCATATTTATAGGCAAAATCGACCCCGCGCGAAAAACCCTCCTTGAGCGCGTAATCCGCTTTGATCGCGAAATACAAATCTTCCGCGCACAACCATTTTCCGCGCACTGCTCCATAATTTCGCGCACCTCATGCCTTTGCCATTTTCCAAGCTTCGGACCTCGAAACATCTTTTGCGCGAAATACTTCATCCACTATTTCGCGCGCCACTTCTATTTTTCGCGCACACCTCCAAAATTTCGCGCGCCTCATGCCTTTACCGATTTTTAACCTTTCGTCCTTGAAATATATTTTGCGCGAAATACAATTTCGCGCAACCCGTTGTTTTGCGCGCCACACTTCAAGATTTCGCGCAACCCGCTAATTTTGCGCGCCACGCTTAATGTTTCCACGCACCTCCTTCATTTCTCTCTCCTCAACCTTTGCCAACAACATATCACTCCTTTTTCCATTGGCGATTTTCAGGCCCATAAATTTGGAAAACACTGGAAAACGGCGCCACCTTGTACTGCTCTTTTGTACCGCCTCCAGATCGTCCTTTCCTTTGTCATAGTTCTTTGTCAACATATAATTTCAACAACTTCTCGGGAACTCGACAGTTCCCCATGGAAAACTGCTTTGTCAACAAACACAATGAACCCAAAAATGCTGCAATGTTACCTTGAGGGATTTTTTCCCAACACTTGTTATATAACATTAAATGTCTATTAATAAATAAATAATAGAAATTTTAAACCATATAAATGGTTTTATGACCATCCTTTCAAGTGAATTTTGAAAAATGAAAACATATCATCTATGAAGTTGGTAAATCAGCACCGCACAAAAAATGTTTTCATTAAATAATAAAAATGGGAAGATTTGAGAATTGGTGGTTTATATACCATTAACATAACAAAATTATAGTATATAAATGATAATTGAGTTATAATTTCTCTTTGGATAAGGGATATAGGGATGGATTATAAAACAAATGAAATTGAAAGAGAGAGAAACGAGAGAAGGTTTTACTACTTGAGTGTCGCCTCCTTGAAAACTTCTTTAAGGGACATCAAAATCATCAATTAGTGAGGCCAACCATACTAAGATGTGGTTATAGGTTTGGGATAGGAAATGGTAGTAAAAGAAGAAAGCTTTGCATTTTTTGAGATGTGAGGAGAAGGGGTGGTGAGTGGTGGTATTTATAGAATAAGAGAGGGGTTTTTTATTATTTTATTGATTAGTTTATTATTTTGTATCAATATGATCAATAGTGATTATTCTTATGACTTAATAAAGTAACTAGAATATGTTAGTACGAACAAATAGTGATTACATCATGAATGATATTTTAATTCCTGTATTTGGATTATAATTTAAATACCGTAAATTACTATATTTCACTATTCACCAAAAATTCATGTATTTTAGAAAAATAGCAAAAAAAACACCCGAACATTTTTTAAAATGTCGAATTAAAAAATTAAAACATTGTTATGAATATAATTTTATAAATATAAAAATTTTAATTCTTAAATAAATTTATCATTTATTCCAAAAATAACGATTTTAAAATTATAAATCATTTTATAAAACATTGAAAAATCATTTAAGGTCTCATAAAATTATCAGATAATCATAATATAAAAAAAATTAATTTATGAATCTATTTTTTGAATGTAATTTTTCTTTCCAATTATTATATTAATTATTAAATTGTAAATAAACATTATTGTATTACAAAAATACAAATACATAATGTTTCATATTTAAGACATTCAATTAATAATACTATGATAAAATTATATCATATTTTTATTTATAATATGCCTAAATTTTACTTATATTTTCATATGGGAGGATACAATTCTATTGTACAGGATACTATTACTAATTTTGATTTACTTTTCTAATGTTCAATTGAATATTCCTTCATTATAGATTCTATCATTTTGAGAAATACTACTTATTTCATTCCTTATTAATTTATAAAGTATGTATTGTGGTCTCTATGTTATTTTATGTGATTTATACTAGATCATTTTTATAAGAAGGGAAATTCTCATTGATAATATTTTGGTTCATTACATAGATCATTGAGGTAAACCTCAGATCCCAATCAGATACAATAGTATGGGGTAATCTATGAAACCTTAACACTTCTTTGTTGTATTATTTGGAAAGATGATCAAGAGGGAAGTCTTTATAATAAAAAAAGTACATTAAATTAATAAGGTGACCAATAATATCCCAAATATAATTATTTACTATAGATGTCATCAAGAGTCCATCAAAAAAATCCATCGTGATATTTTCCCATTTCTATTATAGTTTGGTTAATGGCTCTAATATCCCCTTATAAATCTACCTCTCGTTTATAAAAAAATACCATTTTATGCACTGAGATACATACTATGTGATAACTCTCTTCCTTTTATCTCACCATAAATACTCATTCAGATCTATATACATTTGCATACATCGAGGATGAATAAATAATGATGGAATATAAGTCTTATCCAATTGCTTATTCTTAAAATTTTGTATTTATGGGTCACATACATAGTTTCAGAATCTTATAATTCCACCATAATCATGGTTGAACTCAGGAATATTTCACATTATCAAATATAACTCCACATATTCCTTATGTAACTCTTTATTCTTCCCATTGATAGATGGTGGAGAACTCATTTGAGAGTGAAAATTTTTCTCCCCATCCTTCATGATTTCAAGATCATTCCTTTGAGAATATAAAAATATCTGCTCATTTTTTATCATCCATATATATAAGATATGTGTTTCTTTTAACTTAATGTATATTTTGCCAAATTTTCATTCCTAGCGTGGTGATGTATTCATCAATTATAACAATTATTCAAATCCAACCATCTTATTTGGTGCATATTCAACTAATTCTAAGTTAATATAAACTTTAAAGTTTTTTCTGTAATAAATATATCACATCGTTACATGTAAAGATAATGAATTTATGATATTAAATAAAAAATTATTTTATTTAACTCTAATGAATGAGTTCGGTAAATTATATTCACTAAACATAAATTTTCCAAAGCATAAGCTATAGAAATATAATTGTGTTTGAGGAATATTCTAATTCTATTATTTACTAAATAATTATAGATCACAGAACCATCTCCACTATATGGTAATGTAAGAATAGGTTCACTAGAAGACCTTATATTCTATTCATTGAAATCTTTATCACATTCAATTATCCAAAGGTACTAGAATACCATATGAGTTAACATGTTGTATGAATTATATTGTCCTGAAAAATTCTCCACTAAATTTATATGATATCCCTAAAAACAAAGAAAAAAATGAATCTCAATCCTAGTGGTTGTCTTGTTAATATTTTTTATTTATTAATGCTCTAATATACCCTGATATGAAATTATATGACCCAAAAATGAAATTATTTGTATCCATTTTTCACACATTGTAATTCTTTCAATCATTTTCTCCTTACATAGGTTGTTTAGTAAAATACTAAATTCGTCATCTTGTTCTTTAGTTCTCAATGAATATATATGAATATCGCTTATACATACTATAAGAAATTGAAAATTTTATTCTATAAAAAAACATTTCATTAAATCCATGAAGATAGTGGGGAAATTAGTATAACCAAATTGAATCAGTATGTTTTCATAGTGGTAATAGATCATACATAAGGTTTTCTTGGTTATGTCTCCACTTTTATCCCTCATATTATATTATCCAAATTGAAAATCAATATTGGAAAATTATTCTCCTCATTGTAATTAGTCAAATAAAAAATCAATATGGGGTAAAGGGTATATATTTGTGTTTGGAATCTTTTTATTTATTTATAATCAATGAATATTTACATTTATCTGTGCTTATTCATGAAAAAAATACTTAGAGAACCAAATGGTAACCCACAGGAATTAATGAATCCATTTTCAAGATTCCCATAGAGTTGATTCATTATTACCTAGATATCAATTAGGTCTATTTTATATGGAGTCTTTAAAATTGTTACAACACCATGTATGAATTATATTGTAAACTCAACCTCATAAATTAGAGGGTGTCTATAAAAATCTACTAGAAAAATATAAAAAATATCCCATGAAATCGGATTGTCTTCAATTATGAGTTTCTCCCTAAACATCTAAGATAAACAACCATTTTGAAAAGGCATCAAGACACAAAAAATGGATACAATTTCCATTGAAAGATCATCTTTATCATTGAACTAATAAAATATCATACATTGTCCAAGAATATAAAATATGAATTTTTTTCCTTGTAAATTGATATGGGCATTAGATAATGATATATAATCTATTACCGAAATAAAATTGAATTTAATTGGAGGGAGATTAATGATATTTTCAAGAAGCAGATTCTCAATAACATTAATCATATAAGGATCATATAATTTAGGTGCTACTTTTAAACCATTAGAAAAGTATGTAGATATTAATTGTTGGGATGATATCGAATAAAATATGTCATTAGTTGTTCAAGAGTGGATGGTATGTGTACCATTGTAACACCCGATACTTTTATGAGAAATATTTTGCTTTTATAAACCATCCAAGGAATCATTCACTACACACAACACTAGATTGGTTTTCTTTACACGCAACCGCGACCTTCCTCGATAGCTTGCATCGTACACAATACTGAGTTTCACTGAACAACGATATGCTATTAAAATATTATTAAAACTATCCGTTATGAATAGTAATATCCACTTTTTGAAATTTTGTAAATTTTATTTTTCAAAATGGACTTCAATTTTGGATTCAGAATATCGAAATTAGCTTAGAATGAAATTTTGGTACTTTCGGATAACTTTCATATTCTGTTAAATAGTGAAAATTACTAAATTTTAATTAAAAACAACTTTTTTAATCGAAATAATTAATAGTGATAAATTATTAAATTTATTGTTTTTAAAGTATATTTAGAATAAATTTTTACAATTTAATACAATTTTTTTCATTGGATGTAATTTCACATTTAAACCAGACATAAACAACTGTCAAATCTTTTGATAGTTATTATCTCTTAAAACATGGTATATTTCAATTAAAAACAACTTTTTCATCGCAATACATTATATGGTTAAATTATAATATTGATTTTTTTTAAATTATAAATAGAATATATTTTTACGATTTAATATAATGTATGTCATTAGAATTAATTTTACATTGAATTCATAGGTAAAAACATTTCAATCTTTGGCAATGTTTTAACTTTTAAAACCCGTTTTCTTAACAATGAGATTAATTTAAATTTATTACTTCAACTTCTTTGTATTGAATTTTGAAAAATGTATTCAATATTTGGAATCAGTGGGTCCAAATTATATTAATAGGTTACATTTATTTTTTGATATTATTAATAGTAACTACGGTAATTTTTTTTACTACGGTTAATGGTAAATAGGGTCATTCAAAGTTAAAAGAATATTATAATAATTCAAAATTACCTTGAAACTTGTACTAACCTTATTTGATGAGTATTGGCCGACCATGGGCATCCTTGGGTATATTTTGGGACCCCATTGAGCCACTTGGTAGTGACAATGACAATTTGGATTAATTAATTTAATGTAATGTCAAAATTGACATTAACAAAAATATTTTATTAATTAATTTTTATAAGGGTTTATATAAATTATATATTCGACTATAAATATTCATTAGAACAATATAAAGATTTTCTATATAATGATATTTTTTTTATAATTTATAGACACCAAATAAAATAAATTATTTATTACACAATAATGATGAAGTATTTACATCATTACTAAATGATTTAAATAAATAAGATTATAATGATTAAAATATTTTCCAAAACATGTACAATTATGATTGGATGATTTCATTTCGACCATGAGTCATCTTATCATCATCTTTAATGATTTTTGGACCTTTTGATACCGAATATATGTTTATAATAAAATAATATTTCCACACTTTCCAAAGGTGCCCCTCTCCTCCCTAATAAAAGGGACCTGTCTCCCTCTCTTCCTCACACCAATTTGAGCCTTAAATATCGTCCATACCTTGCCCATTTATCTTCCCCACTTCCTTAGAGACCTACTAGAGGTACTGGTCTTATCAAAAGACCAACTCTAGTTCCTTAAGAGAGAGTTTAAAGGAGGCACTTCGAGAAAGAGGTAATACCTTCTACCGTTTTCTTCAAGTTCCATTCTTCTTCTACTCCCTCTTCTTTAGTTGTTTCATTATGAGGTAATAACATAAGTATCCCTCATATAATTATATGTTATTATAAATATTAAACAACACTATTTCACCTCTTATCCATCCTACGGAAAATGAAATCACCGCGCCTGCGTACGTACGGAATACCGTCTCCATGCCATGGTGTAATCTGTTTTCCAACACCACCTTACTTGGATGGTTATAATGGTTTATAGAATAACTATATATGATAATTGAAAAGTTATATTGATTCTGAAATAGTATACATACGCTTCAATACAATTCCACAATCATGGTAATGATATCATCGCTCGTGCTTACGTACGGTCTACCGTCTCCACGATGTGATGTGAATCGTTCTATATGATATTAATTGAATAATGATTATATAAATGAATTTAATGATTGAATATGATATATATTACACTAATAAAATTCTGTAAAAGATTTATCTATATCCCATAGAGAGGAATAATAATTTATTCAACAAAACACGCATAAGAACAAAAAGTAATAAACACCCGAATAACAATTAGCAATGAAATATTAGTAATAAGAAGTTATGAATATGACCATATATGATATCATAACAATAAATATGATTCATTTATAAATCAATGACATTATTTAATTCATTATACATGAGGTTTGGACACACACAAAGAATATCAGACATAAAGTAAGGGAAAATATCACAATCTCATTTTTTTTATCTGAGATTGTTTATACTTTGGTATTTACTGGGGTGTATTTTATCATCCACATCCATGTTTCCTCAATATATAATATTATTTCTATCCACCAACAATTGTTTAAATCCAATTTTACCCTTCGTTGAGTTTTTAGTAAAAGATATGAACGGAATCTTTTGTCATTTTTCGTACGAGGTACTTTTTGACTTTTCCGACAAAAGTATGAGAAGAATATTTTTTTAACTTATACGGAATGAATGGATTTTTAAAACATTATTTCAAATAATATTACTTTACATGTTTTCAAGATTATTTTTAATAAAATTATTTTATATTAAAATTTTATGACATGTTAAGAAAGGAAAAATGTTTTTGAAGATGAAAGTATATTTTCTTCAAGAATGGAGTTCAAGTGTTTTATCAAAATTATTTTCCATAAAAGATAATATTGGGTTATGTTTATATACATATTATTACATTGATATGATTATGTTGTGATGGACATATTTTTATGAATTCCATTATCTTATATGAATTGTTTTATGATGTCATGATGTTTAAGATTCCCATTTTTATTACATGGGTTATGCTATGATGTTTGTTTTATGATTTTGTGGAACACATAAGATTGGTATCATTATGATATGGGTGGGACCTATATATCCCTCCAATTAATTGGGTAACGATTTTATATCTCATGAGATAGACATGGATGGAACAGTAGGTCAAACCGGTTCAGTGAAACAGGACTGAAACGAGGAGTGAACTCGGTTCAGAAATAGACTTTGTCCACTAAGATAGTCTTGGAAATGAGTCTTGACTACTAAGAAATGATTTTCTATGATTATGTGTGTATGCCACAATGTATCATGTTTTATGTTATGATTACTGGGATTACATTTCACTACTATGATTTATTCTATGTTATGAAATTATGATATCTTTTGCAGGTTAAGATTTATAAATGTTATGTTCTTATGTATATGATGTGATGGATATTTATTTTATTTACCCTTAATGAGAATTTGAGCTCACCCTTTTGTATGTTTTATTTCCCCAGGTCAGGAAGAATGTTATTATGTAGGATATGCCAAAATGAACTCTAGATAAGATGAAATAAATGGGAGGCAATGTAGATGCTTTATGAACCAGCTGTTTATGTTTCCCAGTTTCTAAAGACTCTATACCTATACAGTCCTTTCCTGGTTTCTTACATTTTGTAATATGTTTTCTTCAATATTGAAGTATTAACCATGTATGTAATGTATGTGTCGTTATAGTTGGTATCAAATGGAGGGCATAGTCATCCTTTGGAAACTAGGACGTGAAAGCCCTAGTAAGAACCCTAAGGATAAGTCTAAGCATAAAACACAATCTTAGTGTTTTAGAAATGGCCATGAATATCCTATGATAAGAACATAAGTGTGAAATTTTATCCTTGATTAGGTGGTTTTCCTATTATAATTAGTGTTGCTCACACTATTCTTTTTGGTTTTAGTCAATGGCTGGAACCTGAAGGAACCGTGATAATGCGGAATGCGACGGGAAATGCAATGATTATACCCCTGAGAAACCAAACGTTATGGGAGATGGAATGCAAAATCATATAGCCATGCTCACACAACATTGTCAAGCTATGAATCATGCAGGTCTTCCAAACGAGCAAAGGAAGGAGCAACATTCTGTTGAATCCTTCATGAGGCAGCGTACACCTTCATTCAGCGGGTCTACTGATAAATTAGTTGCTGAACAATGGATTAGTACTACTGAAAAGATATTTTCAGTTATTCAATGTTATAAACATGATAAAGTCATCCTAGCAGTGTATCGTTTGGAAGGAGATGCTGATCAATGGTGGAATCTTATTAAGAATACGAGGCAAAGGGATGAAATTGAATCCATGGAATGGTACAAGTTCAAGAACTTATTTTTGAATAAGTAATTCCCTCGTATTCTCTGAAAAATGATGGATAAAGAGTTTCTTGAACTGAAGCAAAAGGATGATGAACTTGTCGGTACCTATGAATCCAATTATACAATACTTGAAAGGTACGCTTCTGGTATTATTATCCAACCTGAGAGTAAGATCGATCGATTCATTAGTGGCTTAAAACCAATTCTTTGAAGGGCCTTAGCCATAAGGGACTTCAATAGCTATGAGGAAAACATTCGATGAGCTCTCAAAGTTGAGATGGAGATTGGAGTAACCCATCTGTCATATGGGTTTGATAAGAAGTGGATAATGGAATTCAAAGGGAAATCTAAAGAGCACACTGAAAAGAAGATCAGCATTCCCTTAAGCTCAAAGTGTGGAAACAAACATGGAGGGAGTTGTATTAAAGGGACAAGTAAATGTTTCAAATGGGGAAAGGAAGGGTATCTGGCATTTGAATGTTGCAATGATGGGATGATGATGTCTAATGATGAAAACAAAGGAAGGGATATACAGAATGAACCTACTACACTTCAATGTTTCAAGTGCAAGGAGATGGGGCATTATGAAAATCAATGCCCAAATCCAAGGGTTGATGATGATGGTCGACATCAACAAACTCATAAGGCTAAAGACAAAGGAATGTCACATACAATTTCTATCAACGATGTGGAGTATGATAACGATGTGGTGAAAGGTACACATACCATCCACTCTAAAGTAGAAAATGATTTATTTGATTCTGGATCCACCCACTCTTTTATTTCTGAAGAATTTTTTAAGGGTATCACGGTATTACCTCAACAATTAGATGTTGATTTGGCTATGACAACTCCTAATGGCATAACAGTCGTATCAAAAGTTGATAATTCATCCCCGATTGGTGTTTGTGGGAATGTGCTTCCTGCAAATCTTGTGATCTTTCCTATAGTGGAATTTGATGTGATTCTTGGCATGGATTGGATTTCTCTATATGGGGCTCATAACAATTCTCAAAGAAGGGATTTCACATTTCATATTCCAGATCAATCTATGATCGTCTATCGATGCAAGGATGAACATAACCTTCTAGTGGAAATTTCTTCCATCATATGGGTCTTGATTCCACTAAATGAAGGCTATATATCTTAAATGGTTGGTGAGAAAATCATGATTAAGAATATTCCCATTGTATGATAGTTTGATGATGTCTTTCCGGAGGAATTGTCGGGTCTTCCACCAAATCATGAAGTTGAGTTTTCAATAGAACTCGTACCAGGTGCTTTACCTATTTCAATGACACCATATAGAATGGCCCCAATTGAGTCGCATGAATTGAAGAAGAAACTCCAAGAGAATATTGATAAGGTATTTATACGCCCTAGTGTGTCACCTTGGGGAGAACATGTTCTATTTGTTAAGAAGAAAAATAGATCAATGAAACTCTACATTGATTATCGAGAACTTAACAAGATCACTATCATGGACAAATATCCTCTCCCATGCATTGATGACTTATTTGACCAACTATGCGGAGATCAATATGTTTCTAAGATTGATCTTCGTTCAAGGTGTCATCAATTAAGGGTCAAAAAGGAGGATATACCAAAGACGGATTTCTGTACAAGGTATATACACTATGAATTTATAGTGATGCCATTTGGTCTTACTAATTCCCCTGTTATCTTCATGGATCTGATGAATAGAGTATTTAGAGAATATCTTGATCAATTTGTGGTAGTCTTTATAGACGATATTCTTGTCTATTCAATGAGAAAGGAAGAACATGAAGATCACTTGAGAATTATATTAAAGACCTTGATAAAAGAGAATATTTATTCCAAATTTACCAAGTGTGAATTTTGGCTTCAAAAGTTTACATTTTTGGGTCACATAATCTCAAAAGAGGGGATATCTGTTGATCCAGCAAAAATAGTGGTTATCGAAAGATGGTCGAGACCAACAAAAGTAACCGAGATCTGACGTTTTCTTGGTTTGGCTGGATATTATCGACATTTTGTGAAATATTTTTCATGATTATCTAATCCACTAACCAAGTTGACTTGAAAAGGAGTTAATTTTGTTTGGACAGAGGAATGTGAAGAGAATTTCAAGTAGTTGAAAAGAAGGTTATCCAGTGCACCTGTGCTCACACTCCCTTATAGTGGAAAAAGGTTTGTGATCTAAAGTGATTCATCCAAGAGGGGATTGGGGTGTGTTCTTATGAAAAATGATATGGTTATAGCTTATGCCTCACGATAGTTGAAAATCGATGAGCAAAATTACCCAACTCATGATTTTTAGTTAGCTGTGGTAATCTTTTCATTAATTATTTGGAGGCATTATCTTTATGAAAAAAGGTGTGACATTTATACTGATCATAAAATTTTAAAGTATATTTTCACACAAAAGGGGCTGAATATGCGCCAAAGAAGATGGTCAGAGCTGATTATGGATTATGACTGCTAAATTCATTACCAACCTGGGAATGCAAACAAGGTGGCAGATGCATTAAGTCGACAAGACCAAGCTAGTTTATAAATGATGAGGATCACAAAAGATCCAATATTTATAGATTTACGAAGGATGGATCATGGAATTATAATCGAAGGGGGAAGTCATATCTTTATCAAATTAATGTTCAACCATCTATACATGTGAATATTAAAGAGGCGCAGAAAGAAGATGTAGAGTTACAAAATAAGGTGAGAAATATTCCTGAATTCAACCTTGATTGTGATGGGATAATAAAGTCCAGGAATCATGTTTGTATTCCTCCCTTCCCCGAATTAAAGAAGGAGCTGCTGGATGAGGCTCATAGTTCTTCATTATCTATTCATCCTAGAAGTGCAATGATGTATAGGGACCTGAAAGAGTACTTCTGGTGGGGTGGCATGAAAAGAGATGTTGATGAATATGTCTCTCGATGCTTGGTTTGTCAGCAAGTTAAAGCTGAGAGAAAGAAGTCTAAGGGGATGTTACAACCCTTACCCATACCCGAATGGAAATGAGAAAACATCACTATGGACTTTGTCCTAGGACATCCTAAATCATCCAAAGGAAATAATGCTATTTGGGTTATAGTTGATCATCTTACAAAGTCTTCACACTTTATTTCTATTAGATAGTATTTCTCTCTGGATCAGCTTGGCATGATATATGTAAAAGAAGTGGTAAGATTGCACGGAGTACCACTTTCTATTATATCTGATCGTGATCTGAGGTTTACCTCAATGTTTTGGTGAAGTCTTCAGCATACTCTAGATATAGAGTTGAGTTTCAGCACTGCTTATAATACTCAGACAGACGGTCAGTCTGATAGAACAATTCACACTCTAGGAGATATGTTGAGAGCTTGCTCTATGGATTTCAAAGGTGGTTGTGATCAACACCTACCATTGACAAAATTTTCTGATAATAATAGCGTTCACTCCAGTATTCAGATGGGTCTTTATGAAGATCTCTATGGAAAAAAAATGAAGGACTTCAACTTGCTTGGATGAAGTTGGGGAAAGAAATCTATTAGGACCTGATCTTGTTGATGAGATAGCAAAAAAAGGTCAAATCTATTCAAAAACACATAAGAGCAGCTCAAGAGTCGACATAAAAGTTATGCTGACAACTGAAGAAAAGACCTAGAGTTTGAAGTGGGTGATAAAGTGTTCTTACGAATATCTCCCTGGAAGAGGGTCATGAGATTTGGAAAGAAGGGGAAGTTGAGCCCTAGATATATCAGTCCATTTGAAATACTGGATCATGTTGGAAAGGTAGCTTACCGAATGGAGCTTCCCAAAAATATCTCTCAAGTTCGCGACGTGTTCCATGTATCCCTCTTGAGAAAGTACATACCTGATCCTTCACATGTACTCAGCTCAGAAGTTGTACCGCTGGAGCAAGATCTTTCATATGAAGAACAACCGATAGAGATTCTAAATCGTAGTGAAAAAGTCCTATGGAACAAGACCACTCACTTGGTGAATGTTTTATGGAGGAGCCACCAATTAGAAGAAGCTACATGGGAGCTTGAGGATATGATGAGGGAGAGGTATCCTCATCTTTTTGTAAAAAAGTGACGAATTTCGAGGGCAAAATTCATTTTAAGGGGGGAAAATGTAACACCCGAGTTTTTTATAAGAAATATTTTGTTTTTATAAATCATCAAAAGATTATTTAACTACACAAAATACTATCTTGGTTTTCTTTACACGCATTCGTGGCTTTCCTCGATATATTGCGTTGAACACAATACCGAGTTTCACTAAACAACGATATGCTATTAAAATATTATTAAAACTGGATGTTATGAATAGTAGTAACCACTTTTTGAAATTTTGTAAATTTTATTTTTTCAAAATTGACTTCATTTTTGGATTCAGAATATCGAAATTAGCTTAGGATGAAATTTTGGTACTTTTCGGATAACTTTCATATTCTGATGAATAGTGAAAATTACTAAATTTTAATTAAAAACAACATTTTTAATCGAAATAATTAATAGTGATAAATTATTAATTTGAGTGGTTTTAATGTATATTTAGAATATATTTTTACTATTTAATACAATTTTCTTCATTGGATGTAATTTCACATTTATACCATACATAAACAAGTGTCAATCTTTTGATAGTTATTATCTCTTAAAAACACGCTATATTTTAATTAAAAGGAACTTTTTTCATCGCAATAATTTATATGGTTAAATTATAATATTGATTGTTTTTTAAGTATAAATAGAATATATTTTTAACATTCAATATAATTAATGTCATTAGCATAAATTTTACATTGAATTCATAGGTAAAAACATTTCAATCTTTTGCAATGTTTTAACTTTAAAAACCTGTTTGCTTAACAATGGGATTAATTTTAAATTAATTACTTTAACTTCTGTATTTTTAATTTTGAAAAATGGATTCCATATATGTAATAAGTGGGTCCAAATTATTTTAATAGGTTACTTTTATTTTTTGATATTATGAATAGTAACTACGATAATTTTTTTTATTTACTACGGTTAAAGGTAAATAGGGAAATTCAAGGTTAAAAGAATATTATAATAATTCAAAATTACCTTGACTCTTGTCCTAACCTTATTGGATGTGTATTGGCCGACCATGGGAATCCTTGGGTTGATTTTGGGACCCCATTGAGCCACTTGGTAGTGACAATGACAATTTGGATTAATTAATTTAATGTAAAGACAAAATTGACATTAACAAAAATCTTTTAGTAATTAATTTTTATAAGGGGTTATATAAATTATATTTTCGACTATAAATATTCATTAGAAATCTAAAACGATTTCCTACATAATGATATTTGATTTATAATTTTTAGACACCAAATAAATTAAATTATTTATGACACAATAATGATGAAGTATCTACCTCATTAATACATGATTTAAATAAATAAGATTATAATGATTAAAATATGTTCCAAAACATGTCCAATTATGATTGGATGATTTTATTTCGACCATGAGTCATCTTATCTTCATATTTAATGATTTTTGGACCTTTTTAAACTGATGATAAGTTTATAATAAAATAATATTTCCACACATTCCAAAGGTTCCCCTCTCCTCTCTTATAAATGGGAACCTCCTCCCTCTCTTCCTCACAGCAATTTGATCCTTCATGCTCAGCCATACCCTGACCATTTTACATCCCCTATTCCATAGAAACCTACTAGAGGTATGGGTCTTATCAAAAGTCCAACTCTATTGCCTTAATAGAAAGTTTAAAGGAGGCACTTCGAGAAAGAGGTAATACCTTCTACTGTTTTCTTCAAGTTCCATTCTTCTTCTACTCCCACTTCATTAGTTGTTTCATTATTAGGTAATTACATCAGTATCCCTAATATACTTATATGTTATTATAAATATGAAACAACCCTATTTCACCTCTTATCCATCCTACGAAAAATTAAATCACTGCAAGTTCGTACGTACGGAATACCGTCTCCACGCCGTGGTGTAATCTGTTTTCCACCACAACCTTACTTGGATGGGTATAATGGTGTAAAGAATAACTATATATGATTATTGAAAAGTGATATTGATTCTGAAATAGTATACATACACTTTAATACAATTCCACGATCATGGGAACGATATCATCGCTTGTGCATACGAACGGCCTACCGTCTCCACGATGTGATGCGGCTCGTTCTATATGATCTTCATTGAATAATGATTATATAAATGAATCGAATAAATGAATTTGATATATATTAAACTAATAGAATCCTATAAATTATGTATCTATATCCTATAAAGAGGAATAAGAATTTATTCAACGAAACACGTATAAGAACAAAAAGTAATAAACACCCGAATAACAAGTAGTAATGAAATATTACTAATAAAAAGCTAAGAATATGACCATATATGATATCATAACAATAAATATGATTCTGTAATTATTCAATGACATTATTTAAATCATCATACAGGAGGTTCGGACATGTACAAAGCATATCGAACATTAGGTAAGGTAAAATATCACAATCTCATTTTTTTATCCGAGATTGTTTATACTTTGGTATTTACTGGGATTTATTTTATCATCCACATAAATGATTCCTCAATATGTAATATTATTTCATCCACCTAAAATTGTTTAAATCCAATTTTACCCTTCGGTGAGTTTTTAGTAAAATATATGAAAGCAATCTTTTGTCATTTTTCGTACGAGGTACTTTTTGACTTTTCTGACAAAAGTACGAAAAGAATGTTTTTTTATACTTATACGACATTAATGGATTTTTAAACCATTATTTCAAAAAATCTTCCTTTACAAGTTTTCAAGATTATTATTGATCAACTTCTTTTAGATTAAAATTGTATGACATGTTAAGAACAGAAAAATGTTTTTGATGTAGAAAGGATATTTTCCTCAAGAAAGGAGTTCATGTGTTTTATCAAAATTATTTTCCATCTATGATAATATAGGGTTCTGTTTATATCCTTATTATTACATTGATTTGATTATGTTGTGATGGATATATTTTTATGAATTCCTTTATCTTATATGAATTTTTTAACGATGTCATGATGTTTAAGATTCCCATTTTTATTACATGGTTTATGCTATTATGTATGTTTTATGATTTTGTGGCACACATATGAATGGTATCATTATGAGATTGTGGGACCTATATCTCCATCCAATGGATTGGGTAATGATTTTATATCCCATGAGATAGACATGGCTGGAACGGTAGGTTAACCCGGTTCATTGAATAAAGACTGAAACGAGGAGTGAACTCGGTTCAGAAATGGACTTTGTCCACTAAGATAGTCTTGGAAATGAGTCTTGACTACTGAGAAATCATTTTATATGATTATGTGTGTATGCCATAATGTTTCATGTTTTATGTTATGTTTATTGGGATTACATTTCACTACTATGATTTATTCCATGTTATGAAATTATGATTTCTTTTCCAGGTTATGATTTCCAAAAGTTATGTTCTTACGTATATTATGTAATTGATATTTCTTTTGTTTACCCTTACTATGCATTTGAGCTCACCCTTTTGTATGTTTTATTTCCCCAGGTCAGGAAGAAGGTTATTAAGTAGGATATTCCAAAAGGGACTCTAGATACGATGAAATAAATGGGTGGCAAAGTAGATGCTTTATGAACCAGTTGTTTATGTTTCCCAGTTTCTAAAGACTCTATACCTATATGGTCCTTTCTGGGTTTTGTTATATGTTGTAATAAGTGTGCTTCAATTTTGAAGTATTAACCATGTATGTAAAGTATGGGTCGTTATAACCATTACCCACTTTATTATCATTATCCATAATTTCAATAGTGTTTTCATAAAATTTCCCTTTTTATCAAGTAATAAGATTTCTTTGATTTTGATCATCAACAATAACCTTTGGGTTTGAAAATTGTTGATAATATTTCCCATAATCCATACATTTGAAACACTAGAGTTTTGATAGTGAATTATTTTGTGATTTTCCTCCATCCTTGAAAAACTTCTCCACATCACATCATATTTTTATTTTACAGTTACATAAATTTCCATAAATATAGTAGTAATAGTCTTATAAATTAAATTTAAACTATTTTTCCTTCCAAACATAGACAATAAAGAATATATAATGTTTTTCCCTATACTTTTTTTATAATTTCCATTAAATTCTATATTTATTTTTATAACATTAATATGACATACATAGTTTTATCGAATAAAATTTGGTTATTTGATAGCATATTGAATGAATTTTTCATAGCTACAATGTTATCTAATGGATAAATCCCAACAGAGACTTGTTTTTAAGCCACTGATACATTAATTAACCTTATAGTATTGTTATATAATAATACAAGAAGCACACCTCACATTTCTTATAAATATTTCTTCAAAGGTTCTAACTAAACCATAATCAATATAACTTTGTGTACGGAATTCCATATTCATTTTCATTCAAATAATACCAGAAAAGTAATTATTGAATCGTAATATCTTAAAATCAGCCCACTCGATAGAGTAAATTTCTATTATTTTATTCGTAGTCAAGATAACACCCATCCATTTATCAAATTTCCCCTATAAATTATAGTAATCCAAAAATAATATTTTAATGTTATGAACACTAGAAAATGGACTATATCATTTCAGTTGCATTGATCCATTTCTTAGTGACTGGAAGACTAGAAGAACCAATAAAAAATCATAGTAGCTTCCAAATAAAGTACTCAATAGAATGTTATTCCAACCTTTTCACATATGGATAAAAAATATGATTCATAGTTTGAGAAATAGTAATAATCATGGGAACTAGATTTTATATTCAAACACCCATAATATTAGGCCATTTTGGAGTAAAGTAACTTTATTGTCTATCACATTCACCATTAACATGATTCATTTAAGTGACAACCATTAACTAAAACCAAAATGCATAGTTCGATAAAAAAATCATATTGGGAAACAAAATAATCATTATATATAATTTATTGGTTGTCTAAATAATGACACATTCTTTCCAATCTATTCCACCATAGGCTTCACCCAGGCCATACATGATAATTACCAAAACATTAGGATTTTTTCTTATACATAGAATTATCCCCAAAGATATCATTAATGTTTTCTCATCCATGATTCCAATGGTAATGAAAAAATACTATGATACTAACTAAAATTACTCATAATCAACATTTATAGATATTAAATCTTATTTGATGAATTGTAATTACATTACATTATGATCCATTCTAGAATTTTATTGTTCTAGTGCTATTGCTACATTGGATAAATTAATTTCTTATTCAACGGAGATCTCTATAATCTCTCACTATGTTCTTCATTACTAGAACCCCTCTTAGACATATCATATTTAATATGATTCTTCATATGCTATGGAAATGTAAAAATAAGATAGAGTCCACTTTGATACTATGTAAGGGTAAAAAGGGAGATATTTATGATCACATAATAATAACATTAGAATAATGTTAATAGAATATATGTTTCTCATTTAAAACCTATTTCCTTCGTATCATTGATCATAATTATGAT
This sequence comes from Viscum album, assembly GCA_963277665.1. Taxonomy (NCBI): domain Eukaryota; kingdom Viridiplantae; phylum Streptophyta; class Magnoliopsida; order Santalales; family Viscaceae; genus Viscum; species Viscum album. The sequence continues at coordinate 302,764,589 of OY728126.1, forward strand.
TCGTGGCATAAATCCTAGAATTTCATAAGAGCTCAATTATAAATCATGCAAAAAACATAATCCATTAGAGAATAATATTTTCATTAGTAATATGTTTGGTAAATTCACATATTTATATATAATTATTTACTTAGATGTGAAGGATCACATCCAATACAATTATAGTGTATTTTGATCACTCTGCACTCAATATTAGTAGTAAAGGTTGACTCCCAACACTATCATAGTGGATAGATTCCCATAGTAAGCTAGGTTCACTCCTCATTCTAGTCTTGTTTATTTAATGAGATGAGAATATTTATCCAAATCATTAGAGGGATACATAATTTCAGGAATTACCATCACATAATGAAAATCATATATATGCAATCCATAAGATCATAACATTTACATCACATAAAAAACCATTGAAATGAAATGTGTTTCATAAACAATCAATCTTCTCATATTCCATGTAAAATAATTGTAATCCATAAACATTCCGTCCATTTGTCATAGCATAACCCACGAAGATGAAACAATTTTATTAAAATTCTTTTAATAGTAACTATAAACCATCTGAAAATATTATAATGATGTTATCATTGGATCATATCCCTAGAACAACATAAGTAACAATAATGGTTGTCGTCTTAGAATAAAAATATCATTTAATGGATCACATGATGCATTTCATGAGTAAATAACACTTTTTATTTCTTAATAACTTATTTAAAACCTAATAAATTCCCAAATATTAAATAAAATATTTCATTCATAATACCCTTCATTACTTGTAATGGAATATTCAATTAATTTAGTATTCATGATGGCATGAAATTTTTTTCATTCCATATAAATTAAAATTCAAATATTAATTTCACACTTTTTCCAATGAAAATGGTTCCTAATTTATAAATGGATAAGAATATTACATTAAAATCATTTTTTAAAATAACACAATCGGTAAAATTACTTTATGTTGTCATAAGGAAATATTATAAAAAATTATTGAAAAAATTTCTAGAAAAAATGGACATGTAAGAAACCATTTTTCCAACGAAGAGAGAAATAAAGTTTGTTTACTTAAAAATATTCATTCAAAATATCAATTATGTAATGAAAGGAAATTGAATAGAAAACATGTAATCATTAAAATAAATATAGTAGTATAAAAATAATTGGATTCATGGGGTGTATATCATGAAATTCATTAATCAGAAACTTATTCATAAATAAATAGAATTTATCATAAAACACTTACCTTGAGTTCCAATTTTTCCAACAGATCTTAGACCTCCAACACAATAGAAGTAAAATTATTAAAATTATATACCTGAATCATGTAGATATTTAATATACCATATATGATCCCCTTATATTATTTTAACAACTATGTATTAATAATATCATATTAAAACCATCATTTTTTGTATATAATTGTTTCATTATTCCGGATAATTTTGGTTTTTTGGTTCTAATATGTATACAGTGTTTAGGGATCAAAAATTTATATAATGATAAAAACATAAAATAAATTAATTATAAACATATTCAGTGTCATCTAAAAAATTTGATATAGAAAAATGAAATACACCATTGATTTATATGGTAGGCCATTTGTAAGCGTGAATAATGTTTTAACTTATTGATTGATGGAAGAAATGAAAGGTAAATTACAATTATCATTTAAAAATTGTTATCAAATAATATATATCATATATAATCATTAAATATTTCATTATTAGTATCTTTGTAAAACCGAAATAAAATATATATCACGTTACTTCTTATATGTGGTTGTCTACATGTATGCAAGAGTGACATTATCATTTTCCAAAGGATTGGATGTTAAGAAGGTATATGTGATATTATAATTGTATATGTATAATAAACTCATTAATATAATACATATAAACATTAATCTAGTAATAATATCCATCTATTATATCTGCTGTTGGAAAATAAATTTTATTGATAAGGGGGTGGTAGTCCACACCAATGCATGGGGGATATTTTTACTTCTAGTATACTGGAAATAGGGTGGGTAATGGTGAAACCATATTCATAATACTATTTCATTTTATTTATTATAAAAAATTTATACTTATATAATTAATACCATTTAATTAGATTAGTTAGGAAAAAAAGTTGAATGATGTCTTGTAAAATGAATAACACTACTTCAAGGGACCCATATTTGAACATTTCATTAGGGCCTATGGAATATTATTTTAAGAATACCAAAACAGAAAATTCATTTATAGTGATTTATAAAAGATATATTTTTTTTATGATTGATGGGTCAAATTAGTCTAACAGAAAGAGATAGGGGGTGTTGTTTTATATGGGATGGAAATGGCACAGTTTGAATTTCAAGAAAGAATAAAATATAATCATTTCATTATAAATTAAAATAATTAAACATGGATATATAATATAATAAATATATCACAAGATAAATATATCATCATCTAATGAAACTTATACCAATTGTTGTGTCACATTAATAATGTTTCTTGTAAACCCCTTCGGGCTTAATTTTTAACATTAACCATAATAACAACTATTCGAAACATAAAGAGTCATAAATTTAAATATGTGAATTTTTTTTTATCCTAAATGTAAAAGGGATGAAATATTTGACCATATTTTATCCACCTTCTCCTATATTAATGTTTTTTTATTTTCATAAAATTTAAAGAAAATTACTTTCATTAAATACAATTAATTTTATTTTTAATTATATTCATTTATTTTGACAATAAAGACACAAATACAATAATCGAATTAGAAAATGATGAATAAAAAAATCCCAAATCATTTATAATTGTCTACCAATTTCCTAGAACACATTAATTCATTAAAATTGTATTACATTTAATATCTTTGAAACTATTTATTATGATTCTCTATTACATGAATAAATATAATATTGGAGTTGCATAATCATTTAAGGTAATTATTTAATCACAAGAAACTACTACCATAAAAGACATTAATTTATTTTTCTAATAAATATTTATACATTAAATTACATAGTTTATTTACTTATGTAAAAATTTAGTGTAATTAATTTCAAGAGAGTTATATTTTGTATTTATTCTTTTCATAAAATAATATAAATTCCATTGTCAAAATAATATAGTGTGAAGTTGAAATATATTCTAGAATTTGATGAAAATTTACAAAATGAACTCATTATATAAGATAATTCATGTTTTAGATAAATATTAATGTCATATTGAAATGTATAATCCTTGTTTTAATTTGATTAGCCGTACTAATGTGATTAAAAACCACTATGGTTACTATTCATATTGACCAAAAATAGAAGAGACATATTAAAAAAATAGATTCTCTCAACTCTATATTTAGAATGATTTTTTAAAAATTTATTAACTCTATATTGGGTAAATTCAATTAAAAATAAAAATGGAACACAAAATGGAATCTCCTTTTAAAAAAATATATATTTTTAAGAACAAATCATAATTTATTTTTATCATACGTCTAGAAAAAATATCAGTTGAATGTCAAAAATTGGATATAAAATGTAATATATGAATTTAATTAAATTAAGTCACCCATAGTCGTTAATTTAATTTTTTATTGAAAAATACATTACGCACTTAAATTGTTTTTTAGAAAAACACTTCTTTTACTTTAAAATCGGTTTATTTTTATTTCCAATCATTTTATAAGAAATAATTTTTTTATATGTGTGCAAAACATATAGTTTTCATAATTATGTTTTTCTATATTTACCATCCAATTTTAAGGACATGTTACAACATTTTAACCTATATTACGGCTCCGTTTGACTTGATGTTGAGTGTATCATAATCTATTGAAAAAATAAAAAAATTCACTATAAAATAATAGGGTTTTTTAGATCCAATGTATTGGATAACATTTCTGAATCATGAGATGTTATGTTTAGGATTATGGAGTAAACCAAGTCTATGATTTATCCACCATGTGAGTATTTCATGGTTGTAAGCCTTGAATTATGCTTATGTAATGTTAGATATTGCTAACACATTCTCATTTTTCCATGATCTTATGATTCAATATTCATCATGTTATGACTCGATGGGATTTTTCATGGTCCTTTTCTTTTATGTTTTGAAGATATGCCATTTTTTCTCCTATGTTATGTTTTATAATCATGATTTTTCCCTTTCTAGTATTTTTACCCAAAGCATTTTTTATGTATTTCTTGAGGTTATACTACGATTTTTTTGGAGGTAAAAGGGTGGTAAGAAGATGATATGGAAATTAATAATAAGTAATTTTATTTTAGTTCCACTTTGATATTTTATGTGCATATTATTATAATGAATCCATGATTTTAAAAACTAGGTTTTTATTTATTGAGGATTTATGTAAAATATCATGTCAAAATATGTATAAAAATATTGGATTGTTATTATACCCTATGAAGTATATAAGAAATGTATTTGACCATAAATTGCAATACTATATCTATTACGTATGTGTACTTTTTTACCAGTGAAATCTAATAAAAAAATCCTTACATTTAAAAGTTTCCATGAATGGCTGGTAGGTCTTATTTAATATATTGAGGTTTTTAGTGTCCTGGTTATTCAATAAATTCATCTTGAGCTTATGAATTTTTCTTCCATTATGATGGTAGAATTCTAAATTTCAGATAAATCATATTATGACATACTGTGGACAATAGAGGCTCCTAATGGGGTTTCACATATCAATGATGGCTATAACATCCCAAGGTTTATTGTGCAAGCGCTATGTAGAGATCCCATAGTGCCTCCAATAGTGTCATGATATTCTCTTTATATTGGTTCCATAGTTGGAGTACTTGGTCCAATATGATTTTCATAGTTTGATTCATGTACGATTGGTGTATTACTTAATTTCATTTTCATTTTCCTTGATCATGGTAGTAAATGTCACAACTCTATTGTGACATCATGGCATTACCCACTTCACTACATTTTTTATTTTTATACAATGATAACTAATCTGTTATCATGATATATTAGGGTCAATGGGACGGTTGTCCTAAATGGAAGTTTCATGACCAATGTTGTGAAGTGTTTCATGAATATAAGTTCTAAAATCAATGGGCATGACTATTTCATCAGATTCTTGAAAGGCACTAATAACAAGGGTTATCAAAAAGTAAAAGGCCAACGGGATATACCTAACATACATTCTGATGGTAGTGAAGAAAGTGAAACATTTCTATAATATGAAATAATGTATTATCATATAAATAATTCATTATGATAAAATTTTGGTAAATACAAGGATAAACACAGAAATGTTGAGGGAAAACTATATGGAGTATCATTAAAATAAAAAATCCTTACAAATGAAATATAACATTCAATTTATAGAGGAAAAAATTAAAATAAAATACAAATACTAATTAACCCTTAAAATATACTAGGGTATGTGAAAAAAGATAAAAAAAAAATAAATGAATTAAAATCCCTCATGATGAAATATTGCTACGATATGTGTTTCATCCAATTCGATCTGAAATGTTTTCTTTCTATTGGGCATATATAAATTTTAGTACAAAAAATGATGCTGATTTCTTTCTATATTAAATATTCTTATCATTAATATTAATTTTTTATCATCAATGTAAAAATATTAATTTTAATTATTATATTATTTTTATAGAGTGATATTTAAAAAAATTAGTGTACCATTTTTCTACGAAACTGATTTTTTTTCACCTCTCAATGCGTGAATCAGATGAAACTTCTTGTCACTTGTATATAAGTCCAGAAGAAACTAAAATTTCATTATTTTTACTTTATATTAACATTCTATATTATAAAACACAATATTGAAAAATGGTAAATGAAATAAATTAGGGTGATTATCAAGTTCTTATGTTTCATTAATAAGGGTATTGAGTTATTTTTATGGAGTATCTGAAAAAATATATTATTATGTTATAATATCCAATTACTAATAATAGTAACATGATAAATTTTTTCTATTGAATTCCACCATAACACTATGAAATTCGTGGAACATATTTCATAGAATCAGGGAATACAAAAGAAAGAAATTTCTATATACATCAACAAAAATGTAGGATTACTATATAAATATATATAGTATGAGTATAAGTAAATATTAATTTAAAACAATAAGATTCATTATGTTGGTCCTCGAATCCATGGTCAACGCATCCATAGTCTTCTAGTGTCGAAATCAAAATAAAATATTCGATCTATACAATTATAACTACCTCATCCTACAATCACCTATCTCTATATTGGCCTCTAATTTCCTTGTCTATTATGTCTCAATATTCTTATATTTAATCAATGGAAATCATATATGGTCTTTATTCTTTATCTAATATCATTATTTTTTTCACCTGTATCTATATCCATTAATCAATCTAGGAATTATTATTTTTCAAACTTTTTTAATCATTCAGTATTCAAATTATTGTTGCATAAATCTATATTTTTGTCCCTAGTATTCTATTTCTAACATCATATCTCGTTTTTTGTTTCCATCACTATATTTGGTATTTAGTTTACTTCAATATCTTTAACAATCGACCTTTATTCAAGTGTCCATTTATATATATATATCCATGGGTCTTGTGCTACTATTATCCATCTTCATTCTCCTTTATCTTGGTTGATATCCTTAATATTGGGTATTTTGTCTCTGATCATCATATTCATTACATATATTTGATCTCCTATCATTCTCTTAGTCTATTTTACTATTTCATTTTTATGAACATCAGTTTCTGTCTTTATTAGAGACTTCAATTATTAGTATTTGGTCTATATTTCGTGTGTTCATTTTTAGACCATGCCCTTATATTTCCATTTTCCCTATTAAAATATTTAATCTTTATATCCAATATTATATTTTTATATCCATTTCTATCACAATACTCAAATTTATCTTTTATCTTTATCTATTATCATTGAATCCCTTATTATCATAGAAATTATATTTTTTACTATTTTAATCTCCACCTATAATATTTGGTCTTCATCTTCATCCATATTTTATCATCTTCAATATCCTTCTACATCTTTGACTTTAGTATTATATATTTCATATTTGTTTTTTTACTTTTTGAATTTGTGTCAGGTTTTCAATCATAGAACTTTAAACATCCGTCTATGGTTTTTTATCCTTCAGTCATCATTTATTGCTTTCACTACTATCTTCACCTCTTATTGTCATGGATATTCTATCATGGATATTTTATCTTTGATCTTCATGCATATTCATTCATTTTGATCATTGTTCTCCGACCTCTATTTCTGTATGGGTTTGTACCTATATCTAATTTTCAGTTTTAGTGATCATCTCCAAATACATGTTCTATAATTATACATATCCATCTAAGTTCCCTTTATCTTTTCGCCAATTATTCCTAGTTTGTAGGTAATACTTAATCTGGACACCTTCATGGTCTGTAGTTTCAAGTCTCCAATCATTGGCCCCGTATTTGGTCACCTGTCAGATCTTCAATCTCATGTAATCATTGTTTTGAAATTTTCTATAGTCTTCACATTATATTTGTTTTATAATCACTAATCAATAGTCACTTTAAATTTTTTCATATTCAATCTCTATTTTTTCATGTATATATTTACTATTTGGATGTTCTCTATTTTCCTTTACAACCACTAAAATTTGACACATTTTCTCTAATCTATAGTGATTGACATAGTCACAGTTTCTAATTTCATACAAGGTGTCAGTTCTCAAGTCTTGCATAGCCAATAATTGAAATTTACTTTTTCTCTCGGAAACTCCCTTGTTGATATTATTCAGGTTCATAGGATCATATTCTACAGGGATCCCTGCTGATAATTCCTCTACAAAAACATATTTACAAAAAAATTATGAATGTTATCAGGAATTATTTAAATAATAAAGAACCGAGATATGGATGAAGGCCTATAGAAGAGAACTCAACACTCCTAGAATCATCTACCAATTAATTGGCAAAAAAATAAGTTACTCTTTAGAATTGTTCCACATAAGCTTTCACTGCTTGAACACCCTTGAGGACACTCAATAATTCAACCCCCATAGCTACTCTCAAATCCTTGAGATACAACATCTAGATAAATAAAACATTTAAACATTATTTTAAATAAATTCAAATAGTTGGTAATATTTATTTCACCTTTGAACATATGAACCCAATTCATTGAAAAATGTATTTTAATACCTTATTGTATAGTGTTATTGTGTTTTTGAAGACACAATGTTCTATATTATCCTGTATTGATACTTCAAAGCCTCATGGGATATTGGGATACAATTAATAATTGGAAAATGTGGATTTAGAAACTCTTTCAAATGATCCACAATATTGAAAGAACGATTCCCTACTAGACCCACATGAGTCTAGGAGAAAAATAAATCTAGATGAAAACACTATGTACCACTATGAGGAATACTAGTGAATTTCAAATATATACTTTATGTTTCTTTTCAAGGGGCCAAATTATAAAACATCACAAAATAGAACACATAATAAAATTACTATAAATCCCAAAACATGGGATACAAATAAAAATAAAAATAAATCATATTACAAAAACCCCTTTTAATATGCATATGAAAAAAATTAACATGGCCTTACATCGTTTTTCCAAACACATAATTGGTTCAATACGTTAAAATAAATCCATTACCATAAATAACACAACTCACTTCATGAAAAAAAATTATTCAAACTACACTTTTGAAAAGGATCTAATAGATTAACTAGTTGCAACACAAGAAATTATTTCCTATAAAACAATATAAACCCAATAACATTTCATAGAGTTAAAAAACAATTTACCTGAGAAATTGAAATGATAAATACTACATTTTTAAAAAATTATACTAAATAATTAAAATTACGTTTAAAATGGTTAAACTACTTTCAAAATTGATAAAATAATTCACTTAAACACCCACCAAAAAGCCTCAATAACATAATAGAGGTGAAAAGAAAAAAAGTTGGGAGAACACCAATATATCTAACATTCTACACTACACATGGTTTGGCCACATGTTTTTTCATGCCGTGTACTAACCATGTGTGTTCCATAAAAATTGTCCAAAATGGATTCACAGGATGTAAAAGGTTTGAAGGACCATTCAAATTAACCATAATCCCCATGTTTTCCAACAGTCTCACTCTGAAACAATGAATTTCCAAAGATTTATACTAATATATTCCTATAACTCTAATTCAAAGTTCCTCGCATTAATCCATATCCCATGATAAACTTCCTCAAAACAAAAAATCAAGATAAAAATCTCGAATATCCATTTAAAATCATGACCTGACATAATAAAGAGATGGTCAAGTACATCCCAAGGCCTACATCCCGATTTCTGATAGTATTAATTGTTGCCTACAATCAACACATGATTAAAAATATGAGTTTGGTAAAATTTTATATATAATAATCCCAATCTAAAATCACATGTCACCTGAAACCATTCTTCGATAAGGGCTAGATCGTGTTCCTAAGAATCTCATTCTAGCAAAAAAAATGTGGTTATCCCAATTGAATCCATGGAACAATTTCACAATATATAAAACCAAGATCAATTTTTGATCAAACACGAAACAATACATGTGGTATCCTTAATGTTATTTGCATTCCACTGATATATAAATGTAATATAAAAAAATAACTTCTAAACATGCTATAAACCTCAAAATAAATATTAAATTTTTTAATTTTTTTTCATAATTGGAAAAAACATAATAAATGAATGTGTTTCAAGAAAATGATATAATACAACACAAAATATATAAATGCATCCGATATTAGGCCAATACATGAAAATCCAAACTTGGTGAAAAAAGCTAACATCTCTATGTGACTCCAAAAACATCACCATTACTCAATTAAATCCCACTTCCAAATAACGAGTGGTATCAGTTTATCCTATAATTCATAACATGTAAACCTGTAGAAAAAATGAATATTGTATACCCAAAGACGTGATTATACATTTTATAATTCATATACCAATTGGATACCATTTTTAGTCAATTATCTTTTATTTATAAAAAATCCAAGTCCATGTGATTAAAACTAATGGGTAGTAAAATAAATATTCATTTATTAAATACAAAACATAGGGAAAAAATGATTATTATATCTAGTTTATCAATGATATCCACTTATAAACCATTTATCAATGTAAAATTATCAACACAATTACATTTCAAATCCTAAAATTTATCATTTAGTCAACTGACTTTTAAATAAGTTAGGTAAACTGTTATTTTTCACTAGAACACTAATAATTGAAAATGATATATCCCATGATTAAAATAATTTTTATAGGAAAAATTTCATAACTACATGAATTTAAAACCGCTGCCTCTTTTCCGTTTAAAAACAATACCTAAAACAAATACATCTCAAATAATTGTAAAAACGCATGGGAAATATTTATAAAAATTATAATTAATTGGATTAATAAATAAATTATTATAACCATTTATTTCATGCCTCACACCCATGATTCTCCATCATAATTAATTAAATTAAAAACATAAACAGATACAATACCCATATCCCAATAATGATAAAAAAATCATTACATAACTAAAAAATATTATGAAATAGTCTCAGAACTAATTGTATAATATTTTCATAATGTAAAAAGGTGGGACTAACTATCTACAGTTTTATGGTAATTCACCTCGTCTCTTAATTCCCTCCTACACTACCCTAATTAGAGACACATTTTCTAATCTAGTATAACATTTATCTCAGGGATATATGATGGTGTATCATGTTCAACTAGTAATGAAATGACCCTAAACATCCAACTTAGTAACCTAGATTCCTCATTTCATGGTTCAAAGATTTGAACACCATCATTCAAATGTAATCATTTAACAAGAACACCTCCTTATGTCATGATTCTTAATAATAAAATAAACATAATACCTCCAATAAACCTCCTTTGATATAGATCCCCAACCCCAATATATAAACATTGACAAAAATCATTTAAAAATTTAAAATTATCCTAGGTATAAAAAATGGTGAAAATGGCCACAACATTGTTTTCCACACTTTCCAATCATAGACAATCACATAAAGTACCAACCATGATTTGTATTTATAAATATAAACTCTATTATTTGTAAGTCCCATTTTAAAATCATTTAGTATCAAAACATAACCAAAGGGAAATGAACATAACCAAAAATCACAACCAAAAATCCAAAATTAGAAATTCGGTTTTAAAATCACAATCAAAACTAGGTAAATATTGGAAACAAGAAACTAATATCAAGTATGAAAATGATCAAAAAATAATGTATTCAATTAAAAAAAATTATGAGTAAAAATGAAATTCTATTCAAAACATTGAAAAACATTAAAAATACACACCCCTGTTATATAAAAAATGGATTCATTAAAATAAGGGAACCATATTATAATTGTAAGGAAATGCCCATTATAAATAAATAATCCTATCTTAAAACCAAGGGAACCATTTTAAAACAAAAAACACTTTATAAAATTAATGTAATGTCCCTATATAAAAATCGTCAATAGAATTATTTCAAACATGGTAAATATATAAAACAACATTTAAACTACAATTTCAATATTACTGAGCATTTTACCCAATTTTTTAAAATGAAAAAAACAAATAAAATATGGGAAATAATTGGTAACCCAATTATAGGTAACATATATATCATTAATTTGGTTGAAAAATATCTTTAAAAAATCTTGTATCCAGGTAAATATTTAATAAATTGAAATGTAATGGAAACACCGGCAAAAATTGGTTGAAATGTGTCACCATCAACTAATTCCATCAAAAAGACCTAAATGGATGAATTAAAACATTAATAAATATAATCACATATTATAGTACAACCATAACAACCAAAATTTACCAAAATGTTAATTAGGGTAAGAGGAAATTTGAAAAAAATGGAAGAAACCAATAGAATATATGGAAACCCTTACTTGTGAATTTGATGAAAAATCACTATCAATATCCTCTAAATCCAACTAAAGAAGCATTTGAAAATATAGGGATAGAGTAGAAAGGTACCATAGATGTTGAATTGAATTTGGTATCTTTGGGGAAAATCCCCAATTTATATGAAGTAATAATGACAAAATTACCCAAACTTGAGTAGGTCTATTGGTTATCTCACTTGGTTTACCAAACCATGCACATAACATTTGTCTACCACTACATCAAAAAACCATAGGTAACATTTATTTCTAATAGGGTTTACAAATACATGAATATACTGTTCTATTTTCTCTATTACAAAGTATATACGGAATAATTTTTCTATAGTATTTTTTCCAAACTATGCAACCCTTTAAAAACATTAAAACATTACATTTAAACATTGTGACACCCCAATCAAAAGGTAGAAAACAACCATATAATAAATGAATAATGGTAAATTTTGAATGATTCACAAGAGTATATAATGCTACCCTCCCATTCCTCTTGAATACTAAGTGGGTTTATATAGCCCTTTCTTGTAACCCCTCTCATATGCCTTCATACCTCTCTCACACTAATTTTATTGATTATATTTTTACTACCAAAAGGAACATCCTTATCAAAAATATATTAACAAATTAAACTAGTAAAACCTCTATGACCTATCCCAATATTTATTAGATTACCACCTCATTTCATGTATCACACCAACTAATGTTTTACATGCCTAGTGCTATTATTTACATCAACGAACACCTTGAGCTTATGCCGCAAACCCCCAGTAACCATCTGTGATTCCATGCACCACAATTAATGTTTCCTCTAATGGATCCACCCACAAGGACCATGATTCCATATAAAAACTAGCATGATATAGAGGATTAATTTTTTAAACTAAAATATATATATAAATATAATAATTCAGATAGTTAAGAAAATCACATTTGACAGCGGGATGACTGACCACGAAATATGAATATAATGCAATGCATGTTGATAATTGTGGATTATGAATTATGGTAGAACATTAAAAAAGAGGGGAAAATATAAAATTAGACTAAACATTAAACAAAAATGAAAATAACATCACTATAAACAATGATATAGATTAAAGAGACATTTTATTCCATTAATAATAATCAGTACAACATAAAAATGAGATATTTCATCAATTATTTAAATGAAAATATTTAAATTCCCTCAATGTATTAAATTACCAAAATGAAAGGGATTGAATTTGGGAAAAAAGGATTGATAAATATAATAGTGTTCTATTAATTATTATGAATAATGAGTAAACATTTTATTATAAAGGACAAATGATGAAAATAAAATGGATATATAATAAATTTTAAATAATTATTCATACATCTTTGTAGAATCAATGATGCTTCAATAAGTCATTGATTTCATTAATTTATCATCATTATTATGTATTCTGACATATTGATTCCTTGTAGATTTAGTACAACTCCTATGATCTGATGTCACAACAAATGTCTAGTCTCTCCACACCCTTTCAATTTATATGGGTTGTAAATATGGATTTCCCTATATAGGAATCATCACATGGTATAAATAGTGGTTAGATATACATTATTCAAAATTATTATTCTATTGAATATAACTTCACCTAAATAGAAACACCACATTCCAGATTAAATCAAAGTCTCATTTTACCAATATAATGTCTTATTTAGGAGATATAGTATTTTTATCTAATACATTTGTGAAATGATTAATAATAATATATATTTCATATAATATTATTTTTGAAGATCTAGGTTATTATATCATACTGGATAATCTCAAGGTTAAACCCTACACTTTAAAACCAATGGCAACATCGTATTTTTTTATGAGGAAATATATTTAGGTAAAAGATTTATTTTACCCTTTTAACGGTCTTAACTCTAAAAAAATCAAAAATATAGTAATTTTAATCAAGAAAAATCTAGGTCACAAGGATACTCTATATTAGGGCTAGTAAATTATTTTAATATCCTATTTTTTCCCATCATTATCTTAATTTCGTGATTGGGTGAATTTTTTTTTATTTTTAATCCCTTGAGGTTATTTTAAAATTAATTATTTAGATTGTTTTTATTTATCTACTCTTGATTCTCGATTTTTTGTGTGATTTTTTTCATGTTCATGGTCTATTTCAAGGAACGTACCTTTAATGTACTATTCCATTAATGGATTGAAGGGAACCTAAAATAAAAAATATTATTTTACGATTCATACATTCCAATTGAAAAAATTTTAATAATAAAAAAATAATAGAAGAAGAAAATTCAAATAAAATAAATAAACAAAATTTATAAAATTCATAAAATGATGAAAAAATTTTATAATGAGAAAAAAATAGGGTAGGATATACATCGACTCTTTTTTAAAAGATTTATTGAACCATAAATACAATGTTTTTTTTCAATCTATAGTAGGCATGTCAATTTGGTGTCCCTCATCCTATTTGAATACATATTTTTATTCAAGAGAGAATGAAGATATAGAAAAATAGAATATAATATGGTTGATTATGAGAATATCAGAATGCATCAACATACAAAATGACCTTTCATGTCTAGAAATAGATATAAATTATTTATCACACCATCAAATATGTGAATATTTATTTAAAATATTTATTTTTTAGTATAAAAAATTTCTTTGTACTTTATAGTGAAGAAAATACCAATCAATTTGGGTTGTTTGAAACTCCATGAAATATTGTGGTTTTAATTAATATGGTGATTTTTATTTAAAATTTATTTCAAAAATATATATACTAAACTGAATGAGTCATTGAAGAGATCATGGTCTACCTAGTGTAATAATCTCTTCATTCTCCCCAAGGATATTATTGATCAATTCAAATTTATTAATTGGGACAAATAAAAATCAGTGGAATCATGATATATGTTACAAACATCCCAAGTAATTGCATCAAAATCTTAATGTGATGACCAATTTCGAATCTAAAATACATAATATTTTTGGTAAAAGAATGACCACCTTCATGTGTGATACATTATATATTTCATTGACTAATGAAATTCACCGGAGAAGTCATGAATGATAAAAAGAGGGAGAAGAGATCAATGCCCTCAAATCATCACACAATCCCTGTTATGTATTGAAGAATGAGGGTTTCCTTTCCATAAATTTTTATATATGTATAACTATGTAAACACATAATCAAAAGATATAAAAGAAGATAAATATAAAATAAATATATGAAATTTATTGTCTTCTAATTAATAAAAATATAGAGCATATTGTTACATCAAACAACCAACATACTATTGCTCAAAAAATTATTTTAATGTACTTTGATGGTGAATAAGAATATAGACAATAAAATATTAAATTCGACTCAACATTAACCCTACACATTAAATACAATAAAATGATTGATGGAATTATTTTAATAAAAAAATTCAAGTTTTATACCTATGAAGTCAAGGAATAAGTTTCATAGGTGAGAAGTCCTCTTAAATATGTCAGGACATTTATATCCTCGTGAACTAAATATATTCTAGTCAAATATTTAATTTAGATTTTATGGTATCATGCTTAATTAATTTTTCTTTCAAATTCATTTATAATTGTCACATCTGGATTTTAATCACCTAATCTATCCCCCAATCATAGTAGGTGGGTCAAAATTTCATTTCCTTGAATTTCTTATCATTATAGGCTTCGGTTGGGAATCTTGTTATTGAATATAGACTTTGATACAATTGAATGTATTAATCCCTCATATCAATAAAATGATGAAAAATTAATTTTCATGCTAGACACAATTTACAGATTATTTTTATTGAAATGCCATTTTTTTAAAAATTAGGACATTTTGAAAAATATCCGGTTTTAATAATTTGGACCAAATACTCATTATCATCAAAAGGAATTTATTTTTGGATGAAAACATTGATGGGATATATGATAAAATGTTTGTGAAATGTCACTAATTATAATAGTCCTCATTTCATTATTATTTTTTAACAATAATAATGTTTGAGTTCTTTAAAATTGTAAAAAATTATTTTGTTTTCATTAAATAACATTGAAATTGGATTTACTATATGTGGTAATGATGTTCCTGAAATAAATCATGTTATTACAGATGAAATATATGTTGTATATAACATTATAAGATATAATTTTTTATTTTTTATGAATTAGTTAAACTATTTTAGTAATTTTTTAAAATTATTTTTCCTAGAATACCAAAACACGAGATGAAATAAATATCTAATAATAGAATAAATCGACATTTCAGTTATTGGACAGACCAAATTTTTTTTATCGCAAGATAATTATATTTTAAAAATTAAAAATCTAATTATAACCAATAATATATTATAATGTTTTAAAAAATATATATCCAAGTTCTTTTTATAAATCCAGTCAATCAATCACAAAAAAATTCATATTTTGTTAAATTATAATGGCTTCATTTTAATAAAAAATGGATTGATTAAATATAACATAAAAATATAAAATGTAATAAAAAATAATTGAATCCATGAAATTTAATACACATATTTTATAAATAAAATTTATTTATCACTTTGATAAAACAAAATATAAATATTTAACATCAATCACTATTATCGTGAAAATCTAGCTCTATAATTAGGAGGGAAAAATAATTTCACTATGAAAAGATAGGATTGTTAAAGAAATATATATATCAAAATTATATATAATTATAAAAACTACATACCATTAGTTATATATAAATTTATTATAATAATTCTATGTATTTAGGAGAAATCATTAAGTAAAAATTCAAATATTTTTGATTTTTTATCAATTTTTTATTTTTTATGGGATCGTTCATTGAATCTGAGCACAATTTCGAAGAAATATATAAATATATATTTTTATTATAAATTTCACATACTATTATATTTATAATTTAAAAAAAAAATCATTAAACAAAAATTTATACATAATTAAAAATATATCATAACATGTTTTAATTAAAATAATTTTACTATGTGAAAAATATTAACATATTAGAATAATATTTTAAAAATATATAACACATGTAGTTATTTATTTTCATATAAAAATTCATAAAAATGAAAATGTTATTCATATATATTTCAATATACAAATTATATATATTCATCTTAATTTTATATAAAAAATATCCTTATATATGTTTTTTATTATTATGCATATATTAAGGGTTAATTATTTGTTTAAGAATTATATAATATTACCAATGTATAAAAATTCACCAAATTAAATTTGTATTATTATTATATAATATTATAATTATCTTTTCACCATAATTTTATGATCAACCATTTTTTGAAGGCCCCAATCATCACTCTACTCAACTCATCCTAGAGACATGGTAAGGTATATGTTCACTTCTTCTTCAATTATTGGAAATCGTGAAAAATCGTACATAATTATCTAGTTATTATATATAAGTTTATGTTCTAGTGTTTTTATAATTCACATTATTCTACTTCCCAATATTATATTGTTTCCATCACCACAATATCATTGGTATAATGTTTTAGTTTTCATTTTTATTCGATAGTCAGTCTCGGGTCCCTTGTTCCATCAGTTTATCTCCATCCTTGAATGTTGTGGTTGGAGAGATCAAAATTATTTCTGATAGTATCAGTATTAAGGGATTGAGAAGTTATATTTAGGTAATCTATAATCCCAATGTAAAATTTTTGAATGATTCTATGAATTTTTACAGATCAATTTCATTGTCATTTTATTTAATAGAATTCTTTCAATAGTCAAGGAGCTTCTAGCAATATGATTTCTCGATGGACTGCAGGTTACATTGAACGTCAATGACAATGTGTTTCACAAGATATGTAGTTTTTTTCAATAAAATAAATATATAATATAATATATTTATAATGAAGAACTACATTATTTGTAATTCATGTCTTTAAAATTAATTCATCTAGTTTTGTCTCATTATAAGTAAAATAGTCCAATTTTTTCTTTATTTTTTTATGTAATGATTGTGAATTCATGAAATTCATACAAGGGGTAAATGTTTAGAGTATTTATTTGTAGAAATCCAAACATAGTTATTAGATTATCCAGTTATTCGTTTTCTTCCAGGTTATCTCTTGTACACAACTTAATTATCATGCTTTTCAATATTACACTTTCACATAATATTTATCATGAAATGGTAGAATCCATTATCTGGTGGTGATTCTTTTTAGATAACCTTGTAAATACCTTAACCTCAGTAACTTATAATCGGCGGTTACATTATTACATTGGAACTATATATAGGTAATCTCATACTGATGTATAGGATTTTTTTGTAATATTGGTAAATTAGTTATATACTTAAATTTAACATTAATTTTTTAAAAATAAAATATAAAATAGTATTTTTTCCGGAGGACATTATTATTCCGTTAATCATATACATGTATATAAACCATAAAATTATTCTTGTAATCATAGGTAAAGGAAACATAAAAATGTGCTGAAATCTAATTCTCAATAAGAATATGTGTACAACAAAAGTTTCCATTAAGTAATACATAATAATCAATATAGAAAAGTAATTAATAAAAAATCCATTTAATAAATTAATTTAACATAATGTGTATGGAATAAATGAAGATCAAATAAATCCATACAATTAATCCCATCAACATTAAATATAACCATGTATATTCTATCTGATCGAATAATAACATGGGACAGCAATAACTAAATTCACAATGATGGAATGAATAATTTTTGAAACCAAAAACTTATATCGATGCATTCTTCCATGAACTCTAAAATAATATTGAGGAATTTTGTCAAGACATATTTGTAAATAGGTAATGCCTCAACCTAACCTGAATTTAGTTTTCCAACTAATGTGAATCATAAACAATTAACTGATAATTATGCATTAAGACACAACCCAGTCCTTTTAATGAAGCATCACTGTAGATAAAAAACTCGCCATTTCTGGATGGCAGTTCCAAAACTGGAGCATTAACCAATATTTTTTTAAATTCCTGAAAACAATCATCAAATTCTTTTTTCCAAATGAACATAACACCTTTTCGAGTTAACTTAGACTTTGGAATAGATAACCATGAAAACTTTTCAACAAACCTATAGTAATAACCTTCCAAACCAAGCAAACTACAAATTTCAGTTATATATGAGGGTCTTGGAGATTCTTTCAACAACTTTTATTTTTGTAGGATCAACAGTTATTCCATTTATTGAAACAATATGACCAGAGAATGATATTTTTTGTAACCAAAACTCAAACTTAATAAAATTTCCAAATAGTTTTTTTCTTTTATGTTTTGCAAGATTACCCTTAAATGACTTTCTTTTTCCTCCATACATTTTGAATAAACAAATATATCATTAGTGAACATAACCACAAATTTATCCATGAACTCACGGAAAATTATATTCATAAGATCCATGAATACAGTAGGTGCCTTGGTTAACCCAAAAATAATTACTACAAATTCATAATGTCTATATCTACTACGAAATGCAGTCTTAGGAATTTCTGCTTCCTTTACTTTCAACTGATGGTACCCCGACCACAAATCAATCTTTGAAATATACTGATCACCCTGGTGCTGATCAAAAAAATCATCGATATGTGGTAAAGGATACTTATTCTTAATAGTGATGTTATTCAATGCTATTTAATCAATTGAAATTCTTATTGAACAACCTTTTTTTTAACAAAAAATATATTAGCACCCCAAGGTGATGTGCTTGGTTGAATAAATCCTTTATCTAATAACTCATGCAATTGCTTCGTTAACTTTAAAAGTTCAATTTGAACTATTCGATAAGGGGGTTTGAATTTTTCTTAGAATAAGGAACTAAGACAAAAGTAATATCAACTTCTCAATCATGTATTATACCAGGAAACTCATGAGGAAAAACATCAAGGTACTCATTTACCACTGGCACATCATTAATCTGAACTGTTCTTTTATTTTCAACAATATGTTCAAGGTAACATACATTTCCATCTTTTACTAGATTCTCATCTTCCATATATTTTATCAAAAGAAAGGGTTCCTTCTTGTACACAAACTATAAATCGTTCTTAAAAGAAACCTCTTTAGCTCTGCAGTTAATCTTAACATGATAAACGGAAAGCCAATACATGCCCAAAATTACATCATACTCTACTAGAGGCAAAACAATAAGGTCTATAGGTAGATTCTTTTCACACACAATGACATGAAGATTCTTATAATTTATTTTTTTCTCAACATTTCCTCCAGTTGTTTTTACCATAAGTTCCATATTCATATCTTGAGATGGAATTCCCAATTTTCAAGAAAACTTATCTTAAATGAAATAATGAGTAGACCCTGAATCAAACAACACATTGGAATTATCTGAAAAAACAAACATTGTACCTGATACTACATCATTCAATGTCACAACATCTTCTAAAGTAGTTGCGAAGGATTTCACCACCCCTTTTTGCTTGTATTCTGACTGAATTCCCTCAATTGAGTTTTTCGTTGGCCACTCATTTCCATAATGACCCATTATTTTACACTTAAATCATCTTACTGATTGCTCTTCATTGTTTGCTTTTTCATCTTCTTTATAGTTACAAGAAATATGTCCAGACATACCACACCAGAAGCATTTTCCAAACATTGATAAAAATTCTATAGGAATATTTTTACCACACTTCTCACAAGTTAGATATTTAATTTTATTACCTCCATGGTTCTTTGATAAATTCTTCCCCTTTTCATGCCAACTGGACCTCTTATTCTATTGTTTGTCAAGGAACACTAGATCCTCAAAAAACTCCATTTCCACATTATACACACATCGAACAAGTTTTTCATAACTTTTGAACTCATAAGAGGCTAATGTTATTCGATATCGTGGCTTTAGTCCTGAGTAAAATAGGTTTATCTTACTATCAAGATCACAGATGAAATTTTCTACATACCTTGCGATTCGAGTGAACATTGCTTCATAAGCATCCATTGAGTCATCCTCCTTCATTAATTCAAGGAATTGTTTTTCCATCCTAAGATGAACCACCTTACGAGAATATTTTTCAAGAAACATACCTCTGAATTCATCCAAATCATGATAATCAATCTCCTCAATATCCCTGATATTTTTCACCATTGTCTGCCACTTATCAGCTTCACCTTCAAAATGGTAAACATCAAAACTATCCTTTTGATGTTCTGAACACCCAATAACATTGAAAATCTTCTCCAATGCATTAATCCACCCTTCAACTAGCACATGGTGAGATGATTCTCTGAATGATGGGGGATGTTTCCTTGTGAAATAATCCACTACTGGCATGTTCTTTTGATGTTGATTTTGATGATATCATGCATGGATACCACCACAATTTATATCCTGAGTCAACTAAGCCATCACTACAACAAAAATTTCAGTTTTGATTCCGACCATCTCAGGTTGTTGATTATGAAGGTTGTCTTTTTCTTGATGTCGTCCCAACATAGCTGCCCTATTTCCTCTGTGGAAAATCATTCTGATTACAGAAATATCATAGGTGAAGCAACATGGTAATCTGTAAATGCTATATGATTTCAATATTATCATAAATTACTTTATAGACATTTATTTAAAAATACCCTAACTCTTAAGGATCTAAAAACCAACCTTTGATACCAACTATAAGGACTCATCCTTAAACATTAAATAATATTTAATTAAATGAATAATTCACATTGAGGATCTTTTTAGGTTTAGTGTTTTAGATAATTAGGACATATCATTAAATCTCAAAAGATTACAAAGTAGACACTTCTACACAGTTTCCATTTTTTAACAAAACATGAACTCTTGAAAAAAAAAGTGACATGTCTACTTCCATGTTTAAGAAAGAATGACTCTTCCTTGATCACATTATTTACCCTTTTCTACATTATGTCATGTGAAAAACATTTCAAAAAAATGGTATGAGCATGAAAAGCTCAGTAAGGTATACACAAAAAGGAAAACTATATGTTTTTCAAAATAACAGGTAAACCATGAAGACTTTATCATAAGTAATACTTTTCCCCTTTATAAATTAGTAAATACTCATCACTGAATAAAAGCGCATTACATACCCTTTTGTAACCAAAATATTACCATAAAACCCATATAAAGAACACATAATATATAAAGGTAACTTGGGACATAAACATTCATAAATTGAATAACCACACGGTCGACTTCTACACATATCACTAAATGGAATAGCCATATGGCCGAAATCCATACCCAATGAATTAGAGGTTATAATGTAACCACCCATCCTGG
The DNA here is from genome assembly GCA_963277665.1 of Viscum album. Classification (NCBI taxonomy): domain Eukaryota; kingdom Viridiplantae; phylum Streptophyta; class Magnoliopsida; order Santalales; family Viscaceae; genus Viscum; species Viscum album. Next base: position 302,786,885 of record OY728126.1, read on the forward strand.
TATTCATAGCACCACCCGTAATTTTGTTTATCATGTATCCTCCTGTCAAATGTCCAAGTACCATTATAAAATCATAACAATAAAACAATTATAAAGGAATGAAAACATTTCTACATTTCAATCACAATATATCACATAAATATATTGACATAAAAATCCATTATCAAAACCATTTTCAAAACCAAAATACATATATGAGTGTTTGACATTTATTTTCTTTAAAAAACATTGCGATTTTTTGAGGAAACCAATGATCAAATAATACTTGCAGTGGCGGAAAAAGTCGTTTTCCCCCCTTAAATTAAAATAACCATTCTTTTTTGTTGTTTAGTAAAACGATTCATAGAAAATGATTCGCTTTGAAATGTCATGGGTGTTTATACAGTTTATAAATGAAAGTCATGTATTAAAACAAAATATGCATCAATGAATGGAAATTGAGACGAAGTGCTTTACCTCGTGTCCGACATGATTCGATCTTTCTTTAATCTCTTGAATAATAAACTAAAGTAAATTTCAACATTCTTAAGAAACTTTTTCAATTTTATTATTCCTGTTTATATAACTTATTACAATGTTATAAACATCATGTAATCATTTTAGTTAATAATGTTTGTTTTGTCGATATTTGGTACTTGATTCAAAAATGGACTTCTTATAATTAAATATTGATCATGTGGTCAATGGTTCATTATATCTAGAATGATATTAATGATTTGTGTATCATATATCTCATATATATCATGAATATACATGTATTTATAATTGTACATAACATTTAGAGGTAATAAATGAAACTTACAGTTCATGGAGATGGTAAGTCGTACGTACGCATGAACAATACTTCCATTTCTATTTCATATTTAATAGAATTAAACCATAATGATAAAAATTAGTATAATAATTCCAATATTTTATCATATATAAAATCATTAAATATATCCTTTATATGTACCATATATGGTACAAACGAGTCATATCACTTTGAGGGGGAGGTAGTATGCACTTTCTCAAATGAAATTATCATGTTTACCCATAATGGTAACCATAATGGTATGCTATAAATGGAAATTTCAGATGCATAAAAGAAAAAATTAAAATAATATATATCATATATAAATTAATTTCCATCATAATGGCCACCATGAGAGGCAGTTAGAGATATTTGAAAAATCATTGTTTCGTGAGGTGTTAGTTTTCCATCCACAGAAACATCAAGTTCTTCTTCCATTAGATGGAGGTGTGTGTAAGTTCAGTTAGAATATTTCTCATAAATAAATTCTAGTATATTTAGGATAAAGGTGTTGTTACAAAATAAAGTAATAAAAATAGTTTAGGGTTTGGAGATGTAAAATAAAAAAACAATTTAAGAGAAACTGTTACCTTTAATTTGGGTAACTCCCTTTTCTTTGAATCAAAGGACTTCTTGAAGTGCCTTCTGCCTAAGGTAATGCTTATAGGATGAGGGGAAAAATATAGGGAGCTTAATTTGGATGATTTTGGACGAGACTAAAGGCTTGAGAGGTGTGAGTAATTGATTATATGTGGTCTTCTTTTATAAGGGTATGGAGGGGCTCTTTATGAATGTGTGAAAATATTATTTTATTATATAATGATATTTGGTTTCAAAAGGTCCAAAATTAATAGAGTATAATATAAGAGGACTCATGGTCGAAATAAAATCATCCAATAATAATTGTACAGGTTTTGAATGTTATTTTAATATTTATAATCTTATTTATTTAAATTATTTATTAATGGTGTAAATAGTACATCATTATTGTGTCACAAATAATTTAATTTACTTGATGTATAAAAATTATAAAAAAATACCATGATTTAGGAAATATTTTTATATTTCAAATAAATATTTATATTTGAAATGATAATGTATATAATCTCTTGTAAATTTTAATTTACTAAAATATATTTACTTTTGTCATTTTTGCCTTTATTTTATGTTAATTAATCTAAATTTTCATTATCACTCCCAAGTGGCTCAATGGGGTCCCTAAATCAAACCAAAGATTCCCATGGTCGTTAATCACTCATACAATATGTTTTGGACAAGTTTTAAAGTAATTTTGATTTATTATAATACACTTTTTACCTTTAATTACAATATTTACCTTTAACCGCTGTAAATAAAAGTCAAAAGTTACTATTCAATAAAACATATTTTTATCTTATTGAATCACAATTTACTTCTTCATAACAAACATGTATGTAGACATTTAGAAATTAAATTCATAGAAGTGGTAAAAGTTCATTTAAATGAAAAAAATTCATTTTTAACTACTACTAAGTGGTTTCACTATTCATCAAAAAATGAAGTTTTTCAGAAAAATACAAAAAATTCATCCTAAGCATTTTTTGATATACCAAATTAAAAAATGATGTATATTTTTATAAATTAAAAACATATAAATGGAATTAATTAATTTAAAAGTAATTCATGTTGCGAAAACAAATAGTGTGTTTTTAAAAAATAATAACTATCAAAAGATTGACACTTGTTTATGTCCACTCTCAAATTGAAATTAATTCCAATGAAAAAAATTGGATTAAATTGTAAATTTATATTCTAATTATACTTTAAAACGAATTAAAAAGATAATCTAGACATATAAATAAATTAAATTCAAACGTGGTTTTGAATTAAAATACAATGTTTTTCACTATTCATTATGAAATGTTCCTTATCAGAAAAATTCCAAAAAGAAACCCAAAGTAAATTTTTAGGTCCCCTTTGTAATAATGTATTTTATTTTGTCAATTAGAACATATAAAAATTACCAAACATTATTTAAAGTGTGTTCACCATTAAAAGGAAGTAAATTGACCTTTTAATGTAAATTATGTTTAAAATTAGATTCATTCACAATTTAAGCGTCTAAAATTTATTGGATAAATGTAAAAACATTTATCTGACATCGATAATAATATTGAAGTTAGTTTTTTTCATTCTCACCAATAGAACGGCTAGGAATTAACTACCATTTAAAATAATAATACTATATTATTAGTGTGCAACATAAGATTTCAAAGAAACATGTTGTTCTGTATCGGGTACGCTATCGAACATAGAAACCCCTTTAAAGTAAAATTAATATTTAATTCACAAAAATTAATAAATATGATAAATTTATTTTTCTTTATTCACCTGGGATGTTACAAAAATGGTTTTCATAAGTTATCCAATATAGATAATTCTTCCTATAGATAAATCATATATTAATATATAAAACATCATCCAATGTTTATCTTAAACCATTCCATAAATTATTAATGATATGACCCATCCAGAAATTAAAATTTAAAAAATAAGGTACCTATATTTTGAAAATCAACATAAATATTATAATGTAACTCCAAATTGTCACATACCAAATATGTAAATACTTTGGTCATGTATTCTATAGAAACATGGTGAAAAAATGAATTACCATGTACCCTTATGGAAAAAATTCATGATTTAAAAAATTAACATTATACTTATTCCTCAAATAAAATCAAAACCAAATTAATATATACCACAAATCGAAAAATGAAATATACATTATCAAAGATGACCTAATTCACTTTAACATCATATCACTAACCAATTACTTGGTCATAAATACAATCAAATATATTACTGAGAACATGTAATGAAAAACTTCTCTAAAATTATCCGTATATATCCCATGATTCATTATTCTTGAATTCCGAAACATAACAACTTCCAATATTATTCTTCTTTATTGAACATAAAATTAAAATTCATCATATTATTTCATAATACATTCTTCTTTTAATATTTCATGTGTAGTATCATAATCCCTAGTAGAAAATTCTATTATCATATATCCTTTTTTGATCCTCATCGTTAGCTTTCCCCATGGGATATAATTTTTCATAATGCCCATAAATTCATCATTTAAAACATTCTTCAATTAATGATGCCTTGGAGAAACCATTATTCTCGTCCATTTCATTAACTATACTTTTCCTTTCTCTTTGGAAATTATATATCCAAATACATTATTCTCCAAAATTAAAACATCATCTTATTCCTTTGATATATTCCATTGGGTTATTTATCCCACATAATTGATATATAGGAAACTAAATCATATTTCATATATAGTATCCACCATGAAATCTATAAAAAAATCTATCCATATCTTATTTAGTGAGTTATATATATGGTTAAGTTGAAATTTATTAATCATATATCTTTATAGCTGATTAGGTATAATAAAAATATCCCTCAATCTAGTAATCATCCTATTCAAAATCTCAATAACACATTTATTATTACATTAAATATAATAACAGTTTATTCTGGTTCCCAAAATTGATTAAAACCACAAAGCATAATGCGAGAATCAATAATCATAATTGTAAACCACATAATCATAAATTAAAAATCATTTATATGATTTATTTAATCATGATAACATAATAATTGTATACTACATTTTATTTTTAATCATCGTCATTAAACTCAAATAAATTTAAAATCCTTCAAGATGTTTCATAAGGTGTTCTTTAACTAACTAAATTATATACCACATTGGTGTCAAATAAGGATCACAGTATGGTACAATTTCATGTACCAAGTAATTCTCAAGTAAAGCATGTGACTCCTATTTTAGTGTTATTTCCACTATATAATATTGTTCCAAAAAATTATACAATTGTAGTATCTAGAAAGGGTTTTATTCATAAGCAAAAAACTAAATATCTACCTTAAAAAATTTATAATGTTATCCTACACATATTAAAATCCTCAAATTTAGTCACAAGGCTATATTTCCTAGTTGTTGTATTCTTATGTTATGTTCTTATAGTTTCCACTAATCATTATTGGATACCATCTATAATAACCCCCACCCTAGTATCCCAATGTTTAGTATTACTTATTGACATTCTCAATTGATAAAAGTAATCAAAAGATAAATGAAGAAATAGTTTAGAAATCATAGTAAACTATACACATAATTAAATTTCATATTACATGATAATATTTTATATTCAAAAATAGTATTTTTATAGAAAAAATAATTCTTCGCATTTCCATATATATACATATCAATCATAAAGAACTTCTTGGCGTCCTAGGAAAAGGAAAAATAAAAAACAAATGAGATCTAATTCTCAGTAGGGGTATGCATACAGTTGAAGAAATCATGAACAAATTATGAATAATTGGTATGGAATGGTAAATAACATAATAACATTCCATTAAATCAATTAATTAAACATAATGTTTTAGTTATACATGATATTAAATAATTCCATATAAATAATATCATGTTCTTGATACGTAACCACGATTATTATAATTAACTGAATAATCACATTGAAGGTCAATAACTAAATTCTTAATGATGGAAGGAATAATTTTACAAATCAAACACATTATATCAAAGAATTTTTTTCATGAAGTCTAAAATTCCATCAGTTCCTTAATCCATTACATCTATATAAATGGGAAATTCCTCAGACAAAAACAAATCTACTTGATATCTAAATACTTACTAACGCATCAAGATGATATATTAGGTCCCATCCATAACTAATTAAGCCAGATTCATTCCTTATATGAAATCAGTGAAATGTAATAAATATTAACATTAATATTGAAAAATTCTCATGTGAAATAATACAAATTAGACTAATAAACAAATATAAACATAAACCATCTTGAGGAATCTGAATGTTAGCAAACTGAAATTTCTCATTTAAGGTGATCATAAATCATCCAAATAAATTATATTTATTCTATCATTAAAATATATTTATAGTTTGGAATAATTAAAATATGTTTTGTTTTAATTGATGAATTGAATTTCCACAAATATATTATCAGAAATATTCATGGGAAAATTAACCATTCAACTTTGAAAATAAGGTTTTGAAACTGTAAATTTGTAATGACATATTAAGATATTTTTACCATAAAATAATATTTATAAACATACAAAGAGAACATAAAATCATTTAGTGGTCATTAGGGTGGGAAATTTCATTCATTCAGTTCATATTAATATAATGAGCTCTTTTAAATTTTTAGTAAAATCCAAACAAGAACAGTCTGTAAAATGTAATGAATTTTTCTTTTTGAACAATATTTTAAAGAGTCATAAATGGGTTAATTTTTATTTAATATTATATTGTATATTGATATTAAATTTCATTAAAAAACATTAAAAATAGATTTATTGATGAAAATGTATTTTTAACTAGAGAGATAAATGATGTCAACTTTCCAAAAAAAAAAATATTCCCAGTCAATTTATGTAAAAAAGATAAGAAAATTTTACTATTAAATGAAAACATAATGACTATATAAATGGGAGAAAATAAAATAGGTATACTATACAATTATTAATTAATTTTCATCAATTAAAAATCATAAAAAATCATGATTAAACTGATATTGTGAACTAAACCCATTTCACATTGGTAATACATGAATAATATTCCCCATTAATGAAATAAATTAATATAAAACATTAAATACCATGAATAAAAAATTAGTCATTATATTACATAAAAATTTTTAATTTTATATCCCATATAATTGAAGATGAGGTGAATATGGTATATGTCTCATTGAAGTGATTGTTAGACGAGAAACCCATACCATAAGTCTCAAATTCCATCATATATGTTTAAACCTAATTTATCATACATATATATATATATATATGTGATTATTTTAAAATAGATAAAGAACCATAATTAAATATATCATACCTTATATGATTAAATTTTTTTATTTTGTTTCTTATTTTTTATCAATTCATTTTTAAAATCACATTTTGGGTAATAGCTAATTTTTTATACATGTATGTATTGATTTATTATTCTTGATCCAATTACTTTGATAATGGTTAATTTATATGAAGAATTTAAAACATGATACTAATATAATAGATATTAACTATATATATTTATAGTAGTAAATATAACTTAAATATTGAAAATGAATTACAACATTCGTGTTGATGGTATGTCGTACGCACACATGAACATTGTTACCATTTATTTGATGGGCAGATTGAAAGAAAATTAAATAATATATCACATTGATAGATTAATTATTATGTCATATATATCCAATATATTCATTAAATTTAACCTTATTACATTTCATGTAAAGAATAATTGAAAAATGAATTACATCGTCTCACAAGACAGTCGTCCGCCATACAAACTTGTGACATTAGCATATCCCTATTAAATGAACATTACGAATTTCTATTTGATATTATGATTTAATATGTATATAAATGTAATAATTAAAAAAATATTATAAATACATATTCCCTTCATGCATTTAATGGTTTCTTAGAAAACAAATTACTTTAGTTCATGAGATGGTACTCAAATATACACAAGATTAACAGTTTTGTTCCCCATTTGATAGAAGTGGAGAATGATATTGGTTTTACTATTAACATAATAACATATCAATATAAAATATTTCAGTATATTATTATTTTATAATATTTTAATATTCTTTTATTGATCATTATGAATAAATAAAAAATAAATGTTAATGATTTTACATCTGTTTCAAAGAAAACCATTATGTTTATAACTAAAGTATCTATAAGAGTGTTTCATATTAAAAATAGGGCCTCTAGGATGTGGAGATATAATTAAATAATTTATTTGTTAATTTATTGGATGAAACAAAGGGTTTTGAATTTTTTAATGGTGGAGGACAGTGGGTTTTTTTATATGTGAGAGATATGACACACTTTGAAGGATTGAAAAGAGAGAAGTTTAGAAGTGTTTGAAAATTAAAAAATGACTAAAAATATACCATTATCATTACTTGGAAGATATAGGGTCTAAATATTCATATAAAAAAGTAATTTTATGTTTTTTAATCCATTTTTATTTTTTATATTTTTAGTTTATCCCCAAGAAATCACCTATGTACCTTAACCATGTTAATTAATTTTTACTCTTTTTATTAATAATTATGGTAAAAAATTATGTAAACAATATTAAATAATATAAATCATTATAATTTAATATATTTAAACATTTATTCAAAATTCAATTCATATAAGTGTATAATTATAATTTAATATTAATCCTGTAAACTCAAAATAAATTGTCTTTCAAATAAATGTATTTTTCAAGCATAAGATGATGTTATATTTACACCATGATGAGTGATCATAATTATAAGAATTTAAAATAACAATTTATAGTTATATAATCAATATAATTAATTTAAATTATTTATTATTATAAGTAAATTTAAATAAATAAATTGGAGAAAAACAATATAAATTAAAATAGTTTTATGAATAAATTTATTTCTATGAACAATAATATACTCATCATAAATTGGTTATAATGATTTTTTAAATGTAATTTAGTAGAGATAATATAAATAATGAATAATTTTTTTAAAAAAATCATTTCATATTGGTACTTTTAAATTACTTTATTTATTGTGAATAAAAGATAGTTTTACAAAAATCATCATTTTTCACTCTTGACTGAAAAAACATTATTTAAAAAAACCCAAATTTTACAATTATTAAATTTTGATTTGATTATTTTATAATGAATTTAATTTTTTAAAATTCATTTTTTATTATTTAAATTAATTAATTTTTACATTTTTCAAAAATATATATAAATATATTTTTTTGGGAAATAATATTTTCAAAGAATATAACAGCTTTACATAAAATTAAATACCTTTTTATCAATATATTTACTCTATCTACAATTATATAGTTATGGTTTTTTATAATTATACCTCCATTTATAATGGACATATTGTCATAGCCTTATTACAATTATAATATTAACATTATATCATGGTTTTCTTAACTCAATGTTACATGTAATGAAAGATATTAAAGAAATTGAATTTTTTTAAAGAAACTAATCATAAAGTCTTGTGGTGTTAAATCATTATCTAACACCATTGTTTCGTGTTTTATAAACTATGAAACATAATTTTCTCCCCTTAAAATCTCAGGGTGCTACATACATAATGATATCATAGAGGAATCAATACAAAAAGCATTTGTCTCTTTTCATACAAGAAACAACATAATTTTAAAAGACAGAAATAGTTGGTTTTCATAGTTTTTTTATTTGATGTTTTATTTTTCTTACTAATATGTTTATTCATTATGAAACTCTTGAATAAATATTTTATATCATTTATCATATTAACTGTTATTATGGGGTTCATTGTGAAATTACAATATCAGTTGATTTCTAATATAAGGTATATACTCATATACGTGGGAAGAGAATAATGAATGTTGTATAAATAAGAATATTACACAATTTATGTTATTATTTTCTGACTCAAAATATATAACCCATATGGTTTTTTATATTATTAATATATCTTACCATCAAAACAAATTAATCTCAATATACTATTATGTATGGAATGTTTAATTTTTTTAAATTTTCAGTGCATTACATTAATAAGAATGTTTTACTACATTTTCATTTTCCTCAGATATTTGTTTTGAAAAAAACTATTGTGGTCATAAAAGAATAAAATCGAAAATTAATCTCATGAGTATATATATATATAAATATTTCAAAAAATTATAGGTATTTCTAATCATATATTCAATCCCTACAGTTAATTATTGGGTAGTAATGTTCATTTGGTAGGTAAAAATGTTTTCATTAATTTTTTTGAATGATTATCATTGTTAAGAAATCAACACCTTTAAAATAACCTCATAGTATTTCATTTATAGACAATAATACATCTTTTTCTCAAAATGTAAAAATATATTTATTTAAATTATAGAGAAATAAAATGGGAAATAAGATTCATTTTATGTGTATATTAATTTCAATAATTTTCATGAAACTCATGGAAAAACTATTTAATGAAATTTTAATTCTAGAAATAAATTTAATGGGAAACATGCGACTTTTTTCTTGTTTGAATGTTAAAGATTTTTTTATATGGAAAAAATATTATTTTAAACATATGTTATTCCCTAATAATGTTTAAAAATTTGATGATTCTCAAGTATGTTAATATTTTATTATTAATGATACTCCCATATAAATTGTTTTCCCTGGAAAAAAATGAAAATATGAAGAGAAAAAAACAAATAAATGATAGTTGGATAAAGAAATTTTTTTATAATTTTTGGTAAACATGGGATGATATTTTAAATATTACCACCATATAGGATTGATTTAATTTTAACATTAAATTTTGTTGTTTAAAATTAATAATTGAAAATTGGTAATACATTTTATAAAGGGTTTTATAAAAATTGTGGGTTTTGTTTTTTATGTAAAATCTATTTTATTTAAATTATTAATAAACCCACTTTATAATTTTTCACAAATATGTTAAAATTTAGTATTATATAATACCTTATAAGTAATAATCCTATTTTATCCATTATGAGAAATAATACCTTTGGGTAGTTGGTATTATAATTTTTTTAAAGGTGCCTTGGATAATGGAACTGAATTATCATACTATTCCAAAATATTGTTTTTTATGGTTTTTTATTTTTTACTTTTTCTTATCATATTCTTTTAGTGAATGTTCTCTTATTTATTGAAATTTTGGGTAATATCATTGTGATATAAATATTTTTATCATTATAAATATGTATTAATCTTGAATTCTCTTAAAACATTATACCTCATATAATATCAATTTATTTTCATTAGGGATGTAGAATTGTTGGAATCCATTTTTTTGAAAATGATATATTAATCCTCAATAATTCAGTGAAACGTTGGCATTCCCATTCATGACTATAGTTTTAATGTGGTTATTTAACTTGTGTTTTGTAGAGTGCCTCTTTTATACTCTCACAAAGTCATCCAGCTACACATGTTCACTATTGTTGTGTTGTATTGTAGTGTAATCTAGTAGATAATTTTATCATTTGAATGTTAACTACTGAGTTTATTTTATATATTATTTTATTGTATATTAAATTCAAAGTCATGCCACTTATTTTGTTTTTTGGTATATTTAGGTCATTCTACATAGATAATACTATAATTCAATTTCATACATTCAACTCAAAATTTTGATCAATATTCTCTATTTGTTGATATCATCCATTATTTTAGAAGATATCACAATATTTCAAAGTTTAATGGTGTCCCCATAAATTATAATTATCTCTATCTATTATTCTTATATTTTTTTGGAAAATTATGATCAATGTATCATTATGAGAAAGGGGATCCCAAATTCATACATAGTGTGTATTTTCATGTGAATTTTAAAAACATTGTCACTATTATTATGATTATAAAATAAGAGGAATAATACTTTTTGAATGTTTTTTTAATAAAAATATAAAAAATATACAATGTGATTAGTTGCATGAAAGGGTTTAATTTAGCACACTATGTATTTTTATATTATATTATCAATTCCATAGTGTCTGAAATGGATGGTTTTTAATATTCATTAACTATTCAGTTGAATTTTCCTTTTAAATGGTTTTATCTTGTGAATTTTTCTCCCATAACACGTTTCATAATTTTCATTAAATGAAAATTTTAAATTGTGTTACCTTATCTGTTTTTATCTATAAAAATATTTCTATATTATATTTATATGATTACTCTTATTAATAAAGTTTTCCTTATTTCAAAAATAAAAAATAGAATTCTTGTTTAATTTATTTATCCTTCATTTGTGTTTTTATACCATTTATAATTAAATTTCATTACAATTTTCATTTATTTTATTTTTCAAAGATGTAATGATATTTGTTTTTATTTATATTGAAATCACAATATTTTCAGTGGTATGGTTCTGAAGACACGTTTTAGTGTAATTAATATCTCCATTATATGAAAATTCATGAAAATATAAAGAGAACATTTGGAGATAGTGAGAAATCATTAATAAATGGACCATGAGTCGAATATAAAGTATATATTTATTCATAATATTTGGATTTATATCAATATATACCAAGATGTTATATTTTTTCATGTAACATGATTCCAAAATTTATATGGTTTCAAAAGTTCAATTCCATGATAAACCTAAATTTTAATCTATTTCCATTTATATTTCTATCTTTTTTTTTTGAAAAACAAGTTTAAACATAAAACTATGATTGATTTTTTAATTAGTTAAAATATTAAAATATTTAAAAAAATTTTAATTTTAATTCTAATACATTGTAGTAATATTGATATCTCTTGAAACTATTTATTAAATATGTTTTTCTAACTTATTCTAGAATTTCCATGTCAATTGAGTATTTTTAAATGACATGTATATAGGTATTTGTAGAACATGTTACAAAATTAAATATTTTTTCACACAATATAAGTTATGTTTAACTAGTGACATTTTTTAGAAACAATAATATATTTTAAATGGTGTATTTGAATCAACTAAAATAAAAATATTGAACCTAGTGAGTGTTGATTCTTATATTCAATATTGGATATTTTTTATGATTTTATCATCTAAAAATATATATATTATGTAAATAATCAAAAATAATTTATATAATAAAAATGTTAATTTATTGAAAACATAAAATTGTTGTTTTCATGTTCAATAGAAAATTAACACATTTCAATATAAAATTTATATGTTTTCATTTCATCTCTAAATTTTCTAAATCAATTTTAACATTTTTAAATTAAAAATTCTTATAATTGATATATTTTTTAAAAAATTAAATGATGATTTATATTTTCATAATTCTCATTATCATTTTTTGAGTTTATTTTGATTTTTCTGATATTTTGTGTCATATCACAAGAAGGAATTTTTAATCTCATGATGGAATTTTATCATTGTTCCATAATAATATGTAATCAATTACATTTACATTCCCAAGATTCCATTATTATTTATAATTATATTCAATTTTAAATGTTTTTTTATCCAAGGACTATTGTCTATTTATCACGAAATGGGATTTCTTGTTTCGGTGACAAAAATTTTATGATTACAAAGTTATGTGTTTGTTTTATATTTTTATAGTCTTTCTATTTTTTTATTAATATAAATGAGAGGTCAAAGGACCATAGGTTTTAGATAGAGGAATATAAAGGAAAAAAACTAAATCAATTAATAGAACTATAAAAAATCATAGTCCCAATAGTTAATGAAGAGAAAGAAATATATGATGGATAAAGTAGAATAAATCAATGTAGGAAGACATCTCTCATTAAGCATGGATAATACCTCTTAAGGACTAAACCCCCAATGACCGGTTAAAATAAAAATATTATATAATATACCCATACACTAAATAAATCCTTTACTAATACAACCTACATAGAACAACATTCCCAATAACTAAAAAGAAATCTGAAAACACTACACCTCCTCAATAACTATTAATTATGTCAAGGCACTGGTAACCCATACAACTAGTGAATCATCCCTATCATTTTCCTCCATCTTCGAAAAAAACATTATCTTTAAGGTGAATGATTGGAATAGATTGAGTATATATTTTATTTAGAAATATAGGAGAATAAATATAAGCCAATGGAATAGGAATATGAACAAAAAAGAAACTTTAGGAGATATCAAGAACATGGTATATAGATGAAATCCATGCTTGATAACTAATATTACAACATTATATCCTTCTCAATTTAGCATCCTCATTTTGGGCCTTATGTGGAATAAATTGGGTGGACTGCCTTTGGAATCCCTCATATTCTATTAAATTACATATATAGGGTAGAATTTATGGGAAAATAAGAAGTAGGGACTCCTTTCGATTACTGGAATCATGGGTAGTTATATAATTAGACAATGTGACTTTGTTGGGATGGAAATATAAATATGTAAACACTACAATAGTATAACGTGTATGAATATAAATGGTTTTTCAGGTCATATTCAATGGATAGTAAATTATTTCACATATCTTTATATGTAGTACTTTAGTAGGACCTTGAAGTAATTTGGTATTCTTGCATAGAGGAGGTACCAAAAATTAAGAACAATTGATCAGGAAAAACCTCATTCTAAATATTGCCTTTATCATTCAGGGAATTCATTTGACAGTTTTTTTTTAAAATATAGCGACTAATTATCAATGATTTCATATCAAGGAAAATGTGAAAAAACATTCTAGTTAATATCATAAAGCATATGTTGAAACATATATAAACTATAGGGACTATAATAGATTCATATGTACACGAGTTATGAACTAGAAATCAGTGACATGATAGAAAACTTTAGTAAATTTGTAAATTATTGTATCTATTGACCATGAGTCAATAAAAACTCACTAGGTGGATTATAGAAAAAGGGATGAAAATAGTCACTGAACAATGCCTCATTAGTTTGGGAACCAATGTTGTTCCTAGCTATTACACATTCATAAGGGAGTGAAGTGGCATGGGAGAGAATTAATTGGTGTATGTTGTGTGGTGCAGACAATCAAAACAAATCAAAATTATTTTCTTAAAATGATGATCTTGTAACCTATAAAATTCATGAAGATATATAATTTAATTATTCATAAATCATGGGAGTAGATTATGGTATCAATGGATCATTTGTGTATGTAAGGACTATTATAATACTATTTTATCTCTTTGATGTCTACTAGGATAGTTCATAATTCGATGAATCTCAAGGAATAAGTTATAACATGCAATTGAAAAGTCGAGAAAAAAGATATAATGATATATTAAATGTATTTATAACAAATTAGTAAATTATGGACATTTCTTATTGAATTTAAACATGTAGATCTAAACATTAGTGAAAGCCCCAATAAATTATATAAGCGAATATTTATTTGTGGCTTAGTACCTGATATTAGGAGTATAGTGTTAAAAGAAAAATAACATAATGAAGCCTATTTTTATACAAATATAAGTTGGGTGGAGTGGAAACTCTTTATGAAGGGAATGATATGGTATACTGAGATTCTCATCAATAATTATTATTATTCTGGAGTGTGAAAATTAGCATTCTAATATAGTTAATATGTATGTTTCTGGGGAATGGGTGGTAGAAAAAAATGTATTCACATATCCACATTGTAAATGAAGTAATTATTTAATAATGATGAGTTTTAGGATCACTTATCCAAATTCCTCCATTATACATGATGGAAAAAATTCATCCCCAAGAAAATATGTCCTAGAAGTGACTTAAAAAGTTTGGTTTAGGTGTGTGTAGAATCTCACCAGATGAAGGAGTAGGACATTTATAAATTAGATATGGGGAATGGGAAATTGTGTTTTAGTAACTATAGAATTATTAATGAATAAAATATTAGGAATTATAAATGGGGATGTTGGAAATTCAAAACCATTATTTACACACTATGATAAAGAAATTTATCATTCAAGGAATATCATTTTTGGTAATATAAGATAGTGGTTCAAGACATAATTTCATTTCAATGTAACCAATACAATAGGTTTCATTAAGTGATTTAACTTGTCAATATTTTACCACATAAACATGATTTACACATATAAAATGAGATCATGATGAAAATTCATGAGATTTCGGGATAGAGTTTTATAAGGTGAAGTAACAATGTATATTCTAGTCTGATAATCATTGTATGGAATAAATAAGTTTAATGGTTGATGTATGTGGATTATAGAACCCTTAATAGGATCCGAGTACCTAAAATATGTCAAATATTTGTTATTGATTATGATAATTATGTTCTCAATGGAGCTAATTTGTTTTCAAATAGGGGTATCAGGTTATTCATTAATAAAATTTTAACGAACACAATAGATATTTGAAAATCATATTTCAATACATATGAAGGGAAATATAAATATTTGGTATTTTTATTTGGATTAATGAGTCCCATGAAAACATTTCAAGATACAATTAATTTGATCCTTCATAAATTACTTCATAAGCGAGAAATAGTTCTTTTGATGATATGATGACTTATAGAAATTAGTATATTTGCTAATGTTGCACTAGCATTTTCAATTAGCATCTAGAAATAAAATATATGAAAATATTGTTAATTATTTAATTTTTTGTGACTCTATAATCTATTCGGTCTATAATATATCTAACGGGGGAGTTGTTATGGTCCTTATCACATTGATAGTAGTCCTAAAATTGATATTTATAGTCTTTAATGGAGGTTATGGTATTTATCATCTTAAAACGTTGTTAAAGTGATTTTATCCATTATTATGGTAAAATTTCCCAACCCTTAAAAATATTGACAAAAAAATATGTGTTTTATTGGATTCCTGAGGTGAAAATTTATTTTAAAATATCCATGTTTGGTTTGAATAAAACATATTATCTCAAAATTAAATACTTTTCAATGAAATTATATAACCATGGTTTTATCAATACAAAAAAACATTTATTATTTGAAGGAAAGATTATTTGTGGTTTATATTGTTCACTGAATTTTGAAACACCCTTCTTAGGAAAAAGAATATGCTAGTCGATCAACAATGTTGGAAGGATAAACTAATGGGATATGACTTTTCAATTTCTTACAAACCGGGAAGGGATAATAGTGAAATAGATAGTCTACCATAGGAATTTAATTTCGGAGAATATCACTGATTATCTATTTCAGAACCTCATTGGGTGGATCACTAAGGGAATTTTTAATATTTGTCTCAAGATACCTTTTATAAATTATTCCACTATGTTTCTTATCACATAAAAAATTGAAAATTGGGTATGTTTCTTGTGATGTGTTTTTGTACTTTAAGAGTCTTCCTACTATTCAAAAAATATGTGGACTAATTCCAAAATTTAACTTTTATAGCCATTCTACCATAGTATTGGAAGGTTATATTTATATGTAATGTTACTTGATGTGAAGTGTGTATGAAAATGTGAGACATGATATTGCATCAAATATTAGGCTTTGAGTCCCGGTGGATTTGTACAACAACTTCTACTTTCCATAATGGTTTTAGAGGAAATATATGCATTTAATCAATTGATTTCACAATCCACAGAGATTTTATTTATTTTTTTATTAGTATAACTCATAATCATGTATTCACATTTTATACCTTTGAGACTCCATTATATGGCTATTGTAGTTTTGAAGGAATTCATGATTGAAGTTTTCTTATAGCACGATGTTCTATAGGCTATTGCGAGTGACTGAGATCCCATATTCACCTATTTGGTTTGGCATGAATTATTCAGGTTTGAGGATACAATATTGAATATGAGTACTTCCGATCATCTTGATATTGATTAGAAACTGCAGATGTCAATTTCTACCTAGAAATTTATTTCCATTATATTCCCATTGATCATCCAAAAGGATGCATGATTTTATTGTCATGGGTATTATACAGTTACAATACATTATTAATACATCTACAAGAATTAATCCTTTTGATATTTCTTATATATGTAACCCCCAAATCTATCACAGTATATAAAAGAATGATTTTTTATTTAGGTTATTGAAACAATATTTTTTTTTATTGGGATGTTGTCTTTCGATATATTAGGTAAACCCATCATTGTGCACAAAAATGATGAAGATTATGGAAAATATTCATTTTCATGAAATTAATTTTGATATTTCTGATTAAGTTTTGGTTAAATTGTGAACCAAATTTATAGGGATGCAAAATTTATTTATATTTTGGAATCTTTATATTATTTATCTTTTCCTATAAATGAGAAAGTTAACCTTGTAGATTATAAGATCACTATTACATCTAACAGTAGATTCCATATAGTATTTCATTTATAAAAAAAAGATAGTTTTTCGATATCATTGGTAGGATCCAATTTTCATAGATGGGCTTATAGAGGATGACATCACACTAGTAGATATCTTAGATTCCAAAATCATTATTCACACCTTTATGTGGTTAGTTTACTTATAGGACCTCCAATATGAAAATGATAAATGGGAATTAGATAGTTCTATCATCACCCAGTTCCCACACTCCCACCTTTAGTAAGAGGTGTATATAAAATAGGATTCATGTTATGTCGTATGATTTGATTAGATAACCTCAGGACTCCCACATATTATATTTACATATAAGAGGAGGTGATCATGTGTGGGTTAAAGAAGTGGGGTAGGAGTCTATTCAGTAATACGTGACAACACATTGAATTAATTAGACCCCATGTGTTTTCTAGGATTGGAATAAAAATAATTAAATAGTATTATGTGAGGGATGGTATGGAGATACATGGTTTATTAAGTGAATTATCATTATGTGGTACATGCATGTGATTCTTGCTGAATTTCGTACCAGAGTAGGACCTGTAGGTAATATGGTACATTTTTAAGGAATAAGTAACATATATTATAATCTATTTGTAAGTAAATATTTTCTTCTAAATATTCTCTTTATTAAAACCTAACTACTCCCTCAAACAAATATTTTATTCCCACCATATTCCCCCTAACAAACCAACACTCACTGAACTTTTACTCGTTAACTAAAGAGACCCTCTACCTTGGATCCAATCAGTATCCACCCATTAAAAGTGTAATTTCATCAATATTTATAAAAGTGTACCTCTTAAATTAACTACTAATCTTCCCCAAAATCAATATCTTCTTATGTTTTCCCAACTACGATACTATATGGTTTGGATTGACACACCGCTGAAGGGTGATGAATTTATTCCCACAACATAAACTAAAGACTTTTCTGTAGAATTCCTCATATTCTTATTTGGGTACCTAACAATATACCTATGGTGTGTAGAGTTACATCTTCTTAATGAGCTCTATTCTCTATGGATGCATACTGCCTGACTTGTTGGAGACTGGTCCCAACCTTCTATTGTGACCTAGATAATTTGTGTGGATGAGAAGGTTAAGAAACACAGATCTCACAAAATTTCCACAACCTAAAATCACGGAACTTGGTTCCTCTACCTCCAATTATAGAAAACATCTATATTACATGATATATTTATAGCTTTTCATTTACTCTTTGAATTGTGAATGTGAAACCCAACTTATGATATATTAATTCAATACATGTAAGAAATATTCATTTTATAGTATCTCCTGTGAGAGAGGTAGAAAAGATGCTAAATAGTATATCTATTTGATATTGTTTTAAACTAATATCAAATATTGAAGATCATTAATTTGTTCATAAGTATTATGAATATCTAATAATCATGGCTAATCTTCCATTATTGAAATGATCCAAAAACACGTTTCATTGATTTTGGGGTTTTATAAATCTAGAAATACAACTCCACATATGTGATATGTCACTTGGGATCACTACCAAAAAACATGGAAATTTACACTCACTAATATTCAATATGCGGGTCAAAAGTCAATATGCGAGGAATCATTCTTTATGTAGAATCCTCACTCTAGGTCTCCAATAAATGTAACAGCTAATATTGGAGGACACCCACACATCATTATTTGAAGAAGTGGCATCCGCTTTCATCGATTGATGTGACTTTTCAAGTATAGGAGTCTTCTCTAGTTGTCATAATAATCAAGTGTTTGAGTGTTGATTTATTCTTTGTCTCTTTATGACACCAAGTTAAATTATAAATTTTACATTGTGAGGTCCTTCTGAAATTATTCCAATAAATTCTTCTCAGCATCACAATAATACCGTAATGAACCGAAATCCACCAAGGAGGCCATCATGGTAGAGATATTGGAATCTATTCTCTCCACAATTTGTTCCAAACATTAGCGAATGTTCTAATGGAAAGTCCTTATCTCTACATCGTTTGTTCAAAAAATAAAATAGTGGGTTAAATCATCCAGTGAACCTCTTGTTCATAGTGTTTTTATGTAATTCGGTGGTTAAAACCTTCATGGTGAAAAATTAAATCCGTGTTCATTAGATGCCTTCCCATGATGGGAAACCATAATGAGTGAATCCTTTATAGTGACCCTTTTCACATTGGAGAAGTGATGGTTTGTGCACTATTAAAAGAATGGAAACAGAAATTGAAAGGATATAATGAAGTGAATCGAGTTGTGCATACCAACACTAATGTTATTTGGGCATTGCACACTCAAGAGGAATGTCTAACCAAGTGACAGAAACAAAGTCCCAATTTATTTTATTTAGAAATATATTATTGGAAATACATGCTAGAGGATAAGGATGATTAATTGAAAATACACTTCAACAGGTGTCACAACAAATTCAAAATTCCACAAAACAATCCCCTTCGCCAATATATATAAGAATCCAGAAATTTTATTGTTATCCATCTTTTCCAACACTCCAAACCAATCTATTTAACATCCCCTACATGATTTTTTTATTCCCAATGATTACCCAAAACAAACAAACACACCAGACATTTTTACCAAATATCTAAAGAGAACCTCCATCTTTGGTCTTAATAGTGAACCAGTAAAATCATGAAAAATCAAACCTATCACTAAAATTATTTCCCATCCTTTTTTAATTGTTAACACATGGCCACATAAAACAATATTTAATTAATTTTACATGTTTTATAGACTATAGGGTGGACCATTTAGGTTAAAAATATAACGTATTGGATTTTTCTAACATATATAGAATAAATTATATTAAAATATGGCCCTAGTTCAACCAACACTGGATCCATAAACTCGCATATTATTCCATAGGACATAAAAAAATTATATTTAATAAAAAATTTTATAGCCTATGAATTATAATTAATAAGAAAAAAAACTAATCACTAAAATTAAAACCCATAGACATATATATATTGTGATAAAAAATTAAATATATATATATTTGAGAATTGAATTTGTACCATCGTGTAGTGTGGCTGAGGTTGGGAAATGTAGACTAACATTGAGATTACTTAAATAATATTTTATGGTCTCTTAAATTAATATTAATGAAAATAAAAACATTATGTGATGTTTCTAATTGTCATTTACATAATTTAGATAGTTGATTTACATTTTAGTATAGCCTGAAATTTTTCAATATATGTGATTTATTTATTTTTTATAAAGTTATATTATTGTCATTAATATTATTTTGGGAATAAAAATAACCACATTCTCCATGAGAGCATATCTGTTCTAGTTATGGATTTTCCAGTCCATAGTTATGTGGGCTTAATTATATAAGGCCCTAAACCAAAAAAAAGTATGTGTGCTAAAGAATTATCTAATATGATTCCAATAATTTTTGGTAAATCTATTAAAAATGACACAATTATTTAAATATAATTCCAAAAAAAATGTATCAACTTTTTTAATCATAATAAAAGAAACTAAAATACTGAGATAGAGGTAAAAATTGGCGATGGTAAACTCTCTTCTTAGAATCATTTGAATAGAATAATATGTCGCAATGATTATTTTTCAAAATTAACTGATAAATGATGATTTTTAGTGAGTGGAAAAATAGAAAATTCATCATAGTAATTTAGTGAATTATTTTTAGATTCATATCTATGAGTACATGCAGACCAACTTTGTCATTAGAAGCCAAAAATTGTTCTA
The DNA here is from genome assembly GCA_963277665.1 of Viscum album. NCBI lineage: Eukaryota > Viridiplantae > Streptophyta > Magnoliopsida > Santalales > Viscaceae > Viscum > Viscum album. The sequence goes on from OY728126.1 coordinate 302,808,313, forward strand.
CCATCATAAATAAAAACCATGCTCCAATAATAATATATCTTCTTCAACATTATATCTATGAATAACATTTTCCTATCAAACAGATAATAAATAGAAAAATACAATGCTCCATAAATAACGCTACTCATCCCATAAGTCCTGAAATAGAACACCAATTCTTGATAGTAATATTATAATCTTTTTGTTTCCCACTCAGTAAACTAATTTTATGAGATCCAATGACATCATATTTTACATTAGACATTCAAGATTATTTTTTACATAGGATGAATGAAGCTTGGACTCTCAATATACCATTAGAGGTTGGTATATTTATGAAATATTCCACTCCTCAATCATCTCTAATATCTAAGCCTCACTAGTCAATATATGTGGATAGTTTTTTAGTAGATGAATCTTTTGTGATCTTTAATAATACAAATGTTTGATGTGGATTCATGTATGAGGACACCATCAGAATGTATAGGAGGCTCCCTAAACCCAATCATGAAGTTCTTGTTCTTTGTATAAATCTTAATTTTAGTAAATCTAAAATTTTCTAGTGTTGATACTCCCTTTTATAGGAAAACATTAAATTCTCATATCAAAACTTATCTTTTACCATTGCGTGATTTTAACTCATTAATTTATAACTCTTCTTTTGTACATTATGCATTATCTTATTTTTTCAAACATGAAAACTTTTGGTTTTCATAATATTCTAATCCATATGTTACAATATGATTACTTACAACATTAAACAACTTAACATGTGTTATGGTACCAACATTCCAATATCCCCCCATATTAAAAGAGAATTAACAAGGCCATACTTGTACTAGAATTGAATTTTACTTCTATATGGGACTATCTAAAAGTTTATCCAAAGAAAACTGATATTTATTGCTTAGAAATAATTTATTCTATCCAACACATTGCATGTAAAGATAAAGTGTTGAAATGGAAGTAAAATGAATAGAAAATATAAGTATTTATATCCCCAGAGAATCACTTTTAACTATAGGTTTACTCCCTTAATGGATGTAATAATAATTCTTGGAAGATAAAATTTCACAAGTGTATTCTTCTAATTGTTTTACTCTTTCTACTATACCAAAAAAGAGTCTATCTATTCCTTAATATCAAATATATTTTCCATTACATATCAATATTGGTATCTCAAAAAACTGACAACTTTTTATTTTGATCATATTGAGATCCACTTCTAATTCAATTTTTCCCCATATTATGGACAAGACTCAATACAATCCATTAATACTCATAACAATTTGACTAAAATTATTTATCCTAGGATGTGTAATCACCAATGGATGTGTTTTTCTACCATGAGAAACAACACCCAATGTTTCCCAAGAAGGAGTTTAAAATCTCATATTTTTTGTTGCAAACTAGACTAAATAATCATTTCGATATTTATATTTATTACTATCATACTTCTATTTTCAAATTCACTAAAAAAATTATAACCTATACCTTTACATAATCAAGGAGCTATATGGATCACTATTTCTAAGAATGATATAAGAAATTCTCCATCTACTTATTGTTGTTCCAATATTCAACTTTCAAGAATTATTTTCTCCCAACTCCATCCAAAACTGTCACACTACCTTGACATGATGACAGATAAAACTAAAAAATCAATATAGAATAGATTCCAGGGAAAATTCAGGTATTTGAATGTTCAATTATCAAGGGAATGCACTTTTTCTTGTATAAACTAACCAAAATTTAGATATATTGAAATAAATGGAAACTCAAATCTTATCACCATATAGTCGAAAAACACAAATTCAGACTTCCTATTATACCTCAAAGTGATTGATATCTCTAGTTTTTCCACCTCTCAACCTCCTCTCAATGATATTCCAACTTTTTTTTCTTATATAGAAACTACATCACAACACTGCACACAGTTCTCTAAATGAAGAAACATTTTATTAGGCCCATAGGTTGTAGATATAGGAATAAGAATGAAAAAATAAAAAATTCTATTAAACTAATAGAAGTCCCTGAATTGAGAAATATATTATTTAATGATGTACCACATTGTTAAGGCATGATCGAATACTCATAAGGAAATATCATCCATAATCCAGTTATAATACCATAATTATATTCTATCCCCACCTTATATCAACATTCTTACTTAATAACCCATACTAAAATTACAAAAAACCCAAAAAAAATTATTTTTTAATACCTCCCCTCCTCTAATAGCTAATACACATTCATAAAAATGGGTAGCCCCATGAGTTATCCCTTTATTCCTAAACAAAAAGCCTATGTGATCTTCTTGAATGGTAAAAATATAAGTTATTTTTTGTCAATTTTAATGGTATTTGGTCCAATATGAAGAATTTATAAGATTTTGTCTTTAAGAATCATCCTGATTTTATTTTGGATTTTATATTAAATATGTATGTGTGATAATAATTAGATACCACCTATTTGGTTGTGTGATGAAGAATTTCTAATGGGAAAATGGATTCATTAGAGAAAAAGTTATTGATTTAAAAGGGTGTCGAATTATTTTTTCTATGTTTATAATATCAACTTCATATATATGTATATAATATCATCCTCCATTATTTTATTTTATATATCTATCTCTTTTAGTTCATCTTTGAGTTTTAGTTCAACATAGTCCTCATAGCCTTTCAATTCCTTTTTTTAGTTTTTTTATAACATGTTATTTCTCATTTTTTTATTATGGAATTTTTGTCACATAATATCTATATTGTGACACTTGAATATAAAATTTTTTTTTCTTACATTTTGGGAAATTTTTTTTATTTATCTATTTGTTATATTGTTTTTTTTATTTTTAGTTTTTAATTGTTCATTTTCTTGTTTCATATTTTCTTTTCTAACTTATTCCATTTTTTCTTCCATATTGTTTTCTATATTCTATATTATCTTTTATTTTCTTTTTCATTGTGTCCTATTTATTATACTCTATATTAATTATTCTATATTTTCTGAAAGAAAAAAATTATGTATGATGTATTTTTTATTTCTTATCAAATATTATTTTATTTGTGGTGTGTTCTTTGTTTTGTGTTATCTTCCACTCTTTTTGACCATATATGATAGAATAACAATGAAAATTATTTTTTAATAAGTCAATGATATAATTAAAATCATTATACAAGAGGTTCAGATAAGCATGAAGAAAATCGGACCTAATGTAAGTGATAATTTTGCAATCTCATTTCTATCTGAGATTGCTTATATGTAAGTATTTATTGGCATTATAATTTTTATCCATGTCAATAAAAATGTTTTTCATAAAGTGTTTAATATCCTTTCATGTATGTTTAAAGTCATGTTTACCCCTCTTTTACTTTTACTTTTTGTTATTGATGGAATCTTTCTTTTGTTTACCATACATGGTACTTTTTGACTTTTCCGTTAAATGTACGAGGATAATATTTTGTTAACTTTTATGGAACGAATTGATTTTTATGATTTCATAGAATATTATTTCCATGAAACATAATTTAAAAGTTTTCATGTTTATTTTTAATCAAATTCTTTTAGTTTAAAAATGTTTGATATGTTAATAAAGGAAATGAGTTTTTGAAGTAGAAAGGATATTTTTCCTCAATAATTATTTTCATGTGTTTTATCAAAATGATTTTCCATTTAAGATGAACTTATTTAATATGTGTATGTTTCAAGTATAATGTCTCTATGATTTACATGATTTCATTTCTCTAATGATGAAATGATATTCATTTTTTATATGGATTATGTTATGATGGAATGATGTTTATGAAACCCATTTTATTCATTGGGTAATTATGAATGATGTTTGTTTATTTTGTGAACACGAAAGAATGATTTCCATATGAGATGGGTGGGACCTATATCTCCCTCCAATTCATTGTGTAATGATTTATATCTCATTATATATACATGGCTGGAATTGATAGTTAATCCGGTTCAGTGATACAGTACTGGAACAAGGAGTGAACACGGTTCAGTAAGGGAATTTGTCCACTAAGATGTTCTGGGATGCGATGCCTTGGCTACTGTGGAAATAATATCATGTGCTTAATGTTTTTCCAGAATTACAAGTTTTATTGTCAAGCTATTTTACTGTGATTGATGCTCAATTATGATGTATGCCTTAAGTATTTCCAAGTTTTCTGTCATTGCTAATGATTTTGATGTTTAAACATAATGTTCTTGTTTTTATATTCAAATGTACTTGGTTTGTTTTATTTTCTCCATGCTTACCCGTACTAAGAATTTGATATCACCATTTTTATGTTTTTTTTCCTTAGTATACAATGAATGGTTTTAGGTAAAAAAACAAAAGGGGATGATCTTTATGGGAGATGTTGATGATCTTTCACCATGATTAGAAGATTATGTTCTGAGTTTCCAAAGACACTAAACTATAACGATCCTTGAGTGTTGTTTTTTTTATGTATTAAGTATTCTGCAAAAGTAATGTAATGTCCATGTATGTCAATCTTTGTGTCTCTATAGTTGGTATCAGATGAATGGTTTAGTCATCCTTTGGAAACTGGGATGTGAAAATTTTAGTGAGAGCCCTAGAGATGTTTCTAATGTATGTCTAGGGATGTCCCTACGGTTAAGTATAACTATATATTATAGTACTAGTATTACGGTTACTATCATATAATTAAACTTAATTTATTAATTATTGATGGTATTCCCCCTTTATTAGGTTGTTTTCCTGGCATTATTTTTGCCTCTCACACAATTCATTTTGGGTATTAGACGATGGCTGGAACCCTAAGGAACCGTGTTGATCAATGTAATGGGAAATTCAATGACTGTCCTCTGGAACAAACCACTGTTATGGGAGATGGAGTTCAAAATCTTTTTGTTATACCTACACAAGCTAGGAATAATTCTAGACATCCGAATGACCAACGAAGGGAATAATATACTATTGAGTCCTTCATGAGGCAACAACCACCTTCTTTTAATGGGTCTTCTGATCCACATGTTTCTGAACAATTGGTTAGTACCATTGAAAAGATATTTTCTATACATCGCTGTTCATAACATGGAAAAGTAATTTTACATGTTTACCGTGGGTCTTCTGATCCACTTGTTGCTGAAAAATTGGTAAGTACCACTGAAAAGATATTTTCTACACATCGATGTTCATAACATGAAAATGTTATTTTAGATGTTTATCATTTAGATGGTGAAGTAGATTAGTGGTGGACTCTAATTAAGAATACATGTCCCCAAGATGAAATGTCAACCATGGAATGGGACGAGTTCATGTACATGTTTTTCAATAAGTACTTCCATCGTAATCTTCGATCAAAGATGGAAAAGGATTTCCTTGAGCTTAAGTAACATGATGATGAATCTATTGGTATATACGAGTTAAATTTTAAAAGTCTTTCAAGTTATGCATCTGAATTTATCATCCAACCTGAAAGTAATGTTGATCAATTCATCAGTGTCTTAAAATCAAGTCTTCGATGGGCATTACCTATAAGAATCTTCAATAGCAATGAATAAATTGTGCGGTGTGCTATCAATGTAGAAATGAAAGTTGGTGTTACATATCCATCTCATGGTTTTGACAAAAAAATGAAATATGGAGATCATGGAAAAATCTCAAAATAAAGGTGAAAGTAAGATTAATGTTTCTTTATGCTCAAAGTGTGGAAAGAAGCATGGTGGAGATTTTCTTAAAGGGACTAGAAACTATTGTAAGTGTTGAAAAGAAGTTCATTGAGCAGGTGAGTGTCGAAGTAATGGGAAAAAGGTTTCTAATGATGAGAATAGAGAAAAGACTACATATTACGCACCACCAACTCTTCAATGCTACAAGTGCAAGGAAATGGGTCATTATGCTAATCAATGCCCTAATCCAAGGGTTAATGATGATCGACCTCAAAAACCTCATAAGGTAAAGGAAAAATGGATGTCACAAGTGATCACTATTGGATATTTGGAATATGAAAACAATATGGTGGAATGATAAGGTGTTTATGTAATGGGATTCAAAAATAATGATGTAGCATCATGGAACATTTGAATATTTATGTATTGGTCTATTGTGGGTTTTTTATAGAACCAGTAACCATGAAAAGTGATTTAAATATTTTTCCAAAACATATGATATGCACATAATGAATTGATATGGATAAAATAATATGTTTGATATCATTCATGATCTCATGACTGGTATAAGGACTAATTGATATCATTGTTTGAGTATACAGAATTGTGGGATTTTGGTATGTTGAAAGAGTAAACTTTTGACAACATTCATGTTTTTACTGAGGTCCTCTGGTACCTCCTTTTTCAAGAGAATACATGATTAAGGAATTCACATATTTGGAATGTGACTGGAAATAAATATATATATCTTATGATATACGGGCCATAAATGATTGTATTCAATGTTTGGTAGAAGACCTTTCTAATAATAAATTTGTTATACTATGAGATTGGACAGATGTATTTTGGATAAACCTATAGATTTGAATAGATTATGTCAGACATCAGATAGTATTGTTTAGTTATGGAACATTTTTTTATGTTATAATAGTATAGTATTATAAAAAGGACAACCAATAGGATGAGCAACAACTCGTTGCGTCGGAGAAGGATGCAGGAATCGAACCCACAACCAAAGTGTGACAAACCTTTATCTACTACAACTGGCCTACATGAAGTACATGGTGAGTAGAAACTTGTTTTATTTTATTAATTGGTATTATAGATGAATTATATGTTTATTTTTGCAATCATATATGATTAACCTCACCATATATGGACTTATGTATATTTGATAAATTTTTCTAACCTTTTGGTTGAAACAGATGGAATGACCCATCGTTCTATCACATGATCTACTAACACTTCAAGAATAACCAATTCAACTTCATTTCTTTATAAGATGATGTTGAAATTGTTCATGGAACGAACAAAATTGAGATTGTACCAAATTCATGTAAGTATTTCTTTTAATTCATCAACATTAGGGAAATGATCTAGAAATCCAAAAAATTTGTCCTAGTGCCCTCGTATCCGATGAATTAGATGGTACCTTAAACCATCACAAATTTTTGGCTTTGTGATTGATGGATTTTTCATAGCGATGTTCTCTACCACTCTCCATCAGAACATTATGGTTTGATTTCTCTTCCATATCAATATTTTCACCTATGTTGTCTATGTGAAAACCCAGTGTTGATTTACTTTGGGTGACCATTATGATTCTAACATCCCTTTTTAAAATGATGTTTTAGTATCACATATTATGATGTGGGTTTCTATGAATTAAACATTCAAGTATTAAACCAGTTATAACTCCGACGAATTTTGATGGCGAAATTTATTTTAAGGGAAATTGAATGTAACAACCCGAGATTTTATGAGAAATATTATTTTTAATTTCATTGATATCTTTTGTTGTATGCTACACCAAAATTATGTTGTGCTATACGTGACACCATATTATCTTTAACTATATGCAACAATATTCTTGGCTCGTGTTACACACATTTTCAAGTTCATTTTGTAGAAATCATTCTACACAACATTAAGTATAGATTTTTTTAATGTATAAATGAAAAAAGTTTTGATTATTTTATACGCAAAACTAAAGGGAGCATTCACTACACACATCCCTAACTTGGATTTCATTACACGCAATCACGACCATCCTCGATAGAGTGTGTAGTACACAATATGATTTTCACTAAATAAAGATATATGGTTATATAATTATTATGGACTAGCCATTGTGAATAGTATTAACTACATATTGTATTTTATAACATTATTATTCATCTTACCCATTTTCTAGAACTTCTTATGAGAACAAAATGAACTATTTTAATTATGACACAATTGTTATCATTAAAGACAACACAATAGTGATGTATAAATTATTTTATTGATTGCAATATCAAATAAATGTCTTTAAAAATATTAAAATAAATATTTTATGAACTATTTTATGTGCTCCACTATTTTCCTAGATAAATATGACTTGTTATGAATATATTAAATCTTTTATTTAAAATATATCCTCTATGTAGATTTTATTTAAATACAAATAAATGAATAGTGTAAAAATTGACAGTATTGTTATTTTATAAAAATAACATATTATAAAATTGTTTAAAAATCACAAAAATATTTATAAACAATAAATTTAAATTTATATGGTATAAAATGTCATAATGTATCTAATTATGGATAATTCATAGCACATAAGTAATTATTTATATCAATTTAAAATTTATAATAATATTACAACAAATAAAATTAAATTGATTAAATAAGGATAAATAAAGTTGATAATGATTAAAATAAATTCCCAACATGTCTAAATTCTATTGGTTGATGAGATTACAACCCTATCTCATCTAATTTTTGAATTCTTGTAATTTGGGATGTTTGTATGTGGGGTTTGAATTTATTATAAATTAATATTTTTTATATTTCCAATGGTGCCCCTCTCCTCCCTTATAAAAGGTCACCTCTTATGTCGCCTCCACACACAATTTTGAGCATTAAATCTTGTCCAAACCCTGCCCATTTCCCTTATCAACATCTATAGAAACAAACTATAGGTCCTAGTCTTCTTCAATGTCCAATTTTAGTTCCCTAAGAGTAGGTTTCAAAGAGGCGTGTCGAAGAAGAGGTAATATTCGTTACTGGTTCTTTCAAATTTATTTCTTCTTCTACTTCCTCTTCTTTAGTTGTTTCATTATGAAGAAATAAAATCAGTATAAATCATATTCTTGTGTTTTATTATAAATATGAAACAACCCTATTTCACCTTCTATCCATCCTTTGGAAAATTAAATCACCGCACGTGCATATGTAAGGAATACCGTCTCCACACAGTGGTGTAATTCATTTTCCACCACCACCTTACTTGGATGGGTATAATGTTGTAAATAATAACTATATATGATTATTGAAATGTTATAGTGACTATGAAATATTATTATTACACTTTAATACAATTCCACAATCATGTGAACGAATCATCGCTCGTGTGTACGTACGACCTACTGTGTCCATAATGTAATGTGACTAGTTCAACATGATATTCATTGAATAATGATTATATAAATGAATTGAATGAATAAATATGATATATATTACACTAATACCATTATGTAAATGATGTATCTATATCATAAAAATATGAAAATTATTTTATTTGACAAAACATGCATAAGAACATAATGTAATGAACACCCGAATAACAAGTAGAATTGAAATATTACTAATAAGAAGATAAGAATATGACCATATGTGATATAACAACAATGAATGTGATTCATTAATAAGTCAATGACATTATTTAAATCATTATACAAGTAGTTTGGATACGTACGAATCAAATCAGATCTAAGGTAAGCGACAATTTTGCAATCTCATTTTAATCAGAGATTTCTTATACGTAAGTATTTATTGGGGTTATATTTTTCATCCATGTTAATGAAAATGGTTTTAATAAAGTCGTTAATATTCTTCCATGTATGTTTAAATTCATCTTTACCCCTCTTTGAATTTTACTCTCTGATATGGAATGAATCATTCTTTTGTTTACCATACATGGTACTTTTTGACTTTTCTATAAAAAGTACATGGAGAATGTTTTTTAACTTTTACGGAATGAATGGATTTTTATGATTTCATAGAAAATTATTTCCATGAATCTAATTTTACAAGTTTTAATGTTTATTTTTAATCAACTTCTTTTAGTTTACAGTTGTATGAAATGTTAAGAAAGGAAAAAAATTTGATGTAGAAAGGATATTTTTCCTCCAGAATTATTTTCAGTTGTTTTATCAAAACCATTTTCCATTTAAGATGTAATTATTTTATATGTGTATGATTCATGTATAATGTTTCTATGATTTACATGATTTCACTTATCATATTATTAAATGATATCTATTGATTTTATATGGATTTTTTTTGTGATGGAGTTATGTTAATGAAACCCATTTTATTTTTTGTGTTATTATGATTGATTTATGTTTATTTTGTCTCACACGAAAGAATATTTTCATTTTTAGATGGGTGGGACATATATCTACCTCCAATGCATTGGTTTAAGATTTTTATCTCATGAGATAGACAAGGCTGGAATGGAAAGTTAATCTGGTTCAGTGATACCGGACCAGAAAGAGGAGTGATCACGGTTTAGTGAGGGTCATTGTCCTCTCAGATAGTCTTCGAAGAAATGCCTTGGCTACTATGGAAATCATATCATGTGATTAATGTTTTTCCACTATTAAAGGTTTTATTTCCAAGCTATTTTATCATTATTGATGTTCCATTATGATCTATACCTTACGTACTACCTTGTTTTATGTCATTTCTCAGGATTTTGATGTTTAAACATTATGTTCATGTTTTTTAGGTTCAAATATATGTGGTTTGTTTTATTTTCTCCATGCTTAACCTTATTGAGAATTTTAGATCACCCTTTATATTTTTTCTTTTCCCCAGGATATATAGAAAGGTTTTAGGTAAAAAAAGGGGTTGATCTTTATGGGAGATGTTGAATATCGTTCACCATGATCAGAAGATTATGTTCTGAGTTTCCGAAGATACTAAACTATTACGGTCCTTGAATTTTGGTTTTGTTATGTATTATGTATTCTAAAAATGTTATGTAATGTCCATGTACATCATGATTTGGGGATCTACATCATCCACTAGGGAGAGTTTGATATCAAGGACGACACGATATTCGTGGATCAGCTGGTAGGAATCATGAATCATGAGGATAAGGGGCTTCATGAAGAGACCATTACTATGGTTCGTCTTGTATGGAGGCATGGTGGCCTCGAGGAGAGTACTTGGGAACGGGAGGCACATATGTGTGCCTAGTAATCAGAGTTGTTTTGTGTTTTTCTCTTTTACCTAGTTTTTGTGCTTATCTTGTGTTGTAATTATGGACCATGTATGTTATGAGATGAGATGTTTCCTTGAATATTTGTGTGAAAAGTCCTAATGTGTGGGAAAGGATAACTGGATCCCTAATCAAGACACATTAATGAGGATGTGATTAAACTCATGCAGAAAAGTTAGTGCTACCCAAAGCAGATAACATCCTGACATGGGGGAAGGAGATCCCTAAACCATGTTTCTGGAGAGTGTGCTCTTTGTTATTTGTGTTATTTTTTTGGGGCAGCAGAGCATTAGTGTTTTTATAGTTGTTTAGGAGACATATTTCAAGGAGATGTTCTGGGATGTTGATGATTTCACTCTAGCTTTAGAATAACACATGTTGGTTTATCCTTCAGATATATCTCATGAGGTGGCAGTTGGGACCCCTCTTCTATCATGTTTGGTTTTGAATTCTGGATTAATATAATAGTTTAAGAGGTGACTGATGTAGTAACCCAGTTTTCCCCATACCTTTACATTGATAAAAACTAATGTTCATGGTGTTTTAGGAGGAAACAGTGGCTCATTTCATGATAATTCCAAATTTCTAGTTTTTCATCAGCATGTTAGTGCATCGACATGTCAGGGCATCATCATGTCAGTGTGTCAGCATGATAGTGTGTTGGCAAGTCAGTGCATCATCATGTCATTGCATTGGCTTGTCAGTGCATCGGTGAGTCAAAAGCATCGACTTCAGTTTCTCAGGGCATCAGTAGCTTAGGTCATTGGTAGGTCATGGTTTTGGTAAGTTAGGTCATCGGTAAGTAAGGGCGTTGGTAGGTCTGGGAGTCATTAGGATAGGGAGTCGGTAGGTCAAGGGTGTTGGTAGGTCAGGGTGTCAGTAGTTCGATGACATTAGTGAGTTGTGACATCATTAATTCAAAGGGATATGTGGCTCGGTGTCGGTGTCTTGAGGTTACTAGTTCAAGTTGGTGGATTAGTGTCAATGACTCACCCATCGGTGACCCATCTACTATTTTTTCCACATTTTCCCAGTTTTCATATTTCACCCCTCTTATGTCTGCTTAGATGTAAATAGAGTTTAAATCCTTCCCTTAGAATTTTTATGGTCACTTTACAGGATAATAATTATATCTTTAATAACAAAGCGATACAGGAGATTTGAGATACTAAAACTGTGTTATCATGAACAAAATCCCACGTTAATGACTTTTGGAAACTTTCTTCCATTAAAATAGGATATCACTCTTCAAAGATGGGTTATTCTTTCATTGTGTCTTTTTCCTTTCCCCTTGGTGCATCTATACCCTTCCTCCCAAATTGAGTTGTGTGTCTATGCAATATCCCCACCTAATTAGTTTTATTTGAGTCTCGTTCTGCTCACATGATCCCCTATAATTGTCGTAAGGAGGAACTTTGTTCCATTGATCATCCAGGTAGGTGTTCCATTTTCTTATCTAAAATTTTGAATCATGTGTGGTGGGTGTACTATTGTTTCCCTTTGAGGAATGGTGAATACTCTTTTTTAAAACAAGAAATAAATCAAAATAAGATATGATAAAAAGATAATGTTGTCAATGAATTAATGGGATGGGATTGATTTGATGTTGATGGGCTGTTTTATTTGTTATCAATGATTCTATTACGGTTTTCATGGCTATATTCATTCTAAAAGTCATTTCTGTTGGTGGTTTTGTTTGTTCACAAGTGAAGTTCTGTTTTGTTTATATTCATGAATAAAGGGTTGTAACATGAAAATATTATTATTCATGTATATTTAGATAAATAACTAGTTTCATTATGATTGATCCTATTCTATGATCACCCCAGATATATTAAAAGTGGAATTAAAGAACCTATGTAAGTTATATCTGAACACAATTGGGTTAATGGATGTGGTTGTGTGTTGTGTGTTATGGTTTGGGTTTTGGGTTCTTGTCATGTGGGGTGTTACATGGGGTGTGTTGGTGTTATGTTTTGATAGACTAATTGATTTTATAATTGATGGACTAGTAGGCATCTAAACTACCTTTGGTTGTGTCATGGCTATCGAACAACATTGAGAAATGGGATTCTGTTGTTTTTATGTTCTTGTGTGTAGGGGGACTGCACCTAGGAATTTTTTGGGCAGTAGGGCTGTGGGACTAGGTTGTAATAGATGGATTTTGTGGTATAATTATGATGAATTATAGTTAGTAGTCGTCGAATGGTATTGTGCAGTGGGACTGCAAATCTTGTCTTGTCTGCTGTTTTGGTATGGTTGTGGATAGTAGATTCTTGGTAGTGCTGGAATAAAGTATAGTGAATACCTTAATTAATAAACGTTAAGTGAATAAATAAAAATGGATGTGGTTATGGTTAGGTGGTTTTTGTTGTTTGGATGTGCATATAGGGGTATCAGAAAATGTGGTTCGATATGAGTTAGTTGTTGGATTTTTTGAAACATGTAGGTTGGGTTGGGTGTTTTATTACATATATGTATAAATTTTAGTTTCTTGGTATTTCTATATGTAAAACACCCTTCTTTAGAACCATGTTTTGAGAACCTCTCTCTCATGGGAGTGGGTGTATGTCCCAAAATCCTGGCGGGATGATGGATGGATGGTTGCTGACATTCTTCCCCGCACCCTCTTACGAGATCATACCACTTGAGCATATCCGGGTAGGATATAATGGCTTGAGGATTACCATAGTCCAAGATCCTTCAAGTAATGAATTTTTCTAGATGATATTCCTAGGTGATTGCGGGTTATGATTTTTTTCGCAAGTGTCTTCGGGATGAGGCTTAGGTGTCTTCGACCGAGTGGCGTTGTTTTTGTGGCCCCGGTGTCTACAGGAGGGATTGTGTGTGGGTAGGTTATGGTAGTGGTAATAGGTATGGGAAGAGTGTTATCATCAAAATATTATCTATTAGGAATGAGCAGTTAACCAGTGGAAAAGTTGTGCAGGGTGCCCAAATATTGATGTGTTTATATTACTACTTTAATTGACTTGCAATATTTGGTGAGTGTACATTGGTGAGGTTGGGATGGTTAGTATTACTTAGTAGGTTCTTTGAGGTTATACTATTTTCTCCCCTAGAAATTAGTATATTTCCCCACTTGAGAATGAGTAGGTTCAGATTCCCTACCGATCATTCTCGTATTCTCACCCTACGTATAAAAATAGTTTTCCAGTTTTCAAGAGGACTTTGAGGACCGTGCTAGACATTAGTTGCTTGGGAGTCAGGATTAGTTGTTGTTTCTAATTAGAATATTTTTGTAATTTACCTCAAATCTTTGTTGTAATTTTTAATATCTTTACATTGGACATTCATATGGTAATATATTTTATATTTATTTTCTTTTAGTATTTGGAGCTTCTTGGGATTTTCAATCTTATCTCTCGGTCTAGTTCTATAAAAAGGGTAATTCCTTCCATGTTATGTGAGATTTTATACCCTTGGTGCTAGTTTCCTCTCCATGTCCTACTGAAGGTGGGACTTGGGGGTCATCATCTCTCCTTCATCTTATAGAAGGAAGGGTCTGGAAGTTTTTTGTCCCTTCCCTTATCATAGAGAAGGCGGGTCATGATACATGGCTTACATAGTTTTCTCATTTCTTTTATAGTTTATTATCAACATAACCCAAATTTTTATATCTATTAGTAAAGACCTAATACTTTCAAAATCATTATTAGTGAGATCCATCAACATAGAACATTGAGATTTTCCATTATCTTCTACACTTCTGGTACCAGCATCTGTCATAACAACTTTATTTATTGGAGGAAATCCCACTATTTTGCATCTATAACTTCAAGGGAAATTGAAAGAAGTGGGGGAAATATCATATTCATCCCACTATGATATTTCATACATTAAAAACATGAAAACCTCTACTGTTCACTGAATTTAAATTCTTCATTCTTATAGATGGATCTTCCACGTGTAACAAACTTTGATATAAACTGTTATTCCAAAATAGGATCTATAGTATCAGGGGGGGGGGTTGAATCGGTGGGTCATATTTTCATTATAATAATGTTTATAAACATCTTTATTAATCATTCTTAACATATGAGACTTTTAAAAGTTACTATCCACTCAAATATAACTTATCAAACATGCCTCTAATTTGAAGAAAATATAAATCGAAGGAAGAACATGATATTTACAATGTTGGGTACAAAGACCTACTCTTTTCCATGATGGATAGTCCAACCAACATGAATTTTTTCACTATATTATTTCTGGAATACTATGGAACAAGAAGTGAAAAATTGAATAATCATAGTATAAACATTCATGACATGTTATTTTATACCCCGAAACTAACCTTTTCATATCCACTTTCATATAGATGGTTATACACCCCATCAAAAAAACCCTTTTCTCTAGCTAGTAAGTATCCAAACGTACTATATTAACAATTATTATTTTTTCTTAACCACTATACAATGTAATTGACTTCCCCCATAACTAATTTAAATCAAATTTTACCAACATACAATATTTTAGAACATCAAAAAATCTCTAAAGAACTTTTTGGACTTGAAATATTTTCTAGAAACTCTATCCAGAAAAAGTAATTAGAAAATTTCATCATGATCAGCCTCATTTAGGTAACTATTGTACAATAGACTCTATATGATTGGCCCCATCATGATTCTACTTTTTATTCATTTAAAAATAATAGACTATAAAATAAATCTATAACTCACCACTTATTCATCTAAAGGATCTTTCCTTAATAGATGTTGCTCTGATGGATCTCTCTAATGGACTTTTCAATGGAACATTTTATTATGATCAGATTGTAGCTCACTCTGATGGATCTTACTTTGCATCAACCTGAAAAAAATTTATTTTTTGGAATATTAATACCGAACAAAAGTATCAGGCTGTCTAGTCACAATACACATTAATAGTTCTCAATTCCCCTGATGATGTATGATTGTACTATGCTCTCCTTTTATAGACATCCCGGAATAGTATAGGCAGGAAAACTAATTTCATTTCTCGTTTAATGATATTCACTATTCATATTTTTCAAATTAATTTATGTCTGCATCATTTTCTTCTTCACCTCTTCTTAATAATTCTATGATATTCTTGAATCTTATCGAATCTTCTAAAAATATCAAAATTCTTCAAGTTTAAAAACATTTATTTAGTACGTTTCTTCATAATTGTAAAAATTTATAGAAAACTAAAGATTTCTAATTATGATGACAACTTGTAAAAAAATATGTTCTTCTCATACATATGCTCCATACCAACTAGAAAAAAAACAATTTTTAAAAGAATAAGATTGTTCTGCCAAAAAATTGTTGTTTCTTTAACAAAAAACATAGTTTCCACTTCTAAAGATTCCATTATCACCTTTCAAAAAAATATTCAATAAAATCTTCATTTATTTATTTACTTGGACTAATGATCCTACATCCAATGATGTTCGGTGTTCGATTAAATTATTGGTGTCCGCAAAAATCTGATGGATTGGTCTCTACTTCACTCTTATATATCAGTGTCATATATTTTTCGATGAACCTTGACACACATGAAAAAAACAACACTTTATTCTTGATCCCAATGTAATAAAATTAAACCTGGTAAAATTGGTTGACTACATTATTAATCATCATATACTTGATTTGTCATTGTTCTCATTTTATTTATTGATATCAACAAATTAACCACTCAAGTATGCCTCCAATAGTACATTATATCTTGTTTATTAAGGATACCAACAATTAATAAAATGAATAGGTGTTAGAATCCATTATGGAGGATCAGTTTCATACCATATTCGATGGACCAGTATGTCTAGTATCTTTTTGTTAGATCTGTTGTGTTGATTATTTTTTATCACAACTTCCCATTCTTAATTATTTTAGAATATAAGCCTTTATAAAAGAAAATAAATACAATATTTGGGATTTGGAATCTATATATAATAATATCTTCTACACATTTTTTTCGCACATCATGGATCACAAGTATGTAAAAATTACATATGGTTTTAAAAACTTTATAGAAAAAAAGAATCATTAGATTTATTATCAATTGTATAATCCAATATATCTTCTCTTTATAATCATTACTTTCATTCCAAAATAAATATGATTTCTAGTAACTTCTAACTTCCTATTAAAAACCTGATCAAGTGGATCATATTCAATTACTCATACTAATGTTTGGATTCATATTCCTCATACTGATGGCCCAGGTCCAATGTTATGTTTCCTTTTGTATTGTGCATCTGATTTAATCTATTTAGTGTAACATCCTACTTAGTTTAATGGGGTGTATTTGGAATCCAAAATTACGCCTTTTCTCAAATTCAACCATCTGTTATATATTGACAAAAAATAAATCCAAAACTCAATGTGGGCCTAAAATAGTGTTTAAGATTTTCCTAGGAGTAGAGCATATGTTAGCTTTTTTGTTCATACACATTCATTTGGGATTTCATATTCACGTATATCCATATTGAAAGTTCATTGTTTATAATTCTATAGTCTTTGGGTTAACTATTCTTGTTTTCTTCATGGATGATGAATAATATTATTTAGTATTCTATTTGACCATCTTAATAAATTTTTACATTGATTTATAAATAATGTTCTTATTAGTAATACTAGGATTAGGATATACCCATATTTGATTGGTTTCATATTATTTTTGTTCTTAAATGTTTTTTACTAGTTGAATTCTCTATGAAATTCTAATTTGATTTTTTCCTCTATGTTTTGTGGGAGGATCGAAAGAAGTCAGTTTTTTTGTGTTCTACAGTCATATATAATCTATTTTGTAAACCTCTTCAACCATGTTATTTTACAACCCATATTTCCTCATTATAATCTTTTTAGAGAGTGTCTCATTTAAAGTATAACCATTATAATAATGTTTTTTTACAAATTTATAATTATGTTAAATCTTAGTAGCATTTAAATATTATTCAATTTGAATAATAACATTCACAGTTGATACATGCTAGGGGTAGTTGGATTAATATTTTGACTATGGTTATATAGATTTTTTATATTGTGGTTGTTTTTTATTTTGGAAGATATTTCAATATTTATTATGATTATATGGGGAAGAATAATCATGAGGTTTTTGGTTTTAAAATTTATGCTGTAGATATGTGATGATGGTTCATATTAAATCCCTTCTATATTTAATATACAACGTTGGGGTCTCCCCTTTTATTTTTAATGAATATTTATATATATTTCTTTCCATTTTCAACCTCTAAATTTCTATGTTATTGAAACATACATAGCTAGGTTCATCCCCCTACATGAGTCTCCTTTCATTTCCACTTATGTGAGGTCACTTGGGATTTATTTATCTCTAATGTACCTTTAAATAAGTCTATCTTTACCCTTACATAAGATTTGGTTTACCTTTCATTGGCCGTTGTTTCTTTTTCTTTACCCTAACATAACTCCATTAGTAACCTTATGGGGATCGTGGTAGTTATGTTTTACGCTTACCTATAGTCTGTTTACCATTTTGTATCCTTGTTTGTGTAAAAGTACACAATGGGTTTGTACCCTCACACATCATTGTCTTTCTAATACCCTTATGTATTAATATTATAACGCATATGTGGTTCTGTTTTCATATTAATCATGTTATTATGGAACATTCATTTTCAACCATCTATTTGAATCATTTTTTACACTATTAAAATAAACTACATTACTAGAGGATATATTTTTCCTTCTTCTAACAGATTGATGATATTGATTTCATGAATCAGCGAATATACTTTCATATAGATATACTCTTAGATCCACCATGTGAGAAATAGAGATGGATATAGTCTGAATGGATATCTCTAGTAGCATCTAATTCCAAGCTCACCAGAGGAGTCATAGAGTTCATCGATTTCCCCTCGAATCACATAGTTTGTTGACCCAAGATGTTTCAAAGTGTTCCTTCTTCAATAATTTTCAATATTGATTGTCATGTTATTAATTATTTCTCTTTTTGTTGAATTTTCATCAATGAATTCAATGCCTCATGTAACTCTTCTTCATAAGAAAATTTTAATTAGATCCTTGATTAGGGGGTCTATGTTATCTGAAGGGTTTTTTAAATTTCTTCTTGATGTTCTATTTTGTATTTTTACTTGAAGGAATGTTATATAGTTTCCTTGTTTAGTGATTATCTTGTCTCATTTTTCTATTATTCTGTTATTTTTAATAATAGTAATGAAGAGATATTCATTTCTAAAGGAAAATTTGATAAAGAACCTAAGTCTTAATCTCCCATTTATTGATTTCCCCCTTATTTAAGTATGTAAATTTCTAAATGATAATTTCCACTATAATTTAATTCAATTAATCTATATTATTGTTTAAGATTTTTTTAAATTGAATTTATTAATGTATAATCTTTTCATAGTCTTTTTTCTTCATGTTTTTTCATTATTTGTTTCTTCCTTTATCTATCGTTGCTTTTATTTTTTGGGAAATTAATGTTTGTACATATGGAATTTATTTCAATTTATATTGATTCTATTTTATAGAATCATATTGTTCATAATTTTTTCAGTTTTAATGAGAATACATTTATCATTGTTTTTCTTATAATTTCCCATGTCTATTTATCCATTATCACTATCTAATTTTTTTCGCAGTAGCCATAATTATTATTTTATTTGATTTATTCTTTATGATTTGAAATAAAATATGAATCCTCCATTCAATGATTATTATAATATTGATTATAAAGTCAAAATTAATTATTTTTTATTGATTTTAGATATTGTAATGAAAAATAAAAAATAATTTCTCATGTGGGGTTTTAGGTGGAGAACCTCTAAGAAAATCGGCACATAATAATGTGTTATAAAAAATAATCATGAATATTTTTGTATTTATATTTTCCAAGAATTCATACAATTCATGTTTTAATTTCCATTACCATTTTGACTGTGGTCACTTTTATAAATTCATTTTGTACCTCTATATTTTGGACAGAAATGTGAATGTTTTGTTCAATGGTAAAATTTTTTCATGTTATAACTAGTAATGGATTTTGTTTATTTATTTTGGATATTACAAAACAAAATTCCCTATAAGATCCGCATCATTGTTAAATCTTGACCACCTCTAGTAGCTGTTGAGTTAGAAGTATTACTTCATACATTTCAATTCTTTAGTCTTGGAAATCATAAATACGTTAATAACACATTTTTACTATGTTTTTTTGTCACAAGTATTTTAGTATGTTTCTGAGGAAAAAATTATCTTTTAACATACATATAAAAATATATAATGATTTATGAATTTCAACATTACATTCTTCAATACAATTATTAGATTAAGAGTGTGTCTGAATTTCAAACATACCTTTAATTAGACCATGAGTTAGACTTTTGTATTTTTTATCATACTGAAAAAAATCACAACTATTGGACTTATTCAGGTACCAAATAGATTAGTCATACCCTCATTAATATTATAATATTATCAATATAAAAGAAATTCCATCAGACCATCCAGTGTTTATAATCGAAATATGTAAGACGTATTTCTATCATAATTAATTCATTTATCATTATAATGGTTTTAAAAAATGATTTTAGGGATTCAGTTATAGATGAGCTATCAAGTACCAGGTATCTGAGGTCATTGCAAAAAACAAATAAATATTATCATTGGATCTTTGTCTATAAATAGTAGGTTATTTGAAGAGTTTTAAGATGGTTGATACATCTCACAACTCAAGTCATCAGAATTTTTCTCTTCATGAAATTATTTTTCATAGTAATTGTAATACATTAAAGTGTGTTAATTCTAAATAGTCCTTATAAGGATGTATCTATATGAAATTTTTCGTTTGTATTTTTTGTCTAATCATTTTTATGATTGGAGGATTATGGGAATATGAAGATGGTGAAAATTATCTGTTGGATCAAGAACATTCCAGGTGTGAAAGATAGACTCCGATCATCTTATTAAGCGATTTATGGGATAGGAAGACATAGATATTCTTATCATCATATTTATGACTTTACTGGTACGTAAAGATAGACGTTATAGTAATTAAAAACCTATGGATACTTTTAGTTAATGTTATTGACTACCTTACTCTTAATGTTAAAAGAGGTAAATATTTTAATATAGATTGTATGTTATTTTTACTACTATTAGATATTGTATTTTTTATTTTTACATGTTTTTATTATATTTTTCATGGTATATAAATTTAAACGTTATAATATTATTACTATATCATATGTTTTATCATTATAACAATGAATATGATAAAAACACTAGTTTGATATAATCAGATCTATTGTGATTTGGATTATTTTAGTCTAATATAATCAAGAATTTTGCTAGTTCTAATTTAGTCACTCTGATAATCGGACTTAGTTTTTTATTTATATACTTATTTCTTGTTGTTAATGTTTGGAGAAAAATATTTTTATAAGTATTGTTACACTGTCGTGTTTTTTATGATAATAAATTATATTTCTTTTAAGATGGAATATATAAATGTTGGATCTCTTGACAATCAAAATCCAAGTCTACTACCTATATTTGATGGTAATTAATATATATATATTGGTGATAATTAATTAATACCTTTTTTATTATCACTGTATTTTTATAATTTCATATTGATTACAATAAAGTACACCATTCGTGAAAAAAATGTTTTAGATTTTACCAATGCTAAGAATAATGAATTTAAATAGAATTACAAAGTAAGAAATGGTTTATTTCATTCTATGAAAATGAATATCTACCTACATATATCATATTATAAATACACTAATAGTATCTAGAGTATATTTTAAGTTTCAAATTTTGGTAAATCTATATATAGGGACACTAGAAAAGCTTTGATTAGAGCTGATTACCAAGCCCCTCATTTTTATCCAGAGAGTCAATTTCTGAGATTCATCAAAGATTAATGAATATTATAAAGAGAATGCTATATCCTATAGAAAATTTATTAGATGATTAAATTATTGATGAAATGATCATTAATATAATTCTAAATGAGTTGGAATAAAAAATAACATATGTCGATTATACAAAAATGTATCCTAATCATACTCTTAATGATTTGAATGGAACTCTAATGTAGTATGAGGGAAATCAAAAATGAGATGTTAAGAAAGATAAAATGAAAAATTATGGATTTTCTTTTTCTATAAAATCTATTATAACTTCTATAGATTATTCAGTCGAGAATGTTTTAAAATATATAAGGAAGATAAAATTTGTTGTTCAATCCAATTCTAGAACATCAGAACACTCAGAGAAAGAGTTAGCTAATATCATAAGAATTAATAATAATATAGTAGGAAAGAATGAATTCTAATATATATATAAGAAAAATCATAAAGATAAGGGTTATAATAATGATTATGAAGTCTCTTTTTTATGAATGTAAGAAATATTTACATGTTCAACATTTTTTACAATGCTAAAAAGGAAAGATAATAAGGAAAAGAATTTTGAGATAAATGAAATGATGTATTACATGTCTAAGAGAAAGAATGTTTTGAAATATTCTAACAGATGGAGTTCTAGTGGTGATAAATATTCTGATAACTCTTATCTTAATGAATGCTTCAAAAAGCGGAATATTGGTACTTTTCCTAAAAAACACAAAGTAAATCATTGTCTAATTGAAAAGGTACATAAAAAGGAATCTATTACTAACATATACATAAATTAAAAATATCTTACTGAGAAAAAATACACATCTTCTGATGAATAATTTTCCTTATCATAAGATAATTCTTTACCCATTTATGATGAGGTTTCCATATTTTCAAAATTACTTGAAAATGAGAAAATCATGATTTGTAAAAAACATGATAATGCCAAAACTAAATGTGCTAAGTCATATTTAAGTATAACTATTTTGAAAAATTTCATATAATACCATTCTATAGATCATTGTAAATCTAATTATGAAGAAGATAATATTTCACATGATTTTGAAAAATTTGTTTATGAGAAATATGTTTTAAAAAGAAAACATAGTTATAAAAACAATAATAATGATGTTAAAAAATTATTTATCAAAATAAAATTTGAAATTTTCTATTTTGAATAAAATTTTATCAAATACGACCATAGGTAATGAAATTTATGATAATATATAAAAACAAATTAAACCTCATGGTAATTATTCTAATGTGGATTTTAAATATAAAAAACTGGTTTTCAGTAAAAAAATACTTTTCTCTAATAGTGATTTTTCTTACACTAAGTTCCAAAGTGGTGGTCATTAGAAAAAAATTATTCCTTAAAAAAATTTCAATCTGTAGGTTTTCATAATACATATTATTTAAAATAAATGTGTTTCCACAAGATATATTTTTCTTATAATATCAAACCCAATAAGGTTTGGGTTCTGAAAAACTACTCTTTTTGTTTTAAGGAAAATGATGATAATAAGAGAAAAAACATTTATTACAAGTATATTGGATGTTATATACACATGATTGAAATCAAATATTTATTCAAGAATATAATCAATATGAAAGGTGGAGAAGTAACTTTATGAGATGATAATTAAGGAGATATTATAAAATATGTAATATTGTTCTTCTTAGAAAATATCTAATTTAAAATGTCTTATTTTTTGTAGTTATTAAGAATATAATAGAGGAATATGTAAATTATGTGATAAATGTTACCTTGTATGATTTTGGAATGTTAAATTCTTAGTGGATACTTCTAATGATGAATTTACGTTTTCTTCAAATCATCTTGAGAATGTTTACACAGAACTATGAAAAGAACTTAGGATCCCAGAAATACATTGCCTTAGTGTAATGGAAGATCAATATTGGTTATGAAATAGAAGGATGGAACATTGAAACCATATAAACATATCTAAAACTATCCTAATAGTTTAAGTAAAATAATCTTCTTATAATAAACTTCTTATCATACCTATAAAAATATTTTCAATGTAATGTGACCATTCATATATTCTTCTTTTTAATCCATATACAGACATTAATATTATTATATTCATATCTGGAGTATATTTGTTTTATGTTTTTCAAAATATTTAGTATTTCTTAAAATATTTGGTTTTATAAAAATATTTCTTCATATAGAGATTTTCTAGACACAGACATTTTATAAAAATTTTACAGTTAAAATTCTCAAAATACATAATTGATTCAGAAATTTGTATAACGTTCCTGGACTCAAATTTTGTTAAAAACGTTTCTATATTCTAAATTATTCGATATTAATTCGTAAAACTATCTTAATAGTTTTTTATAATAAAACTGTCATAAATAGTTTTTTGTTTAAATGATCATATACAGTTTTATTTCTAAATATATAATATATATCTTTCGGCGAAGACTATTGTAATTCGATTTCATAATGAAAAAAAATAATTAGTATTTATTTTAAAACTATTGAAATATTTTTACAAAAACCATGAAAATAGTTTAATTATAACTATGAATTTTTCAACTCTAAACGGTACTCTTCTATTCTTTTAGTTCCTGAACTATTTCATTAATTTAGTATTTTATTTTTTTCATACATTTTCTTTTAATAAAAAAATAGTTTGTTTTAATAATTTTAATTATTTTCCTAACCAAAATTATCATCACTCTTATAAAATTATTAAAACATCAATTTTTCAAAAACTATTTTAAATTTTTATTTGAATAAATTTTAAATTCCGGATCAGAATAGTTTTCAACCATTGGTTTTTATATGGAAGCTGAACTGTCACCAAAGATTCTTTTATAAGGGTGGTTCACCCACTGTCCCGCATTTGTTCTTCAGACTTTTTTCTCCTAAGTTGTTGGAAACATCAAAGCCCGGAGATTAATAATATTTATTTTCATTCGATCATCGGTTCATGATTTAGTTATAATGGAAACCAAGGAATATAATGATAAGTGGTTCATATTCAAGGAATGGTTGATAGAAAGACAGTGGTTTGACAAGTACGACTCAAATATCATGAATATTATTTCATTCCATGGATGGGAATCATTATGTATTGAAAATCCAGATAAGGACTTTGATATTTTATATCTAGGGGTAATTTCAATGTTTTATGCATCAGTTCAGTTTTTTAAAGATTATGGTAAAAGTAAGGTATCTTTCACAATGTTTTTAAATATATAAAAGATGTCTTTAGAAGTTATTCAGATCTTATTCGGGTCTAGTCAAGAGTAGAAAAATATATTCCTTATCAAAATATGCATAATAGAATTGGTTCTTTTGATAAGAATAAAATAGAGGATTATATTTTCTCATTTTATAAAATGGTTTAAAATTTATCTCACATGACTCCAGAAAAAAGATACATAGATCTTTAGAGGAAAGGGAACTTGATTTTTAGGAAGGGATATTGAGATACATTGATGTGTCCTATATTTTTTGGGGATGACATGGAAAACATGAGGAAGATTAATCAAGTAATGTTCATCATTATAAGCATGGGAAATATCAAAATTTCTTTAATAAAGTTGAAATTTTTTATGTTTCTAGATCTCATAAGCATGTTTGTAGTCAAGTGTATATAAATTTTCAAATTTGAGAGCAAATAATATCTTGTCTGAAAAATAATTTCATTTATCAGTTTGGATATGGTGACTATAATAAAGTTGGTATTTTATTCCAAAAAATTGTTTGTGGAAAAAGTTTGTGTTTCTTAATTTCAGGCACAAAAATAAATGAAATATGAAAAGTATAATAAGAATAAAAAATAAAGCTGAGAGTTCTTCTCCTATCATGAAAAAAAAATTGGATAAAGTGTTTGAAAAAATAATGGTTCATAAGGCACAGAATATTCCAAGGGTTTAAAAATTTGGAATTGACGATATAGTTGATATATCCTTTAATATTCGGACTTCAAAAACATTAGACGAATAATTATAGAGGAATAAGAAAAAGAAGAGGTTAGCAGAAGACAACATTTGTGAAAACTTAATAAACATCGTAGAAGGAGTATCTGGGAATATTTTCCTTCCTACTTCCCACACTGATCATGTTATATAGGAAGCTATTTAGTTTTTGATGAAAAATATATAATTAAATCTATTATTCCATCTATGTATGAAAAAGTAAAGGGTATGGTAATTGTTGAATAATCGGTTCTGATTTTACTTGAGGAAGAATCGGTACATTTAAATAAATTTTCATTTGTATTAGTTGTGAAACAATTTTGTCAAAGGAAAGGCAGTCAGAGGAATATCTTGAAAAATAATTTTATGAGGAATTTTTAGGAGGATAAAATGAATAAAATTAATAAAATTTTTAAAATGAATAAGAATATGAAGAATTAAAATATGTGATTGAAGTAAAAGAAGAAGATGAATATGATGAAGATGAATACAATGTGGAAGAAAAGTAAAGAGATGATGATGAATAAAATTATTTAGATAAGTATTCATCGGAATCATTATCTTCAACAAATTTACCATCTAAATCTTGAAAGGGTAATGAATATAAATATACTAAATAAGAATAATAATCTTCAGAAAAGGAAGCCAAATCATCTACAAAAAATAAAGAAGAAGATCGTCTATTAAAGAAAAAAGTTTATAACAAAGATAAATCTGATAAGGATGTGTAAATTATAGAAATATTTTATGAGAATTAAGTTTCAATTAATGATAAAATTAATTAAAAATAAGTTGATGTTGGAAATAGTATAATAAAACCACCACAGGATGAGCCCAATCAATCAGACTTACAAGCAATGATAACTCAAATAAGATTTGATTATATTTTCTATGTCTCGTGGAGATTAGAATGAAAAAATCATTATTTTTTAACCATGAATCATGGTGTCATCTCATTCAAAATAGTCTCACTAAGAAATCAGAGTCGATAAAATTTTTAATAGAATCAATTATTTGGATTGAAGCGTAGTTAAATACCTTTCATGAAAATTCCCATATTCACAAAAAAAATATAATATCAAATGGTATGTCGGTCTAATTAGTTTTATGCTAATATTTTAATGCATGATGAATATTCTGACGCATTAAATAATATTAAACTAGAATATGATGAATTATTTAATAGGTTATCCTAACAAAGGGCTGTCAGAGTTATGTTTTTTAAAGAATAAATATATTACATGGATTCATGGACTGATGATATAAATGTTTCGAAACAAACGATCTGAGATATGAAGTTATAGATGAGAAGAATCAGATGGTGTGAAGATGAGTGGATCATAATAAGGGATCAAAATAAATTATTTTCTTATGATGTCAAAAGGCTGAATACTCATGAACAAATTCAATAAGAAAGTATTGAAAAGATATAAAAATATTAACATGAGTTCAAGAAGATAAATGTCTTTGTCAAAACCCCATTTAATATACAATGATTTTCTTCTCTTCTGAACTCATGATGTTATTTTGTGAGTCTTTTGTACTTCTAATGAATGGATTTTATTTCGATCCACTTGTATTATGTCTGAATTTTTTACAATTCGGATTGGTTATATGTTGTTTCATATTTAAATGGATTATTTTTTAGTTTAATGATTTTTATGTTATACTTATAATTTCTTTAACTTCCATATTCTTTCCCATTATTTGTGAAAATCACAATTAGATTGAATATTTTACAAAGGGGAGAAATGTTTTCAATGGGTTATAGTTTTATCAAATTGGATAATGATATATTCAGGGAGGGAATGTTTTTTCAAATGTGGAGATACTCACCTAAGGGGTTTTATGTTTCATAAAGGAGAAGAAAATTTTATTTAGGGAATAATTATTTTAATTCTCTCCATTTTATCAACATCACATTCAAGAGTGTTACGAAATCTAAGAGAGGAAATTTTCAAAGAATAACATTGTAGTTCATAAAAGTAGTAAGGGGTGTACAATTTTTAAGTTATCTTTCAAATTTTTTTGGGGTTTTCACATTTTATAAAGGGGGTATTTTTTATTCATAATTATTATTTATTACATTTCCAATAATTTAGATTTGGAAATTACAAACACTTTCTTAAAAAATGTTTAATAACTTTTTATGACCAAAGTATTTTAGTATGTTTCTGTAATAAATAATATATTTTACCAATCATATAAAGTTTTATAACGTATGATAAATATAAACCATAAATTCTTCAATATGATCATCAAATTGAGAATGATTGTGAATATCAAACTTGCTTTTAATTGGACCAAGATTTAAACATTTTTCTTATCTAATGTATTGAAAAAATGCATGGTTTTCAAATTTATCCTTGTACCAAAACGATCAGACTAGTCCTCATAAGGATTATTATATTGATAGTAGATTAGTAATTCTATCTTATTATCTAATGATTATAATATGAATATATAAATATTATTTCAATTTTAAAGAATACCTTTAACCTTGTAATGGGGTAAAACCAAAATTGCATCAGGCATTCAGTTACAAATGAGATATTAAGAGCCAGATGTCCTAGGACATTGCAAAGGACTCATAAATATGACTTTTAGAGCTTCACCTATAATTATCATGTAATTTAAAGAGTTTTAAGATAATTGAAGAATTTCACAACTCATGTCATATGTTTTTTTCTCGGAATCAATATCTCTTACTTATTTTTGTAATATTATAGATATTTTTAGTTATAAGGATTCATTTTCATGTTGTTTCCATTATAAAAATCATTTTTATTCAACATTCGATCTTTTTTACGATTGAGGATTTATAAGGATATGAAGATGGTGGATCTAGTCTATCAAATTGAAGGCTTCCCATGCTAGGAAGATAGAAACTCATCATCATGTCGAGGGATTTTTGGGATTGAATGATAGATCTATTATGATCATCATATCGAAGAATTTTTTTATAATAATTATAGACTAGTCTCACTTAAGTTTACCCAAGTTTGTAGGGTAAAGCAGTCGCTTGCAATATAACTTGGGTTGTTGAATCCTCAGACACCTAAGAAGAACCTACTGACACACAATCTAATGAGAGTGATTTTTGGATATGAAGTGGCCAACATAGGTTTGTTATAAAATGGTTTAAATGAACATTAATAGGCCTAATATAATTCATGTTTTGAAAAAGGTTTATTTTAGGTTATTACAAGGGATTGAATGGGGGAAAATTCTTTTTTCAACTATTTCAATTCCTTATATTTAAGATGGGTTCATTTGAGAAGATAAACGAATGTCATCATTTACTGGTTTAATACCTACAGACCCTAATACTAATCACCTATACACTTGGAGGATCAATGTTTAGATCACTCCAAGGTAACATTTTGTATTAGAGCATGAATTGTATGCCATTAAATTCAATTAGGGTGAGGAGTTTAGAGATCATCAAACAAAGTTCTCAACTAAAATAAGTGATTAGAAATTAATGGAGTGCGAAATAACATCCAATCTAGCCCATATTTATTCGATTGGATCAAACCATATGTGGGTTATCACTCCATTGATTCTATGGTTTCAATGGAAGTAGGAAGCAGACTCATGAAGGAGGAATTGAAGAATGAATAAACAAAAGTGAAATAATGATCACTCCACCGTTGTGTGAATAATTTCACAGGGTTTTGTGTGAACAAGCACACACCATGCGAAAACCATAACAACATGACTTGAAAAATAATTGAAAATTAGACGAAGAAGAAGTTTTATAAATATACTAAGGGGAATTATAACAACTTACATGTGATATAAAAAACATGAAAATACAAAATGACTACATAACATTACAATTAAAAATAAAACAAGTCCTTATTTAATTCCTTAACCACCACTACCTTTAATAATAATTTTAAAGGATTTTTTTGAACTCCCAACAGTACAAATCATCCCACTTGAGTATTGTAGGCCTGGTGTGGTGTAAAGGGAGAGTGGACTTCTTCACCCTTGACCCGATGTTGCATCCATCTTGCATCCCCTAAATAGAGGCGCCAAAATGACCATCTAGATGGTCAAATTTGAGTTGAGAATTGAATAATAAAATGTAACCCTCAATATCTCTTAATATCTTGAAATATTTCTCCCCAAATTTAAATTTTGTTTGCGATATATGGTTTAAATGGTGGGATGTTTTCTAGGCTGCATAATCTGGACCATAATTTCATCTTCAAATTGTACCACCAAAAACTCCATTAAAACATCCAAATTAAATCTTTTCACGGTTTAATTATATGTTCCTGTTAATGTCCTATACCTTCAGTTAATGTTTCATAACTATTCAATGAGTATTTTTTCCTAAAGAGTAGTTTTATTGGGTTGTTGCCCAGTTCACTTCGCTGAGAATTTTGTTTGTTCAAGGCCCACTTTGGTGGTCTTCCAATTTGAATCTTCAAGTACTCAAAAATTACGGCTTGTTCCCTATGTAATTAGAATCCTGATAATTAAATATGAAAATAAAATCAAGATCATTGGTTATTTTATATGGTGTTCAAAAATATACCATTTAATAATTCATTTTACGAATGACTTACACTCATAATGTGAAATGATGATCAAATGGAAAAATGCACTAAAATGGTGATTATGAATAATGAAGAACATGAATATAATATATATTGACAATGAATATTTGAATCATTCACTAGATAATCAAACCCCCAACTTGAGTCTTTCTAGTCCTGAGAAAAATATATCTCAAAAATATGAAATTAAAATTCCCTTTTCCAAAAACATTTTAATACATAATGATCACCAAAAACATGTATACCAAAAAATTATGAAACCATTAAAATATTTTAATACAAGATAGTTTCATAAGAATACCACAATATCAAGACCATTCCTTTGTTCATATTCATCACCATATTTTATCCAATATCAATTACGCATGACGATGTGTTATGAATCACAATAGTCATGGGGTCATCATTATTTAAGAGGGAAATGATAGAAGCACTAGGTGGAATCACATTTCAATATTAAGATGTATATTAAATTTTTTGTAATTTTTTTTATGTTTTTTTTAATTTTTCCATGGTAAATGAAATTTCACTCAATAGAGTCAACCCATGTAGCAGACTTTGTCGATGACTCACAGGCTCAAAGACCTTAGGGCACCAAGTGAATCCCACATAATCGAGCATTATCTCGATTTATCTCAGAAAAAAACAATGTCAAATTACAAAAAATATATATATAATTACTATCTCGTGGCCATACAATTATGGAGTCATGATCTGCATGTGTTAAAATCCATGCATTGGGTTATTTCATTACTCTACATGCAAATTTATTGTTTATTTATTTTTTATTTATTTTTTGATTTTCTGTAATGATCATATTAAAACTAAAATGATCACCTAACCTATGCTATTTATTTGGGGGACTGCACGAACTCAAAATAATACCCCACTATCCAAAGGACGTGAAATATAAAAATATTGGATGAAAATATAAATGATGAAATATCATACTAGATAGCTACACTTTCCAATATCTATGCTCATGAAAGTATACAAGGATTAAAATCAAAATCAGGGAATACTAAATTATTTGATATTTAGTTACACTTTTTTCAATGTTTATTATCATGTTCAATGTTAATGGAATTTTTCCTTCCATTTACACACATTTTTTAGTTCATATAGATTTTTTTATTTCTCACCCCCAACATAGAATAACATTTTCCCCATTGTCTAAATAAATGAAAACATAGAAGGTGTTGGTGTAGAGGAGTACAAATAGGACATTGAAATGAGGATCATGGAATGAAGTCACCTGGTGGTTGAATTTGACGTTCTTGTTGCTCCAATTTAATCCTTTGACATCCATGTCACTTGAAGACTTCTATAGTGGAACAATATAAAACAAAAACAAAACAAAACAATATATATATATATTTAAAAAACATAAAATATAAGTATATAAAAAAATTTATATAATAATGAAGATCTATTAGTCGTATGTTAGTGAAATGTGCATGCCTCTAACGACATTTGGTCCTAACATTGAGTCCCCATGGCTTCACTTGTTGTGAAAGAATTTTCCCCACAACCTAAGACGTGTTATTTTAAATTTTATTTTAATTATTATTATTTTTCTATATTTTTAATCATACAATCACATAAAAATAATATAAAATAAACTATTGATACATTGTATTATTTTTAAATTTCCGGGTTGGGTATTACTCAGTGATCACACAACATGACACAAATTAATATAACACTCCCATTTCATACCCATCCATACTCATAATAGAAGAACATATCAATAATATAAGGTACTATCATATTCCGAGTTGATTGATTAAATAATTTTTTTTAAAATATAGAAATTACTCATTAATCCTATTTTTAAAATAATGATGATTCATAGTGATTGGAAACATGAAAACCATAGGTTTCCTCCCTAACAACATTTTTTTAACATCTCTAGCTCGACTTAAACACATAATTGTTTTAGTATTTTCCTCATCTAATGTTTTTTCACATAGTTATTCTTCAACTTATTATTTTTGGAATGGTTTAATTAATAGTTTGACTCTATGACTACTAACATTAACGGTTTGACCATTGGTGGGTTATTGAATTTTTACAGCCCCATGGGGGTACACCTTATGCACTATGTATGGACCTGACTATCTAGACCTCAACATTCTTGGGTGTAAATGAATTTTGAACTATACAAAATAAAATGTTGACCTTGTAAAATGTGTTTGGTTTTATGATTTTGAGATTGGTAGGATTTTACATTAGCTATATTAATCCTTGAATTTTCATAAGCCTCCATCCTATGTTCCTCATGTTCATTGAGATCTAACTTCAATTTTGTTTTAGCTAATCAAAGGTCATAATTAATTTTCTTAATTTCCCAAAAGGCCT
The DNA here is from genome assembly GCA_963277665.1 of Viscum album. Classification (NCBI taxonomy): domain Eukaryota; kingdom Viridiplantae; phylum Streptophyta; class Magnoliopsida; order Santalales; family Viscaceae; genus Viscum; species Viscum album. Next base: position 302,840,996 of record OY728126.1, read on the forward strand.
TATGTTCAATCTCCACTAGAAAATTGTATGTTTTACTATAAACCAACCTATATGGGGTCATTCATAAAATGGTTTTAAATTCGGTTTAATTGGCCCAAATAACATCTAGGAGATTTCTTGACCAATATATCCTAGATGGATTAAGTGTTTTCTAAAGAATTTTTTGATTTTGCGATTTGCAAAATCAGTTTGGCCATTGGTCTGTGGGTGGTAAACATCGGACATTTTTTGAGAAATTTCATACTTGTACATGAGTGCTGAGAATGGAAGACTACAAAAATGAGCTCCATGATCACTAATGATATCCCAATGAATTCAGAATCTAGAGTGGATGTTTATCTGAAAAAATATATTCACATTTTGATGATTATTGGATGTTTCAGTAATATCCTCAATCCATTTAGATACATAATCGATAGGTAAAATAATGTATTGATATCCCATATAGTTTTGGAAGGGACCCTTGAAATCAATTCCCCAACAGTCAAAAATTTCAACCATTAAGATGGGATTGAGTGGAATTTGAATCCTTTTAGTGATGGAGCCTACTTTATGACACCTAGGAAAGCTATGAAAAAAAAATTGGAGTCCCTTGAGTGGGTGGGCCAAAAGAGACCGTATTGAAGAACCTTAGAAGAAGTTTTTGTAGAGGAAAAGTGACATCCACATGCCTCATTATTAAATAATATAAGGATGGAATCTTGTTTAGATTCTCATACACACCACCTAATAACTTGTTCAAGGCATAACTTATAGAAGTATGCATCATCAAACACATAATTACTGACATCAATAATGAATTTATTTCTATATTGAGTCCCTAAAAATTTTATAATGACTCATATAACTAATAAGTTGGTTGTGTTACAATACCATACGAAGTCAGTCAAAAAATATAGGTGTTCATTAGGGAAAGAATCATACACAAGAAGGTGAGATAATATTCCATTAAATTCTATCCAATAGAGATGATCAGATACAAAATTTTCAACACAATTTTTTCTTGATTATGAGGTAAAATTATTGTAATATAACGACCCATATAATCATTCTATCCTTAGAAACTTGTTTCTGGAAGAATTATTTCAGTTTATAATGGTTAGTGAACACAATGACGGGGGATCCTAAGATGTAGGACCTAAAATTTCCTATGGATAAATAATAATTAAGTAACTACTTCTCATTGGTGGTGTAGTTGATTTGAGCCTTATTTAGGATTTTTCATGCATAAAAATTTATATAAAGATTTTTATCAAAAAGTTTTCCAAGCACATCTCCAAACGAAAGGTCAGTGGAATAACACATGAGTTCTAATACAAGGTTCTAATTTGTGAATTTCATTATTGGATGATAATTGAGAAGTTATTTTAGGGTTTAAAATGAACAATCACATCTTTCTGTCCAAATAAATGGATCATCCTTTACTATAAGACCACAAAGGGGATGAGCGATTGAACTAAAGTTCGTAATGAATCTTCTATAGAAACCAGCATGTCTTAATAATTACTTTACATCCTTGATAGTTTTGGTTGATGGAAGGTTACAAGTTATGTTAACCATGGCTTTATTTACTTCAATCTCACTACCTGAGACTGGATGGACAAGGACTAGTACCTTTTTAACCAATAAATTCAATTTTTCCTAGTTTAGGAAAAGATTCTTTTCATCACATCTTGACAAAACTCCCTCTACATTCCTTAGACATCTATCAATATTATCCCCAAACACAGAGAAGTCATTTATGAAAAATGTATATAAAATCCCCTACCATGTCCGATTGAATTTCAATCATGCACCGTTGGAAGGTTCTAGGGGCATTACATAACCTGAAGGGCATGAATTTGAAGGAAAATGTGTCAAATGAAAAGGTGAATGTAGTCTTCCCTTGATCATCTTGGGAGACCCAATCTGATTATACCCTAAGTACCCATTTAAGAAACTATAGAAGTCATGAACTTCAATTATCTATTGTACTTTATTAATTAATGGTAGTGGGAAATTGTCCTTCTTGGTAAATGAGTTTATCTTCCTATAGTAGATGAAAAATATCCATCCACTAATCACCCAAGATGTAAGAATCTCTCTATCCATATTGGTTATCATTGTGATTCTCTCCATCTTTAGAACATCTTCGATTGGGCTAACCCACTCACTCTTAGTAATAGGATAGATGATACCGACTTTTAACAATTTTAGAAGTTCTTTTTTCACAAATTCCATGAGATTAGGATTGAGTTTCCGCTAAGGTTGTCGACATGGATTTTAATGAGATTCTAAACCAATCCTATGAGTCCTAATAAGTGTTTTAATCCCAAATATTCCCTATAGGGTTCAACCAATGGCTTTCCTATATCTCTTATGTACATGTAGAAGTATCATATCATGATCTGAATTAAGATAAGAAGAAATGACAATAGTATGTGTTCTATTTTCTCGTAAGAAGGCATACATAAGTGATGTATGAATTTAATTCAATTCAATATCTAATTGGTTCAAAATTTTAGTAGAATATTGGGAAATTGTGTCAAGATATATTCTTTTTTTTAGAGTTTCAGATAGGTTTGATTCCCCAAGTGTAGAAGTTTTAGATACCAAATTGGATTGATCAGTGTTAGGGAACATAGTTGTAGTGGTCTCCATGAATGTGGTTTCCTGGAAGATTTCACAATTTTGGTCTTATGTTTTCATAATTAGAGAACATTGAAAGTAATTCAATCAATAGAGATAAAATCCCTTCATGTGAAAAAAGGAAATTAATCTCATATTAACATAAACATTCCTCAAATATTCCTTTATGTTATACGTATTCATTATCAACACTTCTTATCATGTTTACGTCACAAATATTCACACCATCCCCTTTTTTGAGCATTCAATGTAGATGTTCTTGTCTAGACTCATTTTTCCAAATTTTATGGTCATGTTCCCATTTCGAACACAGATAACAAAGATGATTATTGTATGGAATGAATAGACAAGGATTATTGGGGTTTGTTCCTTATTGGATAAATTTTGATTGTTTTTAAGGACAGTGAAATCAGTAAGGTAGATGCGGTTTTCTACTTTTACCAGAACATCCTTTAAAATCCCCTTTGCATCCCTAATGCTATAATCACCAAGTTGATGTGTGACAGATGTGGGATAGAGCTCTTCTGGGCCTCACTAGAAGTACATGGCATAGGGAATGAGATTAACACTGGAACCTAGGTCCCACTAGGCGTTGAAAACATTTTTCACTCCTAGTTCAACGTTGATGTAAGGACATCATGGATCTTTCATCATTTGTGGAAGGTTTACTTGGATTATTATGAAAATATTTTCCTACATATGGATATGGTTCTTATGTGAGAATTTCCTTTTAAATTTGAAGAGGTACTTTAGGTATTTTGATTATGTGGTAATGGTATGAATGTAATCGATGATTGGAATGTTCAACTTGATATGTGAGAATATTTCCCTCAATGTTTCACTTAATTCAGGCTTGGTTTTCCCCCTCAATTCGTTGAGGAAATGGTGTGGGTAGTGGGATTTTTTTGGATGATTTTTTTATTTCGCATTGCTATTATTTTTTCAGTTTGATCATCAGGTTCATTTGAATTTTCATTATATTTTAAAGATTCAGATGGTTTCAGAATTTTTTTTCATGTTTTTCAATTAATTTCCCACTTTTTGAAACTATCAAAGCATTTAGTTTTTCAAGAGTTTTTTTAGTGAAATGTGACTCTCCGCTTGATGATTTTTGAGGAATGGAATGTTTATGCATGTGTGGATTTCTAGTTTTGATGTTTTGAAGTTCTTGTTTACGGTATGATACTTTTGAGTTCATTTTATCTATATGTTTACACAACTATTCAAGGATTAGGAGAGGTAAATATTTATGGGGGCTTGTGTTGGTTGGTTTATCCCAGGATTTATACATTAGTTATATTATGTGTTGCGAGATGGGTTGTTGTTATTGGATAACTGATATTTTTATTGGTTTGGTTTTGGTTGGAATTCATTATGGTTTTTAAATTTCTTCTAGGGTTGGGGTTTAGGCATTGTGGTTGGATACTTTGTTGGTTATCCTTCCATTGGAAGCATGGTAGGACATTTTACATTGAGTTTAATTTGTTTTGGTATTGGTGCTTTTCAATGATTATGGAATTTACTTTAGTAGGTGGACCTCCTACAATAATATCCTTGATGGATGGAATGGTTTGGTAGTTGTCTATTTTGTGGTCAGGTTTGTCACAAATTATGAAAACAAGGTCTACAATATGGATTTCATGGATTTTCATAATGTCTATGTCTTCAACCTTCCATGTGAGTGTTGTGATTTTATCCCTAAGTCTTTCTTATTCTATATGTGTATGCATTCTAGTAGTTCATTGTGGATTTTCTGAATAAGGTGATGTTCCCCATGTTCAGTTTTGTTCAGCAAGGCTTTCCAAATACTCATAAGCACCATTTGGGTATTTGTTTTTAAAGGTCCCATTACACATCATGTCAATGAATTGTTTGTTCCATGGGCCCAACACATTATTGAAAATTCTCACATGTTCATGAGTAGAAAAACCATGGTGTGGAACCATGTTTAAGGGTCCTTAGATCCACTCCCATGTTTCATATAATGACTCTCCCTTTTTTTCAAAAACAAGTTTGGGATGATTTTTTTTTGAAATTGGTTTGTGGTGGGGAAAGTATTTTTTTTAATTATCTTTTTAATTAGTCCCAAATGTTGATGGATTATGGTATATAATGTTTAATCCAAATTTTATCTTGGTAATATAAATAAAAAGGAAATATCTTCATCTTAGATAATTCTCGTTGATGTGGGGGACACAAGGTTTCTACAGTGTCATTAAACTCCTTAACATGATGGTATGGCATCTCAAAATCTATTCCATGGAATGTGGGAAGGTGGTTTAGGACGTGGGGTTTAAATATGTAGTTGGAATATCATAGGGGATTTTTTCTATTGCATGAGGGGGTATTGGTCCAAGAATGTGTGAGTTTTTCAGTCATGGTTTGATCGACTGCATTCCCCATGTTTGGGGATGCCTCATTGGGATTTTCATTTTGGTTCCCACTCGTGTTTTTTAGATGGTTTCTATAAAGACCCTCCATTGAAATTGGATCAATTTTTGAATCTAGAGTATTTGGTATATTAAGATCTAATGGAAAGATTTACATTGGTGTACTTGACTCCATAAGCCCAGAACATTCCACCCTAACATATATGTTTGAGTTATCACGGGTGTAAGTGAATATGCTCCAAAAGAAAAAAAAGTGAGAAAGGGAAACGATAATATAATTTGGGTGATATTAGAATAATAGGTGTGAGGAAAGAATGTTTTTTTCCTAAATAACTAACTGGGTCCCCAGAAATAGTGCCAAAATTTAGTCTTTCCTAATTTTACCCAAGTTCTAATGGTTAAGAAGTCTCTTGCAGTATATCATGGGTTGTCAAATCCTTATAGACCTATGAAGATCCTATAAATACAGAATATAAAGAGATACATTTTTTCAATGAATTGGACAATATGGGTTTTTTGAAGATGGTTTAAATGAACACTAATAGAGCTAATTTAATTCAGGTTTTGAGAATGGTTAATCATAGGTTATTCCAAGGGATGGATTATGTGAAATTTCTTTTTCAACTATTGCAATTTCATATATAAGATATTGGTTCATTTAAGAAGATTAAACAAAATCCTCACATACTAGTTTAATACCTACACAACCTAATATGAATCACCTATACACTATGAGTATCAATGTTTTTTCTACTCCAAAGTAAATGTTCATCTTATCCCTTGAAGTGTGTGGCCTTAAATTCAACAAGGTCGAATGAGTCTAAAGATTATCAAAAAAACGTTCTCAATTAAAAAGAAGTTATTTGAAATTAAAAGAGTGATAAATAATATCCAATACATCTCTTTACTACTCCCTTGGATTAACCCATAATTGTGTTAGACCTACATTGATTCTATGGTTTCAATAGAAGTGGGAAGTAGACTCATGAGGGAGGAATTGAAGAAGGAATAAACAAAAGTGAATTACTTATCACTCCACCATTGTGTGAAGAATTTCACAAGTTTTGGTGTGAAAAATGTTTACACCATGAGACAAAGGTATTAATGTGATACGAAAAATACCAGAAAATGAGAAGAATAAAAAGTCTTATAATGAAACTAAGTTTAATTAGTAAAACATACATGTGAAATCACAAACATGACAATACAAAATTGCAGCATAACATTACACATGAAAATTAGACAAGCTATTATTTACCTCCTTAACTAACACAGCCTTAAATAGGAATTTTTTAAGCCTTGTTTAGAAATCACAATAGTAAAAAGCATCCCACTTGAGTATCATGGGATTAGGGTGGTGGAAAGTATGGGAGAGTGAACTTCTTTACCCTTGAACCAAAGTTGCATCCATCTTGCATCCACCGCATAGAGGTACCAGAATAACCTTCTCTATGGATGAATTTGACTCGGACACGGAATACAAAAATGTAACCACATGATGCCTCCTAATAGATTGTAAAATTGAATCCCAAATGGAATTTTGGTCGGTGATATATGATCGAAATGGTGGGAAGTTTTTCTGAGCCACATAATCTGGACCATAATTTCATCTTCAACTTAGGCCTCATAAAACTCCATTAAAAATAAAAATTATCGTTTTTGACTATGGGATGAAATGTATCCCTTGATTTCCTATATCTTCAGCTAATTTTTTTGAATTATTGGTCTTGGATACTATACTCTACATGATTTTTATTGGTCTATTGTCTAGTTCAACTCACCCATAATGTTCTTAGTTCAAGTCCAACTTCGGTGGTCTTCCAATGTGAATCATAAAGTACCCCAAATGTATGAATTGTTCCCAATTTAGTGAGAAACCTGAAAATAAAATATTAAAATTAAATCAAGATCATTGGGTATTTTATATGGAGTTCAAAAACATAGCCTGTAATAGTGCATTTTAAGAGGAATTTACAATCATAATGTGGAATAATGTTCAAAGTGTAAAATGAACTAAACTGGAGTTTATTTATAATTAAACATGTGAATATTATATATATTGACAATTAATATTATACTCATTTAGATTCTACTAATAGAATCTAGATTAAGTACAAAACTATGGATACTTTTATTTAAGAATTTTGACAACCTTAATCTTAAAGTTAACGAGGTAAATATTTTAATATAGCTTGTAAGTCATTCTTATTGTTACTAGCTATTGAAATTCTTGTTTTTAAAAGTTCCTATTATGTTTCCCATTTTATATAATATTAGTTTTTATAATAGTATTTCTATACAATTGGTTTTATCTATATAAATATAAATAAAAAATACTATTATATAATCTGATCCTCGCTGATTCTGATTCTTTACTTTAATATTATTGGATATTTTTCTATTTCAAATGTCGTCACTCTGATAATTAGGTTGAGTCTATGACTGATAAATTTAATTTAACAGGTTTTTCTTTTTTTTAGTTTTTAGTTTTTAAAAAATGTTTTCAAACAAAAAATTTCACCCATATTGTAAGTATATCCATATCATTTAATTCATACAATCATATTGCAGAACACCCAAAAAATTGGTATTATAGGAAAATTATTTTTAATTTCGTCACGCTAAATTTATAAATAATTTTTTTATTTATTTAAATGACATGTTAGTGTATTTCACATTACACCATTCTTTTGATGTTGTTTATACTAGGATGGTTTATCTCCATGGATATAGTTTTAATTAATTAATTAATTTATTATTGGTTCCTTACTATCCAATATTTAAATTTCTTATTTGAACATTATAGATGAATTTGGAAGGTGTTAATCGTGTTGACTACAGTATCATTATAGGAACGGGTTCTGTGTGAGGTTATCTTGTGTTTTATAGATGGTTAATAGTGAGGTGTTGATAGGATCCTATGTCTCTAGTTTATATAATTTTACTAGTATTTGATCTTATATTAGAACTATTGCATACCTATGTATTCTTTAGGGTTTTTGGATCCATGTGCAGACATGTAGTGAGTTCATTTTGTAGGCTTGATTAGTTTGTCGGTTCATTACTCTTTTGTTCAGGTTAATCACATTATTAATGGAATTTTACCTTTTAAAAGTTTAGTGGAATTGTTTTGGTTTTATAGTGTTATGAACTATGTTCCATAATTAATCCTAAGACTAGGTCATTCCCTATAGTTTCTTTTTCTCTCCTAGTTTTTTATTTCATGCTTCCCATTTTTATCAAATTTTAGAGCCATCCTGGGATGTTATGAATTCTTATACCAGTCCTTGATGTTTTTTGGATTGAGGATCTCTCATTTTGGATTTTGTTTATGTAAACTTCTCCTTAGTTAGAGTGTATTTTGATTATATGGTAGATTTATGTTGAGACTCTTTTGTTGTATTATTTTTGTTATTCTTGTTATCTATGTTATTTTCCTTGTATTAATTTCATTATTTCAATGTATTTTTACTTAGTCATATTTACTATGATCTTTTGATAAGTTTATTTATGATAAGATTAGTTTTAGGATGTATTATCTATCTATTGGTTTTATTCAAGATCATATGTGATGTTCTAGGGACCTCTGTAAGAATGTAATTTTTATGGACTTGATTAACTTATTATAATCATTTGACATAATGAAATATGAATGTGAAAGTATGACCATTATCATTTAGTTTGTTTAGAATTACTTAATTCTGATCATTTTTAATATCAATAATTTATCATTAAATTGAGGAGGCATCTGTCAAATTAGATATATGTTAGAGAATATTAGAGTGATAGTATGAATAAAGTCATATAGAAGAATTTCCCTATAGATAATTCTTGTTTAGGATGATATCTCCTTGTTTATGATATTTAGTTGGTGCAAAATAAATTTTTGGTTTATGGTTTTAATTTTAAAAATATAGATGGGTTGTGATATTGAAAATTCATTCCCTTCCTCATTTAATTTCCATGATAATTGTTTTTTTTATTGGGTTTCCATGTTTTTGTAATTAAATTAAATATATTTATGTTTTATTTATATACATTATTACATTATCTCTTATTATTTATTATTTATATTTATGATTTTTCGATTTACCCATACATGATTCTATTTTCCTTTCCTTTACCAATACATGAGGTCACATGACATTTATTTATCTCTCATGATACCATGGGTATGTCCATCTCTACCCGTTACATGATATTTGTTTACCCTGAAGTGGGATTTTTTTTCATTCCCATACCCCTTTCCTAGGATCATGGGTACCCTTGAGTAGGCCTTTGTTTTATTAATATAATATTGCATGACACCTTGGGTACCCTTACATAAGTATTGGTTTTTCCTATTTACCATATCCTATGAACCCTTAACCATTACATATTGTTTGTGGTATAACCATATGCATATGGTTTTTATCATTACATTGTTGTGTTTTTCTAGTACCCTTAAACATTGGTATTATAACCCATATATGTTTCTTTTTGTATATTTTTTAGTCTCCTTAGTATCATTCATTTGTTGCCTTCCATTTATCTCATTTTGTTTCATCTTTTCTACAACCTTCATCTCTTGAGGGTATAAAAATCATTCTTCTTCTTTATTGATTATATATATTTGAATAATCAATGTATCAAAATTTTTATAGAGATATTATTTACTATATAGATAATTATAGAGATATTAATTGATATAGGTATTGAGGGGGGATGGTAGTGATTGACAGAATCTCAATGAGAGAGATTTGGTGGCCTCAGATTCATGGTCCGTTTGAGGAGAAGTCGTATGTCAAGAAGTTTGTGGTTTTTCTCCTTAAATATTAATGTTTTTATGACCAATGATGGCTTTTGGGTTTCCATCATTAATTATGGTTCATTTAAGAAATTATTATATTTATTATTTCAATCATTATGGAAATTAGATCAACAACTTCCATAGCTGGTTCAAATGTTCTTCATCAAAAATGTTAAGCTAAGCCCTGATAAGGGGCCTCAATCCTTCTTAGGGTTTCTATATTATTTTTTGTTTTATTATGTTTGATCTTTATATAATTCCTCTCTTAATTATGATTTTATTTTTTGGTCTTGAGTTGTATGTATGTGCATCTGGAATTTATTTCTCACTGTCAACATTCAGTTATTTAGAATCATAATTGGATTTTTTTTATAATAATTTAAGAATTTTGTTAGATGGTTTTATTTCCATTTACAATGTGAATTTTTTTTCTATTTTTAATTTACAATGATTCTTCTACTACCGTTTTTACTATCATAACATTTGATTTATTCCTTATCATTGGAATTAAAATTAGAACCTTCTATTATCTTTTTATCGGTATTCATGTTATAAACTATAAAATTGTTTTTATTGTTAAATTTAGTATGTTGAGAAGAAAAGAACCAAAGAAGTTCCTCATATTTCTTGTACATTTTTTTCCTCCCAATAGAACTCCATACAACAAAGTCATATCAACAATATGCATTCACATATTTTAATTTCTATTTTATGAGAGAACATATAAGTCTTGTTGAATAGACACTATTAGTGTGACTTTTTTTAATTCCATGTAATCAATTTTTATATCCTTATATTTAGACTACATTGTGAACCTTCTATTCTAAAGATATTAGTTTTCATGAAAATTTAAAATAGACTATACATATTTGATTTTAGGTTTTACAATCCATAATACACAATAAGATACTCGAATTGTTAAAAGTGGACCTCTTTTTGGATAACTCCCCAAAACAAAGTGGTATCAAAAGAAAACTATTTTAATTTTTGTGTTAATAAAATTATAAATTGATTTTTCATTAAATTAATTTATTTTTATATTGGGTTTTATATTATAGAATCATTTTTATGATCCTTTAGCCATGTATTTTCCTCACATTTGATATAATTTTACAATGAATTGATTAATACTTTTACCCTTCTATTCCCTATTTTATTTTCCTATATCAAACTTATAGATTCTTTTGGCAAGTACTTTTATGTGTGATTATGGTTTTGATCATGGAAAGGCTTTAGTGAAAGGCCTCTTTTGTTTGAGAGCAGGTTAGTTGTGATGTAATGAAAGGATACTACGTCTATATTATATGTCATATTCTTAGTATTTATGATTATGTTAGCTCTGTTTCACTCCAATATATTCTTTAGGGCTGTTGGTACCAGGAAAGGATCCCTAGTTAGTTTAGTGTAATGTATTGGGTAGTTTTTTGGTGAAGTGATCTCATTTTATACATGGTTTACCACAAAGCGTCTTTAGTTTTATTTTTTAACTTTAATACCATTTTTTGTTTCATTATGTTATCACATATCAATTTTTATGAATCCCAAGACAACAATGTTCCATTTAGTGGATTTTTACCATACTTCATTAGGTGAATCCCACATTTCTTCTTATGATTAAATGTTTTCTAGGAATGTTGGGACATAGCACATCTTTCCTTGCAGTTTATTTTTGTTGGACAATCTATCCCATTTAATTTTTAGGAAGTATTTACCTTTGTTTTAGTGTATTATATGTCTTAATTTGATTCTGGTGGACACCATTTTTGTGTATTTATTTTTCTATGTGTGTTCTCTATGTTTATTTCGTTGTTATTATTAGCGTGATTCCACCATTATTTTACTGAGTTCCCTTCCATGTGAAGTTTTTATATTTATTTACCTATAATATTATTTTTTAGGTTGGAAAAAACTCTATTTTATTGTTTTCTATAGGAATAAATGATCTATTCTATGGACTTTTTTAGTATGTAATTTTATGTTATGGATTACATTATTAGTATTGTCCTAGAGAGAGACTCAAGTAAGTGCGGTTATAAGCATTATCATGATATATTTTTAGAATTGTTTAATTTTGATAATATTTAATATCATAAATATATCATTAAATTTGGTCAACAGGTATCATAGATGAGACATGTTAGGGGAATTTGGACCAACTGTATGACTATGGTTGTAGAGTTGTTTTACCCTATAGGTGTGTCTTGTTTTGGATGTTAATCCCATATGGATGATATTTAGGTGGCAAAAAAAATTCATATTGTTTTTTCTTCTAATATTCAAGGTGTATATGTGTGATGATTTTTCTTATTAAATAACTTCTTCATTTAATTACCATGTTAGAGTTTTTTGGTTTTCTGTTTCCCCTTTTTATTTTAAATCAAATGTTGATTTAATATATATATATATTTATTTATTTATATTCGTTCATCCTATCATAATCATTACTATTAACACTTATATATCTTGTTTTTACCCTAATGAGAGTCTCATTTACATTCCTTTACCGTCCTTTTAGGTCACAAAACCATTACATATCTCTCCATTACCCTTACATAAAATCCCCTCTACCATAATGTGAGTTCTGGGTGTCATTATAGTTTCTCTTCCTTTATCCATTCAAATGATAATTGATACACTTATGTATAATCCATTGACCATTAAACATCTTTGGTTTTGTACCATTTCGTAGTGGGTTTTTTCTGTCATGCAACAGTGGTTTGCAAGAACACTTGTGAAGAAAACCCTTGAGTGCTTTTTTTGAGTTTTTATTAAGTTGTTAGTTTTTTTTTCATTTGTATCATTCCATTTATCCCATTTTAATGTTCCATTATAACAACCATTGTCTCTCAAGGGTATATCATTATTTTGAATTTATGATTCAATACATGGATTGGAAGAATAAAATTTTTTCTTTTCTTATAGAGAGCCTCTTAGTTATGTCGAGAGAGACATAGAGATATATAGATATATAGATAAATAAAAACTCAAATGGACAGCTCTGGTGGCCCCTCGTTCTTGTATTTACATAGGATAATCCATATGTCAACTTGTTTGTGTATTTTTCTTTTCGAATATAGGGGTTTAATAAATCCATGGTGGCTTGTGGTGTGATATCATCGATGACAGTGAATCTTGATAGTTGAGATCTTGTAGATGATTCCCCTTTCAGAAATCACATTAAAAACATTATTATCTCATTGATCCCCACCTTCTTGAAGAAGTTGAAATCAAACCATGACTAAGGGGTCTTAGGCCTCCTTTGGTTTTGTTTTTCATTTCATTGTTCATTCTTTTATGTTTCATGTTTTGTTATATGCATGTAGAATTATTTCTATTTTTAATCATTCTATGGTCTCATTGGTATTTTATTCCTCGCTTTTTCATATTGGAAATAATATGATGATCATGTAATCTGGTAATTAGAAAAATAATATATTTCTTTTTATCCCTTTATTTCTTTAATTTCAACTTTATTCCACCTATAGATTGTTGAATGATCAAAGATTCTATAATTAAATTCAAATCTTCTATCAGATTGAGTTATAATCTTTTCTTTTGAAATTATTGATATCCATGTTGTTGGTTTTTTTTTACTTCCTATTTTATCATTTTATATTTTTTTCCTTCTTACTTGTAAACAGATTTTTTTCTCCGTAGTTGTATGTACATACATATGGAATTCATTTATCATTGTTTCTATTAATTTTTTTTGAATCATGTTGTTCATAATTATTCTTCTGTTGTAAGGAGAATTAATTACTTATTGTGGATGTTGTAATATCCACTTCAAGTGTATGATTCACAATTGTCACTCTATATTTTTTGTTCAATACTGAAATATTTTTCACATTATTTGATTTATTCCTGATTTTTGGAATAAAAATTTTATCTTCTGTTCTTTGTATATATAATTTTTCTTATTATAAAATAAAAAAATTATTTTTGTAAATCGATTTTTGATATTGAGAATAAAAACACCCAAGATGTTCCTCCTCATTTATATAAACTAGAATCCAAGAAGTACACCACAAAACAATTTAGTATCTAGGATCAAAATGTAGAGATTTCTATTTTTATTTTATGATAAATCATGAAAGTATTGTTGTTATGGCCACATTACCATTGTGAATTTCTTAATTTCATGTAATCATTTTTTATTTTTATATTATTGTAATTATATGTTAATATATTATTCTATGATTATTATGTTTCATGTTATAAACTAAAAATATATTGATGTTTTTTTTATTCAAATCAAAATTCAAAATAATTTTCTCATTGTTGTTAAATGTGGACCACCTCCGGAAGCACACCCCTCAACAAAGTTGTATTAGAGGTAATTTGGGTTTATTTTTTGGCTATAATTCAAAAAATATTTTTCATTGAATTAAATTATTTTTATTTTATTTTAATTGGAATATTATTTTGATGTTTGTTCAAGTAGGTTGTTTTCTACCTTAGGCTATAATTTTACAATCCATTCTTCGATTGGTATTTATTTTATTTTTCCTTTTTCCATTGATTGTATGAACGTTATTCAATCTTTAGTAGGCTCAACCTATGTGTTTCTATAGTTTTGGGGTAGTAAATGGTTCTCTATGATGGTATCCTATGATTACGAGTTATTTAGTAGTGTGGTTTTGGTAAAATCTTGTTCATTTTATGTATATATTTTTTCTCTAGGTGTTGATCTTATTTTAGATCCATTGTGTTCCTTTATTTCTTTTATTGATTTTGGATCTATTTATAGACATGTTGTGATTCTAGTAGGATTGTGTAGTTTTTTTATGTATTTATCTTCTTTTATACGTAGATAAAAAGATTCTTTGAATTTATGTTTCACCCTTCTAGCATCATTATTTTTGATTTTTAATTTTAGGAACCATGTAATGTTAGTATACCTACACATTCAATTTTTTGTATTTTTCCCATGTTCAGTATCTTAGATGTCATTATTTCTCACCAATTTCCACATGGTTTTCCTTTTCTTGACGATCTCTCCACTTTTATTTTCATTTGGAAGTCTAATCCTTAGGTGTAGATTTTTCTATGATTGTGGTCGATTGGGTGGAGACTAGATTAGTGTTTTCTTTATGATATTCCTATTCTATTTTATCCCTTGATGTTATTTTCATGATTAATTTTTGTTTTACAATGTTTTATTCTCATTTTATATTTTATATGTTTTTTATTCCATGTTTTTTGTGAGGACGGGTACTACTCTATATTTTGTTGTTCTACATTAAAAAATTATTTATGTCATAGACCTGTATTATTATTTCATTTCTTTGTTGGGATTTAATCATTTTAATCATCTCATATAGTGACTCGAGGATGGGTAATTTTATAGAATTTATCATGATGGTTTTTCAAAAAAAAATATCTCATAGAATAATTATCACCACTAATGTATCAATCACTTTTAAGAGAATGTTAAATAGTTGGTAAATGTAATGGTAAGTTGGACCAATAGTATGATTATTATTTTGTTGATTTGTTACCCTATAGGTGTTTCCAGTTTATGTTGATATTTCCATGTCGATGATATTTAGGAGGATAAAATTAATTATGAGGTTTTAGGTTTTAATTTTCGTGGTGGATATGTGTGATGATATTACATATTAAATCCCATCTATATTTAATATCTAAAGTGGAGATTTTTTATATTTGGTTTCCCCATTTTTTCTTGTTTTATACATATCTATGTCTCATTTCTATTCCATTAATTCACTTAACCATTATTTATCCCTAATTTATCCTTATATACGTTCTTATTTAACAATATGTGTAATCTTGTTTCCTTTACATGTGTTTTGATTTATTTTTGTATACATACGCCTATGATTTTTTTAACCTTGAGTAGGATATTGGTTTTTATCTTTACCCTTATGTAACTCATTGGGTATCCTTATATGGGTATTGGTAGTTTTAGTTAACCCATACATAAGGTCTCTTGACCTTAATTTATCATTATTTGTGTACACTTGTGTTTAAGATTTTTATCCTCCTTCAATAGAGGTTCGATAGGTCCCTTCTACATTTGTATTATTAACCTTATGTGCATAAATTTTTTTTTTCAGGATTCTGGAGATCCTTTATTTTTATATTTACATTTCTCTATTTCTTTTTGTTCCATTGATTAAACCTTCGTCTATTATGGGTATATCATTCCATATCCTTCTATATTGATGATATAGATTTGATGAATTGAAGAATCAGCATACTCATAGAGAACATCTCAGTTACCTAGAGAGAGATACATAGGGAGATATATAATCTTAAATGGAGAGCTTAGGTGGCCCCTAATTCATTGCTTGATAGAGTAAAATCCATCTGTCAGTTTTTTATTGATATTACCCTTGATTCCCAAATAATCGATAACTCATTATGGTTATTGGAATGCTAACTTCAACACTACTAAATCTGTATAGAAATTATCTTGATGATTTCTCACCCTATAGTCTTTTCATCATTGAATTCAGCAGCTGGTTCAACCATAATTCTTTGAAAATGGTAAAATCAATCCTCAAAAAAGGGGCCCAGATCTTCCTTATTTTTCCTCTTGTCTTTGTTTGTGGATTATTTTATGCATTTTTTTCATGTAGTTTCTATATTATAATTCCCATCTCTAGCCTTTCCCTAGTTAATTTTTTTAATGTATTACTATATTTTTAATTGTGGAGTTCCCATGAAGATCCTATAATTGTACAATTAGTAAAATAATTATATTATATGTGTAATATTACTTCTTTCATTATACCATTATTTTAAATATAAGCCTATGAAAAATCACTTCTTATTGAAATTATTTTAAATGTTTTTTGCTGATTGTGTTATCATTTTTTCTATTGAATCTATTTATATAGAATTTGATTTTATTTTTTCCCATTTTTTTCATGTTATAATAATACCATTCTTTATTTTTTTATTTGTTTGGTCGATAATGGAATATTTTAATTTCTATAATACTTTTTTCATTGTCTCGAATTTGTTTTTTAGAATCATGTTTAGAAATCGATTACTAATTTAGGGAGAATTTATTTATTCTTTGAGGTTGTTTAATTTCCACAGATAGTGTTCATTGATTTCCTTTCTCATTTTCCATTGTTTTTATAATTTTGACATATTTTAAATTTCATTTTATTAGTCTTTTATGTTTATAATTTCAATTTGTACTTTTTTTATTTGTTTACCAGTTTTCATGGTATAAAATAAAATTTATATATTTTTGTTCTAATTCATATTTTTTGAATAAAAACACCAAATAAAATCAACCTCATAGTTTTCTATATAGTTCCTCTTGGAAGAACACCCTTCAATAAATTAGTATCAAGATTTTTCATATACCAATTTTAATTTTTTTTAAATCTTCCATGTCATGTTCTCATGGACACTTCCAGAGTGACTTTTTTCACTACATTATAATCATTTTATATTTCTATATTTGTGGACTATTGTGAAAAAATTTTTCTATATATATCATTTTTCACATTTTTAACTGAAAATATACTGATTTTTTTTCAATTCATTATTTTACATAACAAAATATACAATAATCAAGTCCTTGTTGTTAAATTTTTACCACTTCTCAGAGATCACCCACCAACAACGTGGTATCAGATATAACTTATTTTTCAATTCGTGTCTCTAAAAATTTAATTTTATTTTTCAACTCACTTGATTATTTTTTATAGGAATATAAATTTCATTATTATTTTGATATATTTTTAGGTAGTCACTTTTCTACTTTGGATTAAATAATAAAATCTATTGTTTTATTTTTTTTACTTTCTATTACAATGTTTCATTCCATATTTGAACTTTATATATTCCTTTAGTAGGTTATATCTCTATGTGTCTCTGATTTTATGAAATGAACGTTTGTGTGAGTTTATCATGTGTTAGATAACTATTTTAAATTTAGGTGTTACTAGGATCCCATGTATCTAATGTTGGTCATTTTTTTCAAATTTAATATTATGTTGGCTTCATTGTGTGGCTATGTATCTAATAGAGTGGTTTTATCTAGGTACAAACTTAAAGTGGGATTCATGTTCAATATTGGATAGTTCATGGTTGATGTGTTTTTGTTTTTTTCTTGGATGATCACCGTTATTCTTGGGTATTATTTTTGACACTTTTATCATCATTGTTTTGGTTTCCTATTCAATTCCCATTACTGTATATTTTTCCGAAACTCATTAGTTTGATACCCTTCATTAAACTCAAATTTTAGTATTATCCTAAGATGTTAAGATGGATCAACTATTTTCTTATGGTTACCCATTTTTTAGGTTCTTTACTTTTGGTTTTTTCTAGGAAGAAGTCTCCTTAGGTGGATAGTTTTATGTTCGTTTGAACGATTCACGGGGAGACACTTTTAGAGTTTTATGTTTTTTTCTATGTATATTCTCACTTTTTCCTTAATATTTTTTTCCTGATTGATCATTTTACTTATAGAGTTTTAGTCTCTATAAAATTTTGATAAGTTATGACATGCCTTGTTTTGTGTGAGCATGGATATTGTTATTCTTGATGGTGTTCTTCATAAAAAGAGGAGTTATTTAGGGGACCTATATTAGCATGTGATTTACTTGTCTTAATATCCTTATAGCCATCATCTTGGGTATTAATTTTCATGTTGAAGATGTGTGATGATGTTTCATGTTAAATTACTTAAATATTTAATTTCCACATTTGATATTTTTTGTTTTGGGTTTCCCATTTAAGATGATATTAATTAAATTTGGATATAATATATTTAATTCCTTTATTTCAACCGATATTATAATTAATTATTTACCCTTATATATCTTGGTTTTACCCATTTTTGAATATACATTCTATGACTTTACCACTACGTGAGGTCACATGAAATTTACATATCTCAAATGTACTCAAATGTAGTCCCACATTAACCATACATGGTTTTTGGGAACTCTTACATAGGTCTTGAATTATTTTCCATTATCCTTAAGTAAGCTCTCAGGTACCCAAACATAAGCCATTGATTTATGTATTTACCTTTACATAACTCTAATGGTACCCCTATGTGGGTCTTGTTAGTTTTATTTTTCCATTATGTAAGGTCCCTTGACATTTATATATTTGATTCAAATATTTTACTTATGAATTTTTCATTCCAATAGTTTTGGAAATCACAATCACTTCCTTAAAATAAATTTTACTAAATTGTTATGTCCCAAGTGATATATAATGTTTTTATATAAGACAATACTTTTTACCATGCATAGAATATGTTCTAAAATATTAAGATTACTAAACTTTTTTTTATCCATTAAGATAATCGTATTGGGTATGAATCTAAAAATCAGATTCACCTATTGTAAATTTAGTTTATTGACTTTGTCTTGTCTACCACACTAAAACAAGACTTCATCATTGGACTGACAAAAATGCTAATAAAATCAAAATTACCTTTATTATAATAACAATAATGAAAATGATAAGGAAGTCCATCATACTCATCTAATAGTTTATAATAGGAATATGGAAAACATTCTTCTAACTTAAGGAAAAAATACACTGTAAGGGTGTAAAAATATGACATTGGAGATTCTATTATTCAATGTTATCAAGAACCAGGTGTCTAAGTCGTTACAACAAACTTGGAGAAAATATTTCCATTTGGCAATTAAGATGATCGTTAGAAGGTTACCTATACGTACCTAATCTTTTTTAGAAATTAAGGATAATAGATTCATTTGAGAAATTATAATTTTGAGGGGTATCTAAATATAACATGGAATGAATTAATTTTTCATATCCTTTGTAATTTTTTATTGTTATATTGTTCTATGAAAACCTTTTCAGGTTATCTTCTTATGAACTTTTTCATTATAATTGTTTGTTTGTTTATTGATTATGAACGAGGGATTCTGAGGCTAGGAATATAGAGAATATGATCAATTTATTGGGGGAACACGGGGATAGTGTGATATAATCTATTCCACATGATATAGGGATATCAAGGCTAGGTAGACAGAGAAATTTTTATGTTTTTACTGAGGTCTCATGATGATAGGAAGACGTACCGATCATTTGATCAAGTTCTTTCTAAGATGAAGAAAGGTAGCCTTTATTGAAAGTATAAAATAAGGTATAAATTTATCCTAGGTTACTTACTATCCTTATCAATGTGTTAAAAGAGGTTGATATCAATTTTTGTGTTATTTACAAGTTTTTTATTCTATTGTACAATTTAATATACATTGTTTCATCATATTCATCATTCTATTCATGTTTGTATTCTCATATCGATTCTCATTACAAAACAAAATCTTATATATCATATCAACTATAAATTTGGTACTACTTAAAATATGATATTATCATATCTATTGTGAATATTATTCTATTAAAACCAAACTTATGGATGAGTCCATTTATTATTATAGGTGGTTTTGAATTTTTTGTCTTGATTCTATTAAACTACAATTCTGTTTTTTAAATGAAATTTTAACTTACAATTCACCCCCCCCCCCCCCTGTTTTTTTAATGAAATATAAAGGAGATAATATGATGCAAAATATGTATCATTGGTTGTTTACACTTATGTATTGGGTTTGTACACTCATTCCATAGTGATTTTCCAGAACCCACAACATTCAGTTATATTACTGTTACATTGTTCTGATTGATGATTTATTGTGTTGTTAATGCTTATTCATTTGTATGATTCCATTTCCCTAATTTTTTTATGTAATTTCAATGAACATCATATATTGAGGGTGCAATTTTTTTAATTTATTCCATATTGAAGGTATATATTGGACGAATCGAAGAATATAGTTTCTCAAGGTGAGTATATTAGTTATACCAAGAGAGAAGGAGACAAAGAGAGATATGAGCATGAAAGGAAATCTCTTCTTGACCCCAATTCTTGGCTCACTAGAGAAGAATGTATTGTTGAATAGTTCATTCATTTACCCTCGAATGTTAGTGTTTTTATGAACCATGGTGGTTTTTGTTGTTATTTCTTCAATAGTGATGAATCAAGACGTCGTGATCTTGATAATTTCTCCCTTTATGGACTTAAAATAAAAAAATTAAACAGATGGTTCAACCCATCATCATGTGAATGATTTATTTTTTTCTTATACATCCTTCCCCTAGTCTAATTTTTCTTTTATTCATATCCTTTTTATAGTGGAAACCCATTATGATAATGTTATTATTGAACTAGATGAAGTATTAAAATTCTCAATAACTTTTACAACTTTCAATTTTCCTTTATTCAACCAATAAATCTATGATTGAGCACAACTTTTTGAATTCATTTCTCATAGTCTCAGATTTGTTTTGAAGATTCATGTTGTATTTAATTTTTTATTGATTTTAATTAGAATTTATTCAAGATTTGAGGTGTTTCAATTTACACTTCTACTGTGCATCGTTCCATTTTCATTTTTCAATTTTTTATTTACTATTATCATATTTTCCATTTCATTTTATTTAATCATGAAGTTTGAAATTTCAATTTGAGCTATTCTATTCACTATTAATTAGTTTTCTTGATATATAATGAAAATAAATTACTATTTGAATTTTATACTTTTCAAATAAAAACACCCAATATTATTATCCTCATTATTTTATGCCGATTTTCTCCATAAATAACACTTAGAAAAAGTATGGTGTCAAGATTCATAATTTAATTATTTTTCCTTCTATTTGATGATAAATCTTCTAATATTCATTGATATACCCACTGCTTATGTGATTTTGTTCACTAGGATTTCATCCTTATGTATTTCATTATGCTTGGACAATAATGTGAAAATTGTATTCTCTATTAATTAATATTCATATATTATATAAATAGATTCTTCTTATTAAATTTTATATTTTACAAAATAATTACCCCTAAAAATCCTCTAGACTATTAAATATGGACTTCCTCTGATAACACACCCAACATGATTCACTTATCTAGGTCATTTACTGTCATGGGTATTAATTTTATAATATGTTTTTTTATTTTTGATTCCTTTCTTTTTACATTTTTTTCATGTATAAGCCTCATTAATTCCATTTGTATGTTAGACATTGTTTTATCTAGAATTGGGTTAAGAGAGGGTTTTGTGTGAGGTTATCATGTGTGTGCGGTTATAATTTGTTTTATAGTTGGTTATTAGTGACATCTACGTTGGATATCATGTCTATAGTGTTAGTAATTTGTCTATGTGTTGATTATTTTATCTCTATTATGTTCTTCTACATCCATGAGTGCAATTGGCTTTAATCATTGACCTATAGTGAGTTTAGTGTTTTGTAATGGTTAGTATTTTGAGTATTACTTTAGTTGGATACTTGGATGATCACTAATCATATTGGATTTTCTATTTGACCCATTTACTTTCTTTAAATTGGTTTCCTACTATCATGAATTTTTGGTCATTAGTATGCCTAAGACTAGGGTTTTCCATTTAGTGTCTAGTTTTCTAATAGTTTTCTACCTAGATACCCATCTTTTTATCATGTTTTAGAGCTATCCTAGGATGTTATGACTTCTCACCTCTATCGTTATGGTTTCTCATTTTTTAGTTAATATCCTTTTGGATTTTTAGGGTTTCTTCTCCCTAGGTTGATAATTATCTAGGTTTTTGATAAATTAAGGTAGAGATTATTTTATTAACTTATTTTATCCTTGAATAATATCACTATTGTTTTCCTTATTATTATTTTCATGTTGATATGCTTTTTCTATAATACAGTCATTGTGAAATTGTGATATGATTTTTGTGAGGATGAATATTGATCTGTTTGTTTGTTTTCTATAGAAAAAAATGATCTTTTTAGAGGACCTTTATTAGCATGTTATTTTCTAGTATAGTTTTTATTATTTGCATCATCTCAAGGAAACACTTGTGTAACTACATGTATGGAATTATTCATGAAATTTTTTTAGAAATATTTAATTTTTAGAATTACTAGAAGCTTTAAGATGTCATTAAATTTGGAATGTATGTGTCACAGTTTATACATGTTAGGGGTTGTTGAAATGATTGTTTGAATGATGTTTTATAACTATTTTCCCTTATAGGTGATTCCTATTTCTGATGAAATTCCCATTTTCATGATTTTTATCTGATTAAAATTTATCATTTAGTTAAGGGATTGTGTTTTTTATGTGGAGATCTATGATGTTTTTGCTTATTAAGTTTCTTCTATGATTATTTACCGTGGTAGAGATTTTTTTTTCAAATTCATATTTTTTTATTAAATATGTATTTAATATATTTAATTCCTTTACTTCACTCTCATATGGTATTTATTATTAACACATAGATATCTTGTTTTTACCCGTTCATACTTCTTTTTTTCCATGCCTTTACCCTTACATGAGGCCATATGGCCATTATGCATCTTTCATGTACCGTTATGTAAGTCAATCATTACCCTTAATTGAGTTTTGGGTACCCTTACATGGTCCATGGTTCCATTTTCATTAACCTCATAAAACTTCATGGGTACCTTTATATAACTCCCTAGATACCCTTATATGGTTCTTTGTAGTCATGTTTTACCCTTATATACGGTAACATGACATTTATGCATCCTTGGTTTTGTTCCCTTACAACGATTTTACTCACATGAAGTTGTGGTTTTTTGGGACCCTTATGCATTCTTCTTATAACGCATATAAGGTTCTAGTTGTATATTCATCGCTCATGTAGCGGTGTATTTCCGTAACCCTTATACATTCTTCTAATATCCATTACGTGGTTCTAATTGTGGATTTATCAGGCTTCTAGGGGTTATTTATTTCCATCTTTCCATTTATGTATTTTTTTGTCATTGTAACAACTTTCATATCTCAGTATTGTAACATTAATTCTTAACATGTATTGAATATATTGATTTTATGAGGTAAACAATTGGTTTTTTTTGGAGATCCTCTCAGCTACACCAAGAGAGTGAGGGATAGAAGCTCGAAGGAAGTGGTCTGGTGGCCCCCCATTCATGGCTCACCAGAGGAGATGTTGTATATATACTAGATCATGTATTTCCAACTAAAATTCAATATATTCAATGACCCATGGTATCTTTTGGAGTTCCAAATTTGTTGATGGTGATTCTGGATAGTGATGATCATGTGGATGTCCCTAGTAAGGGGTCCTGATCCTCATTAGGTTATTATTATTATTATAGGATTTCGGTTTCATCATGTGCATGATCTATAGTTTCCTTATCTAGCCTTTATCGTGCCTATTTTATCATTTATTCAACTTTTCTACTTAAATTATATCTCATGATGATACTATCAAAGGCCAATTTATTGAAGCATGTAAATCTATTTATCTTTTTTTACTACTTTCCTTCTGCCTTTATTCAAAAAGTAAATCATTGATGATCACTACTACAATAATTTAATTCAACTCATCTAGACTATTCTATTTACATTAATGAATTTGAATATATATATATTGATTCTAGACTGAGTTTTTTTATTGTGTTTTATCATTTTTTGATTCTTACATTGTTGTTTGTTATATTTTTTGTATAGGAATTGAATGTATATATATCGAGAATTAATTTTTCATTATCATCATTTTTTGAAGAATATTTTTCTTTAGATTCTTTTCATTATTATTGAGTATTTATTTCTTATTATTTAAGTTGTAATTTCCACTATTAGTATTCATGTTTTTATTATAAATATCTATTGAAGTGATAATTATTGACATCTTATAAATTTTTCTAGATATATTCATGATGTATGAAATTAAAATTTGAACCTTATGTTATATATTTATTAGTTTTATTGTTATAATTTTTATATTAATTTTTTTTATTAAATTTCATATTTTTTGAAGGAAAAAACCAAGATGTTCCACTTTAAGGTTGTATATGGACTAATTACGGGGCAACACACACCGCAATGAAGTGGTATTAAGAATAAACATTTAAATAATTATATTTTAGTTTTATAGAAAGTCATGCAAGTATTTTTATAATAGTTACTTCCAGTGTGACTTTTTCACTTCCATTTATTTATTTATTATTTTCTTATATATAAAATGTATTCTTAAACTAATTTTCTCTATTTATCATATTTCATTTTATAATCCTAAAATACATTTTTCATTTTATTTGGGATTATATGTGAAAAATAGATAATAATTTCCTCCTTGTAGTTAATTGTATATCACCTTCAATATAACAACAACTAAAATGCGTAATTACTGGGAAATTGAATATAATTTTGGGTTTCTAAAATTCTAAATTGATTATTTATTACATTAAATGATTTTTTAATGGGTTATAAATTGAAGAATACTTTTTATGTTCATTCAGTTAGGTCATTTCCTCTATTTTGATGTTATTTTTCAATATATTTAATGATTTTTTCCTTTTTCTTATATTTTTTCTATACATATATACTACCTTATATATTCCTTTAGTAGGAGATATGTTTTTTCTTCTCTATATTTAATGATGCAAATGGTTTTGGGTGAGGTTATCCTATGTTTGGGAGCTAGTTAGCAGTGAGGTGTTAGAAGGACAATATGTACATAGTTTCTATTATTTCATTAGGTTATGATACTTTGTTAGTAATGTTGTGTTACTCTACATACATCAGCATTTTTGGCTATAGGTATAGTCTATAACATGTTTAGTGTTTTGGATTTTGTAGTTTATGGGCACATGTTCATGTTTACCTCTTGTGAAATCACCTTTTTGTAGGGTTTCCTAGTTTTATAAGACTAATTTTTTATGTAATATTAATACTTGTATTTTCCCATTAGTGTATTTTCTTCCCTATATCATTATATGATTTTCCTCCATTATTCTCGCTTCTTATATATATACAATGATGATTGTTCTAATCACCCCAGTCCTTGTAGTTTCCCTTCAATTGAGGATCTCTCAATTTATCCTTTTTTTTGAAGTCCTCTACATAGGTGTATAGTTTTATAAGAAATTGATATATTCATGTTGGGATACATTATTTTGTTTCTTTTAGTTATTCTTATTCTTTATTTTTTTAGAATCTATAATTTACATGATTTAATTTTTTTTTTCAGATTTTCATTCTTTGTGCACATATAATATGTATTGTTTTTTCATGTTTTGTGTGGTGGAATAAACTACTATTTTGGTATATAGTAGGACTAGATATGATGTTATACGGACCTATATTAATGTGTACATTTTTGTCATGATTTCCTTATGTGAATTATTTTAGAGAGTGCATCAAGTAAGTGTATGTATGAAAATTATCCTGCATGTTGTATAGATTTTTTAATTTTGAGAATGTTTATTATAATTAAGGAATAATTTAATTTGGGAATAAAGTTTCACATATCACAAATTTTATGTGATGTTGTACTAATATTTTGAAAATGTTCATATAATAGTTTTACCTAGTAGGTAATTCCTTTTTATGATAACATACCCATATTGATGATGTTTATGTAGTTCACAATAATCAGGTGGTATAGAGTTTTAAATTTTGAGGTGTATATATGTGATGATGTATAATAATAAATCCCATTTTCATTTAACTATCATGGTGTAGATTTATTTTTTATAGTTTCCCCTTTTTTAATTAAATGAAAATTTAATAGGTTTATTTCCATTGTTTTATGCTCTCCTACTCAACATCATCAACCCTTAATAATTTTTCTATTATAACTACGTGTGTCCTTATTCATTTTCTATACCATTATGTATGGTAATATGACATTTATTCATATCTCTTTTCCCCTTAAGTATATCTATCGTTAACCTTATATGAGTTTTGGGTACCTTTATATGGGTCTTTGTTTTTTTCCCTTTACACTTATTTAAGTACATGGGTTGTCTTACATAGGTATTGGTAGTTTTGGCTTAGCAATATGTAATATCCACTAACCTTTATGTATCCTTGGTTTTTTATCTTAATGTACCAAGTTTATACCACTACATAGTGGGGTTTTCTAGGACCCATACACATTAATATTATAACCCTTATGTGGTTATGTTTGTAGATTTATCACGATGTTATAACATATTCATTTATAATCTACCATTATTATTGTTATGTTTCACTATTGTAACAAATATTTTATCTTGTGAAATCACGTAATTATCGTGATATTAGAGAGTCTCTCAAAAATTTTGAAATATAGATTTTGATATATATAGAGAAAATCTCGAAGGCAGAGTTATTATGTCCCTCATTAATGGATTGTCAGAGGAGAATCTATATGGTGGTCGGTTCATGGATTTAACTATCTAATACCAATGTTACTGTAACCCATGGTGGTTCATGGAATGTATTATATGTTTATAATGAATTTGTAGAGTAATTAGCTTGAGTATAAAACCCTTTGTGGACTTCACATAAGCAACTGGATGTACCGTACTTGTATACTACATGGTTCATCGTGTGTATGTCTAATTACTTCCTAGTCCAATCCATATTTAGTGGCATTTTTCTTGTATTTGTGTTGTTTTTAATGTGTAGTTCCTATGATGATTCTAACTCATGCATTATTCTAATTTTCTAAATCATGTAAATCTCCATATCCATTTAGTTTTTTATTTTTTCTTTCATTTAAATTTTATATCATTGAATGATCGCTTATTTTAAAATATAAATAAATTGTTTATATCCTATTGATTATGAGTTATTGATTGTGATGATTTTAAATTCAAGGTTTATTTTATCTTTTTTATTATTTTTTTCATTTTATGATATTACATTTCTTTCTTGTACATTTTTTTATTCTGGAATTGTATGCATGTTCATTCTAAAATTTATTTCATATTGTGTCAATTATGTTTTGTAAAATCATATTGTTTAAATTTTTTTTGTTATAACAAAAACATATACATTAATTGAGGTGGGTTAATTTACAATTAAATTTAGAATTATTTTCATTTCCAATATCTATTTTATTGTCCACTATCACTATAATTTTCATTTCATTTGATTTATTCCTGATTTTTGGAATTTCTATTTGATCATGATTTTATTTCATTATCAGTATTCATGTCAAAAAAGTAAAAAAATTTATTTTTGTTAAATTTTTTATTTTTCATGTCAATTAGGCCATGATGTTTCTCCTCATAGTTGTATGTGGACATCCTCTAAGTAAGATACCATACAAAAATGACGTATCAAGAATCAGTACATAGAAATTTTTATTTGTATTTTATGTTAAATCATACATGTTTTATTTTAATAGCCACCGCTAGTGTGATGTTGTTTAATACTATATAATAATTTTTTATTTCTATTTTTTAAACTACAATGGGTTATTTATTATATTTTTTTATCAATTTTCATATTATATACTAAAAATAGATTATTTTTAATTTTTAATTTTATGAACCAAAATACCAAAGAAGTTCCAACTCATGGTTAAATTTTGTCCACCTATATTAAAACAAAAACATAATAAAGTGTTATCAGAGATAAATTGGGTTTAATTTTAAGTTGGTAAATTTTTAATTAGATTATTCATTGTATTGAATTATTTTTTAATGAATTTTAGATTGAATACTTCATTTTATTTTCATTCATTTTTTTGTTTTTTCTCATTGGATATAATTTTACAATTTGTTATATGATTATTTTGTTCTTTTCTTCCCAGTTTCCATTTTTATATGAACCTTATATACTTTGGTATTTTCTATATGTATATGCCTATGGGTTGTAGGTAGTAAATGATTTTACATGAGGTTATCATATGTTTGAGATCATGTTAATACAGAGGTGTTGGTAGAATCTTTTGTCTCTAGATAATTTCTACCAAGGAGTTGACATTTTGTTATCACTATGTTGTTCCTCTACACTATTTATAAGTGTTTTTTCTAGGAATGGACCATTAGTATTTTTGGTGTTTTAAATTGGGTATTATTTTGCTACAATACTATTGTTTGTAGCTTGAACACAATAGGATGGATCACATCCCTTTATTCCATCTATGATGCATTTCATTTAATGCAATGCGTCAACCATATTTATGTATCAATATAAATTTATTCCTTCATTCATTAATTCAATGAATAAAATTAAATGATTATTCAAGATGTTTATTTCATTCAAAATTGATTCTAACTAAAAAGTTAGAAGTTTGGGAAAAATAAAAAAATATCATATATATATTCACTATAACATGTATTTAATATATGAATAATAATTCATGAAAATGAGGAATATATTAAATATACACTTATATATAGTGTCATATTATATATATATATATATATATCAAAAAATATCCCACATTTACAAAAATCCAATAAGGATATTAACCATAACTTCAAAAATCCTTGTGAATCCATCTAAATGACTTTGGAAATGGTTTACATCAAACACTCTTAATTTTAAATAAATAATTTTCCCAAAATTTTATACTTATCTAGAGACCTAATTATGTAACCCTGAGGAGCTTATCAATATTGAAAATAACTATGAAATATCTATTTCATATATATTAGCAATGAGTGGCATCTCGAAAAACATTATTTCTACTCAATCCAGATAGGTGTGTTGTAAGATCTCCATCATACATAATATTATCTTCATATAAACATTTATAACAAGTTATATATCATATAAATTACATATATTTTATATAATCCTTATTCCTTTGATATTGAGCTATTGTCAGACATGAAACATTTAAATCTAGTTTAGGAATCTCATCATTTTCTTGATACATTGAAAACGACTGACCAAGGGGATGATTAAATCACATGTCATTCATCTAACTAATAATCACATTAAAAGTCAAATTTTAATGTATTGAACAACTCATATGTGAACTACTAATTATGTCCATATATTTTATAATTATAATTCAATAAAGGGACATATGTTTTTTCTACTCATAAAAGTAGAACAATATCATCACGATATCACTACAACTGATGACATGATCATCAATATATCTAACCACCTCATAACTAGCTCGTTTCATATGGTAACTTGTATAAGTAGGGTAATAATGTATGATGGATCCCATGCTAGGTTTCTCACTAGACTCTTGTAATAAAGACTGATAATATAAATACATCCCTAAGTATATCATTGACCATATGACATTCTGGTAGATACATTTTAGTGGATTAGTTCATAAAAAATGTATCTAGTTATTACCTTAAGAATATATTATTCAGTGTATCATATGACACAATTATCTATTCATGATATCCAATATATAACATTAAAACCCATTATACTCCATAATGTTCATCGGTTCGGGAAAACTCAATTGTTTAACTTTGTAGGGATATTTATTATTCAAATGATTATATAAAATAAATTTTAGCTCATATATCTTTATGATAAATGGATATTGATAGAAGGATTCTTTGATGAACCAACATGTTTATTATTTTATAAAAAATTAAAAATGTATTTGTAAAATAACATTTTTCATGACTGGGAATAAATATGAAATGTTCATATATATTACTTTTTTATGAACATAAATAAATTATTTATTTTAATTAGGATAATTCAATTTTTAATTGAATTAAATAATTTATAAAATTTTTATAAATAATGAAATATGTTTTTTGAAATATTTATATAATTCTATAAAAGTTTTCAATAAATTAATTAACAATAACATCAAATTGATTAAATGATAATTTAAAAAAATCCATATTGATATATTATATGGAATTATTTATGAGAAATAATTTTTTTAATATTATAAAATATTATTTATAAATATTTCATTAAATAAAAAATATATGATATTTAGATTATATATCTTTTTTGATATAATATAAATTGAAATATAAAATTTATATAATTCAAGAATTGTCATATGAATTCCATTTAGTATATAATATAAAGGGTCCTATGTAGAAATGAATATAAAATGATTTCACTATTTTTAAATTATAATATGATAAAAATTATAATTTATTTATGAATACTACATAAATTTATTATATTTTGGAAATTAAATAATTTTTTTATTTATTAAATTTCTTTATAATTCGCTTTATCTTATAAATAATTAATTTTAAATTGGTCAAATTAATGGGGATTCATATAGAAATTATCTAAGCCACATCAAATTATAAATAGTTTATAATTCAAATAATATATTAGTTCTAATATTAAATGTCATATTTCGATAAATATGAATGATATCAAATTGTAAAGAATATAATGAGTTTATATTCAATACTGTTGAATGTACATAATGTTAAAACTAAAATTTTAAATGGGTTGATAATTATATTTTATATAAGAAATTTTTCATAAATATTATTTCATGATTATATATTTTAATTTTTAATTTATTTAATGTTTATCCCATGTTTTAATCATAGTTAAAAAAATATATGCTATAAATTACTATATAAAAATGTTTATATGATTAATTATTTCTAAGATTATGACTTTAATATCATGATATGTTTGAAATCAAAAATATTATTTTTCATATAAATTTACCTCTGTTTGTATTTTAGTAATGATATTGATAATAGTTGTAGTTCATAGTGTGCGAAAACTAAGTGTAAGAGATATAATGAATTCAATTATATCTTAAGTAATATATCCCTATATAGAGGGACATTTGGTCAGACCACCTACTTTCTTTGAGTCTTTCCTTAGCAATGAAATTGAATAGAGTTTTCTATATGTCACTCCGAACAAACTCATTTGTAGTATGTTGATATTATATAACTCTATGTATTTACATGAAGTGTTCAGTATCCTTATGAATATAATTCATTTGGAAATTTATTAATAATCTTCACCTCTTTTTTTGGGTGATTAACATATATTTTATGGTATTTTTAATAGTTAGGCATTAATGTGTGGGGAAAATTGTTTTTTTCTTTCGAATAGTGCTTTAGAAAATAAATAATTATATGCATTCATAATAAAAAAGTGAAAAAATAATGAAAAGATAATCATTAAATAAGATGTAGTAATTTGTAATATAATATGAATATTAGTTATATTTAATCATTGATACCATAAAGGAAACCCCTCACAAATAATATGTGTGAGATTACCTCTAAGGGGAAACTTTTCATGACTTAGATCATTCTACTATGTAGTTTATTCCTTTGTAGAGTGATCACAATTTCTCTTGTGTATGATTAGAAAGAAATGGGTGACAATAGATCATCCTGCGGTAGGTTTTTCCTTCACAAGGATCCCCTCGATTCTCCATTTTAATTTTTTTTAATCCTTGATTTTGGTTACACAAATCTTGGAATCCATTACGAAGTATACTATAGAAATAATGTTGGGTGAATGGATATGATGTATTTGGATAAAGGGTTGTCTTCTCAAATATCCTAGAGTCTGAACTATTTTGATTGTGATGATTCCCTACCTCTAAATAATTAAGTGATGATAAGAACACACAAACAAACTCATTTTGTAGTGAAATATGGATCTTGGTTCACTAAATTGAAATAATTCATGAAGTTATAATTTTTAGTGGGGGAACATTCATTGAGATAAATTACGGAAATAAAAAACACATTATATTCTTACAATAAAATGTTTTTATAATGTTAAATGCACCATCATCATCAAACAAAACATTATATTAAAACTTCAAATGAGGATCATAATGTAATAAAATCCTATGATTGGTAGCTTAATAAAATTTCACGAGAGAAAGAGATATTATCCTTGTTAGAATAGTTCCATCATGAGTAACCATGTTTTTAATATATTGAATAAGAAAATTAGGATAATTATGGAATCAAAGAATTATATCATTAAGATGCAAATGCAGTAGATTTGGTTTGATATATTTAATTTTAGTACCATAAAATCAATATGATTGGGTATATTAAATCACATTCAATAAGATTGAATATATTAATGAAACTTGAGACTAAAATATTCATTAAATAATTTTTGGTTATTGAAATGAATTCTATTTTTCTGATATATAAAAATATGATACCCATTGTATGTTTTGGAAGTTGTTCTAAATATATTAACGTTTAGAATGATGAAAACAATTGAAGCATTAATTTTTTTCCATGTAATGGAGAAAATATGTTTCTAAATTGATCACTTGAATGAATCATCTTTTGGATAAACTCATAATATTATGTGAAAAATACCACATTTATCTTTGGTGAAGAGCATGTAAATAATAGTTGTTTAAATGAAATGATATGGGTTTTTTACATATGGATTTTTATTTGTTTAATACTAAACAATTCATTAAAGGGGAGACTATAATGGATTTTTCATGTAAGGGATTTAATCCAATTTTCATTTATAAAATTTTTCTGATCATATGAATGAATTCAATGAAAACATTTACACAATTATATAAATTTTTTTATAATGGATTAATTGAGAATATTATGTTTGGATTCTAGTAATATATAGATAGTAGAAGTGGGTAAAATATCAATATAGTAGTAGAAATGTAATTTAAGTTTCCAATAATGATTCATCAAGGAGAAATTTAATTTCATTGGAACCTAGGGCTGTCAAAAAAGAAATATTAATAATTTAATTTGCTTATATTGTCATATATATTCTAGATGGAGTTTTTGAAACATCATGGATTGTCTATATCATGAAATTTTGTTATAAAAATTATTTCTTTGATTTTTTCAATGTTATGTGATACTGAATGCATATTATAGAATGTATTTCAAGTATACTTGAGTTCAAAAATCATAGGAATAATTGAAAAAGACTGTAGTTTATATTCATTAGATAAACTAAATACACACATCAATGAGATTTTTTTGTAATGTAATGTGTCAATTTTTTGATGAATCTATGTAAAATATATGTATTTTCATCTCACAACTCTTACATGATAATAGAGGATGTTAAATAACAATGGGTTTATAGGATATGATAAAATTTATACACATGTTATATGATTTAATCGATTTTTATAACATGTTTTTATAATAATATTTCTATTAATGTGATTATATTTGATAAAATTGTTTGTTAATATATTTGTTAATATATGAGGGAATGAATTCCTTCCATCTATCAATGGGGTATTTAAATAAAATCTTCATCACAAAAGGAAATGATTCAAACATATAAAAACCAATGTATGAAATGGAAATAAAAGATTATTTTTTTTAATATTCTTATTGAAGGAAGTAATTGATATTTCCTAAAAAAAAATTATTTTGTGATGAATCTTAGAGAGGGATATTATTGAGTTAATTTTATGTCAAGAGGCTATTGGGAGTACATATGGACATTTAAATGCTCAATGATGAAAAAAAATATTTCTAAAATCATAATTTGAGTTAATTTTCACATAATATAATAAAGAGTTAGTGTATGTGACACTAATGAAAAATATAAATAGTTATATTTATATAGTTTAAGAAATAAAAAATTATTTCTCACTAATGGATTCTACCACTGTAAATTATAGTGATTCTTCCATGAATTTCATAAATTAATTAGTAAATATAATGATAAATAAATATAAACTATTAAATTTAGTTATCATAAGAATTTTAATTAAATGTTATTCCTATCAAATGGTTTATAATATTTCAATAATAAAAAATTAAAAAAGTAATATTAGATACAGTGAGAATGATAAATTCACTTGACATCCTAAAAAAGAATATATAATGGAAAATAAAAATAAAAAGGGTAAATTTACTTACTGTAAATAGTTAAAATCAGTATTCAATGACAAATTCTACCACTTATTACTCAAACTAATACAATTTAAATCATAATAGAGTTTAGGGTATAGTGGTAAACAAATATGTTAAATGTTACATTAGTTACCATAATAATGTATTATAAATTTATCCTAAAATACATCAGTGTGTGGAAGTAACATAAAATTTAAATAGTTAAATTAGTTAGCATAAAAAACATGACAGAAATTTATCCAAAAAGTCATTATGTTTTTATAAAAGAATGATAATGTAAAGAGTTACATTATTTCTAAAATATTACAAAGAAAATTATTTTTCTATGGGGTTGCAAGGATGACGATAAAGTACATAGAAAGTGTTCTACATAAATAATATAAAACAAAATTAAAAAATTTTATTTTGTAAAGTCACTGAGTTTGAATATGTTCAAAAAAAATAATGTTATTTTTTTAATTTTTATGTTTCTTCAACATTCAAACCAGCTTTCTTTTAAAATGTTAATCACTATGAAGATAGTGGGATTATTTTATCATATAGTCTCATAGGGATATTGAGTAACGATCCAATATTTCTTCAATGGAAATTCCATTATTATAAATAATTCATATTAATATAAAATAACACCATAATGAACTATTAAGTGCTATGTTACTATTAAACATCTGTTTTTCACTTCTTTGATGTGAAATTAAAAAATCTGATATACACAATTGAGATTAGTAAGTTATTTGGAGTTTGATATGAAAAACATATTTTTTTGGTGAATAGTAACCTACCCTTATGAATAGTAACATATGCTTATGAATAGTTATATAATATATTGAATATTAATCTAACCTATGATAGTATATAAATAATATTCAAGTGAAAGTATGATATACCTATGATTTTGTATAAGTTAATAAATGTTTCAAAACTGTTGTTTTTAGAATAAATTATGATTTTAATCAAATATTATATTAATCATATTTATAAAATTATTTTTAAAAAATGGACTTCATTTTTGGATTCTACATGTTTAAAATTGGTAAAGTGATTTTTTTTTGTATTTTTTTGAAAAACTCAAATTTTTAATTAATAGTGAAATATGGTAAAAAACCGTATATACAAATTATCAGTTAAATACACTATTTATGACATCACAAGTTATATAATCCCACTTGGTTTGAACTCAAATTCATTTATTACTATTCCTAATCATGGAATCATCACTATTTCTATTCTTGAGGGAAATTAATAAACTAATGATTAAAATTTTATGGAAACTCTCCTCTCCTCCACTATAAACACCCTCACTCCCAATTCACTTCACTACTCTCAAGGCTTATAGATTATCCAAATTAGGTTAAAATATCCTCCCAACCTTCTATCCCACTTCCATCATTCCTTAGTCTTGTAAAAAACCAAAACATATCCCTTAAGGAGGCTCTCAAGGATGTTTGGTTCAAGAGGTAAATTCCTCTTTTCAATTCTTTTCCCTTTCGATCAAGTTAATTTGTTTTCTTTTTCTATTTTTACCTCTCATTATCAAAATATTATGATGACTCCAGTACCTTACATGCACTGGAATGTTTTCATGATAGTGTTATAAGTTATCATCATCTCTTCTTTTTACCTTCTTTTATACCTGTAGAAAGAACACTGTTCGAGTTGTGTCAAATTACCACATTCAAGGATGATGGGATTTTGATTTATATTATAATTATCAATTGTGTACATGAACCCATTATTTATAGGGTTTAACCAGATTATTATATATGTAATATAACCTATGTATGGTTCTTTAATCCCTTTGTACAAATGGTATTTAGTTATAAATAAAAACGAGTTTTTTGTAATCAAAACCCACAAATTAAATGAAACAGTTATCATTAATGATATTGATAATAATTCATCCACATTACCTGTAACCAAGATATATAAATGACCACTAATACTTATGAATGATCCTAGATAATATTATAATTAAATTATTGTGATTTACATCCATTTCATAAGAACTCCATTATTTAAGAACATGTGAGCTGATTACGAAATATAAATAAAACGAATACTATGGAATGATGAAATTCAATATAATAACTGATCAAGAAGGGAATATATGAAATAAATAGAATTATGATATGATATTAAATTTCTAATAGGTTTTGAAATAGTTTATTAATAAGTATAATTTCATATTCTATGATCTTATGTTCAAGAGTGGAACATGTTCAGATGTAAGGTAAGAGTTTTTCCACCCGAACATCCATTTTCATTCGGGTTACTCTTATTTTATAACTACCCCAGCGAAAATCATGTTGATTATTATTTACTAATTAAAACTTATGTTTTATTGTTCTATATATTTCTTAACCAAACATAATCCTTCTTTATTTTATGGATAATTACAAGTTTTAGAAGGAGCATTCAAAATTGTTTCCAAATGACAAGCCTGATTCAAGGAAACTTCTCAAATTCTTACCCATATTCAAGGGAACACTATAATATTTTTTTGGAAACGATTATATTTATAAAATTACTCATATTATTATGAAAGCACTACATTACTCCACTTCTGGTTTTATACAAATATTTTACCAAAATAACTTTTTTTTTCAAATTAAAAGTGTTTTTATCTCAAGATTTACTAAAATATTTTATAAGAGTATCTTCATTTATTTCAACACTCTTATTGATTATATTGTATTATTGTGATTAATATATCATGGTATAATATTAAATATTTAATTTAATGGTTTATGATTATTTTGGATATGTATTTTCTATCTTAAAACCACTCACCAATTTACTCTGAATGGTTAGTGTTTATGCATAATTTTCAGGGCAAGTTATTTTAATTTCATATATTAATTTCAATATGAATGAATGTGTTGTTTATATTTATCCCCATTCATATGATAAATTAATTGGACATAGTAATTTTCGTGTCGGTCCCGCTATAGCCATTTGGTGCATCGATAGGTCTCTTGAGACAAATTATGGTCATGGTACAAGGCCTTGACAAAATGATTATTTATTGTCTGGGCATGAGGCCTTGACGGTGTGGTTGTGATGTCCCAAATTTTTAATTATGTCATTATGAATATAGTATTGATGGTTCATGTGGTTATTCTACTATTAGAATACCAATGATTATGTTATATTATAGAAATATGTACTCATCTCATATTTCTGCCACATTATATAAAAGTTTATTTTTAAACGAATGTGTTTTCAATTATTCACCATGTATAATGATTATGTTATCTTACATTTTATTTATTACTCTTACTGAGCATTTGAGATGACCCCTTTCTTATGTTTCAATTTCTTAGGACATGATGAATTTTATTATGAATGACATGCTGAAATAACCTAGGAGTTATGGAAGTTGTCTTAGGAGTTCATATGTTGTTTTTATTCCAATTTGTAATGTTGAGCTTATGTATGTATCTTTTAATTAATTATACAAAAATACTTTGTCCGTCTCTATTTTTATTCCTTGTTTATATTCCCATGTAATAAATAAGGGACTAGCTTCAGGAAACTGGGGTTCGGTCCTTACAGTAGGTAGTAGAGGAAGATTAGCAAAAAACATAGATACTAGATTTAGAAAATGATGATTAGGGAAGAGTCCCTAATATATTCTACGAGGATAAACATACAAGAACTTCCATGTATTTTGGTAAGGAATAGATTATGTGGATAATTTAATCAATACATCCCTCTCTAGATATGAGCAGGTAGAGGCATCTTTGGAAAAAATGTGCATAGTAGTGAAAGATCTGGCAAGGAGTTTCAGGCTTGACCCGAGGTATCCTGGTACATGACAGCGATCCTTGCTACACTCTTGGTTATGAAACTCCTAGGGGATATGCTTAGGACAATTCACATTTTCTTTAAAAGATATTATGATGGATTTAAATGTAAATTTTTCCTCAAAGAAACCATTTTTGTGATAATGGGATTAGCCATGCATTGATCTCAATTTATGATAAGTATTTTCTTTAGAAAAGATTATACATTATAATACATAACCTAATATGGTGTATGCTATCATATAGAAAGGGCGCCTAGTGAAAGAAATGGAAACTGCATGAACACGCATATCGCATTTTGGGATTTCCCTCTGACGCATGATAATGATGTAGGATCTGGTGCTGCAACCGGTGAAACGTATCTTATAACTATATTGGGACAACTTACACAGGTTATAAACTATAAACTTACCCGTATGGAGCCTCTAGATCCTCCATGCAGAGGAGAAATGTTATATCTCTTTATGTGACAACAACTACCATCATTCAATGGGACTACAAACCCATTTGTAGCTGAGCAGTGGATAAGTTCCCTAAAGAATATATTTCTCTCATTGGGGTGTAATGAAAGAGAGAAGGTTTTCACGGAATTTTATCATCTATTAAGAGATGCATATCAGTGGTGGACGTAAATCTAAAACACAATGGAATAGGAAGAGGTTGAAGAAATGTAATGGATGAACTATAAGGAAAACATCCTAGAGAATTATTTTTCTCGTGAACAGCGAGTGGATATGGGAATTAAATTTATGAATTTGAAGAAAAAAGAAGATGAAAATGTTGCAATGTTTGATGATAACTTCACAATGTTATCAATTCATGATGTGAACTATAAATGAAATCCGAGGAGAAAAAATGATCAATTATTCGATGTTTTGAAACCATTCAAATAAAGGGTTTAGTACCACAGAACATCTCATCGTATGATTATATAGTTTCATGTGCTATCATGATAGAAAAGGAATTATCAATGTCTTATGACATTCAAGTAATGCAAGAGAAGAAGAGGGATGCATAAAACACTGGTAATGGAAATCATTAAATGGGGAAGTAGGGAAGAGTTGAAAATCCATACTTCAATAATTGTGGGAAGAAACACCCTTGCACTTTCCTGAAGGGAATGAAAGTCTGTTACAAGTTTGGAGAAAATGGACACATAACTCGGGATTGTAAGTAGAAGAAAGAAGCTACCATTGTTCAATGCTACAATTTCATGGGGGTGGGACATTATGCACATGAATGTCTAAATCATTTGGGGAATATTCCTCAAAGAAGGAAAAGGGAGCAAGTCCAAGCTTATGCGGTCACAACCGCGGAGGTTGAAGTTTCTAATGAAGTAGTGGAAGGTACATTGATCATTTCATCAAAATTAAACAATTCTTTATTTGATTATGGATCATCACATTCATATATATATTCCCAGTTTTCCATGAAAATTTGATATCTCCAATTTAATTTTATAAAGGATTAATCAGTCAAATCCCTTATTGGATGTATCATTGCAACAAAGGTGTATCAATTATTCCCCCTCATGACACATACGCGTTGTTTGGATACTGGCCTTATCATAATACTAATGACTGAATTTGATATTATTCATGGTATGAATTGGTTTTAAAATTATGTTGTGAAGATCTATTTCAAGAAATGGAAGTTAAAATATTTGGGAATAGTTTGGAGTCCCTTTTCTTTAGGGCAGAAACACCACCATATGATTCTCATCTAGATCAACCGCATGTAGCTCCACTAAATTGAATTATTGGAGAAGAAGGGAACCCAATATCTATGGGTGATGAAAGAAATATCAAAATTGAAGATGTTCATATAGTATAGGAATATGTTGATGTCTTTCTAGAGGATTTACCTGAACATCTTCCAGAGCGGT
The DNA here is from genome assembly GCA_963277665.1 of Viscum album. Classification (NCBI taxonomy): domain Eukaryota; kingdom Viridiplantae; phylum Streptophyta; class Magnoliopsida; order Santalales; family Viscaceae; genus Viscum; species Viscum album. Next base: position 302,881,109 of record OY728126.1, read on the forward strand.
AAATTAAGTTTTCCATTGACTTAATTCCGAGTTCAAATCTCACATCAAATACCAGTTATAGAATGGCCAATGTAGAGTTAGTGGAGTTAAAGAAAAAACGATAAGAATTGAGTGATAAAGGATTTATTCTCCCTAGTGTTTCTCCATGGGGAGCCCCTGTTCTTTTCGTTACGAAGAAATATAGGTCTATGAGGTAGTGAATTTACTATATAGAGATCAATAATATAATAATTAAGAAAAAGTATCTCATACCTCACATTAATGATTTATTTAATCAACTTCATGAATCCAAATATTTTTCAATGATTTATCTTTTATCTGTATATCATCAATTGATTGTGAGGAAGGAAGACATTCCAAAAACCGCATTGTGAATCAGGTACGAGCATTATGAGTTTGTAATAATGCATTTTCGACTCACTAATGCACCATATATTTTCATGTATATAATGAATAATGTTTTCTTGGAGTATCATGATGAATTTTTGGTGGTTTTTTTGATGATATCGTAGAATACTCAAAAATCAATGAATAACATGAAAATCACTTGCGCACTTTTCTGAAGAATCTGAGAGGAAATGAATTAAATGGGAAGCTAAGAAATTGTGATTTTTGACTCCAATAAGTTTCCTTTCTGGGCCATATTGTCTCTAAGGATGGAATACCTGTATATCCTATGAATAAAAAGGTTGTGCAAGTATGGCCTACTCCCAATGAACAAGCTCACACAAAAATGTGTTAAAATCATATAGGAAAAAAAATGTAAATAAATTTTTAAATAATGGAAGGTAAGGTTAGTGAATGATCCAATCTTGACACTACCATCATGGAATGATGTATTTGTGATCGTTAGCGATTCACCAATGAAAGGACTTGGATGGTTCCTTATGAAAAATGATAGATTGATTCCCTATGCCTCTAGGCAGGTAAAAATTTCTGAAAAAAACTATCCAAATGATGATATTGAGTTATCAGTGTTAATATTTTCTCTAATGATTTGGAGGCATTACCTTTATAGTGAAAATGTGATATATATACAGATCATATGAGTTTGAAATGTATATTATCATAGAAAGAACTCAACATGAGACAAAGGAGATGGATTGATATACTCAATGATTATGATTGCACAATACACTTCCACCTGGGGAAGGTAAATAATGTAGACGATTCTTTGAGTAGAAAGAATTATGGAATTATAAACAAGATGAGAGATGAATGGGATACTATGTTCATAGACCTAGTAATGATGGATATAAGAATTATCAAAAAGGTAACACATCACTACTTTTTGAAATGGTTTCCAAAAATTTTTTTCAACAAAGGATAAAATTTTATTAGGTTGATGACGAGGAGTTTGAAAAGAAAATTAAAGCTATAAATGATGGGAAGTTGACTGAATTCGTATATGATGTTGGAAATTTGTAATTCAGAAATAGGCTTTGTGTTCCCACTATTCATGATCTAAAAATGTAACTATTGGATGATTCTAATAGCTCTAATTTCACTATACGCCCTTGTAGGAAAAATATGTATAGAGATATAAAGGAACATTATTGGTGGGAAAACCCGAAGAGGGATATAGTTGTTTACGTATCGAGATGTTTGGTTTCTCAATAGGTGAAGGCTGGAAGACAACATCCTGGGGGAGTCAAGAAACCCCTTCATATTCAATTGTAGAATTGGGATGATATTACAATGTAAACTGTCACAGGGTTACCTAAGACTCGATGAATGAATGATTCAATATGGGTTATTGAAGATTGTTTGACTAAATCATCACACTTTCTTATTATAAGAGATGACTTACCACTTGAACGTTTAGCAAGACTTCTTATAAATGAAGTTGTAAGACTGCATGGTATACCCTTATCAATTGTTTCTGATTGAGATCCATATTTTAAATCACAATTATGGAAAAGTATTCAGAATCCCTAGATACTGATCTTCATTTGTGCACTACCTACAACACACAAAGTGATGGAATATCAGAATGGAGTATTCAAACTTTGGAATAAAAATTGAGATCTTTTTCACTTGACATTAAAGGCATGTGGGATCAGTATTTACCTCTCATAAAATTTTCCTATAATAATATCTTCCATTTAAGAATTAATATGTCACTATATGAAGCTTTTTATGGAAAGAGATGTCATACACCAACTTTTTTGGATGATGTTGGTGAAATAAAGTTTATAATCCCATAACGTGTTGAAAAAACAACAAAAAAGGTGAAGTTTATCCAAAAACCTATCAAAATAGATCAAAGTAGGAAATAGAGTTATGCTGATAATCGAAGGAATGATTTAGAATTTCAAGAAGAATATTATTTTTTCTTAAAGTCATCTCCATAGAAGGGTATTATATGATTTATTATGAAGGGAAAATTAAGTCTGAGGTACATCCGACATTGTGAAATTTTGAACACAATTGGAGTCGTATATACCTTTTTTCAATGCTTCCAAGTCTCTCCAAAGTTCAAAATGTGTTCCACATATCAATTTTAATGTAATACATTCCAGACCCAACACATGTACTCATCAATGAAGAAATAGAACGTGAGCACGATCTGTCTTATTGTGATGAGCCTATCAATATTCTTGATACCGGAGAACAAGAATTGAGAAATTAGACAACTCATCTGGTAAAGGATATTTGGAGGAACCATAAGGTGGAGGAATCATCATGGGACCTTGTGTAGCTTCTGTTGAAGACATACCCGAACCTTTTTAGATAACAATATTGTGAATTTTGAGGATGATATTTATGTAAGGATTAGAGAAAGTAATGACCCATTATTTCATCAATAGAAATTACTTTCTTATAAATATATCATAATAACATTAAATCACAACATAATGAACTAATTAGTTCTATGTTACCCTTATGCATAAGTTTGTCACTTCTGTGATGTGAATTTCAAAAATCTGTCATACACAGTTGCGATCAGTATGTTATTTGGAGTCTATTGAGAAAAACTAAATTTTTGATGAATTGTAACCTTACTTTATGAATAGTAACATACACATAGGAATAATTATATAACCTAATGAATAGTAACCTTGCCTATGATAGTATATAAATAATATTCAAGTGAAAGTACGATATACCTATGCTATAGAATAAGTATATAAATGTTTTTAACCCTTGCTTTTAGAATAAATTATGATTTCAATTAAATATTTTATTAATAATATTTAAAAAATTATTTTTTTATGATGGAATTCATTTTTGGAATCCACTCATTGAAAACTGCTTAGGGATAATTTTTGAAATTTTCTGAAAAAATGAAATTTTTATGAATAGTGAAATATGTTAAAATTCCGTATATACAAATAAGTAGTTAAATACACTATTTATGACATCACAAGCAATGTAATCACACTTTTTTTGAACTCACATGAATTTATTTCTATTATTGGTCATAGAATAATCACTATTTCTAGTCTTGAGGGAAAAAAGAATAAACCAATTATTAAAAAAATTATAAAACTCTCCTCTCCTCCGCTATTAAAACCCCCCCTCACTCCCACTTCCCTTCACTCCTATCAAGCATTTTTCCTTCTCCAAATTCTATCCAAATATCCTTCGAATAACCTCTCCTACTTCCATCAATTCTTGGTTTCATAAAAATGCCAAAACCTCTCGCTTAAGGAGGATCTCAAGGAAGTTTGGTTCAAGAGGTAAATTCCTCTTATCAATTCTTTGTCTTTACTTTCAAGTTCATTTGTTTTCTTTTTCTATTATTACCTCTCTTTATACAAATGTTGTTATTACTCTAGTACCATACATGTACTGGAATTTTTATCATGGTAGTGGAATAAGTTATCAAAATATCTTCCTTTTACCTTCTTTTATACTATTAGAAAGAACACCATCCGAGATGTGTCAATTTACCACATTCTAAGACGATGTGATTTCGATTTCTATTATCATTCACAATTACGTTAATTAAACCATTATTATTATGGTTGAACCACATTATTACATATTTTATATACCCTAATTAAGGTTTTTTAATCCCTTTGTACAATTGTAATTTAGTTATAAATAAAAATGAGTTCGTTGTAATCAAAACCCACAAATTAAATGAAACAGTTATCATTAAAATTCTATATAATAATTCTACCCCATTCCATTTAACCATGTTATATAAATTAACATTAACACCAATGGATGATAATAAATAATATGATAATTTAATTCTAGGGATTAACATCCATTCCACATGAACTCTATTACTTAAGAACAAGTGAACTTATTATGAAAAATAAAGAAAACAAACACTACAGAATAACGAAATTCAATATAATAACTTATAAATAAGGGAATAAATGAACTAAAAAGATTTATGATAAACTAAATAAAAGTATAATAGATTCTTAAATATTTTATTAATAAGTATAATTTCATATTCCATGAGCTTAAGATCATGAGCGGAACACGTTCGGATTTAAGGTAAGGGTTTTTCCACTTGAACTTCCATTTTTATTTGGGTTACTCTTATTGTATAATTACCCTAATGAAAATATTGTGTATTATTATGTACTACTAAAAAATTATTTTTTACTGTTCTATATATGTTTACCAACCATAATCCTTCCTTATATTATCGATAGATACACGTTTTAAAAAGAACATTCAAATTTGCTTCCAAAAGACAATCCCGATTCAAGGAAATTTCTCAAATTATTACCCATTTTCAAGGGCAGCCTATATAATTTTTTTGGAAACCATTATCTTTATAAAATCACTCACTTTAGTATGCAAATACATCTGTAATCCACTTATGGTTTTAAACAAATATTTTTCCAAAAGAACTTTTTTTTTCAAAGTAAAAGGGTTTTTACCTCAAGATTTACTTGAAGATTTTATAAGAGCATCTTCGTCTATTTCAACACTCTTGTTGATTATTATGTATTATTTGGATTAATATTTCCTGGTACCATCTACAATATTTGATTTAATGGTTTAGTATTATTTTGGTTGTTGATGTTCTATGTTAAATCCATTGACCAATTTACTCTGAATGGTTAGTGTTTATGATTAATGTTTCGGGAAAGTTATTTTCATTTCATATATTAATTTCAACGTGAATTTATATGTTGTTTATGTTTATACCAATTTATATGAGGAATTAATTGGACATAGTATGTGTCAGTTTGGGGACTATATATCCTCTTAGTGAATTGGTATATCTCATGAGACAAACTACGGTCATGGCACAGGGCCATGACAAAGTGATTTTTTATGGACATGGCACGAGGCCATGGCAATATGGTTATGTTGTCCTTCATTATTAATTCCCAACTTATGAATATATTATTTATGGTTCATGTGGTTATTCGAGTATTATAATACCCATGATTACGTTATATTATTGCAATATGTACTCTTATCACATTTCTTCAACATTAATTTCATGTTTATTTTTAAAGGAATGTGTTTTCAATTATTTAACATGTATATTGTTTGTGTTATCATAAACTATATAGCATAATATTACTGAGCGTTTGATGTGACCCCTTTCTTAGGTTTCAATTTCTCAGGACATGAATAATTGTATTGTGAATATCATTCTAAAATAACCTAGGAGTTATAGAAGTTGTCTAAGGAGTTTCTATGTTTTTTTCATTTCAAGATGTAACATTGAACTCATGTAGGTATCTTATTTCCAATAATACTAAAATACTCGGTCCTTTAGGATGCTTATTCCTTGTTTATATGCCAAAGTAATCAAATAAGGCACCAGCTCCATGAAACTGGGGTTGGGTCATTACATATGGTAGGAATTATGTTTCAATATAACGACTAGAAACAAATTTTTACAAAAAAAACATAAATTTCAAGTAGAATATATTAAGAGTTTGGTTGTAACGATTATAAAAGAATTATGTAGGTAAAATAAAGGAAACATCTATTTATTATTCATACATGTCTGCTACAATTTATTTCACATAAATAGTCAAGTGAAAAATATCCCATAAAAGTAACAAAAATTACATTTACCTAATAAATGATCATCATTATAATGTCCCACTCCTCCTCATTCGATTGATAATTGGGAAGGATATTTCTTTTCCTTAGGTGACATCCCCAAGAAACCAAAGGAAAGTAATAAATTTCAAGGCCTTCAATACAATTTGGGGACTATTTTCCCTTTAAAAAGAAAACAAACTAAATCAATAATACCATAACCAAAACATCCACTTCATTATTCATGATAACAATTTATAAAACTCAAGAAACCAAACTAATAACAAACCATACAATAGTACAATGAGGAAACCAAAACCAATAAAACTCAAAGTCTCCTAAGACACCAACTCCAAATCTACTACAATGGACCAATATCCATCTCTAAAATCCTCTCCCAACATATTATGATTCATCACTAAAGAAATTATATACCTTTCTTATACATGTGTCATGATAAACAATATATTCCAACGCACTAAGGTTCCCGTGCAGGAGGTGAGTATTGAAACTCAGTAGGTTTTCCTAAATTTCTTCCCTACTCACATTACTAGGATATAACATGTTAGTACATTAATATAGAGCAATTTATATAAATATATTTAAAACAATTTACACCAAATTCGAACCATTCCTATGAAAAACATTCTTCATACCAAAATAGTTTTCCAAGCCATTAAATTTACAAATAAATCAGCCAAGAAATCCTTTAAAAGATTTATCAAATCCATTTGAAATAACCCATTGCATTCCATATATTCATTCATGCAATAAAAAATAAATATCCTTATACACGCGAGTGGTTATTAATAATTTAACCACATTGTCACTTGGTGGTCCATTTTGGGGGGGAAATTCCATACCCTTATATTTCCCACTTTTGATTGGGAAACATCATACCCTTATCCATATCATATGAAAATGAACACCCTCCATTCCTTTATTCCAAAACCATGTAAAAAAATTTGAACTCCTTTCCATAAAACATTTCTTTTATGGAAAACATTTCCATCTAACCATTTGCATGAATCAAGAAAAGTCATATTTTTTAAAAACATTATTTTAAATTCATTAAACCAAACACTTTTCTCAACCACCAACTTCCACAATTTCTCATAACATCACTAAAGAGGTTTTCTCCCAATATTTTCACATCAATTTTACAATTAAATTCAATAAAAATATATTTCAAACAATCCTTCGTTTACAAATATTAGGAGTTGATATTGAATCCACCTACCTTACAAATATAGGAGAAAATGAATAATAGCACAAATTATTCAACAAAACATGTTAAAAATCCAAAAACCAACCTTAGATCTTGTTCCTTATAATTAACATGGCTACATGTCATCATTATTTGAATAAAATAATATATTTTTATCCCCAATGGATTATATATCTGAATCCAAATGAGGGAAAAAGAAGATATTTAAGGAAGAACCCCAAATATCGAGACATTACATGCAATCTTACCTTCAATGAACCAATATTTACCAATAGTTCACTCTAAGAAAAAAGGGAATGGTATCCATATCCTTTACGAGGGTAAAAAAATAGTAAGGGTCAGAATAGAGAAAAAATGAATTATTATGGATAATGTATAAAATAGATAAAAAAATTTCAAATATAAATTTTAACCTTACATAGTTTAGGTGAACGTTTAGGAAAACCATGAAAAAACCATGTTCCATTCACTACCTCTAGTCACCTTTCTAACCGATGTCCCACACGATTAGAAAAATTCTGCACTAACCATGTTTTCCCCTCTTTCCCTGACATGCATGGTTTCTTCTAGGTGGCCGCATGGTTTGTATAAACATTGTACCTAATTGTGCACCTACCTAGATCCAACTCTCTAACTTTTAATGGTTCACTAAAGCTGATATATTGTTTCTATTAACCTTTCTCAAATCGTGAACCTCTGAAAAATCTCTAAAAACATTCTAAAACTAATCTAGCCCTCTAAAACATATACAAATTAAATTATATATTAAAAAAATAAGGGGTTAGTTACTAAGGGTGGTAATTTTCAATACCATTGTCCATTACATTTATAGAAACTAGAAAACCTAAATTTCCCTAAAAGAGGTCGAGCCAATGCACTAACATCTCCTTTTCTTATTCCAAACATTCATCCTTAATCAAACCATGTTGTCACAAAACCTGCAGTTGAAGGATGTTTTTTCTATGTATGTAATTATCTTGCTTATTCACAATCCACATTAGAACATGTACCAATGAAGCATTTGTCTCTAGGATAACATGATCCCATTGAATTACATGGTATAGATAAGGCTAATAATTTTTCATCAATGATACATAAAACACAATATGAACTACGTTGAAACTTTGTGGAAAATATAACCTATATTCCACATCACCAACCCATTAAATTTTCTCAAAAGGGAATATGTATCAAATACATAACTTTCCCTACTTATGAGAGTGATGGTGTCCAATCCTTTTAGATATTTTTAAGAACACTTGATCACTCACATCGAAATGATAATGGTTATCAACAATAACCTACATACTATTTCAGATGGATCTATGCCATCTCCATCCTTTTCCTGATCAAATTTAATCTTCTTTATTTTCTCTTTAACAAGGCTTAGCACAACCAGTGAAGTATCACCTACTTCCACCAACAAATTGGTGAATGATAAGGATTACCATACAATGCATCAAAAGGACCCAAATTTATCAAGGCTTGATAACTTTTTCATATGATAAATCTAAAAAAAGTATGTTCTCCTCCCATGAGACACAATACAAATGCAAAAATCATGTCTTCCAATGTTTGTATCATCCTGTTGGATTGTCCATCTGTCTGAGGATGATACTCAATACTCATAGTCAACTTAGCCACAAAGGATTTCTCTAAGGATTTCCATAAATGAGACGTAATCCTCAGATATTGTTATGATAAAATTGAAACCAATATTTCATGTTTATTTACCACTTATTTTATAATGAATTTAGATATTTCCTCCATATTTGCAGATTCATGAATAGGGAAAAAATTGGCTGAATTTGTGAATTCATCCATTATCACCCATATGGAATCATTTTTCTGAAATGTTCATGGGTGAAGTGTCACAAAATCCATGTCTATCTTCTCCCATTTATAAATAGGAATAGTTCAATAATGAAATATACCTAATGGATACTAATACCCTACCTTAAACTACAGATTATTGAGGGATAAAATCACAAGCGCAACCACTTTTTTCATGTCAACCCACAAAAATTGTGGTTTAAACTCTTTATACATATTCTTTATTCCATGATAAAAAACTCAACTCAAATTGTGGTAATAATGAAGAAATATTTCTAGGAAATCCAATGGTATGACCATCCGACCATTAATCCACCAAAGTGAGCTTCCTTCCAGTTCTCATCCATAAATGGTCTCCAAAACATTATGATTTAACCTTATCATAATACATTATGTATATGATTCTAATGAATCTTTTACCATATCAACCAAATTAGTAACCAATGAAACTAGAAAGAATGCAGAAAAACTACCTCGATATTCACAATCAAAGTGCATATAATATATCATCAACATCCACTACCACTAATCTGAAGCCTCTTTTTCCATCTGACCATATGACTTCCTTCTTAATTATTCCACTATATATTTTCCTTTATTTGATGTATACATCAATTTAAGTAAAAATATTTGAGATACTCCATCCATTTTATTTGTATCTGGTTAAAATATAATTCTGAGATAATGTGTTTCACGATCTTATGATTCATAAACATGATAAATTTCTCAACAAAGAGGTAATGAAACCAAGTCTTAAATTCATAGGCTATGATGGTTAACATCAAATAGTGTATTGGATTGTTTTTCTCATGAAACTGTAACTTTCATGAGCCATTAGAAACAACATGATCTCCCTACATGATAAAACATCTGAACCCAAATCCCAAAGAATCGCAATATACCTCATACCCTTGTCTTGATGTTAGAGAAATACATATCAGTGTCAAAATATTGGTAAAATTAACTACATTAAAAGACTTTTCACATTCCTCATTCCGTTGAAATTGAACAACATTGCTTGTCAAATTTGTCATAGGAGAATCAAGTTGTTAAAAATAATGAAAAACATCTATAATAACTAGTTAATAAATGGAAACTATGTATTTCAAATACATTATTTGGTTCATTCCAAGAGATAATAGTTCATATTTTTTTAAGATCTATATAAAACCCTTTTTTAGAGATAACATGGACATGGAAACATACCTCTTGTATCCAAAAATCACAATATGGAAATTTTTCATTCATATAATGATCCCTTAAGATTCCCAACATTATCGCTATGTGTTTCTCTTTATCATACCTTTTACTTGAATAAAATAATATTTTATCTACAAAAACCACCATAAGAGAATCCTGATATCATTTAAATATAATATTCATCAATGCCAAAAAGGATTATGGTTAATTCATAAGACTGAAAGCCAAACCCACATACTCAAGATGGTCATATCTACTACTGAATGATGTTATCAGAATATCCTTGTTCTGAACTCACAGTAAGTGATATCCTGGTCACATTTCAATTTTAGAAGAACTATTGAGGTCCCCTGAATTAATCAAACTGGTCAGCAATGAGTGGAAATGGATAATGATTCATTATCATTCCTGGTTAATCATTTAACATTATAAAAAATCATTATATTTCAATCTATATTCAATAGAAAAAAAACCAGCACTGCCCATGGAGATGTACTAGGCCAAAGTAACCCTTTACTTCCCAACTATTCTAACTATTCTTTAAATTACCTTAATTTTGTAGGTTACATCTTATAAGATAGAAGTGAGATATTACTAGTCCTTTCAAAGAGATAAATCATATACTCCACATATCTTGTGGGTAGAATCCATGAGAATGTTTTGGGATATACATCTGAAAAATGATCAAAAACTACTATGAAAACCCACTATACATGATATCATCCATTGATTCTAATGTAAATGCTTCCAAATGGTAAGACAATGTTCAAACTATTTGTGTTAACAATCCTATTTCACATTCCATTACATTCTAGTCTCGTATAAATAGGTTCTTGACACAATCACTAGTTGTATACCTAACCTTTCAGGTATAACAATCAATGAGAGCATTAAACACAGTCAACCAATCCATACTCAGAATTAAGTCATAGACATCAATCTCAAGCATAGAGAAATAACATGTCTTTACAACTCCATCAATCATTATAGAACATAGTTTTCATTTAAAGGCTTGATATCCTATTTGACTATGAATATTGTGAAGTTCCAAAACATAAAGAACTATCTCAAAATGAGTACTAATAAGATCCCTAAAATGAAAATAAATAAATAAAATTGGATATACCCAAATCAAACAATGATTTCATAATGGTAAAATTCATAAGAATTGTACCTATCATTGTCTGTGGTTCAGATTGGTTATCCTCAATCACCTTCCCAGCTCCATTCAAATGTATACTCATTGTACTTTTCTATTTATTCCCCTCATAATATTTCTCTTATTTATGAGTCCTGGTATTCCTGTAATCACAATGGATATATTGATTCTTTTGATTAGAGTTGTTTTATTTCTCTTGTCCCATTAATGTATATGATGCATACAAAACATGAGAACTGTCTCTAGCACCAATCCTTTGAGTACTATGACAATAACACTAATGATTTCCCATCAGGTTATAATTATGTAATTCTCTAGGTGGTGTTGTAGAATCTTTCATTATGTTGTCAAATGAACCACATTGAAAACATATATATTTCTCTTTGGTTTTGTAGAAAGAATCACTGATCCAATCATTTTATTGTCATTCCTTCAGCCGCCTTGGAGATAAGATTCACTATTCCTCTTATTACCAATATTGGGGTTCCCCACTTTTCATATCGGTATAAACTTGCTTACACAACCTATAGTTCCTGAGATATCCCTTTCTTCCAGTATGTCTCTATATATTATCTATGAGCAATCCATTCTACAAAGAACATAAATCTATAAGTTAATCTCTTACCACATCCTTGATTTAAAAATTTGTGTCTTCAAGTATGAACTTGCAATAACATCATGTGTAGAACAGAATAAATTCATAAATTTAGCTGCATAAACTATTACTATTAGATTCTCTTGATTCAAGCTGAAAAATTCTATCATTTTAGATATACTAAACATATGAGGATTGATTTTTTTTTGAAAAAATATAGATAATCCTCACATGGAATTCCTTAGACTAATTTATCCTGAACTTCTAAATCCCACCACTAACATGGAATATCCTACATTATATAAATCACCAATAAGAATTTCAGCTCTGTTAGTGTGCTTAGGAAATCTAAAATTCAATTCATCACATTCATCCACACCTCTACCTTCTCTGGTTTTTAATCACCCTTAAAGAAGGGTGGATTATTCTTCTGTAAATAAATAGAATGATCCTATTTTCATGGTTCATCACATCACTTCCCTTTATCCTTGTCATGAAAAGCATAGAAAATACACTAAACCATGTGTTGGTTCACATGTGGATCATGTGCAACTGACTCTGATCATCCTCTTTTGGTTTGTTTCTTCTACACTAAACAGGTTCCATTTCTATTACCAAAACAAAACTCCATATGTCTCACTCTCTAGCTACTAAAATATTAGAAATTTCAAATTCCACCAACTCACAAATATCCCAACATGGCTTTCCAAAAATCAACACTTTTACTCTTCAAACAAATTTTTGAAATTTTACTATGATTTTAAAAATAAAACCATTTTTAAAATACAACTATCACGATTTTTTAATATCTCATATTTGAAAAAAAATTCAAAACTTTTCAAAACTCAACTATATTCCACCAAATCATAAATCATTACCCAAAATGAAATGTGTGCACCTGGTGGGAAGTTATTTATTTCAATAAATGTCATGATCTTCTCATTGGATAAGCACATTATGATGAGGATACAACAACTATAAGTATCTCAAAACATATATTTCCCCAACTCCATGGTAACATTATGTTTAGAAAAAATAGGTTGGCTACACCAATTTATGCTCTATATTTCATGTTCTGATGATCTGACATATTTATTCCATCCCAACTCAAGGACTAACCATTAATGATAATCAACTTCAAGGATCAAACAAAATGGTGCCATTTTTAATCTCCCATCCCTCCTCATTGAATTATGAAGCTAGAAGGATATTACATGGCCTTATGTGATATCCCCAAGACACCAAATTTTGTAAATAAATTTCATGGGATTATATTTAATTAGGGTCTGATTTTATCTTTTAATATAAAATAACCACAATCAAGAATACCATAAACAAATTAACCACTACATGAATCATGATAACCCAAGAAGAAAAACTACAAACAGAACATATCAGAGTACAATTCGGAAAACAAAAGCAATGAAACTAAAAGTATGCAGACACCAATAGCACAACTCCCAACATGGTATGTGCTCCAACTCTACAAGACATGCCCAATTTATCACAATTCGTCACTGAAAAAATGAGATACAATCTCTTTACTTGAGTCTCAATAAACAATATCTACAAACACGCCATGGTTCCCATGCCGGGGGTTAGTAATGAAACTCGATAGGTTTTCTACAAATGACTTCCCTAATCATTACAAAAGGATAGAACATGCTAAAAAATTATATATAAATATTTATAAACACTAATTTAAAATAGTTTATAATAAATCCAAAATAGTCCTATGATGAATTTTTTTTCATACTGAAATGACCTTCAAAACTAAACCATTTCTATGGAAAGAAACCAAAAAATATATTCAAAATATTTTTTAAATCGATTTGGAATAACCCATTATATTCCACACATCCAGAGATTCATGTAAACATTGAACTCTGTATACTCATCAGTGGTGATTCATCTTTTCAGCAAGTGGTGAATTAGAGAACCATTTTGGTTGGGGGAAAGTACACACCCTTATATGTCTATCTTTTGATGGGGAAAACTTCATACCCTTATGTATCCCATATTCAAATGAACACACTCCATCACCTTATTCCAAAACCATTTGAATCCAACCTTTCAAATCCATTTTAGTAAAAAAATTATTTTATTGAAAATATTTCTTTAAAACCATTAACATTAATAAAAAATGTCATATTTTAGAATAATCAGTTTAAAATCATTAAACCAATAACTTTAGACAACAACAAATTTCCATAATTTCACTAACCATCACTAAAGAATCATTATAACAAGATTTCCACATAAATTTCATGATTCATTTAAATAAAAATAATAAATTTTATAATAATCCATCATATTATTATAAACGGATTCGAGATTAAGGCCACCTAACTCACAAACATTAGTGAAAACATGGAATGTCATTAATTATTCAAAAAAATTGGTTGAATCTCCAAAAAACTCCTTAGATATCATTAAACATCATCAACATAGCCACATATCATACTGATTCTCATAGAATAACATTTATATTATCACACCCTGACTGACGGTTAATATTGATTTAATTATTTTGGGGCTCACTTTTGAGTTTTGGTTTCAACCAGTTCTATTTTGAAGGAAAATTGTGATCTTATACGAGTGCACAACCACACATAATGCCCATCATTAATAATAAAACATTTTATGATTGAATATATTATTACACTGGAACGTGACTATATCATGACCATTCACGCGTTTGTGTGTGATGTCTGGACTCAATAATTAATTCAATTATTTTTTTGAAACTAGTTTAAATATTTTAGTTTTATTATTAATATGATTATTATTTAAGATAATTTTTTAATTAGGTTATTATTATTATTATTATTTCAGTTGATACTTTAATTTTTTCGTTTATATTATTTTGGTTTTTATTATTATTAGTTTCATTTTTTGTATTAAAATTTTGTTATGATTATTTGTAATTTTGTTTTATTATTTTGTTTTATTTTTATTTTATTTTATTTTATTTTCTATTCTTTATTCCCCTAAATTTCTCTCTATGTCTCTTTCCCTTTTTTTATTTTTTTTTCTCTCTTTTTCCCCCTCTTCTCTTGCTACCCCCTCTCTCCCCACACATACTTCCTTCCCCTTCTATTTTGCACAACGCGTCGCCCCCTCTTAACCCGTGGTCACCGGACCTCCCCCTCATCCTCCTCTCCCTCACTATACAACATCTCTCAAGCCCCTCGGTGATTCACACCTGGACCGACGCCCCTCCTCTCTACCGTCACTCCTCACACGCTGCCCTGAAGCACCAAGCCTCACCATCCCTTGGGTGGAACCTCCTCTTATTCCCCTCCCTTCCAGCGGTGAAACCAACCTCGTGGATCACCTCACACCACTCTAAAGAACACCCGGCACTGAACCAGTAGTTCCCTACTGCATTGCACCACCTCGACCTGTGCGTCCCCTCCCTTTCGGTCAGTTTTCTGGTGTGGTGAACCTCCAGCAGTCTTCCCCATGCTCGGTTGGCCATCTGCAACGTCACCATTTGTACATTTTACTCTGGTTGGGTAATTTCTTCCATTAGATGTTTTGTGGGGTTTGGGTTCCACGTTATTTAGGGTCCAATTATGATACATTCTGTAAAATTCTTGTATTAGGATATAACTGAGTTTTCGTGAAGTGTGTTTGGCGTGTGGTGATTGTTTTGCACTGATACATTGATGTTCTCCACAATGCGGTAGGTGGTTCTTCACCCAATAATTAAATGATTAATTAATTTTCAAGTTTAATTTATTTATAGTGTTATTTAAATAATTTTTATGGCACAAAGGTGATTTTATTTTAATTTTGAAATGAATTGAATTTTTTTAATATTGTGTCATCAAAATATGTGTGCTTTCTTCTGAAATATTATATCTAGTTAATTGTTAGTGATTTTTTTAAATTTGTGTGGTTATCTTAATAATTAGTTTTTTTGGTATGAAGTTAATTTTTACTTGAGGTGTAGTTTATTTTAATGTGGTTATTACTGTGTTTAGATGATATTAGTATGTTTTTGCTGTGAAAACCCATGTCGAACCGTTCCTTAGTGTTTTATAAATTGTTCTGTTACATTTTTAGGATGTCGAAAAAGTGAAATCGGTGTTTTAATGTAGCATCTGTATGAATTCTATCTTAAATTAGTATATGGGTAGATTTTCTGTGTTTAAAGACATCAAACATGTGTTTAAATTGTTTAATAAATTATTTAAATTGTTTGTTTGACCATAAAAGTGACTTATTTAGCCATGCATTGGTTTTAATTGGTTTTGTAAGTAATGAAGATTTAATTTTGAAATATCATTAGTGTCAATAATATATTGTTTAAATGGTTTAAGTGTCCACGATGCCTGGTGAAACTCATTTGACAATGTTTTTTTAAACATTTTAAAAAGGTTCATTAAATTTTTTCAATGTTGTGAACTGTGTTTGGATAATTTTATAGTGTTTGTATTCTTTCAAAATGGTAATTTTGCATAAAAGTAGTGGTTTTTGGTTTGTGTAGTGTCTTGTTTTCTTTGGGTGAATGAATATGACATGTGACATGAACTCGATACTTGTTTGAGCATAAAGTGGGAATCCCGAGTTGATAGGAGGGTGGAATAGACTAGAGGGCTAGTGATACAGGGGTGGATTTTGCCCTGTTTTTCATAGCAGGATTGACGAATGGAACAGTAACCAAATATATGAATGACTGAGGGTCATGGTTTCTAAGATCTATTTTCTGAGGGTCATGGTTTCTAAACTACATTTTCTGAGGGTCGAGGTTTATAAGCCACAGTTTCGGTGGATCATGGATTCTAAGCCACATTTCACTTAGACACAAAGATCTTGGGACCCAAGCTAGCTAACACCCATGAGGCCTCTCCCATATTTGGTGATCCTTGGTTTCATTTTGCTCATTGGTGTGACACTTTGGTTATTTTAAAATTAAGTGTGTTTGTGTGTGTGTGTTTTAATTTAAGTTGTTCCTTTTGAAACTATATTCTTTAAACTTGTTTTCCTTCAAAAAAATTCAAGCATTTAGTTCTTTTCATTAATTAAAATTACAAATGTATTTGTCATTTAATAATAATGCATTGAACCTTTTTCTCGGTGGAATATTGTTGAGATGTTGGATCACACCCTACATACACCATTGGGTGTATGTAGATCATGTTTCTATTTTATTTCAGGTTGAGGTATCGTGCATAACATTGGTGGTTCATATTGTTATTATGGTGATAGTGGCATAGGGATGTGACCCCTCATGTCGCACCAGAGTTTGACTTGTAGTATTTTTTTCCCATTGTTGTAGTCTCTTTTGGGTTTGTAGTTCAAGTTGGAAACTTTAAATCCGAACATGGTGTAAGGGTCTGTTTGGTTGTCTGATTTTGGTTCAAATTTTTTCAGTTTTCTATTTTTTTAATATTTATTTATTCATATAAACCATTCCCATGTTTTATTTTTGATACCCAAGCACTTGTCTCAGCCTTTGGGGATCGAGAACCGACTTCGAGCCTTGTCACAGACTAGGTCGGGGATCAGTTTGATAGAAACCCGACTTGGTTCATGAAAAAATGTTATCAAAGGGACAATTTTTTCTTTTTATTTGGGATTTTAGGTTGTTCAGGGATAAGAATTTTGGTACTTTAGGGGTATGTGTGGGGAGAGGGTGGTGAACTCTTTCTCGTTTTAATCCTTGAGTAACTATGGGTATTTCGGGATTTACATTTTTGGCATTGCTCTGTTTGGGTGGCGGATGATAGTAGGAGTAAATCGGTGTTATGCACGGTCTCACATAGAGTAGCAACCCATGTGATGCCCAATAGTATGGTTAGACACTCTTAGTGGTTGGTACTTTCCTAGGACATGGTCTGTTAAACCATGTATGTGTGTCAAACATGACCACTAGTCCTCCGTCCCAGTTATTTAATGTTTGTGATGTCTTGCTTTAATTTTGGGTTGGTGAAAAAGTATTTTTTTAAGGAAATCAGACTTTGGGGTTGCTCTTATTTTATTTTTGGTGTGAGTTTGGCATGCTTTTTGAGCATTGTTTCTTTTGAACCCTATTTCTGGAAGTTGGTGCTTGATGTTTTGAAGAAAAACTTCTAAAAGAATTTTTTGGGTTATATGAAATTAAAATGACTTATTTTGTAAATGGGATGCATTTTGAGAAATTTTATTCAATTTTAGAAAAAAAAATTGAAAAACAAAATTATTTTTAGAATATTGGAAATGTTTTGTTTTGATAGAGGAAGAGACGTATTTTTTCCATTAGTATTCCTATGGGGGATCATGTGTGCATGTAGACATGATTGATGGAAAGTTGGTGGATCACTTGGATGGTTGCATGAATGGAACTAAAATGCATAGTTGTGAGGAATCATGGAATATCAGTGGTGATTGATTGATTTCTAAGGATGCTTCTTATTTCAAGAAAAGTGGGTTTTCTCTAAAATGATTTTTTGGGATTAAATGGTTTTGGAATTGGAAAAAAAATCAGCCCTAAGTGAAAGCGATGGGTTCATAAGATTTGTTGGGTTTGTTGTATTGTTCTTGGTTATTCAACGAGTGTTTTTTGTTGAAAAAAGATTGATGATTTAAATTGGAATTGTTGCAATTGTGTCTGAGGTGTGGATGTTTGTTTTGTGATGTGTTTTGAATTTTAGAAAGGTTTTTTTGTTTCTTGATTGGTAAATTCCTCTATAAATGTCACATCATTTTCCAGTAGGTCTCTCATTTCTTGGCTCAGCCCAGACTCTCAGTGGAGTGGCAGAGTTGGGCCCTGCTCGGTTGTGTTGACTATTTTTAGATGTCAGGGTCGGTTGGATATCATTGAGTTCTTTGAGAATATTGTAAATGTCTTCAGTTTTTGAGGGACTCTAAATGTTGTGTAGGTGTATGTTCACTCAAGTATGTTTGGCTGAGTGAGACTACACTAGAAAAGAGAAATTGTTTCATTTTTGTTGCAAGTGGGGATATCTTGAGCAATCCTCAAACTAGCCTCATCATGCGGTTGTTCCTAAGGAAGTTAAGTTTCCTCTTCTGATGAGGAGTTTAAACTAAAGGGGAATGTACTTGGAGTTCTCCTTCCATCAGTTCGTGTAACGTGTTGGATTGACAAATCAATCTCTTATCTCTTTTGTGGTCAGTCGGGCACTCTATGTCATTCACTGCAATTCTCATTGGGTATGTTGACAGAGTGGTCACTTGGGAAATGGGTAGAATTATGTATATTTAGTTTCTAGAAGAGAAAGTTCCACTCAGAGGTGGTCAGCTTATGAATGCAAGGTGGTAGAGGATTCGGACATTATGTCCCCATCCATAAGACTCAGGGTGAAGCTTGCATGTAGTCAAAACTCTTCAGACATGGGATGTGCTTGGTCCAATAGAATTTTGTAGTGACGGGATGGGGACAGATTAAATTTCCCTATTGTGGTATCACCTCCAAAAGATTTTTTTTGTTTTATTTGTGATGTGTATGAAGGCATTGTATCATTGTTGTGGTCATAATTTATGGGGGTTCCTCTTGGGCCTTAAATATGTTCATAGAAATATGCACTTGTAAAGCTAGTGGGTGCGCACTGTGAACCTTCTTGTGGTTGATTATGGATCAAAATTGTACTTGTTTAAGAGATACTCATGTCTTGTGGAATTGATGCATCCCTATCCAGTTTGCTGCTTTGTTAGGGATTTCCTCTATAAAAAACATCTCATGTGGTGGAGTGTTGGCTATTGTAGGAATAATCCGTGCAAGTCAGCCCATGATTGTACCATGATTCACTATTTTATTTCACCCTTATATAAATGTATTAAACTGGTTTTCTATTGAACATTAGAAGTATAATAAAAAATTTCACTCTATTATTGATTAAATTATTTTCGGTTTAACACTGTTAAAAAGGGCAATGTTACTTGTTTTGATAATTATATTCTAGTTGGAGGTGATTTAGAGGACCCATGATGAAGCCCAACAGAAATGGGCTAATCTGCACATCATCCAATGACACCAATGGACTCTAATGCATGTTTCTACCAGAAATTGCATTCAAATGGAATGAAACATTATGTACCAGTCCTAAATTTAAGGAGCAACATTTAATCTGTAGGCACTAAATCACAATTCTTCCATTAAAAGGGTTGTACGGACTGATCTATCCAACAAAACAAATCTGCACAGGCTCAAAACTTTTCCTCTATATTTTGGAAATATATTTTAATATATATCAGATCCGGCCACCAAATATGACATTGAGGTAGAAAAGGATTTAGTAAAAAACATTTTGGTTTTTTACAAAATGATTTATGACTGTCTGACCGGCCAAAACCATGTACTAAGCGGATTCTTGAAATCAGGGTGCCCAAAACTACTTCCCACATTGCCTATAAATTGGAACATTTGGAACCCCATTTGGGAGTTCGGCCATGAGGCAAGGTTCTGCCATTTTGGAGTCTCCAAGGATTCTTCTCAACATCCCTAGAAGTTCTGGAGGATATGGGATGTTCT
This sequence comes from Viscum album, assembly GCA_963277665.1. Classification (NCBI taxonomy): domain Eukaryota; kingdom Viridiplantae; phylum Streptophyta; class Magnoliopsida; order Santalales; family Viscaceae; genus Viscum; species Viscum album. Next base: position 302,901,579 of record OY728126.1, read on the forward strand.
ACCCTAACATCTTTCTCTATCTCCTCTATCATGGGTTTCTAAACCAATCATGATCACTCGGGGGAAAACGTGATGTAAATCCCATGATTTATGTTTTTTAATATTTGAATGATCTTTTTAATTCCATATTTTTCTGTTGTTTTTCATCATCATATAATCTTATTTAATTGAGTTATGTACTGGTATGTCATGCTCAACTCATATGATCATGTTTGGGGGTACCCATTCATGTGATGTTTCACACACCGTTCACCACTTCCATTTCCACCTTTCAATTGTGGTGTTTGTGTGGTTCATATTGGTCAATTGAGCTCACATAACCACTTTCAAGGCCATGTAAATTTATGTAATGGTATCACAATGAAATAACATACAAATGTGGATAGCACATCATGTTCTTCATGTGTTTCCTTGGTGAATTTCGGTTATGAACTCGAACAAAAATCACCCAATCATCGGCGGTGACCAGTGAATCATTGTGTGTTTTTGACTGAAACCTAGGAGAAATCCTATTATAAACTTATTTACATTCTTGTTCTAGGTGTTAGAAACCAAGGATTAAAATATCATAACCCTATATCATGAAGCGATGAAGGATGAACATCATGAGAGTACCATGGGTTGATCAAGCTTAATTAATTCTATTAATTTCTACATTGTTTTATCGCTATGAGTTTCTATTTTAATCTTTAATCAACAAACCGACATGTTTTGAAAAAACTCATTCCCCTTCTACATTCATAATCAAAACCCCCTTTTTAAGTTAATGATTTGAGGCTCCAGAGAGATACGGCCTTGGGTTGCTTCTATACTACAGAAATTATAGTCAAAATTAAACAACTAATTTGATGCGCTCAACAACTCGATAAGACCATGATGTTGAGTTCGTGATGAAGATTTAAACCTGTATCACTAAAAGTAAACTGGGAATACCCATGAGGGATCCATGGGGTTAGAAAAATGATAAAATTGTGGGGAGACACATTATGGGAATCGTTGGTGTCTCCTCTTGTGTTTTTTGGGATTATCTTATGGAGCATGGAGAATCAATATAGTGTTAGAGGTTTATCTGGGTTTGTGAGTCATTTTGGAATAAAGAACCACTATATATCATGAATTTTAATATGGTGGGGAGAACCCCATATGAAGAACATGTGGGAAACTCTCACTACTAGAAATAAAATATATACCAACGGTTTCGATCCATTTATATAGGAATCAAAACCATTTGAACACTATATACCAATAGTTTTGAAAAACATTGGTTAGTAAGCTATTGGGAAAGGCCTATACCAATCGTTATTCTAAAAATATTGGTATATGTAAGTGTAAACATTAGTATGCCAACAATTTTATTGAAACCATTGGTATATATTTATACCAAAGGTTAAAAAACCGTTGGGATATAAAGTTTACATATAGTTTACCAATGGTTTAGAAACCATTGGAATATTTTATTACCAACAGTTATTTGAAACCATTGGTAAAAATATTCTTAAAATACACTCTACCAATGGTATTGAACTATTGGTATAATGTATTACCGATGGTTTATTCAAATTGTTGGGAAAAATATTATAAAAATACACTTTACCAATGGTTAAAAACTGATGGTATAGTGTATTTATAGAAAACAACACAACAACCACCCATCACCTCCATTTTATAAACCTGTAAACACACCTGCAAACATCACATAAAATAGAAAAAAAAACACTTGCACATAAAAATTCATACTCTTCCAACCATGACATGCATCACAACATATTTTTTCCCATTTCAATATTCACATGAAAACCACTCTTCCAACTAACCCATTTCAATTTATTTGGTGCAAACATCTAATAATTGTGAGAGGACACTCACATTTTAGAGACCCCATGATTGTCAGAGTTACATTTTGAGCATTGACTATAGGGGTGGGGGTCTAGGGGGTGGAGGTCGTCCAAGGGGGTGGGGGTGCCAATAGAGGGTGGGGGTGTCCAGGTGGTGGGGTGGTGTCTAGGGGGTGGGGTCTCCAAGGGGGTGGGGGTTCAAGTGGTGGGAAATGTCCAGTGGGTATGGGGTGTCCCGGGGGTGGGTGAGTTGTCCATCGGGGTGGGTGCTGTATAGGGGGATGGGTTTCCAGGGGTGAGAAGGTTGCCCATGAGGGTGGGGGGATTCCTAGGGAGGCCGGGGATGTCCAAGGGTGGTTGTGCTGTCCACGGGGGTGGTAGGGCTATCTATGGGGCATGGGGAGTCTAGTGGGTGGGCGGGCTGTCTACGGGGGTGGTGGGGATTTCCACAGGGGTGGTGTGTAGGATCGATATGATCTAAATAATGTTGTAGATGCTCAATTTACGTGATGGGGTGAATTTTATACTTTAAAAAATTCCATTGGAACCTTTAAAATTAGTTAGGATTAAATATGTTTTCCTTATGAAAAGGAAAGGGATAAGTTTAACAAAGTTAAACTTAAGAAAATTCACAACACCTCTAATACAAAATGAAAACATTAAACGGGATTCCGAATAGATTCTGGAAAAACTGTTCCAGAAATTGAATCTTAACTAAAGATTACAATATGAGATTATACCTTAAAGCATATAAAACCTAAATGAAATAGAGTACACGTAAGGAAGTATAAGAAAGTTATAATTTCCTTATAATACAAAATGTAGCGGAAAATAAACAAGTAGTAGAACTACTAGTAACAAGATATAAGTCTTTTAACCCATAGATAATGGTATCCAACAAACATGGATAAAGGTCCCTTGATTTATACTTTCATGCAAGTCTGTCTTACCCACACTAGTGTAATCCCTCGATACGAAGATCAGAGTGTCTCTGTCTTACTATCCCTGCAAGCCCTCAACATCAAGGTAGTTGGCAACCTATGTCTTCCACAGCAAGGAAGCCCTCAAACACCAAGGTAGTCGGCACCTCTATCTTCCTATCCCCAGAAGTCCTCGAATGTAATCACTAACATTCGGAGTCGCACGAAGCTTTGAGAGTTAATAAGAGCCCCTCTCTCTAGAAATCACTTCAACAACATGTATGCACAATAACCAAGTTGTTCATCCATCCATCAGTTGTGAGCTCTTTCAAATGAGATCCTATTTATAGGTAAGTTCGGCTCCTTTCCAACGGTCATATTTTCCTTAAAAATCAGGGGGACATGTACACGTGTCACTTAGACAACGTTTAGGTTATAACAAAATAGACGACATCATTTTATAAAAAAAAGTGTAACAGAATGTGTGACATCGTTTTAAAATCTAACTCAAAAGTTCAGAATGAAATATTCGGAGTGAAGGTTCAGAGTGTAAGGAAAATAATAAAGAGTAGATAGATTATTACAACATAATCAAGATGAATGTTCGGAGTCTAACAAAGATAATTTTCAGAGTCTAAATAAATTTGGACTATATAAAACAAAGATGACCAGATTCTGTTTAATAGGTGAATTCAGAATGAGAATTTGGAATGAGAATTCGTCATCAGAATTCATTATGAGAATTCATCATCAGAATTCGTAATAAGAATTCTTCATCAGAATACATAATGAGTATTTTTCATCAGAATTCGTTATGAGAATTCATCATCAGAATTCGTAATGAGAATTATTCATCAGAATTAGTAATGAGTATTCTTTATCATAATTCATAATGAGAATTAGTTGTCGAACTTCATAAGGATTCACATCCTGATTCTAATGTAGAACATAATTAGAGTTCGTATACGGTGTTCGGAATGAATCTTTATTACAGTTCTCATCAAGATTTCGGTGTGAAACTTTATTACAGTTCTTGTCCAGAATTCGGATCCTAAAAACAGAATACCTTATATAAAAGATTCAAACAATTCCGAGAATATAGAAATTAATATGAATCATATACTTATGAAAAATATGGATAAAAATATGATAAGGATAATTTTTCTTATAAAAGAGATTTTCCTTATAAAAGAATTTTTCCTTATAAAAACAATTTTTCTTTATAAAAGCAATTTTCCCTATAAAAGTAATTTTCCTTATAAAATCAATTTTCCTTAAAGATAAGATGTTTGTGATTTTCAAAACAAGAAGGAATGGAAAAGTCATAAGGAAAACCTTATTGACTCAACAATCTCCCCCTTTTTGGAAAGCACAAACATCCTTATGAAAAAGAAATTCTAAGATTAAATAAAAACATTAAGGCTTATCACCGATTACATTATGGATATTGATGAGTATGAATAACTCCCCCTTAGAGTTTGAAACTCTAAGGATCATATTTTAGATTTCCGATGTTACATTTTATTATGAATAAGAATGTCTTCTTTAATGAGAAACTCCTCCTTAGATAAACTCTTATTAGAATTCTTTTTCATAAGTATCTTTTCTGTCTCCCCCTTTGTGATTTTCAAAAAGAATTCGAGGGAATGGAAAAAATAAAAAAGTAACTGAAACATTAGTTATAACAACAAAAGAAACGACAAGAACAAATTTCATTATGTTTGAAATGTCGGCAATAAAAGAAAATACCACAAAAGATCGGATCGGTCTATTTTGGATCTTTATCCTTTTCCATGAGACTCTTAAGAATAGTCTTGATCTTCTTTAAGTCTTTATGATCTTCTTCAGATTTCTTCTCTAAGACCACTATTCTTACATATTGAGCTTGGATATTTTCTTCCTGGGCTTGAAGCCTTTCTTCCTAAGCTTTGATATTTTCTTCTAGAGCCTTCAATTTCTCTTGAAACTCAATCCGATGATCCCTTTCAAACTTCCAGTTTTGAGAGACATAATTTAGCTTCCCATTCAGATCTCTGACTTCTTGAATCTGAATGTTCTTTTCATCTATCATCTTATCTTCAAAGGAATAAGTCATATCATTTATCTTCCTGTTCTCAGTCTCAAAGTCATCCTTGACATTGTATTGAAATTCATCAAATAACCTCATTTCTTCTACAGTCTTCCTTGACCAATTTCTCATCCTCTTGCAAGATTGTTTATGGGCTTCGTAGACAACAAATAACATTTTGAACTGAGCCTCTATTTCAACACACTTCTCCCTGACCATAGATACAGAGTCTGATTTCTGATTTAAAGCATGTTGGAGCATCTGACATCTTGAATCAATACTTGAAAAGGTTTGAATGGTTTCCACCAACTTTTTTAAAGACTTAACAACATAGTCATGCCCCACCGAAGATGACTCTAAATCCGAGACTCTTCTTGGAGAATTTTCTTCTTCAATAAGGTCAAGCTTTTTATTTGACGAACTACCAACATCCTTTCTCTTCATCAATTCTGAGCTCGGAGTATCAGTAAGAATTTGTCTTCCCTTGTTTTTTTTCAGAATAGAATCATGTTCCAGAGTTTTCTTTTCACTATCAGAGACTTGGACAACATTATCTTCCTCATCAGCAACATCCTGAACACCATCCTCTACATTTTCCATCTGAGCAATATCATGTTAAAGTTGTTCTTCTTCTCCATGATAAGCTACTTCTTCTTCTCCTTTCTCTTCTTCCATTTCTGGAGTAACTAGCTTCGAAGATTCAGCTTCTAAGGTTCGGAGCGATAAGAGTTTCGAAGGTTTCCCCTTATAATCATCTACTTGTTTCAACACATCTCTGATTTCACCACTTCCTTCAGCAACATCTTCTTCTTCTTCCACTTGATCAACTTGCTCTACTTCCTCAGTAGTCTTAGAAAAAGCTTCTTCTTGAGCAACAAAATTTCTTCCTGCTGTCTCAGGTGGAGATTCCAATGAAAAGGATCTCGGAATATGAATGATCGCAGAGACCATCTCATTGAATTTCAACAAAGCCTATGCAACCTCTACTTCAGTCATCTTCTTCATGAGATTCTTTTCTTTTTCTTGTTTTTCTAGCTCATCGGTAGTTCATTCCTTCAAGGCTTTAGCCTCCGCAGGGTCCATGCCAAACTGAGGCACCCCTTGTACTCTCTTTTCGTTCATCTCCCTCTATTTAGCAAAAACCTCATCTTGGTAAGATTTCTTCTCCTTTGGTTTTTGAGGTGCGGAATGAACTTCCTTAGACTTGGGATCCTCGACTTCTACTTCCACTTCCTTCACCTTTCTCTTCCTTACCGGCTAAGAGGATTCCGGATTAGCAACTTTCAGAACTGATTCTTTTTGAGCAGGTAGATCAATAAACTGTCCAGACTCCTTGTCAAAGGCTACATCCATTCTTTTAAGTGTACCATCACTCACCAGCATAATCTTGCAAACTCTCGGCTTATATTTTCTAGCCTCCTTGAAAGACTCAAGGAACCGAACTATCAACTTGGAGAGGATTGCTGGATACATTATAATCTGAGCTCTCAGATTTCCTTTCTTCAAATTCTCAAGAGTGATAAGAATGTGCTTCATCAAATTAAACTTCCTCAGATTTATCAGAAAATATAGGATGTAGATCTCACTCTTCATTAAGCTTTCTTTATCACCCTTCCTCGGTACGATAAGACCATATACCCATAACTCTAGAATCTGTAAATTTGTAGATAAACTAGCAAACTTCGGAGCCTTGTCATCTGACAGTACGAGAGTTTCTAAAGCTTTTTCCTAGTCGAAACTACCTTTTGAATCTGGAAACACATGTGATATAAATTCAGCTTCTCCTTCATTATTCATCCCCACCAAGATGGCTGCCTTGGCATAATAAAGATTATAAGTCTTACCATAAGACTTAAACGACAATTTCTCCTTTCCATATTCATTAAGAAAAGAAACTGTTTCATAGAACTCTATAAGAAAATATGAATACACTTCATCTTGGTTCCTGGGTTTTAACACTGCAACATCTTCCCAACCATTTATCTTGATATTCTTGGAAATAATAGAGTCTTACTAGTTGAAGAAATCTGGATGGACCAGCCTCTCTCTGTATACTAACCACTTCGAAATCGGTTTGGGGGAAGACATGTCTTGAGAAGCTACTTCCACAGTCATTCGGATCTGATGTCCTCTGAGAAGTTCGGATCAGAGAAAGCTGAAGTACGGAACGGCCTTAAAGCAGAGGGGTAGAGCTTCGGGATGTGAGATCTTGAAAAACGATGTGGGACAACTATTTGGGTCCCCTTTATATAGGCCATGAGACGACGTTTCAACTTCCACGATTGATCGAACGGTTGTGATAAGCTGAGATCAGATCTGACAGTCAAAAACCAATTCATTTGAATCCGATCTTTTGAGGTTTTTATTAAAACAAAGAATAATGAAAATTATAATCCAAAAACAAAATATAAGAAAATTCCAGAAAGTAAAATATGACTACGAACACTTGGGTAAGGAAATCATACCTTTCGGATTGGTTTAGAAGGATTATTCGTAATTGGTAGCATTATTACAAAAACTTTGAAAAAAAAATTTATTATGAAAAGACACAATTCAGAAAACTGACTATGAAAAACAAACATAGTAAGGAAAACTCATTACGAAAATTTCATTACAAAATTTGAAAACGAAAAAACTTATTATGAAAGATTCGGTATGAAAATCCCGTTATGAAAATACCAGTACAAAAATTTTCATTCCTTATATATCCATTCCTGATGTTTTCTATAGAAAAATATCCATTCTGGAAAGTTTTAGTTCCGGAAATTCCATTCCGGAATTTTAATTCTGAAAAGTTTGAAAACAGTTTTTGAAAAACATTGTTAAACTAACAATAAAATGTACTCCCCCAATGAAAAGGAGTTTATTGCTGTCAGGAGACTATTTCAACATAAAGTAAATGAAGAATGATTACCTTATAGTTATCATTCCTAAATTCTGTTTAATGTATTCAAATCTATCAGAAGGAAAATATTTTGTGAAAATATCAGCAAGTTGATCTTGCGTTCCGATAAACTGAAGAATAATATCTCATATGAGTGTGTGATCTCTAAGAAAGTGGTGCCTAATATCTTTGTGTTAATCACGGGAGTGGTGTGCATGGTTCTTACTGAGGGAAATGGAGCTAGTGTTATCACACAAAATTTGAGTTTTAATAAAACTCAAGCCATAGTCTATGAGTGTGTGTTGCATCCACAACACTTGAGCACAACAACTTACAGCTGCTACATATTCAGCTTCAGCAGAGGAGAGTGCTACAGAATGTTGCTTCTTGCAGGACCAAGAAACTAATGAATCTCCTAAAAAATAGTATGTTCCGGATGTACTTTTTCTATCCATTCTACATACACCAAAGTCAGCATCAAAAGTGATTTTTAGGAAAAAATCATTTCCAGAAGTATAAAATAATCCTAGATCCATGGTTCCCTTAAGGTAGCAAAAAATTATTTTTACTTCTTTTAAGTGATATTCCTTAGGATTGGATTGATATCTTGCACATAAGTATAATGAAAACATTAAGTCTGGTCGACTAGCTGTTAAGTATAGTAGACTTCCTATCATACCTCTAAAAGATGTTTGATCTATTGGTTTCCCAGCTTCATCATGGTCTAAAGAGTTTGAGGTACCAATGGGAGTACTAATACTTTTAGTGTTGTCATAACCATACTTTTTAAGAAGATATTTAATATACTTATGTTGACATATGTAGGTTCCTTCTGGTTTTTGAGAAATTTGAAAACCAAGGAAAAATGTTAACTCACCCATCATACTCATTTCAAACTCAGATTTCATTAGACTTGAAAAAGGGTCGGTGAAAGATTGCTGAGTTGAACCAAATATGATGTCATCAACATAAATTTGAACAATAAAAACATTTTTCTTATCTTTCTTTATAAAAAGGGTTGGATCTGCATTTCCCTTAACATAGTTATTTTGATGCAAAAACCAGTGAGTCTATCATACCATGCTCGTGGGGCTTGTTTAAGGCCACACAGAGCTTTGGTATGTTTAAAAACATAATCAGGAAGTTTTGTATCTTCAAAGCTAGGAGGTTGTTTAACAAAAACTTCCTCTTGAACATAACCATTAAGAAAAGCACATTTCACATCCATTTGGAAAAGTTTGAAATTAAAGAATGTTGCAAAGGAATATAGAGTACAGATAGATTCAAATATAGATACTGGAGAATAGGTTTCTTCATAGTCTATTCCCTCTTTCTGATTATAGCCTTTAGCAACATGTCTAGCTTTATTTCTTACTATGATTCCATTTTCATCACATTTATTTCTGAAAACCCATTTGACTCAAATTATATATGTTTACTTAGGTATTTCAACCAAGGTCAAGACTTTATTCCTTTCAAATTCATTTAGTTCATCTTGCATGGCTTTAATCCAATCATCATCACCTAAAGCTTCATTAGTGCTTTTAGGTTCTAATTGGGAAAGAAATGCTAGATTTTCTACTTCATTTCATAAGGAACATCTAGTCCTTACAGGTTTATTTACATCACCAATGATAATATCACTGGGACGATTCTTATGAAACGCCTGATTTGGGTTTTGAAAAGTATGTTCATCAACATAGGGTAGAAAGTCCTCTGGGGTAAACGTTTCAGGAATATCTTCTTGAACATTATCCTTATAAAAAATTTCTTCTATCAAAGGTTTATAATCAGTTTTTGAAAACACATATGAGGATGTAGGCTGAGGTGTTTAAAAAACAAAAGTATCTGACTCATCAAATTTTACATGTATTGTTTCTTCAACAGTACATGTGTTTTTATTAAAAACTATATAAGACTTAGATGTTGTGGAATAACCAAAGAAAATTACTTCATCAGATTTTGGTGAGAATTTATTTAAGTTATCATTAGTATTCAGAATGAATACTTTGCAACCAAAAACCTTGAAGTAGGATAGTCTTGGGTTTCTACCATTCCATAACTCATAAGGAGTTTTATTTAGAAAAGGTCTAATCAAAACTCGATTTGTAGTATTGCAAGCAGTACATACAGCTTCATCCCAGAAATGTCTAGCTATTGAATATTCACTCAACATGGTTCTAGTTATCTCTTGAAGAAATATATTTCTTCTTTCAACTACACCATTTTGTTGAGGAGTTCTAGTTACTGAAAAATTGTGAGTAATAACTTTTTTACTACAAAAAGTTTCAAAATCATAATTTTGAAATTCTCCTCCATGATCACTATGAATAGTTTTCAATGGAAGGTTTTTCTAATTTTAAACTTGAGCTCTAAAACTTTTGAAATAAGAAAAAGCTTCATATTTCTTTGCTAGATAATAAACCCATGTAAATCTAGTGTAATCATCACTAGAACAAACACATAGTATTTTCCTCCAATACTTCCAGTTTGTGTTGGACCAAAAAGATCGATATGCACTAACTGTAATGAATCAGTTGTTGAGACTTCATCAAATGATTTAAAACTAGATTAATGTTTCTTACCATATTGAAAAGGATCACAAACTTTATAAGAATCAAATATACGCTCTGGTAGATCCTTAACTAGTTTCTTCTTAGTGAGTTTACATAAGTTCCTAAGGTTACAATGACCTAGTCTTCTATTCCATAACCAGGAATGATATTCCATTGCACTAAATCAAGGTAAATCTTGGCTTCTAAGATCTTCTAAGTTTAAGGTGTAAACATTCTCTTGTCAATTGGCTAAGAGAATAAATTCTTCCTTGGAATTGTGATCTAAGCACTTATCATTCCTAAAATTCAGAAGGTAACCTTCATCACATAACTGACTAATGCTAATGAGGTTTTGATTAATACCCTTAACAAAAAAAACATTTTAAATCAATGTTTTACCAAGAAAAACAATATTAACAATACCAAAAATCTTACCCATAGCATTATCTCTGAAAGTTAAATTTCCTCCTTTCATTTTGATAATCTTTTCAAAATAGCATTTGTTACCATTCATGTGCTGGGAACATCCACTATCAATGTACCATGTATTTTTGCTGGTACATTCTTTATGTTCCTGAAATCAAGATGAAAATTATACTTTCGGAATCCAAACATGTTTGGATCTAATATTTCCAAACAATAAAATTTTAGGTACCCACATCTTCTTAGAGAAATAATCTTTGTGAAATCTTATAGATTGGGTTTTGTTTAAGGAACAATTCTTTTCCTAGTGACCACCACATTGACACTTGGAAGAAAATGGGGAACTTTGAGGAACAAAATAATTTTTACTGAAAATAGGTTTTGCATGGGTATAACCAAATCCATATTTCTTTCTTAAAGGTCGTATTTGGGAATACATTATATCAAAATTTTCTTTCCCATGGGTAAAGTTTGATAAACACATATTTCAAGAAAAAATTTCAGACTTGAGTGTTATAACCATGTTTTTATCCTCAAAATCATTAGTTTTAGAACTAGATCTAGGCTCGAAAACATTTTTATTAGAAATTAGTTTTTCTAATTCGTTAGAATGTTTGTTCTTCTCAGAACTTAGTTCCTCAAGATTTTTTGAAATACTTTCAAAATCAGCATTTTTCTTATCAAGATTTTTAGAAAGTTCTGATATCTCTTTTGTAAGAATATAATTCCTAGAGTTTTCCATATCATGTTTTTTATTGAGTTTCGAATTCTCAATCTCAAGAATTTCAGTAAACCTAGAGACTTATTCATAAGTAGGTAAAGTATTTTCTTCATCAGAAGAGGATTCTTCATCAGAACAGTCATAATACTTACTATCCTTAGAATTTAAAGAAACATTGGTCAATGATTCAGCATTTCGTACCTTTTCCATAAGACAATGATTATCAATAGGTAATATGGGTATAAGACCAAGATTCTTCTGTCCTGAAAATTCATAATCAGAAAATTCATCTGAAGAGTCACCACCACTGGCACTCCAGGTGTCATTAGCTTTAAGAACATTCTTAGCTTTTGCTTTTATAATACTTCTTTCTATTCCTGTCTGAATGTTTTTATTTCCTTTCATTCTTTTTGAACATAGGGAAATCTGGTCTTATATGTCCAGCTCTCTTGCATTCATAACAAGTAACTTCTCCATCTTTCTTATCTTTCCTTTCCTTTTTCTTATACATGGATTGGAAATTTCTCTGGCCAGCTATCTTGTTCATCTTTCAAGAATGATTTTCTAATTCATTTTCTGTGACTTCACTCTCACTAGCTTCGGATTGAAAAATAAATTTCTTAGACTTGGATCTGGTTTCTCTCTCAGGAGTCTTATCTTTCATATGATTTTAATTTGTTGTAAAAAAAACAGTACCATTTCCATTTTTCTTTTTGATTTTGTCAGCATCTCTCTTCATTCTAGTATCACGATGAAGAAGAGTTCCAAAAAGCTCATCAAGAGAAATCTGAGTCACTTTCATGTTCCTATCTATAGCAGTTCTTTTGGATTCCCACACATTAGGCATGATATCAATTATCTTATCCACAAGAACTTCATCATCTAATCCTTTCTCTCCCATAGACTGTAGGCTACTGACGACAGTCATAAATCTCTGTTGTACTTTACAGATTGGTTCTCCATAAAGAATGTTGAAGCCATGATATTCAGAAATAAGAATAGATCTCCTAATCTCAATCAATTTAGAAGTTCCAAAGTGTGTAACCTCTATCTTCTTCCAGATGCAGTTAGCTGCTTCACAAGAAGAAATTTGGCTATATATATTTCTAGTCATTGAACAAAGTATAGTATTGCGTACCTTATAGTTGAGTTGATATTTTTCTTTTCCTGGTTAGTAAAAGTTATAACTTCCTTATCAGGAATTTTATAATCACCAGTAAGAATAACAAAACTGTCCACTCCAGTATTGATATCAAAAGTCTTAATTCGATCTTTCTAGTACTCATAATCATTACCATCAATGATTGGTGATCTTGTAGGATTTAGATTATCAATAGAACCAACATTAATTCCTTCCATACTTATAATAACCTTCGGCTCACAAACTTGTTTGTAGAAAAGAATCGTAATAACAATGTTCAGAATGGAAATGTTCAGAATGGAAAAGTGAGAAAGAAAAACTTATTCGTAAGTATAAGTATTTCAGAGACCTACTCTGATACCAATTGTAGGATCAATAGGATCTAAATAATGTTGTAGATGCTCAATTTACAAGAGGGGGGTGAATTGTATACTTTAGAAAATTCATTTGGAACCATTAAATTTAGTTACAATTAACTATGTTTTTTCCTTAAGAAAAGGAAAGGGCTAAGTTTAACAAAGTTAAACTTAAGAAAATTCACAACACTGCTAATACCAAATGAAAACATGGAAAGTTATTCCGAATAGGTTCCGGAAAAATTGTTCCGGAAATTGAATCTTAACTAAAGATTACAATATGAGATTCTACCTTAAAGCGTATATAATCTAAATGAAACAGAGTACAAGTAAGGAAGTATAAGAAAGTTATACTTTCCTTATAATAAAAAATGAAGCAAAAAATAAACAAGTATTAGAACTACTAGTAACAAGATAGAAGTCTTTTAACCCAAATAGAAGGGTATCCAACAACCTTGGATAAAGTTCTCTTGATTTATACTTTCAAGCATGTCTGTCTTACCAACACTAGGGTAAGCCCTCGATATGAAGATCGGAGTGTCTTGGTCTTGCTATCCCTGCAGGCCCTCAACATCAAGGTAGTTGGCAACCTTTGTCTTCCTCAGGAAGGAAGCCCTCGAACTTCAAGGTAGTCGGCACCTCTGTCTTCCTATCCCCGGAAGTCCTCAAATGTAATCACCAACATTGGGAGTGGCACGAAGCTTTGAGAGTTAATAAGAGCCTCTCTCTCTAGAAATCACTTCAACAACATGTATGCACAATAACCATGTTGTTCATCCATCCACCAGTTGTGAGCTCTTTCAAATGAGCTCTTATTTATAGGTAAGGTCGGCTCCTTCTCTAACGGTTATATTTTCATTAAAAATCGGAGGGACCTGTACACGTGTCACATAGACAACAGTTAGTTTATAACAAAATAGACGATATCATTTTATAACAAAACAAGTGTAACAGAATGTGCGACATCGTTTTAAAATCTAACTCAAAAGTTGGGAATGAAAAATTCAGAGTGAAGGTTCGGAGTGTAAGGAAAATAATAACGAGTTGAAAGAGTATAACAATGTAAGAAAAATGAAATTTCAGAGTATAACCATATATAATTTTCAGAGTCTAAATAAATTTGGAGTGTATAAAACAAAGATGATCATATTATGTTTAATTGGTGAATTCGGAATGAGAATTCGGAATTATAATTCGTCATCAGAATTCATTATGAGAATTCATCATCATAATTCGTAATGAGAATTCTTCATCAGAATTTGTAATGAGTATTCTTTATCAGAATTCGTTATGAGAATTCATCATCATAATTTGTAATGAGAATTCTTTATCAGAATTCGTAATGAGTATTCTTCATCAGAATTTGTAATGAGAATTCGTTGTCGAACTTCATAAGGATTCGTATCCTGAATCTGATGTAGAACTTAATTAGAGTTCGTATCCGGCGTTCGGAATGAAACTTTATTACAGTTCTCATCCGGATTTCAGTGTGAATCTTTATTACAGTTCTTGTCCAGAATTCGGATCCTAAAAACAGAATACCTTATATCAAAGTTTCAAACAATTCCGAGAATATAGAAATGAATCTGAATCTTATATTTAAGAAAAATATGGATTAAAATATTATAAGGATAATTTTTCTTATAAAAGCGATTTTCCTTATAAAATCAATTTTCCTTATAAAAGCAATTTTCCTTACAAAAGAAATTTTCCTTAAAGATAAGGTGTTTGTGATTTTCAAAACTAGAAGGAATGGAAAAGTCATAAGGAAAACCTTATTGACTAAACATGGTGGGGCTATCCAGGGGTAGGGGGTGTCCAGGGGGTGAGTGGGCTATCCACATGGGTGGGGGCTATCCTGGGGGTATGGGGTGTCTAGGGTGTGGGCAGGTTGACCACGGGGTTGGGGGTTGTCCAGAGGATTGCGAGCTGTCTAGGGGTTGGGCGGGGCTATCCATATGGGTATGGGGTGTGCAGGGGGTGGGTCGGTTGTCCACGGGGGTGGCAGGGTTGTCCAAGGGGAAGGGGTTGTCCTGGGGGTGGTGGGTTGTCCACGGGGGTGGGGGCTGTCCACGGGGGGAGGGGCTTTCCAGGGGGTTGTCAGGCTATCCATGGGGGTTGATGGGCTATGAAGGGGCTCAGGGGTTTCCAAGGGTGGTGGAGGGGATTTCTAGGGGGTGGGTGTTGTCCAGGGGAGTATGAGTTGTCTATGGGTGGTCAGGTTGTCCAGGGGGTGTGTGGGGCTGTCCAGTGGGGTTTGGGGTGTCTAGGGAGGTGGGTGGGCTATCCATGAGGGTGGTGGGATTTCCATGGGGTGGGGTGTCCAAGGGGGTGGGCGGTATGTCCACGGGGTGGGGGATATCCACAGGGGGTTGGGTTGTCCAAGAGGGTATGGGTTGTCCAAGGGTGTGAGCGGGCTATCTACGGGGGTGGTGGGGCTGTCCAGGGGGTACGGGCTTTCAAGGGGGTGGGCGGGCTGTCCACGGTGGTGGGCGGTCAGTCCACAGTGGTGGGATGGCTATCCACAGGGGTGGAGGGCCCCTCTAGGGGGTAGAGGTTACTATGCAGTGGGTGGGCTATCCACAGGGGTGGGGTATATCCAATGGGGTAGGGTGTGTCCAGGGGGTTGGGGGTTGTACAGGGGGTGGGTGAGTGTCAATGTGGGTGGGGGGTCCAGGTGGGTTGGGGGTTGTTCAGGTGGTTAGGGGCTGTCCATGGGGGTCGAGGGTGTTCATTGGGTGGGTAGTCTATCCATGGGGTTGCATCATCATGACATGATGGTGAAGGGTGTTTTCCTATATGAATTTGAATGTATTCGTCGATATTTTTTTCATCATAACATTAATTATATTTAGGATGTCATTAGAAGGTAGAGTCTAGATAGAAAAACTGTTCATTTAATACATTGAGAGGTAGGCTTAATAATATGGTACGTGCATATTGTAGTAGGACCTTGTCCTAGGTGAATATATATGGGTATTTTCCTCCCATAGACTATGTATGAAAGGGATTAAAAAAGGCTCCCAACACCTTCAGCAGATATATTATTTCTGGAAAAATTGTTTGTGGGATAAGGAATTCATCCTATATGGTTGATGTCACTTTTAGATCATGTGATACCTTACTCATCAAGATGACTAGACAAGAACTGAAACCAAAGAGGCCTCATGCCTATCCAAATATCTAGAAGTGATGACTACCCAATGCTTATTGGAGAACTATGGCAGTGATGAATTCCCACCTACAAACCCCAACCCCCTCCATCTCACCCATAGCAGACTCCCACTATACAGCCCCCTCACCCCTACACACCCCCTCCCCACCTACACACTGCACATCCCTCCACCTGCACACCCCCCTCCCATCCACCGACTACACAACCCCCCCCCCCCCCCCCACATACACTCCCACTCGTGCATCCCCCCTCCCGCACCCCCACCGGCAACCCCCCCCCCCCCCCACCGCCACCTATACACCCCTCCGTGACACCTACATGCATATCCCCCCCCCACCCCCCACTGGCACACTGCACATCACCCCCACCTGTACACCCACCCCTTGCACCCCCTCCCCCAGTCACGGAACACCCCTACCTCCACACCCAATTCCCCCCCCCACCACCCAATAAACCCCCACCTACACCCCCCACTTGCACAACCCCGTCCCCCACCACCACCTGCACATCCCACCACCATCCAGTGCACTCCCCTCCCCCACACCCAGTTGCACCCCCACCCCCCACCCCCACCTACACCCCCCACTTGCACAACACCCTCCTTACAACGCCATCTGCTAAGGACACCCTCACCCCCACCCCCACATGTACAAACCCCACCTCACGCCAAATAGACTCCCCCCCACTACACAGCCCAACCTACACATCCCACTTCACCAACAACATATCTCTCTCACCTGCACATCCCACTCCCCCCGCCCACTACACCCCCATCACTTGAAGCCCCCCACCCCTTGCATAACCCCCTCCCTACACCCCCATCAGCGCAACCCACCCCCCAACCCCACCTGTACACCCCGCCCCACCTCACCCTAGCAGACCCCCCATGCACAGCCCCCCTGACTAGCACACCCCCACTTGCACAGCCCACCCTCACCTGGAAAGCCCCCCTCCCCACCTCACCTCCACCTACACATCCCCCCCCCCCCATTGGTGGGAGAAAATATAGTACCCCTACAACACTGATATTATGTAACACTCCTAAATAAATTAGTGGTGGTAGTGTTTCGAAAATGGAAATTCATTTTCTATGAGTATGATGATGTATTTATAACATGACAATTTCACATCAAAAAATAACCGAAAACCCTAAATGACGAGAGATTACATCGGATACAGAAATAAATAAAACATAGTTTTTAAAAATCCAAAATAAAATTAAGAATAATATGTATCTCCAACTCACCAATTTGAAGTAGAAACAACTAGGACGGATCTTTTGAAAAGATGGGGTCACCGACTAAGAAGATAGAACTGCTCTGGTAATGTAAAAATCAATTGATCGAATATGGAATGAGAAGTGGGGGCTCAAGATTATTTGAGCAAAAAAATTCCCAAAGGTTTTAAAATACTGCTGGGAAACATCACTATATCCCAATGGTTTTAAAAACCCATTAGGAAACAGCACTATACCCCAATATATCCGAACATTTTAGATAAACTTTTGGAAAACATCCATATAACCCAACTATTTGAAAAAATCATTTAGAAAGACTATAATAAATTAATATATTCCAACGGTTTTCAATATATTTTGGTAAGAAATTTTTATCCCAATAGTTTTTAACAAACCTTTGGTAGAATGGCATTGGTATAACTATGATTTTTATTAGTGTTTGTTTTGAAAATTCACTTGTCAGGAAAACTCCTTACATCTACTCCACCTGACTATTACCATGGAAATTTGTTAGCTCAGGTAGAGAGAGGGTTGATGTGTGTTCTTGGATATCTCGAGCAACCATGAGAATCCATAATATAGGGTTCATGGTTCTCTATGTTGTAGTTCTATTTGGAGTTCAATTACTTGTTGTTGTTCGTTTTTCTTGTTGATTGTAGTTTTGTGTTCTTTGATGTTTCAATTCATGGGCGTTTTGAATGCTCTCCTTCGGGTGATTGAGGGGTTTTTATAAGTTTGTTCACAGTTCTACATGGGATCTTCGGTTAACCAAGCCTTTTGGGACATTCTGGGGGCAGAAAGTGTAATGGTTGGGAGAATTGTCACACTCCGACTGACGCTTAATTTTGATTTAATTATTTTCCTTCTCACATTTGAGTTCTGGTTTGAACTGGTTCCATATTAAAGGAAATTTGGGATCTTATATCGATGTGTGACCATGCATTGTTCCCAAAATTAATAATAAAATAATTTATGAATAAATTTTTATACAGTGGTGTGTGACTATGTTGCAACCATGCACACGTCTGTGTGCGGTGTCCGGAATCAATAATTACTAAAATTATTTTTTTCAACTAGTTTTATTATTTTAGTTTTATTATTTATATTTTTATTAATTAAGTTAATGTTTCAATTAGTTTATTATTATTATTATTATTATTTCAGTCGATACTTTAATTTGGTTAATTTTATTATTTTGGGTTTTATTATTTTTAGTTTTATTATTAGTATTAAAAATTTGTTATGATTAATTACAATTTTGATTTATTATTTTATTTTACTTTATTTTATTTTTATTTTATTTTATTATATTATATTTTCTCTAATTTTTCCCCTCCATTTCTCTCTCACATTTTTTATTTCTTTCTTTTCTTTCTTTATTTTTTTCTCTCCTATCTTGTTCTCCACTATCTCCCCGCACGGATGCCCTTCCCATTTCGTTTTGCACAGTCTGCCTCCCCTTCATATCCCTTGGCCACCGGAACTCCCCCTCCTCCTCATATCCCTCACCGAATAGGCCCTCTCAATCCCCCTGGGGATGAACACCCAGACTAGCGCCCCTCCTCTCTATCGGCTCGCCTCTTGCGGTTCCCTACAGTACGCGGTCACACCCTCCCTTGGTGGTGCCTCCTCTTATGCTTCGTCCTTCCACCGATGAGGCTGACCATGTGGCTCGCCTCGCACCACCTTGGAGATCGCCTCACACCGAACCATTGGTGCCCCGCTGCATTTCGCCTTCCGTACCTATTCCTGCCCTCCCCTTCGGTATGTTTTCTGGTGTGGGGAACCACCAACAGTATTCCTCATGCCCGGTTGGCCATCTGCAACATCACCGCATGTGCATTTTACTAAAGTTGGGTAATTTATTCCATTTTCAGTTTTATGGGGTTAGGGTTACATATTATTTATGGTCCAATTATGATAATTTCATTTAGATATTTTCATTAGGATATAACTAAGGTTGCTCGTGGCCCGTTTGACATGCGGTGATAGTTTATCACCGAATCTTTTATGTTATCCACACCGAGGTATATGGTTCAGTTCCCAATTATTACTTGATTAATTAATTTGTATGTTTAATTAATTTAGAGTTTTATTTAACTAATTTTTGTGGAACTAAATTGATTTTCATTGAAGATTGATATTAATTGAAATTTTTTAGTAGCATGTTGTCATAATATGTGTGCTTTCTACTGAAATTTTATCTCTAGTTAATTGTTCCTAATATGTTTTTTAATTGGGCAGTTAGCTTAATAATTAGTTTTCTTGTGTGAATTTAATATTTACATGATGTTTAGTATATTTTAATGCGGTTATTATTGTGTTTAGATGATATGAGTATATCGTTTCTGTGAAAAACCCATGTCGAACTGTTCATTAATGTTTTATACATTGTGTAGTTACTTTGTTAGGGTGTGAAAAGGGTTCAATTGGTGTTTTAGTGCAGTGTATGTATGTGCTATATCATAAATGAGTATTTGGGGTAGATTTTTGGTGTTTAAAGACATGCGACATATGTTGAAATTTTTTTATGGTTTTTTTGACCATGAAATTGCTTTCTTTGACCACACATTGGTTTTAATTGGTTATGTATGTAATGCATATTTAGTTTTGAAATATATTTAGGTTGCATATTTTTTTTTGGATTAAGTGTGTGCAATGCCAGTTGACACTCTTTTGACAACGTTTTATAAACATTTAAAAAGGTTCATTAAATTATGTCAACGGTGTCAAATGTTTTTGGATAATGTTTTAGTATTTCTATTCTTTCAAAATGGTATTTCGAATCAAAATTAGTGGTTTTTGGCATGTCCAGTGCATTTTTTTATTTAGGTTCATGAATATAACATGTTACATGAACTCAAAACTTACTTGAGCACAAAGAAGAAATATCGGGTAGCTAGGAGGGTGGATTAGGCTTTTGGGTTTTTGATATGGGGGTAGCTCTGGCCCTATTTATTTATTGTAGGATTGACGACTACAACACTAAAGAAACATATGAATGTCTAAGATTCATGGTTTACAAGCCATGTTTTCTGAGAGTCATGGTTTCTAAGCCATGGTTTCTGTGGGTCATGGTCTCTAAGACATGTTTCACCGAGACACGAAGATCTAGGGACCCAAGCTAGATAACACCCAAGAGGACCCTCCCATATTTGGTGCTCTAAGGTTTCCATACGCTCATCAGTGTGACACTTTAGTTATTTTAAAATTATATTTGTGTTTGTGTTTGTGTATTTATTTAACGTTGTTACTTTTGAAACTATTTTCTTTAAAAAAATATCTCTTAAATTGTTCAGGCATTTAGTTCTTTTCTTTAATAAAAATTGCAAATGTAATTGTTATTTAATAATTATGTGTCAAACCATTTTCTCAGTGGCATTCTACTGGGCACTTAGATAACACCCTACTTACACCTTTGGGAATATGTACATCATGTTTCATTAGTATTCCAAGTTGAGGTATCATGCATAGAATTGGTGGTTCAGATTCTTAGTGGCATCCTCATGTTGCTTTGGTGGCAGTGGATTGGTGATGTGACTCCTCATGTCTCACGAAGGTTTGAGTTGGAGTTTTTTTTCCTTTGTTGTAGCCTCTTTTGGGTTTTTGGTTCAAGTTGTAAATTTTAAATGTGAACTTAGTGTAAGGGTTTGTTTGGTTTTCTTAATTTTGTTCTAATTTATTCATCTTTCCATTTTTTTATATTTATTTATTCGGGTGAATCATTCCCATGTTTTATTTTTGATACACTGTCACTTGTACCAGCCTGTGGAGATCAGTAACGCCCTTCGGGACATTCCATTGACCAGGTCGGGCATCAGTTTGATGGAGACCCATTTTGGTTCGTGAAGGATATATCTCTAACAGATTAGATCTATGAATCCAAGTGAGGTAATAAGAAGATATCTTAGGAAAATCACAAAAAATGGAGACTTACTAAGCAATTCGGCCATCAACACACCTTGATTTTCTAATGGATCACTGCGTGATCAATGGTAAGGATCTTCTCAACCATTGGGAGGACAAAAAATATATTTAGGTTAATAATTGAAGAAAAATTAGTGGTTTAAAAGAAAATATCAATTAGATATATAATTTTTTGATCTAAAATTTTACAATGTATGGTTTAGGCACACTGTAATGAAAAGTATGCACCATCAACTGCCTCCAGTCACCCTTTGAATCACTACTTCAAAAAGATAAAAAAACTGTGCACCAAAACTGTTTCCCCATCTATCCTAGATATATAAAATTTATCCTAGGTGGCCACATGGTTTTTCAAAAAAAATTCACCTAATAGTTCACCTACCCCAAGCCCACTATCCGCCTTTACACAATTTTCTAATAGTTTTCACTATTTCAACTAACCATTCTAAAAATGGCCCCCCATAAAAAACACCCAAAAAATTCCAAAAATCATCCAAACCCTCCCAGACATAACATAATTAATTTATCAACTCAAAATATATAAATAACTATTTACCTACTTGAAGTGGGGGTACTATAATCATGGATTATAATGGGTTTTAATGATATAAAATGGGTAGCATGAATATATTATTATATCCATTACAAAGGGTTGTATATGAGTTATTAAATAATAGATACTTGAGGTATTTAGTAGTGAGTTATTACTTGGACTGATCTTCAATGATATATATCAAGGAATTTCACTAGGATATTGATATATGTGGGGGTGTATGGTTATTATCAATCCGTCTCCCCAAATGTTGGAGAGAAACATAGCATAATAACATCCATATTTGGATATCATACTTACCTAGGAAACTATATGTAAATAGATAATCAGGGGGTGGTTTGGTATGATGGTGACTATGTCATCAGTTGGAGTACAACCATGGTCAGATTTGTCCACTTGTATGGAAAGAAAGAGAATATGGTACTTGAATGAATTTTAAAAAGGAAATGTATAGACATGATTATTGTTTCACATAGGATGGGTTAAACTACATGGATAAGTTATTTGTGATGTTATTATTCAATACATAAATGACATGTGACAAATTCATTGACATAGTCTGTCTTTATAGAGGATCAAGAAAAATATGAGAGTCCAAGATTAGATCAACATGTTCTATTCCTAATGGTAACTTGATTTCATGGACAAAGGGATTATTCTAGATACTTATTATTTATATGATACATCTTGTGGTGAATATGTTCATAACGATATATGAGTATTTTTTATGGAGATCACACCAAACCCCTTAGTATCTTAAGTAGCACTGATTATTTCTCAGAGGCCAGTATTTTCCGACAGCAATTAAATAGATATTTAATAGTTGTTTTTAGGGATTCTAAAGCCCATAGGGTTACACAATTAGGCCCTTGGATAAGGATAATTTTTTTGATATATATTATATTCAAAATAAAGAGATATTGATAAATAACATATCAATGAGTTTGGATGGACTCACAATGAGTTGTGATGTTATGCATAAAGTCCATATGGGATTTTCTTCAATATGGAGATTATTGTATACACACTAATATATATATATATATATATAATATAATATTATATATATGTGTATATTTAATATATGCATCTGAAGAAATTATTATTATTCATGTGTTAAATAAACCTGATAATAAAAATATATATTATATATATTTATTTCTTTTTAAAGAAATTAGTATAAGTTACAATCATTTATGAATGGATTAAATAGTTATAATAATCATTGAAAGAATTAAATTAATTAATTTCAATGTAAAAAATTATATTGATACATAAATATGGATGGCATATATTATTTAAGGAAATTCATCATGGATGGAAATATAACGGGATGTGATCCAAACTATTGTGTACAAAAAAATTGAGAAATACTTTAAATTCTATATTCATCGCAAACCAATGATCATCATATGATATGAAGGCTCTAGAAGTGCTTCATCATTCTGGTATCACCACGATGTGATCAAGGATCCATTTCCCAGCATACCCCCAGGTACTATTATGTAACACCCCGAGATTTTATAAAATAATTTATTCTATTATATTAAAGATTTTATATAATTTATTTTTCATTCATCATTCATTGTATCATGTTTTACACGCAATATTGGTATTATCTTGTGTTACATTAAACATTGAGTTTAAACAAAATGTAACAAACTATTAAAATATTATTATTAAATATGATAATTATCACTTATCGATTGGAATGGAAATTATAAATAGGAGTAATTAAATTATTAAAATATTATTTCAAATGAATATATAATTAATTTATTGGTGACTAATTATTTAGAAATCCAAATAAAAAACTAAAAATAATGAAAATTTCTTTTTAGAAAAACTATTTTAATGCACACAATTGTATTTCACATCAATAAATTAACAAAATCACTTTTTTTGGAATGATATTAATGAAATTAAAATATTTTATATTCAATATAATGTTTAAAATTAAATTTATGTTTTTTCTTGATAGTATATAATAATAAATTCAATTTTATACTTAGAATGTTTAATTTTTTTTTGAAAACTGGTTTTGAATGATTTTTATGGTGCTCAAATATTAAAATTTAATTTTCACATTTTTAGATAATATATTTGAAAAACTAAAATTAATTTTTTGAATCCATCAAGTAAAAATATTCTTAGTGTAAATTTTCTGTATTTATTTAAAATTTCTTATTTTTTGATAAATGTGGATAAATACTAAATTTTTAACAAAATATGTCTTTTAATATAAATTATTTCCAATGTTAAGTTATATTGTCAAATGGTTTTAATATAAAATTAGATAATATATATATATACCTCCAATATCTTTCATTGAAATAATTTTCAAATTTAATTCTTATATAAAAATGTTTTAATCTTTTGAACAATTTCTCTTTGAAAACTGCCTTTTTCATCACATCTATGGAATTAATATTAAATTGAAAATTTCAACTTCATTTAAATAAATTATGAATAATTTATTCCATTATTGAAATGATAATAATTTATATTATCTAATAAGTTTAAATTAATATTTTACAAAAATGATTAGTGAAAATAGTTAAAATTATTTTCTACGGTTAAGGTAAAAATGAGTTTACTAAGGAGTTAAACATAAATGATAAGGGGTAAAATGACATATAAAAATGTAAAAAACACCTTATATAGAAATTTTTATTTCTTATAAATTATATTCTCAATATTTTTTGATTATTTTATCCTTAAGAAATGAAAAAAACATGAGTGTAATTCATTCTTTTCAAAAAAAAATTACATGTGTACCACTCACCTCACTTATAAAAGCACACACCTTCTACTCTCCATTTCACACCTTAAACCAATTTTTATCAGAAATTACCTAAACTAATAACTAAAAAAAATTACCTCCTATTATCCTTGTATCCTTATTATTTGTATAAATCCAACCTAGAATGGATGTTGGATCAATCTTAAGGTTGATAGCTAGAGAGTAGGTAACATTCATCAATGAGCATTTTTGTTTTATTTCTTCCTCCAAAATAAGAAATTATTATTATATAATTTTGTTCTAATGAAATAATTATATGATATATATTTTTATATTTTTATGTTAATATAATTACCTACAACCATCTCTACTCTCATTAAATGGGTTACAAAATCAGCGTTCATGTGTACTACGTACTAATGCCTTGTTAACCAATGTCATTTTTTTCTCCTTTACCACCTATTGAGGATACAAATAAGGACATATTTATTATTTATATATATATTTTTATGTCTTCATTATTATCATGGAATTATTATTTCATCAAGAACTTCATACTCTCGATTTTGATGGAATACGATAACATCCCTCGTGTGTAGGTCGAACTACCACCTCACAAAGCGATATGATTCGTTCGTGATTTAAATTGAAGTTAATCAGGTTTATTTTAATGAAAATTTTATATATATATATGATATATATGATATAAAAATTATTAAATAATTATAATATTTCATTTACATTCTTTAATTTGAATTTTACAATGAAATGGAAACAACATTAATAAATATGTACGACTTAGTGACTCCATAAATGGGGTAATTAATTTTTTTTCTATAATGTTTATGAATAAATATAAATACATATATACTTAATATATATAATATTCATATAATTGTTATAATTAGGGATATTATTTATCCATTATCCATGTTAGTGTACTTAAAATAAAAACATAATATGTATATGAAATACAATGTTGTTATTACTTGACAAGGGATTTTCGCAAGGAATGGGTAATAAATGGTTAATAAAGGGTATAAGTAGATCATATATGTTGCAATATATTAATGTATAGATTTTCAATATATTTATAATACATATATATTTATTATCCAATAGTTTCGAATGTGTATAAAGGATGTCGAGATTTATATTAAAGGATTTATGTCTCGGTTTTATTTTCATGTGAGACACATGGTATTTTTACCCCATGATTCTTATATGTGGTGTATATAATTCCCATGAACATATTTTATTATTCTAAAACATAAATAATTGGGGATATAAATATTCAGTTAATGATATCTCATTCATGGTATTTATGGTTCAAAAGTTACTAAGGCGGTAAGGAATTATTTCCCAATTTTCCTTCTTTATGACATAAGTTATATTATGCACCTATATTCTTCTAAAAAGAGTATATAATACCACATTGAAAATTTATATCATGAATCTTATTATTTTTGTGGAATTTAAATTGGTTTTTGATTTAATTCTTTAATGGGGCTTATGATTTAGTTTTACCAAATTGGTAAGTGATTCATGTTATAATCTCATTGTTTATCGTGATTTTCTATGACTACATATCCAATATTGAAATCTTATTATGTATATCTCAAGAAAATAATTAATTTTCTTCTCATTAGGTTATTAATTATATTTTAATGTAATACAAATATTTTTAAATGTTATTGTACTTAAAATAAATGAGAAAATATTATTATTAAAATATAAATTTACTTCTCTCTTTGTTTGGTAAATCCATTTTCTTCCATAACCATGTGATATAAAAATGTTATAAAAAATATTACTATTCTATTATCATTTATATAAAAAAAAATTTATCCATGTTTGAAATATTTTACAAATTATATTAAAGGAATCATAATGTGGTTTTCCTAAAATTTCCTTTTATTTTTTTCCAAAAATGTAAAAGAAATATTTCTTTTAACTTGTACAACATGAAACAAATTCTCCAAAATCACTACCAATAATTTATTTAAACATTAATTTATAATTTTTTGATTTTATGTTTAATTGATATTATTTTTAAAAAAATTAATTTTTTAAAAAGTTTTCTTAAGAGGAAATGATTTTCAACTCATGAAATGATTTAAATAACTTTTTAAATCTTCTTATTTATGTATGTAATGGTATATCCAAAGGATTAATATTATCCCCAAAAATCAATCCAAGTGATTTTTATTTAAAAACAATTTTCTATATTAGATTACCGCCTTCAATGATACCTATGATTCATTGGGAATATGATCTAAGGATATCATTCTTATTCATTCCTAGAATGGTTTATGTTACTAATGATAAGATGTTTTTAAAAACTGATTCACTTCCCTAGGTTATTCCACGATTAAATGGTTATGAAACTCGATTAATTTCATGGGTGGTTATTTTATGAAATTATTAAATGATTGTGAATCATATTAATTTTCTTGGTTTCTTATATGATAAATGTTTTATGATATTCAGGAACAAGTATATAAGATATTTATCATGAGACATGTTGGACCTATATATCACTAGAATGAATTGGGTAATTATTAATTTCATGTGAACTCAAAGGGAAAAAGGTATATTATCAGAAACCTAAATGAGAGTTCATGAATGTTTGTCCCAATCCTAAATGACGGTACAAGGGAGGTTATTTTATGTTCAAAGGATGTACATGGGTGGTTATCCCAAGACTAACATGTTATGAATGTTTTAGTGGGTAGCCTTGATAAAAATATTTTCTATGATTATGTAAATTCTTCATGTCTATTTATTGTTTAATTGTTATTCTCTATTATATAATGTTATTTTTTTCAATTTGGATTCATGTTTTATGAACAAATAATATTTATCCCTCGAATCATGTTTTCGAACAATGACATGCAGGTTATGGTTTTAATATTTTCCTCTCATGTTATCATACCCATATTCTCTTGCTATATTGATAGATCTATTATTTAACTTTACTAGGAATATTATATCACCATTTTGTAGGTTTCTATTCCCAAATATATGATAAAAGGTATTATTTATGATATTATAAAATGGGTGTTAATTATGAATCACATAACGGGAAATGACATTTTTCAATTTTGGACTAGTTATTTATGTGTCCATATTTCCAAATTCACTAGTCCTAAAATATTCTGTAATGGATCATTATGTTATGTAATGAATATTATTCTATTAAGATGTAATTGTTATGTTTGAGAAGTTTGGGCCTCTGTAATTAGTATCAGATCCATGGTTTGGTTATCCTTTGAAAACTAGGATGATAAATCATTATTAATATCCCTAGGAATATTCTAAGGATATTTCTACTGATGTCTCTAAGGACTAGTCATTGGATGAGTGAATATATATGAAAATATCTTGGGATTTTTTAAATGATATAGAAACTGATTTCAAAGAAATGACATCCCAATATGGATACTACAATAGGATGTGGTTCTAGAACAGAGTACCTATGGGTAATGAATCCAAAATGGAACATTTCCTAGACTATATCATCAACTAGTGCATAACAATTATCCTTTCGACATACCTTGTTGGACACACCCAGATGATATTTTTTATAAATTCACAAACTCTTTACGAACCATCATAAAGAATTTATGTAGGTGACGACTATGAATGACCATGGATAAAACTAAAGTTTTATATATTAAAAATAATGTGTCATTATTTAGACACCATGTATGTAATATTTCATGATTATTTTGTTTCCCACTATGAATATTGTTCCTAACACTATGATTTTTAGTTTTATTCAATGGTAGAAAATGGATGGAGCTATGATAACATGGAATGTGATGGAAAATTCTCTAATGAGAAATTGTATGGGATTATTATTGGAGTTAATAAAATTAAGATTATTTAAAATTAGTTATCATAGAACATGATTAAAAATGTTCACCTTTAACAACTCGCATACACACCAATAAGTGAAGGATAGAGTTTACTGGGTGGTCGGTTAGTGGAGACCTTGTAGGATGAGAATTTAGTTTTCTATATTACAACAATTTTGGGAGAAGAATTCAAGGTAATGTTATAGATGTTCAAAAAGCTTTTTTCTGGTTTTTAAAGGAATGTAAAATCAAGTAATTTCATGTAAAAATTTAAAATGTTACTTATCACAAAGGAAGGTAATACTGGGCTATCTATGATGTCATTGATGGTTAAATGTTTCAAATGTGGTTAGTATGATAATTATGAAGATCATATCCCTATGGGGATGTATCATAAATAGAAACATTAAGGTGGTATGATTAATGATTATATTATTGATGTTCAAGGGACCATGAATTAAATATGAAATGTATAGGTTGTTTTAAAAATATTTTTTATATTAAAAATGAGAAGTTTGAATAAATTGATATTGATGAATTTTAATGCATGATTTATATTTCATATTGTATAAAAGTGGTAATATTGAATAATATGATGAATCTTTATAAATGGTTTATTAATGAAATGTGATGATTAATGTGTCTATATATTGGAATTCAAATATTACGTTATATGAATCATCAAATATATGAGGAATTTTTTATATAATTTTTCAATTATTAATTTTCAAGAATATTATGATCATACTGATGAACTAGAAAATCAATTTATTAGAATGGTGATATTTTATGGAAAAAATGAACAATGAAAGATAACCCTTAATTTGTTTGGGATGTTTAGATAATGATGTTGTGATAAATAGCAGTTTTACATATAAAAAGTAATTTGGGTAGTATTGATAACCATGTAGTTGATGAATAATTTGTGAACAAAGTGGTTTATATTATTATTGATAGAGTTTACGAGATTTTTGGATTTAAGGAATATGAAATAAATCATGTGTGTTTTCAATAAGGTTTTATGGTAATTTAGGTTATTATAATGTTTAATGAGAATACATGATAAAGGTATCAAATTTTTAGGTATTTTATAATTAAGAGAAACAACATATAGTTTGGGGGATTAATGATATTTTCATTTTGAATATGTAGTGATCTTCTTTCTAATATTTTAAAATTTAATATTTCATAAGGTTCAAAAGTTTTATAATTTATGAAATGGTTTTTGTTGATCTTTGGATGAGTTTTTAGATGTTAATATATTATTTCACCAAATAAAGAATTATTCTTATAAGATAACTATTTATAACTTCATTATTATAAATTAATATATAAGGAATTAATTGTCATTATATTATCAGTCTTGTAATCTATTATTGCTTTATCTATAAAAAATCATCTTCATTTTTTGAGTAAGGGATGAAGTGTACATTTTTCGAATCACGTCCAAAAGGGGAAATTATTCTTACGATACAATGTAAATATAATCCATTGGTATATCGATCCCTTTGACATTCTTGATCATAATGATATGGTGACCAATCGATTGGAGCTTGCACTGAACCACTCTCAGTTTCATGATCTATTCCATGTATCTCCCGCAAGAAAGTGCACACATGATCCACCACATGGACTGAACTAAGTGGTTGTACCATTGGATTATAATATTCCTTATGTGAAAAAACTGGTAGATATTATGGATTGAATAGATAAGGTTATATGAGACAATACCACTCACATAGTCATTTATTTCTTGAGAAAACACCATATTGGGGAAGCTACATGAGAACCTGAGGATGTAATGAGGCATATGTATCCTCGGTTGTTGATAACAATGTGATTAATTTCAAGGGATAAATTCATTTTAATGGGATATAATTTAAAATCCTGATATTTTGTGAAGTAATTTTTTTTCAAATATATTTAATCATATCTCTAGTTTACATTACACACAACATTGTGATTAGCTTTTGTTACACACAATATCGAGTTTAAACTAAATTTGAAATGATATTAAAGTATTATTATTTAATATGATACTTATCACAAAACCATTTTGATCGAAGGTATGAGTCGTTTGGTAAAAAAATAATTACAAATTAAAACAAAAACCATTAAAAAATGAAGGAATTTTTTCTGAGAAAATATGATTATGCAAACAAATGTGTTTTAGATAAATAAATTAACCAAATCACTTTTAGTGAATGATATTATATAAATTTATATATTATATATTAAATATAATCTTTATTATTAATCATATGTTTTTTATAGAAAAGAGGTAATAATAAATCCAATTTTATGCTTCAAACTATATTTTTTCTACAAAGTATTTTTTCACTTTACTATAGTGGACTAATATTAAAAATAATTTTGTAAACACTTTGAAATTTATTTAAAAAAATGAAAATAAATTTTTAAATCATCATTTAAAAAATATCTTCGGGTGATTTTTTTTGGTTTTTTCTAAGAAGTTTCATTTTTTTATTAATAGTAAAAAATATTGATTTTTAATTGAAAAATACAATTTCATTTAAAAATTTTATACTGTTATATTATATTTCAAATATTTTGAAAATTAAAATTATATTATTTATATATTTCAAACCAATTTATGTTACTAGAATCATTTTTATAATGACTTCTTATATAAAACATTTCAAACATATGAAAATTTTCTCTTTTAAAAACCAATTTCTCATCCCGTCTCCAAGATTAATTTAAAATTATAATTTTCCAATTATGTTAATTATATTTAAAATTTTTTTTTCCATTTTATTAAAAATTATTATATATTTTATATAATATTGTCAGCATAATTTATAACCAAAACCAATAGTGAAATCCTTGAAAATTATTTACCACTTTTAATGTAAAATGGGATTATCTGGGGTTAAAATTAAATGATAAGGCATAAAATCAACTATAACCTTTTCCATTACACATTTAATGTTCATATTTATACATTAAAAATTATATTATTATTAATATTACATTATTGGATCCTTATAATGTGAAAAAAATGGTAGGTAGAATTCTATCATTTTAAAAAAATACAACTGTGTCACTCACCTCACTTTTAAAAAGTTACCCCATATCTTCTATACTTCACACAATCAAACCCCTTATGATCGAAAAATGCCTACAAAAATCACTTTAAAACTTCCATAATCTCATCCTAGAATAATTATTTCTTACATGAATCCATACTAGGAATGCTTTTGGTGCAATCTTAAGGAGGATACCAGATAAAGAGGTAAAGTTCACCAATGGGTATTTTTGTTTTATTTATTCCATAACATATATAAATTCATATTATAATATGATTATATAACAATAATATGTATTCAATATATTGATATGTTTTTATATTAATGGAATCAACTAAAACCATATCATCTTCCATCAAATGGGTTATAAAATCATTGTTTGTGTGTATAACAGAATATTGTCTTACAAACCAATGTCATTATTTTCTCCATTAAAACCTATGAATGAAATAAATAATGATGAGTTTTTTTATTTATATATGATATTAATTATTTAATTAAAATTATATATGTATTCTATCACACATACCTCCATAGTGTCCATTTTGTGAGAATACAATAATGTCACTCGTGCGTACGGAAGGCTACCGCCTCACGAAGTGTTTTGATTTATTCACTATTTATGTGAAATATACTAAGTATGATTCTAATTTATATAAGTGATATATATAACAAGAATTATTCTTATGTGATTATTTATTATATACCTTTCTTTATTTCAATCTAACAAGGAAATTGAATCTCTGCTCAGGTGTAAGTATGACCTACCATGTCCATAAATATGTATTTCATTTTTTTTCTATAACTTTTATAAATTACTATAACTACATATATAATAAATATATGATAATTATATATTTTTTTTAAATTATTGAGATTATTTAAACATGATCCATGTAATAGGATCTAAAATCAAAAAATAAAACATGCATGAAAAACAAATTTATTATTACTCGAAACATTATTTGAACAACAAATGGTTAATAAACATGTAATAAGAGGACCTTTGTAAATAATATATTTAATGATATATAGAATTATGGTTATTTAATATATTTATAATAAAAATATATTTATTTTAAATTAGTTTAAAATGTATTCAACAAAATTTGGGACTTATGGTATGGTATTTCCATCACACTTTAATTTTTATGTCAGACACGTGTCATATTCCTCATATGTTTCGTTTAAGTGAAGTATATACTATACATTAATGTATTTTATGATTATTATCCTCAAGTAATTATGTATTTAAAAATACATTTTATTATCTCTCTTTCAAAGGGTTTACGGTTCAAATGTTACCAAGGTGGTATGGAATTTTGGTCCCAATTTTCCTTCTTTGGGACATAAGTTATATTATGCACCTATCTTCATATATTGGTTGTATAGACCACCCCTTTGAAATTTTATATCGTGAATCCTATAAGTTTCCACATATTTAATATTTAATTTTATTTAAATATTTAATGTGTTCTATCATTAAATATTACCAATGTGGTAAGGGTTTTATGATACAATCTCAATGTTTATCAGGACTGTTTATGGATAAGTATCTAATGATGAAATATTATGATATATATTTCAAGAAACTCGTGAATTTTCTATTCCTATGGGTATAAATTATATTTTCATGTAATAGTACCACTTTTCAACACATTGGTACCTAAAATAATTGATAAATGTTTTTCTGAATATATGACATTATTTCACTCTTCGGTTAGAAAATATGTTTTCATCCAAATCCATGTTTTCAAAAAAACTTGTTTTCAAAAGTATTTTACTATTATACTATGATTTATAAATGAATTTTTTAACCATGTTTGACTTTTTTTATAATTTTTTTTATATTAATCATCATGTTAATTTTCAAACAATGGATATTTGGTTTTTACAAACAATGTGAAAAGAATCATCATTTTAACATTAACAGCAAGAAAAGAATTAAAAAAATTTATGACCAGCGATTTATTTTAATACTACATTATATGTTCTCAAGTTTATTTTCATAGAAAATGTTTTTGAAACTATTTTATGTTTTATCATTTTATTTTTCCAAGTGGAAGGGATATTTTTCTCAAGAAATGTTTTAAGTGATGTTATTAAAGATTAATTTGTAAGTTTCAAAGGTTATTTTACAACCTAGGTATTTATAGAATAATATTTACTAGTATTATTTAATTAAATAGTTACATTCATTATGTTAATTAATTCTTAAAATAAATAATTTATTTATATAAAACTTAAATTTTTCAATTATATAAATTTAATTTGTCAAAAATAAATTAAATTTTTTATTAATAATTATTAAATTATCTTAGTATGAATTTTTGGGAATTTTTGAAAAATTTTAATTTCTTGTTAGGAGTAAAAAAAATATAATCTTTATATAATTATAGAATTTTTTTGTGGCTACATCAATTAATAATTAAGATATAATATTTATTAATCTTATATAATAATTAAATAATTATTATGAAGATTAATATTGTAAATAAATAATGTAAAATAAGAAAAATAATTTCTTTTCAAGATAAGTATAAAAATCATTATCAGTGCTGATGTAGTGTCTACATAGTCTAAACAAAGTCAAAATTGGAAACTTATTGATAATAATGTTGTGTTATAAATTATTTTCATGACATTTTTATTAATTATTATGTATTATTAATGTCTGTATCTATTAAATTATAATTTTATACTTACATAACATAAGTCTTATCAAAATGCAAGTGCAAATATTGTATAGGGTATGAAAAGACAAAATAAGAATTTTAAGAATTTTTCTTGATATGTATATGAGGGAATATATATAATTAATTAATATATAATTTTATTTTGAACCTAATTTATTTAATTTTATGATAATATTTTAATTTTAATATTTATATATGAAATAATTAACATCAATTCTTGTGAAACACTGATGCAATTCTTGTTCAAGAATAAGAAAAATAATTTTAAAAAAATAATTAAAATTATATTAATTATAAAATGGCCCAAATGTGTGAAAAATATTTTTCTATAAGATATTTTTGACCATTATATATTTTTTATTCAAATTTTGTACATTTGGGACGCACAATAATCATTTTAATATTTTATTTAAAAGTAATTCATGTTGTTCACGTTTTAAATTTTAGTGCGTATAATATTTTACTTAATGGTTTCCCAGATGTTTTTTGTGAAAATAATTTTTTTTAAAGATAATAAAATTATATTTATCATTAATTTGTTATTTATTTTTTAGGGAATATATAACTACCTTAATGGTGCGAATCATAATGATGTAGTAATTATTTAATTAATGAATAAATCAAATTAATAATATTTAAAATAATAAAATGAATATAATTTCTATTTTTAAGCTAATTAATGAACTACCAAAGTGAAAATTATAATTATATGATATAATAAAAATATTATTCAAATTTGGAACCTTTTTTGATGTTTTTTAAGCTATAATTAAGAATAGTGATCAATTTGAAAAAAACAAATTTCATGAATAAACTAATTTAATAAATTATTTAAAAAAATATTGAAAAGTGGAAAAATTATAATATTCATTCTACAATGGGATAAAAAATGAGTTTTATACCTTGTTAATGTCATTAAACCTATAAAAGACTTAATATATTTTAATATTTTATGTAATTCTTAAATTACCCCTAACCTCAATTATAAAAGGAGGATGATTCCATTACAAACCTTCATGAACTTAAGCCATATTTGTCGAATGAATTATTTTAAATTCCCTCCTCCTCACCCCTTTCCACATTTTATTTCTTATGGTCTCACGAAAATTCAACTTCTATGAGTCTTAAGAAGGTTCTCAATAAGAACTTTTTAAAAGGTAAATTCCTTCTTTTTCTCTTTTAAATTTTTTCTCACCTCTACATTTTCTTCACCACTAATACAATATTTCATAATAAAAAGTGTATCATATATATATATATATATATTTTATTTTTATATATTTTTTTTATATTCATCATTAAATTTATCATTTTATTCTTTTAATGAAAAATAACTAATTTGCCATCCATAGTGTGTCAATTCACCGCCATCATGTATGATGAGTTTTTTTCCCTTTAACACAATCATGAAAAGTGTAAATTAGCTTATAATTGTAAAAAATGAACTAAATATATATATTTCCTCACTTTTGGAGTATTATTAATTTTCTGATTTGGAATAACATAATAAACTGACCTTGGAAACCTTGGAAACAATGCACTCAAAACAATGAAAATAAAAAAAATATTATTATCAAATTCACGTAAATGTTATAATAAAATCATGTAAGTAATTATAAACATGATTTTAGTTATATTAAAAATTAATAAAACTCTTAAAGCCATTATATATGAGTTTTGAACACTTTTTAAGGATGTCAAACTAGAGGTAAGGGACTTTCCTTTTAAAATCCATTTAATTGTACCTTTTACGAAATTCAAAAATATTATTCTTTTCATTTATATAATGATTGGTTTATCCCACATTCATGAATCTTTATTACTATAATATTTCCTTTATTATTTTTCATATTTATTTTTTAATAATATTATTTCAATATTATGTGTGTGGTTTTTATATTTCAAAAGTGATTTTTTACGGAAAAAGGGTATTCTGATATCTGAATTTGTTTTGATCATGGTTTAAATAAGTTGTTAGGGGTTTTGTTCATTATATGATCCATGGAAATTTTTTATTATGGTTTTATCCAATTATATCTCAATATATTATAGTTTAATTCTCATTATAGCTCAATATATAAATTTTTTATCCCCATTATAGCTCAAGATATGACAGGAGAGCCCCATTATAGATCTTCAAGGTATTTAATACTCCAAAGATGGAATTTGACCATATAATTTTTCAATTTGTAAGTGTGAATGTAATATTGATATGGTAATTATTTCTTAAGGTGAATTTATGAATTTTCTATGAATGCTTATCAGTTTTCAAGAAAGGTTTTTGTAATGGGTTTTTTATGTTTTCATTGGACAAATGGTTTTCTTTTTTTATGTCCCTTACTAAGATTTTTGAGTTCATCACATGTTTTTATATGTTTTTTATACGGTATAAGTATGGTTAAGATAAAGGATAAAGTTATGTTAAATATTTTGAAGGTTTTTCAAATAAATTGATTTTATTTTTGATAGTTTTATATTTTGGAGAAATATATAATATTTTAGTGGTATACACATTAAATAAATGAGGTTTGTTATGTAATTATTATATCCTAATTATCTGAAGACCTAAAACTAAAAATATCATTAATGTTAAAGAATATAATTTTTTTAATAAATCATGGGATTATGTAATGTTTTAAGGTTTGGTCTTTATAGTTGGTATCAAAGGATGTTTTATATTACCATAGGGGTTAGGATTATGTTAATAGAACAACATAAATTCTTGTTAATTTATGGTTAATTTATAATGATATATATTTTCAAGATTAACATATTTATTTGTATATGATTTACCTATTCAGAATGGTTTTCTGCATAAGAAATAGGGAAGCTGAAGTAGGAATGAACTGATAGGCTGATATCTTTTTGAATCTGCAGCCTCGAATGGTGGGAGTTGGAACAGAGTAGTTTGTGAAAATAATGGACTAGTTGACTCAAGAGACAAGTTGTGGTGGTATCCATGATATAGAGTAACTTTATCTACCGTGAAGGAAAATATCGTTGTTAGAGAATTTCATAAGGAAACATCCCCCATCATTCATTGTATCATCTGACCTGGTGGTAGCCTAATTATGTATCAATGCTCTGGAAAATATATTTTATGTCCTGGTATGCTTATAATATCAAAATTTTACCCTTTAAATTTTTTTGATGTTAAATATGATCTATGGTTGTATTTGGTTAAGAATATCAGAGTGAAATAATATCGTTATTCCATGGAATGGGAAACAATCAACTATATTTTCATTGAGAAATATTTCCCTAAGGTTTTTTGACACTAAATATAAAAAAAATTCATGAATTGAAGGAAAAATATGAAGATTATGTAGCTATATAAGATGAAAAATTCACTATATTATCCAGGTATGTGCCAATATTTTTATGATAAATACATATAAAAATTAATCAGTATTACTAAGGATTGAAACCAGGTTTACAAATAGATTTTCTAAATTATAATTTAAAAGCTATGAGATATTTTTTTGATGTGATGTAAAATTTGAAATGGTTTTTTCTGAAACATATGTGCCTCTTAATGATAATAATAAGAATCATTCATGTTGGAAGGCTTTGGGGAATAATTCATCAAAGAAATTTGGAGGTAAAAAAATAAAATTCCTTTTTTGTTAAAAGTGTGGTAAAAATCATCTTGGATAATGTATTTTAAATTCTTGGAGGTGCTAAAAATGTGGAACGTTTTGACACATGGATCATGAATTCAAGTAAAATGATCATTAGAATGATGATTATCCAATAGTAATATGCTTTAATTGTATGTAATTGGATCATTTTTCTAATGTGTGTCCAATTCTAGTCGCTTGCGTGGTAAATTAGCAATATTGTAAAAAAAGGGTGTGTAAAAATTAATTTTAACTACTTCAGTAGATGTTGAGATATCAAACGAAGTGGAATTAGGTACATTTCTTAATTTTATATAATATTCAAATGTTTTTATTGATATAGGGTATAAAATTCATTCATTTCTGAGACTTTTTCTAGTAAATTTGAAATTCCACCTCAAGAAATGAATCTAGAAGTAATTGTGAAAACGCTCGGAAGAAATATTAAGGAAAAAAATGAAATTATAATAATCTTCCAATAATAGTATATTGGTGTATTTTACTTAATAAATTATGTTTTTTCTATAGTATATTTTGATGTTATCCTGAGTATGGTTTGGATTTCTACATACCATGCTAAGATTGGTTGTAGAGATAAAGAAGTTTCTTCTCAAAAAGAGTTTCAATTTTTCTACAAGAATGATCCCATATCATTAATAACATATGGGGAATCCGAAAAAATATTAAAATATGGAATTGCAAGTTATATTGCACATATTGTTGAAAATAAATGAATTGTTCAAATTAATGATGTGTTAGTGGTAAATTAGTATCTTGATGTTTTTTCTAATGATTTGCCGAGTTTTTTCATGATCGATCGGTAGAGTTAACTATTGAATTAGTTCTTGAGGATAATACAATTTCAAAAACCCCTTATATAATGGATAGAGTATAACTTTTATAATTAAAAAGGTTGTTTTAGGAATTGATAGATAAAAGGTTTCATCTGACTTAGCACATCACTGTGGGGTTCTCTTATCATATTTGTTAAAAATAAAGATAGTTCAGTGAGACTTTTCATTGATAATAAATCGTTTAATGACATTAATATTAACAAAAGGAATCATTTACCAAATATAGATGAATTTTTTGATCATCATCAATGAATAAAATATTTTATAAAGTTTGACGTAAGGTCAGGGTGCCATCTGTTGAATGTAAAGGAAGTAGAAATTTCAAAGACTATATTTTGTATTAGATATGGGCATTATGAATTTTTAGTTATGCTATTTGGGTTAAATAATGAAACAGTTTTTTTCAGAGATATTATGAATATAATATTCCATGAGTTTGTAGAAATTTTGTGTGTTGTGTGTATTGATGAAATAATGGTATATTCAAAAATTGAAAGAAGCATGAAATAAATCTAAGGGTTGCTTTAAAAAACAATAACATAAAATAAAATTTATTGAAAAATTATCAAATGTAAATTTTTTTTAAATAAATT
This sequence comes from Viscum album, assembly GCA_963277665.1. NCBI lineage: Eukaryota > Viridiplantae > Streptophyta > Magnoliopsida > Santalales > Viscaceae > Viscum > Viscum album. The sequence goes on from OY728126.1 coordinate 302,940,790, forward strand.
TATTTCCGTAGTAACATTATTTATAAATATGGAATAATTGTTGATATTTCTAAAATAAATGTTGTTGAAGACTATCCATGACCCACAAACATTACCATGATTCGTAGTTTTATTTTTTTGTTTGGATATTTTTTATGGTTTGTTGAAAAATTTTATTTTTATCTATCAAAATGACTATGTTAACTCAAAAATGTGTTAATTTCATCTGGAAAAATGAATGTGATAAATTTTTTTGGGAATTGAAATAATATTGATGAAATCTCTAGTTTTATCCATACCTTTTAGAAATAATGAATTTTTCTACTATATTGATGCTTAGTTGAAAGGACTTGGTTGTGTCCTAATACAGAATGATCTATTAATTTCATATGCTTCATGTTAGTTGAAGCCTATTGAGTTAAATTACCCTAAACATGATTTGGAATTATATATTTTTTTTATTGTATTAAAAATTAGGAGGAATCATTTGTATGGTGTAAAATGTGAAATGTATATTGATCATAAATATTTGAAGTATATATTCACTCAGAGAGAATTGAACATGAGGCAGAGAATATGGCTATAACTAATCAAGGATTATTATTTAATGATTCATTACTATCCTAGAAATGGAATCAAAGTAGTTGATGCATTGAGTTGGAAAAATAATAATACATTAACCATGATACATGTGGAACGTGATGCTTTGGTTAATGAATTTATGAATTTTGACTTGGAAGTTATTGGTATAGGTAATTTATCTATTTTGTTTCATGTGTCAGTGTTTTCATCTCTATCAAACATAATTATGAAAGAGAATAAAGATGATTGTGATTTATAGAAAAGATATAATTGGTTAAAAATGTTAAGTTTATTTAATTTTACATTGAAATAGATAGTGTTTGGAGATTTGGGAATAGATTATGAGTGCATTATAATTCATATTTGAAGAAAGATTTGTTATGTGAATCTTATATTTCCCCATATTCAGTTAATCCTAGAAGTACTATGATGTATAAAGACCATTGGGATTATTACTGGTGGGATGGAAAGAAAAGATATATTTCTAATTTTACCAGAAATGTTTGTCATGTTGATAGGTTAATATCGAATGGTAGTTAATTAAGCGGATGCTTACTAATTTTACAGTGCTAGAGTGTAAATGAAAAAATATAACCATGGACTTCATAGTGTAAATACCAAATACTTCTTGTAGTAACAATACAATTTGCGTTATTATTGATCATTTAACTAAATATTATAATTTTCTTCCTTTTTGAGACACCCAATATCTATATAAAATTTATTGATTGTATTTAAATAATTTATTCAAGTTATGTGGAGTGTCTCTCTCCATTATATTTTGTCAGGACCACAGTTTTACTTTTAGCTTTTGGAAAGGCCTTCACAGGTCATTGGTACTGAATTACATTTTTGTATAGCCTTTCACCTTTAATCGGATGGACAACCTGAGTGAACAATTCAGACATTAGAGTATATTATTTTTTCTTATTCAATGTATTACATGGGAAGTTGGGATCAATATCTTATGTTGGTTGAGTTTTCTAATAATTAGAGTTTTCTTTCTAGTATACAATTAGATCTTTTTGAGGCATTATATAGAACGTTGTGTCGAATTCCATCATTTTGGGATAAATTTAGGTAAAGGAAGTTGATGGGACCAGAACTAGTAGAGGAAGTGGAAGAGAAAGTTCTGTTGATTCAGTGATACCTGGAGACAGCTCAGATCATGCAGAAAAGTTATGAAGATAACAGGGGGAAAGACCTTTATTTTGAGGTTGGTGATCATGTTTTCCGTAAAATCTCTCCATTGAAAATTATTATGCATTTTTATAAGCATGTAATTTTAAGTCCATATTTCATTGGACATTCTGACATCATAGAGAAATTTGTATCAATTGCATACTAAGCATCTTTTCCTCCAAGTTTATCTCAGGTACGTGATGTTTTTCATGTTTTGATGTTAATAAAGTTTGTTCCATGTCAATCTCATGTTTTCATCACATATGTATTTAATATTAAAGAGAAACTTTCTTATGAAGTGAATCTTATTCATATTCTTGAATGTAGATAGAACGTATTATGGAGTAAGGTAATTCAAAAGGTTAAGGTTTTGTGGAGAAACCGCATGGTAGAAGAAGAAAAATGGGAATCTGAAAATGATATGATGGAAAAGTATCCCCATTTGTTCATTAAGTTAATAAAAAATGTGAGGAAATAATTTCAATGGGGGGGGGGGGTTAATGTAACAACCCAAGTATTTATAGAATCATATTTATTAGTATTCTTGATTTAAATAGTTATTTTCATTATGTTAAATAATTATTAAAAAAAGTAATTTATTTATTTAAAAAATTAAATTTTCAATTTTATAAATTTTATTTTTAAAAACTAATTTCATTTTTAATATATAATGATGAAATTATAATATTATGAGTTTTTGATACTTTTAAAAAAAATTTAATACTTGGTAGATAGTAAAAAAATACATTATTTTTATAAAATACGGTTCTTTGTGGTAACATCAAGACATAATTAAGATATAAAATTTATTAGAATTATTTAATAATTAAATAATGATATTATAAGATTAATATTTTAATTAAATAATTTAGAACATGAAAATTATATTTTTTTGAAAGTATAAAAATCATTATCAGTGTCGACGTAGTACATGTGTAGTGCTGACAAAGTCAAAACTGGAAACTTATAAAAAATAATGGTGTGATAAATATTATTTTCATGTCTTTTTTATTAATTATTATGTATTATTTATGTTTTATATTTAAAATTATAATTCTATAGTAATATAATATAATAATTTTCCAAATGCTTGTGCAATGCTTATGTAGGGTAAGAAAAGAAAAAATAACAAATTTATGTTGTCTTGATATGTATATGTCTGAATATACATAAAAAAGAATATATAATTTTATTTTGTACCTAATTTATTTATTTTTGTAAAAGTATTTTTTTTATTTTTATATATTAAATAATTAACATTAATATCTATGAAATTCTAATGCAATTTTTATGAATGCATAAGAAAAACAAATAAAATATTTGTAATTAAATTTTTAAAATTTTATTAAATGACCTATATTAGTGATAAATAATTTTCAATAATCAATTTTCGACCATTATCTCTTTTTTATTATAATTTAGAACAGTTTGGATCAACAATAATAACTCAATGGCCTTTATAATATTTTATTTAAAAGTTAGCCAAGTTGTTCACACTATAAATTTTAGTTTGAATAATATTTTAAATTATGGTTTCCCAGAAGTTTTTTTCTAAAATAAATAGTGTTTAGAAATATGATAATATTATATTTTTCAAGGAATTTTATTTTTAATTTTTAAGGAATAAGTAACTAATTTAATGGCTTGCACAATAATGATACAATAGTTAATTAATTAATAAATAAATCAAATTAACGATATTAAAAACAATAAAATAAATATATGTTGAAATTTTAAAGCTAGTTAATGAATTCCTTTGGTTAATATGATGAGTAAATGGTATAATAGAAAAATATAATTTTAAACTTTTTTTGAAGTGTTTAAAGTCTAAATTAGGAATAGTGCTTAATTTGATAGAAAAAATCATGAATAAAATATTTTATTAAATTATTTAAAAATCACAAAATTCTCAAAAAATTACAAAATGATAATATTACTTAGACAAGGTGATATATTGTTATTTTTACCCCTTTTAAAAGTCCTTAATCCTATATTATACTTAATATATTTTAATATTTTATGTAATTCCTAAATAACTATTCACACCAATTATAAAAGGAGGCTCACTCCTTCACAAAATTTCATCACCATAAACCATTTTGCTCGACTAAATTCTATAAAATTACCTCCTAATCCATTTACACATTCTTTTTATTATGGTATCACAAAAATACCACTTCCAAGAGCCTTAAGGAGGTTCTCAAGGATAAATTTGAAAGTGGTAAATTCCATTTTTTCTCTTTTAAATTCATTATCACTTCTACCTTGTCTTCACCTCTTATCCAATGTTTCATGATAACTAGATTATCATATATAAACTATAATGTCATTGTTTTTATCATATATTCATCATAAAATCTATCATTTTCTCCTTTTAATCATAAATAATGAATTTGTCATCCATGGTGTGTCAATTCACTGCCTTCATGGAAAATGAGTTTTTATTTTTCCTTTAACACAATAATGCTAAGATTAAATTCATTTATTATTGATTTAAATAACAAAAATAAATACATGTTATCACTTATCGATTATTAATAATTTTTTATACAAAATTCTATAATAAACCGACCATGGAAAACATGAAAAGAACGCACTAAAAACAATAGAAACAATAAAATATTTTTAATAAATGTGTGGAAATGTTATAAGAAGATCATGTGATGCATTATAAACATGATTATATTTCTCTAAAAAATTATTAACACTATTAAAACCATTATACGTTATGATTGAACACTTTTTAAGGAAGTCAAACTCAAGTTATGGGACTTTCCTTTTAAAATATTATAAATTTATCTTTATGAAAATCAAATAGATTTTTCTTTATTTTATAGTTTGATTGGTTAATCCCTATTTTAGTACTCTTATTTATTATAATTTTTCCTTTATAATTTTTTATATATTTTTTTTAATAATATTATTTTATTATTATGTTCGTTGTATTTATATTTTAAATGTAATTTGTTTATGAAAAAATTGTATTCTGATATCTAAATATGTTTTTCTCAGGGGTTTAAATGAGTTATCAAGGGTTTTATTCATGAGATGTTCCTTATAAACTTTTTTATTATGGTTTTATCCCATTATATATCTAGTTATGATGGACGGATCCCCATTACCACTCAAGATATGACGGGTTAGCCCCATTATAGCTCTCCAATGCATTTGGTAATCCAAATATGGAATTTGACCATAAGGTTATTCCATTTCTAAGCATGCATGTAATTGTGATATGTTAATGATTTCCCAAGTCAATTGCATGATTTTTCTATTCATGCTTATGAGTTTTTGAGAAATGGGTTTTTAATGGGTTTGCATGTTTTCATTAGACTAACAATTTTCTTTCTTTATGTCCCATATTGATATTTTTTATTCATCCTAGTTAATTAAATGTTTTCTACATGATATTAAGAAGAGTGATAGAAATTAGGAATTTATGTTTCATGCTTTGTTGATTTTTCAAAGAAATCGGGTATTATTTTTAAAAGTTTCATATTTTTGAAAAAATGGATACAGTTTAAGTAGTATACTCATTGTGTGAATGTGGTTTGTTATATATGTATTATATATTGACACTCTATATATATAAACATGAAAAATATCCTCGATGTGAAATATGTAAATTATTAACTAAAAAACATGATTATGTAATGTTTTAAGGTTGTGTCCTTAATGGACATTTTCAATGAAATTATATTTTCCTCAAGAAACATTCAAAGTTATTTTTATTTAAGAATAATTATCCATTTAATATGAAATCATTTAATTTTACATATGATTCAATAGAGATTTTATCCATGGATTCCATTCTTATTCATTCTCTGTGGGTTTTATGTTTATCATGACAAAATATTTATAAAACCCATTTCTCTTCCATAAATTATACCATAATGAAATAATTTTATATCCCACATCTCTCAAAGGGTTATGCATTGAGGAAATGATAAAATGATTATCAAACACATTTATTTTCATGGGTTATGATATGATTAAGGTTCTATGATCTTTTTTCCAATGGATGTATTATTTTCATCATGAGAGGGCAGGGACTTATATCTCCATAAAATGAAATGGTTATAGATTAATGACATTTGATCTAAAAGGGTACATAGGACATTTTCCCGAGCCTAAAAGAGGGTACATGGGAGATTATCACAATCCTGAAAGAGGTTCTACATGAAGTTATCCCAATTGTAATGTAGGTGCATGGGTGGTTATATGACTAAGTTGATATGAATGTCTTAGTGGGTATACATGAAATTAGTTTTTCAATTATTATGTATTTGAATCCAATATTTGTCTTATAACAATTTTATTCTCTCATATACCATGTTCTTTGATTCCATTATGAGTCATGTATTATAAACTTACATGATTTAAGCCATGACTCATGTTTATGATCTATGTTATACATGTTATTATTTTCATAATTTTTCTCATATTTTTATACTCATATGCTCATGTAATATTGATATCTCCCATTTTTACCCTTACTAAAGAATTTGATCCCTCCCAATATTATTTTTCCTTTACCTATTATATAACGAAACGTATTATGTATCATATTTCTAAGATGAGTGTTAAATATGAATCACATAGTGGAAATTGTGTAACTTCCTTATGGACCGATTGTTTATGTGTCTATGTTTTTGAAGGTACTATACCTAAATGTGTTCAGCATGGATAGATATATTATGTAACAGATATTCAATGACTAATATGTAATATTATTGTTTCATAAGTTTGTGTCTCTACATTTTCTTCATTGCTTCAGTATATTTATCTAGAATTATCATTAATCGTGGAAGACAAAGACTGATATCGTTGGTGATTTCTTGGTACAAAATTTATATATTTTTAATTATGAGTTAATTCTTGATGATATGTCTTCTTAATTTTGAGATATATCTTACTTCATATTTTTAAATGATGATTTTATGAAACCCTTTATTGAGGGACTTGTGGATATGGATGAAATTTTTGAAAAATTTATTATTCAAAATAAATAGAGTGATAAATATTGTATCTAAAAGAGATTGAATATATTCAAAAACAGTTGTGATGATTACATAAATTCCTTATGTGATTTTGTTATTAGTGAGAGATAATTGGATATTCCCAAGTTGATGTTGTTTAGGTGGTGTAGAATCATCATATGGTTTAGGGTTTTAATTTTCATAGTGGAGATGTGTGAAAATGTTTCTTCATAAATCTATTCTGTATTTAATTTCCAAGATTGAAATTTTTTGAATTGGGTTTCATCATCATTTGTTTCTAATTAAATAATTAATTATAATATTTATTTCCTTTGAGTTGGCATCTCCTCATGTATATTATTAACCCTTACGTAGCTTGGTTTTCACTCTATATGGTTCTCAGTTCCTTACATTTACATGTCATTGAGGACACGTGGCCTATATGTATCGCTTTAATACCCCTAAATAGGTCCCTCTTTTACTTTATGTGTGTTTTTGGTACCCTTACAATGGTCTTTGTTTCTTTTCATTTACCGATAAATCTGTTCTAGGTTACACTTACATAATCCTTGGGTTTCTTTCTTTACCCTTACATAACCTCCATGGGTACCCTTACAAGGTCTTGGTTATTATGTTTTTCCCTTATTTAAGTTCCATTAACCTTTATATATCTTTGACTATGAAACCATTCTCACTGAGTTTGTACCACCACACAAAAATGGTTTTCAGGTTCCTTACACATCAATATATAACCCTTATATAGTTATTTTTTCAGATTTATCAAGGTTTTTGGACTTGTTCATTTCCATCATTCCATTCCTACCACATTGTTTCATAATTTTAAAAATTGTTATCTATTTAGGGTTTATACTTTCTTCTTATTTTAGATCAATGATATATACTACAAGAATTTATGAATCAGTATGTTTGTGTAGAGAATCTTAGATATGATGATAAAGAGATATATAAATTTGAAAGGAGAGATCTAATTCACCCGAATTCTTGGCACAAGGAAGATATATCATATATAGGATTATTCATAGATGTTACCCTAGGATACTTGAGTTTTTGTGACCCATAGTGTCTCTTGGAATTATGTATTCCACAATTTTGAATCTACATAGTGATGATCTTGAGGATGTTTCCCGTAGTTGACTTTACATCAATGACCTTATCAGCTACTTCAACCCTTCTTCCTAAAAAATGGTTAAATTGACCACCATTATGGTGGTGTGAGTCAACCATATGTTCTATTTATAATTTATTTGGGTTATTTTATTCTGGTTGATTTGATGTGTTATTGTTGCATTCCTTCCTTTTCTAGTAATTATTTGGTTTCATTTTCATGTAATCTACTCTTTTTTATAGTATAAGGTCTATGATTATCCTTCCTTTAGAACATATGACAATTGGATGAAATAAATAAATTTTCTTGTCCTTTTACTTCTGTCTTTCCACCATTATATGACTTGTAAATCAATAAACAATCACTACTTCTAGATTGTAATTTTACCCTAATATCTTTTTGTCTTTGTGTTATATATTTTCAATTTATTGATATCATTGATATCTTGAAATTGAATTTCCTATGTTATATCATTGCATCATTATTCATTTCAAGCTAGATACATTTTATTATTCTAGGATTGTATGTATATATTTCTGGAATTCATTTCTCATTGTCTTGATTCTATTTTGTAGAATCATATTGTCCATAATTTTTTTCTATTGTAATGAGAAATTATGGAATCTTTGAGGTGGTGTATTTTCAACTCTATGTGTTTATTTTTTTCATTTATACAATCCAATGTTTTCCACTATTGTAATATTGTTCATTTCATATGATTTCATTATAATCATTGGTGTTTAAAATTGAGACTTCGATTCTATATTTATCATTTTTCATGTTATAAACTGGAAATCAATTTTATTTTAATTTTAAATTTTAAAATAAAAACACCCAAGAAGTTCCAACACATTGTTGTATGTGTACTACCCCAATGTATCACACCACACAAAACATAATAAAAATTATATTGATAAATATTTTCCCACACTCATTTTCCATTTTTTTGTCACCCTCAAGAACTATTGTCAAACATCCCGGGACTCCCATAAATTTTTCATGAACCATTCCCAACGTAACATTAGAAACTACATAATATAATAATTAAATACACCTAGGAAAAAAAATCATACAATGCAGCCCACATGTAACATGTCATCACACCCACATACTCCCATAACCACTTCCATAAACCTATAATAGTTGGTTATCATGAACCTGGTGGACAAAAAACATGTTCCATCGTCTTATAACGAATGCCACCAACTATGATCCACCTCATCCTTTGGAAAATCTCTTCCTCTAGAATAATATATCTATAAAAATCATATATTGTGTGTAAAAAAATCACCTAGAAGGTGGAGAACAGATGTGAGTGTCGCCAGCAACTGTATTTCGTCACAGTTATATATGCTTGGGGAAAATGGTTCTAAACCAAATCCATTGGGTGTCTATGTAAAGATGTAACTTTGGAAGGGTGTAAATTGATTAAAAAAATTGTATATAAGTAAAAAATAAAACCCACCTAAAAGTTATTGACAAGAGAACAAAAATATATCAATACATCACCAGAAATTATAATAAAAACATACACAATCCCAACCATCTCTAAATACACCACACTACACAATCATGACAAATTCCATTTAAAAAAAATCTAGATTTTTTAAATGCATGTCATATTCATTTATCAAGTATATTAATTTCATATTTACTTTAATATCATTCATTATACATTCCAAAAATTCCATCATGTTCCATATTTATATTTATATTTCATCAATTCAAGTTTATTCCATATCTAACCAAGAAACTTCACTACATAACATCTAACAGTCCTTCCAAATCATGCCAACGAATCCTGATTCAAAACCATCACACATCTCATACACCACACATCATATACATATAAATAACAAAAACCCAACCACACATCTCATCCACCACAAATCAACAAAAATTAATAAATATTTTTCATCACATTTTCTCTATTTTAATTGGAATTCTCACAAAAATTTGAGATTTCATGGGAATCCAATTATTTTTCCATATATAAATTTTTACCCTTCTTCATGCCTGGTATGTTTATGTCAAGAATCCATACAAGGTTCACATATTTCAACATCCAAAACATCACATCAATCACAACGTAAGTCAAATTTGGAAAAAAATAGCACACATGCTCTGCCATACATGAAATGATCCCAAGAACAAGTAATATGTATGTGATTTCATCATAACCAAATAAATATCAATTTATTCAGTTAATTATATTTATTATCATGATATTTAATATCCTTTAAATGGATGAAAAATTCATGATATTCTCATGAATACATCTAATGATGGATAGAATGTGGATCCCTTGCCACTATTGAAGTTTCATAGATAACCACCGCTCACAACAAATGAAATAGGAGATCAAACAACCATCAATATTAAAATTAAAATCTGAAAATCTTATATACATCAATCCACCATCAAACTATAGCTATACTATACCCATAAAATATTCTCTTTTTATTGTGATCCTCCCATAAAAGAAGAAACTAAGAATGGGAAATGGGATGTTAATATATATTATCTTGATCAATAAGTCTTGATCCAACAATCCAATGGGCCAAGATTTGAAAAATAATAACTAATGACATCTAGAGATGTATAGAGTCACTTAATCCTTTAAGGGAAAACAAATTATTTTAAAAAAAATCTAGTCAAACCCACTATTTTTAGTCAAATATCGCTAAACTCCACCATGGTATCGTGGATAACCGAAATGCCAATAGTGGCACTTATAAAATGTATATCTTGATATCCTATAGCCATTTTACCCTTTTTTATGTATCTGAAAAACTTGATTTTACAACTACCCTGAACTAGAAGAGGGTGTGTTATAATCAGTGGTTGTTCCATTCTTACATATTATGACTTACCACTATGGCCTGGTGCCAAATTCATGGTTGTTTTCCATTATTATTCCCATGGACAAGAATAAGTGACCTATATTCACACATTTTGGAAATTTAGTCAAACAATGGAAATTTCAGGATGATATAGACCATTAGACAACATTCTAATTTGATTTAGTCCTTTTCATGTGAGTTTCTAGGCTTTGAAATCAATATAAATTTAGTATTGATCATTTTTAGTAATCCACCAGTCATAATGAAGTGTTGTATATTAATACATGTAATAAATTAACAATAAGTCCTTATTCTATGATTTCACTTCAATAAAATTTTGTAATTTTGATTTTCATCCATTGATGTACTATTTTAAAGAGTATTTATCATAACTATTTTTGATCTTTCCGACCACACCAAATTCCACACTCCCATGCATTCTATTCCATTATTTCCAAAATTGATCGATAATAATTTCAATTTTGTTTCACAAAAGTAAATGTTCATTTTTTGGGTTTTGAATATATATTGTTTATTTTTAATTACATAAATCTATTTTTTTAAATTATTCTGTCCACACTATACATCAAATTGATGATTCATTTGTTCCAATATGTGATAGTTAATCTGATTGATATTATTTTAGTCCCAAAATTTCAATAATAAATCAAAAATAATTTCCTAATTATTTCTTGAAAATATGAGATTTTTTCCTATGTTTGGACGGATTGACACTTGATTTTGTCCATTAACTCAATAAAAAAAATTTGTTTGTTTTGAGAAAAACACACGTCAAACTGACATGAAATATATTACTGGATATTAAAAATTAATATATGGTCAATTTTCTATGATTTTATGATAATATGATGTCATTTATATGGATTTCATTATTCGTAAAATGTTTATAATGAATGTTAAAAATAATAATGTTGCTTTTCGATCATTCTCACCATACCACACAACAATATTTACCTGTAACCAATTTGAACATTTCACAAGTTGACGTTCTTCCTATTTTTACTTTTACTATCACTACATAAAAAAAATATGTGTTTTTTAATTGGTTTATTGACATTAAAACCAAGTTTTTTTAGTTTTTGATAAATATAAATGCACTTTTGTCCATTTTGACAAAACTGCAAGTCAGATTAATATATGGTTTATTCCTATGTGAAAAAAATTAAATGATGATTGGTGTCCTATGATTTAATAAAAATAACTGTATATTTAATAGGATATGAATTTATATTATATTTTTTAATAATTGATACTATATAACTACATTTCTATTATTATAACCACACATTAAATTAGAATGGAATTTGGTATATTCATATGTGTTGAAAATTAAATAGTTATTTTTTGTATATTTTAAATACAATACAATATAGTTTTCAAGGTCATAAACCTTTGAGGAAATTTTTTAAAAATATAAATTTAAAAAATTATTCAACAATCATTATATAATGATTTCATGATAATCTAACGTCGTTTAACAGATATTGACAATTGGGCACATGTTTTTTACATTTAAATCCATAAAATATCTTTTAATAATTTTGAGAAAACTATATTTAGTATTGTTGTGAGGACACTTGCAACATTCAAAAATTAATTCAATGGTCCATATCCTATTATATCATGACAAACTGAAGCTTTTTTCTACATTTATACATTTTGAGGTAAATTTTTAAAAACAATTAAATCTATTAATATTGTTTTTCATGTAATTACAACCAAACCTCATATAGGTCTGATTTTAATCCATAAATACATTTCACAAATGTATCATCAATAATTTTCTAGTCACTTCATTAATAATAGAGGGTTTTTAATAGGTTTTTACTATTTGACCCATTTTGTGTGATAAATAAAAAACACACTTTTGATCAATCTAAACAAGAATCATGTTAGATTGAAATGTGGTATATTCCTACATGTAAAAAATAAAAATATTGTTGTGTTCTAGATATTTATTGACAATAAACAGTCATTTTATTATTGTTTCGATGGAAAATATCCAGTCTTTTGGTGAGTTCGATTTCACCCAACGTTTTATTATGAGTGATGGGGGTTAAATGTGATGTAAAATCATTATTTCGATTTACCATAATTGTATTTAATGGAAACACACAATGATTCCCACATCCATTAATGGGTACAAATTTTCATTCCAAAACTAGGTGTTTATTTGGGGTTTGATAACCAGTGACACTTAGAAACTCAAATTGGTCGAGAGGATGGAAGGTCAAGATCATCGCACCCTTTTGGGTGGAATTTTTTCCTACTCTGGGACTCTCTTATAGATTTATGAAATGATCTTGAATCACTTCCAAATCCTGATATAGTGCTATTCACCCTATCAAAATGATTATAGGTTAACACCTTTTATGGATATAATAAGGGAGATCTCATTAGTGAATCCATCTTCATATATTTTAAGTTCGTCATTAGTTTACGAGTATGAATATCTTCTTATATGTTGAATCCACATAAATTGGTACTTTTGAATTAAATGTGATACAGGTAAAAGGTTAATATTCGGAGTAGTGTATTTGACCATTATGAGGTGTCCCACATATCTTATATACAGTAAGAATTGAAACCGATGTAGTTCATTAAACCTGTGTAGTTTAACATCATGCAAAAGGGACATATGTATAGGCTCTTAGGAACTGAATATTTGAACTTGAATCATGAGGAGATGACTTATGTATCATGGTTATATTTTTAATTTGAGTTATCATAGTTCTTTCATGACCTTGGGACTGACCCCAAGGTAAATTTCCTTATATGGGGGAATTTTTTATCATACCACTCATCAGGGATTACATACTACGATTTCTCTAGATTTTCGACTTTCACAATGTAAATGATATGACAATTGAACCTTACCAATCCCAAGTGAGATATACTCATGTTGAGAAACAAGGGATAAAAATTAATCAACTTTACTACATGTGGATTCAAGGATTATGTGTTGGGACTACCCTTGGGATGTTTAATATGGAGCTCGGGCCATAAGAAGGTGTGTTAGATGTCCTGGTTATGGTAGGAATTAGTGTTATTCTAGTTTAGTAAGCTTTTCAATCCACTAATGGATGAGGTATAATAATCACCAAATGGGAATTATTGGGTCTTAAAGATTGTAATGTCCTATACATGGGGAGTATACACTAAAGTGGATAGACATTTATGTTTGGGCTCTGGTTTTAGTAAGGTGTACAATGTATCTTGGTTATGATAGGAATCAAAGTTCGTATCGCTTAATGAGTCAGGGATTACACACAGACAATGACCTTATATGTGAGAAAAATCATAAAATGTCGTTTAATAGGGCTTATAGGCAATGGTTTCCATTATATGCGGGGAATTTTATATCATTTCATTGATAAGGGATTATACATTGTGGTCACCCTTACCATTGTAGAGGCTTATGGTGTGAATGATCTGTTCTTTAAAACTCCCTAATACCTTTTGCACTATGCTAGGAGTAATGATTAAGGGATTCTAAATAATTAGTCTTATTGCTTATGAATGTGGGTCTTTTGTGTTGGTAATGACCTTTTGATGATTAATATAGAGATCGGTCCTCATAGAGGCATCATATGTATCCTAGTTATGGAATGAATCAGAGTCATCATAGTTCTCTAGTTGGGGCATAAACATTACTATTTCCATTTGGAGGTTAATATAGAGAATAGGCCATAGGAAGGCATCCTAAAAATCCTAGTTGTAGAAGGAATAAGATCCATCATATTTTAATTGATCGGGGATTACACACTAATGTTTCCGTAATGATTGGGGCATACACAATGAATATGTAAGATGTTATCAAGTTGTGGGATGCCCGTGGGCCTGGCCTTTTTGTCTTTATTTCATGTGTTGATTGTCTACTCAAAATGCATTGATTTTGTATTTGACATGTCATAGGATGTATATATGACATGTTCAATGAAAATTGTATGAACCAATTGAATTTTTTGATGTACGTTACAAAACCTGGATGGCATGTTAGAAGGTTTCCTAGTGATCAAGGATGACTTTTACAAAGTACATTGTATGATGTGGCCGGCTTGTCCTAGAAAACATCACATGATCCAAACTGACATGATTAAGGGGAGTCTAATAGTCTAGATGACTTTCCTTGTTATCGTAATGAAATCTATATTACATTCATGGAGGGTATCGTGAAAATAAATACAACATGCCTTAAGGGTGATGCATGATCTAGGATGACATGTCTGGTGGGAGCCACAAAATTGAGCCAACTTTTTTGGAAGACATCTTAAGTTCTGGTTGATGTGTCCATAGGACATCATGATAGATAGTTTAAATACCATGGTGATATCACAAGACTCAGCTAAAATTTAATGGAATATCCATATGACTTTGGAGACATGTTAGAAAGACACTATAAACTATGGATGGTGATCTAGGAGGCTTTAATGAGACATGGGTAGAATGCCCGAGACTCTCCATGTGACTAGATTATTAACATGTTTAGGGACATCACATGATCCAAATAGAATACCAATGGAGTGTAACATGATCTGTGAGAGTTTTCTAAGTTCTAGTAAATGTCTCAAATAGTTCATGAAAATCACATAAGGATCAGCGTATGTGTAATTCACATAAGACTCCCATATTTTAGTATTTGTTCCAACCTTTTATTGAATATTCCTTATATTTTTTCAGTGCTATATTTTTTATGTCTTGTTTTTCATATATTATATGTGGTATTTCCATCACATGACCTACCAAAATTCATTCTCGTGATCTATGAGCGATCACCTGAAGTGCTTATTCATGCTTCATGATCGCACCTTTTGTTCACTGAATATTACTAGATGGAAAACTTCATAGTTGTGAGATAAATTTCTTTTTGAAATACTCTATAATTCCTAGTTTTACTGGGGTGAGCTTCCAAGTATTCATATGATCATGTACATGTGTGTTTTTTTCATGTTGGGGGGGATTTATAGGCCTTTCCACACTTTTTGTTCTCCGTATTGTGTGGCATGTATTGTGTGAATCTACTCTAGTGTCTGTTGAGGTATTTGGAATCATGTGTCTCCATGAGGCCATGTCATGGGTCATTTTATGGGATTCACATTATTTTAAGCAACTATAAGACTATCCCATAAATTCTTATTTAATTGGATTATATCTAATTAAGGGGGTCTTGTATACTCATGGCCACATGCCAAGGAACTTTTATATTGTTATAATGACACGTCCAAGGGCCATTGTTATATCAGTGTTCCTATAAAAAGGTATTCATTTGATCTCATGAAACTTGTTTGGGACTTCCCATGAGACAAGGATGACATGTCAGGGGGCCTTCATGAAATCAGACCATTTTTCAAAGGGTCTTGTGAGATCATGCTGTAGAGAGCCTAGGTGTGTCATCATAGTTTTACGATTATGAGAGGCTCCCATAATTTCCCAATTTATTTCCTTTATTTATTTTACACAGGTTAGGGATTACACAAGGTTGAATGAGTGTTTTTTATGATAATCACCCTACCTATCAGTGATGTGTCATGCGACCAAGAAATGTTCTTGTGGTGACATATGATAATTTCATAGAAAATTCAATATGATTGTTCGTATTAATAAAATGGTGGTATGCATGATTACATGGATATGTCTAAGACTCTTCGCATGATGAAAATTATTTTTCAATAGGATTTCACAAGATGTTGTAGACATGTCGATCGGTGCATGTGGTTAATTTCTGATCACTAGGGGAACATCATGTTATTTTTACAACTACAAGAGTCTCTTGATTTCACCCATTATTTTCATTTGAGTATTTTTCCACGTTTTTAAATATTGTGCATTTGTATTAATGTTGTTGAGGATAATCATTATACTCATTAGTGATGTTTCAAATGAGTTCTATGATCGAAAGAGGCTCCCACATTTTGGAAATTTTGATTATATTTTCCAATGATTTTTGGATTGTTTTTTAGGCATCTTCCTGTGTACAAGTTTTTTGTCCTGGGGGTGCTTCATTCGGATACCATAGTTTAATCAGTGAGTGCCTAGGATTACCTCACATGAGTATAAAGGGGGTTTAAAGGGGTTATTTGGGATCTCCCAAAGGCTATTCACTTTGTGTGACCATCCGTATGAACATCTGATGATCATGTGGTGGCGTTTCTCACGGGGTTCAAAAAATCTTAGTAATCATGGACACCTTATTCTTCCTTCACATTTCATGGAAAATAACACCCACATTTAGGTATTTATTTTTTTTTATTTTTTTTGATGGACATTTTGAAAACATAACAAATTCTCGCCGCCCACCTCAAGAGCGGTGTTTGTGGGGACAAGGGCTCAGTTTTTAAGAATTTAAATGCCTGCCTGAGTATTTGTTGATATCTATAATTGTTGTCTATAATGTAATTTTGTATCCTAGGTGACCTTTGGTATTATATTTAATTCACCTAAATAAGGTATAATTTTGGATACCATTCACTAGATACCTTATATTCTTGATCTCATCCTCCATACTTTCATCCTGGGAAATTTTCAAAAGAACCCATCGAGAGACTTTTCCATGAAACCATTTTGTAAAATCCTATTCACAAGGATCCCATTTCCTAGGTACCTTCTCAAATAAATTCATTGACCTACCAATCTGATGTTTTTTACATTATCCATGGGTATACATGATCATCATGGTAGTATCTTGGGATCTACTATATTGATAATTTGATAATTGAATATTACGTGCCATGCATGCCCATGTTAAGGTCATGTGATCAATAGTATTCTGAGGGGCCATTTAGTTTACACTTTCCCTTGAGGGTTTATTTGATTCGTGATATATTTAGGGGTCAGTTGACTCATTATTCTTTTATATTATTTTTGCATTCATTTCTAATTCATGTGATGTGTGTGATGATAATGATTTATTTCTTTTGAAAAGATTTTATATTATTCGTATGAAATATGACATATACTCTTATTCAGATGGATTCTAGTTCTTTTCAAACAATGCTATGGATAATAAATTGTCCATGATCACTAGAAATATTAATTATGATCCCCAATATTGTGTGAATTATGATAAGGATACTTGGAAATGGCTTCTTCCATTCGAGCTTCAAAATTATCATTTATCATACTGACGTCCTCTATATGGGATCGCCTTGCTAGATGATGTTTCCATTCCTCCATCGAACGTCAATATTCCATCATGCATGGTGTCATCATTTCATTACTATATTCATACGACAATTTTTTATGATGGTCGGCTGGTCGCAGCTTGATCTTAGGGGTTTTCTTATTTGTTTACAAACTCACCCTTGGGTATGGATGGTTGTTATTTATCTAATCATCATATTTCACATAGATAATCTAGTATGCTCATCTCTTATTTGAACAACTTAGGTGGTGTTTAGAGATCTAAATAAGATCATTATGCTAGTGTTAATTTTTTTAATAAATGGGTGTGGCCATTATGGATTTGGAAAAGATGCATAGTGTTTTTTGTACAGTGATATAGTGTCCATCTATATGAAAAAATATGGATTTTTCAATTTATTATATATATATATAGCATGATATTCATTAGGAACTGGTTAGAAATTTGTGTCCGGGAAGTAACTCATTTCATATATTGTATGGTGAGGTGGGAATCAGCATAAGGGACATCTACAAACATTGTGGGATCCCCCCTTTCAAAGATATGTACGATGAGTTCCTTCCTTCCTTAGAAGTATGGTGTGACCCTTTGAAGACTCCTACATTAGAGTGGAACATTCTCACAAATGTGAAGGAGAATCTAACAACGTTTCTGACTATGCACTCAATTATCTCTTTCAAATATTGGATCAATATTTTCCGCTATCACTATGGAGTTAGGCTAACAACTATATGCAACCATCAGTGCCCTTCCTAGAAAGTTTGTGATAGTTTTAGCTCATATTGGGACATTTTGGAGGCTAGGGATCATAATTCATGGAGAAATTTAGTGAAATTATATATTTCTATAAGCCTTAGGTTAGAAGTCTTCATGGAAATATTCCTGAATAAGTGTCTTTTCCCATTTGGGGACACACGTTCAGAAATCTGGGTTAGTACACCTGTAATAGAAATGAATCTAACTAAAATATGATGCCTAAATATAGTAGTTCCAACCATTTCATGCCTTTACCAACTCTTGGTTCACATTCAATAAGGAATAATTACATATATTATTAGTAATCTTTTCCATTTTTATTTGTTTTTATAAGGGAGAATTTCAGTTTCTATGAATACTAAAAGGCCACTAGGATATCAGATTCATTATCTTTCCCTAATGGTTAATCATATATGGGGTTGTGAAAATATCACTATGATATGATGAGTTTAAAAATGTTTTGATTCAATATTATAGTTCTGAATTCAACCCTTATCATGCACCTATTAGGCTGATCATTGCTTGTGATAGTGGCTCTCTCGTTGACAGTTCGTAGAAGGTCTCCCTTTGGGATGTGGTTCTAGCTGCGAGGATGGATGAGATGATCATCTTTGATCAATATACACCATTTCATTTTTATCATCAGTTTTTCTACACCCAATGGGTCTATCCTCTTCTATTGGATGGTGTGGGAGTAGAGATACACCCTATGATCATCCTCCAGTTTTGGATGATGTTGTCACATGGAGTCACTGATGTTGATATCTTTATTTTGTATGTTGACGATCCTTCCATTATTACTCCAGATTATTCCTAGGCTAGGGTAGCAACCTATCCAGGTAGTGTGCTATGATGATAGGTTATTCATTTAGAAAATCCTTTTTCAAAACCATCCCCTATATCCATATAAATGATTTATTTTATTAAAGACTAGGGTAAGAATTTGAGGAAGTACCCTCATCCTAGATATGAAAATCCCGATGGTGGGAGAAAATCTATTAAAGAAATCATCCTTATTGAACATGGAATTATTAATGACTCTAATAAGGTGATGGTATGTAGAGCATCCTCTTCTATTTTTATGCCATCTCGGCCAGGTATTTATCCTTTTGGAACACCGATCTCATATGTCATATAATCTCAAATATAGAATAGTAAGATTTGGAATCATATTTACACATTTATTATTGAGACTCCATTAGAAACATTTCATGGCCATGGGAAAATCCTTCATCAAATATTCAATGAATAGGGATAATATGGATTCGATCTCCGACCACTGTATGAAATCATGGATCAAATTATCCAAACTCAAAAATTATTAGCAACCAATGATCGGATCTTGAATGATCTAGAAGATGAGGCTCCCCTTGAAAAATAGTTGAAGGAGGCTTGGAGAAACTTGAGTATAGTCAACTATTTATATCTAAACTATAATCCATATAGATACATGGACCATTAAAATAAAAAGATATGAGTAAATCATAGCTTTATTGAGTTTTACCTTTAATCATAATCATCCTCATTGGGAACTACTCAAAAGAGAGTTAGGATATGACTAATTTAGTTAAGACTTTCCATCCTAGGGAAGATGTAGAAGAGGTGGGTTGAGTATTACTTTGTCATTCAATTGACGCTTCTACCCATGATATTTCGAACTTGAACACCTCATATGATCAAATTTTATTATAGTTATACCATTGGCATGTACTTTTTTCTATGAGATTATTATAGATACTCCAAAATGTAATTATTCCTCCTATTGAATGCAATAAATTAATTGATTTTCTGAACATCTATGTTACTGCCCAATTTTAATTTAATCATGATGTGCATGATATTTTACTGATTCAATGTTATTTGAATTCCCAATGATACCCATACTTTTCATAATATCATGTACACCTGAATGACAAGATCTAAATATTTAAACCATAACAGATTCCTCTCAGGAGGTTCTCACAAATTCTTTGATCATGAGTTTCCTTATTGATATATATGATCTAGCTATATTTATAATACTTGATTCAAATAAGAATAATTTGGGTATACTACATGTCACAAAGGGAGAGTGACTTATCATTTTCTGAAGTCAATATACTCTGTGTGAGTAGCTTGATGTTTCCCAAGGCCATATGGTGGTCATTACATTATTTTCCATTCTCAAATAATAAATCACTACAGTGATGTAGTTTAGGGCCTTTTATCTCAGACCTTCAATCACTATAGTTTAGGGTATTTTTTCTTCTAAATTCTATCATGGTAGTTTAAGGTCTTTTAGATCGGACCTTCTATTGTTGTAGTTTAGTGTCTTTTATCTCATACCATATATCATTTTTTTTAAGGTTCATCAAGTTTGGAACTTCTATCATTGTAGTTTTGGGTCTTTTAGCTCGAACCTTCAATCACTGAATTTTAAGATCTTTTATCTCGGAAGTTCTTTCATTTTAGTTTAGGGTCTATTAGCTCAAACCTTCATATTTCATTCATTTTAAATTAATATTATATTGAAATGACCAATGATCATGGAATATGGTTCATACATTCCAAGAATAACCCAAAAAAACTAGGATGATGAGTTATATCGTGGTGTTGTTGAGGCTCATTATGATCAAAGATCATTTCCTACACGGAGTAGATGCCCTGGGTTTGTAGTTCAAATCCCTTAGGCTTAAATTCCATTGTTGAAAATAGGTCTATCTTCACTTTTCCAAGGGTCTTGGAAGTTCAATTCGGGTATATTTATTAGGGTATAAATACTATAGACCCTAGTCCAACCTAGATTGTTGGAATATGTGTGATCAAATTCATAACCTAAAAGTTTGGGTAAATGAAAATCGAAAGGGGTAGACACGTCTAGGATGACCTATAAAATGCTATGGTTCTAGGTTCCTCCACAATGTTTCCAAGGATAATAAGGATTGAATATCCTTTATTTTAATGATTATATGCCTCTAGTTCGTAGTTCAAAGCCCTTGTGAGTTGATATCATGGACAATAAAAGATTATCGTTGCTGATTTCTTAGGTCCATTAGATATTTGTGAAGACTCAAATTTTGAGATGATGATGTTTGGTATGGAGGAAAGCCATCAAGGAATTGTTATGGAACCCTAGGAAGTTCAACTATTAATTGTGAAGCTCGAGTCCTACCCCCTGAGGTTTAGAATCATGAGGTGTGGGAAATAAATTGTTTATGAATGGAGTGTTTCATTCCTTCTTTGATAAAGATTACAAAACACAATTATGTAACTTCTAGGATTTCAAATTCACTCCGATAGTTTTTCAAAAAATTGTAAATCATGGTCCAAAGTGCTCAGGCAAGAGGATGATATGGGTCAATTATACTAGGTATTAATGAAAACACACTAAGGTGCTATGTTATTTTGCAGCAATGTCAGGGCTCACAATAATCTAAAGGCCGTTTTTTCTGAGTGAATCATTTGTTTGACAACCATATGTACATATTCAGAAGCAATAGGAATACTTCCATAGTCAATCAACTGATCCCTTGAATCCATGTATTATATTCTGAGGTCTATGGAATGTTTAAGGTGATTTGAGGAACTCAAATCATGAATTTTTATTTGTGTAAAGTTTAATATCCAAGAATGGTTTGAACACCCTAATTGTTATGTCACCACCTATTGAATAAATTATCATGGTGAGAATATTTGAAAAATAATTAATATTACTTTTTCCTAAACCAAGGGGTCTAGTGAGAAAAGCTTAGATTTTATTAGGGCTACATAGTATGCTCAATGTTATTTAGTCCTTATTCATTTGTGCCATAATTTTTTTACAAAACTCTATAGATGAAGAGTTTAGCAAGCGAAGACCTGACTTTTACTCAGGCCAACTATTGCTGGGTTTCAACCAGAAATGTTTTCTATCTATTTGATTTTCTGTTTATGTTCTTGAATTTTAGACCATTATAGGATAGAGTTTATGGTCATACAGCTTTGACCAGACTACATCCAATTAAAGGTTGTGATGCCGAGGGACCTTATATGGGGGATGGTACTCTAGATCCTAATTATGATGCACAGGGTCAAGAGTACCCCAACATACTTCTAATAGGTAGAATAAAATACTGTAAATCCTGGATAAATGTTCCCAGGTCATAGTAATGATATGAGACAATCAAACTTGGAATGACCTAGAGCACTCTGAAGTGCTATGTTCGTCTATGAAGATGTCATGTCACATAAGTATCATAACACGCATTTAGTAGAGGTATACATTTGGTTCATGACCATATGTGCATATGCAAGATCCCTGGGCATGCATGAATAGTCAAAAAATGGGTCCCGTGAAGTTGGGTATCTTATTCCAAGGGCCATAACTATTTTTTGGAAACATGAGTTTCTCGAGACATGAAGTGTGATTTATGTATTGAGGTTCTTAAAAGATAGTGGAATCACCATATTCTCTGGATTACCTGGGTAATTCTCTTGTAGTTATTTGATAAATGATGATGGTGGATGATAGTCTATATAGTTTAACTTCATGTAGTAGGGATGTACTTTCATCTATATAGTTTAACATCATGTGGTTATAACATTTTTATTGTTCATTTTTAATGTCATAGAACCAGAACGTTTTCCTTGATGTTTCTCATCATGAGGTAAGGATATCGGAATCAACATGAAAATTTGTGAAAGATATACTACATACATAAGAAGGATGTATGTTGATCCAACTCGTGCATAGGTAAAATGGTCTTTTATATCATGGTCCCTATACATTTGGTGTTAATTTCTTTTATAGAATGTTGCAGCTTGACCTAGCATATCAGATCTAGGTGGTACTATGTATCCTTTGATGATAGGAATCAAGACATACTTAGTTATTGAATGTGAAACACTCTACGTAGGTCTGCCCTGTACATTGAGGTGGGAATTATTTTCATTTATTGTTATATGTGGTCCCAATATTGGAGATCCAAACGTCACTATGAATCCTATGATGATAGGAATGAATCCAGATGTAGTTCCTGAGAAACCATGTAATTTAACATCATACAAAAGGATGTTGGAATCCCATCATGAAAAAGGGGTATTATGGCTAGACCCATAGATGGAAATTTGGATGTCACTTTGTATCCTATGGTAATAGGAAACAATCTATACATATTTTTTGAGGAAGGAACTTCCAACACAAGTCTGGCTTATAAACAGAGATGGGTCATTTTTATGTTTTTCGTATCTAGATCTAGGATTGAATATCTTGGTGTATCTAGTTATTCTATGATGTTAGGAATGAAGTAACGTGTAATTCATGAGAATGTAGGTGTGCTGGGATACCAATTACAAACAATAGTGTTTCTCTTAAGAGAGGTCCACATGAATTCACAATATTATGTTGTTCAATGGATATCAATTGTGATGTTTAACATCTTGTGGTGATAAATAATTATATTCCCTTTATGGTCTTTAAATCAAGACCATGATAACCCTATCATGGAGTTTTTATGTATTGTTTGTATGAGGAAACCATTATTGAAATTCACAAGATCATTTGAGCTATTCTCAATGTGAGAAACAAGGAATGGAAAGGGTCCCTCCCACCATTCATAGGTGATTAAGGATATTGTAGGAGAATTTTCAATCATTTGGTGGTTAGACCAAGATACGAGATTGAGGCAACCCTATGTATCTCATTGAAAATTAGAATCATTCCATACATAGTTTTAGAAAACTCATGTAATTTAACATCATGTGTAAAGGCCATTTAGTCGTGGGGTGTGTTGTCTTTTTCTATGGATGAGGATCACCTGACATAAATGATAATGAATTTCTTATGGTCCATGAATTTTTATGTCATGGGTTAAGGATATTTCCCATGCAGTTTAATGTAATGCAGTAAGGATAAGGATAAACTGATGTGAAAGGAATGTAATGTTACATCTGGGCCTGATACTTGAGTTTCAGGCATCACTATTTATCATGTGATGGTAGTAATCAAGCCACACGAAGTTCTTGAGTGAAGATATTCCCTATGATGAGCCAATTCTTCCATGAGGATGAGGTATTCCATCCTTACTTCACATAGATATTGCTCGGGTACAATGTATCTTCAATGGGATGATGATTTATGTACAGTTTAACATCATTTGTTTAGGACATGGGATATTGTGCGGTTTAATGTCTTTCTTCTAGGAATTTATATTATGTTCATTTGAACACATTTCATTCAGGATAATATTTTGAAATTTAATGTTAAACACCAAGGAAGATATTTTTCGGTTTAACGACATGCATCCATGATGTCTTTATATGGTTTAATATCATCTTTTTGGGATAAGGAGTGCTTCATGGTATCTATGAATAGTATTTCTTGAGAAAACTCACACTGGTGTGGGGTGAAACTTGCTCCCAATCCATTAGGTCCAATGCATAAACTTCATTGTGATATACATTTTGTATGATGTATGGTCATTCCCATTTGGGTTCTAACTTCAATGGATTCATTAATAGTATCATTGGGGTTATAAGTTATGATACCAATTATCCATGAATAAATGAATGGATGTGAAGCTTCTTATTAATGTCTTGTGCAATTCGATACTAATGGACCTCAAGGTTTTTAATGTACACAACTTGTTCTCTTCAAGACAATCCAATCCACCCAGACACTTTTTTGATTTTTCATCATCTGATAATTTTTTATAAATGTCTATGTGGAGAAAAGGAATGTGGAATTATATGGGTTACACTACTTTGGTCCAATACAACAATGATTATAATGTTTCTTGTGTAGAGGTTCATATGATTGTATGGTAGGCCCATAAAGCATGGAGGAGGTTTTCTGGACCAGACATCTTTAATTTGATCACCATATTTTGGAGTAAATTTGATATTGTCTTATTGAAAGCCTTTATCTGTCTATTTATTACATAATTATAGTGATATGATTTATTAAACTCGTTATTAAACTCTTGGTTTAGTTTCTTTAAATCTGTAGAATATAATTTGGTGTTCTTTTCAATCTATATTTTGTGAGGGACTCCAAACATGGTGATGGTAAAAGACTTCAAAAAGTTGGTGCCATTATTCATCCCAACATCCTTGACTGGTATTGATTAATCCCATTTGTAAAATAAATCAGTAAAAGTATGTATATACTTGAACTATATAGTTGTCGCCTGGGGATATGGCCCCACAACATCCATTCCCCAAATGAAAAAGGCAAGAAATAATTAGCTTTAAGTAGTAATTTTGGGGGTTGATAGAAAAAAATTCATGGATAAGGAATGCTTGAAATTTCCTAGTTAATTCCACATAGTCATGTATCAAGGTTATCCAGTATTAACCCTACCTCCTAATTTGGGGGGAAAGCATGGACCCAAACTGATGAGATCTATAGGATCCTACATGGACTTCATACATGATGGAATTGAACTTCCTTTATACTATGCATCAAGGGTGGATTAAAAAAATCCACTCCTTTAGAGGGATTTCTACTCATTTTGGTCACCAGAAAGGGTAATGTTCGATGCATGGCGCCAAATATATTCATTTCATCTTGGTTATTTGGGAGAGACTTGTTTCACAGATAATTGATTATGGGATCTATCAATCTATGGGTGGATATAGGTTCATCATGCTCTAGTTAAGTGTTAACCTTATGGATTTCTTCTATATCAAAGACAAATATCGATAAGACCATTATTTAGTGCGGGATACAAAATATTTCTTCCTATTGATCATGTTCAGCTAGAACTATGGATGCATTAGACAATGTATCAGTTTGAGAATTCTATGCTCAGGTAATATGATGCAACATGTGTTCAAAATGGAAATCTTATATGAATCCACTAACATAGCCAAGCAGAGGGGATAATTATTCCTTTTTTATGTAAGATTCTCCATTGATCTGATTTATCACTATTTCTGAATCCCCTTTGATATTTAGGAAGGCTATCGATATCTAAGAGGCTAATTCCAACCCACTAATTAGGGCTAGGTATTCTATCCCATTATTCATGTATTCTTTAGATATTGAGAAAGAGTAGGGGAAATCATTTTCTAGAGAGAAAAATAGAATCCCTAATACCACCTGATTGAGCTTTAGATTTTTCTTTATTTTTTCGAAAATAATTCGAGAGGAACCATCAAAATAATCTTCCATGTCTAGGGATTGTCATGGATATAGAATACCTCCTCATCAAGGATTTTGGTTTCCAATGGTGTATTATCCAGGATGGGATGGTCCATGATGAATACCTCGCTCGACACATAATTTCTCTATACCAGGTGGGTTTTTAGTGATCCTTCCATAGTAGTCACATATAGGATTATTGGCCCCCCATACATAAGAGGAATCAAAACTGATGGGTGTAGTAGATACTTCTTGATACATTAAATGGTTTATTGATACTCCCCATCCTATTCGTAGGCGATTCACTTCTTCATTTTTCATGTGATATGGAGAGATATTCTAGCCATGTTAGCTAGAAAATGATGAATGTATGAAGGGTTCATTTAGATCCCCCTCAATTATTTGAGATTTTTTGGGGGTGACGTTGAAATAATATAACTATCCTTCTTTGGGTCGACATCGATTCAGTGGTGTTGTACCACAAAGTAATGGAACTTCCATGATGTTACCATGAAGGTACATTTTAGTGGATTCATCTTCAGACTGTACTATCATATCTTGTTAAATATAGTTTGAAGGTCTTTTAAATAATCACATAATTATTTTTAATTGACCATTTGGTCATCAACACAATATTTATTTATTCTTCCAAAAAATAAAATAAAGATATGATGCATAGTGTGTTGATATGCAGCGCCATCTTTCTTTAATCAAAAGGGAATAACATGATAGTAAAATATATGATGAGAAACTCTAAAGGAAATGTCTTTTGCATCTTTAGGTGAAATCTTTATCTAATTATACCCTGAATAACAATTCGTGATGAAAAGGTCTTCGATGAAAGAAGTTTCATCAATCAAGAGTTATGTGATCGGCAATGCGAATTTTTCATTTGGTAAATTTCAATTAAGGTCTCTAAAATCATTGTAGACCCTAATCATAACATTATTTTTCTTGATGGGGATGATATTATAAATCCATATTGGGTATTTCACTTCACTTAAAAATGTATATTTGATCAATTTGTCTACTTCTGCCTCTACATTGGTGGAATGAGAGGGTTTAACCTTGCTTGATTCATGCTTAATGCGTCGATTGTCTTTATGTAATCTATGATGGAGTGACACATTGGGATTAATCCCATGTATCACTGTATAGTTCTAAAAAACACATATAAGTGTTTCTATTGAAATGTGATGTACATATATTTCTCGTTGAGGTGAATGGAAGCACAAATCAATATAGGGCAGGAGTCCCCTTCTATTCCCAAATTCACCTATCTAAGGTCATCGATGGTGTTGGAGACACCTTCCTTGAATGCTGGATGGGAATTCCTGAGTGCATCATCTTCTTCTTCCATATCCATGTATGTGGAGGCATTATTATATTTAGTAGTAATTTTGGTTAATCTTTATCAATATCTAGGTGATAGAGGCCATGAGAAGATACATCATCATCCCACATTACTTGTGTTGTTGTAGAGAGATGTGGGATCTGATGGTCTTTTACACTATCACTAGGGATATTAGGGTCTTAGACCTCTAGTACTAGGTCTATCATCTCATCTAGATTTATGGGGAGAACACAGTCACTGTAAAGTATACTCTAGGGATTTCAAAGGGTGGTCCCCAAGCCTTTGGAAGCTGAAACATGTATATCATCATCAACTACCATTAGTTTTTCTTATCCCCTTTTATAAAATCATGCTTGGCATATGTGTCTTCACAAGTCTCTAGGGGGAATTGTCACCATGTAGAATGTCATCCTTTCTATTGATGGGGTATTTCATACATTGATGGAATATTAATGATGATTTCATGTGGCTATGGATCCAAGGCCTTCCAAGAAGGATATTTTATGTAATATCTCATTGGATAACCATAAACTCAGTATTAGATCTGAGATAACAAAATTGATATTTATGTTTGATATTCCCAAGAGGTCTTTTCTCATGATTATCATACCCTTGATTTTTCATTTTTGTCGAAGAAAAATTCCCTTTTCTATATCTCAAAAATTAGAGGGTTTGAATTAGGATGAAATTGATACATGACCCAATATCAATCTAATCCCTTTGAATATTTACATTATCAAGTCCACCTGAAATATATAGGGTTTTAATGTGTCGTTTTATTACATATTCATGATCATTGTCTGTGAACGACATGGATACATTGTATTTAGTTGATATGGTCTCCATTTGATAGACCTCTACTCTAGTGACATGTGTCTCAAATCCCTATGGGATTTAAAGGGAATTGACAAGTTCTTCTATGAGTTATTTTGAATGGTGGATCACATCATCGATTAAGATAATGTCTAGAAAACCCATTAGTTGTTTTATAATTTTATAATTTTTTTCCATAGGTTGGGGCTTCCTTAGGTGGGGTTTCTCCAAGACAAGTGGCTTAATCATTGAGGAATTTTAGGTTGATGGATGTAGTTCTTTTCTAGAGGTCATGGGAGCATCTTCGTCCATTGGTGTTAGTTTTTCTCACCTTCCCCGTTGTCTGTACTAATTAGATTATTGAACCCCCACTAGGAGGTTATGCAGGATAGCTAGGCATGAGTGACTTTTGGAGGGTTATGGGACACCACCATGACCCTATTGGACCTACTGAAGCACTTTCCCTTGGTTATCAGCTACATATATGTCTTTTGTGAGGATTTTATTGAAATATTGGGTTTTACCACACTCATTTTGTATCATGTATCCTCGTTTCCTACATGTAAGCCACCCATTCCACGATTATATGTGGGAAACTCAAATTTTGAGGTATATTCTTCATTAATGAAGGAGTCCGCCAAGTGTATAACATTTAAATAAAAAAAGATGATCTATGCATTTGATGATGGTTCCATTTGTTGGGAATGTTACCATGATGTGGTTGCTGTAGGGAATAAATCTTCAAGAGTTAAATCTTGTGTTAGAGAAAAATTTGACTCCTAATCTATTTCTTTCTGCCTTCAATTGTCGCCCCCAACTTTTGGATGAATATGTGATGTTACAACCTTTGGTGGTGGATCTATTGTCGGTCGAAACTGCTTTTATCTCAGGGTGGAATGATCACAATAAATTGTTTTTAATTTATCAATTTGTTGACATATTTTCATGCTTAGCCATAAATTTATTCCGATCACCTTCCTCTTCT
Organism: Viscum album; assembly: GCA_963277665.1. Classification (NCBI taxonomy): domain Eukaryota; kingdom Viridiplantae; phylum Streptophyta; class Magnoliopsida; order Santalales; family Viscaceae; genus Viscum; species Viscum album. The sequence continues at coordinate 302,970,652 of OY728126.1, forward strand.
GACTGGGAAACGATTATGAAAACCAACTTCAATTAATATTTATTTACCACCACTTATCTATAATTGATCATTCCTTTAAATGTATCTTTATTGATGAATAATTCTTATATATTATGACCCGTCCTTATATGGAATGGCATGCAGTTGGAATGATCGACGAGGTTGACCTCATTAGGATTTCTGGGATATGCTAGCTTAAGCATGTTATTATCCATGGATTTTGAGAAATGACATGGTACATGTTCATTTAATATGGATTATTATTTATTCATTCATTCCTAAAATCATGAGAAACCCAGATTTCTATGTGCTTCTGGTCGAGGGAGATTTTATGGTTTTCACTACTTGACAGGAGGTTCTATGTGGTTCAGGACCTACCTAAGTGTCTGGATGGGAATTTCTGGTGGATTGAGAGTGAAAGATATAGTTTATACATTCCTTATCCTTTTTCTTATGCTGAAGTAAATAGTATAGTTTTTTATTGGATTCACTAAATGCAGTCCTCTAGATGGTGTATCATTTATGTGAACTCACGAAACCCACAGGGATAAATCATTTGGATTAGAGGTTTTTGAAACTCATCCTAGAAATTTTTATCATAGATTTCCATAAGTTGATCCTATGAGATAGATATGCTAAGCTAATAGGTTAAACCATTCTATTTTTCAAGGAAGTCAGATACCCTATCAATTTTGTGGTGTTTGTAGTTCTTCAGGTTGAAGATTATCGTTTTCATCATCATGGAGATAAACTAATAAATTAATGATGATATTATTCCCATCCTAAAAAATATACTACTTTAAGTCTATTGTACCAATCAAAGGCTGGACCTAATAGGGTCTATAAAAAACACCTCATATTACTTTCCCCTATTGAAATTCAAGTCTTATAAATTGCTCACATTGGGATACGAAGTGTGTGATATGTTGTTTAGGGTCTCACATACCATGCAAATTAGAAAAGGTATGATTACAAAAATTGGGTGGAGGAAAATTTTCATCCACCCATTTAGGATATTTATTCCTCTGAATATGCACATGTGTGTGTCTCTCTTCCATGTCTTAAATTAAAGTATCCATGGTGTCGATGATGTTAAGATTCTTTGGGGTTACTAATGTCTGAGATACCTACCATCTGCAGGGAGTGGGTGGGGTTCAATGCGATGTCCAACCTTCTTCTCCTATGGAATCTCTATTTTTCCAATATTGAAGGATATCCACATAGGGGGAGTGGCTTTATTCATAATGGAGGGAAGTCATGATCATTTTTGACTTCCTCATTTATGTAGATCGGTTGCCTGGATCTGGAACTAGTCTCACTCTCAAGTGCACATGCCTATCCAAGACCCTATTATCACTATGGATTCCATTCATAACCATGATATGTAGGACACATATCTAAGGCCTCAGATCCATATTCATCATCCAAAGTGTAGTCCCATCACAAAAGTCCCATATCTATAAGCAATGTGACTGATTAATTGCCTTCCCTTATTTCTCATATTGAGAATAAATCACATGGGCTTAGGGAGTCTGAATTATCATTTTAATTGTTCCATAATCTTCTAAAAAGGAATGGGAAACCTCATTGTATAATCCTCAATTAGTGGAACTGGAAAAACCAAATTTTTGACTCAATTATGCATCTTTTGAATTTCGGTCTAATTTACATTTATGGACCTAATATAGAAGCCTACTGAGTTTGTGAAGGTCTCAGAGGTGACTAAGGCTTGTTCGGAGCCCGAAACCTAGATTTTAAGGATACAATGTCAGGTCACATAGTTATATTAAACAATAAGATGAAGGCTGCACGGTTTTTTAACCATGCGATGATGGATAGTGAATAGCAAGAGGGAGCATGGTTTTCCTTAACTGTGCGACTAAGGATGCACAACCATGCGAGAATGTCATCAACTTTGATGGTTTAATTTCACTTGGTTGGTGGATGATTTCCCTAACTATGAAGCCTAAGCATGCATATGTCCCTTCCAATAGGTGATCGTGCTTGTTTTTCACACGGTTTGGCAAAACTATGTTTCGAAACCGTGTGAAGGGTAATTTTTGGGTAAAAAATGGTTTCCCTTAAAATATATTTTAACTCAAAACCATTCATTCATTTGTTTTTCTATGAAAAAAACCCTCCTCCTCTTTTTTTGAGCCATTTTGAATCCTAATATAGTATTTGAGCATGATCGTCTGCCTGGAGTCTGAATCGACCACCATTAATCTTGTTGGATCTATGTCGATATGTTCTCAAATCCTTTTTAATCATACATCACTATTCTTCTTATCTAAGATGATATTTAGATGTAGGATCATATGCTCCAATTTAATGGAATTGATTTGGTCATCTGATATACTCCAATATAGGTTAATCTAAAGGATGATACTGGATGAGGAGAGTTATATGACCTTAAGATAGGTGTTCTATAACTCCTTCCTTAATTTCTGTTGTTTTATAAATTGTTGTATTGCCATGCTGATTTCATAAGGCGTCGTATTTTGAATTTATATGTAATGATTGTAGTTGTTAGGACTATATTCTAAGACACATTACATATATTCTTATCATCATTGTCGGTTACATCCACAACTCCATCCATCCCATGTAGAGTGATGTTCTATAATTTTGTTTTTAGTTTTTTGACACTTTTGATCCATTGTTCGTGTGTGCTTGATCATGACCACTATAATGGTATGTTTATATATATTAAATTTATTTTGAATTTTTAATTTATCATGTCATATACAATGTGTGATAAACACTTGACCCGCCTAAGGTAAGTACTTAAATTAGATTAATCATTGTTGAATGAAATGGAAAGTATATCATATGTATATGACTTTTCCTAGTTTAAGTAAAATGAATTGAATGGTGTTGCTAGTCCTTAGTTCATCCTTTTCATGTTATGAAAGTTAAATTAGTGAACCAAGTAAATGAATATGAAATGACTTAAATTGTTTCATGCCCTATGGTCTTTTCATGCTAATGAAAAGAAAGGCACAAACCAACTCACTTTAATAAATGGTATGACCACCACTTGGATTAATTGATTAAATGAATTTTTGTAAGGTACCTCATTATATATATGTGGACCTTTATATGTTTATAAGACGAGTTTTGACCCAATATCACCTTATATTCCTGAAGGAATTCCATGATCAATCGAGGATTCCATTCTGGTTCAAGGATGACGGTTGCCTTAGTTTAGACCCACATTGGAAACTGATTTTAATCTATAAATTTATGCCTAGTAAAACAACATAGGATCCATCCTTTACTATTATAATATTCTTTGGATACTCTACTTGGATCCATCATGGATTTTATGGACATAAGGTACCTTGGTAATGTCCTTGGGCACACCCCCATATTATCCTGTTTTACCATAGATGTATTCCTTGGACTCTGTTAGATTGTCACTATTCTTGAATTAATTGGATGATACTCCTTGGATTACACTCTTACCCTTAGATAATATATAGTTACTACTAAGTTGGTGACACTTGAAGTCTTAGTTTCCTTCATTATTACCATGGAACAATTTTTTTTTGTAATCATCATGGTTTCCTTGTTGTATATTAGAACCACTACTAATACTCTAAAGATGTGATGTTAGTGTTGGCTATGCCTCACATGATCTATTTATAAAAAGTTGAAATTAATTAATTAATGTACTTGATGGATGTTGAGATTCCATTCGAGGGATGAAGCAGGTACTTGGGTATTTACATTATTGTACTTCATTACTTTTATATATCCATTATTGCACAATTTCATTTTATATTACATAGATAAGATTTCCTAGACATCAGTGGTGGTGGCCTACTAAGATTTATCGTACACCCTATATATGTGCCTCTAGTACCCATATAGACTATATGTATGCAGGAGTTGAAAAAGGGAAGGGTTTGGATTCAAAAATACGATTTCATTAGGATGAAGATAGTATCAGATGACTAATCCAGAGCTTGGGATAATTGTGAAAATTTTGATTCCTTTTTTCTAATTTTTTATAGCATGATCATCTACTACTGTGTATCCATGTTTTCCAAAGTTCTAGTGAAATTTGAAATTTCATCATCATCTTTTTGATTTATATCTACTGTTTAATTTATTATTATTATTTCTACTTCTGATGTGTCTTCTACTTGTTACTTTTCTTCTACTAATTTCCTCCTATTGTGTTATACTGATATGTTATTATACACTCTGTTAATGAGGAAATAGTCTCCCCATAGACACACCCTAGACCATCACTGCTAGTTGGAAACCACTGTAATTTGGGGAGATATGCTTGAGGCCATGTGACCCACCAAGAATAAAGAACCTCAGAAGTGTAATCTAGGTCCGAGAGGTTATAAATTGGTATTAGAGTCATTCCTTTTCTTGCTTTACTATTTGGAGACAATAGATAGGAGATTAGTAATTCTTAGAACTAGGTCATAATCCATGCTTGGGTTTCACAAACTCATGATCCTGATAAATTCTGAGTTTCTTGAATTTTTGTTATTGTTCTACTTTTTTCTATTACTATTGATATCATTTCACTGTTGGGTAACCCACATGATATGTGGTGCTGTTAATTATTATTCTTATTGGGGATCTTATTTCATCTCTAACCTGATTATATGAGGGAAAGGATAATATCCACATACATCATCATAGGAACCTAAAATTTACATTCCATGCCAATCACCAAGTAATATAAGTGCATTTTACTCATTTCATTGCTTTATATGGTTGTTATTGTTGAGTGATCCATGTTTATATATTTATTATGATTCTTTTAGGATATGATTGAGTGATTAACTTTTAAATTCATGAGGTGTTATGGGCCCTCATAAGTTGTAATCAACAATTTACCAAATCAAACCTTTATTTATGAATTCAAATGGGTGTTAATCTCATTGATAAGTACTATGAATGCTTATTCACCTGGATAGGCTACTCGTTTTCAATGAATTTGGGTATATAAAAATGAGAGAATGAAAAGTAGAAATGAAATTTTTTTTCTAAAATGTAATGGTCTCACATCCTTATCTCTCCTTTTCTTGTTTATGAATGGTAAAGGAGTGAACCTAGTAATTAAATATAAAATTAAATGAAATGGTTTCTGGTAAATTATAAGGCAAGGTACTATTGACCCTTCATCTAATTCAACCCTTGTAACTTATACATGAGAACATACTAATACCCAGCCTTTACAAGAAGCATTTGGGTTAGTATGCTTGGGTAGTGATCCTTATTATTTTTAGATTCTGAATGTGTTGATATATATCTACTTAAATAATGATCTTATGTGTGTTCGTGGAATATATAAATCAATTCTGCCATGACATCCTTGTGTTGTGTTCCAAGAGGGGGGTGATGACCATGCTGCAGACATGGTGGGCCATAAGTTTTTAGTCTTAACTCCAGGAGTGCTACGTTATGAACCACCTATTTTACCCAATCTGGGCTCTGATGCTTATGTTTGAGATAGGTTATTATGTCTAATGCCGTCCATGCATGGTGTTCCACAACCTGTACCTATGATGATTGATCTGACCGGTGAATTCCAGCAGTAGAATCCTCCTACCTTCTCAGTGGATGGTAGTTCACAAACTAAGGGTCTTGTCTAGAGGCCACATTTTCTATCATTGAGCTTCTAGAGATGGCTCCAGAGCAGAGGATAAATCTTGTTGATTACATGATACATGATTAGGCCATGAACTTGTGGGATGTAGTTACCCACGCTGGTCTCCATCATGCCATGGTATATGATTATTTCCAAAATTACTTCTATGAAGAGTTCTTTTCTTTGATGCTAAGAGATGACATAGCCAGAGAGTTCATGAATCACGAGGAATATTCGATGTAAGTAATGGATTATTCGGCACATTTCACTCAGTTAATGTGATTTTCATCATTTCAAGTAGATGATGATCTTTATCATGCTAGAAACATCTAGGATGGTCTTTAGTACTCCATTCGTAATCAAGTGAATGTATTTAACCTTCATACTTTCTATAAAACAGTCAATCATTCTCTTATCAATGATCAAAATATATGGGATGGAGAATCTACCAGGCATATTGGACCAGTTTCACAAGAGGCCAGTAATTCTTTCAATATAATGAAGTGATCTCTAAAGGTTTCTAATCAGGTTAGTTGCAGATAGAGTACCTATGATGGAAGCTTTATGGTGTTTCATCAGTGTGGAGAATAGGGGAACCTAAAGCCTTAGTCCTATAGACGATATATAGAGTGCCAGACATTTGGTTGTATGGGGAATCTTCAGAGATTCTATCAGACCATTACATCAGCATCTAGTGGAAAATGTTTTGCACCAATTCCACCTTCAGGGGAAGGTTTTTTTATGCCACATCGGGTAGGGAGATTGAGTAGCATCAGCAAGATTGAAAAATGAGGATATGATGGACATGTTATCCAGACTCCTGCTCACCAGCAGCATCAGCAGGGAATTTTTTATCATGTTAGTCTAGCTATTTCACAGGGCCATGTATCAGGTCTATTGCATGCATTACATCTGATACATAAGGATTGGGCTGCAGGACCATCTACATTATGAGGTACGGTTCTAGTAGCCTCCACTATAGTGTCTACTTTATTTGATATAGGTGATTCATTCACATTCATGTCCTTATTTATCGTGGAAATCCTTTTGCTAGAAATATAGAATTATTGTGGTGTAATGAACCTAGATACAGAATTGGGGGTATGGTCAAAGGGAATATGCTAGTGTAGGGACTACCCCCTTAATATTGGAAGTTATCCCTTCTTGTGGGACCTCTTTTTCCTCAAGATAACGTGCTTTGATGTCATTCTTAGGATGGATTGGTTGGTTCTGTATCACACCATTGTAGACTTCTATCGTAGAAGGGTATTGTTTACATCACAAAAGCATCAGTTATCTACACTAGGGTGAGTGGACCATCCATCATAGTAGAACTGGACCAAAGCATCATAGGATAGGTGGAGTGACCACCTATATTTCCAATCTCTTCATGGAGAATCAGGTTTTACGTTAGGATAAATTCCCTCTAGTAGTAGATTATTTCATGGAGGTCTTTCTTGAATATTTTTCAGACATACCTCCTAATAGAGATTTATATTTCTCATTACAAGAGTATCTCCAATGTATATTCCTCCATACATGATGGAACCTACTATACTCTAGTAGATCAAGTGGAAATTAAAGCATTTGCAGCCCAAAGGATTTATGAGGCTTGGAACTTCCTCTTGTGATTTTTCCATTCTGTTCACCAAGAAGGAAGATGGTAACCTTCGTCTATGCATGGATTAGAGATGTTTGAACCATCTTATGGTCAAGAACCAGTATCCAATGCCTCATATATATGATCTATTTAACTAGATATGAGGAGCTGGGTTCTTCCCTAAAATTTAAATGAGACTGGTATATTATTGTGTGTGAGTCAGCCCATCAGAAATAACTCTTACAGCTATTCATAATGGGTATGGTCTATATGTGTACCTTGTTATGTCGTTCGGTCTCACGAATGTGCCCACTGTTTTCACGGCATTCAAGAATAAGGTCCTCCACTACTATCTGGATTCATTTTTCATGGTACTTAAAGAAGGAATCTTTGTGTATTCTCATACTCACAGGGACCATGATGAACACCTTGAGTTCATTTTGAGTGCCCTGAGAGAGTTTCAGCTTTATGCCGATATTTCAAGGTTCCACTTTTGGATTGAAAATGATAACATATTAGGCCATATTATCTCAGAATCAGGAGTCTTTTTTGAACCATAGAAGGTGAATTTTGTGGTTTCCTAAGAGAAGCTTAATAATATGTTTGATATAAAGAGTTTATTGGTGATGTCTAGTTACTACAAGTGTTTCATACAAGACTTCTCACATCTTTCTTCACCTCTTATTAGTGTTAAAAAATGGTGTTAAGTTCTTGTCATTATAATATTGTGGAAAAGCCTTTCAGAAGAAAAAGGGGGTATTATCTTTGCACCTATTCTGATTCATCTAGAGCCAAAAAGAGGTTATACAATCTTCTAGGAAGCATTTGGAATTAGTCTAGGAGCAGTGCTAATGAAAGATGATAGATTTGATGTGTATGAATCTCGGAAGTTATTCCCTCATGAGATAAATTACCATATGCATGACCTTGATCTAGAAATAGTTGTCCATGGCTTATGTTTCTATAGACACTACCTATTGGATAAGCACTTTTTGGTCTATAGAGACCACAATAACCTAAAATATGACTTTAGAAAATGTGACTCGAACCCCAAACAATGGATATGTTTTGAATATCTTCATTCCTTATATTTTGATCTTGTCTATATGCCTGGAAATAGAAGTGTGGTTGTTGATGAATTGAGATGTAAAACTCCGGCACAAGCCATATGGGAAGCAAGTGATGAATGGAAATTGATGGCCCTATTATTTGAGCTCATATAGAGTTTCACAATAGTCATGGGAAAAATTATCTATCATCCTTGAAAGATACCTCTTCCATCTTTGAGAAGGTGGAGAGAATACCATTTTCAAATCCTAAAGGCATGGTTCTTCATGAGAGTATTTCAGGAGATGACTTGCCTCTAAATTTTTCTTTGGACAGAGATGACATCCTACATATACATGAATATGTATGGGATCCATATGAGTTAAGAGAATAGTTGATGTGTGAGCCCCATGATTCTCAATAGTAAATTCATCCAGGCATCTCCAATATCTATCGAGATATGTGATGCTAGTATTGGTGTCGTAGGGTGAAACATTAGATACCATGCTTTCTCACTAGGTGTTCCACCTATTAGTGGGTGGAGGTGGAGAACCAGAAACCTACATGCTTATTACAGATTCTTATAGTCCTATAATGGAAATGGGATGATGGTGCTATTTATTTTTTTTGTTTGATTACATAGGTTTCCAAGAGGTAGTTACATTGTATGAGTAGTTATTGGATGACTGATGAAGGTATCCCACTTCATTCATATCTGAGATACTTTAACAATTGATGAGATGGTATGTTTATATGTTTGTGAGATCATATGACTACATGGGGTCCCTATTACTATCGTTTCCGATAAGGACACATAATTCACATCTTGTTTTTGGAAGGGGTTACAAAAATATATGGTTATTAAAGTGCTTCTAAGCATAGCTTTTCACACTTAGACTGATGGAATTCGGAATTGACGGTACATGTTTTAGAGGAAAAACATTGGGAATGTGTTCGTGATTTTTGTGGTTCTTTGTAGATTAATATCCCTCTCATAAAGTTCACCAATAATAATATCTTTCAGGTGATGATTAATATGGATCCTTTTGAGGATTTTTATGGTAAGCCATGTTTCTCACCCTTGTGTTGGATTGAGGTAAGAGTGGTAGCCCTACTAGGTCCTCATCTCATGTAGGAGACTTTGGATTAGGTTAAACTAATCAGAAAGAAAATGTATACTACTTAGTCTAGACAGAAATCTTATGAAAATCACTATAGAAGACCTATGGATTTCAAGGTTAGTGATCATGTTCTCCTGTGGGTATCACCCATGCTAGTTCATAGATAGATATGGATGTAAAGGAAGCCATTTTCGTGATTTTTTAGTTCATTTGAGATCTTAGAGTGAGTCAGGTTGGAATTCCATCATATTTTACTACTTCAAATGTACCATTCCATGCATGAAGTCTTCTATATTTCACAGCTTCACCATTATCATGCTAACCTATTTCATAATTTTTATCTCGAGGCAGTTGAGCTAGATGATGATGCTACCTTTGAGGAGTATCATATACTCATCATTGATTGGAGCATGAAGGCTCTCTGAGGCCATTCTATCCCACTTGTGTGGGTGCTATGGAAGAAAAAGTTTTTACAATATGAAAATTAGGAGTGACCTGATGATGTACATGCCCGGTGGCTAGATTTTTTCTCAGACAGTGTTTCATTGCCCTTGTAATGTGAACTGATGAATATGTTCCTTTAAGGGGGTAATACTATAAGAATCTAGTTTTTTATTCATGTATGGATCTTTTAAATTTTATTCTAATGTAATTTTATATACCTATTATGGGTACCTAATGATTTCATGAAGGTCTTAGGGGTGTATGGGGATTTTTCAATGCTCAGAACCAATCTTTTTCGGAGAAAATGGATTTTCTCATGGGTAGATTAAACCATGTGAGGTAGGCCTCATGGATATTTTAAACAGTTTGAGGATAGATAGTGAGTAGTAGGAGGGAGAATGGTTTTCCTTAACCATGTGACTTGGGTTTAATGGCCATGAAAAAATGTCTATAATTTTGACATTTCCATTTCTCATGGTTTTTTGCATAGTTTACCTGACTGTGGGACTTAACCGTGCGTATTCCTCTTTCTACAGATGACTATCCTTGGTCTATGCATGGTTTGGCCAATCTATACATCCATACAATGTAAAGGGTAATGTTTTGGTAAAAATATAGTTTTCCCCTTTAAATATCTTTTAACTAAAACCCATTCCTTATTTTTGGTTTTCCATTAAATAGTACCCCACATATTTTTAATCCTTTTTAAATCCTATTCTAGAATTTGAGATCGATCATCCATTTAGATACCGAATCGACCATTGTTCATCTCATTGGATCTACGTCTTTACATTGTAAATTTCTTTTTAATCTTACATCATTAGTCATCATATCTACAACACTAATTATATATAGGCTCATATTCCCCAGTTTTAAGTAATTGATATGTTCTTCATATATACTCTAATTCAAGCTGAACTAAAGGCTGATATTAGATGAGGAGAGTCATCATATCCTATGTTATGTGGTCTATAACTCATTACATAATTTTTTTCATTTTAAAAATTGTCATATCATCACACTTATTTCATAGGGAATCATCTTTGGAATTTATATGTCATGATTGTAGTTATTAGGACCATGTTTTAAGAACCATTCTATATATGATTATAATTATTGGTGTTTATGTCCACAACACTACCCATCCCATGTAGGGTGATGTTCCATAATTGGGGTTTTAGTGTTTTGACACTTTTGATCCACCATTCATGTGTCCTTGAGCTTGACCAATCTAATATTAATCTTGTCTATATTAAATAGATCTTAAATTGTGAATTAATCCTAGAAAGTACCATAAGTGCTACACACTTGACCCGCCTATGGTAAGTGCTTAAATTTGATTTATCATTGTTGAATGAAATAGAATGTAGATCGTATGTATATGACATGTACTTGTTTATGTCAAATGAATCATTTTTGGTCGATCTAACTTGTCCTAGACTTATAATTTTAATAACGGTAAAGGAGAGAACCAAGTAAATGAATATGAAATGACTTAAATGTGTGCATTCCCTTTGGACTTGTCATGATAATGAAAGGCATGGCTTGAACCTATTCACTTTATTAAATGGTATGACAATCACTTGGCTTAATTGATTAAATGAACTTCTTTAAGGTTCATCATTATATATATATATTGACCTTGAAATATTTATAGAATGTAGTTTGACTTGATCTCACCTTGGATTCATGTGGAAATTCCATGAGCACTCTATGACACCATTATGAATCAAGGGTGTTGGTTGCCTTAGTTTAGACCCACCTTGGAACATTATCCTTGTCTATTATTGGATTCCTAATTTTACACTATAGGTTCTCTCTTTTACTCTTACAAGATTCCATGGATACACTCCTTGGATCTAACATGGCTTCAATAGACCCAACATTCCTTGGTTTTGTCCTTAGTCCTAGACATATATTATCCCATTTTACCTTCGATGTATTCATTAGAATATTTTAGATTATCACTATTGTGTAATTCCTTGGATTAAAATCCTTGTATTACACTCTTACACTTATATGGGCTTCAATTACTACTGAGTTGGTGACCTTTGATGTCTTGGTTTCCTTGTTTATTACCTTGGAACCCTTTTATATTATAATCATCATGGTTTCCTTGTTACATATTGAAACCACTTATACTACTATCATGAGGTGATGTCAGTGTTAGATATGCCTCACATGACCTATTTATATAAAAATGAAACTAATTGATTAAAGAACTAGTTGCATTTTTTAGATGATAGTTGAGGGTTGAAGCATGTACTTGGGTATTTAAATTTCTGAACTTCTTTACTTTTACGTTTGCATGATTCCACACTTTCAGTTTATATTACATGTACATGATGTTATAGATTTAATTGGTGGTGTCCTATTGAGATTTATCTCACAACCAATCTAGGCACCTCTGGTACCCAGGCAGACTATATGTAAACAAGTGTTGCCAAATAAAATCATTTGGATTCAAACACATTATTTTCATAAAATAGGGGTAGTATATGTTGACCAAGAAGTATATTGGGATGCTTAGGATAGTTATTTATTCCTTTTGTATACTTATTTATAGAATGATTATCTGCTTCTATGTATCCATGTTTTCCTTCATTCTAGAAACATGAAACTTATCATCATAATATTTCATATTTAAATCAGTTGTTTCAATTATTATTAGTCTCTCTAAATTTATTGTGGATTCTATTTATTACTTTTATTCAGCTATTATCTCCTATCATGTTATACTAATCTGTTGTGATACACTTTGGTAATGAATACATAGTCTCCCCACATACTCAAACTAGGCCATCGCTTCTAGTCGACAACCACTAGTTTTTGGAGAGATGTGTTTGAGGCCATGTATCATACAGGGCTCTGGGTATCTCTTAAGTGGAATCTGAGTTTGGAATGTCATGGGAATAAAATGATATGTCCTTCATATAAGGGAAACCTGAACATTTAATCCCTAATAAAATTCATGATATTATATGTCTTACATATAAGGGAAATGTCATTGTGTAATCCACGACTCATTGAACTATGGTGAATCTGATTCCTACCATAATGAAGATACATAAGACTCCTTCCTAAGGCCCAATCTCAAATGATCAAGAACATGTGTGTAAGTCCCCTTACATCTAAGAAATTACAACCATTGGGACCCCTCCTTCACATGGTCAGATCATATTTCCTCATCCACCAACGGATTGAGATCTAATTGAACTATGAGAACTCTGATTTCTTCCCTAATTAGGATACATAGGACACCTTCCTATGGAATGAGCTCAAATGGGAATCCACTTCTATGAAATTCTCCTTATTTTTATGGAATTTAAGCCATTAGTACCCAATCAATCCCATGGTCTAATCATCCTTCCTCATCCATCAATGAACTAAGAAATAAATTAAACTATGATAACTATAATTCCTTCCATAACGTGGATACGTAAGATTCCTTTTTAAGGCCTGGCCTCCATATTAATCATACTAAGGGTATTCCAAACACATTAGTACCAAATTGACATGTAGTATAGTGTATTACTTTTTATCCCTTATTCCACACACCGATCATAGATCACACGGGATTTGGGAGTTGAAATAGTCATATCATTTTCATTATGAATCTCCACTTGTTATGGAAAATGAATATATAAGCCCTAATGAGTGGCATTATATAAACATCCCCTTATAATGGAATATAAATTGGGGTTAGTACCAAGGGAATGACCGAATAATGATTACTTAGATTCCTTTTATAACTAGGATCAATTGGATTCCTCCACAAGAATTGGACTCAAATATCAGGAGCTTATGTTCCTGCACATATATCCCTTCTGGATGATGTTAAATTACATGGATTTAACAAAATTCATGGGTTTTGGTTCCTTATATAAATAGGATAAATATGATCCCTCATAATGGATCAATCCACTCCTTATAATATTAATCTCCTCCCTACGTGGTAGTATATCTTGACGTTCCCAGTTACACAGCTTCAACATATATAAAACTATTCTAACTTATAAATTGATGAAGAGCCTCAGATAAATTGAATATGAATTCACTAATGAAATCTATCCTATCCTCGGAATAAAAGGGGTTAAAATATCATCATTTTTAGGGCAACCAGTTCCATATCAGGATTATAATGATATTCACATGAAAATTTTATATTTATAAAAGATACCCATTGTAGGAAATTATTCCCCCCAAAATGGTGCGATGAGCCTAAACTCCCATCCTCTTTTCCAATGTGATTTCCTAAATATCATTGGGTCTGAAACCCCAAATTATGACCTTCCTTTGGAAAGTAGGTCATTACCCAGTTATGGATGCGGTAACCATTGTGAATTTCTTTTAAGAACAATTATTATAACCCAATTTCTCTATGCTTCTATCCATGGGTGATTTTTTTATTGTTGTTTCTCGACAGGAGGTGGTTGGATGTTCGAGACTATACTAGATTCTTGGATTGGTTCTACTGTTAGATTGTGAGTAGTATATATAGAATATATTTTTCCTATACATTTTCCCTATTTTGAGGGAATGAATTTAGTTTTGGATTGGATTTTCTGAATGGTATCCTCAAGATGTTGTTCCATTTATGAGAACTCATGAAACCCACATAGATACTTTATTGGGATCAGAGGTGTTTGAAACTCAGCCTATATATTTTCATCATAGTGTTCTATTAGTTTCTCCTATAAGAGTGGGAAGATATGTGAATTTGACAAATATTTCAATCTTGCTATGTAGTCAAAAACCCTCTCCTTTTCACATTGTTTATAGTATTTTAGGTTGAAGATTATTATTTTCCTCATCATGGAGCTAAATTAATAAAAGAATTGATAAATAAGGTATCCCCATCCTTAATGGATCCCACTGGTAGACTGTTGTACCAAAAAAATGTTGGCCCTGTTAGGGTCTGTACAAAACACGTCAGCTTAGTTGCCTCTTGTTGATATTGAGGACCCATCATCGGCACACATCACTATATAATGTGTATGTGATTCAATTATGGGACTCACACACCCTCAAATGTAGAGAAGGGATGATTTTTGAAATTTTGTGGAGGTAATGTTTCATCCAACCATTCAGGATATGGATCCCTCTCTGGATACATAGTTGTGTGTATCCCTTTTATGGCATCAATTCATATAGTTAGGGACATGATGATGTTAAGTGTCTATAGGGGAACTACTATTTGTGAAAAAAATCATCTATATAGAGTGGTTGGGGTTGATGTGGTGGCCTATCCTTAATCTCATTTTTATTATCGATTCATCCTAAGTATGAATGATTTCTCTAGAGAGGGAGAGGTTATTTTCTTATAGAAGGAATTCATGATCATTTTTGACATCCTCATTTATGTGGATTGGATTCCTAGATCTGGATCCAATCTAACACTCAAATAACACTCTGGATTATGGATTTATACTATTGTACCCTTTTCATGAGGCAATTGCCGCTCTCACCTAGTGTGCCTCGGTTTGAAAGGGAATATGAACCTGGTCTGATGTCTCTTCCTTTAACAGTATATGGTGATAATACTCCTCTATGGGAGAAATAATGTACATTTTCTTTGGTGAAACCACTTTTTCATAATTATCATAGTGTTGGTCTCCCACAGCTATGTGGATGTAAATAAATTCTCATCCTTATATATATACTAGTGTAATAATATTCCAACGGAGTACTTCAAGATTTTATAACATGTATTAGAATATTAGAAAAGAGTGCACAGAGATATAAGCCTACACATTTTACATCCACAATATATATTGGATGATATCTTATATTGAAGTAGGGATATGAGTCCACTTTTTCCTCCTTGTTCCACCATTTTATGCAAATGTATATCATGAAGAGGGGAAGGTACTTGTGCCTCCCCTATATATATTGTGGGAATATTCCCGCAATCTTATTTTGAGTGATCAGGGATATGGGCCCACTCATTGTTTACTAGTGGAATATGTCAATAGATTTTACTAGTGAGAGTGTGGGTATGATGCAAATCACAGTTATCTAGAACCTTCTTCGCCTGATGTGTCTTCTAAGTTACTCATTCATGGGCATCATAGGTGGAAGTGTGTTGGGTGGTACCCTCAACAGGTGAATGATGGGAACCGGTGCGATGGTATGATAATGGTGGTTTATAGGATCCCTACTTAGTGGATCATAAACTGGAATAGAACCGTATTTGACTCTTTTTTCACCTTCACCAGATATTGAAGGGGGTGATTATTACACTCTGGGGATAAACTCCTGAAGTGAGTGGATATGAAAGCGAGGGTCATTGGCTTATCACCATAATTCATTGGAAGATGCAGAATCATTAGCTTCCATTCTCAGAGACCCTCATTGGAAGATTAGATGTTTGGGACTGTACCAAGTTGATGGTACTTTCGAATCATTTTCTTCCCCACCTAACATTGAATCTATCAAGCATGTGATATCATTTTACGACCCGAGGGGGTTGAAACCCGAGCTGATTTTTTGACATGATCATCAAACTACCAAATTATCATAGATCAAGATGGTTTTTATGAGAGTAATATCTAAAGTCACGTTGAAAATAAGGAACATGGTCACCGATTAGTGCAATATCATAGGCACGATTCATGCTCAATAAGATGTGCATAGTTAAAACAATTATCCTTTTATTCATAATCTGACCATTCTTTTCATGTAGGCCTGTCAAAGAAAGGATGGACTTATTTTATGGAACCCTAGTTTTAGAGGATTAACTGTATGATTTATATCAGGATTATCAGATTTTTTTGTGTAGGATTTTCAAAACAGAGTTTCATGATGCGTGATGAACTTATCCTTCTTCTATTTGAGAGATTCAAATCAGATTCATCATTTTTTATGTAGAAAATAAAATTTCATGATGGATAATAACAGATTTTTTTTTATTTGATAGATTCACTTCGAGTCCATAATTTTTGATTGTATAGAAAATAAAATGTCATGATGGATAATAACCCTATCAATTTTTTTATTTGAGTGATTCTTATCAGGATCACTATTATTATTTAAATGGAAAATAGACAACCTTTATTTGCATTCAGATTGTACCAATTGTTGATTGTGAGTGTGGGGGGTCAAATGTGATGCACCGTTATTTAAATCGGTTTACCATAATTGTCGTTAATGGAAACTCCGAATGACTCCCACATTTATAACTGGATACATACTTTCATTCCCAAGTAGGTGTTCAGTTGGGGCTTCATACCTTCGACAATGAAGAACTCACATTTATCAAGAGGATTGGAGTTCGGGCTCATCACACCCTTTTGGGGGAAATTTTTTCCTACTATGGGACTCTCTTATAGATTTACGACATGTTCACAAATATCTTCCTAATCCAGATTTGAGACTAGATATCCTAAAAAAATGATGATATGCTAACCCCTTTTAAGTACAAGAGAAGGGATATCTCATTAGTGAATCCATCTAGATATATTCTAGGTTACTCATCCATTTCTGAGCATGAATATCTACTTCTATACTAAATCCACATAACTAAGAACATCATAATTTTCTCCATTGTAGAGAGGTGGTTAAAATTATAAGGATGGGATTGAACCATTATGAGGAATCATAATTATCCTATTTATATGAGGAATCAAAATCCATATAGTTTGTTAAAACTGTGGATTTTAACATCATGCAGAATGTACATATGTGTGGGCACTTAGGGACTAAATATTTTAGCTCGAGTCTCTAGGAGAAATCCAATATATCCTAATTATAGAAGAAATCAGATTTATTATAGATCATTCATGCCCATGGGACCGTCTCCATGGTAGATTAATTATATGGAGGGATTCTTATGTCACACCACTAATTGAGGCCTGCATAATGAGATTTCCTTGGATATTATAGATTCACAATGTGAATGATATGAATATCGTACCACCCAAAGCCCATGTGATCTCTGTTTGGTGTGAGAAACAAGGGATAGCATGTAATAAGCCATACTATATGTGGATGTGGGGATTACATGATGGGATTTACCAAGGAATGTTAATATGGAGCTCAGGCCTCAGAGAGACATCTTACAAATCCTAGTTATTGTAGGAATTATTGTTGTCATAGTTCAGTTGGCTTCTCATTCCACAGTTGGATGGGGAGTCTTGAGCAGCCAATGAGGATTATTGGGTCCTGATGGTTGAAATATCAGAGACATGGAAAGACATACACTAAAGTGGATTCCCATTTTAGTTCGGTCTTGGTCCTTAGGAAGGAATCCTACACGTTGAGGTTTCACGCTAACATTTCTCTTTTATGTGGGTCTTATCATATCATGTCGATGATCAAACCTTACATGTTGAGGTTTCCCTTATATTCATCACATATCATATCATTTTATTTATTGGGGATTACAAATTGAGGTTTCCCTTATATGTGGTACATATCATATCATGCCTATGATTGGGGCTTATACGTTGAGGTTTCACATGCCTTTGTAGAGGCTTAAGGATCGAATGATATGGTCATTGAATCTCCCTAATCACATGTGATCTATTGATATAAAAAATATTTTCAATTATTCTATTCTCAATTTTAATGTTTTTAATCCCACCAATGTTTTATTTTAAGATAAATTGTAAAATTTTATTTTTTAGAAGTATATTGGGCTTAATTTCTAAAATGGCATATTTTGGATTTCAAAAGATTTCATTTATTATAATGTTTCGGCCATAACTTTTTGTAATATTATAAAAATTGAAAAATTATTATTTTATAGGTTTCTATTTTCGTTGTGATTTATTTTTACCTTCTGTACCCAAAGCTCAATCAATCATTTGGAAGCTCAAATCAACCTCACAAGGCAATCATCAAAAACTATGCACAAAAATAGATAATTTTATTGTTAGACCCATATCTCATAAATGGAGGCCCATTGGAGTTGAAAATTTTCTTATAGCTAGATGAAATCTGTAGGAAGAACATTCATTAAGATAGACTCATCTGGTTCTTTCATTTTCAAGGCCATTAATGTGTTGGAACTTAGTGTATTGGAATACGAACTGTCAGCCTGGCCAGATTAAATGTCATGAGTGAACTGAACATATATCTCTCAAAAATTCTCCAATCAAGCTGAAATATAGTGGGTAGACAGAGGAGGATTAATGGAACCACATTCAAGAAGGATCATGTTTCCAAGTATGTAATTAAAGAGGTCATTCATGCGCTTACATTCTAAAATGATTTTAGAGCCAAATTTTCACCCACTTGCCTAAAAAATGTACTCCCTCTTCATTTCATGTTGTTAGAAAAGTAGTTTCCATTTTGTTTAGTTTTATATTTTATTTTCTTATTTAGTTTATTTTTAATGTTTTAGTTTATATTAGTCTTCTACTTCATCCCTCATTCATCCATTTTTACTTTTATGTGTTTCTCCCACCATATTATCTTCTAACTCCATGAGAATTGGAAACTAACCTCGATATTTGTTTGAGGGGGGATGGTGGTTGATTGAATTTCATTTTACTTAAATATTAATCTCATTATTTAATTCTGAGGATTTAGGAGGTGGTTAAATTGATTATGGTGTGTGATTGCCCCATTTTCTCTACTACTGATTTCTTCTTCTCATTTAACATTTATCCTTCCCATCACTATCTAAGTCGTGCATATGATTGAGTATGTCTTGGGTAGTGATGGTCAGCAAAGAGATCTCCTAGCTGAAATTAAGAAGATTATTTCCCCACATGCAGAGTTATCAATGTTGGGGAAATAACATTTCTAATGAGATGGTTTTGTGTGATAGATCTTGATCACTACATTGAATTGATATTGATAATATTTTAATAAATAATGATATCAACCATTAGGATCCCCCAAAAACAAATGTCTTCCTTATTTATTTTTAACATTATTTTGTTCACATTGCATATATATATATTCATATTTTATGAATTTTTAATCTCATCTTTATATTATATATTATTTATAAAATAAATATTGACAATAGAATTTTGGTTTTCTATAAGTTTCCTCCTCGAGTCCGTATTTTCTTTTATCTATTTCTCCCATCATATTCTCTTCTAATTCCATGGGAATGGGGAACTAACATCGATGTTTGTTCTAGGGGGACAATGGTGGTTGATTCAGTTTCATTGCACTTAAATTTTAATCTCTTTATTTAATTCTAAGGATTTATGTGGTGGGTAAATTTATTATGGTGTGTGATTGCCCCATTTTCTCTACTACCAGGTTCTTCTTCTCATTCAACATTTATCCTTCCCTTCACTATCGAAGTCATCCATATGATAGAGTATGGTGTGGGTAGTGATGGTCAGAAATTAGATCTCATATTCAACATTAGGAAGAGTATTTCCCCACATGCAGAGATGTCGGTGTTGGTCATTGTAAGTAATTTCACTTTGAAATTGGACATAAAAAATTTCAGTCTTTTATTAGTTCTTATTTCTTAAAAACACATTTTTTGGTTTTGATAACAAGAATTAATTTCAATTTAATTTATACAACTCATGTTTTTTGAATTTGGAAAATTGGATTCCATATTTGGAATAAGGAGTTCCAAATTTTGTAAATAGGAATCTTTTATTTTTAGAAATTATGAATAGTAACTTTAGTAAATATTTTATTTGCCATGGTTAAAGGGTAAATCTGGTAAATAAGGGTAAAAAATATTATAATAATGTTAAATTACCATAACATGTGTTATAATACTATTGGATGATACATGTACGACCATGGGCATTCTTGGGTCGGTTTTGGGACACCATGGGGCCATTTTTAAGTGAAAATGACACTATAAAATGAATTTAATGTTAAGGAAAATGTAAAATAAACATATATCTCTTAGTAAAAAAGGTTTTGATGGATTACATATGTGATATGTTAGACTATAAATATTCATTATAATGATAAATTATTTTATATATCACGTTATTTTATTTATAATTTTTAGACATCATATAAATAAATTAATTTATGACACAATGATGATGTAATGATTACCTCGTTAATGAGTGTTTAAAATAAATGAGTTTAGAAATATTAAAATAAATTTATTTTAAAACTTTTTATGACATCCACAAATTTTAGGGATATTAATCACTTGTTATATTTGAATTAATTAATGTTTTTAAAATAATAAAGTTACAGATTTTTTAAAATTCTTGATATGAATAGTTTATAAATTGACATGAATAAGTTTTTAAACAATTAATATTTTAAATATGAAAAAATAGACCTAAAAATATAATATTCATCGAAATGATTTATATGATGTTAAAAATATAATTAATTATCCACTTTGGGTCTCTTTTAATTTTATAGTAAATATATTAACCATATAGTATGAATATATAAGAGGACATGGTAAAAGTTAAATAAGTTAACAAAGGGTTAAAAAAAGATGAGGATTAAAAAATATCAAAAACATGTCCAATTCTTATTGGATGATTTTATTAAGACATATATGTACCTAATATTAGAATTAAATAATATTTTCACATTTTTAAACTGAAAATAATTTTGTAATAAAACAATACTTTCAAAATTTCTAAAAGAACGCATCCTCCCTTTTATAAAAGGTCACAACCTCTAACCCGTTACAATCACCTCTCAAGCCCCTTGTTTCTTCCAAAATATGCTAAATGAATCACCCAAAATACATGTATTCTTTCTGTAATCCTTCCCCTAGAAAGAAGGAAATTCAAAGAACCCTTTTGGTTCAATCTAAAGGAAGTTACCCGATTTAAAGGTAACATCTTCTCTCTAGTTCTTTTATTTTATTTTCCTTCTAAAACCCCCTAAACTGCCTTTATAACATTATTTTTTTTAAAAGTATCATCAATATACTAGGATATTTTTATGATGATTATTGGAACTACACATCCACACACCTCTATCTAATGGATACAAAAATACTATTTCTATGAATGACTAACTACTACCTCATGAAACAATGATTGTTAAATTATCTCCTACCGCCTCTCATGGTGGAATTTATGATAGAACTTTACTTATATGTGATATATATTTATATTGTCTCTTTAAATATTTATTTTTCATTTATATCATACCTTTATGGTTTTCATAATTGGTAGATACAATAATTTCAATTGAGGAAATGCGGACTACATCCCCCTCAAAGTGAGATGAATCGTTCATGCCATATATGGAATGTATAAAGTATTGATTTAATGAAATTATATATGATATTATAATCTAACTATAATATACTTATTTATCATTCGTTTTTCATAATATTAAATATGAAATAGAAATGAAAGTAGTGTTCATGCGTAAATATGGCTTACCGTCTTCATGAATAGTGCATTCCATTTGTTATCTCGTAATGTTATGTTCTTTTATAAATAAATATATATAATTAATATATATTATATATATGATAACTAAAATATTAATATCATTCTGTATATAATGTAATTTACCACATGGACAACTTGTAATTATAAGAAGTTCATTTTTGACTCAAGTACCAAATATCTACAAAACGGTTGTTATTAACTCAAATTATTATTTAATGTTTATAACATAGTAATGATTGATATAAAAGGAATAATACGCTTGAAAAATCTTATGAATAATTATAAAGTAACATAATTTTTTGATTCAAAATATTAATGAATGAACGAGTCATGTCAAACATGAGGTAAGGGACTTCATCTCAATCTCTTTTCATTAAGGCATATTTTGATTTATACATAACTTTATTTTATATAGTGTATAAAATCCATTTACTATTCATTTCATTCAAGGGGAATATTTTTCTACATAAAATTTTACTAAATGAAAAAGGGAATGTTTCTTTTTAACGTATGAGGTGAAAACGACCTTTCCCCTGCTGTGAGCATTATTTGATATTTGGCTTCCATAACATGCTATAATGTTCTTAAAAGGAAAATAAATATCATATACCCTTTTACGTATTTTCGTATTGAAAATGGTTTTGATAATGGAGTGATTTTGTAAATATATTTAAATTATATATTGTGATTACAATGTGGAAATGTTATTGTTCCTTTATGTTTTTTATGAATATGTTATGGTTCTTGGGCATTGTTTACGTATACAGGCGGGTTCGTGATAAAAATAGGGCAGGTGAGACCAACATAGCTCTCCAATGCATTGATTAACGTGACACTGGTAAATGTTAATGTTTCTCCTAAGAGGTTTATGGAATATATTCTGAGGTTTATTCCAAAAATAAATCACTATGTATCTATGAATGCTACAACATAAGTATGTTATGGTTGCCACAAGTTACCTTTATGATTTATGATTTCCATGTGTTATTCATAAATCTTATGATCTTGGGCGGTATGTAAAATATTGAAAGTATGATTTTGTTGAATTTTATGTATTGATGGACGAATGTTTTCTTTCCTTGTTTTAAAACCCCTACTATGCTTTTTAGGCTCATACCACGTTTTTGAACTTTTTTTCATAGGATAAAATGTTTGGTCAAAGAAAGGAAAAATTCAAGAAGATTTATTTCATGAAATTAATACTTCTTTTCTTTAACGAGTTTTAAATTTATAAAAAAATGGATACTGAGTAGAAGTGTCTACTTTGTAATATTTGAGATGTAACGTAATAGTTATGGACTAATTATCCAAAACACCAAACCTGAGAAGATCTTAAATGTGAATTAATAAATTAATTCAATATTATGTAATTTTTTAGGTTGGGGCCTTATGGATGGTATCAGAGTTCAGTTTAGACAAATATAGGATTTAGGTTATTGATATATTAATATCCTTAAATTAATTTATGTTAAGATTTAAATGACATAGAATTTAGTTATTACCATGTTTCTTCTCCTAAGATATATCTGTGTTTAGAATGGGTTTTCACTGAGGAAACATGGTAGTTATGATGTGATGACATCAGGAGGAAAACAACCTTATGAATCAGCAACCGGAGATGGTCATAATCAGAACTAAACAGTTTTTTGCAGTGATGGAACATATAACTAAGGCTATAAATGGTTGTTTTTATCCATGCCCGAGATCAACAAGATCAACGATAGTGGAACATGTCAATAGTGGAACTTTTCACGAGTAATCATTCCCCGTCATTCAAAGGTTTATCTGGAACTAAGCTATCTAAATGGTGCATTAAAGCACTGGATAAGTTTTTTGATGTCATGGGGTATTTAAAACATCAAATTTCTTGTTTTTTATTTACTGTTTTGAAGTTGATGCCGATCAGTGGTGGTCGATGGTGAAAAATATCCGGGATAGTGAGGAGATTGATGCTCTTGATTGGGATGAATTCAAATGTATGTGTCTTGAGAAATATTTTCCTAAGGTTGTTCATCTTAGGATGGAAAAATAATTCCTGGATTTGATGTAGGAGGATAACTGTGTGGCTTTTTATAAAGAAAAATTCACTGGACTGGAAAGGTATGCTCCAAATTTCATAAGAGGGCTTGATATTAAAATCAATCATTTTTACTCAGGATTAGTGCCAAAGTATCGAAGGTATTTAGCTTCTCTTGAGTTCAAAAGTAATGAATTTTTTTTGATGTGTGTATATGGTGTAAATCGAGTTTTTCTATGATCATGTGTACTTTTAAAAACAACAGAATAAGAGGTCAAGGTGGTAGAAAAAAGGGAAGAACTCTTCAAAAAAGTCTGATAGTAAGAAAATTAAGTTTATAGTTTGTGAAAATTATGGTAACAATCATGTTGGTGAATATCTTTTTAATTTTAATAAGTGCTACTGATATCATAAAATTGGACATAAGGCTCATAATTGAAATGAAAAAAGATCTGGGTGATGGTAGGACAAAATATGATTTATCATCAGTAAAATGTTTTAAGTGCAATCAAATGGGTCATTATGCAAATGAGTGTCCAATGAAGAACTCAACTAAGGGAAATCAGCCAGACTACAAGATGAAAGGGGTGGTGAAATCCTTTGTAACTACTTTATAATATGTTGTTCTATCTAATGAAGTAGTATCAGGTACACAATTTGCTTTATTAGATTATGCCAATGTGTTGTTTGATTCAGGGTCTACACATTCTTTCGTTTCTGAGAAGTTTTCTAGTAAATTGGGAATTCCATATCAAGATATGTATCTTGAACTTATGGTAAAAATACCATGAGGAAATTTTGAAACAAAATGAAATTATAAGAACTTTATTCTCCTTGTGTCCTAAAAGAATCTACATGCAAACTTTATTGTTTTGCCTCTAGTAGAGTTTGATGTTATTTTGGGTATAGATTGGATTTCCATATATCATGGTAATATTTAATGAAGAGTTGTATAGGTTTATTTTTAGAAATAATTTCAGTGTGTGTATAAGAATCAACACTTAATTTTGATAAAATAACAGGAAGCTGAGAAACAAGTAAAAATTTAAATGAATGTTACCTTGCACATATTTGTGAAAATAAAGGAACTATTTAGATTAATGATGTTCCAGTAGTAAATGAGTACTTTGATGTTTTTTCTGATGATTTTACTAGTATAATACCTGATCATGAATTTTAATTTAATGTTGACTTAGTTCCTGATGCTATACCAATTTCAAAACCCCATTATCGAATGGCTCAAATTGAAATTTTAGAGATGAGGATGAAATTGCATGAGTAATTAGATAAAGGATTCATTCAACATAGCACATCACTATTGGGAGATCCTATCTTTTTTTAAAAATAATAATGATGGTTCAATGAGACTTTTCATTGATTA
The DNA here is from genome assembly GCA_963277665.1 of Viscum album. Taxonomy (NCBI): domain Eukaryota; kingdom Viridiplantae; phylum Streptophyta; class Magnoliopsida; order Santalales; family Viscaceae; genus Viscum; species Viscum album. The sequence goes on from OY728126.1 coordinate 302,996,193, forward strand.
TAGAGAATTGATTAACATCACTGTTACAAATAAGTATCATTTTCCTTATATTGATTATTTGTTTGATCAGCTCTAGGGAGATCAGTATTTCTCAAAGATTAACGTGATGTCGGGGTACTATCAGTTGAAAGTAAAAGAAGTAAACATTCTAAAGACTATGTTTCATACTAGATATGGCCATTATGAATTTTTAGTTATGCCTTTTGGGTTATCCAATGCACCAGTTGTCTTCATGGATCTTATGAATATAATTTTATGAGAGTTTTTGTATATGTTTGTGGTTGTGATTATTGCTGATATTCTGGTTTATTCCAAAATTAAATAAGAACATGAAAGTCATTTAAGTGTTTTCATTAAAACCTTAAAATAATATAAACTATATGGGAAATTCATCATGTGTGTGTTTTGGTTACAACAAATTTCATTCATGGGACACATTATTTAAAAAAATGGCATAATTGTTGATCCTAGTTAAACAAAAGTTCTTGATTAATGACCAAGACCCAAAAATATAACTAATAACCTTAGTTTTCTTGGTTAATCTGGTTATTACCACAGGTTTGTTGACAATTATTCATGGTTATCTATCCCACTGACTATGTTGACTCAAAAAGATTTTATGTTCATTTGGACAAAAGAATGTGATGATTGTTTTTAGGAATTGAAAAAAAAGATTTTTGAATGCTCCAGTTTTGGAACAACCTTCCAGAAATTGTGATTTTGTTATCTAATGTGATGATTCATTGAAAGGAGTTGGGTATTTCTTTATGTAGAATGATCAGTGAATTGCTCATGCTTCACGTCATTTGAATCCTCATGAGTTAAATAACCCTACACATGATTTTGAATTAGCTTATGTTTTTTTAAAAAAAAATTGGAGGCAACATCTATATGGAGTAAAATGTGATATATATACGAATCACAAAAGATTGAAGTATTTATTCACTCAGAAAGAATTAAACATGAGATAGAGGATATTTCTATAATTAATAATGGATTATGATTTCACAGTTCATTACCACCAGAAAGGAAAATAAAGTGGTCATTGCTTTGAGGTGAAAAAGTAATTCTACATTAAACATGTTATGTTTGGAACAAGATACATTATTTAATGATTTGACAGACTTTGGAATAGAATTTATTGGTGTAGAATATTCCTTCGTATTGTTTCAAGTGTCCGTGAAATCATCTCTATCATACAAAATTAAGAAAGCGTAGAAGGAAGACAATGAGTTGCAGAAAAAGGCAGAGTTGGTTCCGAAGGATAGGTTTCCAGATTTTAACATTAATAATGATTGCATTTTGAGATATGGGAATAGATTATTTGTGCCTTGTGATTCCTAGTTAAAGAATGATTTGTTATGTGAAACTTATAGTTCTCCATTTTCAGTTTATCCTGGCAGTAATAAGATGTATAGAGATATTCAGAATTATTACTGGTGGGATGGAATTAAAAGACCTATTGCTAACTTTTCTATGAAGTCTTTGACTTGTAAATAGTTTAATGTAGAGTGAATGTTACCAAAATGTATGCATTAACATTTAACGGTTCCATAGTGGAAATGGTAATATATATCCATGGAATTCATTGTTGGATTAAAAAAGACATCTCAAGGTAATAATGAAATTTGGGTTATTGTAGATAGATTGAATAAACCAGTTCATTTCCTTTGTATTCGAGATACGTTGTCTCTAGATCGACTTCCATGGTTTTATGTTAAAGAGATAGTAAGGTTTCATAGAGTTCCCCCTATATTGAATATGATCATGATCAAAGGTTTATCTATAACTTTTGTAATGGCCTTCAGAAGTCGTTGGGTACTGAATTAAATTTTAGTACATATTTTCATCCTCAATCAGATGGGTAGTCAAAACGAACAATTCAGATATTGGATGGTATGTTATGTGCTTGCTCAATGGATTACATGGGAAACTGGGACCAACAAAATTCTTTGATTGAATTTTTATATATTAATATTTTTCATTCCGCTATTCAGATGGATCCATTTGAGGCATTATATTTAAATCAGTGTCGAACTCCATGTTTTTGGGATGAAGTGGGTGAAAGGAAGTTAATGGGGCCAAAATTGGTAGAAGAGATGGCATAAAAAGTTCAATTTATTCAAAAACACATGAGAACAGATAATAGTAGGCAGAAAATTTATGCAGATAACTGAAGGAATGATCTTTCATTCAAGGTAAGTGATTAGGTCTTTCTCAATGTTTATCCATGGAAAAGTGTGATGTGTTTGGTAAGAAGGGAATGTTGAGTCCGAGGTTAAATGGACCCTATGAAATCCTAGAGAAAGTTGGATCACTTGCATACATAGTGGATTTACCTCCAATTTTATACCAGGTACACAATGTATTTTATGTCTCAATGATGAAAAAGTATATGGTCGATCCATCTCATGTTTTGAGTCCCAAGGTAGTTCAGTTGGAAGAGAATATTTCTTTAGAGGAACAACCAGTAAAGATTCTTGACAATAGAGAGAAAGTGTTGTAGAATAAGGTAATCCATCAGGTAAAATATTTGTTGAAAAACCATATGGTTGAAGAGGTAGTGTGGGAATATGAATATGCTATGTGGTATAAATACCCCCATTTATTTGATAAGTGAATAAAATTGTGAGGACATAATTTCTAAAAGGGGGGATGGATGTAACTGCCCAGGTAAATAAAGAATATGAAATTTTCATATTTATTAATATCTGTGAATTAAATAATAATTTTACTTTAAATGGAATTCTATGTTTGATGGCGTACCCGATACACAACAACCAGTTTCTTATAAATCATACGTTGCAAGCAATGTTGACTTGTACTGAAAAATAATATAACATTATTATTATTTTAAATGGTAGTTAACACATAGTATTGGTATTGTCAGGAATGAACTTAACTAACTACAATATGATTATACATGTTTTTTGAATGTTTTTACAATTATCCAATACAAGTTAGAGGCTTATAATGTGAATGAATCCAATTATAAGCATAAATACTCTAATGTTCTTTAAAAGGTCAATTTACATCCTTTTCATGGAGAACCCTTTTTAAATAAATTTTTTTTCACATTTATATGTTATATATGAAAAAATAAAATTCTTCTTTGGAATCGGGACATCAAAATTTACTTTAGGCAAAATTTTGGTATTTTTCTGATAATGTTCATTGTGTAATGAATAGTGAAAATACTGCATTTTCATTCAAAACTTCCTTTTAATCTAAATTATTTATATGGTTATATTATCATTTTAAATGATTTTATTGTGTAACTAGAATTTATTTATACCATTTAATCTAATTTTGGTCATTGGATGTAATTTCACATTGAAATTGAACATAAAGAAATGTCAATATTTTGTTAGTTATTATTTCTTAAAAACAGGCTTTTTAATTTTGACAATGGAAATTAATTTTAAATTAATTTCTACAACTTATATGTTTTTAATTTGGAGAAATGGCTTCCATATTTAGAATTAGGAGGTATAAATTTTTTAAATAGGTATTTCTTTCGACATCATGAATATTAACTTCAGTAAACATTTTATTTCCATGGTTAAAGGGTAAATCTGGTAAATAAGGGTAAAAAATAATATTATAATAATATTAAATTACACTAACACATGTCTTAATACTATTTTATGGTAAATTTCTGACCATGTCCATCGTTGGGTCTATTTTTGGACCCCATGAACCCACTTGATAGTGAAAATGACATTTTATAAAAAATTAATTTAATGTTAAGGAAAATGTAACATAAACATATATCTCTTAGTAAAAAAAATTTATAATGGGTTATATGAGTGATATTTTCAACTATAAATAGTTATTATAATGATAAAATTATATTCTACATCATGGTATTTTATTTATACTTTTTAGACATCAAATAAATAAATTTATTTATGACACAATGTTGATGTAATGATTACCCCATTAATGAATGTTTTAAATAAATGATAATATAGATATTAAAATAAATTTATTTTAATATTTTTATCCCATACACGAATTTTAGAGATAATAATGTCTTTTTTTCTTTGAATTAATGAGGTTTCTCTAAAATAATCAAATTTTTGTCAATTTGTTAAAATTCTTGATATTAATAGTTTATAAATTGACATAAATAAGATTTTAAATAAACTAGTATTTTATTACATGATAAAATAGTCCTAAAAAATATAATATACTGAAAAATGAAATATATGATGTGAAAAATCTCATTAATGCTCCATTTTTGGTCTATTGGAATTTTATAGTAAATATATTAATCAAATAGTATGAATATATAAGAGGACGTGGAAAAAGATAAAAAAGTTAACAAAGGGTTAAATAAAAAAGATAAAGATTAAAAAATATCCATAACCTATCCAATTATTTTTGGATGATTTTATTTTGGAATATATGTACTTTATCATAGATCTAAATAAATTTTGGACCTTTTTAAATCAATAATCATTTTATAATAAAATAATACTTTCAAACTTTTCTAAAGATCCCCTCCCCCATATTATAAAAGACCACCACCTCTAACCCATTACACACACCACTCATGCCCCTTGGATTGTCCAAAATATGCTCCAAAAATCTCCCAACATCCCTCTATTTCTCCTAAAATTCTTTACCCTAGTAAAAGGAAATTCAATAAATCTTTTTTTGTTGAAGCCCAAGGGAGTTACTCGATTTAAAGGTAATGTCTTCTCTCAAGTTCTTTTCATTTATTTTTCTTCTCCAACACCCTAAACTCTATTTATTCTGTTATTTTATAAGAAAACAAGTATATTAAATATAATAGGATATTTTTATGAGGAGGATTCTAAATACGCATCCAGACACTTCCATCCAATGGATACAAACATTCTATTTCTGTGGACAGTGAACATCTGCCTCACAAAACGATTATTATTCAGTTATCTCCTACCGCCTCTCATGGTGGACATTATGATGGAACTATATTTATATGTTATATATTTTTATATTTTCTCTATAATAATGTACTTTTCATTTATATTATACCTTTATGGTTTTCATAATGGGTAGATACGATTATTTTATTTGAGGAAGTAAGGACTACTGCCCCCTCAAAGGGATGTGACTCTTTTATGCCATACATGAAACATATAAAGGATGGAGTTATTGAAATTATATATGATATTATACTAGAATTATAATATATCTATGTATCATTAATTTTTCATTCCATCAAATACAAAATTGAAATTAAAGTAGCATTCATGGGTACGTACAACTTACTGTCTCCATGAATGGTGCATTTCATTTCTTATCCTCAAATGTTATGTACTGTTATAAATACATATATATACTGGATGTATATGATATATTTTATATCATAATCATGGATATAATTTTGTAGATAATTGAATTTTGACCAAATGGACAACCTGTAATTATAAGAAGTTCATTTTTGACTCAAGTACCAAGTATCGACAAAACAACCATTATTAAAACAAATGATTATGTAATGTTTATTACATGGTAATAAGTGATATAAAAGGAATAATAAACATGAAAAGTGTTCTAAGGAAATTAGAAATAATCATTATATTATTATTAATGTTATTAAATAATGAACGAGTCATGTCATACATGAGGTAAGGGACTTTATCTCAATCTCATTTCATTAAGGCATATTTTTATTTAAACATTACTTTCGTTTATACAGTGTATAAACACCTTTGTCATTTAATTTCATTCAAAAGGTAATATTTTTTTACATATAATTTTACTAAACAAAAAAGGGAGTTTTTTTTTAAACATATAAGGTGAAAATGTCTATTCCACTAGCACAAGCGTTATTTGATATTTGGAATCCTTAACAAGACGTAATGTTTTTAAAAGGAAAATAAATACCAAATACTCTTTTAGATATTTTGGTATTGAAAATGGTTTTGATAATGGATTGAATATGTCAATATATATAAATTATATATTGTGATTACAATTTTGAAATTTTATCTTTCCTTTATGTTTGTTTCATGAATCTGTTATGGTTTTTGGTCATTATTTACGTATACGGGTGGTTCCATGATAAACATAGTGCAAGTGAGCCCTGGATAGATCTCTAATGCATTTGGTAACATGATGGAGGTAAACGTTAATGTTTCTCTTAAGTGATTTAAGTAATATACTATTATGGGTATTCGAAACATAACTCCCTATGTATATATGAAAGCTACAACGTAAGTATGTTATGGATGCCACACGTTGCCTTTATGATTTATGATTTCCATGTGTTATTCATAAATATTATTATCTTGTGTGGAATGATAAATATTGAGAAGTATGATTTCATTGACTTGTATGTATTGATAGACTAGTGTTTTCATTCCTTGTTTTATAACCCTTACTGTGATTTTTATGCTCCTCCCACGTTTTTGTAATGCTTTTCACAGTATTTAAGGTAGGGTAAGAGAAAGAAAGAATTTAAGATGATTTATATCAAGAAATGAATTCTTGTTTTATTTTAAGATCTTTATTTTATGGAAAATACTAAGTAGAAGGGTCTACATTGTAATATTTGAGGTGTATTATAATAGTTATGGCCTAATTATCTAAAACAATAAACTTGAAAAGATCCTAAATGTGAATTATTAACTTAATTCAAGGTTATGTAATGTTTAAGGCCATGACCTTATATTGACACTTGGTTTTTTATCTCCTTCACATGTTTATAATGACATTTAAATCTAATAGAATTTCTTTTTTATTTATATCCGCCACATTGTTTGCACATCACACCAGATTGATACATAGACTATTCAACATGTTAAATATTAAAAAAATTATTTATATTCCATTTTGACCACACCATATTTATCAGAATTATATTCATGAATTTTATAAATTAATCAATGATCATTTTTATTTAATTTTAAAATAATTTAATGTCTTTTTTCAAATGTTTAAACTTTTTTACTCACATTATTAGACTTCTAAATCAACAAAAATGTAGTTTTGGGCATTTTGAGAAAATCACTAGTCTGTTATGTTTATGGTCTATTTGTACATGTAAAAACATAAAAATTCATCTTTTTATAATAATTTAATGAATATCCATGTTTTTTTCTAGGATTAAATAATATAACCTATCATTAATCTTTTTTTGTAAAACTAATTTTCGATCATTCTGATTAGAAAATATATCTAAATGAAATTTATTCTATTCATAAAGGTCATAAATGTTTGATCGAAATATATACTCTTGATTTCTATAATTAAAAGAGTTGGTTGAATTGTAGTTTAAAATAATTAAGATTATTTTAGTAGGTTATCAAACATAGCCCTCCGTATGATTATGAAAGTTAGAGAATAAAATTCATACTAAGTCTAATTATAGAAATGTTAAAAAATAATAATCACTATAGATCATACTTATCATAGTGTTGTATTTTTTCATATTCATAGTAATACAGATAAAACAAACAAAGTATAAAATTGAATACGATAATCAACATCATATTACATGTAGTGGAATTAAACACTTGTACAATAATAAATAACAAATAAAAGTAAGAATTATTTACTAGATATTAAAAATAACAACCTCTTTTATCTTTAAGAGTAATTTAGTCAATAATCCTTACTAAAGGTATCCAATGTTTTATACTTACAATACTGTTTTTCTTTTCTTACCAAGGAAATCCCCCGATACGATGATCTGATTTTCTCTATCTTCCTATCTGCAAAATCCCACGATATTTGATGATAAAAATGTCTTACTCTCCCCATAAGACATTGATCTGATTCCTAGGATTCTCTGACTTCCTATCCCCAGAATCCATCAATCATAATCACAATTGGATGCAGAATGTAATTGTAAATTTTTTTAAGGAAACATCCCTTATGAGGATTCCTTAGAACAACAAAATATAGAAAAATACAAAGATTAAGAACGAGCAGTTCATGATTTATAAATCTTAATATATCATTCTAAATCAACAATCAAGTGAATGATAAAATGATTCATCTCCAAACACTTCAAACTACTCTGGATTTATAGATATTCATCCAACATTTATCTTGAAGAGTTTATTACAATATCCTCAGACACCTGTCACTTTGACTGTCTCATATTAATCTGGTATAACTGAATGTCTGGAATTGTATTTATTTAACATTTTTATAATTTTAAAGGTATTAATTATGATAAAACATGTATTTATATTCTCAATATAATCCTAGGGAATTATGATGAACTTTCATAACAATTACAATATGATTATTATAATGATGGTTGGTCTGGTTTATCGGTACTAATATCAATCTGATGATAAAGACTTTTGAAGGTATGTGTTGGTTATATTGGAATCTCAAGATGGGGGTAAATTCAGTTCCTACTTAAAATTTCTATTAAAAACTTTATGCTTAAGATCCCCCATTTTTGAAATGGTGCAGTTAATTAAGGAAGTAGATATATAGATATTTAGTTGGTCAATAGGTTTCTCAAAGGGTGATTAGACCTTAGTTGAATCAGTGTAAACACTTCTTTAACTTTTAAAAAAAGATTACTGAATTAAACACATACACACACTAACCAGAACTAACTATCAAATTCAATACTAAACAGTTTTCTCCTTTTTAAATTAGGAGATTCATAATATAGAAAAATAGAGTATTAAAAACATAGTACATAGTGGAGTTAAACAAGAGGTTCAGTCTCAAGCCGAGACTTAATCCCCTCAACATGGGGATCAAATTCCACCAAGTGTGTTATAAAAATAATAAAATTGGTACATAGCCTATATCGGGCTTTACAAAAGTTTTCATAAACCGTCCAGGGTTCAAACCCTCTACTAGAGTTCTTTTTTGAAAAAACAATCAATATAGACCACAAATGTTCTCTTCCATAGTTATACATGGGAAACAATGTGTAAGTGAATTTTGATGTGATGTTTTTTCAGTATCCTCCAGTTCAAGCGCAGGAGACAGTGTGTGTTACAGACAAACACACACTTCTAAGAGATGTAAAATACAAGAACACAATAGAGATAATATTAAAAGATTTATTTTAGGAATCCCTATGTGTTTTTAGTTCAGATCTTGATTCCATGGAGTGAGGATATTCCAATTTGAGTCTTTATCTGGATGTTTTTCTCAAAACAGAGTGTCACAACTCCTGGTTCTAGCATTTAGGAATTGAGTGTTCTGTTTATTGTATTGATCTATAGTTGATGAATCATGGAAGGTAGCATTGATTTTTTTCTACCTAAATGATCTTCTTGAGGTTCTTGGGTTGACAATTTAAGCGTATAATGGTTCATTCTTGTTTTCATTGATCTAGCGAGTATGTTCTTTCTCGTGCATTAATCTCTTGTTTCACGCTTCGTCGGTGTCCCTGGATTCTTCGTCGGTCTTCTCTTTTATATCTGTGATTCAACAATAGGAATAAGTAAACCACATGTGATCCTCCTTGTACCTCATACTATACCTAGCTATGGTCTCTTGATATGTGCACAATCAGTATTAATTAATTCAATAAGCATTAAATTTACTAAATATGACCGTTACAATAATCTTAAGAATTTGACAAAGTATGGAAGGGTAAGAATCCGTAAACTAGTAATAGTATCCTTCTTAACAGTAGTCTTCGATAGTGGGTGTGCATCTATATCCTTCATCGTTATCCTTCAGTGGTAACCTTCGGTGGTAGCTTTCAGTAGTAACCTTCTCAACAGTAGCCTTCATCTGTAACCTTCAGCGGTAACCTTCTCAATGGTAGCCTTTGTATCGGTGACCTTTGAATCGGTGACCATTCCATCAGTGACCTTTGCATCAGTAACCTTTCCATCAGGGACATTTTCATTGGTAACCTTTCTACCAGTGACCTTTCATCGGTGACCTTTGCATCGATGGCCTTTGCATCAGTAACCTTTCTACTTGGATAAAATTTTCACTGTGAGCTAAAACATTAGATCAGTGAGATTAAAAGTATATGGTTATCACTTGATTGAAACTAAGAATATTAATAACATATGATAAAAACATGATTATCATATAAATGAAACATTATTTTGGATTATCAAAATAGATGAGTCCAAAAATCTCCCACTTTTTGATAATTAAAAATTATGTTAGTGAAAATGTATATTTAAGTATTATTGAATCAAGTTTAAGAACATTTTCTAATATATTCAGAGTTGTGTATAATTAAAATTGTACCATGGTTATTGTGTAAAATATAAATAGTGTATATATTAAAAAATTTCAAGTAACTTAAAAACTTCTCCCCCTTTTAAGAAACTTAAAACTTCTCCCCCTTTGTGATAAAAAAATGAATGTAAAACAAAAAGTAACATGACATGACTTTATATTTAATGAATCAAGAATACATGATACAAAAAATATACAATGATCCCTATCAACTGAGACATCCCACATTCAATCCATATCATATATGTCCAAGGTAGATTTATCGTTGGAAGTTGAGGAGGCAAGTTTTGAAGATTAAAGGATAGGCCTAGGCATTGTAGTCAGCAATGTGGGAGGAGCTACTACAGAGGCATCAATAGACCTATAGTGTGTATATATATGAGGAATCATAGGGGTAAAGATTCTTATTTTTTGTGCATGGGTCATCATTGGTGTTGCACTGGTAGATCCTAAAGAATCCAAGGAAGAAGGTAGGGCTAGAGGTACAATGATGGGAGTGCAGTCCACAAGGAGGAAAGGTAAAAGAAGATTTATGAAAATCATAATAATGATTCCTCCTCTTTACATGGCTGAGATAAAGTCATCATTATTCCCTATGAATCTCTCTAAGGCATGAGTCAACTCTCTAAGCCTACTAACTGGATCCTTAAATGCCTGAGTGATAGGTGGAACCCTAATGTTTTCCAACAGCAGCGTAAAGTGACCATCCATATGATGCTTACTGTACACCCTTTTGTAGTAGAAATCAACTTGTTCCTTGATGGCCTTATGATATAGAGAAGATTCCCTTTGATAATCTACCACATTTTTATGAATATCCCAGTTAGTCAAAATAACCTGAGTCATGGATTGGGGTTCTGAGGTACTAGAACAAGAAAACATCTCCACTTCTTCTCTAATAACTGACCTGAAGGATTCTAGATCAACAGGAAGAGTGGATAAAGAGTAAGCAGAAGAACATAAGGGTTCCATAGTGATATCCACCATCTACTTAAAATATTTGGTCAGTCAACTAATCAGTCTTTTCACATCATCATCATGGCCACTCACATGTGTCTCCATAGAATTCTTAAGGTCCTAAAACATAGTGACCATCTGATGAACAACACTTCTGAAATACTTAATATCTCTATCCACTTGCATCCTTTAAGCCATATAGGAGTCTAATATGGAAATAGATTGCTTTATAGATTCCATAGACTCTGGCAAGGATCTGATCTAATTTTGAAAATCCTTCACATCATGTAAAAAATTTGAGTGAGAAGTAGAAATGACTCTTCTTAAGGCAGATGCTACAACTTCTTGATTTAGAGCAATTGTTCTCTATATCTCAAGAAATTTCTCAAAAAGTGTCTCTTGAAAACTGATTTCAAGGATACCAAATCATCCTTCTTCAAATATTCTCGAGGTAAAATCACTACTGGTTGTATAATGGTGGTTTCTGAAACAGATGGATTTGGAGGACATCAAATAAGCTGGTCATCATCAGAATCTCCATAATCATATCCCAAGACCATGAATCTAGGGTCCTTTGACCAATCTTCTATCCCATGATCAGAACAACTGATGCTATAGAAATAGGTTCCTCTCCCTCACTTAGTCAATTCTCCAGAATAACCACGTTCACCTCTAACATTCCTCCTTGATCAACTACATCAGAAGGAGAGTCCACATTCATGTCCTCTACAGAATTGTCAACTAATTCCATTAAAATTTCACCTTCAACAGATTCAGTATCTTCTTTATCTATAATTGCAACCATTTTTTATGTCCTATCAAAGGACTGAGACTTAGAAAATCTTCTTCACTTTCACCAATAGTTGTCTCAAAGTCTTCATGACTATATTCGGTGTCATCTTCGTCCTTTAAGGTCACTCTAATGTCTTTTAAGAAATTTTGATCTCCTTATTCTTCAATATTTTTTCTTCATCATTGTACCTTAGTATAGTATCCTTTCTTGGTAATCTTTTTGGTGGGATAGGCTCACAAAAAGATACAATATTTTCATGAGGATGTTCAAGATAACTCATGTCATCTATAAGAGAATCCTCTCTAACTTGCATAACATCAACCTCTTCTTCTTCATCTGAGTATGTAGGATCCACTTCATAGGCTTCAGACTATGGTCTGTATTATCTTTAGGCTAAGTAGAATGAGTAACTGGGTTTACTTCCACATATATCTTAGCCTCAAAATTTCCCCATCTTCTTTGACAATTGTTCCAGTTGATCTTCATAAACATGAAAATTACCATGGTGATGCAGAAATTGTCTCTCACAAAAACTATTTCTTATTTTAATCGAGGAACACCTTTCAATTTCAACATTAAAGATATTAATATAACATGAAACAAAGAATTGGACATGGAAATGAGCTTTGTAATATCTTCTAATTGAATCATTATAATTCTACACAAATTTATCTTCTTCACATTATTCTATATATATAAATGAAATACATCTTGATACTTCAAGGTATCAAAGAACCCTATCCTAAGACTCAAAACATGATAAAAAAATTTAAACATCAACATGTCTTCTCCTTCCATTTCAGCATCAATTACATTAATAGGGATCCCTTTCCCTATCAGTTCAGATAGAGCTTCTTCATGACATAAGAACTCAATAGTGGGAGGTGGTACTCTTGAGTAGTAATCAAAAATAACTTCATGTGGAACTCTAAAATAGTCAGCCCATTCTTTAGATGATAGTCTCACAATTTCTTCATTTACCTTAGATGACATTCGATTCACATTCTCAGACTACTTGAATTTCAAAAATTCATAAAATTCCTTCACTAACATCAGGTAGTATGGTCCTTTATTATTTGCAAATCATTCGACCCAGCCATGTGCTTCATGTTCCTTCAGCACCAAATACCTGCTTGACATCAGCCATTCTGACCTTAGTTCCTTCTCAACCATGATTTCCCAATTAGACAGATACAGATTGATAATATTTCCACTACCTGGATTCCACTACTCAACACAGCTTGAGGTCTTTTTGGATTTGGCACATCTCCTTCTTCACTGACCAATGGACGCTTTAAAATTTCCATTTCAATCTTGAGTCGTTTGAGTGTTTCATCAGAGGGTGAGGTTCTAAGGAAAGAGAGAAATAGGTTCAAGAGAGGTTTGAAGTGGATCAAAATGTGGTGTGTTGTTTGTTTTTATAATTTACGGATAAAAAAATAAATCAGGAAAAAAAAGATATAAGTAATATAGAAAACGTTTCAGATTCCGGTAGAGAAAATGCTAAGTCCCGAAAACATCGATTATCGGTTAGGTAACAATGGTGAGGTTCCAACAATGAGGTTCCAATGGTGAGGTTCTAACAGTGACATCCTAATTATGAGGTTATAATAGTTAGGTTCTAACAGTGAGGTCCTAATGGTGGGATTCCAATGAAAAGGTCCTAACGGCGAGCTTCCAACTGTGAGGTTCCAACGGTGAGGTCCTAACGTTGAGGATCCAATGGTGAGGTTCTAGTGGTGAGGTCCTAATAGTGAAGTTCCAAGAGTGAGGTTACAGAGATGAGGTCCAACAGTGAGGTTCTAACGGTGAGGTCCAATGGTGAAGTTCTAGCATTGAGGTCCAACGGTGAGGTTCTGGCGGTGAGGTCAAATGGTGAGGTTATCACGTTGAGGTCCAACGGTGAGGTTCTAGCGGTGAGGTCCAAAGCTTAACATTTTATCATTCCTAACTCATGTTTAATGTAATTTAACTTCTTAGAATTAAAAGCCTTTGTGAATATATCATCCAATTGGTGTTATGTGCCAATAAATTCATGAGTGATACAACCTCTTTGATAATGATATCTTAAGAAGTGATGTCTCACATCAATGTGCTTTTTACTAGCATGATATACTATATTTTTAGAGACTTTAATACCACTTTTATTATCACAGTTTATAGAGACATGTTTGAATTAATATCCATAGTTTAGTAAAGTGTGTTTCAACCATAGAATTTGAGCACACCAACTACCAGCAGCTATATATCCAGCTTCCATAGTAGATAATGCTATAGAATTCTGTTTCTTACTACACCCTCAAACTAGTGACATTTCCAAAAAGTGACATGTTCCATAGGTGCTCTTTCTAACTTACTTGAAACCAACAAACTCAGCATCTGAATAACATTTTAAATCAAATTATTATTCTCTTTGATAAAATAGTCATATGTTTTTATTATACTTGATATATTTGACAATCCTTTTAACAGTAGTTAAATGAGACGCTTTATGATTGGATTGAAAATGAGTGCACATGCATACACTGAACATAATATTAGGTCGCCTAGTAGTAAGATAGTGTAGACTCCTAATCATACCTCTGCAATTGGTTTGATCCACTGGTTTACCAGTTTCATCAGCATCTAATTTACAGGTGGTACTCATAGGTTTATCACTACCTTTATTACTATCCAAACCAAAACATTTCAAAATATCATTAGTACATTTACTTTGATTTATAACAATACTATTTTTATTTTGAAAAATCATAAATCCAAGGAAAAAATTTAAGTTCCCCCATTAAACCCATTTCAAAATTCATCTTGCATCGTTTTTGAAAAATTAGTACATAAAGAGTCTTTAAAGGATCCAAAAATAATGTCATCTACATAAATCTGTACTAGTAAAACATCTTTGTAAATCATTTTAATAAAAATAGTAGGATCCACTATTTTTTTAGTAAAACCTTTTCAAATAATAAAATAACTAAGTCTATAATACCAAGCTCTCGGAGCTTGTTTTAGAACATATAAAGCTTTATAAAGCTTGATAACATGATTTGAAATTGGGGATTTGTAAAACCAAGGGGTTGTTCAATTAATACATCCTCAAATATATACCCATTTAGAAATGAAATTTTTAAATCTATTTGATAATGTTTGAAATTCAGATGAGCTGCATAGGCATGTAGTATTCTAATGGATTCTAGTCCAGATATAGGTGCAAAGGCTTCCTTATAGTTTATTCCTTCTTCTTGATTATATTCTTGTGAAACTAGTCTATCCTTGTTTCTAACTATGTTTCCAGATTCATCAACATTATTTCTAAACACCAATTTAGTTCCTATGGTCAAAGTGTCTTTAGGTATTTTTACTAATTCACAATCCTTGTTTCTTTCAAACTGATTTTATTCTACTTGCATATATATCCCCAAAAATTCATCATTAATAGCATCATCAATATCTTTAGGTTCAAGCTGTGAAAGAAAATCTTGATGTTCAACCTAGTTTCTCAGATAAGCTATAGTCTGTGTTCCTATATTTAGAAAACCTACTAAAACATCTAAAAAATGATTCTTTAGAGTTATAATACCTCTAGAAAGAGATGATGTAGACTCTTAATGGTTGTATATAGGTTTAGATTCACTACGCACAGATTCTGGAAAATTTCCAGAACTAGTTATTTTCATGAAGTGTTCAGTGTCTTTATCATTTAGGACAAGAATTGAAACACCTTCATTAATATGATCAACTGAGATTTTAGGTTCATGTGTATCAGTGTCATCAAATTTTACAAGAACTAATCCTTCCCCACATTTTGTTTTCTTATTGAATACTCTATAATCTTTACCAGATATTGATTAGCCTAGGAAAATTCCTTCATCACCCTTGGAGGAAATTTTTTCAAGATTGTCCTTAGTGTTAAGGATAAAGACATTGAAACCAATAACTATAATGTAATTAACCGTAGGCTTCCTATTATTCCAGTTCATATATGGGGTCTTCAAATGAAAAGGTCTAATTAAGACTCTATTGATAATATAATAGGTTGTATTAACAACTTCATCCAAAATTTATATATGTAGATTATACTCATTTAGAATAGTTTGGGAAATCTCTTGTAGGGACCTATTTCTTCTTTCTACAACTCCATTTTGTTGAGGTATTCTAGGAGAAGAGAAATTTTGATTATTGACATTATGATAGAAAAAACATTCAAACTCTTGATTTTCAAACTCATGGATATGATCATTTCTCAATGTCTTAATTCTAATCCCATAGAGATTTTATACAGAATTGGAATATTTAATTAAGTTAGAACATGCTTCACTTTTGTGAGATAGAAATTATACCCATGTATATATGTAAAAATCATCTACAATAACATAAATATAGTTCTTCCCATTTAAACATGAAACTGTAGATGTTACAAATAAGTCTATGTGAACCAACTAAAGCGGTTGAGAAGTGGAAACTTATTTTATTGGTTTGAAAGACTCTTTTTGTTTGTTCCTTCATGTCAAGGATTAAAAAAATTGTAAGTGGGAATATCAATGTACGTAACTCTCTAAATAAACCTTTCCTAGTTAGTTTCCTAAGTTAGTGTACATTGTAGTGTCCTAATATTTCTTGTGCCATAACCAGGATTCTTTATGAAATGAATTTTAACAAGAAACATTTTTCTTGGATAAAGAGTTTAAATCAGTAGCATATACATTTTCATTTCTAAAAGTTAAAAATTTGTAAATAATTTTTTCAATTAAAAACATTGCATGATTCATTTTCAAATTTAACATTGAAACCATCATCACACAAATGAGATATACTTAGTAAATTGTATTTTAACCCATCAACAAAAAGTACTTTTTAAATTAATACTGTATTAGGGTTACCAATTTGGCCTATGATGAAAATCTTTCCATTACCATTATCACTGAATGTGACATGTCCAACATCAACATTAATTAGGCTCTTGAAGAACAAATAGTCTATTTCCATATGTCTTGAACATCCACTTTTCAGCTACCATAGAGTTTATAGGATCTCTTAAGGCAATTTTTCTACAAAAGGGATTAAGTGTAGGGTAACTTTGGTACCCAAATTTTCTTGGGTCCAGATAGGTTAGCATGTAAAACGTTGGGAACCCATACATGTCTAACAGGTTTCGTATAATCAACATATATGTTTTGATACATGAACACTTTTTCATGTCCTTTAGAAAATTGTTTTTTAAAAGATGGTCCAGAACTAGAACTAGCAGTGAACTGTCCAGATTTTGGAACAAGTTTATTTTTAATAATCATTCTCTATCTTGGTTGATATCCTAGAGCAGTTGTATATTTTAGAGCAATATGTTTTCCTAAAAACTGAGTCAAGGAATCTCAACCTATAGTAAACTTCCCAAGATCTCTTTTTAATTGATCTTTTCATAATTTAATTTTAGCATTTTCTCATAACAGTTTCAAAAAATTTTACTTTTTAATATCCATATCAGACTTATAATTATAATTTAAATAATGTTGTCTTTTTAACAATTTATATTTATGATTTAGTTCATTAAAGGTATCCTCCATCATTCCACAATATTCAAATAGTTCATCCTTAGTCATATATTCATTAATATTTTATTCACTTTCATTTCTAGAATAATAATCATTATTTATAGGATAATTGTGTGTTACCTTGGATGTTTCTATCCTGAAACACAGGTTTGCATGTTTTTTCTTTTCAATATCAGAAGTTTCAGATCCACTATATCTTTCTTATTAAGAAATCCAAGTAGCTTTCATAACCTCTTTATATCCCTTGCCTTTGTCTTCATATTTTTTCTTAAATTTCATCTTGGGGAAATCATCATTCACATGGACCTTTTGTTTACACTCATAGTAGACTATATCGTTTGTGTTTTCATTCCATTTTTTGTCCTTTTTTCACTTTCTTTTATTATCATACCTTCCTTTATTGTTTGACTTTTTAAATAACTTCTTCTTTTGGTATAAATTCTTGAATCTCTTAGAAATATGTGACATCTCATCATCACTATCAGATTCTGAGTCTTCAATAGTGTAAGTGTCTACTTGAGCATTATCGTTTTTTATCTTTTCTCTTTGAAGTTGTATTATTGAATGCTACATATTTCTTTCATGGTTCTTTATCTACATCTTGATTTTCCTTATTCTCTTCTTCGTACATCATAAGTTTTCCAATTAGTTCCTTCACTGGTAGTTTGCCTATGTCATAGGAATCTTAGATAAAACAGAAGTTCCTCTACATTTGTTAGGTAGGAATCGATGCAATCTCATAATTTTTTACTTATTGTCCACTGGTTTCCCAAGTATACTCATGGTATTTACTATTTCATTGATCCTGATATACATTTCAAAAATAATTTCATCATTCTTCATTTTTAAATTATCATATTTAATATTATACATATTTAATCTCATTTCATTAACTTTGATTGTTCCCTCATGAGAAACTGCTAAAGTATCCTAAATATCAAATGCATTTTTAATGGAAGATATTCTATTGAAGTATCCATCACCTAGAGAATAGTACAATGCATTCATTGCTTTACAGATATTGTTATATATAGATTTAGTCAACTGAGACCATGTGTCCTTAGCAGTAGTAGGTAAATCATGTTTTTCTTCAATTGTGTCCCAGATATCAGGACACAATCTCTCTAGATACATTTTCATTTTTAATTTCCACTGAGAATAGTTGTTACCATGAAATAAAGGTGGCTTGTTATTAGAAACACCATCAACTTTGTTATACATAGTTAATTTGATTTTTAAAGAACTGAACATTTAGATATGATAGAAATTTTATGTTTATTAAGATATAACTAAAATCACTTTTGAAAAGAATTTGATAGCTTCCACAATAGTTTAGATAGTAGTAATGAAGATTGAAACCCCATGATATAAAATTTTGGTCAGAATGGAATCTCAAGAGGGGGGTGAATTGAGTTCCTAATTAAAATTTCTGTTAAAAAGTTTATTTTTAAGATCCACTAAATTAGAAACGGCCTATTTAGTTAAGGAAGTAGAGAGATAAATGTTTAGTTGGTCAAAAGGTTTCACAAATGGTTATAAGACCTCAAGTTAAGTAGTGTTAACACTTTTTTAATTTTTGAAAGAAGTTTACTGAATTAATCACATACACACACTAACTAGAACTATCTATCAATGTCAATACTAAATAGTTTTCTGTTTTTGAAATTATGAGCAGTGGAAAATAAAAATTCATATTATTTCAAAATATAGTACACAGTGGAGTGAAACAAGAGGTTAGTATCAAGCTTAGAATTTATACTCTCCACTTGCTGATCACTTACAACCAACCAGTTTAAATAAATAATAAACTTGACACATGACCTATATCGGGCTTTACAACAGTTTTCACAAACATTATAGGGTTCACACCCTCTACCAAAATTCTTTGTAGGAAAAATAAACAATACAAACCACACATCTTCACATCCATTGTTGTACGTGGGAAACAAGGTGTATGTGAAGTTCGATGTGAGGTTTTTCAGTATCCTCTAATTCAAGCATAGAAGACAGTGTGTGTAAAAGTCAAACACACACTTCTTGGAAATGTAAAAGATATGAACACAATAGAACTAATATTATAAGATTGTGTGTAGAAATATCTATGTTGTTTTAGTTCAGATCGTGACTCATTGGAGTGAGGAAATTTTATTTTGAGTCTTACTTTGGAAGTTGTCCTTAAAACAGAGTGTCGCAACTCCAGGTTATAGCATTCAAGAAATGAGTGTTTTTCTTCTTGTGTTGATCAAGATTTAATGATGCACAGAAGGAAACGTTGAATTTTTCCTCCCAAAATGATCTTGTTTGGGCTATTGGGTTCACATAGTAAGCTTCAAATGGTTCTTCCTTTTTTATTTGATCTAGTGAGTAATATCTTTCTCGTGCATTCATCTATTGTTTCACACTTCTTCGATGCCACTGGTTTCTTCCTTAGTCATCTCTTTTATAATTGAGATTCGAAAATAGGAATATGTAAACCAGGTATGGTCCTCCTTATACCGGATATTGTCCCCAAATACGGTCTCTTGATATGTCAACAATCATCATTAATTAATGTCAGAAGCATTAAATTAACCAAATTTGATTGTTAGAATAATCTTAAGAATTTGAAAAAGTATGGAAGGGTATGCATCAATAGACTAGTAACAGCAGTCTTCTCATCAATATGATTCAACAGTAGGTTTGCATCGGTAGCCTTCATTGATACCGTTCAATGATAACCATCATTGGTATCCTTCAGCGGTAGCCTTTAACGGTAACCTTCTCAATGGTAGACTTCATCGGTCACCTTTAGTGGTAACCTTCTCAATGGTAGACTTTGTATCAGTGACCTTTCCATCGGTGACCTTTTCATCAGAAACCTTTCCATCAGTAAAATTTTCATCGGTAACCTTTCTATCAGTGACCTTTCATCGGTGACCTTTCATCAGTCTCCTTTCATCGGTGTCCTTTCATCGGTGACCTTTGCATCTATGGCCTTTGCATCGGTAACAATTTTTACATAGATAAATTTTGCAATATAGGATTAAACAATAAAGATGTGATATTAAAATTATATGGTTATCACTTGATAGAAACTAATAATATTAATGAAATATGATAAAAACATGATCATCATATAAATAAAACATGATTAGGGATTATCAAAATAGGTGAGTCCAAAAGTATGAAAGAGAAGACATAGTATTACTTATAATATGATAAAAAATGTGAGAATGATGAATAAGATATATACCTGTTATGATTATGACAATTATGAAATATAATTTTATAATATTAATACATAATATCTTATTCTATCTATGTTATAAGATAATGATTTCTACAAAAATAAACTAAAAAACATTGGATATACATGGTTTGTAAACATATTTTAAGAAGATGTTTTTTATTTTAAAAACAAAAGGAATTTAAAAGTGAGATGTAAAAAACTTCTAACTCAAAAATATCCCCCATTTTGGGAATCACAAACCCCATAACATAAATGAAAAAATAAATTGAAAAACATATAGAAAATTTTATTTAATAAGATTGTATTCAGAGATAGTATTTAAACCATAACTCCAATAAGATTTATAAACTTTTGAATATGAGGGATAGTATGGTGTGGAATATGATTAACTCCTCCATATGATAATAAATTCCCCTAAATATTGTATTATTCCCATTTATTTTACAGCTCCCCCATTCCTTAGAATTATCACATTAAATAGACTTCCCTCATTCTATAAAATTCTCCAACTTTTTGATTTTCAAAAATTAATGGGGAAAGAATAAAAAATTTCCTAGAATGGTAGAGAAAAGAAAAAAATGTGAAACAATACATTTAATTAACTAATTATCCATAGAAATATGAAAGAACATTCAGCCAATCAGGAATGGAAAACATTCAGAAAAATTAGATTTGGATGATGAGAAAGTCATTACAACTGTTAACATTTTTTACAAAATGAAACAAGATTTCAAAATAAAAAAATATTCATTATTTCTTCATTAATGTCTTTACAAAAGCCTTTATCATCTTAAACTCCATTCAATCTTACACTATCAATTTTATCAATTCCTCTTAGAAGTTCAACTTCGTAACTTCTTATAATACATTTTTATTATATTCCTTGACAATGAAAATTTTGGATTTAATATATCAGAGTATAATGATTTTTAATTTCATGTATTGGATTTTATTTTTCAAATCATCCACCTATACAATATGATTATTTGTTTCATATCATAACTTCTAAACAAACATCACTCTATCAGCTGTATCATTAGAAAACTAATTTTAGGCACCTAATAACTCAAACATAATCTTGATATCTTCATCAAACACTTCTTCATTGATTTATATATCATCATAAACTTTATGAGACTACTTTACCATGTGATTAAATTATCTTTTTTTATTCTGATAACTTTCATGAAATGTATTCAAATCTACCTCATTCCGAATAACATTTTCTATTAAAACCATTGTTGATTAAATTTTATAATCAAGTGTTTCTTGATTAATAAGGAATTTAGATTAATGGTTTTTAAAATAAGTAATAGTTCCTTATAACCTTTTCAATGAATGAACAATATAATCAACTCTTTCTAGAGAAATATATTTAGTAGAGTCTGATTTTTCTTTCTCAGGATCTGTAGGTTTTGTTCTTCTCATATCTACTTGAATTTCATTAACATTGATTTTATCTTGCTTTGGAATATCATTATTATATTTCTTATAATCAACCTTCTCATAATATATTTCCATTATTTCCACATCATCATTGTTGGATTTATCATTATCCCTTTTTTAAATTTTGATCATGATATTCTTTCCTTGATGATGATTTTTCTTCTTCATCATATGAATATTATTTTCATTCAGAACTACAAAATATTTCTTCTTTATCATCTTTAGAGAGTAGATATGATGATGATGATAATTATGAATCTAATGTCTTATTATCTGATCGATTTTATTCATTTTCTTATTCCATGTCATTCTCAACTTCTTAATCTTATCCATATTTTTCTTATTTATATTTATCATACTCATCTCCTATTTATTCCTTGGTTTCATCATATTATTATTCTTCATCTTCTTTTACTTATTTACCTTTACTATAAACATGATTAGAAACTTTTTTATTTATCTCATCCTCAATTCATCTTTTCATTCTCAAACCACTATTTCCAGCATGTTTTGGTGATGATCATTTCTCAGGAATGACCTGGACCGATTCATCATCAATAACATTTTGTTTTCCATTGTATATGGTAGATGGAATTTCATAATGTTGCATTGATATTTCTTGAAAGCTTAATCCTGGTTTTGTATTTTCCTGATCTGTGTGAGATGTGTGTAGCACAACCTTTTCAAATTCCCATTAAACATCTTTCAAAATATTTCATCAATCCTTTCATCTTAAACCCTTTTATTTTGTTTCTTCTACTTTTTTTGTTCTTATAATGTATTAGATGCATGAATTATTAAATATTTAGCTTCAATGGGATCCATTATTATTTTTGGATACCCTATCTTCTTTTATTTTTTTTTCCATTCATCCATTTTCAAAAAAATTCATTTCCAGCATTATTGTATTTACTTAGAGGAGAAGTTTTTAATATTCTCATCTTCTTTTTCATATCAACCTTATCTTCCTTACTTGATAGATCTTCCTCAAATTTGGAACCACCAACATTAAATATAAACTAATGGGGCTTATCATTAAATTAAAACCTCCTCATATTCATCAATTCATCACTGATAAATGAAATATTTTCCCTCATAACATATAATTTGTTTTCAACCTTGAATATTTTCATAGATTCAATAACCTTCTTAATGATCACATCCGGAAACATGAAAATCTTGGATTTTATTGATATGGTCTTGATATTGTCCATGGTGGTGAAGGTAATCTTTATGAAACTAGTTTTTCTCATGTTTACCTTTATTTCCAACACAAAAACATCAGAGACCATAAAGGTGTCCTATTCTCCTTTTCTAGAAATAAGAATACATTGCATAAAAAGGGAAATAACATTGTTTTCAAGTGCATTATGGGGTAATTTCCTTATCTAAGAGTATTTAGTAACAAAATATTCTTCAACACTGGTTTTGATAATGTTTCCGAGAGAGTCTGGAAGATTGTGGGAAAGACAGTAGACTCCCCTTTATAATTCACATTAACCATATTAGTTACATTCTTGTAGGATAACTTGTACCACTATTTATAAATATATAAGGATGCATTTTCATTCTTGTATAACTTAATAAAATTTACTGAAGCATAGAATTCATGAACAATTTCATAGTAAAACATATCAAACTCATTACCATGTTTTTCTACACACACAGATTCTCATCCTTAAAAAGAGATAATATCCTTCAATGTAGAATCATAATTTTCATAGAAGTCTATTTCAAATAATCATTCCTTGAAAAAATACCATTTAGAAATGTCCTATTTTTTGACTTCTGTGTGAGACTAAATATAATGATTAGATGAAAAGGTAGACTTTTGGATTATGCAATATAAAGATATAAACATTTCATGAGAAAAATAAGAGAAAAACCTATGTGGGACAAGGGATCTCCCTCCTTTATATAGGAATTTGATGTAACAATTCATCTTTTAAAACAAAATAAAAAGTTAGAATTAAAGATATTTTTTATCTGAGTGTTGATAATGATTCAAAGAAAGATTTAAATGTTTTTGAACACGTGAATTTTTTAAAACATTTATCAAATTGAAGATGAATCCAATTAGAAAAAGTTTTTTGAAAATGAAAAATAAAAGTGTAAAAATAAAAAAGTAATAAAAATAGTAATTATTAAACATAAAATAATAAATTTCTGGAAAGGTTAAAAATAATATTATAGTACCTTTTGGATTGGAATGATTCATTGTAATGAATAACCTATTCTTCATGGTTTTTTTACAGAATATAGTTATTTTGAAAAGTAAAAGAGATTATCACAGTTTTAATAAAAAATGTAATTAATATTATTTTTAATATAAATCTACATAATATATTTTTTATAAATAAAAATAAATACATTGGTTTTAAATAAAACTCATTAAAAAACCTTTTTGAAATGGAAATGTTTTTAAGAAATTTCATCCCGAAATTTTATAACATTTTTAGAGTCCAAGAATAATTTTTAGATTTATGACTTGAAAAATTTATAAAAATACCAATGTCTAAAAAAATCATTATGATAAATGTTTTAGAAAAATTAATCCTTTTAGTTAACTAGAATTTTAAAGAAAAAAATAAATGTTTTGGAAAAAAATTGAGAAATAAATCACAAATGTACCCCCCCTATGAAAAAGAGTATATTAATGTAAGGACATTTATAGAAAAAAAATTAAACATGAATTATTACATTATGTTAATAATTCCTAGATTTTATTAATGTATTAAAATCTATTGGAAGTAAGATATTTTATAAAAATGTCAGCAAGTTGGTCTTGTGTTCCGATGAATTGTAAAGTGTTATCTACTTTATGTTTTTGATCCTTAAGGAAATGTTTTGTTATATATGTGGGTTATGAATGAGAGTGATGTTTTGGGTTTTTACTTAAATAAATGTAACTTTTATTATAACAAATTATTTGAGTTTTTTGTAAAACTCTTTCCATAGACGATGAGTGTGTTTTGTATCCACAACACTTGAGCATAAAAACTTCAGATGATCTATATCCATCTTCAATAATAGAATGTGATACTGAGTGTTGATTATTACTTTAAGAAGAAACTAAAAAATAACCTAAGAAATGACATGTTATAGAATTACTTTTCTAATCCATTCTATAACCACCACAGTCAGCATCTGAAAAAAAATTTACTCCAAAAATATTTCTAGAGGAATAGAAAAGTCCAAAATGAAAAATTCCATTATGATAATAAAAAATTATTTCCACATATTTTAAATGGTATTATTTTTTATTTTATTTATATCATTCATATAAGGGTACAAAAAATATTAAATTGGGTTGACTAGTAGTTAAGTAATATAATCTTCTTATTATACCTCTAAAAGTATTTTGATCAACTGGTTTCCACATATCATCATGTTTAATAGTATTAGTAGTACCAATAAAAGTAATAATACTTTTAGTATTTTCATATCCAAATTTATTAAAAATATATTTCATATACTTATATTGATATATAAAAGTTAATTCTAGTTTTTATGATATTTATAAACCAATGAAGTATGTTAACTCACCCATTATACTCATTTTAAAATCATATTTCATACGATCCGTAATAGAATCTGTTGAAGATTTTTGAGTAAAACCTAATATATATAATCAATATTAATTTTTATAATAAAATTATTTTTGTGAACTTTTTTATAAAAAGTGTTGGATCTGCAACTCCTTTAACTAATTTTATTTGTAACAAAAATAATTTTAATCTGTCATACCGAGATCTAGGGGATTATTTAAGTCAAGATAATTATTTGGTAATTTTTTAAATGTATTTAGGATTTTTTTTATTTTCCAAACTAGAGGGTTTTTCAACCTAAATTTCCTTCTATACATATAAATTTAAAAAATAACACTTTACATCTATTTTAAGAAGTTTGAAATTATATAATGCTACAAAGGCTGGTAATATACAAATAGTATCAGGACTAGATATTGGTCCATAGGTTTCTTTATTATCTTTACCTTATTGTTGATTATAAACCATAGAAACAAATTCTTCATTTATTTACAAAAAATTCTACATTTTCATCAGATTTTTTCTAAAAACCCATTTTACTTCAATTATAGAAGTTTTATTAGGTCATTTAGCTAAAGATCAAACTTTGTTCCTTTCAAACTCATTGAGTTCAACACACATAAAATTAATCCAATCCTAATTGTCCAAATAATTATAATTATTATTAAGTTCAATTTGGGATAAGAAATCTAGATGAACAATTTCATTTCATAAGTAACTTATAGTTCTAACTGGGTGATCCACATCACTAATGATACTCTCACTAGGATTATTCCTAAGAAACAACTAACTTATATGGGTTTAAATAGTTTATTCATTAAAATAAGATAAAAATTATTATTGATGAATAAATTGAGAAACTAATTCTTGAGTTATATCTTTATTTGAATAACTTCATAACAAATATTGAAAATCAGTTTTAGAAATTACATACAATGATATCATTTGATGTTATTTGAAAAAAAATGATTGGTTTCATAAAATTTTACATGGATGATTCTCTCAACAATAAAATAAATTTTATTAAAAACGTTATAGGCCTTATAAGTAGTGGAATAACTTAAAAATATTCCTTCATCATATTAATTTGATAATTTATTAAATTTACCATTAGTATTTATGGTGAATACTTTTCAAAAAAAAATATTTAAGTAAGAATCATTTGGTTTTCTTCTTTTCCACAACTCATAAATATTTTTATTAGGAAAATTTCTAATAAAAAATAAATTTATATTATATCATGTAGTAATAACTATTTCATCCCAAAAAAATTAACAATTATTCACTAATTATAGTTCTAATTATTTCTTGAAGATATATATTTCTTCTTTCAACTACACCATTTTTTATGGGTTTCTCGGAGCTGAAAAGTTATTTTCAATACCTTTCATAATAAAAAGTTTCAAAATAATAATTTTTAAATTCTCTACCATTATCACTATGAATATTTATCAGGGGTAGGTTTTTTTCATTTTTAACTTTGTCAACAATGTTTTTAAAGTAACAAAATTCTTATGATATATTTATATGAAAATAAACCCAATTATACTTAGCGTAGTCATAAACTACGAAATATAAATAGTATTTGAAACTAGAACTTCTATTTTTTGTAATATCAAATATGTCCATGTGCATTAAATTAAAATCATCATAAGTGGAAACATCACAATTAGATTTAAAACTAGACTTATGTTGGTTGACATGTTGACTAGGGTCGTGGAATTTTGAATTATCAAACCTATGTTTCGTTAGATCCATGTGATTTCCTATATTAGTAAATTTTGATAATATTATAATGTTAAAGTGTGTTAACATTCTATGTAATAACCAAGATTGATCTTCTATTTCACCATGTAAAGTTAAGTCATGACTCCTAAGGTATCTTAAGTTAATTCTATAGACATTCTCATGATGATTATTAGAAATAATAAATTCCTTTTTATAACTATGTAGAAAATATTTATAATTTATAATTTTCACAAGGTATGCTTTATCACATAATTGACTTATTATTATAAGGTTTTCCTTATGACCCTTATCAAACAAAATGTTTCCTATTCCAATAAATTCCCCTTGATCATTAGCTCTAAAAGTGACATTTCCACCTTTCATCATTATTAACTTTTCAAAGAAGTCTTTGTTATTAGTAATATTCCTAGAACATCAACTATCCATGTACCATCTAATATTATTGTTGATACATTATTCATTTTTTAAAAAGAAATAACATTATAATTTTGGCACCGAAACCATCTTGTGTCTGGTAATTTCCAAAAGTAACCATTTAGGAATCAACATTTGTTTTGAAAAGAATGGTTTAAAAATCACGGGGATTGATTTTATTTAATGAAAAATCATTTTTTTAATGACCACTACTTTGAAACATAGTTAAAAAAAGGTAACTCTATAAAACAAATTAGTTGTTACTAAAAATAGTTTTTTATAAGAAAAACACATTCCAGAACTACTACCATGAGGAAGAATTTGTTTATACATTTTGTAAAAAAATATTTTCCAGTGGTAAATTTTGAAAAAAGTTATTTAATAAAGTAATTTCATATTTTAGTTTCAATAATAAAATCTCATCATCACTTGTAATAGTTTTGGAACTATGTTTATCAAAATTAGTTTGTAAATAATTTTTTTCAGAGACTACTTTTTCAAAATCATTAGAAATGGATTCTAGTTATAATTTATTTTTATCAAGATATTTAGAAAGATCAGATATTTAATTTGTCAAAAAATTTATTCTTGAATTATCCTTATTATGTTTTTATTTATCATTATCGTGTTTTTTAAAAATTTTATAATTCTCATATTCTATAAGATTTTCAAATAAAAAACAACATCATAGGAAGGTAAACAATTATCTTCACTAAGAACGATTATTCACAAAAATATGTACAATTTTCCACAATAGGATAATTTTCACATAAAAACATATTAGTAAGGTTTTAAATTGTGTGTATCATTTCCTTAAAACATTGATTAATAGTGGGTAAATTCACAAATAATCATATGTTCCTCTTTCTAGAACAACCATTCTTAAATGAATCTTCAGAAGAATCACCACCATTATAAATCCAAGTGTCAAAGGATTTCAATATTTTATTTAATTTATTATTTTTAGTATTTCTTGGAATTCTTTTTATAATTTTCTTCTTTATATATTTCCTCTTTAACTTGGGAAATTATGCTCAAATGTGTCTATATTTCATACATTCATAACATGTAACTTCAAAATTCGTGTCACCATTGTCCTTATAAATTCTCTTATAATGATATTGAATATCCTTTTTAAAAAATATATAATTAATCATTCTAAAAATGTTTTCTAATTCATTTTTAGAATGTTAAGAATTACTAAAATAGGATTAAACAACAAATCTCATCTTGAAATAATATTTAACAACTTTTTTTTGACTTTGAGCATTAGTAGAAATATTAGAAGTAGTAGCAAAAGAAGTTATTCCATTTTTATTCATAGGTTTATTGGCATCTATTTTTAGTATACCCTCATACTGCATAAGGGTTCTAATTAGATCATACAGGGTAGGATTATTCATCATTCTTTCCTCATCAACAGCTTTTCTTTTTTATTCCCATTCATTAGGCATGATGTTAATAATAATTTCTATTATAATATCCTCATGAATACCTTTCTCACCAATATCATGTAAACTATTTATGATAGTCATAAATCCATATTGAATCGTCAAAATAGATTCTCTATGTAAAAATAAATGTCTTCATAACCAACTCATAGAATTTATCGTCTTGTTTCAACACATTAAGAGTCACAAAATGTGTAACTTCAAGCTTTCTCTAAATATTATTAATATCTTCACAACAGTAAATACGACTATAAATGATTCTTATCTTAGAATATAACAAAGTATTCATTAATCTATAATTTAACTGATATTCCTATTTTTCTTGATGACTAAAAGTAGTTACATCTATATCAAGAATCCTATAATATATAGTAAAAATAAAAAAGTTATCTACTCATGTATTGATAACAAAAGTCTTCATCCTGTCTATCAAGTACTCATTATCATCACTATAAAATATAGGTGGTTTGATTGGACTTAAGTTATATGTTGAACCAATATTAAGACCTTCCATCATGAGAATCAAACAATAAAATAATATTTTCCACAAATACATGATAGTGTAAAAAAATTTTATAAAAATTCTTTTTATATAAATAATTTAACAAACGAGAAACTGTAAATAAATTAGCAATCTTAGAAAATATATAATAAATGTAATCCTATTTATGATACTGATTTTTAGTGTCACCTTAAAGTAGTCATAGAGACTCACTACCTAGGTATATTGTCATGTTGAATTGATGTATAAAAACGTAGTTTTAAATAATTAAACTAAACAAAACCAAATCCTGTTTATTTAGGTTATCATACTTGATCCCCATTCTGATTATCATAGTTACAGAATCAGTGTCACAGTAAGTCTAATTATATTAGAGTTAAAAAATCAAAATCAATATGGATCTGATTTATCAGATTCTTGTTTTTATCATAATTAGAGTAATATAGATAAAAAACAAAGTGTAAAGTTGAATATGATAATCAACATTCTATTACTGGTTTTAGAAAAAAAACTCTTGTAAAACAAGTAATAAAAATACATGTAATAATGACTTAATAGCTATTAAAAACAATATCATCTTTTAACCTTAAGAGTAAGGTAATAAATAACCATGACTAAAGGTATACCATATTTTAAACATAAATTAATGTCACCCTTTCTTTTATATGGAAATCCCTTGATACGATGACATGATTTTCTCTATCTTCCTATCCTCAGAAAAACTTGATACGATGATCAGATTTGTCTTATTATCCTCAGAAGCCCTCGATCCGATGGATCGGATTCTCTCTCTTCCAATCCCCAAAATCCATCATTAATAATCCCAATTGATTTATGATTAAAATTGAAAAAAAATCATACAGACTCATCTTTTATATGGACTCCTTATAACTACAAAGTAGTAGGAAACTACAAAGACTAAGAATGACAAGTTCACGCATTACCAATCTTCAAAGATCTCGCTAGATCGAAAATCAAGAAATTCAACAAATTAATTATCTCTAAAATATTCAGATGACTTAGTATTTTTATAAGTACTTCCGATAGTCATATTGATAAGTTTGTTGCAACATCCCCAGACACCTGTCTCTTTGATTGGGTCACATTACTCTAGTATAATCGAATGTTTAGCATCATATTGATTCAAAATTATTACAATGTTAAAGTTACTCATTATGATTAGACAATTATTTTTATTCTAAATATAAACATAATTCATTCTTATGTACTTCCTTAACAATTTTAATACAATTATCATAATAATGGTCATTCAGGTTTATTGGTACTTGTGTTAGTCCAACGATGTATACGTTTGTCAGTGTGAAAGACAAGACAATGTTTTCCTTTTGATCTGACAAAAAAGACATTACAATGAATAAAATATATATGCATTATTATTATGATAATGAAGGAATATAAGTTTATAATCTTAATACTTAAGAACATATTCAATGTATTGTCTAAGATAATGTCTTCTTAAAAAACATACAAAAACACATTGGACATAAATGTTAGTAAACAAGTTATAAGAAGATGTTTGTGATTTCCAAAACCAAAGGTATGGAAAAGTGGGAATTAAATTTTTTTGACTAAATAATAAATTGAATGGAGGTCATTTTATTGAGATTTAACAACAATATGTAGGTTACTTACCATGTTGATATCCTTTTATGCATATTTTTTAAGTATTTTATAGCTTTATAAACACATTTTTTGTTATTCCGAGAACAATGTATATTAAATAGATGAGTTGTATATTCTTGAAATGTCCAGAATTATTGGAAAAATTTTATGTTATGATTTGATAACAATTCATGCTTTTTTCATAGTTTATTAACACTTTATGTACATTTTGTAACTTTAAATTCAGAAACACACTTTTAGAAATCCTTATAAAACCACATGTCAAATTAATGTGAGGTCAATTTCTTCATATCAAACATTTAAATAAAATCATTTCAATGAGATTTTATGATATCCTGGGGTTCTTACCTAGGACATGTCCCTTTGAATAATGTTTTTAAGGACTTTAAAATGTTTTAAATTGTGCTTTTGGTTATTCTGAGATCTCCACCTATCATATTGACAAGAGGTTTATTCGATCATTTCAAAAAATATTCAACAACCATTATTCAATTATTCCATGATAATTAAAGATCATTTTATCTAGGAATACCCTTTGATGAACATTCATTTCTCTTATAAATCCATAAAAACACTTATGTAAATTTTTAGAAAACCACGGGTCGTATTGATGTGTGGTCTATTCCAACATGGAAAGAATTAAACGGGGGTAATTATCTTGTGATTTCATGAAAATATGAGGTGGTTTCTTGGTTTCAACACATTACATCAATTTTTTAAATTATTAAATCTAATGAAGATAGTATTTTTGTTATTCTGACCAGATTCTACATCAGGCAATTTTTTTCAATTTTATCATTTCATACATTGACCATCAATTGTTATCTTATGGTTTCATGAATATTTGATATTTCTCGCTAGGTTTTGTCAATTTGATGCACATTTTTTACATAAATGGAGGTCATCACACATCATTCGAATGAGAACTCTACAATTTCTTCTGTATATCATATTTTCTATTGAGAATATTTATTATTTGGAATTATTATTATATTTTTTATTATAATGATTATTGGATACTATTTTTTGACATTTATTTATTTTATTAATGAAAATTTAAAATTATTATTATTAGTACGATTTTTATTTTTCATTTTTATTATTTAAAATAAATGATAGTATTGGTGGCCACCATTGGCATCCTCTATCGATGTACAATAATCAATACAATACAATAGGTATATATATATATATATATAATAGGGAAGCTTTCATATATGGTCACCAAAGGCTATTTGTGCCTATATCAACCGTGACTACTTGGTGGTCATAAAAATTTTTTGAATCAAATTTCAGTAGTTTCTAAATATTATTTACCTACAAGATAAAAAATAGATATTCGAAAACCCTATAGTAAATGATGATCCAATCCAAACAACTATGATGAAAATAGTTTGAAATCTAATATATTTATTTAGATGCTTTTATTATGTTATTTTTTTGTGAAAATTTTATTGACGATTCATGATTCATATAGATGTGTATCTATTTATTCAAATCATATTTTATATAGTGGTCATTTTATACTAATTTCACAATAATATGATATCATTTATTAGGTTTTGATCTATTTACGTCTGTTTGAATGATTTTTAAATCTATTAAAGTAAATTTTTTTTATTTTAGACCATATCACAACGAAGTATTGTCTATTAACATTTTTCTCAAATTAATAAATGATTGATTACATATGATATAATTGAAGTATAATTTACTTCTCTAAGTATAACATTTTATCAAATGTTTTTTTAATTGTGAATCAATAAAAACAAACTTTTGAAAATTTAATGAAAACTAAATATTTAATTTATGTATGAACTATTTCTACATGTCACAATTTAAACAATTGTCATTTTTTACTGATTTTATGAAAACTTTATATTGTTTATTATTTATTATTCTATAACCTATTTTTAATCATTTTTTATAGTTAAACATCTTTTACAATCATTCTTGACCACATAGTACATTGGAATGATGAGCAGTCAATTCTAAAAAAGTCATAAATTAAATGATTTTTCCATTGATTTTAAGATAATGTGATGGAATTTTCTTGGGATTAACCCTTTGACACATATTTTATAAATCCATTTAAAATCATTAAAAATTATTTTAATTATTCTAATATCATAAAATGCTGGATTAATGAGAATTCTATTTCTAAAAGTTAAAAATTATTTAGAAAATGGTTTCCTATGATTCCATAATAAGTTGAGGCACATTGCTAGGTTTTGAAAAATTGAAACATGTTATTCGAATTTTAAAAAAATAAAAACATATGTTTTACTTCTACATATCTCATTTAATTTCCCTCGTCATCGAGTTTCACTTCATTTATGACTCTAGTTTATTGATTTTTCTTCTACATTGTATTTAAAAATTACTTTTGAATTATCACCTTCTTCAATTTCAATAACTACTTTTAGCTTCTTACATTTTCTTCTTTTATATTGTTTCATTAATATTTGTATTTATTTTTCCATGATTTCCTCATTTTTATGATTCTACATATTCTTTTATTCTACATATTTTTTGAAAAATTTATTCTCTTTCATATACATCAACTTCAATTTTTATTTTTTTATGTTTATCTTATGGTTTTTTATTTTAATTCATTTGATTTTTATTATGTTTATAATTGATTTTACATTTTTAGTTATGTTTTTTTTCTTTACCTTTTATAATTTTTATTACATAAAATGATATTTCTTAGGAATTATTTTCTTATCTTTCACCCATTCTCATTAGTTTGGCTTTCACTTCTTGTTATGAATATATTTAATAATATTTTCATTTGATGCTTCCAGATTCTACCTTTGAATACTTCTTTTTCATTCATTTTCCCATCTTCTTTTTCATTTTTCTTCTTGGTGAATCCACATCATCATTGGTGGCATCCTAAAATTCATGAAGGGGGTTTTAAAATCTCCCCAATGATATCAAATATCCATGCTCGAGGATATATGGCCATCTGGTACCATATACCACTATTCGAATCTAGAGAATCATTGGAATTCAAAATTGTCTATGGGTATCTCTATTTGAAACCAAGAACAAAATAATTAGATCCATGTCATCCAAAACATTCAGGTATTCAAGTCAACTTATGACTCTAATGATGTATTATAGGTTATAGCACTAGGCATCCACTCAATCATAATTCATATCACTTGATTCTAGTAGATCTATGAATCCACCCCAATATATAGTGATATTAAATCCCAACCATACCAGGAATTCCAATGACTCATCTAGGTCAACAGGGGATTTTCAAGCATCTGAGGTAGTCACAATATTGTTATGCCCATCATATGACTCACCATCCTAAAAAATAAATTATCATGAGAAATTACTAAAATAAAAACATATATAAGGGTGGGATAATGTCTACACCCATACTCATAATCATGACTCAAGATGATAACATTTTGATTCAGGTTCTAGTTGACACATGTAGCCTTCACTACCCATAGACATATACCCCAACTTATGGACATATCTCAAAGGGTAACCCACAAGTTTCCCCTATAGGCATCTCCCTTGGTATTCTCAGTCACAACATGTCTTTTGTGCAACTCCCAACACTCAACCTCGACCTCATCAATGTTATCAACTATACACATAATCCCCATGGGTGTTCATCACCAGAGACCATTTCAGGAAATAGTTGAAGGATAATCTATCCAGTCTGACTAACTCACCCAACCCATATTCCCTATACCTACTATTTATCCACATAGTCTATTTATATCTTAAATATCATTATGGGGCCTACTAGTGTTTTCCATCTCAAATAAAAAACCCTAATATAGGTGTCCAAATAACTGTGTATCATTTTAGTCCTAGACTCGTCCATCGGTGACTAAGCTGTCAATATTGTGCACAAGTTCCATGGTGGTGTAAGAACCATTTCCCTTCATTCTCCGGGTTCTCATATGAGTAAAATTTAATTTAAATTTATCTATTAAAATTAAATTAAAAAAATAATATTATGGACCCCATCATAAGATCATATTCATCTGAAAGTTCATGCATATATATATATATATATCATTCATAGATGTAATTATACTAGTACCAAAATCACTGTAAAGAACCAGATATTTCCATGTAATATATTTAATTATATAGGAATTTTATGAGTCCATGAAAAATGAAGGTGCTTGATTCTGAGTCCCGGTGTGCTTAGAATGAATTTTCGAACTTTTTTTTGGGTACGTTCAGTAAACGTGCAAGTGGGGTTTTGGATCTTTTGAACCGATTCTCGAAATTGAAATCAGAGGACATCGTTGGACTCATATAACCGGTATTCACATTATGAGACCTTCACCTAGGCTTTAGTTGGATGTGGGTGGAAGATAGTTATTGATACCCATTGTGGGAAAATAATAAAAGGTGGAAATAAAAATAAACTATCTTTATTTTTATTTAACTTTTGAAATATTTTGAATTCACAATGGGGACCACCCAAACTCTTCAAACCTACTTTTTAATTGTGCAAAACCCCCAAAATTTAATGACTTCATTAAATGAACTCATTAAGCTTATCAATTATGGGGAAGCCTCTTCATTCTCTTGATTAGGATCTTGGTGGAGATCTTGCGGGAGGAACCCCCCCCCCCCCCAATAGAGGATGGACTCTTCTACTTCGATGAACAATTATCCAATGAATAACTCTGTCGAAGGATCTCCAGCAAGGAGCATCTTCAATGATGATGAACTGAAGCCCATCATTTCCTCTACTCACCAAAGTCAACGACCAATCGGGGTAGGGAATGTTGTTTTGAATACCCCTTACCCTATTCTTGGAAATCATCTTCATTTAAGGACAATTATGCCACTTGATACCATTATAATGCAGAGGGTGCGTTCCAAACAAACATGGCCCGACCTTTCAACAATATTTGTGATTTATTATGGAATTGAATCAATGGTGACGTCCCGAGTTGAGAGCGGTAGTATCCAGAATGAAGAATGGGCCACGGGGGTGCGCCTGGTGACCCGAGGAACGTCACAGGCAACCCGTGCTTGTAACTCGCATCGGTGGGGCTTGGGAGAAGTGGTTATCACTCCAGTCGGTTGCGACGATATTTGGGGCACGACTGTGCTGCCAGAGAAGGTTCGCGACCCATCAGCTTCGGCTGAACAAGGGCGGAGGCCAGCGCACGGTCGACCGCGCGAAGGGGGCGGTGGCGCGCAACCACATCGTCAGGCTTGCGAAAGCTATGACATGAGGTTTTGATGGTGAAGGAGGGTGATCGATTCTCTGCTGGCCATCAGAAGTGGCATGGCGCGTGGCTGCGCCATAGAGGAGGGCTAGTTGTTTGGCCAACCTTGGAGCCGAGCGGGACCCCGGGTGACGCGTGGAAGCTTCCAGCACCATGTGGGGTCAACAGGTCGGCTACCCAACCCAAAAGGCCTAGCTATTCGGGGTACCCAGGGGGCTCCTCCCCCTTGGGTGGTGGCTAGGTTGGACCCCACTGTGGGGACAGCCTACCGCGGGCCGCACAAGGAGCCTCCCACGGAAGGCCGCCCAGCGGGCCGGGCCGCGCTGGAGGGCCGGGCCGTGCCAGCGGAACGGGCCAAACCCATCAGGCTAGGTCAGACCTAGGGCCGGGTCGGCCCTGACCGGGTCAGCTCAGGTCGGACCGGACCCAGACCCGCTTCGACCCCTTTCCTCTCTTTTTGAAATAACATTAACTACGGGTGCCCCTTTGACAAACCGTCTGTGGCATGAGAAACATTGGATAGAGACAGTCCTTTTGGTATACCACACTTGAGTTTTGGATAATGTTGGGTTATGTCTAGGTGGGATCAAACACAAATCCTACCGGGCCCTCGGGACTAAAAGTCCAATAACTTACCGACTAGGTGTCTGATTAACGCATCGCCTATTGTATTGTGATCCCAATTACATGGATGTCCTTTTAGATACTTATTGTGGTAAATCGTGGCATTTGGAGTATCAACATGTGTCTTGAGGAGAGGACCCTCTAGGAATCAAGTGGGCTTAGTGTGGGAACCATGTAGCTGGCTGTAACATGAGAAAGGGATCATATGTGGGTCTGTGCTTTGGGATCCTATGTGGTTCTATGTTCCAGTATCCCACTTTGATCCATTCTAGGAATCCACATGGGACTACTCTAAGATCCTACGTGGGTCTGGTGTACTATGATCCTACGTGGGTATAATGAATTAGGATCCTACGTGGGTCTACCTTTCAACAGAGTAAGATGATTCAATAGTCACATCTAATAATCTTTACTACCGTACCTATGTTATACCACATACGAGAGAAGTCCTTATCATTGTAGTGAAATTTTGTGTGATGATGCCTTTGTTGTATCTTTCTGTAAGGAGTTACCTATATGGTACTGCCTTTGTGGTACTCACCTTCGTGGTATTCTTTCCTTCGTGGAATAGTTGAGCTTTGGGCATTGGGTTTGGACATGGGTTTCTTCATGATTGAGGTGGGTATACTCAACAACTTAGAAAAATGTATGGGTATATACCTATGTAGGGTTGTCATTTGATTTAATTATTTTTTGTTTATCCTCTGTGGATTTTGTGGGACCTTCGAGGTTCTCGAGGTCCCGACTGAGTATCGTTATACACACCCATTCACGATCTATGCCTGCACCTTGTTATGATTGGTGTAGACAACGGACAGTGCTAACTGAGGACAAGAGTACCTATAATAAAGGTATCTCAATGTGGAAATTAGAAAAGGCATACCATAGATATGAGTGTTCGATGGTTGTACCTGCCCTTCAGGTAGGATCCTTAGAGGGTGTTCAGTAGAGTTTTTTTTCAGTTGTACTTGTACTTTTTAGTTTACTTGTACATTTTTAGTTGGGCTTGTATTCTGGCCCCTTTTTCTTTTTGTACACACCCCGCATACTATGTTGTTTTTCTTTGTGCTTGTATCCTGTTTTGTGCTTAGTTATGTGAGTTTAACGGTTATAATGGAAATGCCTTCTCAGTTTTAGGGAATAGGCTTTTTGTGCTAGTCACTAGCCCCTGGCCTATAGAAGGAGGGCATTGGGTAGTCATGACACGGTCCCCGGGGGATGGGTCCTAACAAATTGGTATCATAGGAGTCGGTTCTACTGTAGAACATTGGAATCTTATCTTCTATTTTAACAGCAATAATGTTAACTGTAGTGACGGTGGTTATCAGTTTAGGGAATCCATTGTTGGTGTAGCGGTCAACATATCCATACACCAAGACTATAATTTCTGATTTCTGACTCAGTGCATGAAAACGCTAATTGCATGTGTGTTTCAAAAAGAATTCATTGTAAAACTCTTTGAGTCTTCTCACTAGGTATAACTAACTGACCGTGGCACACCTGTTTCTTTTCATGATGCCTCCATGCAGAGAACCAGTTAGGGTTCTAGGTCTAGTGTGTCATGATGGCCCAACGAGTGATGAGGCCTTGGTGCAGGTCCGTCTTTCGGTAGGGGCACCAGTGGTACCATTAAATATTAGGCCACCGATGCCACCAGCCCCAGCATCATAGGTTGCACGCCAAATGAGCGTGTTGAATGAGTTCCTGCACCAGAGGCCACCCATGTTCAGGTGAAAGATGGACCCACATGCAGCTGTGGTTTGGCTGGAATCCGTGGTGAGAGTCTTCCGACTAGTAGGGACACTAGCTGATCTCATGGTGGTCCTTTCTACCAGTCTTCTATAAGCAGTAGCAGGAAGATGGAGGTTCATGATTCTTCAGGTTCACGACGAGGTGACACTTCTCTAGGAAAAATCTGAGAGTCTGTTGCGGGGTAGATTTTGTCCCAGCGACCATTCGTGCAGTGCACATACAAGAGCTTCATCATCTGTAGTAGGGCAGGATAAGTGTGGCTTAGTACTCAACGTGGATCACCTACCTCTCACGTTACACCACATATATGATGCAGGACCCATTCCTCAGGGCCGAGACCATCGAGCATGGACTCAGGCAGGAGATTAGGGCATTGGTTATTTCTCTCAGCATTCTGACACATGCGGGGGTGTTAGAGCAAGCCCTGTTAGTGGAGAGTTTTCTTGCTGAGCAGTCACCAGCAGCGAGACCCACTATTAGGATTCATGTAGTGGAGTCTTCTATAGCTGGTAGCAGACAGATGTCACAGAGGTCCAATAGAACCATACCTATAGGTGGACGAATGTAGGACTCAGGTTCAGATGTGTGGGGCACTAGAGACTGAGCTAGTCTTGTGAGGAGTATGCAGTGTTACACATGCAGGGGTTAGAGTCACATGGATCATGATTGTCCGAACCATCGTATGGATGATCAGAAAACGGTTGATGGACCACCCATGAAGAGAGAGAGGTTCAACCAAGGAGGTCCACCGGGAGCTGGAAGACATCGAAGATGAGCTGGCCATGCCGCTTTTGGAAGGCGATGATTCAAGGTGTTCCTGCCACCACCACCAGGTGGTCCACCTGACCATAGGGAATAGGTGGACAGGGAAAAGATCATCTCCTGGCAGCTGAGGTCTATGACCACGGTGCTCCGAATATGATACGAGATATGATCTGTGTCTACTTCAACTTTGTTGTAGTACATATAGACATAGGTTCCAGTCATTCATTTATTACCACTGCCCTCTTTCGGAGCTCAGAGATTCCAGTGGATACGTTGGCTCGATCTTTATGGATAGAGACATCTTTGGGAGAGGATTCGATGATTACACACTAGTTCCAGCAGTCTGATCTTACTCTAGGAGGTGAGATCTTTGGCTAAGATCACTATGCCAAAAACTAGGAAGGTAAGCGCTACCCATTTATCAGGGCACAAAAAAACCACTGATAATGGGGGCCTTTATCAGCACTAAAAAAATCACTGATAAAGGGGAGCCCTTTATCAACGCTTCCTTATGTAGCGCTGATAATGGGGGGGGGGGGGATTTATCTGCGCTTTTAATAAGCGTTGATAAATGCTGAGTTTCAAAAAAAGTTCATGAAAAATAATTTTTTGTTATAAAAGTATATTTATATTGATATAAATACAATATATATTTTTTAAATATATTGTAGATACCTATAAATAGACTATTACCTTTCATATATATAATATTTAGTGAAAATGGATTCAATTTTTTTAAAAAAAATGTTATTAATTAATAATTTTCTTGTTATTATTGATTAAAAATCATTTAATAACAATTTGAGAACACAAAGAAAACAATCAATAAAATATCTAAAATATGTTGAAAATGTAACTCAAACTTCAAACGACCATAACTTTTGATCCGGGTGTCCGTTTGAGCTCTACAGCATATCAAATCGAAGCCTGCGATGAGCTCTACGTGAAAATAGAAAATGTGAAGCATTTGTCACATTTTTTGAGCCCAAAAAAGGACCAGAAGGACTCCAAAACTGTGTTTTTAGTCGGGATACCGATTTTTTTAACATTCAAATAAGTATAACTTCTGATTCGGATGTCCGTCAGGCATGTACCACATATCATATCGAATATTGTTTCATTTTCTTTGATTTGACTAGTTTTTGCGTTGAAACGGAATTCTAGATTATAAGTTATGGTTGTTTTAACATTCTATGGCATTTCAAATACACATATATATGTATTTATTCTTAAATATATATCTGTCTGTGTGTGTGCGGGTGTCTATGTGTGTCTCTGTGTGTTGTATATATGTATATATGTATGTATTTATTTATTTTCTTACTTATAAACACACATCAAAAACCTTTTTTTTCTTAAATTTATTTAAAACTAATCTTATAAGTACATTCTATGCCTATTCAAATACACATATATATGTGTTTATTCATAAATATAATTGTGTTTGTGGGTATCTCTGTGTTGTTTTTATCTGTCTATGTATGTATGTATGTATTTATTTATTTATAAACACACACAAAAACATATTTTTTCATAAATGTATTTAAAACTAATCTTATAAGTATAGATTAATATACAAATAAATATATGTATAATAAATTATAACTAAAAATATATATATGTATATTAATATATTAATATACGAATGAATATATATATATACTAATATTTGAATAAATATATTTATATTAATATGAATATATATCAAAATATGAATAAATATAACTATATATATAGATATGTCATTAAATAGAGAACAAAATAAAATGGCATAGTTGTAAAGGTGCGGCCATGAAATGGGGAAGGTCCCGGGTTCGAGTTCAGGTGGAAGCGATGGGGGTGCGTGCGTATGGGGGATGTGCGGGAAGGGCAGCGTGCAGGAGACCTCCTAGCGCTGATAAAAGGGGTGTGAAGTGCTGATAAAACCACTTCCCCTGTATTTTTTTTATTTGTATGTTTTAAATTTTTGTGACCTTTACCAGCGCTTTTTAAAAGCACTGAAAATGTCCCCTTTTGTTAGCACTAAAAAAAGAGATGATAAAGGGTTCTTTTATCAGCGCTTTTTTAGGGCTGATAAAACCCACCTTTATCAACGCTTTTTGGAGCGCTGAGAAAAGGGACACCCTATATTAGCACTGGTCTTTACAGTTCT
Organism: Viscum album; assembly: GCA_963277665.1. Lineage (NCBI taxonomy): Eukaryota > Viridiplantae > Streptophyta > Magnoliopsida > Santalales > Viscaceae > Viscum > Viscum album. The sequence continues at coordinate 303,038,166 of OY728126.1, forward strand.
TTAAGCGCTGTTAAATACCTTTTTAGGGTTGATATTGTCCATTTTCATAGTAGTGGATCTCCTAGTAGCGGTGTTGAGGCTTTACAACATCATCTTGGGTATGGACTTGTTATCTATAGTCCATGTTCAGATTGACTGTTTTTGGCACAATGTGTTGTGTGTCTGCACAAATGGGACTAGGTTTACCTTGACCGATGAGAAAGGAGCCTTTGCAACACATGATGGACATACCTGAAAGAGAGTGTAGCTGATCACTCATCAGTTGGCTAGACTTACCCTCGATGTGGTTGATGTGGAGAGTCCGAGTTATCCTGTATTTGTGGACCAGTACACGAATGTCTTCCCTGTTGATCTTTCAGGTCTATCTCCAAGCAGAGAGGTGGATTTCATATTTACATTTACCCAGGGATGACAATGATATCTACACTAGCGTATCGGATGGCTCACGCAGAGATTCATGATCTACAGGTACTTCTTGAGGTCTTATAAGGGAAGGTGTTCATCTGACCCAGTGTTTCTCTTTGGGTAGCCCCAATTTTGTTTTCCAAGAAGGTGGATGGGAGATTGAGACTATGTGATTACTATTGGCACCTGAACCAGGTGACCGTGAAGAACAAGTACCCACTTATGAGTATTGACTACCTCTTTGATCAGTTGAATGGAGTTCATGGGTTCTTGAAGATAGACCTCAAGTCAGGCTCTCACCATCTTAGAGTACGAGATGAGGATGTGAAGAAGACAACTTTCATATGTCGGAAGGGCCACTACGAGTTCTTGGTTATGCCATTCAGTGTGACCAATGCTCCAGCTATGTTCATGGGACTCATGAACAAGATCATTCAGCCATACCTTTATTGTTTTGTAATAGTCTTCATCGATGACATTCTGACCTACTCGGCTACTGAGGAGGAGAATGCCTATTATTTCCAGTTAGTTCTGGACACACTCAAAGAGCACCATCTTTATAGTTAGCTCTTGGAGTTCTAGTTCTGGATTTGAGAGGTTCACATTCTAGAACATTTTTTCTCAAAGGCTGGAGATGCGGGGGGATCCAGTGAAGATTGTGATAGTAATTTCTTGGTAGCCACACATGAGTGTGATGGAGGTATGAAGTTTCCTAGATTTGGCCAGATAATACCAGATATTTCTGCCAAATCTCTCAAGAGCTGCATCACCTTTATCAGTGTTGATGAATAAAGGGAAACCATTCTTGTGGTCGAAGAGATTCTAGCAATTTGTTTTAGGAGCTTAGGCAGAGGATGACCAGTTCCCACATCTTGAGGCTTCCGGAGGAGGGCATTGGGTTCGTAGTCTACTATGACGCATCAGGGACCACGCTCAGATGTGTCCTGATGCAGGAGCAAGAAGTTATCACATATAGTTCTTGATAGCAGAGACAACATGAGAATAACTAAACTACCCATGAACATGAGTTACCAGCAGTGGATTTCTCTATGATGATGTCGCGACACTATCTGATGGTCAAGCTTTTAACAGTCTACTCTGATCACCAAAGTCTCTAGTATATCTTTTCCAAGAAGGACCTGAACCTGAGACATCGATGTTGGATTGAGTTCCTCTAGGACTACAACTTCGAGACATTTTATACTCCATGTAAGGGGAACATTATATCAGATGAACTCAGTAAAAGATATTTTATATAACAGCAAGGTGAAGCGACGGAGCAGCTGGGCGCTTTGAAAATATCCTTTGTGGATCGAGATGGAGCAGCTTTTCTTCAGTATCTTACAGTCACTCCCCCACTCCTTCAGCAAGTCAGGGAGGTGCAGCATGGGGACACTGATTGTAAGGATCGATGTGCTATGACATTCATAGGATAGGCACCTGATGAATTCTCTGAAGGTGGGGAGCACATCATCATTTTTAGAGGATGTACCATGATACCAGTGTCTCTTTGGGCGGAAGTGTTGAGGGAGTTCCATATGTCCCCTCAAGCAGTACATCCAGGAATTGCGAACATATACCTGGACCTCTGAAAACAGCACTAGTAACCAGGAATGATGAATGTAGTAGTAGAGTTTGTCTCTTAGTGACTTACATTCAGCAAGTGAATGTGGCGCATTGCGTACCAGAAGGCTTAGTTCAGCCTTTAGAGGTCCCAGAGTGGAAGTGGGAGAGAATATCCATGGGCTTAGTGACATGACTTACACGTACAACAGGGGTCATGATTCTATCTGGGTGATCGTCAACCATCTCACCAATTTGGCCCACTTCTTACCAATAAGAGTGAAGGGTTTAGTATAGAGCTTGTGATACCTCTATGTGAAAGAGACTGTGTGGCTACTTGAATTACCCTCAATGATTGTTTCTGTTCGTGATGCACATTTCACTTTTCGGCAATGGAAGGGGTTGTAGGAGGTTTTTTGGATGTAGCTTTGTTGGAGCACAACCTTCCATCCCCAGACGGATGTCCAGAATAAGCGGGCCATTAATACCCTTGAGGGCATGTTGCATTCTTGCATCCTAGACTTTGGTCTCAATTGGGAGGATCAGTTTCCATTGGTGGAGTTTTCATACAACAACATATATCACTAAACTATTGGGATGGCATCATTCGAGACTCTGTACGGACGACCTTTCAAAACACCTTTGTGATGGACTGACCCAGGGGAGTCAGCACATGTGAGACCAGAGATGTTACAAGTGACCACAGAGAAGGTGGAAATCATCCAGGAGAATATGATGACTGCATAGAGTAGGCAGAAATCTTATGCTGACAAGAGATGGAGACCTCTGGTGATTGAGGGTGGTGAGCATGTCTTTCTACGAGTCACACCCTGATGATGTTTTCAGAGATTTGCCCAGGGGGGCAAGTTATCTCTATGGTTTATCGGACCCTTTTAGATCCTCAGTAGAGTTGGTGAGGTGGCTTATAGCTTAGCACTTCCACCTCAGTTTCCCCAAGTGCATGGCATTCTACATGTATCCCAACTGAGGATATACGTGCATGACTCATCACTCATCATTGAATGGGGCGAGCTGGACATCGACGAATGGGCAACGTTTACAGTCGTTTTTGTAGAGAATGTGGATTGACATGAGAGAGTCCTTTGTGGGCGATTGATACCTTTAGTGTCTGTATGTTTCCAGCACAGGAACCTCCAGGAGAGCACATGAGAGCAAGAGGCTCTGAAATGTGCTCAGTACCACCACATGTTTCCCTAGATTATGTTGTGGCTTTCAAAAATGTGAATCCCTGATGTGGGGAGAATGTAATGACCAGGATTTTTCCATGTACATTTTTTTAAAATTATATGGGAATTTTACAAGTCCGCGAAAATTAACAGTGTGATTTCGAGGCCCGGTGTGTCCAGAATGAATTTTTGAACTTTTTTTTGGGTACGTTCAGCAAATGTGAAAGCATGATTTTGTAACTTTTGAACCAGTTCTCAGAATTAATATCTGAGGACACTGTTGAACTCACGGTTCTAGTATTCTCTTTAAGATACCTTTACCTCTGCTTCATTTGGTCGTGGGTGGAAGATAGTTTTTCCCACTAATCAGGGGAAAATAAAAAAAAGTGGAAATTAAATAAACTTACATTATTTTTATTTAACTTTTGAATTCTGATGAATTCTCGGTGGGGACCACCTGATCTCTTCAAGCCTTTTTTTAATTGTTCCAAATCCCAAAAATTAAATGACTTCATTAAATTATTGCATTACACTTATCGATTGATGGGATGGCTCTTCATTCCCTTGATTTGGCTCTTGGTGGAGGATCTTGTTGGACGAAACCCGCCACAGAGGAAGAACTATTTCCTTTGACGAACATTTCTCCAATGACGAACTTTGTCGAAGGATCTCCAATGAGGAGATTCTTAAATGATGACAAACCAACATCCATACTTTCCTCTCCTCACCAATTTCAATGAGAAATTGAGGTAGAAAATGTTGTTTTGAATACCCATTACCATGTTATTGTCAATATTCTTGATTTAATAACAATTTTTCCACCTGATACCATTATAACAAAGAAGGTGTGGGACAAACGAACACATATTGACCTCTCTGCAACATTAATGATTTATTATTGTCTTGAATCGATGGTGACGTCCTGAGTCGAGAGAAGGAGTCTCCGGAATGACGAACGGGCCACCAGGGCGTGCCCGATGACATGAGGAAAGTCGTCGGCAACCCATGCTGGTGACCGGCACAGGTGGGGATCAGTAGAAGCAGTCGGCACTCTGGCCGGCCATGATTTCGTTGGTGGAACAACCATAATATCATAGAAGGGTCGCGGCTCGTCGGCCGCGGTGGAGTGAGGGCGGCGGCCAGTGCACGGCCGACCGCATGAAGGGGACGACGATGTACGACCGCACCGCCAGGAATGTGGGAGTTATGGAACAAGGCTGTGGCGGCGAAGGAGGGAATTCAGATCATTGTTGGCTGTTGTTGGTGGTGTGGTGCGTGACCTCACCACAGTGGAGGGGTGGCCTTCCAGCTAGCTAGGGAGCCGAGTAGGTCCCCGAGTCCCACGTTCCAACTCACGGCACCACGTGGCGCCAGCCGGTCGGCTACCCAACTCAAACGGACCATCTTTTTGGGGTACCAAGTGGGTGCCTATGCCTTGTTTGAAAGATAGGGAAGACCCCACCGTGGGGCCACCCAGCCACGGGTTGCCCAGTGGGCCGCACCACAGGCCGCCCAGTGTGGGCCACACTACGGGATGCCCAGCGTAGGTCGCCCAACGCGGGCCATGCCAGGACAGTGATTCTGGCCTGACCCAGTGAGCCAGGTCGGACCCTAGTCCACACCCGGGTCGGGTAGGCCTAGGCCTGGTCAGACCGATCCCAGACCAGCTTCGACCCCTTTCCGCTCTTTTGGCCATAACCTCATCTATAGGCATCCGTTTGACAAACCATCTATGGAACCAGAAAACTTCTATTGAGACGGTCCTTTTGGTATAACCCACTTGATTTTCAGATAATGTTGGGGTACGGCCAGGGTGGATCGAACATGAATCCAATAGGGCTCTCAGGACTAAAAGGCCAATAACGTACAGACCGGGCATCCAATTGACACATCATCTGTTGCGTTGAAAACCCTATTACGTGGTGGTCCTATGGGAAAATTCTTCATGGGACATCGTTGTAGTTGTAGTATCGACCTGTGGCTTGAGAAGTGGACCATCCTTGAATCAAGAGAGCTTAGTGCGGGAACCCAGTAGCTGGCTGTAACATTAGAAATGTATCCTATGTGGGTCTGTGCTATAGGATCCTACGTGGGTCTGTGTTCCATTATCCCACTTGGGTCTGCTTTAGGAATCCATATAGGACTACTCTACAATCATATGTGGTTATATTGTACAAGGATCCTATGTGGGTCTGATGATTTAGGATCCTACATGGTTCTTCCTCTCAATAAATTAATATGATTCAGTAGTTACATCTAATCATCGTTACTACCATACCTATGTTATACCTGGTCTAAGATGATTTCTTATCTTTGTGGTACACTTCTGTGTGATGAGGCCTTTGTGGTATCTTTCTATGTGGTGTTACTGATATGGTACTGCCTTTTTATTACTCACCTTCATGGTATTCCTTCATTCATGGAATAGTTGAGCTTTGGGCATTGGGTTGGGCACTGTGTTTCCTCATGATTGAGATGGGTATACTCGAAAACTTAGGTATATGTATGGAAATATACATAAGAAGGGTTGTCAGTTGTTTTCATGACTTTGTGGTTTATCCTCTATGGATTTTGTGAGACCTTCAAGGGTCTCGGGGTCTCTACTACGTATTGTTATACTCACCCATGCACGGGCTATGCCCGCACCTTTTTGTTTTTGGTGCACACGATGGACAGTGCTGACTGAGGATGAGAGTACCAAGACTGGAGGTAGCTCGAGGTGGACATTAGAAGAGGTGTACCACAGAGATGACCATTCGAGAGATGTACCTAACCTTCAGGAAGGATCCTTGGTGGGTTTTCACTAGAGCTATTTTCAGTTTTACTTGTACATTTTAATTTACTTGTACCTTTTCAGTTGGGCATGTATTCCGGCCCCTTTTTCTTTCTGTACACACCCTATTTACTATATAGTTTTACTTTTGTGCTTGTGTCCTACTTTGTTCATAGTTGTGTGAGATTACAGGTAATAAATGAAATACATTCCCAGTTTTAGGGAATACTCCTTTCATTGCTACTCACTAGCCCCGGGCCTATAGAAGGTGGGCTTGGGGAAGTCACGACACGGCCCTGGAGGATGGGTCATAACAATCACCAACCTTATCAGGAATCTATTTAATTTAATTTCCAAAGACCAATAACTGGATCCCATGATTTTCCAATCCCAAGAACCTAATTTTCCAAACATTTTATATTAATTAATTATAATCATATTTTAATTTATCAAAAAATTATATTTAATTCCTCTAAATTTTAATAAAATTGGATAACCCATTTAAAACTCACCAGAAGGCCTCATCTCTGAGGAACCATGAACAACCATGGACAAACAACCAATGGAATTCCCCATCGTAAATCATGGAAAATAACCAAAGCATTCCCCCAATCCCATATTTAATTTAATTTAATTATAGGACCACTCTAAATAATTTGGTAGTTCAAAATTCATTTTCTTAAATGGTGAATGATGGTAGGAGGACATCATCATAGGAAAACTTCTAGAAAGGAAACATGAATGACTCTTCGATCATTGTGACATCCAACCTGATCAGGCGTAAATCACTAAAACCATTTCCCAAAATCATCAAAATTATTGTGAAATTAATATTAGGAAGGTTGGAGTGAGATCCTTATTCATAATTGCAACAAAATGAAACCAAGAACCTCCAAAAATCATTGGGGAATAAGAGACTGAGATTTGGTCGTCTGCTCTCCCATATGGGCCCTCTATCATCCAAATGATTGGGAAAGATCCCCCACCTATTTTTTAAAAACCAAGATTTTTTTTAAACTATAAAGGGAGTCCTACCATGAATCTCATTATGTATGGGATCGACCCCTACCACAAAAATTAACACTATGAATTTCCTAAAATAGTTTTTAAAAGCTATCCTACCATTCCATCCTTCCTCAAAATTCCTCCAAAACACCTATAACACCAATAGGACATTGAAATCCATCAAAAAACTCTAATTGGGATTGTTGAAATACTTGGAACCTCATTCTATGCATTGGTTATCAGATTAAACCATCTACCAACCCAAAAACTAAAATTCACTCTTGAATTTTTACACCTGTATAAAACAAATTTCAAACTCACCACCATAACACATCATGTAGTTGAGATGTTGAATTGACCATTTTTTTCAACAACCTAACCCACTCGGGTCTCCAAACCATGGGCACTTTTCCACATTCTACTATGGAACACCAAATGAGCTTATATTGCGCAAGTAAAAATATCAAGTGCCTAATTCCTCAAAACCGAACCAAAACTCATAACCATCATCATCACCACTGGAAGACACCCCATGATACCCATCTTTCTAATGAAACAACTATTTCATAAACCATTTGATCATCTGGTCCATGGTTATACCCACCATAGTTTATTACTCACAATGCCTGATTCTAATCTATGGTTCTCCCCACTATATGAATCATATTCTAAAAACATATCCTCTGGTAGTCCCCTAACTTACAAATTTCATGCAACATGATTCTCCTGACATGGTTCCCTTCAAACATGTTTATCATGAAACACAATTCCTCTATACCATATTTTGTTCAATAACACTCAAAACACTCATTCACACCCATATACTTGTCTACATTCCATGATCTATGAACCAAAATTTCCTTTCTTATCAAACACATTTATCTTAAAAAAGAACCTCCCTATGTTTTTCCCATGATTCACACCCTGACCCACATAATGATATAGGTGTTCGCCCCCTAAATGTTTTCATCAAAATTGGTTCACCCCATAAACCATGTCATGAAACATTGATTCTCCATAGAAACATGTCATGAATTGTGTCTCATGCAACCAAACACCCTTGAGTAATGCTGAGAGAAACCCATGACCATTTCCAATGCAGTGAATCTAACCATTATTTCATTAGAACTTCAAATATCTTATTCACCTCAAAACTAGATAAAATTTGATTTGATTACTAATATTGACCATCCAACTACCGGTCCTATCATGGACACTTCCTAAAAACCCAGGCTAATTCTTTCATGATCCATCCTACATTCAGTACAACACACAATTGTTGGATGTGACCATATCACACATACTAGATAACCAAAATGAAACCTAAATTAATATGCTTTCCTATCTCATGAGAATGTAATCCTTTGAAACTACCTCATTTCCAATAATAATTATGGCCACACCATAAAATGGACAATGTTTCACTCCTCACTATATTGATTACCTTATACCGCTAATTAAGAACCACCTCAAAATGTTTTATCACAGCAGATGTGTTTCTACTCCCAATCCATGATCCTCGTCATATTAGTACCTATCTAGGATTGATCCTAATTAATTATTCATTCTAGATAACCATATACCGCTCCATGAGTGCCACATCAACAGGTTCCATCACTACACATGTGTTTCTCCTCTTGAACCATGCTCCCTGTCTTGTCAATATTTTAATAGTATTGAGCTATGTTTTCTATTCGACTACTCCCAATCCATTTCTGATACCTACTCTATTACAGAATGAAATTTCCCATTTCTGTATGACTTATGGGAAGTGATACTCACAATATTCCATTAAAACCTTGTGTTCTTTGATCACATGATATCACTTACTAATTCCAAAACAAAAAAGGTTCTATTTTGGAATACTATGCATTAACTTGATCTCTATATAATGTGTGTACTCTCCCATGCAACCCAATCAATGAAACATAACTCACGATCCTTTCAGTCTCACACCATCAAACTAGGATGAAGCACCAAAAACTGCAAACTAGAATCTAGATTATATCAGCTCATCAGGCAAACAACATGATTAGACACAACCCAAGATCATTAAATGTCAAGGGAGCCTACAAAAAGCCATGATTATAAATTACATAAATGGTCTATTGTGTCAGGAAACTGAACAGACCATTCTTCTAAAGCTAGTTTCAATACCATGACACTCCAAGTGCCTCACAATCCTTGAATAAGTACTCATGGTGATTCCCATAAAAAGGCATTATATATTCAATAAGCATATACCATATCCTTGATAGAACCACCAGAACATTATAGAAAACACATGGTAAATCACATACCATACTACCCATTGTCGAACATCATATACAAGCAATCAGAATCTCATAAATATTATCATCTCTCTATGCACCAATCATCATGTAGAAACCACCTATAGGAATACATTATAATGTTTTTTAATAAAACATTAAATAAATTATCCTACATTATATATTCAATCATCATCACATTTTGGTGATTCAAAACTAGTGAACTATTATCACATTGTTTAGTTATATAGAGTGTAAATCCAATATATATAAGAAAAAATCATATACATTTTATTATTTGTTTTAATAGATGATCGTAAGAAATAGAAACCCACCAGGGGATTCCCACTATTGCACCATGTTCCTCATATATCTATTAGTGTCACCTCATATCACATATACTGAGGTACCATGTCACTATTTTCGATAAGAATGTAACTATAAATCCATATGAACTACCATTAGGAAAAATACATCTGCATCTCATTCCAGCTACGTAAAATTCCACATACTTCTTATACAGGAAAACACCATATGAGTTTTTTCTATCAACATAAATAATTAATAAAACTCATTAGTGAAAAAAATCACCCTATATGGTCTCTAAATGTCATGTGAATAATATATTCCAATTCATGATTCATGATATACCTCTCGCTGATATAGGTCAATAATAAAATACTACAACTAGATTTTTCCAATTGGACATGATCCAAAAATATAAATATTAAAAATTTAAATTTCTCAATAACCATGTGCTTCACATGAGGTGAAAATCATATCAAACGTAAAAGCATAATTTCATAACATTTATCTCCTCCCTAGAAACCATAAATTCCTACCAATGAATATTTTCATGATTCACTATCCTGATACCCACCACCTGATCTGAAAAATCTATATATATCGTTTCTACTATATAAAGAATTATAATAAAATGAAAAACATGATTTGGTACCAATTTCTAATACCAAAACCCAAATCACTCTAACTATAGCAAAACCAAACAACTAAGTGACCTCAGGAACGCCTCCCCATGAACCAAAGTCCTCCATCTTGGAAGAAGGGATTATAAAGTTATTGAGAGGAGACTATAACCCATATATATGAGAGTGGAATAAAAATAATAATTAAATAATAGAACATGTTGGAAATAAAAATATATAAGATCATGATATATGAAAATTAAATGTATCACACAAATTCAAATGGTTATACTCGCATAAAATTAAATTAAATTGGACTATTTGAATACCTCATAGCAATATTCTAAACACCGTCGCTATCCTCCTCGAACATGTAGTTTTGTGACTATGATAAAATTGTACCTACAACAAGTAAAAATTTATCAATTAACCTATTATTATAGTCATCTGAGAAGGGTGTGAATACATAACTCTGTCGCGCACCACCATCATAGCCCATTACTATTATATTGATGTTGTAAAATGTTCTTGTGACATGATCTAATATAATAAACAACTGATTCAACTAAATAAATAAAACCAAGAGTAATACCTTCTTTGGCCCTATATTGAAATTACATTATGTATATCACAATGATCTTCGAAACCAATAACACCATTTCCCCATGGTAATTCTCATATAAACCAGGTTATTCCTAATAACCACTATCGATTCTCATGATATTAACATCAACCAGTCATACCTTTGTCAGCTAGTTTCAAAGTGTCTCTAACCATGAACAACACTGTGGGGGAACCTATATCCTCAAATTGAGGATCCCATACTCAATCCTCTATCCTGATGAGTGTCAGATACTACGGTGTCATTAGGAAGCATGTATCCTCAATCCCTTAGGCCGAACCCCACCGTAGTCATTTGTCAATATCAGTTTGATGACTGATTCTTATGATGTGAAGAACCTAGGAAATCCTATAAGTCCATAAATGATTTATTCGTGGGATCCCTAGAAAACTAAAGGGATTACCATCCATGTATCTTATGGTAAAACTCTTGGGAATCCAGTATATCATGACTCCTCATCTGATCCATTACTGGTCCATCCACTTGATTCTAGAGGGTATCATGGACACCAATCAATGGGATTTTATTTTATCCCATAGGATTTAAAACATGTTTTCATGGGGATATATTCCTACATGACACCTCATACCATGATTTGAATCATGAGAATCACAGTAAATAAGAATGTTGTACTATTATCAGCATTTGAATCTCGAGCATTGTGGGAATTTACAATGGTCTACTAGTATCAACAGTTGAGTGCCAACATCCAAGCATTCAGAATGGTATCACAAAAACAAAGGATTAATTTCCATCCGAATCCTTCTTATAAAATTTCTTATCATGGATCTAATGTTGGATCCAAGGTACCAACTCATTCCATTTACTCATGTATCAAATGTATCTCTTGATGCAAGTCGAGGGAGAAATCCACCCACAATATACCATGATGTCAGATCCTAACCCCACGTGGAATCCTTGGGTCTCATCTATGTCAATTGGTGATTCATGGGAATCTATAAAAATTAAAAGAATTTTATACCCAATAGTAAATTATTAGGCATCCTAAGAAATCACATATCCTGAAAAAATAATAAAATAATAATAATGTATAAGGCATACCAAACACCCACACCCATCCTCAAAATCATAGCTCCATCAGTATATCATGTCAGTTCAGGTTCGGGGTTACACCCTCAACCATCACAACCCATAAAAACATGCATTCACATATGGTAATTTATTAGAGGGGAACTCATAGGGTCCACTTAGATAATCAATACTACCTAGGCCTCAAGTGAACCTGTCACTTGAGATTGTCTCAAGAGATGTCTCAAGCCCCATCATTATGTCTCAGGCCACTCCAGACCAGTCAATTCTCTTTATCCATATCCACCCTACCTATGGCTGATCCATTTTGGATTATCATGTATCACACATTTGTACAAGGCCAACTAAGTCCATCCATATGAAACTAAGACTTACCCATGGACATGTCCATGTAATTGGGTATCCTCTTAGTGCATCATCAACCATTGGTGACTGAGGTGTCATACCAATTCACAAGGACCATAGTGGCCCCAACACATTTCTACTTATTCATATGATTTCATACAAGTGTAAAAATTTAGTTTAAATTTTAAATTTTAAAGTAAAATAGAAAATTCAATAATAATATGGAAACCACTGTATGGGTGAGTCCACATAAACCCACATCAATATATACATAATGCATAAAATCCATACAGATATTTTAAGCTCAAGCCATCACATGAGCACCAAACTCAGTCCAAACATGCCATATTAATTAATTATAATAACATTATAAAAAATTAAATAAATAAATAAATTTTATTTATATTTTATTCAAATTAGGAAAACCTCCCCAAAATTCAACAGTAAGAATAATAACCCTCGAACAGAAACATAACACATTCCAGCAACCCATGGCATCCCCCCTAACCTGAACCAAGGAATAATCCATAACATGTGTCAGAGATCCCGTCATCAAAATAATATAATTTGAGGTAAAATATAATTAACATTATGATGAAGTGTTCCAGTTAAAAAATCGTGAAACACGGTAGGTGGATGTTTTCTTAGTACATCCTCTATCCCGGCTACATAAAAAGACCCATCATATAGGAAAATTTCCACAATTATTCAGTGGAAATCAGCAAAATTCTAAACCAAAATATGAAAATTTAGGGGGCATTGAAAAAAAAGAAGAGAGGAGAATGAAAATTACCTATAATCATATCGAAACACCACCAAGAACCACCCCAAATCGAGGGGAATAATATTGTGGGATATGTAATAATCGAAACTCTCATGAAAAACCTACAATGGCCATAAAAGGTGTATCCAAGATCCACTCTATTTATTTTAAAGAAATACCAAAAACATGATGTCACAACATGAACAAAAAATTCACACCAGGAATTTCATTATGAAAGGTTTAAAACCTACTTCCTTGAATATTCACATCCTGAATCAATGCTTCACAGTATGAAGTTCCTATAACTGCTTCCAAAAAAATCCCGACATCCCCGCCCATCCTCTAGCTTCCTCCCAAACACCTATAACACCTACATGCCCTTAAAGACCACTGAAAAATAGTATTTACAGACACTAAACCCTTTTAACCTCATTCAGAGTGTAATTTGTCAAAAAAAACTATCTCCGTAACACCTCGATTATTAATCAAAGATTTATTTATTTCATTCTTATTATGTCAATATTAATTTTAAATCAAATTTGTAAATAAATATTAAATTTTTATAACAACAAATTTCATAAATAAATTTTGATTAAATACTAATTTTGGAATTATTATTGATAAATATATATATATTATAATTAACAAATAAAAATGTGTTTTAATAAATTCACTTTTGAGAATGTTTTTTTAAACGATGTATATAAATTGAGATATAAATATTTTTAAAAAACATTATTTTAGTTTTGAGAAGTACTATATTGAATTTAAGATAATTAAAACATTAATGTAATTTAAATTTTGCCTTAAATTCTAGGAAATAAAATATCTAATAATTAACAATAACAAGATACGATAATAAATTAATATCTTATAAATAATGTTTTCCTTAAAAATGTTTTATTTAAAATAAAATTTTATTTTTTATGTTATGTTTTTATATTAAGGATATATGAACTATTATAAATACTCATAATACATAAAAAATAGAAATTATAAATCATTTTTGAATATTAAAATAATTAATAATGTTATGCTAACTTATAAAATCATGTATATGTTTTAAATATAAAAACTATAAAATTTATGTTATGAGATTAGGTTAATTAGAAAAAAAATTCAATATATGTATTTATATATATATAAAGAAATAATATATAATTATTATATTTAAAAAATAAAAATAAAACAATAACCGATCAAAAAAAATGGAAAATGAAATAAACAAACAGAAGAAGGTAATCAGGTTTTGTGTGTTTGGGATGCAGGTTGGGGGAACTCACTGTGAGGGAAGAGGGAGAGGCTGAATCGTGTTTCGGCTGAGGGTTGAAATAGACTTCGTTGGAGTCAAGGTCAGACAAAGATGAAGTGACAGACTCAGCCTAGGCATTGCGAGGGTTATCTTTGAGTTTGAGCGCAGTTTAGGTTTATCAGTTTTCGTTTCGAGGTCGAGCATCGAGAGGAGACCGAGAGAAGTGGTGAGGGATCACCTTCTTCTTCATATGAATATAGGGATGAAATCATATTCTATATCTGAACAATGATGGGGACGGAAAACCATTCTTCATCCAACCATTGTCCTGTTTTGTTCCCGATATGTTTTTGAAATTTTTTTATGTTCGAATCTTATATGTTGGGCCGATGAGTCTTACAATATCTTGTTTTTCATCTACTTGCAAGTCCTATTGAGTTTTAAAATTATTGAAATCTATTTCAGCTTGGATTAATACCAATTTTCTTATTTTTTGATTCAATAATCATCAACTTTTTGTTTTCATTTCCAATATTAGAATATGAAAACACCCTCTGCATCATTTTGAAACAATTTTGATTGGTTATTGTGTGGCTCTGGATTATAGCTTTCTGAAGAAATCTCTACTGTAAATGATATATTATTTTTCAAATGATTTTTTATTTATTGATTATATATATAACAATCCATTATTTATAAAAAAATATATAACTTTAACATCAAATTTATCTCATTACTTTGGTTTGTTTCAAAATTCAACGAATCTACTATTTTGGTTATTTTTTGGGGATTCAGTTATCAATCAATCCTTCTTCTTAAATGATATATACAAAATTGGTCATATAATATAATACCACTGTAGTTTTTGAAGTATATAAATAGATAATTTTATATCTTATCATGGGGCATGTATTAGGATATGTTGCACTCCCTCATTCAGTGATTCACATTCTGTACATAACTGATTGGGTACTACTGCTCTCCATGATAAATTTGAGAGAAAAAAATCACTTTGTCAATGCCTTTTGTAGCTCCATCAATGGTATGATAAGGATCCATTAGAGGTAAGGGTTTATTATTTTTCAAATAAGTTCTATGAAATTTCCATTTATAATTTCATAAGGGAAATTATATATATATATATATATATATATATATATTAATCATTTTTATATTTTTTATTTATGTTTGTGAAAGGGATTTTACAAATAAATTTATATTTCTTATATTTATAATTTGAAAAATTATATTAGAAGTATGTCTAAAAATTCTTCTTCCTTATGTTCATCAATTCTAATTTGGTAAGGGAAAGTATTTTTTATTCAAATATTTAGTTTTATGAATGAATATTATGCTCAAAGTTGATCGTGATGGCCGTTTTGTTCTTTCGAATCTATTTAATTTTTTCTGTAAAGGAAACTCATTTTATTTATTTTATTCTTCAATTTCCATGTAAATATAAACTATATAGATTGAATGATGATGTATTTTGAAAATTTAATTATTATTCAGTGAATGGGTTCTATTAATGGAATGATACCTTTAATTACATGTTTCATTAAATCTATACATTCCTTAGAAATAAACACATACATTTATATTATTTTTAAATTTATCATTTGCAATTTTATTTTTATGGGTAATTCATCTCTTCAAATATTATTAATACGTTATATATAAGTATGGTTAAGAATTATTATAATATAACAAAAGGTTTGGTAATCTATTTTATTCTAATTGAGTTTATGTTCTCAGTAAATTTGAATAAGGAAGAAAATTCCATATTTATTTATTTCAAAATCAACATGTTTTTATATTTGAATTTATCAAGGAGTTGTAATGTTATATATATATATATATATATATATATATATATATATATTTACTTAAATGATGTTCAAGTGTACAATTGATTTAAATAAATTATTAACCATTTATTAACTCACATATGAAATTATAAATTAAGAATGTAATAATTTTATCATGTGCGTGACATATAAAAGTCATGATTTTAACCATACATCACTGAATTTGTAATCATGATATTTATGCATTAATTTATATATATATATATATATGTACGTACCTAAATTCATGTTCCTTAACAATTAAGTGCATATAAAAGGATGATTTTATTTATTAATGAAATTTTGCTTAAATTATTTGTGAGGGCGACACATAATTTCTATTTTTATTGTTTAATTATAAAACCATATAATTATATGTTCACTATTGTTTTTAGATTAAACCATCATGTATAAAATAAAATTAATAAATATGTATTTGAAATTTCAAATTTGTAGATGTTGATTTAACTTCTATGTGATTATGTAAAGTCGTGTATCATGAGATGTGATCTTACAAAGTTGAATATATAATTTTCAGTAAAGAATAGTATTTTTTTCCAACAAGATTATAAATATATTTTCAAACCTAAAACACTATTGGAAAATATATATATATAAGTCAATCTAATAATTTTTTTGTAAAAACCATTACTCAAAATTAGTAAATATGAACGAGAATTTGAGTAGTGAATCAATCCCTCAAGTGGGTAGGCCCAAGATAGCCTTCAAAGTTTAAAAAGGCCCTAGTTTTTTTGTTCTAAGGGATTGCTTAATATTTTAAGCTGAATCACTAGATTAGTTTAAAATGGTTTAGAAATAATAATTTATTTTAAAATCATTATACTATTTTGTAAAAATATGTCTTACTATTTTATTTTTCGGATATATTATCCATGGGATATTTAAACATGATTTATCAAATATTTTAAAAACTCTTTATGGGACAATTTAAGGCTCACCCTTTTATTTTTAAAATGATTTTTCACAAGTATCTTAAGAGATTATCGTAGATGCCATTTCTTTTGGAGTTAGCACGCACGGAAGCATAGTGGACATTTGTTTTTTAATTTCAACTACTATAAATGTAAGGTTTTGTCTAATTCTCTAAAACCTAGACCGGTAAAAGGTCATCTTTTCTGTTATGTGTTGGGTAATTTTTTATTCATTTTTATATAAAAAATTACACAGTATTTTTCAATAATAGTGTCTAGAAGAGAATGATTGTGGTGTTATAATTGGTATCAAATGAACGATCTATAAAACCTTAGAGATTAGATGTAGTCGAGTCTATGAGTTTATCGACCATAATGTTTCATTAATTCTGATGATTGAACTTCAGAATTTTTGTAATTCTGATGAAATATTTGTGAGGGAGAAATTCTTTTAAGGGGCGAGAATGTAACACCACCGAGTTTTAAAAAAAGTGTATTTTTTTCATTTTTATAAAGTTATTATTATATATATATAATTTGTAAATAAATATTAAATTCTTATAATAATAATTTCATAGATAAATTTTGATTAAATACTAATTTAGGAATTATTATTAATAAATATATATATATTATAATTAAACAATAATTTTTTTAATAGTCACCATTGAAATGATTTTTTTAAACTCTGTATATAAATTGACATATAAATTTTTTTTAAAAACCTATTTGAGTTTTGAGAAGTACTATTTCAAATATAAGAAAATTAAAAATTTAATGTAACTGATATTTTTCCTTGAATACTAAAAAAAATATTTAATATTTAATAATAATAAGATATAGTAATAAATTAATATTTTATAAATTATACTTTTCTAAAGAAAGTTTCATTTAAAATAATATTTTTTATTTGAAGTTATGTTTTTAACTCAAGTAATTATGAACTATTATAAATAATCATAATACTTAAAAAACAATAGAAATTATAAATCATTTATGAAAATTAAAATAATTATTAATATTATGTTAACTTATAAAATCATGTATATGTTTAAAATATAAAAACTATAAAATTTCTATTTTGAGATTTGGTTAATTAAATAAATCAATATAGGTCCTTATACATGTATAATGAAATAATATATAATTGTATCATTAAAACAAATAAAACTAAAATGATAACGGAACATAAAAATGGTGAATGAAAAAAAACAGAAGAAGGAAATCGAGTTTCACATGTTCGGGATGAAGGATGGGAGAACTCAATGTGTGGAAAAAGGGAGAGGATGAATCGAGTTTTGGCCAAGGGTCACAAAAGACATCATTGGAGTCAAGGAAGACCGTAGATGAATTGAGACACTCACCTAAGTTGTTGCGAGGGTTATCTACGAGTCTCAGCTCAGTTTAGGGTTTTTAGTTTCAGTTTCGAGGTTGAGCGTCAAGAGGAGACTGATAGTAGTGGTGAGGGTTCTCCTTCATCTTTAGATGAAGCTAGGTATGAAATATTACACTACATCTGAATTGTGAGGGAGACGGTGAACCTTTCCTCATCCACTTGTGGTCTTATTTTATTCCTGATATGTTTTTTCATTTGTTTATGTTCGGGTCTTATCTATTGGGCCGATTATTATAAAAATTTATTTTTTGTCATTTATTTTCAAGTCATATTGATTTTTGAAAATATTGAACTCGATTTCAGTGTTAATTATTATCAGTTATACTTTTTTGGATTCAATCATCATCAATTTTTTGTTTTCATTACTGATATTAATAGCGGAAAATGACATGTGCATTGTTTTTCAACAATTCTGATTGGTTATTGTGTGGATACGGATTGTTTCTTTATGAAGAAGTCTTGACTACAAATGATATCTTATTTTCCAATTGAATTTTTCTTTATTTATTCTACCTATGAAAATATTTGATTATAAAAAAAATACAGAACACTAACATCAAATTTATGTCAGTACATTGGTCTATTTTTAAAATCAATGAATCTACTATTTTGGATATGTTTTTGTTTGGGATTCAGTTAACAATCACGCCTTCCTCATAAAAGATATAAACCGAATTTTTCATATAATAAAATACCACTAATTTTTATGAATTCTATAATTAGGTAATTTTATTTCATATTCAGGGGTATGTATTATGATATGTTTCACTCCCTCGTTGATTGATGCACATTTTGTATAAACCAGATTGGGTACTACCGCTCTCCATGATAACTTTAAGTGAAAAAAATCACATGTCAATGCCTTTCATAACTCCATCAATGGTTTGATAAGGTTCCATTAGAGGTAAGGGTTTATTATTTTTCAAATACCTTCTATTAAATTTCCATTAATATTTTCATAATGGAGATTATATAGATTCTAATCATTTTCATGTTTTTTATTTATTTTTGTGAAAGGTATTTTACAAATAAAAATTATATTTCATATAATTATAATTTGAAAAATTATATTAGAATTTTGTTTAAATATTATTATACCTTATGTTCATAAATTCTCATTTGTTAAGGGAAATTATTTGGTTGTCAAATAATTAGTTTTATGAATGAATTTTATGTTCAATGTTGATTTTGATGATGTTTTTTTTCTTTCAAATCTATTTAATTTTTTTTAAATGAAATATCATTTTATTTATTTTATTAATTAACTATCATTTAAATAAAACTATATAGATTGAATGATGATATCTTTTAAAAATTTAATTATTATTCTGTGAATGGTTTCTAGTAAGGGAATGATTCTTTTATTTATTATTTTAATTATAACTATACTTTTATTATAAAGAAATAAATACATTTATTTTATTTTTAAATTTATCATTTGAAATTTCATTTTCATGGGTAATTCATCTAATAAAATATTATTACTATGTTATATATATATTGTTAAGAATTATTCAAATCTATCAAAAGGTTGGGTCTTCAATTTTATTCTAATTGTGTTTATGTTCTCACGAAATTTGAATAAGGAAGAAAATTACCTATTTTTTTAATTCAAAATAAACATGTTTCTATATTTGAATTTATCATGGAAATATAATCTTATATATATATACATGTACGTACATGATGATCAAGTATATAATTGTTTTAAATAAATTATTAACCATGTATTAATTCACACATGAATTTATAAATTAAGAATGACAAAATTTTATCATGTGCATTTCATATGAAAGTCAAGATTATTACCATACATCTATGATTTTGTTTTCATGATATTCATAAATTAATATTTATATAAATATATATATATTTGTGTGTGTGTGTGTTTTCATAAATTCATGTTCCTTAATACATATGTACATATAAAAGGATGAATGTGTTTAGTAAAAAAATATTTCATTAATGATTTTTGCACGCGACACATAATTTCTATTGTTATTGATTAATTTTAAGAAGATAGAATTATATGTTCTCTATTTTTAATAGTTTAGACATTCATGCATAAAATAAATTTAATAAATTTTTCTTTGAAATTTCAAGTGTGTGGATGTACATTTAAAATCCATGTGATTATGCAATGTCATGTATCGTGAGATCAGATATTACAAAATCAAATATATAATTTTTAGTGAAGAATTGTATTTTTTTCAAACATGGTTATAAATATATTTTCAAAACTAAAAGACCAGTGATAATTATATATATATATAAGTAAAGCTAAGACATAAATGTTTTATAAAAACTGGTACTCGATCACTGTAAATACTCTAGGGAATTGGATAGTGAATCCATCCCTCAAGTTGGTAATCCCAAGTGTAAGAACCCAGTTTTTACTGTGAAAGACTTTGGAATATTATTAATGATATTCCAGAGCAGCGCCTTCGGACGACATTTGATTCCGATCCCCAGAGTGGCCAGAATTAAATTTTCAGTGTGTTCACACTAGAAACGCCAAATAAATGAGATAACTCCTAAACAGAGTTCCAGATCAGAGATCCGAGTGTACGGGTGGGTCTTTAATGGTGTGTTTACCCTAGTAATGACATAAAACTTGTCGGCACGGGATGTTTGGACCCCTCGCCCGCTTCTGGAACGTTAAACGGATTAAATAAATTAATTAATTCGTTTATTGGTGAAACACTAGTATCTCTTCAACAGTGGCTCGGATCGGAAAACTGAGAGCACTGTTGTGTTCGGATTGTGCCGTTCACCCTAGGAGGGGTATAAGTTTCGCGGGCGTGGGCCGTTTGTGAAAAATTGCCCTAGTGGCGTTTTCATAATTTAGCGGCTTCAGACATTAAATTTTATAAATTGTGAAAGGGGTCTCTGATTAAAATTCCAAGACCGCTGTTGTGCCCGGGAGGTGGTTTTTACCCTAAGGGAGGCTTAACCGCGACCCTTTCGGGAGTTCGGGTTCGGGCCGACGGGCGGGTGGTTAAGCATTTTCTATTTAAATGCTTAACACACCCACCTCCCTCTTCTCTTTCCCCTTCCCCCATGGAAGCCCCTCCTCTCCCTCTCCTCCTCCATCTTTGGAGAGACCGTCCGGTAAGGTGACTCCGGCGAGGTGTGGTGGTGCTGGAGGATCGACGCGAAGCTCCGGGCGAAGCCCAACGAGGTAGGAGGTTTCGTTGCGTTTTCATTTCGGAACCCCCTTTTGAGTTCAATTTTATGTGTCTATATGATGTTAAACCTTCAAATAAATCCCATAGATGCATAGTATACATTTTTATCTTTCCAACGCATATTTTGGAATCAAAATCCGAGGTTAGAGGAGTTTTGGGTTGATCGTCGTAGGTTGCAAGAATTCTTGGTTGCCCCGGCGATTTCCGACAGTCCGGCGGGTTCCCAGGGCGGTGCGGCTTCGGTCCGAGGAGACGATGACGAGCGGCAGCGAGCAACGTGGCGGGGCTCCCTGGGTGAGAAGGCGGGAAACCGTGGTTCCGCGCAGAGGCGCCGGCGTAGCGCCAAGAGGAGGGGCCGCGGGGTGCGCGACCCCGTGAGGCACTACTGCGACCCATGTGTCGCGGGTCGTTGTGGAAAAAGGGAGACTGGCCGTCAAGGATAGTCAGGTGAGGTGGGCCTCGCCCACCTGTCCATGGCGGCTTAAACTGGACCTGCAGCCGGGCCGCGGGCCAGCTGGGGGCGGACTGGCCGGTCCGGGTCGGTCCGGCCCAAGGGAGTGCCCCCTTTGAATTTTGGATGTCCGTAGCTTTTGCTACGGGCATATGTTTTGCACGCCGTCAGCGGCAGCGAGGACCTTGCGTTGTGGGGAATGTTTAGAGATAGTTTCAGGAATTTTTAATTCTCAAAATGAGGGGTCATGGAGATGTGACGTGTCCTTATGTGGACGAGCGTATTCCCCGAGAATCTTGTTTTGGACGGCGCGGACGCGTCCGACGTCCGTTTTGAGCGCTGTCAGTGGCGTTGCGACCCTGGCACTGAGGCGGAGGTTTCCAGTGTGCTTTTAGGCATTGATTCCGAAGTTGAGGCGTGAGCCCCATGGCCCGTCTTTTGAGCCGCGTGCAGTTTTTAGCGACTTTTCATCAGACGTTCATTTAGGGCGTGCGAGCAATTGATGTTGGGTGTTTTTTTGAGGGCATCGCGTTCGTGTAGTCTGCCTGCTATAATTCCGCACGATGGTACAAGCCCCACGAGAGTCGTTTTGGGAGTTGATGGTGATTTCCATCTTTATCACTGGGTGACAGTTTTGGACAAGTGAATAGTCCATTTCATGTATTTTTTTGACAGGATCACAATGGTGCGATCCATTCGTTGAGTTTTGGGATGGGGATACGAGTCCCACATGGCACCGCTTGTGTGCGGTGCGCCAAGATGCACCTTTTTCCAGATATCTGTTGCACTCAATTGAGTAGTTCTTTTTACGTGTTTTCTCGAGGGGATCGCAATTATGCGATGCGCCCGACTGTTTTCGGGGTCGAGGCTCGGGATCACGGGACGCCATTCTGGCGTGAGGTGATGTTGGTGACTTTTCCATCAGATATCCATTGGAGGTGAGTAAGTAGTAAATCTCGCGTGTTTTTCTACGAGTTTTACAATGGTGCGATCCACTTGGTGGTGCGGAACCTCTTCTGCGATCTTGTAAAATGTGGAGCATGAGAGGTGCTCTAGTGGTGGTTCGTCCGACCTTGTTTGTAGCAGACCCTTGGCGTGTGATCGTGAACTCTTGGGAGAGTGATATAATTTGTCCACGAGATGTGGATGGTTATGCCTAGGACTTTGAGGTGGAGTTTTTACGTCACGCCTTCACATTGACGTTGGGTGCCGTGTGCACATTAGCCTTTGGGCTGGAATGAGGTATACTTCGAGAGTATACGAGAGCGCTTGGAGGTACGTGTGGTTTGTACCTTAGGCGTTCATACGCTTGGATGGGGTTGACTTGGGGACACACGGCGTGTGGGTCCCATGTGGTTGCAGGTCTTTTCTATATGTACTTTAACCTCTCGCAACGTAGAGGGTCCCTCAGTGTTTGTCTGTGGACCAGCAGGGTTGAGTGGTCTCCCCTGGTTTTTCCCTCGATGGATTGGCCGGTTGCGGTGCTAGTGACACCCAGTGATGGAGGAGGTGCTAAACTTATTTTGGGTGTGATGTTATAGAGTCGGGTGGTTGTGCGATACCAACTCTGTGTTTGGTTGGCCAGAGCAGTTCTATGTTTTACCCTCCAGCGAGGCTGGGCAGTGGGTTACTCATCGACTTCTAGGGTCTACCCGCTAGCGAAGACTGTGTAGTGGGTCACCCGACACTCTTAGGGTCTACCCTTTAGTAGATATTGGGATGTTGGTCACCCGACACTGTTAGGGTATACCCTCTAGTAGAGACTGGGCAGTGGGTCACCCGACGACCTCTTAGGGTCTACCCTCTAACAGGGCTCGGTAGTGAGTCGCCCGTCGTCTAGTTCCAGGTCTACCCGTCAGCACGGCTAGGCAGTGGGTAGCCTTTCGACTTATTGCAGGTCTACCCTCCAGCGAGGCTGGGCAGTGGGTCACCTGATGATGTATTAAGGTCTACCCTCCAGCACTGCTAGGAAGTGGGCCTCCTGTCGACTTATTCAAGTTCTACCCTTCAGCGGGGCTGGGCATTGGGTCACCTGATGATGTATTAAGGTCTACCCTTCAGCACGACTGGGCAGTGGGTCGCCTGTCGACTTATTCCCAGTCTACCCTCCAGCGGAGCTGGGCAGTGGGTCGCCTGATGATGTATTAAGGTCTACCCTCTAGCGGGGCTGGGCAGTAGGTCGCCAGATGATGTGTTATGGTTTACCCTCCAACTGGGCTGGGATGTGGGTCACCTATTATCATAATATAGATTAACCTCCAACGGGGCTGGGTAGTGGGTCGCTTGATGATGTGTTGGGGTTTACCCACCTGTAGGGTTGGGAAGTGGGTCACCCGATATTTGGTTATGAATTACCCTCCAGCGGGGCTGGGCAGTGGGACACCTGTTGGCATTCCAGACTCAGTCCTTACTACTAGGCTAGACTGTGGCATTCCTCTGTAGCCACTAGAGATGAACTCTTGGTTGTACGGGTCAGTGATGGATCAGCTTGACTTTGAGGAGACCTCTCGACTACGGGGCAGTGACGTGTTGTGGTTTGACGTTTCCCCAGAACTCTCAAGTACGAGGGGTGATTTCCCCACCGAGACGCGTTCTTGTGACACGATCTATAACCATGCGGGCGAGTCAGTGCCGCCCAAAGCGGATAGTGTCGAAGTGCGGTGATTGAGACCCTTGGCTTATGGTTTGGGGCAGATGTGCGGGATGCTGGGCATCAATGGAGTTTCTTCTGGGACTGTTGGCAACTCATTTTATTGGGCTGAGCTACGTGATGAAGATCCCCTAATGACTTTTTTCCGGTTTCTGGTTGAGCATATAGATATGTATATACCTTGTTTCTGGTACCCACTTCTTGGGTTTGGTTACTCTGTAGTGGCCTAAAGTTTGACGTACATGGACATTACATAACTTTTGCGGAATACTTAATACATAACAAAAGCAGACCCACAAGGACCATAATTGTTTAGTGTCTTTGGAAACATGGAACGTAATCTTCTAATCGTGGTGAAAGATCTTCAACATCTCCCATAAAAATCAACCCCTTTTTTCTTACCTAACCTTTCTTTATATCCTCGGAAAAGAAAACATAAAAAGGGTGAGCTCAAATGCTCAGTAAGGGTAAGCATGGATGAAATAAAACATACCATATACATTTGAACTTAAAAAAACATGAACATTAAAAATCTTGAGCAACAACATAAAACATGGAAGCACATAAGGAATATATCATAATGGAACATAAATCATGATAAAATATAATGGGAATAAAACATGAAATTGTGGCATCCATTAAGCACATGTAATGATTTCCATAGTAGCCAAGGCATTGCTGACAAGACCATCTTAGTGGACAATGTCCCTTTCTGAATCGATTTCACTCCTCGTTTCAGTACGGTTTTACTGAACCGGTTTAACCTGCCATTCCATCCATGTATATCTCATGAGATGTAAATCTTTACCGAATGCATTGGAGTGAGATATAGGTCCCACACATCTCATATTGAAATCATTCTTACTTGTGCCACAAACTAAACATACATCATTCATAATAACCCAATGATTAAAATGGGTTTCATAAACATCATACCATCATCACATAATCCATATAAAAGAAATGGATATCATTTCATAATAAGAAAAGTGAAACCATGTAAATCATAGGGACATTACACTTGAAACATACACATATGAAATAATTTCATCTTAGATGGAAAATGGTTTTGATAAAACACTTGAAATGAATTCTTGAGGAAAATATCCTTTCTTCTTCAAAATCAATTGCATTTCACAAAACATCATGCAATTTTAAAAGAAATATATTTTTTTGAAATTAGTCATGAAATATTTTGGAGTAAGCTTCATGAAAATAAGTATTTATAAAACCGTAAAAATCTGTTCATGTCGTATAAGTTAAAAAAACATTCTTTTCATACTTTTGTCGGAGAAGTCAAAAAGTTCCTCGTAACGTAATCAAATGAGTGATTCCTTACATACAATGTAGTAAAATTCAATAATGGGTAAAAAGGAATTTAAACAAAAATAAAAACACATTTATAAAACATGGACATGAATGATAGAAATAACCCCAGTAAATACTTACGAATATGAAATCTCAGATAAAAATGAGATTTGCAAAATTAACCCTTACATTAGGTCCGATTTTCTTCGTAAGTGTCCGAACCTCCTGTATAATGATTTAATTAATGTTATTGACTTATTAAAGAAACATATTAATTGTTATGATATCATATATGGTTAACTTATGACTTTATATTTCCCATTCTTTTGTAAATTCCATGTTAAAAAGCGTTTTGGGTAAAATCGTTTCATTTGTCTTCCATGTTTTGACTTGTAATTATTCATATGATTTCTTAGATCATGATTACCTACATCCAGAATGTAAAACATGATTTATATATAAAATATATTCAGAATATACATTTATTTAATAGATCAATAAATGAAAAGAAATACACCGTTCATGGAGATGGTAGGTCGTACGTACGCATGAACGTTGTTTTCGTTTCCTCATTGAATTGAATGGAATTAATTGGATGACACACATATATATATACATAAATCCAGTATTATTATGTTATATATTTCATGATTACTTATTTTATATACTTTATAATCATTTATGAATGGTTAATCATTGATAATGAATCTCATCACGTCGTGGAGACGGTATTCCGTACGTACGCACGAGCGATGATATCGTTCCCATTATCGTGGAATTTTATTGGAGTGTATGTATACTATTACAGAATCAATATCAATTTATAATAATCATATATAGTTATTATTTACACCATTATACCCATCCAAGTAAGGTGGTGGTGGAAAATAGATTCTACCACGTTGTGGAGATGGTATTCCGTAAGTACGCATGTGCGGTGATTTCTTTTTCCGTAGGATGGATAGATGGTGAAATAGGGTTGTTTCATACATATAATAACATATCATTATATGAGTGATACTGATGTTATTACTTCATAATGAAATAACCTAGGATGAATAAGTGGAAGAAGAAATAAAGTTGAAAGAATCAGTAACGGACATTACATCTTCTTTGAAGCGCCTCTTGGAGACCTCCTATTAGGGCACTAAAATAGGTATTTGAAGAAGACCAGGACATCTATGATGTTTCTAGGGAAGTGGATAAGAGAATTGGGCGGGGGTTGTCTGATCTTAAAGGCTCAACTTGGCGTGAGGAAGAGAGGGAGGAGGTTCCTATAAGGGAGGAGAGGGGCACCTTAAGAAATATTAAAAATATTAATTTATAATAAATCTATCCCCACATAAAAACCTCCAAAAAATGACTCATATTCGAATATAAGATGAGATAGGGTTGTAATCGCATCAAAAAATAAAATTTATAAATGTTAGGAAAATATTTTAAACATTATCAACTTGATTTATCCTTACTAAATCAATTTAATTTTATTTGTGGTAATAACAATCTAAATTTTAACTTATAACAAAGAATTACTTTTTTTTTGAATTTTGCATAATTGGATACTTTATAACATTTTAGGACATATAAATTTAAATTTATAATTTTTAACTATTTTTGGGATTTTTAAACAATTTTATAATATGTTATTTTTATAAAATATCAATAGTGTCAATTTTGAGACTATTCATTTTTACGAATTTAAATAAAATATATACAAGAAGATATGTTCAAACTAAAAGCTTTAATAGATTAATAAAAGGCCATATGTGTCTAAAAATTAGTGTAGAAAATTTAATAGTTCATATAATATTTATTTTTTTATTTTTAAAACCATTTTTTTTTGTTTATCTCTTAATAAAATAATTAATACAACATTTTTTTATAATTATTTAATATACATATATGTTGCATAAAAATTAAAAATAAAATCCTATGATTAAGATAAATCTATTAAATTTCACAATTATCGTATAAATTTACATGACCAATAGGTTTTTGTCAGGGTTTTGTGCCTTTTATGGTCACTATAAGTTTAATAAAAACTATATTCTTGATTTTACACTTGATAAATAATTTCTGCATCACTATTGTGTTATAATTAATTATAATTATTTAATCCCAAAAAATTCTAAATAAATTCTCATGATTTAGATAATTTTGTTATACTTCTTTAGACTATTAATGTTCGAAGTTTAATGAAGTTTATCACTAACTTAAAATTATTATACTTATAGTATTTAAGAGAGTGACATGTTGTCACTTTCTTTGGTTTTAATAATAATTAAATTATTTTCATGGAAAAAAGTATATTAAATGAATCTAATCTGACCCTTAGGTGATATTGGTCGACTTGTAGTCATCCAATAGGATTTTCCAAGTGTTATCGTAATTTTATAATCGTATATTTACCCTTAATTACCCGATTTAGCTTTAACTATGGGAATAAAATTTATCGTAGTTACTATTCACAATGCCCAAAAATAAAAATTAGATTATTAACATAATTTGGACCCACTGATTCCAAATATGGAATCTATTTTTCCAAATTCAATACACAAAAGTTTCAGAAATTAAATTAAAATTAATACTGTTGTGGAAAGAAAACAGGTTTTTTAAAAACATTGCAAAAGATTGAATTGATTTAACCTACGAATTCAAATTAAAATCAATGATAATGACATAAATTATATTAAATGGTAAAAACATATTTTATTTATACTTTAAACCCATTCAATATTATAATATAACCACATAATATATTACGATGAAAAAAGTTTTTTTTAATTAAAATATAACGTGTCTTTACTATTCATTAAAATATGAAAGTTATCAGAATAAAATGAAAATTTTATCCAAAGCAAATATTTATTTTTTTATTCCAAAGAATAATTTCATTTTGTCATATGGAACTTATAAAAATTTCAAAAACTAGATTTAATGTGGGTGCGCCATCAAAAGGCGGCAAAACTGTATTTTTCGAAAAATACTTATCTTACGCGAAAAATTTATTTTGTTCTTATACCATGTTCTAGAAAATGTGTAATATGAATAATAATGTTATAAAATTCAAAATTTAGTTAATACTATTCATAACGGCTACTTCATAAAAATATTATAATAAAATATTGTTGTTTAGTAAAACCCGGTATTGCGTACAACACGTGCTATCAGGGAAGGTCGCGATTGTGTGTAATGGAAGCCAAGTCAGGGTTGCGTGTAGTGCATGACTCCTTTGTAGTTGTGTATAACAGAATCCAACCATATTTTATTTATACATTTAATATATATATATACACACTCAATGTTGCGAAGAATAACATCTATCAAACGAACATGAAATTGTGTGTAACACGAGCCAAGAATAGTGTTGCGTAAACTGCAAACTAATACGGTGTTGCATGTAGCGCAAGATAATCTTGGTGTATCGTACAATAGAAGATATTAAGGAAATTAAAAATAATGTGTGTTATAAAATCCCGGGTTGTTACATTCTACCCCCCTTAAAATGAATTTCGCCCTTGAATTTCGTCGGGGTTATAAATCGTTTACTATTCATAGAAACCCACATCATAAAAAGAAATACCAAAACTGGACTTTAAAAACTAAAGTATGAAATATAATTGTTACCCAAATTAACTCATCACTGGGTTTCCATATATGATAACATTGGTGAAAATATGGATATGAAAGAGAAATCTAACCATCATGTTCTGATAGATAGTGGCAGAGAACATGGCTATGAAAAAGCCATCAATCACAAAGCCATAAATTTGTGATGATCTAAGGTACCATCTGATTCATCGGATATAAAGGCACTAGGACAACATTTTTCGTTCTCAAGATCATTTCCCTAAAGATGATGAAATTGCAATTAGAAGAAATACTTTTGTGATTTTGGTATAGACTCACCATTGGTCGTTCTATGGAAAATTTCCACTTCATCTCTTAAAGAAATGAAGTTGAATTTGTCATTCGTGATGTGTTATCAGATCATGTGATAGAATGGCGGGTCATTCCATCTATCTCAAACGAAAGGTTAGAAAAGTTATAAAAAAATACATAAGCCCATCTATAGTGAGATTAATCATATATGGTTCCTAAAATGGACTTATACTTCATGTATCGTACTGCTTAATATAATAAAACTAGTTTCTACTAAACAGGGACTTCATGTAGGCAAGTTGTAGGCGACAAAGACCAATCGCACATCGTTTGTGGGTTCGCTTCTCATAGCCTTGTCCGACGCGATGGGTTGTCGCCCGTCCTGCAGGTTGTCCTTTTTCTAAAATTATATTACAATAACATCCCATCAATAATATAAAAAAAAGTTCTATCCTTAAACAATACTAACTAATGTACAAAATAATTCATTCCAATCTTTATGTTTATCTAAAATACTTTGGTCCAAGCTCATAGTATACTGAAAACGATTACTTGAAATGTCATCAACCAAGCATGCAAATATCATCATTTATCCCACATATATCTTGTTGGTCACATTCCAATCATGTGAATACCTTAATCATGTATTCTATTGAAAAATGAATACCCATTGAACCATAGTGAAAACATGAATGCAGTTAAATGTTAACACTTTCCACATAACAAAATACTCAAAATTCTATATACTCAAACCATGATATCACTTAGTCCTTATATCAATCATGAGATCATGAATACTTTCAAAATTTTCATTTTATCTTTATCCCTTCATTATGAAAATATCATATGCTTTCCAAAATATTTGAATCACTTTTCATGGTTACCGGTACCTTAAAATTATTAAAAACCACAATTGACTAATGAAAAAATATTCCAATACACAATAAAAGTACCCCAACAACATTATTCTGGAATACCAATACATAAACACTTCAATCCATCATCTTCAATGATTGTCCTCGAATATGTCCTTCTTTGATTTAGAAGTGACTTTATAGGTTAGGTCATTGAGTTGGGTAATTCCCATGTTCTCCACAAATAATACATTGAACTCCATAATAGTCTATCACTCTATGACCCTTTTCTGCACACAGATAACAGCGGTCCCTCCATTTGAGGTATTCCTCAAGGTTCTTCTTCCCTTATTTATAAATCTGAATCTTCCTTTCTTTGTGCTCCTCAACATGTGAACATGCATAATAATATATCTTCCTCTTATATGATGAATTAGGAATACCACTAAATTTCACCTTGTTAATCATATATCTCGGTGACTGATTCAGCATAATCACAATATCTTTCTCTCTAGGCATTACACAATTTTGTTGCTCATAGTCACCAATTTGTCCATTGGATTCAATGTTAATCGAATTCATTCTGGTTCCCTCTATTAACTAAAACCCAAAAAGAATTCTGTGAGAGGCAAAACCATGCTAGAGATAACAACATAGTAAAGGGGGAGTACCCTCAATATCTAACATCTTAGGTTAAATTATAAGATCAATAGCACAATTCTAGGACTATAACATATATGTATACTTAACCATAGAGACATCCCTAGACATACCTTAGAAATATCTCTAGGGATCTCACTAACGTTTTCGCATCCTAGTTTCCAAAGGTTGGCTAATCCTTTCCTCTGATATCAACTATAGCGGCCCGAAGCTTGACGTACATGGACATTACATTACTTTTGCGGAATACTTAATACATAAGAAAAACAGACACACAAGGATCGTAATAGTTTAGTGTCTTTGGAAACTTGGAACGTAATCCTCTATTTGTGGTGAAAGATCTTCAACATCTCCAATAAAGATCTTCCCCTTTTTTTCTTACCTAAAACATTTCTTTTTATCCTGGGAAAAGAAAACATAAAAAGGGTGAGCTCAAATGCTCAATAAGTGTAAGCATGGATAAAATAAAAATACCATATACATTTGAACTTAAAAAAACATGAACATTAAAAATCTTGAGCAATGACATAAAACATGGAAGTACCTAAGGCATAGATCATAATGGAACATAAATCATGATAAAATAGCATGGGGATAAAACATGTAATTTTGGCATCCATTAAGCACATGTAATTATTTCCATAGTAGCCAAGGCATTGCTGCCATGACCATCTTAGTGGACAATGTCCCTTTCTGAATCGAGTTCACTCCTCGTTTCAGTCCTGTTTTACTAAACCGGTTTAACCTACCATTCTAGCCATGTCTATATCATGAGATATAAATCATTACCCAATGCATTAGAGGGAGATATAGGTCCCACCCATCTCATAATGAAATCATTCTTACTTGTGCCACAAAATAAACATACATCATTCTTAATAACCCAACGAATAAAATGGGTTCCATAAACATCATCTCATCATCACATAATCCATATAAATGAAATGGAAATCATTTCATAATAAAAAAAGTGAAACCATGTAAATCATAGAGACATTACACTTGAAACATACACATATGAAATAATTTCATCTTAGATGGAAATTGGTTTTGATAAAACACTTGAAATGATTTCTTGAGGAAAATATCCTTTCTTCTTCAAAATCAATTTCTTTTCACAAAACGTCATACAATTTTAAAAGAAAGATATTTTTTTGAAAATAGTCATGAAATATTTTGGAGGAAGCTTCATGAAAATAAGGCTTTATAAAACTGTAGAAATCCGTTCGTGCCGTATAAGTTATCAAAAACATTCTTTTCGTACTTTTTCCGGAAAAGTCAAAAAGTACCTTGTAATGCAATCAAAAGAAAGATTCCTTACATACCATTTAGTAAAAGTCAAAAATGGGTAAAAGGACATTAAACATACATGAAAACACTTTTATAATACATGGACATGGATGATAGAAATAACCCCATTAAATACTTATGAATATGCAATCTCAGATAAAAATGAGATTTGCAAAATTATCCCTTACATTAGGTCTGATTTTCTTCGTAAGTGTCCCATCCTCCTGTATAATGATTTTAATAATGTTTTTGACTTATTAAAAAATCATATTAATTGTTATGATATCATATATGGTTCACTTATGACTTTATATTACCCGTTCTTTTGTAAATTCTATGTTAAGGAGCCTTTTGGGTAAAATCGTTTCATTTGTCGTCCGTGTTTTGACTTGTAATTATTCATATGATTTCTTAGATCATGATTACTTACATCCAGAATGTAAAACATGATTTATATATAATATATATTCAGAATATACATATATATAATAGATCGATAAATGGAAGGAAATACACTGTTCATGGAGACGGTAGGCCATACGTACACATGAACGTTGTTTTTGTTTCCTCGTTGAATTGAATGGAATTAATTGGATGAAATACAAATATATATATATAAAAATAAATCCAGTATTAATATGTAATATATTTCATGATTACTTATTGTATATACATTATAGTCATTTATGAATGGTTAATCATTGAGAATGAATCTCATCGCGCCGTGGAGACGGTATTCCGTACGTACGCACGAGCGATGATATCGTTCCCATGATCGTGGAATTTTATTGGAGTGTATGTATACTATTATAGAATAAATATCACTTTATAATACTCATATATAGTTATTATTTACACCATTATACCCATCCATGTATGGTGGTGGTGGAAAATAGATTATACCACGACGTGGAGACGGTATTCCGTACGTACGCACGTGCGGTGATTTCTTTTTCCGTAGGATGGATAGATGTTGAAATAGGGATGTTTCATACATATAATAACATATAATTATATGAGTCATAATGATGTTATTACTTCTTAATAAAACAACCTAAGAAGAAGAAGTGGAAAAAGAAATAAAGTTGGAAGAATCGGTAACAGACATTACCTCTTCTTTGAAGCGCCTCTTTGAGACCTCCTCTTAGGGCACTAAAATTGGTCTTTGAAGAAGACCAGGACATCTAATATATTTCTAGGGAAGTGGATAATATAATTGGGCAAGGTTTGGCCGAGCATGACGGCTCAAATTAGTGTGACAAAGAGAGGGAGGAGGTTCCCTTTTATAAGGGAGGAGAGGGGCACCTTTGGAAATATTAAAAATATTAATTTATAATAAATATAACCCCACTTAAAAACCTCCAAAAATAACTCATATTCGAATATAAGATGATATAGGGTTGTAATCGCATCATCTAATAAAATTTTGACATGTTAGGAAATTATTTTAAACATTATCCACTTGATTTATCCTTGCTTAATCAATTTTATTTTATTTGTGGTAATAATATTCTAAATTTTAACTTATAAGAAAAAAATTACTTATTTTTTGTGAATTGTCCATAAATGGATACTTTATAGCATTTTAGACCATATAAATTTAAATTAATAATTTTTAAATATTTTTCTGATATTTAAACAATTTTATAATATGATATTTTTCTAAAATAACAAGTGTCAATTTTGACACTATTCATTTATATGAATTTAAATAAAATATATACAGAAGATATGTTCAATCTAAAATCTTTAATAGATTCATAAAAGGCCGTATCTATCGAGAAAATTAGTGGAGAACATTAAATAGTTAATATAATATTTATTTCATTATTTTTAAAACCGTTTATTTGGTTTATCTCTTAATAAAATAATTACTACAACATTTTTGTATAATTATTTAATATATTTATATGTTGCATAAAAATTAAAACTAAAATCCTATGATGAAGATAAATCTATTCAATTTCACAATAAAACTTTTACTCTAATTTATCATCTTAAAATCACAACAGTTAAATTGTTATATTTATTTAATTATGAAGGTGACAACTTTGGAATCATTTAAAATAAAATAATATAAGTGTCATAATTGCTTGTATAAGACTCTAATTGGTCAAATATTCGACCATTGGATGATTATAGTTTATATTTACATGACCAATATGTTTTGGTCAGGGTTTTGTGCCTTTTATGGTCACTATTAGATTAATAAAAACTATATTCTTGATTTTGTACTAAATAAACAATTTCTGCATCACTATTCTGTCTCAATTAATGATAATTATTTAATCCCAAAAAATTCTAAATATATTCTCATGATATAGATAATTTTGTTATCTTTTTGTAGACTATTAATGTTCGAAGTTTCATGAAGTTTATCAATAACTTAAAATTATTATACTTATAGTATTTAAGAGAGAGACATGTTGTCACTTTCTGTGGATATAATAATAATTAAATTATTTTCATGGAAAAAAGTACATTAAATGAATATAATCTGACCCTTAGGTGATATGGGTCGACTTTTAGTCATCCAGTAAGATTTTTCCAAGTGTTAGGGTAATTTTATAATATTATATTTACCCTTAATTACCCGATTTACCTTTAACTATGGTAAATAAAATTTACCTTATTTACTATTCACAATGCCCAAAAATAAATAGTATCTTATTAACATAATTTGGACCAACTGATTCCAAATATGGAATCCATTTTTCTAAATTCAATACACAAAAGTTTTGGAAATTAAATTAAAATTATTCCCGTTGTCGAAAGAAAACGGGTTTTCTTTAAAACATTGCAAAAGATTAAATTGATTTAACCTACGAATTCAATGTAAAATCAATGATAATTAAATACATTATATTATAAGGTAAAAATATCTTCTATTTATACTTTAAAACCATTCAATATTATAATTTAACCACATAAGATAATACGATGAAAAAAGTTGTTTTTAATTAAAATATAGCGTGTTTTTACTATTCATTAAAATATGAAAGTTATCAGAATAAAATGAAAAAATTATCCAAAGTAATTTTTTATTTCTTGATTCCAAATAATAATGTTATTTTGTCAAATGTAACTTATAAACATTTCAAAAACTAGATTTAACGTGGGTGTGCCATCAAAAGGCGGCAAAAGTGTATTTTTCGAAAAATACTTATTTTACCCGAAATGAATAATAATGTTATAAAATTCAAAATTTAGATAATAATATTCATAACGGCTAGTTCATAACAATATTATAATAATATATTGTTGTTTAGTAAAACCCAATATTACGTACAACACACGCTATCTGGGAAGATCGTGATTGCGTGTAATGCATGCTAAGTCAGGGTTGCGTGTAGTGCAAGAGTCTTTGTTGTTTCATATAACAGAATCCAACCATATTTTATTTATACATTGAATATATATATATATAGTCAATGTTGCTTAGAATAACTTCTATCAAATGAACATTAAATTGTGTGTAACACGAGCCAAGAATAGTGTTGCGTAAACTGCAAGCTAATACGGTGTTGCGTATAGCGCAAGATAATCTTGGTGTATCATACAACCGAAGATATGAATGAAATTAAAAATAATGTATCTTATAAAATCATGGGTTGTAACATACTCTCCTTCAAGGAGAGACGAAGATGTGCGGGGTATTCCATGTGCTTTCCGTGTCTAGATTCTCGTGGTTGGACTAGTCTACTCTCCTGCTAAAGGTAGCGAAGACTCGGCGGAAGTTCTTCTTCTCACCATTTCCAGCTCCTTGTGTCTGGACGAGTCTACCTTCTTTCCTCCTTTTGGGTTGTGTTGGACTCTTTACTATACTCTCTGTTGTACCCCTTTACTTTCCTATTCTCTCTATTGCTCACCCTTCAGTACATCCTTTTGATGCTCCCTCGATCCTTCGAGGTATCCTACTGAGTATTTTTATACTCACCCCTGCTTGGGATTTGCCCGCACATGGTGTGCCCTTGCAGACGACGAACATGTGGAGCGTGACTTTAGTGGAGCGTAGGAGCTTGGGAGCTTGGACCGCGTGCAGTGGTCGTAGCTGAGTTCCAAGTGGGAGACCCGTCAGATGTTTCTTTTGTTTACCTGTTGCTGGGTTGTGGCACTTTTTGGTTGGGCACATGTTTTGCCCATTTTCTTTTCAGTTTATACTTTGTACTTGTAGAGGTCGATTCACTTTGTGGTTTATATAAAGCAGTTTTTCTTTTTTACTCTTCTTGTTCTTCCTTTTTTTACTCTGCACTTTTGCATTGAGTGTGCTGCGTCTGGGTGTGTACAGGTACTTAGGCAAAGGCCTCCCTGAGTTGTTGTGCCTTCGGCGCTGGTCGCCAGCCACTGGCCTATGGAGGCGGGCTTGGGGTAGTTGTGGCTCGAGCCCGGGTAGGGTTGGGTCGTGACAAAGTGGTATCAGAGGTGGTTCGTTCCTTGGGATGTAGTGCAGACGTACCTAAAAGACAAATTGGATGGGGTTTAGGGAAACAGTGTTAACGTGTCTTGAGAACTGCTTTCAGGACAGGGAATCCAGTGATGGCGCGGCGGCCGACGTATCCATTCACCAGGATCCTGGTAACCCGCTTGTCGACTCGGCATGCTGAGACACTTGTTGCAGGGAAATTTGTTAGTGCATCACATAGGAATGAGTCTTGACTATCCTTGAGTCAGCTCCCCATCTTAGTTGTTATTGGTATATACATGTATGCTCATCTGACCACAACACTCCTGGATAATATTTAGGATGTCTCCGCGAAGATAGCCAGCCAGGATACCGGCTTTGGTTCATGACGACGACCATGTGAGCTACGAGGCCACATGTCACAACCCGACCCTACCCGGGCTCAAGCCGCAACTACCCCAAGCCCGCCTCTATAGGCCAGGGGCTGGCGGCCAGTGCCGAAGGCAAAATAACCCGGGGAGGCCTTAGCCTAAGCACCTGTACACACACACACACACAGTAAACTCAATGAAACAGTGCAGAGTAAAAGTAAAGACAAACAAAGAAAAGGAAAGTGCAACTGCTATATATATAAACCACAGTGTGCATCGACCTCTAACAGTACAAAGTACAATGCTGAAAGGAAAAATGGGAAAGACACGCGCCCAACCAGAAAAGATGCCACAACTCGGCAACAGGTATACAAAACAAACAGCTGACGGGTCTCCCACATGGAACCCGGCTACGACCACCGCATGCGGTCCAAGCTCCTGAACTCCTATGCTCCACCGATGTCACGAACAACTTGTCTATCATCTTCAAGGTCAAACCAAGTGCGGGCAAAGCCCATGCAAGGGTGAGTATAAAAATACTCAGTAGGATACCCTGAAGCTCGAGGGAGCAACGAAGGAGCTGCAGAAGGGTGAGCAGTAGAGCGAACATGAAAAGTAAAGGAGTACAATAGAGTGTGCAGTAAAGAGTCCAGCTCAACCCAACAAGAGGAAAGAAGGTAGACTTGTCCAGACACAAGGATCTGGAAACGGTGGGAAGATGAACTTCTCGTCGAGTCTTCGCTACCTATAGCAGGAGAGTAGACTCGTCCAACCACGAGAAGCTAGACACGGAAAGCACGTGGCATACCCCACACGTCTTCGCCTCCCCTGGAAGGAGAGTAACCAAACTCAAGAAGTGGGTACTAGAACAAGGTATATACAAGTCCATATGCTCAATCAAGAAGCCCAAACAAGATCACAAGGGGATCTCCATCCCGTAGCTCAGCCCACGAAAGAGTAGCCAAAAGTCCCAAAAATAACACCAATGATGCCCAGCATCCCATACGTCTGCCCCGAACCACAAGCCAATGGGCTCAATCACCACACATTGTCACTATCCACATTTGGTGGCACTGACTCGCCTGCATGATTTTAGGTCGCGTCACAAGGACGCGTCTCGGTGGGGGAAAGCTCTCATCGTACTTGAGAGTTCTAGGGGAACAACAAACCACACCACGTCACTTCCCCGCAGTCGAGAGGTCTACTCAAAGTTGACCGGTGACCCCCTGCCCGGCCCCGCTAGAGGATCCCGGGAAGTAAACGGGTTCCCACTACAGAGATAACCGGAAAGTCAACTGGTGCCTCACTGAATAGTCCTGTAACAGGGTAATCCACTGGAGGGTGACCCAGCTAATGTCAGCGACGGGACCACTACCCAGCCCACCTGGAGGTAACCCGGCATCGGGGACCACTGCCCAGCCCAGCTGGAGGTAAGCCCGACATCGGAGACCACTGCCCAGCCCAGCTGGAGGTAAGCCCAGCATCGGGGACCACTACCCAGGCCCGCTGGAGGTAAGCCCGGCATCAGGGACCACTGCCCCACCTAGCTGGAGGTAATCCCGGCGCTGCTCTGGCCATCCCTGCAGGATGGTACTGCTCGGTGAACACTGATGTACTGGCCATCCCTATTGGATGGTAACCCACTAACGAGCCCTGCTCGATACAACCTCAGCCCTACTGGAAACAACCTCAGCCCTGCTGGAACAACCTCAGCCCTGCTGGAAACAACCTCAGCCCTGCTGGAACAACCTCAGCCCTGCTGGTACAACCTCAGCCCTGCTGGTACAACCTCAGCCCTTCTGGAACAACCTCAGCCCTGCTGGTACAACCTCAGCCCTACTGGTACAACCTCCTGGGTAGAGGGTCGGTGCCCACGTAAAGTGTTGGTCACACCGAAACCACAAGCTCTACCAGGGAACATGGAACATCGGGAGAAACTCCCCAGGCCTCACAAGGCAAACACGCTCCAATCTGCTGAGTCACTGTCGAAGTGGACCGAGACATCTCATCCCATAAAGTGGGGAAAACACCCACGCTGCACGAACACCCGTAGTCGCAAACGGTGTCGCAGTCCGGTGAAAGGGCATAATACTGAAACCCCTCAAAGCCAATGAAGAAGAGGAACCAAACCATCTCTGTCGGCCAAACCATCGAGCACAAGACCAGGGGGAGACCGATTAACCCTACTGGTCAGACAAAAGAGCACCAGGCCAGAGGAAACTCCACCCTGTTGGTCAAACAAATTAGTGCAGAGCAAGGGGAATACTCCACCCTACTGGCCAAACAAACGAGCGCAGAGGGACTCTCTACATCGCGAGAGGTCATGTGCGCAAAACAGATCATGGCATGAACGTGGGGCCCACATGACATGTGGCCCCAAGTCAACCCCAACTGAGTGCAAATACATCCTCAGGTACAAACAAACACACGTACCTCCATGCGCTCCTGTATACTCCTGGAGTATACCTCATTCCATCCCAAAGTCTATCATGCACACGACACCCAACGTCAACGTGAAGGCGTGACATAACAACTCCAACCCGCCACCTCATCGGCTGAGGCACAGCAACCCACATTTTGTGGAGCAATTATGTCACTCTCCTAAGAGTGCGTGATCACATGCCAAGGGTCCGCTACAAACAAGGTTGGACGAACCACCACCGGAGCACCTCCCATGCTCCACATTTAACAAGATCTTGCAAGAAGCTCCGCACAACCAAAAGGATTTCACCGTTGTAATCTTCGCGGAAAAACACGCGAGATCAACTACTTACTCGCCTCAAATGGATATCTAACGAAAAAGTCACCAACACCGCCTCACGCCCGAACGACGTCCCGTGATCCCGAGCCTCTGCCCCAAAAACAGTCGACCGCATCACGCCATTGCGATTCCCACGAGAAAGCACGTCAAATGCACTACTCATTTGAGTGCAACGGATATCCGAAGAAAAAAATGCATCTTGGTGTACCGCACACGAGTGGTGCCACGTGGGACCCACATCTCGGTCCCGAAACTAAATGAACAGATCGCACCATTGTGATCCTCTCGAAAAAGTACATGGAATGGAATATTCACATGTCCAAAACGGTCACCCGGTGATAAAGCTGGAAATCACCGTCAACTCCCGAAATGGCCCTTGTGGGGCCCGCACCATTGTGGGGAATTACAGCGGGCAGACTGCGTCAATGCGATGCCCTCAGAAAAACACCCAACATCGACTGCTCGCATGCCCAAAACAGACGTCCGAGGAAAAAGTCGCTAAAAGCTGCACGCAGCTCAAAAGACGGGTCGTGGGGCCCATGCCTCATCTCCAACCTCAACATCCAAAATCACCCTGGAAACCTCTGCCTCAGTTCCAGGGTCACAACGTCGTGGAAGGCCCTCAAAATGGACGTCGGATGCGTCTGTGCCGCTCAAAACAAGATTCCCAGAAAAAAACGACATTCCACTTAAAGACGTGCCGCGCCTCCGAGGCCCATCGTTTCAGGAATTAAAAATTCCCAAAACCATCTCAAAAAGTATGCCTCATCGATACGGTTCCACCGCCGCATACGGTACTCAAGACAGACACCCGTAGTGGGAATTACGATTATCCGAACACCGAGGGAGGCAAGAACCCTGGGGATGGACCGGCCTGGACTGACGGGTCCGCCCGGCCTGGGCCGGCCCGCGGCTTAGCCGCGCGGGCCTCCGTAGACACATGGTCCCCACGTATACGGGCCACGAGGGCCTGTCGAGGCCACCGCGTGAAGACCCGCGCAGCGCGGGTCTTGGTCGCCGCACAGGGAGGCCTTAGCCTAAGCACCTGTACACACACACACACACACAGTAACTCAATGCAACAGTGCAGAGTAAAAGTAAAGACAAGCAAAGAAAAGGGAAGGGCGACTTCTATATATATAAACCACAGTGTGTATCGACCTCTAATAGTACAATGTACAGTGCTGAAAAGGAAAAAGGGGGAAAACACGCTCCCAACCAGAAAAGGTGCCATAACCCAGCAATATGTAAACAAAACAAACAGCTGATAGGTCTCCCACCTGGAACCCGGCTAGGACCACTGCACGTGGTCCAAGCTCCTGAACTCCTATGCTCCACCGAAGTCACGACAAACCTGTCTGTCATCTGCAAGGGCACACCATGTGCGGGAAAAGCCCAAGCAGGGGTGAGTATAAAAATACTCATTAGGATACCCCGAAGGCTCGAGGGAGAACCCAAGGAGGTTCCGAAGGGTGAGCAGTAGAGAGAACATGAAAAGTAAAGGAGTACAATAAAGAGTGCAGTAAAGAGTCCAGCTCAACCCAACAAGAGGAAAGAATGTAGACTCGTCCAGACACAAGTACCTGGAAACGGTGGAAAGATGAACTTCCCGTCGAGTCTTTTCTACCTTTAGCAGGAGAGTAGACTCATCCAACCACGAGATTCTAGACACAGAAAGCATGTGGCATACCCTGCACATCTTCGCCACCCCTGGAAAGAGAGTAACCAAACCCAAGGAGTGGGTACTATAACAAGGTATATACAAGTCCATATTCTCAATCAAGAATCCCAAACAAGATCGTAAGGGGATCTCCACCCCGTAGCTCAGCCCAAGAAAGAGTATCCAACAGTCCCAGAAATAACACCATTGATGCCCAGCATCCCGCACGTCTGCCCCGAACCGCATGCCAAGGGGCTCAATCACCACATCTCAACACTATCCTCTTTGGGTGGCACTGACTCACCGCACGGTTTTAGGTCGCGTCACAAGGACGTGTCTCGGTGGGGGAAAGTGCTCCTCGTACTTGAGAGTTCTAGGGGAACGTCAAACCACACCACTTCATCGCCCCGCAGTCGAGAGGTCTGCTCAAAGTCGACAGGTGACCCCCTGCCCAGCCCCACTGGAGGATCCCTAGAAGTCAACGGGTTCCCATTACAGAGAGACCCGGAAAGTCGACAGGTGCCTCACTGCCCATCCCCGAAATAGGGTAATCCACTGGAGGGAGACCCGGCTAAAGTCGGCGACGAGACAACTGCCCAACCCAGCTGGAGGTAACCCGACATCAAGGAACACTCCCCAGCCTAGCTGGAGGTAAGCCCGGCCTCAGGGACCACTACCCAGCCCAGCTGGAGGTAAGCCCGGCATCGGGGACCACTGCCCAGCCCCATTGGAGGTAAGCCCGGCATCAGGGACCACTGCCCAGTCCAGCTGAAGGTAAGAC
The DNA here is from genome assembly GCA_963277665.1 of Viscum album. Lineage (NCBI taxonomy): Eukaryota > Viridiplantae > Streptophyta > Magnoliopsida > Santalales > Viscaceae > Viscum > Viscum album. Next base: position 303,080,760 of record OY728126.1, read on the forward strand.
TGGCACTGCTCTGGCCATCCCTGTTGGATGGTACTGCTCGGTGAACACCATTGTACTGGCCATCCCTGCTGGATGGTAACCCACTGACGAGCCCTACTCGATACAACCTCAGCCCTGCTGGAAACACCCTCAGCCCTTCTAGAACAATCTCATCCCTGCTGGAAACAACCTCAGCCCTTCTGGAACAACCTCAGCCCTGCTTGTACAACCTCATCCCTGCTGGTACAACCTCAGCCCTGCTGGAACAACCTCAGCCATGCTGGTACAACCTCAGCCATGCTGGTACAACCTCTTGGGTAGAAGGTCGATGCCCGTGTAAAGTGTTGGTCACACCGAAACCACATGCTCTACCAATGAACACAGAACAATGAGAGAAACTCCCCAGTCCACACAAGGAAAACACGCTCCAATCCGCTGAGTCACTGTCGAAGAGGACCAAGACATCTCATCCCAGAAAGTGGGGAAAACCCCCACACTGCACGGACACCCGTAGTCGCAAACGGTGTCGCAGTCCGGTGAAAGGGCACGATACTGAAACCCCTCACAACCAAAGAAGAAAATGAACCAAACCATATATTCCAGCCGAACCATCGAGAACAAGACCAGGGGGAGACCGGTCAACCCTATTGGTCAGACAAAAGAGCACCAAGCCAGGGGAAACTCCACCCTACTGGTCAAACAAACGAGCGCAGAGCTAGGGGAAAACTCCACCCTGCTTGCCAAAAAAACGGGCGCAGAGTGACCCTCTACGTCGCGAGAGGTCAAGTACGCAAAATAGATCATGACACGCAAGTGGGGCCCACACAATGTGTGGCCCCATTTCCACCCCAATTGAGCGTGCATACATCCTCAGGTAAAAACAACCACACGTACCTCCAAGCACTCCTGTATACTCCCAGAGTATACCTCTTTCCATCCCAAAGGATATCATGCACACGACACCCAACGTCAACGCGATGGCATTACATAACAACTCCAACTTGCCACCTCATCAGCAGAGGAACAACCAACCACATCCCGTGGACCAATTATATCACTCTCCCAAGAGTGCACGGTCACACGACATTGGTCCGCTACAAACAAGGTAGGACGAACCACCACCAGAGCAGCTCTCATGCTCCACATTTAACAAGTTCGCGCAAGAGACTCCGCACAACCAAACTTATTTCACCATAGTAATCCTCGCGAAAAAACACACGATATCGACTACTTACTCGCCTCAAATGGATATCTAACGAAAAAGTCACCAACACCACCTCACGCCTGAACGGCGCCCCGTGATCCCGAGCCTCGGCCCTGAAAACAGTCGGGCGCATCGCAGCATTGTGATCCTCACGGGAAAACACGTCAAAAGCATGACTCAACTGAGTTCAACGGATATCCGGAGAAAAAGGTGCATCCCGACGCACCGCAGAAGAGCGGTGCCACGTGCGACCCGCATCCCGGTCCCGACACACAATGAAAGTATCGCACTATTGCGATCCTCTAGAAAAAGTACAAGGAATGGACTATTCACTTGTCGAAAACGGTTGCCCAGTGATAAAGATGGAAATCACCATCAACTCCCGAAATGGCCCTCGCTGGGCATGCAACATTGTGCAGAATTACAGCAGGCAGACTGCGCCAACGCGATGCCCTCGAAAAAACATCCAACATCGACAGCTCGCACACCCCGAACGGACGTCCAAGGAAAAATTCACTAAAAGCTGCACGCAGCTCAAAAGATGGGCCATGGGGCCCATGCCTCAACTCCAACCTCAACATCTGTAACCTCCATGGAAACGTCCACCTCAATGTCAGTGTCACAACGCCGCTGACGGTGCTTAAAATGGACGTCGGATGCGTCCGCGCCGCTCAAAACAAGATTCCTGAAAAAAATGACATTCCACTTAAAGACATGTCTCGCCTCTGAGGCCCATCGTTTCAGGAATTAAAAATTCCTGAAACCATCTCAAAAAGTCAGCCTCGTCGATACGGTTCCACCACCGCTGACGGTACTCAATACAGACACCCGTAGTGGGAATTACGGGTGTCTGAACACCGAGGGGGGCAAGACCTCTGGGGCTAGACCGGCTCGCGGCTTAGCCGTGCGGGCCGGCCGTGGACATGCGGTCCCCGCGCAGACAGGCTATGAGGGATTGTCGTGGCCGGAACGTGAAGACCCGCGTGGTGCGGGTCTTGGTCACCGCACGGGTGTTGCGCGACGCGACCCCACTGTCGCTGTTCCCTGGCAACCGCCGCATCACCGGGCGCTCTGCCAGACGCCCCCGCAAACGCCCCAGAACCCCACTGCCAACACCTAGCGCCCCATCCGGACACCCGCGGACACCCCGCGGCCGCGCCGTCCGCCCTCGCCACACCGCCGCTCGAACCCGCCAGAAACTCAAAACCCGCCAACTTCGGCGGATGATTGCGGACGCCACGGGGATCGGAATTCGAATCTGAAAGATGCGTTGGGAAGGGATAATCTATAATAAACATTCATGGGATTATTTAGAAAATCCAACATCAATTAGATAGTATTAAACATGCTCAAAATGGGTACGGGAATGGAAAATGTAAACGCAACATCCTTCCTCGTGGGGCTTCGCCCGAAGCTTCGCGACGATCCACCGACACCACCGCACCTTGCCTGAGTCACCTCGCAAAACTGTCTCGCCAAAGATGGAGGAGGAGATGGAGAGGAGGGCTCCTAGTGGGAAGGGGAAGGAGAAGAGGGAGGGGGTGTGTTAAGCGTTTAAATAGAAAACGCTTAACCACCCGCCCGTCGGTCTGAAACCGAACCCTCAATAGGGTCGATGTTAAGCCTCCCCTAGGGTAAACACTGCCTCCTGAGCACCACAGTGGTCTCAGAATTTGATTCCGAGCTTCCGTTCAAAAGTTATTACAATTAGCGTCTGAAGCCGCCAAATTACGAAAACGCCCCTGGGGCCATTTTTCACAAATGGGCCACGCCCGGAAAACTTATATCCCATCCTAGGGTAAACGGCACATTCCGAACTCAATGATGCCCTCGATTTTCCAATCTGAGCCACCATCTAAGAGATACATGTGTTTCTCCATTAAATGAATTAATTAATTTATTTAATCCATTTAACGTTCCAGAAGAGGGCGAGGTGTCCAAACATCCCGCACAGACACGTTTTACTCCATTCCCAAAGTAAACAAGCCATTCCGAACCCATCCGTATACTCAAATCTCTGATCTGGAACTCCATTTAGGAGTTATCTCATTTATTTACCATTTCCAGTGTGAACACAATGAAAATTTAATTCTGGCCACTCCGGGGCTCAGAATCGCACGCCGTCCAAAGGCGCTGCCCTATAATATTATCAAAAAAATTCCAAATGCATTAGTTGAAAAAACCGGGTTCTTATACCACAATCCAGGACCCATCATGTGAGCCCTTTCCTATGGGTGGGCTGGTAGCAGCACCCCCACCTCTTGAGCAGCACAGCTTCAGCAGAGGAGGCTGAGTTTGAGCGCAGGTTGAGCGCGCTTTGTGAGGTCCAGCGGCACAGACCGCTGAGGTTGAGTGGTGAGCCAAAAACTGAGGCAGTAGTGGTTTGGCTTGAGGCAGTGGTTCACCTTTTTAGTCTTGTGCAGATGCCGACAGATTGGAGAGTGGCTTTGCCAGCCAGCCTTTTCCATGGACAGGCTTGGCGTTGGTGGAGTCTGGTGACTCAGCTTCTTGACGGGTCGTCACTTTCATGGGGATACATTCAGTTGTTGTTCCGTGAGGAGTTTTTCCCCTCCTTCTTGTGCTCCGTTCAGATTTAGGAGCTTCTATAATTTCAGCAGGGAGGGATGTTGGTGGCCGAGTACGCAGCTAGTTTTGTAGACCGTGCATTCTTTTACCCATACATGGTCCATGATGATAACCTCCGAGCGCGGAAGTTTCACCAGGGTCTCCGCTGAGAGATTAGTGTTGTCATAGTACCCTTGGGAATTTCCATATATGTCGGGGTTCTAGAGTAGGCGCTGGTGACCGAGAGATTCCTGTCACGTTCTGGAGTTGGTTGTGGCAGCAGACACATCGGTGCCGCGATGTCTGCCGCAGCTAGTGGGCGTTGGCAAGCAGGACCTCGATGGAGGTGGCTTTCTGACAACCAGACTCAGGGTCATGGTCTTACACCACAATGGTGCTGGAGGGAACCATTACAACCCAGAGAGATTTGGTGCTTTGCTTGTGACGAGCGAGGTCACTTGGCACGAGACTACCCGACCCGAGTTGCTGGGAGCTTCGGGCAGGAAGCGGGCACACCATCATGGAAAAGGCAGCGTCGTGATCAGAGTAGCGCCCAACGAGGTGGTTCTAGAAGAGGAGAGAGAGGAGCTGGTAGTGAGGGACATATTTATGAGGACTTCTCATCACTACTATGCGGTCCACGTCAGGTTCCGGGAGCTGACAGTTGGGACCGCGGATAGCCGTGAGCTTTGGATTTCTACGATCCTGTAGAGCATGGGATGGTGAGAGGTACCCCTTGTGACTCTTCTACTTCTTGCAGTGGAATTTTTAGACTCTACCCGTGAAAGTATTTACTCCATTCTCCTTGTTTGAGGTGTTACGAGGTTGACGCAGGGTGTCAGGTGTAACCCTGTGTTGGTAAGGAAAATGGTGTGGGACCTTTTTCTTTAGTTGATGGTGATGACTCCATCGCTCTCCGAGCGTGTCAGAGAGTCTTGGTTGAGAGACATCTACTGTGAAATCTTGTGTTACCAGATATCCTTGGGTGTTCCACCATATGGATATTCTGAAGGATGGAATCACTGGGCCTTGTCCCTTGACCAAGCGGTGATTCTTGTCACGGCGTGCGACGTAATGGTTTGGTCGGGGAGGTGAGTTACCCTCGAGAACCTTTGGGTCATTTGAGACAGTGTGAAGGGATGGAAAGGTTCCCTAACGCCTTGCCCTACCCTCGAAGTCTAGAGTGGGTGCACGACATCGGCAAGGGCCGACCTAGCATGAACAGATCAATCCTTTGGTCTGTGTGCGGTGACACAGAGCTGTGCGTGGGTTCTTCATGGTATGAGGAAGCCAGGTGTGGGCTTAGTACCCTGTGTTGCTCCCTAGTTTTTCTTTTCAAGGTCATTAATCGTGAAGGAGGGAATGATGTAAGATCCCTGTTTTTTCTGTGAAAAACATTGGAATATTCTTGATGATATTCTAGAGCAGCGCCTTCAGACGGCGTGCAATTCCGAGCCCCGGAGTGGCTGGAATTAAATTTTCAGTGTGTTCACACTGGAAACACCAAATAAATGAGATAACTCCTAAATGGAGTTCCAGATCAGAGATCCGAGTGTACGTATGGGTCCAGAATGGGGTGTTTACCTTAGGAATGACATATACCTTGTCATCGTGGGATGTTTGGACCCCTCGCCCGCTTCTGAACGTTAAAAGGATTAAATAAACAAATTAATTCATTCAATGGAGAAACTCTAGTATCTCTTAAACGGTGGCTCAGATCGGAAAACCGAGAGAACCGTTGAGTTAGGAGCATTCTGTTTACCCTAGGATGGGTATAAGTTTCGCGGGCGCGGGCCGTTTGTGAAAAATGGCCCCAGTGGCATTTTTGTAATTTTGCGTCTTCAGACGTTAAATTTTATAAATTTTGAACAGGGTCTCAAGTTATAATTCTGAGACAGACGTTGTGCTCGGGAGGTGGTGTTTACCCTAAGGGAGGCTTAACCGCAACCCCGTCGGGAGTTCGGGTTCGGGCCGACGGGTGGGTGGTTAAGCATTTTCAATTTAAACGCTTAACAAACCCACATCCCTCTTCTCCTTCCCCTTCCCCCTAGAATCCCCTACTCTCCCTCTCCTCCTCCATCACCGGTGAGACAGTATGGCGAGGCGACTCCGGCGAGGTGTGGTGGTGCCGGCGGATCGACGCGAAGCTCTGGGCGAAGCCTAGCGAGGTAGGAGGTTTCGATGCGTTTTCATTTCCGAACCCCCCTTTGAGTTCGTTTTTTTTTGTGGATTTGATGTTAAACCTTCAAATAAATTCCATAGATGTGTATTATACATTTTTATCTTTCCAACACATATTTAGGAATCAAAATCCGAGGTCGGAGGAGTTCTGGGTTGATCGTCGAAGGTTTCCGGAATTCTGGGTTGTCCCGGCGAATTTCGACAGTCCGGCGGGTTCCCAGGGCAGCGTGGCATCGGTCCGAGGAGGCGACGACGAGAAGCAGCGGGTGATGCGGCGGGGCTCCCTGGGTGAGACGGCGGGCGGCCATGGTTCCGCGCGGCGGCGCCGGCATAGCGCGAAGGAGTAGGGGTCGCACTGTGCGCGACCAGCGTGTCGCGGGTCGCTGCGGAAAAAGGGAGACCGGCCGTCTAGGTTGGTCGGTGGTGGTGGGCCGCGGCCCCCTGGCCGCGGCAGCTTGAACCGGACCCGCGGCCGGGCCGTGGGACGGCTATGGGTGGACCGGCCGGTCCGGGCTGGTCCGGCCAAAGGGAGTGCCCCCTTTGAATTTCTGACGCCCGTAGCTTTTGCTACGGGTGTCCGTTTTGCACGTTGTCAGCTGCAGCGCAGACCTTGCCTCATGGGGAACATTTAGAGATAGTTTCGGGAATTTTTAATTCCCAAACGAGGGACCGCAGAGGCCTGACATGTCCTTATGTTGATGAGCGTATTCCCCGAGAATCTTGTTTTGGAAGGCGCAGATGCGTCCGACGTCAGTTTTGAGTGACGTTAGTGGAGTTGCAACCCTGGCACGGAGGCGGAGGTTTCTAGGGAGGTTTCAGGCATTGAGTCCATAGTTGAGGCACGCGCCCCACAGCCCGTCTTTTGAGCTGCGTGCAGCTTTTTGCGATTTTTTCCTCGGATGTCTGTTCAGGGCTTGCGAGCAATCGATTATGGGTTTTTTTCCGAGGGCATCGCGTTGGCGCAGTCCGCCCGCTGTAATTCCGCATGATGGTGCGGGCCCCACGAGGGCCATTTTGGGAGTTGACGGTGATTTCTAGCTTTATCACCGGGCGACCGTTTTTGAAAAGTGAAAAGTCCATTTTGTGTACTTTTTCGAGTGGATCGCAACGATGTGATCCGTTCATTGAGTTTCAGGACCGGGATGCGAATCCCACATGGCACTGCTCGTGTGAGGTGCGCCGTGATGCACCTTTTTCTCCGGATATTCATTGCACTCAAGTGAGTAGTTCTTTTGACGCGTTTTCCCAAGAGGATCGCAATGGTGCAATGCGCCCGACTGTTTTTGGGGCTGAGGATCAGGATCACGGGACGCCGTTTGGGCGTGAGGCGGTGTTGGCGACTTTTCCGTCAGATATCCGTTGGAGGCGAGTAATTAGTCGATCTCACATGTTTTTTCACGAGGATTACAATGGTGTGATCCCTTTGTTAGTATGGAGCCTCTTGTGTGATCTCGTTAAATGTGGAGCATGAGAGATGCTCCGGTGGTGGTTCGTCCTACCTTGTTTGTAGCAGACCCTTGGCGTGTGATCATGCACTCTAGAAGAGTGATATAATTGGTCCACGAGATGTGGTTGGCCGTGCCTAGGCCTTTGAGGTGGAGTTGTTACGTCACAGTTTCACGTTGACGCTGGGTGCCATGTGCACGTTAGCCTTTGGGCTGTAATGAGGTATACTCTGGGAGTATACGGGAGCGCTTGGAGGTACATGTGGTTTGTATGTGAGACATTCGTACGCTTGGATGGGGTTGACTTGGGGCCACACGTCGTGTGGGTCCCATGTGCATTCTGGGCTCTGAAATATTTAATTTGACCTCTCATGACGTATAGGGTCCCTTGGTTCTCGTTTGTTGACCAGCAGGGTTGAGTGGTCCCCCCCTGGTTTCCCCCTCGATGGATTGGCCGGTAGCGGTGCTAGTGACGCCCAGTGATGGAGCAGGCACTGAAATTCTTTTGGGTGTGTTGTTCTGGAGTTGGGTGGTTGCGCGATACCCACTTCATGTTTGTTTGGCTAGTGCAGATCTGAGTTTTACCCTCCAGCGGGGCTGGGCAGTGGGTTACTCATCGGCTTCTAGGGTCTACCCTCTAGCAGAGACTGGGCTGTGGGTCACCCGACACTCTTAGGGTCTACCCTTCAATAGAGACTGGGCAGTGGGTCACCCGACGCTCTTAGGGTCTACCCTCCAGCAGAGACTGGGAAATGGGTCACTCGATGACTTCTTAGGGTCTACCCTCCTGCAGGGCTGGGCAGTGGGTCGCCCGTCGTCTAGTTCCAGGTATACCCTCCAGCACGACTAGGCAGTGGGTCGCCTGTCGACTTATTCCAGGTCTACCCTCCAGCGGAGCTGGGCAGTGGGTCTCCTGATTATGTATTAAGGTCAACCTTCCAGCACGACTAGGCAGTGGGTCGCCTGTCGACTTATTCAAGGTCTACCTTCCAGCATGGATGGGTAGTGGGTCGCCTATTGATGTATTAAGGCCTACCCTCCAGCACGGCTAGGCAGTGGGTCTCCTGTCGACATATTCCAGGTCTACCCTCCAGTGGGGCTGGGCAGTGGGTTGCCTGATGATGTATTAAGGTCTACCCTCCAGCGGGGCTAGGAAGTGGGTCTCCAGATGTTGTGTTATGGTTTACCCTCCAGCAGGGGAGGTAAGTCGGTCACCCAGTATCTTAATATGGTTTACCATCCAGCGGTGCTAGGCAGTGGTTCACTTGATGATGTGTTGGGGTTTACCCTCCCGTATGGCTGGGCAGTATTTCACCCGATTTGTGGTTATGAATTACCCTCCAACTAGGCTGGGTAGTGGGACACCGGTTGGCATTCCAGACTCAGTTTTTACTACTATTCTAGTCTGTGGCTTTCCTCCATGGCCACCGGAGTGGGACCCTTGGTTGTACGGGTCGGTGATGGATTAGCTTGAGTTTTAGGAAACCTCACGATTGCGGGGCAGTGACGAGTTGTCGTTTGACGTTACCCCTGAACTCTCATGTACGAGGAGCGTATTACCCACAGAGACGCAATCTTGTGATGCGATCTAAAACTGTGTGGGTGAGTTAGTGCTGACCAAAGCGGATAGTGTCGAAGTGCGGTGATTAATTCCCTTGGCTTGCGTTTCGGGGCAGACGTGCGGGATGCTGGGCATCAATGGATTTTCTTCTGGGACTATTGGCGACTCATTTTCATGGGATGAGCTACGGGATGGAGATCCCCTTACGATGTTGTTTGGGTTTCTGGTTGAGCATACAGATATGTATATACCTTGTTTCTGGTACCCACTTCTTTGGGTTGGTTACTCTCCTCCCAGGAGAGGTGAAGATGTGTGGGGTATGCCACGTGCCTTCTGTGTCTAACTTCTCATGGTTGGATGAGTCAACTCTCCTGCTATAGGTAGCGAAGACTCAACGGGAAGTTCGTCTTATCACCGTTTCCAAATCCTTGTGTTTGGATGAGTCTACCTTCTTTCCTCCTGTTGGGTTGAGATGGACTCTTTACGGTACTCTCTATTATACCCCTTTACATTCTTGTTCTCTCTACTGTTCACCCTTCGGTACCTCCTTTTGTTGCTCCCTCGAGCCTTCAGGGTATCTTACTGAGTATTTTTTTACTCACCCCTGCTTGGTCTTTTCCCGCACTTGGTGTGCCCTTGCAGACGACAGACAGGTGGAGCGCGACTTCAGTGGAGCGTAGGAGCTTGGGAGCTTGGACCTCGTGCGGTGGTCGTAGCAGGGTTCCAGGTGGGAGACATGTCAGTTGTTTCTTTTTTTAAACTATTTCCGGGATGTGGCACTTTTTGGTTGGGCGCGTGTTTTTCCCATTTTATTCTCAGTTTGTACTTTTTAATTGTAGAGGTCGATGCACTTTGTGGTTTATATATAGCATTTGTTCTTTTTTACTCTTCTTGTTCTTCCTTTTTACTCTCCACTTTTGCATTGAGTGTGCTGCGTGTGGGTGTGTACAGGTACTTAGGAAAATGCCTCCCCGAGTTGTTGTGCCTTCGGCGCTGCTTGCCCGCCCTTGGCCTATGGAGGCGGGCTTGGGGTAGTTGCAGCTCGAGCCCGGGTATGGTCGGGTCGTGATACCAAGAAGCCATCAAGGTTTTGAGTGGCCCCAGTTGTTTTGTTTTAAGGGATTTCATAATATTTTCAGCCGAATCAATAGATTACTTTAAAAAGGTTTTCAAATTATAATTGTTTTTCCAATAATTATAGTATATTGTAAAAGTTGTTTTAAATTTTATATTTCTGATATACTATCCAAGGGATATTTAAACGGGATTTATCAATGGTTTTCAAAACCCCTTACAAAGAAATTAAATGCTCACGATTGTATTTTAAAATGATCTTTCACAGGTATCATTGGAGATTAACAAAGATGTCATCACTTTTGGAGTTATAGTGTGCATAAGCATAGTGAAAATTGTTTTATTTTTGTTTCAACTTGGATAAATGTAAGGTTTTGTCTAATCCTTTATAACCGAGACCAGTAAAAGGTCCTCTTTTGTATTAAGTGTTGTGTAATTGTTTATTCACATTTATAAAAAATAGTATTTTTCAAGCACCAAGTCCGGCAGAGCTGGCTTAGGGCATTATAATCCCAAAACCAAAAAATATATTTGGAATATTCATACTCATACGGACATGGGGAATTACAAAAACCCTGCTCTGGTTGCTCATGCATTAAGGAATTTATCCATACCTGATGCCCTGTATAGGAGGATATTAATGTCCCAAAAATTATTTTTTTCAATCTCTTGATGTTTTTTAATTATGATTATATAGAAAATAAGTTTTGTAGATGAATATATAGTATGTTACAAAACTCAAACACATTTTACTAGTTTAGTTTTAAATTGAGATGGAGAATGAGATTAGAAATAATAAGTATAGAGTGTTATGGATCTTTTCATCATTTACCCTAAAAATCTCACTTACCATTCGTTATATTTATGAATCTTCACAATATTAGTATCTACAAGCATAATTCCAAATGCTTCTTAAAAAATAAAAATAGAAAATATCAAACATGATCTATTTATTTATTTCTTCATGAAGGTAGTCATTATGATGGACTATTCAGATTTATATTAAATTTTGAATTTATATGTTGTGACCCCAATTGGATCATAAGTTGTTTCTTTTTATTCTACTAATATGAATGCAACATTAGTTGATGGAGATGGAGCGAGCATCATCACTGAGTTTATATTGAAGGTATTATTTTGATCAAAAATGTTTTACATGTAACTTTTACAATATCTCTTAATTCCTAACTGTTTATTTATTTTCATAACATTGGGAATATTGATCATGGGGATGGACATATGTTGGAATACCTTGGTGGGGGATAATGTAACTAGGGGGAAAAATTTTATAACAATTGTTAAAATAATTGGGGTTTTATGTAAATTTGGAATCATTCTTCTTCATAATTATGATATGTTGGGATTTTTATTCTTAGGATAATTTATAGTTTTTCAACAAAGTAACTATTTTTGGATGAATTTTATACTAGTTAAAATAGTTCAATGAAATTCCAAATCATGGACTTGAAAAAGAAGGTTACCCACATCCTCAATGAAACTAATTCCATCTCCCTCCTTCATCTTAAACCTACGAGGAACCATCTTCCATGATATCCCCCCATAATCTCGTAGGTTTACTCATTAGCTGGACATGGTGATGTGAAGAAAAGAAAAAACTATTATCAAACATTTTTCATCCTCACCCCCCACTTCCCAAGTTGTTCTATCATCCATTACAAATAATGTTAGAGGGTATCCTAGAACAATTGTCTTGAATGAATGAATTCATACTCATTATTTTGTTGTATTTACTAATTTTTATTATTAAGGACATTGCAAATTTGAAATAAAAAATATACATTATTCTACATGGGCTACCGAGGTTCTTAGTATGCATGGGAATATACCAGTTTCATATAATAAACTAGATAGTTGTGTTATTGAATGTATGGGGGATAAAACCATTTATTCAAAATCTATTGGCCATAACTATTATTTACTCCTCATGTTTCCAATGGGAATGGTGCAATTTTTTTATTTTATTATTTCAAGTTTAAATATATTACATATAAGAGGGTAATATTCCATTACTTGATAAGGATAGATTCAACCGCAATAATAATGTTTCCCAATATAAATATTATGTTCACTGAAATATCTTGTTTGGTCAACTAAATCCATTTAAAAAATAGTAATGGGAAAAAATTATAAAATTAATGATTTTTAAAAATAAATAAATATTATTATTTTCAAGTACTCTAGAAAATTAAAATAGAATAATTAAATCATATACTTTTTGAAAAATCCATATTATTTTCTATAATATATTTTACATTGTTTCTGAAAAATAAAAATATGTAGGGTGTTTATATAGACAATTCTCTTTTAATTTTTACATTTGATGATATTGTTTTATATTTGTAATATTCTTTATTGAATTATCATCATATTCATGCACAACATATTGAGCAGCGAATAAGTTACGTTTTAATTATTATATTAAAAAACTGATCATCCTCTATGAATTGGTTCTTTTAATTTCCCTATTTTTCCACTTAAATAATACACATATATATTATATTACTCAAACAAATATATTACCAAAGGATGAAAATGTATTAATAAATAAATATAAAATTTTTATTTAAAAAAGTAGAAGCACATTCATGTGGTCTTTTTTAGTGAATTGATAATTTTTCTTATCAATATTATTCTTATATATTATTCATACTAGTAAAAAAACCTTTAGAAGCATGTATTGAGGTCATTTAATTTTTTGGGTGTTCATCTAGATGTGATAATAAATAAATTATCATCACCGTACCGTTGAATGATTTTATTTCGTTGAATTTTAATGGAATATTCACGATATCTCCAAAAGAAAGAAACACACTTCATATTATCATACTTTCAAGCATAAATATTCATTGATATTAATTGATATCATTCATTCATTTACCATATCCATGGAGTTAGTGAGGGTACTACTATCCTGGTGAACTACGTCTAAGATATCACTTCCTTTTGTATACAAAAAAACTCTATATTGATTATTCAATCCATGACATAACACCAATGATTCTCCCAATAAAATCTTCCACACTACAAATTCAGTGCCATTTTTTCATTAATCTAATTAAGTGACAAAATAGTATACATTAATAATAACCTCATGTTATGAGTCCATTACACAAGTTTGTAGATTGAAATTACTAACGAAACCTAATACATGTGGCGTTCTTATTATTGGGTCACTTATCATGGTCTCATCTACCCATGATCACAAATTGTGAAATTTATGAGAAGAAGTATCAATGCATATGTTCCCCCAGAACCAGATAGTCAAACATCATATGTGTCCAATCTGTATGATGTATCATATACCATATGACTTTTGTTTAAATTTAATTTCATTGTATCATGCGTTTATCATTATATCCTAGTAACTACTATAGACTTGTGATATGACAATTAATTAATGGTAATTACCATGTAAATAGTGTGTGAAGAACTATCAACATTATTATTATATGTATACATCATGCATAAATCACAATTAACATGATATAGTAATATAAAAGTATTATTTATATTGATTATAGTAAGAAAACTTTTACTATACAATAGTTTTCATTAAATAAATTTCAAAATACCAACATTTAATTTTTTTCATGTATGAACATAACTCACAATAAATCAAGGATAGTTTTTAAATTTTGACAATTTCATGCACATTTTTAAATATTATTGTTTTTTTTTTCAGAAATTTTGACTACACTCCATGATGGATTAACATGCAGTATATTCATATATATCTGAAATTAATTAATGATAATTTTCCTATGATATAATAGAAAACTGATGATGATTTTTTTAATTTTGATGCACATCTAATAAATTTTAAATAACTAAAAATAAAAATACCTCTATTTTAAGAAAACCACAATTATTATTTATAAGTGGTACACCTACATGTGAGAAACTAAATAATGAGTATTTTACAAAAATTTCACAAAAATTAGGAATTTCTTATTTCATTTTGAGAATATAACCTATTTTAACTATTCAATTACTTTAAAAAAATATCATTTCGATAGAATAATACATCAGTGTGACATGTGGTCTACCATTTCATTTATAACTGGTGTCTAATTTTTCATTTATCAACATTAATGAATTGTTTTTTTTTTGTCATCACGGCCTTTCAGGTATGGTTCATGAAGTTGGTTTTATTAATACAAATGTTATTTATATCATGATTTATATTTTGGTAATATAAATTTTGTATTCAATTAGTAATATAATCAATTAATAGTAATTAAAAAACTAACCACCTGAAACAAACATAGTTTGAAGAAAAGAGATTTATTTATAAGTTAGATACACTTTTTCATTTTCCTTCATCATGTAACACTTCCAAAATTTTGATTCATCTACTTAACAGTATAGGAAAAAAATATTTATCAACTGTGAAATACTATTTCTTTTAACCACATGAATTAAATGTTTTATTAATTTTATAAAATGTGATATGACAAATTTTAATTGTTTTTCTATGATTTCATGAATATATAATGTCATTTTATAGGTCTTAACTCCCCGAATAATATTTATAATGTCTTCTAAATATTAAAAAGTTAAATTTTGTTTATTATTATCTCACTATATGTCAGATTCATAGGTCATCTTTTCTTACCTGTCAAAAAAATTTTCAACAATCACTATTCTATGAGATCATAGATATTTGTTATCATTTTCTAGGTCTTGAATTTTTTTTATTTAACATATTCCAACTAACAATATGATCATGTTTATTTATTATGTTTTCACTTCTAGATTCAACCATTAAATATGAATAATATTTTAATAAAAACTTAGGATATTAAACCTAAAATGATTTGGGATCATTATTAATCAATCAAAATTCAATCTAATACATAGAATTCTCAGTATAATTCAGTGTCTATTTTATCATTGATATTTTTATAAAAATTACATATCTCAAATCAATAATTCATATATGATAAGATGACTTCATATAGAGAGAGAAACTTCGGAAAATTAACTTTTGGTCATTTAGATCAAATCGTAAGTTGTATTGATGTGCATTCTGTTCCTAAATGTCAAAATTAAATATTTAATTTTGTTCTTGAAATTTCATGATAATTAAAGACCATTTTCTAGGATTTTACTCTTTGTAATTTTTTTTTATAGACTTCTAAATTACTAAATTTAATTTTTGTTAATTCCTACCACAATACACATCATATCATAATACGATCTATTCATAATTAATTAACTATCACTAAGTCATATCTAATATATATGAAATCAATGCATATCAATCTGATGATGAGGTGTCTTAATATGTTGTGAATAATTATTTCATAATTTTTTACAATTACTAATAATTTAAAAATCAACCATATAGGGGTGAAAAATGAGAGAATGATCTCATATTGGTCTGATAACATAGTAAAATGAACTTTGAATCATTTCTGATATGTATGAACAAACAACACATTTATTAAAAACCTAAATTGTTTAGTATTCTTTAATATGTCGTATGACATACAAATTTTTACTAAAGTTAAAAGTCAACAAAAATATATCAAAACTATTATAGGACCCCAAAACACCTTGAGAGGGGAGGGTGAATTTGGGGGTCAAATTTTTATTCTAAATAGATGGATCTTATTCCCATATAGGAAGTAACTTTTTAAACCTGTCTGATGGAAAAGAGTAGAAAAAATTAAATAACATGAAAATATACAATGCATCAATTTTACATGGTTCACCACTAAGGGATAGTTGAAGAAGAATATTCTAAAAGTGTGTTGGTCATACTTAAATCTAGTAAAATTTAATAATTTTGGAAAATAGAAGGTCAGACATAGTCAAACTGTCACACCCTAACTGGGTTTGATGCACGACTTGCACGCGAGTTATAAAACTGTGAGACAACATGCGGTTTGACTTTGTAGGCAGTCAGTTCTAGGTGGTAGTGTTCGAGCACAACTCACTCAACCACACATTTGATGGCACGTGAGCCGTGTGGTTGCCCAAAAACCGAAATAAGTAAATAAATTATTTAAAGGATAAGTGAAATGAAATGAAATAAAATAAAAATTAAATAAAATATAGTTTTATAAAAAAATTGTTTAATAATAAAATAATAATATTATTATTGGTTTAATGTTATTATTATTATTGTTTTATTATTATTAATATTATCATTTTTTTATTCTTATTATTATTATTAAGATTATTAATATCATTGTTATTATTATTATTGTAATTGTATTATTATTAGTTTAAAAAAATTAAAAAAATGAAGGGGATGAACCCCAACCCGCCGCAACACCACCCCCTGGCCTCATGCACATCTCCCCTGGTGCGCGACTAGCCTCCAGCACCGCCCTCCTATTATCCATCTTTCGTACACCCCTTCCTTTCCCCCACTTCTCTATGAAACCCACCTCCCACTCTGGTGGCTCTCCTTCCGGCTGGATCTCTTATCCGGTGCAGCCTCGTCCGACGGCGCCCCTCCATTTGACGCGACCCCATCCAGTGACACCCCCTATTCGACATACAACACCCCCCCCCCCCGTCCGGACACCTCTTCGGCGCGCAACACCGGCAGTCGCCCCTCTTCATGGTGGCGCATCCGACCTCCCCACATTCCCCACTTGTAGGTAATAATCTGTTTTTGAAATTCATATTTGGGGTTTTTAATTTTGGATGAACCCTAATGGATTGGGTCGATGTTTGTTTCATTTTTTTGGATTCTAGTTGTTGTTAATGGTCCTTCTGGGTGTACTCTTCCTCTTCTGAAGGTTTCGTAAAAATTATGCACCTTTGAGGAAGATGAATCTGTATTTTTCCTCCTCTAGATAAATCTTTTGGTGCTTGTGTTACTGTAAATATTATTTTTACTTCATTCACTACTTAATGATATATTTAATTAGTCCATTATGATGTTTATGGATTATTATAACATGTTGAAAATATTTTTTTAAGTGTTTCTTGTTTATGTTTATGCATGTGAATGCCCAATTTTATTTTAATCTCTTAGTGTATTTATTATGATGGTTTCATGAGAGTATAATTTGTTAAAAAAAATATTTCGATGTGAATCATCAATTATGTCTTTGAGTGTTTGTGTCAAATGTTTTTGGTTAAATGTCATTTTGGATTGAAATAGTTAAATTATATATTTTATGTGGTACGAAATATGTTTCGAAAGTGTTTTGACAAAACTATATTATGAAAGATAATTTTCTAAATGATATGGTTATGATTTCATGTGTGCTACGTAGAAGTACTTTATAAATTGCTTAATCGATTTATTAAATTTTGTGTAGTGCTTCCGGTGCCATTGGATGACCTGCGTAGATTTATGAAGGAATGTATATATATATTTGTATATCCTTTATGTGTGTATTCCCTCATGGCATGGGGAATACGAGAATTGAGTAAGAGTATACATAGATATATATGGAGGTATGTGCGCAGGAGTAGATGACTGCTTGAGTTAGAATGTGTCAAATGCCAAGCGTTGTCTTGGCTTGCTCGAGGTAGGTGAATCCACTTTTTATTTTCCTATTAAAACTATTTAATTCTTTAGTGTTTTAAATTAAATCTTTAATGTGATTCCTATCTTCACAATATATTTATTTAATCTACTATATTGTTCCCAAGCTAATTGGTTTTGTTTAAAATAGTTTTTATGTATTCTCTCTCATCATGTTTTATGTGTTTGTGGAAATTTTGTTCTATAGGTGTCAAAATTTTTATTGGTAGTGTATTAAACATAACCCACACCTTCATGATACTCTTTAGAAGTCTATTATGGTGTTTTTTTGTTCAATTTTTTTGAGTTATTTATGTCATTTTTAATAAACTGTTTGATTGTATTATAAAATGCTAGTAAAATGGTTGTGTTGATTATATAATTGTTTATAAATTGTTTGCTCTATTTTTGTAACTGTGATTAAATTTTTAGTATGTTTCACTAGTTGATTGTTTGTTTTAAACGGGGAAATTTGAAATATTCTTGACAAATGTATTTTGGTTTGGACATTTGTGTGGATTTTATGGAAGGTTTGAAATGTTGTGCTCAAGGGGCCATTTGGCCGTTTCATAAGACTGTGTTTTTTTCATTAAGAGTTTGAAATATTATACTAAAAATGCAATGGAGTGTTTGGATTTTAAGGCTCATTTGTATCTTCTAACTCAGAGGTTATGCTATGTTAACTTTTAGAATGGTTTGAGTTTTGAAATTGTGTGTTCCTGGTCGGAGTATTATATGTTTTTTTAAATGGTTTCAACATGAATGCGACATGACGACCCGGTTAAAACTTTGTTAATGTGAAATGATTGAATGTGTATTTGGGGGAACTCCTATCTAGGGTAAACCTTTATGGGTGAATGCATAGTAAGTGTCCGTGTTTGGGGTAGGCAAGTGTGATGAGATGAGTTATGTGTGCGAGGGTCCCCTACAAACACAATATTATTATAACAACCACGAGTTCCCTGATGTCTTTTAGTTGATTGAGTGATGGTTTCTTATCTGCCCCGATTAGATGGGTTGGTACCCACTAGTAGGTATAGATGCCCCATGTGGAGTGCTACTAGTTTCATTTTCTATGAGGGCTGCCATTTGGTTATAGACATAGGAGTTTCACCACACACCGATAGGTGGTTATGAACCGAGTACATACAGGGGTCGTATAGGGATATTTAGGATCACCCATGGTTACTTAATTATTTAATTTTCTTATTTACTTTCCATTTAACTTGTGTATTTTTTGTTTTCATTGTCTACTAATATTATCATTTCACAGCTTTGGTATCACCTGTTAGGTTTTTCTTCAATTGATAGTTTTTTTTGGAAATTATTTTTCGTTGTGTCGAACATTAAAATGGCGAAATGACCTTTGTTTTATTAAAATGTGAAAAAACCCTTTTTTATATATGTATTTGAAACTAGAATTAATGTATTGTTTCATGGATGGAAAGATGTGGATTTTGTGGTGTTTTCATACTGATCATTTCAGTTCTCACCCCTACGTTATCTTTACGTTTCAAGTTTCATTGGCCATGGATCACTCTCATAGAGAACATAGTTCCTAGTTGGGTGGTGTCCTAGAAGGGAAAATGGAGGTATATTGAGATGTTCTGTTTATTTATTTTTCCACTCCTAGAATTTATTTTTATTGTTATGTTATTCTTCTAAATTTATTTACATATTTACCTTTTTTCATGGGCCAAATCATTCCCAAAACTTAATTTTTGATGCCCGACACAAGTTTCCATCCCATGGGGATCAGGAACGCCCCTCCGGACATGTTGCGGATCAGCTCGAGTGACTGGTTCTGGGTCGACCCGGGTTGGTTTGTGAAAAAAATGGTATCATAGGAGGCCCTTGTTATTTGGGATGTCTGGTTGATGGATATTAGGATTTTCGGGGCTCAAGAGGTAAGTTATGGGTCGGTTCCTGATCACCACCACTCGTGGTGAGACCTAAGTTGCTAGGGGTAGTCTGAGTTTTGAGTAGTTTGTCTTTGTTTTGGATCGAGGGATAACAATAGAGGTGACTCGGTGTCACACTATAACCCCACATGGAGTTGTGGCCCATGTGGATCCCAAGTTCCCGGTTCAAGGTCCTCAAGTGTTATATATTAAATGGGGTGTGGCTCACTACCATGTCACGGGGTTGGGCATAAGCACTAGTTCCTTATTTTGATTTTTCATTTTTGGTTGTTCTTTGTCTTTATTTTGGTTGGTGTTATAGTGATTTTGGAAATGAAAGATGATTTAAATTGAAAGGTCTCTTTCTCTTATGGTTTTAATAAAATAGTAAAAAGGGGATTTTAATCAAATTGTTATGAAATTGGTGATGAAGCTTTTTAAAGGGGAAGTGATTCGGTTTGGAAAATTTGGATTATGTTTCGATTTAGTAATGGAATGGAAGGTAAAAAACCTAGGAATTCCTTAGGATCATCTGCATATGTGTGGATAACCATGTGAAGATCATGTTGACCCATATTTTTGGGTGATATGTGTGGAATGTAATGAAGGCTTATGCAGTGGTTATTAGGATTCCATGGGTGGGGTTTCTAAATTAAGGATTAGATTGATTTTTTATGAAATGGACTTGAATGAAAAAGTGATTTTGGGACTTGTTTTTTCATGAAATGTGGGGTTTTTCCTATGTTTTTATATGTTTGATTTATGAGTTTTATACACTTGGCTTGGGGTGTTGCCTTTGGTTGTGTTTAAATCATGGTCATGATTCTGGGCCGGTTGTCTCAGCTCGGGGTGTTTCTTTTGATTGATTTTGGGCGTGATTCCTGTTTGGAATTTTTTTTTCATGGTGTTATAAACATTCCATGCATAAATTCCCTCAGAAGTTGTTAATGAGTCTTTCCCAATTCTAGATTTTGTTGAGTGTTTCTTTTCCTTCAACGCTTTTGGGGTCCATTAGGGGCAGTGAATCGGTTTGAGGGGAGTAAAACATGTCTTTGGGTGGTTGGGGACTCCCGAGTTTGTCAGAGTTAGTATTTTCTTGGGTTTAGTGGAGGGTCCAGTCCTAGACTAGTGTAGGTGGATGTCTCATCATACATGGTGTTGGGATTATGTGGGAGGTGTTAATTTTTGTCTTTGTCCAATTGATCATACTCGAGGATGTGAAAGAAAAAATTGGTAAGAGCATGTTTGTAGTTAACAAGGCTAGTGGTTTGTATAGTCCTGTGTCAGCCATTTTGACGACTTGGCATTTGGAGCATGAATGCTTGGAAAATTAGTTGTTTTTAGTCATTCTTGAGGGATCCCCATTTTGCGAGCATGGTGTACCATATGAACTCATTTATAAAGAATTCCTTTTATCGGTGTCAATGTAAGTTCGTCATAACACCTTCTGATGTTCCATCGGGAGGGCCGGTTCAGGCATTCCAAGACACATTGTTGCATCCCTACGAAGCGTTTCCTTCATTTTGGCCATTTAGGTCACTGGTGAAAGTACTATAAGAAGAATCTTTAGAGGAATGAGTTATTATAACGAGGTGCTAGTGTGTGACTGTGTAACATAAGATGGTTTATCCATCAGAACCCCAATCTCATGTCTCGGGGTGAAGCTCAGACATAGTTAGGGTGTCAGTGGCATGTGAGACCTTTTCTTTGTTCTTTATTTTTTTGTCTAGGAATAGAGACATTCATGGTTTCCTTGTTCTTGTTTTTAATTTTTTTATTTTCATCCTTTGTGGTGATACAAAGATGTACATTTTTTTCATGACTATAGCAGTTGTGTTCTTTTGAATGATTCCTCTAGAATCTTTTTTTTCATAAAAGTGTATGTGTCACTTGTGTGGCTTGGTCCTAGTTTTATTAGTGATTGTTTGGATATGTTAATGTTGGGAGTTTTTGGATTGTGTCGAGAGTTCCATGTTTTAGTGGATGTTTTGTCTTTCTAGTATAAGGGGGTTGGATGTGTTGGGAGTTTTATATCGGTGTGAGGAATTCCTAGTTCCAGTAGTGTTCTTATAGGGAGTTCCTGGTTTCGGTGCCCTCGTATGCCGGGGTTCCCTGGAGTGGTTTTCCGTTTAAATCTCAATGGTCATGTTCAACTCATGTGGATAAGTCTATAAGTTCAGGTTGGTAGTTCCCATGTTAGACCCTCCTCAGGGTGGTTTATGTGGGTTTTAAATATTTTTTGTTAGTCGAGTTCTTATGGTGGGGAGAACTCTCCAGTGTTGTCACCTTATTTTATGTCATGGTTTCTTCGTGATCGTTCAGGTGTGACTTGTGGAGTGATGGTCAACCTGAGGTTCTTGATTTTCTTTTTGGATCTATTTGGTAATGGACTCAAACATTGGTTATCTTTTGACTTGGTGACTTTTTGGGGGAAGAAAGTGGCTGTAGTGGGGAGAATTGTCACACCCCAACTAGGGTTGACATGTAACTTGCATGCGAGTTATAAAACTGTATGACACCACGCCGATTGACTTTCTAGGCGGTCCATATCAGGTGGCACGGTCCGAGCACAGCGCGCTCAACCACGCACTTGATGACACGTGAGTTGTGCGGTTGCACGACATCTGAAATAATTATAAAAATTAATTAAAGGATAAGTGGAATGAAATGAAGAAAAATGAAAATTAAAAAAAAATAGTGTTTAAAAAAATGTTTAATAATAATGATATTATTATTATTGTTTTAATAATAATAATATTATTATTCTGGATTTTGTTATTATTTTTATTATTAAAGATATCATTATTATTATTATTATTGTAATTTTATTAATATTAGTATAAACAAATGAAGGGGGGAACCCTAACTCACCGTAACTTCCCCCCCTGGCCTCCTGCACGTCGCCCCTGGTGTGCTAATGGCCTGCAACACCGCCCTTCTCATGTCTATCTTCCCTACACCCCATATTTTCCACCCTTATCTGTACAACCCACCTTCCACTCTGATGGCACTCCTTTTGGATGTACCTCCTCTTCAATGCAGCCTCCTCTGACGGCACCCCTCCATGATGACATGACTGCATCCAGTGACACCCCCTCTTCGACAGGCAGCACCCCCCCATCTGGACTCCACTTTGGCACACAACACCTCTGAATTTCACCCCTCCCCACAGCGGCATGTCTGACCTCCCCTATTTCTCCATCGGTAGGTATTAATCTGTTTTTGTGATTCTTATTTGGGGTATTCATTTTTGGAAGAATCCTAATGGATTGGGTTTATGTTCGGTTCATTTTTAATGGATGATAAGGGTTGTGAATGGTCCATTGGGGTGTACTCTTCCTCCTTCGAAGGTTACATCACAATCTCACGCCTTTGAACTAGAAAAATCAATATTTTTCCTATTCCGAAGCAATATTTTGGTGCTTGTGTTGCTTTAAATATTATTTTAACTTTATTCGATGATTAATGATATAGCTAATTAGTCCATTTGGATGTTTATGGATTATTATAACATGTTAAAAATTGATTTTGAAGTGTTTCATGTTTATGTTTATGCATGTTAATTCCCAATTTTGTTTTAATCACGTAGTGAATTTATTATGATGTTTTCTTGAGAGTAAAATTTGTGAAATAAATATATTTCAAATTGAATATTTAATTATGTCTATTTGGGCATGTGTCAATTGTTTTTGGTTATATGTCATTTCAGTTTTAAATAGTAAAATTAGATATTTTATGTGGTGAAAAATATATTTTGAAAGTGTTTTGACATGCATATATAGTGAAAGGTGATTTTTTAAATGATATGGTTATGTTTTCATGTGTTCTACTTAGAAGTACATTATAAATTGTTTAAGCAATTTGTTAAATTATGTGTAGTGATTATGGTGCCATTGGAGGACATGTGTTCATATACAAAGGTATGTATATATATAGATGTGTATATCCTTAATGTGTGTATTCTCTCATGGTGTGGGGAATACATGCATTGGGTAAGGGTATATATAGAAATATATATATCGAGGTATGCGAGAAGGAGCAGATGACTACTTGAGTTAGAAAGCACTGAATGCCAAGCACTGTCTTGGCCTATTTAAGGTAGGTGAATCCACCTTTTCTTTTTTGATTAATCCTATTTAATTCTTGAGAATTTTAAAATAAATATTTAATGGTATTCTCATCTTTGAAATATATGTAGTTAATTTTCTATAGTGTTTCCAAGATAATTAGTTTTGTTAAAAATAGTTTTTAAGTATTCTCCCTGATGATGTTCTATGTGTTTGTGGAAATTGTGTTCTTTAGGTGTCAAAATTTTTATTGGTATTGTATTAAACATGACAGGCACCATCGAGATACTCTTTAATAGTCTATAATGGGTTTTTCTGTTTGTGCAAATTTTTGAGCTTTTTATTGAATTGCTTATAAACTAATTTATTGGATTATAAAATTTCTACTAAACTGGTTGTGTTAATTATATAATTTTTTATAACTTGGTTTGACTATTTTTGTAATTGTGATAAATTGTTTAGTATGTTTTACTAGTTTCTTGTTTTCTTCGAAATGGGGAAATTCGAAATATTATTGAGAAAAGTATTTTTTTGGTCATTTGGGTGTATTTTATGAAATGTTTGAAATGTTGGGATCAAGAGGTTGTTTCTCCATTTCATAAGACTGCGGTTTTTTCATTAAGAGTTTAAAAGATTTTACAAAAAATTAAATGGTTTATTTGGAGTTAAATACATGTTTGGCTCTTCCAACTCATAGTTTATGTGATGTTAACATTTAGAAGGATTTGTGTTTGGAAATTGTGTGTACCTAGTCGGATTTCGAAATGTTTTTTAGAAGATGGTTTCGACATGGATGTGACGTTATGGCCTGGTTGGCACATTGTTAATGTGAAATGATTGAATGTGTAAATGGGGGTGCTTTTGTCTAGGGTAATCCTTTATGGGTGAATGCATAGGAAGTGTCCGTGTTTGGGGTACCTAAGTGCGGTGAGATGATTAATGTGTGCGAGGGCCTCCTACTTACAACTTATTATTATAACTACCATGGGGTCATGGCTGTCTTTTAGTTGACCAAGTGATGGTTTCTTATCATCCTCGATTAGTCGGGTTGGTACCCACTGGTATGTATATAGGACAGATGGGGAGTGCTACTGGTTTCATTTAATGCGAGGGTGGCCATTTAGTTATAAACCTAGGAGCTTAATCATACGCCGATAGGTGGTTAACAACTGATTAAGTAAAAGGGTCTTCTAGGGATGTTTAGGATCACTCTTGGTTACTTAATTATTTACTTTTCTTGTTTACATTTTGTTTCACTTGTTTATTTTCAGTTTGCGTTGCCAACTAATATTATCTTTGCATAGCTTTGGTATGAATTATTTGTTTTTTGTTTTCAAACAATAGTTTGTTTTTTGAAAATGATTTTTCTTTTGTCAAACATTTAAATGGTGAAATGACATTTGTTTTATTAAAATGTGAAAAACCCTATTTTTATATTAGTGTTTCAAACTAGCATTAATGGACTATATTGTGGAAGGAAGGATGTAGATTCAATGGTGTTTTCCTAATGATA
The DNA here is from genome assembly GCA_963277665.1 of Viscum album. Classification (NCBI taxonomy): domain Eukaryota; kingdom Viridiplantae; phylum Streptophyta; class Magnoliopsida; order Santalales; family Viscaceae; genus Viscum; species Viscum album. The sequence goes on from OY728126.1 coordinate 303,105,763, forward strand.
ATTTCAATTCTCACCCATATGTTATCGTTCAGTTTCAAGTTTCATTAGTATCAGATCAATCTCGGAGCGAACTTAGTTCTGAGTTGGGTGGTGTCCTAGAAGGTCATTTGGAGGCATGTTGAGATTTCTGTTTATTTCTTTTTTACACTACTAGAATTTATTTTTATTTTTATATTATTATTGTTTATTTATTTATCTATTTATCATTATTTCTTGGGCCAGATCATTCCAAATATTTAATTTTTGATTCCTGGAACTTGTTTCCATTCCATGGGGATGGGGAATGCCCCTCGAGACATGTCGTAGACTATCTCGGGTAACCGATTCAGGGTTGACAGAGGTTAGTTTGTGACACCCTCTATTTCAAGATTACTAACTTTACAATGTTTTAAGGATTACTTAATATATACCTCGAAACAATTTCATTGACTCTCCCTAGCTCACTATTTTTGGGAATCCTCACATAGTTTAATGAATTGAATATCACTTTAGTAGATTGGAATTTGAGTCTTTTCAACTGACTAGCACAAAAATATTCTAGCATCGAAGTCCTGAGTAGACGCTCTTGAAAGAATTGTTCACTTAAACCAAATATTCAGAATCCCTTATTCAAAAAGACCCTTCACAAAGATCCTTTGCGATGCTCACTACCTTCGTGATGAAAAATACCTTCGCAGAACACTATGTGATCACTGAATAAGCATTCATCATGAAACTCATTTTTTTGAGATACCTAATTATTTCTTAATACTAAGATGGTGTTTCCAGGATTCTTCGGCTCACTTTGAATACCAGATTCACGAAACTCTTAGCCTTCGCGAACTTAGATCAAGTAATCCTTTTTTCTCTATGTATTTTCCTGTTGAATGAAGTGGGGATAAAATCAAATTTATAGTCTTGGCCCTTCACAATTCTCCCATGCATTTGGAGGATTTTTATTGAAACTGAAAATAATTTTCAAAATTCTCCTTCACTCACAATGCTTTAGTGAAATTTCTCATATCTGTGAAGATTACCCTCATCCCATCTTGTCATTCATAATTCCTATTCCAGATGCTCTACATCTTCACAAATATTATCCTTCAAAAAACATAGTCTTTTTGAAACCCATTACTTTACCATATTTATGAATATTTAATTCCATAAAAACACCTTTCTTGATGCTTTCCTCATCCTCCAGATTTTGGCCCCTAAATATTGGAAAACACTGGAAATTGATGCCACTTAGAACAATGTAGTGATCATGTACTATATGACCAATGTAATATCTCATTATCATTATGAAATGTATTTCATAAAACCATGTTTTGGTTTATCCTTTTCATTAATCAGGTAGTGTTGATATTGAATTTGGAGGATACATATAATGGTGAAGTCAATGATTTGTTGGACTCACAGCTTTAACCAACCTTTTTCTACAGGCTATCGGAGGGTTACAAGTCATGCAACAAGGTTACACTACATATAATGGTTCAGCGTACAAGTCGTGGAAGGATTCCCAATGTGATGGTTATAGAAAATGATGAGTCATTACACATAATGAATGAATTAATGATCAGTTTTTAATTTAGAGTTTTGATATTTATGTCGAGGTGATGCATTTTTTTGCAGTAATGAGAATTAATTGTTTCACATCATGTAATGGGATTACACGTCATGTAATACCCTGACTGAGGTTTTTAAATAGGCATCATGGCTGGTCTATTATTTTTGGATCCTTTATAGTTTCATATCCCCATACTTATGGTTTTCCCTAGGAAATCATGACGTTTTCCAACCCTTCCTTGTACTCTCGTTCGGCGTTTTATCATCATCACAATTGCGATGTGATTCTCGGGTAAGTGTTCTCTCTCATTATTCATATTTCTCTCTTTTTCCTCCTTTGTTATTTAAATAGATCGTCCTGAAATTGATGGATCTATTCCCTATGGTGTTGAATATCATTTCTAGGTTGGGTTTCTAGGATATATACACCTTTGTTCTTGTTGTCGGGTGTCGTTGTGAGTGTTGAGTTTTGGGAAATGGTCGGTGGTTTTGTCCCGATTTTCCAAGTGATTAACCATGAATTGCTTGATTTATTTCAATCAGTGATTTAAATTAAATTTATTATACTCACATTTAATATATTCAATAAAATCTAATTGTAGAGAATTTGGATATTTGAAATAGTTTTGAAAGCATTCCCAATTGTCTTCTATCAACCGGTCATGGTTTCAGTGCTCTGCTAATGTGTATAGCATCAGTTGGGTTTAATCTACAATGACGATACTTTTTAATAGCCGATTGTTATTATTTAATTGTATTCTAATTGGGGGGTTTGTTTGCAGATATTAATTGAAGTGATTAATGATTGGTGTTTTTTTTAACAATTTGATAAATATTTGGCTGAGTTCATTTTTAGGGAGTTAAGATTGTGATATCCTTGATCCTTTCTTTGTCTTGCATTAAATTAACACTCATGTCACAAGTTGACATTAATTGGAATTCCTAAGTGTTATGGCTTTAAGCCAAGTCATAACTAAACTAGGATTCTAATATCAATCAGTTAATGACTGTGGTAGTGTATTTATGGTCCCAGTAATTCATGGAATCCATACATTAAAAAAATTATGTCATTATTCCATGACATGTTAAGTCCAACATACACAATGTTAATTCAAATAATACTCATCAAGCAAAAGCGCTGAATCGCATATCATCCCTAAATTATAACTCACTCCAATGAGATATTTACTCGTACATTAATATATTTATTAATATGTTAATATATTTTTATGGTGATGAATTATAAATAGAAAAAAAAAATTGGATAAGAAAAGATTCGTGCGTCGAACACATACACAGATAAAGGGTGGTGAGAATTAAAAGAAAACTTTAGATTGAATGATAAAGAGAAAAAAGGGAAGGGGTTTTAAATTGATTTAAACAATTTTAAGAACATTAATATTAATCTACATAACTTGTATTATAATAAAATATATTGAAGAAGAAACTTTCATTAAAATACAATTACAAAAACAAACACTTACACTATTACAAATGATGAACATCACAAAACTAAATGAAAACAAAGAGAGGATGAAGGGTATCTCAAGTGATAACATGAGTATGTAAGGTCCTACAAATCCATTTCCATGGTTTGTTTCATGCCAATATGTTTTCCTCTATTCTAAAATCCCATCCCATTTGAACGGATTTGAGGGGATGTATTTATTACCCAAGGTGGTAGACTGTTTGCATTCCAAAACTATCCCTCCACATGGATTGACTGTTTGGACATCGATAACGATTAGTCTATAGATATATTCTTCTTAAAAGTTTTATATAATAATGTTGGATTACTAATATAATTATTTGGATTCATTTTTAATTTTGGGGCCAAATTTATGTCCATTCGATGAAACAATATTAATCTATCCATTTCAATCCATACTTTTTCAATGGCCTAAATGTGAACGTATTTTTTAATATGAATATGCCTTCAAATATGAATTCTTTATTATACAAAGATGGACATCTATTTTTCCTATTTCACACTGAAAACTCTCAGAATTATTTGATGACTAGATCATGCGAAAAGTAAATTTTGGTGTACTAATTTCATTTCCCAGACAGAATGTTGGGCTGGAATTTAAATCTTCAGTTGGGCCCCTTGTTATTTGATTTGGGCCCTTAATGTTTTATCCATGATTATTTAGGATATTCCAGAACATATGGAGGAGTTTTATGAAATTTGGTTCTAGGTATGTAGACCAATAACTTAATCATCATGGCTGGTCAAGATTATTCAATGATTCTTTGGGTCTTCTTGTGTGGACCATACGACCCTCCAAATGGACGATTTGTCCAACATTCCCTTATAATGAAATTTTTTAATTTGATTAAGGAACCCAAAAAAATAGAAATCATGAAATTTCTATTATTTGGTTGATATATATTCTTAAAATATTTAACTGACCTGAATCTGGATGAATTAAAATAGTGCTTTAAAATTATATTTAATATATATTCATTAATATTTATCACAAATTATACACATTACATATAAAATAAGTAATGGGAGTATATAATAAGTTATTAAAATATTAATAACATCATGTTATGGAATGATAATTCATTAAACATCCAATTCTATAAAATTGGGGTTCATTTATGGAAATTGGATAATTTATATTGTCAAATTTAAAATTGGAGTTTTGTTTGAAATAATTCCAATTAAATAGTTGAATTTAATCGTGTGAATGAATGTTGAAATTATGGTATTTTTTAATGGAATAAAAACTTGGGAAAATGGCCTGAAATGATTTTATAGAAACCTAGTGGTTTCATATTATTAAAGATGAATGTTTTTTATTAAAACATATAACAGTTTTAAATGGAAAATTGGAATTTAAATATAAGAATGGGATTTAAATGGATTTTAAGAAGTATTAAAATAAACTTCTCGTCATTGATTATGTAAGAGAACATGCAATCCTTATGATGTGTTTGTGTTATTTGGACACACTCTACACTATTACAATGTTCTAAATCATACATGGAGTAGGTCACATCCCAGATGGGATGGTGATGAGTCTCCCTTGGACTGTGTCAGGGGGTGTGTGTATACACACCCTGTTGGGTTCACTTAGAGAGTGTAGAGTCCTATAGTTGTAAATATTATCATACCAATTTTTCATATGAACATGTTTCTTTCTTGTGATCTATATTTGAGAGATAAATTAATGTCAATTTTGCTTAAAAAGCTTTACGTTCCTTCTAGATTTACATAAAATATTTTATGCAACAATTTTATTTAATCCATTGATTTAGAAATATTCCATCATTTGAAAAAACATTGATTAAAGTATATTTCCATCCTTTGAACTGTATAACATGATTTTTTTAAATATGATTTGAAATGTTGAACTTATTTCTTTAAAATTTAAAAAAATGCATTGGTCAATCTATTATTAGAATATGTTATGAAATTTGTGGTGAGACCCTACTTGGATTTTTAGCTCACTCCCTACTTGTGCCTTTAGGTGTTTTTAGATTATCTTATTCCATGTTTGAACAATTGGAATGGATAACTTGGAGGTGAGTCCAACTGTTGAACCATGGTCTTAGTCAGTTGTGCCCTTATGGACTTGGGATGTGTTTTCTGATTTTGGTACTTGGGTTGTAGTACATTAGGCTTGTTTATTCCTTTTTGTATTCTGGTACATTACTCTTAATGGTGTATCCTTTGATATTCATATTATCTTGTTGTCTTTTTCATCTGCATTTTTAGTGTAAAAATCCTTCCCAATTTCATGTTTTATGATGAAAGGTGCTAGTCGCTGACCCATGGGGAAAGGCAACGCCCTTCAGGATATGTCATGGTTGGCTCGGTTATCAGGTTACAAGGGTTCCAGGACTGGTTCGTGACAATCACTCTCCTAGACAACTCCCAGATAATACTATAAAGGATTGACAACAAATAAAAACCAGACTATATTTCCAGTCGTGAAGGCCTTGGTTCCAATAACTATTCAAATATGTTTATATTTATATGAAAAAATTATAGAAGGAATATTAAATGAAGGGTAAATTTTAAGAATAAACTGCATGTTAAACTAATCCTCGATGTCTCAATAGTAGTCAATATATTATTTCACCTAGATATTTTTAGAAAAATAAAATATCAACCATCATGTTGTCAAATGTAATCAAATGATATTGTTTGATGAATTATTTTTAAAGAATCTTAAAATTTTTCAAATGGTCTTTTGATTATACTGAACTCGCCACATTTTGAATTGATGAGATGAATATATCAATAAGTCAGAAGTTATTAGAAAAAATGTACTATGATTCAACAATAATATGGGGACTTTATCTTCGTTTTATCATTTTTATGATCATTTTTTGAATTTTAAATCCATAAAAACATAATTTTTATCATTCCAATAAAATCACCTATTGAATTGATTTGTGGTAAATACGTAAAAAAATATTAAACAAAGGTTGTGTTGTTGTGATTTCATGATGATCAAATGTCGTTTAATCGGTTAATACCATTTGACACAGGTTTTCTAAATATTTTTAAATCTAATAATATTTCATTTTCGATCATTGTAACCACAATGTAGATAAAATCGATAAGAGATCTATTCATACATGTCAAAAATTAATCAAAAATAGTTTTCCTATGATTCAATCACAATTCAAGATAATTTACCTGGTTTTGACAATTTTATGTTAAATAAATGAAAACAAACTATTGGCCATTTTGACTAAACCACACGTTGGACTAATATGCCATATTATTATATAACAAAAATTAATAAGAGGTATTTTCCTTGAATGTTCATGACAATTTATTGATATAACCATTTTATAATCATTTTGAAATAATTTTCAATTTAATAAAACTACTTTTTCATCCATTATAACCACACTGCAAAATTAATTAGTCTTTGATTTTTTAATATATGTAAAAAATTGATCAATTATCATTTTTCTATGATATCAAACAAAATTGGGGTCTTTTTCAAGGTAATTATAACTACACTGCTTTATAGACTAACATGATGTGTATTGTACATGTCAAAAATTAAACAATGATCATTGTCTTATGATTTTATGACAATTCAAAGTCATTTGGTAGGTTTTTACCATATGATGCGTGTTTTGAAAGACATTAAAATATAATAAAACTATATTTTGGATCATTATAACCTCATTACATGTCTGATTGATGTGTGTTTTATTCATACTTATCAAAAATTAATCATGGATAATTTTCCAATTATATCAGGACAATCTACGGTCATTTTACTTACTTTATCTATTTGATGAATGTTTATTGACTTTAATATCAACTATAATGAACTTTTGGTCATTCATTACGAGCTGACTATGAGTTGAATTGATGTGAAATCTATTCCTACCTATATGAAATTAGACCGCAAGTCAATCTAATGTGTGATCTATTTCTACATATTACATATTGGATGGTTGTAGTATCCATGATTTTTTATGAACATTTATTTTTCAAAATATATTCATAAATTCTTGTTGACTTTCATTAATTTTACAAATTTAATATTTATACTTTTATTTTTCACATAAATATATCACATAAAATTGAAATTTATGGTTTTATAAAAATGGAAGCTCTGAGGTTGAGCGAAAACTCATCATGTATAGCATGGCCACGGGGCTCAAACCCATTATTGAAGGATGAAAAGGTTGAATCGCCTTCTATTAGCCCATGGGATTCCATTCTTCCTAATATTTTCCTCTATATATATATAGAAATATTTCATTTATTATATTGAGTAATATTTAAATATATAGTTTTACATGTTAGCTACATTCCATTAATTAATAGTTAATTTGCACATCATATGGGTAAGAATGTTATTGTAATTTAATAATAAAAAAACTATGATGCATGTATTTATTACGATTAAATTTCAATATATAACCATTATAGGTACTATAAAATTGCATCTTATTTGATACATGATAAAATAAATTTTCAATAAAAATAATATATTATTATAAATTTATAATTTATATTATATTTTATTTACATTCTAAATGTTTTTTTTTAATATTCAGTGTATAGTATTTATTACATTAAAATTTACATTTTAGATGGCTAAGTACCATATTTCATAAAAAAACTCAATAATTATTTTCTTCATTAATTGAGAACATTATATGTAATGAATGACCATATATAATAAAATACCCACCAATACAACAAGTAGACACATTGGAATACTATTACATTTCATAAGAAGGTTTCACATCATGTGTTGATATCAAATATTAACACTAAGAATAGTAGAGGTATATAAACCTATAAGAATAATACCTTCACTAAAAGTAACTACATAAGATTGAACTATCCAATAATGATATCTCTAGTGAAAATATCATTAAAAAAATAGAAACATTAAGAAAATGATAAAATTGATCAAAAGATGTGCCAGATCAATTTTAAGCAATGTACTGAGTGATGAAGTGTGAATGCTTGTATCTTTATAGAGAAATATTTTTATTCCATTAAGATTTCCATCCAATATGTTCGATGGTCATTATGACCACTATTCAATAATACAATTACTCATTATTATTGTTGGTTAGGTGGACACAATTAAGTGTCTGTAAAGATTATTTTATTATATAAAAGAAACTATCTTATTTTTAGAGACAATAAATACACTCATATAAAATTTGTATTATGAGAAATGTAGAACTTTTACATAATGTTTATTTTCTTTAAAATATCTTATAAAAACACATTAAATGATAAAAATATCCTATGTATGTTTTATAATGACTAGAATGTTTACTAAGTTATAAATTTTTAAAATTTTCAAATTTTTTTTAAACTAATATTTCTCATAATTAGAAAAAAATCTAAAATTAATTTTTTTGACTAAAGACACCAAAAATATATTAGGGATACATTTTATGAATATTTTTAAAAAGTTTATTTTTTAGTGAAAATGTGATAAATACTATTTTATGAGTACTCTGATTTTATTACATCATTATTATGTGAGAATGATTAAAAAATTTAATTTTTTTTTCAATAAAAACATTATTTAATAAGAAATATAATGACTTTAAAAATATTTATATTAATTTTAAAATATATATATATATTATTTTTGAAATAGAATTTTGGATTTTGTAGCAAAATAGTTTTACTAGATTCTATACATTTAATAGGTTTTTCCAAAGGAGATATTTGAATTTCAATTGATTTTAATGTCAACTAACTCACTTAAACTTGTTAGTAAGGGGGAAAAGTAGTTACATTTAATTGCATCTATTTTTGGTTGGGTTGTATAATAAAATAACCAATAGTGTTGGGCCCTTTAAGGTTTCTCTCTTAGAGGGAGATATATTCAAAAGTATTGGAAGATACAATGGTTATAAGGGCCCGGAACTATGTGGATCGACCCATTGTGTGGTTTTGATGACTGAAGTGTTTGGAGACGGCTCGAAGTAAGTATTGAAGATTTCGTCCATGGAATGATGGATTAAGAGAGGCAACATGACGTGAACAGGGTATACACGACATATACTATTTCAGGATTTGAAAAAATAACATAAATACAGAAGTGATGGGTTTTTTGGCGAAACCCATCCTCAAGGCAGTACACGACGTTAATGGGAAGTACACATCATTTACTAAACCATTGCAATGTATTTTAAAATCATTCAGTCATTCAGTTTTTTTAAATCCTACGACTTCACCTCTTTTCTCTCTCATTTTAGGTGACCCAACACCTCATGCCAGGGCATTTTAGAGATCCCTTTTATGATAATGGATCTCAAGATTTCTTCTCTAATCCATCTTTGATCTGAGGTAAGATATACCTCTGTTCATGTGGTTTCTTCAAAACTATTTCTCCTTTTCCACTTTTCCATGAGATGAAATGTAAACTCTATTGTTCCAATGGTGTTTTCATGATTGTTGGTTGGTGTAGTTCTGCCGCGACATCCTCGGGTGGATGCAATTGTCGCGTGGGGGGGCAGTCGTGATTCGTTGTGTGGACCGTTCTCAGGCAAAGAATTCCAGAAACCTTTTGAGGTAAGGGATTCATTTCTTCTCTAATATTTTGTATGTTCAATTATAGAGTTATCATGATTTATCCCCTTAGATCACAATGAAATTGACCTAATAATTATTTGAACTCGATTAAAGAATTTGTTTTGATAGAATTCTGATGTTGTTGATTTGTACCATGATAACAGTTTGCCTCATTATTTTTTTAGATAGTGTGAGATCTATTACTTTCTTGTTTATCATGTCATTCTTGATGGAAATTGGTAAAGAACATAAATTCAAAATGAATTGTAAATTGATTGGCTAGAGAAAAGAGGCATGTTAATGAATCGAATTGTTGTAATTTGATGGTAATAAAATTGATTTTGTAATCATGTTTAATTGAATTGATAAACATGGTTCATGTTTATTATTGTTGATGAAAGAACTAAATGCATGAAAAATTAAATTTCATAATTAATTAGTGATAGCTTGTGATATCTTGCTGTGTATGTTTTCCAATGTTGGAACCTACAAATTAATGAATCAGTTAATTCAAAATGGAATAAAGAACCATTTGATTTATAAACCATAATGTTAAGTAGGGTTATGAGTTTCTCTATTTCTTGTAAATTCTAATATCCTTTTTCTTGGATATTTGAGTGCTCCTTGTGTGTGATGGTTATATGCCTTACGTAGGGCCAATAGCCTAGTTACTTTGTTGTTTTTTTCGACTACTTGTATTGTGTTGTGAGCCTATGATGGCTGATCCTGGAGGGTTGTTGTGTTTTGTAGGGTTGGGAGGCCCAATGGTTGTGTCAGAAATTGACACCTTGAGTGGTTAGATGCATCGATTTATGCAAGTGGGTGTCAGGGAGTACACTAGGGATGATGGAATGGGTTGATGCTAAGCTTTTATGTTGATATAAAAGTGTTTTCTTATTGAATATGTTATTTTTTATCTGATTCACTTTCCCCACTGCTTGAGGTTGCTAGTCTTGATTACCCTCTTCCAAAATATGTGAAGAAGCATGGGGTATACCATGTGCTTCCTATGTTAAGCCTCTCGAGTATGGATGGGTCTATGCTGCTGCTTTAGGTGAAAAAGACTCGACAGGGAGTCCATCTACTCACTGTGTTGATCCCCTTGTGTTTGGTAGCTTATAATGCTTTTCTAGAATACCTTGAATTATTTAAAGTGATAATGTTGTTAATAAATGATTGAATAAATATGATTAACCCATGGGGTTGGAGCTTATAGGGATGCAATGTCGAGGTAATACTTTTGAGAAGTCGTAGACCTAGTTGGGTTATTCCTTGAGGGCATGGATCCTTATTGTGATGCTAATGAACTGTAATTTGGAAATGATAATGGTTAATTAATTGTTAATTAATTAATTAATGTAAACTGTAACTGATAAAAAGGGATAATATTTTCATATAAAACTCTTTAAATGGTTGTGTACTTATAGGATATCTTGTCTTAGTAGTGGCAGTCGGGAGTCTGAGAGACGATAGCTGCAGTTGTGTCTAATACTAGGTTTTTTCCATAGTGTGTTTGAGACCTATACTATATCATGTATTTTTTGTGTTTCTATACGCTACCCCAACCTATCAATTAGGGTAACAGTCACCCTTGAGATTCTGAGCCCTGGGGGTGTTTTCTCCAACATCCCATTGGGAGGATGGATGGGGGACATTCCCCTTTGGTCTCACTCTCTTCTCTTGGTAGTTACTTGTTTCCGTATGAACGGTAGTTAGTTTTCCACATATATGTGTGTAGAGAGTTATATTGGATTGTCGTTATTTCACACACATATATTCTGGATATAGTTTCCAATGGACTACTGTACGTATAACATGTATAGGCTATGATGGATTCAGAATTCTTTCTCAGTGTATGGGTTGTAATGGCTTGAGAAATAATTCCTGATGTATGATACATGTTATATGGGATGTGGTGGCTCCTGTAAATTACATAGTTACTTATGGTTGTGTGGATGGTGTGGTACATCTCCCAGGTGTCTATGTGAATGATTTATGTTGCATGAGGTGCATGTTGTGTTGTTTGACCAGGTTTCTTTGGGTTACCCTTTTTGGAGAGAGATGCTCAGGATGTTTGTTGTTGGGGAAAAGCGGAAAACCAATGGGGACGTGGTAATGAGGTACACTAGATATTCATTCTTATATTATATACTCTTGTATGAAATACTTTGTGAGAGTAACCTTGGTGAGGTTGGGAACTTAGCATACCTGTTTAGGTGTCAAGTTAGTGTCAATTGTTGTTCATTGTGATTTACCATGATTTCATTAATTTTGAATGAGAGGCTTTAGGGAGGATCCTACTGAGTATAATGTCATACTCACCCTATGTTATATAAACTTTTTTTCACATCACTTAGAGCATGTTGGAGATCAGGCTGGTTACTATTAGCTTGGGGTTTTGTAGGAGTTGTTTGGGCTTTGTGGTTGCTGTCGTTTTTACTTAATATTGGTACTTGATGTTTTCCATTTCATTTGTATATGTTTTTTATGAAATTAAATATAAATACTTGGGTTTCTTTTATATTTTAGTTTGACTAGGTTTTGATTGGTGGGTGTTTTATCTCTCCCTTTTGCATGTGTTCTCATATAGGGTAATTCCTCCCATATGTGTGTTGTGATACCCTCAGTGCTAGTAACTAACCCGGGGCCAACTAGATAAGGGTCTCGATGATGATTATCTCTCTTCTCACATTACCAGCCAAGAATAGGAACACTTTAAGGGGAGGGGGTCATGACAGAGTGGTATTGAAGCTCTAGTTAAGGGGTCAGATGGAGATTATAGTTAGACATAGGTTATATTCGATGGGTTGGTAAGGAAGTAGTGGAAGTCAAGTTTAGAATGTTTTGTAAACACAAGAGACTGGATAAGACATAGGTATTTATGTCTCCCTATGATCTGATGCACATACCTATAATTTTGAAGTGGCTACTAAACGAGGTGATACTGGTTGTAGGGTTTAGACCTAGGAAAGGGTCATGCATCATTATTCCTTGCGCCTATGTTTGAATGGGTTGACCTTGGGACAGGTTAACCAAAAAGCAATTATATAAAACAATTAATTAATATTAATGTCTTTCATATTCTAGTTTTATGATTTCTAAACATTTTTCCTTTTGTATGAATTTACCTTGGTCGACATCCTCATCAGGTTCGTACAGAATTTGTCCAGTGGGGTGTGCCAGAAGATCACCACAGAGTAGAGGTTGACGATGATGACACTTGGAGAAAGACCTTTGAGAGTTTTAGCACCAGAGTCTACATAAGTATGAGGTATCTATTTCAGATATAGTCATAGTAGACCTGTTTGAGGAGGTTGAGATAGCATTCAGTTTGATCTGTGCTTAGAAGGAGCATTGGCTGTCATTGGTTGTGATGATATTGTATTGGGAATAATGGATGTGGTGGTTCTTGTTACTCAGGGATTGTGAGTAGTTAGAAATCTATTGGGAGAAGTTCTGAGAGTAGTTTAGAGCCTAGTTTCTTTCTTTGACTGCAAAGGCGACCATTCGCCATGAGCTTATTAGAATTCTATAGGGATGCTCTAGTGTGAGAGAGTTCATGATTCATATCCAGAACATTTCGTGATATGCTTCATACCTACTTCTAGATGAGGAAGCCAAACTGGGGCATTTATAGGAGGCTTTGTGTCCAAAGATCCAGTGCCAGGTTTTCTTGTTTATTTTGACAACATAACTTGAGGTGCTCTCAAGGGTAGAGGTTGTTGAGAATACATTATCCAAAACTGGATCGTCATGATAGGGGAGTCTTTGGGTTTCCTTACGAAGCACATCTATGGTATGGGGTTCACAGTTTTCAGTGCAGAGGAGTTTACATTCATCAGGGGGTAGGTCCCAGCCCTCCGCATCTCATTTCTATGGGGGCTTCAGACCTCAAGCCAATTCTATGGGATCAGGAACATGTTTTTCTTATGGTGGCAAAGGTCACAAAAAACAAGAGTGCCTGACCATTCAAAGAAGTCAACCTACTTCAGGTGCTCCACTTCAGGTTCCTCCATTGAGGTTGTTCTAGTCGAGGCAGTAATATAAGGTTGCACTAGATTTGGTTCCGCAAAGGGAATATGGGGTAGGAACATGACATATATGGGATTCTCCATATTCTCAGAGAGTAGAGCACAACCATGATGGTGGTATTTTTCTGGGTCAGAGATCCCATGGAGTAGGTTGTGGTCAGCTTCATGCATTAGCGTTGCCAGTTCATGGAAAGCAAGATGTCGTTGGAGGTACCCTTTTCTTGTTTTATACTTGGTTGTATGCCATATTTGATTCAAGGGAGACACACTCATACGTATCACCGTCCATTTTTTTATTCTTTGGGAGTTGAGATAGCGCAGCTTCCAGGGCCATTGAAATTAACTATGCTAGTTGGAGGACGAGTCAACTTTTTTGAAGTATGTAGAGACTGTGAGATTATGTTGGGGTAGAACCACTTTTAAGGATATTTCCTATGTTTATGGATACAATCATATGATGTTATCCTCAGAATGGATTGGTTGTATTCAGTGCAGGCTTTTGTAGAATTATTTTGGAGGTAGGTGGTGTTCTTCGATGCTAATAGAGATCCAAGAGTGTTTATTGGCGACCAGGACCCTCATATGGGTTAGAGGCATGTTCCTTCCTTATCATCCTTAATAGAAGATCTAATGTTGAGTTTTTTGGAGGTTCAGTAGTCATAATTTTCCAAGGTTTTTGAAGAGTGAAATGATTTCTTTCCAGAAGAGGTTTTAGTTGTACCCCCTTGATGGGAGTTCAAGTTCGGGATCGAGCTATTGTTAGGCATGTCACCTATCTCAACGTATTATTATAGGATATCACCTTCTGTGTTGTGATATATACACATACATCTCAATGGTATGTTGTATTGTGGTTCTCTTCATCCGAGTGTGTCACCATGGGGTGTGACAGTTTTGTTCATGAAGAAGTATGATGGTAGTTTGGGGTTGTGTGTTGGTTATTGTCACTTAAACAAAGTGAAATTGAAGAAAAGATATCCTCTTCCATGTATTGATTATTTTCTTGATCAACTGAATGGTGAAGGTTGGTTCTAGAAGATCAATTTTCGATCAGGATATCATCATATGTGTGTGAAGGATGAGGATATTTCAAGGACTACTTTCTATTGTCATCTTGGGAATTACAAGATCTTAGTAATGTTGTTAGGTGTGAGGAATGATCTAGCTATGTTCATGGGGTTGATGAATGTTTTGTTCCATTAATTTCTAGATAAATTCATGGTAGTTTTCCTCGACAATACCCTTGACTACTCTGTATATATGGAGAAGCATGTAGAGAATTTGTTTGTTGTTTTTGGAGTCCTTCATCGACAGTATTTGTTTGGGAAAGTTTTCAATTGTGATTTTATGGCTCACGAAGCCTGTTTCTTGGGACATGTTTTATCTTAGTATAGAGTAGTTGTGTGTCCGGAAAAAATCTCTCAAGGTAACATTGCATCATTTTTGTGTTGGTGGTGTTTGTTGACGAAGTACAGTTTCATGATGAATTTTCAAGTTCGGGAGATCTTATTGAAAACTTATCTAGAAAAATAACATTGAAAAAGTATTGGAAGATCTGGAGGTAGTACAAAAAGAACATATACAAGGTGGAACCATTTCAAGTGTTTTCCACATTTTATGGGGTCAAAAGTTTGGAGTTTGGTGAACATTGCGAAATATGGATTTCCTTGAAGATGTCATCAAAATATGGAAAAGGCATGAATTCCATGAAGATGGTCTTCATGAAGTTTCTTTCACAAAAACATTATTAAATTTGACAATGATCTCTATGTTTACGACAACCTTCACGAATGGCAGAGGTAAAGAGAACCGTGAGGGAGAATTGTGGTGGTGCGAAGCATTTGATGGAGAGCATTGCAGCAATGAAACATTTTAGTGGTTCATTCAGAATGGAAGGTTCACCATGGAGATGTTTTCAACCAATCTAGAAGTCATTCCATAATAATTGGAGTTCCAAATTTGGCCATGCCTATAAATAAAAGTCCACCATACTTCATTCCTAGGATCATAAGAAAGAAAATCCAGAATTGTTTTGATTTATCAAAGTAAGGGATGCTCTGTGAAGTAAGGCATCAAATAGAGGCTTGGTCTTTACAAAAAGACTACTCTATTATTGACCAAAGTCAATTATTCTATCTATTTAGAGCTTTGAGAATATGGGGTGTACCACATTAGCTCAGTGAGTTTCGCGAAGGAATTTGTTCCGTGAAAGAAATGTGCTTCGTGATGGTTGTAGCTTCTGCAAAGGTAGTTGTGCCCTGTGGAGGATTGATCTCTACGAAGGTTGAACTCTACAAAGCAGTGTGCCTTGTGAAGTAGTGTGCTCTGCGAAGTAGTGTGCTATGAAAAGGTGAGTTCGTTGAGAAGAGGTAGGACCTTCATCAAGGCGTGTTTGAGCTTTGCAAAATTGGGAGCTTCGCGATGTTGTGATCATGGAAAAAGTAAGTTCAAAAGGTATTGCCCAATGTTTAGTGGAAATGGAATATTCATTTGTGGATGAAACTGGGTCATTAATAGAGCATTCACATACAGTGTAGGATCCATTCATTAGGGATAATTATGGTACCTACAAGTCCAAAAACTATGAGTGGATCCTTTCTAGAGTAGCAAGAAAATTAAGTGGAAGAATGTTATCCTTTCTAATGATAGTGAGATAGAGATAGAGAAACAGGGAGTGAACCTTGGGAAAGCAGTGAGATGACCCTAAACATAGTAAAGGCAATGATCCTGGGCATAGAAGTGATCTATCTAGAACATTATTGGTAGTGAGCTTTAGTGGATTTGGTAGAATGGCACATCGTCATTGTATGCTCCTTCGACGTAGCCCATTGAGGGTGAACCAAGTAATAATATATGTTCATGTGTGTATTCTTTCTTACATTACATTCAAAGAATCATCATACTTAGATAACGAAAGGAAGAATAATATCAACATTATCACATAAGTCCAAGAAAATTGACTCTTATAATAACGATGTCAATATCCAGTGGGGCATGGATAATTTTGAAAAGAATAACCATACCCTGATTCACCCCCCTCTCAGTGTATCTAGGACCCTTTTGGTCCTGACAATTAGGATCATATGGAAGTTTTCTTTTATCAATTTTATTTTATTTGAATTGGTTTTTTTATTATTGAAATTAAATTTTTAGTTTGATTGTACCTTTGTGTGCCTTCGAAAGGGTATAACTTCAAAGAAGAAGTAGAAATCTGGTGAAATTCCTCAATGTTGAAGTTTCAATGTAAAGAGTGTGATTGAGTTGAAGGAAAACAAAAATGTATCATATTGTGTGGTTATTTATTCATTCAATGATACTAAAGGAATGAATGAAGAACTTAATATGCCCTATGATATTGGAACTAGTGATGATGAAGTAACTCAAAGAAAGAAAAAAAAGTAAATTTTCCATGAAACAAAGAAATTGTATGAAGAGATTAAAAATAATGATATCTAGATCCAAGCACTGAAAATTGAATTCAATAATCTAAGAGTATTAAATAAAAGGATTATTGTTGGGGATACAAATCCTAGGGACAATAATGATTCCCAAGTTGAAGAACTAAAAATGACGTCATGAAATAAAGAGGGGAAAGCTGATGAAAATGAATAGAATTAGAAGCCATATGAAGTTCAAAATCTGAAATCCAGAAATGGTGATCTTGCTACATAGTTGTCTAAACATGTTTTTAAGAACCAAAGGATACACCAAGATAATTCATTCTATTCTAATTATGTTTCTTAAGAAAAATTTAAAATAAAGGAGAAAAGTGACATGGTGGATAAGCTCACACGTGAATCAAAAGATGAGATGAGTAGAGGGAAGAATAGAGAAATTAATGATCAACTTGAATCAAGGGATATGAAGATTCAATAGTTGGTAAAAGATATAGAATTAGTAAATAAATTTGTGGAGAAATACAATGTTATAAAAAATCCTAAAATGAAGGATTCCTTACATATACTATTTGATTATCCTTCCACATGAGATAAATAAATGAAAAGAAACTATTCTATTTCTAATGATAAATAAGAACATATTTTCTCATCTCTATGTCTAAAAAAATTGGGAAAAATGGCATTGGTTTTGATGAATCCCCTCCCATGAATGATAGGAAAAGAGTCGTGAACACTTCTAGAAATATATAACTTCCTACGGTTTCTAAAGACAGACCTAAAAATTATTTTACAAGATGTAATGATATCTTGTGTTATTTCTATGGTATTCATGGTCATACATAAATCATCTGTTCGGAGTCTCGGAAATACATCTCATGATGTGAAGATATTAATTTTCCTAAATCTGAGAATAAGAAAAAGCTTCATGCGAAACATAAAAGAAGAGTCCCTCATAAGAATGTGTCGATGAAGTGCTTCTATTTTGGAATAATGGGACACACCATGAGTATGCTTTAGGAATCCCAAGAGATCAATGTTAAAATAATAACCCATGATGAATCAACATCTCTAATAAGAAATGATGAAATTTGGTATTCTTTTAATGTAAGATGTTTCATATGTTCGGATAATAGGAATTTGGAAAGACATTATAGTAAGAATAAATCTAGGAAGGAAAAATAATCCAGATGGAGATCCCCAATATAGGTGGTGTATAATGAAATGTCCAATACTGGAAGGCAACATGGTGAGTTGAAAAATCAATATACTACCTTTGGATAATCACAGGGATTTTAATGAAATGTTTATCAATCATCTCAAATTTTACACTAAACATAACTCTCTTAGAGAGTTTGTTAACAAAACTATAAGTACATGGGGAGATAAACACTAGTTGTGTGTGAGAAGAATATATGTTCCATGGTGGAACCAGCACCAGCACAAAACAGAATGGAGACTCAGTCAACTAGTAAAAATACAATGAATGATGAATTCATTGATGAATTCCCAAGTCGTACAACATGGAGAGAAGTAAAACAAATAGAAAGAGAAACCCAATGGAGGAAGAAGAAGGAAAAATGATAATTGAAAATATTCCTAATCAAAAGAATATTCCTGAGATGTTTTATATCAGTGGAGCAACAAATAAGGAAATGTGTACAAGAGGTTTTAATCCCCAAATTTTGAGAAAATACAATCCTTCAAAATCTACATATCAGAAAAAGTCTCAGTATGTGAGAAATGAATGATTGTTCATTTGTCCGGAACAGTGGATGTTGGCTAGGAAGTTGTAACATGAAAAAAATAGTATAGTACTTTTCAAGAGAGTATCAAATGGTTTATCAATCAGGATTGACCACAATCCTAATATTTCAGATTTCAGAAGATCCCCTCTCCCTTTGTGTATTAATGTTATTAACTGATGTTCAAGTGTTTCAAATTCCTAGGGAGATACAATCTAAGGAGAAGTGGATAAAAAGATGAAAAATGGTCAATGGATGCATGACATATGTGGAAGTAATTGAGCACAATAGATTGTGATGTTGATGCTGAATTTATATATGGTTTCCTATATCGAGTTCCAACTCAGTTGGCTTAGGTATTTTGTTGATGGATCACTGCTATGTGGAGAATTCACCCAATGAATATCTTATTGAAGTAATCTAAAATTAGAAAATGATATTGATTTGGTGTAGTTTCTTAAACCTATAGTCACATGTGAAGAAATGATGAAGAAGAATAAGAATGTTATTGGGTACAATGAGTGGGCATAACAATAGAAATGGTTGAATAACACAGGGGGAGAATTCTATCTCCTAATCAGATGAAATATATCAATGGTACCGAAAGAATCCAATGATGAAATACTTTCGAATCTTTAGAAGAAAGTTCTTTATTCTCGAAAAAAACCACAAGAAATTTGAGTCATGAAAAGATGAGGGGATATTCATCATCTACTCAAGAAAAAGAAAAGAATGTAAATGCTTTAATAAGAGGCTAGGAAAATTAGTTGAAATCAATGATGTCACTGTAGTGGAGAATGAAGAGAATATTCAACACCACAATGAACATTTTTCCGATGATAGTGATAAGTGGGTAAGAAACTAAGGGGTATTTGAAGTGGAAAATAATGATTCATAATAATATGATGATTATGAGAAGGAGGAAGTGGGTGGAAATGAGAACTAGGTTTAGGCTATGAACAAAGAGCTTGAACTAGTAGAAAATAATCATACATTGGATATTGTTTTGAGGCCAAAATATAATAATGTAATTAGGACTAAATAGACCTTTTGCAACAAAATGAATGAAGATGGTGTAGAAGAAGCATAACTAGTGTTCAAATGGTACTTCTAGATAGAGGGAATCGTTGTTGATGAGACATTTTCACCTGTTGAAAAGCTGGATACAATCAGATTTATTCTTGGCCATAATAGTGCAAACAAAATTCAGAGTTTTCTAGATTGATTTCATGCATGAATTTTTGAATGGTGTTCTAGAAGAAGAAATTTATATTGAGTATCCAGATTATTTTCTCATACCTGTAGATGAGAAAAAACTTTTTCTATTGAATAAAGTGTTATATGGGTTGAGGAAAGAATAAAGTGCATGGTATTCAAAGCTAGAACATTTTCTGATGAAGTTCTGTTTCTTGCGTGATGGAGGTGACACAAGGAAGGACTGTAACATTCATTTACCAACCTAAATATTCCAAGGAGGTATTGATATGGTTTGGAATGGAAAATTTTCAACTATAAAAATGATCTATAGCTCCGTATATTTAGCAAATGGTTTAAATGATTTGTGGCTATAGGTAAGATATAGCCACACCCAAATAGATGGGAGTGGAAATAGATCATCTAAAATTTTATTTTGATCAGGATTTCCTCCCCCACATAAATCCTCTCCCTCCCATAACTTATCACTCTCACATCACAATTCCTCCTACATCATTGTCCTCATTGTTCCTCCTCCCCTCATCCCCTTGGGATTCTTCCTCCCCTCTTCCTCCCTCTCCATTCTTCCTCCCCTCCACCCCTAGTTATTCATACTACCCTCGTGATTCCTTCCCCCCCTTCAGCTCTGACGCAGCCAGAAAACCTCCCGGTTAGTTCCGACATGGCTCTAACACATCCCTGTCGACACGGATCCAGCACTGCCAGCCCACCTCCCCACCGACCGACCTACCCACCTCCCTACGGTCACCTCACCTCCCTATCGACGCTGCTCTGAGGATTCCCCCCATTTCTTCCTCTAGAACACCCCTACCCAGTGATTTGAGGTATGAATCTTCATCTATTAACTTCTTTGTTACTCTTATTTTATCCTCTCTAATTTTAATGGTTCCCATTAATGTTTTCAGTACTAATTCCACCATAACATGATGGAATTGACAATGAATCTTGATTTAGATGTCTTGTGATACAGAATTCATGACATCACTCATCATTTTGGGGACGTTATGAGGCCGGATGTATTTGTTTTGAAATTTCAATTAAATGGATTGAAATTTCTAGGTAATCAAGTGTTTCTTGATAGGGATTTTTCCCAGATTAATTTCATGCATATATTTTAGCCCTTTTTAGGAATTTGGTTGTGGTTTCAGAATGTGGAAGCACCTAAATAGTCTTTTTTGCATTTATTCCTACTTTGTTGTTTTAATTAAATAAATATAAATTTTTATAATTAATTTTTTCTATTTCATGGCATGAGATAGGTTCCTGGGATGCTGTTTAATAATAGGTTATGGGTTTCATCTTTAGAATTTTCATCATAAGGTCGGTTGGGTGTTCTATATTTGTTATATTTCCCTAATCGAGAGTTTTTTATTAATTTATTTAGTTATTAAATGACTATTGGTTTTCTAGGAGCCCCTTGAAAGCCTTTATGGGTCATCATTGAGAAGTGAGGGTCTTGAGTGTCTCATAGAGGGGCTTTGTTCATAAACCATCTCTCTTGGATTTTCATTTAAGAGAAAAACTCACATTCTCTTAGGTGACACATAATGGTGGGAAATGGGTGAGACAAGAATAATCTTCTTTCCTTGGGATTTGGGTTTGGACCTGTGAGTGGTTTATCCATGGTGTTTTCTATGCGGGGTGTAGTGTTATAACCCCAAAGTAGTTAGAGATATTTTTTGAGATGCTTCATTTTATTCTAGGTTATATGGGAGGTTCCCCACACGTTTTTGGATATTGAACACCCAAAGTGAGTAGTTTATAGAGAGGTTTTCCATGAAGGTATTGGTTTGAGAGTTCGTCAAATGGAGGTGTAGTGTGAGTCCCAAGTTGGGGTTATACGTTTTTTAGACAACATGACACTGATGGTGCCAATGGGATTATTTTTATGTTCATAGGAACATTCCATGGGTAGTCCAAGAGGTATAGCTTTAGGTGTTTTTACACCTCTCTGAAGGCATAAAATGGTATTATTTTGGTTGTTTCTTGGATGTTTAGACATATTTCGTAGGGGTTGAGTTGTTAATGTTTTGGAAGTTCATACTGGAGGTTTAATCCAATTGGAACCTTTAGGTTTGTCCAACACTGTAGGGTATTGGTTAAGGCTGAGTGTCCCTTAGATTAGGTTTGAGATGGGTTTGAGGAAACCTTTATTTGGTTGTGGTGTTTCATGATGATTCCCTTGTGGGTGAGATGATAACATGGATGGGTTAGTTTTCAGATTCACCAGATGAGGTTTCCCTATCTAGATTGGATCATGATTTGATATACATGGTCTTGGGGACCATGGGTGCCCCATGTTTTATTATCCCTATGAGGGTCAATGCTGATTTAATCATTGGTGTCTTTGGGTGTTACCTTATAACCTAGTGTTTGGAAATGTGAGCATATTTTGGCTTTTTTGTAATTTTTCATTCATTAATTTTATTAAATAGTGTTTTATACCATATAACAAATATGGTTGAGGAAGTTCCTTGCTCAGGTACTAGAAATAGGCTGATAACATTGGGATATTACTAGATATAGGTTTGGTCCTGATATTGATTTGATGTTTTCTTTTATTGGCCTACTAGTTGTGTTAGACAGGTCCGAGAGAGCTAATGGGTGATCTGAATTAGTGTACCCCCTAGTATAGAGTTACAAAATCACTATAGGGTTAGTGGGATTGTGTTTTTTAGAACTCACTGATAGTGGTCCTAGATTTCGAGTACTCCCATAATGAAATTTTCTTCTCCTCCATATATTTGAAGTTTCAAACTTATCCACTTGTGATAAAAGGATAGAATCACATGACATTCCTGGAAAACAGACATGAGATATTCAACTATATGACCATGAGGAAAAAAATTTATAGAAACACGAGTTTGTAAACAAGTTATCAATGTAGTACGTAAATAATTGAGTATGTGATGTCAATATAAAAATTAATATTGCGGTTCAACATAACCTCAATGACCAATTAGAATTAGGTTGTTCAGATTTTGAGATTCCAAATAGTTTGTCATTATTGAAAACATTAATTTATTCTTATCACCACTTGAGGGATGGTCTCCCTATCTTTATTATGGAAAATCTATCTTCAATGGTATTCTAGGAAGGATACTTCATTCTTGTTATGCCCAAATAATTCAATAGTCATCCATCTCCCAAATTCTTTTCTTTAATTACCTATAGGAAAGTAGACATAAAATGAATTGGAATAAAGAGTCGATACCTTTCTAGTAGTTTTTTTTCAGGCTGTAAATTTTTCTTACTAAGAGTATTCCTACATTTAATACAACTAATTTTATTCTTCTCAGGTGTGGTCCACCTTTTTTCATCCCAGTTCCTGTGAAATGGCATATTGTACCAGTACTCAAAATATTTATACCGAAAAATTCAACAACAATATTAATATCCCTTGAAACATGATATTCCTTTATATTGACAATTTTTTTATAAAATTATTATTGTTTTCCAGTTATCCTCCAACCTTAATTTTCCCATTTCCTTGGGGATTTTCCATTCTCAGGTTTTCCATAAGATGAAACTTTTACACCATTCATCATCATAAAAATAATCAAATTATGATTCATGGTATTTATAATGAAAGGTAAAATATTTAGTATCCCATGATAATTTAGAAAAATGTTATAACTTTTTCATGGGGATGGATTTATCATCATACTTGGATGGTTCCACTTGAATATCAACTGCATTTTCTTAGAATTATATCATATTATTTAAGGTGTTTCTAGATTTAAGATACAAATATTTTTCCTCATGAAGTACCTTTTATTTCGCAACCAATTTTGTATTACGATATTCTTATATCCTATCTTATTATACACATTTCATCATAGACATTTTTATCTCTTCTATGAGGTCATTCTACTTCACATTTACAATTTTTTCTTCTTTTCCAATATTTTTACATTCTTCTAATATATGGAATTATGGTCAAAGTAATAAATAAAAGCATCTCATACAATATATTGCATATAACCATGCCCTTTTTCTTCTTCATAACTACTTATAATGTTTATTCATCTCATAACCTTATAAGTATATATATATTTTAATGGAAAATTATATTTTCTTAGTTGTTCATGGATGTGCATATGTTTTTCTATATTTCCTGCAGTTATTATATAAATATGTGGGGCTGGTGCGGGGGGGGGGGGGGCTGATGCATGGGGTGGGGTTGCTTGTATAGGGGGAGGGGGGATCTGGGGGAAGGGGTGTGTGATTGGGGGATGGTGATTAAGGGTGTGGTGCGGGACTGCTGGAGAGGGGGTTGTGGGTTGGTGCAGGGGGAGGGGGGTTTATGTATGGCTGGTGAACAGGCTGGTGGGGGATGGTGGGGGCGGCAGTGTCGGGGGTGGCTGGAGCAGGGGGCTGGTGCGGGGGGGGGGGGGGGGGGGGGTTGGTAAACATATACAATATTATTTTTGTCACTTGTTTCTACTGATTTCCTACAGTGATATTGATTCAATGTGATGGGGTTTTGGTGGGGTTATATGATTGGATGGTTCATGTAGAGTGAAATTATATATCTTTGAGGCTTATTTTTATCTTTGATGTAATCACACTGATAGATTGTAGGTGGAAAATATCAATATTTTATTCTTGTATATGAGTAGAATTTACTCTCTGAATAGTTCATAAATGTTATTATAGGATAATTATTTTCTCTGGTTGTGGTGGTAGATAGATTATAGAATAATTATAATAGTTTATCCAACCACATAATCCTTATAGTACTGCATCATGATTCATGTATGATGCACCCAATTTGTGCATTCCATTTTGCATATATATTTTTCATAGATCTATATATTCTAATTAGTTTATTGGTATCTTTTAAATCTTACAAGGTTCATGTTAGTATTTGAATATCATGTTACAACAATGGATTTGTCAAATTCAAGAGTTCAGTTATCTTGATTGGATGAAACCCATATGGTATGCACTAGGACTTTATAGTTCATTCATTTAGATTAAAAATTTTCAATCATCACCTATTATATTATTTCTTTTATCACTAATCATGTTCCCCACACATCAATATTTAGGTTCAATTAATGATGATTCATCATATCACTGGCAATTTTTTGAAGTCCCCTGGGACATGTTCTTGTGTGCTGCGGCAACCGTTGTCAAAGGTGAAGCAGTTTGAGCTGATTTGGTTCAACGCCAATGGTTTAAGGTGAACTTTTCCTTAGTTAGTATATGAAGATTAATTTATAATTGTGGGTTTTCTAATTTTATATTCCTTGGTAATTTTATTATAGTGTTTTGTTCATCCTTGAGGCGGTTTCGAGTAACCAGTGTCAAATGCGACTCATCCCATATGCATAGGTAAGCATGTATATAATATTTTCTCCCATTATATGTATATCCACCCATAGAAGCACGATTAAATATAAGGGGATAGTTGTGCTTATGAATACATATGGAAAATTCATACGTGTGTGGGTGGTAACAGACTTATGGATGTGAGCATATTTGTGATTTTTGGGTTATTTATATTTTTGCAGTGCGTTTTGGATTTCATTGAGGTGTATTTGGGTCTCCATTGACTAAGGAATACATGTGTATTCATAGGTAGGAATATACATATATAACATCCCCTTTATATATATTCACACAAGAAAGTATGAATATATATATTAGGGCTTGGTGTTCTTATATATAGATATGAAAAATACATACATGTGTAAGTGTAAAGGGTTATATACAAGTATAAACATATATCTAAGGAACCCATTGTGTATATTTGGAAATGCAAATATATACATAGCGTTTAGGTTTCCTTATATATATATATGTGTGTGAATTTTCATATATGTGCATACGGAAAAAATGAAGATTCATGTTGTCGTCATCAAAAGAAAATGTTTCTTGAAGTTGAGGTAGGGTCCCTCTTCTAGCCTCTTTAATTCAAGAATGTTTTAAATTTCATTTAGTTGCCTTATTAATTCTACATGTTTATATTAAATTGAAATTCTTGAATAATTGTTAGTAAATATAATTTTTTTTGAAAAACAAGTCATGGTTTTGTAATAAAACTCATCCAATAGAGGTGCGCTATCTGTGAAAACTCACAATAGTATACCTTTATTGACAATATTGCATTGATGTTTTCCTTATACATGATGTCGGTGTTATTTATAAATCACACAACATACATGCCCCATTTTTTATCTCTATAGGGGTTTTCCCACTTTTTATTAAAACAATTTTTGAACCAAAACACCCTTTCTGTGTCGTTAGACTTTTAAGGTGGAATATCCCCCGTAGGAAAGTGTTGTAATGACCAAGTCACCACAATGTGAATAGCATGATTTGGATGGAATGAAATGTCATGGAGTAAAGCCTTTCATTGAGTATGTAAATCGATAGGACCTTATTAGAATAAAATGAATATTTATGATTGTATTAAGTGACATGTCTCTGAGTGTTTTTATAGGATTTTTCTTGCATTAAGTGCTTGAAGTGGAATGAAATGTGGATGGTGTCAGGGGGGGGGTTCATGGGGTGGGGTATGTGAGTGGGTTGGGAAAGGGGTGTGCAGGGAAAGGGGCATGGGGGAAGGGGGTGTGCTTGGGGCTGACAAAGGGGGTGTGTAGGGGTTGTGTGTAGGGGGTTCCCTTGTTTAATTAAAATGGTTGTTTGAATAAAAACACTCTTTAAGTGCTGTTAGAATTTTAAGATGGAATTTCCCATGTTGAAATATTCTGTAATGACAACGTAACCACAAAGGGGACCCCCATTGATCTTATAAATTTAATTTCTATGTTATAATGAATTGAATTAGTTAAATTCAACCGAACATGGATATATTGGAACATTAGCGGTAATTCCTCATGTAGTGAATTATGTAACAGTTATGCTGACTTTCTAAGGATTAATTTAATGTCATTAAATAAATAGAGTGGATTATTTAGGGTGATTTTCAATCAACTTTTGAAATGTTGGGGTGGAGTGGGGGTGTGTGCAGGTGTGCAAGGGGTGCAAGGGCTGTGGGGTGTGCACTTGGGTGTGCAGGGGGTGCGTGCAGGTGTGCAATGGCTGCATGGTCTCTTTTGGGGGGGGGTGTCTGTCTAGGTGGAGGGGGTCTATCCATGGGGGGTGTCTAGGAGTCAGGTAATGTCTGTTTGAGGGGGGAGGCGGTCTGTCGAATGTGTTTCTATTCAGAGGGGAGGGGGTGTCCAGGAGAAGGGGTGTCTGATGGGGGTGTCCAACAAGGTGCTGCAAGGGGGTCCAACAGGGGTGGTGCAAGCGGGGTGTGCATGGGGTGTGCAAGAGGGTGTGTGCAAGGGGGCAGGGGTGTGCAGGGGGGGTCAAAGGAATATTTAAGGGGGGTTGTGTAGTGGGAGTGCAAGGGATATTTGTGGGGGGATGTGCAGAGGGTTCAAGGGGTGTCCAATCGGGGAGGTGCAAGGGGTCTGTAGTGGGGGTGTGCAAGTGGGTGTGAATGTGTGAAAGGGGATGTGTGCAAGGGGACATGTGGGGTGCAAGTGGGTGCATGGGGGGATGTTCAAGGGGTGACCAGGAGGAGGGTTTCATTACCATCTTACCTTATGGGTTGATCCAACCATTTTACTTTATTACTTACCTCTTCGTTCTTTGGGTATCGTATGGGGTATGTATATACACATTACTACATGGGTTTTTCCTATACATTTCATGTCATTTACATATGGTATAAAGATTGGATTTAAATTTAGTAGACCTGGTATTAGTGGAACTTAGTAGTTCATGGTCGTGTTGAACATGTTTGGTGGTCAGATCCTGGTAACCTACCCCATTAGCATCACTTTTCACCACTTCTCACCTATAAAAATGAGTTCCTCCATTATGTTATTCATGGTAAACTACTCAGGATAATCTACTCAAATGCCTAAATCTGAGTCTCAAATAAATATACTCATAAGATGTATGTTTGATGGAAATTTAAATGATGTTTGCATAGTTTCACATGATGTGTTACCATTCCTAGACACCTGGGAATGTCCTTATCTAGAACTTCCATGGTAATCCATGTGAAATTACATGGCATTTACATGTGGAACACAAAGTTTCTTATATTCTCAGAGGTATTCTTGTGTACTCCAATCAATGCTTGTGTATTCTCGCATATGATTCTACACTCTATGTACATAGATTATATATCCATGTACAAATACATGAAATATACCATAGGGAACAATTAATGTCTATCCACATGGTGTAATTTGTAAACATGCACCCTATATTAAATTGATTCTTACATTTGGTGATATTTTTTCCATGAATTCGAATTAAAATATTTTGTAACTTCTGCTGCTTAATCATGTTTAATACACTTTTATTGCAATAGTATATACCACAAATGTATGTTTTCAATATATTAAGTATAATCAATATTCATGATGGCATTCAATCTTGCATACAAGGTGACAAGGAGGACTAACAATCAATTTTGTAGAAATACACCATCATGAAAATTGTATAAACGGTATATTTTCACGAAGTGGGTCATTTTTTTTAGTTATTGTTTTAATTTACTTGTGTTAAATATGACTTGTGATTCATTTTTTAGACCGCATGTACTCTTATTGAGTAGTTGATGATTTATTTAATTTGAGAAGTGGATAGTTTTCTAGACTATTATAACATGTATATTTTTTTGGAGATGGTCATTTATTAGAGCATTGGATTATCACAGTGTGAATGCACGTGCGAGAAAAACTATAGGGGGGGTATATTAGGGGGGGGGGCTTTCTGTAGGGGGCTCTATCCGGGGGGGGGGGGGCTGTATGTAGGGGATCTGTCAGGGAGGCTGTCTAGGGGTGGGGGCTGTGCAGGGGGGGTTGTGTAATGGGGGGAGGTCTATCTAGGGGGGGAGTGGAGGGGGGGATTTGCATGGGGGAAGTGGTGTTGAAATTCCCTTTTTTCACAAATGTTATGACATTAATGGTTTAGAGTTGATATAATCAGGACTTCGTTGTGTCCATGATACTTTTAGTAACTCAGAATGTTTGGATTATTCTAACTTTTCTTTCTCCCAATCACTCTTAAGTACATAGATATTTGAGCTAACATGTCACATTATGTTACCTTTAAGGTTTTAAGGAATCCTATTGGGTATATTTATACTCAACCATGCATGGTAATTATGCCCACATGTGTTTTGATTGAGTAGAAGATTCATGTGTTTGGAGATGGCTTGGATAGACAAAGTTGGGGTGGCTTGTTCAGAGAAAATTCTCTAGGATTCTAGGAGAATGATTATGAAGCATGTGGATTTTTGATAGTAGTGGTCAACAATAAAGTTAATGAGTGATCCAATAGTATGTGAAATGTGGAGAATCTACTCAGTACTTCATGTTCTGTATAATTTTCATATGTCTTTCTTTCCTTGTATTCATCTCATGGGATATATTTGTGTCTACTGTCTCTTCCATATATTATGTATAGTTTGTTTGATTATATATATTCAAATGGTATTTTGGATTTATCTTGTGTACTAGATATGTGTATTTTTTAGGTTTTTATTGGTGAAGGCCCCCTATATAGTGAGCCCCACAATTAATGTATCCTTCCCAGCCTTCCTAGATTCAACTATGATGTTAGTATTACTACTAGAAACACCACAATCCAAATCTGTACTTTGATCATCCTCATTCCGTGTATCATCCTTATTAAATCCATAAACATAACTTTTAAAAATAGAATTATCTCTAGAGATAATGATATAATTAATGTTTATATATTATTTTCATAACATATATATCATTATTAATTATTAATATACCATTCACTTTCTTATCATTCCATGCACATAAAAATGATAATGTCATTCGTGAATACGTGGGAACTATAACCACCATGAAGCGATGTGATTTTTTTTATTCACCACATCACATGAATGATATATATAAGTATATATAAACGATTAATATTATGTTAATGGTATTTATAGAAATATAAAATTATAATCACCTTCTTTCTAAATGATCATTGTAAAATAGAAATGCTACTCATGCATACATACAACCTACAGTCTCCCAGATAATAACATTGTTAATTTTTCACAACCAAACATAAATGGTTTTATTTAAAAGTATAATTATTGTATAAAAGTGATTATTATTTCATTAATATTATTATGGAGATGATTTATTTATTAGCATTTTGACTATAGACATCATATCGAAGTTATCTGGGACTCATGTACTGAATAACATCAAAACATCCGACATGAACTTAAATAATTTAGTAATTGTTATAACATGATAATAAGTTATATAAAAGGAAGATAAAAACATAAAATTTTATAAATCAATTAAATAATTAACTAAATTTTATTATTCTGGATGATTAAGATTTGACATGACGAGTCGGACTCATGGTAAGGGACTCTTTAACTGAACCATCATTTTAAATGTTTTAAAGATTTATTCATCTAAAAAATTATCATAAATATTCATGTTTTCAAAATGGGTTTAAGTATTCACTTATATGTACATGAATATTTTGAAATGTTAATTCCTTTCTAAAGTTTCAATGTGTTTTGAGATACTTTGATTCAAAAATATTCTTTTTAAATGTTTTAATTGTGTTTTAAAAATGGATTGATTATTTCACTAAATTGGAATATTTTTTTAACATATATGTCAAGAACTGAATTTTTATCTTTTATGTCTCCATAATAATTTGATGTTTACTTTACAATTTTACACATTTATTTTCAAATAAATATTTGTCATTTATACATGTGTGGCTTTGAAAAAATGAAATGTTATTTCAAAATGAAAAGGTTATTTTTTTCTTTTATTATTGTTTTATGTGTAATGAATATGTTTTGGTTCTTAGGAATTATTTATGAATATGGATGTTTTCGTGATAAAATGAAGGTGGGTGAGCCGGTGATATCTCTCCAATGAATTGGGTAATGGGACAGAGTTAAATAGTATATTTTCTCCTAATATATTTAGGAAATATACTGTGGTGGGTAATCCGAATGTACCAAAAAAGGAAACTCCATATATAGTCGTGAAAGTTAAAATGAAATAATGGTATGGATTTCACAAGTTACCTTTATGATATTAATATTATATGGTGTTTTATAAGAATATAATGATTTCATGAGATAAGCTAAATTGATTATGTTTTATTGATGAAAAGAATAAATATGTTAAAATGTTTTCATGGAATTAAAGTATTCATGGACTAAAATTTTATTTCCTTATTTAATGTCCCTTGATGATAATTTTGTTCTCATTATATGTTTTAAGATTTTTTTCATAGTGTATAAGGATGTGTAATAGGAAGGAAAATATCAAGATGAATGTTATGATGATTTTTATCAATAAAAAGAATTCATGTTTTTTTAAAATGTTTTAGATTATGAAATAAATGGATAGCATGTAGAAGTTTCTAGATTGTAATAATTGAGTTGTTATGTAATATTTATAGCCCAATTATCTAAAACAGTAAAACTAAAATAATACTCAATTTGAAATAAAGAAAAATTATTATCTTAATTCAAGATTATGTAATATTTTAAATCATGTCCTTATATTGACATATATTATACCCATTATTTGGGATCAGATTAAGACCTAGATGTTTTATGATCTATAGGGATCAGTTCTGAGAGAAAAATTATGTATTGCAGAGACACCATCAAGATTGTCTCCTGATAGCGTAAATTATATTATTTTATGTTTTCAAATATGGGGTTCTACAGGATTATTAATGGAATTGATGAGGGAGTATGATGCTTCTAGATAGTCAATAGATCCTTGTTTGAAAAAGATGTATTGAGATATTTGTAGATAGTACTGGTGGTCAGGAATAAAAAAGGTGGTGGTAATTTTTGTGGCTAGATAATTCACTTGTCATAAGTTGATAGCTGAGCATTAGAGACTAGAAGGGATTTTGCAGGCTTTACCCATTCTTAAGAGGAAATAAGATGATGTAACAATAGATCTTGTGGCAGGATTACCCAGGATGAACCAAAGGAATGATGATGTATGGGTTTCTATGGATCTACTGACTAAGGTATACCACTTCATACCTATTAGGGAAACCTTCATAGTTGATGACATAACTAGTATTTACATGAACAAGGTGATTCAGATGCAAAATGTTATGAGTAGTATCATTTTAGATAGAGATCCTTGTTTCACAACGTGTTTTTAGCAAGGTCTTTATAAGGGGTTGGGATCCCAAGTTATTTTAATCATAGTATATCATCCACAGACTGATGGACAATTTGAGCAGACTATTTAGGTTCTGGAGGATATGTTATGAGCCTGTGTTTTTTATTTTGGGGGTTCATGTGAGAAATATATTGTACTCATGATGTGTGCATATAATAATAGATTTTATGCACCAATATAATTGGATCATTTTAAGTCCTTTAATGTAAGGAAGTGTTGTTCACCTATTTTTTAGCTAGTGTCAGGTAAGTTAGCACTTTTTGGGACTAGTATCATGCAGAATACATTTGAAAAGGATTAGTTGATCCGAATATGGTTACTGACAACACAGAGTATGCAGAAATCATCTGATGACCATCGAATAAGAACTTTGAAATTTGAGGTTGGTCCTTATGATTTCATTTGAGTGTCTTCTAGATTGGGGCATCACCATATTAGGAAACAGGTGAAGCTAGCATATTGGTTTCTCAGTGCATTTGAAATTAAGGCAAGGGTAGGTCCAGTGGCATACTATTTATCCCTTCCAAAAAGTTACAGTCCCATGAACTACATTTTCCACATGTCACATCTTTATAGATATCATCTTTACCCTTCCCATGTGATAGAATTTTTAGATGTTGATATTTCTGATAATTATTCATTTGAGGAGAATTTGATATGAGGTTTGGATTGTAGTGAGAAATATATTTGGGGTAGGACTATACCATTGTTTCACGTGCATTGGATGAATGGGTGTATTCGAAAGGATGCCTATAGAGGGAGTCTGAAATGTGATCATAGTGACCAGACTTGTTCGCTAAATCCTCATAGTGATGCTTGCAGTAGCTCATGGATGAGGTGTTATAACATGGAAAGATTATAAGATCCCGTAAATTCTCAGGTATTTATTTTTCTGAGTTTTTTATTTAAGAATTGGTGGCCAAGTATTGTTTGGAGATAATGATAATTTGTTTTGAAAATGACATAAAGTTTGAGGATGTATGATTTTCTGAATTAATGGAGTCTGGGTATAAATGGGTTAAGTGTTTCATGATTTTTTGGTAGGCTGAGAATCATTAAAATGGGTACAGGTTGTTTAAAAAGAAAATGGGATGAAAATCCATCTTTATAACCTTTACGCACCATGTAAATGGGTAAAACATCATATAATAGTTTTGGGGGTTTTAATGAAATAAATCTGAGGTGGTGGGTTTTTCAGCATATTCTTGTAAAAAGATTCACATGATGTGTAACTTTATTACACACCATGTAAATGACCAACCTACTATTCTAACCATTTAGTGTAGATGATTTCCATTGTTTCAGCCATAACTATTCTCCTATCGAACCAAGGGCTTTTTATAGGTGATTTTGGAGTTCCAATTTCCCTTTCCTATGTCCTAGTTGTGCAGTAAATCTATTGTAAGTCTTTATGATAAGGTTTATTCATTATCTTCCTTATTATCTAATTGTTGCGGTGAAATAAATTGTCCGATTATATTTTTGATTTTGATCATGATCAGTTATGAACTAGAAACCTCTTTTCGATCATCTGCACCATCTTCCTCGTGAGTTTTTTCGAATAGAAGCATTGTTGGATTGTCAGTTTGAGGTAGGGGTCTAAATCATAACCCTATGGTTTTATGATTACAAATTTTATAAAATTTTGGGATTTTTCAAATGTAGCATGCACTCAAATCAATTAAATAACATAGAATGATTATTCCTTGAATATAATCAAATTGACTAAAGGTTTAAAGTATGTTTAGAATGACATGTTACCTAGGGTGATTTATTTTTATAGAATCCAAAACTGGTGTCTTATTACTTATTGATACAACTGTTAGTCAATTGTGAATTTACATTCAAGGGTAATATGAAAGAATAATGGTAATTCACATAATTAACCATTGAAAATTTTGTTGTGATATTGTGATATCCATGATATGTGATAAGAATTATGTTCCATGCTGTAATGATTATATATCAGGCTCAGCCCTGGAACATGTACACTTATATTCCCTAATGTTGATATTGAGTGGTCTCATCCCTTCCCATACTGTAATGCTTATAGAGAGGGGGATATGTCAAGTCCAATTTTGTAATTCGTATATGGATTTGACATAGATTGCTACTTTGCTTATTGGGCTTTGACCTGGATTGAATGTTGTGACTATACCATGGTAATATGGTTATGGTTGGAATGGTTATAAGACATGCTTAGATATATTCATGCATAGTTCCAAAGTAGGTTATTTATCTTTGTTATATGGTTGAGGTTGGCATGGTTTTATGACATGCTTAGAGATATTTCAGCACTGATTTGAAGTAGGTTGATGTTGTATTTTATTAATTGTTGAATTAATTGATACACCTTTTTATATCTTTCTTACATACACTTCTTGTTATACTTGTTTGATTAGACATAGGACCTACTTAGTTATACTCACACCCTATTTGGTCAACCAATAGGAACCCGAGAAAATTATAAGGATACAGGAATGGGTAATGGTAGAGAAAATTACAGTTTATTACTTGTTTGCTGGATGTGATGAAGTTTGAATTTGGGACTATTGTGGGGTTCATGACCTTGGATTTTTGAGTATTTACTTGAGTCTTCTATAATTTCATTGTATTTCTTTCTATAATGAAATTTAGCTACATTCCAACACATCATTACATTATTCCTTATTATTTATTTTATTATTAAGTTGGATTTTATTTTTGTCTTCTTCTATGTATTTCATTTTATTTTTTTAATTTTATTATGATTTTTTTTCTACTCCTATGATACTTCATATCAGGGGTATAGTCTCCCCACTATAAGTTTCCCAGCTCTACTGCTAGTCGGTGGCCTTTGGAATATGTGGAGGAAAACATGAGGTTTGGTGACAAACCACTTTTGGCTAAATGAGAGAGATCTAGATTGGTGGATATTATATTTACCTTGAATCATGAAATGACCATTATCACATTCAGGGTGACCATGTTTAAAAATGGTATCGAGACAAACAGGATTCTGAAAAAATATAAATTACTTTCATGAATGTAAATAGGGTATTACCACATCATAGAGGGGATTCCATGAACATTGGATCTCTATTATTACAAATTTAAAAGAAAACATGGATTAATGAATTTTTTTCAAAGTCCAATTGCATGAAAACCTTGAAAATACAAAACCTTGGAACAACATTCGAATACAATTTCAAAACAATCAATCTCTGTAGCTTTCATATTTCATTTTTTTAAAATAAACGAAATCAATATTTTAATCACCTCTATCTTTAGTATAATAAAATAAAATCCTTTGAAAATATAAATAAACTAATTCAACATCGCTGTGGGTTCGACCTATAACTTTCTTAATAATAAATTTGAAATAATTGAGTACCAAATTTGAGTTTTTATAAGTTTTATATTTTGATTAAACCCATATAGAATTAACGATTCCCTCAAGGCCTTTAAAAACTAGTGCCTTTGATAGGGATCATTAAAAGTTAGTTTTTAGGTTTATAATATAAATTTTTAAATTTTTTATTTATTGAAATTCCAATTTTTTCTACATTGGGTATTTTGGGTTGTGATAGAAGGGATGCAGGCCATAATGACTACCTAGGATAGGTTTTCCTTCCTACTAATAATGAAAAATCAATCCAATGAGTGCTCAAAATTTTAAATATGCATTTAATACAAAACACCCCATATCCTAGAGCCATTTTCAAACAAGGATAACCACGAGAAAAGAAGCATGGATAATGAAACCGGGGTTTATACCACTTTAGAAGTTTGTTGTTATGATAAACATGATTCCCATGATTCTTTAGGTTTAAAATACAATGAATAGGGTAACATTTTAACAAATCTTGATTTTGTTGAACCAAAATTGAGAAAAATAAAATTAGAAGAATGTGAATGAAAAGAAAAAAATAATGAAGAATCAGAGACCTTGACTAATGAGATTCTATAAATATTTCTCAAAAAACTAGTACTGCAGTCAAAGGAAGACGAAGAATAGGAGGAAGAACCATAAACACCCTTTGATGACTATACAGAGTAACAAAAAGAAGAAGAAACAAAAAAAAATGTTAAGGAGATGGATGTTGAACATGAAACAATTCAGTAAAAACTACAAACAATTGAAAAATAATATTTTTATCAAGTCTAGACTGTTTCTGATCTCCTGTAAGTTAAACTCATACAATCCAGACTCTTCTCACCACCTCAGAGTTCCACGAAAATTTCATTGAGGAGAAGGAAAGTTGGTATAGGTGGATTTAAAAGTCATGTTTGGGAGAACACAAGGATAGTTAGAATTATACTACACTCAAATCGGCTAACCTGGGTATAGTCAAGATAAACGACCATTAACAAAGAGTAGCTTCCAAAAGGTAACCTTTGTTTTTTGTTTTTATTTATTTATTTTATATTTTTTTATGCTTTAATGCTCTCACATCAAATATATCAAAATTAATTGATAATGGGTTTCTCATTTATGTATATTATTTAAATTTTCAAGACCATCAAGAAACAAGGAAACAAGAAACAGTCGGGAACACAAGAAAAGGATATAGGAACATTACACGTCATGATCCCAATTCATGTCATGAAATCAAAAAAATTTCCATGTAATGAATATATGTCGTGTATCTAGTTCAGGAAAAACCTACACAACCATATTCAGTGAAACATTCAAAAGAAGAGTAATATTTTCAAATATGATTTTTTCTACTATATTCCAAACATATAATTAGAGTTTTAAATACAAATATCATGACCCCATCCCTCCAAAGATACCCCTTCTAGTCTAGAAATGAGGAAATGAATATAATGAACTCTGAGTCCCTCCTCAATTAGGCCTCGAGTTAGCGACTAGAACTTAGGGTATACAAATATCAAAAAATGGGATTCATTAACATTTTACATGAAATAAGACCAGGAGATGAGATGAATCATCCATAATGAAACTCCAATACATAATATAAAAGAAAACCAAAATCCATCCCACATGAATCTGTAAAATAGAACTGATACAAAATAAAATTTGCAATGTATATACCAAAATTAATGTCAGGAAGTGGCATAACAACTCTCAAGATCCAAGCTATTAAGGTCCAACACAGTTCAAAATGTCCTCCTAGAAACCTAAAATTAATTTTATATATGTAGGGTGAGCTTACATGTATAATCAAAAGAAAAACCAAAGTCACTCATGAACATGTGAAAGAAGAATACTAATGCCCCTATGAGAAAAAATGGAACTAAAAAAAATCTAACAGGTATACTAACAATCACATTATTACAAAAGAACGATCACCAAATAATGAAAGTCAAGTAATGTATTATAAATCACATCTATGATAGGGTACAACACACCAATTTCCCACTAATTATCCACTCACACACTTAATGAAAAACATCCTACCACTCCCACATCTTCTGAAAATACCACATCTCACCTCGACGTCACACAACAAAGAATCATAAACCACATCACATCCCGCATACAGACACATGGGCCACAAATCACGTCACATACGGCCTGCAAAAATATGGACCTCAAACCACATCACATCCTGGCCACATACACCTAGGCCACAAACCAAATCACATCCTACCCATAGACACCTGGGCCATAAACTACATCACATCCCACCTATAGAAACCTGGTCCACAAACCACACATCATGATAAAGAAATATGGGAAAGCTCAATACATCTCATCCAAAAGACACCTAGGAAAGAACAACATTATCGTACACACCCGAGACTCACAAAACATAACCTACGTGAAGAATCTTGGTCTACCACTATCTATAAAGAGTAGGGATGAGAGAGTGGCCAAATATTCATCCTCCCACTAAGATGTTTGGGAAAGACCCCCTCCCCCATGCAGATGGGGGTGTTTGAAACATAGTTCTCAACTTGGGTGGGGTGCGTATAGAAATCATAAAGGAAAATACATGTATACTTATATAAGTATAATACTAACCACACAAGACTAACCTATGGGTTTTAAAATAGACAACCAGATCACAACACTTACAACATTGCTGCTACCTCTAAATGCACAGACACCACACATCAATCCAAAACCCAGTCCATATTCCCAGCCAATATAATTAATCATTACCATTATTTATTCAAAATTAATTTATTAATTTTTTAACCAAACTAACCCAATACAGTTCTAAACTAATTATTCAATCATTTATTCATTTATTCCATTACCATCCAGGAAACTACAAAACACAACACACAACAAGAAACACAAAAAAAGTCAAACATATAGAAAAATCTAGGGTAATTACCCATACCAAAAAAAGAAGTCCCCAAATCAAACACATATAACAACAAGAACATCAAACGACCTGATCAAACATTTTCTACACAATACATCGCATCCAATCCACAATCAATCAATCTCTCAAAAAAAGATTCCATCGCGCCTTTCAAACTATCCCACCATACACAACCAAACAAACCACACATAACACATCACCACAACTGCCAAATCAAAACAAGATTATAGATTTAAAAGGCACCCCATATTATATTCCACCTGATAATTCAGGGGTTATCACAAAAACAATATGATCCAGGGGAATTCATTCATTAGATGAATATACACATTTTTCCAGTTTCCATTGAGGTTGATACCACAACAACAAAAACCAATGAAAAAAATATAATAGATATAACCAGTGCAAAAAACCACTAATGGACAAAAATTTTAGTAGGGAATTCAGCCCATACAATCATAACATCACAATCAAAATCAAGGATATAAAAGAATAAAAAAACCCCTCTATTGTGACAACTGGGTCCTGGTGATAGAACAACCACTCTGCCTTAGCATGTTCATCGAGTCATGGCCTACTAGGTACCACCAGTTGCCCCGAAGACATGTGGTCCCCACCTTGGGGCCCACCCGCATTCCTGAATGGGCCATCTAACTATTCATAGTCCCCATTGGCCAACACATATCATTTCTAGTGTGTTTTTTCTCACTCACACACACCCTAGAAAACATCCAATGAGGTTACCCATCCTGATCACTACTCCAGGCCAAACATGCTTAATTGTGGAGTTCTAATTAGGTAGAATCCCAAAGAAGAAGGTGCAAAATGTGGTCCCTACATCTCAACCCAGGCAGTGAACCGCAAGGCCAGTTACCACCTCTGATAAAAAATGTGAAAACTGGGCCCATGGTGATAGCACAGACACCCTGCCTTAACATGGTCATTGTGTCCCAACCCACCAGGTACCACCTGTTGCCCCACATACACATGATCCCTAAGCTGGGGCCCACCCACATGCCTACGTGAGTCATCTGACTATTGATTTTCCCCAAAGGACAAAACATATCCTTTCTAGTGTTTTTTTCCTTACTCACACACACCCTGGTAAACATCCTAGAAAGTCACCATCCTGATAAATACTCTAGGAAAATCATGCTTAACTGTGTAGTTCTAATCAGGTAGACTCCCAAAAAGAAAGGTCTACCTTGTTGACCTGAGTCATACCATTTAGTGGTTTACCCTTTTATCATACTG
Source organism: Viscum album (assembly GCA_963277665.1). Taxonomy (NCBI): domain Eukaryota; kingdom Viridiplantae; phylum Streptophyta; class Magnoliopsida; order Santalales; family Viscaceae; genus Viscum; species Viscum album. The sequence continues at coordinate 303,145,458 of OY728126.1, forward strand.
GGGTGTTGCAACTACCCTTTTACAATTCTGTTTTGATGATTCTTATCTTTGGTTATTTTGGCACAACATAAATCTATATGTAGAAAAAAGAAAACCCTTCCTTCATGTTTCACAATTAAAGTGACACGAATTAATCCTACCATAAAGAATATTTTCAACTCATCTATGCACTGTAGTGTATTGAAGAATGCTCTAAAAAGATAACCACACCTCTAGAAATGTATATCAAGCTATTTTATACAATAATATCATCAAAACTCTACCCAAAAATCCAACTCAAGACAACTTGTATCATGGCAGTAAATCCTGGGGGGAGAACAAGAGGAAATAAATGATAAAGAGGTGAAAAATCTCCATGGATTGATAACATATTTCCAATGAACAGCCACCGAGATTGATAGATCAAAGAGGGAGGAGTGGGACTTGAATAACTCTTTGGGGAACCTAGGGTTCATCTGTAACAATAGAAAGGAGAGAAAATTGATGAAAGAGTGAAATACTAGACACGAAGAAATTATGAAACAAAAATGGATCAAGGTATTACATGTCGTATAACCCCTTTTCACATAGTGAAGTACCCAAGGTTTAGTTTTCAAAAAAAACATCACTTATTGATTTATTTTATTTCCCATACCCCTAAATATTACATGCTATGAAAAATCTCAGACAAGTCATGAAACAGAATTTCATGACATGTAATCAAGTTACATGATTTTTAATCCACCATCTTCCAGCCTTTAGCAGCCAAACTTCTTCAAACTCCCTCTGAGCCTCCTTTGATCACTCCTACAACTAAAACACTAGCAATGTAATAGACCGGGAGGACACACACTGCTACATCAAATAACATGACCCACATCTTTCTTTAATCAACTGAACTAGAATACATAAACACCCTAGTTTAAATACCATTCAATGGTTTTAAATTTATTTTTCAATAAATTTGAATTATAAAATGGGGAAAATAAATATTAATGATATGAATGTGGATTAGGATTTAAAAAATCATGATTTGAGGATCATGTTAATCATTGTAATTTTTTTTAGATTTAACAATTCATTGAAATTTCTAATATTTTCATTTATTTATATAATTATTTATATACATTACCATGAATGGTTGTCCCAAGCATTCATATAATTTCCAAGAAATTCTCTAAGACAAAATTTTCCAATTCATTCTATTTTATATTTCTTATGAAACTCGGGCTTGTTCTCTTATAGAACATTTTAGTATCTTATTAAAGATATGACTGAACAGAATCACATTGAATATTATTTTGGAATTATTTTTTATTATACCTTTATCTTTGGACCCTATTTAATTTAATTGTTTTTAATCCCATAGAATCCATGTATATCCTTGTTATGAAATAAGCTATATTATAAGATTATCTTATCCATTCCAAACTTTCTCTAAATATGTTTTATGATATTTAAAAGAATAAGTGTATGGGAGTGATTTTCTAGGGTATACCCGGATATTATTTATCAAGGATATTACTCTAGGGGATTATCTATTGTGATTTGGGAAAATTACATGTATTTTTATTATAAAACAATATTCACATATTTTTCTAAACAAATTTAAAAAAGGGGAATCATAGTTTATAAATTATGAGGATAAAAAATCACCATTTTTCGGACTAAAGATCCTTTATCTATATGTGTTTAGGTGATGTTTATATGATTTTTATAAATAAAATATTAAAAACATAAAAAAAATTAAAGCTAGATTGATTCATTCATTACGATTACATATATCATGAGACCACATTGATATTTTTGTGAGAGGGGGAAATGAAATATATGGAGAGGTATTTTTATTAAGACCACCTTTTGATATTATGGATTATTATTTAGATACCAACACCCTTTTTGTGCTTTATTTATTAAATAATTTACCAACCATCCCTAATCCTTAGAGTAATTAAATCTTAACAATAGAGACCTCATGATTACTTTTGATTATGTATTTATGCATAAGATATATTAGATTCCTTACAAGACTTTGATAATTGATATGTTTTTTAGGAATGTACAGAATTATATTTACAATTCTACCCTACTAAGGGGTTGAAAAAAATCAAAATGAGGAAAATTACAAAGGGTATGTATATTAATAATGAATTGAAAAATTAAATTGGATGTTTGGAAAGTATTGTTTATTTTATTATGGAGAATGCAAAATACACAAATGATTTATTTTCCTGAAAAAACGATGCATTAGTGAATTTTTCATGTGTGAATCTTGAATGATTAATTTACCATTTGATAAATTATTCATTTTGAAATTAAATTTAAAGCGTTGAAGAGTAATAATCCATTATAGCATGTTGAGATACCATACATGAGGAAAAGAATGAATTTAAGTGTGTGTGGGGGGGTGATAAGTTCATTTATTAGACACATTTTTGATAATAGAATGAATTTATTCTAAAGATAAGGCATGCCTATGCACCTGATGTTTTATTCATATTTTTCCAGATTCTATAAGTCATACGGGAAGAGAAAAAGATGTGGAAATAATCATGATACCCTCTTAAAATAAAGCTTTACATAAGGAATTATTATCATGAATAAATACCAAGGCACATAACTAAAGAACCAAGGAAAAACGAGGATTTCAAAGAAGAAAGTTGACATTACACATCATGTATCATTGTATGTTATCAAATAAATACTATCCATTATGTGGTGGAAATCAAGATAAAATGATTTTGAAATGTTTCATAGTGTGACACATTTGTTTCCGGCCATGAAACTTGTGAATTATTCTTATAAATCCTATATTCCATGAGTTTGATACACTTGGTGAAATATTTACTCATCGTGAAATCACTACACGACATGTAATGTTTGGGATGGAAAAAATCATCAAATTCGACATATATTTATTATCTTAAATTTTATAATATCCAGGACCCAACTACGAGCACATTTTGACCAATACTTAATTCCATTAAATGATTTACACACCCATATGGAGTATATAAATAGAGGACAGGATCCTACTAGAAGGGAGATACCGAATACTAAATCATAGAGTGAGAACCTCCTTTGTACATGGTCCCCAATTTTCATATTTATTTTCATTATGATTTCTTTTTTGTTATTCATTTCATATTATTCTCTTATCACTAGGGGTATAGTGTAAACTACCCTTGTGATATGGTTTTTTAGTTGAAGGGGAAGGGGTTGTTAGATTTATTCCTTTTTATTTATTCATATATTTTGGATTGTTGTAGTTTATTGAATCAATTTCCTATATATTCCTTTTACTTTTATCTTGACCATTCATATTTTAATCTAAAAGAAACATTATAAATTTAAAAATTGGTTAACCTGAATCAAGGCTTGACCATTTTTTTATTCAGGGTGACCATATTTAAAAATTGTTTCGAGATAAACATGATTCAACAAAACCCTTCAATACTTGTGTGAAGGAAAATAAGGGATTAAGAGATCAAGTAGGGGATACCATGACCATTGTGTATACCTCATCTCAACTCTAAATCTAAAAATGTATTAATCATTTTTTTAAAAATCCAATTGCACATAAACCCTAAAACGTCAAAACGCTGACATGTATTTAAAATCCAATTTTAATCCAATAAATCTTCTTAGGTTTCATCTTTAATTTTCTTAAAAACAATCAGACCCATATTATATTCATCTATTACTTCAATTTAAGAAAACAAAATATTTAAGGAACATAAATTAACAAATTCATCATATTTGTGGGATTTACCTCAAACATTCCTTATACTAAAATTTTAATTAATTGAGTAACATACTTTGAGTTTTTAGAAATTTTGTATTGTTGTTAGACCCACATGGAATTAACGAAACCCTCGGGTTCTACCAATAGTTTATAATATAATTCAATTTCTCCCAAAACTTTTTCATTGTTTAAATAATATAGTAAAAATAAAAAAAATTAGTTTAGGGTAATTTAATTAGTAAGGGAACAACTATTAAGATTCTTAAGTGAGGAGACCATAGTTAGCCATTGTGATGCACTGGGTAGATATATATAGTAGATTTTTTTACCAAAGTATGATAGGTGTTCCAAATCATGGAACCATTTTCGGGGATCCGATCAATTTTTTAATTGATTTTTATTTTCACATTGTAAATAGTTATTTTATTTCTAAAATTAATAAAAACATATATTTTCCTATGATGCCAAAAAACATATAAAATTATTATAAATGAAATAATTAATTTTAAATGTAGGATCAATAGAAAGTTTATTATAATTTTGAGGAGGACCTTTAATAAAGGGCTGATGACTTCATTGCTATCATAAAAAAATGGAATAACAAAAATATATATTACTCTCACTTCAATAATTTATAGGCATATTCAATAAAGTACAAAATGACTATCAAATACTGAATGCCATAAGAGAAGCACCATAAGAGGTTCTTGATTTTACTAAAGAGTTTCTAACGGTTGAAGCCACACTTGAAGAATATTAACATCCAAAAAATATAAAAAAAATTATCTAAACCTTTCATAAAGATATATAGTGTTTTATTTATGAGGATTTAATGCCTACTAATCAATGTGTGGGGGACAGCAAGATCTAGAAAAAAATTTGGATTGAGTATGAGTGAAACATGATCTCCCTATCCCTTAAAATATTTGAGCGAACACCATTGCATATCAATATATAAATTGACGAAGAAGAAACTACCCATATAGTTGAATTTGAAGAAAATATGGATGAACAGTACTACCTTCCTCTATACAGTGAGATCCAAATCCAGGAGGCACTTAACACTAAAAACAAGATTGAAGCCAAACCAAATCAGTTAGTCGATCTTTTCGGAAACTAGTTCTCATCTAATTTTATTCAATTCTAATTGAGAATCGACTCCCACTATTTTAAATTTTCATATCTGAAAAACTCATTTTTTTCTTGTAGAAAGAAGAAGAATAATAATATATACCTATTGAGGAGCACATGGAGCTTCCACTATTTTTTTAACATTCTTCTTTGGAAGTCCATGAGAATATCCAAGTAGTTGAGCCTGAGGAATCTAAGGCATAAGTTGCTCACCTTGAAAGGGAGAATTTTCATATTGATTATTCATGTTTAAAATTACTCACACATAACATTCATTCTAAATTACCCCTTTAATATTCAATTTACGTATCACATATTGAGAAAACACTATAAGTCAAGAGGAGGTTGCACATGTAGTAATCAAGAAGAACGATGATCCATACTTCATCCTACCACTGTCATGAAAGATGTAACTTATTGTGATGAGGAGGGAATTGGTATAATATATCAATGGGATCATATTTACTAAAAAATAATATGTAAATGCTGGTAAAATCCACAGGCAATGATTCAAATCCATGAAGCACAATTTTACACTCTGAAATCTTAAACATCATATTCGATAGCATGTGCGACACACAACACAAAGAGTAGAAAGAAATATAACATCCTGATAATTTATGATATATTTAATATTTTAAATAAATTTAATACATTATATAGCTTTAAATTCACACAAAATTATGTTAAACTTGTGTTACATGCAACAACATGTTTATTTGATAGTTTGTGTTGCATGCAATACTTAGGTTACCAAACAACAATATACAATTTATGTTGTTAACTAATATGATAATTATTTCCCAACTGTTAAAAGGGAGGGTGTAAATAATAATGACTAAATTATGAAAATATATAGTTCACACACATTATTGGTTATATATTGTTTGTAAATAATAATAATAATCACTTAAAAGAAAATGAAATGTTTTTGAAAAAATGTATTTTCGTAAAAAATAGTTTAGTTTTTCTTAGCACACAAAATTTAAAATTAATTTCTAAAACGTTTAGAAACATTATATGAAAAAATAAAATTCATTTTTTAAATCAAAATATTAAAAATTTCTTATGTTGAATTGTTTATATTTTTCTAAGAAACATCATTTTTTGATAAATAGTGAAAAATATAGGATTTTAATTGAAAAGTGCCCTTTCCTCTAAATAATTTATAATGTTAAATCATATTTTGAATTGGTATTAAATTAATAACAGTTAAATTATACATATATTAAAAAAATATAGGACATTGGAATGATTTTCATGTTGAATTATGATATAAAAACATTGTAAACATTTGGATATTTTCACATAAAAAACCAGCATTTTCATCACATCTACATGATTAATGTTAAATTAAATCCTACCAATTATATGAATTTGATTTATAAAAAAGAATAAAATATTATTTATTAGAATAATATATATTATTTAATTATATTAACTTAATTGTGGACCATAATTATTAGTGAAAATAGTTAAAATTAATTATAGTAATTAACGTAAAATCTAGTTTACTTAGTGATTAAAACTTAGAATACAAGGTGTAAGAAGAACCCAAAAAATTGTAAAAACCCCATTTTATGGAAATATATAGACATTATACGATAAATTATCTAAAATATAACATTATTTTATCCTTTTTACATGAACAAATATGAGCATAATTCAATATTTTAAAACAATTACAAGTGTGACACACACCCCACTTATTAAAGATCACCCCCATCCTCTCCATTTCACACCTTGAAACCACTTTGGTTATTCCAATACCTAACAATATAAATTCACATATTCGATACCAAAATCATTAATTACTTATTTTGTGTATAAGTATAACATTTTAATTCTTTTTTGCAAACCTAAGGAGGATACCCTAAGAAAAGGTAATGTACTTCAACGAGCATCTTTATTTTATTTATTTCTTCACCTCGTTAAAATTTTATTAAAAATGAATACATAATAAAATAAGTATATTTAATATAATTGTATTTTATTTTCAATATTTAAGTATGAAATACATCCATACTTCTATTAAATGGGTCATGGAATCATTGTTTGTGTGTACGACAGACTACTGCCTCACAAACTGATGTCATTCATTTTTCCATTTCCATCTCTCAAGGTTGGTTATAATGGTAGATATAATAAATATATAATTGATATTTATAAAATATTTATACCTATAGAGTCAATATATAACATATATATTTTTAATTTCCATTCTATTGGAGACACGATAATGTTGCTCGTGTGTACGGTGGACTACTGCCCCGTGAAGCAGTGTGATTCATCTTTCAATAAACATCAAATGGAAGGTGAAAAAGATAAATTTAATGTTTATATTTGATATAAATAACATAATTATGATATTAATCACATTTTTATAATTATATAAAGATAATATATAACATTTTCTTTCATTCCTTTTCACTCACATAAAGATGATAAAATCGTTCATGTCTGTGTGGACAACTGCCTTCACGAAGCGACATGACTCTATTTTCTTCAACACACCACATAGATGAAATATATAAGTATATAATATGATTATAATTTTATTACTATAATTATTTAATGGTATAAATATGATCTACCATATGTATGATCATAATATAATTCATTTTTCAAAACCATCATTTATGATAGGTTTCAAACGTAAAATTGTTGTACAAATATAATAATTATGATATGATTATTATTTTAGATATTATGAAACTCTATAATATGTACAAAAAAAGGTATTTAATGAAAAAACATGCGCAATATATCAAGGTAGTTAACACCTGAAACAATTAAAATAAGGAAGGCTCATTAATTAATGACTGATAAAATTTTATAAAAGGCTCATATATGATTTAATAAATATTAATATGGTTAAGGAGTAATTTAATATCCTGTTTAAAACTACTATAAAAGAAGTTAAATTATTTTCACACAAAATGAAATAAGAGGTAATGGATTTCATCTCAATTTAACATCATTGAGTCATATTGTAATGTTATGGACCTAGTAACTTTTATATGGTGTATATACTACCTCTTTAACAAATAAAATCATGAAAATTTTATTATTCATGGTATTTTAAGTTTCAATTTTTATAATTTCATCTATAAGTATTTTAATTAAAAGTTACCAACTGGTAAATAATTTCATAACTCAATTTACATTCATTCGGTTGTATTAATTCCTTGTTAATATTAGATGATTATGTGTTTAATTAATTTTTACCATATATTATTTTATTTTCACTTGATTTATGTGGATTTATAGTTGATACAAAAAACAAATTAATTTATTAATTCTCCCTTCAACGTCATGATCATTTTAAGGGTTTTTCTAAAAATATTATTATAATCAAGATTGTTTGTTCTTGAATTTACATTAAAGGAAATTCTATGATCATAATTTAATAAACCCTTTAATTTTATTCTCCTATGGTTAGTCATGATCTTTTTCAAGTGATAATAAAATTTTCCACTCATTAGAAATTAAAATTATTGAAAAAATGTTTTAATAAAATCCTACTTCATTTAACTCTTCAATCATAAACGAGTTTTCTTAAGATACTATGTTTTTTTTATTATTTTTCCAAAAATTTGTTTCTCTAAATTTTTTAAAAATATATTTTAAAAGATATTTTTACCCATTTTTTAATTTTTACAATTTGTTTTTCAAATGAATCTTCTTTTCTATTTCTAAACAAAGAACTTTTCTAAAAATTTTACAATGTTAAAGGAATTTCTTTATTGAATTTATAGAATTACCCATAGATTTGACAATCATTTATTTAATTATTACTTTTCATGTTTCTAAGGTTATTTTTAAAGAGAATGTTTTTAGAGTGATTTTCAAAAAAACAATATTAAAATAATTTTCTAAATTAAAAGGATATCATCCTCAAGAATTTTTTTAAAGAACTTTTTATGGTATTTATATTCATCAATAAAAACAACCATTTATTACTACTTCAATGGATATACGTTGTACCGATACCATTCTTAATCTTCCTCTAGATGGTTTAATATCATCTTGACCAAGGAAAGTATTATGATTAACTTCCTTGATTCATTCTTGTAGTATTTGACATTCCCTTAAATTATTCATTATAAATTAAATTTCTACCAAATATCGATATTATTTATTATTGATATGTTTATAACATAAACTATATAACATTTTTACCTATGCTATTTTCATTGAATGTTATTTGATAAACTGATGAAATGTTGAGAAATCTATATCCTTTACTCAAAAAAATATATTTCATAAGGCACATTTTTAATGAATTAAATTAATTTTTCATTATACAAGGAATGATTTAGACATTTATAACATGGTTGGGTCCAATTATAGATATCCCATAAATGAATCGTTTGTATCATGGGACAAACTATCTGTTTATCATTAGTAAAATGGGTTTTTACCAAATATTTTTTAAACCCTCTAATGAATTTTCATGATGGTAAAGGTATCATTTACCTAGGAAACATGACATCCAATATGTAGTCATTTAGTTCATTTATAATTCATTTATTATAATCTAGGAAATTTTTACCATGATATTATACCTGGATGTATTTTATTATCATTTATTAATTATATGTAATAATTTTCATTTATTTACCTTTCCATATTGATTATTCGTTTTATTTCCATGATATTGAAGTTATTTAAATGGAATATGTGTTTAGTTATTTACATTTCTATATTGATTAATCTCATTGATTCATTATTTCTTCCACTGTACATAACCCTTACATAGAATTTGAGCTCATTCTTATTTTTTTTCTTTCCCAAGGGATCCATGAAGTTTACTATGAATGATATATAAATATATGATAGATGGAATAATTATTTTGTAATTTTTGTATTAAAATTTAATATATGAATCAATTATGTATGTAGTTTACTAAGAATACTAAATTATTTAGTCCTTTAGGATGAGATTCATTGTATCTTATTCTAATGTAATAAAGTACAAAACCAACCCCGAGATGCTGGGGTTAGGGTCACTGCTATTGGTATTAGAGGTAGTTTAGTAAAAACCTTTGAAACTATATTTAAGAAAACATAGATTAAGAAACATAGCCCTATCATATAAATTTATGATATGAATAGAAGAAAATCCTAAAGTTTTAGAAAGGATGAAATTATGTCGTTTTTTCTTTCAATATATCCCTTTTTGGATATTATAAGTGGATGTGGTTCTAGAACATTTGTATCAAGGGGTAATATATCAAAAATCATGCATTTTTCTTGACCCATTCACCACATAGTGCCTGATAATGAGCCTTATCGCACACCTAGTTTGACATTCCCAGGGGGTATGATTATGATAATTCACATTTTCATTACAAACCATTATGAAGGATTTCAATAGATAATGACATTGAGTGACCTGGGTTAAACCCTAGACCAAGGAATTACCCATATTTAAATTAAATAGATGAAATATTTATTGGGATTCCATAATTATATTATAGAAGTATATTACCAATGGTATTTTCGGTATATGAATCATGAAGCATCTTAGGATAATGATAAACTTTAGAAGAATATGTGTACATAAATAAGATTTACGGATACCATCATGAGTGAATTAGTGTAAATTCATCATAAGTACAAATTCTCAAACACCTTTTTTTAGATCTTAAGTTTTAATAATTTCACAAGATTAAGGATATTTTGGAGACATTTATGGAAAGTATATGTTTTAGCAGAAAATTTATTTGAGGAATAATTCCTTTACATTTTATAGACATAAGTTTAAACGTATAAATAACTAAGAGGGTTGATATGATCATTAATGAAACTGTAATCAAATTCAAATAATATTATTTGGATTTGTAAATAAATAAATAATTAAATAAATTGCGTTGAAAAATTAGTAAAAAGGTTATTTAATAGTTACCTTTATATCATATATTTCCATCATATTTTAGGAAACATTATAGAAATTATATTAATATAGTTTTTACAAAGGACAACCCATATGAAAAGAAACAAACCATCACATCCAGGAAGGAAGTGGGTCTTGAACCCATGATCTATGTATGATAAGGGTTTCACAACTATAATTAGAAGACATGATGTTGTCGTTAACATGTGATTGTTTAAATTCAAAAAATTTGATGAATAAATATTAATGATGAACCTATAGTATTAATTTTTAGGTTTAGATATTAATGTATTAACCATATTGGTTTTTGAAAAAATTTAGATACAGATAGAAATAATTTTCACTATTTTCAGGATCTTACGATCTATTACAGTAAATTTTAGTTCTTTAGGCATAAAAACTCATTTTTTTTGGTATTAATTTCTTGAATTAAGGTATGGATTGGAAATTGATCAAAGAAAAACCAATGGATGAAATTGTAGTTATGAAATTGAAATATATATAGTAAGTATATTTATTTATATTCTTCTGTAGTAAAATAATTATTCAACATTATGGAAATGATCTTGAAACAAAAATATTATCCTAATACCTTTATATATATTGAAATGATCTTCTTTTAAATCATCATAGATTTGTATATTTTTGGCCCTAAACATTCCATTGATCATTAAATTTATTATGATCAATAATATCAATCACTCCTAATAAATATTTATTCTTTTCCTATATATCCATATCATCACCTTCCACGAATGTTCTGCTACTTGAGAACCTAGTTATATTTTATTCCATAAGACCTTAATACTTCTTATTCTCTCTTATTAAGTGTAAACTATACATACCATTATCATGATGTGGGGTTTTAAATAATGTTATTTATAAATGTAAACCCTTTTGTTGATGATATCAATTTTAAATTCAAAGGATTCAATTTATTTAAAGTTGGGATAATTTAACAACTCAAAATTTTAAACATCATATTCGATAACATGTATGATAAGAAACACCAATCATATAAAGGAATATAACATCTTGAGACATTATGATATATTTAATATTTTAAATAAATTCAATACATTCTATTGATTTAAATGCACAAAAAACCGAGTTTATCATTCATTACATGAAATAAAATGTTTTTTCAATAGCTTGTGTTGCACAGAAGATTGAGTTTTACTGAAAAACAATATACAATTAATATTATTATTTAATATGATAGTTATTGAATAGAAATTAAAACATAAGGTATGAATATTATTAAACAACATATTAATATATATAATTTACACAAAATTATTGGTTATATATTGATTATAAATAATAATAATAATCATTTAAAAAATGAAATTCTTTTAGAAAAACTGTATTTTTCTAATAGACGATTTCGTCACGCTTACCGCACATAATTTAAAATTAATTTTTAACACTTTTATAAAATGTATATTAAAAAATAAACTTAATTTATTTAAATAATAATATAAAAATTCTTTTAGGTTGAATTTTTTATATTTTTCTGAGAAGCATTGTTTTTCGAGGAAGAGTGAAAAATAATGGATTTTAATTGAAATTTCCTTTTCATCTAAATCATTTATAATGTAAAATTATATTTTTAATTGGTTTGAATGTCAAAATAGTTAAAATATACATCTATTAATAAAATTTATATCACTGTGATCATTTGCAATTTTCAATTTTATATAAAAATATTTTTAAATTTTGAATATTTTCAATTAAAAACCCACATTCTCAACACTTTTGTGGTATTAATTTTAAATTAAATCCTATCACTTTTGTGAATTAAATTTCACCAAATGGTTTCCAAATTTTTAATCATAATAATTTATATTATTTAATAAGTTCAAATTAATATTTTATAATACTTATTAGTGAAAATGGTTAAAATTAATTATAGTGATTAAGGTAATAATGAGTTTTCATAATGGTTAAACATAGAATATAAGGTATAATAGTGATCCAAAAACTATCCAAAACCCATTTTATATCAATATTTTAAATTTATAACTTCTATTATATATAATGGACCATTATTTGGGCCTAAAAACATAATGAAATGTGTGTAGAATTAACCCTTTCAAAAAAGTACAAGTGTGCTACTCAACCTGATTATTAAAGTCCACCCCTCACCTCTCCACTCCATTCATTCAAACCACTTTTTCATGTTCATAAGAAAATAATATTTTGTATTATATATATATATGGTTATATAATATATTTAAAAAAACTTATGAAGATGTCAAGTGATTTTATGAAGTTGAAATTATTTTCAATTGATTGATAATATAAAAAGTCAATGAGTGAAATTATGACGACTGTAGAGCTAGAACATATTTCAAAAAACACATTTCTATCATCATTTAAGTGACACATTTACAAAAATAAAATAGGAAAATAGATTAGGAATTTAAAATTGAATTCCAAATAGATAATAATTGAGTATATTAACTTTGGAATAATTATTGTTTTATTTTAAGAAGATGGTTGGATTATTTTGTCTTTTCATTATATGGTGTATAAGAATGTTTTTTAATTGAGTATTAACTAAAAAAATTCCAAGCTTATTAATCTATCCAAGGGGGTTGTAGGCAGTGTTATCAAGTAGTGGTAGAGCACCAATTGAACCACAACTGTCTGATCTATCATTCAATTATCATAGACATCGATCACCTCATCGAGCTGGATGACCATGTGATCACCCAATTTAATTCCTCTAAATAATTAAATATTTATCTACCTCATATTCTTCAGAAATCCATTCAAGATACTTTTGATTTCTAGGATCTCCATGAGGAATACTGAAAGTCAACTTGATCTAAGCTCATGAGCATAGTTTGAGCACTCTAAGACATTTGATCATCTTTTCCACAATAACCAATATTTTATTCATCCTCACAAAGTACCTGAGTGTTCTGATCGTCAAAGGGTTCTTCTGAGATGGTGATTATTTGAAATATGTTAATTGATCTCAGTGATATCTTAAGGAATAAATTTAATGGGTATCTTTGATTATAGATGGTCTTGAGATGATATATCTTTCCTATAAACACCTCATATGAGTTCATTTGTTGGGTTGATTTTATCTCATATCTGATTGTAGTTTTGAGGTTTCATAAATATTTTATGAATAGGTTAAGAGATACTACAAACCTTTGAAAAATGAATACCACTCTGGAAGTGTCTTGAAAAAGAACTAGTTTCCCCAAAAAACATAGAATAGAACATATTTCATGATCTAGATTTTGTGAAGAATTTTGAAACTATGTATCTTTGTGTTGTACCAATATATAGTTATTTGTGCGCATAAAATTTAAATTTATTTTTGTTCCATGAACTGTTTGTGAAGTAGATAGAAGAACCACATTCTGTTCTATTTCGTGATGGATAATGTGACACCACATACTGGTTTTATGAAAAGCTTGAGTAGATATCACATACTGTTTTTGCTAAGGATATTGTGTTAATATGAACTATATTGTTAATGGAGATTATGTGAATGGTATTTGATATACTCATGTGAAGAATTGTTATGCGATGAAAATTGTTGTTTGCATAATATAAAATTAATGTTTTGTTATTCAATGAATATGAGATTTATACATGAGATGATCTACTTTCAGGAATGGTGATTTTGAATAGAGGTCTTGCAGATTCTTCTTTAAGATGAAAAAATATAAATTGTGTTCATGTGTAGTATTCCCAATAGAAACAGTATGATACACTATTATTCCATGAAGCAGTAAGGGGAATTTTTCACAAGAATAATACTATTTATAGCTGTATTAAAAATATTTAGTGAGTATTATTATTTTTATAATGTGTGTTCTTATATTTTACAATAGTAAAGATGTAGTGTGTTGTGTTAGTGAAAGTGTTCATCATGTGCATGGTGAGTTCATAAAAAGATGAAGTGTGTGTATCTGAGGATACATATTGAAAAATTCTTACAAGAATTATATTATACTGACATGCATGAGTGAAAAATAATAATATAATGGCATGAAGTGTATTAAATAAGTGCATGATGTTTGAAAAAATACATGTGAAATTTACATTTCATAGTGAGCAGTAATTTGTTAGACTGAATTTGGGAAAATATTTTTATCAATGATTCATAATAATTATGTATTCTAGTTTTCAGTGTTTAATGAGGCCATGTCCTCAGAAGAAGAATAAATTTACCAAGCAATTTTTTACTGAGGTATCTGACCATCTATAGGTGTTCAAATTTCATTTGAGCAAGACCAACACCACTAATTATGATGTTGAATTGTACATGGGTCAGTTTGATTATGTAATCTCATTGAAGATATTTTAAAATCCTTCTATAAGTGGATCAAATATTATGTGACTCAATGTTGTGACGTATCTAATGGGAATCTTATGTAGTGAATGTCTCTAGTGGGACATTGGAGCATGCCAATGGGATGCTGGTAACATTTTTGGATATAGTATAAATATCGTCCTTTGGGAATCATGAGGCACTAGTATATGTGGGAACTGGTAAACTCTAGTGAGACTCTAGAGTGGAACACTATGGGACTCAGTATTGATGGTAATGTGATTTTCCCTGGTTGTAACCATCTATATATAGTGAAAAAATATAACTAGGGATGATTACCAGTTACTGCAAGGATATAGGTCTTAGTACCAAACCTTGTAAAAATATCATATGTTGTGTTTCATTTATATTCTGAATTTCATATAGGATCCACTCATCCTAATAAGTGACAGATGTTTGAAGGGGGTTAAAAATAAAATAATATAGAATAGAAAAGTTACACATGATTCAACCCCTTCACAGTGTGACTGCACGATCCATTGGAAACTTCTACTTATAATTATTATACTTGAGGTTTGAATGTCAATGTTTTAATTCAGGACTTAGGATAAGGTATTTTTGTCTCAATTTGACATTTTTGAGACACTTGTTATGTTATGAACCTATATTATTTTACAAGGTGCATATAAATCCAATGTAACATGTACTATATGGAATTTATTTATCCAAACGAAATATTAGGTTTCATTTTCTGGTATTCCTTCTTAGAGATTATGATTCAATGTTAAAAAATAGGTATCGATTTTATGTTACAATCTCATCCTTTATTGGTATTTTTTATGATCATTATTCTTATGATAAAATCTAATAATACATCTCTCTATATAAAAATGAATTTTATTCTCCTATATTTATTGATTATATTTTCATGTAATAGTTATATTTTTAAAATCTTTCGGATTTAATATAATTGCTAATATATTTATAAAAATCCCACTTCATTTATTTATTCAGTTGTAAGTCTATTTTATTCCTAAACATTGATTTATAAATATGTTATAAAAAAATGTTTTACCATCCTTATATTATATTTAAAAATCAATTATTAACCATGTCATAATTTTTAGAAAATGTTTTCAAAATGGATGTTTTTGCTTTTTTCAAAACAATTCCCATTTGTATTTTACGTAAATGTGAAAGGAATAATCATTTTAATATATACAATAAGAAAAAATTCTCTAAAATAATGACCAATCATTTATTTTAAAATTCATCTATAATCTTCCAAATTTATTTTAAAATAAAATTATTTTCAAAAAAATTTATGTTTTAGAAAAACAATTTCCAAGAAAAATTGACAATTCATTAGAAAATTTATTAAATGATCTTTAAAAAAACATTCCTTCTACGATGAAATATGTTGATGTTACCTATTCTTTAATAGGGATATGATCAAATAATTCTATTAATATTCCTTCTCTGAATTCTTTATGCTTTAATGTAATGATTTTTATAAAACCCATTTCTCTTCCAAGGGCTATTCAATAAAGAAATCCTTATGATTCATACTTATTTTCAGGGTAATTATTTGATGAAATGATGAAGTGATTTTGAATACTTTCTATTTTCCATAGGTTTTCATATGATGAAATGTTTATAAACCCATTTCATTTCATGGGTTATGTTATAATGAATGATTTATGATCTTGTGGAACACATATGTATGATTTTTATTTTGATATTGGTGGGACCTATATATCCTTCCATTTATTGGGTATAGATTTATATATCTGGTGATAGCAATGACTGGAATTGGTTGTGACCCCAGTTCAATAATGAATATTCTCTACTATGACAGTATTGTGTGTGAACCTTGACTACTATGATGGTTGGAGGAGTGAATTCATTGTCGTATTATATCCTTGGTAGTGATCATTTATTAAGGTGGAAATATTTTTATACAATTGTGTGTATACCAAAAATTCCATGTATTATACCAATTTTATTCTCTTGTGGTTCATGTTCTTTGATTCCCTTACGATTCATGTCTTCCAAAATATTAATATTTTTTCCCAGACTAATGATTATGATCATTGATATGCATTGTATGGATTTCAAATGCTCATGTTTTGATTTCATTATTATCATGTTATGACTATATATATTACATGATCTTCCTTACAAATAATCTTATCTCAGACTATCTTATGTTTTCATTCCCGTGGTTACAAAGAAATTTATTTTGTATGATAAGTGTAATAAGGGTTCTAATTATGAAGAACATAATGAGTGATAATGAATCCGTTATGGATTAGTCATTAATTGTTCATGTATCCAAATATACTACACCTAAATGATTATGGAATGGATCATCTTGTTATTTAATGAATATTTATATGGTTAGATATTATAAGTATGTATGAGAAGTTTATATATTCATAGGGGTATCCCTTATATGCATTTATTGGATCATATATTAATTATGGATCAATCGCTAAAAAAATAAAAAAATCACTATGGGAAATGAAACCATTAACCGTTTGATATCAATTTTCTAATTAGTATTTATCACTTTAATTTCAACATCATATTAAACTCTCATCTCAAATTAAAATGATTATTGGAATTGAGGACATGTTTTTGGTCATAATTGTGGTAAATGAGTTATATAAAATCATTCATTATACTTACAATATGCGAGAAGAAC
Organism: Viscum album; assembly: GCA_963277665.1. Classification (NCBI taxonomy): domain Eukaryota; kingdom Viridiplantae; phylum Streptophyta; class Magnoliopsida; order Santalales; family Viscaceae; genus Viscum; species Viscum album. Next base: position 303,163,219 of record OY728126.1, read on the forward strand.
TAAAGATTATTGTTATATCATATATTGATTTACATGTAAGACGATTGATGTTAATATTTGTTATTGGTTCGAAGCAAAATATCTAATATAGAGGGAATAATTCATGCTATTTTTTATAATGATTTTATGAAATTTCTTCAATTGAATGATGTAATGCATGAATATTCCTAAACCACAGTTTCCCATAATACAAATTATATTGTATCCTTATAATATTCAATGATGATTGGATATTGGATTTTTGATTCAGTTTTGTATGGCCACATAACTTATAATCCATAACTCTCTAAAATATCACCAGTAAAAATTCCAAACCAAATTACTCTTACCAATGGATATACAATACACACCAATGGGATTGGTCATGTTTATCCATTTAATTGATTGAAATAAAATTAAATATTGTTTATAATTAGTCAGTCTCACTAATCTAATATATACAGTAACCTGAAAAACTAAATTAAAAAATATTTATTACATCTAAAAATATTAATCTAGGAAAGAATCATAAGACAATTATTGATAGTGAGATCAAAATCACATGGTCACTACTAACTCATTTGGGCAATTACAAAGTCCCTTGATATCCTTCATTGAAATCTAGATTTTATAATAACTAACATACTAAATATAATGGTTTATCATACATCATAGATAGAATATGTAATCTTTAAGAACAATCAACATTGAAAACATATTAGGGTTTTTTCCCTAATTATTTTAATCATTGAACAATGATTCCCTTTCATGTTATCAATTTTTATATTTAAATCCTAAATCATGTTTCTTATAACCAAGGATTTATGTATTATTTATATTTTAATTAAGATATCCTATGATTTACTTTTTTCACATGAATGACCATCTTGAATTATTTCACATTTCCATATATTTTTGTTATGAATTTGAAATTACAACACAATGTGGAAAAATAATTTATTTTTTCATAGTGATAATGATAATGAACTTTTTTACATTCCTTATATTAAATCATAACATCTCTTCACATAATAAGAAAAATAATTTTTTTTCTCATATGCCTCAACAAATATCATCTTTGGAATAAAAAATCAACACTTTGAGGACCCCACTCTTTCTATTATTAAATGAAAACTAATCCATGAAATTTGGGATAGTTATTATCCTTACTTATTTTCGACAGATAAATAGTATTCCATTTGAAGTATTGAATTCTAAAAATTCCTCATTATTTATTATACATTATGTATTCACTTTATCCCATCACTCCTTACATATTTGATGTACATGTTTTGTTCAGTGTGTGTCATGCGTGTTTTTATAAATTATTTTATGTTATTTTTATATGTTTTGTAATAATCAAATATATCTATATGAAATAGAAAAAAATTATTTCCCTTAAATAATCTAAAAATAGTATGTGATATATAAAACAGAGTAATTATGGAAAATAATTCACTATTGATTTATTTTTTTATAGGTAGTTAATAAATATTTCTTTGAAATAACTAATATATTCTCTTCTATAAGGGTAAATTGTAAAAATTATATAACAAAAATAATATATTTTAGGGCCTCTATTGAATCTATTGCAAGTTGGAAACTTATAATAGTAAATAAAGAAAGAGAAATAGAGGGAAAGAGAATTTTGATAGTGGTGATTAATACTGATGGATAAATGGGAATGAGCCCAAGATCTTATATAATACAAATTCATTAAATATTAGACTCGTAGAACATCATTATTTCACAAATTCTAGGTTATATTATGTTTTATATTATCATTTATACATATTAAAATTAAAAATTCATTCCTTTAACAAACATTAAAAATTTCAAATATTAATTCAATGTGCATAAAATATCACAAATAAATAATATAATGATGTAAAAATATTATAAAAAAAAAATTATATTCAAAAGGTAATTGAAAATCATTAGAGACCCAATATCAATAACAATATAAATGACTAAAAGAAAAAATAATTTTTGGCATGTCTTAATTAGGAATATCCAAGATGATTCCAATAATCATTTCGTTAAAAAAGTTACTAGTCCAACAATTACACTAATTGAAACTATAAATGCACCTACAGATTCATCCAAATTTGGTAAATATGTTCTAGGACCAATCCTATAAACTAATATTAAAAATAATTATTGGAGAAATGAAATTCAAATGTTATGATTTAAATGTATTTAAAGAAAATTTTACTAAATATGAGTCCCAATAAATATTTGAGGATTTATTTCCCTCTAAAATATGAAACATGCATATAAATCATCCAATTTGAAAGTTACTAGGATTATTGGTGATTAAATTCAATTTAAATAACAAATATATTGTTATTTCTTATGCATTTATATCACTCAAAATCCTGTTAGAATCAACAAAAATATAGATTAAAAAAATAGTTTCCTCATTTTCATCAAATGAATATCAGAGAGATATAAATATATATAATGTCATGGGATGTGACAAAAAAAATGGTGAACAAATAATAATTATAGAATATTTCCCAATAAATTAAGAAGTATTAATTTTTCATAATTTTTTTCATAAAATTCACTAAAAGGGACTCCCTAATGGTGGACCAAATTATTGTTTGGACCTCTTGAACACTTCATTACCCCTTTGGGGATTTTATCCACCAATAGAGGATATTTATTTCATACCATAAGGTATGAAATATAACTTTTTCATAAGGTTCCCATCCTATTTTTTCTATATAAAAGGGGGACTGAAGAGCCCTAAATTATTGGGGGCCAGAACGAAATCTTGGGGGGAATCCCATATTATATGAATGTTTGTGTAAATATATATATGGGATACATTTTTATTGTATAATAGTATTATAAAATAAATTTTTATTTATAAATGTCAAACAAATATGGTACCTTATCAGGTTTAGTGTCCATTATGGTTAAACAATGATCTCATTATAACATCGTTTATGATTTAATCATTATAATGTAAGAAAGACTGAAAACCCTATTTATAGTATAATAAATATGAAGCATATAAAATCCAAATTTATTATGATTTAATTCAAATATCATGCATTAATATGGTGAAATGAAGAAAAAATAAATCCAAAGGAGAAGTGAAAAAATTACCATACACACTTAATCAGAGATGAAAGTGTCAATTTTATAAAGTTTTACTCCATAGAACTATAATTTTAATGTTTTATATAAATAGTAGGGTTAAAATGAAACACCCACATATTTTAAAATAAATCTATTCTTGATAGTATATACAACATGTAACCCCAATCATAAACAATCCAAAAAATTTTATTATTTAAATATTAAAGTCATAGCCTAGCTATCGAATTAGCACATGTGAATAGTATTAAATGAATTATAAAATATATAAAAATTACATAATCAATATAAATTCATTTACTATTTCTTGGGAAATAAGAACTCAATTTTTATTAAAATTACTATATAATTTAAAATAATATGTCTTCAAACCAATTTTTTTTTTATTTTCATAAAATATTATAATTAATTAATTGAACTTATATGAAATGTTTTTTATAAAAATAATATAGTTTTTGAAATCATAATATCAATATTAACTTTTGGTGACATTTTTTTATTTCTCTGAAAATATATAATTTTCACTAAATAGTGAAAAACAATTATTTTTAAATAATTTGTTTTGTTTCAAAAATTTAAAAGGATTGATTTTTTTTAATATGATATTAAACTAAAATTTGATCTCTTATATAACTAAGAATTATATTATTTCATTGGAATCATTTTTTATTGAATTTGGTATGAAAACATTTTCATTCATAAATGTCATTTTTTTAAAATAATATTTCTCATTGGATTTGTGATTTTATTTTTCATTAATTACATCAACTTACTAAAATTGAATCTTAAAAAATTGATTCCATATATTAAATCATTATTTTTTAATATGGTAAATGTTTACCTTTAATTTTTTTCATTAAGAATAGTAACCATAGTAAATAGTTAATAACACGGTAAGGGTAAATCAATTAATTATGGTTGAATATTATATGATAAGGAATATAAAATGACCATAACAAATCATTTAATTTAATATAAAGAAATTATTTCATCTTTAATCAAACAATATTTTATGTATGATATTATTTTCCATCGGTAGTTATTTTAAACATTATATTATTTTATTTAAAGAGAAGTAAAAAAATTTCATTCCAATTGTTATGTTTTTTATAAATTTTTGAGATAACGATAAAAAATGAAATGTATAGTTAGAAATAATTATTTTTAATATTAATGAAATGATTTGGTCAGGGTAATTTATTTCTAATTTTTAGTGATGGTATACTTACCTTAATTCTTTATATAACATAAGAAAAATATTTATTCATGAAGTAAAAAATAAAATATACAATTTTAAAAATATAAAAGGTTATATATTTTTAATGATTAAATATATCACAATAATTTTATTGAAATATATGATAAATTAGGTAAGTGTAACTGGACTATATTAAAAATATCCCACTCTCAAGATGTATTTAATGATGATATAAATTAATTGTGTAAAAAATAAAATTAATAATATTTAATAATAAATATGTTTTGATTAAATGATTTAAAATTAATAAGAAACATGAGATCATCAAAATTATTTACATTGGTTATTAAAAATAAACCATGACACATTTATAGTGATAAATCATTTTATGGTATCATTATTGATCCTAAAATTGTAAATTTTTTAATATTGAAGTAATTAAAAAAAAATGGATATTATGGGGCTAAAAAAAGGTAAGGGTGATAAGAAACCAAAAAATGTTCAAATTTTATTATATGAGGTAATTTATAATCTTCCCTATATTATGTTTAAATTATATAAATTTAGATCTAATTTGACTTGAAAAATAGTTTATATTTAAAAATTTATGAAATTCCACGAATACCACATCCCTACATTATAAAAGAACACACATCCTTCCTCTTTCATAAAACACTTTGATCCAAAAAGATAAAAATTACCCTAAAAATCTCTTATAACCCACCAAATAATAATTATATCATTTTTTCTTCCAAAAGTCCATCCCTATAAATCTTATGATTATAACTAAAAGAGTTCATTCAAAGAACAAGTAACCATCTAAACAGATCACTTTATTTCTTTACCTCATCTAAATTAGTTGCATTTATTATAATGTAATGAATTCATTATCAACAATATACTAAAATTTTATTATGTTAATTAAGTCAGCCTTATCCACCATCATTATAATGAAATGGGAAGTTAATGTATCACTCAAGCGTATATACGACTTTCCATATCTATATATAGATATATTTAATTCTCCACCAATATATTTCTAGGATGGTAATTATGATGAGTTTAATGTTTAAATATGATAATTATGATATAATTATAATTTTATAATTATACTATCACAATTAATTTCTTACCATACCATATATTTGAAAACAATAACAACGCTCATGCGTGCATGACGACAACCACATCCATTAAGTGATATGATTTGTTTTTTATTTATATTTTACATGGATGATAGTAAGGACATATATGAATAATATAAATGATTTATATGATATAATATTGATTCTATATTTGTGAATTGTTATTTTCTATTCTTTTGTTCCATTTATCAAAAATGGACAATATTTTTCATGTATACGTACGACCTACCGTCTCCATGAATGGAGTAAGTCATTTTTCAATTTCTATATTAAATATATGAATATAAATATCATAATAATATATAGATAGATATATATATTATATTAAATTCACTAATAAAACTATATAGATTATGTTTCCATGATCAATGTACAATGACCAAAATCATTGAACAAAACCAGATATGAAAGATGATGTCATTATCACCAGAAACTGTGATTTTAATATAAAATTATAACTAAATGTGTGATAAGATATTATAAGTAAATAATATATTTTATAATATATAGGAATATTATGATGGTATATATGTATAATTAGTCATTATTTATTATATCAGAGATTCCAACATGTCTGAAGGAATCCATAACTATGGTACGAATTTCTAATATAACTTTTACTAATTTGATACATATGCCAAACTCACCACTTATTTATTTTTTGTGAAGATTATACTTCCATTTGATATGAAATATAATGAATGTTTTATATTCATGTTATTTAACATTTCATTTTAATTTATTTTTAGGGGGATTATGATTGAAAAGTTAACAATGCGTTGTGGGTTTATTCAAAAATCTCATCATTATTAAGGGTAGATTTTAAGTCCTAATTTGAACAATTATTTTATCAATATATTTTAGACTTGAAATATTTTATTCTCAACATGATATTTTTAAAATTACATGATTTCCATTCATTTTCCTCTCTATTTTTATTCAAGATAAAAAGTAATATTTTAAAGGAAAACCAACATTGTTTTTTCTACTTAGTCTGGAGTATTTTTCTTCAATATACATTTTTTCCATTAAATGTTATAAATAATATTTTTTACTCTACATTTATTTATTAAATAAAAAATTTCACTTATTTTACTTTTTATATACTATTTTAAAATGAATATTTATGTCATTTTATGAATCAGGTATTTATTTTATTTTTACCAAAAGTGGGAATAGAATATTTGTTTTAATGTAGTCGTAATGAAAAAAATTACCCACTATCAATGAAGCTCAACTATTTTATTCAATATTTATAAGTTTACATGGTTACTTTAAAAAAAATTAATATTTTACAAATTATTAGTTTTTAAAACTAAATAACAGTTTGAAATGGACATTTTCCATGAGAATGTTTTCAATGATATTTGTATGTTATTTCAATTATTCAAAAATAAAAAACCTTTTATTCTGCACTGGGAATATATTGTAATGATACTATACTTATTATTTCTCTATATTTTTTATGATCATTTTTACTAGGGAATATATTTTCATTTTGTATGCTTTTGTCTTCCTACAATGATTGTTTATGAATAAGGAAAGTTTATTATGTTTTAATATTTATTCATATGTTGAATGAGTTTGACATTTTAAGTATCATGTAAGGCCACGAATTACATAGTCCCTTTCTACAGTATCATGTGTTTGGGGGAAAACTATTTGGATACCCTTATTAATTTTCTTGTATGTCTAACTATAGTTTAAAATTTCATGGCATTAGGCTGCGATGGTATGTTTAAGATTTATGGTATTATGAATTTGATCATTATGATATTATTTATTTATTTCCATTTTTTTATTTTAATAGTTATTATATTCATGGACAAGAATCAAGAGCTTGATATTATTTGTATGTCATTATTTGATCCTTATTTATTCCTTCCATATTTTTATTCATGATCATGTTATTTATTAAATGGAATTTGTTTTCAGTTAATCTCTATTCCATATTTATTAAACCTTATTTACTCATAATATATTCTGTTTTATGTAACTCTTAACGAGCATCTAATACCCCCTTATATTGTTTCATTTCCCCAATATATAATAAAGGAATCATTTAATCTGTTTAATGAAGCATAATTTTTTACATTCAAAATGGTTTTTATTTTGTATTTCAAAATGTAATATGAGGTTTGACTATGAATCTAGTTACCATGAATACTAAATTATGTTTCCCTTAAGGATGTTATTTTTTATATATAGTTTCAATGTAAAAATGTTACTACATGATCTAGGCTACTAGGTTCAGGTTATTTATATCATTATAGTAATTTGTGTGTAGTGAAAGGTATAATAAAGAGTGATACCAACTTGATTTGCGACAATATGGATGAAGATAAATCATATAATGATTTGTTAATGCCATCAACCATGAAATTTATGACATACTTGACATGAACCACAATTTCGATATACAAGAACTACCTCTCATGAATAATAATGTCAAGAAATAACTGAAATAAAAGACGATGTGTTCTATATGTTAAAGAAAGTATTTTAGACCAAGAATTAAGTTAAAATGAATAATAATATCATGGAAGGGAAAATATAATATAAATGAAATAAATTGGAAAACACAACATACTCTATCCCACATTCAAAAGTAAAAAAGTGGATATGTTTTTATATAAAATACATGTCATTTAATGTTTTAAATGTCTAGGACTTAAACATGTTGTTTCATGCTCAAAAAATAATAATCCATGATTATTTTGAATGATGAAGCTATTCTTTGTGTTAGAGAAGATGAAATTTCAGCACATGATGATTATTCAGATGTTCAAGTTGATGGAACAATGCATGGATAATTTTTTTTGTAAATAAGTTCATTCAGTGATCATTATAATGGAGAACACAATCTAGAACCAAGGGAACACATTTTCAATATTAGGAATCTCATCAAGGGTATGTTATGTAGTATGATTATTGATTATAGTGGTCAAAAAAATGTATTATGTTTTTTAATTGTTGATAAATTGAGATTGGTGTGACTATTTCAAAATAACATTGGGGTTGATGAGGTAAATAATTAAGAATAATAAATACATATTTATCCTTCTTCACATGAGTTATTAACAAGCTTATAATGATTAATTAAGGATTTATAAATATTATTAAATTTATGAATAATAATAGTGAATTATGATTCATGACTGATGTGAATATAATAGTAAAAAAATTTCCTAATTGGCATATAATGAAAAAAGTGAGAAATATTCTTGAAATAAGAGAAAAAGTTATATTTATTGAAGGAGGAAACTATCATATATTCAAGGGAGAATATTATATCGTTAAAAATCTTAATCAATCAATGTATTATAGTTTTATTGCATTTTTAAGTATCCTATTATAACATTTTAGTTAAAATCCAGGATGAATTGTATATATTAGGGGTTATTTGCAACCAAAATTATTTTATACTAAAATAAATGATTTATAATTAGTCTCCCTACCATGAATAATGATTTTTTTAAATAAATTTAATAATTAAAGAGGTTGTTAATCATTTTATTTATAAGATCTAGTTTTAGTTATATTTTCCCTACTTTAATATTTGTCCATAAAAAACATTATTTGTGAATAATGTGTGTTTATTAACATGTGATCAACATGGTAACTAAAGTTTGATGTTATATCATTCCTCGATTGAATGATAAGTTTCATGAACTTCACCTAATTAAGATATAGAAGGTACGTGAATATAAAATGACATTAGAAAATAATTTTTTTTGTTTGTAGGAATGGATATTTTTGCCTTCTATTTTAACCGATGACACATATACAATCATGAATTTAATGAACCATGTATTGTATCGATTATTTATAAGAATCATGGTTTTTAAATTTTATTACATACTAATTTATTATAAGATACATCATGAACATATTGAAAATTTAAATATTAATAATGAGGCTTAGAAAAATTATGATGCTCAAAAATATTAAAAAATACACATTTCATATATATTATGTTGTTTTATAGAATGATGGTAAATGGAGATAAATTCAAATAAATTTATAAGAATTCAACACAAATTAATAATAATGAAATTATAATCATTCATGGACTTGAATCATTTAATTGAATGTTTATAGGAGAAATATCAATCCCATGATTTTACACTGATTGAATTATTTCTTAAAATGACTGAAGTTAATATCATTAAAGGACCCATAAGATGAATTCAATATATTTAAATATATGTTGACTAGTTTATCAAAAATAATTCTTCCTGGATGAATGTGATATCTCTATATTATTTATTGGATAACTATTATTTTGGAATCTAAGAAAATTGTTTGTGTTGGTGAGAATATTAATGGGGATTCAATATAATACTTCACCAATGAAAGGGGTCTATATTCCCTTAAAAGGAGTCTATAAAATTATAAACATCACTTATGGTCAACTTAAGTTTCAATCCATTGAGATCTTGAAAAAATAGAATTTTTGAATTTACAAGTTTAATTGAATAAGTGTCTTACTAAATACCTTGAATTTTTTGAAATATTTAATTATATATTAAATCATAAATAAAAAAAGATGAATGTTATGGTGGATGATTTGATTAAAATATATTCTCTTATTACTTCATTTAATGCTAGTGTATTTATTATTGAAATGTTGAAAAACCGGCATGAAAATGATAATGATTTTGAATAAGTTTGATGGTTGTGGATGATTATGTAGATGATGATTTTTAATTAATTGGTTTTTATTATTCAAAATATTAATTTTATTATTCCACATTTTTCCTGAAATAATTATAATGACTGACCACTACTCATAGAAGATATATATAATATGAACCATGAATCACAAGATCACAATACCATTGTAATTTAAATCATGTGATCCTAGATATTATTAATGTGTACCATGAACCATATAATTATAATTCTTCCTATGATTGATGTCTGATGAATATCTCTAAGGAACAACCAAATAGATCATCCCATAAAGGTGTATCCACATGTTGCAATGAATTAGTCAAATTCGTTGTCCAGGACATTAACATTCTTGATGATATCCCAATATCTCAAACATAATGATGGATGAAAGGAGATTAGAGATATAAGAGTTTCATCCCGGGGATATTAAGTTATTTCTCAACCTAAACCCAAGACCTCGCCACAATTACATAGTCCATGTGTACTCTCCTCAATTATATGCATCAATATAAAGGTTCCACAAACAAATGAGTACCATCATTGGTTACAAATCATGTAATCCTCATAAAATAAATCCCTTAATTCATTTCATAATACAAAGAATTATTTACTTATTGAAAATGAATATTATATAAATTTAAACACGATGTAATAAAACAGTTTCAAATGAATCATACATTAGGATTCATGATAATATGATTCATGAAAATATGATTCAATTATGTATTATAATATAACTATCTAAGGTAGACAATATGACATCTATATATCGTAGCATACTTTATACTATAAATCATTAATATAATCCTATTTTCATATATCATTAGTAACCTACATCAATCCATATCCTAATAAATTATTTAATAACTCTTTTAGGGAATATTCTTTTCAATATCCCACATAGGACAAAGCCTTATATACTTTGAATCATTTCACCTTATATCTAATTATAATAAATAACATTACAATTTTTGGACATCATACAATTTTTTTTGAAAAGGTATAATTAACCTCACTATTTATTTCATGATATGAAATAACCTTTTAAATCCTCTTCTAAAATACCTTATTTTGATAAAACACTAGAACAAATTTAAAGAAGATCTCTGAATAAAAATCAATCCTTATTTAGTTTACCATAAAGTATGACCTTATGGTCATTTAAAAAGTTGAATTAAAATCTTAATCATCCAATACATAAATATAATCAATGAGAATAATATTTAAAATAATCATTGTAAATCAATTTACAAATGAATTTAACATTATCTTCAGTAAACACATTTATCTATATACCTGTGTCCATAGGCTGCATCATATGAGATAATGAATTTTTATATGATCAATTTTATCAATACATTGAGTGAACATAGAACATTAAGTATGTAGCCTATCCCACGTCTCTAACCCCTATGCCTCCCTACTCAACTAGCCTAGAAAGATTACTCCAGAAGGCCCACCGACATATCCCCTCCCCATGGATATCCCAAATGAATCCATTTAAGGTATTATCAATCTGAATAATGATAGACATGGGGGCCTTGATGGTGGAAAGAATGTGGTTAGTGATAGATGATAAGACCCAATTAACAAGGATGCTCCTTCTTCCAAAGGAAAGAAACCTATTCTTCTACTTGAGGATAAAGTTGGTAATTCTACAGACCATAACATCAATGAATTGGGCCCAATTTCTACCAGGGGAAATGAGAGATCTAAGGTAAAGAATATGAATATTTTTGATCCAAATGCCCAGACTAGAGATGATGTTATCCTTTCTCTTGTCTGGGAAGGAGGATGGAAAGTAATCTCCACTCTTAACCCTATTCATCATTTTTCACTCAATTAATGAAAGTCATCCATGATTTTGATAAATACCATTATGGAGGCCCTACCCACATTGATGAATAAGACCATATCATATATAAGGAGGAGGTGAGACACTCTTTGAACACAAGCCTCATAGTGGTAAGGTAGGACATTGCCACATTGCATAGAGGAGGCCACATACTTACTCAAGAATTTCTGTAGTAAAATAAAGATATTGGGAGAGATGGGGTCACCATACATGATCTTTATGGCTAGTTTAAAGAGGCCACATTTCCTCCAATAAAAAGATTATTGAGCCATAGTGATATGTGGCAATAAAACAGGAGGTCAATAACCAGTTTAGAAAACCCCATGCCCCTAAAGGTGTGGATGATAAACCCCCACTCCAGTCTATCGTACTACTTTTCCATTCCAACCTTGATCATGATGTTGAACCCTAAAAACTACCTATTAATATCACCAATCATCTCATGTGAAATATCCATTTCCCCTGATTGGACCTCCCGAAAATGATTGCTTGTTCTTCCTCCACAACCTAGCTATGGATAAATTGAGAAAGTCTTCTATTGATGAGGTTTTCCAGCACCTTGTATGTGAAATTGAACATGATGATAGGACGATAGTGCGTAATGGAGATAGGATCACTTAACATTGTGTTTACGTTATATTACACATATCCCAGATTTTAGATTGTGTTACACATAATACAAATTTTATCATTCATTATAAAAACCATTGAGTTTAAATGAAATGTTACAAATTATTAAAATTTGATTATTTAATATTACAGTTATAACCTAGACAATGTAATGGAAGGTATGAATATGAATAACCAAATTATAAAAATTTATGGTTTACATATAAATATAATATTATTCGTTATTGGAAATTTTATTAAAAATTAAAACAATTTTTTTTAGAATAATGGATATCTGTTTTGGAAAAATGATTTTTATCCAAACAACAATGTTTTACCTAAAAAAATAAAATTTTTGGTCAATGATTTTAATGAAATTTATATATATTATATATTAAATTAGGTGTTTAAAATACATCAAATGAATTTTCAATCCAAGATATAGTTATAAATCTAATTTTATGCTTAAAAATTACATTTATATGAAAAGAAGTAATGTCTTCATTTTGCGCAATGATTTTCAAAATAATTTTTGATCGATTCCAAAAAATTATTATAAAAAATTAAAATAATTTTCTAAATTAACATATCAAAATTATATTAGGATTTTTTTTTAATTTTTGTAAAATATTAATTTTTAAAAGAATATTGAAAAATAATGAATTATAATTGAAAATTGGATTTTCATTTAAATTATTTATAAAGTGAAATTATATTATATACAATTTTAATGAAAAATAATTTCAATTATATATATATAAATAAAATTTAGTTCATTGGTATTAAACTCATATTAAAATTTTATATAAAAAGTTTGTAATCTTTTCATAATTTTTTTATTGAAAATATGATTTCCCATCATGTCTGCGGGATTAATGGAAAATTATTTTTTATTAAAATGATATTTAAATTAGAATAAATTAAATATCGCGACTAAGGTAAAAATGGGTTTGCCGGGGGTTACACATAAATTAATTTGCGTTAAAATAACCAAAAACATGAAAAAAATATATATTATATAAATATTTAGAATCTATAATTTCTAATTACTGATAATAATCCATTTTATATCATTATTTCTTGATAAAACATGGGTACACCTTTTTCTATTCAAGAAATTAGAAGCATGCCATTCACCACACTTATAAAAAGCCACCACAAATGCTATCTTCTTAACAAATTACACCCGTTTTGGTATAGACAATAATAACCCAAATAACATCCAAAAATCACTAATGTCCTTGTGGAAGGATTATTTTTTGTTTAAAGCTACCCCATGAAGTATTTTGGGGAAATATTTTGTGTCAAAATAAAAGAAGATATAACATAATTCAATGTGTATTTTTATTTTGTTTCGTCCTAGACATCCATTAATTCTCATTACACCATGATGATATAAAAAATATGTATTATAAATAAATTTAAATATTTATATATTAATTTAATGACCTGAAACCTTCTTTAATTTAATGAAATGGGTTACGAAATCATTGTTCATGTGTACGGAGAACTATCATCTTGTGAACCGATGTCATTTCTTTTTTCGTTACCACCTCTCATAGTTTTGTATGCTGCTGGATATGTACTATATGTATGATATTAATAAAATAATTATCACTATGGATTCATTATATCATACATATACCATTTAAATTTATATTCCATAGGGGATATGATAACATTGTTCGTCTGTATGATGGACTACCACATCACAAAGCAATGCAATTAATTTTGAGTAATGTTTTACAGAGAAGATAATTAGGGGAATTTTAGTAAATATATATGATATACATGAAATAATTATTTTTTCAGGACATTTTTATTATTAATAGAAGTTAATATTTAAATTTTTTTGTAACTTTTTTATTCTATGAGAGATGATAATATAGTTCATGTTTGTATGGACTACTACATTCACAAAGCCTTGTGACCCTCACTTTTCTCCACAAATCAACATGGTTAAAATTCATAGGTATATTTAATGATATAATATTTTATTTAGGATATTATGATAATTCATTAATGAAAAAATATTACTTACCTCTTTTATATAGTGATTATTGGAGAATGGAAATGTTACTCATCAGTACATACGACCTACGCTCTCCATGATTATAACATAATTTATTTATTAAAAAAATTATTAATGATTTATAATAAAATTATAATATTTTAATAAATATTATAATTATGTTATTATTTCAATTATTACAATCATTGAGCCATGATCATAGTAATAAGAACAAAAATAGAAAATAAAACCTATACAAAAAACAAATTCCTTATAAACCAAAACATGAATTCAACATAGAGTTGTTAATAAATGGGTAATAAATGAAAAAAAATTAAATCATATATTTTATGATATATATAATTATGGTTCATAAATATTTTTATAACATACTTATTTTTTATATAAGATTTTTGAACGAGTTTGAAGGATGCCCAAACTTACAGTATAGGATTTTCGTCTCACTTTTATTTTCTATGAGACACATAACATATTCAAAAAGAGTTTATTTTAATTTTTGTTTATATATTTATAGTAAATTTATTATATTATTATTATCATTAAAAATTTTATGATTTATAAATCCATTTTATGTTTTCTCTTTCCTAGGTTTTACAGTTCAAATGTAATCAAATAGGTATGTTACTTTTGTCTAAATTTCCTTATTTTGGACAGAAGTTATGTTATGAAACTATCTTCTAATGTGAGGTGTATATACTGAACCATTGACATGTTATATATATTATAAAATTATTGTAACTATATTTAACATTTTATTTGATTCTATTTTTTCATGTGTCTTATAATTTGATGTTACCAATGTGGTAAATATTTAATGATATAATCACACCATTTATCAGGATTGTTTATGATTTTGTTTTCAATAATAAAATATTATGATACATATCTAAATAAACTAATTAGTATTCATACCATGTGGTTATTCAATTAAAATACATGATTTAATTTTTTGTCTCCCTGTATGTACTCAACAATTTAGAAAAATGGTTTCATGAAAAATCTTCCTCATTTTACTCATTGGTTGAAAAACTAATTTTCAACCAAAATAACTTTTTATAAACAAATTAAAAAATATTTCAACAACATAAAAATGATGCATGAATAACAACCTCTTGAATATACATTATTGTGTAAAATACCATGAAACAGTCACATCACACAACATGTGAAACATAAAATAGTGAAATATCATTTAACTTCAATAAAAATAACAAGGAATATAATTACCGCCAAAGATACTTTGAATTTCCCTCATTTAGATGTTACATATTCCCATGAATGAGCTCATTTACAAAACATAAAACATCATATTTTACCACATGACCTCTAGGATCCCACCCAATATACCAGAGGTTTCTGATAATTTGTGATGGTATAAGGAGTCATGTTGGGAGACTATACACGATATACTATTTTAATCCAATATAGAGAAGAATATAAAATTCAGAATAAAAATATAATAAACAATAAAAAATATAAACTAATTATCTCATATTACAAATAATAAATAAAAAAGCAACAATAATAAAGTAATTTCTTCCCAATAGTCACAATAGTGCACGAATCCTTAAAAAATGCAATCAACTAAATTCTCATAATAATCCACCCTCAGAATCATTATCATATTCCACATATATCTAAAACCCTAATCAACTCCCATGCACTAGGAGTTTTCCATTATCCATACCTACTACAATCATGTATACATAGGTCCCCAACAATAGCCTAAGTATTGTGTGAGTGAAAATCAGTTGGACACTACCAACAATATCTAAAAAAATGTAGTATTAAAATATATTGCATGAAAATAATAAATAAATTAAATGCAAACAATGGGAAACACGAGTGCTAATATATAACCATATTTACTTTAGCTCCATTATATCATTATTACCATTTTCACTAAATATACAATCATTAATCCATATTACATATTTCACAAGTTCTCTATGGTCTATTCATTAACATTATCTGCACTACGGTCTAAGGAAACCAATAATTGTGCATACATGAAATAAAGAAAGTTCCTATTTCACTAGGGGAAGACACATCATAACATATGCATTTCACTCCCTTCAATGGCTTAGTTCATGTTGTCTCATCGAATCAAACTTCATGGGGAATTGATCCTCCTTCACCATCCCCAATCCATCATTTATAGTGTGGAGTTTAGGGATTTAGTATAACTCCATCAATAGGAATAAATCCTCACCTCAATACCCCACAATACGAAGCTGTGTAAATATGTTTATTTATCCATTAACTCCACACATTCAATATTAGAACCAAGAAGAACCAAAATGAGAAAAGAGTTGATGTCATACATAGAAGCATATAAAATCATTACCATGTTAAATTTTACTACCTATACTATCATAATGGATTTAGAAACACCCATTTATTCTAAAATAATAAAATTTTCAATAGCGTATATGACATGCACCACTGAGTATAAATGAACACCAAACTATTATTATTTAAATATGGCCATTATAACTTTAACCTTAAATTAGTAGGTATGAATAAAATTAATGTATTTAATAAATATATATGAATGACCTAATACAAATAATTTTATTTATTAAATAATTATTAATATTTAATAAATTTTCTGTAAACTTATTTTATTCTTCATAAATACATTTTCTTCAAAAAAATTATAGTTATTGTTTTTTGTGATTAAATATAATATTAATTATTTATTTAATTATATAAATTAAATTTTATAAAAATAATACCATTTTTTAAATCAGAATAAGAAATTGATTTTACTGTGATTTTTTTATTTTTTAAAAATATTGATTTTATAGTGAATACTAAATAATGAAATTTTTTATTAAATTTTATTTTTCTACTATGTGCAATGATCCAATATATTTTAAATGGTTTCTATGTAAATATTGTTAAATAATATTATTTATAATATCGTTTTTTCTATTAAAATAAATTTTATAATTTAGTTTTTTTAGAAAAATATTTTTACCTAAAAATACATTTTAGGAAATTCTATGTTTTTTTAAAAAGCAGTTTTTAGCATATTTTGTGAAATTTTATTAAAAATAATTTTCTTAAAGTTATGGGTATTTAATTTTTTAGATCTGATCACACATTTTGAATCAGGATGTTCAAATTTGGTAAATGGGTCTCTTTTTTAGGAATTAAGAATAGTGAATGTGGTACTATTTGTAACCCTAGTAAAAGATACATTGGGATAATCAAGGATAAAACAAAGTTACAAGGTCATAAAACATCATAATCATTTTTAATGGATGAATTTAATATGACCGAAATAATCTTCATCTAAAAAAGGTTTTTTAAAGGAAACATGTCCTTGAAAATTTCTAATATGATATTTTAATCAAATAATATTACAAAATGCCACTCCCTTTATTGAAAATAGATAACATATATTCACATAGTGGGAAAAATAAATATATAAAGTGTCAGAAATGTTTATAATGAGATTAATGAAATTATTTTAATGACATAAATTCATTTTTTATTTTTATAAATTATTCAATTACCTTAAATGCTTGTGCAACACTAATAAAATATTTATTTAATTAAGAATAATATAAAATAAATGATTCTAGACACCATTAAATGTGATATAGGTTGATGGGTTTAATGTCTACAATGAATCTTCTAGATATTTTTGACATATTAATAAGGTTTTAAAACATTATTTTCTAATTCCACCTTTTTAATAATGTTTTGAAATCAAATTAAATGAATACTATGAAAATTTATATTAATACTAATTTATAAAAAAAATATTATATTATATTATTTAAAAAACATTTAAAAATTTAAAGAGGACAAGAGGGTATTATATGGTTATAAATTTCATTACAATGTCGTTTATAAGTCAATATTTACCTTATATGTAAAATTACAAACCTTTACGTCACAAATTACTACCCTAACCTACCATACATACTAATCCCTATTAATTTGGGTGAATTTTTTTTTAGAATGATTTTATTATAATTTTATATTTTAAGAAATTCCAAAATATCCATTCACCTCAATTATATAAGGACACCAATTTTGTATATTTTATTAATCACATCGATTGATCTAGCTCAACCAAGACATTACCATTCCTCTCCTCAAAAAACTTATACAAAATTTAGACGTTTTATTTTTCTTTCAGATGGAGTGTTTGTGATTTTCAAAACATGAAGCAATGGAAAAGTCATAAGGAAACCTCATTGAATCCATAGAAAGAATTCAATTAGAAAATTACTTATTCCTTGTTTATCATCCATTATACCAATCCTTATTCCTTTTTAAAGTGGTCTTTTGTGAGACCAAAACTTATTAGTCTTGTGAAATAGGGCCATCAGGGGTTATAAAATATTCTAAATGAGCTAATGGTATTTATTAGTAAGAAAAAGAGTGGTTTTAAGGGATCTATTTTTTAGGTGAAATGGGTTTCATTTTTTTAAATATTAATTTCCTAATATAAAAATAGATTCATTATTCATGGGAAGTGGAATAAGTGTGATTAATATTTTGGAAATTTTATATAATGATTAATAAATCCTATATACACCCACTCATATATTATTTTTATGATATACTTAGACTTTATGTCTTGATTTAATAAGTATACCTCATTTTAACCATTAACATGGAGACTATGTTTTACCATAGAATTTTTTTTTTACTTTCAAAATTAAAATTGAAAATATTTATAAATTTAGATATATAAATTAAATATATTAAACATATTTTTTTGGATTCAATTTATAAACGTGATAAAAATTCATTTAAATCTAATAACATATAATATAGAAAAACAATTTCAAGAATAATGTGTTTTTTAATCATAATATGAATTAATTCTTATTACATACCAAGTTAAAATAATTAAATGAGTGTAAATTATATTTATGTATTATTAATAAATTTTATTAAATTCATTTTAAAAATTGAATAATTTATTCTAAAAAGATAAAAATATATAATATACACAAAAATGCAATTCTTGGAAAAAAATTCATTTTTAACATTAAATGATTTTAATCACATGCCATTGAATTTTCTTATTTATCTTATAGCTATTAAATTTATCCAATTCATTAATATTTGATCACATAAAATCATCCATCATAATAACAATAATTATATTTAATAATTTTAACAATCTCTTTATTATCCTATTTTTTTACTCTTCTTTCAATTTTCTTAATGATATTTCATATTTTATTCAAATAGTGTATTAATATTTATCTTTTATTTTAAAATATATAATATTAAATATAGTTCAGTGTTGTGTATGATACAATCTTTTCAAAATAGTATTTATTTGATGTTAAATACATTCTAGAATATCGGGGTTTACATTCTCCCCCCTTAAAAAATTGAGACCTGACAATATGAATTTCATTCACTGATGAAATCAAATGACGGTATTATTAATGTATTCATGGATAAAAATATAACAATTTATTGAAATAAATTATAATGATTGAAAAATAGTATGTGAATCATCTAAATTTTATCCCTTTAGAGTGTCAAACTAGGTGTGCATTTTGGTTCATTTTATTCAAGATGAAGGAAGTTCGAGTTAATACCCTTCCAACCATTATCAAGGATATTTCTCATATGTTCATCTAAGTCCAATCCTACATGAACTAGTTTTTATATATGTTTTGAAACAATTTATAGAAAATCGCACAGTCTATACTTTACTAAAACATTGGGATATTATCCTATATTTAGACTAATCCCTAGGGTTTCCACTAATGTATTCTAACATTAATTTACAATAATAATAAAATCATGATCTTTCTTACTACATTAAAAATCAAATATTTAGGGAAACCAAAGTTCCAAAAAATCAACATACCCTTTAATCCCCATGAAACATAAAATCACATATTGTTCTATATATACTTTAATCATAGATACTCCAAGAAATTTAATAATTTCTTATGAATAACAAAAATTTCATTGATATAAAATCACAGACCATCCATATGGTATACCTAAACCCTGATCATTTATTTTTCCTTAATCCCATTAAACATATCCCAAAATATCATTAATCGTGTTAAAACTAATCACATAATACCAAAAAATGAGTCTATTATATTAAAATTTTAATCATCTTTAAATATTCTAACTCATGATTCTTCTCGTAAATTATCCTCAAATAATAAAATCCGAAAATTTATAATTATTGAAATATTATTTTGATACAATCTATGACTGCATAGGCTCACACTCCAGGATCTAGTGTTTAGAACAAATTCCAATACCTACTCTCTTGAAAACAAACTAATTTGAACCAAACATAACCTTTAAAAATTATAATAATAATAAAATTATTAAGACATTAGATATTAAAATATATTTTTATTTGGTGTTTTATAGACATAAAAAATACTAACTAAAATAACTCATAAATATACCTTCAAATATGAGTTTTCCTACAAAACTAAGTATTCATTAATTTAAAATAATTATTTAATATCTCCCCCAAATTTATACCCATATGAAACCCTTTTAAACATATCATATTTTACAATATTAATAATAACTAGGGGAAATGGAAAAATAAGAAGAGTTATAAAAAATAACTAGTAAGGTGAAGAATACAATAGGAGTATCATGATATAAATAAAGAATGAAAAATATTCCAAGAATAAATAATTATAATTGAATTTATAAATAACTAAATACATAAGCATTGATATATCTATGGATATAATAACTATGTAGATAATCACATCTAAAAAATAAATAATTTTAAAGTTAATTAATTTATTATTTTAACAATCATAAATATACATATAATACCTCATTCCATGAAATCTTACATAAACTGGAATGGTTTATATAAAATACAGAAGCTAGTTATTTCCCTAAGATGCACTGATACGTCCAGGGGCTATATAATTTATATTTCCAACCATCACTAATCATGTCAAATTCATTTAACATAGAAACAATGAATAGTAAATAAAATTAATAATGGAATTCCCTTTATCATAAATAAACAATTGTATTAAAATATTGAGTATACAAATTTTCAAAATTCCCACCTTTAATAAATAGAATATATTTATTCATAATAACCCTTCAAACTGACACCATATTGGTAATGGATATAAAGGTTAAATAATTCCAAAAAATAGAATATATAAATACAATATGTGACTTAGAATATATTAATGAAATTAGAGAAAATATATAAAATAATGAAATATAATCTCAAGAGAAAGATGAAAAAAATGGAGAAGATAACCCTTAAAAAATGTATGCTGTGAGATCTAAATCTGAAATATCATTTAACAGATAATATTGGAAGCATAACTCCAGAAAAATATATCTATTATAGAGTTTCATAATAAAATGTAATTAATCATATAAAACAATTATAAAGATTTTAAATGTTGTTGTAAAAACAAACTTATATGTCACTTTCAAAAATATGGTTCAAGGGTTGAATAGAAGAAATTAAAAATCATGTATTCAAAGGAATTAAAAATATAGAAACCTGAAATAAATTAATGAAAAATATGGAGTGTGTAGTGTATAATAAAAATTAAAATATGTGGAACGAAATCCCTTAAATTCATCATACAAAACATAATATATTATTTTTAAATCAAAAAATCCATTGAACTGTAGGAATGTGATTTTATTTGGCAAATTAGCGGGACATAGAAATAAATATTTATAATGAATGGAGAAAATTAAATTATGAAAATTCATTCAAACTGAAAACAAAAAGATTACTATTCATTTCAAACTTATTAAACAAATTTAAAAATGACTCATGCATTTTTTTTAAAGACTAATTTATAAAAAAATTTAATTAATTTCAATGATATTGTAAATTAAATTAATCAATATATTAATTATATATAATCACATTATTGAAATAAAATAAATAATATTTATATGAAATAGAACGATTTTTGACCTTAATGAAGATAGAAGTTTGAGTACACATATAAAAAACAATGGTGGAATTTCCTGAATACATATAAACCTTTGAAAAAGTATAAGTAATATAGTATACTATAATAATATGGTGAATGAAACCAAGCATATAAGTTTAGGTTTCACAAATAATGGATATAAATTAATTAATGTAAACTAAGTAAATAACATCCCTTACGATGTAGGTAATATATAAAAAAAGGAAAAATAATATAAAGAGATTAAAATATACTAAAAATCCCATGAATAAAAAATTATATAATATATAGTAAATATCTATTGTAGTTTTTACAGCATATAAATGTAAATTGGTACATGATATGAATTATATCTCATGGTATTGAAATCGCGATAAAGAACTGTTACATCAGGTCTTGAACTTCTTGTTGTGTGCGTCTTACCTCCTAAATAAATAATAATATTTTTTATAAATATTTTATACATAATCATTTTGATTTATTTTTCATTTTTTACGTACAAATTTTTATGATATTTAATTTACTTATTGTTTAGTATTCTCTCTCACCAACCACATTAGGTTTTTCTGTTATTTTCCCCAAAACTGTTTTAGAATGTTGATCATGGTCAAAGGAGTTATAAAATAGTTTCATAATATACATAAATGTATGTATATAAATATATTTTATAAATGTAATTTCAATTAATTTTTATAGTTCAATAGACTTTCAATAAATAGATTTGAATTAGAAAGTAATCTCAGTATGATCATTTTAGGAAATTAAATTTTTAGAAGAAATTATTGTTTATATTATTAAAATAATGAAACATTTATATGATCAAACAATTTATAATAAAAAAATATAGTATTTATAAATTAAAAACATTTGTAAATCCATTCATGTATGGTTATGATGTAAAATTAAACACATCATTCATATAGTCAATAATCTAATTGTAATAGGGGAGGTACTTTATATTTATAATGAATGGAATTATGGTAGATAATAATTATTACCTAAACATAATAAAATTTTAGTATAATAAATAAACTGATATCATTGATTTATTTTGGGTATAATTTATTTTTACAATATAGAATACTTTATAAACAATAAATAACATAGTTAATATAACAACCAGTAATTTAGATATCCTCATTTAGATCACTCATTAAGAACACTTAGAATAGACATTTTTTGAAAATAGAACCTGTATAAAATCTGAAATATAGTTAGGGAGGGTTTTTTTTGTATTTTCATTTTTCTAAAATGATCTAGGCTTTAGGTGAAGTGAGGTTTTGATGGGTTTCTTTTATTGTAAATAGAGGTGGAATTTTGGAGAATAATAATTAATTGATATAAATAGAATTTCACTATTCATTTAATGTGGTTCAGAAACAGATACGTAGAGAAAAATAATTAATTTTTTTTCAATAAATCCATCATACACATATTTTAAGAGGGGGTTTTAAGATATTTTTGGACATGAATATTTTTATTTTACATTTTTAACCCACTTAAACCTTTACCATTGTGGCTAATTTTTACCTTGTTAACTTATTTTAATGACAAAGGAAAATGTAACCTGATGAAATAATTTTGAAAAGTTCATTCTAATTATTAAATCCATTTTAATTTTTATTATTTCCAAAAGTGATTAAAAATAACTTTAATATAAAAATACATGTGGACAAAAAAATTTGTAAATATTTATTTCTTATGGATAAAGTGAATTTATTCTTATTGATTTATAATTAAAAACAATAACGAGTGTTTTTTTACATTATATATTACCAATAAGTTTAGTTTTATTAATTATTAAACATGTACGATATTATTTTATTATGTTAAAAATAAAACACATATAGAAATTTACAATTTTTTTGAAAAATATTCCTTTTAACATTACATGATTTTAATCAAATCCCACTAAATATTATTATTAATATATTTGGAAATAAATTTTTTCAATTTATCAATATTAAAAATCAGAAAAATATTATTTAAAATAATAATAACTACTTATATGAATTTTAACTATTTTTTTAGAAATAGTTTTAATCATTTTGTAATTTCCTTAATCGAATTTTACATTTAATTCTTATGATATATACTTTTTATCTTTTATTATAAAACATATAATGGAACATTTTTTTAATTCATGAAATAATATATTATAATCTTGGGGTGTTAAATTCTACCCCCTTAAATAAATCACATCGTATTAATTTTGATTTCTCTCATTAATGAAAATATATGAGGTTGTTGTCAATATTTCCAAGACTCGTGAAATAAAAATATATTAAAATCATTCATAATTATTTTCAAATAGAATATAAATAAATCAAATCATATCACTTAGGAGTGTCAAACCATGTTTGCGAATAGGCCCATTTTTTGTAACCGAGTGAAGATTGAGTTAATACTCAACTGACCTTATATATGGTTATTACCCATAGGTATATATATTTTAGAGACTGAATCCACTAGTTTATAGTTATACGTGGATTTAATTTCATGGAAACCACATACGCAGTAATTTACCAATATTTTAGGATGTTTTCATATACTTATATCTATTAATTTATTTTCCACTAATATATTCTATTCATATTTCCCAATAATAGTTAAATCAAGATCTTTCTTGTTATATTCTAGAAAAAAATTCATGGAAGATTCTTCCCAAATAAATCAACATACCATTTAATCACAAAGAAATATAATTATCTTTTGAATCAATATATACATTAATCATGTATTCTCCTAAAAAATATTTACAGTTTTCAAAAATAACAAGAATTTTATAAACATAAAATTATATACTAACTAGAAATACTACCTATACTTCTTTAATCACATATTATTCCAATAAATAAACAAACAACTCCCAAAATAGACTTAATAACAGTAAAATAATGTCACATAATACATAAAAAAGGTATAATTTCATATAAAATAATGACAAACCTTAACCATAATAATTGATGATTTAATAAATAAATCTTAAGTTATAATAACCTATATATAAACATATAATCTTATCTAAAACATTTTATAATAATAATTTTGATTCGCTATACCCACACTCCTATATCAGGTGCTAAAACTCAATTATTTTATACATTTTCCTTGAAACCAATTGATGCTTCTCAAATATAACCTTCCATTATTACATTATCAATAAAAATATTGAGTCACTTACACACCCAAGATATTGAGCCCCACATTTTTATTTCATAAATTATTTAATTACATAATAAAACAATTAACAATACATTGGATCTTTTAGTTTTTATGATATTATAAATAGAAACACAATATATGAAAAAATATGAAGCATAAAAATTATTATAATCCACTATAATAACATTATCATAGGTTCATAATTTGTTACTTTTAATATAACTCATTTCATCTGTACATAAATTAAAAAAATGTGTTATAAAAAAAACCAACAAGGCAATAACCAAAAGAGACACTTAATAAGTGATAAAGAGGGATCTCAATAAGGCATGAACATATAAACATGAGGAATATCATAATATAAAGAACATGAATCATAAATAGAAATATAGATACATAATAATGATGTTAAATTCATAAAAATAACAAAATATATCATCAATAGGGTGTAATAAGACATTTTACAAATGATTTTATACAATGTATCATTATCTAAAGCATTGGCCTCTTATAAGTAACATAAATTAGTTTAAATTTTCTATGATCACAATGCACTGGACTACAATTATGTAAAACCCTTCATATGTCTAAATTCATGTGTTCCACATAGATCATAAAAAACATTGCATCAAAACCCCATTGGATATAGGGAACATGTCTTTTGTAAAATTACCGAGTACACAAATTATTCTTGACTTGAACATTTATTCATTTTAAACCCAATAAAAGTTAATGTGGTTTCAAACATGTAAATACCAAAATAAATATACAATTTTTACAACTAGGTGAATTCCTATGGGAAATTAAGAGCTTTGGGTATTAAAAATATAATAATATTTCATGAATATGAGAAAACTTCATGAAATGATTTCGGTAGAATAATAGTATACTACATAGATTATAGAAAAGAAATAATAAGAGAGAATTGAGGCCTCCCATTGGTAAAAACACATTTTGATATTAATGAAAATATTTAAATATAATTAAAATGTATATAATTTTACATTTAAAATATTTACAAAAGGTAGGTGTATGAATTAAAGAGGGATAAGTGGATAATTCCCTTACAATGAAGAGTAACTTACTAAATATTAGATAATAAAACTTTTGAAATTGAAAAACTCTTCATGATTGATGAGAGTGAAATTCAAGAGACGTTTTGGGAGGTATAAGAAGTTAAAACACCAAACTGGATGTTAGATAATGGGAATAGGGTGCATATTTATACACGAGGAGGGTTGGTGTTAAGGGTTTAAATAATTATTATTTTTCCATTAAGTCCAAAAAAGTTAGAAGGAATTAATTTCATTGTTTTTCATTGAAAATGAGTTTTTAAATACTGGTTATGCTCATACAATACATTAATAACACATTTAGTTTTATATTAATTCCAAAAAACAATTTGATTATGAATAATGACAAATTTTAAAAATTTCATGGGAATTTTCGGTTTTCCCGCTCAATCTTTCTTTCATATTTTTTTCGAAAATTTTATTTATGCCATATTTTGATTTTTATAAAGAGTATATACTAGTATATAAACATTTTTCATTTATATAAAAAAAATTATATCCACATATTGAGGCTAAATAAGTGTCTAGGAAGTCAATACTGATTTTGCTACAAAAGGATGGGTCCAAAAATAGAAATTTAGTCATAAAATTTTTATTCATTCTTGGGTTGCCTTAAAAATCTTGATAGATTTTATATCACTTAATTTTTATTATTTAATCCCACTAGAGTATCGTATATTTTGAATTTAGTATTTTTAAAAGTGAATGAGGATTTAATGCATCCATATTCATTAAATCTACCAATATGGAAATATTTTTAACAATTAGTCAACCATAAATACTACAAAACATCATTTAAGTGGATAAAATCATGATGTTGGAATAAAATTACATATGGTATAAATTATATAGAATAAAACGCTCAAAATTTATTCAGTTAATGGAATCCGAAATATAAGGACATTCGATACATTGAATTAGGACAATATTTCTGGATAGAATTAGTTGATATAACAATTATTCCATAAAAACATCAAAAAGTGTCCTTAGAGGCTGATATTTTGATGGTGGATGTTAAATATATATAAGTGAAATAATTTATAACATCACATTACAACATTTTATCATTAATGTATTTAAAATTTTCTAAATATTAGATACATTAAATCTGTATAGTCTTTCTATAATTAATTATTTAATAAAATAATGTATCCATAACATTTTAAATAAATTAGAGAAATATGTAATTTTGAGGGAAAAATAGAATACAAGGATATAAAAATTTATAAATGACAAATTATCTAGATCAATCCATTTAATTATAAAAAAATCATATATTTTAAAATGATATAATTGAATAAAACGTTTTATTAATGGATAATAATTATTATCATTAATGTAATACTTATAGTTTCCCAATAATTTACCGTTGATTTTAATAATTTATCTCATCATATAATATATATTTTCTGTTAAATAATGAATCTTTTATTTTAAAATATTAATAATAATAACAAAAGGATATAAATATTTTGAGTTTTATATTTAAGAAATATATTATAATGTATTTATATAAAAGAGATATATATATATATATATATATTCAAACATAAATTATAATGATAAATAAAATAATAATTTACAGTAAATCCTTATAAAATAAATATTTGTTTATAATTATATTATTTCTCAAATTATTTATATATATAAGAAAAAAAATCATTACATTCACCCCTTAAACAAATTTCATCAATGAAATTTCACCTCATATAGGGGAATCATATAATAAAAATTGTAACAGAATGAATAATCCTAAAATTTTCTTATATCATGCTTTTGGGATTATATATTTCAATCTTTATAAAAAATTACATTATCTTGTAATCTATAATAATGGTTTTTACCAACGTTTGATTATCCAAATAATATCCCATAGAAGTATCGACTGAAGTTTGCATCAATTCCCATTTTCAGTCACTGGTTCTTGATCGAGATAATATCAATATAGTGTTTTGTGGTTGTTACCCCTAGGTATATCTATTTGAAAGATACATTCACTTTTAGCATGTTAACATTAATTTATTTTATTGGATTCCACTTAATTAATACTTCACCAAAATATGAAGATGTTATCATATACTTAGGCACATCCTTATAAGTTTTTACTAATATTTTACTATCCAAATATCATAAAATAACCTATCCATCCCATGATACCAACTATCGATATCTGAAATTTTATTTTATAAACAACTCATTACATAGTACAACATTTAACAACACAAAGTATCTTTTAAGGTTTAATATTAGGGAAAAAAGAATATAAAACTTGAAAAACATGAAAAATAAAAACATTCTTTTATTACACTTGAATAAATTCATAATATTTTTGTATTAAGTTACTTTTATAGCATATAATACTCTAGGTACAATCATAAAATATTAATTTGATAAAAAAACGTAATAAAAAATAAGGATACTTAGCAACTGACCAATATGGATATCAATAAAGCATGATCATATGAACATGTGGAATATAAAATAAAAAAAACACAAATTATAATATAAAACTGTTTCTACAACATAATCGTGGGGAATTCATAAAGATTACACCATAGATAATAACTAGGGTTCCATTAAACATATTATAGAGTCTTTTTGTGAATGTATCTTACCCAATTCATTGGTCGATTAGGAGTAACATACAAAAGTTAACTCAGTATCCTTTCCCAATAAACAAGTGTGATATTAGAGAACACCCTTCATATGACTAAATTCGTGTGTCTCACATAGATCATAATAATACAGGGCCTCAGTACACCATGGAAAATATGGCTTGTGTTTCATATAAAATCATTGAGTATATAAATGATTTGAGACTATGACTTTTAGTCATTTCCCCCTAAAATGGTAATAGGGGTTTCATACATGAATAAACCTAAATCAATATATTATGTTTAAAACTAGGTGAATTCCATTGGGTAAATAAGATTTTTGGGTTTTAAAAATATTATAATAAATCATGAAAAATTGAAAAATTTATTAAATTATTTCGGCCGCATATTAATATACAACATAAAGTATGGAAAAGGCATAATGAAAGATAATTGGGGTCTCCCATCGATAAAACACCATTTTAGAAATAATTATAAGATATAAAGAGAATTAAAACATAAAGTCTTTGGAATATAGAAGACTCATAAAATGTAGGTACATGAATGAAAAAGGATAGAGAGGATAATTCCTTTATCTTAAAGAGTAACATCATACGTTTTGTATGGGAAAACCTTCAGAAAAACAAAACTTGTCAATACTGAAGAGAGGGAAATATGGGAGATTACATGAGAGGTATTTGATGAGATAACATAAAATTGGGAATGTGATCATGGTAAGAGGGTGTTGGTACATATACATAAGGATGGTGGTGCTAAGGGTTTAAATGATAAATATTTATCCATTAAGGATAACTAATTTTGGGATGCACTAATTCCAACATGTCTGGATGAAAAATTATATTTTCAAGGATTCTAAATTTAATAAAATAAATTAATCATTAAATTATTTTTATGTAATTTATTAAATATATTTTGATATAGAATAATGATATATTTGAAAACTACATTGGAACTTATGTTATTTCATTTCAAATGAATATCAGAAGTTTCCTTCTAAAATTTTATTTCATCCATATTTTTATTTTCATAGATTTTATACTAATAAATATAAATATATATTTCATTAATATAATGAATGATTGATCCCCGTTTTGAGGGGAGATAAATCTATGATGTCAATACAGATGTTGATCCAACATGAGGGGTCCCACCATAAGAATTATTTCATAAAAAATTTCCCCATTCATATATTGATTGAAATTTTTTAATTTTGTTATATGACATAATTAGGAAAATTTCATAAAACTCTAGGAACTTATGGTTTAAAATTTTTCATGGTCAAAATCATGTGCTAATTTATTGCATCCAGATTTAATGAATCTTCCAGGATCAATTTATTTTCATCAATGATATAACTATAACTAAAACAAACCAATGTCTAAGAGAAAGAAATTTTTATGTTTTATGCACATTAAATACTATTGAAAGTATATAGAGTAACTTATTCCAATATTATTTCATGAATATATTCAATAATGCATGTAAATTCGGTACATTGAATTTAGAAGTCATTATGGACCATATTATATTCTATAATTATATGGCCAAAATTTCTTCAAATCATCATTTTATAGGATAAAATATGGATGGTGGATGTGGAGTATATTGGTGATAAAGTCCATATAAGAAAACATTCCTAAATTCATTCATATGGTATAAAAAAAATTGACATTCAGTACATTGAAGCTGGATAGTATTTTTAATCAAAATTATTTTCTATAATTTTTTTTCCTTAACATAAAATATAAATTGGAAATAAGATAACATTATGCGGGATAAAATAGAATATGTGGAAGAGAACAATTCATGAAGACAGCATATCTAGATGCATCCATTAAATTTTCCTGAAATGTGTTCACCATTTGAGAATAGAATTGAATCAAATTTTTTATTAATGGATATAAACTAATATAATTAATTTAATACATATATGCTCATAATCAATTACATTAGACATATATACTTTATATTATAATCTAAGAGAGTATTTTTCTAATAGTATGCATCTGATAATGAAATACATTGTAAATAATTATAAATGGATAATTTTTTTCAACTTATATATAGCATATATATATTAAAATATTTATATAGAATTTATATATTCAATAATAAATTATCATTATAAATAAAAAGTAAATTTATATTACAAACTTATAAAATATTATTTTATGTGAAATTATATTTTTTCTCAAATCAATAATATATTTTAAAAAGTAGGTTATTAAAAACGCATTTTAAGGTTTACATTTTTACAGTGTTATGATAAATACTATAATAGAAAAACCCATATATTTCAACTAAGATAATATTTTTTCCTCACAAAACCTAGGATTCCTAACTAAAAATTAAATCACGGAAATCACCCATACATTTATACCCATATGAAACACATCTAAACATATTATAAAAAATGATCTTCTTAAAAAAAATTGGTAAATGAAAGATTTATAAAGGTGTTATAAAATGCTTAGTAAGGGGTGACATTCAATAGAAGGAATCATGGAATAAATAAGACATTAGTACACTCACATTAATAGATAACAATAATTAAATTCCATGTAACTGGTAACATGATCATTTGATATACCCATGGTTAAAATAACAGTGTAAATAATCATATGGAAAGAAATAAATGATTTCATAGTGATGAAAATAATAATTTTTGACGTTATAATAATAACATCTTAGCCTTTTGGAATGAAATTATAAATAAATTAGTAAGGTTTATAGTAAATACCCAAGTTATTTTTTCTAATGATATCTATAAATACACATATGGGATATATAATTTAAGACCCCACACATCACTAGTGAAGTCCAACAACCTCATCATGTGAATGAGTTTATAAATAATAAAATACATAAACTATATTCCTTATTAATGAATAAAAATCTATATCAAAATAATCTGTTTATAAATTATCATTAATTTCTTAGTCAATAAATGGAATTACTTTTTTGGAATAACCCATAAAATAGACACCATACTATGTAATGGGTATACAATTAAGTCAATTATAGAATAAAATAAAGAAATAATGCAAGTTCAATAGATAATATTTATAAATTAATGAATATATACATGAAAAAAAACAAATACAATAGGGAGTTGAAAATTGATATATAATATAATGCCTATGAAGAAGGTGAGTTATGAAATATAAATTCATAAGATAATTTTGAGGGTGACATAATAATCATATCATCTAAAGATATAGATATTTAAATTTTTGATAAGAAAATGTATGTAAGATTATAAAAATAATTTTCATAAATCTTTTATAATATAGTTTTAACAACATTCCTTTGTGTTACTTTTAAAAATCTATTTCAAGGGGTGAATAGGGGAAACTGAAAACATTAATTTTAAAATAATTCCAAATTTTTAAAGATTTAATGAAATGAAGTTAAAAATGTAAAATTAAGAGTTGATGATAAAAGTATAAATAAATAAAATGAAATCCTATTATTTATTCTTATAAAACATTTACATTTATTTTCAAATAAAAACTCATAGGTAAATAGAAATAAGATGTTCTATGAAAATGGTGGGCACTAGAAAAGGTAGTATGATAATAAATAAATGAAATAATAGTAAGAAAATTTGTTTATTATTAAAATTTTAAAAAATAATATTATTTTCACACTTTTTTAAATAAATTTATAAATAACCCATAATAAATTTTTTAAAATGATTCCATTAAAATATTTAATAATATAATAAAATATTTTATAAAATGATGATAAAAATATTTTGTGTATATAGAGAAATACTTATTAATATCATTAATTTAATACATATAGGCTCATAATAAATTACATTAGACATATATACTTTATATTATAATCTATTAGAGTTTTTTTCTTATAGTATGCATCTTATAGTGATCTACTTTGGAAATAATAATAAATGGATAATTTTTTTTCAATTTATATATAGCATATATATTTTAAAATATTTATATAGAATTCATATATTCAATAATAAATTATTATTATTAATAAAATGTTTATTTATAGTACAAACTTATAAAATATTGGTTTATGTGAAATTATATTTTTTCTCAAATCAATAATATATTTGACAATTTTGGTTATTAAAAAAGAAATTTTATGTTTATAGTTTTATAGTATTATAATAAATACTTTAATATAAAACCCCATATATTTACACTAAAATAATATTTTTTTTCTAAAAAAACAAGGATTTCGTACTATAAAATAAATCATCAACATCACCAATAAATTTCAGCCAATATGAAACACTTCTAGACATATTATAAATAATTATCTTTTCAAAAAATGTCTAAATGAAAGAATTATAAAGGTGTTATAAAATGCTCAGTAAGGGGTGACATACAACAGAAGGAATCATGGAATAAATAATACATTAGTACTCTGACATTAATAATTAATGATAATTGAATTCCATGTAACTGGTAACATGATCTTGTGATATACCCATGGTTAAAATAACATTGTAAATAATCACATGGAATGAAATAAATGATTTCATAGTGATGAATTTCATAATTTTAGACATTATAATAATAACATCTTGGCTTTTTGGAATGAATAACCCAAGGGATTTGAAATATAGAGGAGGCCTAAAACCCCTAAAAATAAGGAATGTAATATAATACAATTATAGGTTTAGAGAAACTGAAATTATAAGGTTTATGTTCAAGAAAAATGGATATAAATTAGTAAATAATAAATATGTTAACAACAACCTTTATAACCTAGGTAATGTATGAATAAATGGAAAAGGAATACATAGAGAATAAATGAAAGCTTTAATCCCAAGAATGACAAATTATATATGATATAACTAGTCAATACAATACTATTTAAATAATATAAAATTAATTTTTTGCATTATAAAACCATATCTCAATGAATTGAAATTGATATAATGAACACATACATAATGTCCTGACATGGTTCATGAATTTTTCAAACCTTATATAGAAACCCAAGATTAATCATATGGTTATAATATTTATTAAAGAAAATATAAAATATAAAATATTTTCATGACCATTTTGGTTAATAGTTTTAGAGAATCAGGATAAATATTAACTAACAAAACTCATGTCTTTTCCAAATAATTGTCATCTTTCAATCAACTATTAATGTAGAGTCTTATTGTATCGTGAGTCTTCTACATCTATCATAAACACTTCTCAAAATATTCTTTTCTAAAAATATATTATATATTAGTTTCCTTCATGAAAATTTAAAATAGAAACATAATAATGTGGTGTACTCAGACTCTCTATAAGATGAACATATGTAATAACAATAAAATATAAATAGTGAGAATAATTTTATTATATGGGTATAATAAATATATATAATAAAACCATTCTTTAATAAAACACATATCCAAAAATAGGTTTCCATAATCTCAAAAGATAGACGTATAACATAAAAATATTAAACCTTTACAAAGGATTAAAAAATAATTAATCCTAAACATGAGTCATGTATTATTGGAAATAATATTTTGTATCCATAAACATAGGGTTTCTTACCATTGGGAATCAGGGTACCTGGAAACCCATTCACATGTAAAATTATGAGTATATATAAAGACTATTAGACACACCCTTTCAAAACAAAGTTATTTATTATCCTTTTCACATCACATTTCTATCTAATTATATATCATCAGTTCCCCATTTAGTTAGAGTGAGATATAGGTCTCACCCATCTCATAATCATTACATTGATTCACCACTTGAAAATAATCATCACATCATAATATAAACTATGGAATGAAAATGGGATTCATATAATTTTTAGTTGGAATCACATAAGGGGAAAATTCATAATTCCATCCATAATTGTAACATAATATACCAATGGAAAATAAATATTCATTCAACGTTATTAATTAATTATCTAGGAAAATACCATTCATTTAAAAAAAAATTAGTGTATTATATTTATATTATATAGATAATGGGTATATGGTTAAAAACTAATTTTCCGCAATCATTCAATATCTAGAATATAGGTTAATATCCCTCAACAAAGGAGTAATTAATATGATATTGATAGATGAATGGAAATGAAGTAAATTATATTTTCTTAATAAAATATTAATAATAAGGAAATGGTAGTGATGAATCATTTATTCAAAAGACAATGACATTACATAATCATTCAAAATAAAGAAGGTGTATTGACTCATTAAATCACATCATTAATATTAATAGTAATTTAACATAAATGAAAAATAAATTAAAAAATAAAAGGGTTTCATAAAATAATATAGAGTAGTATCATGAGAATCATTTGGTAATTATAAAATAGTTTGAGTAATAGAGAAAAATCGAAAAAATATTTATAAAAATGAATGATTCAAACTACACATAAATTTGATTATAAAAGGGGTAATAAATCATTTCAAACAAGTTTTTATTAATATTACAATGCTATGTTTGGAAAAATTATTTTGAAAATATATAACCATTGATATATATTGTAAAATAGAGGCAAAACTCCATTAAAATTATATCTCTAAAACCATTATAAAATTATTATAAAAAGCAAGTTTAAAATATTTTTCCAATATAATATTTATAATGAGTCAAGGAGACTTATAAAAATTTATTTTTGGAAATAAAGAATCGTGAAAGAATAATTTTATTATATAATAACATTTTGGTTATATTATAAAATATAATAGAATGAAATTTAAAATCCTTGTATTAAAAAAATTATTCATTCTTCCAAACCAACAACATTATAATAGTTGATAAAACTTTCTTATAATAGTTTTTATGATAAATATGTGTATAAAATAAGATAAAACAATATATTTACCTATTTAATAAGGAAAAATGTTAATAGGAAGCAATAATTTGGATGTGGATAAGAATGTTTCATTAAAAAATATATGTATTATTATTTTTAATCTAACACCTTTTAAATGAAATCATCATGGAAGAAGACATGGATATAAAACACATTTCTTTATGAGATGAGGGTTTATTTCATGACCCATTCTAGTGGGGCCCGAACCGCAACTCCCCAAGCCCGCCTCCAATAGGTCAGGGGCTCGTGACTAGAACCGAGTAGGTAGGCTACTAACATTGAAGGAATTGCCTAAAAACCTATACACACTCACACCTATTTCTAAGAACATAAAGTTGACAAGTAAAACCTACATGAAAGGAAAAATGCATGTATATTCTAAAACCCCAACCAACAGAGTACGAAAGGAAGGTAAAGTGATGTAATGTAAATCTATGGGATAAAATTACAAGCCCACCAAAAGAGATTCTGTAACAAAGTCCAACCTGTAAGGAACGGAGATGGGACTGCAATATGTAGCCAAAGGAACACACCTAGTCCTGTCTGATCTCACTGAGTACTGTCTGCTCCTGGTCCCCCAAGAATCCTCTCAAAGACTCGCACGTCTGCACAAGTCAGGACACGTGCGGGAAAATCCCGTGCAGGGGTGAGTTTAACAATACCCAGTAGGACACCCCGAAACCACAATGGAATACAGCAAGGGAAATGCTAAAAAATAAATATAAAATCGTATCTAAACAGCATATTTCAAAATAACATATAACAATAATATCCATATATACTCATACACAATCGACTATTGTGAAACCACTATTAAGATCCAGCTCGAAGATTCCACTAAGAACGCAACACGGAGAACACACTCCTAGGTATAAACATAGAGACACAAAGTACTAATTCCTGGAGAAAACACTTCACAAGTACATGGGAACATGATGCTCAGATTAGTATCACAACCGATAGTCATGGGGTGATACCAACAACTCATTCTGAACTAATTCGCTAAGCAGAGGATCAGCACCTGGGTAATGTTGGTCACATAAATACCAAGAACTCTACCTAAGGTTCCAGTAATGAATAGAGGATCTGGATCTAATTCTCATGGAGGGGATTCCAACAACTTTATTTAGGATGTCATACTGAAGGGATCATACTCCTATATGTAGGAAATGATATTGGGAACCTTTAGGAGAAAGACCAAGAGGACAAACCCTATAGAAACTAGCCCATGTCACAGAAGGCTACTGAATCAATCCATGTATGATTGGTTACACGGCGTGTAGTATGGTTCCACCCCATGTTCCTTGACCCCGGGTACTGCCCCTATAAATGGCCCGTGTCATCCGTTCAAGCTGTGTAAAACTCAACTCCATGGCATTTCGAATAATCACATGTTGTGTTCCTTGACTATGGGTACTGCCCGTGTAAACGGCCCGTGTCATATTTCTCATCCTATAAAAGTAACTACATGTTGTCTAGTAGGATTACATGCCATATCCGATCTCCTAGGGATCGCTCCGTGTATGATTGCCATGTGCCCGTACACGGTCTCCGTCCGTGTCACCTACCCGTGTACCAGAACATGGGGTATCCTGTCTATCTGGCTGGGTCTGGTCGGGGAGGGGTATACACGCCGTGTCCATTGCTGTGTACCCAACCATTGTTCATGTACTCTTGGAGTACATGCCAGGAGGGCCGCCGATGAACACATGTCGTGTAGCCCATACTACATGTTATGTAGTCGGGATTTTTCCAGAAACTCTATCTTCCTCCTCGGTCTGCAGCTGATCCTTTAGATCCACTGTTTCTCGACCGTTCGTACCGAATTTCTAGGGGTTGGTTCGTTTCATCATATGAACACCAAAATGTCTGTTTTAAGTCCTGAAATTGTATCATAAACCTCAAACGATCCATCAAAAAAATGACTGAAATCTCATATCTCTCGATCCGCTCCGAATCGTCCATCGAAGCCGTCGTCTCACCTCTTTGACATCACTCTGGGGTTGGATCTAAAATATTGGATCGTTGTGCCAATAAATAAATGTGCAATGATCATTTTCCATCAAGAAAGCGTAGAACGCAAAAAAGAACCCACATAAGAAAAAATAGATTGAATTAAACAAGAGGGATGAACCTTGATCTTTGTTCGTGACGATCTGGGTTCATCGCTGATATATCAAAACCACAACATTCAACAGGTTATAAATCTCAAGTATTTCATTTCCCAATGAAACCCCAAATCACACCTGCCCGGAAAACGATCGATCTTCGGGCTAATCGATTCGCAGATTTTTTTGTGCTAGTCATAGGAAACAATAACGGGGAAAGTAACCAATATCAATCATCCTACTTGAATCCACAACATTTGATGGTGAAAATCTTTTCGCCGCTTCATCATCACCGGCGAAAATTGTCATGAATGTCGTCGCCGTGTTGGGAGGTTTTCTTCATATCCTCCAGAGGCACCAAGTTTTTCTCAGTTATGAGGTTTGTAACCCTGGACCCCTGTGTAAGCCTTTATTTAAAAATGATAAAGTACATCTATTGCAATAGATTTAAAAAATTTCAATTCAAGATAAAATATTTTTATTAAATATTTTATTGTTGTTACGTTCGAAAAATTAGATTTCCCCACCGACCTGCGCTGGCCGATGATAGGCCTCCCCTTAGGTAAAATTGATGTTCTGAACACAAGGGTTCCCTATAATTTTTGATCTGAGCAAATTTTTGGGAGTTATTCTACTATTTCAGGAAAACCACACACGTGAATAATTTAATTATTAAATTAAATTCCATCATTTGTTCCGGGATCAACGGGAATCAGAACAGTACGTCGTCTCTAATACTAGTCTCAAAATGATTCCCACATAATATTAAAATAACACATGGTAAAAATCCAAGACATTACATCACACACACCATAGGGATTTTAGGTCCCTGAAAATCCAGAACAAAGGATAGTCAAAATGATGTGGGTACTGCTCATGAATCTGAGCCTCACACTCCCAGGTGCTCCCCTAGAGATTCTCGTGCTGCCACCGTACACGCACCAAGGGAATAGTTCTCCCAGGAAAGGACCTTCTCCTCCAGATCCTCGATCTCCACTGGGTACTCAGCAATGGTTTCTCAATCATCGATGTCCAGCTTTCCCCAGTTGATGACATGCAATGGATCATGCACGTACCTCCATAGTTGCGACACATGGAAGACATTGTGTACCCGGTCCATCTCAGGAGGTAGAGAAAAGAGATACACCATCATTCCAACTCTACTCAGAATCTATAAATGGCCGATGAACCTCCAAGATAGCTTGTCGCCTCGGAAAATCTTCTGCAATCCCCGTCAAGGTGAGACCTGAAGGAACACATGGTCTCCGTCCTCGAACTACAGGGGCCTACTTCTCCTGTCGACATAAGATTTCAGAAGACTCTATGCAGTCTTCATCCTCTCTTGCATGACTTTCACCTTCTCCATAGTTTCTCTCTACATCTCTGATCCCATTAGTGCCAACTCTCTTGTATCAGTCCAGCTATGTGGTGACCTGCAAGGTATCCCGTACAGATCCTCTAATGGTTCCATACCAATAGTTGAATGACAACTATTATTGTAAGAATATTACACCAGTGGTAGGTTATCCTCCTAGCTACGACCGAAGTCAAGTATGAAAGCTCGTAGCATATCCTCTAGAACTTGGATGGACTGATCCGTCTGACCAGCAGTCTGAGGATGAAATGATGCCCTCAAGTGTAACTGAGTCCCAAAAGATTCATGAAATTCCATCCACAACCGGGATGTGAAACGAGCATCACGATCTTAGAAGGTTGTTGATGGAACTCCATGAAGTCGAACTACCTCATGCACGTAAAGGCGTCCCAATCTCTCTACTATACTCTGCTCCTGTATGGATAGGAAGTGGGACGACTTGGTGAGTCGATCAATGATCACCCATATGGCATCGTGTCCCCTGGACATATGTGGTAGACCCATCAAAAAGTCCATAGAGATCTCGTCCCACTTCCACTCTGGCTCATCAAGGGGCTGAGTCAAACTTGTTGCCACCCGGTGCTCAGCCTTTACATGCGGACAAGTAAGGCACCATGAAACAAAATATTCCACACTCTTCTTCATTATTTACCACCAGAACAAACATTAGAGGACCTAATTAATCCATTCCATGCCTGGACGCACCGCCAAATGGGATGTATGAAACTGCCTCAGAACATCCTCACGCAACGTCACTGGTAATACTTGGAGCCCTCTGAAATGAACAATGTGCTCCCCACATGTTTAATATCCATCAGCAGCATCACTCACAGATATCTGAGCATGTAGAGTCTCACGGCTAGCGTCCTTGAGTTGTTCTTCCCAGACTCGCTGCAAGAGTGGAGAGGTAACAACCATCGACTGAAGGTAAGCTCCCTCATCTCTATCCACGGAGGATAACTGTAAGGAGGCCAAATGCCTCATCGCATCATCCAGCAACTATGAACTGGATTTCCAGGTCATAACATCTACCACAACATTCCCCTTCCAAGGTGTGTAAACGAACTCAATGTCATAATCCTGGAGGAACTCAAGACACCTTATTTGTCTCAAATTCAGATCCTTATGATAAAAGATATATCTAAGACTTTTGTGATTAGAGTAGATGATAAACTGCTTGCCCATCAGGTAGTGTCGCCACATCTTCAACAAGAAGATCACTGCTGCCAACTCAAGATCATGGGTCACATAGATCTGCTCGTGTAGCCTCAACTGACATGATACATAGGCAATCACCTCTAGACTTTGCATCCAGACACAACCATACTTGGTTCCTGAGGTGTCGTAGAACACAACGTACTCGACACCCTCCTCCGATAATTTCAAGATCGAGGCACTCGTCAGACTCTGTCTCAACTGCTGGAAATCCTACTGGCATCCCTCGGTCCACACGAAAGGCTGCCCCTTTAGAGTCAAAGCTTTCATGGGTGATGAAATCCTAGATAAATCATGAATGAATCTCTGATAGTAACCTGCCATCCCAAGGAAACTCTGTACCTCTGTCACGGTCCGGGGTGGCTCCCATGCTAGTACTTCCACCACCTTGGCTGGGTCCAATGCTAAACCATCTGCTGAGATAACGTGTCCTAGAAAGTGGACCTATTATATTTATAACTGACACTTCGAGAGTTTCCCATACAACTTGTTCTCTCGGAGTGTGTCCGGAACCCTCCTTAGGGGTCTTGCGTGCTCCTCCTCGGATGCAGAGTACACACGGATAGCATCGATAAAGACCACTACAAACCGATCTAGATTGGGCTGATTGATCCAGTTCATGAAGCCCATGAACTATGTCGGGGAGTTAATCATGCCGATGGGCATCACCAAGTACACATAGTGACCATAGAGACATCAAAACCCGTATTCAGTACATCCTCATCACTTAATCGCAACTGATGATAGTCTGATCGTAGATAAATCTTCGAGTACCATCGTGCCCCTCTCAACTGAACGAACAGGTCATCGATCCCTTGTAGTGGATACCGGTTCTCCACGGCCACCTAATTCAAGTGTCGTTAATCCACACATAGCCTCAAGCTCCTATATTCCTTCATGGAAGACAGCACTGGGGCCGCCCAGGGTGAAACACTTGGCCTTACAAAGCCCATATTCTGAAAGTCTTCCAGTTACACCCTCAGTTCATGAAGCTCAAAAGATCCATCTGATATGTTGATGATGATATCGGTGTTGTCCCGGGTTACAACTCAATATAGAAATCTATTTCCCGATAGGGACATAGTCCAGGGACATCATCCGGAAAGACATCCTCATACTCAACCACTACTACTGGAAATTGGAAAATCGTCACATCTGTTGTGCCAAGGGCTAGGCTATCCAACTGTTAGGATATTGGTTGCACCTTCCTATGCATGAGTCCATCCTCTGTTTCCTAGGTCTCTCTTTCACCGACAAAAGAGAACCTCATTCAATAACTGTAGACACTCCACACCCTTCACCTAAAACAGTCGATCTGGGCATAAACTGTGGATAACCAATCCATACCAAGAATGAAATTATAAGGCCTTGACACTACCACCAAGAGGTTCCAACTGAAACTCTTGCCTCCAATGGTTAGGTCAAACTTTTTGCAAAGTTGTGTGATCTCTAAATCTTCTCCAGTCAGTGTTTCTAAGTGTAAGGGTCGAGTCAACGGCTCTACTGGAAATTCAAGGTCTCAAAAAAGATAAGTATCCAGAAAGGAATGAATTCTTTATGACCCATCCTAGTGGGGTCCAAGATGTAACTCCCCAAGTCTCCTATTATAGACCAGGGACTGGTTACTAGCACTGAGTAGGAATGTTACTAACATGGTAGGAATTGCCTAAAAACCTATACACATGCACACACATTTCCAACCCCACAAATCTGAAATGTAAAAACTATTAGAAACGAAAAATTCATGGATACACTAAAAACCCAACCAATAGAGTATGACAGGAAGGTAAAGTACATTAATGTAAAACCCTAGGCAAAAAGTACAAGACCACCAAAAGAGAGTCTATAACAAAATCCAACCTATAAGGAATGGTGATGGGACTACAATCTGTAGCCTTAGGAACACACCTCGGCCTGTCTGATATCAATGAGTACCGTCTAGTTCTGGTCTGCCTAGAATCCTGTCAAAGGCTTTCTCATCTACAAAATACATGACACATGCAGGGAAAGCCCATGTAGGGGTGAGTATAACAATACCCAGTAGAACACCTCGAAACTACAAAGGAATATAATAAGGGAAATGCCACAAATGAAATACAAAATCAACTCTACACAATATATGTCTATAGAACATATAAAAACAATATCCAGATATACTCATACACGATCGACAGTCGCAAAACCTATATTAAGATCCAGCTCAAAGATTCTACTAAGCACACAACAATGAGAATGCACTTCTAGGTCTAACGAGAGAGACACACAGTACTCGTTCTGGGAGAACACACTCCAAAAGTACTTGAGAACATGATTCTTAGATGTGGATCACAACCAATAGTCAAGGGGTGATACCAAAAACTCAATCTGAACTAATCCTCTAAGTAGAGGATCGACACCAGGGGAATGTTGGCCATGTCGATACCAAGAACTCTACCTTGGGATCCATGAATGAATCGAGGATCAATCTCTAAGTCTCACAAATGGGATTCCAACAACTCTATTCAGGAAGTCCTGCCGAAGGGATCATACTCATGTATGTTTGAAATTATACTGGGAACCTTCAGGAGAATGACCAAGGGGGTGAACCCTAAAGAAACTAGCCCAAGTAACAGAAGGAAACTAGCCCAAGCCATGTATGATTGGTTACACAACATGTAGTATGGTTACAAGATGTGTTCCTTGACCCCAGCTACTGCTCGTGTAAACGGCCCGTGTCATCTGATCAAGCTATGTAAAACTCAACTACACGACATGTAAAAGAATCACACACCGTGTTCCTTGACTTCGGGTACTGCCCATGTAAATGTCACATGTCATTTGGCTCATTGTATAAAAGTAACTACATGGCATGTAGTAGGATTACACGTCATGTCTGAGCACCTGGGGCTCGCTCCGTGTATGCTGGGCATGTGCCCCTACATGGTCTTCGTCTGTGTCTCCTGCTCGTGTACCAGTACATAGGGTATCCCTTGTATCTGTTCAGTTCTGGTCAGGGAGGAGTATACATGTCGTGTCCTTGGTAGTGTACCCAACCCATGTCTGTGTACTCCCGGAGTACAGGCCAGGTGGTCCGCGGATGAACACATTCCATGTTGCCCATATTATAGGTCGTGTAGTCGGGATTTTACCAAAATCTCCATCTTCCTCTTTGCGCCACGGTTGATCCTCCGAATCCACGGTTTCTCATCCATTTTTCATGATACTTTAGGGTTTGGTTTGCTTCATCATACGAACACTGAAACGGGGGTTTTCGGTCCTTAAATCAGATCATAAAACTCGAAAGATCTATCCGAAGAAAAACTCCTAAAAGATCATATCTCTCGAACCGATCCGAATCATCCGCCAAAACCGTCGTCACAACTCCGCGACATCGCTCCGGGGTTTGATCTAAAATATAGGATAATTGTGCCAACAAATGAATGTGCAACAATATATTTTTTTCAAGAATGCGTATGATGCAACGAAGAATGTGCGACATAAAAAATACCAAGAATAGAACAAGAGGGACGATCCTCAATAATTTTGTGTGGTGATCCGGGTTCATCGTCGTTAGATTAGTAACACAATAATAAACAGGTTATAAATATCGGGTATTTGATTTCACCATGAAACCGCAAATCACACCCGCCCGCAAAACGATTGATCTGTGAGCTAATCGGTTCGCAGATTAGTCCATGTTCATCATAAGAAACAAGAACGGGGAAAAGAACAAAGATTAAACATCCCACCTAGATCCAAGGCATTCATTGCCTAAGGTAAAATTTTTGTTATGAACGCAACGATGCCCTTAGTTTTCGGATTCGAGCACTTGTTCGTGAGTTCTT
Source organism: Viscum album (assembly GCA_963277665.1). Lineage (NCBI taxonomy): Eukaryota > Viridiplantae > Streptophyta > Magnoliopsida > Santalales > Viscaceae > Viscum > Viscum album. Next base: position 303,207,962 of record OY728126.1, read on the forward strand.
CCACTCCTTCACGAAAACTTCATGCAAGTATAATTTAATTATTAAATTAAATTCCAACATTTGTTTCGGGCTCATCGGGCCTTAGAACGGTTCATTGTCTCAAATACTGGTCTCAAAATGATTCCCACATAATATTAAAATAACATATGGAAAAAATCTGAGACATTATAGTTTATAACATTATATCATCTTAGGGATGATTAGAAACAAATTTTAAGTATAATTTTCACTAAAGATAATTATAACTCAATGAATGGTAATTCATTTATCATAACAGTTATGAGTTTATTAATTTTAAATTAAAAGTTATTGGAATATTTAAAACCAATTATATCTATAAATCTAATTATATAAATCATGTATTATTTGTCAATAAATTATTTTTGAATATATATATCTTAGAAATAATAAATTGGTGTATGAAATTAAAACATGTGTCACTGAAAGGTTATTTAGACAAAAAACCCTTACTATGAGTTTCTACTAAGCCATCCTTGCTCTAACATTTTTAGGGACTTGAATTTTCTCTAGGAATCATCCTAAAAAAATAAAATAATTATATAAAAAATAGATTATCGAAGAATTTGGAAAAATTTAGAGGTTTAAATGATGATAAATATAAAAGTGTTTAGAAATTTTAAGTGAATGCAAGTCTTGATGTGTTGGATGTGTAGGATTTTTGTTTGTGAATACAATGGTTGTTTTGTAAGTAACACTTACATTTTGAAAAATTTAAAGTTAATATTCAAAAGTCAATTTCTATAAAATATAAATATGATGGGATTTATGTGGTGGTGTAAAATCACATAATCCACTCATTTGAGAAAAAACATTCAAACATGTTTTGTCCCTTTTTTCTTAATAATTTATTTTACCATTTCTACCTTTTATCTACGTAAGTAAATTTTAAAATAAATAATTAATGTTAATGATGAAAATTAAAATTGACTGTTTAAAAATAATTTAATATATTCATTTTCAAATTTCAAATTGATCTTATATTATGTATTTTTATAGTTTTTAAGACATAAATTTTAAATAATCACACTTAATAACATAAAAAGTTGATATAATATATTTTTTAACAAAAAATTTTATATAAGATAAAATTATCATCGTTATTATATTTAAGGAAAAAAATTATTTTTTATAAATCAAATAAATGGTGTGTGTATTTCAAGTTATTAAAAAAATGATTCAAACAATGAAAATAAATCATTCAATAAATAGAGATAAAAAATATTCTTTGATAATTATTTTAATTTCATTCTAAAAATATTGGATATTGATTTTATATGATCAAATAGTATATTAAAATACATAATTTTATTCCATAAATACATTTTATGTTATATAATTTTTTTATCCTTCTAGTTCATTCTTACATAAGGATTAAATATCAAAAATCATAATTTATATGGAAATGATAATTTTGGACTAAAAATGATCCTTTTAGAAATTTTCAAAATTTCATACTTTGTAAATTTTAATATTCATCATTCTAAATTGTTTTTTTACAAAATTTAAATTATAGAATTTTTAAATTTAGTTTTGAAAAGAAAAAATTAATATAAAGAAAATTATATTTATTGAAAATATCATTATTCAATAAAAACCAATTTTAATAATTTAATGTAGAAGGTTAATAAATTTTATTGGATTACCATTTTTCTGTTTATTAAGAATTTATTAATAATGTTCACCAAATATTTTTTGTTCATTTTTATTGGTTGTACCTTATAATGAATGTTATCAAACATAACATCAATTTTGTAACATCAAGAGTTACATGTCATTAAATTCTACCAATCTTAAATAAATTATGCCGCAATATCAAATAGTGATTACTAATTAAAGTAGCCAGATACATTATCAAATAATATATATATTCTTAATATTTTTTTCTTACTATCTTACACCTGATTGATATTATTATATATTCCTAAAAAATTATGAAATCATATTCCCAGTTATTTACATGTCTTCATCATATATTTTAAAGAACATTCCATTCCAAAAATAACTGACACCTCCATGGCATATTAAAATAGAAAAAAACATGTATTCATATTAAAATTAATTTGATCATCAACTATAAAATAGTATTAACCACTTGTTCATAAAATCACATACAATCCTATATATACAAATTTCCTCGAAAATATCATGTCTGATCTATCAATCCCATGATTACAATATTATCTTACTTACTACATCCAAAATCACTCAACACATTATTAATTCAATATTAGGAATATATTTATCCTAAGAGTAATATATATTTATATATATCAATAATATGTATTTAAATTGTTGTCCTATAAAAAAATATAATTGACATAGAATCAAGTTTCATGTTTATTGATTCAATTTTAAATATGCTTCAACAACATTAAGGCATGAAAACAGATGAAAAATACTTATATGTTTTCCATAATCCATATAAATTTGTGAATATACCCGGATAAAATGGATAACTATCACTCAATAATAATGATTTCTATTATTATTAGAAAATAATTTCTTTTACGTTATCAATTTCACTATATTAGATAACACAATAAAACATATCATTTTTATCTTAATATTAATATAATAAAATCTTAAAACAATTTTTTATGTTCCCTTAATCATTTATAAGTCATAAATGACACTTTTATTTCAACCTATGATACTTTCATTTCAACTAGGTCTTACATAACCAATATTATAACTCTCGTGTATATAACTAAGTTAATTTAACTTTTTTCTATTAATCTTCTTTTCATAATCCCTTAACATATTTTTTAAATAAATCATTCATAGTGGTTGATAAATAGAAAGTGATTGATCAATGAAAATATCCTCTGAGTGTCAATATAGGTGTTCAATTATGAGTAATTATTGTTAATAAGGTCATTATAGAGTTAATACCCTATACACCCTCTTTGTCTTTATTATCCCAAGATAAAAAAATTACAGACACTTCATCTACTTGAATGTATCTAGAAAAGGATTTATTTTTTAGAAAATTATATATCCTTAACTTTACCATAATACCATGATGTTATCTAATACTTAGACATATGTATTAGACATTTACCTAGGGGTTTCAGTAATATTACATTATATTAACCTAAAAAATATAGTATATTACATCAACTAACCTATAGATTTATCTATACTATTAATATTATCATAAATGGTAACTTATCAAACTTCTATGACATTACAAACTCTAAAATTATGTTTAACCAATATCATCAAAGTCTTAAAATTTATCTATGAAATGTTCGGATACTTACTATAAAAACCCATATGTAATTTTATGATAATTAAAATTCTTTAATAAAATATTACATTAAAATACCATCCCAATAACATTTAGGTTTATTATTTTAGGAAATTATCATAAAACACTAACTAAAAAATATGTCTTTTTAATCTAATTTACATTTTCCTTTTTCCAATATAAAAGCAACGTATTTTTTCATATCAAGTCTTCGAAATTTCAAAATAAAAATTATTCTTCTTTATTCTTAAAGACATATAATATGTTTATTTTACTCATAAAATGGGGAAATTGAAACAAAAGAAAGGGGTGAATTCAGATTCTCAATATGGGTAAACATAAGTGATAACAATCAAAGATCAATATCTATCATAAGATTAGAATATATTTATAACTATAATATATAAGAAAATCATACATCAATAAAACATAGCTCATGAAACATGTGTTCATAAGTATTAATGTAGTTCATTGTGATGGATGAACCCTTGATAGGTGGTCTAATTAGTGGACTCTTTTTATGAATTATTCTAATTTGAAATTTAACATTATAAATTTATTAATGTTCTCAATCCACTAAATTTTATCTATCAATATTACATCATGTGAAGTAGTACTAGTATATAGAGAAGGACACGTGGAAGTAAAAGGTTTATTTTAAAAGGATACTCATTCCCACATTTTTTTTGTATACTCAAAAATGGATTCTCAACCATACACATAAGTGAATAATACTGTTTAAACACCAAAATTACAGTCTCTCTACAAATATTTAGAAACCCCAACATCTCCTCTACTAATATTTGTTAGAAAACCTAATCATAAGCCTCATAATGATACATAGAAACCTCTAATACATGTATTTTATTTACTTATGACTAATATATATTAAGATCGTCAAACTTTTTTCACATGAAATATGGATACCCATTTCATGTGTACTCAATTGAGATCTTCACTAGTATCCAATAATGTATAGTACCACTATTGTAGAAAATAACTTATAGTTATTAAAATATTGGAGCACTTATTATATAATTCTTATTGTATTTATTATATTTTACTAATTCTCTCATCAATACAAATATGTATCGATCACCTCAAAATACACTTTTACAATTGATGTAAGATCTCTCAAATCTCAATAATAATTCATATATACCTGCAACATACCATAATATTCACAAAAAAGCCATGCATTTTATGATCAACCTCAAATTATCACATGTGTTGTTACTCATAATTTTTGTTTTATAAAAAAACTCATAAATTCACCTATAGTATTGGGCTAAAAGTACATAAAATATTTTCATCTCTAAAATATTTTGTTAAATGAAACCATCCATAAACTGCAATAAATTCAATAACCGTAAATATGGAAAGCCATAAACAAAAAACACCATAATCCTTGACTTGAGTGAACAATTATGTGGGCCTTCAGTTTTTAATGCTTTATAACCCATGATAATAATACCTTTATCACATGTGGTTCAGATATTATTAATGAATAACCACACAGATCACGATTTTTCTGAAAGTTAATAATCTCCCAATAATTCCTCCTTTATGGATACTGTCGCTTATCATTTTTCTCCATGGTGAATTATCTTTCATTTATAGAAAACAAAATTGATTTATAGGGATTTTCTTACTTCTATGCACCACAGATAGTTCTCCAATGAAACAAAAAAAACGAGCTATACAAACCGTTATGACACAGGTATCTACTATAGTGAAACCCCGTTTTATTTTCCAAAACCACTAACCATTAGTATATTCTCATGGTCCAATAGTTTTAATATGTCATATCCCCATTATAAAATAAATTATGTGCTTCTATTGAATTTAGATCTTCCATGATGAAGGAAGAAGATATGGTTTTTCTATCTCATTATACATAGAGATTATTTGGTGACGTGATCATTGCTATAGTGTAGCTGGTGTAAAATTCAAAAAACTATATGGATTACCCTTACAAGGATTATATATACATTGGTAATGAAAACATAGTGTAACCTAAAAAATAATAGCACCCTTAGGGATGGAATGTATACCATTATTTTCCTTCACGCAACCTCCCATGTACCATTAAATGTGTGTTGACTAACCATTACACAAACATAAAAACATATCTTGTACCCATACATGGTTTCATTGGTATCCTTACATGACTCTTCATCAACATGATTACCCATACAGAATGTGAATACTACCCTTAATCAAATTGCATTAACTTCTCATTAACCATACATTGCCTTCACAACTCTCTACCTACCTTTATGTGTGTAGGTTAATTCCAATTTTAGCATTATGTATGTTACTAATTTTTTTGGAAACTATTCTATGATTGTTGAAAACACCCCATACTAAATTCCACTGGTTGTCCAATACACATAAAATGATTTATTAGGTTTCCATTCGTCCACCAACACCTCTATTTATTTTTATTAAATATAATCACAATAATCATTAGATATATGACGAGAATTTATCAATCATGAAATGTAACAGAATTAAATGAATCAATAACAATTACCAAACCATTTCCAATTTATCTTCAATAACCATACATAAATGGATACATTGAAAATAAATGAAACAATTGGGCTAAAAAATATCCGTATTTATATTTCTGTCAATATCCCTTCACTTTTTTAGTGAATATATTTGTAAAATTTATTCTCATTAATCGAAAATAAAATAAAATAGAGAATTGGGTTGTATTTGTTCTCACCAATATTGAAAAAACATGTTCTCATCTCATATATTATTGTTTCATGAACTCTTTTTCGAAAGGGTTGACTTCACATGGTTCTCTTAGAAAAATCGCATTTTGTTAATAAAATATAATTCTATTTGGTCAAACTCAGTGTAGAAAATATGAGAGATATAATCAAGGTTTTATATCATTACCATAGATTTCTATTAATGTGATATATTGATTAGAAATTAGAAATTATCAATTTAGGGGTTGTTTAGATAATAAATACCTGATCTTATATAGACATTGGAAAACACATTAAAATATTTAGGTGAAAAATAATAACACCACATATGTATAATATTTTCTTGAACCAAAATCCTCCCAAAATTATCAAAATGATAGTATTGATGTAGGGGTTGAAAGTGTTATTTTCTTACATAATTTCTCATATAAGATTCCACTTGAGTGAAGTTCATATATTTTTTAACCATGGTAATTTTACAACATTGAAAATTTTATAAATATCTACTCTTAATTTCAATATAGAAGTTACAACCTCAACTATATCATTTAATTCCATGCAAGTTAGCTTAAAAAATACGAAAGAATAGGTACAAAGAATGCGCCTCTTCATTTATCATAATTAAATTTCTGACGGACAACTTTTTGTCAATCCAAGAAATTCTCTTATATAAATCTCATCGTATGATGAATTAATTAGACTCTTCTATTTTTTATTCTCATTTGATTGATTATCTTATTTTGTCCCTTTAACATGTTAATTATGTGTAATATCTATTTCCACCTCAGTCTATGGGATATTAATGTTACCAACTATGAATAAATTCATATAAAAATCACTTTGTTTTCTGGAGACACTTTCTTTCCCTTAACCTCAACATGTTTTTTCGATTATTCAAATTTATTATCTAATTATAATCTTTTAGGATTACCTAAAAGGCATTCTTTCATAACATTCTCAATCCTATTAGAATCATCACATTAATTTCTATTATATTAAATTTGAAACGTTTTCCTTTTCAAAGAATAGGAAACATCCCCATCTATCATTGTCATCAATACATCATCATGGTGAAATTCCAAATTTCATCTAGCTGAAACTTCTTATAGAATATATTTATTTTCATAGATAGTTATTATAGATATCTAATCCTATGTTCATTTCTCATTGATTTTTTCCACATATGATTACTAAAACTACCCCTAATTCTAATTTCATTCCTATAAATATATAATTAATCATTAAATAATAGGGTTTGTGACCATTCTTACCACAAAACCAGCAAATGTTCTAATACTTAATTCTTTTAGATTAATTATAGTTGAATCCATATTTGGGTTTTCATTGTACTGTTGCATACTTAGCCAGATCTTGGGGAGTGTATCCTCATTTGAATATTCCTTCCTTCATTTTATGCAAAATATTTCCCCTAAATTTTATTAGGCCATCATTTTATTGGGTGGTTCTTATAACCTAAACTACAAGATATAACATACATATATTGAAATTTAAAAATACCATATTTTATTGCATTGTTGACACCCCTGTTCTCTCCATCTAGAGAATAATATCTATTATCTTCTACTAATTTATTGAAGTTATATATATATATATTATTCGCCCATTTAAAACAATGACCCATATGGATTTTGATTCAAACAACTTGTATTTTTTTCTGCCATCTTCATTTTAAGATCACTTACCATTTTTTATGCTAATAGAAGTTTGAATTATTCTTCTGGATCAATTCATCATATAATTCTCCATTTACTCTTATCATGGCCTTTTTAGAATAAAATATTTAAAATTATTTATTAATATTATTATTTTCTTTATTCATGTATTGTGTAAGGACTAATACAAAATCTAATTTTTATCTAATATCCCTCTCACATTTTTTCATTTCTTATATATCATCTCTACTATTTTATGAATCCAATTCATTCATTACGTAAGAAAACATAATCATCAAAATAACAATGTGATGATGAATTTTTTTTATTTCTATTTAAATTCATCTCCTTACTTCAAATGTGATTCTTCATCATTATACCTTATTTTTGTTTCTAATATCTTTCACCATCTATAGAAAATTTTCTTCCTCCTATCATATTTTTTTGTAAAATCTTATGAATATTTTCCAAAGATATGACAATTCTATAAATTTCGTTATTTTTTATTCTCCCCTTCCTATTTTCCTTTTTTGACCTATTTTTAATGAAGATATATAATTATATTCAAGTAATCTTATATTTTCTTTACTTCAGAATAACTAGATTAAATAACTTATTCTTCTTTAATTTTTCATTTTCCCATTTCTTCAAAGGTTATCCCATATTTTTCATTCTTCTTGAACATGATAATTTTTCATCATCTTCTATGTTATATTTATGTTTGGTTATTTATAAAAATACAAAACCTCACTTTCTACCTAGGATGATATTTTTAAATCAAAATTATTTGGAGAAGTTCAAATTGGTTTTTTGAACAATGATGGGATATTCAAGCCTCTCACCAAAACCCTAGATATTCCTTACAATCACATTGAATCTAGTAAATTAGCTATCAATATTATCATAAAAATCCATAATTATATCATAAAATTGGCTCCTCTAAACTTACATATTGTCTTCATTGACTTTAATATTACCTTCATTACTACTTCTTAATATTTGAAATATTTTTTGAGTATTTTGAAGACCCATGGCTAGAGTTTAAACCTTTTATAGGAAATAAATTAAGACAAAAAATTTATCCATATTATCAAACTCAATATTTCTTTTATCAACATGAGTCATTGTATCTCTTTCTAAAATTGGTGGAAAACACATAGTTGCAACATCTCTTACATACATACCAAGTGATAAGAGATAGGGTATCATATTATTCTTCCGTCTATGATAATTCTTCCCATTTAATATGGGAAATATTCTTATATTAACAAAATTATGATTCTTTATATCTAAAAAGTATTTCTAGACTTTTAGAGGGAACCAACCTATGATATCACTTATTATTCCCTATTCCAGATTAACCACTTAAAGGGGTAGGTGAATCATGTATACATATTATGAAGAATTTTCCTTTTAAATTAAACATCTTATGATTATTAATGTTTTCAATCCACCCAATTTTACCACTCAATATTACCTTAACTATAGTTATAATAGTAGTGAATGAAGATCACATATTTTTTCATGCTTCAATATAAAACCCCCTTCTTTTTTTTGTTGGTTAGACTCTTCAATGTGAAATATTAAATATCTCTGAGAGTAAATTAAACTAGTTATACACCCCCTTAGAATCTCAAAGAAATTAGATAGGCACCCAAAATTTGTATATTTATAGACTGTCTAGATACCCATATAGGAATCCTATAGAGGATAGTTAGACTCTCTAAATATATGTCTCTTCTTCAATGATGATTTATAAATAAAAAGATATTAGGTATTACTCTAGAATAATGTATGATTCCTTTTACTTTTGTTCTTCTTCAAGATCATCAATAGGATCCATCAAAGATAGCACCACTAGTCTCAAAACTCACCTTCAGTTCATAAATTACTCAATAATATATGATCTCCTTCCTAAAATATTTATCAGAATTGACTCTTTCTCTCTAAGATTCAATGATGTATTGAGATTCTCAAAATAATCATGAAAAATGGATGCTATATTATTTAATTCAAAACAAAAACTCTTAAATACCTACATTATACATTTGTATTCACAATGAGATCATGAATAATATTATCATCCTAAAATGATAACATTTTTTGTTACTAAAAAATATTGTTTCAAAAAAATACACATAAATTTGTCACAAGACTTATTTTATATCTGCATGTAACACTTCCATCTCTGATGGATGTAACTAGACAATAGAAAATATCAATAAAACTCCATGAAATCTATATCTAAAAATATGGAAAACCATAAATGCGACCCAATATTATTATCCTATTAATTTCACCAAAGTTGATGTATTTAGTTTTTTATTCTCTACAAACCATAAAATATAATAACATTATCACATGTAGATGTCCCTTTTTCTATGAATAACATCATAGATCATACATTTTCTACAAGTTAAGAGTATCATAAAATTTCATTTTCCATGGATATTATGATGTATAATTCTCCTCAATGGTGAAGTATCATTAATTTCCACATAACTATATTTTTTAAACAACGTTTATTAATTATCAATGTATTAGAAACCCCTCAAATAGAATAAAACCAAAATAAAATCCATTTATAACTTTGAGGAATATGCATTTACCATGTTTTATTACCCAGTTAATTTTCAGAAAAAATAAAACTCAAACATATTCTAGTAGTGCAATATCATTTACTATGGTTTAGACCCATTGTAAGTTGAATTCCTTTAATATATTGATTTTTTACCTTCCATGATACTGGGAGATACTATATCGTGTCCATCTCATTTTCCATAGAGCTTCTGCAATGAGGTGATCGTCTATGTGGTACAGTTGGTGTTGAGTTCAAAACCCTCATGGATTACCCTTCCATGGATTACTATTATGTGGGAAATAGTAATCAGTTGAACCCATAATCAAATTTATAGTACACTTATGAAAGGCCTAATAACATTAGTTATCATTACACAATCCTCCATGTACCATTATTTATTCTCTAATCAACCTTTACAAGGTATTTAGAACTCGTCATATACCCTTAAATGGGCTCACCAATATTATTAAAAATTTCATTTTCTACTCGATTAAACATAAAAAAATTAGAATTATACACTTACATAGAATTTATTAACACAAGACTACATTTATTCATCATACAAAATTTTCTCCTTACCTTTAAATATGTGAGGGGATTCCCATATTACCATTATGTATGATTCCAAATTAACTCAAAATAGACTAGGTTATTCTTAAAAACCTAAGGACCGATTCCCAATTCCATCCAACTACTATAAAATGTTTTAAATAGTTTTTGATGAACCACTAATACATGTACATAGTTTCTTTTACTATTATAAATCAAATCATTAGATATGAAAGGATAATTTCTAAATTGTAAAATCCAATTTTGTTAAATGGGTCCATAACAATTATCCAAGAATCAACAATTCATAATTCCTCAACAAGAACATGTTGACTAATTGACAAAATATTATACACTTGGGATCAATAATAAATTATATACATAGCTAAATAAATAATATAAACATTCCCATGTAATAAGAAAACAAAACATGAATATTAAATCATGGGATAGGTAACAATGGAAGGAAAGTATAAAAATAACAAAACTAGGAGAACATATTTTTATGAACATGTATTAACACAAATAATTTCAAATATAATGTTATGGGGAGAGTTAAAAGTCCTTACACTAACCCGTTGTGACCCCAACAACTCTGTAACATGTTCACATGTAAAATTAAGAGTTGAGTTCAACTCCATCACATTATCCCATTACGACCTATCTATTTTCTAACCTATACACATAACATTTATATCAGATTATATGTAATCTTTTACTCAATAAATTTTTGGTTGATATGTTTATGATAAAACTCATAATCTTGGAACTTATATTACAATTGAGAACAATGGTCACATCATAAAATAACCTAGGAAGTGATAATGGGTTTCATATACTTATCAGTTGGACTCACATAAGTAAAACATTAATAATTCCATTAATATTCATAACATGATATTCTCATAAAAGGTAAATAGTTATAAAAATATATTCTATAACTATATATTTATATACCATTAAATGTATACAATATAGAATATTTAATTTACACAATATAGATAATATGTATATGTTTACTATAATTATTTTTACCAATCATTCAATATATAGAATCTTAGGTAAAACCCTTCGATAAAATTAGTCAATTAAATTGTATTTAAATTGAAAAGTCAACGGATTAAAAGGTATAGTTATACAATGAAAACTATTATTCAAGTAAATTGTTATTATTGGACAATTTTCAAAAACATATAGATATTATATAAGATATCTAGGAAAATACGGTGGATGGAATCATTAAATCATACTCCATAGATTCAAAGGATTATAACATGGATGAAAAATATAAAAAAAGTAGTCTGTGCCAAAAAATTATATACAGAAAAATATTGATAATAATTTGGGAAAAGATAAAATAATTTACGTTATAGAGGAAAATGGAAATAGACCATTAATAAAAATTATTTATTAAAATTATATTAAAATTTCATTATAAAACAATGTAATAAAACAATTCAACACAATTTTATAAATTTTATATTGATACCTTTTTAAAAAATAAATATATGAAATCTTTGATATATGGTATAAAATGGAATGAATCCTTTAATAGATGTTTTTTAAAATAATTTTCAATTGATTATAAAAATAAATTATAAAATAATTTTCAAAAATATTTGCCATTGTCTAAAAGAAATTTTTAAACATTATTTGATGAAATAATGAATCTTTAATGAATATTTTACTTGTAAACGAAAATTTGGGTTAGATGATAAAATATATGATCTTGATATAAAAATCCTTTATATATAAAAACACTTTAGTCAAAACCCACATCATTATAAGAGTTGATAAAAACATCATTTTAAATAGTTCTATTGAGAAATATGAGGGTAACAAGTAATAAAACAAAACTTCATTCCAAATAAGGTTGAAAATTTTAGTTAGAAGGGAAAATATGGACATAGAGATAAACCTTCATTATAAAATTTGGGAATTATTCGGTGTAGTCTCATAGAGTGTAGATAAAATCCGCAGGGAAGAAAACATGGTTATAAAACACAATTCAGTAGAAAGGAGGGTTTATAACATAATATAATCATAGGTATGATATGAACCAATTTTTATCAAAATTATTAAATAAAATGGATTATTAATAAAAAAAACTTAATTCAATTATCAAATCCCTTATAACATCATTAATTTTTCAATCAAAATTCATTAGATGCTTGAAAATCAGATATATCTATGTATCATGGTCATTAATCATTGAGTGTTCCAACACAAAATATCATTTAATATAAAAACCATATAAATATTATATTGGTTCATAACATTAATGTCACGACCCCCCTTCACCAAAAGGAGGGAAGGGTCAGCAGATTTCCAGGCCCTTCCTTCTTTATGATGAAGGAGAGGTAATGACCCCCAAGACCCGCCTTTAATAGGTACTAGAGTGGCGACTAGCACCAAGGGTGTATAAATTTCTCACAAATAGATGGCATTACCCCTTTTTGTTTTATAAGATCGAGAGATGAGATGGTGAAACTCAACAACACCAAGGTAAAAGAAAAGTAAAGCAAAAAATAAACCATTCCCACATGCATGTTCCAAAATTAAAGCCACAAGGTAAAAAAGGTGTCTACAAAGGTAAGTACCAAAGGGGAAAAGAAACAACTACAACTACCCCAATGGCCCGATCAAGTAATGTCCTGCGGGATCCCCCAAGTCCTCCTAGAAACCTCGAAGCAGTTTTATATACGTAGGGTGAGCGTACAAGTACACTCAGTAGGGAAAACCAAAGACTCTCGAGCACAAGTGGGGGAACGTGCTAAAGTCCCGTGAGAAAAGGAGTAAACCAAATGCCTATCAAGGTAAAATATCCACCCATGCCTCACCAGGGAACACTCCCAAAATAACGCAAATCAAGTAATATATATAATAGGAGCACATCGATGTTTGGGTACCCTGCACCACTTTCCCACTTGTTATTGAGACATCCAACGCATCGGACCAATCCCACCATTCTCACCGCAGTCCCACTGCCACACCCGCCCGCACACACCTGGGCCACAACAACACGCAGTCCCACTGCCACACCTGCCCGCACACACCTGGGCCACAACCACACGCAGTCCCACTGCCACACCCGCCCACACACACCTAGTCCACAACCGTCTCACGTAACCACGCCCGAAAACACCAGGGCTAGAAGATCCACTTCCATGCCCGAAGACACCTAGGCCTCATCCCGAAGTCACTTGGGAAACTACCTTCCGCACACACCTAGAAAACCACCGCACTACCCCACCCAATGGTTCTTGGGCTAATAATGTACCTCATGCCATTACAGCCTGCCAGAAGATACTTGGGGTATTCTAGAAAGGGAGCAGAAATGAGCCAATAACCATCCACTAATAATAGTGTTCGGAAAAATACCATCCCCCATGAAATGGGGGTGTTCGGCACTAAGTGCTCAACTTGGGTGGGGCGCGAATAAGAAACACAAAACTACAAAGTATAGATATAGGTTACAATCACTAACCAAAGGTTTAGGTTTTTCTATCCATCAAACACAACACCACTACGTCCAAATCACAAGTCACAGCATCCAAAACCCATTTATCCCATTCTTGTATCATGTTCAATAAAAATGTTCAAATAAGTTTATGCACTACTGGGAAACTAAACCAAAAGCATAACGAAGGAAAGTAACCAGTCAAGCATCAACCATAACACCCTCACCCGGTTCTGTCAACAGAGGATCCCACCCCAATTCGTGATATAAACAAGTAACCATCGAGTCTTAAAACTCGCAACCAACGAATCCATACCAACAGGGAATCACATCCCCAATTTCACACAACCACCGAGAGTGTAAAGATAGGGGATCCCATCCCTTCCGAAATCTCCAGCAATTAGCTCGTAAAAGAAAACAACCAACTTCCACCACCAACACAAGTTAGGGCCATGCCTGTATTTTCATATTTAAACAACTTAACACACTCCATGGTTTCAATTTTCGGGTGTTTTAACCGGGGTTCTCACAGAAGGGATTGATTCTGGTGCTTTCAATTTATTTATCCTGATGTACATAATTAACCAAATTCCTTTAATTAACCAAATTCCTTTACGTGGAAAGGGTTCACAACCACAATAAAATCCATTTAATCATCACCAGTGGTTCATTAGTGCACAAACAACGACCACCAACAACCTCGATTTTCCGTAGGCATAAGCCATCACAACTCAACAAGATGGTCAAAATAAAAACAACATCAATGATCACATCCCCCTATTTTCTTTATATAAAGTAGTTCATTATCTTCATTAAAGTCTGGTTCATCCAATTCTAAAAAACAGATACACGCCCACCCCACATGATACACAGAAGAGAGAGACGATGGAGAAATTCCCTACTTGTTTGATCGACGATCGACGCTTAATCCGGGTGTGGAACTTTATGGATAACGATGTGGCGTGTCCGATTCACCAGAAGCTATTTGTGAAAATCCACAATTGAGGAAAGGAGAAACCATGGATAACCCTTAGTTTATAAGTGCCGGGGACAGTTGAGGTGAAAACGTAAAAACTGCGTAAGACGCGGGGGTCGTGGGTTGACCACATTCTGGTCGGGCGGTTTAAACAGACTCATTAATTCGTTAACCATTTAATTAACTATTAGTGGGTGTTACGGGTCTTTAAAACACGTTTAAACGAGTCAGAATAGGGTTTAAAACCTTAATTGCGCGAGGAGGAATGCCACTGGAAATAACCCGCGGGGTAGGATAGAGGCACCGGTAGCGGAGATCTACTGGTGGGTGACAGCTACCGGTAGCTGAGATACTAGTAGGCTGCAGCTACCGGTAGGCCGCGACTACCAGTAGGCTGCAACAACCGATATGCCGAGCTACTGGTAGGTTGCCGCTACCGGTAGGACGAGCTACCGGTAGGCTGCAGCTATCGGTAGGTCGGGCTACCGGTAGGCCTACACCACCGTGATTCCCATTCCTGAAAACCCAAAACGAGATTTTCACAAAGTAATGGTCCACAAAAACCCAATACATTACATCAGATACGTCTTAAAAGATTCTCATCCTCGAGAATCAAAACAAAATCAAAAAGGAAGAGAGGGTCCGAACAACCACCTCGAAAGACACCTCTTAGGAGTTAACCCATGCTAATTAAAACATTTCTCCGCCAAGAACCAAGCAACATACCATGCCAAACTGACCGGGCATGTGGGTTGGGGAGTCTCCTCCACCATGACATGATATTATCCGCTTTGGGCGACACTGACTCCCCCGCACGGGTTTTATAACATCCACCTTAATGCTTCTTGATTAGGGGTCGGGTTCTCTCCTCTCCATAGCCTGGGATTTTCACACAAAAACAGAGGAAAGAAAACCAGTACATTCCATAGTAAAAAGGACAAAACATTCTACTGCAACATGTGAAACAAGGAACAAAGCTCAAAACCACTCTTGGTGCTAGGCACGCATTTGTTCTCCCCTCTCCCACATACTCTCCTCAATCCCACCATGTCTCCATAACACACGAACCAAGGGGATAGTTCGTACACGAAGAAACTTCTCTTGCTATCCTCGATCATCACTGGTCTCCCCACAAAGGTCACGTCGCCCTCGATGTCCAGCTCGCCCCAATGAAGGACGTGTGAATCGTTGTTCAGATTTCGACGGAGCTGGGACACATGAAAGACAACATGTATCCTTAGTAGTGGCGGTGGTAATTCTAGCTGATAAGCCACTTCTCTAACCCACCGAAACACTTCAAAGGGTCCAATGAACCTGGGAGAGTGTTTTCTCCCCTTACTAAACCTCTGCTTCCCACGCCGAGGGGAGACCATCAAGAACACGTGGTCTCCAACCTCAAACTCTAAGGTCCTCCTCCTGGTTTCCGCATACGACTTATGTCGGTCCTGGGCTGCTTTCATCCTTTCCCGTATAAGCTGAACCTTCTCTATCGTGCTCCACACCACCTCTGGGCCAAGGATGCCTGCCTCTCCTACTTCGGTCCAACACACAGGTGAACGTCAAGACCTCCCGTACAATGCTTCAAACGGGGCCATACCAATGGTAAATTGGTATCTATTATTGTAGGAAAACTCTACCAGAGGAAAGTATCTCACCCATGATTCTCCTAAATCCAGAACACATGCCTGTAGCATAACCTCCAAGGTCTTGATGGTGTACACTGTTTGTCCATCTGTCTGGGAATGGAAAGTAGTGCTAAGATGCAGCTGGGTGCCAAAAGCATGCTGCAATCCTCTCCAGACTCGTGAGGTAAACCGTGCATCCCTATCCGTGACTATAGTCCTCGGAACCCCATGCAACCACACCACCTCATCCACATACTTTCGTGCCAAAGCATCCACAGTACTCGACTCCCTGATTGGCATAAAGTGAGCTGATTTTGTCAACCTGTCACTACCACCCAGATGACATCATACCCTCCTTGGACCTTGGGTAGTCCCATGATGAAATCCATTGATATGTCATCCCACTTCCACTCGGGAACAACTAGAGGCTACAGTAGGCCGCATGGAACTCAGTGTTCAGCCTTCACTTGCTGACATACTATGCACTTGGCCACAAACTCTTCCACCGTTCTCTTAACTCCGGGCCACCAAAACTGCCTCTTCCAACCCTGGTACATCTTGGGAACTCCTGGGTGTAGTGCCAGGAGTGAGTTGTGGAACTCACATAGATCCTTGTCGCGCATCGCCTCTGGGACAAACAACCTTTTTTGGAAAAGCATCTGATTCTGACCATCCTCTATCCATCCTTCCGGAGCATTGCCCTGGTCAACTCTGTCACGCATCACTTCGCAATCTAGGTCTCCCCACTGAGACTCCTCCACTTGCTGGATCAGGGATGACTGCACCGTCATCTGATATAGGCAACTTCTATCACCATCCACCCTCGATATAGGTGCAAGGTAGCCAACTCCCCCATCACTTTCCAGGCATCCGCTGGCTCTCGGACGGCATCCTTCTGCGTCCTCCTGCTCAGGGAATCGGCCACCACATTTCCCTTGCCCTCCGTATAAGAGATCTCAAAATCATAATCATGGAGGAACTCCACCCATCTCCACTGTCGCAAGTTTATGTCCCGCTGGGAAAAGATATACCTCAGGCTTTTGTGATCCGTGAAGACCACAAAGCGTTCCCTGATGAGGTAGTTCCACAATAACTATATCGAAAAAACGACCGCTTCAAGCTCCAGGTCGTGGGTGGCATAATTACACTCATGGGGGCATAGCTGCCTGGACCCATAAGAGATCACCTCGTATTTCTACACCAACACGCATCCCATGCCCTGTCCTGAAGCACCACAGAACACCTCACAGGCCACCCCTTCTTCTGGTAATCTCAGCACTGGGGCACTGACCAAATTCTCTTCCAGATAGCTGAAGGCTGACTGGAACTGCTCACTCCATGTGAAAGCCGTGTCTTTATTGGTCAGAGCCATCAAAGGGGCTTCTACTCGAGAGAAGTTGGGTATGAATCTCTGGTAGTATCCTGCCAGCCAAAGGAATCTTAGGACATCCGCCACATTCTTCGGTGCGGCCCAAGAAACAACTGCCTCAACCTTTGATGGGTCGACCGCTACCCCCTTCCCAGACACTACGTTCCTAAGGAAGTGCA
This sequence comes from Viscum album, assembly GCA_963277665.1. Lineage (NCBI taxonomy): Eukaryota > Viridiplantae > Streptophyta > Magnoliopsida > Santalales > Viscaceae > Viscum > Viscum album. The sequence goes on from OY728126.1 coordinate 303,226,371, forward strand.
CTTCTCATGTCCAAAACGTTCATTTCGACAACTTCCCAAAGAGCTGGTGTTGTCAGTGGACCTCCAAAACTGTCCTCAGGTGCTCTGCATGGTCCTCTTCTGACCTCGAATAGATCAAGATATCGTCGATGAACACAAACACGAACCAATCCAAGTACTCTTGGAAGATAGAGTTCATAATCCCCATGAACACAATTGGGGCATTCGTAACACTGAAGGGCATGACTACGAACTCAAAGTGTCCATACCTGCACCTGAAGGCCGTCTTTGGGATTTCGCACTCTTTCACCCTCAGCTGGTGGTACCCAGACCGCAGGTCGATCTTCGAGAACCATCATGCCCCTTTCAGATGGTCGAAAAGATCGTCTATCCTTGGAAGAGGGTAGAAATTCATGATCATCACATGATTCAGCCTCCTATAGTCTATGCACAACCTGAGACCACCATCATCCTTCTTTGCAAACAAGATTGGAGCACCTCACGGTGACACACTCAGAAGAACATAACCCCTCTTCATCATATCATCAATCTGGATCCGAAACTCTCGTAGCTCTGAAGGCGCCATCAGGTAAGGAGCCATCGAGATCGGTTGAGCGTCGGGATGTAGGTCTATTCCAAACTCGATATCACACCAAGGGGGTAGAGTCGTTACCTCCTCAGGGAAGACATCCATAAACTCACAGACGATCTCTGGAACTTCCACCATTTCTGTATCTAAGGATCCCACTACCAGCTCGGTCAACAAGGAGAGTAGAGGTTCCTCTCTCATGTTTCCCTTAAGACTACTCTGCTTGCCAGTGAAGGTAACATGCCGGCCGTCCAAGTCTGAGAACACCACCCTTCCTCGGAAACAGTCGATGATGGAACACACAAAAAATAGCCAGTCGATGCCTAGGATTACATCGTATGGCTGAATCTTTAGCAGAAGAAGATCCCTAACGGACTGATGTGGCCCTATCATCAGTCTACATCCCCAAAAAATGAATAACAAGTTGGTATGACCTACGACTGGTGTGCTCAACACCAGGGGCACTTGAAGTCTCTCTGCATCTAAACCCAAGGCACGAGATAGACTGGGTGAAACAAAGGAGTGTGAAGCTCCGGTATCGAACAAGGAATAAGAAAGAGTGCTAAACAGACTGATCGTACCTCGAACAACCTCGGGCCCTGCTAGAAGTGGTGCCTCTGCGGCATGCAACTTTCCACGCCTAGCTCCTCTGCCCCTCAGTTGTTGTCCACCTCCCTGACCACGCCCCTATCGAGGTCCCTGAGGTGCTCCCTAAGGTCAGCCTCCTCCTCCTACATCTGCCCTCGGAGGAGCGGGAGCTCGCTGTCCTTGCTGCTACTGCTGGAAAGGTCTGGCTGGAAGCTGATGCTGGGGCGGGTACTGGGGGTGACTACCACTTTTGTAATGCACCTGGTTGGGATACTGACTCCGGAGATGTCCAGGGCTCCCACATATGAAGCACCGCGGTCCCGGGACCGATGGGAAAGGGCGAGGGCCGGGGGATCGAAAATAAAACTGCTGCAGTCTGCTCCCTGCTGGTCGGAACCTGCAGGGTCCTGACGCTGGTGGCCTGGTGCTGACGGCCTTCCCCTTCGATGGTCGCAGCTGGATCCCCTATCGTGACACTCCTCCTAGAGCATGCATCCTCTCCACCACTTCAGCCTTCTTCTGCACCTCCAAGTACGTTGGATGGGTAAAGGGTGGTAACAACATACTGGAGGGAGGGTCTTAGTGCCTCCTCTAACCGTCTTGCCCGAGACTCCTCGTTGGGAAAGAGGTACAGATAAAAACGTAGGTGGTCCTTAAACTTGATCCCTAGCTCCCTCACAGACATACTCCCCTACTGGAGGGAGAGTAGTTCCTGCCTCTTTTCTTCCTTCATCGTCGAGGAGAGGAATTCCGCCCAGAACTCCCTCTTGAAGTCCGCCCAAGCCACCTTAGACTCTCTCTTCTCCCCCAGGTAAAGTGTCCACCACTAACGAGCCGCTCCCCGCATCTAGTTGACAGCCATAGCAACCCAATACTTAGACAGGGCCCGAATCAGGCCGAAAGCTATAACTAGCTCCTCTATCCAGCCTTCCGTCTTCATATCAGAGGTGTTTCCCTCATACTTCTCGAGGGTCTGTCGCTGGAAAGCTCGAAGAGTCTTCTGCCACTGGTTGTCCTCTTCCTCTCGATTAGCTCTCTACCGATCAGCCAAAGTGGTCTCTGGGGCCTCGGTCGCATGTACCATACGTGGTCGCCTTCCAGGTGCCATAGCTGCAAGGTAAACAAGGATTGCCTAAGCCCAAGTAGTGCAAAATATCGTTCTTAAAACTGCTTAAATTTTTTAATTTTATTCATAATTCCCAAGACATCCCAGAAACACAAGAACACAAGTCATTATGATGCATGTACCTTTCTTAGGGTCTCTACCCTGAAATCAGTGTGGCCTCACTTGGTCTTTCGGTTGGTCCAGAGTCCTTGCATCGGATCACGGGGGGGCCTAAAATCCCATGTCCTAGACGGTCTTCCTTGGCCTAATTCACGCACCAAGGTCACCCAACACTATTGCCTTACCATCCCATGCAATCCTTACTATGCCTAACTCCAGACTCCATCCTATCTCTCATCCATCAGATCTGATAACATTCTGGCACGACCCGCCTTCACCAAAAGGAGGGAAGGGTCAGCAGATTGCCAGGCCCTTCCTTCTTTAAGTTGAAGAAAATAAAATGACCCCTGATACCTGCCTTCAATAGGTCCCGGAGTGGCGACTAGCACCAAGGGTATAGAAATTTCTCACAAATGGAAGACATTACCACTTTTTGTTTTATAAGATCAAGAGATGAGATGGTGAAACTCAACAACACCAAGGTAAAAGAAAAGTAATGCAAAAAAACAATTCCCACATGCACGTTCCAAATGTAAAGCCATAAGGTACAATAGGTGACTACAAAGGTAAGTACCAAAGAGGAAAAGAAACAACTGCAACTGCCCCAAAGGTCAGAGCTAGTAAGGTCCTTCATGATCCCCGAAGTTTTCCTAGTAACTTGGAAGCATTTTTATATATGTAGGGTGAGCATACAAGTACACTCAGTAGGGAAAACCAAAGACTCTCATGTACAGGTGGTGGAACATGCTAATGTACCGTGAGAAAAGGAATAAACCAAACGCCTATCAAGGTAAAATATCCACCCATTCCTCACCAGGGCACACTCCCCAAATAACGCAAATCTATTAATATATATAATAGGAGCACATCGATGTTTGGGAACCCCGCGCCACTTTCCCACTGGTTATTGAGACATCATACACATCTGACCAATCCTGCCATTCTCACCACAGCCCCACTACCACACTCGCCCGCACACACCTGGGCCACAACCACACATAGTCCCACTGCCACACCCGCCCACACACACACGGACACAACCGCATGTAGTCCCACTGCCACACCCGCCCGCACACACCTGGGCTACAACCGTCTCACGTAACCACGCCCGAAAACACCTGGGCTAGAGGATCCACTGCCACGCCCGAAGACACATGGGCCTCATCCCAAAGACACTTGGGAAACCACCTACCGCACACACCTGGACAACCACCACACTACCCCGCCCGAAGGTTCTTGGGATAATAATGGTCCTCAGGCCTTTACAGCCTGCCCGAAGATACATGGGCTATCCGAGAAAGGGAGTAGAAAGTAGCTATTAACCAGCCACTAATAATAGTTTTGGAAAAAACACCCTCCCCCTTGAAATGGGGGTGTTCAACACTAAGTGGTCAACCTGGGTGGGGCGCGAATACGAAACACAATACTACAAAGTATAGATATAGGTAACAAGAACTCACTCAAGGTTTTGGTTTTTCTAACCAGCGAACACAACACCACTATGTCCAAATCACAAGTCACGTCAACCAAAACCCATTTATGCAATTCTTTTTTCATGTTCCATAACAATGTTAAAATAAATTTAAGCACTACTGCGCAACTAAACCAAAAGCATAACCAAGGAAAGTAACTAGTCAAGCATCAACCATAACACCCACACCCGGTTCTGTCAACAGAGGATCCCACCCCAATTAGTGATATAAACAAGTAACCACCGGGTCTTAAAACACGCAACCACTGAATCCATACCATCAGAGAATCCCATCCCCAATTTCACACAACCATTGAGAGTATAAAGACAGGGGATCCCATCCACTCCCACATCTCCAGCAATCATCCCGTAAAAGAAAACAACCAACGACCACCACCAACACAAGTCAGGGACATGCCTGTATTTTTAGATTTAAATGACTTAACACACTCCATGATTTGAATTTTCTTGTGTTTTAACCGGGGTTATCATAGAAGGGATTGATCCTGGTGCTTTAAATTTATTAACCTAATGTACGTAATTAAATAAATTCCTTTAATTAACCAAATTCCGTTACATGGAAAGGGTTCACAAGCACAATAAAATCCATTTAAACATCACCAAAGGTTCATTACTGCACAAACAACTACCACCAACGGCCTCGATTTTCAGAAGGCATAAGCCAGCACAACTCAAGATGATGGTAAAAATAAAAACAACATCAACGATCACAACCCCACCACTTTTCAATATAGAAACCAGTTCATTATCTTCATTTAAGTCTGGTTCATCCAATTCTACAAAACAAAAACACACCCACTCCGCATGATACACAAAAGAGAGAGACAAAGTAGAAATTTTCTACTTGTTTGATCGACCATCGATGCTTAGGCTGGGCACAGAACATTACGAATAACGATGTGGTGTGCCCGATGCACCAGAAGCTGTTTGTGAAAAGTCACGATTGAGGAAAGGAGAAACCACAGCTAACCCTTCGTTTATAAGAGCTGGGGACAGTTGAGGTGAAAAAGTGAAACCATGTAAGGAGCGGGGGTCATGGGTTGACCACGTTCGTGTTGGGCGGTTTAAACCGACTCATTAAGTCGTTAACCATTTAATTAACTATTAATGGGTGTTGCGGGTCTTTAAAACATCGTTAAACGAGTCAGAATAGGGTTTAAAACCTTAATTGTGCTAGGAGGAATTCCACTGGAAATAACCTGCGGGGTAGGCCAGAGCCACCGACACCGGTGGGTGATAGCTACTGGTACCTGAGCTACCGGTAGGCTACAGCGACCCGTTGGCCGCGACTACCGGTAGGCCGCAGCTACCGATAGGTCAAGCTACCGGTAGTCTGCCGCTACCGGTAGGCCGCACTATGGGTAGGCTGCAGCTACCGGTAGGTCGAGCTGCCAGTAGGTTGCGGCAACCGATAGGCCCCGCTACCGGTAGGCGACAGCTACCGGTTGGCCGCACCGACCGGTAGGCTGAATCTACCAGTAGGCCGTGACCACAGGTAGATCGAGCTACCTGTAGGCCTATTACTGGCAGGCTAAGGCTACCGGTAGGCCTACACCACTATGATTCCCATTCTTGAAAACCCAAAATGAGATTTTCACAAAGTAATGGACCCCAAAAACCCGGGCCATTACAATTAAAATATTTCTTAATGAAGTGAAATTGAGATTAACAACCCTTAAATTGAGTTTTGACTAACTCATCCTTACTCATACCATATTAAGAACATGAATTTTCTGCTAGAAATTATCCTATGAAAAGTATTACTTATGAAAACTAATAGTTACCAGAGTATTTCAGAAATTAGATATGGTTATTGGAGGAAATATTCAGCATTTTTTCACGGAGAAATTCCACGGGAGGGTGAGACTTGATGTGGTAAGAGTATTTACTTTTTATAAATGAAGTGAAGGTTAGTTTTGGAAGTGACAACTGTATTTTCAATAATGTATAGTTACTATTAAAGAGGGAATAGATATAAAATCGAACATAGTGCAAGAGAAATTTGGTGTGGAGAAAACTGACGTCAAAACCCCATTTGAAAACATTAATTTAACATTTTTTTTTATCATTTTCTCCATAGTAAATAATTTTTTTTATTATAACATTTTACTAGGGTAAATAGAATTTAACCATAGTAATTTTTTTAATGGAAAAAATAAAAATTGAACTTATTAATTTATTTTATACTAATAAATTTAAATTTTGAAAACCTTTTTATCTTATCAAAATTATAAAGGTGTGAATATATAATTTTAAAATTATCACACATAATCACAAAAAAAATTGACAAAAAAATAATTTTGTTCATCATTAGATTTATATCTAAGATAAAATCAACAGTTAAATAGATATTAATTATATATATTTATTTAAAAAATATAAAATAAATGGTATGATTATTTCTACAAAATCCACAACCAATTTTCACCTTGGAATTGATTCATTCAACGAAATGGTTAAAAATAATTTTTATTAAACTATCAATTTAATTTAGTTTGTAAAATGATAGAAATATGATTTATAATTTAAAATTATATAATAAATAAATAATTCTATTCCATAAATACATATTTTACTTCATAAAGGGGGTTTTATCCTATAAGTCATGCTTACATAGTGATAAAATCCAAAAAAATATAATTTTTGTTGAAACGATATTTCTGACTATAAAAATAAATTTTTTAGTAAATCTAAAAACTCTATTCAAATAAAATCATGATATTCTGAATTAAAAGATATTTATTTTTATCAAATTTTAATTCCCTATAATTTTATGTTATTTTTAAACCAAAATAAATAATATAATGAAAAAATTATTTATTAAAATTACTTTTCCAATATTGACACATCTTATTTATTTTCATTATAATAGTAATCAAAATTTATTTTTTTTACCATTTGACATTTTATTTCTACAATATTAATTATTTTATTGTAATTTTTTTGGTTTAATTTCATTGGTTTTATTGTGTAACACATTCTATTGAGCATAACTTCAGTTTTACAATGTATATAATTTTCGACCCTTACACCTCCTAAATAACAAAATTATGTTTGTTAAACATGTTCTTAAAAAAAATTTAATGTATATTTTATTTGTTAAGGTCAAGTTATTATCACATGTTAATACATTATTATATAGCTTTTTCTCTAATTGGACACATGGGGTCATTTGGTCTATTACTTCATAACTAGTATGACATGTTGAACATTGTAAATGGAGTTTTAAAATAGTTTCACCAACTATAAAACTATATAAGAATATACTATTTATCATTACAATAGCTTTTTTACATATCAATTGGTTTTTTAATAATATATTCAAATTTGGAAAAGTGTCTCAGTATGATCAATATATGTAGTTAAAGTTATAATTTCTGTCTATTGTTAATATTTTTAATATAATGACTAATATATATTTATAGAAAATTAATAATGTTTTAAATATCATATTTATTTATAAAATAAATTTTTATAGATATACATGTAAGGTGTTGTTGAAAAAAAAGTGTTGTTCATGGAGTTGGTTATCCGAACATAACACAAGAATTATTACCATATTCTAATGGATAGTAGGTTTTTAGATAATGGTTAATCTATATTAAAATAAAATATCAGTATTCTAATTATTTTTATGTAATTAAATTAGGATGGTTATAATACAGTTATAGGATGTTTGAGAAGAAATAAACAGAAGATAACTCGATTAAAAAAATTACTTCATAAATGGATATCCTCCTATATTTCACTCTGTAGGATTTCATAGATTTTATTTTGTGAGACTAAAATCTCTAGGACATAGAAAAATAGACGGTGTTTTTTTCCAGATTTTGGATTTTCTATGTTGCTTTATATGAGAGGATAAGTGTGGTTTTTTTAGAGTCCATTCATATGTGGTAGGGGTGGAATTTTTTTAGATATTAATGTCGTAATATAAAATGATTTTTTATTCAAAGATATAGGAAATAACAATTATAATTATAGAGAATAATATAATTTATGGTAGAAAAATTAGTGTTCCCCCATTTTTGAAATGGATTTTAGGATATTTTTATACATTACCTCTTGATTTAACATTGTTACATCATTTTAACCTTTACCGTAGTAATTAATTTTTACCTTGTTATCATATATTTAATAAAAAATGAAATTAAATGTATTACATAATTTTAGAATGATAATTAAAAATATTAAATCTATTATACATCATAAAACTTCTAAAAGTTATCAAAATTAATATTAACGTAAAAACCCATAAATCAGAAAACAATGTTTAGAAAAATATATTTTTTAATCATAAAGTGACCTTTTTCTAATTGATTAGGAACTAAAAATAATTAAATGTGTTTTCATTTTATTTTTATATATATTACATTTATATTTCATTAAATTAGTTATTTAAAAGTTATAAATGTATTTTATTATGATAAAAATACATAATAAATAGGAAAATACAATTCACTGAAAAATATTCATTTAAACGTTAAATGATTTTAATCATATAACATTTAATTTTATTATTTATCTTTTAAACATTAGTTTTATTCAACTAATTAGTATTTATACCCATCAAAGTTTCCTTAAAATAACAATTAAAATATGTAAGAATTTTAACATTCATTTTATTTACATGAGGTTTTACAATTATTTTAATTCTTTTGATGATATTTCACATTTTATTATCATGATATATTAATAATTATATCTCATTGTAAAATATATCATGGTTCATTTTAGTTTAATTTTAAATATTATACCTAATATTCGGTGTAGTATTTATTTTAAATACAATACAAACTTGAATATCTATGTCGTACATTAAACATGTTGTAATCTTTTTACTTGGACAAGTAATTAGATCAATCCGTAGGATAAATCCATTTATAAATATAACCATTATTATAATAGTTCCTAATAAATTAGATTTTTGAGCTTATATATCCTCTAATAGAAACATTAGGAATCCTTATGCAGCCCAATCAACTCCTCCATTTCAGACTCTGTATCTGGGCACACCATAGCCACCTCTACTTGGAGATCCCATTTTCGGTCCCTCACTCCCCCAATAGATAGGTTCCATGGTCTAGATTGATATAATTAACTACTGGAGAACTCCTTGGGTGGGAAACTACAACTTCCATCAAAAAATATTATACCTTCATTGAGCACTCCTCATCCTTTTTCTCAGTAATATTTAATTGAATCATCAAAAAAGAATCCATTGTGTGATATTTAGATGTGACCCAGTAGATTTGAACAATCAAGCCTTTATTTTTCAAATTTGATTACTAACTCATGGGCCATGTAATGTATTATATGATATTCTACACTGATATAAACCATGTTGACAGAACTGTGGGGATGTGTACCCATATATATCTTCATTTTTCATAGAGTCATGTGCATGATGAGACCTATCATATTTTCTAAACCCATAACCAGATCACCTCATCCACCTTATCCAAATCCAATCATATTTCAATTTCATAGACTAGAGTAGTCACAAACTTATGGAATTTTTAATTTGGTAGAGGTTATTAGTAAGCTACATTGTCTATTTAGTTGATCTCATATATATAAGGGGTACTTGGATCATCAGGTGTCACCACAAAAGAACACAAATCATAATCTAGTATCACAACTTTATCTTCATGTTTGATTGGTTCTCTCATGTATTGTTCTATCACAGATGAACTATTTTCATCAACATCATGAGTATTCTATGCATTGGTTCACATATTACCTTATCATGCATTGGATGTGTGATGGATTTCTCATGTCCCATTGGTTCCCTAAAATACTTTTTTATCATACATATGAAAATTTTATCATTATTTCTGATATTATTTTATTACATGGTGACCAAAATAATCCTAAATATTATAATAAGGATGTAGTTACTATAAAATAATTGGTGATATCATCACCCCCATTTTAGTAATTTCAATGGTCCATGAATTTTTACCATTATTAATTGACACACTGGGAAATATTTTGTGGCTTAAGGCACCAGTGGTTGACTCCACTATATAAGACCCCTTGACATCAACGAGAAACTCAAATAACTCCATTATAATGACATTAACATTGAATATATTATTTTTTATGAAATATCAAGAAAATTTGTATTGATTTTCTTGTAAATCATTCATGTAAATAAATAGGGTTTGAGTTTATATTACAATCCATGAAACACCATCAGTGTATTGGGAGGTAGCACTCCCTAAACTACTATGAAGAAAATGGAGTTAGGTGATACATATTACACTTTCTTGACTCTTGTGATCATCTCACCACTCCACCTACATTAATTTATATGGGATTACCTAGATTCTTTTCACTCATTAGAACCTACAAAAGTTATAAAATAAGATTTATTATTACTATAAATTCAATGATGTTGTAGAAGTTATAGGATTTGGTAGTTACGTAGTTTGTAGATACATGTACTAACTCCTAAGATGATGAAAGACCCCCCCTCCAAAATAGATTCTATTCATTCTATATCACTTTAATAGGATTCTTCATAATTTGAAACCTTGTTTCCATATCTAAAAATATCAAAATACCATTAATTCCATCACCAGGACAGTCATTGAGTATCTCCTTCACCTGGTCGATAATGGTGATGTCCTATATATTAAAATATACCAACTCCTCTAACTCATTCATTTGTTCTATTATTTCCACCTAGGTAACTTTGAGAACAACCTTGTAAATCTTGATACCGTGTTGGAATATATCATCTATCTTAAGCTTTCCACATTATTTTTTATATGATGTATTAATACATCATAAATCAGTATTCTAGAATTCAATGTAGATAATATGTTTTGGTAACACACTAATTTCACATGGAAGATTACCTAAAGTCATCCTGGGTGTGTCCATGGTGGTACCAGAGTCTTTTATCAACTATAAAAACAATATCCTAAGGACCCCTTCATTAGTAGATATTTGTTCCAACATGGATTCCCCCTGATATCCCTTATCTTTGATGGCATCATCAGTAGCCCTCTACCTTGGCTTCATACATTCCCTAGAATTCAAATGTCCTCCAACGTACTATCCTCAAGATTAAACTTTCATATATTTACAACAAAACATATACCTCATCATCACCCTAAGATACTCTACTAACAACTCCTAGAATAGTACCATAGTAGTTTGGTTGGGGAACCCATTTTCAACAATGGGATCCCATCCTCGGATCCCAAATGATATAGTATCAACCTAAGTTGTTGAACGATCAATAGGTGATACTAGTGTGGAACCTTGGTGTATAGCTATTTCATGACTTATTAAAAATATGGAATTTATGCCAAGACCATCATGGGGTTATGGCTCATAGATGATGTTTTTTTGATTCTTGCATCCAACACCCAACTTTTGAATGTCATATGACATGAAATTCTATTGACACTACCATAGACATCATCCATTATCAATCTATCTAGATGGATAAAAAAGATAAATTTTAATAACTTGTGTAATCCTATCATATATACCAAACCCATCATATAAATCATAAAGGAATGAACCTCTGTGATTTTTATGTTTTTATTCATGGGTCTATTTTTGTTGGATGACGGGGTTCATGAATCTAGTCCCTCTGAAGTGCATATAAAATCAACCATTGAGTAATTTAAATGGATCATGGATATTCATGGGAATATACCCTAAAATAATTTTCCAATAATAGAATATATCTTCCCCAATACTAGGAAGTAGTGGATGATTCGATTTTCACATCCCATCCATGCCTCCATGGTGATGGTTCCCATTTTCACCACTATATGGGCATCTATAATCAGAGGTATAAATCCATTGAATAAGGATACTAAGAACCATTCTAGACACATTATCAAGTTAGTATGATGGTTCTTGTGAAATACCCCCACCATGTAATATCCCTTCTACAAGAGGATCCAATTTTAATTGGTCTTTAATCATTCTAGAAGTCCTGAGTAGTACATTAGCAACCCCATTATTTCCCCCTCACAAATGTCCAATAATAACATTAATTATGTCATATAGTCTTTTTTTTAAAATTAGAGGCTTTTATACATCATGTCCCCTAGTTACTATATAAAATCCTTCAGAGGGAATTAGGTATTCTATGAATCCCCTAAAAAGATAAATTCTTTTACAAAATCATCCTACATTTTTTCATGGATGGGGATTACAATAATCGTCAGTTGATCCCAAATGTTTTTCCCAACCTCATTTTGATATAGGTGGAAGGTGTTTTTGTCTTGTGTCCACTTTATTAATAGTTATATGAGAATGTCTATGTGGTGGTAGGTGGGTAATTGAAACATCCATACAACCACATATAGCCCAATCACACACATAAACTCTCTCAACTCCTCATAGGTATACCATCCCATGCAAGCCCCCAACCACTCATATATGAAGTTCTATCCTAGTTGAAGGATAAATCCTTGGTCCATCACTATTGATTATATATTATATTTTCTTGGTAGATTTTCACATACTATAGAGGATAATTCATAGCAGTTGACATTTGGTCATTGGACTTCCAGATGGGACTCAATAAAACATAGTACAATATTAGGTTATTATATCTTATTGCGTGGTTAGTGACTAGAATGGTTCGAAAAATGAGTTCTATCAAACTCATGATCCAATGTTTGGGGATTAAAATTGGGATTAACGGATTATAAAATAATCTGTTATGTCAAACCCTTACAATGAAATCCTATAGAGAAATTTTCAATCTCTTTGATCTTGATAGAGTAGGTTGGACAAATTCTTTTATAGTGGTAAAAGTCAGTATGTTGATCCATTCCTATGGTTATACATCATTTATTACCTAAGTGAAATAGTATCCTAAGAACTCAAAGAATCCATGTCAAATTTCTGTTGATGTAGGTAATAATTCTTCTATGCCTTCTTAGGGATTATCTTAGAGTATGTGTTTGTAATAATATTGTTTAATTCTGGTTCACACAACATCATGTAATGGAATATTATTTGTATAAAGGTTAATGAATATTATTACAAGTAAATTTTTGTAAGATTTCATTCCAAGGATGACTTTTTTTGAATGGGAGGATGTAATCAATTTCTATGAAATCTTGGGTGTCCCCCCAGAGGTCACCATAGTTAATTATAGCTGAATGGGTGACCGTTTGACTACCCAAATTACATTGAAATAGGATATAAAATGAAAAAAATTATCCTCTTACATGGAATTTAAACCTCCACACCCTCACTATAACCATTATATGGGTCTATGATTAACTAAGAAGGAAGACTGCCAAATAAAAAAATAAGGGTATGAACAAAATCATGAACCACCATAGTTGTAGGAATACATAAAACATGTCACCATAAAAATCCAAAGATCCACATGTGTAAAAATGATCTCTGTGAAACAAGATTTATGATCTAAAATCTGAATAAATAACCCATATAGCCCTTGTATAACAGGTTAAATATTTTTAAGGATGTCAATTAATTTCATCAATTCAAACCTCAATGTCCATAACTCTTGAAGATTATATTGAAGGAATATAAATAATTTTATATAATTGTTAAATATTATATGAATTACCTTGTGTAATCCATTCAATTCATTGAATCTTTTTGTGACTATTTTTCTCAAATCTCATCCACAATGATAAAAAATAATGAAAGGGATCAAGATATTTAGTAAGATAAGGTCACATGCAATATATATATTACACGAGAGCTTTATCCTGGTAACCCACTTTATGCCTCATTTTTGACAAAATTTCACTTCAATGTTGACAAAACATGGTGCCCATTTCCTCCTGATCTGAATTCAATCATAAAAACTCCACATGTATGATTGGAATTGTATTATTTCTCCTTTGATCCCTTTTCATGAGATATGATTTGGGAATTTTATGCATGTACCCCACCCATATAATTAATTCTTATATGAATGATTTGTGTAACCTAATGAATATTCCTTACTCATTAATTTATTTTATCTCTCTTTCATGACACGACAATCCCTACTGGGTGATGTAAAGGTGCATGGATTGGTTCTATCACATGATCTTAAACAATTCAACTCAAACTATGTGGGTTTGGATTGTTATTACAAATAGATACAAATAATTCCTCTCTACGGTTCAATCCCAACAACATTACTATGTCATCTCCCCCTCATGGGATGGTAACCCCCAAACCTAACCACTTCTTAGATAGTTCTATGCCTTCTAGAGTTCCTACATATGAGTATTCATTTAAAATAGTGTCCCCAATAGATAGGAATCCATGAGTTTCCTTTATAGACTCTAAAACATGAGTTTCCCTATAAGTCTATAGAAAATGATTTTCCCCATTAGACTGATACTATTAGTGTCCCCACTATAACCTAAACTATGATTATCCCTACTAGAATCCAAATCGAGAGTGTACCTATAGGACTATATACCATGAGTTCCTCCATTACTAGATTTAAACCTATATATCAACCACTTCATAAGTGGAAACCATAACATCTTGATCAAACATTCCTTATGTGATGACCATAAAATTTCATATCCTTCCTTAACTAGGTCTCTTAGATTTTCGAAATTCCACTCACAGAAGTGTTAAAATTTTGTTTCATGTGAATTTCCAAATTCTCCTAGGTGGTGGGTAAAAAACTGTGAAAAGTTAAATAAAAATTCTATATATATAAATTATTTTAAACTAACTCCAGTGATTTACATTGAATATATAACGGTATTATGTATCTATTTTTACCATAATTAATTTTATATAAGATAAATAATTATTTAAATAAATATTCGGTTTTAAACAATAACTCATTGTTCTTTCACTATTCATAAAAATTTTAATGTTTTCAGAAAAATACCAAAAATTCACCCTAAGATAATTTTGATATTCAGAATCCAAAAATGAAATCCATTTTGAAAAAGAAAATTTATAAAATTTCAAACAGTGGGTATTACTATTCATAAGGGCTACTTTGATGGGCCGTGGTGTGTTAGAATCTCGAAGTTTCGTACAACGCACGCTACTATATTATTCAAAGTGAATCGTACCGTGGAAAAATGGGGTGTTACATTCTCCCCTCCATTAAATAATTTTTTCCTCGAAATTTCTATAATATAATTTCATTAAAAGAATCATGTTGTTCTTCAGCATTAGTTATTCAGGATCCCACGTTACATCTTCAATCTTATGGTTTCTCTATAGAAATTTTACCAGATGAGTCGCCTGGTTTCTCAGCACTTGTTCTCTCGCACTAAGAATCCTAAAGGGATCTTCTCAATAAGAGAGGTCAGGTTCCAATTCTAATTCCTCATAGGTGAGTACATTCATTGTGTCAGGCATGTATTTTCTCAATAGTTATATGTGGAACACATCGTGAACATTGAAGAAATTTGACATCATTTGCCAAATGGTAAGCTACATCCCCATTTCGTTCTAGAATTTTGAAAGGACTGGTGTACCTAGGACTCAATTTACCTTTCTTGCCAAAATGTATAAATCCCTTCCATGAAGACACATTCAAGAAAGAATGACCTCCCACATGAAATTCCATATCCATTCTTTAGTTGTCAGCATTTCTCTTCTTCCTACTTTGAGATACTTTTATGTGGTTTTGGATTACCTTCACCTTTTCCATCATTTCCTCCACCAGTTCTGGGCCTACACGTTTTTTTTGTAAACATCATCCCAACAGGTTGGTGTGCAAAATCTTTTTCCGTATAACAAATCATATGGTGTAATTTGGATACTTTAATGAAATCTATTGTTATAGAAGAATTCTACCTGAGGTAAATATTTATCACACATACCCTGAAAGTCAAGTGAGCAAGATCTCAACATGTCTTCTAAGGTTTGAATAGTCTATTCCAATTTTCCATCTGTTTGAGGGTGGTAAGAAGTGCTCAAATAATGTTTAGTATCCAGGTATTTATGAAGAATTTTCAAGAATCTTGAAGTAAAATAGGTATCAATATCATAAACAATCGATAGGGGTACTCCGTGAAGTCTCACAACTTCATTAACAGATAGTCTTGTTAGACGTTCGAGTGGTAAATCATCTCTTATAGCAATAAAATGTGCAGACCTGGTACGACGATCAACAATGACCCATATTGCATCATTCCTTCTAAGAGTATTTGGTAACCCCATGATGAAGTCAATCGTAATATTATTCCATTTCCAATCAGTTATGGGAAGAGGTTGCAATACTCTACCAGGTTGTTGCCTTCCATATTTCACTTGTTGAAAAACCATACATCTTGACACAAAATCAGCAATATCCCTCTTCATGTTGTCCCACCAAAAATGTTCCTTCAAATCTATATACATTTTGGTGCTCCCAGGGTGTTTAGAAAAATTGGAACTATGAGCATAGTCTATCAATTCCCTTTTTATATTATGTCCATCGGGAATAGAAAGTCAATTCCCGAATTTCAAAATTCCTTCTTCACACACAAATTCTCTCAATCTCCCATCATTCAGAGCATTAATATTGTTTTTAAATTCTTCATCATCGGTCTGAGAACTCTTAATCATTTCATGTAACGATGGTTTGGAAACAATTTTAAAAATAACAGATGTTTCGTCTTCCATGGTTATTCCCATGTCCATCTTCACTAGATCCATGAAAACTGGATCACATTAAATTACCATAATGTTTAAAACTCCATGATCTTTACTAATAAACGTATATGCCACCTTGTTTCCTTCCCCGGGTGGTAGTGCATCGTGAAAGCATAATTCTTGAGTAATTCAATCCATCTCCTCTGCCTCATGTTGAGTTCTTTTTGTGAGAAAATATACTTCAAACACTTGTGATCAATATAAATCTCACATTTTTCACCATAGAGGTAGCGTCTCTATATCTTCAAAGAAAATATCACTGCCGCTAACTCGTGATCATGAGTAGGATAATTTTTCTCATGAATTTTCAACTGTCGTGATGCATAGGAAATAACCCTATCATTCTGAATAAGGACACAACCAAGTCCTTAGTTTGATGCATCACTATAATTAACGAACCCATCATTCCCCGATGGTAGAGTCAATATAGGAGCATTGACTAATATTATCTTCAGTTATTTAAAACATTATTCACACTCTTTTTTCCAAACAAATTTAACCCCTGTACGTGTGAGCTTTGTTAATCGGTTATCCAATCAGAAAAAATTCTGGATGAAACTTCAATAATAACATGCTAAACTGATAAAACAGCATACCTCAGTTATACTCATATGTGCTGGACATTCTTGGATTGCATTGGTCTTAGAAGGATTAACAGAAATTCCATCTTTAGAGACAATATAGCCAAGAAATTAAATCTCTTGAAGCTATAATTCACACTTGCTAAACTTCCCTTATAATTCATGTCTTCTCAGAGACTTTAGGTTAATGTGAAAGTTATTTTCATGATCTTCGTAGCTTTTGGAGTATACCAAGATATCATCAATAAATACCACCAAAAAATCATCGAGATATTCCTTGAATACTCAATTCATTAGATCCATGAATATAGAGGGTTCATTAGTCAGCCCAAAAGGCATTATTGTAAACTCGTAATGCCCATACCTAGTTCGAAATGTTTTCTTCGGAATGTCATCATTCATCACAAAAAACTGATGGTATCCAGATCGATGGTCAATATTCCAAAAGTATTGAGCTCCATATATTTGGTAAAACAAATCATCAACGCAAGGTAAGGGATACTTGTTCATTATTTTTATAGTATTGATCTCCATGTAGTCGTACATAAACTCATAGATCCATCTTCCGTTTTAACAAAAACAACAGGGGATGCCCCTGGAGAAACTCTAGGGCGAATAAATCCCTTATTACTCAATTCCTCTATGTGTTTCTTTTGTTTAACTAATTATACAATGGCCATTCGATAACGGGTCTTTGATATAGGCCTTGATCTAGGAATTAAATCAATGGAAACCTCAACTTCTCATTCTGGAGGATGTCCAAGTTATTCTTCCGGAACACATCTACATATTCTCTCACAATAGGTACATACTATATTTGAACATTCCTTTCCTCACCCATAGTTATTTCATTCTCTTCCTCCCCAATAATTGAATTTAGTTGAGATACTGGTATGGATCTAGATAAGAATTAGGTTGGGATGATTCTTCTCTAAATATAAGCTGTTCTTTATCGTCATCATAAAAAATTGTAACCTTCTTCTTATTACCGTAAATCTTCACATCATGGTCCAAAATCCAATCCATACTGAGAATTATATCAAACTCAATCATAGGTATCACAATGTGATCAGCGGATAAAGAACATCTATGTGCTCTAAATGGGACTGATTCACAAAACATTGTTGCAATTATACTTCCCTTTAGAGTTTTAACTGACAAATCCTTTGTTAAATCAAATTGTAAATATCTATTTTTCGTAGAAAACTGGGATGATATGAAATAATGTGATGATCCAAAATCAAATAAAGAATTTTCAAAACTTGAGGAATCCATTAAATTAAATTCCACCACATCTTTCGGAGCTTCTACCTCCGTAGTAGTGATAGCATAATCATGGCCTTGATCCCTTGGCCTTTTCTGAGGTATATTCCACTAAAGATTAGGAAATTCATTTTCATAATGTCCCATCTCTCTGAAGTTGTAGCATTGAACATTGGTAGCTTCTTTATTCAACTTTCAATAATGAGCATGGTGGGATTTTTCTCCACACTTCTAACAAACTCCCATTCACTTCATGAAAGTACCAGGGTGTTTCTCCCCACATTTACTGCAGGATGGATATTCAACTTTTCCCTTATTCCCCTTATTTCCATTCTTAGAGTGATCAACAAATCTCTTATTCTCTTTCATTGCTTTAAAGTCATAAGACTTAGATAATTCATTTTCTCTCTTGATAGCACAAGATATAATATATTCGTATGATGAGAATGATTGTGACACTAATGATCGATGAAAAAATGGTTTTAACCCATCAAATAAACGATCAATCTTACTTCATGGGTTACATATATAATCTCTAGCATTCCTTGCTAACATTGTAATGTTAGCCTCATACTTTAGACATTCTCATCCTACATTTGTCTCAGTCTTAGAAATTGCCTTTCCATATTTTCTCGACGTTCAAGAGGAATGTATTTTTCTAAAAACATATCTTTGAACTCCCTCCTTTCCATATTTGATACTTCATCATCTTCCATTGTGTTTTGAATTAATGACAACCATTGATCAGCATCTCTAGTGAGGCGGTAAACTTCCATGATAACATTTTCCCTTTCACTAATCCCCAAAGCCTGAAATATTTTCTCAAGGTAACTTATCCATTTCTCTGCTACTAATGGATTTGTGCTCCCATTGAATGTTGGTGGATGTTTCCTCATCAAGCGATTTAACATTTATCCTCCACATTGTGGATCAGGGTGCTCCATACGAGTAATGTTATTATTCATAACCTGGGTGAGTTTTCCTAGTATAGTGAAAAGATGATCAGCACCAGTTGTATCATCGACACCACTATAATTAACTTGAGCAGGCATGAAATCCCTATATGGAGTGCGTGCATTGATACATTTTCCATTACTTCCACTAGGTTCCATTTCTAAACAATGGCATAAACAATATATGATTATGAATCAAAATACATAATTTCGTACTTATAAAACACTTAAATTAAAATGAACTATTTATTGATATAATCTATAATCATAAAAATGTTTTATTTGAGGAATTATATACTAATAATCCCTTCATAATTCTTTGTAAATAAAATTGAAGTTATCCTAAGAATATCCCTCGGGAGTTTTGTAACCAAGAGTGCATCAAGGCTCGTTGTCGTGCACCAGTTCCCGTTTGAGTCCAGCTCAAAGCGGTGTTTTCTGGTTTTAGCCTTAGGTACATCTATGCCAGAGCCACCTCTACCTGCTCGTTTCCAGACAGGGATGTATTGCTCTAAAAATCAAAAACTATCTACAATACCAAAATTCTAGGAATTTCTTCTAAACTAATCCCCAATGTCTATCTTAGTTTTATGTTCTCTAATTAGAGTTTACCTAAATATAGCCTCCAATGTTTGTACTAAACCTCCGCTGATACCAACTGTAATGCCCCGACCGTAGTTGCCTAGAGTCGGTGCATTATTACACGACATTGGCATGAATACAAGAAAGATCAAGTCTCTACAGACCTATTAGTTTCGTAGGCATGGATTAACTAGACACATTCATAAATTTTACATTACATCATAAAAAGAAAAACTACAACAAAAACAGATTGTCTTCATATCCCATCATATTATCCCTGCAGGTCCTTCATAAATTACTTCTTCACATCCTAGGAAAAATAAAACATTGAAATGGGTGAGCTCATATGATCAGTAAGGATAACAATATAGAGAAAACTTTCATAAATAAGCATATACATTTAAGGCAATGTATAGCTAAAAAAATCCATTTAAACATCAAATTCAGCATAATATGTCAAATATAAAATGTAATAATTCCATTTAATTATTAACATAGATATTATACTAGTCGAATTCTCACATTCAATATCAATAACCACTTTACAAATGATGGAATGAATAATACCGGACTATCATAACCACATAGACAAGGATTCATGCCAAGACTACAAAAAAGATTTTGTCAAGGCCACGTGCCAAGAAACTAGTTTGTCTCATGACACCTACTGATGCATCTAGGAGCAATAACGGGCTCCACCCGTCACTTATTAAGTCCAACGCATTCCTCATATGAATATGTTTCAACATAACATAAACATTCATATTAAAACTACCATACAAAATGTCAATACTTTCACCATAAACCATTAATGGTATAAAAATAACACATCCACAGTCAAACATATCACAAAACATTCAATACAATATGGATGTTTTGTATCATAATAAATTAACTTCAAATAAGCTTAAAATCTATCAAAATATGTTAACATAGATGGAATCAAAACTATTTGAGAGAAATATCAATTTTTTGAAATCATTTAAAAGTCACATTATTATAAAATCAATATTTTACTTTGAAAATATCCTTATAATATTGTAAGGGAATCTTATAAGATTTTATAATGGTGGAAAATAGTTTCACCCGCCGTATAAGTTAAAAAAGACATTCTTACTTTAATTCTGTCGAAAACGTTAAAAAGGATCTTGTTTGGAAAACGACGGAAAGATTCCTTTATAAACCTCTTACAAAAAGTCAAATAAGGGTATAAATGACATTAACCCATATTTTGTAAAATATAATGAATATTTTGAAATAAATTTTTAATAAACATGGTTGTGTATGATGAAGAAGTCCCCGTAGATAATTACGTATAAACAACCTTGGATAATGAAGAGATTTTGAAATAACCCTTACCTTGTAGTTTTCCTTAGTCGATGGTATGTTAAAATCATGTATAATAGTTAAAAAATTGTTATTAAATTATAAAATATCCATATACATAATTACTATATCATATATGATCTTTTAATAATACTTTGTTAATAATACATTAGTATTATCGTCGTTTCAGGTGTTAACTTACTCGTTTAATTTAATATGTTTTTATAAATAAGTCATGTTTTTTATGGATAGGTTGTATCTTATTCATATATATAATGATATAATGTTCTTAAACATTACTTTTAATAATCAAATGAGAATTATTCTTGAATGGATATGATGGGGATTGAATCTCATTGTGTTCATGGAGAGGGTAGTTCGTAAGTACGCACGAGTGACAATATCATCTGTTTGATATTAAAATAATATATTATTGGATGGTATATCATATATAAGGAATCATTATCATGTTATATTTATTATTTAAATGAATTAAACATCATTATAATAAACATCCAAATAATAATATATTGAATAACAATTACACCACGACGTGGTGACGGTAAGTCGTATGTACGCACATATGGTGATATGTCATTCAAAAGTTGGACATAATACTGAATATGGTTGTATAATACTTATAATAATATAACAGTATATAGTTGATATTGGAGTAATTATTTTAGAATGGGAATAACAAAGAAAGAAGACGTTGAAGAAGAAAGGAACTTGAAAAAGGGTGGTGAAAACATTACCTCTTCTTCTAGTTCTTCCATTTGATTTGATCAAAAGGGCTTCGTAGGTTGTCATTCAAATCAAAATAAGGCCTCTAGGATTAAGTGAGGGAAGTTGAGAGAGTATTTGGGAAGTGTTTGGACGATCCATAAGGCTTTTAAAGTGTGTATAATTGGTTAGAAGTGGTGTCCTTTTATAAGGGGGAGGAGGGGTACCTTATGAAAATCTAGAAATATTATTTTATAAAAAATTAATATTTGGTTTTTAATGTCTCCAAAGTAGATTATTTAAATTTAAAGGTGGGGATGGGTCGAAAACCACCCAACCAATATAATTTATACAGGTTTGGGTCATTATATTAACCTTATCTTTTAGATTTAACTCTTAGTTAAATAGTTTGACATTTACCATGTCTCATTGTATTTTTATATTATATAGTTAATAAACATACTATATACCTACAAAAGACCCCCAATTGGTCCAATAATGATACAACTATAATTTTATATGGCCTTTGGATGATCCTTATATTTTTATGAATAGAATATCATTTAATAATATAATATTTGTTTTAAAAACTCTTTTATGCCAATTATAAAACTATTGGGTATTTTGTGTTTCATAATTTCATAACATCATTATTATTTCGAAATAAATTAATGTAAACAATCTTAATATGTCATATTAACCTAAAAAATTATTGTAATTCATAAAAAGTCTCAATTTACTTTTATTTTGATATTTATAATATCAATTATTTTAATATTTCAATAATTAGGTAATTATTTCATCACTATTGTGTCATAAATAAATAAAGTTATTTAATGTCTCAAAATTATAAATAAATAATAATTATGTAGTAAATGTTTTTATCTTTCTAATGAATATTTATAATAGAATTTATCTCATGTATAACCCTATATTATGAATGTTTTAGTCATTAATCTTTGATTTTATCTTTTTTAACTATTCTTTGAATTAAATTATAATAATTTCCATAATCTAATCCATGTAGACATAAATGATAATATTATATTCCTAAGGTTGTTTATGGTTCATATACTCTTGTCCAATAGAATTATGGCATGTGATATTGTAATATTAATATCATGTTTACCCTTAACTACCCTATTTACGCTTAACTGTGGTAAAAAAAGTTAAAAGTTGCTATTCCCCAAAAACAATTTCATCTAATTGAACCACATTTTACTTCTTGATATTAACCATGTCTCTTGGATTTTCTATATTACACTCACAGAAGTGGTAAAATAAATTTTTATGTGAATTTCATAATTTTCATTGGAGGTGGGAAAAAGACGGTGAAAGTTCAATAAAATTTTTATATATCTAAAATTATTCTAAACTAACTCCAATGAATTACATGGAACATATATATGTATTATGTATCTATTTTTACCTTAATAATATTTAAATAAAACAAATTCTTTTTAAAATAAAAATTCGGTTCTAAACTATAACTTACTATTTTTTCACTATTCATCAAAAAATAAATATTTTCTGAAAAATACCAAAAATTCACCCTAAGCTAACATCTATATTTAAAATCATAAAATGAAGTCCATTTTGAAATAAAAAATTTATAAAATTTCCAAAAGTGGGTGTTACTATTCATAACAGCTACTTTAATTGGTTATGGTGGGTTAGAATCTCGAAGTTGCATACATTACACGCTACTATATTATTCAATGAGAATCATATCGTGGAAGAATGGGGAGTTATAGATGGTCCTCCCCACGATATATACTACATATATGATTCACTATATAGTTGAACGTCAAGTAATCATGGTAGTCATCTCCATGATGGCAGTCACTAAGAATGACCACCCTATAGTGACATCAAGAAACGAGAAGTTCCTCCCCTCATTACAGTGCATCCTGAAGGCCCTCCCTAGTACGCACACTGCAAATATTCTCCCTAGATCTAGATAACAAGCTATGATGGTAGTCCCTCCCGTAATAGTATACATTTGGAAGGCCCTCCCCTCAATGGAATCAAGAAGCAGGAAGGTCCTCCCCCTTCTGTGGTCCACCATGAAGGTCATATGTAGGGTATACAGAATAGGGATCCTCCCTGTTGCTGGACACTAAACCTTGATGGTATTACTTGCCATCACAATACCATCTGCAAAGGACCTACCCATAGTTCACACTGGTAAAAAGGACCTCCCCTTTCAAAATCAAAACTGAAAAATCCCTCATATGCTAAGTCACTTAGAATGATAGAGTTAGACATGTTAGACACTTTTTCAACAATAAGCGACATTCTTTCACAACCAGATGATGCTCTAGATCTATGTTAATTCTTTAAACCACCTCAATTCTGATCATATATATACAAGGCTCCTACAATCCCTAATGCTTGTAAATTAATTAAGGATCGTTCAAGTTGGGAATACCAAGAAGGGAAATCTTTGGAAGAGAAAAAGAATATATGTATCTCATGAGAAGGCAATTATCTACAGACAACATCCCATTTATGTTTTATCCCATATTTACTTCTTATTTCGACATAACGAGAGAGTTGTCAGAGGAATGTATGAATAACATTCATCTCAATATTTGGAAAACACTCTTCCAGTTCAAGGAGAAACTCATTCCCTCTGAATGCTATGCAGACCATGTAAAGTTATTTAGAGTGTTTTTTTCTTCTAATTGACCTAGAAGCACTACCATATTCACGGTGTCCACAATCAAAGAGGAAAACGAAATATCTCAAATTTTATTGCCTTCATGTGTTTTACAAGTTTCATTACCTTATCAGGGACACCCTGTCTGGAGTTCATATATAGTGATGTGGAGAACATTGAGCTCTACTCATCACCCCTTGTCTCTTCTAGAAGAACCCACTGAAGGTTAAACCCTGCTATTTCATCAACCAAATATAGGAATCAAATGAAGTCCCTTCTTAGGAATGATGGAGCTCTCGATAAGAATTAGCACTGAGTATGTCTTAAAAGAATATGGCCCAACAAGAAAAATCCATCAAGAATATCCTGAGCTAGGAAACTAAGAAAATACATCATTATTCCCAGATATTGGAATCAAACAAATGGTCCATGATCATGTCCTCAGAGGAAAAACATTCACGTGTCGACCCAACACCATATCTGAGTCATGCCTGAATGGGAATGTGTGGAATCAGGAAGGAAGAAATAGCTGCAGAAATTACCATAATACAAGAACATCCATATCCCATAGAGACAGGTGCATTTTTATCTCAAAATTACCCCATAAGACAA
Source organism: Viscum album (assembly GCA_963277665.1). NCBI lineage: Eukaryota > Viridiplantae > Streptophyta > Magnoliopsida > Santalales > Viscaceae > Viscum > Viscum album. The sequence goes on from OY728126.1 coordinate 303,251,567, forward strand.
GAAAATCTGGGTCGAGGCACAACAACAATGGAACATGAGCGGCCCCAACCCTAATGGATTGGGAAATTTTTACTTTTAATTCCCACTCAGCGGATGTCATTCTTCTCTTGCTTAAGGATAGATCCAAGTGGAGAGTTCCCTTATTCCATCCCATCATATAAATCTTTTCTTTTATGATATTGGTGTACTTCCATGTCATTTCAAGGCTCCCTTTTAGTCACTCTTTTCATGGAGACTTGAAGAGGACCATGGAATTTAAGGAGATATACAACGAAGGACACAAAAATACTCCTTTAATTACACAATTAGTACACTTCCCCCAATGTTGTACGCATCATTGAATGTCATGGACATAAATCCCAAGGACCTCACCTAAAAAATGAAAATAATGGGGAACAGGGAGAAGGTGGTTCCTTCTAAGAGGCAGCCCCCTCTGAGCCTAAAGGATTACACAATCAGAACCAGAGGGATGGCATAAATCTTGTTGATCCCTTTTCAAACATTTAAATTTCTCACACATGAGTCCCCAAAAGAGAATATAATATATCCATGTTCACGTACAACCAACCTCATCCTCCTTGTGAAAATGAGCCCCTCCCACTCAAAAATAGATTTAGGCAGGAAAAGGAATAAATGAATGAAATGGGGTGAATCAATGTTGAGGTACATTGAGGAAGTTATATTGATGGTTGTGTTCCTCAAGTGGACCATCAATATGAAATTCTAGAAGAGGTTAATATACCCTGAGGTATCATCTCAATAAATGAGATTAAACAGGGATACTCTTCTAGTGTAGCAACGGGGCCATCCAACTATTTCAATCTGGCCTTGGAAGGACACCAATATTTCCCTCCATTGTGGAACAACTAGAGAACCCTTAGGAGAATCCATAGAGGATACCCTCGGTTGGGTATCCACTTCATGTACCAGCATACTTTAAAAATCCAATCATTCCCCATATTGTACCCACTCATGCTTATGTTCATCGAGATATTCATCAATGGCTCACGAACACCATCGAGTCACTAACATTTTCACTTGAATCCATAGAAGGGTGGAGAGCTCTGATACAACTAGAAATAAAACCTTACCCTAACTAGGTGAGTAATGTGTCACTACCACCAAACATTAGGAAGCTTGTGTTCCCAGTTTAGGAAACCTAAAAAACATCTGATGCATTATACCTATTACTATAACCCTGAGATGGGAACCCCAGAAAAAACAAGTAGTAGTGAAACTCATTTGTTTCTTGAAAACCTTGATATGATTAGCCTTTGTGTGTTATACCAGTTTTTTAGTGAACTAAATAATATGGTGGGAGGATATCTGATGAAAATTCATCTTCTTCTTTAGGTCAACATTCCCAAAGATGATGGTCAATGATCTAATATACATCAAACCACAGGAGAATGATAGAGTTTCAGACATCATTGAAAGACAAAATGTTCTGGTCTATTCCCTCGACTGGATACTCCCACCAGATGAGATTCTTTCAATGTGCATCAAAAATCTATATGATGACCTATGAACACTTCTTGTTTTGGTCATGTATACCAGTGGGATCTGAGATTTCTATACCATTACCCAAAGGATATAATATTCCTTATAAAAGACTAATCTCAATTCTGAGGAAAAATTTTCATCCCTATGGAATGGAATATAGGGAGATGAAGAGAATTCTGTCACAAATAAGCCACCCCCTACAGTAGCTCCAACTGTGAGGCCTCCATCGAACAATGAAAGGCCACTTATATGCCAAAATCCACCCCCACCTCAGAAAGGCGATTGAAGGTATTCCAAGAGGAATCAATCTGAGGATTGTAGAATGAATGTGCAATCATTGTGATATAACAAAATTCCTTACTACTTCATAGCATCCAGTAATTGCAACGTGATCTTGCTACCAGATCTAAAGAATGTTTATGAAGTAGGTCTCAACGACTGGCCAAAATTTTTCCCCTTCCAATGGATAGTGGGAAACACTATCAATGAGTGTTTCATCTTTAAGTACCTCCAAAAAATAATGATTGATTATAGAAAAGTCAACCTAAGACCACTGCTAGCATAGGTTTCATACATTTCTACCATTGACCTAAATGGGGAAAGGGAGTGGCAAAAAGTCACTAGAAAAAAGGACTAAATGTTTGATAGTTGGATGAATCGAAAGACAATAAAATGAGCTCCTGGTATTCTCTATGAATAACCGAGGAAGTAAATTTTTCTTCCAACATCTCTTAATGGATCACATATTTCATCCTCATATTTACAATCCACCAAGGATTAGCTACCCATAATGTTGTCCTATCAGAAATCCAGAAAGCAAGAGCAAGAGGATGATAATACACCAATGAAAAATCTAGCCTTGAAACTCTCAAATTTCATGCAATATTATCATAAAACATGATCACCACCCCCACCAAATGGAACCATAGATAGAGAACATAAAAAAAATCATTGTCAGATCAAGAGATGGTTTTTTGCCCCGTTAATATCATCCTCTTAATTGACCCCTTCTTTGATGTAGAAAATGGATTCAAACTGGAATTCACCACACCCAACTAGAGAGCTAGAGGAAGAGGCCGCAGAGGTTAAGGGTTACTAGAAAGATTTAGTTGTAGCAGGAGTAAAATTCTCATCCAAACCTCAGCTCAAAACATTAATGTTGTAGAAACTCGTGGAAGACCCCTCTACCAGAAACAATAGTAACAAATATATTTCTTAACTCTTTCTAGAAGAGGTTAGTGCCCATTCATCCTAAAATATCAATAATACGAGGATCATATGTCTAATATCCCAATACATTCAAGCACACCCTCCCATTCAAACCCAAAAAACACAAAACTACCATCAACTCTTTTCATAGAGGTTGGTCCATCCACCTCTAAAGTGCCATCCCCTAGAACAGCTATGAAATAGCTTCCACAAACTAGGAATAAATGGACTTTAGAGAATAAATATGAAATTAATAATTTGATATCCTCAGTACTAGTAATGTTATCAATCCTAAATGCAATAAATTTTATAGTATACCTAAGTGAAGAACTTATAGAAAAATTGTTGAGTACCAATTAATTTGAAGTTGAAGTAGTCACTGTTGAAGTATAGTAGACAGAGACCAACCCTACGGAATTCCATTTTGTCATCTCCTACATGAATCAAGCTAATGATCACTTCATGTAGGTAAACATAGAGCCTATACATGTTTCTAGAATGATAAATGGTGTCGATATCCAGAAATACTTCATTGATAATGGATCTGGAGTTAATCTCATCCCATAGTGGACGCTTCATCGATTGGGCTGTAATGAAGATATTTTGACACCGTGAGCCATGGACTGGATGGGATACGATAAAATAGATTATAAGACAGATAATGATCAGAACTCAATTCATTGACCTCATAGACAACACTGATTTTTTGGTGGTTCCACAAAATATGGTGTTCCATGTTTTATTAGGAAGGCCCTGGTTGCACCAGCATGTGACAATTCCCACGTCATACCACCAGTCCATCAAATATTGATGTAATGGGTTGTGTGGAACATTGCATTCCTATATATCCCCATTACAATATGAAGAATCACACTACATTTATTTAGGATTATATAAAAGAGAAAATAGGTGACCTTCAACTGATGGTATCAATTGGTTAGCTTCCTGGAGTGGTTTGGAAATGGTCCATGCAAACCCCCTCAAGTAGCCTGGGAAAGAATATTTATTTCCCATCCATGAGTTCAAGTGTGTGGTCCTAAGTTCAAATGTGTATCCCATAGTCTATGTGATCTTAATCATGGAAAATGTGGTTTCCAGTGTTGAAAATTCCACTGACCATCGAGACAATGGTGAATAACCATATAAAAATGCCCACAACCCATTTTTAGGGGCCTAGATAATCCTTATCTCATCTGTTGAGGCAGGAAAGGATGTATCATCCCCCAATAAAGATGAAGATAAACCTAAATTATTCATCCCATCCTCTCTATAAAATTTAGTTCATCCAATCTAGAAATAGGATGCCACCCCATCCTTCTAGCTTCAAAATTGCGACTCCTCTCCTGACCCAAAACAATTTATCACAATAATTTTTTTCCATCCGAGGAAGAAGTTGAAGAGGTGGAAATATTAGATTAATATGAATAAGACCTGATTTATTCCCCTATATCTTTTGAGGAAGGTGTCTCAACCATAATTAATGTTCTCAGGGAAGTAAACCAAGCTATCGATGAAGACCTGTGATCCACCTTGATTAGTGTGGACATGTCTTTGGAAGATCAAGACGTATACACCTCCTTCCTGAAGCAGAATCAAGATTTCTATGCATGGAACTGAATAGAAATGTTAGTTATCAATCCCAAGGTATCCACAGACCAATTGGGCCTACTAGAAGACTAGCATGGTTACAATAAGGCTTCCATAAGGACACAGCCGACACAAGCTTCCAAATTAAGGGATAAAGTCAAAAGAACTCATTAGAATTACTTCGTTATGGAATTACAATATCCAATATGAATATCCAACATTGTCCCCATAAAAAAGAATGGGTATATAATAGTCTACATTGACTTCAAGGACCTCAATAGGAACTACCCAAAATCTGATTTCTCAGTCCCGATCATTGAATTGATGATCGACATGACCAACAGATATGAGGCTCTCTCTTTCATGGATTGATATTCGGGGTACAACCAAATATTAATGGCCCAAAATATGTGGAGGAAACTTCCTTCATGTCCCCATTAGTATTCTTTTACATGTTTATTCACTTAACATTTAATAATGTAGACATCACATATTCACATGCCATGTATCACATTTTCCAGCACTTCTTGGGAAAATTCATCTAATATTATGTTTATTACCTAGTGGTTAAATAATGACTATGTTCAGACCACCTGACTGATATTGATACTATCTTAAATTTACTACCACATCATAGTTTGAAAATGAACCCCCACAAATGTTGTTTCGATGTCACCTTTGTAATATTCCTTGGCATCATCATATGCCATCATGGAATCAAAGTGGATCCTGAGAAGGTAATGTCCATCCTTGAAATGTCACCATCGCACAACCTCACTGATTTGAGAGGCCTCCGAGGTAACAAAGACTATATTCACTACTTCATATCCATCCTTACGTGTAAATTTTTTTCCTTTCACCAAGGTGATTAAAAAGGGAGTTGTATATAAGTGGACTAATGATTATCCAGAAGGATTCAACAATATAAATAGATATATGTTGAGTCCACCAATTATAATGAATTTTGTGGAAAGGATACTTCTCATTCTGTATGTCACTTACTTGGAGCAATTACTGGGTTCATTCCTAGCAAAAAATAATATTGTCGATAGTGAAAATGGCCTCTATTATCTCAGATGAACCATGATTGATGTTGAGCCTCATTATTTGACTATTGAGAAGTGATACCCCGTGTTAATATTTGCGGTCTAGAAATTGAGGCATTATCTTCATCACCATTAGTTCCACCAGGTCTCTCATAGAAACCCTCTCTAGTTTATCTTTTTCCATCCATTTTTAACTGGATGTATGTCATGATGAATGGTTATCTTGCAGCAAGTCGACATACGTTTGGTGACTCGGAATTATATCAATGTAATGGTGTTAGTATATTTCTTTTAAGAGAATCCCTTAGTAGAAACAACCCCACTGTATGCTTAAATTCTTAGTGAAGAGGTGTTATCTGTCCAAGAGGGCTCCCATACATGGGAAATGTACATAGATATTTCATCCAGAATCCTGACATGAAAAGGGATAGAAGACCCCATGTTCAACCATGTGTGGCTGGGAGTGATACACATATCTCCAGAAAAGGCCATCTTGTCGTACTCCTTCCTAAAGTCAGATGGTTTCACAAACAATGAAGCATAATATCAGTCCCTCTTTGTAAGACTAGAGCAGGAACATCATGAAAAATACCAGAACATAAAGATAAAATGTGCCTCAGAACTAGTCAACAATAAAGTTAATGGTGACTATAAATTTAATACGGAGTAATTAATCCCCTTAATGAATTATGTCAGAGACATGATGGAAAATATCCCATCTGATTCAACATTAACATATGTTCCCTATTCATAAAATGAACAAGATGATGTATTGGAAAATATCTCTATAGCCTTGGCTAAACCAGACCGGTATGAAATAGTCATCAGCATTGCAAACCATCAGATGCTCTTTCCATTTGTTTATGCCAACCTAGAGGAAGTTAATGAGATCATCCATGTCCCTGATCATTATGGTCACACCACCGGTTGGATTACTACCATTTCAAATTACCTATCGAATGGAGAATTCCAATAAAATAGGGCTAGAAGAGAATGGATATAGAGGCGAGTAGTCTACTTTTTTCTGTATAATGGAACAAACCAACAATAGGTTCTCTATAAGCAAAGAATTGATGGATCCCTTCTTAGATGGATTTTAGGAGTAGAGACCACTGCCATCATGAAATAAGTGTACACTATAATGTTTGGGGGAACACGAGTCAACATATAATATTTCTTTTCAAATTCAAAGGATTGGGTACTATTGTCCCACCACGTTATCAGATTATGATACATTCACCATGATGTTCTTTTCATTCCATGTTCATAAAAATTTCAACCACCAACCCTTGGAGTTACTTCACAAAACCAAGTATTCCTAGTAATTTTACATAAGAGAAATGAATGTCATGGGACTATATCATCCCACCAAAAACAAGAAATTCACATTTATTATCATAGAAATAAACTTATTTTTCCTATGGGAATAAGTTATATCTCTTAAATAATTCGGAGCTAAAATCATTGTTAGCTTTGTGAAAGCCAACATAATCCTTAGATTTTGTGTCCCTCATAAAATACTGACAAATAAAAACATCAGTTTCTACTATGTTCAGTTGAAAAAGTTAAACCATGAGTAAAGAATCAAATCCATCTGTTCATCCCACTACTATGCAGTGTCTAACGTGCAGATAAAGGCGTTCAATTAAAATCTAACTAATATACTCCTAAAAATGATATAAATGGACATAAAATCATCGATGGACAAGCTTATTCATGACATGTGGGCCTATGATACCCTAACCTGCAGTGCCACCAGATATACACAATAATCATTAGTATACATCAAAGTGGTGGTTCTACCCATTGAAGATCAATTTCTATCACTATGTGTCATCATCTATGTCCAGCTATCTATGGATGAGTAGTTCCAAAAATGTTTTGATGAGTTGGAGTGATTGGATGAGAAAAGGTAGCACAATTTACACCAAATAGAAGTCAACCAGAATTGGATCAAGTGATCCATCAACAAAAAGGTTTTCCTTTATTCTTTCCTCAAATCTGAGATGGTGGTGGTCCATAGATCCCTGATGATAATCAGAAAGAATCCCTTGAAATTGGATCCAAAATAGGAGGGATGATATGTCATACAATAGTTCTACTCCAATGGAGTATAAATATTGATTTAAATGGATGGACATATCTCCATGGATCCTACCAATGCAAGGTTCATGAATAAATATTTCATGTATCCAAACACATGTCATCCATGTTGCATGATGTTAAACTACCAAAAAAAAAATTTATAATGTCCCAAAATTGACGTACAAGGACATTAAATTTATTTTTTGGAATACATAATACATGACACAAGATTACCCCCAAAACCATATTACTTTAGTGACTTTGGAAACATGGAACATAATATTCTAACTTGGTGAATGATCTTCAGCATCTCCCATAAATATATTCTTTTTTTTCCTACACAAAACCATTCATTATATCCTAGGCCAAAGAAAAAATAAAAAGGGTGAGCTCAAATGCTCAGTAATGGTAAACATGGAGAACATAAAACAAAACAAAAACATAATAACGTAAAAACATTAACATAAGTATAAAATATCAAAATCATTATTCATGAAATAAATATTTGACATTTGTAAGGCATAATCATAATGGAACACAAACCACGATAAAATAGCATTGGCATAAAACATGGAATTGTGGAAAAAAATTAAGAACATAATATGATTTCCATAGTAACCAAGGCATTGTTTCCATGACCATTATAGTGGAAGAATTCAATCATTGAACTATGTTTACATGCCGTTCCAACCATGTATTAATATACCAGATTTACATACTATTCTATCAATGTATTACTAAACATGATTTACTTTTCATTCCATTAATTTCTATCTCACGAGATATAAATATTTTCCCAATATATTGGAGAGGGATATAGGTCCCACCCATCTTATAATGAAATCATTCTTACATGTTCTTCAAAAACATTAATAATTCATCATAGCATAATCAAAGAAATAAAATGGGTTTCTTAAACATCATTCCATCATAACATAATCGATATAAAATATCACAAAATCATTAACATAATAAAATTATTTTAATAATAGGGATATAAACATAACCTTATTTAGGAGTGTCATCTATGATGGAAAATAATTTTAATAAAATAGTTGAACTTAATTCCTAAGTAAAATATCATTATTTCTTAAAAAATATTTCCTTTTTTCAGAATGACACCAAATTTTAAAAGAAAATAATTTTGTTGAAAATAAATATCTAATTGTGTAGCTGAATATTCATGTAAATAAGGAATTAATGATATGTAAAAATCCATTTATTTCATATACATTAAAAATACCTTATCCTCATACTTTCTGTAAATATAAAAAAGCACCTCATGCTGAAAAACAATATTACATTCATACCATTTATAAAAAATTCACCAATTGGTAAAATTGACGTTAGACAATTATATAAGGACATAAATAACATTTATGAAACATTAACATGTATGATAAATATAACCCAGTAAATACTTATGAATAAACAATCTCAAATAAAATGAGATTTGAAATTCTATCACTAACCTTATACTTTTCGTTAGTTGAGGGAGTGTTCACCTCATATATAATAGTTAAATCAAATTATTAATTCTTACCAAGACTATATACATATTTATGATATCCTTTATGACCCTATTATATCATTTAGTTTATATTATTTCAATATTTCAATTATTTGAAGTGTTAAATACATTGATTTCTCATTCCTATTTTTCTGTAGAAGTCATGTTTTTTATGGATGAGATTTATTTTATTCATGAAATTTTGTTCATAATTATTATTTCCACTGATGATATAAATTTTATAATCACTCTTTAACTATTAACATGGAGAATGAATATCACCACGTCATGGAGATGGTAGGTCGTACATACGCACGAGCGATGATATCGTTCTCTTGATGGTTAAATTATATGTAATTAGATGGTATATTAATTATAAAGAATAAATATCATGTTATATTCATTATATGAATCAATTATACTCATTATTATAATCATCTTAATAAATTATTTTTTAATAATAAATTACACCACAACATGGAGATAGTAAGTCTTATGTAAGAATTCTTGGTGATATTGTTATTAATAGGTTGGATAAAAGTAGGTATAAGGTTGTACAATAATTATAATAACATATAATCATGTAAAATATATGGATTTATTAATTAATTATATTTTCAACATAGAAATACGGAGTATAATATGAAAATAAATTGAATTGAATTGGTAAAGAAATTATGTATTCTTTGTTGGACTTCCTTAAAATATCTTCTTAGCGACACTAGGGGCTAGGGGTAGAGTTTTTCCAAACCCAGGACCTCCAAAATTTAACTAAGAATTTTTATATGTGAATTTTTTAGGGGTTTTTCGAGCTAGAAGGCTCAAGTAGGTGTGAGGAAATGTGGGAGGAGATGCCTTTTATAAGAGAGAAGAGGGGCACTTTAGGAAACCCGCAAAATAGTAAAATATAATCAGCCAATTATTTATCTAATTAATATAAAATTGAACATAAATGAAATATATAATAAATTTTCTAACATATACTATACCCTTTTTATTATTTATTAATTTTTTATTTTTAAATAATTTAATAATAAATTAATTCAATAAGATATTATCATTTCCAAATTTAATACCATTAAATTAATTTGACTTAAAATACAATAAAATAAAGTGGTAACTCAAAAATAAATCTTTATAACATCTAAAATATATCTTATAGATATTTTGAATTTTTTAGACACATTAAATAATCTAAAATAAAACAAAAATAATATTATTAAAATAATTTATTTTATTTTTATGTTAATATAATAAATATTGTTTTAGAATTGATGATACATTGAAGGTAATTATATAAATTGAAAAAAATTAAAAAAATTATATAATTAAAATGGATACATTTATATTCATCCATATTTTTATTTTTTCCCTATGTGGAAACATAAAAGATGTTAAAATACAAGATAGAGATATTTTGTAACTATCTTCGATTTAAATAATATATAATTTTTTTTGTACTAGTGTCCCTTAAAAAATTATAAATAGATCATATTGTGATAATTATTGAATCTTACTCATCCAATAATTATTTTTGACATGTTTTTGTTTTATTTTAATTCTTATAATTTTGATTTAACATTAATTAATTCATTTAACTCTTACCGTGGCAATATGTCTTTTTATTTACTATTTGTTAATATAGTCACTCTAAAATTCCATGGGATCCCTAATTGGGCCATTTGTGACATATCTAATTTCATTCTAATTATTTGGCTGAATTTTGGTTTTTATGAATTTTACATTATTTAAAAAAATATTATTTATTTAAAATATCAATGGTGCCAATTTTGACACTATTAATTAGTTAACATTATAGAAATATCATAACAGATATATATATTATGAAAAACTCATTTAAGCCATAAATTACATGTCAAAGTGACCCAGAAAATTAGTGTATGACATTAATTCACTTGAAGAATATTTATTTAAATATTTTTAATATAATTTATTTGATATTTCTATTAATAAACACTTTCTACATCACTATTGAGTCAAAAATAATGATAATTGTTTAATCTCTAAAAATTATAAATAAATTTTTATGATGTAGTTAATTTTATTATCTTTCCATCGACTACTTATAGATGATTGTATTCCCTAGTAATCCATAAATTTAAATTCATATTCTTTCATAAAATGAGATTGTGACATTTTGTCACATTCATTAATGTTTTCTGCATTCATGTCATATTCATGGGAAAGTGGCCATTAAGTGATTCCAGTTAGAAACATACATGATAAGGCTCTAATTTATTCATATAATATTATTTTTAAAGGTTTTATGGAAATTTTATAATATTATCATTACCTTAAATTACCCAATTTACCTTTAACAATGGTAATAAAAATAATTACAAATGTTACTATTCCTAATGCCCAAAAATAAAAGTAGGTAATTATCATAATTTGTACCCACTTATTTAAAATATGGAATACATTTTTTATAATTCAAAACACATAATTGGTATAAATTAATTTAAAATTAATTCCTGTTGTCAAAACCAAAAGGTGGGTTTTTAGAAGTAAAAAGTTATCAAAAATTTGTCATGTGTTTAGGACCAATTTAATTGTGAAATTACATCCAATGACTAAAATTTGATAAAATTTTAAAAACATAATCCAATTACACTTTTAAATAAATTAAAAGGAAAATATAAATATAAAAATAAAGAAGATGAAAATTCAGTTTTGAATAAAAATTCAGTATTTTTTACCATTCATTAAAATAAGAATTTTATTTGAAAAAATTCCAAAAATTCAAAAAAAGTAAATTTTGAAATTGAAATTTAAAATAAAAGTCTTATTTTTTATAATATAATATATAAAAGTGTTTAAAACTTAATTAAATATGGGTTCTCCATCAAAAGGTGGAAAAACTGCATTTTTTAAAAATACTTCTTTTATCTGAAAATTTGAAGTCGTTCTTATAGAATTTCTAGAAAATACATAATGTGAATTTTAATGTTATATAAAATTAAAAATTTTGTTAATAAGATTCATTAAAGTTAGTTTATATCCCATTAAATTATAATATTTAAATAATATATCATTGTTTAGTGAAATGTGATATTACATAAAACAAAAGCTATCGAGGAAGGTCTTTCTAGTGTATAATGACAGCCAAGAATGGTGTTGCATATACTACAAGATAGTACGGTGTTGTGTATAGCATAAGCTAATATTTTTGAAGTGTACAACCTAAGAAATCAAATAAATAAAAAATAATCTATCTCATACAGTATCTCATTGTCACATTCTACCCCATTAAAATGAATTTCAACTTCAAAATTCATCGGGGTCATAATTGGTTTTCAACTTTAAAGTTTCTTTCATGGAAACCGACATTGTAAAAAATAATTCTAAAACATCATTTTAAAAATTAATTTTAGAAACATAATGGTCACCCAATTTAACTCAACATTGGGTTTCCATAAAGGATAGAATATGGGAGAAGTGAAAACATGAATATAGAAGAGAAATATAACCATAATGTTCTGATGGATAGTGATAGAGAATAAGCTTTGGATAAATTTAACTACCATAAATCAATAAATCTATAATTATTTAAGAGACCATTTGATTTATCAGATAAAAACGAACTAGGATAACATTGTTGGTTTCAAGATCCTTTTCCAAAAGTGGATGAATTTTTCCATGATAAGAAACCCTTACTTGATTTCAGTACAATCTCACCATATATCATTTTCTAAAAAAATTTATCATCATATCTTATTTAAATAAATCATGTTTAATTTTTCATTCTTGAATTCATAGAAGATCATGTGATAGATTGATAATTCATTCCATCTGTCTCAACAAAAAGGTTATAATAGGTTACCAAATATGCAGAAGTGCAACTATAGTGCGATAAGATATTAAAATAAAAAACATCAACTAGAATATAACATATACTATCCATCAATGGATAATGTTACAATCCTTCCAAAAAATAAAAAATATAAAACTTTATAAATAGGTGAACATAGTCAACTTAACATTTGTCTCCCATATACCTCATTCGGAAGTTCTTTGTTGCCACATCCAAAACATGAGAATAACTTATTCAGGTATTCTCTTGAATAATGTTAATGACATAAATTACCATTAAAACTTAGTTGAAACGCGTATTTTGTCAAAATTAACTCTTTCCATAGACCAAATATACCAAAAAATTCTATATACTCAAACCATAATATCACTATCAAACATCCCACTATCTCTTTATCCCTTCATTATGAGCATATCATGTGCCTTCCAAAAATAATTAAATCCCATTTCATGGTTACAGTTACCATATAATTATGGAAAACTATAATGTACCAATACATATATATTCTAATATTCTATAATACTTTGAAGGATCTCTAACAACACTATTTTGGAATCCCATTACATAAACACATAATCATTACACTACTTCATTTTCATACTCAACATCACCAATAGTGATCGCATGTGATTTGCCTTTTTATTTTTCCTTAAGGGTATTCTGATGTCTATCATCATAATCCCTTTTATTTGGGAATTGGTGAGCATAATGCCCCATTTCATTGCACTTGTAGCATTGTAGTGTGTATGGTGCATTATTTGTAGTCTTTTCTCTATTTACATCCTTAGAAATATTTTTCCAATTACATTGTCACTCAACTTCTCGATGAACTTATTTTCCACACATAAAACATTTTTGAGTCCCTTTTAGACAATCTCCACCTTGCTTCTCTCCACACATTGAGCATAAGGAAAAATTACTCTTCCTTTCACCATTGGTTTTTGATTTTACTTTGAACTGCATCTTCTGTTTCTTGTCAAACCCATGAGATTGATATGTAACACCAACTTCCATTTCTACCTAGATATCACAATGCACAATCTCTACATATCATCTGTTGTAACTTATAGCTAATTCCTTTCGAAGACTAGGTTTTATGCAACTGATGAATCAATAAACATTACTTTTAGGTTGGATGATAAAGCCAAAATCATACCTTGAAAGTCTTGTAATATTTTCCTTGTAAGTACGAATGGATTCATCATCCTTTTTCATAACCTCAAGGAACTCCTTTTCTGTATTTTTTCAAAAAATATGAGGGAATTACTTATTGAAAAACACGTTCTCAAACTTGTCCCCTTCCAATAATTCATGTTCATCTTGCTACATTGTATTCTTAATTAGAGTCCAACACTAGTCTACTTCGCCTTCCAAACAATAAACATCCAAAATGAATTTTTCATGTTATGAACAATGAAAGATGGAAAATATATTTTCAATGGTATTGATCCGTTGTTTGGAAACAAGTGGATTAGAAGACCCACTGAATGAAGGTGGATGATGCCTCGTGAAGGACTCAATAGAATCTTATTCCCTTATATACTCATTTGGGAGTCCAAAATTATGGATAGCTTTTGTGATTTTAGAAATAAGATTTTTCATTCCATCTCCCATACAATTAGGTTGTTCAGGTGGACAGTCATTGCATTTCCCAGTGCATTGATCATTAACATGGTTCCTTCATGTTCCATATATCATCTAAAACCCCAAAAGAAAAGTTTTAGGGGAAAAATAATACTAGTAAAACAATATAATCAATGGGGTACTTTCAATATCTACCATATTATGTTTAATAATAGGTTATTCATGATAATTACTATAGTTAAAGGACTGTAAGCTACAGTTATACTTACCCTTAGGGACATCCCTATACATACCTTAGAAATATCACTAGGGATCTAACTAAAGTTTTTTTACACCCTAGTTTCCAAATGTTAACTAAATATTCTCTTTGATTCAAACTATAACGACCCAATCATGACATACATGGAAATTAAATTTATTTGGGGGAATACAGGATACATGAAATAATATGACACCTAAGACCATATTATTTTAGTGCCTTTGGAAACATGTAACAAAATATTCTCACTAGGTGAATGATCTTTGACATATCCAATTAAAATATTCCCTTTTTTCGCAACCTAAAACCTTTAATTATATCCTGGGGAAACGAAAACATAAAAGGGTGATCTCCAATTTTCTATAAGGGTAAAAATTGATAACATAAAACAAACCATAATCATACAAATGTAAAAAACATGAACATAATGTTTAAATATAAAAATCAGGAGTCATGAAATAAATCATGGAAGTTGGTATGTAATTGATCATAAAGGAACACTTACCATGATAAAATACTATTGGAATAAAACACAGAATTGTCGAAAATAACAAAGAACATAATATGATTTCAATAGTATCCAAGGCGTTGATTCCAAGACCATAATAGTGGAAAGATTCCATTAATGAACCAGGTTTACATGTCACTTCAGTCATGTATTACTAAACCAGATTTAATTACCATTACAGGCATGTATTAAAGAACTATATTTACTTGTCATTCCAGTCAATTCTATATAATGAAACATTAATTTTAACCTAATTCATTGGATGGAGATATAGGTCCCACCGATCTCATAATTAACTTATACTTACATGTTCCACAAAAACATTAATCATTCATCATTGCATAACCAAAGAAATAAAATGGGTTTCTTAAACATAATTCCATCATAACATAATCCATATCAATGGTCATTTCATAATAAACATAATAAAATCATTTTAATAAAATGGATATAAAAATTCATATTTAAGAGTGTCATCTTATATGGAAAACAATTTCGATAAAACACTTGAACTTAATTCCTGAGTAAAATATACTTTCTTCTTAGAAAATGTTTCCATTTCTCAAAATGCCACAAAATATTAAAAGATAATCTTTTTTTTCAAAATAAACACAAAATATTTTAGATTAATCTTCATGTAAATTATTTGTTAATAATATGGAAAAATGTTTCATGCCATATATGTTAAAAAACATTCTCCTCATACTTTTAATCGAAAAGTCAAAAGGTACCTAGTACCGAATATGAAAAAAGATTCCATTCATACCATTTAGTAAAAATCCACTAGTTGGAAAAATTGAATTTAAACATTTATATAAGGATATGAATAAAATTTATAATACATGGATATGTATGATAAATATACCCAAGTAAGTACTTAAGAATAAACAATCTTAGATAAAAACGAGATTTGAAACATTATCCCTTACCTTGTACTTTTCATTAGTAGAGGGTGTGGTCACCTCCTGAATAATGGTTAAATGATGTTATTAAATCATTCCAGGACCATATCTAAATTTATACTATCATATATGATCATATTATATCATTTTGTTAATATTATTTCAATATTACCATTATTTTCGGTGATAACTAATTTGTTTTCCCATTCATGATTTTCCATATAAGTCATGTTTTTTATGCATATGACATATCTTATTCATGAAATTATGTTCACTCATCCTATAAATTTTATAATTATTCTTGAATTGTTAATGTGGAAAAAGAATCTCAATGCATCGTGGAGACATCAGGCTATACGTACGCACAAGCGACGGTATCATTCTCTTGATAGTTAAATGGTATTTAATTGGATGGTATATAAATTATAAAAATTCATTATCATGTTATATTAATTATTTAAATCTATTATACTCATCAATATACATATACTAAAAAATTATTTTTGAATAAAATATTACACCATGGTGTGGATACTGTAAGTCATACGTATGCATGCATGGTGATATTGTTATTCATAGGATGGATAAAAGACGGAATAAGGTTAAAAAATAAATATAATAACTTCTAAACATGTAAAATATATTGGATTTTATAATTTATTATATAATTGACATAGAAATAGGGTGTATGATATGAAAATAAGATGAATTGAATTGGTACAACAATTACCTCTTCTTTGTTGTACTTCCTTTGGATCTATTCTTAGGGACACTATAGGTGGAATTTTTTAAAAAATTAGACCATAAATAGTTAACAAAAAAAATTATAGGAGAATTGGGCAAGTTTTGGTCGATCTGTAATGCTCATAGAGGTGAGAGGAAATGTGGGAGGATACTCCTTTTTATAAGAGAGGGGAGGGGTACTGTAGGAAACCCTCAAAATATTAAAAAATAATAATATTATTCTAAATCTAAATATTTAAAATTGGTTTATAAATGAAATTTATAATACATTTTAGAACATATATTATCCACTTAGGATTATTTAACATTTTTTTGATTTTTATATAATTTAATAATACATTAATTCAACAGGATAATATTATTTTCAAATTTAATAATATTCATTTAATTTGATATAAAATACAATAAGACAGAGTGGGAATTATAATATAATTCTCCCAAACATCTATATCATATCTTATAAAACTTTAAAAAATTTTATACACATTAACTAATCCAAAATATAACAAAATAATATTATTAAAATCATTTATTCTATTTTTATGTTAATTGAATAAATATTGTTTTACAATATAAGATTCGTTTATGGTAATTATATAACTTATGAAAATTAAAAATAAATTAATATAATGAAAATGGTTTCATTTACAGAAAAATAGACATTTATATTAAATCATTACTTTATTTTCCCACTATGTGGACACATAAAATATATTAAAATACAAGATAGTGATATTTTTTAACTATCTGGGTTTTAAATAATATATAATTTATTTTCATGTACATGTGTCCCTTAATCAAAACTAAAATCTCTAATATTGTGATAATTATTCAATCTTATTCATCCAATAATTTTTTTGGACATGTTTTTGTTTTATTTTAAAACTTATAATTTTTATTTACCATTATTTAATTCCTTTAACTCTTACCCTCGTAACATGAGTTTTTTTACTGAGGGTTAATATAGTCACTATAAAATGATAAATAAGTCATAAATATATTTTTTTAACAAATTTAAATTCAATCCAATTAGCTAGAAATTTTTTATAATTTATGAATTTTATATAATATAATAAAATATTATATATTTAAAATATCAATAGTGTCAAATTTAACACTATTCATTAGTTGACTTTTTTGAAATATCATAGCACAGATATATAATATAAAACACTCATTTAAACCATAAATAAAATTTCTAATTTATCCATAAAATTAGTTTCTATCATTAATTAAATCAAATTATATTTATTTTAATATTTTTAATATCATTTATTTGATATTTCTATTTGTAAACTTTTTTCTCCACCACTATTTAGTATTCATTAATGATAATTATTTAATCTCTAAAAATTTTAAATAAATTTCTATGATGTTGGTAATTCTATTATCTTTCTAGAGACTACCTATTTTTTATTTTATTCTCTATTAATCCCTAAATTTAAATTAATATACTTATATAAAATGATTGTTAACATTTTTTCACATTCATTAACAGTTTTTATATTCATGTCATATTCTTGACAAATTAACAACTAATTGATTCCATTTTTAACCATAGATGACAAGGGTTGAATTTATTCACCTAATAGGATTTTTACTAGTGTTAGTGTAATTTTATAATATTATTTTTACCTTTAATTACATGATTTACCTTTAACCATGGTAATTAAAATTACTACTAAAGTTACTATTCATAATGCAAAAAAAGTGTCTTATTAACATAATTTGGACTCACTGTTTATAAAATTGAATCCATTTTTCAAAATTCATAACACATAATTGGAAGAAATTAATTTAAAATTAATTCTCATTGTTAAAACCAAAAATCTGGTTTTTAAGAAGTAAAAACTTATCAAAAGATTGTCATGTGTTTATGTTCAATTTAAATGTTTAAATACATCCAATGACTAAAATTTGATTAAATGATAAAAATGTAATTTAATAATACTTTAATCCTAATTAAAATTATAATCTACCTATATAAATAAATTATATGAAATAACAGTTTTGAATTAAAATGCAGTATTTTTCACAATTCATTAAAATATGAATTTTATCAGAAAAATACAGAAAATTCAAAAAAAGTAATCTTTTATGTTCCTCTTCCAAACAAGATGATTATTATTTTAAAAAGACTTGGGTGGTTCTTCATCATAAGTTCCTCAGGTTCCCACATTGCCTCTTCCATCTTATGGTTTCTCCACAAGACTTTTACCAGACGCGTCGTCCGGTTTCTCAGTACTTGTTCTCTCGTATCAAGAATCCTGATGGGATCTTCTCAATAAGACAGATCCGGTTCCAGTTCTAATTCTTCATAGGTGAGTACATGCATTGGGTCAGACATGTATTTCCTCAACAGAGATACGTGGAACACATCATGAACTTTGGAGAGACTTGGCGGCATTGCCAATCGGTAAGCTACAACCCCAATTCATTCTCGAATTTCGAAAGGTCCGATGTACCTGGGACTCAATTTACCTTTCTTACCAAAACATATGACTCCCTTCCATGGAGATACCTTCAGAAAAACATGATCACCGATTTGAAATTCCAAATCCTTCCTTCGATTATCGACATAGCTCTTCTTTCTACTTTGAGCTGTTTTGATGTGATTTTGGATTACCTTCACCTTTTCTATCATTTCCTCCACCAGTTCTGGGCCTACAAGTTTTCTTTAACCAACGTTATCCCAACAGGTTGGTGTATGACATCTCTTTCCGTATAACGCTTCCTATGGTGCCATCTGAATACTCGAATGGAAGCTATTGTTATAGGAAAATTCAACCAGAGATAAATATTGATCCCACATACCTTGAAAGTCAAGTGAGCAATATCTCAACATGTCTTCTAAGGTTAGAATAGTCCGTTCTGATTGTCTGTATGTCTGAGGGTGGTAATCAGTGCTCAAATGAAGTTCAGTATCTAGGGATTTCTGAAGACTTTTCCAGAATCATGAAGTAAAACGGGGATCACGATCAGAAACAAACTATAGGGGTACTCCCTGAAGTCTCAAAACATCATTAATATGTAGTATTTCTAGACGTTCCAGGGGTAGATCTTCTCTTATAGCAAGAAAATGTGCTGATTTGGTAAGATGATCAACAATAACCCATATTGCATCGTTCTTTCTAGGAGTCTTTGGTAGTCCCATCACAAAGTCCATCGTAATATTGTCTCATTTCCACTCCTGTATGGGAAGAGGTTGCATGACACCTCTAGGGTGTTTCCTTCCAGCTTTCACGTGTTGGCAAACCATACATCTTGACACAAAATCAGAAATCTCCCTCTTCATATTGTCCCACCAAAAATGTTCCTTCAAATCTCTATACATTTTGGTGCTCCCAGGATGTTGAGAAGAATTGGAACTATGAGCATCATCCAACAATTCCCTTTTTAGATCAGGTATATCGGGAACACAAAGCCTCTTCCCAAATTTCAAAATTCCATCTTCATACACAAAGTCTCTCAGTCTCCCATCATTCACGTCTTTAATCTTCTTTTGAAATTCTTCATCATCGGTCTAAGAACTCTTAATTCTTTCTAGTAAAGATGGTTTGACAACCATTTGAAAAAGAATTGATGTTTCTCCTTCCCTGGTTATTCCCATGTCCATCTCCACTAGATCCATGAAAATTGGATCCCTCTCGATTCTCATATTGTTCAAAACTCCATGATCTTTTCTTCTCAAAGCATCTGCCACATTGTTTTCTTTCCCCGGGTGATAGTGTATTGTGCAATCATAATCCTTGAGTAATTCAATCCATCTCCTTTGCACCATGTTGAGTTCTTTTTGTGAGAAAATATACATCAAACTCTTGTGATCAGTATAAATCTCACATTTTTTACCATAGAGGTAGTGCCTCCATATCTTGAAAGAAAAGATCATAGTTGTTAACTCGCGATCATGAGAATGATAGTTTTGTTCATGAATTTTCAACTGTCGTGATGCGTAGGCAATAACTCTATCATTCTGCATAAGGACACAGCTAAGTCCTTTCTTCGATGCATCACTATAAATAACGAACCAATAATTCCCCGATAGTAGATTCAATATAAGAGAATTTACTAATCTTCTCATCGGTTCTTCAAAACAATTCTTCACACTCTTTTGTCCAAACAAATTTAACCCCTTTACGTGTGAGCTTCATTAATGGGTTTGCCAATCGGGCAAAATTCTGGACGAATCGTCGATAATAACCTGTCAAACCAATAGAAATACGTACCTCAATTATACTCGTCGGTGCTGGCCATTCTTGAATTGCCTTAGTATTAGAAGGATCAACAGAGATTCCATCTTTAGAGACAATATGGCCAAGAAATGAAATCTCATGAAGCCAGAATTCATACTTGTTAAACTGCCCATATAATTCATGTCTTCTCAGAGTCTTGAGGATAATGCGCAAGTGTTTTTAATGATATTCGTATCTTTTGGAGTATACCAAGATATCATCAATAAATACCACCATAAATTCATTAAGATAATCCTTGAAAACTCTATTCATCAGATACATGAATACAGAGTGTGCATTAGTCAAACCAAAATGCATTATAGTAAACTCGTAATGCCCATACCTGGTTCAATATGCTGTCTTTGGAAATTCTTCTTTCTTTACACAAAACTGATGGTATCCATATCAAAGGTCAATCATTGAATAGTATTGAGCTCCATGCAGTTGGACAAATAAATCATCAATGAAAGGTAGGGGATACTTGTTCTTTATCTTTATAGCATTGATCTCCCTGTAGTCGATACATAACCTCATAGATCCATCTTTATTTTTAACAAAAAGAACAGGGGCTCCCCATGGAGAAACAGAAGGGAGAATAAATACTTTATTACTCAATTATTCTAGTTGTTTCTTTAGTTCGACTAACTCTACAGTGGCCATTCTATAAGGGGTCTTCGATATAGGCCTTGATCTAGGAATTAAATAAATGGAAAATTCAACTTCTCGTTCTGGAGGATGTCCAGGAAACTCTTCCGGAAATACATATACAAATTAATTCAAAACAGGAAGATCCTATATTTGAACATTCCTTTCCTCACCCACAATTATTTCATTCTCTTCCTCCTCAATAATTGAATTTATTTGAGCTACTGGGGGTGGATCTAAATAAGAATTAGGTGGTGACGATTTTTCTCTAAAGATAAGGTAATCCTTATCATTATCATCAAGAATCGTAACCTCCTTCTTCTTACAATAAATCTTCGCATCATAGTGCGATAGCCAGTCCATACTGAGGATTATATCAAACCCAATAATAGGTATGACGATGAGATCAGCAGATAAAGAACATTTATGTCCTCTATTGGGGACTGATTCGCAAAACTTTGTTGCAATGATACTTCCCTTAGGAGTTTTAACTGACAACTCCCTTGTTAAATAAAATTTGAAATATCTAATTTTCATAGAAAACTGGGAAGATATGAAACAATGCAATGATCCAGAATCAAATAATTCATTTTCTAAACTTGAGGAAACCATTAAATTACATGCCACCACGTTTTTTGGAGCTTCTACCTCAGTAGTAGTGATAACATAAGCTTGGCCATGATCCCTTGGCCTTTTCTAAGGTAAGTTCTCCTGATGCTTAGGATATTCATTTGCATAATGCCCCATCTCCCTGCAATTGTAGCTCTGAACGTTGGTTGCCTCCTTATTCCCCTTGCAATCACGAGCTTGGTGGCCTTTTTCACCACACTTGTAACAGAATTCCGTTCCCTTCAATCAAGTACCATGGTGTTTCATCCCACATTTACCATAGGATGGATATTCAACCTTTCCCTTCTTCCCCTTATTTCAATTCCCAGATTGATCAACATGACTCTTCTTCTCTTTCTTTGATTTAATGACATAAGACATAGAGAATTCCTTTTCGGTCTTGATAGCACATGAGACAACGTCTTTGTACGACGAGAAGGATTGTGAGACTAATGCTCGATGGAGAAATGGTTTTAACCCATCAAAGAAACAATCAATATTACTTCTTGGGTTACTTATATAATCTCCAGCATACCTTGCTAACCTTGTAAAGTTATCCTCATACATTGTGACAATTTCATCCTCCTTCTGTCTCAGACTTAGAAATTGCCTTTCCATATCTGCTCGATGGTCGCGATGAATGTATTTTTCTAAAAACAGATATTCGAACTCCCTCCATTCCATATTTGATACTTCATCATCTTCTTTTGTGTTATGAATCAATGACCACCATTGATCAGCATCTCCAGTGAGGCGGTAAACTGCCATGATAACTTTTTACCATTCACTACTCCCCAAAGCCTAAAATATTTTCTCTAGGGAATTTATCCATTTCCCAGCTACTAAGGGATTTGTACTCCCATTGAACTTTGGTGGTTGTTTCCTCATAAATCGATGTAACATTGATCCTCCATGCTGTAGATCAGGGTGCTCCATACGGGTAAGGTTATTATTCATAACTTGAGTAAGTTGTCCTAGTATGGTGATTAGCTGATCGGCACCAGTTGCATCACCAGCTCCACTATAATTATATTGAGCAGGAGGGAAATCCCTTCATGGAGTGCGTGCATTGATACAGTTTCCATTTCTTCCACTAGGCGCCATTTCTAAACAATGGCATAAACTAGATCAGTTTATGAATCAAAATACATAATCCCATACTTATAAAACACTTAACATAAATTTAACTCTTTATGGATATAATCCATAATCATAAAAATGTTTTCTTTTAGGTAGTATATACTCATAAACCCTTCATAATGATTTGTATAGAAAATGAGAGTTATCCTAAGCATATCCCCCGGGAGTGTTGTAACCAAGAGTGTAGCAAGGCCCGTTGTCGTGCACCAGTTCCCCCTTCGAGTCTAGCTCAAAGCGGTGTTTTCGGGTTTTACCCCAAGGTACATATGTGCCAGAGCCGCCTCAACCAACTCATATCCATACAGGGATGTATTTATTGGAAAACTCACAAAATCACTACAATACCAAAATTCTAGGATGTTCTTCTATACTAATACTCAATGTTCATCTTAGGTCTACGTGCTCTAATCCGAGTTTATCTAAATCTAGCTTCCAAGGTTTATACTAAACATCCTCTGATACCAACTGTAACGCCCCGACCCAAGTTACCCAGAGTAAGTGCATTATTACAGAACATTGGCATGATCACAAGAAAGATCAAGTCTCAAAAGACTGATTGGTTTAATAGCCTTGGAAACACTCGATATATTCATAAAGTTTTACATTACATCATAAAGTGAAAAACTACTACAACAAGATAATGTATCCATAGTGCACACTATTATCTCCTCATAATATCCCTGCAGGTCATTCATAACTTACTTTTTCACATCCTGGGAAAAATAAAACATAGAAAAGGGGTGAGCTCAAATGCCCAGTAAAGATAACAATATAGCGGAAACATTCCAAAATAAGCATAAACATTTAAGGCAATGTATAACTAAAACAAAAGCCTTTTAATCTTGAATTTCAACATAGTATAGAAAAAGTAAAATGAAATAGTTCCATTTACTTATTCACATGGATATTCTACTAATCGAATAATCACATGCAATATGAATAACCACTTTCATAATGATGGAATGCATAATGCCAGACTATCATAACCACATAGCCAAGGCCTCGTGCCAAGACTACAAATAAGATTTTGCCAAGGCCTTGTGCCAAGACACTAGTTTGTCTCATGAGACCTACGGATGCATCGAGAGCTATATTGGGCTCCACCCTTCATATATTAAGTCCAATGCATTCCCATATGAAATGTTTTAAACATAACATAAACATTCGTATTAAAACTAGCATACGAAATGTCAATACCTTCACCATAAACTATGAATGGTATAAAAAGAGCACATCCACAGTAAAACATATCACTAAACCATCAATACAATATAGATGTTTTGTATCATAATAAATCAACTACAAATAAGCGTAAAACCCATCAAAGGATGTTGAAATAGATAAAATCAAAACTCTTTTTAGAGAAATATCTCTTTCTATTTTGAAATCATTTAAGAGTATTATATTTATGAAATAAAACTTTTTCATTGAAAATATTCTTATAAGATTTTAAGGTAAGGTTCGACGGTTTTATAACGGCAGAAAATAATAGCACCCGCCGTATAAGTTAAAAAAACATTCTTACCTTAATTCTGTCGAAAAGGTTAAAAAGAACCTTGTTTGGAAAACGACGGAAAGATTACTTTATAAAACTCTTATAAAAATTCAAAAAGGGTAAAAATGACATTAACCCATATTCTTTTAAATATTAAAATTTTTTTGAAATACATTTTTATGAAACATGGATGTGGATGATAAAGATATCCCAGTAGATTATTACGTATAAACAACCTCGGATAATGAAGAGATTGTGAAATAACCCTTACCTTGTACTTTTCCTTGGTTGGGGTAGGTTAAACTAATGTATAATATTGAAATAATTGTTATTAAATTATACAAGAATCATATACATTCATATGATATCATATATGATCTTTTAACATTGCTTTGTTAATAATATCTTAGTATTATCCTTGTTTCGGGTGTTAACTTACTCGTTTTATTTTATATGTTTTGTTACGTAAGACATTTTTGTAATGGATAGGTTGTATATTATTCATATCCATAATAATATCAATTCCTTAAACATTATTTTTAAATCATGAAATGATAATTATACTTGAATGGATACGATGGAGAATGAATCTCATCGCGTTCGTGGAGACGGTAGTCCGTACGTATGCACAAGCGATAATATAATTCTTTTGATATTAAAATAATATATAAATGGATGGTATATCATATATAAAGAATCATTAACATGTTATATTTATTATTTACATGAGTTACACATCATTATTATACCCATCCAAATAATAATATATTGAATAACAATTACACCACGACGTGGAGATGGTAAACCGTACGTATGCACGTATGGTGACATGTTATTCAAAGGGTGGATAGAATACTGAATATGGTTGTACCATATATATAATAACATCACAGTATATATATGATACTGGAGTTATTATTTTAGAATGGTAACAATAAAGGAAGAAGAAGTGGATGATGAATGGAACTTGGAAAAGGGTGGTAAAATCATTACATGTTCTTCGGTTTTATTCCTTTTGATTTGTTCAAAAGGGCTCCGTAGGTCGGCTTTATGATCAAACTAAGGCCTCTAGGTTGTAGTGAGGGAAGTTGGGAGAGTAATTGGGAAGAGTTTGGCCGAACCAAAAGACTTTTAAGGTGTGAAAAAATGAGGAGGAGTGCCCTTTTATAAGAGGGGTGAGGGGAACCTTTGGAAATTCTAAAAATATTAATTTACAATAAATTCATATTCGTTTTATAATGGCTCCAAAGTTTATTATGTAAATGTTAAGGTGGGGATGCGTCTAAAACCACTAATCCAATATAATTTAGATAGGATTGGGTACATATATTAACATTATCATTATGTATTAACTCTAAGTTAATTAGTTTCACTTTTACAATGTCTCTTTGTATTTTTATATTATATGGTTAATAAACTTCTTATATACATCCAAGAGACCCCAAAGTGGTCCATTAATGATACACCTATCATTATATAAGTCTCTTGTCAGAACATTATATTTTTTGGAATTTAATATCAATTAATAATATAATATTTATTTTAAAAACTCTTTTATGTCAATTTTGACACTATTCAATAGTTGATTTTTGTAAAACTCATAACAGAATTATTACTTCGAAAAAAGTTAATTAAATAAACTCTAACATGTCATATTAACCTAGAAAATTAATTTGGTTCATAAAATTCTCAAATTATATTTATTTGGGTATTTATAATATCAATTATTCTAATTTTTCATTAATTAGGTAATTACTGCATCACCATTGTGTCATATATAAATTAAATTATTTAATGTCTAAAAATTATAAATAAAATATTATTATGTAGGAAATAATTTTATATTTCTAATGAATATTTACAATTGAATATCCAACATATATAAACCTAGGTAAAAATTGTTTTGCTAAACGATATATGCTTGTGTCATTTTTGTATTCATTTTAACTTAATTAAAATTAAGTGTCCCTATCACCTACAAATGGCACCATGAGGTCCCAAAATCGACCAAAAGATGACTATGGTCGAACATGTATCAACCAATAACGTTAGGACACGTTTTAGGGTAATTGTTTATTATTATACTATTATTTTGTAAACCTTATTTACTGGATTTACCCTTAACCGTGGTAAATAAAATATTTACCGAAGTAATTATTCAAAATGTATAAAAATAAAAGTTACCTATTTACAAAATTTGAACAACCTAATTCCAAATATGGAATCCATTTTTCCAAATTCAATACACAGAAGTGGCAGAAATTAATTTAAAATTAATTCCCGTTGTTAAAATAAAAAGCGTGTTTTTAATAGATAATAACAATCAAAAGATTGACACTTGTTTATGTCTGGTTTAATTGTAAAATTATGTACAATGACCAAAATTATATTAAATGGTAAAAATATATTCTAAATATAATTTAAAACCACTCAAATTTATAATTTATCACTATTAATTATTTTGATTAAAAATGTTTTTTTTAATTAAAATTTAGTAATATTCACTATTCATCAAAATATTACAGTTATCCAAAAAGTACCAAAATTTCACCTTAGGCTAAAATCGATATTCTGAATCCAAAAATGAAGTCCATTTTAAAAAATAAAATATATATAAATTCAAAAATTAGGTATTACTATTCATAACGGCTAGTTTGATTGGTTATGGTGTGTTAGAACTCGGTGTTGCGTACAACACACACTATCACATTATTTAATGAGAA
Source organism: Viscum album (assembly GCA_963277665.1). Lineage (NCBI taxonomy): Eukaryota > Viridiplantae > Streptophyta > Magnoliopsida > Santalales > Viscaceae > Viscum > Viscum album. The sequence goes on from OY728126.1 coordinate 303,279,183, forward strand.
GAATACAATAGAAGATTGGGGTGTTACAGAATCCCCCAAACCCCTAAAATCATTAAACCCCTAAAAACTATAAAGACCCCTAAACCGCTAAAAACCACAAACCCCCTAAAATCCATTAAATTCACATTAAAACTAAAATCCCTAAAAATTATAAAAACCACAATAGACCCCTAAAAACCCTAAAACCCATAAAATCCATAAAAATCAAAAAACGAATATTAATCTTTAAAAAACTATAAAAAACATAAATGTATCTCAAAACATTTAGTGATCCATTAAAACCCTAAAAATTAAAAATCCCTAATACCCTTAAAAAAGCATAAAACCTTAAAATCCCTAAAAACATTATAAAACTAATGACCCTAAAAAACCCCAAACCCCTAAAAACACATAAAAATTATTAAAATCGTGAATACCCCAAAATCCTAAATATCTATAAAAACTCTAGAATTCATTTAGAAAATCATAATAAACCATAAAAGATTAATAAACCATACACCGAAATCATGTACATGACTTTCTTCCCCCTTCCCTCAAATTGATCTTTTCTCGAAGGTTCATAACTTTAGTGAAGTCTAAAATCATTTATATTTATCTGACTCTGACTTCCATGCGGCCTTTGCACATTATGGTTTGAACTTGGTTTCCCGGTTCGTGAAGCACCGACCCTCGGTGGAGTCATTTGAACGATTTGTTTTTGGATGTTGTAATCATCAAGATCAGGAAACTGTAGGGTTACTGGATGGAAACTGTTTTATGATTTTGTTTTCAATTTAGGAATATCTATCCAATGCTTGGTCTGCGGCCCCTTGAAGCCTCAATGGAATTAGATTCTTCCCCATCCGATGGAGATTTGACCTACACATGAATCGAGACTCACCGCTGATTTCTTCATGGATTCAGTTCCAAGAACTCTCACTTCTATTTCAGAACCCACCCATTATCTATATGCTATGAAATCATGTGGGTTGATACTTGTGTTCAGACATCCGGATTCAAGAGATCTATCATCCGGTTTCCTCATGAGTCTTTGTTGAAATAGATGTCTCCAAACCTCTGATCGACTGTGTCAGGATTATTGTTGGAAACAAGTTTCGTTAAAAATAGCCAGAAGTTGTGGAGTCCTTTGTTGCATTCCTCTATATATGTATGAATCTGGGTCGTACTAGCACTGCTTGTAGATGAGGATGTAGTAGTGATGGAGTTATGAAGGGGGTCATGGGGATTATGGGCATATTGAACGTTCATTGATGGTGGATGATCTATGTAATGTTGTGACATAGATTCTTGTGATGAAGGCAATGTCATGGAACTCTACTAGGCCAAAGGTCTCTCATGTGTATGATAGATTGAAACAGGATATGGAGAGTGTGTGTAGGAAGGGAGTAATGGACACAGAGGAAGGTGTGAGGTCCCCTAGGTTGTGAAGTGAAGATTTGTAGGAGTAGGGGCAGGCTGGAAGAGTATAGGAGCATGATTTAGGTGTGCAGGGAATGAAGGTACATACATTAGATGGTGTTTTTTTGTGCAATTGGTTTGGGTCACTGGCCTTATAGGGGGAGGATGTTGCACATGGTCCGAAAATGGTGTCACCCATCAATGGTCTGGACATGATGGCTCCTTGGAATGGTAGCAGGCATGAAGAGGCCGGTGAGAGGGTGGTAAAACTTCTATGGAATCTAGGAGATGTTTTTGGCTTGGGTGGGGTGGATGAGGTACAAGAGGCCACAATCTCTTATAGTGGGCATGCTGGACATAGGGATGTGCTGGCTTTTGGTGGTTCCCCCTAGTGTAACAGGTTTGATTGTCTTGGTTCTTTGGAGTTGGAGGGCAAGGATGAGGCAGAAGGGGATGTGGAGTTGTAGTGGGTGGAGGAATAGGGGGAGGTAACTGATTCTAGGGCCTCGAATGCTACTTGTCCTTGTGCCATTGTTGGTTAAAAGGGCCACATGGTGCAACTGGAACATATGTTTGGTGATGATTTCCATAGGCATGATGAGCTAGAATTTCTCATATTTAATGCTCATAGTATGGTGTGGGGGATGCAGAAGGCTGAAGTGAGGCTTAAATGGTCTTTGGAGGTGACATGAAGGATGAGGGATAGGAAATTCGTGGTGGAGAGAGGGTTTCCCAGATGGCCAGTTACACCAATGGGTGCGCGAATGAAGCTGGTGAGCAGGAGAAAGGGGCGATGTTGGTGATCATGCACAATAGTAATGGGTCTGCTGAGAATGTGCCTTCATGCAAGGGAAACACGTTGCCTGGGGAGGAGGGGAATTTGACTCCTACATTACCTAATGTTTAGGTGGATAACTCAGTTTGAGACATGGGGTGTCCTTCTTTGAAGGAGGATAAGGGCCTGTAGTTGGTGATGGCGGATGTGGTGCATGCTCATTGTCTGGATCTTAAGGTACCTGACCTTGTGGTATGTTGAATGTCGTAGTGTAGGGTCCTTGAGGAGTGTTCCCTTAACCATGAATCCATATTCATCCACGATCGATACCCCTTATATGAAATTGGTATAATGTTGAATCAAAATAAGGTTATGAGCATAAAGGAGAGTTCTAAAAAGCTGGATGATGGTTCCTGCCTAGTCCCCTTGAATTGGTGGATGAAGAGGGACTACTCCACTCTTCCTGGGCCCTAGGCTAATCGGTCGTCATCATATGCTGCCAAACTAAAATTCAATGTTAAAAAATTGGATCATCAACACACCTTGGAGCAAGCTAGATGCAGGGGGAGCTCCTAACGCTCCTCAAACATCATGAGGATTTTGAGTCAGGATGAAAATCGATGGGCACAAGGTATGATTCTGACTTCTACTCTAATAATGCGGCTCTTGAGTATGGTGCAGAGGGTGAACCTTATGGAACAACTTTTGTTTCTCATTTGGTGGTGACTTTTACTGACTTGTTCTTCTTTCTAGGTTTTTCGCTTTTGGGTTTTTTGTGGTTGTTAAGAGATTTTGGGTGTGGGTCGTTTGATCCATCCCCTCCTTTGTCTACAAAATCTTTTTTCAAATAAATTTTTGGACGTCTGGGATAGACATGCCTCGATCCTTCCTTGCCCTAAAACCCCCAAAAATTCCCTCAAATCCCTAAAACAGCCAAAAGTCCTTATAATCCAAAAAAACATTCTAAATTTTCTAAACAACAAAAAATGACAGTAAAACAATAATAACCCTAAATATCATTAAAAACCATAAAACACATAAGAAATATTTAAAATCGTTAAGATCCCTAAAAACTATAAAATCCCCAAAACCCCAAAAAACATAATTATTCTATAAAACCCAAAAGAACCTGAAAAACCTAAATGGTCATAAAAATCATAAGACCCTAACAAAAAAACACATTAAACCCAAAAAAACCCCTTAAAAACACAAAAATACTAAAATAGACAATAAACACAAAAAACCTCTAATGACCCTAAAAACTCAATAAGCCCCAAGAGAACCTAAAAACTCTTAATTGATGTAATAATCCCAAAAATACACCAAAAAGTGAACAAATGTCTGAAAAACGTAATGAACACCTAAACACCTGAAAACCCATAAAAAATCCACCAAATGTCTGTAAAAACCATAAAAAACTAGAAGCCACTACAAATAGTAAAAAATAAATAAAGACTCTATAATATCATAAAAACCATCATAACATTAGAAAGAATTAATGATCATAAATTTCTCTTATTTTTCAAAAACAATAATGGACCCTAATAACTATAAAAGTCCCTAAACCCCTAAAATCCCTGATGGGCCCTAATGACCCAAAAACCCAAAATGGCCATAAAAATTGAAAAAATCCTAAAGGACAATAAAAAATCTCTAAACCCCAAACACCCTCAAAATGACTAAAAACACCGAGAATACCCTAAAAACTTTCAAAGAACCTAAAACCCTTAAAAGCCTATAAAATTCCCTAAAACCCTTTAAAAAACTCTAAAAACCCATAATACCCCACATAAGAGCCTGTAAAACCCTAAAAACACTAGAACACCCAAAAGACCATAAAACCCAAAATAATACCATAAAAGACCTTACAAGATCATATATACACTAAATACATTAAAAGTCCAAAAAATTGATGAAAACCCCTAAAAAGTAGTTCATGTCTAAGAGATGATAAAAAAACTAAAATACTTAAAAATCCCTAAAACCCTAAACCCCTGAAAACCCACAAAATAATAAAACGTCCAAAATAATAATTATCCCTCAGACCCCAAAATAAACATAAATTCCCTAAAAACATTAAAACCCTTAAAAAGTCTAGAAAACATAAAAATTCATAAAAACAATGAAACCCAAGAATCTATAAAACCCATAAAATCGTAGAAAACCTAAAAACCCTAAAACACACTAAAAACACTATATTACATGAATCACAAAAATCACTAAACAAAATTAAAAACGAAAAACTACCTATAATAACCATTAATACCCCAAAAAATATGAAAACCTGAAAAAAAAACCATAAAAACCTATAAAAACAAAAAAAACATAAAACCCTTAAAACCCCTAAAACCCCTTTAAATCCTCATAATAACCCAAAAAACCCAAAATACTATAAAAAATTAGAAAATACCATAAAACCCTATAAAATCCCTCAAAAACAACTTAATAACCGCCCCAATCCTCCCAAAACCAAAAAACACAAAAACCCTTACAAACCCATTATAACCAACAAAAATTCCAATAAACCAACAAAATAAAAAAAAATCCGTCAATCCCAAAGAACCAAACAAACCGAAAAACTATAATACTCTACAAAACCCTAAAACATAGAAAATACCTTCAAATGGATCTCTTTGAGAGAGATATCCATTAGAAACCTTGATGGAAATGGCTTCCATACCTCCCCCCGCCTCGCGGGGGAGGGTTCTTCACTATCTCCTAATGGAGATTAGAATTCCTTCACTCCTTTATCCATCCTGGATTTCCAACCCCCATTTCCTCGAGTTTATCTTTTTGCTAAAATTTTCAACCTGTTTTTTGGTCACCCACAACATCCCCTCTCAATTCCAGAGTTCAACAAGAAATCATCTCTCCATCACATGATGTTGATAGCTCAGTCTATGAGTCGACAATCTTCTGTTGACTCTTTTGACATGTTCATTTTCATATCATGGGGTCTCCAGGATTGAGTTATTGTGGGGTTATTTTATGAATTCTATATTATTATACACTTCTCAATATAGACGGTTTTTATCCTTGCATGGTCTGAATCCCCATAAAGCTTCAATGATGTTAGGTTCTTCCTTATCCGGTAGGTTTTTTATTTTCATATGAACCGTGATATGCCAAAAACTTCTACATGGGGGAGGGTTCTAGAAAATTTTCATCCATTTCATGGCCCTTCTATAATTTTATGCTTGTTAATCTTGTGGGATTATATCTATGATCAGATAGAAATATTCATGTGGTTTTCTGTCTGATCTATCTAAGACTATGTGTTTAGGTTTATGTGTCTAGAGAAATGGTTGATTTCATGTATATTGTTGTTTGTGAGGAGTTTCGATATATGATAATGGTTCTGATTTAATCATGGGTGGATCTATGTTACATTTTCATGAAAATGGGTCATTCAAACTTGTCTTGTAGGTGTGGGAAAAAGAGAAACCGATGTGTGGGGATGGATTTTGGGGAGTCTGAGGTAGGTTGAAACTCTAATAATGAAGATAGGGCTGCTAAGTTGAATGTAAGTATAAGAATTGAGAACCTGAATCATGATGTGAGGTTTGTGAATGAATTTGGTGTGGTGGAATATGAAGAATGAAATAAGGGCATGGATACTGTTTTGGACAATGGAAATGATGTTGTGGCTAGAGCATGGGTTGTGCGGGCCACTACAGGTGACTTGGCCCTATCTATTCAGGTGGATGAGGAGTAGGATGGACAAACACCATCTCCTGCTATGCGGTCTCTAATCTTAGAGACTCCCCTTGTTATTTTGGGAGAGGGAAATATGACCAAAATGGAATGTTTGATCTTGTGCACAGTGGAAGTGTGATGTAATCACATGTTGGAATCTCTTTGTGCAACCATTTTGCAATCTTGGAGTCTAAGGAGTTGGGGTATAAGGAGTGCGAATAGTGGTAGGATGTAGAAGGGTTTTGTGTTTCTACCATAGATAGGGTGTCTAAAATGTTTGTTGAAATTGGTTATGGGATAGAGGATGCTTCTTCCAAAAAGATGAAAAATATGTTACTAGTTTTGTCACATAATCAAGTGATCTCTGAATTATTTAATAGGTTTAAATCTGACTGGTTATTGATACACCTTCTAAGGCCGATATAATGTTAAATAAATATGTTATTTTGTATAGTTTTTTCCTTTTCTATTGGGTGAGGTTTGTACTGGTAATGTGGGGTAATGGTTCAATGATTTTAGGGTCAATTCTATGCACGTGAAGTGTAATTGTGTTGTTCATGGGCAGAGTGAGGTACATGTGATTCCTCTGCATGCTTGTTTTGGACTTCCATAGAATGCAGTGCATGATATACCTCTAATATAGACCTCTTCTGATGATAATGATATAAATAAACCTTGCCAAGATGCTTCCACTAGTCATGGTGGAGGAACGTGGTTCGGATGTCTCCTTTAAAGGTTGATTTGAATTTATATAATTCTAGGCCTTTGTGTGACTCTGGTTCCACTTTAATGGAGATTACATCTCATGATACAATTAGGGAGGTTTTTTATGGGGTGAGTGTTATTTCTATAATTCCTCAAACTCATTGTGATGAGCCTGAGAAGAGGGAGGTACAACCTTGCTGCATGGATGTGCTGGGCACGTGCAGTTTGAAGTGTCAGTTATGCCTCCAAATAACTATGTTGGGGTGGTGCAAAGTGTTTGTTTATAGAAGGAGCAGAGTGAGGTGCAGGTCATTCATCCAAATAGTAGTGATGTATATGATGCAAGTGAGGGGAAGGTGTTGAGGGATGTGTAGGCCTTACCGATGACCACATATCGTTGGAATAATGGACAACAGCTGAACCAACATACCACTGATGGGCAAGATGAATGTTCTAGGTATGTGAAAAACATAATAGATTAGAGGAAATCTGACAATCATTCATGTGAATACCTGAATACGGAGTCTCAGGACATGAATTTTCTCTCTATTGATCATAAGGATGTTCCTTTGGCACCATCGCTATCTTCTTTTTTGGGTTATACAGCCCCGGTGGACATCAATATGCAGCCAAAAAGAGAGGTGAATGTTACTGAGGATGACAACAAAGATGGTGGCAGTAAAAATGAGGCCCTGAGAGTGGCCCGTGATGGAATTTTACATGGGAAGGGGAACAAGCGGGGTGGTTTCATATCTGCTCCACCGAAGAGGAAGCCAAGGAAAGAATACTTCACTTTTACGAAGCCCGTGGCTACCTGGGACCCTTCTATGGATGCCAAAAATAATTCTAATGATATCAAGTGAGGGAGTCCTGACAAGTTCACTCCCTGAAAACAACATACTATGGAGCAAAAAAGACATAGGGATTGTTATTTAGAACATTTCAAGTATCAAGAGGACTTGCAGTATGGATGGGAGTCGATGGATGTCGGAGCAAGCTCATATTTTTATTATAGTGGTGATTTTGATCATTTTGACATGTATTTTTTGACGTTGGGTTATTTTGGCATGTACTATTTTTGTTCTATTCTCCCTATATTTTTTTTTAAATTGGGGCAGGGGGAAAGAATGCTTGGTCTTGTCTCTTATTTTACCTAGAAACATAAAATTATAAAAACCTATGAAATAAAAAATACCCTAAAAACTATAAAAACAAAAAATAGCAAAATATGAACATAAAAACCCATATACACCATAAAACCGAAAAAACCGAAAAAACCCATAAAAACAATAAAAATCCCTGAAGACCCAAAAAACATTAAAATACATTAAAACCTAAAAACCTCTTAAACCCTTCTATGAAACATACAAAACACAAAATGACCCTAATTCTTCATCAAATCCCTAAAATTCCATAAAACACAAAAAATACAAAAAATACATAATAACTATAAGACCCCATAAATTCCCAAAAATAAAAAAACCAAAGACCCTAAAAACCCATAAAACAATATAAATGACATTTAGATCATTATAAAAACCATAAAACACCCCACACCCCTTATAAAACCTTAAAAATATTAAAAACACCTAAACACCTAAAAACCCTAAAATTCCAAAACATTATAACACTTCCCAAAACCCCCCAAAAACCCTAAAATCCCATAAAATCCTTAAGAATGCTAAAAACCAATAAAAACTATAAAAACCATAAAACCCCCTATAACCCAAAAAAACCTAAAAACCCATTAATAATATTAACCCATAAAAATTTATTAAAACCTAAACGACCCGTAAATCCCATGAAACAACCAAAAACTATAAAAATCCATTTTTTAAATTCCCTATGAATCATTAAAAATTCCTTAAAAACCTCAAAATAATAATTCCATAAAACCCTAAAAATATTTAAACAATTAAAAACCCAAATACACCTAAAAACATCACAATATTTTTTTAAAACACAAATACCATAAAAACCATAAAAAATTATTAAAACCCCTAAAACTCCAAAGAGAACCCTAAAGGATACCTAAAACCCAAAAAACCCATAAAAACCTTAAAAACCTTAAAAACCCTTCAAATTAATTACAACCACTGAAAACCCTTATAACCCTAGAAACACTAAAAACCCAAAAGTGACTCTAAAGCCCTAAAACCCCTAAAACACCTAAAACCATAAAAACTACTTAAAACCCTAAAACCAAAAAATACTCAGAAAAAAATAAAACCCCTAAAACCCTAAAAACTAAAATATCTACAAGATTATAAAAACCCATAATACCTATACAAGAAGATAAAACCCCTAAAAACCAATAAACCCCCCATACAATATCCTTAAAAACCATAAAACCAAAAAATACCACAAAACCCTAAAACGCCTAAGAACCATAAAAACCCCTTAAACACCTAAAACCCTAATATCCCTTACAATGCCTTTAAAAACATATAAAATCGTAAAAACTATAACAACCTAAAATCTATAACCCCCCCCCCCCCTAATAAATCCCCTATAATCAATAATAACTCGAATGGAACTCTCAAAAACTGAGAAACCCTAAAAACACTGAAAAGAATGAAAATCCCTAAAATATCTAAAAAACATTAAAAACGTGAAAACCCCAAAAACCGTAAAACTGATGAAAAATATAAAAACCACTACAAATTTCCTAAAAACCATAAAAATAAAAAAAACCAAAACCCATAAAACCCCTTGAAACCCACAAACCACCTAAAATCCAAAATACCATAAAATACCTATAACCCCTAAAACCCCTTTGACCCCCAAAAAACACTAAAAACCATAATACACTATAAAACTTTTAAAATAATAAAATTCATAAAAATAAAAAAATCCATGTTAACCATAGAACCCTATAAAGACAAAAAAAATACCTAAAATTCCAATAAAACCCAAATTACATCTAAAATGTAAAAACCCTAAAACAAGAAAAAAAAACATTTCAGACACCAATAAACCCTAAAACTCATGAATGTCTTAAAAACCATGAAAATTCCCTTAAATTACCATAAAACCCCTAAAACCCTTAACATATAAAAATCCTAAAAACTAAAACAATAATTGAAACCCTATAAACCCTAAATACCCTAGGTACCCTAAAACCCTATAAACACCTAAACTGCCTTATAACCCCAAAAACCTAAAAAAATGATGAAAATCCAAAAACACCAATCCCCAAAAATCCCTAAAATTTGTAAAACCCTCTAAATCGCTAAAACCTAAACCCCCTAAAAACCCCTACTGACCCTAAGAAACCCTACATCCATAAAAATCATACAAACTATAAGAAACCAAATAACCATTTATAACGCAAGAAACCCTAAACTAACCCTTAAAGTACACTAAAACCCATAAAAACCCTAAAAACCTAAAAAATATAAGAACACATAAAAACCCAAAACAACCCTAAAATCCCCAAAAAACAGAAATCCCTAAAACCTTAACAACCAAAAAACCAATAAAAACCTTTACAGTAATAACCCCCCTAAGCCATAATAACCCTTAAAACCAATAGAATCCAAAATTCCCTAAAAATAATTGAAACCCCTTTAAACCCTAAAACCCCCTCAAAAAACTATAAACCACTAAAAATAAATTAAACCCTTAAGGGACCCCAAAAACACTAAAAGCATAGAAAATATAAAAAAGATAAAAACCCATAAACCCCTAAAATATCATAAAAACCATAAAAACCATAGAACAATAAAAAACCTAAAACCCTAAAAAAACTAAAATAGTCTCTGAAATACCCAAAAAACTCTAAATTACCATAAAAATAACAAAAGACAATAAAAACCCAAAAACTCAAAAAGTTGATAAAAACCCTAAAAGATCCTAAAAACCATAAATCCATAAAATGACATTAAACACCCAAAATGATATAAATATAACCTAAAATTTTTAAAACAATCTAAAAACCCAAAATAGAACAGAAAAATTAAAATACCCTAAAACCCCTAAAAATAATGAGGACCCTGAAGAAAAATAAAAAAACTCAAATGACAGAAAAACCATAAAGGACAAAAAAAATGTAAAAAAACTAAATAGAACCTGTATTCACTTATGAAACCTATGAAACCTAATAGTCCGTCAAACATTTAAATTCCCTAAAAGAACCTTAAACCCATCAAACCCCCCCTGATGGCACTAATATTCTACGAAAATACCCCAAAACATAATTAAAATACCTAAAATAGCTATACAAAAAAATATAAAAACATTAAAATCCATAAAACCCTAAAACCACCCAAAAAAGCTGAAAACCCCAAGAATAACAGCATAATAATTAAATACCTAAAAATATTTGAAACCCCAAAATCCCTAAAAACCTATAGGACCTTAACAATCATTAAAACCCCTTAATGGCCCTAAAGAACCTAAAAAACCCTAACAGCCATAGAAAAATTAAATATCTTAAAACCCCTAAATCCCTCTAAAATAAAAAAAACGACATGAACCCAAAAATCCATAAAAACCATTAAATACAAAACATACACTAAAAAAGTAAAACCCCACTTAACCCATCAAATACGTAAAACCTCTAAACATAATAATAACTAATGTAACCCTAAAAACCATAAAAATCCACAAAAAATCCACCAAAACCCAAAACACCCGAAAAAAGAAAGATAAATTTAAAACCTAAAATACTTGATATCCTAAAAATATAAAACCCCAGAAACCCTTAAATATCATTTAAAACCCCTGAAACTCTAAAAAATCAAAAAATACATAAAAAATATAAAATACATGAAAGTCATAGAAACCCTAATACTTTTTAAAAACCAGAAAAATAAAAAAATAAATTAAAACCCCTAAAAGAAATAAAACCTCCAAAAGAAGAAAATAATAGAGCATTAAAACCCTAAAAACTTTTAAACCATAAAAAACCATACAAAATCCTGAAACCCCTATTATCCAAACAAAATCATAAAACCCCTAAACTCCCACAATAAAATAATATGTAACATAAAAACCCAAAAAAACAAAAAACCACTAAAACCCCAAAAACAACCATAAAACCCCTTTACCCCCTAAAAAACAAAAAAAAAAACACTAACCCCCCCCCCAAACCATTAAAAAACAAAAACAATGTAACAATATATAAAATATGAGAAAACCTAAAACCCAAAAATTCCCTAAATGGACCTAAGACCCTTTTAAGACTTCAAAACCCTATCTCCCACAAAAAGAATTAAAAACCCTCTAAAATCTAGAAAACATTAAAACAAAAAAAACCAAAAATCCCAAAATTCGCTAAAAACACCAAAGAAGACCCTAAAATACCTAAATGATCCTATAGAATGTATATTACACCCTAAAATCTATACCTTCACCCAATACCATAAAATATACACCTTGAACCATATACCCTACACCCTGAACCCGATTCCCTACACTTAGTACCCTAAAACATGCTCAATAAACCCTAATCCATACACGAAAAACATTATACCCTAATCCATTAAATATAAACTATACTCTAGAAACCCTATTCCCCACAAAATAAGTAGAAAAACCTAAAATATATATCATACACACAAAACCGTATACCGTAAACACAACACACTACACACTAAACCCTGAACCCAAGATCCTAACCCAAACCCACAACAATATACCTTAAATACTAAAACCTACATCTTAAATTCTAAACCATAAACCCAACAAGCCCATAAAAATCCCAAAAACACACTTAAAATAACATACAAACCCTAAATGACACAAAAATAACTAAAACAATTAAATTAAACAAAAACAACTAAAAACCCATAAAATACCCTGAAAACAAGAAACCCTAAAAACATACAAGATATATGAAATGATTAAATCACATAAAAATATGAGAAATATAAAACTCATAAACACATAAATAACCTACAAACACTATGAAATAGTCAAACCCCTATGATTTTAAAATAAACAAAATAATTGTAAAACACCCCATAAAATATTAAACCAAAAAAATAGTAAAATGTCCAAAAAACACTACAAAGTTAAAAAAACAAAAAAAAAAACTCAAAACCCCTAAAATAACAAAAAACACACCTAATAAGACTTAATTACCCCAAATCACATAAAAATCCTAAAATCCCAAAAATAACAAATAAAAATAAAACCCATAAAATCATTAAGACCCATGTAACGACCGAAAATCCTTAAAAACATCCTAAAAATGATAAAAATAGCATATGAAAACCTAAACACCCTTTTAAAATCCATACAACCCCCTAAAAACCATAAAATGTTACAATAATAAAAACACTAAAAACCCTTAAAACACTAAAAACCGAAAAAATGAATAGAAACCCGAAAAAACCATAAAACCCTACACCATATACCCTCTTATATATAATATAAAAAATTCATCCTAAACCCTATACCCTACCCCCTAAACCGAAAACACAACACACTAAACATTATACCTCACACCTTAAACCCTTAAACCTACACATTAAACCCTATACACTACATTATAATCTCTATAACCTACACCATAAACACTATTCCCTACACCCAAAAACCTATAACATAATCCATAAAACCTATACAATACAACCAAAATCCTAAACGCTAAACCCTAAACCCAAAACCCTACACCAAAACCCAAAACCCTACACCTTAATCCATATATCCTTCACCCTATATCATAATCCCTATTCCTTAAACCCAGGACCCTAAAAACTCAACCATACTCCTAAAACCCTAAACTATACAACAATAGCCCAATAACTGACACCCAAAACCCTAAACGTCATGGAAAACCATAACAACCGTAATAGAGCCAAAAAAACTATACATTTCAAAAAACCATTAACACTAAAAATATTCAAAAACCCTAAAAACTCCTAAAAACCATAAGGACAATAAAAACACTGAAAACACTTAAAATACTATAAAAACCCTAAAAACACAAAATAAACTAAAAACCATTACAGACACTATAAAACCCTAAATGCTGAATACAACCCTAAAAACCCTATCAACCCAAAAAACCTTATAAAACTAAAACAGCCAAGAAAACATGAAATTCATAAAAAAAGAGAACACAATAAAAACAAAAAAATAATACCTAAACCACATTAAAACACATATATAAAACCTAGAAACCTAAATCCCATAAAAAACTAAAAAATATAAAAACCATAAAAGACCTAAAAGCCCCTAAAGCTACTAGAACCCACAAAAATCCAAATAAAACCCTAAAAAGGCCCTAAAACCCAAAAAACATAATGCTCATAAACCCCCCTAAAAACACTAAAAACATTAAACCCCTCTAAACCTTGAAGACCCTATAAACCCAAATCCCCCAAAAAACATTAAAACCATAATAAAATTTTAAAAACACCGATGGCCCTAAAACCAACAAAAAAGACCCTAAAGATACTAAATATTTTGTAAAATCCCTAAAATACGTTTTAAAACCATTAAAACCATAAAAAACCACAAAAGTCCATTAAAACAATAAAATTTTCTTAAAAAACAAAAAAACACATTAGAACTCTAAAAACAGTAAAATCCCTGAGAACCCCTAAAAGGAATAAAACCATTAAAAAAGAAAACAATAAAGACCCTAAAAACCCTAAAGACCCTACAAACACTAAAACGCTAAACCCTATAAAAAACATTAATAAACTACAATCACTAAAAAAATCCTAAAGAAACCCAAAAAACAATAAACAATCAACCCATAAACACCTAAAAACTATAAAAACCACTAAACTCCCTTAAACCCATGAAATCCTAATGAATCCCAAAAATCCTTCAAAACCCCTTAAAATAATAAAAACCTGAAAAAAAAATTAAACACCCCAAAACTCAAAAAAAAACCTCAAAACCCATATGAAAATCTTAACCAAATCCCCTTGAAACCCTTAGAAAACCAATAAAACCATAAAAACCTCATAGAATTAAACTGTAATTAAAATCCCAATCAAAACCTAAAAAACCAAAAACCCTAAGAAAGCATGAAAAACAATAAAACCCCCTAAAAAATCGTAAAAAGACATAATAACACAACAAAACTTATAAAAACTCCTAAAACTCTAAAAATAAAAAAAGAACCCTAAAAACCTAAATGAACTCTTTAACCACTTAAAACCATAAAAAACATAAAAACACTGAAAAGCCTAAAAGACCTTTAAAATTGCTCAAAAATCAATTAAAAGGCAATAAAATCTGAAATAAGGTTTTTAATTTTTAAAAAAATTCATTATTTTAATAATCAGAAATAAAATTTATGTTGTCTCTAATATTTTATGGATTTATGAATAGGAAATATTTTTTTGGGATGATTTAGATGTTTTCATAGGACCTGCAATGATAGGGAATCCAATCAAGACATACTATCATCCATGAGTCCAAAAGAAGCTAGATTTATTAAAGGGATTGACCAAACACATGAATACTCCTTGTAATGTGATTAAAATTCATTTTTTGTCAATGAAACTACATGATAGGTGCATCAATCATGGTAAACATCACAACAGACTGATGTTGCAACATGTTCTATCTCAAGTGACCATAAATTTTTAGTATTTAAAAATGGATTGGATTGACAACATGATCAGTTTGATCGACCACCCAACCTAATGATCGAGCAGACACCTTTATGATAGATAATAATTTTATTGAAAATTATTCAGTTGATATCACCTTGATTTATGATCGACAACACGTTAATGTAAATCAATCATATGAAAAAATTTATTTTTAATTAACTGATGATGTATTTGTAATCATATTTTAATTAACTATGGAGTGTAGTTAGAATTTGATAATATGGTGGATTGACTATAAGATCAAATTGATATTCAATATGAATTTTTTATATATTCTATTTGAATTATTGCAATATATCAATGAAATCCTTGAAGATGATGTGGCACACTTAATGAAATTATGCCTAGAAGAGAAATAGTATGTTTATATATCATTTCCTACAATTTTTCTACAAAAAATTAAATGTTTTTCAGAATCATTTAATGAACCTATATTTCATGCTGAGCGTTATTATTTTTAATGATGACTTATCAATGGTTATATTTTTTGGAAGTATTCCTTTTAAAATAGACCAATGTGCGAGAAATATATGCAAGGACACATAGTAATATATGACTAATTTTTTAAACAAAAAACGGAAACATGATACTTTATTCTCTATGGGATTAATTGTAATATTTGAGGACATATTCTATATCACATCTTATTTCCAAATGGAAAGATGGACTTTGAGAAGAGAAGAATCATAAAAAGCCCTGAAAATTTTTAAAACCCCCTAAATGCTAAAAAAACAGTAAAACACACTAAAAATCCACAAACATTAAAAAACACTAAAACTCGTACAAACACTTATAGACATTTAATAAACCATAAAAACTATAAAACCCTAACAACCAAAAAAACAATGAATCCCTAAAATACCCTAAATCCCAAAAATCCCTTAAAGACCCAAAATCGCATATGATCCCTAAAACCACTAAAAGAGTATAAAACCCAATCAAATTATTTAAAACCATAAGAATACTAACAACCATAAAACTCTTAAAAACCATAATAACCCAGAAACCATTAAAATTCATAACACACTAAAACAACACTAAAAATTTTAAACCACCATAAAACCCCCTTAAAATTCCTATAAAATGATAAAAACCCAAAAAACAACTAAAACTATAAATAACTAATAATACATGAACAAAGCATAGAATCCACCAAAATCCCTAAAAATCCCTAAAAATCCCTGAAACCCCTTAACACCCATAAAACTAAATATCCATAGAACACATATAATTCCATAGAAACCTTATGAAAACCTTAAACACCGATAAAACCCATAAAACTCAAAAAACCCAGAAGCCCTAAAACCTTAAAACCCCCTGAAAACTCTTAAAATCTCAAAGAACCCAAAAAAATTAAATACCCTAACACTCCCAAAAACCAAAAAAACCATAAAAGCCAAAAATTACCATAAATAACCAAAAAATCCCTAAAATCCCTACAATAACAACAATCAACCCAATACCCATAAAAACCATAAAAACCCCTTAAAACCCTAAAAAACAAAAAATCACAAAAAACCACCAAATTAGAAAAAATAATACAAGAATTCCAAAACCTCAAAAAATCCAAAAAACTACTAAAAAATCATAGAAAACACTAAAAACCCTAAAATCACATATATAAAAATATTTCCCCTAAAAAACATAAAAACCTATTATAATTCCTAAATAAAAAAAAACACTAAAATACCCTAATAGCCCATAAAAGTGGAAAATTCCCAATAGGTTTGAAATACCATATAAAATTCCCAAAAACACTAAAAAAATAAAAACAAAAAAAAATTAATTTCCCAAAAATCATTTAATATCCCTAAAAACAATAAAAACCCCAAAACCCCATAAAAACTGTGAATACCCCTAAAAATTCGTAAAAAACATTAAAATAAAATAACCTCTTATACCCGAAAAATATAAAATAATTAAAAAAACATTAATAAACTATAACAAACCTTAAAAACCTTTAGATTACATAAAACACTAACAACCATAAAAAACATAAAAAACATGGAAAACAAATAAATACCCTAAAAACGATTCAAAACCAGCAAATCCCAAAAAATCCTAAAAACCCATAAAATAAACTAAAACACCTAAAATCACTAAATGAACATAAATAACCCCTTAAACACCCTAAAATACCATAAAAACATAAATCCCTAATAACCATATATTCTTTTAAAAACTATAAAAAACACCATATAATCTCTTGAAAACCCTAAATGACCCCTAAACAATCCTAAAAACCACTAAATCCCCTAAAATCAATATAAATTCCCTAATAATAATGAAAACATTTAAAATCCCAAAAAATATTGAAAAAATAGTAAAACCTTTAAAACCCCCATAAAAATTTTAAAACCCTAAAAATCTAATCACCCATTAAATATCTATATTTTTTTTAATCCCAAAAAACCGCTAAAAATACCTTAAATCCCAAATAAACCCTCAAAACCTAAAAATTCTAACACCCTAAAAACCACCTAAAACCCCTAAAACTCTTAAACACCAAAAAACTCTGAATCCCAAAAGACCCATAAAATCCGTAAAACCCCAAAATGTACATTAAAAACTGTAATTCCCCAAAAATGCCCTTAAAAAAAATTCTAAAAAATCTCCAAAAAATTATAAAACATTAAAATCATTAAATACTAAAAACACCTAAAACCCTAAAAAATCCAAAACCCCAAAAAACTACAAAAGCCTTCATAGGGTGATAGAAATTCATTATAGGGATGAAAATACTCTGAGAAGCACTTTGTAAGGGAACAAAATATTCCTACATGTCTAGTAAGGTAAACGAATACAAACCAGATTGAAAATTTGAGATGAATCTTGAAACAATACAATTTGGAAAATGGTTTTAGGTTGACCATGTACCATCACTGGGATAGGTTTAAAGGGAATATGAACCATGAACCATCGGTGTTCAGAAGGACCGATGAGGTGTTTGCCCATGGGGTGATGGGCTGAAAACCCAGGACGCCGCAAACCGTGTCTATGGGTGAATGGAACATATAAATTCCATCATTATACCATCCTAAAACTATAACGATTATTGATGTTGCAAGATGAAATTGTTTCGCAGACCACGAATCATGAACCACAACTCTTGTAAGCCCTAATTGACCAAGTCTTTCGCCGGTTGAGTGTCATCTTCAAGGGCTTCTGTAAATAGTGTTTCATACCCACATATATGATTTCCCTAGTTCTCTATAAAATGATCATAGAAAAAATTTGAAAGGGCGTAGGTGGAATAGACAATAAAGGAGACCCTAGATGCTAGAGGAGAGAATTCAGATACATAGAATATTCCAACTTCAGTTTCAAATAATCGATGAAGTGCGCACCGAAAAAAACTTTATTGTATGTATAACCTATTGTAATACACAAGAAGAATGAACTAAATAATAATTGGTGAACCATGAACCTAATTGTTTCAATCATGAACTATAAATACCTCTAGGTTGAATTCCCGGCAAACTAATTGGTCCCAGAACCTTATTCAATTTGGTGATTTGTTTAGAGCATCACTATAAGGATCAAAACCTACCCAACATACTGCATTAGTACACTGATGGAACCTAGAGCACTGTGGTGAACAATATCCTAGACTGTGTACCACATTGGTACACAGTGTTCCATACCCACAACAATGTACCACTTTAGGACGTGGATGACCACTCTACCAACATATCATTACGCTATGTGGGGTTTCCCCCACCCCACATGAGAAAACATTACACAAACTGGGTTTCTTAAAGTTTCATTCCCTCAATATCCAATCATTCCACTCCATTACTATTCAGTCCTCCATATCTACACTATAAACCACTCCACCAACATCAGCCCAAATCCTCCTCCAAAGCAACTAGACATGTATGATCAGATCATCAAGTGCACTAGCATGACATTATGAATATACATTCCTATGTTAAGTGGAGTCACAAAGGCTATCCCCAATATGGTTTGGTCCCCTGGAATGTCTCTATGTATACATTCCCAATGTGACTTGATGACATAATTTGTGATTCCAATGTGATCCTCCTCGTTCTTTGTTTTAGGGGTAACCATTAAACATTCCCTTCAATGAGTTCCATTGGTAAGAAAAAAGGTCACTCTTTCCTTACCCTATGACAAGGGATAATGAACCTCCCCATTCCCAAAACCTGTAAAAGGGAAATCTTATTTAGGTAATCCCTAGCCATTTGCGAGAGGTTCCACTCTTCACCATTTTCTACGTAGCTCGGTAAATGTCCAAATAGATCACCATGATATGACTATCCGGGATATCATCATGGGCGAGGGGTACATACATAAATCTCCCATTTCCCTATCCCATTGAGATTACAACCAATGACTCCTCCACTATCTTTGTCCTCATATAACAGAAGTAGAGAAGATAGAGTTTTCCTTTGTTGAATCTTTCACATCTCTTTGTTTCTCACCCTGAGCCTGACTAATGTGTTCTTAGGGGATTGTAAAAATATAGAATTATATCGTTCATAATGAATTATAAGAACTCTAATTCCCATCATAATTGGGATATTTAGGATTCCCATGTAAGGACCGATCTCAAATAGGTACCCTTTTTCAAATGGTTAACCCCAACAATGACCCCATCAATGGGATGTCATCATTAGGAATATGTTCTGATTCAATTAACATAGATAGATATCTCCCATGTACATGCCCTAGTATAGTATTGACCAAAAAATATACTATGAGAACTATGATTCATACTCCAATTAGGATATGTTGGACACTTGTCCAGGACACGAGCTCATGGGATGTTGTCCTTAGAAGTGGGTCCTGATAGAATGTTACCCCAAACATGAAAGGTCTTCCTCCAAGATATAAGTCCCGATAATGGAAATATGCAGAATTTGATACCCCATTTCACTGGGATATGTTGGAATCCCCCCTGAAGGGAAAATCCAAAACTGAAATCAACCATGATGTTCATCGTTCTATATCCTCAATAGGGTCACGTTCACCTAGAGGATCATATAATCTATTGGACTCTCAGGCTACATCGATGTAATCCCAACACTATGTCTTGACCAGGGAACTTTCAAGTAGACATCCTCACCGTATGACATTAAACTGCCTAGATGGGTCCCTGCAACGTGACCTTAAAAGGTAATGTATTCAGTTTAAGCGAAATTGAACTACGTGGGCTCTGATACCTCTCTCGATGATATATAGGACACTCATATTATGGGTTCAACCCCAACATCAAACCACATTCATTCCCTCCTTGATGATGATAATATTTAGAGTGCCTCATTACATGGATTGATAAAGAATTGTCTCCATATCATTAAATCTATGAATATCCGTGATCATCTTGATACCTACAGGTAACACATGGATAAACTATTCAGGAATGAATAGAGGATTTATGAACATATGAACATTGATTAAATATATTAGAGAGTCCTATAATAGTCATTAATTCTCCCCGAATGTGTGTGATGTTCCCAAAATACCATCCTCTCAACCAATGGAGTCTTTAAGAATCGATGGCCAAATAGTCTTTCGAGAACGCCTACCTTTGGAACACATGTCTATGAATCCTGTATTCCAAGGTTGTCGGGAGTTTATGGCTCCACAAATAATCTCGTTGGATACCATAAAAGGAAATAGTATCATAGGAGGACCGATTTTGAAAATCCATAACCTTCATCAATCACCCACTGGGACCATTCGACTGTGGATCCTCCTTCATAATGAAAAAGTGATAAACTACCCAGTCCCCACAGGGCCACTCTAATCCGTCCAAAAGTATAATGATGCAAATTGGGACAAAATTACTATGGTGATCCTAAAATGAAATTATCTATAATAATTGAAAAATTAATAACACCCATCAGACAATTTTGTTTCCCCCAAATTCTCACCTCATGTCAAAACACAAATGGTGAACCCAATGTGAAATTCTCTATAATAAAAAATAAATACTAGTCACCTGTCAGACCAATCTGTTTTCCCCAAACCCCCAACTTGTGTAAGAAAAAACGCGTAACCTAATGTAAGTTCTCAACAAAGGCCTTGGTTTTTCTTAATTCAAGCCCCTCCCCCTCATAAAAAGGAAGAGGGCTAAACCAAATCATCAATTATGCATGTGATCAATAGATGATACTATTATAGGGTTTTGTTGTCCGTATATGTCACGTATGTATTATAGGTTTCCCGAGCAAACTGTGATCCAATTGGCATATTGTAAATGATCTCGAAGATGAACATCAGCGATCCCAAAGGAGGGTGGGACCCTGATGAAGAGTAGGATATCCTCACCTACCCAGCTTCATCATCTCTGTGTATCCAACATTCTGATTAGAGAGTACCACCAAAATAACACTCTTCCCATAGTGTAGGCCAAAAGAAAAAACCTCTAATATGAAAAATCTCTTCTACTGCCTTCTTATCTACGGCTAATACCCAAGAAAAAGTTGGCCCTAGTGGTCATATCAAACTGTATCAAGAGTCTATCCTTGGAACACGACAAAAAGTACATCCCTTATCTCAAAGAGGTAGATGATGTCATTTTTGTTGACTTTATCCTAGTTGCACATGAGCACCACATGAGTACTCATATAGGAAAAAATCTCTATCAATATCATATAACTCATCATTCTCACTCTAAAGAGAATCTTATACTGAGGGGACCTACCAATTTCATGTGGAAACGTGCCCTTTGGGCTGCCTACAGAGGGAGGCATCCATACAATTAAGAATAAGCCATCACCCTGATTCATGAGGAGGACATACATTGTATTAATGTTGTGACATTCAATGTGCAGACATACAACTCTTCCCCCTTCACTCAAGGGCACCACAAATATAGGGTCGCAGGATATTAGCACATACACATTCATACCTATTCTTTTCATTCCCACCATGTAGACAGAGTGTAAAATTACAGGAAGATGCAAATATTCTCTTACACGAAAGAATCCCACAATCCAAATTGGATAGAAACCATCTACATGCAGGCACAAACACCTGCTATAGCATATCAATCCCATCATCCAAATAGGGAGGAAAAAAACATAATCATAGTCAAATTCTTATTGATTCATATGAATACCATGGGAAAAAATATAACAGCAGGTGAGTAGTTGCAAATTTATGCTCGTAAATATAAATCCCACCAGTCAAATATTGTTGCAACCAGAGAATACAACAAGTTGTAGACTCGTTCCTCTGTCATGACACAGAAGAACTTCCATTATCCACTGACATTCTATGGAGGACCATAGTAGGAATAAATACCTACTCTGACATTAGAATGTCCCGTCATACTCGTTCCAGTCCAAGACGTATCTCAACACATCTTATCCATGATGTAAAACAAGATGTCCATCCAAAAAGATATCATCTAGACCAGTCATTACATGATTGTGTCAGTAGAAAAATGGAGGATTTGTTCCCATGACCCAGTCTCATCTGATGGGGGGATTCAACCACAAAATTAAGTAATCACCCCGGAGTAGATCTACATCCCTTCTCTATATCGGGAGGGTTTAACACAATATCTCTAAATACACAGACAACTAGATCGACAAAAATACTAATTCCAACTGGGGGACATGGGTCCAACATTGAGGCTGCTCTAGGGAAAACAAATATCCCTGCGAAAAATCAAGATGACCGTTGGCATATACTAGAAGAATCACAGGAACCAAAAAAAATAGGGACCCGTATATGAAGGAAATTACTAACAATAGATGGCCTCAGTTATTAGCAAGAGAGCTCCCAAAAATAAAATTCACCAATGGAAACTAGAATATGAAGATAATATACATGATTATGTTCTGATGGAATAAGGAGTTGTTGACACCCTAGAGAAAATATCAACATATTCTTAAGATCTTGTCATTTCATTACCAAATTATGTAAGTTCTGATAGCTGTTACGAAGTCCATCCTTGCAATGTTGCAACTAGAAGCTCTGAAGGACCTATATATAGATCCCATGGGGGCTTACTCCAAGGTCCCGAAATGATTTATCATGAGAGAATGTATCCTAATACCGGTCAGGGTGTCCCTCCCATTGACTAGATGATCAAACAGCAAGATGGCACTCCCCATGTTTTCATCTACCCTAATTGTCCAGCCCAGGCTACACAATATATGTATGCTTCTCCTTGAAATCATTCATCAAGTCAGGATTGTAGTCATCACCATGATGGCAGAAGCTGTTGAGGCCCTCCCCTCAAAATAATTTATTGTAAAGTCCCTCCCCATAGAAACATCAAGCTATGAGAATATCCACCCCTAGTTGAATTGCATGCTAAAATCCCTCCCCATGATGTACAATATACGAACTCTCCCTATAACCAGATATCATGTCGTGACAGTAGTCCCCTCCCTCATAGATGTCATTGAGGAGGTATTCCCCTCAGTGACATGAAGTTGCAAAAAGGCCGTCCCCTCATTGTATCCCGCATTTAAGGTCATCCCCAGGGTATATGCTATTGGGACATTCCCCATCGTTAGGCATCCAGTTGAAATGGTATCACTCACCATAGTAGAATTAATGGAGAAGTTCATCCCTATATACAAAAGTCACACCGTCAAGAAGTTCATCCCCTCACTGAATGAAATGTGAGAAATCCTTAATACATTGAGGCGCTCGGAAAGATTGAGTCAGACATTTCAAAAACTCTATCTATGACAAGATATATCCATTCTCAACGCAAATATGGCCCCCAGATACACTCATCTCCTGAGCCACCCCCTCACAGTTCACTAATCAATGAGTCTTATACCATAATTTCTGCTTGGAACAAAATCATTAAGAAGCAGTCAATATGGCCATATTATGTAGAGGAATCCATAGAAAAAAACAATAAGATATGATACTCGTGAGAATATTACTATATAGAGATGACATACGAGTGATGTATTGGCCCATGTACACTTCTCACTTCAACATACCAAGGGAGTTTTATAAGGAATGAATTTTCAACATTCCCCATAATATATGGAAAAATATCTACCAGTTAAAAGAAAACATCTCACCCTAAGAAGTGTATTCAGACCTTGTCAACATATTTGGAGATTTTCACCATCTAATTGACCTAGAATCATTCCTATTTTCACAACATCCATAATCTTATTGGTGAAAGAAAGATAATTATTATTTCTTCCTCTATGCGCTGCACAAGTCGCATTGCCTCATCGGTGATGCCCCATATAGAGTTCATATCCAGGGATGGGGAGAACATGGAGGTTGACAAATCATGCCACATCCCATCTAGAAAACCTCATCGTAATGAAATATTTAAATTTCATTACCGAAAAGAAACAATGAAATGAAATACCTACTCATGAAAGGTGGAATGATCACCAAGAACTGACCATGAGTAAGTATCAGAAGTGTTAGGCCTAATGAGAGAAATCCATCGAGAGGATTTTGAGATAGGAATCCATGAAGATCTAGAAGGAGTTTCACCTTAGGGAATCCAATAAAGAAATGATTATCATATCCTAGAAATAGAATATATCCCGTAAAAACCCACCACCATACCCGACTCACACCCACACAAGAGTGCTCAAAATCAAGAAGGCAGAAATAGTGGAAGCTTTTTTGCTGAAATATAAGATCAACACCATCCCACAAGGTTGGGAGAGTTTTAAACTAATAATTTCCCTGTAATACCAATGAATCTTGGATATAAGACATCAATAGAAGAATGGAGTCAACCACATCCCGTAGTGTGGGGGGGATTTTTACCACAAATTCCCACACATCAGACATTTTCTTCTCCCATATAAAAATAACAATGAGTAGTTATGTGACACGTTTAGTCTCGTATCGTGGTTCATATGCCTTGGGATGAAGAAATATTGTGAGGTCCTATAAAGGCTCCCTTTAGGTATCTCTATACCATGAATTATGAATAATACCATAGAATAAAAGGATAAAGTCCAACAATGGATGAAACAATCTCTCCTACCATTCGGAATCCAGTACACCACCCCCAATGTGGTATGCATCCGTGAACTCGTTGGACATGAGTACCATAAACATCATAGGAAATGATAGGAATGGAGATAATGCAATAGAAGATGGTTACCTCCTAGAGGTATTCCACATTGAGCATGAGGGTCTTCATATCTATAACTAAAGAGCTACCCTATATTTGGGCTCATTTACAAGGAATCCTTTAGTACCACCCTCACGAGTCACAAAAAAGAAGAAAAATAAATACCCAGTTGTATATGAACCTACACCTCCTCCCCTGATAATGTGTCCATCACGCTCAAGGAAATATTCATCAATAATAAGGATGAAATGAAATATCTTAGAAGAATCAATTTTGAGATAAGTTTAGGAATCTATCTTTCTTGGTGTGTTCTTCAGGTGTAACATCGATGGTTGTTCCCAGAAGAGGTGCCCTGTAACATGCACTCATCTTGGTAAATGAAACTAGGATTGAATGCATGTCCAATCTATCATTGGGACCTTCCTTATACATTAATCCATACCCATAAGGGTATCTTGACTTCTATCAATAGGGGAAGAAACTGGAATATATTTGGGTGAACCCAAAAAGGATTACCCAGGCAGGGTATCTACAACAAATTTTTGTTGTTCCATCACATCTAGTTTCTCCCTAAGACACCAACCCAAGCACATGTTTTGAAGGTATTCATCAAGGTCTCTTGAATATTTTTGATCAATATATAGCTTTACTAGAATCCTTGGAATGACAGATTGCTCAGATGAAAAAATAATGAAATCCTTTCCTTGATTGGGTGAGAAACTTTCTGCCACCCCCAAACCTTGGGAACCCCATATTCTATGTTTTGAATGGTTCAAGAGACCAGGAAGAACATATTATATACTATTAATCATACTATGACTCCATGATTGGTACCCTAGAGTAATAAGAAAGAGTGAAACTTAGGTGATTCATGTGAACTCTTCCTGGTTCAGCCTTCATGTGGTATACTATATTTCCACCTAACTCAAAGACAGCTTGGGAGGATCTCTAATGAAATTTTCTATTCTAGTTGAATTTGACATTGCCATATAAAATAGTCAATGATCTCATGAACTATAAGCAGTGAGATAATGAATAAGTTTCAAGATTCTTTACTATATGTGAAGTCCTAACTTACTCCCGGAACCAACCACTCCCCCAGGATAAAATTCTCATGATGTGCATCGATAATCTCCATGATGAGTTTCATAAACCACTAATCCTAGTGAAGTAAAAAAGTGGGTTTTTATATTTAACCACTATTTACCAAAGGATAATATACTCTTTGCGGCAGACAAATCTCAAGTCCTGAGTGTCCCCATTATGCCCAGGGAAAAGAATGTGAAAAGATAAAGAGGTTTCTATCAAGATTAAGCCAACCCCAAAATCATCTCTAGTTGTGATCCCTCCACTAAACCATGAAGGAAACCTGAGATGCCAACAACCACCCCAACTATGTAAGTTGACCAAAGGTGTGAATAAAGAAATCAGTTTGACCAATGAAGAAAAAAGTTGTAATCATTCAGTGATTACCATGTTCGTGGTTGCTTTATAGACGCCATGAATTAAAACTCGTTTTGGCTACCAGATCCAAAGAGACACGATGAAATGGAACTCAATAACCTTCCAAATTATTTTCCCTACCATTGGATACTGGGACACACCATCCCAGAGTGCTTCATTTTCAAGGATCATTGGAAAAAATATGGTGGATTCCAGAAAAGTCATGTTAGGTACTCCCCTAGCACAAGTGGTGTATGTCTCCACCTTAGACTCATGAGAGGAATATGAGTGGAAAATAGTCACTAGAAAAAAGGATAAAAATTTTGATAGCTGGATGACTCATGAAATAATTATCCAAGATCATAGAATCCTCCAGACTCAATTGAAGTAACCTACTGTGCCCCCATTAGATTCTAATGCAACACAACCATCATCCTCTGTCCAACAATATTCTATGGGTAGACAATGAAGAAGAAAAGAGCATGAAGACGTACCTATAAAAAATGTGAAACTGGTCCTGACACATTCATACATCATGTGAGCAGAATTGAAATAACGAGCACCACCCCGCCAAACTGAACAACAAGCACTTCCATTCAAAACATAACCATCAGAAAAAGATAGGTAGATAGAATTATTGTTGGATCCAAAATAGATCTCTGGATTCATTAATGTAATTTACTTAATGTAAAACTTCTTTGATGAAGAATATGGAGACAAAACCGAATTCCCCATGTCCAACCGGAGAGCCAAATGATGAGGTTGCAAAGGCTGATGGTTTTTAGGAAGGTGTGATCGTGGAAGGAGTAAAATTCTTAACCACTCCTTAATTCAAAAAGTTACTGTTGTAAAGAATCACAGAAGGAACCCCTAGTAGAAACAACATGAACAATAGTGTTTCTATTCCCACGGTAGAAGAAGTCTGATCATAATTACCATGGAGTATCCATTAGAGGAAAAGAAGATATCTACTCACCCAAGGCGTGTAGGATGACCTGTTCAGAAAAACTCAGAATGTATAGTTTCACCATCATCTCCAGTCACAGAGGCCAGACCATCTACGTACAAAGCTCAAGCCCCTAAATCACCTATGAAATAGCATCCCCAGGCCAATTAGTTCCATCCCTTGAAGAAGAAATATGATATTCTGAAGTAGATATCCTCAGTATTGGTAAGGCTATAGATCCTGGATGGCTTGAATCTGTCAGAAGACCTTAGGGATGTGCCTTTCGATGATTTTATACATCCCTAGGAATTGAAGTACGAAGTAGAATCTACCCAAGTCTTTCAAACAAACAAAAATGCCAAAAAATTCCATTTTTTCATCTCCTTCATAGATATAGATCAAGTCTCCATTATACAGGGAAACATCAAACCCTTATATGTGTCTGGATAGATAAATGGAATTTGTGTTCGGAAAATTTTCATTGAAAATGGATCTAGTGTTAACATCCTCCCACTGCGAACACTTCAGCAGTTGGGTTGTAGTTAAGAAGATCTAACACCCTGCACTACAACTCTACTAGGACATGAAAAAAATTGGAGAAGCTTTTTGGGAAAATCAAGCATCAAACATTCCGTGGTGACCTCATGTCTGATCCCGAGTTTCTATTGGTGTGAAAAAATATAGCCTTCAACATCTTGTTGGTGAGGCCCTAGCTGCATAAACATGATTTGATTCTCTAATCACACAATCAGTGTGTCAAATATTGTTCCTATAGGAAAAATGGGGCATTTAATGCTGATAAATCCTCATTCTAATCCTTTGAGTCACATTACCTTGATGTAGGGTTCTATGAATTGAAAGAGAAGTAGTATTTGGCCAACGACCATAATTAGATCACAACCCCAAATGTATTGGATGTGGCTCTCATAGATCCACTCAAAAAAATTTGGGGAATAGTATATATTACCCAAAAAATAGGAAGAGTGTATAAATTTATTCTCAGACATAGACTCAACCAT
Source organism: Viscum album (assembly GCA_963277665.1). Classification (NCBI taxonomy): domain Eukaryota; kingdom Viridiplantae; phylum Streptophyta; class Magnoliopsida; order Santalales; family Viscaceae; genus Viscum; species Viscum album. The sequence continues at coordinate 303,307,801 of OY728126.1, forward strand.
TTCCATGATCATCGTTATGGATGCCATGTTCAAGGACACTGAAAAGCATGCCAACCCCCATGATGTTGGTGATGGATCTAGAAAAAATACTCTCAGCCCATCATTAGGGGTCGAGAAAATTTTTTTCTTATTCAATATGGATGAATATGATGTCTTGTCAATAAAAAAACAATTAAACACTTCAACCCTCCATTCTATCCAATTCAGAAAATTTCCTACAGTCAGCCGGGAAAAAAGTAGTTATTTCAGTTTCCAGGTATCGTAGTTGTGATTCCTCTCACAAAAATGTAGAGTTCATCTAGTGAATCATATCTTTATCAAAAGAGGAATAATATGAAGGATACAATCATGAAGAAGATGGATAACAGTTTAAGAATAATATATCAATATTTCCCCTCCCACATTCAAAGAAGGCATCTCCACCACAATCGATGAACATGAAGAGATAAAACTGGGAATTGAAGAAAACCATCCACCCACTCTGATTAGTGTGGATATGAAATGTTAGTATTGGGAGGGATATACCTCTTTCTTAAAAAAGAATCAATATTTTTTTCCTGGAACTACACATAAATTTCAGGCCTCGATCATGAGGTCACCACTCATTACCTGGGTCTGCCAGAAGATGATCGTGGTTACAAGAGGGATTCGAAATACTGAACCAACACAACTACCAATGCAGAGGCTAAAGTTGACAAGATAATCCAAGATACAATCATTGAGGAAGTCCAAACTTTGGTCTTTCTAGCATACATAGTCCATGTCAAAAACAATAATGAACAGATCAGAGTATATATTTACATCATGGACCTCAATCGGCACGGTCTGAAAGATGATTTCCTAGTCCCAATCATGGAATTGTTGATTGATGTGACATCTGTATATGAGGTCCTCTATTTCATGGATAGATACTCTGTATATATCTATATCTAAATTTCTTGAGAATATCATTAATCAACTTCTTTATCGCCCCCAATGATTATTATCCTATAACCTAATTCCCTTTGGTCTGAAAAATTCCGCTGTTAAATGTTAGCATTCCATGCATCACATTTTCACTCTCTTCCTAGGAATAATAATCGAGTTCTACATTGAATATCTTGTGGTTAAATCATGGCAACGCTCAAAAAACCTAATAGATCTTGGAATTTTCTTGAATAAACTGCAACAACATAGTCTAATGATGAATCCCTTGATGTTTTATTTCAACATTACCATTGAGAAATTCCTAGGATTTTTCTAATTCCATCACAACAACGTAGTCTACCTTGAGAAGAAAAAATTCATCCATGGCATGTTATCACCTCATAGCCTCACTGTGGTCAGGGGTCTCTATGGGAACCAGGCCTACATTCAACTCATCATAGCCATTCTTGTAATTAGGTGTTTTAATTTCACCAGGATGATGAAGAAAGGGGTCGTATACAAGGGGCATAACAATTATCAAGAAGAATTTGAAAATCATAAAATTTATCTCATAATACCACTATTGCTGATGCTGATAGTTGAGGGAAGGTGACTCATTTTTAACATGACCACCTTGTAATGGTCACTATGAACTTTCCATGCACAGAGGAATGATTCCGATAGTGAGAATAGTATATATTACCTCATTCAAAAAATGATCAATGATGAGACTCGATATTCGAGTACTGAAAAGAACTACCTAGACCTAAACATTGTGGTTCTGAAGATCAGGAATTACCTGCAGCACCATGATGTCCATCTGGTGTCCCATTGTAGCCCAACCAAGTATATCCTCAACCACCCTATGCTAACTTGATGCCTATCATGATGGGTATTCATCCAATATCAGTTTGAAATATACAGTACATTACCCATAAATACATCAAATACTAGGTGTTAGAAGATTTTATAGTAGATTTTCCCCCAGTAGAAATAACCCCAATGGATATTGATCTTCCTGATGAAGAAGTATTCTTTGTCCAACAGACCCCCAAGGCATTGGAAATGTACTTCGACAGTGCCTCCAAGAGCACGAAAGGAAGAGGATAGAGAACACCAAGCTCAAAAATGTGGGGTTTGAAGTTATAATCCTATCCCCAAAAGATGTCTGTCTTTCCTAACTCCTTCCAATTTTCAGAGGTGTCTGCAAATAATGATATAGAATAATAGGCACACATTGCGGACTGGGAGCCATCACATCATGAATAAACCGAACAGGTGAAGATAAAAGTTGATTTAGATCTGATCATCTTGAAATAAAATGGTTACTATTCCATTAAGAATTATGTATTTGTTCGTTTGATGAACCATTTCTGAGAGATGATAGAAGAATTCCCATCAGAACCAACAATAACTTATGTCTCCCAGTAACAAAAAGCTCTTTCTAATGCATTGGAGAAATCTGTCATAGCCCTGATTGATCAAGACCAGGATGAAATATTCATCAACATTACCCATCGTTGGATGGTCATTCTGTTTATTTAGAACAACATGGAAGAAATTGATGAGATTAGCCATGTTCATCAGCCTTATGGACACACAACCATCTAGATGAATCCCATTGGAAATTACCTCCAGATTGGGGGAAATGCCACCAGATAGGGCTATAAGAGAACATATTCGGAGGTGGGAAATCAATTTGGTTTTATGAAATGGAACAAACCATGATAAGGTTCTCTACAAGTAAGGCCTTGACAGAGTGCTTTGTAGGTGCATCAATGGGGAAGATACTTCTTCTATCATGAAAGAAGTGCATGTCAGAACATGTGGAGTACACCAATAAGTATACAAAATCTCCCATTATATTTGAATTCTTGGTACTATTGGCCTACTATGATACATGATTGTGCAACATTATGAAACAAGTGTCATACATACCATGTTCATGCCAATTTCAATCACCAACCCCCAAAACATCTTCACACAGCTAAGTACTCCTAGACATTTTCTATATGGGGGACGGATGTTATGGGACCATAACCTTCCACCACATCCAAAAAATTTATGATCATTCTCATAGTAACCAACTTATTCTTTAACTGGGATAAATTCATACCCCTTAAAGAGGTAGGGGAAATAAGAATTGTTAGCTTTTTGAAAGTCAACATCACTACCAGATTTTCTATCCCTCATACAATACTAATAGAAAATAGTTCCAAATTATACATCTTTGTGTTGGACAAGCTATACCAAGAATATGGAATCCAATCCAACTATTCATCATGTTACCATGCATTGGTCAATGGGATGATATATGCTTTCATCAAGAATATTTCCAATATAATAAAGAAGATTGATTGGAAGGACAAGAAATCGTGGACGAATAAGCTCCCCCCTAATTTATTGGCTTACCCGACCATGACCCACACTACTACCCATGCAACCCCATACTCAGTAGTATATATGATAGATTTGGTTCTTCCCATCGAAGTATGAGTGACATCACTTCACATTTCTGTTTCTGATCAATTTTCCATGGATGCGAAATCCCCAAAATGGTTTAATGTGTTGGAGTGACTATATGATAAATGGGTGCACACAATTCACCACTTTGAAATTCACTGGAATAAAATTGCAGGATCGTTCAACTATAAGGTTCTCAATTATTCTTTCCTCAAAGGAGTGATGGTGTTGGTCCTCAGAACCCCAATGATACTATAGAATAAACCCTCAATGCATGATCCAAAATGGGAGTGACCATATGTCATACATAAAGTCTACACTAATGGAGAATATTCCGTGATAACAATTGATTGGAAAATAATCAAATCTCACACCAATGATTGGTTTCTAAAGAAATATTTCACATAATGGAGACACATACATCTTAGATGAAAGAAATTAAACTACATGGTGACATAAATCTCCCTTATCACATGATGATAAAATGTATGATAGAATCATCCTAATCGCATGATGATATACTCCATGATAAATTCATGATAATCAAATGATGATAAAATGAATTTTAGATTCATCCTAATCACACAAGGATAATCTACAAGATAGATTCATCCTTACTGCAAGATGTGAGACTTCATGGTAGGTATTTTTGTTTAGATAGAAATCTTTTCCATATAAGTGAAATTCATGAAATGATAATATAACAATAACCACCCTATTTCTATTCATAGTTCAGACAAACACATGAAGGGAATTCTAGAACTATGTTTAGATTTATTCCCATTCATTATTAGAATAAATAGTGATGCATCAACCCTCGATCGTGCCCCAACCATTACATGAAAATGAATTCCCTTTTTATATACTCAATCATCCCATACTATGAGGGTTATCTTTGTTTCTCCTTGTTTCTAGAATCGAGTATAACTCACATGAGATTAGGATAAGTGGTAAGTCTTCCTTTGCATAAAAAATCATAGATGAATATGATATACCTAGCACCCATATGGGATGAACCCAAAATACCCTTGCACCTATGCCCGAGTTAGATAAGCACAGGGAGCATATTTTGTGCTGAACTACGTATGGATTGGTTTATGGTCTTTCAAGATACATAGTGACACCGAGATTTAACATCCTAGACCAACAACCAATCAAAGTAAGATTCCCCCTCATTTCCCTACACATGGACCAAACATCTATAGGGAACTTTTAGAACTATTTATGGCTTGATACATTCCCTTAAATGATATGTGGTGATGCTATGGTCATCTATCGAAGCCCATCCATCAAAAACAGATAAAAAATCCACCTCCCTATGTATGGACTGGACCTATAGCGGGAGGGAATTTTCAAAACTATGTATTGATTGATACCTATATTAGCTGGATACATAGTGATGCTCGAATCCTAGGTTTTGGTCCCAACCACAATATGGTTATAATTCACATCGATTTACCTGCAACATTACCTTATGAAGTTAATATACACAGAATCTTCTATAATTATGTATGTCTTGATTCCTATCTCAATAAGATATGTAGTGATGCCTGAATCTAATATCTCGATTTACTATCATTGAAAATTCCTTACCCTCTACAGGCATGAACCATACCTTTGTGGGGAGGATATGTCTAGAACTATGTGGGGCTCTATTCCTTCCCCTTCCATATACATAATGAAACCCTAACCCTGAATCTTAGGTTTGCCACCATGAAACAAAACTACCACTTTTTCTTATGTATGATCCAAACATATGTAGGGAATTTTTTTTGGAACTATTCATGACTTTATTTCTTCCCTTAAAGGATATGTAGTGATGTTCAGATCCTCTATCCCAGTCCAGCATCCATTTAAAAAAATACCCCTTCCTCTGTGTATAGGTCATACTTTCATAGGGGAATCTGTGAAAGGTCTTAACAACATTAAATTAGACTAAATTTTTCCTCATGAATCATGTGTGGCTTGATTCTCACTGTTACAATATTTGAAACATGCCCCAATTACCTACTAAACAAAATGATATGATATGATAGAAATACCATGTATTAATTCTGAAACCTAGATGCAGTCAAATTTTCATGCTTCCCCCTATATATGAGTCATATCTCTGTAGAATCTTCCATATTTCATGACTAATTATGCTTTGGATATTTCTTACATTTCCAGACACATCTTTCCCATTCATAAAACTCCATACTCTAGGAAATCTTGGGTCTCATAAATAGTCACGGAAATCCGAATCAAAAGGTCAGTTTTCTGTGGGCACCTATGTTTGACTATGCATATCATGCCCTAGTGGCTCTGCATATGATTCCCACAAAACATGCATGTTAGTCAAAGGAAAAAATTTCCTCATGATAGGGTATTCCTATTTCCATATTCTCAATGGCTTCGAATCCCCATGTCATTCTTCTTGATCCAAGCCCCCCCAGGACTATGGTTTACACCTTCTATAATTTCTCATGTCTAATGAATAATAGAATATCCCAACAATGATTTACTCAAATTTATTTTTCGTCTATGTGACATGTTCTCTCCGAAAAATTATGGCAAACTGTGCTTCTAATGTCCTTAACACACTATTCCAAATTACAAGGCTAGAAGTGTCCTAGCTACATGACATTAAATTGCACCACATAATTGAAATGATTAGATTATTAACATGGCTTGCCCTCATCAAACAAAATGCATTTCCTTAAAGACATATGGACTAGTACACTATAAGGAATTTTCATTGGGAATACTGGGTGACTCAGTTTTCCACAGATATATGTGTGGTAGGCTCGAATCTTACAGTCTAGACTAAGATATAGAAAGAATTGAGATGTCCCTATCTCTATAGAAAAATTGAATTAAGGCATAGAATCCCTAAGCAAGACATATTTTAATGTTTCTCAAGGGTAATCATATCTTTTTATTTTATATCAGGATTACCCTACGTCCACCCTACATGATGATAAATTGTGTGGAATTCATTTTTACTGCATGAAGATAAACTTCACAACGTTGGTTTAAGCATAAAACACTCCCTACCATTGATTATTTCATTATTAAGTGGTGCCCCAAAGTCTTTTTCATCCCTTATTTCTCAAAACGATCATATATCATGCGATCATAGGGGCCTCAGTAGAAGATCCAACATGGAATCATGGGAAATTACTCTATGATTTTGGTCCTCGTAGTACAACCCTAAAAAGCATGTTACGGTTCCCTTCCCCATAAAGAACCCTAGGTCATGTCCATATGACGTTAAACTGTACATTACTCAAAAGATCAAATAGATGCCTCACCTTACATATGTGCTAGATTTATATAGGGTATTTCTAGAACCCAAGGGAGAATCACAACTTGTAAATTTCTAATGTATCCAGATATACTCCTTCAACACATAAAACTCCTTGATTTGAGTAATATAGGGTCCCGGTAACCCACCCATGGCCATCCAAGATGGAAGGCTATTATCCTGCAAACACCTTTGTTTGAGTATTTATATCATGCCCCAGTGGCTCGGAATATGTTTTCTAAAAAATGGGTTTCAATCAAAGAAAAATTTGTCCTCAATAGAGTCATGTCCTGCCTCGGTGCACCTAATGGATTCCAAGCCCCATGACATCTTTCCAGAATCAAGAACCATCAAAATCATGTTTTACATTCTCTTCCCTACCCACATCTTAGATATATCATAACATCCTTGACTGATTCACCTCCTATTTCTCAAGGCCTCTAAAAAATAAAGATTCCCCAACCATATATGTGAACCTAATATGCATAAAAAATTCACCCACTTATTTCTGATTTTCCCAGTAATGTTCAGCCAATGAAATTCCCTATTTCATGTTTAGGTGAACCCACCTTCATAGGCCATATACCTTGTTCATAAAGGTATGAATCCCCATAATCATCCTTGATTATAGGAAATGGACGACCAATGTTCTATGGAAACAATTTTTTGACCATGCACATCATGACCCATTGGCTCTACATATGTTTCCTGGAAAATAATTGTCAACCAAAGAAAAAGTAATCCCCAAGAGAGTCCTTTCTTATTTCTGTATACCTAAATGAAGTTTATGTCCCATATCTCTCCCAGGATTTGAAACCCCATAGATTACAGTTTATATAATTTTCCCTTGTCTAGTGCTTGATAAAGAAGAACATTTCTGGTCAAACTATTGATTCACTCTACCCAATCTTGGTCAGAGTAGAAAAATTCCATAAAACAAGATGTTTTGGTTGTACAATGTTAAACTAAACTATACTTATACCCTCCCTTGCATAGGGAAAATTCACTTGGGGGAAATTTCTCATTCAAATCCAATAAAAATTTCGCTAATACTTTTAGGCATAAACCGTAGATAGGTCACCCACAATGGTCTTAAATCCACAAAGAAATCCAATATTCATATAAATTTCCTTGGAAATCAGAAATTGATGGCTAGTATCCAACGAACACCTTTTTTTGACTGTGTACATCATGCCCTGATGGGTCTGGATATTTCACCAATAAAACATTCATCAACCAAAGGAAAACTCATCTTCAAGAGAGTTATTTTGAAACTCCATACAGCTAAAATAGATCCCAATCGTCATATACATCCAATAATCACAATTTTATGTTCAATAAAAATCCATCCTTCATGTTTGAGAGTTATTAGGACATCCCTAGCTGTTGAATCCCAAATTTTGGCGCATGCCTCATAAATTTTGGTCAAATATGTTCAACCTAAAACATCAGTAACATGTTTTATTTGAAAGACTATAAACCACCAATGAAAAATATTCAATGGTGACTAGATTTAAAATCCACCAAGGGAACCCCATTATAAAAGTCGAGTACCATCTCATTAAACCAATACTATGTATGGATTAGGAAAAAATTTCGAGAAATAAACTCTTTAAAAGAAACATAAATATTTTTGGATCGAAAAACCATGAAGGGTGGTCTAATCAAAATTAATTTTATACCAGCTAAACCTGTACTAAAGATTATTAAAAAAAAATTAGGGCAATAATTAAATAGGAACAAAATTTTGTGAGGTTTTCTATGGAACCTTATAAATATCTAAAATAAGCTCACTGAGTCCCATGAATCTGGAAACAATTAGAGCATGATTTGATTTTTCAGTTCTTATTTAGGTAAATACATAGTTGATATAATTTTTACATGATAAAATATGATTGATTGATGATATATTAATATAACTGAAAAAGATGCACTAGAAAATAAGTAGGTTTCTATTCCATAAAATGAAAGGGAGGATCATCCCCTGTATGGAGTCTCTCCATGATATCAAAATAAGGAATGGTAAAGAGACAATTTGGGGAAATAAAAATAGTACTTTGATCACATGTTCCAATAGATTAATGAACTTAAATCATGAACATTCAAAGTAATTCTATAATGTAGACCTTTTATCAGCTTTAACCTCATTCATCAGATGTGCTAGCTTCACAATAGCTTAGAGGAGCTGCCCCGTCTTCTTAACAACTTCGTAGTTTACACTTTATAATTCCAGCTATGCCTTCAACCTAGCCACACAATCCTCACATTCTCATAGCTCCTCTGTTCGGGTGATTACCAAATCACGAGCTCTTGTCTCTTCAGCAAAAAGATGATTCTATTCCTCATAAACATATCAAAAGTTCGTTTCCTAATGATGTGATGAATTGAATTTAGAATGGTTTTCCTCACAAGAAGGGAGGTAATTTTGGGAAATGACAACCTCATGCATAAGAATGTGTAGACACTGATAATCAAATCCACCCAAACCATATTCAGAAAACAATCTCCAAATGTTTTCCTCTGCATCAGTGAAAATGTATCGATGTTTTTATTCGTAAAGGGACCATAATTGATACCATGGGTATTTTCACAAGACTTGATGTCTCTTCATTTCTCCAGGACAATGGTCCTCCCCTTCTACAATGGTTCTATAGATATGAATAATCAATTTGATAGATGGAAGGGACATAAGATAGGTTATTCAAATAGGGGGTCTTACCCCCTAATAGATGTTTCTTCCCCTATAACCTGGTACAAGGGAATTTCAGTGACATTTAGGATATCTGGTGACAGTCTTCTAGGGCCAGCCTCATTAGGACCACAAGAAGTGACCATAAGAGGAGAGTGGTTCTAATCACTCCCTACCGAAATGGGATGCGCAGATAAAACCCCTTCCAGAAGCATATAATGGATGATCGAGCATCTTACCACCACAAGGAGTGGAATAGATGGAGTTTCCACCACAATAAAGACTTGGAGAATGATATTTAATGTCTTTTGGACTCGTCAAATTGGTCATCCTAGAAACCTATAAGGGTAAAAATCCACCCACAGTTGGGCATATGAAAATGATAGAATGGTGGATCCTGTGAAATTAGGGATGATGACCTCCATGGTATCACCTTACCACATCATTATAATCCATAATTGGTGGAAGATTATAGGATGAGATTATCCCCTCAATCGAACTGATGGATGAAGCGCATTCTGTTTAATGCATCCCAATTTCATAGAAAACCGGTAGTGGATGTATGGCTCACAAATATCCACTTTATCTTTACGAGAAGTTAACATACCATCTTGAAGCATGATGATATATGAGATATCCTCTGAATAACCTCTTCCATCATCCCTTACTGACCCATGAGGGGTAGGGTATATTGAAAAATAGAAGTGATAATTATCATTCAGTATCCCGACCACATCACTAATTTATAAGTTCATTGAATGAACAACGAAAATGTTAAAAATGGAAGGGTGAAAGTTAGAATGAGGAACCCTCATAGTATGTCGATATTCATATCAGGGGAAATGTTATACAATCCACCCATATAAAAAATAAAACAATCTGCTGATACGATGTGGAGGTTTAACATTTTGTATCTGCCCAAATAGCTCCAAAAGTCACCCAAGTGTTGGAATTTCCAGATTGATTGGTTAACCCTCTGCCAATGTAGATGCCATTATTAGGGTATAAAATCTGACACCATTATATAAATCATGGGAGGTAAAGAACTATCTTCTAAAAACATGGAAAATAAACCTGCTATTATAAGCTATGGTGGCACGTTCAATCGAATCTCATATCCCATGTAATGTGTCATGCTTCTTCAAGGGTGAAAGAATGTGACCCTGGAATCTGTCATGATTGTCGGGTTCAATGAGTCTTTTTGTGGTGGAACCTAAAACTAGGCTTATTCACCTACAATAATGACCCTATCCAATCCTCAAAAGGGATAAGGGGGTGAGCCTGGAGGGGTTGACAATGTAGTTCTTCAACTACGTCTAGTAGGCTCTCGGCCAACGGGGACACCTGATTGGAATTGTCCCAAGAAGTGGGTGATAGAAGGTACTCATTATACCTATTGCTAAGAATGGATATCCCTACAAGATTATGGATTTTCCACAATCTGATCCCCACCTATCCATGTGATAAATGGAATGTATTAGTACATGAACACTAATGGATCGGTAGTTCAGGTAGAATTACACATGGAGAGAAAACTGAGAATTTGAAGGCCCAAGATGGATGGTACAAGTTCACTACATCAAACATATTGGTGGCCTCCAAACAGATTTGATGCACACAAAATTCCCAGGACCATTATTTAGAAAATCATCCACCAGATCATTGGTCCCATTTGGTGCTCCACCCACTATTAGGATTTTCTCAAGTAAGGTTAATAATATATGGGTACTCCTTGGTGACTAGTGCAAAATAAATTTTTAAACAACAATTATTTCTCTATGTCAATGCCAAGACTCTTAGTGTGAACACATTCTCATTAATTGGAGTAGTTATTATTTCTCATGTTAAAGAAATATTGGCATGGTTAAACTTTTGGGCTACTTCAGAAAAATGAAGGGAGTATTATGGTCATCCAATAAAAAAGGGACATCATTAAAAAGACCAAATACAAATAGAGATATATTCAAAGATAATGCGAAATCTATAATATCTATTGTAAGAAGGTCATTTAAGGTACTATCCCGAGGAACAATGTAAGATCGAAGATGGTCCTTACTGTCCCTGATCATGGATAATCTTTTTCTCGGTGATTCCAACACAACCTGTGGAAGATCCATTATAGTATACGCAAAAATACCAAAACAATTAAAGAAAATTCATATTAATGTGAAAGTTGTTAGACAAAGGGTGTAAAAATGACAAAAGGACTTAAAAAAAGAAATTATGCATGGGGATCCACATATGTATCCTATGAACGATACATAGAAAATATTATCATCTTATGACCTCGGTATACAAATTTCATGTGAGGAACTAGTCCACAGAGCATTTTCAGGAAAAATAAGTGGTTCTATGAACAGAAAATTTGTGAACCGAGGCCTTGATAAGAATATGTTAAATGTTTTCCTATTGAAATTTTATGTTTAGTTTAACACAGTTGAAATTTTATATCACATTTTTAATGTTTGGTTTGAAGAACATGCAAATACTATAGTGTTCTCTTATGAGAATATCAATACATAATTTCTAAATTTCACAGTATTGATCACTTATTCTAAATTCTGTTTGTAGGAAAAATAAATTATGAAGAGTTTGGTTTTTGGAACTTACAGAGTGGTTCAAAAATGAGTATTTCACAAATTAGTCAGTAAGACCACGCAAAGGAAGTTGAAGAGAGGTTGAGATCACTTTTACCAATGATAAATGGTAAAATAGAAATGAATTGGGCCCCTATTAATATTATTTGTCTTCCCTAATGGGCCTACATATTCTATCACAAACCACTTCATTTCAGGACGGTTTCTACAGCAGAATAGCCACACTGTTGTTCCGAGCGGACCCCATTCTGATGGGGGGAATTTTTAGGGACCTAATAAAATCATCAGAGGGATGTAAGTACTCCTACAAGCACTTTTCATAGTGAATAAAACATTTATATAGGCCCATCAAGGTAATGGGAGAAAATTAGATTGAAAATTTGAGAAGAAAATTGAAGCCGACAAATTTGGAAAAGGGTTTTAGGGTGACCTCATAAAATCATTGGGAATGGTTATCGAGGCCCATGATCCATGAAAAATCAGTAAGAAGAAGGAACCATGAAGAGTTGGGCCATGTGTAGGTGCCTATAAAACCCAGTATACTATGAGCCGTGTCATTGGTGGAATCGAACGTAGAAATTCCTTTTATATACATTATCGTGAACTATGTAGTTTTCATAAAAATCAAGGTGAAAGGCTTCAACATAAAAGAATCATGGTGGATGATCCATGATTTATGGCCTAGGCATCACTATGTTTCTCATTGGGATGAGAATCAAGGCACATGTAGTACTTGAATAAGGGTCCCTATGTAGATCTAGTTCAAGCATAGGGAGAAAGGAGGATTATTTTCCACTAAGGAGTGGAAATGGTGTGAGTGTGATTTATTCATGGACGTTACTCATATTTTAAGGGATCACAATGATTATATACTTGAGGTATCATGGGGAATCTCTTAATATTAGTGGAAAGAGACATTGAACATATAGTTTAATGTTGTGCGGTAAGGAAAAAGGATGTTTTGTAGTTTGGGGTCATGCGACTAAGAACTCATTTTGTGAATTTTAATGTTATGTGAAAATAAAAAAGATTATAAATAGTTTAACATCATGAATCATGGAAATAAATGTCACAATGAAGTTTAATGTCTAGTAGCTAATACAAGCTTTGTGTAATCACACAAAGTCTTTCTTCAGGAACATTACATTGGATGAAGTTGTAATGAGTTCTATATCCATTGAGATTATGCAATAAGATCCATTGAAGTGAAAAATATATATGAATTAAGGTCGTACCCTTTTGGGTCCTGATTATGAGGTTCCTTTCATGTTTTCATTGGAGTACTATAGAAAACTACCAATTCTTTCTATAGAAATTGATGGAGATGAACTTTCTTGTTGAAACCTCGTGATATCATGTTCTGATATAATTCCAAGTGGTGAAAATTATACAATATATTTTCATCTAATCATTCCACCTCATATGGTTGCTTAAGAGACTATTATTTTATGGATAGTTGGTCATAAATAGCAAATCAGAGTAATGGTAACTAAACATCAGCAAGAAAAAATTTCACCATGTCTATATACCAATGAGTATGGAGTGTCTCATCTTACAGTATGGGTAGTGGTTTGGTAAGCCAATATGGAATGAAATATCATATAAGGATATGACTTCTAATTATTATCCATCATTTTAAAGAGTATGTTTGATAAGGTATTGTTGAAAGAATTTATCTATCCACTGTCCACTGCATGGTAGCTGGATGAATGATTGGTTATTATTTTTTGTTCCTGATATAGATTTCATACATTAGTGGAAAAGAAATTGGTACCATTTTCCCTAAATATGGTCTGAGGGACACCAAATCTCTTAATGATATTAGTTTTTTTTTAAATAAAAATTATTCTGGCCTCTTCTTCGTTGAGAGGTATTTCCTCAGACCATTTGGAAAGGAAATCTGTATGAGTAATGATGTACTTGAACTTCATAGTTGTAGATGGAGGATAAGGTCCCACTACATCTATTCAACATATAAAAAATGGCCAGAAGTATTTAACTATATGGACAAAATTTGTGGCTTGATGAATTAAGTTGTCATGTACTTGGCAGGGATGACTCCTCTTAGTGAAATATGTGCAATCCTTCATCATCAAAGTCTATAAGTATCCAAGCATTCAGATTTGAACTAAAATTATATACCTAGTGTAACGTCCCGGACACGGGTGCCATGCAATGGGTTCCCCAAGCCCGGTTCGCGACGTGACCTCAAGAGCATTTCCCCAAACGCTAGAGGCTGCCGACTAGCAGTGAGGGCCCAGGTCTGATAGTGGGGAAACTATGCCCTCATCTGTCAAAGTGTAGCATAGCAGAATTTAAATAAAGCATACAACGACACCGGAAGCAGTAAACCGTACACAACTGAAATAAGCTACAGTAGTGGATATAACCAATAGTATATAAATAATGATGATACATGTTTCATGTTCTAATAAAACAGACAGAACATGTTATACATCAATACAGTAAAAAAATATAGGGTACAACAAAACAATCAAAAGATGGCAGCGGCATTGCGAGCCTAGGCTCAATCCCATTCCCTCATACTCCTCAGCAACAGTCAAGTACATGTATAGGGACTCTTGACCCTATCTACACCTGCAGAAAAATTATCTGTTTGGGCTGAAAATCCTGACCCAAACTGGGTGTGAGAAATATATCTCAGTATGCACCCACCAAAGGCCCGTGCCCAACTGTGTGTAACCATGCAACAATAGTGTGCATTAGTAAAATGCTATAATGTAAGCAGTACTCAAAAGTAACTAACTACCAGTTATATTTCCATTTTATTATTCATTTAATCATTTTACTTAGTAACATTATGTGCTCAATAGCACCAAGCCCTCAGGCCAACGAGTATCTCTCCCTCAGGCTAATATAGTGTACCATGCACTCAGGCTATACAGAATATCACCCTCAGGCATTGTAACATAATTCTCGCCCTCAGGCATACAAAGTGTCACCCTCAGGAACATATGTCAAGCCCTCAGGCATGAAAGGTTTCCCTCATGCGAAAGAGGATGTTGCCCTCAGGCTAATACATTCACACCCTCATGCTAATATAGTGTAGTGCCCACAGGCTAATCACAATCACTCCCTCAGGATAAACGCAACAACACCCTCAGGCTAAACAGAAAACTGAGCCATTCACAATAGGTAAAAAAGCAGTAATAATAAATTCCACTCAAGGAAATTCCACAATTACTACTTTAAAGGCACACCCTTGGGTATCCTGGCCAAACGGCTAAACAGTGAAACACACCCCTAGGGTGGTTCCAGATCCAAACAATGATCCCAACCAGCATTTTATTATCACAATTAAATACATAATCAATTCTTGGAATTAAATATAGAAACAACCTCAGCCACACGACACCCCAATATGGATTCATGGAACAAAAATGGACAAAAACGTACAACAGTTGGAAAACAAACACATAGCCACCTACAGTATATGCCAACGAATGTTATACTCGAACTCCGACTCCAGAAAAAACCCAAGAAAACCGTAGATCTGACGAAGAAAAAAACTCATTCAAACGTAAATAACATATGATAGGAGAAGAATTGGTATGAATGGTACCAGGAAGAGGAGAGAGATTACCCGTGCGGTTTAATCAAGATCATCTGAAGCCAAATCAGATTCCAGATGAACACCCAACGGATCATCAAAGAGTCGACTGTCCTCATTGTCTCTAAATCGGCTCAAGTGTCTCCTATGCAAAATAAAGAGGCTACTGCCTGTTTTTTGCCGAAAAAATCAAAGTACACGGAATGTACTTCTATGTAAACGGTGTGTAACTCTTTCATTTAACTATTCATTTGGTGGCAGTGACACACTATTCATTCTTTGACATGAGTACATGACATTTACTCCCATGTACATAGCGTGTACTATCACCCCCCTAGCAGTGACTCTACCGCCTTACTGTTCAAGCCTGCCGACTGACTTCATGGTGTGTAAGGTACCACTACACGACGTGTAGTCGGTTCCTTCACCCCTCGTTGCCGACAAGACTATACTCCCCATGTACTCATCCTAACACATCCAAAAGTACTTGGCTTGTGGACAAAGTACACTGTGTGTAGTTTCGAAACTTAGCTTTTTCCCCCATTTTCCATATTTTCTCAAAAACACTTAAGGAAAAGGAAAAAGAATAACCCCATAACTCAAAACAAGAACCATGTTCTTACATACTTCCCCCTTCTAGCAATTCATCCCCGAATTTCCCTTATAGGGGTGTCAAAGATAAAGCTCAGAACAGCTCTGGCCACTGAGCATGTACGTCAGCCTCCCGCTCCCAGGTCTCGTCTTGCACCCGACCATGCTGCCATAGCACCCGTATGAGAGGAACTGACCTGCCTCAGAGAACCTTCGTGATCTTGTCAATGATAAAGATCAGATTCTCCTAAAAGGACGCATCTGCATCTAGCTCAACCTCCTCAGGCTGAAAGACGTGAGACAGGTCTGAATTGTAGCGACGCAACTGAGACATGTGGAAGACTTCGTGCATGGCTTGGTACCGCTGCGGTAACCACAACCGATAGGCAACCAGCCCAACTCTTTCCAGAATCTCGAATGGACCCACATACCTTGGTGAAAGCTTACCCTGTCTCTTGATCCGTTTGTGTCCCAGTCTCGGTGTAACATGCAAGAAAACCTAATCCCCGACCACAAACTCCAAAGGTCGTCTACGGTGATCAGCATAGGATTTCTGACGAGACTATGCTGTCGCCATCCGCTTCTGAATCAGCTAGACCTGCTGAGAAGTCTGCTGCACGAGCTACGACCCCAGTAAAACAACCTCACCAGCCTCTAACCAGCACAAAGGTGATGGGAATGGCCTACTATATAAAGCCACTTATGGTGCCATCTCAATAGTCTCCTAAAAACTATTGTTATAGGAAAACTCGACTAAGAGTATATGCTTCTCCCAAGAGCCCCCAAAGTCTAGGATGTATGCGCGCAACAAGTCCTCTAGAAACTGTATCTTCCACTCTGACTGGCCATCTGCCTGATGGTGGTATGCTATGCTGAGAAGCACTCATGTAACCAGTGCCCTCTGAAAACTCTTCCATAAATGAAATGTAAAGCGGGTGCCCCTATCCAAAACAATAGAACGAGGGACCCCATGAAGATATACGATATCTCGGATATACAACCTTCCTAGATCGTAAACACTGAAGGTCTCCTTGATCGGCAAGAAGTGAGGTACCTTCGTGAGTCTATCCACAACAGCCCACACGATGTCATTGCCTCTAGGTGACCTAGGTATCCTAGTCACGAAATCCATCACGACATCATCCCATTTACACTCTGGAATGGGAAACTATTGTAACAACCTAGATGGACTCTGGTGCTCTTCCTTCACGTGCTGACAGGTGGAACACCTCGTAACAGAACCAGCTATCTCTCACTTCATAACTGACCACCAGTACTAATGCATCAAGTAACGATATGACTTGGTAGCCCTGGGATGAAATTCCCAAGCTGAAGCATGAAACTCATGCATCCGCTCCTCGCGTATATCCCCCAGATCCCATACTCGTCCAAGGAAACACAAAACCTCATCATCTCCTATCATCCAACTAGGAGGAGTGTACCCACATGCCACCGACTCCCATAGAACTAGTCCTTCTGAATCAGATAGTTGTATCATCCTCACTCTACCCAGGAGGGCGGAGGTCACAGCTAATGAGGAAAGATAAGACTGCCCCTGACTGTTGTGGACCTTCAGATTAAGCTCAGAGAACAAATCCCTAAGCTGCCACTCACCACTGGCCTCCTGTACTTCCTGTATCTGAGTCATCCTGCTCAGTGCATTAGAAACTGCATTACCCTTACTAGGTGTATAGGAAAGCTCAAAATCGAAGTACTGTAGGTACTCGACCCACCTTCTCTGCCTCATATTTCGGTCATGATGTGTCAAGATATAATTGAGGCTTTTGTGGTCATTGAAAACCAAAAAATGCCCTCCCAACAGATAATGTCTCCAACAGGGCAATGCATGTGCAACTGCAGCCAACTGGAGATCATGCTTCAGTTAATTTCTCTCATGTGGCCTCAACTACCGAGACCCATACACAACAACTCAGTCGCCCTGCATCAACGCTGCCCCCAGCCCAATCCCTAATGCATCACATTAAACTGTATAGCTCTTCCCCTGCTCCAGGAGTACCAGCATCAGTGCTGAGGTCAACCTTCCCTTCAGGTCCTAAAAAGCTGTCTCGCAAGCTTTTGACCAAAAGAACTTCACACCCTGTTTAGTCAGACCTGTCAACGGTGCTGCTAGGTAGGAGAAGTCATGTATGAAGCGTCTGTAGTAACCAGCCATCCCCATGAAACCCCGTATCTCAAACATGTTCTTAGGCTACTCCCTGGAACTTACTGCTCTCACCTTCTCTGGGTCTACTACAACTCCTGCCTCTGAGATGATGTGACCCAGGAAGTGAATCTGGTCCATCCAAAAGTGGAACATTGAGAGCTTAACATATATTTGATGCTCTCTCAGTGTACTCAATACGATCTCAATATGGGTGGCATTGTCGTGTCGAGTGTGAGACTACACCACGATGTCTTCCATGAATACCACCACAAAATAATTTTGATACAGATGGAACACACGATTCATGAGAACTATAAAAACTGTTGGCGCATTCGTTAGTCCGAATGACATAACCAAGTACTCGTACAGACCATATATGCTCTGAAAAGATGTAAGCGATATATCCAATGTTCTCATGCATAGATGATGATAACCAGATCTCAAGTCTGTCTTCGAGAATAATCATGCTCCACACAGCTGATCAAATAGATAATCTATCCTTGATAAGGGATATCGGTTCTTAATCGTCAAATGGTTAAACATCCGATAATCCACACAATGTATGAGGGTACCATCCGCCTTCTTCACAAAAAGGACCGGAGAACCCAAAGGAGAAGTACAGGGTCAGATAAAAACCTTCGCCTGTAGCTCCTCTAACTGCCTCTTGAGCTCCTGCAACTCAGGCGTGGCCATCCTATATGGAGGAATGGACACCAGTGTAGCTCCTGGCACAATCTTGATAGTGAAATCCACCTCATGCACTGGAGGTAGACCTGAAAAGTCATCTGGGAAGACATACCTGAAACGATCAACAACCGGAGGGAAATCCGTCTAACAAGTCCCCTGATCATCTAGATATAAGTTTGTTATCTGGGGTGTGACGTTACCTCACCCATGATTCTCTGGTCCAGCTCGACTCACCTAAACATCCCATTAGCCCTTTTATAGATACTCTCCGCCCACTGGTGACGTGAAACACACCCTACGATTATAGCAGTCTATAAAGTCTCGGAAGGGAACCAACCAGTCTATCCTAAGAATGATTTCATTTCTCGTCATCTCCAAGACATAGAGGTCCCAACGGAAGTCACACCCACCAACCTCAAGGGGGAACTCCTTTCAATGATGCACACCGGCCGTTCTAGTCCCCAACGGAGTGTCTAGTGTCAAGATATCAGAAGAAGAAGAAGAAGAAGAAGAAGAAGCACCAAGCCCAAGGATCTCCACAACGGCTAAAAATTTGAAACGATGTGTAGAACCCATATCAAAAGGCACTGAAGATAAGACATAAGCTACTAGAATAGTAACTCTTACTGTAGAAGGTGTGGGATCCTTCTCACACGGGGTCTGTTGTACTGCATATGCCTGCCCAGTGCCACGACCCTGTGACATAGCCTGGCTACCCTGCGCTATCCTGCCCTAATGCCTCTACGATCCTAGTGTCTGGCTACCACGTCCATGAACACCATCTCTGCCTGCATGCCCTGATGTATTCCAGTTCCCCGAGTTGTAAGAAGCCACTGGACATACTCCTGCATGCGGAGTCTGCCCAGAATCCCTCTCACTAGAAACTGGTGGAACCACCCTGCAAAAGCGCTGTAGATGAACCATCTTGCCGCATGCGCGACACTCCACTGGGTCTTGTGGACACTAAGGCCTCATGTGCCTCTCTCTACCACACTGGTAGCACCTAAACGGGCCACCTGAAGAAGCTTCATGGCTGGTACTGTTGCCTTGAGAGAAGTCCATCTGTCTCTTTCTCTTGCCCGCATAAATAGTACCAGTAACTGGTGCTGAACTTCCCTGGCCCACACCACTAGCTTCCCACGGGTTCCTCTATGTAATCAGCGGCGGGTGGACGATCACTTGTATAACAGGTAACCTGAAAACATTCACCAGTGCTCCAATGTTATACAGAAGACGATCCTAAAAACGTCTAGCTCTCAACGTCTCATCACCCACTAGCACGGGTGAAAAATGACGAAGCTCCGTAAAACGAGCAGAATAGTCCGTCACCGATATGGCACCATGTTGCAGATTAATAATCTATAGAGCTCTATCTACCCTCAGCCTCTCGGGAAAGAAGAAGTCAAAGAATACTGCCTGAAAATCATCCCACTCCATGTCTCTCTGATGCTCTGATTGGGTGGGGACATGCCTCCACCTGTTGGAGGAATCACACAGCATATAAGTCATGATCTTGACCCTCCTCCCTGGAGGCGTCCCAAGATTCTGGAAAATAGTCTTCATAGATCCTATCCAAAATTCCACAGCATGTGGTCCTCGATCCCCTGAAAACGTTGGTGGATGCTGCCGCTAGAAGATATATGTCAGCTCATCCATATATGTAGCAGCCTGTGGTGCTCCCTAAAATGGCTGCATGAACCTCATAAAGCCTTCACGGAACTGTGCCTCAGCGCCTATGTCTGGTATAGCAGCTGGTGTCGCATCTGCCACTGTTGGAGGATCAACTGGTAGCCCATAGCCCTCCAGCTCCGGAGTATAATCGTCGTCGCTCTCCTGGAGAACAACTCGCGGTCGTCTAGGTGGCATGACACTACAATTTCAAAAGCATGCCTCAGATTCAAGATTATTAAGACAAAAAAGTGAAGGAACCACAATGGAAACAAGAGGAATAAGGCATTTCAAAATTTTCAAAACAAGACTACACGGCGTGTACACTGACTACACGGCGTGTACTTGACTTCCGTTCCCCTGCCAGGGTCCTTATACACGGCTAAGCCACATGGATTTCATCGAACAAAACAACAATGTGTGTATAATATCTACACAGTTTGTATGGTGTTATTTTCCAACTACCTGTGTCATATGTGACACATCAGACTACTCAGCATACAACTACACGGCGTGTTACACCCATACATGGCGTGTACAACACCCTGTTTCCCAGCCACATGGCTATCCCCACACGGTCTGTCCTCATAAAATACTACAGGGTGTGTCCCATAGGTACATGGCGTGTTCAGGGAGAGGTGACACCGGCCCATGTTGTTAGCTGCATGGCAGAGTAACCAGGTCACACTACACGGTGTGTCTTTAATTGACACGACATGTTCTGTCAAGGAGTTCACCGACCCGTGTTGTTAGTTACACGGCCGGACTCTAGGTCACACTACACGGCATGTCCATTCGGTACACGGCGTGTTTTACCCATGCCTTTCCCTCCCCGTGTCGCCACCCACATAGTTTGTGACACGGGAAGAGACTACACAGCGTGCACTCAGGGTACACGGCATGTACTCAAAAAGTTCATTTTTTATTCCGAACAGAAGAGAATACACGGCGTGTATAAAAATACTACACAGTGTGTGTACTGGGTTTCCGGAATTTATGTATCAGAATCTTCTCCGGAACCCAGAAAATACCATAAAACAAAACCTAAGTGTCAAATTCCGACCTGTGGGGGCCCATACTCCCCACGAATCAATGGTTGACATCTTATATGTGTTATAACCAATAAAGAGTCAATGATCCACCAAATTTCTATCAATGTGGACCCATACTCCCCAAAAACCAATGTTTGGCGTCCATTATATAAAAACAAAATATCATTAAGTAGGTATTTTTCATGAAGCTATCACAGAAGCATGCTTTTCTAGCACAACAACTATCACAACAACATGCTAATTTCTAATGCACCTACATGGAATGAAAGCTATGCATGGCATGTGATATCTAGCACGTGCCTACATGATCCATGAGACGACATACCCTCATATCACCGAGTTTACACTAAATATAACCCACAAATTAAATATAAACATCACAATCTCTAGTGCATCACCCAACGGTGAAAACATCTCAACCGTAACATTTGAAAAATCAAAATAATGTAAAATACACGGTAGACAGAATTTTCCCTGTACACGGGTTAGGTACGCCCGGACACAGCTTATTACCAACTACCATTCCATCCTATACCTGACTACATCTACAAATAGTAAGTCAATGAAAAGAAACCCTCTGATACCACATTTTAACGTCCCGGACCCGGGTGCCACGCAACGGGTGCCCCGAGCCCAGTTCGCCACATGACCTCAAGCACATTTCCCCAAACACCTGAGGATACCAACTAGCAGCGAGGGCCCAGGTCTGATAGAGGGGAATCTATGCCCTCATCTTTCAAAGTGTAGTGCAGCGGAATTTAAATAAAACATACAATGACAGCGGAAGCAGTAAACCATACAAAACTAAAATAAACTACAACAATGGATATAACCAATAGTATATACATGATGATGCTACATGTTTCAAGTTATATGAAAACATCAAGAACATGTTATACATCAATACAGTACAACAAATATAGCGTACAACAAAACAAACAAAAACTATCAGTGGCAACGTGAGCCTAGGCTCGTTCTTATGCCCTCTTACTCCTCAACAAAAGTCAAGTACCTGTATAAGGACTCTTTCCCCTATCCACACCTGTCGAAACGTAATATGTGTGAGCTGAAAAGCATGACCCAAATAGGGTATGGGAAATATATCTCAGTAGGCACCCACCAAAGGCTCATGCCCAACTACGTGTAAGCATGAAACAACAATGTGCAATAGTAAAATGCAATAAAGTAAGCAGTACTCAAAAGTAACTAACTACCAGTTATATTGACATTTTATTATTCATTTAATCATTTAACTTAGTAACATTCTGTGATCAACAACACCAAGTCTTCAGGCCGACCAGTATCTCGCCCTTATGCTAATATAGTGAACCACGCCCTCAGGCTATACAGAATCTCCCCCATAGGCATTGTAACATAATTCTTTCCCTTAGTCATACGATGTGTTGCCCTCAGGCACAGAAGTCATGCCCTCAGGCATGAAAGGTTTCCCACAGTGGAAATAGGATGTTGCCTCAGGCTAATACATTCACGCACTCAGGCTAATACAGTGAAGTTCCCACAGGATAATCACAATCATGACCTCAGGCTAATTGCAACAATGGCCTCAGGCTAAACAGATAACCGGGCCATGACCAACAGTTAAACAAGCAGTAACAAGCAATTCCTCTCAAGGAAATTCTATAATTACTACTTTAAAGGAATACCCTCGGGTATCCGAGCCAAACCACTAAACAATGAAACACAACCCTGGGGAGGTTCGGGATCCAAACAATGATCCCAACCAGCATTTTATTATCACAATTAAATACCTAATCAATTCTAGGAATTAAATATAGCGACGGACTCAGCCACATGACACCCCAACATGGGTTTGTGGCACAAAAACGCACAAAAACGCACGACAGATGGAAAATAAACACAAAGCCACCTACCATATGCGCCAACGAACGTTATACTCGAACGCCGACTCCAGAATTTCCCAAGAATGACGTAGATCTGACGAAGAACAAAACTCATTCAAACGTAAATAACATACGTTAGGAGAATAATTGGTAAGAACGGTACCAAGAGAGGAGAGGGCTTACCCATGCGGTTCCAATGAGATCGTCCGAAGCCGAATCGGATTCCAGAAGAACACCCGGTGGATATTCAAAGGGTCGATAATCATCCTTGGCTCCAAATCAGTTCAAGTGTCTCCTATTCCAAATGAAGAGGTTACTGCCTGTTTTAAGCTGAAAACAACAAAGTACAAAGCCTGTACTTCTGAGTACACGGCGTGTACTTCTTTCATTTCACTGTTCATTTGGCGGCAGCGCCACACTGTTCATCTGTCAACATGAGTACACGACATGTACTCCCAAGTACACGGCGTGTACTGTCGGTTCCTACACCCCTCGTTGCCAACAAGGCTACACGCCCTGTGTACTATTCCCAACATGGCCAAAAGTACACTACGTGTTGACAAAGTACACGACGCGTAGTTTCGAAATTTAGCATTTTTACCCATTTTCCTAATTTTCTCAAAAACACATAATGAAAAAAGAAAAAAAGAAGAAGCCCATACATAAAAACAAGAACCAAGTTCTTACACCCTGACTGATGGGAACCATTGGATTCAGAATGTACATTTTCATGATAGTTGTCTTCTCTTCCCCATCAATGCATTTTAAGATGATTCCATGAAATCCTCAATTTTAGAGTCACATTTGGTTACTCTAACAATCATAAAGAGTGAAATTGATCGCTCATCATTGAACCTGTTCTTTTGCAGCTCTATCCGGTAGAAGTAATTTGTTTGTGATGTATTTAATGATGGGTATCATCCATCCCATTGTATGACTATATTTCTCAAAAATAGGGTTGATTTCAATGATGTCTACTATTATGATTTTAAAAAAGTTGAAATCACATGATAATGGGAAATTAAAATGATTTTCATATCCTGGTTTTGATCTTCTATGGTTGTGGTTGCATTATTCAATGCATCTTCTTGAGATTTTTGTGATCATGAGACATAATAAAATATTGGATCTGAGGGAAATTATTCCATTTACCCTCAAACATAATAACTTATGGGAACTGAATATCCTGTTCATATTGTGAATCCCCTATTTATCTATTTATTTACCAATAATGAATCACCCTTAACATCTAATTAATTTACTATTACATGGAGTTCCAATTCCATTCCAACAATGAGACCATGATATTCTACCTCATTATTGGTACCACCTTCCTTTAACATGAACCATTATGTAAACACTGCGTTGTATGGGGAGATAAGAATATTTCATATTCCCACATTTTTGAGCTTAGATTCTTTCAAAATATTTCCCCATGGGACTCTTGGTAGCACTATTAAAATATGTTACCCAGGATTGGTTTATATCCTAAAAAGAGGAAGTTTCTCCATAAAAAATTTAAAGTATTCAATGATGTATCTTCTACAGATGGATTCTTAGAGTGTAATTATTCTAATGCTTGGTCTTTGACTGATTTTTGAGGAGAAAACAATATATAAAATTGTTTTATAATAACTTTCCATCGTGATGGAGACCCTATTAGCATAGGACGACTACAGATAAATTTAAGTGGGTTTTTACGAGAATCCATGTAGACCTCAGGATGCTGGAGATAATTCATCAATTTATAGACATCAAATATTAATGCCACATAACTCTTCTCAATATCTGAATACTGAGTCTCTACATAAAGAATCTTTTGTCTGAGATAATGGAGGATATTTTCATTCCAAACATCATTCTTTTTTGCAAGAAAGGCTCCCAAGATCTCTATAATGCTATCATATAAAGAATGATATGATTTCATTCAACAAGTGGTATTAATATTGGTGGGATCAAAAGATAATTTTTCAGGGTATCAATTTCCTCTTGTTAGTAATTATTCCATTGATATATGACCCCCTTCATCAATTTAGTGAAGTGTAAAAACATTCTTACTATATTAGCAATGAAACACTAGATATATAGAAATTATCCATGATTTCATCTCAAATTAATAAGGTTTCAAGGAGGTGAAATTCCAATGATTGATTTATTCTTTTTAGGATAAAATTAAATGCCGTGATGGATTACCACAAAGCTTACAAATTTTATTATGGTAACCCCAAAAGAAAATTTTAAGGGTTTCAACTTCATATTATGTTGTCGAAGCTTGTGGAAAATGATCTCCTGATCATAGAAGTGGGTAGGAATTTTCATGGACTTAAAAACTAGATCATTGATGTAGAATTCCAAAAAATACCCTAAGAAGGGATTTAATATTTGATGCATAATACATTAGTATGTCACGCTTTCATTTTTCAAGCAGATTGGAATTACCTGAATGAAAATTACACCTTGAGGGGAGCTTAATTCTGTGGATTCTTCATAGTCTAGATCCATATGGATTTGATTATACCCAGAGTAGTAAATCATAAAAGAGAGAGCTTAGTATCTAGATGTTACAGTGAATAAGAGTTCCATGAGAAGAACTGGGAAATGAAATTTGCGAAAATGCTGGTTGAGATCTCTAAAATCAAGGAAAACTATGGTTTTCCTACACTTTTTCTTCATCTAGAAAATATTATCCTTTAACCTAGGATATTTCACTTATATGATGATGTCATATATGATAATATTTTTGACATCAACAATGATTTTGGACGTAATATTCAGTTGTGGTCTTCATCATGTCCACTTGTATCCAATATGTTATCTTAGAAAACCCCAATTTTGGTTTTCCACTATATGGTTAAGGTCTAGAATTTCTGTATAATTCCAAGAAAACACCACCCAGTGCTACATTAAAAAGTAACTATACACTTCGTACTATTCCGGAATCATGTCCTCACTAATCAATGTGAACCGTCAGTTTTCTTAAATATGCCGATTTAAATCTACGTGTTCATCCTTAGTAGTGGATATGCCTTACTCAAATATTGTAGGAGTGCCCCTAAGGTATTCCACTTCTTCCTCTTCCTCATTTTTTACATATTCTACCTCTGCACAGAGAATATATTGGAGGATATGCGATAAAGTATAATTTTACAATCTATATGACAAGTCAAAATTTGGACATCTAAAGGAAGAGGTGACCATTTCTGACATGGCTGATGATGAAGGGTCTTACTAAAACATTTAAGGGAAAATGATAGTTTGAGACTAAATATCCTTTTATTTTTTCATTAATATGATAAATTCTTCAAATAATAATGATGAATAAGATACTTACTGAAGTTTATGGGATATAATGAAGTTTAATTCATCCATAATTTCATTTTAATTTTGAGAAATACGTTTTTCTTCTATATCATCGGGTTAAATTACCACAACTATAATTATAGAATACAATAAAGGAATGAATGGATTTGGGAAAACAATTTAAATTTTATTAATGGGAAGAACATAATATTGACTCATATGCTTCAATGGATTAGTTGGGATCTTCTGTAAACCATTCAGATCACTGATTAATGTTACATCATTTTTTGTGGACAACATTCTTCATTTTGAGGATAAAATTAGGCATCAATATGTTGAGATTCACAAGTTTTGAAAGGATATTTATCAATATGAAATGTAAAAATTTGAGCATTGATGAAATATTTGAGACATTAGTGAAATGATAAAGGAATGGTCACATGTTGATGTAGCCATGGTCTTCCCAATTCAATGTTGAAAGTTGTGTCCTACTAGAAAACCATGAAATCTTAAAAACATTTGAGATCTGGAAATTGATTTAAGAGAATGATATCGCCAAGGGGTTCTTGTTTATTCATTTAATAACCCAATAAAATTATAGTGGAGGGATAAAAGTTGGATTTAGTAAGGCCTGAATAGAAAAGTGTTTAGAATTGAATCAGTTTTACACCTAATCCATTATCAATGAATGATATTTAGAAATCAGTGTCATTAACCTTACAAGATATGTACAGGGGCATGATGCATCCTTGTACGAAAAAATATTCATCCTAATTTGTGATGTATATGACTGTATTAAATTTTGATCAATCATTCTTGATGTGATAAACCTCTACAACATCCACATTGGTTTCAAATTCATGAGGTCTGGACAATACCTCAATAAGCACATCTCGTTGAACCTTTTACTTATTTAGAGAATCTAGGATTACTAATTTGTCTAGTACATGAGCCAATTACTTCAAAAAATCATATTGGCTAGTACCTATAATTGATTTTTCATTATTTTTTACATCATGGTAGATCCTATCAAGTGTGGTGGAGTTACCTTGTCCCTACCAATCACATTGGTGGGATCTCCCATGACTTTTTGCCACATAAAATGTTCGAGGAAGGGTGTGGTTGAGGACGTTACATCGGGCAGTAGCTCATATTACCATGTCTCATCAACCTTGTTATTATTGTCTTTAATTTCTACAATAATACATAGGTATAAAATATTTATAATCACAATCATAATATTATAAGGGGTCCATCTATTGAATAACAATAATGTCATAAAAATCATCTCTTCCTCTGATGAATATTCTTCTTGAAACGTTGAGTCTTGATGTACCATTTGGAGGGGTGGTGACCTTGATTTTGAAGATATTAGCATGAAATTTACCAATGTCAAGGACAACATTGGACTCAACATGAAATAATAATCTCCTAATTTCTCTTTAACTTTATGTCCATGTTTATTCTTCGAGGATTTCCATTTTGAGGACAAATCTTTTGATGAAGATAGTGTTGTTGTAGTGGAAACAATATGAGGCACAACTCGTTCTTTCAAATTTTTCGTAAAATGGGATGGATTGGGTGAATTTCTTCATAACCATCCAATCATAAAAATTATACACATTCATTCTTTTGACATACTTCCATTAACCATCTTCCATTGTATTGGAAGAGGAAATAAATGATACCTAAGTGGGTGAACCATTAAAATTCACTTATCCAGAGTCCAACGAATTTTATAGGAGGTCATTGAAAATAAAAAGAACTCATGTATGGGGTTACCAAACATTTTATGGAATGTTAAACCATGTGGGATGTCCTCATAACCTTCCTTTTTTGTCTTCCTAGGCTTCAACAATTGCACGATTTTTTTTAAAAGATGAAATGAAGTATCCGAGAATTTGTTTGATCAAAAAATAATAGACATTTTTCTTTAACTTGTAAAAATGTATTTTTATTTGATCTTTTGATTCATCTTCATGAGGTGGTATATTATTATATTTCTCAGTAGGTGGAGCCATATGGTATGATGATGGATTTGAGTTTTGAGTAGGTACTAATTCTTGTATGAGGGTAACGGTAGCAGTCTCTACATTTCCTGCTCTTCTTCCCGAAGCAGAAGGGACTACATGGGACTTGGCTTTAGTTTCCATGATTTAATTATACACCTTTTTGGAGATTGAATCGTGATCTTGAAACCCTCCTATGTATTTAATGGGGATGAGTGGCGTGTTCAACTAATCACATATATTTTACACATAGATAAGAATCGAATCCTCTTGAGGGTTATTTAGATTTAAGGAATATGTTTGTCCTCTCCACTGAGAAAATAAATTTTAGAAACTTTCATTTTACATTTCTTCACAGTTTGTAAGATCAACAAATTTTGTCTTCTATAGTGTTGAGCTGAACTGGGAAAGAAATTTCTGATGAAGGTCTTCCCATCCAGTAATCTACCGAGACTGCAGATTTGCATACCTGAAAATGGTCACCCCCTACAGAGATTTCCAAAAAATATTAAGCTTAACTAATTATTTTAATTGTGGGGTCCCCATTCTGGGATCACTGTCAGAGAATAAATGTCTCGTGTTTTACTCCATATGTCTTTATCCTTTGAATATTGGAAATATGGTATTCCGAAAATTTGGTGGAGTAGGATTCTGAAGTACTGATTCAGGGTATACCTTAATTTTGGGTTACACTGGTGTATTCTTGATAGAGTTAATATTATATTATTCATTAATATTTTTTCAATGATTTAATCCATTCCAATTATACAATTTTAACTTCATTGTGTCATTTTATTTTTTTTGGTGAGTTTTTAAATTAAATGTCAAAAGATGTTAATTCTAGACATAAAACAGTTTTTTGTTTCCACTATATATTGAGTATAAATCCTAAAATATTTATCCAATTCACGTGAATCATTTTTTAGGATGACATGATTCATGAGATAAAAATAAGTCTTCTGTACCTAGATCCAATTCAAACTCCAACAAGCCAAAAAAATTGATCAATGTGAACACATAATCTGGTTGTAAGAATGGATCATTCCTCATTCAATGATCCATATCTCAGGATAATGACCACCAAATTGTGAAATTCTATTTGGGTTTTAAATAAATCTTGACGAGGAAGCTTCCCAATAAATTTCATGGAAAAATTATTTGATTAAGGGTTCCCTTAAACCAATCAGAGCAGGGTTTCTAGAATAGTGATTGGCGGCCACAATAAGTCATCACTTGTATTTCGGCCATAACATTATTCACATAACTTCTATAAGAAGGATCCTAATCCTGATTTGATGATATAGTGGACGAACCAAAGATGAACTTCGGGTGGACAGAATCTGGAGGAGAAGTTCATGTTCTTCATTTTCACACTTTTACTGGGTAATAAAATAATTTTTCTCATTTCTCCAATGTGTTCTTAAAATAAAACTATATTAAATGGAAATTTTATATCCTTTAGCCATTTTATGTAACACTCTATTAATTTATTTACAATAATTCATTTTTAAAATTACTAATGGATTATTTCTATATAGAAACCTTTTTCCATATAGTTTTAAACTAAAATGAAATATTTATTCTGTCATTTATTTCTTTGAATAATTATGTAACAACTGTTTTAAAATTCCATTTCTACAAAAAAATTCTAATGTTCTTCATGATGTATTGTTCCAATGAACACCACATATTCAAAAAATTTCCTATAAAGTCATATTTTAATTTGAAAAAAATTAACTCTTTATCCTTGTTAAAATCAATATTAAACCTCCTTTGATTTTAATATGAGGTAAGATCAAGAAAACCATGTAAATATATGTGTAATTATTATGATAAATCATTAACTTTGACTTCCATTTATGTCACATATGAGCATTTTAATGTTAATATGGGTTTTTATAGATTGTACTAAGATTAATTGGTTAATGATTATATCTAATGATATTATATATATGGGATTAGGTAGTATATCTAATCATTAATGAGACTATGTCTAGTTTTTTATAATGTTTTAGATTTTATCCATGACTTATGATTATGTGATGTCATATCTAACATCCACCATACAATATTTCCATGATAATATGATTCCATGTTATTTATAAAATGATACCATATGATTATTCATTATCCTTTTCATTTCTGATACCATGTTACTCGTTTTGAGTCATATGTAATGATTCTTTATCACTTTCATTCCACATATAATGATTGTTATATAACAAATTTTGTGTATTTATTCCATAGTCTATCAATATTTTTTATGATCTTAAAGGGATTTAGTTGATAAATTTGGTGACTATGATATTGATGTTTTATTTTAGTTTCATTTTGATTTTTTATATTTCTTTCCTTATATGGAAAGAGTAATTTTATCATTTGTTTGTATTTATTTCATATTTATGTTAGAAAATATGATATAATATAAGTAAAATGCATGGGTAACTATAAAATTTACATAGGAAAACATTATTATTAAAATTGGATGAGTGGTTTTATTCAATAAATTTAATTTCCAAGGATAAAAATATTAGTTACCATGATAAAATTTAAAAACTGTAGAATAAGTTAGACAATATGGGAATTCCATTAATAATTTTAAAAATATTCATCCAAGTTTCTAGATGAGGGGTGTTGTGTAAAACCCTATCATTGTCCATTACTATAAAATTTTAGAGAATTTTACCTTGTAGTAGGTACATACCTTTATTAAAATGTAATAGGTGCCTCCAAAGTCCTCATTTTTTCACTTATGAAAATGGATCACTTCCATGACAAAATGGTACACATTTCCCTTCAAATATTACGTTGAAAATCTATTATTATTCCCTTATATGAATTCTATATCATTTCAAAATCCCATGGTATAAATTTTATATCCTACGGCCTTGATGACCAAGTATACTTCGAAGAGATATTCCACATTTTAAATGTCATTATTTTGCATTCAATTAAGAGGGATTAATGTTAAAGGGGTTTTTCTTAATTTTCATTCTTTGAGACATGTCTTATTTTTGAAAATAATTTCCTTTAAATGGTGATTATACTTCTTATTTTATATATCAGAAAATAAATTACCTTCTATTACTTTTATTTTATGAATAATTTTAATCCCACTCTTTAGAGATGTTTTTATAAAACTTTTTATTAAGATGTAAGGGATATTGATAACTGAAAACATCTTTATATGAAAAAATATTTTAGTTCAGAGACTTCATTCATTCACTATTGTTTTCTAACACTATAGTTTTTTATTAAATTTTATTTTCCCATCAACTAGAAATTATTTTTTGATAGATATTCATTCCATGATGAAATTATTCCACATAGAAGTATGATATTCTTATGAATTATTCTCCTTATCATTAATTATGATATTTCATATATGTACATATTTTCCATTCTGATCAATGTTATCATTTATATTATAGAATATTTGTATATATTATCCAATGTGGCCATCATATATACTCTCTCCAATTGTCAATGGTATGTTTTAACACATTATATGATGAGGGGTTTTAAAAAAGATATGTTAAAATGTTCAAATGTTTTCCAATTAGGGTCATAGGTTTTATCGTAAAATCCACATATCCTTTTAAAATATTTATATAAATTTTATTGATCCATTACTAAATATATTTTTTAAATGTAAATGAATTCAAATTATTTAATTTATCCATTTTGAGATTGACTCTTAGACATGACTGATAACATCAAATTTTATGAGTATGGTAAAAACAAATTCTAAGAAACCTTTAACAGTTTCTCTCAACATTTGAGAATACTTCTTTTTGAATCTTCTATACCATGTTTTTAGTTGTTTTCCTTTAATTATTTTACCTATTGATGTTTTTAATTGAAAAATATTTATTCTTATATATTCATTAAAAAATATTATATTAAAAGGAATTATTAATTTTAAATTTTTTATTAATGGATTCCATTTTTGGATATAATTTTTTAGTTTTTTTAAAAAAAATTAGTTTATAAAATTTTTATTTGAAAAAACATTTTTTGTTTTAAATATAAGTATTTAAAAATATTTATCATGAAAAATATTTTTTAAGAATGAATTTTAGGAATTTTAAAGAACATTATAGTGGGATGTTATTTAATTTTTATCAATGTGATTCTTATAAATGCTTCAAATGGGAATTTTTATTTATGTCAATGTACTCTGATTTTACAAATGTTACAATGGGAATAAATATTATTACACCATAAAAAATATTCTCTATATTTTTTATGAAATTTTTGTTGCATGTTTTTCATAATTCCCATTACTTTTCCATGGGATAGTTAAGTGATGTTTTATGTTTGAAGGATTTAATGTTCAAATGGAATTCATATGAATGGATAATTATTATTTTTATGGTTGGGGTCCTATATATCAATCCAATTAATTTGTAAATATTATATATTTTGTTCGTAGATTGGTATATAAGTGATTTAAATATTGGAAAAAATGCATACGAGAGAATTTTCCCATGGAAAAGGGCACATGAGAGAATATTCTGAATATAGAGGGTACATGAGAGATATTTAACAAGATCATAGGAAATAGAAGAATTATCTCAATCCAATTAAGATAACACAGGTTGTATAATGAGGCCCAAGGGTACATAGGATGTCATAACATATCTATGAAGGCACATATATAGTTATCCCAAATCTAATATGTGATAAATTTATTCATGGGTATCCTTGAAAAAATTATTTCTATAATTATGTTAATGCCACAATTTAATGTAATACTCTTATTCCTTACTTATGATCCATTTCTCCTGTTTATTATCTCTTTATTTCTCACTCTTTTTGTATGGTAAATGATTGTTTACTTGAGACTACATGTCCTTCTATCATGGCTAAAAAAATCTTTTTTTCAATAATATATTTCACAAGATATTTCTCACCAAATCATTTATTCTCATATTATTATAACCCAATCCTTGATGATATGTTTATGATTTCTCCCTTACTGGGCATTTTATCCCGCACCTTTATTTTTATTTCATTACCTAAGTTATGAAAATGGGTATAAGTTATGAATTTTTTTGAAAAGAGTCAATTTCTGTTCTATAATGGATAAATTTTCACAAGTATTATAAATTATGTTCTTTATATAAATTATGATCAAAATAATTACACCTTTCATAATGGGATAATGTCATTATTTTTTAGATGGAATGTTTATCATTTGTGAATGACTTAATAAAAATATAGTTTCATCTCAATTTGTATTAAACACAACGTTTATTAACTTTTATTCATCATTGTAACATGGGGTGTAGATTTAGGGAACCTTGAAACCATACATTAATAATAATAATAATAATAATGATAATAAATTTAATTTGAACCACATTAATCACAATCCCCCACACAGTATTTCTTATTAAATCTAATGTCTCTTTCTATCAATTTATTTTAAGCAATCACCATCACAATTTTTTATAATCATATGGATTCCATCCTGATATATAGAGTCTCTCATCATAGTTTCATTCATAATTTTTCCTTGGTTGTCTCCTTGTAAAATGTATCTCTATTTTATTTTATTTTATTTAAATCCTATAGAATTCAATTCATTATTGTGGATTGAACCTTTATTATGTTGATTATTGTTATAATGTGTTATAGTTAAAACATTTATTCAATATTTCATAAAACAATTTCATTTGAAGATAATTTAGAAAACATTTAAATAATGGTTAAATTTTGTTTATTTATGAATATAATTTTTTTATTTTTATTTGTATGAAATTTAAAAAATAATACAATATATTCATGAAAAATACTATTTTTTTTCTAGAAAATTCATTGCATAAATCAAAGAAGATGAAGGAATTTTTATCCCTACTGATTGTAGGTAAAATATCAATATTGATGAATTTGGAGTAAAATAGAAAAGTTATTTAAAAAAATAAAATGTTCATATTATGGTCTAACATCCACAAAGAGGTAGAAAATTATCGGAAAATTTATCTAGGTCACCACATGACCTCAAGAACACCTCCCCACATTCCAGATGTTTATGAATAGTGGAAAGAGTCTATTGAGTTCTGTTGGGATGTAATGTTCTGGTTGTGGTTAACTCCCAAATGTGCCCCATGCCTAATTTGTAATATGGCCTCAAGAACATTTCTTTGAACTCCATAGGCTGCCAACTAGAAGCAAGTTCCTTATTTGTGGAAGTGGGGTAATTATTCCATCATTGGTAGAGTAACACAATAGCAACAAATTATAAATAGTGGTAGAAGAAGTAATTCCATAGAAAAAAATAAACAGTTGTAGACCGGTAGTATAAATAACTACAACATATATATATATATAATTATTCTTGTGCCAAGTATCAAGAAAAGTATCCCAACAAGTCACAATACTGGAAATAAAATACTAAAACCCATGTACATAAAATAGTAAATAAATCCAACCGCATCGCAAGCCTCATATTTGTCATGTGGTCTATAGATCCAGTAGTAATCAAGTTCTAGAAGTAGAAGGGATCTTTACCTTATCTATACCTTCAACCGTATAATATATTTGGTTTAAAAAATAGGAAAAAAAGTGTGTGAGAAGAATCACAGTAGGAAAACACCAAAATATATGTGCCTAAATGTCACTAAATAAATATATCATGCAATATAAAAAAATGAAGAAATAGAAAAGGATGTTTTCAAAATTAAAAAATCCTAAAATTTATAATTACATTAATTTAGATTTACTAATTATCCAAATTATTGAATAATAAAATATTAGGATCTAGCCTATGCTCTGTATCTATTGGGTAATATAAAAAAATAGATGTCTTAGAAGACCATAGAACAATCATGTACGTCTAAGTCCAAACTAGTGCTTTGGCTTGGTAGGATCATCACAATCATTCAATACATCAAAACAAACACATTGGGAAATTTATCACAGTCTACCACATATGGTACAAAACATCAGCAATTGAATTAGGATATAATGACCCTGTAGATTAACTCACACAGTCTAACCCCTTTTGTCTCACAAAAATAAAGACTCTCTAAGGAAGCACTCACTCTCAATTCCCCCAGTGGTCTTTTAACAATAAACTATATTCTCTCTTAGGAAGCACTCAACGTTCATTCCCGCAATGGTCTTATAACGGTATAGTATAGACACTCTGAGGTATTACTCACTATAAATCCCCCATATGGCATCACAATGTAAATATAACAGACACTTAGGGGAATCCCTCAATGTCAATTCCCCCTATGGTCTCATAATGGTATACTATAGACACATTGAGGGATAATTCGCTATCATTCCCCAATATGGTCTTTCAAGGTAAATACAACATACACTATGGAGAAGACCTCAATGTGAATTCCCCCTCTGGCCTAACTACACCAGGTTCCCACATCCCTGTATAATAAAATCCTTCATCATGATATCCAATAGACCAATGTAATCTCAACCACTAAAAAGTTAAGCAGTTACAATGCATAACATAAAAATGTAACATGTAAAAATAAGAAATAAATTCTGAACTGACATGAAAGGCATGGAAACAAGGTCCACCTCATAGGAAACCTGGACCAAACGACCTTAATCATCCAAACAAGGAATCACAACCATTGCGTGTCCTGTAAACTTGAAATTCATTAAAATATATAACAATGAAACCCTTAATCAAGCTATAAATCCATGTAAGGTGATAAAATGGTTCAATTCCATAACATGAAATACCCGAACCATGGGTAAACAAAACTTATTGATATATAAATCAAATAGAAACTATAAAAGGAAAAAAACCACCTACCACGTTGTCAGACAAGGAACACACAAGAACGTCAGCCCTTGAATCAGCCAAGAACATCGTAGATCTACAAAAAATCACAAACATTCAAACTTAGATAACACATGAAAGAGGAGAAATTAGGAAGAGGATCTAGAAGAAAGGAGGACTCAACGGTGGTATTCCAACTCACCTGATAGGGTTTGAATCAAACCATGGATGAAGAAACAATGTCCCTAACATTGATCATCACTCCCGGTCACTCCTGGATGAAACGAGGTTAGAAGAAGATTTTTCTTGATATTAGACTCGACCTTGGTCCGATTAATTAAAAGAAAAGAAAAGTACATGGTGTGTTCGTTTAATTTACACTCCATGCACAAACCTCAACTCGCCCCAACATTAGGTAGTCCACACAGCCAGGAACTCGTCCATTACTTGGCTAGTACATGGCTACCCACGGTAACTGGGTACACGACATGTACTCAAGGGTAAACAGAATGTACAATTTTTTTTCCAAATTCTTCCTTTTCGCAAAAAGTATCTTTTAATAATGATCCATACCTAAAAAAAGATACAGGTTCTTACAAAGTTCCCCCCTTAAAGCAATTTTTCACAAAAAATTTCTTCCAAGCGTGTTGAAGAAGAGACTTCAAACAACTCTGTCAACTAGGATCAAATTTTTGCCTCCCTCTCCCTTGTGTCATTCTATACTCACCTGTGCTACCATATCACTTGTACCAGAAGAACAAACCATACAAGGAGAACCTTCTTATTATGATCCACAATCCTTATTGGGTGCTCTTAAAAGGATGTATCCACCTCCAACTCAACCTTATCAGGTTGAAAACCACGATATGGATTTGAAAAGTAAGGTCGTAGCTGAGAAACATGGAAGACATCGTGCATAGCTGGATACCTCTGAGGTAACTGTTACCAATAGAGAACCATCCTGACCCTTTCCAAAATCTCAAACAGACTGATGTATCTTAGTGAATTCTTTCCCTGTCTCCTAATCCTTTAGTTCCCTATCCTTGGTGTGACACGTAAGAAGACCAGATATCTGGCCTCGAACTCCAGAGGTTGTCTCCATCGATCAACATAATATTTTTGGGGAGACATTGTGGTATCCATCCTCTTCCGAATAAACCCCACATGCTCGGTGGTCTCTTGGAAAATATAAGGTCCCATCATAGCTACCTATCCTGCCTCTAGACAACATTGGCGTGATCAACATTAAATACCGTAAAAATACTCATAAGGTTCCATCTTAATCTTTTCCTAAAAACACTAATTGTTGGAAAACTACACTATGGGTATGTGTCTCTCCAAATAACCCCCAAAATACATAACTAAAGATCGAAGCATGTCCTCCAAAACCTGGATCTTGTCCTTGGACTTGTGATCTGTCTAGGGATAGTATGTTGTACTTAGATGTACCTATGTAACCAATGCCCTCATTAGTCCCTACCGGGCAGTAGAAGTAAAAAATTCATCCCGATATAAAATGACATATTGTGAAACCCAATGAAACCATATAAAATGTCGGTTGTACACCTTCAAAGATCATCAACACTGAAGGTCTCCTTGATCGGTAATAAATGTGGAACCTTTTTGAGTCTTTCAAAGAAAACACAAACTGGATCATTTCCTCAATGAAACTCTGGTAAAACTATCACAAAATCCATCATGACATCATTTCACATCCACTCAAGAATGGGTAACAATTGTAAAATCCATACTGGTCACTAATTCTCGACCTTCACCAACTGATGGGGGAAAAACTCATCACAAAACCTAAAAATATCTCTTCACACATTTTCAGCAATTCAAATAGTATATATCTCAATACATATTGGTGATACTAAGATGAAATGCACACATTTAGGAATGATAATCACACATCAAATCCTCACATATGTCTGCTGACACCCACATGAGCTGATGAAAATGCAAGATATCATCCTCGCCTATGGTCCATTCCAGAGTAGGGTCCTCTATTAACACATAATCCTATAGGAATAGGCCTTCTGAATACAATAAATGCATCATTCTCACCTGATCTAGTAGAAAAGAGGTAACATCTACATAAAAAATAAATTTCTTCCCCTATGTATCGTTCAATAGCAAATGTATCTCAGAGAACAGATCCATAAGCTGCCACTCACAACTGGCCTCTTCAACTGCCTGTATTTGAGTCCTCTAGCTCAATGAATCAGCCACAACATTGCATTTCCCAGGCATATAGGCAAGCTCAATGTCAAAATACTGATGGTACTCAACCCACCTTCGCTGTCTCAAATTCAGATCACACCGAGTAATGATATTCATGGGACTTTTTTAGTTAGTGAAAAACATAACATTCATTCCCAAAAGATAATGTATCCAATAGCATAAAGAATGCACAAATGAATCGAACTTGAGATCATTCATCTGGTAATTCATCTCAGGTGCCTTCAACTACCAAGACCAGTATGCAATGAACCCTTCCCCCTACATAAACATTGGTTCCAGTCCGAGACAAGATGAATCACAGTAAACAATGTATATCATCTCGAGATCTAGAAAAATCAGTATCGGTGATGAAGTAAACCTCCCTTTCAGCTTCTAAAAGTTTGAATCACAGGATTCAGTCCAAAAGTAGTTTTCACCCTTCATACTCAGACACGTCAGTGGAACTGCTAAGTGAAAAAAGTCGTGTATAAAGCATCTGTGGTAGACAACTAATCTTAGAAAACTTTGTACATCAAAGACGTTATTTATATTCTTCTAGTAAAATAATGATCTAAATTTCTCTGGGTCTATTGATACTACTATCTCTGAGATTATATGACCTATGAAGTGAATTTGGTCCATCCAAATGTGGAATTTTAATATTTTAGCATATAACAGATTCTCTCTCAGTGTACTCAAAATAATCACAAGGCGGGTTGCATGGTCGTGTCATGTGTGAGAGTACACCATGATAGCATCCAAGAAAACAATAAAAAAAGAGTCCATATAGAGGTGGAACACTCAGTTCATCCATCCCATTAATATTGATGGTGCGATCGTGAGACCAAACGACCTAATCACAAACTCTTATTGACCATACTTTCTCCTAAAGGATGTAAGCCGTAAATATGATGGACTATAGTGAAACTGTAGAGAAACTGATATCATGTAAATATTATAGAACACACTAGATCCTTGAAGGTGATCAAAGAGATCATCAATCCTTACTAGGGGATATCAGATCATGACCGTCAACTGTTTTATCTTTTGATAATCCACACAATGTATGAGGGTACCGTCCGCCCTGTTTGTAAACCAGACAGTAAAACCGAAAAGAGACATACTAAATTGGATGAATCCCTTCTCATGTAAGACCATTAACTATTTCATGAGCTCATGTAACTCTGGTATAGCCATGTTATAAGGAAGAATGGACATCGGTTCAACTCATCGAACAAGATCAACAGAGAAATCTACATATCACTCCAGAGGTAAACATCAAAAGTATTTTATTAAGTCATCTCTTAAATGATCCAGCACTGGTCGAACGTTCTTCTATAGAGTCCCCTAGTCATCCAAATGTAAACTAGAAACCTGGGCTATAATTCCTCCAAGTTCAAGATGTCTCGTTCCAACTCTACATGCCTGAACATCCCACTCGCCCTTGTGTATAAAAGACCCATCCTCTAGTGATGTGAAACTCACCCTCTGATGATAGCAGTCAACAAAGGCCTGGAAGGAGACCAGCCAGTCCATTTTGATAATGAAAACGAAACAATTCATCACAAATACATCAAGGTACCACATGAAGTGACATCTACAATCCTCAAGAGGGAACTCCTTGAACTGATGTACAATTTCAATCCTAATTCCCAACATAGTGATTAGTGACATAACATCATCATATGTAAAGATAGAAATCCCAATGATCTCCACAATAACAACATATATGAATGTAAGGGAATCCCATGTATTGAAAAGAGCAGTTGATAAAACAAAGTAAACTAAAATCATACCTATAACTGTAGAGGGTCTAGGATCTTTCTCTTGTTTGGTTTTCTCCACTACAAAAGTCTAAATTGTACAGCGACCCTATGACCCTGTATGGCCACCCTAAGTTGATCCAACCTACAGTTGTTGAAAAGATTCCGACTGGGTAGCATGACTAGAACCTTCTCCTCAGCCTGAATGGATGTACATACTCCAGTTCCTGGACTAATGAGAAACTTGTGGTCCTACACTGGAACATGGAGTCACAGAATAGCCCCTATAAGTAGCTTCTGGTGAGAAAAATAGGAAAAGATGCCAAAGATGGCCCATCTTTCCACATGTTCATAACTCTACTTGGTCTCCCAGGAATTGAGGTCTCATATTCGCACTCTTCCCACACTGGTCACTTACCACATGACTATCTGAAAAAGTATCCCATCTACTTGGATCTCTATGCATAGACTCCCTACGGTGTATCCTACAATCAGTCAGAGGAGTACCAACTCTGGATGCTGAACCTCCCCGCTCTCTGAAGTGAGAAGAATATAGCATGACTAATAGAGTACCATGTTCTATACCCATGATCTATCTGGCTCAGTCGGCCCTCATTCTCCTTGGGTAAACAAAATTCATAAAAGGTCTGTTGAAACTCATCCAAAGCCATAACTCATTGGTGTCCCACCTATGATATCACATCCCGCAATCAGTTGGAGGAATCCAAAAGTAGGTAGGTTGAGAAAATCACACTCTTATCAAGAGGTGTCTCGAGATGCTCAAATATAAATAGCATGGATTCTAACCATGACTCTATAGCCTTTGGTCCACTATACCTTAAGAAAGTGGGAGGATGATGTTGCTGAAAAAACACGTCAACTCTACCACAGACGAGGAAGGATGAAGTGCTACTTACTAGGTCTTCATAAACCTCATGAATCATTCTTGAAACATTTCATCATCACTTGATTCTAGTATAAGAGTTGGGTCCAAGATGAGGATGACATGAGGACTTTCCAGTAGTCCCTGATCAACCATTTCCAGTGTCGGTTCATTACCTTGTATCTGGAATACCACTAGAGGACGTCTTGGTGACATGACTCTGCAAATTCAAGCTTACACCTCTATTCAAGATTATAAAATACTACAAAAGAGATGTGTATGAAAGGAACATGAGTTTAAAAACAATAATGTTTTACGAAATAGGGTACATGGTGTGTATAACCCCTACATGGCGTGTTCCCTTAGTATTTTAACATAGGCGGGTAATACTACCAAAACTATTATTGTGACACACCTACACATGGCGTGTTCCTCTTGTGACACAATGTGTACTTGAATTATTCCTCCTTTCTGAGTTCTTCTACATAGATAAACCACATGGTTTTCTCCTAGGTAACACTACACGATGAGTTCACAAAACACATGGCATGTACCACTTATATTCTAACCACCCATGTCATTCGTCACATGGTTTCAGACACGGTCGACTCTACACGATGTGCAAGAGTAGGACACGATTTGTACACTCTTATATTTCATCCACCTAGGGATTTTGACACATGAATGGATACACATCTCTTTATAACACATCGTGTACATCTTGTAGATATCATTTTCCACCTATGATT
Organism: Viscum album; assembly: GCA_963277665.1. NCBI lineage: Eukaryota > Viridiplantae > Streptophyta > Magnoliopsida > Santalales > Viscaceae > Viscum > Viscum album. The sequence continues at coordinate 303,350,023 of OY728126.1, forward strand.
TTCCGACCCCGGGTCTTTTCTCACATATTCAGTCAAATGGTTATATATAACACAGCGTGTACACATGGAACACAGTGTGTACTTAACTGAATTTGTTTATTCCTGAATATAATAATACATGGAATGTGTTCAAAACACCACATGCCACATTGTTTGGGATTCTAGATAGTAGGCCTCTGAAACTCCTCTGGAACCATTAAAAACATAAAATTTTTTCTAAGGAAGGACAAATTACGACTCATGAGAGACTATACTCCCCCAAATCAAAGTTCTACATCCTTATTCACATCATAAAAAGAAAAAATTCAATTGTAGTACAAACATGATCCCACAATTTTCAATCCAAGAGGGCCCATAAAACCACAGATATTAAAGTTTAGCTTACATATAAATTAGTCTTTACATATCCGGATTCTATATCAAATAAAAGTTATTCTATCAAAGAATCTATCACAATAGAATGCATATCTATCACATCATCTATAACAACAACATGAAATCATGAATTCACCCAAAATGCCAGGGATGAATGCATGACATGTGATCCCTATCATGTGCCTATATGTTGCATGATATGGCATACCATTATCTCATTAGGTATCAAGAGAAATATAACCTCAATAATATCAATGATAACAACAAAAAACATGTGAGTCACCCAATGGTGAAGTCAAATCAACAGTATCAATTGAAAAACAAATAAAATTAAATATTCATAGTAACTTGGCTTTTCCCTGTACAAAAGTTAGCTACTCTGGGGAAAAGCTTATTACCAACTTTTTCTTCCATCCTATACTATATATATGCTCCAAACAGTAAGTCAAAGAAGAAAAGAATCCTTTGATAAAACATTGTAATGTCCTGATTCTGGGTTCCAACCTAAGGTGCCCCATATTCGGTTGGTCACATGGCCGAAAGAACTTTTTTCGAAATCCAGAGGCTTTCGAATAATAGTGAGGGACTTCGGTGTGGTAGTGGTGAAAATATTTGGTCATTGGAAGAGTAACACAATATAAAAAAATAGTAAATAGTTGCGGAAGCAGTAATTCCATACAACAAAGTAAATAGCATACGACTGATAGTATAAAAAACTGCAACATATATATATAAATAAATAATGAGGCATGTAACAAGTTTCTGAGAAAGCATCCAAACAAGTCAGAATGTATGAAATACAATACTAAAACCAATGTACAAAAAATAGTATATTACTCAAAAAACATCCCAATCATCACCTTGGTCTCATGCCCCTTATCTCCAATAGCAATCATACCGTTTGATGAAGGGAACATTCTCTTATCTATACCTTCAACCATATAATAAATCTGGATTAAAAAACATGACACAGATAGGGTGTGAGATTAATCCTAGTAGGTAACCACCAAATTATCTATGCCTAACTATTAGAGAATATATATATAAGGCAATATGAAAAATAAAGCAACAAACAAGGAATTACTCATAAGTAAACAATACTATAATTTCCAATTACCTTCATTTACATATATTAATTATTAAAACTATTTAATAATGAAATCCCACGATTTATAATAACCTTTGTATCCCTTGTGTAATAGAAAAAACAAATTTATTAGAATACCATCAAATAACCAAATAAGAACAAGTCTAAGCTTGTGGTTTGGCTTGGTCGACTCATCAAAATTATTCAATACTTCACAAGAAAACATCTATGAAAGTCATCATAATCTAACCCATGTGGTTCAAAATATAACTAATTCAATAAAGATATAACAAACCTATGAGGAATATCACATAGTCTAATCTATTTGTTCTCACCCAAAAAAACACTCTGAGGAAGCACTCATTGTTAATTCCCCACGAAATCTTTTTAACGATAAACATTGGAATCTTTGAGGAAGAACTAAACTTCCATTCCCCATGTGGTCTCATAATGATATACTGTAGACACTCTAAGGGAGATATCACTGTCAATCCTCTGTATAGTTTACTCCTTAAATATTACAGACACTATGGGGAAGACCTCAACGTCAATTCCCCCCATGGTCTCGTATCGGTATACTATAGGCACTCTGACTGAGCAATCAATGTCAATACCCCCTATGGTCTCACAATTTAAATATAACTGACACTCTAGAGAATCCCTCACTATTAATTCCCCCTATGGTCCAACTACACCAGGTTCCCATAGCCCTATAAAATACAATCATTCACAACTATATCTATTAGCCCAAAGTAATATCAACTACAACAAGGATAAGACATTACAATGCATTACATATGCATTTTATAAGAAGAAATAAGCAATAAATTCCAACCTAAAATGCAAGGTGAGAAAACAAGGTCTGCCTCATAAGAAACCTAGACCAAGAAACCATAAAAATCCAAATTAGGAAACTCACCCATAGGTTATCCCTTAAACATGCCGTTTAGCACAATATATAACATTGAAACCCCTAATCTAGAAATAAAACTATGTTAGATGACAACAGGGTTAAAATCCTTAACACGAAATACCTGAACTATAGTAAATCAACACTTTGGCATATATAATTCAATTAAAAACTCTGAAAGGAAACAAAACACCTACCTCGATGTCGTACGAGGAACACTCTTGAATTTCAGCCCATGAATCAGCATAGAACGTCGTAGATCTACAAAAAGGTCTAAAACGTTCATGCTTGGATAACTCAAGAAAGAGGGGAAATCAGGAAGATATGATCTAGAAGAAGGAAAGACACACTGGTGGGATTTTAACACACCTTCCAAAGTTAAAATCAGACCATGGACAGATATACCATGGCTTGAACTTTGATCATCACTTCTGGTCACTCCTGGATGAAATGAGGTTAGAAAAATATCATTCCGGAGATTAGCCGCAACTCCGATCAGATTAATAAAATAAAAAGATAAGTACATGGAGTCATTATTTAATTTACACACTCTGTACAAGCCATAACAAGGCCCCTACATTAGGCGGTCCACAAAGTCATGTACTCGACCATTACACGACCAGTACATGGCATCCCGCAGTAATAGGGTACAATGACTGTACTCAAGGGTACACGACTTGTACATATAAAATATCCAAATTCATCCTTTTTTCCTCCAAAAACACCCAACATCAAGATCCATACATGATAAGGAAGATCTAGGTTCATACATGGGAGATTAAAGCATATTTAATAGATTATTCCATAATCGATAAAAAAAATTGTCAAAAAAGGTAATAACCAGTAAACAAGCATAATTACACATATATCAAAAATAAGTAAAATCCATAAACCAACAACAAATATTCCATGTAATTCAAAATATTACAAAATTGAATGACACCAAAAATAATGACAAATATTATAGAACCCATAATGGTCCCAACTATATGTATGGAACCTCATACTTTAACCTCCAAGTCCCGACTACACCCCCAAGCACATGCCCCTTTCTATTATCCTATCATAGAACCATAAAATCATCTCGGTTATTGAATGACGCTCGAGAATGGAATGTTTACAGATTAGTAGGCCACCACCAACAATGTCTACAAAATATATAGTCTGAACAGACAGTATAACAAAATACTAAATAAATTAAAAGGATGTAATAAAAAACTCGATTTCCATTTGTTAAAAATCACTACCGTAACCATTTATAACAATTGATCAATATTATACATTTAAAATTCTTCATTACATAATATATATTTATCACGTTTGTCATGGTTTTAACATTTACATCATTTACATAAGGGTTCATGGTAGTTAAACATTTACCATTAGGGGATAAATCATGTCCATATCTCACTAGGGATAAAAACATCACAAAAAACACAGTATCCTTACCTAGAATCCTTAGTATGTATGGAATGAAACTATTTGTGGAACAGAGTTCCAACCCTTCCATAAACAGTGAATTGTGGGTTGTAGTTTAGAGCCTTAGTTTAAATCGGCCAATGGGTGTAGAACATTAGTCAATACCCAACTGTAAGAAGTCATTTCCACATGCTTAATTACCAATTCACCATAGACATACCATATCAAAACCAATAAAAATAGAAATAATAATTTGTAAAAATCAACATGGGAACTAATATTAAGTCATAAATCCTTTTTATACATTTTCCATTTTTTTATATCCCCATATATTCTAATTCCAATTTCATTTTCCTAGAATCATTAAGAATAATCTCTCATTTTTATATAATATCCCTCTTATACATTTCATTTAAAAATCACAATCAAAATGGAATATACACATTAATTCCACATGAACCATTTTCATGACATTTCATACAATCCTTTAATACATTATCAAAACTAGACACAACTTCAAATATTTTATTTTTTTATCAATCATACAATTAAAATGTTCAAAAAGTAGTCTACATTATCGCATATCAAACCCACACACAAAATTACCAATTACATTGTTCGGGAATGTTGGCACGCCCCATGGGTGGTACGAAATCATACCATTCGACCTCTAGGTATCCGAAATGATTTGGGTGTGGTTAAAATCATTTTTTATATGCACATCTAACTGAATCTCACCAAATCCATTAAATGAAAAACTAGAGGTGCCCATGAACACAATAAAACATTCACAAATCAACACAATGAAAAAGGGATACACCATTTAGAACACCTACCTGAAATTTTTTGATGAATGTAATTTTAATCATAGCCTTAGTTTTGGATTCAAACTCCCTTTGAAACCTCAACCTTCATTTTACCAGAAAAAGAGGGTATTAGGGATTCAATAGATTATATGTGAAACTAAAAACCCTAATTTTAAAAATAAAAGAATGTATAAGATTATAATTGTCCTGATAATCGTTTTGCAACCAAAGACACTCGAAATGGACTATAAAAAAGGTACATTGATCCGTGGAAGCTATTGATAGTTTCGGTTAGTCAGTAAGGCTGGATGTAGGATAAATGGAAGAAAATAAGGTGGAACATAGAAATTCTAGAAGGGAAAATATTAAATTTCTTAACTTCTGATGAGGTGCATTGGATGACCACACGGTTTTCCAAACCATGCGCAAAATGTATGCCAACCTCTTTCCTAGGTAATCCAGGATGTACATTTACCTTTCAAGGCCACATGGTTTGACAAACCATGTGTCAAACATCTGATATTCCACATTCCAAGGACTCATAGTTTGTCCTCCTGCCTTGGACAGTTCACATAGCCATGTGCCAAACAAGCACCCTACAGAGGATGACCTTTTTTCCTTTTTGTCGTGTCCAAAACCCCAAAAATTTCCCTACGACCCCTCATGCACTTGAGAAAAATATATTTATCCAAAAAATAAGAGATATAATTATTTTATACAAGGACATATCTCCATGATGTATGGGTTCTTACAACCTCCCCACCTTATAACGACTTGTTGTCAAGGCGCATTTTCATGCTTCACCAAGCCTCCAATGTAAATATATTGGCCCATTAGGCCTGTATATATGATTATCTCTCCCTTGTTACTCCCTGAACATTACCATGATTCAATAAAACTCTATCCTAGAGAATGTACTTTCACTTAAAGGATTTCTTACTTTGATCTATGATTGGAACTATATGCTCCAAAATAAACACATTCACCTCAACAAAGACTTTTTCAACATTAATCACATGATATGGATCATGGTGATACAATCAAGGATGTGATTCAAGAATAAAATTGTGAATTCCACTATATCTCAATGAAGAGAAAATCAGAAAGCCACCAGAATGATTCTATCTATAATATCAAATGACCACACATACATAGGTGCCAACTTTACATGTTTACAAATTTAATGGTGACCCATCCTTGGAGTTAGATAAAGAAACACATTTTCACCAACCATGAACTGAATAGGTCTAAGACACAAATCTTGATATGACATTTTTCTACTCAGAGTCCTTTCCAAGCATGTATGAATCAACTGAACCATATCTAACTACTCCTACACATGCCTCAATAGAAATAGATCAGACTCTTCAGTTTCTAGCCAACATATTATAGATATACATTGTCATTAATAAAGTGTCTCAAATGATGATTTCTGAATCCTTTGAAAATATTTTTTTAGGAAAGTCAACATGAAAAATGATGTTTTCCCAAAAAACACTAAAATAAATGACATAATCCCTCTCATGTCCTCTATCACCTAAACCATATACATTGACCGTCAATCCATATGTGGATGAATGGTATCACAAAAAAATACAGGGTTACCAAGTGCCTTCTGTATTCCCTACCAGAAGTGAGACATGAATCGAGGATCATGAGAAAAAATTATAGCATGTGGAACTTCATAAAACAATAATATCTTCCGAACATACAACCCACCCGACTAATCAATACTATTTTTTTCAAAATGGCCTGAAATAAGAAACCTTAGTCCACCAATCCAAAACCACCTAGATTGCATCATTCATCAATGGTTTTTGTGGAATAACCACTATGAAATACATGTTTACATCATCCCACATCCATTTTGGAATGGGTAATGGATGTAAAAACCACCCAGACACTGATGCTCGACCTTCACCTACTAGCTAGTAAGACAACACGCCACAAAGCCTGCAACATCGTTCTTCATTCCGATCCATCAATACTACCTATGAAGGTCATGATATGTCATAGTCAAACCAAAATCTACTATATATTTTGATTCCTGAAACTCCTGTATCAACTCTATTCACATAGACATTGGCATGACTAAACTACCAAAAACACAATCCCATCAGTACCAACAACCCAACTAGAAGGTGACTCCCCACCTTTAAGTACATCATTCATATCCAAACACCATTGATCCTAAAGATGACTCTCCCTAATCCTAATCAAATGCATGTAATCAAATACTATGGATAAACGGGTCATCGATGATTTCCTATCCTGAAAATATATGTGTATTTCCGCAAACAAGGACACCATTCACTTCTCATAGCTAGATTCTTGAACCAATTGATTTAGGTTATACTAAATCAGTGCTTCTGCAAAACTATTGCCTTTTCATTCTACATAAACCAACTCAAACTCAAAATATATTTTTTATTTAATCCATCATTACTTATTAACATTCAAATCACATTGAGATACGATTTAATTTAAACTTTAATGACTGGTAAACAATGTTGACCTCTATTCCAACAACTAATTCCTCAAATATTTTATGGAATAAAACACAATTGAATACTAAAGGTCATGATCATGTTTTTTTTCATAAGGCCTCAAATGTGTTGACCCATATGCTACAATCCAGACATATAGAAACACCAATGCCCTATGTATAACACCATATGCATCACTGAACAAGGTGTACCTATTACCAAGATCTGGTGAGATCAGGATCAGCGCAGTCATCAATAGCTTCTTCAACTCTTCAAAATAATTATTAAAATCCACATACAACTCGAACTGAAATCCGTTAATGGTTAAGAAAAATACATGGACTACTAAATAAGAGAAATCATTAATGTACCTCTAATAAAAATCGGCCAACCCTAGAAAACTCCAAATATTGGAAATATTCTATGGCTTCACCCGACTCAAAAAAGATGTAGCATTATTAGAAACAACTTATACACCTTCCATAAAGATGATGTGACACAAGAAATTTAATTTATCTATAAAAAATACACTTTGATATCTTGATGTAAATCCTATGCACTTTTAGTGTACTGTGGATGATGTCAAGATGTTCTGTATGATCCACAAGAGTTCTAGAGTACCACAAGATTCCATTAATGAAGATAACTATGAACTGATCTAGATATGGGTGATATATTCAATTCATTAAAGACATGAAAGCTACCATTTCATTGAACAACACAAACAGAATCCCCGCATAATCATACAAATAGTACTAGCTTCTTAAATATGTTAGTTGTACTTCATAAGGTCTCTCCCTGAATTTTAGATATCCCAATATAAAACTAATCGTGGAGAACCCTAAAGATGATCTATGTTATTCAAGAATATAATCAATCCATAGATGAGGGTATCTCTTCATAAACATCATCTGATTCAACTTATTATAATCAAAAAATAACCTCAAAGAACCATCAAGATTCTTAGAAAACAACACTAGAGATCCCCAAGGTGACATACAAGGATGAATGAAACCCAAAACCCAACTAATTTAGTTTGACTTTATGTTACTATAGTTTTAACAGGTTCATTTGATATGGTGGAATAAAAAATGACCCCACACATGATGAAAAATCTATCATAAACTCAACATCTCTCTTGGGTGGAATCCTCGAGAAGTCCTGAGGAATCACATCCTAAAATTTGTACACAATGGCAGGGATGACTGATTTCTCTAATACTCCAAAATCATGAACAAGGAATGCCACTTGGGATGTGAGTTCTCCCATCTACTATTAAGCAATACATATATAGATTTCTCAAACATCCCATTCAACATGATGTAAATAAGTGTCCCTTCAAGAGATGTGAATGTTACAGTATAATAATAATAATCGATATGGTTCTAATATAACACCAACCAATCCATATCTAAAATCTGGTCAAAACATTATATTTTCAGGATGAACATGTCCTGCAAAAATACTACTTACCAACCTCCACATCACAACACTTACATTTTCTAATATCCTCATCTCAAACCCCCTAATAGAGTATCAATAGTTAAACCCCCCCACACATGTTCCACTAATAGTCCCAAAACATTAACAAATAGAGCATAGATAAAAGAGAATGTTTCACATGTATCAAATAAAACACTAGAAACCAAGGAAGTAAAAATGCTTGTAACATGATTTATAGATTTTCCAACCACAACCCTTCCAGGTGTAGAATGAACTACATAAAGCTGACCTACCACTATACCATGGGATATGGATTGAGTGTCCAGAACTACACTATCCAACTATAATAGAATCTATTTCTCTAGAGCACCACGTCCACCTTCCCAACTGGTATGACCCATGGAACTATAACTGCCTTCTTGACATAGGTAAACTTATACCCTTCCATAAAATTTCATATTTATCTGACCTTCATATGTTCCCAATAGTAATGGGTTTATAAAGATCCTCTGTATGTGTGATGACATGCTGCACGAATGACACTTAAGTGGTTGTTAGGGGAATTTAAGTTTTCTGATCCCCAACATAACACCCTAATAACTGAACACATGTTATCCATGCTGATTGGGCTACCCTCTCTTTAAGTATTAGGTGTTCTTACTCTTTAATGAAAACTATGAATGTGAATCTAACTGCCCTCAGAAGCCTCATCACACAACCGCCCAAATTGGACCACATTTCTTCTACCTATATCCCCCTTCGTGTTCCCTTCAGTGATAAGGGACTATTCCAATCACTCTGAAATCCTCTTGAAATTGAAAATCGTAACTAGGGACTTGATCTAATGCCTAATACTATCCTGGAAACATTTATACATATTCACATTGTCTCATGACAACATTATATGAAATAAATGCATGTTAGTGAAACTACTAGAATAAACCATCAAAGGTGCAACCGTTGGGTCAATCTCACAATCACCAAAAACATATCCTCCCTCGAGAATTATATATAGATGTTTTCATGAATTATTTTTTAATCATTCAATATCATTAATTTATCCTTCTCAGTCTAAACAATGATTTTCCACCAAAAATATTTCTATCCTCATAACATATATGCAGCTAACCCGACTCTCTTCTCGAAATGAGTCTCTAAATGGATGATAATCATCTAGTTGGACTCTAACCAAAATTTGGATCCCACTAAACCATACTCTCTTGTAATGGTTAGATATTTCTATCACTAAAACACCCTAGTCATGTCAAATATTCTTAGTACAACCATCCTAGGGTTCTATTCAATCATCAGCATGAAATGATAAATGTTCTCATAGAAATTATTCCCTATATTTCCCTAAATCAGCGTGTATTGTTCTTCCACTACTATGTGAAAATTCATTAACAAAATCCTTTTTTCTCCCTACCAACACACGCCTTCATGTTGTAATATATATATAATAACAAACAAGATAATCAAAACACATAACATATAGCATAAATAGTTTTTATAAATTAATTCTCTCTGCATTCTATAAAAAACCCATTGCATACACAATTCCAATGTTCATCATCACATCACAAACAATACCCTCGACCATCCTTACTAAGGGCCATGTCGAACAGAGGTAAACAAAATTAATGGTTAAAAGTGTTACATTGGACACCATTTTCATGAAGTTGTTAAATAATGTAAAATGAATTCAACCAATTATTTCCCTCACACTCGTCTTGTGTAAGTCCCTATCATGATGCATGTCAATTTCATTCTTATGTTCCTATAATGTTTCATGAAAGAAAAATTCCATTCCATTCCATCCATGAGATAAATATCATAAAAATTTCACATTAAATAATTTTTTCATTACATAATGGTGAAATGTTATCAAAATTTAACAATATAAAACAAGAACAAAAATTACCTCCTTGTGTGAGATGGGTTTTACCTCATACGGGGGTTAATAACTCCCAATAATGAGATCATGACTATAGAAATAACCAAAAAACCCTACATTATATCATACCCACACACGAAGTCACAGAAATGAATTTCTATGATTTGAATTTTTAATGTCCCTGACATAGAATCCACAAAAAATATGCACTGAGATGGGTCTCCACATGACCTATTGTTTACGTCCTCGTACTCCAGAGGTTGTCGAATAGTAGAGGGGATCTAATAAGTCACATTGGGAGACTATTACCTCTTTACCAGAATATGACACAATAGATAAAAATATAAATAGAAGGAAAAAATTAATAATGAATATTCATGAAAATGTAAACATCTCCCAAAAATGGGTACAAATAAAAAAAATGATAATAAATATGACATGTGAGCCAAACAGTTCCACAACTATTGGAAACCTAAACAAAATTAAAAATTGAGGAAATCCTCAAATTTTCCTGAATCCAAGTCTACAACCTAATCCATGAACCTCCCAATCCCATATCCACTTTTAATAATGGGTCCCTTTCTGGTATCCTATACTGCTGCCATGAAATCATTTTGGGTACCCAATGATGCTATAGAAGGGTGAGAGCTCTACTCAGTAGGCCACCACCAACAGTGTATACAAAACATCTTGTGTAAATAGACAGTGTATAAAAATTCAAAATAAATGAAAATTTTATAAAATAAAAATCAATTGAATATTCATAACAATTTTTATCTTAACCAGTTCTATCATTAGTACCATTTTTTCTATTTAATATTTTTCATTGTGTAATACATTTTTATAATGATTTTCATGATATATGCATTTAAATCATTTACCCAAGAATTCAAGGAAGTCATAAATTAAGCACAAGATAATACGAAAATAAAATATCCCACTCGAGATTGAAAAATTATCATCACCTCAAAGCCTCATTACAAGTGGAATGAAAATCATAGTGTAACAGAGTTCTGTCCCCTTTCCTAACCCATGAATTATGGGGTGGTGTTTAAAGCCTCTGTCTAACTCAACTGGTTGTTGAAAACCTCAGTCAATACCTCAAACCACCAATCCTTGTGAACATGATTATTTTTTCAATCAACTCCATCATACCATATAAAAAACAATACAAATATAAATAATAATCCATAAAAATCAATATGGAAATTAATATTAATCCATAACCCCATTTTACAAATTTTACATTTACATTACATAACCCTTAATCCCAAATCCCATTTCTAAAGTATAAACCCATTTTGGATATTCTCTAATTTCCATATAATAACCCCCTTAGTAATTTCAAATGAAAATGTCAATCCATTTGCAAAAAATTACAATAAACACATTTAACACCTTTTCATGACATACCGAACAATACATTATGCTATTATCAAAACTAGGCACAAATAAAAATATTTTATATTCAACTCAACCAATAAATTGACATGTTCAAAAAGGGATCTACATTATCACCATCAATCCCATAACTAATATTAAAAATTTATAGGTTCAGGAATGTTGGTGAACCCCATGGGTGACCATAAATCATTCCATTCAACATCAAAACATTCCACATGAATTTATAGGGGTGGAAAGAATAATTTAGATGATCATTTAACAAAATATCACCAATGGAATTCAAATAACAACAAGAGGTACCCAATAACGAAATCAAACATGCAAAAGTCAAAACAATGATAATGAGATATTACTCTTAGACCAATGAACTAGAATCCATTGATGAACACACACTTAATTGGAACCTTAGGTATGGATTGATACTCTATTTAAACCCCAACCTAGATTCTAACAAAATAGAGGGGTTTGGAATTTAGAATAAGATAATATAAAATACATACCCAAATCTATAAAAGAGAACAAAATAACAGATTAGTCTAACCAAGACCATATATCCCCAATGAATGGAACTCCAAATGGCATATGAATGAGGTTGAAAGATACTTTAGGGATCTTGACAGTTTTTATTCATCAGTAGAGTTAGAGGTAGGAGAAATTGGTGAATCATATGGTAGAAATTTTAACATAAATAGTGTAAAAAACTATATAATTTTCATATTATAATGAGGTGCTTAGTTTGGCTTCTCTTTTTTACGAATAATTCAAAACCATGAGACAACCTCTATCCTAGGTTAGTATGGTCACACGTTTACCTCGGAATGCCACAAGGTTTGAAAACCCATGTGCTAACCATGTGATATGATAGTTTCCATTGTTGAATGGGTTTTCCTCCCACCATTCATGGTTTATATAACTTTGTGCCTTGCACAAGTTGGTATGGTTTCCTTTCTTTCATGTACTAAACCCCCGGATCACCCACGAGGCCCCTTATATACCTGAGAAAACATTTATTCAAAAAAATATTTGGAAATACTAATTGAAACCATGAAATTCCTCTATAATGTAAAATATCTTTCATATGTTTCATAAAATAAAGAATAAATCACATCGTACCCCTAACAAATATAATTATTAAATTATATACTTTAATGTAACTCATTATACATTATGATGTCTTAAAGGGATATAATGTATGAAATGAATCCTCAATATTAGTCATAATTTAAAATAATCAATCAGATTACTTATTACATCTCTATTTTTTGATAGCGTATATGATGCACCACCTTAAGCATAAGCGAACAACTAAAACATTATTATTTAAATGATAACGTTATAACATAGATGTTAGAAAGCTGGATATGAAATAAATTTTTTTTTAAAAAAATATGGTTATAAAATTAAAATATAATTCATCCTTTGGTGACAAATTTATTATAAATGAAAATAAATACCTTTTTAAAATAAAAATAACTATTTTTCTAAAAATATATATAAATGTTTAAAAGTGTGTTTGATAACAATAAATAAAGAGATAATACGTATTGAATTATATTAAAGATATATATATATATATATATATAATTCAATATAACTTTTTAACAGTCATATTATTTGTTTTTATAAATGATAGATGAAGTAAACAAATTTTACGAATAAAAGAAGTATTTTTATAAAAAGACAGTTTTCTAGCCTTTTGATAGAACACTTGTTTTAATATATTTTTTCACATTTATAATATATATCTGAAAAATAAACTTCTTGATTTAACTTATAATATATAAATATACATTTGTTTAATTATTGGTATTTTTATGATAAGTTTTATGTTTTGATGAATAGTTAAAAAATATTTCTTTTTAATTCAGAAAAATATTTTCATCTAAATAATTTATAGTGTTAAATTATAGTTTTGATGGTTTTAAATTTATAAATATATCACCTTTATATGATTTAATAAAATTTATGTCATTTAATTTAATATCACATTTAATTTAGATAAAAAAACATTTAAAAATTTTGAACGTTTATACTTAAGAAAATAGTTTTTTTCACCCTATCAACATGATTAATATTAAATTAATTATATTTATTTTATGTATTTAGAATGTTTTTTAGAATATATTCTGAATTTTTAATCTAATGGAAAAAATTAATGTATTTTACCATTCTATTTTTTGTCAATATGAATAGTAAAATACGTAATTTTTTTACTGTTAAGTGTAAACTAGTAAATTAAGTGAGAATATAATATTATAAATTTTATAATATTATAATAATATTTTTAATAATTTAATTAATGATTTATTGAGAGCCAAAATCATCCTTCACTCAATTTTGTGTGTTCTTGGTCCCACATGCCTGGCAGTAATCCATTTATTGATTTTTATTCCTTGAAAAGTAAAAATTTTATTACATTTATTTTGAAGTAAATAAATATTTTTAATATGGGTTTATGTTGGGGATATGTTTGAAAATATGTAATTTTTATTTAAAACATGTATATTTTAATCATGGTAATTTAATTTTACTTTTTAAGTGATAAATAATTATTTTAAAGGCTTACAAAATGAGGATGTAGTAATGGTTTAATTAAAGGAATTGACAAATAAATGATATTAGAAATATTAAAATTATTAAAATTTGATATTATTAATGTCATCAAACAATTTTATAAATTTATTTGAAATAATACTGATCTGATAAATGAGTTTTTTCCAATATATCATGTTGTTGTGATATTTTTAAAAACTAAAGTAACGAATACAGTCAATATTATCATCAATGATATTTAATAATATAAAATATTTTTTAAAATGATATAAAAATAATACATTCAGAAAACTATTTTTTTCATAACATTTCCTGAATTAATATTTTTTAGTCATTTTTAATTTTATTATAATGACACTAACCCTCAAATGGTAAATTACATGATATCACAGTAAGATTTCAAAGTGTTAAATATGAGTTAAAACAAAAAAATATGGATTAGACAATTTTCAAAACAAGTTAAATTTTATTTATAATATTTTTATAATCTATAATATTCATATATTTTAAAATTAAATTTATCCATATGTAATATAACATTAAATTATATAAAATTATTTATTTATAGAATTTCAGGAGTACCGGTTCACTCTGTTATAAAATTATACAAATTATTCTCATTCCAATACATTTCGTAATCTATTTGGATAAAAAATTACATGACTAATTCTTTCCTATAATCCTCCCAAGAATTTTAGTACTCTTATTTTATTTTGAACACCACCCTTAGTGTTCTAATGGTGTTAACCAAAGGAGATTATATTAAGAAAAGTTATAATTTTTTTATTACGTCTTTCTATTTTATTTCTTATAACACATCCATCAAATCTACTTCAAATATGATATAAAAAGAAATCCATTATCATAGATATATTGATATGTTATTATTTTCAAATAATAACACAAATACATCTCCATAAACATAAACATGGAAAAAAACTAGTCGATCATGTGTACAACAAACTATCACCTACTGAACTGATATAATTAATTTTCCATCACCGTGTACAGTGATAGGTTATAGTGATTTAATTAATGTTTATATTTTTTATTAATGAAATACTTATCATTATGAAATAATATTAAATCATTTACATTCTTCCATTGTGATTCACATAAAAATGTTAACATTGTTCGAGCGCACTTGTTATCTATCACCTCCATGAAGAGATCAGATTCATTTTTCATCACCACGTCACCTGGATGAAATATATAATATATATAAATTATTAATATTTTATTTATGTGATTATTATCCTTTTTTACAAATAAAATAACACTAACCTTTTCTCCGTAATGAATATTGAAAAATTGAAATATTACTCATTCGTATGTATGTCTTCGCATCTACATGATTGTAACATAGTTAAATATTTAAATATTTTTGTAATGGATGGATTTAAATTAATAATTGATGTATAATATTAATTATTATTTCATGAATATTATTTTGTATATTATGTACTAATGAATATTTTGATTATTAATTTCATACCAAACTCATTTTGGAATCAAGTACCGAATATATTTGAAATATGCGACATGAACATAAATTAAAAAGTATTTGTTATCTCATTATATCATGATAATAATATAAATAAAAGGAATAATAAATGTGATAAATGTTATCTAGAAACCAGATGATTAACATTAGTTTATTATTCATAAAGTTAAATGACATACTTAATGAATCTGTCTCAGTGTAAGGGACTTCATCTCAATGTCCATTCATTGAGAAATGTTTTGAATTTATACACCCACATTCTTTTATGAGGTTTATATACATACCCATTGATATATAATTTCATGATTTTATTTTTCCTAATGTTATTTAATGTTTTTTAATGGTTACTCTTTCATGGATCTCATTATTCAAATATTTCAAACTAGTATGAGATGCTATAATTTAAAAATATCATTTAATTTTTTTATAGATTTAATTTTAAATTCATTTCCACCATTCCAATATTATTAATATTATTTTTATGGTCATTTATATGGATATAAAAGGATTATAATGGAAATTTTATGACTTTTTTTAATTTCATACAATGGTTTTTAATATGGAATATTTTTTCATTTCTATATAGAATGTTTTAAATTACTTAAAAATGATGAAATGAATGTTAATTTTTATATATACACTTATAAAAAATCCTCCATCACCTTCAAAATTATTATTTTTCTTTATATATAATAATTACTATTTTTAAAATTAAATGATACCCTATTTCCGATTTTTAATTATTTTGTTTTGGAAAATGGGGTTTCTAAATGGATTGACTATTTTAATAAGCTGAAATGATTCCTTATGAGTGGAAATTAAAATTTACTTGTTGTATGATAAAAATTTCAGTCTTTTAGGTTTTGGTATTATATAATGGTACTTGGACATTTGAAGGGTGGTTACATGATAAACAAATAATGGGTATATCCATGATAAACTAACAATGGGTGGGTCTGTAATAACCTATTAATTCATTCGGTATGAAAAGAGATTGTATGGTTGTTCCATTTGTAAGAGTTAAATGTATGGAAGTTGATTACATGAATATTATATTTTAGTATAACAATTGCCTAATATACCTTTATGTGTTATATATTTTTTTCTTTTACATTTCTATTAATCTTTTGATAGCAACAAAATATAAAAAATGATATTATTTTAAAAGGAATGTAATTATTACCGGTTAATGATAAAAATTATTACTTTATGTTATAGTTTTCATGGGGTTACATGTTTTAATAATACTAATAGTTTTTATTTGTTTGTATCCCTTACTACTATTTTTGTTATAATACAAATTAATTTTTAAAAGCAACTCACAATGTTTAAGGATATTTAAGTTAATGAAAGAAATCCTTCTGAAACTCAAGAATATATCTAATGAAATAAATAATGCTTTATTTTAATAGTTTTATATTAAAAAAATATGGATACTGATGATAAATTTCCACTTTTAATGTATGGGTTTGCATTTTAATAGTTTTTACTAATTCTATATCACACTAAACTGAAATGATCCTCTAATGATATTTCATGTTAAAGAACCCTAGAATATGCAATGATTATTGAAGATCCTTACATTCCAATCAATGTTGAAATACCCTTTATGTAAGAACTTGATTTTGACATTGAGGTATGGATTATTCCATCTTAGTTTATGATTAAGGAAATAGTGGAAAAGAGGTCAAGGCCTGGTTTCATGCCAGTTACACGATGTAACTGGGCGTTACACACTGTGTACATTCCATAACACACAGTTTAATATGGCCACACACCATGTAATTACCAATACACTCCATGTAATGGTCACGCTAAAAACATTATGGATGTGGTGTGTATTTTTCAGTACACATCATGTAATTTTTTTTATTAAATTAGATATTAGTTTTGTTTTTGGATAATATACATAACCCACCCTTCATCGACGAACAGTGCACCCAGGTGATCCGAGAATAGGGTGGCCTCCCATTTTAATATTGGATCTCGGATTCAAACACCATCAAATTCATTGGATTCCTCTCTGTAAGTTGTCAATTCCTCTTGATCCATTATTGATGATTTCCTTACTCGACCTAGTTATTTAAGGTTTATCTTTTATTCTCGTTTTTTAGATCTACATTATTCTACGTAGAATTGAATCCTGAAAATGGATGTAGATACTCATAAGTGTATGAGGTAGTTGGTCTCATGCCTTTCCATATTTTTCAAGTTGAATATATGTGTTGAAGTGATTCTCACCATATTTATGATCTTGCCTTGGATGATTTTTTTTAATATTTCATATTTTCATTTAGGTAATTGAATAAGGGTTTTAAAACTGGTTTATGGATTTTCACCTTGATTAAGAGCCACCCCATGGGTGCATTTCCTGTGAATGACCATTTATGGAAATTTGGCCTTGGATGGCTCTAAGGAATTCCATTTATTAACATATTGTTTTGATTAACATGAAGTTGATTAAATTAAAAATCATGTAACCGTTGAATTTACATGTGTTGTTTGTGAGATTAATTGCCCATGTGAGTAATTTATGTTAAACCACATAATTTTTTAATTTACATTTCTTTGTTCTTATCTAAGATTATAAAGTGGTAAATAGAAATGGGAGGGCAATATCCTCATGTTAAAATGAAATGTTGGGATGATATTACTATTTCACCTTATACATTGGGAAAACCATTGCCTCAGTTAAATGACTATGGATAGAATCAACCAGGGTATTACCACAACAGGTCATCAGTGAGCCATAGATGGAATGGTCATGCTCATGGAGACATTATTTAAATGTCGACTGGACCATGAATTTAATGAGGGATTCTAAATATAGGCTCTATTGGCACCTGTTTATATGTCATGAGTTGAAATTTAATTATAATTTGAATATTTAAATAGAATGAATTAAGATGTGTCTACCAATCCAAATTAGAATCGTGGATTCAATATTCTCTTATACACGTTTAGATGGAAAGCCGAGACATCGGTTGGGATTACAATAGTACGGGGATCATCCAACCTATACTGAATCCTAAGAATTATATAATTCAAGGTAATTAAATTTCTAATTAACATGAAATAAATTATAATGGAAACTAGTACTTGTCAGATTGTTAATTTTTTAGTATATCCTAGTTTACTATATTCACTATTGCACACTGGTTATTATATATGTTAACTGATATTTAGGAACATACCAATGGTGGTTTTGTAATTGGATTTATTCTCATGCCCTATTTGGTTCATGTTTTTTGGACCAAATAGAATATATTGTTGTAGGTATCGATAACTCCCAGATCCCATCGATATGTACTTGATATGTTATTTAATAGAGGGAGAGCATGGGACCAAGATGAGGCTTGTAGTGATTTTGAGATAATTTTTTAAATTTGGTAATTAAGTACTTATATCATGTATTATTGAAGTGTGTCATATTTTGGTTGTTTTCCTAGAACGTGTGACACAGATCATATTCCTTTGTATGCTATGGAATCTTGTTACATTATTATCAGTCATCCGATGTTTATTTTTATTATGGTATTACCGGTTATGCTACTGATTTGTTATTTGTTTTGTTGTGATACACTCTGGATATGAGGGTAATAGTTTCCACACTATAACATCCTATGACCCCGCTGCTAGTCATAAGCCTCTGGGATTTATGGAAATTCACTTGAGGCCATGTGTCCAACCGGGTACTGGGAACTAGTTGAGTGGCATCTAGATCTGGGATGTTATAAAGTGGAATCAGAGGGGATTTTCTTCTTTTCTAGTTTTCAATACTATTTGTTTACATTATACAAGGATAGGATGGAAATGTAGTTTAGTAGTAAAAAGTGTACAAAAGAAACTACCCCGTGTATAGGGAAAATTCAAATAAGCATGAATTGAATTGTGGATTTTGGATTTTGTGCTGTTATAGTTGATTCGATTTCAGCATTGGGTGAAGCACTTGTATTGTGATGTTATTATTGATATCATTTTGGTTCTATTTTGTTGTAACCTTATGTGATGAGGGTCTTCAATCTCATGCATCAGATATGAATTTGATAAAAATATCATTCCATACATTCTTACAAGGACATTTTATAGAGCATTAATGATTTCATACTACATTGATAGATATCGTGACAGATTTTCCTACTTCTGTGATTGGTTTACTATTATGTGTCATGTATGGATTGTATAGTAACCAAGAAATGGTATCTAAGTAGAATGTTCCCTATTGGATTAGAATTTAGCGGATCATATTTTGACCATGAGATTAAATTGTGTTATTATGTGCTATACTGATGCCAAACATTTATTTTTGGGGATTATGGGCCTTCATGAGTTATAATTTGGCACACCATTACATTACATTTCAAAAAATAGCGGTTCTGGGGATTTTTCCAAGGCTTACTATATGGAAAACTAGACAGCACTATGTGTGGGTCCATGAACACCTTCCATGTGTCATTCAGTATGGGAATAAAATATCACTTTTATTATATGCCATGTTCTATGAGTACACATTGTGGGGTAGATGATAGTGTGTCTGGCCATGAGAGAGAGAACACAAGAATTTGGTTTTTGAGACGAACATGCTATTTGTGATAGGTACAAAACTGGTAAATTGACATATGTAGACCTTGTGCAGCTCTGTCCATGTGAAAATACATGGTCAACAGTGGAAAATCGGTTACGTGACATGTGTCATCCTTGAACATCATGTACCCAAGACGATTACACGTCAGGACAACAAGGGTACACTCCCATGTGAGTTATTAATGGTACACTCCATTTACGGTGTCAACATATCATGTATACCTCTTTTGGTACCCTTTTAGGGTATTATCATTTTTATTCTTTATCTATTTTTGACCTATGAGTAGTCCACTCGGAGTAGTTTTTCTTGAATATCGTGATGGTGAAACCAATAGAGAATTCTGATGACTAGTAATCGGTGTTTTGGGGTATATATATAAATGGAGAGGTTCTTTATCTAGTTATATTTTTAGTTTCTGTTGAGTGTGAGACCAAAGTGTGAATGATTGGTCTGGTGTTTGGACCAACCTAGTGAAGACCATTAATCTTAGAAGATATGTGAGCCATCTCACTTGACCTATTCTTTTCATGATGTTTCTTATGTGAGAGGTTCCCTACTGGCCTATGACGCCATGAGCACAATTTCTTTTAATGATCCCCTAAGGGATTGAATTCTCTTACATGATAATATAGGAAGTACCTTCTAAGATCCCTCTCTTGTGTAAGGTTTATGAGGATCCCTATTATAGGATTCCTCTATTATTTATTCTTCAAGGATCTCATGTAGGATTCATCCCCATCCTTTTAATCTATGTATCCCAAATATGATGCATTCACTAATGTTTAACTAGAAGACCCCATGTTGGATTCCTATCAATGTTCGACATGACCAAACCCAATAATCGTTGTAGGATTTTGGTAGTATCCATCTTTTTTTGACACCTTGACATTACCCTTGGTGCATACAGAGGCGCGTGTTCTTAGAGAAAGGTATTTAATTTCCATGCATTGTGATATATTATTTTAAGTTATGAGATTTTTTGTATCTTGATACTTAAAGTGGGAATGAGAAATGCTGACTGCTTGGTTCATTAGGTTAGACATTCATCAGGCAAAGTGACCTAAATAAGAGGTCATTTGGTCCTCTATTTACATAAATGATGGGTGAAATAGTACATCAGCATCCATGTAAATGGTTTTTTATATGATGATATTTTTTAGGTAGTTTCTACATGATCCATTTGTTACTAGGGTGCATAGGGTCAACACCCTATGAATAGTACCCAGAATGTGTCATTTCCCTTATAAAAATGGGGTAGTATGTTGATAGATGTGGTAACCATCATGTGTTAAATGTTAAAATGATCCGTTGAGTTCGTTAAATCATTGAGCATTGAGAAGTTGATTATTTTCACTATTTTTCTCACTCGTAGAGTAATAAGATATTTATAGAACCAATTTTGTCTAACAGCAATCTCGAAATTTCTGGGACATGATTGTTTTGACATGCCGATCTATTTAATTTCATCCTTTCTACCTTCTGTTATGATATGTTCATTTTGGTTCATGGAATGAAACTCGTGCATTTAATAAATTTCTAAACTAGTTTTATTGAGGGAGTCTAGTCTTTCTCAATGTCTAGGATAGTATTAGGTATGGAGTGTCACAACAGTTTTATTTAAGTGTGTCATTCCTTGTAGAAGGATCATAATAAAGGAACATTAAAAAATGATCAATTCTACATGAATTCAGTTGAGATGTGTGAGTCTTGTTTCATGTTGATTTTTTATTGAAAACAAGATGTTTTTTCATTTTGGATGTGTGTGTACTATTTATGAGGCACTCATGATCATGAATGGACCTAGATTTTTACAAATGAACTATCACAGAGATGCATTGGGATAAAGGAACTAAGGGAAGTTAAATGATGATGCGTTGACAATTGAGGTTTTTTTATTTAAGGAGGTCGACCCATAGTGGTTCAACCATCGTATTCATGTGATCCTTGAAATGATCATAGTGAGATATTTTTTAATAGATGAGAATGTACCATATCTTTATATCATTATGGATGCACTAATAGAGAATCAGTTATACATTGTGCTAGATTTTATATTCATTGTTCTAGTTCAAAATATTTTTAGTGTTGTTTACAGGATTTGTGGTGTTAAATGAGGCTCTATTAATCCTAAGTGATACATGGGTTCCTGTGTAGGAACATCTTGGAAGGACATTGGATTCATACTTCTTTTGTTGATGTGAAACAATGAGGATGCAACTGTTGGTTGAGTTAGTGTTCTTATGTTGAATTATGTCCTTGTTCCAACATCACACTTGAAACATAGAGTTTGAACCACCTTTTTGAGTTCCGTGGACTCGGAGTTGTGGAATTTGAGGTTATCTTGGACTTATAGTTGGGATAAAATGTGATTCTTGGGGATGGACCTAGTTTTCACCTTTATTCATGCTATGTAATGACCCTTTTATTGAAAATAGGATGGTTTTACAAGAGATATTCACTAAGTGATAGGTATGGGGTTCGGTGAATGGGTTCATTGTGGATGTGTGGTGCATTGGGAATAGGTATTGTTCCCTATTGCAACACACCGACCACCTATGTCAGGAATTTCAGAGATAATTGATCCAATGAAATTTTTGCTTGTTATCCTTCTTGTTCCTGATGAATAGTTCTAACGAACTAGTTTGATCACTCTTCCATTGTAAGGTGGGTGTGATTTAGAAGTCCTTAATGTATTGAGATGAAATATTGTTTGACCAGTTTTTATGAGCTCAATCGGGGTTCAACTGTAATTTTATAGGAGGTCACTGATAAGACCCCAGTTGAGATCGGATTCAACCAATTAAAGGAAATTCACATTGGTAGCATCACTATAAATATGAGGGGTGTTCTTGATGGAGTCATTCAATTGTGGAGGCATTTTGGTAATGATGCAATTTTCATTTTTCATAATAGAATCATGAAGGTTACACTCTTTCTAATGATCAAGGAAACGTTCAGTGTTGATAAGCATATGAAGTTGTTCATCTGTGATATTTTATTACTATACGGGGTACAACATTCTATCATTTTAGATTAGGACTCTTTGTTTAGTTCTAATTTCTAGAAAGGTCTATAAAGGGAGATGGGTACACAAGTTCTATTAAGCACATCATACCACCCTCTGACGGATGGGAAGTCAAAGTGCACGATTCTTGTGTTGGAGGACAAGATTCAAGCATGATTCCTTGATTTCTAGTGTTTTTGGGTGAGAAATATACCCTTTGTTGAGTTCACATACAACAATAGATTCTAGGATACTATTCAGATGGAACCAAATGAGGTTTTTATGGTGGGAAATGTTGATCACCCTTGTGTTGGATAGAGGCAGGAAAGGCAGCTATGCTGTGTCCTCATCATGTCTACGAGACAACTGAATATGTTAAGGTGATTCAGAATCAAATGACTGCTATACAGTCTTGTTTGGAAATATTTTTTCGATCACCACAAATGTCCACTAGAGTTCAAGGGTCAAGATTTATATTTAATATGTGTTACCCAAAGTTTGGGACATAAGGGGATAAAGAGATAGTGTAAGCATTTTATGAGAATATTCGGTGGATTAGATATAGTAGAGAGTCAGGATAGTTGCAAATCATTTGTAGATACCCTAGAAGTATAGGGCTATGCATTAGGTCTTCCACATTTCTCAGTTGGGACATTACTTTGAAGACTATTTTCCAACATTTTAGTCTGAATAGGGTGAGGTACAGGTAGATGAATCCTTTATGTATCATCATATACGAATTGTGGAATATATCATGAATGTTCTCTATGGCTGGTCTATTCCGTTTGTATGAGTTCTATGACAACATAGATGATTATAAGATGAGACCTTGGAGAGGGGAGCAGTTGTACTATCATAGTTGTCATATTAGTTCTCAAATGTTTCTTTACCACCCTTGGAAGGGAAATTCCAGGACGAATTGCATTAAAGGGGGGATGTTTGAAAGAACCTAGTACATCAATTGAGGTAAAAATATTTCCTTTTACGATTATGATTAATGAAAATGGGGAAAAGTGGTCAACTCCTAGCTACAGGGCTGTTACATGACATAACTGGTAATTTAACTGTATATTCTTTCCAGAACATGTGATTCAATATGGCCACATGCCAAGTACTTCCTAGAATATACCATGTAATGGACTTGATAGGATATTTATGGGCACAATGTGTAGTTTCTAGTACACACTGTGTAAATTTCTATTTTTTGTTAATTCAGAAAGTAACATCATTTTTGAAAAAATGTACATAACTCAACCCTCTTCAATAAAATAGTTCTCCAAAGAAATTAAAGTACATGGTGGCCTCCCATTTTTTCATTCAATCTTAAATTCGCACACCATCATATGCATTAGATTCCTCTCAGTAAGCTCTTGATTCCTCATGATCCATTATTCATGATTTATTCTCTTGACCTAGTTATCAAATCATTTAATTTTATTCTTTTCCTGTAGATATACTATATTCTAGGTCGAATTGATGACCGATGTTGGATGAGGAGTGTCGTACATGTACGTGGTATGAGGTCTTGTTCGTTTATCAATTTTTCAAGTTGAATGTATGTGTCAAAGTGCCACACACCCAATTTTAAGGCATCTCCTTAGATGAATTTTGAATATTACTATTACCTATTTTTAGATAGGTAATTTACTAAGGGTTTTAATGCATGTTTTGTGTTGTTTACCCTGAATAAAGGAAACCCCAAGGGTGTGTTTCCTGTGAATGACCATTTATGTCCATTTGGACTGGAATTCCATTGGGGCATGCCTTAAATTCCCTAATTGTTTTGATTAACATGAATTTTATTAAACTATAAATCATTTAATAGTTAAATTTATATGTGTTGTTTGTGCAATGAATTTTGCATGTGAGTTATTGAGGATAACATGATTTAATTGTTTAATTTACATGTGTTTCTTGTTATCTAAAATGATAAATGGGTAAATAGAAATGGGATATCCATAGCCTTAGGATAAAACTAATGGTTGGGATCATAGGTCTATTTCACCTTATACCGTGGGTGAACAATGGACATGGTTAAAAGCCCTTAGACAAACTCAATGAGGGTATTAACATGAAAATTCGTGAGCAAGCCACAAATAGAATGGTTGGGATAATATAGTCTTTTATTTAACTAATGAGGGAAAAATGAATCTAATGACAGATGACAAAGATGTTCTATATTTTATGATGTTTATATGTCATGAGTTGATATTTACATATGAATTGAATATTGAAATGGAATGACATAAGATGTGTCTTCCAATCCAAAGAACTATCTTGGATTTAGTATTCGATTAAAATTTTTTAGATGGTCCACCGATACATATATTGTGTTTACATTAGTATGTGTATTTTTGGGCCTAGGATGGATCCTATGACCTATATAATTCAAGGTAATTAAATTTCTAATGAACATACAGTGAATGTAAATGGAAATAATTAAATGTATAACTATTTAATTTTGAGTATTTCCTAGTTTACTACATTCCGGATTGCCCAATTCCTTTTATATATATTCACTGATTTTTTGGAACAATATTTTAGTGGTTGAATTCTATGATTTATTCTCACATCCTTTTTGGGTCATGAATTTGGGCCAAAATAGATTATATTGTTTCATGTGATGATAAGGGAAATATCCCTTCTATAGGTTCTTGATATGCTATTTATGAGCATCAAATCATGGGTCCAATTTGAGGCTTTTGATGCTTAGGAGTTTCATTTTCCTCCTTTGTATTGTGCTACTGATATCATGTATTATTGGAGTGTATCCTTTTATAGATTTTTTCCGAAAACATTTAACATGGAGCATCATTTATTTAATTTTATGACATCTAGTAATTTTATTATCAGTTTTCCACTATTTATTTTTTTATGGTAAAAATTCTTCCACTATTGAATTTTTATTATTTATACTAACTTTCACTCTTCCAAGGATAACATAGTTTCCCTAGAATGACACCCTAGGAACTCACTTCTAGTCGATACCCTCTATAATTTGAGTAAATGTTCTTGAGTCCACACAGCCAACTTGGTACAAGGCACTAGTTGAGTGGTATATGGATCCGGGAAATTACACTTCAATAAACATTTCTATAGATTTACAAACCAATTACCACTTAATGTATTATAGAAGATTAGATGTTAATGATATTTTTTTAATAATATATTAATAAAAATATTTCAAATTTTTATTTTCTACTATATGACTATATTTTTTTAATGGGAGAAAAAAAAGCCCATTATGTGAAATTTTAGAGATATTAATTTCTAATGTACTTGTAACTAAAATAAATTGATTTACACCAGATGAGGGAATAGTATCTAAGAATATAAGTTTATATTTAATTCCCATAAAATAAAATCTCTCAATGAACTTTTATCTTAATATCTATTAATAGATTCATTTTATGTTGCTTCAGAAAAAAGGAAAAATTCTTATTTATCAGTTTCTACATAGAGGGGTTTTTAGATATATTGACAATAATTTAATTTTTTCTTAGCAAGTTTAAGAAAATGGAAAATTATAATTAAATTGAGATTGTTACTATAAATAGGAACCATATAGTGTGAATATTTCATTGAATTGATAAATATCTATTTGGAGATTTTGGTTGAGTATGAGAAATTAGGTGACCATGAATTGATTACACTATAGATTGATTATGGAAGAAAATATAATGACAAAACATTATATTATTATATATCAAGTATATATTTCTTTATAGAATAGGAATCAGATAAGAAATTAATTCATTCAGTGTGATACTAAGTTTAGAATTCATGGGATGTTTTGTTATCTATGTTAAGTAAAATACCAAGAACCAAGAGGGATGATTTTATTCACCTAAATAATTTCACTAATTTTAAAATTAAACAATATACTTTTACATCTATCCTTTAAGTCTATTTATTTTAGAAAAATGTAATAAATTAATTCAATGTTTATGAAATATAACATTTATAATAAACCACCATTATTTAACTACCTTAATATAGGATACATGTTTTTATACAGATAGTTTTCTTAGTAATCTCAAAACAAAGTAGAGTATGTTAACACTTTATTATTTTTTTATTTCATAAATTCCATTTACTAGGGACCTAAAAACTATGTATAATGTGTAACATGTACTCAATATCTATGTATAAGTGGCTTATATATTACCCATATCTATTTAGAAAATATTAACACCTAAGATAAATAGATGAGATGTGGAATGTAAAATAGTACCAACACACATTTTCATTCCCCGTTTATAGTAAATAGATATTACCTAGAAAAAAGTCATTAATATGTATAAGCTTCAATGTGACCCTTTGATATTTTTTTACCATTAATAATAAAACATGAGTAGTAAATAATATTCAATATACCAGAATCACTTCCTTTGAATTTATTTTCCTTCTTATATTGATTAGTAACGTGATTAAAATAGAAAGATAATAACACTATAAACATATATTTCTATTCAAATTCATTATATTATCCACTTTGGTTTTATTTTAAATATTTTTGGAATATTGTAGTTGTAGTTTAACCTCCACATGATTCATCCAAATAAAATATATAAAAATGAATAATATTTTTTATATTGCAGTATAAAATTTTCATTGATGATAAAAATAATAAAAATTAAATGTATTACATAACATTGTATGTGATTTATGAATATCCATTTTGATTTTACATATTGAAATTAAACTCAAAATAATCCTCTAGAAAACAAATTCATAAATATATGATATAATTTTTCAATACATCTTGAGATGACCCTTATAAAATCCAATATATCAACATAAATTTTATCATTTAAATATAAAATATAATTATTAATTAATAAATTCACTAATTCTTCAAATCATGAAATAACAAAGATGTAAAAATTTCAAATATTTTAATTTTATTTCTAATAAACATATTTTATAATATTGATAATAGATAATATCTTATTGTGGGATTAATATTTTATATTTTTCAATATCTAGAAATTTGGTCATATCATAGCATTAAAGAAATATGCATTCATGCTTTATAAGTTAAAAAAGAACAATACATTGGTATTTTCATCGAAAAGGTCATAAATTACCTAATTTAAAAAATGATAAAATATTACATTAAAAAATTTGCATAAAAGTAAAACATGGATAATTTTTGAATAATATTTATAATATTTTGAATAAATTTTTATTAAAAATTGATCTGGATGACTAATATTACCTTGTAGGAAATTATTTACAAACAATCTCGTATAATAATGATATTTGGAAATTCATCTTTACCTTGTATATTCATTAATTTGTGGGTGTTATAACCTCCTATATAATGGTTAAATCATGTTATTAAATTATACCAAAATCATATCCATTATTTATAATTTCATATATGATACTATTATATCATTTTCTAAATAATAATTCATTATTACCATTGTTTCATGTGTTAACTACATCATTTTTAGATGCATGTTTTGTCATGAATATCATGTTTCATATGTAAAAGATATATTTTTATCATATCCAGAGTGATATTTATTTAATAAATGTTATATTTATTCATCATATAAATTATTATATTCATTCATAAATGGTTAACAGGGAGGATGAATCTCATCACATCTTAGAGAGGGTATGCCATAAGTATGCACGAGTGATAGTATGACTCCATTAATGGTAATGGATTAAGTAATTTTATTGTATATTAAATATAAAGAATCAATATAATTTCATATTTATTTTTTATATCCATTATAATCATCATTACATAAATCCAAACAAATTTGCGATAAAAGGAAAATTACACCATAAGGTGGAGATGGTAAGGAGTACATCCACATGCATCATGATATTGTTTTTAATTTAATGGATAAAGGGAATAATATAGTTATAACATAATTTTAATAACATAACATAATATTGATGATATATATTAACTAATTAGTTATGTAAAAACCATATTAATGAGATGTATAAGAATAAATGAGCCAGAGTGAATTGGTAAACAATTTCATTTTCTTCAGTGGACTTCCTTTGGATATCCTTTTATAGAAACTGGTGACGTGGTTTCTAGAATACCAAGACATAAAAAGAATAGATATACATATTTAAAAGATAATAGGGTAGATTTTGGTCGATATATAATTCGTATGGTTAGGTGATGAAGTGAGGGTGGATGTTCTTTTTTATAGAAGATGTGAAGGGTACGCTTGGGATCCTTTAAAATATTAAATTTATATGAATTAATTTTAGATTTAAAGTAGATAAAATGGGAGTTATTTATCATAAAATATGATTATGGGATGATGTAATCTCAACCAATTATTTTTTGACAAGTTTATGTCAAATTATTAAAATTATTATTTACCATTAACCCATAGTTAAAATCTTTATCTCTTACCATTACAACGTCGATTTACACTAATTTATGTTAATATAGTTACTATAAATAAATAAATGTGAAAAATGGAACATTTGTGTCATCGTTATACTTATTATAGTTTTTTTGGAAATTGTTTTATTTATTTTTTGAATTTTATATCATTTAATATATCGTTATTTATTTTAAAGTATCAATTATGTCAATTTTGATTCAATTCATTATATGTGTTCTTAAAAATATCATAACAACATGATAACATAGGATAAAAAAAATAAATTATATCAATAAAATGTATATAATTTCAAGGAAATTTTTTTATGTAAAAAATTAGGTCATATTATATTTATTTTCAAATTACTGATTTTATTTATTTGATTTTTCCATTAATTAATCAATTAATACATCATTATTATGAAATACATAAATTCCATAATTAATTTTCTAAAAAATTAAAATAAATTATCATGATGAAAATAAATTTATTATATATAAAATGAATATTTATTTTCTAGATTAACATTTTTACAAGACAATATTAAGAATGATATATTTATTAAAAATATGAGTATAATAATTATAGAAAATCTTTAAATAGAATATTATAAATGACATACTCTTACACAAGTGGATTAAAATGATTATAATTTAGACATAAGATTTATTTTATATAATAACACTCATAAAATTATATTATTACATCATTATGGTAATTTTATAATATTATCATTCTATTTTTACCTATAATTATCAAATTTACCTTTAACATTGATAAATACAAAATTACTAATGTTACTATATTTAATAATAAAAAATTTTGGCGATCTTATTAGACTCTAAATATAATATTTAATATAAATTTATATGTTCTTTTTTAAAATTTCAATTAATAGATGTGAGTAAATTAAATATAGTACTAATCCTGCAGATGTGGAGAGAAGGTAAGTAAAAGAAAAAATCAAATGTTCAATATTTTTTTAAATCTAATTTAATTATAAAAATAATTTCTATGGACCACACTAGATTAATAGATCTATTATTTATCTTTTTTATTATTAAAAATGAATTTAAATGATAAAAATTATTTAAATGAAAATCCAGTTTTTAACTACAATGTCATCTTTTATTACAATTCATCAAAAAAAGAAAATTCTCAAAAAAAACACAAAAAAATAACCCTATGATAATTTGGATATTATGAATTAATAAATGATTTATATTTTGAAAAACATATATAAAATATATAAAATTTAGTTAAAATGGATGTTCCATTAAAAGGTGGTAAAAGTACCATTCTAAAAATATAGTTTTCATGGCTAAAATCAGTTTTCTTCTTCAATAATATTCTTTCAAACACATAATTTTAATGCTAAAATTTTACAATATTTACATAAATTTCATAATTTGGTAAATACTATTCATAAAATCTATTTAAATGGCTATGTTAATAGATCAGGGTGTGCTCGAACTCAGTGTTGAATAAATCACAGGCTATTGATTTTATTTAAAAAGAAAACATACCATAAAATAATGTTGTGTAACATTCTTCAATACTTCATAAGATTTCATCATTGATATTTTTATAATATCACCTCATAAAATTATTCAGTTGTTTCTTCTTCAAAAAATTCTTCAGGTTCCTATGTCACATCATCCATTTTATAGTTTCCCCATAGAACTTATACCAATCGAGTCATGTGATTCATCCACACTTGTTCACAAGTGTCATGAATATCGTTAGGATCTTCATAATAAGATAGATACGGTTCAAGTTCTATTTCATCACAGTTGAGTACATGCGTTGGGTTAGTCATGAATTTCATTAAAAGTGATATATGGAAAAAATAATTAAAATTGGAGAGGCTTGGTGACATTTCTAAACAGTAATCTACAACTCCAATTCATTCAATAATTTCAAAAGATTGGATGAACCTAGGACTTAGTTATCCATTCATACCAAATATTATAACACCCTTTCCTCTAGATACATTTTAGAAAATATAAGCTTTTAATTTAAATTCCAAATCCTTCATTCGTTTACTGGTATAGATCTTTTTCTGACTTTTGCTATTTTGATATAGTTTTGAATAATATACACTTTATCTGTTGATTCCTCAATGAATTCTTGGAAATCAAGTTTTCATACAACAAAATAAATCCATCAATTTATTGTACGTCATATATTTCTATCTAACACATCATTTGGTTCTATCTGAATACATTATTGAAATCTAATTTAAAAGGAAAATTCTACAAAATGTAAATACTAATCCCATATAAAATAATATTCATGTGAGAAAGACCTAAAAATATATTATAAAGTTTCAATAGTCTTATATAATTTTCCATCAGATTGAGGGTAGTTGTTAGTGCTTAAATAAAGCTCAGTGTCGTGGAAATTCTGAAAACTTTTCCAAAATTTTTATGTAAAATGGGGATCTCAATCAGACACAATCGATAGAGGTACACTATGAAGTGTTACTACTTGTTTATTTTAGATTCTTTCTAAGAATTCAATAGGTAAATATTTTATTATATAATGAAAATGTATTTATTTATTATGATTATCAACAATAACCCATACCACATCATTCCTTTTAGAAGTGTTTGGTAGCCCCATGAAAACATTTTTCATAATATCATACAATTTCAAATTTTCTTTAGGAAAAGGTATCACGAATCCTCTAGGATGTTGTATTTTAGCTTTCAAATGTATAAAATTGAATATATTGACAAATAATCATTAATTTATAGCTTCATATTATCCCGCACAAACTTTTCCTTCAAATCATTATACACCTTAGTGCTACCATGGGGTAGGGAGAAAGTTGTTTTATGATAATCATCCAAAAATACCCTTATTATATTGGGTATAGAGGGAACACAATGTCTCTTCCCAAATTCTAAAAATTATATATTCATATAAAATGAAGATAATTATTCAATCATTCACAACATATATATTCTTCTGAAATGACTCATTTTTAGAGTGAGAAATTTGAATCCCTTCCAGTATAGATTTTTCAAAAATCATTGGAAAATTTATGGAAGTTTAACCAATAAGGATAATTGCCATATCTATGTTTAGTAGATCCTTGAACACAGGACCCATTTCAATTGTAATTTTGTTCATAACTCCATGGTACTTCCTACATAAGTATTTTACTACCATACATTCATTCTCAGGGTGGATACTTATTTAGAAATAATAATCCTTGAGTATCTCAAGCCATATATTTTATCACATTTTTAGTTATTTCTTCGAGAAAAAAAATTTGAAACTCTTTTGATCATTATATATCTCACATATTTCTCTATTGATATAGTGTCTCTAGATTATAAGACCAATAATTACCACTAAAAAACATAATATAATTAGAAGTATATTTCTTTCCATGAGTTTTTAATTTCTATGATACACATGAAAGGACTCTAATATTCTTCATATTGACACAAATATGTTATATTCGTGATGAATCACTATAAAAAAATACATTATTTCTAGATGGTAATTTCAAGAAAGTAAAATTGAATAATTTTTTTTGAATTCATCAAAAAATTATGCACATTCTTTTGTCCCTAAAAATTTAACTCCTTTACTTGTCAGGATGGCTAACCAGTTAGACTATCGAGAAAAATTTAGAATGACACACTGATAATAACCCTATAAACAAAAAATAATACATACCTCAGTTATGATCATTTGTGTTTACCATTGTTTTATTTCTTTTGAATTTACAGGATCAACATATGTTCCAGATTTGGAGAAAATATTCCCAATTAATTAAATTTTCTAAAGCAATAATTCACAAATTCTAAATTTACCATACAATTATTATCATTTAAGAGAATTAAAATAAATTCTCATCTGATTCTCAGTGTCTTAATGTCTTTTATAATATAATAGAATATATTCACTGAATAGAACAAAAAAATCCTCAATATATTTCATCAACACACAAAGCCAAAAACATATCTTCATAATTGCTCCATTATTCATTCATAATTAACGACATCTAAAATGAATGTCAATCATCAAAATGAACTGAGCTCCATGATTTTGAGAAAAAATATAATCAATATGACATTGAAAATACATTTTATATATTGTAATAGCATTGATTTTCTTTTAGTCAACACACATCCTCATTGATCAATCTTTCATCCTGACAAAGAGAATATGGTATCCCCATAGATAAAAACTAGGGTTTATAAATCCACTTTTATTGACATACTATGGTTGTTTATTCAAAAATATTAATTTCACTATCTACATTAAATTGGGGGTCTTATATATTGTTATTTAATTAGGGATAAAATCAATAAAAAACAAAACATCATACTCTAGGCGGTGTCCAGGTAATTCATTATTAAATACATCAATGTATTCACTTTCAATAGTTACATACACATTTTGATGATAACATGGTTCATCCATAGATGTTTCTTTATATACTACTAAAAGACTTTCATTCAATATATCTATTGGGGGATGGATCTATATAAGAATCATATGATGAATTTTCTACTCTACTGATAACAGAATCTACAATATCCTAAAAAATTAGGATTTCATTCATCTTGAATTAAATTGTTTCATTATATCTTGAAATCCAATATATAACAAGGATTATATCAAATTAAATCATATGTTTGTTGACATGGAAAATAACTAATGTAAATTTATATGTTTTAAAGGGAATTAGAAAATATATATTATTTGAAATGTGACTTCCCTTCGGTGTTTTGACTAAAATCGACTTTGTTAAATCAAAATTGAAATTTCTACATTTTACGAAAAACATGGAAGATATTACATATTGTGATGATCAATAATCAAATAAATAATTTTATATGTTTTACATAAATATTATTGTACCTTTAACCACATCACTAGAAACATCAACCTTAGCAGTTGTGACTGCATAATATTTTCCTTTCTCCCTTGGACATTTATGGGGAAAAATTTCATTAATCTTAGGAAAATAATTTGAATAATGTTCCATTTTATTATGATTATAGAATTAAACATTGGTATCTTTATTTCCTCCCTTGAAATGACGATATTGGTGGCCTTTATCTCCACACTTATAATAAACTCCTATTAATATCTGGAATGCATCAGGGTGTTTTTTCCAACAATTATTGCAGGATGGAAAGTAAACTCTTCTCTTCTACCCATTTTCATTATTTTTATATTTCAATGTTTTGAACAACCCTTTCCTTCACATTATTTCAATTAATGGAATAATACCAAGAGGGTACCTTTTCTATTATGATAACATATGATACAATATGTTTTTATAATCAGATTATTTAGGAGAAGAGTTCCCTATAAAGAAAAGGATGTAACCCATCAATAAATCAATAATTCATAATCATTGGATTAAATATATAATCTGAAACATAACATTCATACCATGTGATGTTAGCTTTATAATATGAAACATTACCATCCTCTTTGTTCCTTATAATAAGAAACTACCTCTCTATATATAGTATTTGTTCAAAAGGAAATTATTTTTCTAAGAAATGTTTATTAAATTCAATCCGTTCAATTTCTTCTATTTCATCATACAACAACATGTTTTGAATTAATGACCACAACTATTATAAATATCATGAGAGATGATAAGTTTCAAAGGAAACCGTCTCCATTTTTTATGTCCCAAAGATATAAATATCTTTTTATAAGGCACTTATACTTTGATAGGGTAGAAATGAATTTGTAGTCCCACTGAATAATGGAGGTTTATTTCCCTATGTGTTTTTCTAAGAATATCCCACAAAATTATGGATTAGGGTACATTTTATGTGTAAGTTTATTATTCATAACCTGGGTCATTTATCCCAATACAATTATATGTTGTTCATCACGATTTTTAGCTCCAACTCCAACATGATTTTCTTGTATAGGAGGGAAATCCCAACATTGATTACAAGCATTGATATCATTTCCATTCCTTCCACAAGGGTCCATTTTTAAACAATGGAATACACTATATTTGGTTATGAATCATATTGAATAATTTGAAACTACTAAAATAATTAACATAAATTAAAAAATATATGCTTCTGTAATCTCATATTCATAAACAAGGTTTCTGGGAGGACATATTTAATTTTAAATAATTCATAATGGTCTGTAATGAAAATGTGAATTATCTATATTTTATCCCTTGTGAGTGTCATACAGGTTCATAGTAAAGCTTATTGTTGTGTACTATGATCTGTCGAGTCATGCCTGATGTACCTTGTTAGCAATGTTACTCCTAGTCACATCTACTAAGAAACATGTCAACTTCTAGTATCAAGACTGAGATTTTTTTACGAATTACCTCATAATTTATACCTTACCAAAATTCTAGGATGTTCTTATATACTTGTAATAAAATTATATCTTAGGATTTTTTCCTTAATATTATTTTCTAAATCTATATTCAACAAGTTATACAATGCTTACTATGATACAAAATATAGTGACCCAAAACCTAGTATCCCAATGATAGTGTATTACTCTATTAAATTGGAATTGATTCCTGAGTCTAATAATGGAGGACCAATTACTTTAATATTATTGGAAAATAGGTTGCATACATTAAGATTATATTACAATTAATCATTTTAACTACAACCTAGAGAATCCATTATACACTATGATTATCCTAGGATAACAATTCATGTTAGTCATAATATATATCATCACATCCTAGGGAAAATGAAACATAAGAAATGGGTGACCTCATATGATTAGTAATGGTAAACAATATAGTATAATCAATCACAAATTAGAATAAAAATTAAAGAATATTTTAAATCGGAAGCAAAATAATTGTAAAAATAACATTGACTATAATAAGTCATTAATAAATAAAATAATACCATTAAAATAATCACATGAATTTTATAATAATATAATATTCACATTGAATATCGGTAACTAATCTCATTATAAGTGAATGCATAATATCGAACACCACAAACAGACCATATAGGGTTTGGCCAAGACACCACACATAAATGGCTAAAAACATAACATAGTTTGTCTCATGATACCTACTGATGCATTGTGGGGATATAGTGTGCCCCAATCATCACTTACTATGTCCAATGGATTCCATATATAAAAAAATACACATTTCTATTGATAAAGTAGCATATAAAATGTGACTACTTTAACTATGAACAATGTCTTGAAAAATATAAAAAATCTATAGAAAAAAAGATCATAAAATCTTAAATAAAATATGGTTCATTATATCATTATAAATGAACCCCAATCATGCAGAAGATCCATCAATGTATGTTGACATAGATTAAAATACTCGAATAAATTCAATAGATGCTTCTTGGGAGGAATATCAATTTTACATTGGAATGATATATTTAAAAGGCCTCAAAATGTTAAAAGTTAAAAATTAAATTGAATATAATCTTATAAAAAAGAATATAAATCCTTTTTTCATTTTGAATATGTTATAAAAAACCAAAATCCATCTGTATTTTCCTCAAGAAGGACATTAAATTCCTGTTCTGGAAAATTAAAAAAAATATTACTTTGAATATTTTTTATAAAATTAAAACATGGGTAATTTTATAATGTTAGTAATAATATTTTGAATATATTTTTAAGAAATATGTCCATAGATGATAAATATTCCATATTATATTCTTACATAAAAAAGTTATAGATAATAACAGGATCATGAAATTAACCCTTAAATTGTACATTAGTTTAGTTTAGGGTGATTTAACCTCATGTTTAATGGTTATAAATAAAGTTATTAAAAAAAATAAGCATATACTTTATTTATGATATCATATATGGTCATACTCTATGAATTGGTTAATATTATTTCATTATTACCATTGTTTAAGGTGTCAACTACTTCAATTTTCTATGAATTTGTAGGCATGTAAGACAGGTTTAATATACATATAAAATATTTTAATCATATAAAGAATTTTATTATGTTTAAAAATATTATATATATAAATCATATACATTTTTATAATCATTCATAAATGTTTAATGTCGAGGATGAATCATATCACGTTATGGAGATAGTATGTTATACGAACACACGAGTGAAGATATCATTCCATTAATGGTAAAGGGGTAAGAAATTTCAATGTATGTTAATTATTCAGAATCAATATCATGTCATGTTTATTATTTATATACCTTATTTTCATCATTATTCCTATCCAAATATAGGTGTCATGAAAAAAATTTCACCATATTGTGGAGACGGTAACCTGTACGTATGCACACATGGTGATATTCTTTTTCATTTGATGGGTAAATGAGGAATACGGTTGTACCATAATCATAATAAAATATTATAAAATATATTATAATAAATTTATAAAATTATTATATAAAAAAGGTAGAGGATGTAGAATATGAAATTAGCTAGAATGTGTTTGGAAAACAATTACCTCTTCTTTGGTGCACTTTGTTGGATCTCCCCTTAGGGAACTACAGATGGTATTTTTTGATGACATGGACCACCATACCATATCTTAGAATTTTTTTGAGAAGAAATTTTCATGGTATTTTCATGAAAAAAGGGTCAATGTAGCGTGAGTAAGTGAAGGAGGAGGTACCTTCTTATATGATAGGGGAAGGTAATTCTTTAAATCCTTTAAAATTTTAAATTAATATTACATGATTTTCTATTTCAAATAGATACAAAGTGTGTTATTTAGTTGAAAATAATGGTATGAATCTATATCCTATCATCCATGTATTTTTATAAATGTTTATGTTAAATTATAAACCTTATCCTTTATCTTTAACCCTTAGTTGGGCTCATTAACTATTATCGCGACATCATGGTTTTTTACACATTAGGGATAATATTGTTTCAATTAAATGTGAAATGAACAAAAAAATTGATCCTTGATAATATATTTTACCATATTCTATAAATTTTGATAAATTTTAAATTTCATTAAATTTTATATCATTTAATAAAATATTATTTATTTCAAAGTATCATTTATATATATTTTCATACTATTAATTATATATATTTTTAAAAAATATAAAAAAACATGATAACATACAAAAATAACTTCTAAAATATCAATAAAGTTGTTATATTTTATATTTAATTCTTTTACAGCATGATATATGTCATATTCCATATATTCTAATGTTATTGTTATCATTTATTTCATATTTACTCTGATTGAATAAGAAATTATTCATTATTATGAAAGTCGTTAATTAAATTTTATATTCTCCAAAAAATAAAAAAATATATTATAATGACTATATATTTATTATATTTTAGGTTATAATTAATAGTTAACATTATTGTCTGTATAAAACTATATTGAAAATAATATAGTTATTAAAAATATGATTATGAAAAATTTAACTCATCATTAAATATAATATAATTAATGCCAAATTATTTCCCAAGTGGCTTAAAAATGTAATAATTTAGGCCTAATGTTTTTTTGTCAAAAAAATCAAATCTAATGAAATTAGGACATGTTTTATGGAAAATCATTAATATAATAATAACATTTTTAACCTTAATTAGCTTATTTAGCTTTAGTTATGGTATGTTTGTTTTACTGAAGTTACTATTATTAATATCCACAAATTAAGTTATTCCTATTATAAAATAAATATATTATTTATTACAACCAAGTATTTATATTTTCCAAAATTCAATTCACATAATTGAAAATATTTTGTTTAACAATTATCCCGCAGATGCAGTGACAAGGTGGGTAAAAAAGACGTTCAAATTCTTAATAAGTTCCTATATATAATTCCATCACAAAAATGATTCCTATGATCTAAATTTGATTAATATATTTATTATTTATATATGGTGACTTTAAAAATAAATTTTATGTATAATAAATATTTACATGAAAATTCAATTTTAAAAACAATGCAGTATTTTTCATTATTCATTATAATATAAAATTCTCATAAAAAATAACCTCAAGATAAACATGCTTTTCAAAATTAAACCATGAATTTTATTTTGTAAAATATAATTTATTAAATTTCCAAAACATATTTAAAATATATTCTCTATTAAAATGTGGTAAAATTCCCCCATTTCTAAAGTATAATTTTATGCATAAGATTAGTTTTTTTCTCATATAATTATCTATGAATCAAATAAAATGAATGTTAAAATTATAATTAATATACATAAATTTATTAATGTTGTTAATAATCTTCATATATTATTTTATATAGTTATGTTAATAGATCATGGTGAACTCGAACTCATTGTTTGATGAAACACAAGCTATTGATTTTTTTTAAATGAAGTCACACCATCAAATCTTCAGGTGTTACATTGAATACTCCAAACGCATCGAACATTAAATTCTCATTTTTTAAATATTAGAAAGGAAATACTCAAAAATAAATTCATGTCAAAATAACTAAACATAATATAGGAATCATCTTGGACATGGGAAAAAATTATCATCCTTTATTAAACAATACCATACCACCGAAAAATTATTCCCCTTAAATTATATTATCATAATAAAGAAATGGGATGTCTTCAATAATAAATAATAAAACCTATTGAATAAATTAGGAATAGTTTATAAATATTAATAATAGAAAAATAATATCAATTCTTAACGACATGAAGTTAAAATTAATAAATATTTAATTAGGGGTAAATGTTCGAACATGATATAAGATTCGAAAAAACATAAGAGAAATAGAATAAATAATCATAAAAACCGAAATACTCTGGTATAAAACATTTAATATTAAGGATATATGAAATCTGATAAAAATATTTATAGATTTAAGAATAACCTTCCAATAATTTTTAAATTAAAACAATTTAGATTATGAATGAAAAAATGATAGCATGTAATATACATTAAAAACTACCCCCCCCCAAATTGAGAATAAATATATCCAAGATATTAATGGGATAGAATAAAATAATTTCAAAAGACACAATTCATCACATTCCATGTGTATTAAAAATAAAAAAAGTCATATCACATGAATAAAACACAAAATATTAACATAAACATACAATTTAACACATGAAATAATAGTGTTGATAAAAAATGCAAGAAGAAAAGATTAAATATATTATTAATGTCCTCACCCTAAATAAAACTGGTAATTTATACCATGAAATTACTTTAACTATGATAAAATTAAAAAAAATACATCAACTAAATATATAATAAAAAATCCAATGAACTTTCTATAAAAATATTCTCAATTATTTTCATTGATTTTGAAATGATCTTTTTGAAGATTCCAATCAGGTATATTTTATAGCTATGTTATGTCACTTAAAATTGATGTTATTATTGATATTTCCTATAAAATATCATATAAAAATATTTATTAGTGCTCATATAATTTTGGTGGCACTAATATTGGAAATAAAAGATATTGATAAACAAATATTTGTATTCTAAATAATAATACTAGTTTTTTTTGATAAATCATTAGAAATTAATGCAGTATTAATACCATAAAAATGATCAATTTTAAAACAACAATTGTTATCATAATGTACAAAAATATCTTAATGATGAAATTTAATAGTGGGAATTCTTTTTATTTTTGAAAAATACATTACATAATTCTTATAAATCCTTGTATTTTGACCATTTCATCCCATTGTTTGAATTTCATTACATCCTTTGAAATAAAACATATTTTTTATAAGATTTTTTCTTCAGTAAAAAACTAGTAACCATTTTCAGGGAATCCACTTTAAATAATGACACATTAATTATACTCTTAGGAAAGGAATTGGTAGATTCATCTATATCAAATATATACATTAATTGAATTATTTTTAATTAAAGTAATATTTTGATAAAAGTAAATTCATATTATTTCATTTTTTAGATATTATTTTTCATCGATGTTTAATATTTATATGTTTTTATAGAATAATACTAATTAATTCAATAAAAATAATATATTTCAATTTAATAAATAGACTATAATACTTATGTATGAGTCATAAGAAATATGTTTCCCTTAAAATTATAATGCTCTACCTAATATTTAGATGTGATTTTACACAAGATTCCTT
Organism: Viscum album; assembly: GCA_963277665.1. Classification (NCBI taxonomy): domain Eukaryota; kingdom Viridiplantae; phylum Streptophyta; class Magnoliopsida; order Santalales; family Viscaceae; genus Viscum; species Viscum album. The sequence continues at coordinate 303,391,940 of OY728126.1, forward strand.
AGAATCATTCAAATTTTCCTTAAAATATTTCTTTTTAATACTTTTTAACTGTTATTTTCTAACATTCATTTCAAATTTAAGTTAAGATATCTATTGTTTGAGAGGAATGTGTTTCATTTATTCATAACATCTAACCATATTTATATTGTCCTTATAAAAGTTTTTATTGTTTTTCCTGGTTCTATATCTCCTACTATAACACTTACTAAAAATTCTAAAAAATTATACTAGTACATCAATCGAATAAAAAATAAAAAATTATTTATTAGCTGAATAAAGACATATTTCCTTATATATTTTCTCCTACTTTGATAAATCAAAATCAATAGATAAATTTTCATTCTTAAAAATGTTTTGATCATCAAATTATTAATGCATCTAATATTCGAACTACTAGAAAATTATAATAAAATTTTAAATAATAATTTATTTAACAAGTGTAAAATATTTAATGGCATCAGAAATTCCAATTCAATTAATGGATTGAACTCCATGATATTTTTCCAATTGTTCTCATTTTGGAACATTAGTTCCCCAAGAAGTGATATCATTCACTATCTTATAGATTATTCCATTCATCTAAGTAAAACATTCTACATCATGAATCCTTAATGTATTATTTTTTAGTATTATAGTTTTGTTCAATAATTTTATTAAATTGTTTTTCCCTTATATGAAATATTAATATTTTACCACAAATCATATGATAGAACATTAGGAAGCTATATTGAAATCATTTTATTTTAATAGATAAATAATATAATTAATTTCCTTTAAATTAAAATATAAATTAGATTTTTATGTACAATTGAATGCATCAGGTTCACTAATAGGAATCATATATGTTTTTACTATCTCCATATACTCATTGAAACCAAGAAACATCAAATATATTATAATTCTGGATTATCAGAAACTGAAATTATCACCATAGGAATAAGTTTCTCTAATCATTATCTTATCATCCATAGTATCATCCATTATCATGTATTACTCTAGTTGAATAAATAAATCATGTTTTAATGGAAAAATATTAATATCATTGAAGATAAGGTTAAGGAGAGTGTATAGAATCCATGATTCCTTCGATCATACCCAATTCATGTATAATCAATGAGGTTTAAAGATATTATTTATGGCTTGAATGGACTGAAGGCCTTTATTTTTTATTTATTTTTGATAAACCCCCTTTTATGGGTTTATGGGGAACTATTACAAGGTCCATAGGTATAATAGACACATTACATGACCTGATGGTCTGATAAGAAATCATCCCAAATAGACCCATTGGAACTACCACTCCCTAGAATATATCGTGACAACATCTCTCCCCCTTTGCATGTCTGGTCTGTTAGTTGTACTGTACAGAGATGCATAAGCCTAGTTCTAATCAAAAAGAAAAACCATTTGAATCATTTATGTCTGGTTATCTAAATTATGGAGAATTCAAGTACTCTCGTCCTTATCTAGATCCTAGTTCATTGCATCAGTCAAGTTTCGGAAAAATTTTATCTACCCCGAAGGCGTTGGGGTGGCCCGAAGGCCTTATGATGACATCATAACCTTGGGGTGGCCCAAATTCCTTATTTGACCAAAGGATTTAAGTTTCCTAAAGTTCATGAAGAACTCAAAGTAAAAACCAATGGCCCAAACGCGGAAATGAATGAATAGGCATTCATGTTATGGTACTGAACAATGCCTGATATAGTGCATGCTATAGTAAAATTGGGTAATGATCAGAAAACACAATATTATGTAATGACCAAGAAACACAATATTTTTATTATGGTTTTTGGAATTAATGAACATCCCATAGTCTTGACCAAGATACCAAATACAAGATTAATAATTTTATTTAGATCCTTTTACAAGGGTTCCCACCACTTATTGTAGGAATTGGAAACATTATATGATTAGGAAATTTGTTGTACATTAAATAGTTTTACATTGTAGATCACCACATTTTAAAAATATCTAAAACATAGTCCAGAACTAATTACATATAGTAAATACTCAACCAATAATATAGTATATGAATCTAAACAATTAAATAAATAAATGAGATACATAATAGAAAATAGCATCCGTGGATTTTTTTTCTCCACAACTAATTGAATATATATCTTCAAAATAGAAAAAATCTTTAAGAGACATAATTTATAATGTGAACCATTTTAATATTTTTTCTTTAATGAAAAAAATAATTGTAGAAAACAATATGTAGTGTATTACAATAACTTCTTTTCTTTTAATTATTTTATTATTTTGTTGTTATCTCAATCATGTTATAGAAGTATTAAGGGAATTATTAAATAAATAGTATTATAAATTTCTCATTTCTCATCAAATTCATAGTAGTATTATTTTTAGTACCTTTTGAAAATTACATTTTTTTGTTATCTCATATATTAATATTATGTTATATATATATTGAAGAATAATATATACTATACAGAAACCCTATTTCATTGATAATTCAAACATAAATTTCCATGGCCAAAGATGAATAACCCACTAAATCAGAACCCATGATGAACTTCACATGTCCTAATGGTCTTTCTTAATCCCCATGGGATGTATAATATATCATCAGAATAAAAAATGATCAAGGATAATGAATTATCCAGATTAATAACTATGAAAAAATGTTAGTAGATAAAAATCGAAAAGTAGTTAGTATGCCAATACATACAACAAGATAAAGGAACCACAAAAAAGAAATTACATAATCTATGACATGTTAACAATCCAAAACACCACATAATACCATTATGATATCACAAACCAATATCTCATCATAATAAGTGGATATATTAGTTTTTTGTGAAATACTAATACCCATGTATTTTCTATCATGAACAACAACTTCCCCCAAGGGATACTTTCCATTTTACTAGACTAAAAATGTTTAAGACTACAAATTATCAAATTCCTATGTATAGTGTGACAAAAACAGTCCTATTATTTCCCCAAAATGAATTAAATATGAAATATATATCCAATAATACAATTTTTATTATTTTAAATTAAACAATGAATGGATATTTTTTGTATTCAAAATGAAAACATTATTTTCAATCATTTCAATGTGAAGTATAAAATTGCTAAGAATAACTATCACCATGAAACCCTAAAGGAATAGTCTTCTCATTCAAAAAAATCCTTAATATATTATTTTATAAACAGCAAAATATATAATAAAATTATAAACATATTACCATGGTTATAAGGCTTACATTTAGTTGGATAAATTATCATTAATCATCATACATCTATCTTTAATTATACTCCTGGTGTGCACACATACATACATCGAATTCCTAGGGGCATAGAAGATGAACATAATGAATTAACTCATTTACCGTATTAATATTTAGTTTTCTCATCCCCTGCCGATTTCTAGGAATATGTAATACATTTATAGTTTTCTTTTACTAGATAATTCAACTAGCTACCCCGGAACCCATTTACAATAAAGATGTCAATCCTATTGAAAATCATTTATCACTAATCAGCTATATCAATTGTCATTCATCTACCAAAATTTGACATTCAAGCATTCGATATAATTTCTGAAAATAAAAAAAAAATTAATCAAAACTCATACCTTTTAAAATAATTTATTTAATTCAAAATCGATAAAATAATTCATGCCTTCATTTATAAAAAAATAATTTTCAAAATAGTTATTAAAAATTCCCATTTCATTTCAAATTCATTTTATATTAATAAAATTATTATTTAAAAATTAATTTCCAATGTGGTTCAAATCACAAACTCTACCATTGTAAAACATCTCTTGACATTCCAAATTTATTATTTGGAAATCAATTAATGCCAATTTTAATTCAAGAATTAAAAAATTGTTTCAATTAATATGGACTATATTATAAAATCTCTAACCTCAATTTGATGATCTCATATTTTTTCACAAATTATCTTCTTTTAGATTTTTATCACTTTTGTTATATAATTGAGACATGATTCATTGTTAATGTGGTGTTTAGAGTTATTTTCCTATTTAAATAAGATAATAATATAGAAGGATAGATGTTGCATGAATCATTGGGGATGATGAATATCCACCAGTTGGAAAGTGTAGAACACTTACCATCCATGGGGATGCAAAAGATGCCAATAGACCTAAATTAGGTTCACCGTCTAGTTGATAGAGCCTAGAACAAATGGAACTATTTTTAGACATCCAATGACATATTGATGGGGTCTCAATCAATATTGGTGCATAGGAGGACCTTAGACCCTAATTAACAATGCTCAACAACTACCAGATATTGTCAAGAAGGGTCATGATCATGTTGTGTGTATTTGTATTTTCTACCCATTAAACCACTTTTTAGAATCTAATTAACCAATTTTACCCAAATTCATGATTTTGGAATGTGATGTGTTCTCCAAGGATCCATGAGATTCTCAAACTCTTTCACTTGCATCATTTATCTATGGGACGATCTTTACAACACGAATTAACAAATTTCACTTGTTTTTGGTGGAGTCCACTTTGTTTAAATTTATATCTTCTTATTAGATCCTTCCTGGAGTTTTACAATTTTTTTCTATAGGGGATCATGGTGGGATATGCTGATCTACATGTTTATTCAATATATTTTCTACTTCACTACATATGATAGGTGCTTTAAAATACACCTTATGTTATACAATTTCATTCTATTTTGTGAAACATATACAATCATGACATACCACCATGTGTGTGAACCATTAAAAGTAAAACTCAAATATATAGATTTAATCCATATTCCTAGAAGTCCCATAGGTAATGTTAGTTATCTTGTAATTGAGATAGGGACATACACCCAAAATCGAGGTGTGCCTACCAAAGACCCTAACCTTGAACAATGAATATATGGACATAGAGGCTTATATAAATTTGATGTTTTTTACATAATTAATTAATCCCTAAATTGGATTAACATGTTATTTGGTGTAATTACATAATTTAAGAATCACATGGAATGTAAGAGTTAAATATTATAAAATTGCAATCGGTATGATAACATAATGATATAAGAACATAATGAAATACGAAAGTGTAATTTGTCATAAATGGAATGTGAAATAGTGATTTTAAAATTATTTTTAAAATCAGAAACATGGATTGAATTTTTTTTCTAAAGAGAATAATAGCATACAACTAATGATGTCATGATAATTGGAAATTGGAAATAATTAACAAATATGGATTTTGAACATGATTGATTTATTTTTATATTTTATTGCATTGGAATATTTTTTTCATTTGATTTTTAATTCTTAAATAGTTAATATCATGCGAATTCTTATATAGTCTGGTTCACTCTAAACATTGAATTGGCTCTAGTATTGGAATTTATAGTTGGCCTAGTGATACATTTTCTATTGGGATGGTATTGTTTTCTATGTACACATAATATGGTAAATCGTGGGAATTCATATAGTGCCCTGTTTGAAATAGTTACTTTTTCTCTTAGGATTTCTGTTCTCTTGGGATCACATAAGCATCCTAGAAAGGGAATTCTCATAAATCATAGTATTACATTGTTACATTATTATTCAGTGAAATATGTGTGGTAACATGATTCTTGAAGGAGAGACACACAATTACATGTTTCACATTATTGACGATTCATCCTATACTATAGAATCCACCAATGATGCGTGATATTTGTCATTATACTCAAGAATGTAAGGCTGACCCTAGGTGTCATCCAAGGGGATGGGAATTAGTGGGTTAATTCTTTCCTGAATTCAAATTTGAAATATTTCCCTTTACTATAGTACTATTTCATGTAATATTATTTTCCGACTATATTTGTTTAGATGTTGATGGATTAATCCTACTATGATTTTCTCACACACTATTCATGCACCATTTTTTATCCAGGTAGACATCATGGATGAATTTTTGGAAAATGGAAATGGTATTTATGATTGGTCAAATTATCTAAAATATTTTATTGTATCATAGATATAGAACTGATCATGGAATTCAGGGATAAATTTTATGAGTATTTATATTGGGGTTTCCCTTTTAGTTATTTGGTTGTACAAAATTTTCATGAAATTTAGTTTGACATATATTATGTTATGGAATGTTAATTATTTTAAATTCTTTTTAGTAATTATCTCTTTTCTACTATTGTTTTATGTTTGATTAGTTCATCATATTTTTCTTGTCATTTCCACTTTGTTACAGATTTTATAATCTCCCTAATAAATTCTATAGACACATGATTCTAGTCAGAAACATCTTTCTTATAGGGAAGAATTAATAAGGTCATGTGGCAACCTATCTCAGTTATGTTAGAGAGAAATATTTTTTTGATATTACAAAGTGGTATCAGAGCTTAGTTCATTATTTTCTTTACAATTTGGGGAAGGTTGAAAGTAGACCAAGATGTGTCAGTGTTTGTTAATGTGCTCGTGAATACCAATAGTTGAACCATGTGTGGAGAATATAAAATTTACCAATGGAGGTATTATCATTCATGAGGATTTTATTATAATAGTGGATATGTTATCCCCCATTTGGTGATTCAATTTTTTTGTGATGCTACTTTTTAGGATATTTAAATCATTTGACAATACAACATGATGTATGTATAAATGAATCATGTCATAAAGGTAGGGGAATAAATTGACATGTATAATTAATGATACAGATATATTTATGGAATATGATATATTTTCCAATTTAAATAATGAAATATCACACCTTGATATATTGAATAAAACTATATAAATAATCAATTATAAAATATAAAATTATTGGTTAATGCATGTTTTGTAGTGCCCATTTGACTATAGCTATCTGTTGTCTTGTAGTTATTTTAAGTTTGAGTTTTTTGTATATCATGTGATCTGAGGGGTGTATTGACACTTGTAGAGAAAATTCATCCATGTCACCATTAGGATTAACATCAAGAAAGTGGTTACCAACATGCACCTCAACAAGATTATCCATAACATACAATGCATATAGAAAACAAGATGTATTGTCAATATTGCGATAAATTGTAATGGGTCATGAAATACATGTAGAATAAGATGAATCAAACCATGACATTCATGTATAATATTACTAGAATGTTCTGGATGTAGTACAATCCAATATTCACAGTGGTTTAAATCCTATAATAAGATGAGTTCAAAAACATGTTCACCCAAACGGTATTCAAACACATTGAGACACCTATAGTTAAGAAGGATAATCTTGTGTTAAATGGTACAAGGACTAACCATGAATTGTTGGTATATCAAGGATTATACCAAAAATAATGGGGATTTGACATGGACAGACTTTGAGATGAAGTTACAAAGTTAATTTTATCCTTAAAAATTGAGGGATAATGGGGATTATGAGTTCACACACCTAAAATAGGGGAGCATGTTTTTAATGAGCAACACAGTACATTTTAAAAACATTAATATTTTTCCTATCTTTGGTAGTAGATGATATAGCTAGGGAGAAGAGTTCTATGGTGGGATTCTATATAAGATCAAGTCATGGATGTACATATTTCTCCAGAATAACTTCCATAATGTTAGAAATGGGATCTCACCATTGAAGGGAACCGAAATGAGGCCCCAAGTGATGGATATGTAGTTTCAGTATGTGGATCAGGGGAATCATTTTCATGTATCACAAAGAGGCACTTTGAGAATTTAGACCAAATTAGAGGCATGTTAGCATCCAGGGGAGGCGATTTCCAAACAAAGACCCTTTAAAGTGGTAGTAATTTTAGTGTCCTATAGATGGCCATAATTGCTTCCATTGGCCATTTCATATTACATAGTGTAACACAAATGGAAATAGGTCATTTGGGAAAAATAAGTAGGCATGTGGTGATAGAGAATAATCGTAGGAACTACTTTATGGGAAGGAATTGGCTTCCACATAATGGATAGGTACCGATTTGTTTCAAAATTCACATGGGCTATCATAGGGGAGTTGTATCTGATCATAGGAATGGATGTATTACTAAAATATATCATTAAAAAGTATTTATAATAGATAATAGGGAATATAATTTTGTTAGAGGAATTTTATATAGTATAATACTCCCTATCTAGATAGAGGACCTTTAACTATGAAATGTATAATTCGTGTGTTATATTCCCATTACTATTTTTGTGTTTTAACAAGTGTAATCACATTACATTATATTAAATCCATTTTCAAAAAAAAATGAATATTCATGTGGAAATGTTTGATTAGGTTATGTTTATTTATTCATTGTTAGGTTTTTTATTATAGAGTATCAGATACTAAAATGTTAGTTCCACTGATGTTGCTGGCCAGAATTATTCTTGGTGTTTTTAGATAGATATTTTGGGATTTGATTTGATTTTAGGTTGAAATTGTATATAAATGTACCAAAATATTTCAAAATTTTATCAGAAAAGAGTTCGTTTTCTATCTATTTAATGGGAAGCACTATCCATATCAATTAATGTGATATTTAGAATTTTCATACCTAAAACATTCACTGCATAATAGACTATGTCATAGTCTATGTAGAAGTTAGTGCTATGGATGATGGTGAGTTATGATATTGTAATTCTCTATTAGTTATATAATACATTAAGGATGACTTTATTAACAATTATTATATATTACCACCAACTAGGTATATAGATTTTACAACCGATTTGGTTATAATATTCATACTTATTTCAGTCTAACAATTCTAAATAGAACTTGCTGATATTTATGATTTGAAAGTGAAGATGTATGATCATGAAGATAAGGAGGTGTATTACTTATTACATCATTATATGGTTTTCATGTTCTTTTCAACAAGTAGGTAGATGTGACTCCATTCTTACATAAAGATTATTCGGGAGAAAAAAATTGTTTTTTAAGAATTGGTATCCATTTCATTTCAACAATTATCTCTTCAATCAATTGAGAGGTTCCTTGATATTTTCCAATATTGTATTAAGGATATGGTACTATTAGTTGAGTGTGAAACCAGAAGACATAAAATGAACTAATTTTAGGAGATATTATAGATTGAATGAGTTCTTTGTTATTTGTTTTAATTGAATGAACAAACAAAAGCATACAAGGACTTGATTAGTCAGTTCTTTCATCCATTTATAGATCATTTTGGGGATTTTTTTTAGAAATCATGGTGTCTCGATTTAGAGACAATCATTCCCAATATCTTTACTTAATCCTACATACAATGTTATGTAATTATTAGTATTCCATGCCAAAAAAAATTCCATTTCTAGATTGATACAGTGAACTTCACAGATTATGATATCTAATGGTCTAGAGTGACAGTGGACATTGAGATTGTAGAAACCATGGTATATTGGGAATGGGAAAATAATATCATTTATATTTATAATTTTTTTTGTGTGGATGTTTTTTTGTAGTGTTTCTTCTTGGGATTCTCCAACCTACCATAATTGATCTCAACGAACACTATGAATCGGGTGAGTATTTTTTGTTTATAATAATTCAGCATGGATTTCAATTAATTAAAGTGTAGGTATTCATTATCACTGATATTCACCTTACCTGAGTCATGTAATGAGTATTTCATATTCTATGATGAAAATGGATTATAAATTAGATAGTTATGATACAAGTTGATTGAGTGGTTTCCTATGGATCCGGAATGTTTAGGCTATATGAACAGTGTTTTCCTACCCCTGACCAATAGTTATTGGGGATTTTATACCCCCTATGATGTTGTAATAAATATCTTCTTGGTTAGTAGTTTATACTCTAGATGAATCAGAAGATCCCAAATTAAATCATTTCATAGAATAATGTGAAACATTGTTAGATGGGTTGTGTTTCAAGACTATACTAAATTTTAATATTGGTATAATACACTCCAAGATGTAAAATTTCATTATCAATACATTGAGTAGGAAGATGCAGTTATAGTCGGTGCATGAATCGTGCGCCAAGAGGTGGTTGATGTCGCTATTTTAGGATTTAAATCTGGTTGTTTAAGAGTCTTTGGGGAGAGTAACATTGACATTGAAGTTTATTTATATCATTATACTAGATTGCATCAAGACAAGCATGTTATCAAATATGGAGGTTTTGTCTTAAGGGAAGACATCTATGTATACCATCAGGCTGGCCCCTTGGCAATGATGACATTCCTCATATCCAAGGTCATATCTGGGTTCCTTTGAATTTTCATGAGAGGATAATAAAAGAATTATTGGTTTCCATATGGTAATTAAATCTTAGTAAGTTGATTGTGTATCATGATATTTATATAAAATACTAGGGGATAAGGGTGAAGATGGGTATAATGTGTTTTGTTGAAAAATGATTCACCTATCACTAGTCGAAGGCTAAGCATCAGGGGAGTGTTGATTTACTAATAGATTATCAGATATTAGAATGGAATTGGATTGATATAAATATATAATTCCTCACAAAATTAACCATGACACATTTACAAAATGATGCAGTATGTTTGGTCATGGAGCGACTGATGAATATAGACCACTTGTTGTATATCTGGATTAACATAACCATTAATGACTTGGGTAATACCGATGTGTTATAAACTGAGACATTATGTTGTTTGGAGGTGTATCCTTTTAGATTTAGAACTCATTTTTAGGGTTTTTAGTAGTTCCTTCATAAGGTGTTGGCATCACAGGTTTTCCGGAGCACAACCTTATATAAATAGACAGCTTTCCAATCTATTCAGATTACTAAAATTATAGGGGATATGTTATAAGACAATGTTATAGATTTTAGTAGTTCTTGGGAGAGGCATCTAGAAAACATAGAAAATAACTATAATAATTTCTTCTATAAATTGATTTAAATGGATCCCTTCATGTATTTTTTAGAAGATCATGTTGTTTACTTTTCTATGGGATAGATTTTGGTGAGTCAGTGTACATTAATACTAGTCTCTTCCATGAGATATCTTTGTAGGATTACTTGATTACAAATTCGTTGGTATCCAAAAATAAAAGAATAAATATTATGGTGATCATAACATATTACCACGTTAGTATGAGTTTTGAAACAGGGTATTTCATTAGTTGTTTCCAAAGCATGGAAAACACCTAAGCAGTAAGAATAGAGACCTAGAGCCTAGGTTTGTTGTGTTTGTTAATGAAGTAGAGATATTAGACCAAAAGATAACCAATTAGATATTACTAGTGATAAATTTCTATAAAAACATTTACCATGTGTAGTATATTTAGAGATATGACTTCAACACATCATATGTGATCATTATTGATGGAGATGATCTTGATTTCGATTCTTCATTTTTGATGAATATGATCTGTATCATGGAACATAGTAAGGGAAATTTATAATGAATTAATGATCCATTAGAGTGGAGGAAATGGTAGCATGTGCATGTTATGGAGGATACTTATGAGAGGGAGTTTGAAATGTGGGTGAGGAGGGCCAATTTGATCACTGATACGTCTTCATGATTCTTGGGATAAAAAATTTGGGATAGACTGTTATTTGAAGATGTTTTAAGATCTTGAAATTTTTTAGGTACATAAATCATTAGGTTATTGTGAGATACATTTATTTATATAATTGATACTTATTCATAAATCATTGTTATTTATAGAGGTACTTTAGGTCTTGGATGAGCTGATCATATCCATGGTCAGATGTGGCATGTAGTATTATAGGCACATATGTCATGTTTTATAATTAGTTCACTACTCCTACAAAATGGTTGGTTATATAAGAGGATCACCGGTTGGATGGGGAGACCTACTATCATTAAGGTGAATCCTAGTCATAATGCTGATCATACATGAGAAACCATAGATATATGATGAAATATCCATCCATTTAGGTTCTCTATCAGTTTCCACATGTTCACTAATGTCTCTCACTAGCTATATGGTTTCATCAGGTTGGCCTTGGATAATGAGTGGTAAAATTGAATTATCTATCGATGCAACACCCATTTAGAATAAAATTATCATAAGTTCAAATATAGTTAGTTTTTTTATGAATTTTAATGGTTTTATAATGTTATTAGAACATGTCCAATTATTTTCTATGGTACTTCAATAATTTTTTTAATGTAGAAAACAATAATCTGTAAGTATTTTTTGTTTTTATTAGATTCCCCTACATTTACCTTTTAATCAACATCTTCATTCCTTGAAAATTTTCATCAATCATTATCCATATTGGATTTTGGTTGGATTAATTTTTTAGGGTGTTTAACCCTTGGAGTTTAAAATTAATTTCTTATTTTAGGGTTTTAAAATAAATACCAATGGTCTATAATTTTATTTCTTGTATGTTGAACTTGTGTGATCATGCTATAAAAACATGTGGGTTGACCTTTCTAATTGATATTCACTACTACAAATTGAATCATTATATATAGACATAATATGTCTTATTTAGTCTATTGGAAAAAATATTGGGACTTGTGTCTTTCTGAAATGTGTGCCTACCATTTACCCAAGTTATATACATGGAAGTTACAAGCCTAGAGAATTTAATGAATATTAAATTTTTTATGGAATTTATCAATTCCTGAAATAGAATAACGTATGATTTCGTGTAATTGAAATTTCTTATGATTTTTTTTGGAATTTATATTGTTAATGTAATAAAATTTGAGTTATAATTATGTAATAATGGCTTAAGGATGTAATGTCATTTGAAATGGTAATTTGGGTGATTGGGAATAGGAAATTTGGTTTCTAAAAACATATTGATAATTGGTAATTTGCATAGAAAGCAGTTTTATTGATAAAATATATAATAGTATGTAACCTATTTTGGAATGATATTTTTTAATTATAATGAATTAACAAATATAGATTATTTTATCAAATTATTATTTTGAGTTAAATTAAATGAATTTATTTTTTTTAATTTTATTTTGAATTGTAAGATAAGATCAATTTTGATAGTTCACATAGAGTCGGATGTCCTCAGATATTGTAAGTGTCCCTATATGAGGAATTCATATCGGGGCAGGTGATACTTTTTCCCTTTTTATGATTTTTCATTTAGGACTATGTAAGTTTATCTAGTATGGGAATTCACATAGAGTCTGGTAAGAAAAAATTACATTTTTACATGGAATGGCCTTGTTCCATGGGAACATATAAGAATCAATAGCATCATAATTATCATGAATTCTGGTATTATATGTTTAATTGATTAAAAATGTTGACATGAATGGGTACCTTATTCTTGAGGGTGAGATACTATATTAATTGATTCACAATATCAATAATTCATCCTCGGTTGGATAATCATATACTGAGTAGAGATATATAGAATCTGGCCAAATCTAGTATGGATGACCCTCGTTTTCAACTCATAACATGATGGTTAGTGTGGTAATATTGATAATTTATATTGATTGATGAATTAATTCACCCAATTACCCTACTATTGACTGCACTAGTTTTATAATACTATAAATTTGAATATATTGAATGTTTCGTCCTACTGAGTTTTTCTCTCAACCTATTTGGGAATGAAATTGTATATGACCGTACTACATGTATATAGGTCTCAATAGGGAAAGAAGATCCCAATGCATTATTTTTATATTGATGGATGTGTTTGGTTCCTAGAATTAGGACTGAGCATGGGGTTCATAACTTTTTTTTGAAGTCTATATTTTGGAGAATTACATTTAGTTGAAATCTTATATTCCAATTAAGTTGAAATTTAGTTCAGAATAAAAAATGGAATGGATTGGAATTTTATTTACATTATTATTTATAATTTATTGGTTATATAATTTTGTTGTTTTTATGATTGGTTTAACTTATTTATGTTTTATTTCAACTCAAGTGTAGATGGTATAGTATCCCCCATATTCCAAAAACCCCCACCGCTAGTGAGAAGACTAAAGATTATGGGGAGGCATGACTGATGTCATGTGGTGACCCATCTGGGTCATGTTATTGAGAACCAGGTCGAGACTATTACACCAATTCATGGAATCAATAATAAACATGTATAGTGTCTATAATCATAGAAATGAATACATAGAATGAACTAATAGGTGAACATGAACACACAATTCACAAATCAAAATCCAAATATCAATTCCCATTCTTAAAATAGATATATAATAATCCCAATTGGACAATGTCAGATAACATAAATATTATATCAATAGCCAATTTAGAATCTCCATTAAAGGATTGAAGATATGTCTAGAAGAAAAATAATGAATGAAAAATAAAGATATATACTATTGAAAAAACTGATCTAATAACTAACTATCTATTATAATTGATCACCAAGAGGAAATGAATGACCAAAATATCAAATATGAGTATCATTGGTTGAGTTCCAATTCCAATGGAAAAATAACGCGGAAAAAAACAGTATTCCATGGTCATAATATAAATATGTCTATTAATTAAATCATTTTGTATCATTTTTCGGCATGGTTTAGAAATACATGTGCCAACCATGCACCCGTTTCTAGGATTTTGATGGAACTACATGGTTTTGTTAGAAGGTTTAATGAACCATGCACTAATCATGTGAACCTCTTATATCTAATGTCTCAATGATTGAAGGGTGGGTAATTTTTTTTGAAGAACTATGTGACTAACTATTAATCGTCCTATTGTACAGTAAAACAAGGTGGAACATTTCGTGGAAATACCCACATGGTTCACTATGATCATGCTTTGGACATGCACTAACCTAAAAAAATATAAAATCTTCTAGAATTATCCTAAAATGACACATGAATATAACCATATGATATATGGTTATGAAATGTGGATGTATATACCTAAATTAATCATTGAGATGTGACAATTATCCCAAAAATATTTCTCTATACTCATAAAAGCCTAATCAATAATCTTAGTCCATAGAGAGATGAGGAATCTAATTCCTCATCATTATCTCATGCACCCACAACTTAGAGTTTTATAATCCATGCGGCCTTGATTCCTTGACTAATAGAGGAGACTTATTCTACAAAATATTGACATGAGAACCAAATACCATTACAAGATACTCAATCTCTGCAAATAGGTTTCCACATCATGTCCTTCATAACTTATAACCTAATATGGGTATGAACTCTAATTCATAAGTCCCGAAATGTAAAACATATTACAAATCAATTCAATTTTCTGTGTAAGGAAAAACAGTATTCTATTTTTAAAATCCACTACCAAACCTCAAATTGTACCACATATCTCATTGTTAACGTCCCTACGTGTTCATATTGTTAGTGATCCAGCTGAGGTGGGAATTCCAAGAACACATTCTCAACAACTAAAAAGTCCAAATGAAATTTAAATTGTTTTTTATGATTTATATTTTATTGAGCCATTAATAACATTTAATTATTTATTTGAACAATATTATTCATATATTAGACCATTCAAGGTTCTTCCATTGATGATTAACCATTATATATCCAATAAAAAGTATATTTCCATGGTTATATATACAAGTCCTCATGGATTCAATTTTAACGGATGAATAATATATATTATTGTTGAAAAAATCATTTTAACACAAATAAAAATTAAAAAATTCTCCAAATCATAGATATAGGATCAAAGCATGTCTTCAAAAATAGACGTATCATGTTCTATCATACCATTCATCTAATTATGGAACATTGTTATCAAAATTACATAGGACACCCCCAATTATATGATACCACTATATAATTGAGATGTGAAGTGGGTATCCCTATTGGAAACAATGGTAGATGAAACTTTATAAAACATAACAGTCATCTAAAAATATATATTTCTCAAATCCTAAAACTTTTTTATAATGAATAAGGATAAATTTAGAAAATTTTGTTGATTGGTCAATAAACACTCAAATTGAATTATTTCATCAAGGAGAATGTGTAAACCAAAAAATTAAATAAATTGGTATCCCATTCCCTTTATACGTCAATGTAGGAATGTTTTGATTTAATACATAGGGCTTCTGATGTTCTACCATTATTTGTTGATATGTACAACAATGTGAAACCAAATGATTGATGTACATCATCATACCTATCCACCATGATCAATTACATATTTCATAACACATCATAGTCTTGTCTAGGTTAACCATCCAATAGAAAGAAGAAAATACCTTATCACACCCATTATCGTAGGAGAAAGAATGATATAATGGTTACTAATGTAAATAATTCCATATGAACACAGAATTTAGCAATGGTATCCTCGCTGTATAAAGAACTTGTTATACCTTGAAACTCATAATCATGTTTATTCCCTTCGAGTATAATATCAAGAATAAAGAATTTCAAATAATCACACACTAAGATAAACCTTTTCTCATCCTCCTTAAATCCATTATTTTGGTGACCATTGAGTGCCATGATATTTACCTTCACCAAATATAACATCATAGATGGGAGAAAAAATCCTAATATGTGCATCATCAATAGTGTCCCCCTTATTAGGGGTGTATGAAAACACATAGCCAATGACTTTTAGGGACTCGACACTTCTAAATTATTGTATATTCAAATATTTCTATGAAATTATATAACACACCCTCTTGTGATTAGGGTAAATAGTAAACCATTCCATGAATAATATTGATTCCAACTCATAATGATGTGAATATTATCTATGAAATCTATATCATGTGTTGGATAGTTCGTCCCATTTGGACAATCTCATAGTGAACAGTGATCTTCACCTTGTTCACTGTGTATTCGAACACAACCCATACCTAAAACAAAAGTAACAGAAAATATAAAATTGACCTACCCCACCACTAGAATAGTTGAAAAATGAGAAAAGTAATATTAAATTTCAACTCATAAATGGAATCCTAATATTTAGTATAACAAAATAACATCACTCCCTTCCATTTGATAGATGTCAAAAGAGGATCCATAATTGAAAAATTATCCATAAACCAGTGATAATACTCCACTAAACCCAAAATATTTTAAATATATATGATATTTTGTGGTTCCTCCCATGGAAGTACATATTTCACCTTTTCATTATCAATTGAGATACCATGTTACGATACCAGATGACCGAATAACACAACCTCCCGAATCTAAAATTTGGTCATTAATAAAATAGAATAAATTTGGTGATTTATACGTCATTTCCAAAAAGTATCTTAAATAAATGACACTTTCTACCTTTGTTTTTTATTATTAATAATTTAAATGATGAATACAACAATGAATGAGTTATTATATTGGTGGAAAACATTTTTTATATGAATTATACAATTGACAATATTTTTTTGGACAAATTGACTAACAAGATAAATATAGTGTCCATATATTCAACTGAATGTGTTCTATGGGAAATATGACTACTGGATCCTAACATGACGTTAAACAGAAAGAAAAATAATAATAGATATTTAATTAGACTATCTACTTAAACCAAATAAATTATTAATGTAGGTAAATGGGTAACTGGTCTTTATTTTATCCAAATTTTACTTCCAAAAATAAAAACATATTTGAATGATTCCATTTTAGTTCTCATTTTAAATAATTAGCACTTCCCAATTAGACACACTCGGTCAAATTACCCATTTATACATAAATTCTCCCAAATTATACTTATCTTCCTTTAACACAGTTGTTTATATGTGGTAAGATGGAATAAATAATAGTTTTTTCCCAATACCTAGTTGATAAAGAACTGAACCTCCTTGTATGGTAGTAGACTAAAAAATTAAAATTAAAAATACATTGTGAAATTAAACATTTAGTTATGAAAGTTCATTACATGACTCATCCTAATATATATTACCAGTATAAAAGGATATCATCATACATAATCAAGAAGAGGAGGGTTGGATCAACAATACCTTATCTTCCATTCTCCCTGGAAAATTTGAAATTTCCCATTATTGGAAGTAATGTACACTCATCAATAATAACAGAAAATATAGACTTCTTGAGAAATGATCCAAACAATTCTAAGAATAAAATCCATGTAATTAGTTTTATGAACAAATAAATACACATAAAAGAATGCTGACTAATAAATAGAAGAAAAATAAAGGGAATCTATGGCCTAACGAATTATTTATCATGAGAGTGGTTAAAATATCTATTACATAAGGAATGATCTCCATTGGATAATGAAACATGTCTACATGGATATTTGATTTGTAATAATAAGTGGAATGAGTATCAAAAAAATTAGTCACCAAAGATGATGCAATATAATTGATACCTCTCTCTATCATAGGACATGGATAAGTTTCCACTATAGACTCATCCACTATGTGATGTTTGTTCATTAACGATGACTATGGTTATAACCATGTGTTATATAAGAATTTGATTATTTCACAGTTACACTTAGTATTTATAAGACTGTTCCTCCATAATGTATAGAAAAGTCATTGAAAAAACTATGTTAGTGGCTTAAATATCATTGTGAAATTTAAATCATTTGTCCCACCACAAAATCATGCTTTGCGGGAAAATATATCCATAATAGAAACTTATTAGTGTACCTTTATTACACTACAAATGATTTGGAGGTTTTTTCTATCATGGAAGACACTACAATTTTAAATATAAAGCTTATTTTAGTTTTACATTACCTTAATGGAAACCGTAAATATACAATTGAGTGTGTGAGGACCACTATGATTGTGAAAATTATGGCTCCATATATTTAGTTGATGCTCTATCTTCTTCGTGTCGTTGCGTCCTCGACTAGGGTTCTCCATAGTAGCATTTCAGAAGGCTATGATTCAGGCATTATTGAGGAATCCAATTTGGATGATTATGGTGTTTCTTTACCAGGACAACATTTAGATTCTTCAAAGTGGTTCCATCATCTAGAGTTCTTCAGTGTCATTTTTTCTGTCATCTTGTCTTGAATCATGGTGGTTATGAGTCAGATCTAGATGCTTTCTCTGTACGACGTTGCAGATCCATTCTTGTGATCATATTTCAATTTCATTCATTTTTTCAGGGGGTATTTCTTGACATTTTTTATTTCGTTTGGTTAATTATGTTAGGTGTATTTTTCATTTATTGTTTTTAGGTTACTCATGTTTTAACTGAAGATGATAGTATCCACTAGGATGCGTAAATTGGTTTATTTATTTCTCCCTACCACTTGTTCAAGGGAGGATAAGTGATAGTGGCTGTGGTGGTAGAGGTATCGAATTCTCCCCCTTAGTGGATTGTTGGGTTTTCATTTGTTCTGATTGATGTTTTGGTGGTGTTATTTTTGGTGATGCATATGAGTTTGATTTTTTTATTCACCAACACTTATTTATCCTTGATAAAAGTTCATTTTTTTGTTGAAGAAAATTGTCATTATCTTCCGGAAGAATGTTCTGAAAAATGGTATCGCTGGTGATTTTTCTTGAGTTTAATTTTTTGGTTCTCTACTTTAGTTTAAAGGATACTCTTTTCTATATGAGGATAAGAAATTTGGTGTTCTTATTGGTCCTTTGGGATGCAAGATCGAGTGGATAGTTTAGGGAGATCTTTAGTGGTTATCAGTTTGATGATTTTTTGTGCCTTTTTGATTTAATGATTTGAAAATTAATAGCGGAAGTTTTTGAAATCTGAATTGGGTGAGATATGATGTAATTTAGGGAATTTGGTTTTATATTGATTTTTTGATGGAAAAAGTAACTAGTAATCTTCAATGATCAAATCCAGAATAGGTTTTATATTATTAATCATTCATTATAGCATGGCCATTCATATTTTCATGAATGAGGGGGTATGGGTTATCCATTCATACTAGGCCCTTGAAACCCTACATGGGAGAACTTTCTGAGTGGTCATGTGATGGTGGAGGCATTAAATAATGATAAAGTCACTGGAGGGGTAGTTCCTTATAGTGTTAATCTGAGTTACAAGTTTTATTATTCTATTTCGGGAATGATAATTTTTCCTCGAAAAAGTTATTTTGAAATAAAAATTTAATTTTCAATTAGTGTCTGAGGTCCTATTGTTAAACCTGAACTAAATGTGACTTCAATTTCCACTATCAGAGCCCTATTAAGAACATATACATATGAATTTAACATATACAGAAGAAAATAATACTTGATATATGATCAAATTATAAAAATGAAAATATAAAAGAATTATGTCTTAATTCAACACCACATTGGTTGATAACTATGAATGTATATCATAGTGATCATCATAATATGTAAATGAATAATAATATTTATAAAGGGAGAGAAACTATAGGGAAATATCCAATACATTTGACTTTGGACATAATTTATTTGTAATAAGGGACTTAATATCTTCCCATTTTAGCTAACAATCTATTTCACTACAAATAATGAATCCTACAGTCACTTGTGAGGCCCCATAAACATGAAGACGTCATACTTCACCTTAATGGGATGCAGACTTTATAGTGACTAAAATTTTTGTTAAATATTTACAAACGAATCATATTCCTCAAGGGATTATTCATTCCTTGAATGGATGGTGGTTTTGATGAAGAAACACTTAAGATCGATCACAAGTATCATCTCTCTGAGGTTCCACCTACTCTTCCTAAACGGGGGAAGCATTAGCTCTTTGGTCCTGATCATAGACCACATGTAGTACTATCAGTATAACAACAAAATTTTTTATCAATAAAATTATCATATTGATGTTTTATGCTTCGTAAAGTTCATTGAGCCAGGTGTATTTTTCTTTCAATTTTTTAAGGTTATACATGTTTCAACTATGGATGTTTTTATCCACGACGATACCTTTTTTGTTAACATTTTTGTCCCTACAGCTAGTGCAAGGATGGCTATGTGACTATGGAAGTGGAGGTAGAGGTCTCATCTTCTCCCTTTGGTGGATTATTGGGTTTTATTTGGTTTTAATTTATTTTTTGGTGGTTTTCTTATTGGAGATACATTCTAGTTTGATTATTCTAAAGCACAAAAAAGTATTTATTCTTGAGAAAAAACTATTTGATGTGTTTAATAAACCTATCATTCTCATGTGGAATAATGTTCTGAGATATGGTATAGCTAACGATTTTTCGTATATATTTTTTTTTTGGTTCATTGCATTAGTTCCATGATCAATCTATTATATTTTAGGAGGAAAAATTCAGTTGTACTCTTATTCCATTACGATGTGAGTTTGAGCAGTCAGTTCCGGGAGATCTTCTGTGATTATCAGTTTGATGATTTTTCTGTGTCTCTTGGATTTAATGTTTGTAAAATTTTCAGTTGTTGTTTTTGATATATAAATTGGGAGGTATATAATGTAATTTAAGGAATTTGTGTTTATATTGAATTTAGATGTTGAAAGTAAATATTACTATTCAAGGATCAATTCTAGATTAGGATTTAGATCAAGAAGCATTCTTAATAGCATGCCCATTCAGAATTGGATGAAAGATTTTTTACGTGTATTCCATCAGTAGTAGGCATATAATGATACAAAATTTACATACATTGTAAATACTTCAAAATTGAAGCATACTAATTACAACATATAACAAAACCATGAAAGGACCGTATAGGTATAGTGTATTTGGAAACTGGGAAACATAAACAACTGGTTTATAAATCATCTACATTGTCTCCTAATTATTTTATCATATCTAGAGTCCCTTTTTGTTATATCCTACTTAATTACCTTTTTCATGACCTAGATAGATAAAACATACAAAAGTGTGAGGTCAAATGCTCAGTAAGGGTAACCAAAAGAAATATCAATCACATCATATTCATAAGAAGATATCATTTTGGAAATCTTAACCTACAAAGGAGATCATAATTTCATAACATGGGATAAATCTTAGTAGTGAAATGTAATAACAATAATAATAACATAAAACATGAAACTTTGTTGCATACACACATAATCATAAAGAATCATTTCTTATTAGTCAAGACTCATTTCCAAGACTATCTTTGAAGACAAAGCCCATTTCTGAATCGAGTTCACTCCTCGTTTCAGTCATGTTTCACTAAACCGGTTTAACCTGTCGTTCTTGCCATGTCTATCTCATTAGATATAGATCATTACCCAATGCATTGGAGGGAGATATATGTCCCACCCATCTCATAATGATACCATTCTTATGTGTGCCACAAAATCATATATCATACATCATAGCATAACCCATGTAATAAAAATGTGATTCCTAAAAATCATGTCATCATAACAAAATACATAAAAGAATATCGTAAAAATAATTCCATCATAACATAGTCAAATCAATGTAAAATTAATGATAAAAATATAACCCTATATTATCATATATGGAAAATAATTTTGATAAAACACTTGAACTCCATTCTTGAGGAAAATGTCCTTTCTACTTCAAAAACACTTTCTTTTCTGAACATGTCAATAATTATGAAATAAATGAAGATGAATAAAATTAATCTTGAAAACATGAAATGGAATTATCATGGAAATAATGTTTTAAAAATCCATTCATTCCGTATAAGATAAAAAAACAATATTCTCGTACTTATGTCCGAAAAGTCCAAAAGTACCTCGTACGAAAAACGACAACAGATTCCTTTCATATCTTTTACTAAAAACTCAACAAAGGGTTAAATTGGATTTAAAAAATTGTTGGTGGATGGAAAAAATATTATATATTGTGGAAACATGGATGTGGATGATAAATATTCCCCAGTAAATTCTGATGTATAAACAATCACATATAAAAATGAGATTGTGAGATTTTCCCTTACCTTAGGTCCGATTTGCTTCATAACTGTCTGAACCTCCTGTATAATGATTTATATAATTTTATTGAATTATTCCAGATTCATACATATTTTTATGATATCATATATGGTCATATTCTTAGCTTCTTATTTGTAATAGTTCATTTCTACTTATTATTCGGGTGTTTATTACATTTTGTTATTATGCGTGTTATGTCGACTAAATTATTATTCTTATTTTTAGGTTACAGATACCTCATTTCCAGAATGGTATTAGTGTAATATTTATCATATTTATTCACTCAATTCATTTATATAATCATTATGTAATTTAAATCATGTAGAATGAGTCGCATCACATCGTGGAGACGGTATTCCGTACATACGCACGGGCGATGATATCGTTCCCATGATCATGGAATTGTATTGGAGTGTATGTATACTATTTCAGAATCAATACATCATTACAATAATCATATATTGTTATTATTTACACCCTTATACCCATCCACGTAAGGTGGTGGTGGAAAATAGATTACACCACTGCATGGAGACGGTATTCAGTACATACGCAGGCGCGGTGATTTCTTTTTCCGTAGGATGGTTAGATGGTGAAATAAGGATGTTTTATACTTATTATAAAATATCATTATATGAGTTATAATGATGTTATTACATCATAATGAAAAAACTAAATAATAATAAGTGGAAGAAGAAATAATGTTGAAAGAATCAGTAACAGATATTACCTCTTCTTTGAATCACATCTTTGAGACCTCCTCTTAAAAAAATAAAATTGGTCTTTGAAAACGACAAGGACCTATAGGATGTTTATAGGGAAGTGGAGAATACAATTTTGTAGGGGTTGGACGAGCTTTAAGGCTCAAAGTGGTGTGAGGAAGAGAGGTAGGAGGTGCACTTTTATAAGGGAGCAGAAGGGCACCATTGGAAAAACTAAAAATATTATTTTATTATAAAGTCATATTAGGTTTTTAATAGCTCAAAATTGATTTATTTCTAGGATAAGGAGTGTATGTGTCGAAATGGTCTCATCCAATAGAATTTATACAAGTTTAGGTTTTTATTTTGACCTTATCATTTAGATTAAACTTTAAGTTGAATAATTTTACTTTTACCGTGTCTTCTTGTTTTCTTACACTATAAGGTTAATAAACATACTATAACAAGCCAAACTAACCACAAGTTGTTTATTATTAATATATATATAATCATCTAAGTCATTTTTCAAGTCTTTATATTTTTAGTAATAAAATAACAATTAATAATATAAAATTTGTTTTAAAAACTATTTTAGGTCAATTTTGATAGTATTTGGTAATTGTTATTTTTGGAAATCATAAGAGATAGATTAGTTAAAAAAAATTATTAAATAAATTCTAACATGTCATATTAAAATATAATATTATTGGAATTCACAAAAAGTCTCAAATTACATTTATTTGGGTATTTATAACATCAAATATGTCAATATTTCATTAATAAGATAATTACTTCATCATATTTGTGTCATAAATAAATTAAATTATATAATGTCTAAATATTATAAATAAAATACCATTACGTAGGAAATCATTTTATATTTCTAATTAATATTTATAGTCTAATTTCTCTTATTTATAACCCTATATTAAAAATTATTTACTTATTAAACATTGATTTTAACTATTTTAACCCTTCTTTAAATAAATTAATAATAAATGTCCTAATCTTATTAAAGTGATCCTAAATGGTATATATTATTCCAAAGGTTGTTTTTGGTCAAATAACACTTATCCAATAGAATTTTGACATGTGTTAGGGTAATAATAATAACATTTTTACCCTTAATTACCATATTTACTTTTAACCGTGGTAAAAAAAGTAAAAAGATACTATTCACAAAAAATTATTTTCATCTCACTGAACCAAATTTTAGTCCTTGATATTAATATTGTCTCTCATATTTTCAAAATTCCACTCACAGAAGCGGTAAAATTATGTTTTATGTAAATTTTCAAATTCTCCTAGGAGGTGGGTAAAAGACGGTGAAAAGTTCAATACAATTTTTTATATCTCTATAATTATTATAAAATTACTCTGATGAATTGAATTGATCTCAAATAAGTAATATGTATCAATTTTTACATAAAATAAAATAAAATTAAATAAATAATTATTGAAAAAAAGTAGGTTTTTAAATATTAACCCAGTGTTTTCACTATTCATCAAAAATTGAATGTTTTCATAAAAATACCAAAAGTTCACCCTATTATAATTTCAATATTCCGAATCCAAAAATGAAGTCCATTTTAAAAAATAAAATTTCAAATATTTCAAAAAGTGGATATTACTATTCATAACGGCTAGTTTTAATAATATTATAATATCATATCGTTGTTTAGTGAAAACTCGGTATTGCGTACGACACAAGCTATCGATGAAGGTCGTGATTGCGTGTAAAATATGCCAACCAAGTGTTTTGTGTAGTGAAAGATTCCTTTGATGATTTATTTAACATAAAAACAAAATATTTCTCATAAAAGACTCGGGTGTTACATTCTACCCCCCTTAAAATGAATTTCTGCCTCAAAATTCAGCACTTTGTAAAAAACAGATGAGGATACCTCTCCCTCATCATATCCTCAAGCTCTCATGTAGCTTCTTCTAATTGGTTGTTACTCCATAAAACATTCACCAAGCTAGTGGTCTTGTTCCGTAGGATTTTTTCGCTATGATCCAGAATCTCTATCAGATGTTCTTCATAAGAAAGATCTTGCTACAGTGATACAACTTCTGAGATGAGTACATGTGAAGGATCTGGTATATACTTTCTCAAAAGAGATACATGGAACACATCGTGAACATGGGAGAGATTCGGTGGAAGCTCCAACCGGTAAGCTACCTTCCCAACACGATCCAGTATTTCGAAAGGACCGATATACCTAGGGCCTAGCTTTCCCTTCTTTCCAAATCCCATTACTCTCTTCCAAGAAGATATTCGTAAGAACACTTTATCACCAACTTCAAACTCTAGGTATTTTCTTCGGTTGTAGGCATATCATTTTTTTCGACTCTGGGCTGCTCTTATGTGTTGTTGAATAGATCTAACCTTTTCTACCATATCATCAACAAGATCAGGTCCAAATAGCTTTCTTTCCCCAACTTCATCCCAGCAAGTTGGAGTCATGCATTTCATTCCATAGAGAGCTTCATGAGGATCCATCTGGATACTGGAGTGAAAGCTATTATTATAAGAAAATTCCCCCAAAGGTAGGTGTTGATCCCAACCACCTTTTAAATACATAGAGCAAGCTCTCAACATATCTTCTAGAGTTTGAATTGTCCTCTCAGACAGACCATCTGTCAGATGATGATAAGCAGTGCTGAATCTCATCTCTGTATCTAGAGCATGCTGAAGACTTTGCAAGAACTTCAAGGAAAATCTTGGATCCCAATCAGATATAACGGAAAGTGGAACACCATTCAATCTTACCAATTATTTTACATATAACATGGCAAACTAATCTAGAGAGAAATACTCTCTAATAGCAATGAAATGTGCCGGCTTTGTAAGACGATCAACTATGACCCAGATAACATTATTGACTTTGGATGTTTTAGGAAGTCCAGTGACAATGTCTGTAGTGATGTTTTCCCATTTCCATTCTGGTATGGGTAATGGTTGTAACATCCCCTTAGACTTTTGTCTCTTAGCTTTAACTTGCTAACAAACCAAGCATCGAGAGACATATTCAGCAACATCAATTTTCATGCCATCCCATCAGAAGTACTCTTTCAGGTCCCTATACATCATCGTGCTTCCAGGATGAATAGAGAATGAAGAACTATGAGCCTCATCCCGAAACTCCTTCTTTAATTCTGGGATGGGAGGAACACAAACCCGATTCCTAAACATTATTATCCCATCACAATCATGGTTGAATTCCGGAAGATTTCTCACCTTCTTTGGTAACTCTACATCTTAGTTATGCCCCTATTTAATCTTCACATGTATAGATGGTTCAACATTCATTTGAGAAAGATATGATTTTTTCCCTTCCATTATAATTCCAAGATCCATCCTTCCTAAATCCATAAATATTGGATCTTTTGTGATCCTCATCATGGATAAACTGGCATGGTCTTGTCGACATAATGCATCTGCCACCCTGTTTTCTTTCCCAGGGTGGTAATGAATTTAGCAGTCGTAATCCTTAATCAACTCCAACCATATTTTAGGTGCATATTCAGCTCCTTTTGGGTGAAAATATACTTTAAAATTTTATAATTAGTATAAATATCACACCTTTCTCCATAAAGATAATTACTTCAAATCATTAATGCAATGATTACAGCAGCTAACTCCAAATCATGAGTTGGGTAATTTTGCTCATGG
Organism: Viscum album; assembly: GCA_963277665.1. Lineage (NCBI taxonomy): Eukaryota > Viridiplantae > Streptophyta > Magnoliopsida > Santalales > Viscaceae > Viscum > Viscum album. The sequence goes on from OY728126.1 coordinate 303,418,981, forward strand.
ATTTTCAACTCTCATGAGGCATAAGCTATCACCATATCATTTTGCATAAGAACACGCCCCATCCCCTTTTTGGACGCATCACTGTAGAACCCTAACCTTTATCCACTACAAGGAAGTGTGATCACTGGTGCATTGGATAACCTTCTTTTCCACTCCTTGAAATTCTCTTCACATTCCCCCGTCCATACGAACTTAACTCTTTTTAAAGTCAACCTGGTGAGTGGAAAAGATCATCATGAAAAATCATTAACAAAACGTCGATAATAACCAGCCAAACCAAGAAAACTTTGGATCTCAGTTAATGTTGTTGGTCTCGACCATCTACCGATAACATCTGTTTTTGCTGGATCCACAGATATCCCCTCTTTTGAGTTTATGTGACCCAAAAAATCAACTTTTTGAAGCCAAAATTCACACTTGGTAAATTTAGCATAAAGCTTCTCCATTCTCAGGGTCTTCAATATAATTCTCAAGGGATCTTCATGGTCTTCCTTGCTCTTTGAATAGACAAGAATATCATCTATAAAGACAACCACAAACTAATCAAGATAGTCTCTAAAGACTCTGTTCACCAGATCCATGAAGATAGCAGAGGCATTAGTAAGACCAAATAGCATCACTATAAATTAATAGTGTCCCTTCATTGTAGGGAATGTTTTCTTTGGTATATCATCTCTTTTGACCCTTAACTGATGATACCCTGAACAAAGATCAATCTTGGAAAAGTATTGAGCTCCAAGAAGTTGGTCATATAAGTCATCAATGCATGTGAGAGGATATTTGTTCTTGATAGTGATCTTGTTATGTTCTCGATAATCAATGCAGAGTCTCATTGATCCATATTTATTCTTAACAAGCAGAACTGGTGCTCTCCAAGGTGACGCACTAGGGCATATGAATCCTTTATCAATATTCTCTTAGATTTTCTTCTTCAATTCCTTCAACTCAATTGGTGAAATTTGATAAGGTGTCTTTGAAATAGGAAAAGCACCCGGTATGAGTTCTATTGAAAATTCCACTTCACAATTTGGTGTAAGACCCGATAATTCCTCCGGAAAGACATCGTCAAAATCCCTTAAGATGGGAATATTATTAATCATGAGTTTCTCAATAAATACCCTTCATTTAGTGGAATCAAGACCCATAAGATGGATGAAATTTCCACTGGAAGGTTATGTTCATCATTGCATCGATAGATGATCATAGATTGATCTGGAATATGAAATGTGACAACCCTTCTTTGGCAACTGATATGAGCTCCATAAAAATAAATCCAATCCATGCCATGAATCATTTCAAATTCCACAATAGGAAGGATCACAAGAGTTACAGGAAGAACTTTCCCAGAAACATTAATCGGAGAAGAATTATAAACTTTTGATGCAGCCGTTGTGCCATTAGGTGTTGTCACAGCTAACTCAACATAAAATTGTTGTGGTAATATGGTGATACCCTTAGAAAATTCTTCAGAAATAAAAGAGTGGGTGGATCCAGAATCAAATAAAACATTTTCTACTTTAGAGTGGATGATAAGTGTACCTTTCACCACTTCGTTATCATACTCCACATCGCTGATAGAAATTGCATGTGACATTCCTTTGTCTTTAGCCTTAAGGGTTTGTTGACGTCGATCATCATTAATAACCCTCGGATTAGGGCATTGATTGTAATAATTCCCCATTTCATTGCATTTGTAACATTGAAGTGTAGGAGGAGCACTCTGGGTATCCTTTTCTTTGTTCTCATCACTAGAAATCTTCTTCCCATCATTACGGAATAGAAATGACCGCTGAACTTCTTTTCCACATTTGAAACATTTACTTGTCCCTTTAAGACAATTCACTCCATGTTTCTTTCCACACTTTGAGCATAAGAGAAAAACTCATCTTCTTTTCATTGTGCTCTTTAGATTTTCCTTTGAATATGACAACCCTGCTTTTTATTACAACATAAACATGCTTTATTACATAAAACTGCACTTGATACAACAAAGAATATCGAGAGGTTTAGTGTCGTTTGGGGATTAGGATCATTACATAAAAACTTAAAACATGAAATACAACATCTTTATTGAAAACATCATTTAAATGACCATTATATTCCCTCGTACTTAGCATTGCATGGGATAACCTGAGGACATGAAAAAGAAAAGGGTGAGCTATAAAGCCCAATAAGGGAGTACACATGTAATAACATGAGGAGTACAATACATGTTAGAGAATAGGAATATCAATATATCATAAAAGAAACATGAACATAAAGGCATGATAAAGCATGATAATCATAACATTGAAATGTGGCAACAATACTTAACATGGATTAAGCATGAGCCAAGGCTCATTGCACATAATGAACGAGTAAACCCTCATTACAATTGAATTATCATGAGTCAAAACTCATTGTACATGATGTATCATGATACTATACTATACCCAATGCATTGGAGCACTATAAGGGCAGACCCTTCTTAAACATTTCGTTTCATGCATAAGTGTGCCACATGGATCATAAAACATGGATTCATAAAACATAAAAAATTATTCCAAGATAAATGAATGTGGAATTCATACATGAATCTTTGTAATCAATAAGTAAAGGTACATACATGTGAATACCTTTGATGGATAAATGGGCATGGTATTCACTACACAATGACATTGGTATTGAAAATCGGTTCGATTTCGGCAGTGTAACGACATGACATAAGAATTCATAAAAAATGGTTGATGAGAGAAAAATGGGTTCCTCATCATATTTACATGTAAGGTACAGTAAGGAGGTCATATAGTTACATGTCCCAACAATTTAAATGGAATTTTGATTCATGATACAAAAGTATTGCTTGAATGTAAAAGAAGAGAGAGAAGTTACTTTCGGAATTTCGGCATAGTAATGGGTGTACATGGGAGGAATTTAAAAAGAGAGAAAGGGGTCTACCATTATTCAAACAATAAGAGATAATTTTGGGAGAGGTGAGAAACCATACCCCAACATTCATAATTTAAATTGAAAGAGAAATACAACTTAAAGAAAATTGACAAAAATGACAAAGGAAGAAAAAACCCTTACTTGGAAGTGTGCTTCCAAAGGCAAAAGAGAGGCTTGTGAGAGGATTCTTGGGAGCTTGGGGCACCATGGGAGGATTCTAAAGAGAGGAGGGCATAGGTTGGACGAAATCCAAGGGAATTTTGTGAGGAGGAAGTGGGAGCTTGGGTGGGTTTATATAGGAAAGGTGAGAGAATTCTTTATTATTTAGGTTTGGGACCCCTTATATTAAATTAATCCAAACCACAAACCATCCCATGGTTATTTCCCATGGTTTCTAGAAAATGAAAGAGGAAAACAATATTTTACAAGGCCAAGGTCCGAACTTATTATAATATTGGGGTGGCTTATGTGGAGGTGAGTCACACACCCATGGAAATTAATTTAAAAAGGCATAGTGTTGAATATGTCTTGTGGGGTTCGTTATTGCATTGAAAAGTAAGTTAAACAAACCCAAAACCTGATTATTTTAATGATAAAACATATATTGGACGAAAATAATGATTATGATATTTTATTACATCACCATTGAGTCATTATGATTTCATAAAACACATTATATATTAAAATGGTATTTAATTTTTACCCAAAAATTTGACTGTCTCAGAAAATTATGAAAAATTCACAGTTGGATAATTTTGATTTCCTGATTCCAGAAATGAAATTTATTTTATCTTAAAAAATTTCTAAATATGTTAATTTTCTCTTTTAATTTAAAAACCAACATTTGTCGAAAATTCATGGGTTTTGACAGAAATGGCTTTCAAACCATAATATAAATTTTTAATTGCATTCATAAAATTATAAGATCATTTATATTTAATAAAAATTAATTTAATATTAATAATAATATTTTATTATAATATTATTTAATTAAAAAATCACGTAATATAATAAAACTAAATTCTTTATTAAATAATAACTAAAAACACCAATTGTATTTTAAAAACTATTTACAATGTATCAAATATGAATAGAAATTATATTCATTATTATATAAAAAAAGGTTCATTAACATAGTACTACTTATTTGTTACATAACCCCTTAAAATAGCCACATAAGACCTAAGGGTAAGGTGTGCGATTGTGACAGACTCTTGGGGCGGCTCAGATAACATCGCTCGAGTGGTAATCACTATCATCTTCCACATTTCCTGTAGATGATCACCTTCGATATTGACATAATGAATCTCATCTTAGGCTTGGTCATGGGAGAAGACCAAAGACGCCACCTCTTTTCCATGCACCGAAAAATGGGCTTCGTATGGGGCATTTCTACTAGATGAGGCCATTCCTTCCTTTGTTTGAGTAAAATTGGGTTTGTTAAAGCCTTATATTTGTACTAATCAAGTGATCACTGTTCAACGGCTATAAAAGTAACTGTCACAACTCTTAACAAAAAACCAATGAAGTTTACATCTTATAAAAACATTTTTTTATAAAGAGACAATTAATTGGATCAAGATGGATTTTCCATTAATAAAACATTGGGTCGTTACATCATTCCCCCCTTTAGAAATTTCTCCTTCAAAATTTTCCTTTTCCCACACTAAGACAAATGTGGGTAACCTACCTTCATCATATCCTCTGACTCCCAAGTCGCTTCTTCATACTTGTGGTTTCTCCACAACACTTTGACGAGGGGCATTGTCTTATTTTGTAGATGTTTTTCACTATGATCTATGATCTTCCCTAGTTGCTCCTCATAAGAAAGATTATCATCCAATTGTACCACCTCAGAAGAGAGTACATGTGAAGGGTTCGGTATGTACTTCCTTAAGAGGGATACATGAAATACTTCATGCACCTTGGCCATAGTAGGTGGATGTGATAGTCGATAGGCCACAGCCCCAACACGATCAAGAATCTCGAAGGGGACGATATACCTTAGACTTATCTTCCCTTTCTTTCCAAACCTCATGACCTTATTCCACGAAGATAAGAGTAAAAACAACATGTCTCCAACATTAAACTCAAGGTCTTGTCAACGATTATCTGCATAACTCTTCTGTCGACTCTAGGCTGCCTTGATATGCTGCTGAATGGTTTTCACCTTATCTAACATTTCTTTGACCATTTCTGGTCCAAGAAGCTTACGTTCACTGACCTCATCCCATCATGCCGGTGTTATGCACCTTTTCCCATACATGGATTCATATGGTTCCATTTGGATGCTCGAGTGGAAACTGTTATTAAAAGAGAACTCAACCAGAGGAAGATGTTGATCACATCCTCCTTTAAAGTCCATTGAGCATGCTCACAACATATCCTCAAGGGTTTGGATAGTCCGCTCGGATTGGCCATCAGTTTGAGGATGATAGGCCGTACTGAAGTTCAGTTCAGTATTTAGAGCATGTTAAAGACTCATCCAAAACATAGAGGTGAATCTTGGATCTCAGTCAGACACAATAGATAGTGGTACTCCATGCATCCTTACCACTTCCCGGATATATATCTGTGCCAGTTGATCCAATGAGAAATCCTCCTGAATAGCAATGATGTGTGCAGTCTTTGTAAGACGATCCACAACAACCCAGATTGCATTGTTTACTTTGGATGTCCTTGGATGTCCGGTGACAAATTCCATGATGATGTTCTCCCATTTCCATTCTGGTATGGGCAATGGTCGCATCATCCCCTTATACTTCTTCCTCTCTTCCTTCACTTGCTGACACACCAGGCACTTTGATGAATACTCATCGATCTCCTTCTTCACATTATCCCACCAAAAGTTTTTTCGGAGATCTCGATACATCATTGTGCTCCCGGGGTGAATAGATAAATTTGAACTATCTGCATCTTCCAAAAGTTCATTCATCAGCTCCGGACTTGATGGAAGACATAGTCTTTTCCCAAACCGCACAATTTTTTCTTCATTAAGATTAAACTCCGATGAATTCCCCATTTTTGATAGCTTCCAATTTTTCTTGAATTCTGACATCATCCTTTTGAGCATCCTTTAACCTTTCCAAAAGAGATGGTTGAGCAATTATTTTTGAAATGATTGATGATGCTCATTTCTTTATGATTCCCATGTACATCTTCATTTAGTCTAAGAAGATTGGATCCTTCTAAATTCTCATCATAGATAGAATCGCTGGATCCTTTCTACTTAGGGAATCCACCACCTTGTTCGCTTTCCCATGGTGGTAGTGTATTGAACACTCATAATCCTTGATGAGCTCTATCCATATTATCTGGTGCATATTATGCTCTTTCTATGTGAATTTATATTTAAGACTCTTGTGGTCATTATATATCTCACATTTCTCTCCATAGAGATAATTCTGCAAGATTTTCAAGGCAAAGATCACCGCCACCAACTCTAGATCATGTGTTGGATAGTTTTGCTCATGGATTTTCAACTGCCTTGAGGCATAGGATATCACTTTATCATTCTGCATCAGCTCACATCCTATGCCCTTCTTTGAAGCATCACTGAATACCACAAAAATCTCCCCACTTGTGGGTAATGTGAGCACAGGTGCAGTGATAAGACTCATTTTCAACTCCTTGAAGCATTATTTGAATTCATCACTCCAAACAAACATTACTCCCTTTCGAGTTCTCTTGGTAAGAGGGTTGGACAATTGTGAGAAATTTCTCACAAATCGTCGATAAATTCTAGCTAACCCCAAGAAGTTATGGATATCTGTTTCCGATGTTGGCCTCAACCATCCCTTAATTGCATCTTTTTTGGAGGGGTCCCCAGATATCCCATTTCTTGTGATGATATGGCCCAAGAATGAGACCTCCTTCAACCAAAACTCACACTTGCTTCACTTTGCATAGAGCTCCTCCTTGCGCAAAGTCTCTAGTACAGTTCTTAAATGCTCCTCATGATCCTCCTTTGTTTTGGAGTATATTAGAATATCATCTATAAAGACTACCTAAAATTAGTCAAGGTAATCTCTAAACACTCTATTCAATAAGTCCATGAATATTTCTGGAGCATTGGTGAGTCCGAAAGGCATTACTATGAATTCATAGTGCTCGTATCTTGTACGAAAAGCAGTCTTGGGGATATCTTCCTTCTTCACCCTTACTTGATAATATACCAACTACAAGTCCACCTTGGAGAAGTATTGTGCTCCATGAAATTGATAGAACAAGTCATAAATTTGTGGGAGTGGATACGTTTTCTCTATCGTGATTTTGTTAAGTTCACGATAGTCTTTGCAGAGCTGCATTGACCCATCCTTCTTTTGACAAAGAGGACGGATGAACCCCATGGTGAAGCACTTAGGCTTATAAACCCTTTCTCCAGATTCTCCTGTAGTTGTTTTTTCAGCTCTTCAAGCTCAACAATAGCCATTCTATATGGAGTCTTTGATATTGGTAGCACCCCAGGTATATGTCCAATTGAGAACTCAACATCTCTTCTTGGAGGAAGACTAGGCAGTTCCTCAGGAAACACTTCTGCGAGTTCTGTCACAATAGGCATTTTTTCAAGGATGGTTTCTTCTTTGGACTCAATCATCTGAGCCAGATATGCGTGCTCATAGGGCAGTAATATCCATGCTTGAGATGATGGACCTAAAAAAGATTCATCTTCCTCCTGACACTTGTAATGATTCGGGGGTCGATTCTCCACATAGAGTGTGATTTCCCTCTCCCGACAATTTATGTGGGATCTATATAAGGAAAGCCAATCCATGCCAATAATTGCATCAAATTCCAACAAAGGGAATATGACGTGGTTTTCCAGGATGTTTAATCCACAGATTATAATAGGGGAGGACTTATATTCATGGGATGCAATGATTTCCCCATTTTCTGTACTCACTGACATCTTTACTTCCATGATTTTTGGTGGTGCTGGGATTGTTCTACTAAACATTCGAGATATAAAATAATGCGTAGAACCTGAATCAAAAAGTATGTTCGCTATTCTTGAATGAATAACTAGCGTACCCATCACCACTTCATTGTCGGGGTTCACTTCGGTTAAAGTGATGGAAAACGTTCTTCCTTGCTGTCTTGGGGGTTGTTGGTTGCCTCCGATAACCCTTAGATTAGGGCATTGATTTGAAAAATGACCCGGTTATTTTCATTTGTAGCATTGAACAATGCATTGAGGTTCGAACGGAGTGTTTCTCTTCTCTGTCGCAGCGGCGGGTCCTTCTTGTCGACAGTTAATAGCTGGGTTCCCTTCTCTTCCACACCTGAAGCATTTTCTCGTCCCCTTCAGGCAACTTCCATGGTGCTTCTTTCTGCACTTTTGGCAAGTGGGGTGCTGGAGCTTCTTAGCGTCGTTGGATTTATCCATCAGACCACCGTTATTTATGTCTACCTTACGCTTCTTTTCCCCATGATACCCATGTGATTCTCTAATCTCCATTTCGACCTTGAGGGAACATCGGACAATTTCCTCATAGCTGTCGAAGTCACGGATCGCTAGTGCTTTCCGCAATCTTGGCTTCCGCCCACTAAAGAGGCAGTCATCCTTTCATTCGGGGGTAACGACAAAGCCGAAAGCGTATCACGCAAGCATTGTAATGTTTTCCTCATACGCACCCTCAGATTCATCATCTTTTTTCTTGAGGGAAGGGATGTCCCTTTCCATCTTAAGATGGAGGGTGCGCGGAAAATATTTATCGAAAAACATCTTCCGAAATTCCTTCCATTCCAAAACATCGATCTCCTCCTCAGGCTTCATATTTTTGATCTACATCCACCATTGATCAAATTCACCCTTTATACGATAAGTCTCCAGGAGAACCTTCAATTGTTCAGAACATTGAAGGATGGATATGATCTTTTCAATGGAGTTGATCCATTGTTCAGGGATCGTGGGATCATATGATCCACTAAAAGTAGGAGGCCTTTGTCTCATGATGCTCTCGATAGCAACTTGTTATTTCTTAGGGGGGGGGGGGGGGGGGTGAACGTTCCTCTTGACTTGTGTTTCTATTCAAAAATTGAGTTAGCTGAGAGAGAAGCATGACAAAGTTCTCGATTCCCGCTCCCATTGTATTGGGCATCTTATTATTATAATCATCACACTGATCTTCACAATGGTTGTTAGCCCGAGTCCTCCAATTATCGGCCATTGGCTGGAAAAAGGAATGTTAGGGGTAACACATAAAGGGTAATCCAAAGACAAACGTTTATGACATATAAATAAACTTTAATTTCATCGACTCATGTGTCTATAGGATTCAATCTTGGCTTTTCATGATCTACTTTCTAACATATATTCTTAGGGGCATTATTCTCTTAATAAGGGTTCATACCAAGATTGTGAATTTATCAAAACGTAACCACTGGGAGTGTCGTAACGAAGAGTGCAGCAAGGCCCATTTTCATGCACCAGTTCCCATTCGGGTCTAGCTCAATGCGGTGTTTTTGGGTTTTGCCCCTTGGATACATCTGTGCCAGAGCCACCTTTACCTGCTTGTATCCAGACATGGAGGTATTTGTTTGATAAACCACTTACTTAGTATTTACCAAAACATATGGGTGTTTTTATTATACTTAGTCTTGTATCTAAGGATTTACTAGGGTTTCCTAATCCCAAAAATAACTAACCCTATCCTCTGATACCAACTATGACAACCCTTCTTTTTATTACAACATAAACATGCTTTATTACATAAAACTGCACTTGATACAACAAAGCAAATTGACATGTTTAGTGACTTTGGGGCTTAGGATCATTACATAAAAACAGAAAACATGAAATACAACATCTTTATTGAAAAATTACTTTACATGACCTCTACATTCCTCCGTACTTAGCATTGCATGGGATAACATGAGGACATGCATAAGAAAAGGGTGAGCTATAAATCCCAGTAAGGGAGTACACATGGAATAACATGAGGATAAAATACATTTTAGACAATAGGAATATCAATAGATCATAAAAGAAACATGAACTTAAAGTCATGATAAAGCATGATAATCATATCATGGAAATGTGGCAACAAAACTTAACATGGATTTAGCATGAGCCATGGCTCATTGCACATAAAGCATGAGTAAACCCTCATTGCACATGAAGCAAGAGTAAACCCTCGTTTCACTTGAATTAGCATTAGTAAAAACTCATTTCACATGAAGTATCATGATACTATACTTTACCCAATGCATTGGAGCGCTATAAGGGCACACCCTTCTTAAACATTTCATTTCATGCATAAGTGTGCCATATGGATCATAAAACATGGATTCATAAAACAAAAACATTTATTCCACGATTAAGGAATGTGGAATTCATACATGAAACTTTGTAATCAATATGTAATGGTGCATATAGGTGAATACCTTTGATGGAGAAATGGGCATGGTATTCACTACACAATGACATTGGCATAGAAAATCGGTGCGATTTCGGCAGCGTAACGGCGTGACATAAGAATTCATAAAAATGGTTGATGAGAGAGAAAGGGGTTCCTAATAATATTTAAATGTAATGTACAGTAAGGAGGAAATATAGATAAATTTCCCAACAATTGAAATGGAATTTAGATTCATGATACAAAAGTATTGCTTGAATGTAAAAGAAGAGAGAGAAGTTCCTTTCGCAATTTCGACATAGTAACGGGTGTACGAGGGTGGCATTTAATTAGAGAGAAAGGGGTCTCCTATCATTCAAACAATAATAGGGCAGTATGGGAGAGGTGTGAAACTATACCCCAACATTCATAATTGATATTAAAATGGAAACACAACTTAATGAAAATTGACAAAAATGAGAAAACAAGAAAAAACCCTTGGAAGATTGCTTCCAAAGGCTAGAGAGAGGCTTGTGAGAGGATTTTGGGAGCTTGGGGAACCTTGGGAGGATTCTAGAGAGAGTAGGGAAGAGGTTAGAAGAACTCCAATGTATTTTATTGAGGAGGAAGTGGGAGCTTGTGTGGGTTTATATAGGAATGGTTAGAGAAATCTTTATTATTTAGGTTTGGGACCCCTTATATTAAATTAATCCAAATCACATACCATACCATGGTTTTTTCCCATGGTTTCTGGAAAAGGAAATAAGAAAACAATATTTTACATGTAAAAGGTCCGAACGTATTAAAATATTAGGGATGCTTATGTGGAGGTGTTTCATACACCCATGGAAATTAATTTAAAAAGGCAAAGTGTTGAATATGTCTTGAGGGGTTCATTAATGCATTGAAAAGTAAGTTAAACAAACATAAAACCTCATTATCATAATGATAAAACATATATTGGACGAACATAAGGATTATGGTATTTTATTACATCACCATTGGTTCATTATGATGTAATAAAACACATTATATATTGAAATGGTATTTAATTTTTACCCAAAAATTTGACTGTCTTAGAAAATTATGAAGAATTCACCGTTGGACAATTTCGATGTCCTGATTCCAGAAATGAAATTTATTTTATCTAAATATTTTTTATAAATATGTTAATTTTCACTTTAAAAGTAAAAACCAACATTTATTTAAAATTCACGGGTTTTGATAGAAATGGCTTTCAAACCATAATATAAAATTTTAATTGCATTCATAAAATTATAAGATCATTTATATTTAATAAAAATTAATTCAATATTAATAATAATATATTATTAAAATATTATTTAATTCAAAAATCCCTTAATTTAATAAAATTGAATTCTTAATTAAATAATAACTAAAAACACTATTTGTATTTTAAAAACTATTTACAATGTATCAAAAATGACCAGAAATTATATTCATTATTATATAAAAAAATAATGTTCATGAACATAGTACTAAGTATTTGTTACATAACCCCTTAAAATTTATGCATATGACCTAAGGGTAAGGTGTGCGATGGTGACAGACTCTTGGGGCGGCTTAGATAACATCGCTAGAGTGGTAATCTCTATCAACATCCACTTTTCTCGTAGACAATCACGTTCGAGGTTAACATAATTATGCTCAGCTTGGTCATGTTCAAGGGAGAAGCCCAAAGATGCCACCTCTTTTCCGTGCTCCGACAAATGGGCTTCATATGAAGAAATTCTACTGGATGAGGCCATTGCTTCTTTGTCTAAGTAAAATTGTGTTCGTTAAAGCCTTATATTTATACTAATCAAGTGATCACTGTTCAACGACTATAAAAGTAATGGTGACAACACTTATCATAAAACCAAAGAAGTTGACATCTTATTAAAACATTTTTTTTATAAAGAGACAATTAACTGGATCAAGAGGGATTTTCCATTAATGAAACTTTGGGTCGTTACATTGAATTCCATTTTCCACTTCTTATCAAACCCATATGATGTATGGGTTACTCCAATCTCCATCTCAACCTTGAGAGAACATCGAACAATTTCCTCGTAGCTATTGAAGACCCTTTTGGTTAATTCCCTTCGAAGACTTGGTTTTAAGACACTAATGAATCAATCGATCTTACTCTCGGGTTAGATAATAATACCAGAAGCATACCTTGAAAGTCCTCTAAAATTTTCTTCATAGGTACCAACAGATTCATCATCCTTTTGATTTATTTCAAGAAACTCTTTCACCATCTTTGTTCGAAGAATACAAGGGATGTATTTATTGAAAAATAAGTTCTTGAACTCATCCCATTCAATGGATTCAATTTCATCCCTTTTCCTTGTATTCTTAATAATATTCTGCCATTGATCAGCATCACCTTCCAAACGATATACTACAATGATGAATTTATCATGTTCAGAACATTGATGAACTAAAAATATATTTTTATTGAGACTGATCCATTTTTCAACCACTAATGGATCCGAACACCCACTAGATGAAGGTGGACGATGCATCATGAATGATTCAACACAATGTTGCTCCTTCCTTTTCTCATTTGGAAGTCCTACATGATTCATATATTGAGAAATTTGTGTGAGCATGGCTACAAGATTTTTCATTCCAGCACCCATAACGTTTGGTTGCTCAGGGGGACAATCATTGCATTTACTGTCACATTCGGCATTAACACGATTCCTTCAGGTTCTAGCAATTGACTAAAACCAAGAAGAATAGTGAGAGAAACACTAAATATAATAGAAAAAACACATAATCAATAAATAAATTTCACACTTAAGGTATTATCATAGGTTGTTCATGGACATTTCTAAAACACTAATATTGTGTTCTATTCTTAGATATATCATTAGGGTTCTTACTAATGCTTTCACATCCTAGTTTCCAAAGGTTGACTATACCTTTTCTCTGATAACAATTATAACGACCCATACTTTACAAACATTGTTAATACTTCAAAATTGAAGCATACTTATTACAACATATAACAAAACCATGAAAGGACCGTACAATTATAGTTTATTTAGATACTGGGAAACATAAACAACATGTTCATAAATCCTATACGATGTCTCCCATTTATTTCATCATATCTAGAGTTCCTTTTTGGAATATCCTACTTAATAACATACTTCATGACTTGGGGAATGAAAACATACAAAATGGTGAGCTCAAATGCTCAGTACGGGTAAACAAAAAAATATCAATCACATCATATTCATAAGAACATATCATTTCGGAAATTTTAACCTGCAAAAGAGATCATAATTTCATAACATGGGATAAATCATAGTAGTGAAATGTAATCCCAATAATTGTAAATTAAAACATGAAACTTTGTGGCATACACATATAATTATAAGTAATCTTTTCTTATTAGTCAAGACTCATTTCCAAGACTATCTTAGCGGAGAAAGTCCATTTCGGAACCGAGTTCACTCCTCGTTTTAGTCCTGTTTCACTGAACCGGTTTAACCTGCCATTCCAGCCATGCATATCTCATGAGATATAAATCTTTACCCAATGCATTGTAGGGAGATATAGGTCCCACCCATCTCATAATGATACCAATCTTATGTTTTCCACAAATTCATATATCATACATCATAGCATAACCCTTGTAATAAAAATGGGATTCATAAAAATCATGTCATCATAACATAATCCATAAAAGGATATCGTAAAAATAATATCATCATAACATAATCAAATAAATGTAAATATAGTGATATAAACATAACCCTATATTATCTTATATGGAAAATAATTTTGATAAAACACTTGTACTCCATTCTTGAGGAAAATACCCTTTCTACTTCAAAAACATTTTCCTTTCTTAACATATCATATAATTTTGAACTAAAAGAAGTTGATTAAAAATAAATTTTAAAAATTGTAAAGGAAGCGTAATGGAAATAATGTTCTAAAAATCCATTCATTCCGTATAAGTTAAAATAACATTCTTCTCGTACTTCTGTCAGAAATGTCACAAAGTACCTCGTACGAAAAACGACAAAAGTTTCCTTTCATATATTTTACAAAAAACACACCAAAGGGTAAAATTGGGTTTAAAAAATTGTAGGATGATGGAAATAATATTACATTTTGGGGAAACATGTATGTAGATGATATATATTCCCCAGTAAATTCTGATGTATAAACAATCTCGGATCAAAATGAGAATGTTAGATTTTCCCTAACCTTAGGTCTGATTTGCTTCAGAAGTGTTCGAACATCCTATATAATGATTTAAATAATGTTATTGACTTATTTCCAGAATCATAATTATTTTTTATGATATCAAATATGGTAATATTCTTAGAAAATTATTTAGTAATATTTCATTGCTACTTGTTATTCGGGTGTTTATTACTTTTTGTTCTTATGCGTGTTTTGTTGAATAAATTCTTATTATTTAATTTAGGTTAGAGATACCTCATTTCCATAATGGTATTAGAGTAATATATATTATATTTATTTACTCAATTAATTTATTTAAATATTATGCAATGAAAATCATGTAGAACGAGTCGCATCACATTGTAGAGACAATATTCCATATGTACGCACGAGTGATGATATCATTTCCATGATCGTAGAATTGTATTGGAGTGTATGTATAATATTTTAGTATCAATATCACTTTACAATAATCATATATAGTTATTATTTACACCATTATACCTATCCAAGTAAGGTGGTGGTGGAAAATAGATTACACCACAGCATGGAGACGGTATTCTGTACGTACGCATGTGCGTTGATTTCATTTTCCGTAGGATGGATAGATAGTGAAATAGGGTTATTTCATACTTATAATAACATATAATTATATTATTGATACAGATGTTATTACTTCATAATGATACAACTAAATAAGAAGAAGTGGAAGAAGAAATAAAGTTGAATGAATCGGTAACGGACATTACCTCTTCTTTGAAGCACCTCTTTGAGACTTCCTCATGGGGCACTAAAAATGGTCTTTGAAGAAGACTAGGACCTCTAGAATGTATTTAGGGAAGTGCAGAAGAGAATTTGGCCGGGGTTGGCCAAGCATGAAGGCTCAATGTGGTGTGAGGAAGAGAGGGATGAGGTTCCCTTTTATAAGGGAGGAGAGGGGAACCCTTGAAAAAACTAAAAATATTATTTTATTATAAAGTCATATTCGGTTTTTAATAGCTCCAAATTGATTTATTTCGAATCTAAGGTGGTGATGGGTCGAAGTAAACTCATAAAAATTAATTTAGACACGTTTAGGTTTCTATTTTAACCTTATCATTTAGATTTAACTTGAAGTAAAATAATTTTACTTTTACCATGTCTTCTTGTTTACTTACACTATATGGTTATTAAACATAATATAACAAGAAAAACGAACCCAAAGTTGTTTATTATTATTATATATAACCTTATATAAGTCATTTGGACGAACCTTATATTTTTAGGAATAAAATAACAATTAATAATATAATATTTGTTTTAAATACTATTTTATGTCAATTTTGACACTATTTGGTAATTGATTTTTGTGAAAATCAGAACATAATGATTAGTTCAAAAAAAGTTAATCGAATAAATACTAACATTTTATATTAACATATAATATTATTTTAATTCATAAAATGTCTCATATTACATTTATATGGGTATTTATAACATCAATTATGTCAATATTTCATTAAGAAGATAATTACTGCATCAACATTGTGTCACAAATAAATTAAATTATTTAATGTCTAATATTTATAAATAAAATACCATTATGTATGAAATATTTTTATCTTTCTAATGAATATTTATAGTCTAATTTATCTTATGTATAACCCCATATTAATAATGATTTACTTATTAAACTTTGATTTTATCAATTTTAACAGTTGTTTAAATAAATTAATAATAAATGTCCTAATCTAATCCATGTTGGACTAAATGGCCATATATTATTCCAAAGGTTGTTTTTTTTTTGAATTACACTTATCCAATAGAGTTAGGACATGTGTTAGGGTAATAATAATAACATTTATACTCTTAATTACCTTATTTACTTTTAACCATGGAAAAAAAGTAAAAAGTTACTATTCGCCAAAAATTATTTTCATCTCATTGAACCACATTTTAGTCCTTGATATTAACCGTGTCTCTCGGATTTTCGAAATTCCACTGATAGAAGCGGTAAAAATATGTTTTATGTAAATTCGGAAGTTCTATTAGGAGGTGGGTAAAAGAAGGTGAAAAGGTCAATAAAACAATATATATATATATATATAATTATTATAAAATGACTCCAATGGATTTCATTGAACATAAATAGGTATTATGATTCAATTTTTACCTAAAATAAATTTAATTAAAATAAATTATTATTTAAATAAAAAGTCGGTTTTTAAATAGTAACCCAGTGTTTTCACTATTCATCAAAAATTGAAAGTTTTCAGAAAAATCCCAAAATTTCACCCTAGGCTAATTTTGTTATTCCGAATCCAAAAATGACTTCCATTTTGAAATATAAAATTTACAAAATTTCAAAAAGTTTGTATTAATATTCATAACGGCAAATTTTAATAATATTTTAATAGCATATCGTTGTTTAGTGAAACACGGTATTGCGTATGACGCAAGCTATCGAGGAAGGTCACGATTGCATGTAAATAAAGCCAAGTTAGTGTTGTGTGTAGTGAAATATTCATATGATGATATATATAACATAAAAAAAATGTATTCCTCATAAAAGTCACGAGTGTTACAAGGCCTGTGCAACCCTATGTGGGACAACATTCTGAGCTGTCAAGTGATAGTTGAGGATTTGAATAATGATGTAGTCACTGGAGGGGTAGTTACTTATAGTGCTGATATGGGTTATTTATTATATTATTTTGTTTCAGGTTTCCCACTTTTTCCTCAAATATGTTTTTGAAATAAAAAATTAATATTCAGTCAGTGTTTGACAACCTGTTGTTAACCCTGAACTAAATGTGAGTTCAATTTAAACTATTAGATACCTATCAAGAACATCAAAATATGAAGCAATAATATTTATATGTATATATGATTAGATATATGATCAAATACAAAAATTAAACCATAAAAAAATTAATTCAACACTGCATTGGTTGATAACAATTAATGTCCATCACAGTGATTATTATACTATGTAAATGTATACTAACCTTCTTAAAGGGTGAAAACCCATATCGAAATAGCCAAAAACATTTACTTTGGAAATAATTTTTTCATAATAAGGAACTTGATGTCATTCCATTATAATATACCAATTCAATTCATTATAAATAATGAATCCTATAATCACTTGTTAGGCCCCTAAAACTTGAAGATGAAATACTTCACCTCAATGGAATGTAGAATATCAAGTAACTCAAATAGCGTTTAAATATTTCACAGTCAATCATATTCCTCATGAGGATCATTTACTCCTTTAATGGATAGTGGTTTGGAGTAAGAAACTCTTCGGACCGATCTATATTATCATCACTTTGAGGTTCCAACTCCTCGTCCTAAATGGGGGAATGTTAGGATCTGTTTTTCGGATCAAAGACCACATATAGTACTGTCATTGTAATGACCCAATGTTTCACCAATGAAATTACCATCTTATAATTATTACTTATTGTATAATCACATTATATTACTTATTTAACCCTATAAAAAATTCATTAATGAATAATGAGTGATATTAAAGGCATCCCTAGAAGTTAAGGAACTTATACTAATGAAATATTAACTAGAAATTTGGAATAGTAATGTAACCCTTATCAATAGAAAACTAGACAATGTAATAGTAACCTAAAAAATTAATGTATATGAAATTTTTATTTCTCTTATAATTATCAATATAATATAATTATATGATAGTATATGTATATAAGTATCTTTGAAATTATTATTTAATTGTTTGTAATTTTGTAAGACATGTATATTTAATTACCATTTCATTATTAATGTAATAAATTAAAAGTATGATTATCACGAAAACTGTATTCATAATATAATATTTTGATGTCTTATGATTATAAGGTAATTTTATGAGATCTTACTTAAATTTTTAAAGTGTTAGAAAAGAAGTTTTCATTTTAAAATTTGTATTTGTAAGTAAATTATGATTTAAAATAAAAATTAAAATTATCATATTTAGAATTTTTTTTGGAAAATGGAGTTCATTTTTTGATTCCATGCATTGAAAAATGTTTTGGGTGAATTTTTGAGATTTTTTTTGAAATACATGAATTTTTGACAATTTGTAAAATACGACAATTTATTATAAATGTAAATACATGAATTATTACATCATTAGTCTGGTGTTATATTCATGTATTCCAAATTTTTTCGAACTCACTTGCACATATTTTTATTTTTTGTCACAAGAATCAATACTATTCATAGTCTTGAGTTGAAATATTAAACTAACGACTACAATAATGGGAAACCCCTAATATCATCCACTATAAAAAACACCCTCGCCCCCTCTTATCTTCACTCATCTCAAGCCTCGTTTATAGTCCAATGTCTACTCAAATATCTCTTGAATCCCATATACAACATCAATAATCCCATTTTATTTTCAAAATACATAAACCTCTCCCCTAAAGAGGCTCTCAAGTAGGATATATTCAAGAGGTAAATTCCTCTTTTCATTTCCTTTATTTTTGTTCATGTTCATTACATTGTTGTTCATTACTCAAACCCTACCGCCCAAATGTTATTATAACTCTAAAACCATTCATGCATAAGAATTTTATTTTGATAATGGAATAATTCATTATCACCACTCATTTCCCATACTATTATACTAGAAACAAAAGCAACATATAGGATGTGTTAATTTATCACATTAAAGGACAACCATTTTTCAATTTATTTTACCATCATCAATTTTGGTCATGAAACCATTTTGATGGTTGAAAAATGATATAATATATATATTATGTCTTATATAAGGTTCTGTATTCTTTTTTACACGTGATAGTAATTTATAATGCACAACGAGTTTGTTGTGATAAAAAACTGCAAATTATCCAAAATGGTTATCATTATTGTTTTATATAATGATTCAACTTCAATAAAAATAACCAAATGAATTTCAAAACCATGTAATATAATTTATGTTCACTAATTAAATATATCATCATTACTATAACACCATCCTCATCTTATATGATTATCCATACTTGTATATAATTAAACTAATTATGAAAACCAGGGAAATAAACACCCCCAAAAAAAATATTCAACGTCTTAACCCCACAATATGGTCGTGAATGAACTTAATAATGTTAAAATATTTAAATTAAATTTTTAACTAGATGTGTAAATATTAATTAATCAATCTAATTTGATTATCTATTACAGTATGAACAAGTGAAGGAAACCATCATACTTAAGGTAAGGGATTCTTCCCGAACCTCAATTTTTCCTTCAAGTTGATGTATCATTATTTTCACACAAATTACATTATATATATGGTTTACGTGCATATAATAAATGTTGTTTAAATTTCCCAAATTCATGTATCAATATCAATTCCTAATTCTCTTTAAGCTTTATATATGTTTTTAGGTTGTTCCCTCCTAAATACATCCCGATAGGAAAACCCGTTTTAAGGGAACATCATGAATTGTTATCCATTTTGATGCACACAATATAACCAATTTTTAAGAAAAAAATTTTTAGATAAAATAATTTTTTTTATTTAAACCTTTTTGGTTCAGTTATCATATTATATAATAGATTATTCCCCTTTTTTGTTTCAAATGATCATTGATATTTTCCTTAAACCGCACTAGAATATTTTAATTCTATTGTTTCATAAATATTATTTTTATATGTTATCACATCAGTTTGAAATAACTTATCATGATAAACGATTATTCTACCATTTTATTTCCCATGAATTATCTAATTCCTATCCTTGACACATTTATTATACACTAATTGGTTACGCTTTATGACATAATTATGATTCCCATTTCATTCCTTGGGTTCCATTATATTTATGTATGATTGATTATATATGATTATTTATGTGGAAAGAATATACATGAACATGTTTTGATGGGTGAACCTAGGTAATTATCCAATTAATTGTGTAATGTAGAGTCTAATGAGATGTTATGCGCGATGGTCTTGGTGGTTAGCCTGAACTCGTGCTTCCAGGTTCAATGGTCTTGGTAGTTAACTATGGATTAGGATCCTCTATGTGTAATGAGATTTGAATCATGTTAAATTCATGTTTTATGTTGATTATACATTACTATGACTCCAAATTTATGTGACACCATGTTTTATATGATAGGATTCCATATGTTCCATGTAATTTTCTATCATTATGTCATGCCTTATAAGCCTTATCCTAATGCTTTATTCTTATGAATATTCCCCTACTCATATTTTTAGCTCTTCCATTTGTTCAGGTTATCCACATGTTATCCTATCAATATGTTTCAGAGACATGGATGTTAAGATCCCTTTATGAATATTGAATGATGAGATGTTTAATTAATATCATTTTTACAATATTCTGTTACTCGTATTCCAAGTCAATTTACTTTATGATCCTTCACTTGTAATATGATTCTTTATTTTTCTTAAAATCATGTAATGATATTAGTAAAATTTTAGGGTCACTATAGTTTGTATCAAAGGATTATCTAGATGTATTTGGTTCATAAAAAAAGATAAATTTTGCAATAACCATAGGAATGAGACTATTTATATTAAAACATCCCTTTATTTTGGTAAGTATAGAGTGTGTTTTTATCAAGAAAATACATCCATGTCTTGATACAAATAAGTGCATGTGGATCTGGCACAGATGTATCATTGGGTAAAACTAGAAAAAATAATGATTTGAGATAGACTCTAATGGGATCCTGTGCAAGATAATGGGACATGCTTCACTCTTGAGTTGACACTCTAAGGGGATACACTTTTGTAGTTTCCTATGCTCATTATAAACCATTATTAAGGGAATAAAAAATAAAATCCCCTAAGAATATATGTTTGAGAAAAAATCCATGCTAACATTGACATAAATCAATGTAATCACAAATTAGGATATAATTTTTATTTTATTTAATATTTTCCATTTTTATTCTATGTATTTAATCCCTCTAATTGTACATTCTTTTTCATAGTTAGTTATAGGAAAAAGAAGAAAATGTGACATCAATCAATGAGAAAGGAAATTTGTGGATTAACCTAATGATAAGCTTGATATGATGGTAACGTGTTCTCAAAACGTTATGATAGTACTTTCCCAACTAGTTCAAGTTACGAATAATAACTTGAATCATCTATAACAAACTATTTCTACAAGGAAAGTGAATTTTCAGTCAAATCCATTATAACGAAAATTCCTTCCATTTTTAGTGGATCTTCTTATCCCCTCCTCGAAGAATAGTGGGTTAACCTTATTGAAAAGATATTCTTTGTCCTCCAGTGCTCAGAAGAGGAGAAATTATGTTGGTGATCAATTGTTCTGTTAGGGAAGATGATAAGTGGGGGGAACTGATCAAGAATATGAAGTCCCAGGAAAAAATCAATTCCATGGATTGGGATGAATTCAAGAAAATGTATTCAATAAATATTTCCCCATACCCTCTATCATAAGATGTATAGAGAGTTCCCAGACTCAAATATAAGGAAGATGTGTCAATTGTGGAATATGGAGAAATTTATTGATTGTTTTCAATGTACACCTATGACTTTTTCATGAACACTGAAAGTAAGGTGGATCACTTATTTAGAGGATTAAACCCGAGTCTATGAAAAACATTGGAGATGTATGAATTTGAAATTTATGAGGAGATTTTCTGTTATGTCCTTAAGGTTGAAATGGATAGCAGATACTCCCAATAGTCTCGTGGGATAGGTAAAAAATGTGGAAAATAGATTCTAACATGGGTGGTTTATCAATTATTTCCCATAAAGGAAATAATACTGAACATTCCACATGTAATAATTGTGGGAAATCATCTTGGGAATTATTTAATGGGAACCAAAACATGCTTCAAATGTTAAAGAATGTGACTTCTGACTAAGAACTGATAAATGGATATGAAGAATCCCACTAATGTGGATGAAGAAAGGATGGTTTAGATTATCAATCATCTTGTAGTGTAGTGTTACAAGTGTAAAAACATGGTAATTATGTTAATAGTTTCACTAAGACAAGGGATGTTGGATGTAATTATAAACAACCTCCAAGGAAACTAGGATGAACTTATGTTATCACAAGTACTGAGGTGGATCCGAACAATGATGTGGTGATAGGTATGCTGGTTATTCATTCAATAATAGTGAACATGAAAATTAATTTTCGTTCTTCACATTCATTCATACCTTGCATGTTTAGTAGAAATATTTAAAAACCCCATCAAATTTTGGATGATTTTCTATCTATGAATTTATAGAATAAGGGAATTGTTTCATCCAAAGTTTATTTATAGTCTTATGTACTTTTTTGTGTAATTAACATCCTTTAAAATATTGTTATACTCTCTTTTTTAGAGTTTGATGCTATCTTGGGAATGTATTTCCAATCATAATACAAATCAATCATCAACTGTTGGGAAAGGGATATCACTCTTCAAATCCCAAAGCATCCTCCAATATTGTACAAGTGTATAGAAGAATATGAATATTCATCAGAATAATTGTATCAGGTGTAGATATTATTTAATTATAAGAACCCATGTCTAGATCAAATGAATGAGACAAAGAAGAGAATCATGCTCAATGACAACCTATTGTGAGAGATTACACTGATGTATTCCCTAAAGAGTTTCCTAGTATTCCATCAAATAAAGATGTTTATATATCAATTTAACTTATTCCAATATCTCTATCTATTTCAAATACACCTCATAGAATGGAAACTGTAGAGATGGAAGAGCTAGATAAGCAATTACAGGAGAATCTAGAGAAGGGTTTTATATACTCAAGTGCTTCACCACGGGGTGCACCAGTCCTATTTGCTATGAAGAATTATGGATCGACGTGCATCATCATCATTTATCATGAAATTAATCAAATTAAGATAAAAAAATTATCCCCTATTTTAGATAAATGACTTGTTTGGTTAGCTTTTTGGGGCTAGTTATTTCTCCAAGGTGAACCATCGGTTGGCAAATCACCAATTAATGGTGAGGAAGGATGATATTCCCAAAAATTAATTTTGAATGATTTATTACCAATATGATTTCATAGAAATTATATTTGGACTCACTAATGTTGTATAAATATTCATGGATTTAATTAATAGATTCTTTATAGAATACCTCAACAAATTTTTATGAGTCTTTATCAATGAAATTTGGATAGACTCCATGATAAAAGTGGAACATGATGTGAAATTGAATACTATGATGAAGACTATTTGAAGGGAGAATATGTATGTAATCTAAATAAAATGTTAGCTCTAGATTGAAAAGTTATCTTTCTTGGGGCATGGAATGTCCTGCAAAGGGATATCATTACCTCCATCCAAGACAAAGGCAATTAAAGAGTGGCCCGGGACAACATATATAATAGAGATCTGTAACATCCAAGGTCAAGATGGGTATTACAGATTATTTTTTAATAACACATCAAGATTTTTAAAACTAATGAACAATATGACATGGAAGTGGGTGAAGTTTGTCTGGACTCTATAATGTGATGAAAGATTCAAAGATCTCAAAAGAGTCTTATCACTACACTGGCACTCACACTCCCAACAAGTATAGAACTATTTTTGGTGTATAGAGATGATTCAAATAAGGGATTATTATTTTTACTAATTAAAAATGATAACGTGATAGAATATGACTCAAGGTAGTTGAAAAACATTAGAGAAACTATCCCACACAGGATCTGGAGCTCGCAGATGGGATATTTGTGTTGGAAATATAGCGGCATTATCTCCGTGTGAAGAAGTGTGAGATATATACTAATCAAAATAGTTTGAAATATATATTTACATAGAAGGATATTAATACTCACAAATGAATATGGTTAGATATAATCAAATATTATGACCGCTCAATCCACTACCATCCTAGGAATGAAAATATGGTAGAGAAATCTCTAAGTAGAAAAGATGATGTAATTTAATCAATGCTGGTAATGGAGAAGGATCCAAAATTCTTAGACATAGAGAGGATTTAAGGAATAATAAATTGATGAAAATCATAAATAATTTCCAAAATGACTTCTCAACCATCCCACTTTGAGAAAATAAATTATTCACAAAGAAATGGTGTGGAAATTTGAAATAGGCTTGAAGCTGTCTGAAATGGGAAATCCATTAAGTTCAAGATTGATTAGGAAGGAGTTATAATATTTGGTTCACGATTATGTGTACCACAAATTCCAGAGATGAAGAAGGAACATTAAAATGACAAAAATAGATCAATCTTCTCTATTCATCTGGGTTCCACAAATATGTATCGATATATATGAGAGATATTTTGGTGGGACAATATGAAGAAGGAGATTTCTGAGTATACATCAAAGATCTTGTTATGTCAACAAGTTATGGCTGAATGAAAAAAGACTAAGGGTATTATGAAACAACTACCCATACCAATATGGATGTGGGTGAGCATTACCATGGTCATTGTCACTGGACATCCAAGGTAATCAAGAGGAAATAATGTTATAAGGGTCAATGTAGATCGTCTTACAAAGACAACTCATTTTATTGAAATTCAAGACGGCTTATCATTGGATAAACTGGAACATATATATCAAAGTGGTGGTAAGAATTCCTGAAGTACCACTATCTATTGTTTCTGATCGATATCAAAGAATCACCACAAGGTTTTGGAGAATTCTTCAACATGCTCTTTTAACAAAGTTGAACATCAGCATAGTTTATCAAACCGCAAACAGAATTCCAATCTAAGAAAACTATTTAGACACTACAATATATATTGATAATATATTCTATGGACTTCAAAGGATGAAGGGACCAACATCTTTCACTGGATGAATTCTATGAAAATAATAGTTTCTACTCCAAAATCATAATGGCACCATATAAAGCCATTTATTGGAAAAAGTGAAGAACACCAGCATGTTGGGAGAAAGTCGATGAACTTAAGATTCTTGGTCCTAAAGTGGTCAAAGAAATATTGGATAATTTTAGAACCATTTAGCATCACATCAAGGTATCCCAAATTTTATAGATGATAATTGATGGGACCTTGAGTTCCATGTCGGAGACATGGTATTCCTTTGCATATCTCTATAAAAGAAGGTCATGAGATTTGGGAAGAATGGAAACCTATGTTTCAGGTACATTAGTACCTTAGATATTCCTGATCATGTCAAAGATGGGGGATATCAGCTTACATTTCCACATACCATGACTAATGTATAGGATTAATTCCATGTATCCCTCCTAATGATGTACATAACATATCATTAACATGTTCTATATTTAGAGTTGGTACAATTAGAAAATGATCATTCATGCAAAGAGATTCATGTGATGGTATTGTATTATAGAGATAAATTTCTACAAAACAAGTCTACTCACACAGTTATAGTACTATTATGGAACCATAAGTATGAAGGGGAAACATGGGAATAACACTAAGTGATGAAGTAAAATTCCCGACATCTATTTTAAGTTAATATGATATTTTGAGGGAGAAATATCTTAATGGGGGAATAATGTTATAAACCAATGTATTATTAATGGAATTCAATTCTTATAATGGTTTATTATGGTATAATGACATAATATTACTTATAAAACATATTAAAATTCTCATAAATGATAAATGTGTTAAATAAAAGGTATCTCTAGAGGTTAAAGAACCTGTACCACTGAAATAGTAAATTGTCCTTTTGGAATAGTAATGTGACCCATATAAATTGTAAACCAGCCATGGAAATATTAACCTCAACAATTAATGTATAATTTTTTTTCCATATTATAAGTGTCAGTATGATATAAACGTATCATACTAAAAGAAAATAAATATTTTAAAAATTAATATTTAAGTGATTGAATTTTTGTAAGTCATGTATATTTACATACAATTATATGATTAATTTAAAAAATTAAAAGAATGTTTCTCTATATAAAATGTATTGATAAAATAATTCATTGATTTCTAATTATTATAAGATACTTTAATTATAATTTATGTAATATTATATTGTTTGAACATCCATTTTTAATTTAAAATTCATATTTTTCTTGTAAATTATTATTTCAGATACAAAATAAAATTTTCATATTTAGAAAATTATTTTTGAAATAATTGAGATCATGTTTGTATTCTACAGGTCAATAAATGATTAGTGTTTATTTTTTGGGATATTTGTCAAATTCTTGTATTTTATGAATAGTAAAATATGATAACTTACGAAAAATGTAAATACATGAATTACGAAATCATTAAGATGGTGTTCTTCTGCTGTAATCCCAATTGATCCAAACTAACATGCACATATTACTATTTTATACAAGTATACATACAATTTATAGACTATATATAAAATATTCAAATAATGATTAAAATAATGAGAAACCCCTCCTCTCCTCCACCAAAAAACCCACCTTCACCCCCATCTTTTGTTCTTTCCTCTAAAGCCTTGTACCTTGAAAAAATTCTGCTCCAATATATCCCTAATCCCATATACCATGTCCATCATCCACTAGTCTATTCAAAAGAACAAAACCCTTTCAATAAAGAGTCTATCAAGGAAGATAAATTCAAGAGGTAAATTCCTCTTTTCATTTCGATTATTTTCATTTTGGTTCCTTTATTTCTGTTTCATTCATCACCTCCTTTCATCTGAATGTTTTGATAACTATAGTAACATAAATATACCAGAATGTTTTTATGATAATGGAATAATTTATCATCATATCTTATTTCCCATCCTATTATACTAGAACTGAAAACACTATCCAAGATGTGGTAATTTATCCTAATCAAAGAATACATGCTTTCAATTTCATTTAATGTCTACAATTCCGGTCATGAAACAATTATTATCGGTCAAACAGGATATAATCACTGTATTATGTCTTATATAATGTTATGTAATCTTTTATACACATGATATTAATTTATTAATCAAAATAAGTTCATTGTGATTGAAAACTGCCAATTAACCATAACGATTATCATTAATGTTTTAAATAATGATTCATGTCCATTCCATAAAACCAAATGAATTATAAAAATAGTTAATAAACTATATTTTCAGTAATAAAGTATAATTCAGGTTCTATAAAATCATCTTCATAATATATGTTTATCAGTACATGTATATAAATAAACTGATCTGGAAAACCAAGGAAAAAACGCTCCAAACAATAACATTGAACCTCTTCAACAATCAATAAGGCCATGAATGAAATTATTATGGATTTAAAAAATATATTAAATATTGAAGAGGTTCTATAAATATTAAATAAAGAATTAAATTTTTTTATCCATGACATTAATATCAACTGAAGGACACTATCAGACTTAAGGTAAGGGATTCCACCCGAACCACCATTATTCCTTCAAGTTGTATATCTTTCATTTTACCAAAATGAAGTTATCAATTATGTTTATGTTAATCTTATAAATCATTTTATATGTTCCAAATTCATTTATCACTATCCATTTATCAATCTCTTTTGGGGATATACATGTTTTTAACTGTTTCTTTCATCCATTCTTCCTGATAATCTTACCCAATTTAAGTGAACTTCCCGAATTCATAACAATTTTCAAGTACACTATATAAAATTTTTTTAATACCAAATTATATTTTTAAAATCACCCATTTTATGATTATAACCATCATAGTTCACTTATGGGTTTATATAAAATATTATTCCCCTTTTTTTATTTTAAATGATCGTTGATATTCTCCTTAAACCACACTAAATTATTTTAATTATAATGATTCTTAAATATTCTTTTTAGATTCTATAACATTATTTTGAAATAACTTATCAAGATATATACCTATTCAACCTTATTATTTTTCTTGAATAATAGGATTACATTCCATCATGGACACATTTATGATACACTCATGTGTTATGCTTTATAACAATATTATGATACCCATTTATTTCTTTAGGTACACTTATTTTTTTATATGATTGATTATGTATGATTATTTATGTGGAAATAATTTTCAAGAACATGTAATGATGGGTGGTCAAAAATATCACTTCAATGAATTGGGAACTGTTGAGTCTCAGAATACTTTATGTGAAATGGTCTTGGCGGTTAGCCTTGACATGTGCTACTATGTGGAACTATTTTGGTGGATAACCTTGACTTATCCACCTCTATATGCAACAAGCCATGACTAATATTAAAGTTATGATTTATGTTTCTAGATCAATAGTATGACTCAATTTTTTTATGAATCATTGTTTTATATGTTAGTATTATAAATGTTATGTGCCTTTTAATATCATAATGCAATGCCTTCTAACCCCTATGATAATGCTTTATTTTTATGCATATTCCTTTAATGGAATTTTCAGATCACCCCTTTGTTCATTTTATCCCTATGTTATCCAATGAATATGTATGATCACAATGGAAGTTAATATCCCTTTAAAAATATTGAATAAATAAAATTTTCATTTATTTTCATGTTTTCAGTTTAATTTAACTTGTCTTCCAAGACACTAGGATTTAATACCCATGGATTGTAATATGATGTCTTATTATGCTAAAAAAATGTAACGTTATGTGTATAAGGATTCAGTCTCAATAGTAATTAGGAGTTTTTTGTTGAATATAGTGTTTTATTATTGTGGTTTTTTGAATCTCTCTCATATTTCTTAATGAGATGTAGCATTTCGGGAATGGTACTAAAAACATCAAAAAAAAATTAATCATTAGTCATGATACACATGAACACTAGCGCATGAATATGGACATAACATGGGAACATAAAGCTCATATTAATGTTTTTGAATTGATTATAATAAGATATAATAATTCATTAATGAATTTTTTTCAAACATCCAATGGTAACCAATCACTCACTAATATGAGTATAAGCTATGAAATATCTCATGACCTACCACTCATGTCTTGAAAATTCAATATATTGTCTACCATGAAATCCTTAAATATATAATAAAATCCAAGAAAAGATCAAAAATACCTTCCTTTGATAATAATTTTTCATGACCCATCCATGATAACCCACTAAAATAGTACCTAATCTTGACATGCCAAGTCTCAAAGATCATTCTTGATTCCCATTTGCTAGAGACTATTTTCTATGAATCTAAAATGATATTTCATATTGATTTATCTAAATTAATAACCATGAAATTTTAAGGAACAAAAAAAATTAATTAATATTTAACATAACAATAAAATAAATAAGAATATAGTACCAAAAGTGGATATTACATAAAATGAGATACAAAAAATAAATAACATCATATAATATAATGGTGAAATCACCACTAATATATCCTTGTTTAAGGTGGATCATACAGTCTTCATGTTTCCATAAAATTCCAAGGTTATTCAATCAATACCACCCAACACCCCAAATTAGTGATTTCTAGTTTCAAAGAACAAGAAATATAATATAATAATACACCCAAGGGAAAATGTAAGATTTTATAACCACTGGGATAGTAGGATACCACCCAACATTCTCTATATATTCCATAATCAATAATCTAAATATGTTGAATTTACAATAAAAAAGGAATTTTAATAATTTTTAATATTCATAAATATTAATTTTTAGTGATTTAAATGGAAATTATAAAACTAGTATCAATAGTAATTTTTATTAGAATAGGCGTGTATGTTCATCTTAATCCAAATAGGAATGAATAATTTTATAATGAACACATTCATGTATAAATAATTATTAATTATATAACAATATGCATTCTCTTGTTGGGTTTGCTACATCAAATCTCAAGTATCCTCAAATATCTCGATGAAATATGGATCATGGTGTGCTCACTATGACAGATCTCAGGATTATGGGGAATATGATTCCACCCCCAATGAATGAAATCCCATGCCTCATTATATTTTAGTTTTTGTTTTCATCCATAATCCATTTCTATGTAGAGATAGTATATTCATAGAATGTGTGTTCTAAAATACCCACCTCACTACCCAAGATCCCATTTAATTCAATAAAACAAATCAAGAGGAAAATAAATACTTCTAAATAAGTTTTATAATTCCTCAATCATTAATCCTGAAATCACGTAATAAACATAACCTTTCATTTCAAAATACATCATCAATCAAATTTCATTTAAAATCATATATTTCAAAATAATAATTTTTTTTAAATCTATAGAACAATTTATGCCTAATTTTTAAAAGATTATTCATAAATTTAATTCATCAAATCACCCATTTAATTTAAAAATCACATTCCCGGAATTAAACACTTAATGTCAAAATAAATTTTCATATAGGATGCATAAAAATTTCTATTTGAAAACATTATCAAGACTATATATAAATTATTTAAATAAAAATTAAAATATATATTATTTCAATAATGATATAACATTATAAATTTATAGATAAAATATTATGAAACCACCAACAACAATTAATAGTATCATCAATCACCCCAAAAAGGGATACACAATTGGAGATTCAGTTGTATATATCCAACCAAGAGTGGGTTCTAGAAGAATAATTCACAAATAAAGAGAAATATAATAAATCCCAATAATATGATAGATATACATGAAAAAAAATTATATAGTGTAAGAAAAATTAATTCTGTTAAATTGATAATTCATGGGTCGTGAAAAAAAATTAGATTAATTAAATTTTATTGAATGGTTTGACAGAAAAACAAATAAAATTGTGCACCAACTATGTAACATTTTTTATTATATTAGATTATTTTCAATGATTAATTTCATTCTTTCAAATGTTGTACTCCACCCAAGTAAAATTTACATATCCCAAGTTACATAGTTTGAGGGGATTATTTCATATTTTTGTCTAACCATGGACCATTATATGGGACTCTAACACAAGGCTCTTGGATTATAGGGGAGACCTAGTATATCTTCTCTTAACATTCCATGACCATGTATCGGGAAAAATATATATAAATTCATCAATATATATCCCAAAATTTTATAATAAAATATCAAAAAATATAGTCAAAAAAGATTCAAGTAACTAAAATAATCAATGATATGTGATAAAAAAATATTTAGAAAAATAAATATTCTTCTCTATGATTTAGGCATAATCATTCTAGACCACCCTTTTCAAAAATAATCCTATGTATACCATCAATGTAAAAAATTTATAAAATAACATAATATCATAACACCATGAAATTTTATTAATAAATATTTATTTATGATTAATTAAATTTATTTGATAGCTTTAATTTCTTACAACATTGAGCATTAATAGACCATGACATATAATAAATACTTTTATATAACTGTGACTATCATGACCATAAAATTAAACATATCTATATGAATAGTAACAAATAAAATTTGAAATATTATGTATAATGGTTTTATATAAAGAAAACATGATGATAAAAAATTTAAATTATCTCCAAATAAAGTTTATATATGTTTTGAATGTATTATATTAACAATAAAAATCTTAATATATCATTTAGTGAAAAATATTGAAATTATTTTTATCCACATATATTAAATAATATGAATATTTTTAAATAATTTTTTTAAATAACAATTTGAATTCTATATTAGGGTGAGTTTTTGGTATTTTGTTGGAAAATAATAATTTTTAGTAAATGTTGAAAATACTGTTTTTATTGAAAACTTATTAATAATTTAAATAAATTATAAGGATGAATTTTTTTAAATGGGATTAAAAGTAAAATTTCATAAAATATATTTAAAATATTATAATCTAGGTCATTGGAATAATTTCCCTATTGTATTTTGATATAAAAACTATTTATACTTTTAAAAATTTTGTATCTAGGAATCCCATTTCTCATTGCATCAGTGAGTTTAGTTATAGATTAAAATTCCTCACATGCATGAATAGACTTTAGAAAAATGGATTCCATATTTATAATCAAAAGAATTGACAACATATAGAAAGGTAAACTTAATTCCAAACCATAATGAAATAGTATAAATAGTAAAAATTAAATAACATTTTTCTGGTACAAATGGGTTTATGAGAAGCATAACCAAAATGTATAATATTTAAAAATTAAAAAAAACATGTACAATTAAAATTTTATCATTATTTATAAATTATATCTTCTTTTTTATTTAATACTTTATTTTTGATTCTTTTCTAATTATAAAAACTTGAATAGGATTTTTTTTAAGAAATACTTACATGTGTTCCTCTAACCTCACTTACAAAAGGCCACCAGTTCTCCTCTCTACTGCACACTTCTATAAACCATTGGTTCAATG
Source organism: Viscum album (assembly GCA_963277665.1). Lineage (NCBI taxonomy): Eukaryota > Viridiplantae > Streptophyta > Magnoliopsida > Santalales > Viscaceae > Viscum > Viscum album. Next base: position 303,451,690 of record OY728126.1, read on the forward strand.
AAGAAATACCAAAATATCAAAATATAATACTTCCACCAATCCCAATGTATTTCTTTTCTTCCATAAACCGAACACATAAATCCTTTTGGTGAAAACCAAAAGAAATTCTCTAAAGAAGAGGTAACTCCCATAACCAATAATTTAATTACATTTCTTCCTCCACCACCATAAATAATTATTAAAATTTTATTATATATTAAAAAAATTTATATATATAATTATATTTTTTATGATAATGGAATGACCTAAAATGATATTCTCTTTTATTAAATGGGATAGAAATCATTATTTGTTTGTATGGTGGACTACCACATCTCCAACTGATGTTGTTGTTTTTTAAACATCCCCACTAAAATATTGATATGTTGATGTATTTTATTTTTATACATTATTTTTAAGAAAGTATTATACATTTATAATTATAAAAACTCATGAAACTTCATAGTTTCAATTTGTTTAGAATACGACAATGTCACACATGTTTATGGAAGACTACCGCCTTGTGAAGCAATGAGATTTCTTCGTAGTTTAAATGTAAGGTAATAAGGATTTGTTTAATGATCATATATTATATATTTATAATAAAAGTCATTATGTAATTTTAATATATTATTTTCATTCATTTAATTAATTATTTTTAGAAAATTGATACATTGTTCATGTTTTCATAGGGCATTAAATTTCCATGAATGGAGTATTTTATTTTTTGTGTCTTCATATTATCGATTAAACTAAATAAAATATAATTAATTGATATGATATTAATATAATCGTATAAATTATTTATATTATGTAATCATGATCCAATTAAAAGGACCATATATAACCAATCAAAACATACACAAAAAAGATAACTGTTATTCCATGAAACCTGACTTTAAATATAATTGTTAATAAATTGGTATTAAAAGGTCATATGAAAATAATATGTGGTTTGATATAAATAATTATATTTATATAATAAATTTATAATAAACATATATTTATTCTATAGTAGTTTTTAACTTTAACTATGAATGTTTAGGCTTAAGGTAAGTGAATTGTTTTTCAAACATCTCTTCATCAGTACATATGTTATGTAATGCACCCATCTTGTTCAGTGAGGTGTATATACTACCCATTTTGACAAGTTATATCCTGATGCTCCTTCATTTCAAGATATCATATGATTCAATTAATGTTATTCATTATATGAATTTTTATTTATGGTTACAAAAGTTGTAATATCATTATGTTATAATCTCATAATTTATTGGGGTTATTTATGATTATGATTGAAATGATAAAATCATTCAATATACATTCATTTAAACTCATTAATCTTGTTATCTTATAGATGTTTTATGAGAATAAGGTTTTACCCTTTATTTTCCTTTCCTAATATACCTAGGAGTTTAAAATATTTTTTTCAATGGAATAACCCCTTTATTTTGTCTTCATTCAAAAAATATTTCTTACAGAACCATGTTTTGTAATAATATTTTCAAAAAGGTTTTTTAAATAATTAAATAGAAATTTTGATGAATATTTGTCCCCCTGATACAATTATTTAAAATAATTAATCAATGATGAATTATTTCATTTTCCTAAAAAATTCATCTTAGATTTTAATAAAAATATTAAAAGAATAATTTTTAACATATATTTTATGATTAAAATCCTATACCATCATGAAAAATAATTAAATTTAATCTTAATATATAATATTACAATATCATTTCCAAATGATATAATTTTGATATAACTTTTTGTTTTAAAAAGTTTTTTTAAAGTATCAATGATTTTTTCATCACGAATTGTTTTAAATTATAATTCAAAATAATTGTTCATTTAAGAAGATATCTGTTGATGTTTTATATTCCTCAATGGGCATATGTTTTAAGGATACAAATCATATTCATTATATGAAAGGGATGTAATTATGATGATATGATTTTTATGAAATCTATCTCCCTTACCTAGGTTATACAATGATAAAACAATGGTGTAACATAGTTCATTTCATCAGCTATTTGATGATAGAATGATGAAATAATTAGGAAAGAAATCCTATTTTACCTAGGTTAGGATACCACGAAACGTTTATAAAATATATTTTCAATTTCATGGGTTCTAATATGATGATTGTTTTATGATCATATGGAAAACATATATGTATGATTTTCATTTTGTGAAAGGTGGTACCAATTTATCCATATATTGTAATGGGATATGATTTATATCTAATGAAATATAATGTACTATAGATGGGAGTGAAAAAAATTCAATAACTGATGTTTCCCACATTTGTTTCCTTGAATGTGGACATCAACTACATTGATGGTTTGGGGAGTGAACCCATTCCATTACGATATCCATTGTAGTGATTCTTGATTTATATGGAAATGATTTTAAATTATTATTAGTATTCCAAAATTCCCATTCATTTTACATGTTTCTTTTCTCATGGAACATGATATTTTATTTCTTTATGATTAGTGTATTTTAAACTTCAATTCATTATTTAATGACATAATATTATGAGCATTAAAATAAAAGGAATGCATTCAAATGTTATGATCATGTTGTCATACACTTATGTACATTTTATTGTTTCGTTTCTCACATGTTCAAATTTTTTGTTCATTATTACTCACTCTATATTATGTGTATGTTTGAAATGTTATGATGCAATTTGTTTTGTATTATTTTTTTATGAGGGTTTATATTTTTGAAAAACATAGTGGGAAATCATTTAGTTCACCTATGAAGAATTTTTTTTATTTTTCTATCTTTCCAAATAAATTATATGACTACAATACTTATGTAACTTTATATAATTTAATGAATGATCATATAAAAATATGTAATCTCTATATATGAAATTTTTGGTCATAAAAATTAGTATCATAGAATAGGTTTTGTTAACATTTACAATCTACGATGATAAAACATTAATGATATACTTATGTAAATGTATAAGGATTGAATTATGGATGAGTTAATGAATAGATAAATGTCATGGAATTATGTTAAATATTAGAGTGAGTGTATTATAATACATTATATCCATGTTTAGATAGTACATGTCGATGCAGATCTAGAATGAAGGTGAATAAGGGTAATAACATTGAAATGGGCATATCGATTTATACTCTGTCATCACCGAGGATATGATAAAGATCCTTACTAATCAATTGATTTGATAGTACTAGGGGATATGTTTCAGAAATTACTATACACTTTCTAACTCACAATAAAAATGTTAAATAGATTATGAATATTAATGACATTGGATAAACATATGTTATATTAGATTAAAAATAAGTTATAATTATTTAAATATAAATAAATTCATTTTTTATGATTATGTGGTTCCCAACTATAACTATTATTTAATATACTGTGATTCATTATATTAGTTATTTATTGGAACCCAATAAAACCATATTAATGCTATGTGTGATAGGAAATACCATGATTGTACTATTGAGAAGCCAACCATTTTGGGATTTGGAATGTTAAATCACAATTTTTTTGCTCATAAAATATTATCAAGTCATGCGTCATGGTAAAAATTCAAATGAATAGAGTAGGGAGAAACATTATATTGAATCCTACATGAGGAAACACCGACCATCATTTAGTGGATCCACTGATATGTTGGTTTCAAATCAATTAATAAAAACAATTGAAAATATAATTTCCATTTTCTTATATTTACAACATGAAATGGTAAGTTTGATTTTTTATCTATTAGAAGGAAAAATAGATCAATGGGGGACTCTAATAAATAATTCAAGGGTACATTATGAAATTGAATCCATGGATTGTGATGAGTTAAGGAAAAGAAATTCAGTAATTACTTTTCTCTTATTCCTAGTAAAAAGTTAAATAATGAGTTCATTGAGCTAATTAAATAGGATGATGAATCCATTAGTATCTTTGAGGGAAATTTTACAAGACCTGTGAGGTCCTCTTATGTTATTATTATCCAAAAAAATTAAGGATGATCAATTATTTGGTGGAATAAAACAATGTATCAGATGGGTGTTATCCAAAAGATAATTTAGTAGGTATAAATATATTTATTAATGACATATCAAAGAATAAATGGGGGTTGGAGTTACTTATCATTATCATCGTTTTGATAAGAAGATAATTATAGAATTTAAATAAATATATATGATAACCATATAGAGAAAAATATTATATTTCATTTATACTCAATGTGTGGGATGAAACATGGATGACCTTCTCTTAAGGGTACTATTAAATGTGTGAATATTGAAAGGTAAGGTCATTAGATCATCAAATTCCTATGTGATGAAAATTTGTTATATAATAATAAAAATAGGGAGAAGAATCCATAAGAATTCACCATCAAAACTCTAATGTTTCAAATGACAGGAGTACAGGGAACATACTAACTAGTGTCCAAATAAAAGGGTTAATGTTTATGATTCATATCTGCAACCCCTTAAGCTGATATACTATCATGTTTCCAAATACAAGGTTTAATGAAAATTATCTATATTATAAACCTCTTATGATGATAGAAAAAGGTATATCTCATTCGATAATTGTATTTGAAAAGGGATGAAAAAACGACATGGCGAATGGTACTTGAATACTAAAACATTTAAAATAAAAAGCAATATATGAAAATTAATCTTCACATTCATTCAAATATGATGAGTTTTATAAGTGTATCATGATTCCACACAAAGAATTATATATATAATTAGTTGTGAAAACCCCTAATGGAATAATGACCCTATCTCATTTGTCTGTTGCTTCTCCAGTTGATGATGGTGATAATATGTTTCCATAAATATTTTTATCCTCCACATAGTTGAATTTGAGGTTATCTTATGAATGGATTATATTTAATAATATAAATGCAACAAATTTTTTTAAGGGATATTTTTCTTATATTACAAACTATCTTTGGATCATATATTAGCGTGATAATAAATATAATCATATGACGGAAATCAAATCCACTGAATAAGTTTTCATTTCCATTCAAGAGGGGTGATTATCTAATATTTATAGGGAGAAATTCAACATTGATGATTCATATATTGTGTGGGAGTTTTTGAAATATTTTTGGATGATTTCCATGAATTCCAGTAAAATGTGAAGTTGAGTTCTCAAAAGAACTCCGAGTTAGTTCTATACATATTCCAAGGACTCCATATAGAATGGTAATGATTTAGTTTCACGATTTTAATATTCAACTCCAAGAGAACCTTAACAAGTGATTCATTATACAATTTGGGGTACGTTGGGGTGAAAATGTTCTTCTTGTCAAAAAGGATGGATTGGTCTAGATCGATATTGAATATCTAGAGACAAACTAGATCATGATAAATATCAAGTTTCTTATACCATTAATTAATGACCTATATTATCAACTATATATAGATCAATACTTTTCATAGATTAATGTTCATTCTGGATATCATCAATTCTGGGTCAATAAAGAGGATATACCCAAAATACTATTGTATACATTTTGTGGAAACTATTAATATATAGTGATTGTATTCAGTCTTTCTAATTAATATACTTTTTTCATGGATTTAATAAATAGAGCCCATAGTTATATTATTGATTAGTTTTTAGTGGTACATATTGATGAATATATTATATATTTTAATATTATAGAAGTTAAATAATATTACATGAGAATTTTACTAAGGACACTAAAGTAGGAGAAAATATATGAAAAAATATAAAAGTTGTTAATTTTGGCTGAAAGAAGTTACATTTTTGGTAATATAATCTTAAGGTAGGGTATATCATTATATCCTTCATAGATAGATTCTATTTAGTGTTTTCTAGACAAACTATGGTGGTTTGGAACTAGAGTTTTCATTTTATAGAAGTATATTATCTATGTTCTGAGGATAAATTCTGATGACTATCTAATAAACACACCATTTTTACTCATAAGGGATCCATGTTTCTCTATATTGATGAATGCGAACAATATTTCCTAGAATTGAAGAGAATATTAGTTATAACACAGATGCCCACATTACCTTATAGTGGTAAATGGTTTCTAATTTATAATGATGCAAACAATAAGGTATTGGGAGGTATTCTTATGTAGAATGTATTGGTTATAGATTATGACTCTTGAAAAATGAAGGTCAATGCCAAAAAATACCCAACTTGTAATTCAGAGTTAGTTGTGGATATTTTTTCATGAAACACATGGAATCATTATCTATGTGGATTAAATTATGATATATATACCGATAAAAATTTTTAATGTATAAATTCACTCAAAAGGAGTCAAATATGAAGCGATGAATATGTATATAGATGATTAATTATTATGAGTTCTCCATACATTAGGATAAAGGGGAAGAGAAAGAGGGGGATGATTTCTTAAGTTGATTGAATCATGCTAGGTTATCCATGAATATTATTAAAAAATATCATATATTTTAAGATTTTCAAAGGATAAATATAGAAATAATGAATTGTTGGTATACATATTATCTTTCTTAATAAAATGTTCAACCATCTATATAAATAAATAAGAAAGTGGTGGAAAAGGAATCTGTTGAGTAGAAAAAGAATATTAGATATGACATTAATTTTAACCATTATAATAATGGAATGATAATTTTCATGAATCACGTATGTGCTCCAACCATAGAAGATTTTAAAGAGATGTTAAAGGAAGCTCATTGCTATAAATTCTCTATTCATATTTGAAGTTGGACGATGTATTGATATTTTAATGATTATTTTTAGAGGGATGTACTAAATAGAAATTTCATAAAATTTATATCCTAGTTCTTGGCATGTTATAACGATAATGATTATATAGAAAATTATAAGGGACTATTGCATTCATTACCCATAACTAAATGGAAATGGGAAAAATCAACCTCGATTTTTTCTTCGAAATCCCCAAAACATATAAAAGACATCATGTTATATGGGTTGCAATCCATTAGCTTACAAAATCAGCACACTTCCTTGAAATTTTAGAATACTCATCTCTACAGAAAATTCATTCATATAAATTAAGAAATGGTTAAAGTTTAATTTAGTACCACATTCTATTATATCTAACTCAGATTTGAGGATTACCTCAATGTTCTAGTGAATTCATCAATAATATCTAGATAAAAAGTTATTTATCCGGATAGTATATTATCCTCATAATGATGTTCATCTAAGATAATAATTAAAACCCTATAGGAAATATTGACAACTTTTTTTAATGATATTAATAGTGGTTGGGATCAACGCATTCCTCTAGTTGAGTTTTTATTCAAAAATAGGATTCACATGATCAATAAGATGCCTCATTGTGATGCCCTCAATATATTGATGTATAGTGATCCATAATTCTAGTAAAAATTCAGATAAATACATAAATTTCAACCTAGGATAGCTGAAAAAATGTTACAGAATTCCAGATCCATTTAGAAACACATCATAGTAGTTTAGAGTCAGCAGAAATTTTATGATAAAAATCACTTATTTTATATTTGTTATTAAGTTAGAGAAATTGTTTTTCTAATAATTTCTCCATAGAATAAGGTCATGATATTTTAAAGCAATGGAAAAATAAACCCATGATATATCAGTGACATTTAATTTCATTATTTTATCGAGATGGTATCCTATTAGTTGGTTCTTCCACCAATCCTCCCTCAGGTTCATGATGTATTACATGTTTATCTCCTAAAGAAGTACCTAACTGATCTATAAAATGTACGTAACTCATAATTTGTACAACTATAGTAGGATCATTATTATGTCGAATATCCATTGAATCTTCAAGAACATATGGGGAAAGTGCTGTGAAAAAAGCTACATCCCATGGTCAATATTTTGTGGTTAAACCACTTGTTGGAATAAATTACATATGAACCATAATAAATGATTAAGAAAAATTAAAATCATTATTATATATTAGAGTGAGAAATTTTGCTGGATAAGGACATCTTAAGGTGTTATAATGTGAAGGCCCATGTTTTTATGAATTATTATTTATTTAGAATAAATTATTTTTCTTTGATATCTTATGTTATAAGAAACATTGAGTTCACAAAAATTGTGATATATTATAAATATTAATATTTAAATTTGATTGTTATGATTAACCTATTAAACATGCTCATATGAGTAATAGTTAAAATAGTAAAATATTATTTATAGTGGTTTTATATAAAATAAAAAAATTATAATAAATGGTACTCAAATTTTTGATAAATGCTTTATATGATTTAAAAGTACTAATTTCTAATGAAATGTTTCTAGTTTCTTTTTTTGAAGAATTATAAATTTTATTTTTAATAAATTTAGAGTATTAAATAAATAGAATATAATTAATTTTATAAATAATTATTTATAAATTATAATTCTGTTATTTTTTATTTTCATGAGAAGTTTAATTACTCAATGAATATTAAAGAATACTATTTTTAGTAGAAAATTCCATTTTTAATGAATTTATGAGGTTAATATTATATATAAAATAAATTAAAAATTATAATTACCTAAATTATATATTAATTAACCCAATCTACATCTTTTTAATTATTTTCATCTTGAATTTTAATATAAAAACATTTCAAACTTATGGTCGTTTTCAATTTGGAAACTCGGATTCTCATCACATATATGGGTTTCATTTTAAAATTAAAATTTTTCACATCATTTACATGAATTAGGAAATGTTCACTCCATATTTTGAATTACAATAAATTATATTTTATAATATTCTAAATATAATTTTTTACCAAAAATAATAGTAATAAAAGGGAAAATTATTTGTCACAATTATGGTAAAAATGGGTTTACATGAGGATAAACTAAAGAGATAAGGGTTTAGAATGGCACAAAAAATGTCTAACACCTATTATATGAAAACATTTTGACTTCATATATTATTTTAACTATAATATTCCATTTTATGTCCATTTTTCATTAGAAAATCGTGGGTACATCATTTATTTTAAAAAATTACAAGTTTTCCACTCACCTAATTTATAATAGGGTACTCCATAAACTATCATATCCATACATCGAGAACCCATTAGATTAGAAATTAGAAACCCAAATAACTTCTTTACTTCCCTATATCAATACAAGATGCATTATATTGCTCATAAATTCATCTTAATATTCCTTTTGGTGAAAACCAAATCATGATTATAAAAGTATAGGTGACACCCCAAATCAAGAATTTTATTTTACTTATTCCTCAATATCAGTAAAGTATTTTTAATCCATGATCATATAATATCCCTATTATGTTCTATATATTATTTTGTATGTATGTTAATTTATTTACCTACAACGATATCATCTACCATCAAATGAGATACAAAATCATCATTCATCTATAAGACAGACTACCGCCTTGTGAACCTATTTTATTTTATTTCCAAAAACACAAATTAAGGATAGATATAAATATTGAATAGTTGTTAATATATTATATTTAAGATATTAATAAAAATATTTAATTATTATATCACATATTCCTTTATACATTCAATTTTATGGGTATATGATAACATCACTCATGTGAACAATGAGTATAATCTCATGAAGTGATGTGACTCATTAACACATTTAATAGAATGATGTATGGCTGGTTTTAATGAATAAATTTCATATATAAGAAACATAAATGATTATATAATACTAATATTTTATTTATATTTCATTCTTCAATTCGTTAAGATAATGGATGTAATGATCATACTTATTTATGTCATACCATATCCAGGAACAATGGATTCAATTTTATATCTATAACTCTCTTATATTATTATAAAAATAGTTATAATAAATACATTTGATATTTATATCATGTTTATCATTCCTTATATGATGGAACCACACTAAAATTAAGGGGGGATAAAGAAAAAATAGATTCATTCAAGAATAAATGTAGCTATTACCTGAAATAACATTTTAACATGTGATTGAAAATAAATTTGTAATAAATTTTCATTATAATATAATATATATAATTATGGTTACTTAATTTATGTATAATAAATATATATTTTTTCTATTTGAATTATCATCATGTCTAATAGAATTTAATATTTAAGGGTAGAGAATTTCATCTCATACTATCTTCCATGATATATATGATATTGAATCTATCCATCTACTTCTATTTGGGTCATATTCTAATAAATTGACATGTTACATCAATAAGAGTAATCTTTTCAGGATATTATAAGTTAAATTTAATTTTATTCTTTCATTGAGATTATGATTCAATGTTACAAATTTGGTAAAGGATTTATGTAACAAACACATTGTTTTTTGGGACTATCTATGTTTATGCTTCTATTAAATATATATAATGATATATCATTTTATAAACTAATGAAATTTATACTGTTATTTGTACGTGATAAGAATACATGTTTCCCTTTATTTTCCACTTTTACGTAATTAATATTTCAGAAGAATTGTTTTAGGAAAAATCGTCTTTATTTTTCTCTTCAGTCTGAAAACAATTTCCCTCCAAAACCATGTTTTCTATAAAAATTTAAAATTTTTGTAAAAATATTTTATTATGATTTATTTAATACATTTTCATTCTTAGTTTTTTTTAAATACGGGAATCTTTATGTAATTTTCTAAATAGAGTTCATTTTCTATTTAATGAAAAATGTGGAAGGAAGAATTGGTTTATCTTGTACGTCATCATTTGAACTATACACCATGAATACAAATAATTTATTTGTATATTACATTATAAAATTACATGTTCATCCTCAAATAAAATGATATTTAATTTTTTTTATGTTTGAAAAATAAAATTTCATAGTAGAAAAGATATTTTTCTAATGAAATGGTTTAACTAGTCATTCAAAATAATAACCAATCTATGACAACTTCTATTGAGGTTACCTTTACCATAATAGGGATAAGATTCTAGTATTCCATTTTTTTTCTTTATCTACAATATTTATTTATTTTATGGGAATATGTTAATTAAACCCATTTCATATCCATGAGTTACACAATGATAAAATGATTATGAAACCCACATATTTTCACATCTTATTCGATAGTTAAATTATGAAACTATAATGATATCAGTATATTTTATATTGGATATGATATGCTGAAATTCTTATAAAATGCATTTCATTTCATGTATTATGTTGCGATGGTTTTTTATGATATTTTTTCACATATATGTAGGATTATCATTATTTTATTGTTTATCCCTATATCTATCTCAAATTAAATGGGTAATGATTCATATCTCATGAGATAGATATCAGTGGAATGTGTAGTGAAACTAGTTTAGTATGTAACATTACTATCTAATGGTCTTGGAAGTGCGTGTTGACTACTATGACGGTTTATGGAGGTTACCCATTCCACTATGATATCATTCTTAGTGAGCCTTCACATCTATGGATATGATTTTCATAGTTTTTTGAATGCAACAATGTCTTATTCCAATGTTATTATCAAACCACTCATGATCATTGATTTCTTTATTATTCATATATTATGAACTTCCCACCAATAAGTCGTGACACAAGATTATGATCTTCTATTTACAATGTTTTATTTTGAAATGTTACTTGCATGTTCTCGAACCCTTATGATCATGTTATACTTATGTATAACCTTTTTACCCATTCTAATAATCTGAGCTCACCATTTACTAGGTTTTAATTTCACCAGGTTATGGAGAAATTTGTTATGTATGATTCTTCTTAGAAGGGTGATAGTTGTGAAGAACATATTGAGATATGATTTAGTCAAACTATGAACATTTTTTTATTATTCATTGTTTTCAAAGTAATAATAACATTATGATATTTGGGTGAGTTTTTGTATTGTTTAATGAATGATAATCTAAAAATATATAATTCTATTTATGAAAATTCTGGGTATCTCTAGATATAATGGTAAAAAAACATTTGAAAATAACTATTGTGACATCCTAAATTATATCCAAATTAATTTACATAATAGTATATGTGAAACTAATTATTTAATCATTGGAAATATTCATTCGATAATATGATATCAGTGACCTTAATAAATTCAGATATTTAAACTGTAATATTAAATAGTGTTTCTTATAGTCATCAATTTTATCTTAAAATATAATCACTTAAAATTATGGAACCCAATATATATATATATGCCTATATTTACATATTCATATTTTATAGGTCATGGAATATCCTCAGGTAATATAATAATATAGTGTCATAAAATCTATCAATTTTTCCCTATGAAATTTATAATCATTATAAATTCAAAATCACCAACACGAGTTCAACGTGTCTTTTTTCCATCAGCATGACATTTCAAATACAATAATATGTTATTTTGATTCTATAATTCACATTAATATATATTCTTTAGTAGTTCATTGTTAATTTTACTAAATCATGACTATTATACTAGAAAAGCTATAACCAATAGTACTTATACATTTTATGGTAATCTAATTACTTTAATGAATATGTAAATTTAGTATTATGAAATATATGAAATACATAAAAGTAAATCCTTTAAGGATTAATTAGTATCCATTTAAAAATCTTGAAATCTATAAAACATTATTTATAATGTATCATTCAATGTCAATTATTTGAACGCCATATCTTGCACTATATTGTTGTTTGTGATTGTATTAGTGTTAGGTAACTACTACCTCTCCCATATCATATACGTGTAAATAATATTCGCCATGAAATTATTGAAATTCAATAATATATGAAAACAAATTCATGAATGTAAATACCATAACATATAGTAAAACAAGGTAGAGGTTCTTCAATTTTCTAAATATTTCTAATATGAATCATTCATCCTTCAATTCATCAATGTATTTTCATACATGTGTAAAAAGTTATTTTGTAAAAAAATTATTTAATATAATATGTATGAATAAAGATAATAATAAAAATATATTGAATAAGTAATAAATAATTAGAACGTGACTAACAGTGACAAATAAAATATAAATAAATCATGAAATCTATTTAAAAATGTTTGAAGGATAACATAATTATCAAAACATAAATAAAACCAAAAGGATCTGTAAAATGTTTTGATTCTCCTTGCATTTCCTATTACAAATTCATATGATAGTTACAAATGTGAAATCATGTATTATTTAATTTGGAAATGGTTGTTTGAAGTTTGGTAAAAAAATTCATATCATGAAATAACAATGTATATTGACACATAATGTATGTTATCTATGAAAAATATTATGATACATAAAATTAATTCTAGAGATATCATACAATAATAGTATATGTATTCTGATATGGTTAGATATAGATGGATAAATAAATATCTAGATAGATGATGGATTGACCATTAATAAATAAACCATTAATCAACTATTATTATATAGTACATCACCAAGGATATATAATAAATACCTTGCTAAAACATAAATCTATAAGAGTAAATAAAGATAATGTGGAATTTAATTTTAGTGAGCTATTGGAATGTGATGGATAATTAAATCATCATATATTAAGTACATAATACATGAAAATCAAGATAAACAATGCATTATGTCACAAAATGGTTGTTTCACTGTGAGAGTCATGTTTTTATTAGATAATAGAGATGAAATTTAGTGTATTTTGAAATATGAATCTATTTTTTACTAGAGGATCATACCATAATATATTTGAATATAATGGTTATTTTGGAGGATCAATTTATGATAATAAAGTTGTCTTAATTGATACTATAAATGATTTTTAGTATATTAGGTCAACTCAATATCCATTCCACACTTGGAGATATATTACAATATTCTTTCCAAAATAAAAGAGGATTATTACCTATTGATTTCTAAATGTCTTGATCTTCTTGTTTCATGAATTTAATAATGAATCATTTCATTTTGAAAAGGATGAATTTTTATTGTGAATCAATGAAGTTAGTTTACATTCTGATTTATGTTGTAAACATTGTAAATTGGTTGGACAGATGGAATAAGATAACAATCTTAGAGTATAAATATTTTATCCCAAATTGTAGATTAAGGGTTAGAGACATGAAGAAATAAAAAAACATCACATCAATGTTCTAAGAATAAATCAAAAATATGAATCATTTCAATATTAAATTCCAACTCAAGATGAAGAGGGTATATTAATGGAATAAATTAACTCAATAATATATATTTTCTATTTGATGGAATATAAAGAAGAATATGCGTTATATTGAAAATTCATTTTTGATTATGAGACCATCTTGTTAGGTTTTACGAGATTGGATGAAAAAGATGATAGATTATATAAAGGATAACATAAATACAAAATTTTCCTTATATATATGTTGTTCTATTGTTTTTAATGAAGATGCTAAGAATCAGCTATAATATTGATTGAATTTTATCATATGGAATTGGAAGTGAATGACCGTGAAATAAATCATTATATAGATTTAATTTTATCTATCATTAAAGGGTTTTAAGAAAAAAATATCATAATAAATGATCATTTATTATGGAAACAATGATGGAATGGGAATGGATGACATATATATTTGTTGATGTGACCTTCATGGTTATAATAATTCGAAGAGTCCCACTGTAATAACCAGATTTTTTATGAAAGAATTAATTATCTTAAGTGAGTAAATGGTTTATTAAGAAATTAAGATATAGAAAAAATATGCTCTAATTTGGTCATTTGGACTATAATAAGTTATATACAACAACATATTAAAGTACATTAGGAGTAATTACTATTGTATGTATAGAAAATATACAATGAATATATGAATTATATATATTAATGGATATGATAAATCTTGATGACATCGAAAAAGGAAATAATTAATTTGACCAGTAAGATCATAACCTAACAATCCCATTTATTAGAGATTCTAATAAAGATAGTATCCTTGGTATTTACACATGAATAAATCACTATTGTGATTCAAAAACTAAAGAACATGGAAAACCATTAATTTAATTATTTCAAGATTATCATGATCATGTTCTAATACATGTTTGTCGAGAAACCACTTTAAAATCTCACTATCTCACATCATACTCTTATAGAATATATAGGTGTATTAATGGATTATGTATCCATAAACTAAAAATATGAATTTATTATTTTTATTTTTACTAAAATTATAATTATATTTATCTTTTAATACAATATAAATGTTAAATAAAAACTTTTCTATAAATTACATGATGATACAGTGAAACATAAATTGTATATTTGAGATATGAATAGTTTTAATCAAGACACTTCATATGATGAATTCAAGAAAATTAGAAATAAATTATATTTTGATTTATATTATTATTAAAAAACAATTAATAAATATATGATAATATAATTATAAAAATTATAAAATAATCATTATATGTGTCAAAAATCTGTTATTTTCAAAGAATTAGAATTTTTCTATATGTTATGAATTATGAATTAAATATTTAACATATCATATTTAGATAAATATTTCAATAAAATAAATGATATTTTTTATATAATTAGATCTATATTAATCAACAATGATGTTTCCATATTTTTCTGAAATAGTTGATTTTTGAGTAAAAAGTAAGTACAGTATACATATACCGTATGTATTATGACAATATAAAATCTAAAAGGGGAATTCATATCTATTGTAACGATTATCCACTAGAAAAACAATGTTTCCCATTTAAATATATTTTTTTGAAAGTATTTAATTATTTTTTATAAACCACTAAATACTCCTAAAACACCTATAATATATCATTAAAATATTAAATCAGTTCATTGTAAACAATAATCACATTTACATAAACAACTGTATTATTTTAATGTGTACAATTCTCAGGTTTATAAAATAATTAAAACCACTGGTTTTTGATAGAAACCATTTTAAAAAAATGGATGGTCTATGGATTTTAATATTTTTTCATATAATATCTAAGATCTAAAATTTAAATTTAATAAATAATTTCTCTCACTTTTTCTATTAAAACACCCCCAACATCACATTATAAATCACTAAAACCCCATGGATCATTATGTTTATTTTAAATTCCCTATCTATATCAATTACAATAATCCCACAATCTATTAAGAACACCTCCAATGCTTTTATAATCACCATCTCAATATATGGAATCACTCTCTTTTTTTTTCATTCAAACAACATCATTGTATTATGAATTTTGACCATCAATGTGTAATTCTTACATGAATATATAGATATCCATTTAAATTGATAAAAAATTATCTTTTAATGGGATATTATTTTTATCCTCTAATTATAACATTCACCTAATAAGTTAATATTTCGAAGTAACGAATCCTCTCTTTCAACTCATTAATGAAACACGTTCTTTATATTATGCCTATAAATTTTCAATTTTTCTTGTTGTGATATGTTTTTAAAATAATTACATTTTAAAGATAATTCAAAATAAATTATATAACCATATAAAATATATTAACCCCTCCTATAAAGCAATATGAACCCTCATTATATAGATGAAATTATCCTATGATTTCCCATGACAAACATTTATCTTGACAATATACATCCCCATTTCCACACAAGGGTATTCTCATAGAAATCCCTATCACTATTTGATCATTAGATTATATGAAATTTACCCAAAATAACTGATTCTGTGATTATATGTGATAAAAAATGATACTATGTAGAACATGTTATGTAGTGTAGGATCTCGTGTTCTAGATATATATATTTTACATTTTAATTTAGAAGATTTTTTAAAGCCAAATGTGAATACCAATTGGTGTAATGGGGTATAGGGGGTTCTAAGGATTGTTCAAATCCTAAAACAAATATTTTTGAAAAAAATAGGTAGGCAGAGTGGTTAGTAAACACAACGTGGGGCTGTACGTATAGTCTGACTAACCATTTGAGGCCTAAATAAAGGGAAATATGAGTCGGAATTATTTTTGAAATCATAATGATGGAGGCGCACACCCATAATGGAGTACCTATATTTTTTTACATAGATATTTTTAATGGGATTCAAATTCTTTTTGAAACCACGAACAAGGACCATGTGGGTTACCCCTAAATACAGCAAATGGGGAACCATTTGTAAAACCATGCGGCCTAACCATATGGCCAAGGATGTATAGTGTAAATTAATATTCATTCCTTAAAAATGTGTGTATCATAATTTCTATTTCATTTCCCCTCTTTTTGGAAAATAGAGTAGTTGGGAGATCCATTTTAAATCTTTAAGGTTTGATTTTCACCATCTTCTCCATCTGGCATAATATTTGATCGTCGATCATCCCGTTGGATTCTCTCTGACATGTACTCAATTCATTTGGATCCATTTTTTGATTAAAATTATATTTATGGAGTTATTTTTGTGAATTATAATAAAACCAATTTTTAATGTTCTTCATTAATTATTCATTATTGTTATGATCCGGTTCATATCAAAAACATATAATTTATGAGAACTATACTATAGGCCTAGGGTTGGTGGCCAATACTTTTCCCAAATGAAATGGTTATTTATAGTGATAATTTTCTTAATGATGCATATTGAAATTTATGGGGTGGAATTGGAAAAAATAACAAATAAATAAATTGAACATAATGGTTTCTTATAGGGATTAAATTTATTTTTATTGAGAGATTTTGGAGGTTGTTACCCCAACAAAGGCCACCGATGGGGTGTGCCACTGATATTGCTTCTCTTAAACAACCCATGGGGTGAGTGTTTGTGATTAAGTAGTTATAAAAATCTCATTTACAATTGAATTAAACTAAATTTATTGATTTATATATGTTCTCCATACTTATACTTGTGATACATGATGATTAATTTATTAATTTTTTAATTTTGATTTTTTACGGGAGTGTGTAAACACATTGACTGAGTGAAAAATATAGACTATAATATTAGTGGGTAAACTAATGGAATTGAAATTATGTGAAATGTTAAGTAGGATGTATGCATAATTATTCCAATAGATGACATGGATTTTATTCCTTGGATCTTGATTGATTTATTGGATGCATTAGATGATATTTTTCCTTGGGTCTTAATTCCTTGAGATTTTGTGGTCCTTAAAACACCATGGATCCATATTGTTTGGGCTCATTGTGTAAATGGTCAGTTGACATGTTCCATATACCCCAATTCATTCCTAACCAGGATTCCATCGAGATTATCCTGAGACTCATTATGGATTCCTTTATTCACTATAACATGGATATTCCCTTGTGTGGTATGGAATATTTGTTCTTATATCTTGGATATGATAAATGTTAAAATATAGATTACACAACATGGTCATGGTAGAAATATAATTTTTAATTTTACAGCTTCAATTTAGTTCTTATGGGATACATTATATATAGTGTGTCCAAAGGGGATATGATTAATTGTGTATATATCATGTTGATTGTGTTTAATTCCAAATAATTTACTATTGACTTTATTTTTGATGTTGCCACTTTTTTTGCAGGAGGCTTGTATGGATATAAAATATCACATTCTTGGATAACTTTTCCATGGGAACATTACTTTTGTTACTCACTTATCCTTCATAACATGCAATATAATTTATCTTATATTGGACAAGAAGTACTTTTATAGACACTGTGGGGGTGAATTTCTTGGACTGTGTCTCATCCCCTATTTGGGACACCATTGGGTACTTGAGAAAACTATATTGATGGGGGTTGGGATAGGGGGGAGGGTGCACTCATACTTTGATTCATGACTCGGTACCATGAATACGTGTAGGGGAGTATGAAATAGAGGAGATTATTGTGATGATATCTAGAGATACTTAATTTTTTAATTTTTTGTATTTAGAACTTGTTTTTTAATAACGTTCTCTATAAATTTTTTGGATAATTTTTAGATACATGAAACATATAATGATTATCATTATATGAGATTACATATGGGATTATTTATATTTAGTCTTCTGGGTGATGATTCAATTTCATTTTTTGTATCTTATTCCTCTATTGATCTGTATGATTTCTTCTTCCATGTAACACTTTGATACAACATAATATTATCACAAAATACAAATCATAAGGCCTCATACCTTTTCAATATCCTCTGATAATTAGGGAGATGCACTTGAGGCCATGTGGCTCACTAATCTAGGGGCACTATTGAGAGGAATTTGGGTCTGGGACATTATAATGACCTATCAGAGGATTTTTATTTTATGGGTTATTATTTATAAAAATGGATTAGGATATGAAGGTATCAGAATCAGTAAAATATTTTTTCCTCGGATAAGAAAACCCACATCTAGAAACAATCTAAATTTCCAGGAATGGAAATTGATCTTTTCGCAATTTTCACTATTATAGTATATATTGGGCAATCATTCGGTGATGCACTTTAGTTGTGATGATATTATTGATGTGATTGTGGATATATTCTTTTTCATCATGAATAGATGATGGGCTTATATCTCATGCATCATTATATGAACATACATTAATCACATTCTATGAATTATTCAATTCCATATAGGATACAATATTTTTTTTCATGATGTTGTGATAGGTGATGTGATAGATATACATACTATTGTGATAGATATACCTATTATTGTGATATAAATTTTCTTGTTGGAAGTTGAGAAACATGGTTTCTTCTTAGACTATGTACCATAACCTAAACATTTTTTTCCTGATTAGGCTCCAACCAACACCCTATGTAACCAATTATGGAACATTGATTCATGGACCATGAGTCAGATGTATTAAAATGTGTTATGGTGTTAATTAGGTGGATGTAATTTTTTTGTTCATGTGAATTATTGTATCTTATTGATATGAAGAGGTGAACCAATTTTTTAGTCTTTTTAATTTTTAAGGTTAAAATAATATGAAATTAAAATGGAAAATTGAAATGATAAATATAGAACTCAACCATTAACCAACATTTTAGTGGGTATAAGGTAGTGTCTCTAGTGAAATTTATTCCATTTTCGCTTTAATCGTCTTTGATTTAAGATATAGAGATGTGTCGTTATCTAATTATAGGAAGGATTTAACGTATCCTATGATTTGGGTGATGAAATATTATATCAATATTTTTTGAGGTGTTTGTATTGCATTGTTGATAGATTCTGCCACGATGAAATCTAATCATAAACCAGGAGGGTGGTTACAACAACACTCTATAGAAGTTGGTCCATGGGATATCTATTTATCCTCTATTAGTGATAGGTGTGGAAACAACAATTTTATTGGACACATGTGTTGAGTCACAGTTCAGTGAGTGTTTTTATCGATTTTGGTGGAATTTTTATGGTTCACCATAGCCTACCTTATCTATGACTGAGCTGAAACATGTGTTCCTGTAGTATGATCCCCACATGTTTTCATTGTATTTTAGTGAAGAATATAGTGTGTTGTGGGTTGAAACTACTCGGTTTATATTCAAGCATCAGGTGACATCACCCCGTATGTGATTGAATCTCACGAAGTATATACTATGTGGAGTAGCAATGATCTAGTGTGTTTTTCTGGACTACGCTAACAAGCTACACAAAATTGTTAGGTTGTATTTCCAAACCATGTTCAATAAAAATTTTAACCCTAAGACTATGAGAATAATTTTGGAATGTTATTTTAAGAGTCTGAATCATGGTTACCTCACAATTGTGGGGTATTTAGTATAATTTTTAGAGATTTAGTGTTTGGGGCTAACATACATTGTTGATGAGCTATCGAGTGAAATACACTTTGAGGAGGGACTCTGATATGTTGTTATATCTATGTATAATGTGTTCAGGATGAGGAATATTATTGAAATCATAAATCTAGTGCTAATTATATAGTTAAATGTTTGAAAAATTTGGAATGTAGAGTTGAGTAGTATAGTCTCTCGACACATTGGTATAGACCCTTTGGGTATGAAGTGCTATTTATGTCTTCCCATTAGACAAGTTCTAATCAGGATGCTAACACTGTCAGTGTATTTTTATGTCATTATGATGGTATATGGGGACCAATTAAGAATCATTGTGGACATAACCAAGCCATGTGCCGAGAATGGGGACGGATGCATCATGTGAAATTTTTCAGTATGACCTTCCCTCAAGAAGTTAGTGTTAGGGGTAAAATTCTACAATTTGTTCATTTGCATCTTTCATACCTTCATGTCAGGATAAGATCTAGAGTAGTACTAGTCGATTAGGCCAAGGTGGTGGTCATGCACATGGAAGCGAGGCACCAGATGAATGAAGGAATCAAAGTAGTCTTACTATAGGTATTGAGGTTATGTCATAGGGTAACATTTTAGGACATATAATTTCTATATAGACTACACATGTGGACTAGGAAATCATACCCTTTACAATTGTATCATTACTTTTGGATACATTTTCTTTACATGGTGTTGTATTTGTACATATGGTCAAATTATTTGGTATTTTTGTTATGTTTTATGAGGGTTTTTTGATTTTTGACACTCTATTTAGGATCATAATTGTGGATGTATGCCAGTGTAAGGAGTTTTCGCATTATATTTTTTAGTGTTTTTTATTATATGACCTTTTTTCCATGAGATTACATGTTTTGATATCTTTATTGGAATAAAATTTCTAGAATCTTATTAGTCATACATTCACAATTATCAATAGAGGGAGACTTTCACATAATCGAAGGTAATTGTTTATAGTCATTATGGTGAATTGGATGTTTAGGTGAGATGAGCTGGTGCATAGCATTATAGTCTAGGATGGACAACAAACCAAACATTTTCTTGTTATTTCAATGATCGTAAAGCATGTCAGGTAAATTTTCCTCCAATGGTTTCTCATTTCAAGGATGTTTTCCCAAATGAAATTTCTTTTTTATCTCTTGAATGATATGTTGAGTTCTACATCTTTCAATTTCTAGGAGATACACCAGTATTAATTCCTCCTTTTTGTATGACTGCGATAGAAATGTGGGAGATCAAAAGGATGTTAGATGACTTAGAGGCAATGAGGTTTATTTTAACTAGTACATATCTATCTGAATCACTGGTCCATTTTGTTTAAAAATTGTATGTTACCCTTAGGATATGCATGGATTGTTCTAAATTAAACTGAATAACTATTAAGAACCTGTATCCCCTACCATAGATATATAACCTTTTGAAATATCTTTGAGGAGATAATGTGTTCTCAAAAAATTTATTTCATATGAGGATATCATTATGTCAGTTTTCAAAATGTCGACATACCTCATACAACAATTCATAGTGAATCGTATTGGATGTATGGTTGAATATATAAAAAAGGTGATGATGTGTTGGAGTATTTCTATTCATTGGTCATGTCATTCATATACCTATGTAATACATCCAATTTCATCAATTTGAATCAAAATATGGACTCAAACCAATTTCTCGCAATATAAATGATGCCCAAAGAAGAGTCGTTAATAGGGTGGTGAATGAGAAATGTCAAAAGCAGGCAGGTGGTGCTCCGCCTATCTCATTCCATATGATTATTCCACTAGATCTTACAATAATTCTAGTAGTTTTCATGGTGATAATGAAACAAGTTTTTCATCCATATATGGGTTCTTTTTGTGGTTTTAGAGGGAGATAACTTGGTTTGTTCTCAAAATCAACATGACCATACCAAACTTCCTGAGATTGTTCTACATACAATAATATAGCATAAGTTATATAGTAATATCACAATGATTAACTTCAGTATTGACCAAATTCACTTCCTAGTTCATATTATCTTTGAGATAGGTGTATTAGTCGACCCAGATAAGGCAGGATCTATATATTCCTATGATAACCCAACAAATGTCTTTGAAATAAGGTGTTTCATAGGTATAAAAGTATATTTAAGGTGGTTCATACCAAATTTTTAACACATAGAAACATATTTGATGGGTTTTACTAAGAATGTTGTAATGTTTTTATGGTCAAATACCTATGAGATAAACATTTAGGGGATAAATGAAATATTGAATACACATTAGATCTTTATTCTCTTTTATCCATGATGATTTTGAACTATGTAATGTGATTCTTTACTTATCAGGATATGAGTAGTTCATGTCGAGGAGGATAGGGTCATGGAATATGTATTTTTCTTGATAATTCCACCTAAGAGGAATAAACCAATATAGGATCTAATGTTTTATGTAGTTGTTCATGCTTTTCTTTATTTTAGTCACAATTTATGTGGAGGGCATTTAGTTGTGTCACAGGGCCCCAAAAGCATCAAGTATATATTTACATAGTGTATTATGAATTTTAGGATATGAAGGGTGGTTGAGTGAATATTGTATTTATACTTTTAGCTTGCATATACAACTATAATGGAAGATGTAGTGGTTGATTCCTTGAGAAGGAGGAATAAGATATTGGTATTTCAAGAAGATATTAGTGATTGGAATCTTAAGGAATTGTTATCCAAGATGAACTTGGATTCATTAGATAGTATGGGGAAAATATGTCTTTCATCATTTTCTTTAACATACACCCTTATGGATAGGGTGAGGATGGGGTAGCTATAAGAATTAAACGTCATAGTCCTATCGGAGGACATGGAAGGTGAGGACCAACCTCCAAGATGGACCATATGCGAGGATGACATTCTGTATATCTATTGTCACATTTGGGTTACAATGGACATATGTGAGGAGATGATATGAGTGTTTTATGGCTCGATTTAGGAAGTACATATCAGTGTCACAATGAGGTATCATGACATACACCATATGTACTAGTGGAAAGGTATGAATCCAGGGGTGGATGGATTTGTTATGATTAATTCTACCTCTTAGTAGGTGAAGGTCGATCCAAATTGACCTGAAATAATAATTAAAAAATTACCTATTTTGTACTTTAAAAGGGATTATTTTACAATGGGTTTTATGACATGGTTTTTGAGGTTAACTTTAATTAGTGAATCTATTTGATTTTTTATTGACAGGAACATGAACGCTCCCATATCTAATTGACTATGGTGACCTTTATTGTTGATGATCAATAAAGGATGTATATTTGATATAGTTAAACTTAATGATCTCCCTCATTCTATCCTTTTATATAGTGACACCGGGATTAAATTTAATTTCCATTACATTTTATATAGGTCCACGGGTATATTGGTTCTTTTAATAATTCCATACCACTCTCATAATGTTGGAATGATTGAGAATATGATACATTATATTGGGGATAAGATGTAGTCATGTCTTATATATTTCTGGGGATTTTGGGAGAGGCACATTTCCTAGGTTGAGTTCTCCTATAGTAATAGTTATCATGAGACTAGAGAGATAGAACCTTATGACGTTTTGTATGGTAGGACATTATGATTTCCACTATACTAGTTAGTGGAAGGTAAGGAACCATTACTCAGATTTCACATCATGTAGAAAACTTTTGAGGAAGTCCAGTTGGTTTAGAAGTATATATATACTAAACAGTCTTGAAAAATCATACAATAATCGATTTTGACGACCTCTTGTTTAGGGATGGGGATTAGGTTTTTTTCTGTGTGTCACCAGTGACAGGACACATAAAAATTAAGTAAAAGGGTAGACATTCATATTGATATGTAATGACATTCATGTTTTTATAGAGAACAAGGATGTTATACTATTATTTTCAATTACATTATAGGTACCAATCCTTGAATGATTCCATACTAATATTCCAGTTGTGCTGTTATCATTCAAATCCATCTCATGTTTTTTCATGAGGAGGTTGAGTTAAAATTGTATGTGTTATTTGAGTATCATATGATTAGTATCATTGAAAATATCATGAAGGTTCTCGATCGTCAGTTAGTTCATATAGTATGGGATCTACGGCTGCAAAACAGTTAACAAGCATAGATTTTGCAGTGGGACGATGAAAACATGCTTAGTGATTGTATGTATTATCTGAAATTTTTTGACCACCCATGAGGCAAACATTTAAGGATGAAATTATTTAATGGGTGTATTGAATGATCATGAGTTTTCATATGAGTTTTGATTCTTTTTTTACATTAACTTTTTTTATAACCTACATTGATTAAAATTTGAGGTTGTGGGTGTAACTGAGGTATATGGGGCTTGTTCAGAGCACAAAAAGAATATTTTTTTGGAAAAAAAATTAGACTAGATGGTTGGTAGAAACTGATTGGGGCAGCACACACAGTCTGAAAAAACTGTACAAGCCATATAAAAAGGGGAAGTGGAGAACACAATGTTATTCGAACTATGAATATATAGGCTCACACCTATATAGATTCACATACATTTTTTAATGGACATGTTTCTCATTTTATTCATTGTTAGTCAAATAGTGTACAATGACAGTGTGGGTTCCCCCTTTGGAAAGAATATAGATCATAGTTTGCTTAATATTTTTCTAACCATTTATCCAAACCAAGCATCCCATGAATATGTTTTCAAAATTTATTTTTCCCCTTAAGATTATATATAACCTAATTTCTATTTCACTTCTCATCCAATTGGAAAATAGGGAAATTCGGAGAAACCGATATAATACATAAGGTAGGATTTTCTCTATATTCTCCATCAGAACTATGAATTTAGCATTGATCGTCTCATGGAATTCATACCAATGATTAATGAAATACTTTTGTGTCATTAATTGTTTCACATAAAATCAACGATTTTATTTTAGTGTAGTATAATATTCATTATTTATATGTTCATTATACATTTATTATTTTTCATCTGATCTATGTTAAATTTCATGTTGATACTGGATGACCACTCTTTGACAGAACTATAGTTGGTTGAATGTAGTTTTCATAAATGTTTTGGTGATTTATTGATTTATTTCTCATTGTACCACACTCCATACATTTTTTAATAGCCATGATATGAATTAAGAGACTATATTTTATGTAATAGAAGATTATAAGGATTCCATTTAGTTCCCTCAAGACTTTTTGGAGGCCATTTCCCCTATAGTGTTCTTTAATGGTGTGTGCCTATGATATTTTATTTGTTAACTCGCCAATAGGGTGATTATTTGTAGTTTCCTTATTACAAGAATCTAGTTAATAAATGAATTGACTAAATCTATTTATTATAATATATTTTCCTTTTTTTCCATGTCATACTAGATATTGAATCATTAATTGTTGAATTTTGATTTATTATAAGAATATGTATACTCATGTACTGAATTCTATATGTAGATTGTTAAAAGTGTGTGTAAATTCATGGAAATGAATGATATTGAAATTTGAAATTGAATGAATGATGGACAATTCCATTAGATTCCTTGTATGTTATTCCATAGAACATGATAGAGATATTGGATGCCTTGAATGTGATTTCTCATTTGTTAATGATTTTGTGGGATGCATTTGGACATAATGCCCCTTGGATTTGGTTTTTTTAGGGTCTTAGTGGACAATGTCTTTTGACATGCCCCTTGGACTCCAATTTATGCCTAACCTAGTTTCCATTGAGATTCTACAGGGACTTGATGAGGATTATTTGGTTCACTAAAAATTTTATATAGCCTTGTGGGGTACTAAATATATTCTCTTATGGCGCAGCTATGGTAAATGTCACACTCCATAATATATATTTTTTTTTGGTTGAAAAAATATTTCAGATTATATTGATTGACCATGGTTGTTATGAGATACAAGTTTTTTGGTGTGACCATGGGTGATATAATATATTGTGTATATGGCATGGTTATTGTGTTTATATCCATATGTTTTATTCTTGAATTATTATAGAATCTTGACAAATGTTTTTACAGGAGGACTTGTATGGATGCATATGATCACTTTCATGATTACTTATTCCTTGGTCACTTTACTTGTGTTGTTTTCATACCTCTTATACCATTAATTATTATTTAGCTTATATTAAATATCCGTACTTGGGTGGTGACCTAATAGGATTGTATCCAAAATCCTATTCAGGTCATTGTTGGGTACTCAAACAGACTACATGGATCCATATAGGGACTATGGTAAGTTCCTATCGTTTGATGCTTGAATTTATACCATACTTAGTAGGAAGGTAGCACATGACAAATATTAGGATAGTGATGATATCTTCATATAGTTATTTTGTGTCTTTTTGGAATTTGATACATGTATTGTACTATATATCTATAAAATTTTTCAATTATTTTTATTTACATAACTTGTATCATTATCATCTGTTTATGGGATGAAATTTGAAATGGATTATATATAGTCATCGAGATGTTTATTTTTTTATTTGATGTATATAATTCATACATTGATTTTTTTTATGATTCCTACCATTGTGTTCCACTTATATAAGAGGGAATAGTATCTCCATAGACACACTATAGGTCCTCCCTACAAGTCCGCAACCTCGGTAATTTGGGCAGATGCACTTAAGGCCATGTGTATATATAGGTTGTAGGTATTGTCGAGTTGAATTATAGTCTGAGATATTACATGTGGCACACTTATTCATGTAAGTCATGTATATGTGCCAGTTGTTCCAAAGATTATGTATCACTAGAATTCATTGGGTAATTATTTTTCATTTGACATTATTTATGGGAATAGGGGTGAACATAATCCATTATGGGCCGTTTTACACCTTTTGATTATTTCTTGGAAGCTATCCTTGGAATATTCGTAAGCTATGTTTTATGTTTTTTTTCAAATTCCTATTTTACTTTAATGTTATCGAGCTATATAATTCCTCATTTTCCATGATTATGATTTTTACTTGTTTTATGTCTCATTTATATTCTTATTGACTTTGTTTTATTTTAATAATCGTTTATACATTGATTATTCCATTAATATGTTTTATTTCTCACCCATTTCTTATATACATCCTTAGATTATCCCATACAGTTTTACAAGAACCATGGAATATAAACCCATGTAATCGAGTTTTTAGATAATATTTTGTTATTTATATTATAGGTTGTTATTTTATGTACCTATTTACCCAATGATACTAGGAATCATGAACTTATGGGTTTGTATTTAGTGTATATTCATGTAATAAATCCGGAATTAATGTCTATTAAATATAAGGGTTTTCTTTTTTGGTATAAATTAAAAGTCTATTTGTTTTATTGTTTTGGATTAGAAAACCCTCGTGATTGATTTTTTGATAAAAAACATCATAGGAAAATAGTAATAAATTTAGAAAAATTATTGAGTGATGGGAGTATAAAAATATATATAAGAATATAGGATGTACAATTGGATGTGTCCATTGAATAATTTAACATAGTTGTAATATCCCAGAATAAGGACTAATGATATAGACTAAATCATCCCCATCTGTATGATAATCGGCCCTACTGCACACATGGTTTTATAGTCTTGAAGGATATGATTTTTTAATTTCAAAATTGAGTTTTGAACCATTATGAGAGGAATAAAAATTTCGAAATTGTTTTATATTTAGTAGTTGATCATGGATATCCTATATTGAAACATATAAATTCCTACGATAAAAATTATATGTACATTTTGATCTACCCCATAAATGCTTATAGTTTCAAATTTATTTGTTTAATGGTTTTCATGTTATCATCTATAAGACTATTTTTGGTTGATGTAAATGATTATAACCATAAGTAAAGTGTGTAATGAAAACTTCTCATCCAAGATACTACATATTCTCTTGTATCATGCATGTTTTGTAAAACTAATACATCATCATTATATATAATTGAAGTAGAGTTTTAAGGTAATGAATTGGAGAAATTATTGTATCCTAATTACATAAGTCATCCACTACCAAAATAATTGTGATATATTTCCCAAAAATATTGTGATACTCCAATAATCATAATTAGGAAATATTATAAACATTGATGGGTTTTCCTTATATATAGCTATAAAAATATATAAATAGGCCCCATTAATTTACTATGATCCTGGTAGAATTTTCCATCCATCATTTTTCATAGGAGTGTTACATTTATGATTCCATATTCCCATTAAAAAAATATTCGGGGACACATTACTTTTTAGTGGATTTATCATACGGAAATAAATATAATAATAATCAAATATTCTGACTAGAATAAGAATCATCCATATTTTTCGTTTTTGATAGGTTATTTAGATAATGAATGTCTGGATTTTTTATCAATGTATATGTTTATTTTGAGAAGAATACATAACTATCAAATGTTAAAAGAATAAGATAAGTATGTTGAAATTAAACCCTTATTTACATAAAAACCACAAATAAGATAAAATATAGGATCATAAACATTGTATACATTAATCCATGATGTGCATGATATGACACATTATAATTTCTTTTTTAAATATGATTTGTTCAATGACTATATCATGTTTGTAATTTGAATATTTATAGGTTATCTAACAATACATAATTTAATATATTCATTGATATTTTGTTGTAATTTTTTTAGTGGAACCAAAAACAATAATATGATTTCATCTATATTCTCCATTGAGAAGGATAGAGACATTACATAAAATATATTTTTATCTTTGTTAAAATAAATGATTTGGATATTACATTAGTCAAAAGAAAATAATTATATTAATCATTATTAATAATATTATATATTTATTATGTAATGATTTTACCTAAAGAATCAATATTTTAAAAATTATTTTTATTATATTTTTGTCCAAATTAATTTTTTTCGTGAATTAAAATCATTAATAATGAATGAGTATAATTGATTTACAATTAATAGAGTACTGAATATGAGAAAAAATGTTATATAGTTATGTTAACTACATCAAGATGATATTATGATAGCACATCATATAATAGGCCTTGGTAGGAAAATGTGTCTTATTATGGAGTTCATAAAACATAAGGTTATCAGATTACTAATCTCATGGTAATGTCACTATGATAATATGAGAATGATTTTATTAAATGACTCAACATGGTATATATATATATATGAATATGTATTTTGAATTGTTGTTATGATGGATTTTTGGATACTAATAAACCATATTCTTTTGAATCAATGACTAAAAAATTGTTCTATATGAAATAGAATTAGATTTATGATTATAGTGGCATTATTGAAGTAATTACAAGACATTTTTATGATGATGTTTGTGAGGAAATAGAAAACATTTATTCCCCCATTGGTGATAACCAAAAAAAATATTTTATTACTCAAATTTTCCAAATGTGATAATTAATGTTGAAGATGATGTAGTGGTGAGTAATATATATAAATAATCATATATGGTCATAGTTCATTTCATTTTTCTTGATGTGATTTTTAGAGGTTGGTACTACTATATTTAATGTAAATATGTTTTCGTTTGGAATGGTGTGTTTATATTAATATTTTTTTATAATTTCATTTAATTAGTTTTTTTTCAACACAAATTTTATTTCTAAAAAGATTTTTTTGAACAAGTATAACATGTTTTTAAATTACATTCTCTGAAAAATTATTATGATATTGATTATATATTTTTTTAATTGCATGTTTTATGTGGAATATTTGATATCATTTCCTAAAAAAATTTACATTTCATTCTTATTCCGATTAAACAGGATATTGATGAAATTTTAAGCAATATAATATTTGATAATGATCGATGAATGTGCGATGTATACCTACTTTCTCTAGTTCCCTTAGCGATTATAATAATTGTAACAATTTTATTCATCATTAAATTTAATTTTGAGTTTTATTTATTTATAAATAAAACATAGTGAAATTAATTTTATCATGAGTTGGACACTCATCAGCCAACTAATAGGGATTCGTCTGGGGTTTCTCCTAGAGATTAATGGAACACCCATAACACCCATTGAAAGCAAGATTCATGTTTTCAAGTTCCATATACCTCATTTTTATTTCCTCTACTTGAGCCTTCATGTATATTCCAACCCATGCCCATATTTTCATATTATTTAGGCTCTATTTATCATAACATGTATGTTCCACCTCTAGGTATGTTCCTTACTATACCATATCCATATCCCATGATGTATGCATATTCATTCAATCCTAATCCTATAATGTATACCTTACCTCCATTTTCTTCTATCTATCCAGGATCAAATGATTGTGCTCATGTAGTTTCCACTACACTACATGTAGAAAACATGGTGCATTCTATGAAACATGAAAATCATATAGAGGATACCAATCCAAAATATCCCACCGATTCAAAAGATCATAATGGTTATCATGGGCTAGATATTTTTATATTTGGGTCAAATAAATACATTTTTCTAGTAGAATTGTAAACTAATTAAACTTTTTTCATAAATATTATTTAGTGGGATCTTTTAAAAGTAAAACTGGGAATATCTATATGAGTGAAACCAAGAATTAAACAACCCAAATAATGTAATATTACACTATAAACTGTCGAATGATAAGTAAAAATTATTGAAAATATTTAAGTTTTATAAATACTTTAGATATGTAAAGGGATATAATTCCAGTGTAACATGTCTCATTGAGGTATATTAGTAATTAAATCAAAAAGAAAGAGTGGGTGGGGGTATGTGAAATAATTTATTTTTGAAATATATATCTATAATATGGTTTTATCCCTAGGAATGAATACGTTCATTATATCATTGGATTAACATTCCTAATGGTCAACCAGTTAAGGTTTCATAGTTGATGGAACTTGGGTTGTTATGTCTATCATATAATAATGAGTAATATATTTTTTTGGATGAGTAAATTCATCTTTGATTTTGAGGGTGTACCATTATTCAGTGATTATCCAACAATAAAATACCAAGAATATGATTATATATTGGAAGAGTAATAATATTAATGTATACTTAATCATTAATGGGTTGTTTTAAAATTTTTAATTCATAAAATTTATTTAATAATACATTAGAAAATAACTAAATAACAAGGATTGTATGAAGTATATCCACACAATTATGATCACTATAATGTAGGTACATGAGAGGTGATGAGTACTTTTTTTGTCTAATAGACTTTTATAACCATCTAAATTTGAATTCACCCTTGAAAAATCATAATATATTTATATTAATTCTGAAAAATTACACATCATATTATATATTAGACACAAAAAAAATATATTACTTTTAATTCATTCATCTTTGGAATTAATATTCACATGAAAAAGGATTACTGGCATGTCACACCATTCATATGATATGGAAAAAACTAAAAATCCAAATCTATTATCAAGTTGATTAACATATTATACGTATTTTCAAAAGAATATAAACCTTACAATGTCCCTTATATCATCATTTCAAATATGATATGAATATTTTTCACAAAGACAATTAAACATTTTAGAAGATGTAAACAACTGTAAAATGTCATTTAATAAACCAAACAAGTTTCTATGTCAAAATTTTAATGTTAAATAAAACCCTTATTAGGTCTATAAATGTTCCATAAAATGATAAAAAATTTTAATAAGTCTCGAAAAAAACCATAATAAGTCTAAAAAAGTATCCTTAAAAAGTTTTTGTTGGTACCTTTTTTTGCATCTCAGTGAAAATATTGAAGTTCCCAATTGAACATTATAAATTTTAGCTTCTAAAATTTCGTTAAATTTCCTTTGGTAAACATCTATAAAATGATGAAATATATATTTTATATAATTTAATTAACCATGATAAAATATAATACATTCATTGGTCATTATATGAATTCGATAACCCCCTTTACCTTGTATTACATAAAATAAAACCAAATTACAAATTAGTTTCAATTAACTCAAATATCTCCGTATAATAAGAAATAAAATTTTGATAACATTTAGAATCTGTAGCATACAAAATATGAAGATCACTAATTCCTCATAAAATTGAGTACTTAAAATTCATAGTATGAGTTTTACATCTCTATATTAGGTATAAATATATAAAATTAGATAGTATATTCTTTAAAATTCATGAAGAGTAACATTCACTCAATTTTTTCTAATGAGTCTCCAACACATCATCATAAACATAAATATATGAAAAAATTAAATTTCATACCATATGAAAAGATAAATGGTCAGTCTATTAATCCTTCATCATATATAAATGATCTTGATACATATTTTCCTCTATCCTTGGTATATGAATAATTGAATTTATTTGATTATAGCATCAATCTTATCCTCAAAATACAAAAACATGGCAATAATATTTATAGAAGGTTTTTATATTTTCCCTTGATATCTATAAAGATCCACCCACATACAGATACATTGTGGAACCATTTTACTTATTCAATCATTTTTTTTTAATCTGACCTTCTATTATTGGAATATATGAAATACAAATATATATATTCATTTTGTTTTATAATGTTTTTATAAATGGTAAATATATTATAAAAACAAATATCATTGATTTTTCTCCTTTTTATATAATTATATAATTTTTAACATTTATAGTTGAAAAATATAAGATAAGACTATATATAACTGGGAAGCTTGAATAGATAAATTTTTTTCATTTTAATTGGGTTTCAATGTTTTAAAACATAAACATCCAAAAGATTTATGTCTCATTAATATATTTTTAGGATAAAACAATATATATGGACCCTCAATTTGTACCTCACCGAGTATTTCCTATATAGATAGAGTTCCATGTATCTCACTCTATCCAATTCTACCCTGATAAATATATTACATTTTTCCAAATTCTTTATTCTATCATATCTGTCAATAATGGTATAAATTTTGGAAAAAACATGTTTTCTTTTTTTGCTAATGTTTACTCAAATAACCACAATGACATCATTAGTTAATTATATATAGACTTACCAAACCACATAAGGTTTTATTAAACATAAACTCCATTATTAATATTTTATTCATATAGACTCTTATTTATATCACGTGTTTTTTTCATTATAAAATAATAATGAATTTTACGTTATTCTGATCTATTATGTTTATAAAATTGGCTACCTTAATATGATCTACTAACTAATATTATTAATATAATATTGTTTCCCCCATAGATATGACTTTAGTTTGGAATGTATATGCATGTAATCCCCATTAGATTCAATGCATTAAAGATTAATCTAATGTGATAATTAAATTTATTATATCATAGTTGTTGACAACAATAATTTAATCTAATGTGAGAAAGTTTTAACATGATGTGAGTAGATGGTTTATCTCCCATGCCTTCAGAATAATTTTTTTTTGGATTTGTTAATAAATATAAAATTATTCAATATTTTACATTTACTTTAATAAATTTCAGGTTCATAAATTGACATTTCCCATTAATGGTCATCTTCCTCAAGAAAATATTTAACTCATGTATAAGGAAATAGTATGGATGTGTTTTAAATAAAAATATATAAGAAAATATTGCAGGTTTTTTTATTGATATGTCAAATTTTGATACATGATCCATAATTAAACTTCCTATTTATATTAAATAGTGTACATTGGAGGCCCTCTATGTGATATAAGATTACAACATGAGGAAAAATAATCATTTGAGATATCTATTCAGTGAGTATTACCAAGGGTGAGTCCAATATTAACTTAATAAAATAAATGTATCCACTACGTATTGGTCCTCATCAAGTGCCTCAAATATCTCTTACAAAACCAACATATATAACTCCTTTGAAGAAGAATATGTGGCGAAAAATTGCTCTGTAGAAGAGTGAAAGTGTTAAACTATCATTAAATTATTTATGAAATCTATGATAGTTAAAAGTGATTTACTTTCGCTAGTGTTTTATAATGAATTTATATCTTGAATTGAAATAATTCACTCTTTATATGATACACGGAGTGATGTCAATGAGGGTCCTAGTGGCTGTTGAGGTGATGATACTCTTAGAGATGATGATTATGATTATGATGTTGAAGACAATAATGATGGTCATCCATATAATAATGGTAATGATGATGCTAGTGATGATTATTATGGAATGGGTGGCGATGGGGGAGAAATTGATCCCTATCATTTATGAGATAAAAATATAGAGACATTTGTTTGGATTGTGTTTAATGAATAAAACTAATTTATTGTTAAAAATGTATTCATATGTAATTGTATAATAAATAGTTTTAGAATTATTGAGAAGAATATTTTTAAATGTTAAATATATATTATTTGTACTACATTAAATGTGTAATATGTTTTTTAATTTTTAATATGCATTGATAGAGGTGTTGGATAGTCCTATTTTACATGTTTAGTAGAGGAAGTATTACAAACAGTTCTATGTAGCATTTGTATATATCAATGATGGACAAAATACTATACCCATGAAGACATGAACCGTTGGTACAAATAAATAAAAATAGTTTACATGAAACTGTGGGAATTCAAAATTTCCCTTGGTCTATACCTACACATTAAAAAAAACTAATGGTATAGCCTTATATTGATGGAAATATACCCCACCGTTCATTGAACCACTCTTGAAACTTATATCCAAAATTTAATTTCCAATTCCAATGGTTTAAAACCATCAGAATATTGTATTTCTTTAGATGTTCTTATATTGTTATTAATTTCAGTCAAATAAAAAATTTAATCTGATAAAAGTAACATCATTTTTCTATTCAGCATATGAAATGGAATTTGGGTAATATTTTGTATTTTTTTTAAATGGTAGATTTGTAATAAATAAATAAATATATAATTTTTTTAAAAATAATGAAAAACATTAATTTAGTGATTAGAATTATTAATTATGAAAATTTTATATTGAATTTATAATACCATTTTAACATTATTAAAAATGTTTAATAATTTCTTTAATAAAATATAAATTTGGTCTATCTAAACCAATTATTAGAAAATATATATTTGGTTTTTTATTTATTAAAAACAAAATAACACTTCAATGGATGATAATAAGTAAAATAATTTCATGGAAATCTACAGAACTGATAAATTTATCCTAGGAACAAATATTTTATTTGAAATTTTTTTTCAAAAAATGGATCAAACACCTAATGTGTATTAATAATAAAATTATTTTTTACCAATCATATAGTTGTAAATTTTCAAAATTTATTTCCTCATTTGAATTATTATTCCAAAATAAGGTAAAAATATTTTTTATTTATTGTAAATAAAAGAAATTTTATTTTTATAAACGTATTTAACACGATAAAAAATGGTTAAAATAAAAAATATAAGAATAGAAGTCCTAAAAATGTGTGAAAAGATTTGTTTGACACTTTATTAACCTTATAGATTACCCCCACTCCATTTTCATACATTATTAGTTCCACTTGAATTTTGAATAGTGTTGAATCCTTTTAATTTTTATTAAAAATGTCACTGTGCTCCCTCATATAATGAGTCATCACCGTCCCCACTTATAATCACAAAAAAAGATTAATATATTGGATGAAAAATCCAAATAACTAGAAAATAATTATATCAACATCATAGTGACTTTTGACTCCTCAAATTCTAGGCTTACAAATCCATAATCATGTTTTCAAAGGATATCTTCTATGGAATAAGTTAATATTTTCAATTACTAAGTTTTCAGTTTATTCCTTTATTTCATCTTATAACTTCAAAAATAAAATCTAACCATATTTATATAATTAAATAAATATCATAATTATAGTAAAATTTAATTATGATAATGGTATAATCAATTTATTCCTCGATACCTACCATTATAGAAACGTATATGTTTCATGGGAAATATTGGGACTATCACCCCCATTAGTGATGTGATCTATTTTATATAAAAATAATTCATGGATGATTAACCAAAAGTATTTATTGATATATTAATTTATATTTACATCATTACTAATGTTCCAAAAGTTTAAATTATTACATAGGTTCCTTACATTCTATGCAAAACGAATATATCTCTAGTGTGAACATGAGGACTACAACCCCCATATTGCATCTTTTTTTCATTAACACCATACATGCATAATTATAATAATATAATTTCTAAATGAAAATTATATCCAACATATTATTATGCTTCATTAGATATATATAAACATTTTAAATGTAATTAATACAATAAATTTCAGTTGCTAAAAAATTTCAACGAAAGCATGCTGTCCATTCCATTTTCTTGAATCATGACTAACCTAATTATGATATGAAATTTTACCTATATAAAATATTTAAAAACAACTATTATAGTAAATTTATTTATTTTGAAATTTTTAAATTAGTATCAAAATATCAAGGTTCAATATCACCATAACAAAATAAGTGGAAATTAAAATTAGAAATATCCAATATTTAAAATATACTATAAAAATATATTGATTGTATACTAAATGATAATAATAATGGATTAAAATGATACTATATATGTATAAGGTTCTATAATTCTATATTATGATAGTTATTTTTTATATAATATGTTAAGTATCAGTCGTGGAATCTGAAAATTATATTGAACATTTTGTCTCACGTTCTACTCACTAATGCATGTTTTTAGGTTATGATATTATTTTTATTTTATATATTATGCCTACAATACCACTAGAAAATATTATAATAATAAATTTCTACTTTATAATATTTACATTTATTTCCATTAATATATCTTTCCACCTCATTTTATTCGACGAGTTAAAAAATAATTGGATTTATTGTGTCTATTTTTTGTTTATTGATACTTCTACTATATCCATCAGTTGTTTTATTTTTTTTATAAATACTTATATGGGTTTTTATCATAATTTTTAAGGGATTTATGATTACAACATAATTTATATTTTTAGAGGGTTTATCTTTAATTATTACTTAATCCATGCAGATTTTTGATAATCTGATTTCAATTCAATAAGTTATAATTGTTATTCTTGAAACCCATTCATCAATTTTGATTTATCATTTCCTATGGTTTTATAAAATATCATGTCCACTTTTTATTCTATTTATTTATAGGTTTTCTCATAAACTCATATTATAAGGATTATTACTTCAATGTTTATGATGCTTTTATTGTTTTTTGTTAACCTGATCTTC
The DNA here is from genome assembly GCA_963277665.1 of Viscum album. Lineage (NCBI taxonomy): Eukaryota > Viridiplantae > Streptophyta > Magnoliopsida > Santalales > Viscaceae > Viscum > Viscum album. Next base: position 303,489,583 of record OY728126.1, read on the forward strand.
ATTTTTTGGGTCCTAATATTACTTTTCATAAACTTACTCACCACGGACACCCTATAATATAAAGGATGAATGGGACACAAAACATTAACCCCAATAGGATAGAGTTTGGCGACCTTCATTGAATATTATATCACAATCATGGGGGCCTTATCCTTGGGTACATGTACACATGCACATATATCCAATCCCTTACAATGATGAATCTAAATTACAATTTATACCAATGAATGAATAACATTTATCCCATAATAGAGTATAAAAAATTACTATATAGAAATAAAGTTCAAAATAAAATCCTAGGAATAATTAAATTGTTTTCATCACACTCAAAATAAAGGTATTGTTGTTAATAGAGACAACCAATATAATCCTCATCCTACCTTAACAAAACATTTCTACACGTACTCCCAGTCCCCCTAGGACACCATTAATGGGTAGTATGTATATATAAATCATGACATGTGTGGGAATGTCTACTGTGTGGGTGATTGTAATAGTACTCAATAGGATACCCTAATCCCAATATACACAAAGCATCAAGAGTAGTCAACTCATCAATATATGGGTACATCAATCAAGATTTAAGAAATAATAATAATCAACCCATATATTCACAAATGTACCCCAAATATCAAGATTTTATGAATTATTACGAGACATAGGATTATTCATAAGGCTTTTAGGTGATGCTATTCTGAGACACCTCACTCCACAAACCATGTCGTCACGAATGGTGCTTATCAGAGAAGTCATGCTCATCGGGTCTTGCGAATGAATTATTAAATGGATCTCCAAATATCTCAACATCTAAATGGGTAATCATTCCTAGGTACATAATAGGAAACCTAACACTATACTAGATCAGTATACTAGAGAGGCAGTCATCACCCGTTGGATGACATTCAGGATGATTTCAGAAACCTAAACCAGGATGAAGAATGATTGATATGGGATCTCACTTAGGTCATATAGAAAGATACACTAAGAACTATCTAATACAATAAACATATATGTAATCATAGTTCTATTCTAAGGAAATAATTTCACACCTTACCCACCTTAGTATGGAACAATTTAAAACATACTAAAGAAGTATGTCAATACTACAAAATAGAAGGCCTTTGAATTTCCTCTGAGGAAGTACACATATTATATAGTTAGTACATTAAATGTATAGAGAGTACACATTTATTATATCTAAACCAAAGCCTACTAGTAACTATTAATTTTCTCCTCTACCCTTTTTCATATTCTATAGTTCATGACCATATATTTTTTATGTTAATGTACCTAGCAACATCTGTTTTTTTTGGAACTCCCCATATAGTTTTATTATTCTTATGTGAATGTAATTGTCTCTACCTATGTATTCTACAAGGTACACACTGATTTTTCATCAACATGCCACATTGTGTGTGATATGTTCACACAACATGTGACATTTTTCAATCCTTATAAACCCCAACACTTCAGAAGGGGTACTAGGATATCCTTGCAATAAACCCCCTCACTAACCATATATAGTATCTAAATAGTGCGGGTGAATTTTGTATAGAACTTTCCACTAATTTAATACCTCTCCTAGTTCAATCATCTATTTTGGTGACCAGTAGGGTCTCCAATATAGGGTGTCAAATGGTTCAATATTCTTAGCAGAATGGTTGATATTTTTGTATGAAAAAATACCAAGGGGTTGTAATCATCCATTCAATATTCAAACCCTAACCTGTAGGTTCATAAAATGACTTCGTGAACCTGAACAGTCCAATAATTCTATACATTGATCTGGGGGTGAAATTATATTATCAAATGTAACTAATTCCAAAAGGCCTCCTGTAACCCTTTCAATAATCATGACATGAAGTGAGCAACATGATCTGAAATGATCATCATAGGAACACAATGGTTCTAGAATATCTCAAAAATATAATTTTTTCCCATGCTCCATACTAAATTCTTCTATGAGAAAACTATAATGTGGGATGACATGGTGAGCCAATATATGATCACCCAGATGGAATAATGTCCATTATAAAATCAAGGTAGATCTATCATGAAGACCATTTATATAAAATCACTCTTCCTCTCCAGAACCTCTAGGGGTTGATCTAAACCCACTGGAACCTAGTTCATAGCCTTATCCTAGTGATAGACCCATATACAACATTTAATCTCACAAGGTAACTTTATCTATAATTTTAAAACATGAAAAAGACAAAACACTAAAATCTAGGGTTTTATAGGAATTTCCTGTCCAAGGTCGAACCCATAAATACAGGGTTTGAGAAAATATTAATTGGATAATATAAAATTAAAATAATTATGATTTAAGGAAATTTAATATAATATATCAATCACGGTATTTGGTGAATAAGCTGGGATATGAAAATATAAAAACTATTCCAAGAAGCAATGAATCTGTGTTCATGAGTTGATAAGGTATAAAATTATTAATTAACAATTTCAACTTGTCAGCATCGAGTCCTATAAAATAAATTGATCATGCTAAATTACCTCTATATAAATCACTCTTTTTATCTTGATCAGTTACTTCATATTATAATAATTGTGTAACTACAAACCTAGACTAAACCTAGGTAATAATGAATCCCAATGGTCGTTGTGTATGTCAATAACCTAGTTTACATATGAAATAAATGTATTTAGTCAATCCATTAAATGATAATGTATAGTGAAAGAAAGAAAGTATACACAATCTATAACCCCACATAAAATGTTTAATCGTGAAAAAATTAGATATGATATATAATTTAATAGATGATATGAAATCCCAACTTGAATTCAAATAAATAGAAAATACCTCATACATTCAATCCCTCGTCGTCATGCATTCCTCAGTCCAAATAAATCACCCTACCATGCTAACCATGAGGGGGTGTAGATAATAATAAATGAATATTTTATAGAAAATTGGTGAAGTAGAAGGTATACCTTCATCCAGGAGGTGTCTGATAGTGTTCCTTCATCCAAAATTTCTTTAATGGTTCCTCTAAGTGGTTATCTTTAAAGTTGATTGAGGGGCTATGGCCGAAAAACTTCACCCTCTGTAATCAAATTTCACAACGTGCAGTCGTAGACTATGATATCTTACATGTTTGTGAATCTCAATTGAATCTCATTCATAAATCTAGAACTTTGACTCCATTCATGATTTTTAATAGGGAGTTATGACATGTAACTAGAATTCGTATCCTAAAACAACTTCAGGAATTGTTCTGGAAGATCTATTTCAATTGAGTGTCATGACCTGTAATGAGGTTAAATTTCATGTAATCACTCCCCTCTCAGCTATTCCATCATCACTTCATCCTCACAAATCTTGTGTTACACTTCATCACATACCATGCAGCATGAAGCGTCTTTTTCTCCAAAATTTTCCTCTTTTATTCCTTCTTAAATAGTCATCGTTTCATTCCATAAAACATAAAAAAAGTCAAATAATTTCATTATTGGATATATTATACATTTGAATATATAAAATAATCTAAAATATATGAATGAAATAGGTATACTACTTATTAATAAGTGGGTAATTTTGATACAAATTCTACTGTAGAATTTTTCATACCAGGAAACCAAAATTGTCGTCGAGGGTCCACTACATCATTAATACTCATGGGTGTACTACCATGAGCTATTCATGAAACTACATCATAAAAACCTCATCCAGTATTTTTTGACCCATCATCCATCCTTGCAAATGGATATTATGCTCCCCAGAATGAAAAAATCTATTATGATAGTGTCTAGTTCATATCTGAGCACAATCAATCTTATAGTTGGTATATCCATATATGTCCACCCAAAAACATTGTTGAAGATGAATAGTAACAAACATAAATTGTTCATATGTCGTAGTATCTGTGACATCGATATACAAATGGAAGAAGGATAACTTATTTAATTCATTATTCAATAAATATAATGTGGATCTCATGCTAGGATCACCATCCACTATATAACCCTTATTATGAATGTAGACTATCTCAATGTGAAAACACATGAGATACACTATCCATCATAGCTATCTAATGTTAATATCATTATTTGAGAATATATAGTTGATATTTTTTTGGTATGAATATATAAAAATCCACACACCCCTAAGGTAGTGTAACCACATCCTCATGGATAATTCTACCACTACCACCACTAGATTGTGGGTCATATATTTCATAATGTGTAGTCACAATTTTTGAAGCCCATAGGCTATCTCTTATTTCCTCTACTTTACACAAAACCATGTCTTGTCTTTGAGGGTTGAAATAACTTTATGTACTAAATATCGTCATCATGATATTTCATGACTAGGGGACTCTTAATCCTCTACAGTGACTCCTGAAAAGCATGATAGAACATTTCCATCAAAACAAAATTATGACCCATCTGGTTTAAATGGTATAAAGGAAAAGATATCCTAGAGAAATAATGCAAAATTATCATATTTTTTCCGTCCAAAAAATGATAGTTCCTTACCTTAATCATGCACTTGGGTGGCTCTTAGATATCAATACCTCATAATTTGTTAGAAAACATCTAATCCATCAACTGAGATGAAATTTATTTTAATGGGTACCTATAAAACCTGTAACTAAAAAATTGATATCCTTATATAATAATGGTTCTGTTTGAGTATTTTATATACCATACTTAATTTACTCATGTGACCCTCTTTCAATGTTTAATATTATAAGATTTAACATAAAACGATGATCATAAAATAGTATAAGATAGAAACAAAAATATAGTTTATGATTACATAATACATCATTGGGGATTTATTTACAATCAAATTCATCACCATGTACTCAATGTTTTGGTAGAATCAATGGAATATCACCTTCATTATATCCATTTTTTATTCTCAAATGTAGTTATAAGATGATCTTCATTTTATCTTTGACAACCTTCTTAACAATATATAATGATTAAATAGTTCATCAATCAACATAAGTGGACACTTATTATTTATAGTCATCCAATTCTGGCGGTATAAATCCCTACACGACCTCATTATCTTGTTCTCCATCTTAGAAATCATCACAGGGACTATCCAGGGGGATCATTAGGTCAAAAGACACCCTTCCAAGAAAATTGCACTATATTCACCATTGGATCACTAAAATATATGTGATCCATCTCATATTAAATTGTTGATAGAATGTTATTCCCTAGTTGAAACTCCATTTAATGTTCAATCTCATGATGGTGACGTAAGCCTTCTACATCCTTAGGGAATATCTCCACATAATCGACCACATCTACATGAATTTGAAACCCCATAGCATCCACTGATCCATTGGAAATACAAGCCAAACAGTGATTAATAGGTTATATTATCATATTTATGATCCCATCCTACTCTATCAGGGTTTCCCACTCACCCATGAATGAACATTTCATTCCATCACAATTTAAAAAGTTCACCCTATTCATAAAATAGAAAATCTAGGAATGATTTATGGTTAGTTATCACATACATAATATGACGTTGTAAGAAATAATTACTACTACAAACATATATAATCTAAATAACATTCTACTAAGAGTTTTTTTAAACTATTGAAAAGAATTTTGTATTGTCAATTCCCCTCCGATAATATTATCCAAGATCAAAGGACAAACCAACAGGTCAACTGAAATCATTAATTATTATACAAGAGATGTATCATTAAAATAGTTTGTCACACATGTACATGTCAATACATATTCTAATGTATAGAGACATAGATCATACCTCTAATCATTATAGGATCTTCAGGGTTATAGGCCTACACATCATGTAGCAATCATCATCCATGAACACCATATTTTTTATGAATGGCATAGAATAAAGAGGGGTTAGTGGTTACTATAGGTCAAATATTCTTCCACATATTGATTGTCTATATTATCCTTTTCCAAATCAACCAACATATAGCCATCTATGTTATTTATAATATTTCTAGTTAGGAGGTCTATCAACTATCTCCCTATTTACTAAATAGAGGGTCATTCATTCCCAGGTGATATGTCCCCAACCATCATAAGAGAATCAACAGTACTATGTTTGATAAATAGAACTATCATAAAAAACCTAAACTAAAGAACCAATATCATGATAAAACCTCTAAAAGAATATCGCATGGTATGAATACCTATTAATATCATCAGTTTCCTTCTAGTAATGTATCATCACTAGTGTACCCATTAGAAAAACCCACTTGTATCACATCCTCTTACAGGAATCTCTCCACCACTAAATCCCACTCATGGACTCCAACATAAGTTTGAATTAAAATAGATACATCTACATACCCGATTTCAAAGTATAAGATATACATGAAGGTATGTACTCAAAATAATTATATTAAACCATATCTATATAGTATTGCACGAGGTCTCTGAATATCACTATGTACTATAACATGATAATAATTCCCTTCTAGAACATGAGGATATACTAAATGAACACCTATATCAACATGTATAGATAAAATTCCTACATTAAAAGACTACAAGATTATGACCAAGAGAGAAATATCTCATCATGTTCCTATGTAAACAGAATCCATCGTCACCTAGTGGAAACCTAAAGATGAATTTCTTTTATGATCACCATCTGATCTATATGTGTCCTTACAAAGGAAATAAAATATTGTTAAAAACATAAATCAATTCCAGGGATTTTAAATGGTCCAAATCAACCAAAAAAACTAGGATTTCATTTCCTCTAAAACTAATGGATCCTGGTCAGCCTATTATAAACCTCACCATGTTTTAGTGGAGCACTTTGCTTCTCAATAAATTGTGGAAAAAAACTGGAAAGCACCCATATGTATCATCACCTATAGAGTACCACGTATAGTAGAATCATCTCCAAGGTGATAATCCACATGATCACACTATATAATTCATGATGGATATCTCATATGATGCATCCTAAAATGAAATCAATATGCATAACAGTTAGGTATTATATTTAGAGAATTGACTTAAGAAGAGAATTGATACCAGAAATAATTCTTATATGATGCATATATATATTTTTTCCACTAAAACTCATGCCAACAAATAAAAAGTAATCAATAAGGTTATCTGATTCATATTCAATGGATATGTTGATCATTTCACCCACACTAGAGTACCTAGCCTGAAATATAAACTCAAAAATATTTAACACTATCTCCAAAATTCAAAACCAAATATCACAACAAGACTATACACCAACTACATTACTAAGGTTGATACGACTACTATGACAAAACTATATCATGTTTTGACCCATAGAGGTCCACTAGTTATGTGTTATGCCATCTGTGACACACAATTACAACCTTTAATAGGCCATAGGTTGGTATCCAACATAGAGTTAGAATATCAAAAACAATGGGATACCTAATCATAGGCTATATGTATACACTCAAACATCTCCAATACTATAAAATTATGAATATAAAGTACAACTGAAACAAAATCATGCATAAAACATTCCCACATAATATTAAAGAATGTTCTATAATGTAATAAAACTTCCAAATGAATTCCGGCATTAAAATACAATAAGAGTCTATACTAATTATAAGGAACACACTACAATAAAATGAAATGACTGGTATCAACCTCAGTCTATCTATCCAAAAATATATTTTATTTCTTATATCCAATCAATACTCTATTGAAAGGCCTGTAATATTCAGAAGACATGTCATGTATGGGAATATCCAATGCATGTCTGATTATAACAATGAAACATGGGAAACATTGAAACAAGTAAACATAAAGTATCATGAGTAATTAAACCATTAGTATTCAGTTACGTCAATAAAGATACGATACATAATGACAATCTACAAATATATACCCAAATAGTCTCCATGTCCCAAAATCCTATCGATTATTTCTATCCACATGATTCTTATCAAGGTTTAAAGGTAATGCTCTCTAAAAAAACTCACATCATGGTCCATGTTTTCATTAATGGTTCTGTTATGATAGGTCATTCTCTTCCGGAATCTCAAAATATATAGTCCTTGTATCTTCATAAATCTCAACATCTTATTAGGGGATCAATACTAGGGAAATAATTGGATAGAAAAATCCTACTGGAATAGTCTTACTGATAGGTGATTAACTGTATTTTCATTTTTCTAATGATAATAACACAAAACCTAATGAGGAAGAAAATAAAATGATATAATATCCCACCATATTAACACAAAGGGATACACCAATATATATATAATAGAAACTGATTAGCGGGTATCAAAATCCTATGATTAGGATGTAATGTCACATTATACCCTTATAAAGATCGATTTTGTGGAATTTCACTCAAATAATCCTTCCATATAATATAGAAAAAAGGCATCCACAATGAATCATAGGAAGCACCTAGTTTGTATATAGGGCACATGAAATGAAAATCATAGATCATACATAATGTTGTATGTGCATCTGTTTCTCTACCCATGCCAGTTAATTCAGTCTGTTTCTTGTACATGGTCATGTCTGAGTACCTCGCCATAACTAAGTATAAATTCAAGTTAATGTACACTATCCATTGCAGTTTTTTTTACTTGTTTGTTCTCATATAAACTTTTTCATACATGATGATTTGTTTTGAACTGAGTAACACAACCCGTGAGACGTGACACATGGCATGTGATATTTTTATATGCACATAAATCCCAGAACTGTATAAAGGGTAGTACACAATGTGTATTCTTGGAATTATATGACATGTATTGCATATTTATATAAAAACCCATGATATTATATCTGTATCCTTGCAGAATATCTGTCACTGATCCCATCTTAATCACACTCATAAATAATTGATCTATACTGAAAGTGTAATATCGTTAGTGCGTAGAAAAATCTAGCATTTGAATCACTAAAATAAAAACTATAGTCACACATTTTTTTCAAATTGATTAATTTCCATTATAATGATGAATAAAGGGATAGAAAATCAAAAAAATTCTACTCCCCATAGTACAAGGTAAATAATCCCAAACTTATAACACGATCAAACTATGAATAAATCAATTGGTCAAATTGATTCACATTTGTCTGGAGAAAATTAAACAGATAAATAAAACATGTAAACGAAAAACCATTCCTAGTATTAGATTAATTTCTATTTAATATTTCTATTATGTCATTTTAGTTGAGATCCATAAATTGTGTTTGCAAAATGATCCTATGTAAAATGACCATGGCCCTCGATTTATTGTTTCTTTCCATGATATATAATAAATACTCATATCACAATCTATGAGTTATGTTACTAAACCTATGAATATTTTATAGCCATATATTTTTATAGAATAATTTGAATTGTATATTCCTTAATAAAGTAAATAATTATATTATAGTTATTTAATTATTTCAACCATGTTGGCGTTAAATCCTAATATATGAAATCAATCAATATTATGTCATTCATATATAAAATAGATATTATTCACTCAACGGAGGTCTCTAATATCCAACTTGAATATCCATTTATAATTTATTCTGATATTTCATGAAAATAACACATAAAAGAAATAATATATTTCACGTTGTTATTATATCAATATAAATACTCTTCAATCCCTTGACTCTCGCATTGTCTTGGAATCTGGCTCTTCAAATTTTATTAGATAAATTCAAATTATTTACATGGAATAATACTTATATTACATTAATTATTGATTTTCATTTTATAAATCATCTATATTATTTCATTTATAATTTCATATAATACTCCCTCGTATCCCTCTAGGGAATGTGATTTTTATTATATTCTTCTACCTTGATGAATTTTATTCTAATATAAGTTTAAAAATGTTATGAATAATTCCAATTATTTCTAAATATTTTTTTCTTGATTATCCAAATTTTCTACTCCAATACATTTTCACCATTATTTTTGGAAGCATAGTTATATATTATCTCCTTTATGCATCATATTTCCCCATTCCACATTTCAAATGGATGTTTTATGATCTTTCTAACATGATATGGCTTTTTAATATAGGTATGTTATGATATTTGAAAGGTTTTCTCATTAATGATCATATTATTAATATATTACTCTATATTTTCTCATGATAACTATAATTATTTTCGTGGATATGTTTTTAAAATTGATTTTAAAAGTATTTTTTGTTTAAAAAATATCATTTCAAATTTTTAAACCCATTAAATCTTATCAAGACTTCATTCATTATAATTTAATCCAAATTATATTTAATAAATATATAACTTTCAATTTATAAAAATTGAAAATTTAAGGAATGAAGATTAAGTTATTCTATTATAAAAAAATCGAAACAATGTTTTATAATTACTATTTTAAGATTTTATTCCATTTTACATCCATAACTCTATACGATTTAACTCACATGTAGTTATGAATTAGTAATAAGCTTCATAATTATCTGGTATTACATTATAAAGAAATTTATTTTTTTGAAAAATTCACGGATTTTAAAAAATGATATTTCTTGTCAATATTTACAATGACTCATATAATAAAATTAAAATTTTTCATTTCATCTGTACCCATATCCCCTTATATTCAATATGTTATACATATGTTATGATCTTATGATATCATACCATTATTTCTCTGAATAGATTATGGTGATGATATTTTTTGTATGTTTTCATGAAACTTGTTTATTTCTTATGGGGGTATACATTAAAAATATTTTCTGCCTTTATTATTTGGATGGGTTATAAAATTGTAGCGTAGGTTATTTATTAGGGAAGGTATTGAGATTTAATATACTAGTTGTTTAATATATATGTTTATTTATTACAATAAAATGTATGTTATGAATTTTACCACAATTAATTTATCTCAAATTTTGGCTGAATTGATCATAGTAAACTATGACTGGGGCCTAATATTATACAAAAACTCAATACATTTATATGTCTCATGACACACACTACCTTAGCTTTTTTCCTTAAGAATTAACAATATATATATGATTTCCTAGAACAAGGCCTTGATGGTATGGTTATGATGTCTATAATTATGAATTTTATCAATCTGAAACTATTTATTTATATTATTCTAATTAATTATATTGTTATATTATCAAAGGGTATATTAAACTATTATAATATTAATTATATGTGATGTATGATTATTTTTTATCTTTTTTTGTATTGTCCATACAATGGTTATTTAATGAATTATTGTATTATATGTTATCCCTTATCAAGAATTAGATCACATCCTTTTATATACTTCCCTAGGGTACTTGTAAGTGACCACTACTTGATTATATGTATATACAAGAATAAATAATAAAGTTATAGCTATAATTTTATTTTTTATTTCTAGATTTAAAATGTAATATGAGAATCATATATATATATATATAGTATCCATGGACACTTAAATAATTCATCCTATGTTATTTGATCCCTTTTATCAGGTAATAATGTATGGTTGGGAACAATAGCTCTATGTTAGTAAATTAATGGGAATATATTAACTATCTGATTAAGTTTATTAAAATCATTTTAAAATTTATTTTTAAAAATAATTATTATAGGACATATCTAAATGAAATTGTTTATATAATTTATAGTATAGGTAAACTGTCAAAAAAATTATAAAGTATGAAGTGTTCAATATCATGGAAAACCAATCAATATCTGGATAGTATAATTAGATACAACATCTAGAAAAAATGAACCATTGATTAATAACCATGAAAATTATAGTTTAGAATTAACTTGATCTCCACATGTTGCATAAGAAATAGGAGTAACTACACACTTAATGAGACACTCTCAGTGGATCTGATTTGGTTAATTCACAGGGTATTTATGAACCATTACAATGGATTTCAATATATTTATGTTACATGAACTAATAGTTAATATCCAAGGGTATCATTTTTTAAAACATAGATATTCATCTATTAGGTATCAAAAACTTAGTGAATTAATTATTCTATTTTATAGGATTGAATATTTTGAAATAAAAAATTCTATTTAAAAAAAATTTCTTTTAATTTTATAATTTTTTGTGGAAGTAGAAAACAAATTTAATAATGGATGTGAGTGGAAATACAATTATTTTCTGGATATGATACCAAATGTGATATGAGATTGAGTATGTAATATTTTTATAATCTAATACTACGTATCATAAATCATGATTCACAATGGGAACATATTTTAACTTACAAACACAAAAAAGAAGAAAAGGGTGGAGTATCAGGGATGTTCAGGTAAAAAAATGATAATGAAAATAATATTCAATTTTATATGTGTTAATAATGTTGCAAGAATCGACAAAGAAATTTCATTAATGAAATATATTATTTTTTTATGTTTATGAAAGGAGGCCATAGTGTAACTAATTAAGAAGGAATCAATTTAGGTGTTGGGTTCATATTTTGAAGGTAAAGAAGTTTAATAAATGGTACGACAAGTAATTCAATGATATTATTGTGGTTATTTTTTTATTTTCTAATACAATTCATTAATATAATGTAAATAAACGTTCATGGGAATTAGAAAACTCCTAGGATAATGGAATAAAGTGGACCGTCAATAGTAACTTCAACTGAAGAATGACATGATAAATAATGTGCACATATCCATTATTCCAGAGATCTAGATGTATTATTTGATTTTAACTATATGAACATTAATATAAGCAGGTTTTTAATAGATGTTTTAAATTCCAACAATAATTATCTGATATTTAATATTAGGAGAGACCTTCTAGTAATAGGATCATTTTATAACAAATTGATGTTTGTGGGAATTTATTTGGTGAAAATATATTAAATAAATTTAATTTGACATTGTAAATGGATTGGCTAAAACTACGTAGAGAAAAAATTTATATTTATATTAATGAAATCAAAATGAAAGTCGAATTATGATATTTATAAACACAAGGATTACTATTAAATCAATTTGAAAAAAAATTATATAGTATGGGTCTTGATAACAAATAATGAGGGTCTCTCTACTCAAATGGTTTGAAAAAATAGAATACTAGGGTTATTAATATTATTGGTGATTAAATTAGATTTTTAATATCCTAATATTTTAATATAATTATTTTTTTGAAAGTATATGAATAACAAACATCTAGCCTAAATGAACCATCAAATATTATTATTTAAATTTGACTATTGTAATATAGAAGATGAAATGGTGGGTTTGAATTGTATTAAATAAAATATGATTTATATATATATATATTGGAACTAATCAATTTAAATTTATTAATTAATGAGAACATTATTTTTAGTTAATTCGTATTGTTTTTGGAAAATATTCTTTATTAAGAAATATATTTTATTCATTGTTGTGGGAGAATAATATTATTAATTCATGGAACTAATATATGGATTATATAATAAAATGAAATTTATTGTTGAAATCACCCCATAAATAATATTCTATGTCGAAATTTTGATAATTTTATGAAATGCTAGGTTTTTCAATAGATAGTTAAAATTCTAATTTTGATAAAAATATATATTTTACATTAAACAATTTAAATGGTAAAATAAAAAAACAGAGTTGGTTTAAAACATAATTATTTCAATTTGATTAAATATATTGAAATTATATTAATCTAAATAAATGTTCTTCTTGTATTTGGTATAAAATCATATTTACACTTAAAAACCAATTTATTTTAAAATACATTTTTCATCACCATTCTCTAGTTTAATAATGTATTAAATTTTTAAACTTCTATTTTTTTAATATTGAAAAATTGATTTTATCGTTTTAATTAAGAAGAATTTTTTTTATAAATAGTTTCATTATATTTTTTCCCTTCGTGAACAATATCATTAGTATTATTTGTTGACATAGTAAAGGGTAAATCCTGTAATTTAGATAATAAATAAAAATATAAGCACTAAAAATATTAAAAAAATTAAATTCCTTTCATTGGACATATATGTTTAATCTATATTAATATAAACTTAGAATATACTTTCATTTCAATCCATTTGACCATGATTTTGACATTTTTATTAATTTTTTTAAAGAAAACCCTAGGACGACAATATCTTTGTTATATTGTCTCAAAAACAATTTACATTGGGATAAACATGGGATAAGTTCGGTTATAAATACAAATTTTACATAATTATTATTTTTCTTCACCACTGTAATTTGTTCCCCATTTTAGTGATGAAATAATTAGAGTAAAGTTTAATGAATACCTAGTCTACTGCTCATGCCATTAGTAGATAAATTAATTAAATTAATTTAAAAAAGGAAAATTAATTATATTTTATAGTTTAACAGTGTCATACTTTTTTTATGTAATCCTTTATTATTAGACTGGTTTTAGTGAATTTTTTTTTAAATTCCATTATTTTCACGTTGTTTTAAAAATAATTTCAACTAAATAGTTCTAGAATTTACATTAACGTTATTCTAAAACAAATAATATTTTAGTACAAGATTAAATATTCCAAAATTTTATACCTTCAATAAAGTAAATGGTATATAGATTATGAAATAAACCATGGACCATTTATGTGATGTTTTTCATATTTAGTAACATAATTAGCCCCTTAAGAGTAAAAACCATTTATTTCACTGTAATTTCCAAAAAAGGGATAACAAATGGATAAAAAAATTAGTGTGAATTTGTGATATAAACTTTTACAAATTTTTAGATGTAATAGATGTGAAACATAATCATATTTCAATATAATATTTTACATTTTTATTCATTTTTAAACAAAAATTAATTTATAAGACTTCAATATTTTAACGAATTCCAAATCTTCCCCTTCCTTCTCTTATAAAAGGGAGAATTTTCTTTAAATTTCATTATAATTAAAAGGAATTTTTGTTTGGACAAGAAATAAAAAATAATTTTTTAATATCACTATTCATATACTTTATGGAAGAGTATATTCATATAGAAAAACAATGAAGGCTTATTTTGTAAACATTAGAATGTTTTTTGAAGAATAGGTATAGTTCTAAATGAAATATTTATATTTTATTAATTATTATAGAATAATAAAATATTATCCAAACAAGAGTAAATTTTAACCCCATTATCTCCCATAAAATAATATTCTATTATATTAATTTCATAATCTATATCCTTTTACTCTTCAATAAAATTGGAAATAAAACAATACTTCATTTGTATTGAAGAATACCACCAAGCAAACTGATATAATTTTTTTCCCATTACATACAATTATGTATGTATTTACGGATGGATTTAATTTTTATTCATGATATTAATGACATATTTAACACATTTAAAATATAATATATCATTTAACATCATAAATTCTCATTCACTGAAGAATTATAATATCTTGTGCACGTGTCTGTGGACTGCTACATGCATAAAGTGATTCAATTTTTTTCTTCACCACATAACAAGGAAGATACATATAAGTATATTTAAATATATAATATGGTATTTATGACTTATGTAAAAATTTTAAGTTATAAAATTATACTTATTCATTCCATAATGATCATTGTAAAAAAGAAATTTTACTCATGAGTACGTAAGACCTACCATTCCAATTATGTTAACATAATTCCTTTTATTGGTAACCGTTTTTATGAGATTTAAAATTATAATGAATATATAAAAATGATAATTATTTCACGATAATTATTTTTCTGATAATGGAATAATGAAAACATTTACCATGGTGAACATACTATGGTTCTTTTGAAACTTACAAACTGAACACCCTTGAACTACCTGATGTGGACTTTATTGATTAAGTAATTAATTATTTCATTAAACATAATAAATTAAAATTATTAATGGTAAATTTTAATAAAAGTGAAATATTAATAAAAAATAAAAAAAATTTTTATTAGTTTATTATACATTTGTTAAAAGATATATAAATATATATATATATATATATATTCTGGACTCGTGGTAAGATATTTTATCTAAATTTCTTTATATTATGGAATATTTTATTGTTATGAACATAATTTATATTATTTGACAGATATAATAGACATTTTTTATTTTATATCATTAATGTGTCTTACATAATAAAATTTTAAATTTGGAATTTTATTTTTCACATCTAGGGGAATTTTACATGAAAGGTAAGAAGTACTGATGGTTTTGTTAAGAAAATTTCATTTCATTAGTTTTTAACAAAAATAAAAAACACTGTTATTTCAGGATTGTTGTTTAATTTACCTAAAAATTGTTGCATTTGGTGTGTCCTCCATTTTTTTGATTTAAATTTTTTCACATAATCTTTCTAATTATAAACTCTCAATTCTGTGATATAATCGTTATGAAGGTTGTTTATTTCTCATAAGACATCAATTATATATTTATACTTTTAGTCTAAAAGAATCATGTTTTTAAAATATTTTCACAATTTTTTGTTTTTAAAAAATATTTTCAAAGTGAATATTGTATTTTCCTCAAAAATATAATTCAATAATATATTAATTATATTTACATTCCTTAATATCAACAAAACTTGATGTTATATAAACCCCATTTGGGATATTTTGTATGATACCATTTCTTTTCATTCTCTGCATGGATTATGATATTGACATGGAAACTATTTCTTCTCTGAAGGTGAATCAAAATATTAATTAACATTGAGTATAATTAAGTTGAAAAGTGAAAAATTGTAAAAGTTTTATTCATAAATGGCAGTTGGTCATTATTAATAGTACTTTGGGATCCAAATATAGCATATATTATAGGTTGATACACATTATAGAATTGTTTTTGAGCATGATATAGAATACATAACAAGTTTATCCCCATTATAACTCATGAAAAAGTGTATTCATGATACATATTATAAAATGGGTGAGTCCTATTATATATGTCCAATTTATTGGGTAAAAACAATTCTCTGAAGACTCATGTTTGATGTTTATCGTATGGTTATTTTAGTCTGGAAGGGTTCTTGTACCGTTATTTGATTATAATTTTCCAAGTACCAACACATTTTAATTAGGATTTATATGGGTTTATAAATATTAATTGATCATGATTAAAATTATATAGATCTGGATTAATGATTCCTACAAAAAATATCTTTGATAAAGATTTATTCAATGAATCATGTTTTTTATCCTATAAATTTATGGGTATAAATTCTATTATGATATTTTCATGTAGATTGATTATATAATCAGAACTGTATGGTCATAATATTGTAACTGGTTATATAAAATAAGAAATTATTTTGGTTTCCCTTACTAAGAATTTTTCTTCACATTCATTATATTTTATTTTTTCCCTAGTTATGAAGAAAGAATTTACGTATGTTGTGTCAAAGTTGGGTATATAATTTTAATAAATTAGTTTGTGATGAGATTGATCATTATGCACCAATTTATTATAAATAAATTTTGTAAAAATCTTGACATTATCTCATAATTATCTGTACCTAAATGTTCATTTTTTCCATAAATTCTCCAATATTAAATTATTTATTGTTAAAATTGTTTCACAATTATAAGTGGAAAAAACATAAATTTAATTTTGTAGAAATATATCTGACAGTGAGGGTTTGGGGATATTAGAGTTAGTATAATAGGGTATGAGTGGTCCAAATTAGTGGTAACTCACAAGTGTGAATTATTGGAAAAGAATTCATCTTCTCCCAAGGACTTCCTGAGAAAAGAGATGACAGTAATGATGATTGGGAGAGTCATACCTAGTATTTGTAGCAACTCATGTACTACCCCATTAGGTATAAATTATATACCACAAGAAATAATTCCATATGGTTATAGTTGGCAATAGAGTAGGTCTTATACCACTTTGTAGATTATGATGTTTTTTGGTTAGTTTTTCATAGGATTTATAGAAACCATCCTTCATTTAAGAGTTTAAGGTTTATCATATGTTCAAAGTCATAGAAACAACATTTTGGTTTTACATGATGAAATTTTAGGGTAATGATATATAATTTTGATGTTTTTTAATTTGGATATGTTATATGTAACCATTACGATTAACCTGAAATATTTTTTTGGAGTAAAGGTGGAATTATTATTTAGAATAATAAATGGTCTTAATGTGGATTTATTTTCATTTATGTTATTTATGGTAATGATTAGATTATTTTAAAGATTATATATTTTTAGAATATTCCATTTTGGTTATATAAAATTATGAGTGACGAATGTTTTGTGGAGAAAAATGATAAATTTAACTTGGGAGAATAATTGATAAAATCCATTCGATTTTTGTGTTTGAATTTTGGATGTTCATAACATTATATATTTTTGGAAATTATTTATAGAATTATTTAGTTTAAACATCAGTTTCTACTGTTAATATTTTGAGAGTACGATATTATTTCATCATATGAAGGGTTTTTATTTTAAAAATTACATTATTATTTCACCCACATATGTTTTTCATAATTTATAAACATACTAGTAATAGTTTTTTTTATCATATTGTGAATTATGTGATACTTTTGAATATGATTCATGTGATTTAGGCATGAACACAATTCATCTTTAATACTTATAGTTATGTGAAAAGGAATATATTATAGTGGAAATTGTTTAAAGGATGAAATTATAATTTTAATGTAAGAACATTTTTAAATGTTTTTATTATAGATGGTAGTATAATTCCACATCTCTGTTAAATCTGTAACACCCCAAGATTTCATGGTACATTATTTATTCAATGTAATTCAATAACATTTACCACAAGCAACACTGAGTTCAAGAACACCACAACATACCAAACTAGTCGTTCCAAAGTGATTATTAGTAGTATTACCTTAATTTTGAACTTTATATAATCCTTATTATTTTAGATTCCATATTATTATTTTCTTCATCATAATTTAAGAACAAATTCATTTTTTTCATATAAAAGAAGTATTTTTAAAAAAATACAATTTTACCGCCTTATAATGTAGAACCCTTTTTAAATCAAATATTTGAATCTTTTATATATTCAATTTGAAAAAATAACTTGTTATTAATAATAGAGACATAATAATTTAGTTTCAATAAATTATTGGTATTTTTTTGATAACATTGATATTTTGGGGAATTGTGAACAGTAATATATTATAACTGAAAAAAACATGTCAAATCAAAATAATTTATAATATTGAATTATAAATTTTTATTATTTAAAAGTATAATTAGATTATATTTTTACCATTAAATCCAATTATGGTCATTGTATTAAATTTCACTTTGAAATTGGACATAAACAAATGTCAATCTTTTGATAGTTATTATTTCTTAAAAATACTCTTTTTGGTTTTGATAAAGGGAAATAATTTTAAATTAATTAATACAACTTCTATGTTTTTAAATTGGTAAAATGGAATTCATTTTTGAATTCAGAATATCAAAATTATCTTAGGGTGAATTTTTGGTATTTTTCTGAAAACATTTAATTTTTGATGAATAGTGAAAACCACTAAGTTGTTTTTTAAAACCAACTTTTTATTTAAATAATTATTTATTTTATTTAAGTTAATTTTAGGCTAAAATAGAGACATAATACCTATATAAGTTCAATGTAATTCATTGGATTTAGTTTATAATAATTTTAAATATATAAAAAGTTTATTGATCTTTTTACCTTCTTTTACCCACCTCCTATGAGTATTTGCAAATTTACATAATCCATAATTTTACCGATTTTGTGAGTTGAATTTATAAATTCCGAGAGACATGGTTGATATCAGTAAGTAAATGTGTTTCAATAAGAAGAAAAAATGTTTTTTTGTGAATAGTAACTATTTACTTTTATTTTCCAGAGTTAAATGAAAATATGGCAATTAAGGGTAAAATGATATTATTTTTACCCTAACACATGTCCTAATTCTATTGGATAAGTATAATTCGACCAAAAGAAACATTAGGAATAAAATATGATCTTTTAGGTCCACTTGTATTAGATTAGGAAATTTATTATTATTTTATTAAAATATGAGTTGAAAGTGTTCAAATCAAAATTTTATAAATAAAAATTTTTTAATATAGGGTTATACGATAGATATATTTTAATATAAATATTCATTAGAAAGATAAATTTTTTTTACATAATGGTATTTTATTTATAATTTTTATACATTAAATAATTAAATTTATTTATGACACATTGATAATTCA
Source organism: Viscum album (assembly GCA_963277665.1). Classification (NCBI taxonomy): domain Eukaryota; kingdom Viridiplantae; phylum Streptophyta; class Magnoliopsida; order Santalales; family Viscaceae; genus Viscum; species Viscum album. The sequence continues at coordinate 303,509,716 of OY728126.1, forward strand.
ATTATTACTTTATTAATGAACTATTAAAATAATTGATATTATAAATATGCTAATAAATGAAATTTGAGAATTTTTCTGAATTCCAGAAATATTCATGGTTAATCTGACATATTAAGGTTGGTTAGACGAATTTTTTTTATGTAATGATTGTGTTATAAATTTAGAAAAAACAAATTACCAAATAGTGTCAAAATTGACATAAAAGAGTTTTTAAACCAATTATTACAATATTAAATGATATTATATTCATAAATATATATGTAATGGAAAAAGACTTATATAATGGTATTTTTATCATTAATGAATCGTATGGGGTTCTAATGGATGTATATAGTATGTTTATTAACCATATAATATAAAAATACAATGAGACATGGTAAATGTCAGACTATTTAACTAATAGTTAAATCTAAAAGATAAAGATAATATTGTGGCCCAAAACATTATAAAACCTATATTTGAGTGGATTTAGACCCTTCCCCACCTTATCCTTTAAATAATTTTTTTTTGGAACCATTAGAAACTGAAAATGATTTTATTATAAAATAATATTTTTCGCTTTTCCAAAGGTGCCCCTCACCCCTATTATAAAAGGGCACTCCCCCTTCCATCTAATTCACACCTTAAAATTCATTTAGCTCAGACAAACCCTACCCAAATACCCTCTCAAAATTTCTCCCTTCATCTTAGATTCCTTCCATTAGTCATAAATTCATCCTATGGAGCCCTTTTGATCAAATCAAAAAGGGAGAACCCAAAGAAGAGGTAAATATTTGATCACCTCTTTCAGGTTCCTTTCTTCTTCCACTTTCTGTTTCATTTTTGTTTCTATTATAAAATAATAACTCTTGTATCTTCTATATACTATGATGTTATTATAAATATGGTATAGTCATATTCATTATTCTAGTCATCCTTTCAATGACATGTCACCATACGTGCGTATGTACGACTTATTGTCTCCACGTCGTGCTGTAATTGTTATTCTGTACAATATTATTTGGATGGGTATAATAATGGTGTTTACTTGTTGTAAATAATAAATATAACATGATAATGATTCTTTATATATGATATATCATCCAATTTTATATTATTTTAATATCAAAAAATTGATATTGTTTCACATGTGTACGTACAGATTACCGTCTCCACGAACACAATGAGATTCATAACCCATCGTATCTATTCAGGACTTACTTTCATTGGATAATTAAAAATAATTTTTAAAGACATAATATAATTCTGAATATGAGTAAGATACATCCTATCAATAACAAAAATTACTTACTTAACAAAGCATATAAAGGAAAACGAATCAATTAACACCTGAAATGATAATAATAATAAAATATTATTAATAAATAAATATTAAAAGATCATATAAGATATCATATTAAAGTATATTATTGTTTTGTAATTTAATAACAGTTATTTTTACATTATACAAGTGTTTAACAAAACATCCACCAAGGAAATGTACAAGGTAAGGGTTAATTTTTCAATATCATTATTATTTGAGGTTGATTATACGTAATTATCTACTAGGACCTCTTTATCATACACATCAATGTTTCTTAAAAAATGTATTTCAAAACATTTTTACTATTTACTAGAAAATGCTGTAAATTCATTTGTACACTCATTTGACCTTATATGTTTTGAAAGTAATATTTACGTTGTTTTCTAGAAATGGTACTTTATGTCTTTTTTGACAAAATTAAGGTAAGAATGTTTTTTTAACTTATACGGCAGGTGCATCTATTTTCCACTATTATACCATCGCCGAAGCCTCCCTTACATGCTTATTAGAATATTTCTGAAATAAATGTTTTCTTTTATAATTATATGAATTTTTTATGATTTCAAAATAGAAAGAGATATTTCTATAAATAAGGTTTGGATTTCATCTATGTCAACATCCTTAGATGGATTTTAAGCTTATTTGAAGTTATTTTATTATGATACAAAAATTCCATATTGTATTGAAGGTTTTGTGATATTTTTTACTTCGGATGTGTTATTTTTATACCATTCATGGTTTATGGATAATGTATTGACATTTGGTATGTTAGTTTGAATATGAATTATTATGTTATGTTTATTCCATTTCATATGAGGAATGCATTGGACTTTGTAAGTGACCGGTGGAGCCTGCTACAACTCGTCTAATCATTGATTGGTCTCATGAGACAAACTAGTTTCTTGGCACAAGGCCTTGAAAAAAATCTTATTTGTAGTCTTGTCACAAGGACATCACTCTGTGGTTAAGAAAGTTTGGCATTATGCATTCCATCATTATAAATGTGGCTATTTATATTGCATGTGATTATTCGACTAGTTGAATATCCATGTGAGTAAGTAAATGGAATTATTATGATTTTATCATTTCCATATTATGATTAAGTTCATGTTTAAAATGTTTTTTTTAGTCTTATACATTGCCTTAATTTTTTATGCTTATTTATGAATGTTTTCATTATATTGTTATCCTTACTAAGCATCTGAGTTCACCCCTTTCTATGTTTTATTTTTTCCATGATGTGAAGAATTATATTATGACTAACCTGTAAGGATATTCTATGGGATATTAGTGTTTTCCAGGGAATCAATGTTATTGTAGTTTTCAATTTTATGGTGTAATGTAAACCTTATGAATGTATATAGTACTTCCAAAGCTACTAAACTAATCAATCTTTCGAGACATGATATTTTGTGATAATGCCAATGATACATAATAATGCACCGACTCTGGGATTATGTGGTTGGATAATTACAGTTTGTATCAGATTATGTTTTGTATAATCCATGGAAACTAGATTTAGATAAACTCTGATGAGAACACATAGCCCTAAGATATGCTTTGAGGATTAATAAAGAAGAACTTCCTAGAATTTTGGTATTATAGAGATTTTGTGAGTATTCCAAGAAATACAGTCCTATCTGGATACGAGCAGGTAGAGGTGGCTATGGAACAGATGTATGTATGGGTAAAACACAAAAACACACTTTGAGCTAGATTCGAATAGGAACTGATGCACGATAACGGGCCTTGCTGCACTCTTGGTTATAAAACTCCCTAAGGATATTATTAGGATAATTCTCATTGTCTTTAAAAATAATTATGAAGAATTTTTGAGTATATACCTCCTCAAAGAATATATTTTTATGAATATGGATTATTTCCATAAACTGTTCAATTTACATTTTGTATTTTACAAGTTTGAAATTAATCATTTCAATCAATAAACTGACCTAGTTTATTCCATTGTATAGAAATGGCGCCCAGTAGAAGAAATGTGAACTACAGCAATACGTATGATCCAAATAGTAAGAAGGATCATATCTTTCACAATATTAATCCAACATTTAGAAGGGATATAGTCTCCCATGTAATCTCAACATATGGAGAAATAGTATAATGTGTTAATAACATAAGTAAAGATTTCTTTGAGTTTTATGTCTTTGAAGGGAAGCCATAGATGAATAGAATGGAAGAGTTAATTATAGACAGAGGGAAGTGGGAAAATGAAGGATTTTCCCATATGTGATAACTGTGGAACGAATCACCATGGTAAATTCTTGAACGGAATGTGATTTTCCTATATGTGTGGATAAAAAGGACACCATATATGTGACTGAAAGGGTGAGAAAAAAATTTCAAATGTATAATGCTTCATCTACAAGGAGTTGGGACACTACCCAAATCATTGTCCAAATCATCATAGTATACCACAAAAGCTGATATTGGGTAATAATAAAGTTATGATACTGCTGAAGATGAAGAGGAATGATTAGATTTCTTATGTTGTTATTAAATTATTGTGTCATTTGAGTATTGTATTAATGATGTACATGTTATAAGAATTATATAGTATATGAGGATTGTACTACAATACTATTTCATTAAGGAATTGAGATTGTATGGGAAAAAGAAAAGTGACTCAATAGTAGGTTAAATTTTTGGAAAATATATGGTTTAGAGAAGGATAAACCATAATATGGTTATGATACTGTGGTTGTGATTTTGGAACAATACATGACATATTTGGATAAATTATACTAGATATTCTTGACTTCAATGAAAAAGATTAATGATTTGTATATTTCATAATTGTTGGAGTTTACAACATTTTAGTATAGAAGAAGTATATCCAGTATTATATAAGGAATAAGGGAGCATGAATGTAATCAATATGGTTTTATGGTAATTCAGGATGTTGTAGTGTTTTAAAAGAATACAAGATGAAGGTGTTAACATTTTATTATACGGAAAAAATGATCTTCATTGTGTTTATATTCCCTATAAATTTTGGACTGTGAGTTTAGACAGAAGTATTTTGGATAATTCTAGTTTGAGATTATTTTTGGATTTCCATAAAAATGACAACCCGAAGGTTGAGTGGAAACCTGTCGTGTCCGGAAAGGCCATAAGACATGAACCCGCAACCAAAGGGTGACAAGGGTGTATCACCTACCACTGGCCCATGTGATGTCCAGGATTGAATAATGTTTAAATGGTCTGGTAGATGAATTATAAATTCATTTTTTTGGAACCCATTATGAATTGGATTAATAGAATATTATTTTATGTTCTATTATCTTTTAGTGTGAAAAATGAGTTTGTGGTAGAAATTAATTAAAGGATGGAACTATACTTGTCATTTATATATATTTTTTATTCGCTTATTCTATGAATAATTTAATTCTTAAACATTAGGTAAGGGATATTAAATAAAATGTGTTATCCTGATTCATTATGTTTTATTGAACTAATGATATTTTAAATCATCATAGATTGATGGCTTTGAGGCCCTCAGTTGTTAAATGGTTTGCAACCAATGACCTCAATTACTCCATATAAATAATTATTTTTTTCCTCCAATTATGTGTCTCAAATTTCCACCAATGTTCTCCTAATCGAGATCATAATTTGGTGGTGATTTTTTCATTCCACTTTTCCTCTTATTAAGACTAAATTTTTTAACCAAATTTCTGATGTGTGTTTTCCCACAAAGTTATTTACTATTTCAAAGAATTTATTTTCAAAAAAACAATTTCAAATTTCAAGGATGCAATTTATTGATGGAGGGAAAAATGTAACACCCCAAGATTTCATAGTACGTTATTTCTTTAAAGTAATTAAATAACTTGCACTACACACAACACTGAGTTCAAGCACCCCAGGACTTACAAATGTTGCCGTTCAAAAGCGTTTATGAATATTATTAACTTAATTTTGATCTTTATATAATCATTATACTTTTTGAATCCATATTATGAGTTTCTTAGATATAATGTAAGAACAAAATTCATTTTTTCAGATAAAAGAAGTATTTTTCAAAAAAATGATATTTTGCTGCATTTTAATAGAGAACCCTTTTTAAATCAAATAATCGAAAATTTTATATATTCAATTTGACAAAATGAAAATAATATTTAGAATCTTGAAATAAGAATTTAGCTTCAATAAATTTTTTGTGTTTTTTTGATAACATTCACATTTGGGTGAACAGTGAAAACTACTATATTTTAACTGAAAACAAATTTCTTAATCAAAATAACTTATAGTGTTGAATTATACATTTTAATGATTTTTATGTATAATTAGATTATATTTTAATTATTTAATCCAATTATGGTCATTTTATGTAATGTCACTTTGAAATTGGGAATAAACAAGGGTCAATATTTTGATTGTTATTATTTCTTAAAAATGCGCTTTTTGGTTTTTACAATGGGAATCAATTTTAAATTAACTAATGAAACTCTTCTGTTTGTAAATATGTAAAATATAAATCGTTTTTGGATTTGGAATTTCAAAATTATATTAGGGTGAATTTTTGGTATTTTTCTAAAAATATTTATTTTTTGATGAATAGTTAACAACACTGAGTTATTGTTTAAAACTGACTTTTTATTTAAATAATTATTTATTTTATTTAAATTAATTTTAGGTATAAATAGATAAATAATACCTATATAAGTTTTATTTAATTCATTGGAGTTATTTTATAATAATTTTAGATATATAATAATTTTATCGAACTTTTTTATCGTCTTTTACCCACCTCATAGATGTATTTTCAAAATTAAATAAATAATAATTTTACAACTTCTGGGAGTTGAATTTAAAAACTACGAGAGACATGGTTGAGATTATAAATTAAAATGTGGTTCAATAAGATGAAATTTTTTTTTGGTGAATTGTAACTATTCAATTTTACTAACCACGATTAAAAGTAAATAGGGTAATTAAGGGTAAAAAAGACATTATAATTACCCTAACACATGTCCTAATTCTATTGGATAATTAAAAATCGTCAAAAAACAACCTTAGAAATATAATATGATCTTTTAGGTCCACTTGGATTAGATTAGGTCATTTATTATTATTTAATTCAATGAAAAGTTAAAAGTGTTAAAATCATAGTTTAATAACTAAAAGATTTTAAATAAAGAGTTATACAAAATATAAATTAGCCTATAAATATTCATTTGAAATATTAAATGATTTCCTACACAATTCTATTTTATTTATAATTTTTAGACAATAAATAATAAAATTTATTATTGACAAAATGATGATGTAGTAATTACGTATTAAAGAAAAATTAAAATAATTGATATTATAAATATCCAAATAAATGTAATTTGATACTTTTTATAAATTAAAATAATTTTCTATGTCAATATGACATATTATAGTTGGTTATGTAAATTTTTTGTGAAGTAAAAATGCTATTAGAAATTTAGGAAAAACCAAATACCAAATAGTGTCATAATTGACATAAGTGTGTTTTTAAAAACAAATATTATATTATTAATTGATGAATGGTGTATCATTACTGAACCACTTGGGGTTCTGTTATAAGTATATAATTTTTTATTAACCACATAATAAAAAAATACAAATAGACATGGTAAATGTATAACTATTTAACTAAGATTTAAATCTAAAAAATAAAGTCAATATAGTTACCCAAACCTGTCTAAACATTATTGGTTGAGTGGTTTTCGACCCATCCACACCTTATAATTTAAATAATTATTTTTGGAACAATTAGAAACCGAAAATGATTTTATTATAAAATAATATTTCTAGCTTTTCCTAAGATGCCCCTCACCCCTCTTATAAAAGTGCACTCCCCCTTCTCTCTAATTCACACCTTAAAATCCATTTGGATGATCCAATCCCTGACCAAATACCCTTTAAACATTCATCCCTTCATCCTAGAGGCCTTCCTTTTGTCCAAAATCCATCGTAAGGAGCCCTTTGCAAGTAATCAAAAGGAAGACCCCATAGAAGAGGTAAATATTTCATCACCTCTTTCAAGTTCCTTTCTTCTTCCACATCATCTTTTTTCTCCATTATAAAATAATAACTCCAGTAACTTCTATATAATTTCATGTTATTATAAATATGTTACATCGATATTCATTATTCTATTTATCTTTTTAATGACAGTCAACATATGTGCGTACGTACGGCTAATCGTCTCCACGTCGTGGTGTAATTGTTATTCAATACATTATTATTTGGATGGGAATAATAATTATTTTTAATTGTTGTAAATAATAAATATAACATTATAATGATTCTTTATATATGATATACCATACAATTTAATATTATTTTAATATCAAAATAATGATATTGTCGCTCCGATGTACGTACAAATTTTTGTCTCCACGAACGCGATGAGATTCATTCCCATCATATCCACTCAAGACTAATTATCATTGGATGAATAAAAATAAATTTTAAATACTTAATTTCATTATTCATATGAATAAGATACTTTCTATCAATAGAAAATCATTACTTACATAAAAAATCATATAATGGAAAATGAATCAGTTAACTCCCGAATCAAAGATAATACTATAATATTATTAACAAAGCAATATTAAAAGATCATATATGATATCATATTAATGTATATAATTCTTTTATAATTTAATAACATGTATTTCACCATTATTCAAGAGTTTAACCTACCATAGACTAAGGAAAAGTACAATGGAATGGTTAATTTCACAATCTTCTTATTATCTGAGGTTATTTATACATAGTTATCTACTGATACAACTTTATCATCCACATCCATGTTTCTTAAAATTTTATTTCAAAACATTTTTACTATTTAATAGAGAATTGGGTAAATTAATTTGTACCCTTATTTGGCCTTATATGTTTTTAGAGGAATCATTCCGCCATTTTCCAAACAATGTACTTTAAGACCTTTTCGAAAAAATTAAGGTAAGAATGTTTTTTAACTTATATAGTGGGTGCGACTATTTTCCACTGGTATAACATCATCAAAGCTTCCCTTACAATATTATAATAATATTTCCAAAAATAATGTTTTATTTTATATTTATATTAATTTTAAATTATTTCAAAATAGAAATAGACATTTTTCTAAAAAAAAGGTTTCGATTTCATCTATGTCAACATCCATTGAGGGATTTTTTGCTTATTTGAAGTTGATTTATTATGATACAAATCATCCATATTGTATTGAAGGTTTTGTGATATGTTTGACTATAGATGTGTTGTTTTTACACCATTCATGGTTTATGGATAATGTATTGACATTTCACTTGCTAGTTTTAATATGAATGTTTATGTTATGTTTAAACCTTTTCATATGAAAAATGAACTTGACTTTGTAAGTTATGGGTGGAGCCCGCTATAGCTCCTCGATGCATCGATAGGCCTCATGAGAAAAACTACTATCTTGGCACAAGGCCTTGACAAAATCTTATTTTTAGTCGTGGCATAAATCATTGACTATATGTTTATGAAAGTCTGTCATTATGCATCCATAATTATAAAAGTGGCTATTTATATTTCATTTGATTATTCGACTACTAGAATATCCATGTGAGTATGTAAATAAAATTATTATGATTTTATCTTTTCCATATTATGCTGATATTCAAGTTTAAAAGGCTTTTGTTTTAGTCTTATACATTGCCTTAAATGTTTATAAATATTTATGAATGTTTCCGCTATATTGTTATCCTTACTGAGCATGTCATCTCACCCACATCTATGTTTTATTTTTTCAACGATGTGAAAAAGTATATTATGGCTGACCTTCTAGGATAGTCTATGGGATCTTAGTTTTGTATATAGAAACAATGTTGTCGTAGTTTTCCATTTCATGGTGTAATGTAAACCTTATGAATGCATCTAGTATTTCCAATTCTACTAAACTAATCGGTCTTTTGAGACTTGATCTTTTGTGATGATGCCAATGATACATAAAAATTCACTGACTCTAGGCTTCTGCGGTTGGGGCGTTACAAAATCTATCTTGAAAAACCATTTATCCATTGATAATTATATTTTATTAAATGATGGAATTTAACAAATATTTGGTTAATGATTTTATGGTTGTTAGTTTTTTCAAGATCATGCACATTATTTTGATCAAATATCATGGTCTCTCTCTAAAATTATTTAGAAATTATTATTTTATTCTATTTCAATATCTTAACCTCCCAATAATTTTATCCATTTTGGAACATATCAATTTTTGTATCTAAATGAACTTCATACTTCACTTTCTCTCTATATAATGTGGAGTCTTATTAACCCTTTTTTACAATTTTGAATTTCAATAAAAATTCAAATATGAAACCTTTGATTATATACATGACATTAAAATTATTAGGATATTATTTGAAAAATATGTTGATGATGTAATATCTTGGGATTTTAAAATAATGGCTATGTTCAATAATGAATAAATTATGAATAACAGAGCCTAAAAAACCACAAAATATATTTATTTTGTCTTGATTGTTATATACTTTTCATGGAATTGGTGGGTTTGAATAGAACTACCTAGATTATGAAATATAAATTATAATTCGAATCAATTATAATTTATTGATTAATAAGAATTTAATTTCCAATAAATTTATTTTCTCTTTAAAAATATATTTTCATAATAATTTTTATGTACTAATGTTTTGTTAGAAAATAATATATTTATTTTATGGAACATTTAGATAATATATTTGAAAAAATTAACATATTTTTTTGGAAAAAAATCGCAAAATTAATTTCACTTTAGATGTTCATAATTTCATGAAATATTTTATTTTTTATGGAAAACTAAAAAATAATTAGTTTTATTGAAAACTATATTTTTTCTATAAGTATTTAAAAATTAATATACAATTTTGGATTAGTTTAAAATTTTATTAGTACAATTTTATTTAAAATATTCCATTTATGGTCCTCTAAAGGAATTTTATACATGAATTTGGTATAAATACATTCTTGTACATGAGAAATAAATTTTAAGAATAACATTTTTTCAACATGTTTTCTTGGTATATTTTTAAATTAAATTCATCCATTCCTATATTTGAAATATTTAAATTTTTTCATTATTTAGAATCATGAGGTAAAAATATAATAATAGTCACCTTTTATATTGGGTTATTATGAATAATGTCTTCTACGATTTTTTTACCATGGTAAATGGAAAATTGGCTTATTAAGGTTAAAAATAAAATGGTAAGTACTAAATAACTACCCTTAAATATTAATTATTTTTCTTGGATGAGTATATCTCATTCATAATAATTAATAAGTTGAATATATGTTCATTTGTTTCAACGGTGAAATGGTTTTAAAAATTATATTATTTTATAAATATTAATTTTCTTTATCACAAAAATTTATTTCACATTTATAGTGAATAAATAATTACCCTATATTCTAATGAAACATAAGGCACAGTGCTTGTGCAAATATTATAAAAAATTTAAAATTATTTCAAAACACTAAAAATAAAAATAAATTGATTATTTATATTGACATGTAGTTTTTTTGAAAAAAAATACATATTTTTTGGTTTTGAGGCATTATATTTTAATTACATTTTTTTAGTTTTAAAACTGAATTTAAACTTATAGTTGTAAAATTATCCTTAATCTTAATTTATAACAAATATTATTTTATTAAATGATTTCAAGTCCCTATATATAATATTCTTCATAGTAAATTGTATATGGTGGATGAAATCTATAATGGTCAATTTATTTGTTTCTATTCTTCTTTATCAACTATATTAGTCACTTAAGAGTAAAAAACATTGATATAACTATAATAGTAAAAACAATTAACATTGGGTTATAAAAAAAGTTCATGGGTAAATATGTTATCTTAACTTTTCCAAATTTTATTGGATGAGAGAATTTATTATTCCCCATATAATTGGTTGAACAATTATAAATTTCAAAATATTTGGATACCCAAATTCATTTTTAAAAAATTAATATTTTATGAAATCCCCAAAATGTCCCTCCACTCATTTATGGAATGGAACAACTTCATCTCATTTCAACACAAATAAATTTCCTTTTTTCCTCAATTAAATAATAATATACCTTACATACAACACTTATAAATTTTTGGAAGCTTTTTATCATAAAACCCCACCAGGAAGGTTTTTTGTGTAATCCTTAAGAGGTTGTTTGAAAAAGATATATATTTTTAAAACAAATATTATTTTTTATGTCATTTTATAAATTCATAAATTATATATTAACCACAATGTAATAATAACACTAGTATCTCACAAATATTTAGATATTTTTATTTTTATTCCATTACCTCTATCATTCTCCTATTCCATAAAATGGGACAAGAAACCATCATTTATGTGTGTGGCAGGCAACCTCGTATCGAAACGATGTAAATTGTTCCCAAAACCATTGCTAATAGGTTTTTATAATTATTTATTTTATTATTTAATATTATATTAAAGAAATAATTAGCATTATTAAAATATAACATATCATTCGCATTCTTGCATTTATATTCACTGAAAAATGATAATGTCATTCTAGTGTCTATGTGGACTACCACCTCAATGAAGAGATGTGATTATTTTTTCCTCAAAATTCTGATTGAAAAGAAATATAAGTATATATAAATAAATAATAGTGTACATATGTTATAATAATCAATATAGAAAGATAAAATAATACTTACCTTGATTCTATGATCTTTGAGAAATTGAAATGTTACACATTTGTACAGCATTTCATCTCCATGATTGTATCATAGTTCATTTTTCATAACTATATTCATTATTGGTTTTAAATGTATAAGGAATTTATAAAAAAAATAATTACTGCATTATGACTATTTTTTAGATTATGGAACATTAAACAATTGAAAAGAATTAAAAATGTCAAATCCCTTTTGAAAATTATGCACCTAAAATGCTCAAAATACCCAACATTGACATAATTAAAAATTTATTTAAAAATTTATTTAAAATAAATGAAACAAATGTAATAAAGATAAGGTAATATACCATGAAAATCATATAAATAAATCAAATAATCTATGTCGGTTTATTATAAATGTGTTAAAAAACACAAATAAGAACTTCGGACTCGAATTAAGGGATTTCATTTCAATTTACATAAAATTAGAAATGTTTTTATATAATGAACCTACTATATTTTATATGATGTATATACATAACATTTAAATTTTTATATCATGAATAGATTATTATTCATAGAATTTTAGGTCAATGTTTGAATTTTTTTTCATCCAATGGTATTTAACGCAAAAGTTACTGACTCGTAAATGGCTTCATAACGCAACATACATTCATTAGGTAATTGTGATTACTAATTTAAATTTTTTAGGTAATTTTTATTTGTGAATTTATCAATAAAAATTAATATTCTATATTTCCATTTTTTATCTATATAGTTCATGTATAATATTTCTGCTAAATAACTCTTAATTCAATGATATTATCTTTGTATGGTTTATTCATTTAGAAGTCTATTTACATGATACAAGTGTTTATGATAGAACGTGTCTTATATTATTATGAATATATTCTGAGACATTTACATGTTATGTGATGAATATCCTTATTTTCATGATATTGTGTTTACGTTATTATTTCATGGGGATTATGATAGAAATATTATAAATGTTATAAAATCATTATGTAATAATCACTTTAATTGAAGATATTTTTTTATAATAATGGTTAATTGGGATTAGTCATATTATTTTATTTTATCGAACCACATATCTTTTCATCTTCACTAGTTATGAATGTGGTTTTAATGTCAATTTTTTATTCCACTCTTATATATTTTGGTAATTCTAAAATGTAGTTTGTCTATGATACCAATCTGATATCTTACATTCAAACATGAATATTTCTCTTCCATTTATATGTCATCTAAAATGTTTTAAAAAGCATATTTTATAAAAATATGTGAAATCCAAAAGATTTTTACAGGATAATATATTTTCTATAAAATTTACTCAAAAATAATTTCAAAACATTTTTCGAAACAAGTCAATTTTGAATACATTTATATAATGGTTGAAATGAATTATAATTTTAAACAATTAAAGCAAGAATGTATTTTTACAATGTCAAATCCGTTTTTTTCCATTAAGATTATTTTATAATTTTTAGAGTATTTTTTAATGAAGATAATTTTTAAAATATTTTCTGAATTTTTTGAATTCAAAATTTATTTTCAAAGGGAAACGAGTTTTTTCAACAAAGAATTTGTTATTGATCATTTAATAATATTTTCATTCAATAAAATCAACCACCCTTTATGTTTTATACATTCAAAATGTTATATTTTTTAATAATAACAATATTATTATTTCTACAGATGGATTATGTGATTGACATCTAACATTTTTCTTTTACATGGATGAACAAAACAATGAAACAACAGTGAATATTATTGACAGAATTCTGAGAACATGATAAAAAGTACAATCCTCCTCAATAAAATAAAAAAATAATTAATTATGAAAATGGTTTTTGAAATAATACATTTTAAGAGAAAAAGAAATTACATGAGGCACATCATTGGATAATCTCACCTCTACTGAAAATTCCATTTTTTGAATCCCATCATCTGAAAATATACTTCATGATATATATGTGTGATGAAATATTTCATCTATAAGAGTGTAACACCCCATGGATTTACAGAATAAATTTAATATAAAATGTACTGAACAGAACACTATGTCTCTAGGAAAAAACAGTTTTTATTAAAATTATTTAATCAGAAGAGTTTTAACCTATCTATTAAACATTATTTTTCCTCTTTTGTTTATTGAATTTCAAAAAATAGGAAAATGTGGTTGTGATTAGTATGATCCCTTGAGTCTTATAAGATCAACTTAATTTTTTGGTGAATATTATATTTGTCCATCTGAATATTATTGTGATCCTTGTGAATTATATTATAAACCTCATGAATATTATACCTGAAAATTGAATACTAAACTCACCCATGAATGTGTAAATAAAATTTTGGCACCTCATAAATTAAATTATGATATAATTATATTATTTTATAAGTAATTGAATATTTTTTTTAAAAATACTAATTAAATATTTCTATTTTTGTTAGTAGTATATATATAATTACAATATTAAATTTAGTAGAATTATTTAAATGAAAATTTATTATCATAAATTTTAAGAAAAAATCAAATTGTTTCCTTATGATTTGTTGATATTTTTATAAGACATTTGTTAAAATTTTAAAGTGTTATAATATCATATAAAACAATATTCTTCAACTGAATGATGATTTTAATTAAAAATTAAATTTCGCATATTTAAAAAAGAATTTTCATGAAATGGATTATGTTATTAAATTTTATAAAAATCGAAATTTTTTTAATGTTGTTTAATTGTTATAGAAAACATGATTTTTTTGAAAAGTAAAATATATATTTTTATTTAATAAATACATTATAAGTTAAATACACTATTACCTAATACATCCCTGATATAAGAACCATGATATAGACATAACATTAATTATATTAATATATTTTATGATAATTCTAAAACTAATAATTCTCATGAGTAAAAATAATAAACAAATGAATAAAATATTAACAAACCACCACTCTCCTCCACTGTAAATATCACCTTTCACCACCTCTTATCCTCACACCTTTATTCCTTGAAGAATGTTCAAATTCTTCCATATTATTCTTATCTATTCTATCCCACATGTCAAAGATAATTTTTTCATTCCAAAATGAAAAAATCGCTTCCCCTAATGAGGTCCTCACAGAGTATAATTCAAGAGGTACACCTCTTCCTTTTTCTTTTAATTTTATCCCAATTTATTTGAATTTCATATTTTCTCCTATCCTCCTCTGTCCAAATGATCATAAAATCTACAGTATAAAATATATAATGAAATTATATCATATAAATAGAATATCCTAAACCCTTACTCTCTATCTTTTATTTTTTAAAAATTGAAATCATCGTCTGGGTGATGTCGATTTAACACCTTTGTAGACGAAGAACATTCGTTCTTTAATTTCATCATTAATTATATTCATGGTAACATTTTTTATGTTACACAAGACTATGATATATGTATTATAAACTATTTAATGTTCCTTAACTAGTATATATACATAATAAAAATTCATAAAACAATAGTAGTTCTTAATGATCGTAATACCACAAAATAATCTAAATGATTAACACTTATGTTTTATTTAATGATTCTTTCTCATACCGTATAAAAATTGATATTTAAAACCATATTAACATCAGTAATTTTATCAATAACATATAATTTCAATTCTTAAGAATTATATCCATTCCATAAGAATTTTTATACTCATATTCAAGTGAACTGATCATGAAAATCAAGGAAACAAACACTATGAAATGAAGAAATTTAGAATTATAACATACCAAAATGGCCATAACTGAAAATAATAAGATAAAATAAACAATATAAATGTATTATAGGTTCTGGAGTATATTTATAAAGATTTTAATTTTATATTCACGGTCCTTATTGTCATGTCAATAAAACATTCAGACTTAAGGTATGGGTTCCTACCCAAACATCCATTTTCTGTTGGGCTAATCGTTTTTTGTATCGACCCCAATTAAATTATTATTTATTATTATTTAATCCTCATAAATTATGTTTCAATGTTCTATATATGTGTACCAATTATAATAATTATTATTTTATGGTGAGTTATATGTTTTATAATGAACATTCTCAATTATCCCCGATACACATGTCCTAATAAAGGGGTTGTCTCTATTTTTTAATGAATCTTCAAGTATCACACATAATCTATTTTTAGACAAAATTATTTTTATTAAATCAATAATATATAAATAAATAATCTATATTATTTCATTACATGTTTTATAAAATGATTTTTTAAAATGAAATATTCTTTGCAATGTAAAAATGTGTATTTCGATGAAGAATTCCTCAATGATTTTATAATAGTATTTTCATCTATTTTCAACACCCTTAATGGTTATTTTGTTTAATTGGGATTAATATTTAATTTTATTATCTACCTTATTTTATTTATTGGATTATTAATAGTTTTAATGTGGATGTTTTATCTTGATTCCATTCACTGTATTTCTTCGAATGGTATGTCATTATGTTTACTAATTGGGGAATATTTTTTAAATTTCCTATGTTCATTTAAATATGAATTTATATTCTGATTATGTTTCAACCATTTAATTTGGGGAATGAATTGGACATAATAAATATTATATCAGGCCTACCACAACCCCTCTATTCATTGGTATGTCTCATTAGATAAACTAGTTTTGGTATGGACAATCGTCATACCCAATTTTGTATGGCATCTTGGTCGATGCCTTGAATATGTGTTTATGATGTCCTAATTATGAATTCTCTCATTATGATTCTATTATTTGATATTCAATATTATTAATCAACCAATATAATATATAAGGTTATGTTTCATTATCTCATGATCATTTATATGGAATTATTTGACCAGTTTTTATTCCTATCATATTATGCTGATGTTTTTTATTATTCAACTTCACTTATGGTTTATTATTAGATTTTTCTGAATTTTTCCCCTTACTGATACATCAATATTATTTTTCTATTCCCCCAAGATTCCAAGAATAATTTTATGAATGAAAAAAATATATAAACTAGAATAATAACATGGTTCTCTATTAATTATCTATGATTTATTTCATTTCATGTTGTAATGATGAAACTATATTTTTATCTTTGTTTTTTTAGTGCTACTAAACTATATATTCACTTGGGATATGTCTTACGTATTTATATACCTATATAATAATGTAAGACACTTGATCTATGCTAATTGGGTATGGGTTTTTATAGTTCCAAGTAATGGAAATTTAGTAGAATCTATGAAAACTAGATTTAAAAAACATAAATTATGAAAAAAAAGAAGACAAACATTGTGGATATGAATATATGAAAATATTATAATTTTTTTAAGTTAGAGATTAATTGGATCTTCTTAAAAATACATAACCTTCTGGATATTACATGTGGATGTGGTTCTCATATAGATATACCTAAGAGTAACAACTCTAAAAAGGTTTCCCTGGTCTGAGTTAGGGTAACATGGTATATGAAAACTGGCCTTATTATTAATCTGGATTGAAAATCCAGGGGGATATACATTGGATAATTTAAATATTCTTTACAAACCACTATTAAGGATATAAATTTTAATATTTCCCTAATGAAAGCATTCATATGACTATGAGATTATAAATGAATGAAATTTCAATTTATGTTATGTTTGTTTCTAGTTAGACATTGTATATTATGATTCATAACATTATTTTTCATATGAAATTATATAGAAATGGCCCCCAATGGAAGAAATATAAACCACATGAAGAAAATTATCCCATGTAGTGATTTCACAATTATTAAAGATATTGATGTTGGGTCTAAATCTGTGACTGGTGTAAAGGAATGTATTACTATAGAGGGAAATCCAACTAAGGTCATGAAAAGTAATATTACCCATATTCAGCATTCTGATCCACAATGTCACGGAGAAATGTTAGATGGATTTATATGAAAATATATACCCTCATTCAATGGGATTATAAATCCCATTTTTAGTGGACTAGTGGATAGGTTCTTTAGAGAAGATATTTCTTACATTTGGATGTAATTAATGGGAGATGGTTGTTATTGATTTTGATAATCCTTTAGGAGATGGAGATCAATGGTTTTCATTGATTCAAAAAACAGGATAAGGGTATGATAAAACATAGATTAAATGGAGTGAATCTTATGAAATTTTCTTAGAAAAATACATTACTGATGAATAGTGAGCTGATATGGAAATGCAGTATCTGAGTATGAGAAAAAAAAGGAGGAGAATGGATATATATATGAAGAAAACATTACATCGATTTAAAGGAATGTTGCAGACTACATATGTAACCCATTAAGTAAGATTGGTCGATTCATTGATTCTTTAGATCCATTCATCTGGGGGGGAACTGGTCTAGCCTAAAATATCATCACATGAAATATAATATCTTGTCCAATTAATACAGAAAAGTAATTACTTAATCATATATATTTAAAGGAATTAAATAGAATAAGAGGGATGCTAACAACTCATGGAAAATAAATAATGAAGTAGGGATGGATGGTAGTGTTGAATTTCCACCAAATGATAATTTTGGGATGAAACACCAAGTTACTTTATTAAAAATTATGGGGGTTTGTTACATGTGTGATGAAAAAGTCCACATTGGCCATGATTTCAATGAATGGATTGAATATTCCAATGTTCAGTGCTATAATTATAAGTATATGATACATTATTCACATGAATGTCATAGTCATCAAGGAAAGACTAATTAGATAAGGACAAGGGAGAATTTTTATGGTTATGCAGTCACCATTACTGAGGTTAACGTTCCTAATGATATGGTGGGAGGTAATTTAATAATTTCCTCAAACCATTCAAATTCTTTATTTGATTCTGGATTGTCACAATATTTTATATCATCCTATTTTTTCAATAAAATTATCCATTGAGAATTTTATTTAAAAAAGGAGTTATCGGTCAGAACTCTATAGGGAAGTATCATTGTGACAATTATTTGTGGATCAGTTCCCTTTAAAACACATAAAAATTATTTAGTTTGTAACAATATCATCATACATATTATTGAATTTGATATAATAATTGGTATTTATTTGATTTCAAATAATTATTTGAAGATATATTTCCCGAATAAAGAAATTATAAATATTGAGATTATTGTAGAATACCATAGATTTAGTGAAGAAACCTCATCATTTGATTGATATTTATAACCCCACCCAATAACTCAACTGATTGAAACTCTTGGAGAGGAATAAAAAACAATATCTATAGATAAGGAGTGAAATATTAAATTTGGGTATGTACTTATTTTTCAAGAATATATTGATGTATTTATAGAAGATTTACTTGGACATCCTCCATATTGGGAAATTTAGTTTTCAATTTTTTTATTCTTATTGAAAGGCCTATACCAGAGAAAAAATAAAGAATGTGCATAGTATAATAAGTGTAAATAACTAAATAATTATATGAGTATTGTAGTATGGGGTATTTTCGACTACGTGTTTCTTTATGGAGAGCTCTTTTTTTGCTTTAAAGAAAGATGGATCTATGAGGACCTTCATTTTCAACTGGTAGATCAATGTAATTATGATAATGAAAAACTATCATTTTCATTTCAATAGTGACATATTAAATCAATTTCATGGATCCCTTTTTTTAAATATTTATTTTTGACATGGAAACCATCTATTTATTGTGAATAATGAAGATATTCTAAAGAAATCATTTCGAAGAATGTATGGGAAATAAAGGTCTATAATAATTCATTTTGTACTAAATAATTCACCCTCTACTTCCATTAATCAATTGAATTTATTTTATAACGAATATCTTGTTTAATTTGTTATGGTATTTTTTGATAATGTCATGGTATACTCTAAATGATAAGAATATCATGAGAATAACTTGTTCATTTTTATGAAGACTCGTAGAATATAGGTGTCATATTGGACATTTTGATAAATATTAATTCTAAATTCATACGGGTTCCTTTCTTTTCTTTATTATCTCTAATGATAGAATCATAGATGATCTTACAAATAAAATGAATGTGAAGGATTGGCCTACACCAGTGAACATAATATAGGTATATAGTTTCATTGGTTTCGCAGGTTACTATCATTGTTTTGTTTAAAAAAATTTCCCTACTAGATAACACATTACGAAATCTTACATATAAAGGGGCGAAGTTCATATCGAAAAAATGTAAAGAATATTTTCATTAATTAAACAAGAGATTAGTTAATGTTCAAATATTTAATATTTCATCAGGAAATTCTGGATTTGTGATTTGTAGTGATGAATCATAGAATAAACCTGGTTGTGTACCTATGATGAATGATAGAGTTATTGAAGATGCATCATGGAAGTTAAATATGCATAAAGAGAGATTTTAAACTCATGATCTTGTGTTATAAGCTGTAGTGTTTTCTTGGAACATATAGACAAATTATATCTATGGTTAAATACGTAACATATTTACGAATCACAATTTCTTGAAATATATGTTCTCATAGAAATAACTCGATATGAGGAAATGTTGATTTCTCAATCTAATCAAGGATTGTGATTGTTACACATATCACCACTCACTGAAGGAAAATAATGTGGAAGATGTATTGAGTAGGAAACATCATCATGTTATGAAAAAGATTAGGATTTTCAATGATCCTATGTTCATGGATCTAGTAAGGATGGAAATAGTAATAAATAAATTATGTGAAACATCAACAATTTTTCAATTTCATTCTCATACATCTTTATAGGAAAGAATTTAATTATTTATAGTCCACTAATGAGAATAATCAAAATATATATAATGCTATAAATGATGGGAATTTGGGAGACTTCATTTATGATGATGGAATTCAGAAAATTGGGTGGAGGATATATTTTCTCTCTATAACCGATATAAATATGGAGTAATTGGATGATTCCAAAATCTCTAATTTCTCTATAAACCATGGTATCACTATGATATATAGAGATTTGAAGGAACATTTTTAGTGGGATAATATGAGGCATGAAATTACTGATTATGTATCAAAATGTTTAGACTTTCAATATGTGAAGGATAAAATAAAACATACTAGAGGATTCAAGGATCCTTTTTCTATTCCTAAATGGAAATGGTATGATAGTAATATATATTTTTTCACCGGATTAACCAAACCACCATGAGAGAATGATGGAACAATGATAATTGTTGATCAACATGCCAAACCTTCACATTTCCTATGTATAAGGTTGTATTTTCCGCCAGAGTGCTTTGCAAGACTCTATATTAATGATCTTGTATGACTTATTGGAGAAAATCTCTCAATTGTTTCAAATCATAAACCAAGATTTACATCAAAGTTATGTAAAATTCTTCTAAAATGAATGGATACTGAGTTTCATTTGATTACTTCTTATCACCATCAAACTGGAAGACAATTATAAAGGATAATCCAAACTTTAGAATACTCGTTGAGATCATGATCACTTAATTTTCTAGGTATATGGGTTCATTATTTATGTTTGGTGGAGTTTTCCTCTAAGAAGAGTTTTCATTGATGTATTCAAATGTTACCATATGAAGAATTGTATAGAATGAGATTTCGTACACCAATGTTTTTTGATGAAGGTGGTGAGAAGAAGCTTTAAGGACATGATCTTATGGTTAAAACAATAAAGAAGGTAATGAATACTAAAACCCATTTCGAAGAAGACCAAAGTAGAAATAAGAGACATACTAATAATCAAGGGATGAATTTGGAATTTAATGAGGTAGATGATGTTTTCATAAAAGTATTTTCTTGGAAGGTTGTTATAGTAATTGGTAAGAAAGGGAAAATAATCCCCATGTACATTGGCCATTTTGATATTATTGAGAGATTTGGAGTTGTTTCTTATCGATTGGTGATTCCACCTAGCCATTCTAGCGTATGAAATGTGTTCCATGTCTCATTGTCAAGAATGTACATGCTAGATCCAACACACATCCTCACATATGATGTAATAGATCTGGAACATGATTTCTCCTAATGTGAAGAACCAATCCATATTTTGGACTCTAAATAACAAGTTTTGTGATATTAGATGAATCATTTAGTAATGGTACGACGGAAAAATAATAAAATTGTAGAGGTGAATTTAGAGCCTGAGAAAATTACAATAAAGAACTACCCAAATCATTTTATGAGGTAACATTATGGAAATTTTGTGAAATTAATTTTTTTAATAGCGGAAAATGTAACAAAAAAAATATTTACAAACAAATTTAATATTGAATGGAATTCCCACAAAATGGTGTCTCTTTGAATCAAATTTTTTTCTTTATAATTATATAAACAATATAGTTATAACATAGCGATTAAAAATTAATTTTCCACTTCTGTGAATTGAATTTTTTAATATAGATAAACACGTTTGACATCAGTATGCTATTTAGAGTATTATAG
Source organism: Viscum album (assembly GCA_963277665.1). Taxonomy (NCBI): domain Eukaryota; kingdom Viridiplantae; phylum Streptophyta; class Magnoliopsida; order Santalales; family Viscaceae; genus Viscum; species Viscum album. The sequence continues at coordinate 303,532,156 of OY728126.1, forward strand.
GTTCAACGTAATAATTTTTGGTGAATAGTAACTTGACCCTTTTGAATAGTAATGTTACCCTTATGAATAGTAATAAAACAATTATGAATATTAATCTAGCAGAATAAATAGTAACCTCACCCATGAATGTATATGTTAAACATATGCATTTCATAAATGATTGAATGATATAATTGTATAATAGAAAAAGTAAATGAACATTGTTTAAAAAATATTATTAATAAAGTGTTTATATTTTTGAAAGTCATAAATATTTAATTAAAATTTTATAATTAATAAAATGATTTAAAATAAAATTTATTTTCATAACATGTACTCATAAATAAAGTATTTTTTCGCTTATGATTTTGGGGTAATTTTAGCAGACTTTAGTTAATTTTTGAAACCGTTTTAAATTAGTTAAAATATTTATTTTTTGAGTAAATAATAGTTTTAATTAAAAATTGAATTTCTAATATATATAAAATTTGATTCTTAAATTTGATTCACTATTTGAATTCTAAATACTAATAAATGGTTGGGTGATTTTTTAGTATTTTTATAATGTAGATTCATTTTTTGTGAATAGTAAAATATTGTGATTTATGGTTTAAATACATTATAAGTAAAATACACTATTAATTGCTTCATCACTAATGTATGAACCATAATATATAACACAACATAATTATTTTAGTATATTTAATGATAATGCTCAAAATATTCATTGTCTTGATCCAAAATAACAAACAAATGAATAAAACACAAAGAAATAACCCCTCCCCCACTATAAATACCATCCTCATCCCCTCTAATCCTCACACCTCTATACCTTGTAGCATGGAACAATTAAGTACAAATAATCTCATATAATCTCTCCTCCATGTCCCGGAACTAATGGTCATGAAAAAAAAACCACTTCCCCTAAGGAGGTTCTAGAACCAATATATATATATATAATACTATTTCATACTATATAAATTTTTTCTAGTGATGCAAATTCCGCCAAAATAATCTAAATGAATATCACTCATATTTCATCTAATTATTGATTATCATAACATAAATAGAATTATATAGATAACAATTTAAACATATTGATGATTATAAATAATATCAGTTTTCATTTTTGGTCAATTCTACACATTCTAAACGAATTTTCATTCAAATATTCAAGTGAACCGATCATGAAAATCAAAGATACATACACTCTAAGACAATGGAATTCTATATTATAACATATAAAAAAGGCCTTAAATTAATATTAGAAATTTATAATGAACTATTTACTTTTCTAATAGTTTATAAATTAAATTAATAATGAGTATATTTTCAGATTTAATGACCATAAGGATAAGTGAATAACACATTTGGGTAAGTGGTAGCCATACATTTTCATCTAGATTATTCCTTCATTTAGGTTCAAATTACGAATTGAGATCGGAAAAAAGTTCAAAATTTTAATTGATGGATTGTAGTGCCCTCGAGAACAACAACTCCATGTTCCCACTTTCTGATAGACCGCATCCATAGGCCACCCTCGAGAATCATTTCCGAACCTTGACTCATTAAAAATAATCACCACATCATTCTTCGACATCAATCCTTCGAGATAATCACCAAAACACATCATAAATAAAAAAACAATTCAGATTACAAATTTTAAAAAATAGAATTACTGGAAAGAAAAACTAAGAATGTTAGTTGTTCCCAACATCAATTTGGGTGATGTATTCCTTGACTATCATCATCCATGACACATGAACTATAAATTCCATAATGTTCAAACTGTTGGAAAACTAGATCCATGAAAAATGACTGATGGGACAACACTGAAGCTTCATCCCCCATATAAAAATACGTAACCTCAACCATGAAACAATAAAAAAAACCAGAAAATGAAAACCAATGAACACCACACCAATGGGATCAATCATACCCGCAAATATAACCTTCGTAGAATTCTCATAATTGGTGTCGATAGTGAAACCAAGGAGTCACTTTCCACTAACCATCTGGAACAGGAGACAAAAAAACAATTGAAATGAATGAAATGACTCCGCATAACCGATCATAACCATTGCAACACCACCACCCTAAATAAACAATTCAACCACAATCATTAAACTTGATCATGAAAAACACCACCGCTACAATGAGGAAATGGAATAAAATAATCACCAAATAGTGTGATCCTACAAGATTCCCATAGAAATACCCAAATCACTTGAATCACCATCGCAGATAACCAGATATTGGGTTGTGTTCAGCGGGTAATGTAGTAATAGAAGTAGAAGGAAATGAACAAAGAACAACCAAAGGGAAAAATTGAATCCCAAAACCCATAGAAAGAAGTATGACATGACACTAAAAAATCTTCTCCAAAACATTCCCACACAACTAGTAATCTCCATCGCACTAGTCGAAAAAAGGGTAATGTGATGCGAGTTAGGATGATAGAGCATTATAAATCTGAACGATGCCATCACACTAGCCAGAAAGGTAAGAACGTTGAGAGGGGACTAAGAGGATAATGAATTTGAATGATCCTTGTCACCACTAGATGAGGATTGGGAAAACATATAAGGGGAAAGGGATATGATGAGATTGTTGGGAGCATAAGGAGACTCATGATCCATTTTTCCTACCACATTTTGTTAATTAGCCCAATTAAATTCATATTTATTATTATATACTACTCATAAATTAAATTTTAATGTTCTATAATTTTTTACAATATAGAATCCTTCATTCATTGATGGAGAGTTAAATTTTCTATAAAGATATTTCTCAGTGTCTCTGGATACGCAAGCCAGATTAAATTAACCTTCTTGATTTTTTACCCAATATTAAATTATCACCATAGTATACTTTTAAAATAAATTATATTTATGAAATAACTAAATTTATCTTGAAAAATATATCATAGATTATTTTTGGTTTTATACAAATATTTCTTCAAAATAACGATTCATTGCAATGAAAAAAGGATTATATCTCTCAAAAAATCATCTATTATTTTATTAGATTATTTTTATCTTTTTAAATATCCCAATTTATTATTATGATTAATTTGTATTAATTTTTTATTATATAATTTATCATATTATATTGAATGGATTATGATTAATTTAACTATGGATGTGTTATCATGATTGAATTAACCATATTACTCTTAATGGTTAGTGATTATGTTTATAAATTACGGAATGTTATTTACAGTTGATATATTTTTTTAAATATGATTATATATATTGATTATTCTTCACCATTTCATATGATGAATTTATTGGACTTAGTAAGTGTCTTTTGGGCTCCACAATAGACCCTCGGTGCATCAGTAGTTCTGTTCCCAACGCTTTTCTGAGGGCGCACATCCATCTATTAAGAAGGACACTGTGTTTTTTACCCCACATTCCAATTTTCCTAAGGCAGGTGGCATCCATCGCTTATTCAGGGACGTTTGCTCCTTGATCGAGATGGGATGCTGGGATGTTAGTTTTTCCTTCTGTGGATTCCTCCTCAAACCTCGTTACGTAGTCTGGGTCACCCTAATAGATGAAGATGTTGTTCATGAAACTCTTCCAAATTCCATTTCATCCTAGAAACTGGTTAATTACACTTATTCTGTCATAACATTCAAAGGGGTCTAATTAGGTAAACAACCTTTGGTCGGGGGAGTAGTCACTTTGGACATCACTGGCATGTCTGGACGCTAGAACACTTGGATTCCGGGTCTGTTCCCCTAATGAAAAGGCTTCTTAAAGGCACAGAATCCTGAGGAATCCCATGTCGAATACGGGGAATTATATTACATGGGCATGTCTTTGATATTTTCCTTTACTTTCCATTTTTAACACTGTGTATGCTGTGAATTTGACATCTAGACGAGGTGGATCAGACTGATCAAGAAACTGACAGGAGTGGATCGGAAAGGTGAAACCCTTTGATGGAACAATGGTACTTGGGTTAATGTGCGATTTTTTACCCAGTTTCTATTGGGATCATCGAAGAGGTGAATTGTCATGATCTCACTAAGATGTGATAGCCTGAGTGAGAATCAAGATGGTTGATGGATAGTTTAATAAAGGGGATGGGAAATGAGACAGAAATGTTGTGAAGGTTACTATAGTTTTCGTATTGTGACTCTAGAAGACTTACTATGAATCCTTGTGGTAGGGAATCAAAGTCCACATATTTTAGTTAGGCGACATGACACTTATGGAGGAATCCCATATGTATGGGAACTGAAGGAATTGGATCCTTGTGTTTAGTGCATGACCTTCCTAGAATAAATAGGCTCAAGGGAAAGACCTAGATGAGACATGGGAGATGGTCTTGAACCTCAAGGAGGATTCCTATGTACCTTTCCTTGGCAAGGATTAAATTCCTGGTAGTTTGGAAGTGTTTGGTGAACCGATGTGAAGTGGTCAGGACCACCAATTTTTCGGATTCAACCTATGGGAGGCTTCCTTCGTATGCTTCCTTGCAAAGGATCAATGTTCTTGCAGTTTGGAAGTGTTTGGTGAACTAACCTGATGTTTTCGTGACCAACAGTTGTTGGGATTGATCCTTAGGGAGGCTTCCTACGAGCCTTGCCTTGGCAAGGATCAAAGTCCTCATAGTTTAGATTGGTGTTTGGGCTTAACCTCTAAGGCGGCTCAGTGAGGATTTCATGGTCTATTCATACTATAAGACCATGTGAGTCATTCTTGGTGTGAGAAACAATAGGAAGCAAAGACCTAACATTCACGTCGTGAAATAAGTGACTATAGAAGGTTATGTGGGGCTTATATGTGGTTTGTGGCCCAAAAAATGAAACAAGGGCTTATGTGTGGTTAGCATCCAAAGAGGAAATAAGGGCTTAAGAGTGGTTCATAGCCTAGGGAGATGGAAATTGTGACTTACTCCGGGATGGATGCCCGAGTGGTGGTAAATCCCAGAGTGAGAGGGATTTGGAATGGATGGGAGAATTTTTCTGGTTGCCATCCCCCCTATGGTCTTTGGACATGAATAATATTTGAGGAGCAGGGATGCAGCCTCTCGTATGAATGGAAAGGTTCTTACACTAAGGTGGTATCCCTTTTTCCCCATGAAGAAATGTTTCTCCAGTAAAGAATATATCATTCCATGTGAGGAATATTTCACTCACATGGAGACGAGTGGGTGAGGATAATGTCTATGATCGGGAACCCCGCACGTGATGAATAAGGGGAGACCACTACTTAACATCATGTGATGGGGTAGATGGTGCTTGGTAGTTTAACATCCTGCAGATCGGATGATGGGGGATCACTCCACACCCCTATTACATACAAAACTGACACCCACCCACCCTTGGGGAAGGGAAGGAATCAGCAAAGCCGTGGTAACGGTGTGTCCTAGAGTGATAAATTGAGGGAGCCACATTAGCTTGGCCATGCGAAGAAGCAATAGAAATTAGCATGTCTATGCAAAGAAGTATAAGGCAAAGAAATGAAATGGGATGCACCACCCAGGGGACATTGAAATCACTTCTGGAAAACCTGAATGCTCGAACTAGAGAAGGAGTTTTGGAGAAAAGGGGTTCACAAGAAGAAGGCTTGTGAAACTCTAGAGGTCCATGAAGGGGACGAGCTTCATGAAGGGATATGATTCATGTATTGACGTTTCCTAGACTAGGTATAGGTTATAGGTTCATATAAAAGGTGCTTCGCAAAGTGTTAAGGCTTTCACGGAGTATTTCTTCATGAAGCATAGTGACCCTATCTTATTATGCAGGTAACATGTGCATGGAGGGAACTTCATGAAGTATGAGTGCTCCATGAAGACCCGCGTCCCCTTGGGGATCTCCTTCCTTCATGGATTCCCATGGGCTCCTCATAGGGCATCCCACTTTGCAGAGTGGTTGATGTTAAGAAAAGGGAAAGGTACATCATGATGTTAAAGTACACTGAAGACCTCATGGTTGGAAGAGAAAAAATTGCTTCATGATTTGAGAGCATAGATAGAAATGTTTCGGATGATCCATTCTTTGGGCTCGAGGGGAGCATGGTATTTATAGGCAATAGGTGCCTAAAATCATAGCTTGCTGGGCATGAAGACATATGGAATATTTTCATATCTGTAGAGCATCCTGCCTCCTTGGACTATGGCGACTTCACAAGCATCAATCCAGTTGAAAGATACTCACGCCTCCATAATATACAACATCTTTGTAAACATCAATCTTCTCCATGGAGCCTCTATCCTCCTTGATCTACGAAATCTTCACAGAGGGGGTAGCATCACACCTGCCGTAGTGCTATGGGGATCCCTAGACGAGCTTCAAGAGGAAGCACAAGGGAATTCATGATTTCAACTGCTCTACGCAAATTTTGGTGCCATTAAATTCCTCCCTCAGACATGGAGCCAAGGATAAAGTGAGGGTCTAAGTATGAGGTTTAATCTCCAAAACACCTCGAACAATCAAATAGAAGTCATGAAAAGGAGGATCTTGAGGTGGTGGGGGGCATGAGGTCTAAGAGTGACATGATTCATGACGTGGTTGGACGTGCAACAAATTGCAAAGGGTCATCACCTTTTAATAGGCAAGGTTGACCTCTATATTTTTTTTCTCACCTCCATGTTTTGGCATTTAGTGCTCTTGATTTGAAAAGCTCCACATACTTCATGATTTCTCTCTGTGAATCGAGATCTTCAATTCACGGCGCACAACGAGTCATCAACTCTGTGGAAGTGTGCTCTATGGCTTGCACCTGAATTTCGGAGGAGGGCTCTATGATCAATTTGTTGGAGCCATGATATACAAACGCTCATTGAGAACATGCTCTGCAAAAGACCTTTGTGAACCAGAACAAAAAATGTCTAAATTTCAAAAATTGAATAGTTTTCTAGGAGGCTTCCAGTGGGTCCATGAAGATGTTTCCCAAAGGGAAGAAATGGATGATAACACGAGAATAGAGGAGTTCATTTGAACCCATTCTGACCATAATTTTCTAGTGGAGCAGCTATCAGAGAGTTAGAAAGACTATCATCTGTGCATGAGACTAACTATGTATGGCTTTGGCATGGGGGATGTAACAGTCCAAGATTTTATGAAAAATATTCTTTTTAATTTTATTAATGTCTTGTGTTGTACGCTACACCAAAAGGAGCTTGCACAACACACATCCTTGACTTGCCTTGCATTACACGCAATTGCGACCTTCCTCGATAGCGTGTGTAGTACGTAATACTGAGTTTCACTAAACAACGATATGCTATCAAAATATTATTAAAACTAACCGTTATGAATAGTAATAACCACCTTTTAAAATTTTAGAAATTTTAGCTCTCAAAATGGACTTTATTTTTGGATTCGGAGTATCGAATTTAGCCTAAGGTGAAATTTTGGTGATTTTCGGATAACATTCATATTTTGATGAATAGTGAAAATTACTAAATTTTAGTTAAAAACAACTTTTTCAATCGAAATAATTAATAGTGATAAATTATTAATATGAGTGGTTTTAAAGTATATTTAATATATATTTTTTTAATTTAATACAATGTTGGTCATTGGATGTAATTTCACATTTAAACCAGACATAAACAAGTGTCAATCTTTTGATAGATATTGTTTCTTAAAAACACGCTCTTTGTTTTAACAGTGGGATTTAATTATTAAATTAATTAATGCAACTTCTATGATATGAATTTGGTAAAATAGACATCATTTTTGTATTCATAATATGAAATATATCTTAGGATGAAATTTTGGCATTGTTCTGAAAAACATCAATTTTTGATGAATAGTGAAACTACAAAATGGTAGTTAAAAAAATTAATTTCTTCATAAATCTTAATTTTACCACTTATGTGAATGGAATTTCAAAAATACGAGAGACACGGTTGATGTCAGTGAGTAAAATGTGGTTCAATGAGATGAAAATAATTTTTGATGAATAGTAACTTTTTACTTTTATTTACCACGGTTAAAAGTAAATAGGGTAATTAAGGGTAAAAATGATATTATTATTACCCTAACACATGTACTAATTCTATTGGACAAGTGTAATTCGACCAAAAACAAGCTTAGGAATAAAATATGACCATTTAGGCCCACTTGGATTAGATTAGGACATTTATTATTATTTAATTCAAAGAAGAGTTAAAAGAGTTAAAATCAATTGTTATTTACTAAAACATTTTTAATATAGTGTTGTACATAAGATGAATTCGATTGTAAATATTCATTAGAAAGATATAAAGATTTCCTACATTATGGTATTTTATTTGTAATTTTTAGACATCATAAAATTTAATTTATTTATGACACAATGATGATGCAGTAATTATCTTATTAATGAAATATTGACATAATTGATATTATAAATACGAAAATAAATGTAATTTAAGTCTTTTTATGAATTCCACTAATTTTCTAGGTTACTATGATATATTATTGTTGATTTAATCAACTTTTATCGAACATATAATTCTGTTATGACTTTTACAAAAATCATATATCCAATAGTGTCAAAATTGACACAAAATAGTTTTTAAATCAAATATTATATTATTAATTGTTATTTTATTACAAAAAATCTAAGGTTCGGCCAAATGACATAGATAATGATATATGTATTAATAATATACAATTTGGGGTTCGTTTGGCATGTTATAGTAAGTGTATTAACCATATAGTGAAAGAAAACAAAAAGACACGGTAAAAGTTAAATTATTTAACTTAGAGTAAAATCTAATTGATAAGGTTAAAATAATACCCTAAACTTGTCTAAATCCTATTGGATGTTAGGATTTCGACCTATACCCACTTTAGCTTCGAAATAAGACCCTTTTCAACCATTATAAACCGATTTTGACTTTAATATAAAATAATATTTTGAGATATTCCTAAGGTGCCCCTCTCCGCCCTTATAAAAGGGCACCTCCTCCCCCTCCTCCTCACACCAATTTGAGCACTCAAGCTCGGCCAACCTCTACCAAAATCCCTTCTCCACTTCCCTATAATAATACAAGAGGTACTGGTCTTCTTCAAAGTTCAATCTTAGTTCCCTAAGTGGATGATTCAAAGAGGCGTTTCAAAGAAGAGGAAATATCCATTACCGATCTTTTCAATTTCTCTTCTTCTTCAACTTCATATTCTTTAGTTGTTTCATGATAAAGTAATAACATCATTATTACTTACATACTGATATGTAATTATAAATATGAAACAACTCTAATTAACCTTCTATTCGTCCTGCGGAAAAATGAAATCATTGCGTGTGCGTACGTACGGAATACCGTCTCCACGCCGTGGTGTAATCTATTTTCCGAAACCACCTTAATTGGATGGGTATAATGGTTTAATGAGTAACTATATATTATTATTATAATGTTATATTGATACTGAAATAGTATACATACACTTCAACACAATTCCACGACCATGGGAATGATATCATCGCTCGTGCGTACTTACGGACTACCGTCTCCACGACGCGATGAGATTCATTCTCAATGATTAACCATTCATGAATGATTATAAAGTATATATAATAAGTACTAATGAAATATAAGACATAATAATGATACTATAATTATTTATATGTATGTCATATACTTAAATCCATTCAATTCAATAAGGAAATGAAAACAGCGTTCATGCGTACGTACGGACTACCATCTCCATGAACGGTGTATTTCTTTCCATTTACTGATTTATTATATATGTATATTCTGAATATATATATATAAATCATTTTTTATATTATTTATTTATTTAATCATGATCTAAGTAATCATATGAATAATTACAAGTTAAAAACACGAACGACAAATGAGACGATTTTACCCAAAATGCTACTTTAACATGAATTTACAAAAGAACGGGTAATATAAAGTCATAAGTGGACCATATATGATATAATAACAATGAATATGATTCTGGAATAAGTCAATAACATGATTTAAATCATTATACAGGAGTTTCGGACACTTACAAAGCAAGTCAGACCTAAGGTAAGGGAAATATCACAATCTCATTTTTATCCGAGATTGTTTATTCTTAAGTATTTACTGGGGTGTATTTTATCATCCACATCCATGTTTCATAAATATGTAATATTATTTCCATCCACCTACAATTGTTTAAATCCATTTTTACCCTTCGGTGAGTTTTTAGTAAAAGAAATGAAAGGAATCTTTTGTCGTTTTTCGTACGAGGTACTTTTTGACTTTTTCGACAAAAGTACGAAGAATGTTTTTTTAACTTATACGGCGTGAATGGATTTTTACGGTTTCATAACCCCTCATTTTCAAGAAGCTTCCTCTACAAGATTTCATGATTATTTTCAACAAAAACCCTTATCTTTTAAAATTGCAATTAATTTTCTAAAAAGAAAATGATTTTAAAAAAGAAAGGATATTTTCCTCAAGAATTCATTTCAAGTGTTTTGTCAAAACTATTTTTCATATAAGATGACATTATTTCATATGTGTATGTTTCAAGTAAAATGCCTCTATGATTTAAATGGTTTCAATTTTCTTTTGATGAAATGATATCAATTGTTTATGGATTATGTTATGATGGCATGATGTTTAAGAATCCCATTTTATTTCATAGGTTATTCTATGATGTATGGTTTATGATTTTGTGGCACACATAATAATGGTATCATTATGAGATTGGTGGGACCTATATCTCCCTCCAATGCATTGGGTAAAGATTTTATATCTCATGAGATAGACATGGCTGCAATGGTAGGTTATACCGGTTCAGTGAAACAGGACTGAAACGAGGGTTACTCGATTCAGAAAGGAACTTTGTCCACTAAGATATTCTTGGCAATGAGTCTTGACTAACAAGAAACGATTCTCTATGATTATGTGTGAATTCCACAAAGTTTCATGTTTTATGTTATGATTATTGGGATTACATTTCACTACCATGATTTATCCCATGTTATGAAATTATGATCTCTTTTGCAGGTTAAGATTTCTAAAAGTTATGTGCTTGTGTATACGATGTGATTGATATTTCTTTTGTTTACCCTTACTGATCATTTGGGCTCACCCTTTTATGTTTTCTTTTCCCCATTATATAAAGAAAGTTTTTAGGTAAAAAAATAGTGAAGATCTTTATGGGAGATATTGATGATCTTTCACCACGATTAGAAGATTATGTTCCGAGTTTCCAAAGACACTAAACTATTACGATCCTTATGTGTGTGTTTTTGTTATGTCCCAAGTATTCCGCAAAAGTAATGTAATGTCCATGTACGTCAAGATTCGGGTCTCTACAGGGGATTCCATCTTCATCATAAATGAATGAAAGGGAGTGCAAGATTATTGGTTCAGGAGCACATCATGTCAGCACCAGTGGTTTAGGGAGTCTGACGGCCTTACCTGGGAGGAATTTAGACCTTTTAACGCTGACTGTCTGTATAATCATTCGAATAATGTTGATGGGATGAAGCTTAAGCCAAAGAAATCTCCTCCACTTTACCATAATATCATGAAGGAATCCATTAGGAACATGGATATGGTTTGGTCTGACAAGTGGGATCTGCACCAGAGTGGAAACTTCATAGATGACTACAGTTGGGCATATTTGGTAGTTTCCTTGTGTGATGCATTCATGGATGATCTGAGGCGAGTTGGCCTATATGAGGTGGCTTGGGCCACCAAATTTTATATTTATCACCCAAAGAAGCAGATTCCGAATTTGCTAAGAAGATGTTCATCGATGACCAACACCTTCCATTTCCACCATGGAGAGGTCGACATCATTCTATGGGACCTACATCAGATCTCGAGGGTTCCAATACTATGGGTGATGTATGATGAGTTCCTCCCCGTTATGAGTGTGTGGGAGTATCCAGATAATATTACTCAACTAGAGATGGAGTTAATGGACCTAGTGCTTATAGAGGACAAGAAGTCAGTGAGGGGTGACCATTTTAAATTGTGGTTCAAGCAGATCTTGAACTTCCCAAAAAAATAGGTAGTTCCCTATGATTCCTTGAACATATCCGAAGTGGGATCAATGAGGCATAGAGACCATGTATTTGCAGTTCTTGGAGGATAGATAGTGGAACACCTGGGTATTTATTGTCATCACCAAGTAGCAACCAGTAGTTAGGTTGGATTCATTAATTGCGTCACTCATCTGTAGTTGGAAACTGCTGTTGAGAGATACGAACAAGGGTGTGCGACCAAGCACAATTATCATGGTGTCTTTGTGGGAAAAAGGAGGATGAGTCAACATTGTTATCTCCATGCTCGCCAAGATGTACAAGATGTTGTGGCATATCAATGAGTGGAAGAAACCATATGAGATATGAGGTCCATTACACCTCCTTTATGGGTAGATAGCTGTGCATGTCAGGGGTATATATGAGTATCCAAACCCTATCTCCCCTCTAGGATCGAATTTTCACCCGAAAATTCGGAATGCGGTAGTGGGCTTTCTGACTAATCTAATCATGTTGGATGTACGGAACTAGGACTGAAAGGCAGAATAGTTCAGTATTCACCCGATCCCATTGCCAATGGGTGTGTTTACTGAAGATTTAAATGGAATGGAAGAGCATCGGTCCTACCTCATGGAATTTCGAGGTGGCATTCTGGTGGAATTGGTGCACCGAGATTCCCTCAGTGAGTCATACACCCCGCACCAATTTTATGTCCATTTCGATGCATTCAGCGACTAACCACATAGGTCTATTTGGGGGTGCACTATGAGGACAACCCATGTGTGACGAGGTAGATGTGGTATGTTCACATGGAAAGATGTGAATATGTGGAATGAGGTGCCTCTTCCCACGACCTTCATTAAGCTGGAGAAGGAGTACTCTACGATCAAGGATAAGACCATCCCCGGGGAGATGCTCAAGTAGCCTACCCTTTGGGCTAGCGATGGGGTGCCTCACCAACCTCGGGGTTGGTGATAGAAGGGGTTGAGGACATCTTGTGGTGGTGGGGATACAGTGGAGGCGGGGACTGCACTAGTCGAAGGGGAGGTAGTAGTAGATCTATTGGTGGTAGAAGACTTGGTGATCCCAGAGGACTAGAGTCATCTGGAGGTGAGGCCACTAAGGGTATTTTGCAGGATATCCACTCAGGCTTCGAAGAATAATTTGTGCCATACAGAAATCCCAATGAATGATGACTTCCTAGATTCTTTTAGACATCTAGGATGTCAAATGGAAATTCCTCAACCCATACAAGATGTGGAAACACCTAAACCAACTCACAATGGATTTTCTGGGGATCAGCCCGGTCCGAGCCAACTTTGCAGTATCCTAGGAGGAGGCGGAGGAATACCTGGCTGAGTTGGAGGACTTCATTCACTCCCTGGGTGGCCCACATCCATTGATAAACATGGTAATGGTGTTGATGGACCGAATGGACCCTCCACAGTTGTAAACTACAAAATTGATGGAGCGCTTTCCTCTTCCGGAAAAATCGAACAAATCATCATAGGGGAGGAGGCTGGTAGAGGGAGTCCTCTGGAAGAGGGTAAAAATGTTGATTCAAACCCATAACATTAAATATTTTTAGATTCACTTGAGGTAAAACTCTACGTGCCTTCCCCGGGGATCACTTCCAGGTTACATTGGACTCCTCATTAATATATAAACTGTGCAGGAGGTCCTCATACATAGGAAAATTTCTCTCCCTAAAATAGATGTAACTGCATGGCCTTCAGGATCTATGCCCGCGACCATAGAGATTACATTTTTTAGTGGGTCTAGAACACTCAAGGTGATTCTTCTATATTTTTCATACATTCAAAATATATATAGAGGACCACACCTTGGGGTCATAATAGAAACCACCTAGTATCGAGACCAAAAATTTGATCTTCCACCAATTGATTAGGATAACTAACGTCCTTGAACTTCTTGGTATGCACTATTCATCAAATGGTGTCGGATACCATGGCAAGGATGGTTGGTACTCTCGGTGGCACCTTTCCTAGGAGAATATTGGTGGTCATTGAAGCATACACCCAAAAATTCAAAGTCGCGTCACACTCGATCACTAGTGGGACCGTTAGTAGGACATATACTGAGATCATTGAGGTGAGATCCGATGATGAAGATCAATCGGTGAGCACGGGTCCGGCCATACCTGATTAGACACCAGATGCAGACCCTGCTGACGAGTTCTAGGAGGAGTTTCCCGCATATGAACCTACTAACATAGAGGATAAAGATGAGATGACCTACGATGAAGAGGATAGAAAAATCGCATGTCTCCGGTCATGGAAGCTCATTAAGCACTTCATCAATGACACACCACAAGCATAATGGATAAACCAGATGGGCAGGATTCAGTCCTGGCTCCGTGAACTATGTGCTGGGGGAGTGGATTACTACCGTCCCCACATGCTCGTCCAAGTTCTCATGGCATAAAAGATTCAATAATATGAATGTGGACTTGGTGTGGGATTGAAGCGGATAATATTTTTGAACATCAAGAGGCTCTAGGAGGCTGAAAATGATATTCAACAGTAGTAGATCTAGGAAGATGAGCATTCTCTTTTCTTCACCATGCAATCAGAGATTATATTTTGTCTGAAGGCCCAGGTGGCAGAGGCCAAAGAGAACGTGAAGCAAACCTCCTAGTAGATTATTGTCCTCCAAGAAAATGAGGAGTGGACCTAATTTTATGCTGAAAAACCTCACCCCATTTCAATCAAGGTGGACTGCGAACTGAATAGGAAACAACAAATTCTGGATGTCACGATCCAGAGGGTGGTGGAGCTTCAACACTCTTTTAACTGGTTCAAACCATCCTTGGGAAGGGTCTATCCTCAGGTGTTGTGATGCATGTAACTTTGGAACATATGTTCATGCATTAATTATTTATTCTTTTTGCATGCATGAGTTTTGTTATTCATTTTTTGATCTATTGTGTTCTCGTTACATTCTTGTAACATCCAAAGATCAATCCCAAAGCTCACATAGGTTGGGCCCAATGTGAGAAACAAGGGATGAAGACCTTGGTATTCAATCCAAATATAATAGTGAAAACCAAGATTCGGGCATCCGGGGTTTGAAAAAACAATATGAATTTCCGGTAATAAAGGGGCCAGCCAGAATGGAGAACGAAGGTCTCAAAACAATCAACTGACATCTCCCCATCATTCTCTAGTGCACAAACGGGGTAATACCAGGGGCGTTGGAATTGATTTTACATAGAGAAGTGGGAAGTGTGAATCATGATACCTAAGATTCGGAATAATATAGGGGTGGTATGACAATGAAGGATAATTTTACACCATGTTTGAAACATAGTAACCCTTCTTCATTATCCAGAAATGGGGATAAAAAACTATGGCTGACTATTGACCATGTTCGAAACATGGGGACTGAAAAAAATGCTACCCATTAGTCTTCCAGAACATTGGCATATGATTTCAGGAGATCCACATGCCGAGTATCCATACTTTTAGGGGGTTATTTTATACATGAAATAGGATGATGATCCAAACAAAGTGGAACAAAAATCGTATATGGTGGAGTGATGGGTTGCTTGAATAGAGTCCAATACTCCTAAAATTACACCACTATGGTGAATACACAGTTGCTGGGGGCATCAATATGATCAGGGATCAAAGATACTTCCAAATATGATCTCTCTAGTATGGACTTGGAATGTTCTGTAGTTTTACATCACACTAATAACTAGGATAGACACATTGTATAAAGTGTTATACAGTAAAGAAAGCACACATAATTTAATGGTCATACAGCTTGGAACAAGATCTGGGTTGCGGGGCCAGAATGTTTAATGACCCTATGTCTGGGACCGAGGTGGAATTCATGGGCGTCTCTATGTATCCCATAAGGATGAAAATCAATCCAAATGTAGTTATTAAGGACATCATGGCTAGATACCAATGCTGATATGAGAAATGTTCTTGGGTGAGGAAACTGGCGTGTCCCATAGTTATCATGGGGAATTATGAACATATTCAAAGAAGAATTTCAGTTTAATGTCTTGCGTTGAGGATATATGGGCTTGTGCAGTTTAATATCATATGATAGGATGTGGAGCGAATGGGTAGATTCTACTAAGGGAGTATGTGATGTGGTATCCATTAACCCAACATGAATGTGGACATGCAGATTCCTCACCAAATGACTTATCCCCGGGGGAAGTTTTTTAGGTCAAGGTACCAAAATTTAAATTTATTATAGGCCCTAAGAGAAGTGGTTGGGCATAACTATGTACCCCATGAATATGGGAATCAAGACACATGTAGTTTTGAGAGTGCAGTTTAACATCATGCAGGATGAAAAAAGGCATGTGTGGCCTGGCTGCACCAGTACACCTCCACCCAAAACTACTAATCCCACGTGATTGATGCTCTCTTTGGGAAAAAAGGAGTAGTTATGGGAATTTCCTAGTACTGGGAGGCACACATTAGGGTAAATGTGATGTTAGGTTAATGACGTCCACAAAATTCTAACCCTCCTAATTAAATCATCTAGATGAGTGAAGGGGTAAAGGCGAGTTTTTTGGAATTCCACCTGATCATAAGAATATGAAAAAAAAGTGAATCATTATTCTTGAGATCTGGACCATAATGATGGAGGTGTGGTGATAGGGGATGACTGTTGATCATGTTCTAATCACATCATCCATATCTCATTATCCTGAAATAGGTACATACAAATGGTGGTCGACCACTAACCATGTTCGAAACACGGGACTTGTATCAATTTATCCTCTGAGGTCTTCGGGGATGCTGGCCAAAGACGATAGGTATTCCAATATGGCATAAGACTAGTCCATAAAGGGGTTATCTTTTCGACTTTGAAGAGGATGATGATCCAAATAATGGTCTCATGATGCTTGGAAATGGAATAAGGGAATGTCCCTTCGAAAATTCCACACTTCGGGCTCCTTTTCACAATGCATCTGAGTACGAAAATAAGACGTATCTGATAGAGGGATTCAAGTTCCATTCCATGTACAAGTGTCATGGGGTTGCATGCTTCCTAGTTAAGGGCATAGGATGAGCCATTAAGGGGTGGACTTGATTCAATGGAATGTTCATTGGGAGGTGAAGTAGAAAAATCTGACGTGTAGTTCCCATAGGGAGATAATAGGTTATGGTCCTATAACTCAGACCATATTTGGAAAAGACAAAGGAGGAACATAGTGAGACTATTGAAAAAACAAACGTTATTGGGAACCCGATGGGTACTCACCAAAACACATGTTCCCAAAAGAGTTAGGACCAAGGGGCTCAAGATAGGGGGCATGATTTTAGATTACAGGGGCTTGACTCGAAGACAAGATGCACAGGCATCCCTACGTATCTCATTATAATTGGAATCAAGACATATATAGTTCTATAGGATTT
This sequence comes from Viscum album, assembly GCA_963277665.1. Lineage (NCBI taxonomy): Eukaryota > Viridiplantae > Streptophyta > Magnoliopsida > Santalales > Viscaceae > Viscum > Viscum album. The sequence goes on from OY728126.1 coordinate 303,549,485, forward strand.
GGAATAGTTTAACATCATGTGATAATGACAAAAAGTGGTCATAGTTTATGGTCATAGATCTTGGACCATAGATGGAACCGAAGGAGGGAGACATGTGGGGAAATAATTAATTACCCGACGTGAATGAGGACAGTTGGAGTCTGTATCACCACAATGTTCTCCAATGGAATCTTTTATGTTGGGTACCATATTTGAAAGTTATGTTGGGACTGAATCAAAGCGATCGGGCGTTCCTATGTACCCCAGGATAATGGGAATCAATCCATAAGTAGTTATGAAAGTGTGGATGTAATCTAATAGTGCCAAGGATAATATGGTCGTGCAGGTTTGTTCTCCGCACCAAATGAAGTTACATTTGATAGATATTTTTGTCTATTATGATGAATTTGTGAGTGTTTTTTTGTGCTGCGATGGACCTAGGATGGAGTGTTCAGGCGTCTCCACAAGAATCAACATATATACAGGCATTGAAAAATGGTATGGTGGGTGACCGATGACAAATATGATTTACACTCGAATTAGGACACCATAATGCAGTGTTGTTTTTCAACATGTGGACAATACGATAATGTCACTGCTTGAGGTCATATGGTAGGAACAACCATGCATACATCGTGCAGTACAAACACAATAGTTTAAAGTCATATGGGACTATGAAAAATAGTTTAAAGTCAAATTTCCCAAAAATATATAGGAGAGGTGAGGTTCAAGAGGGTATGTGCATGGTGTCATAAATCATACTACACATGAATGTGGACGAGGTCCGCATCACACTACGTTCGATTCCAGGAATGAAACCTAGGGATGAGGGGGCAGAAATGGTTAGAGAATATTGGGCAGGATAGACTGTCTCTCATAATGGATGTACGTTGTGTATCTAATGTAAACCTGACGTGAAGGACTACATAAGTCCATACCACACCACACAATCCTAGAGGAGAACTTCATCCAGGTGGGATGAAAAGGGATGGGGGACCTCAGACAAGGGTGTCCCAGCCGACTATAGACACACAACCCCTTATGAGGGTAATTCCATACCAAATTTCCTAAACCCATGTGAGAAATTCATGATTTGGAAAACAAGGAATATGATCAGGTGCTCCCTAACATATAATATTACAAAAATGTGGAATGAAGATCAATCGATCTCTGTCCCAACCCAATAAATTATCCTATCCAAGGTGAAAGAATTTTTGAAGAGGTAGTAGGACAAAATGAAATCACTGCACTCGACATTTTGGACTTATAGGGGTGGCGACAATGATGGAGGATGGTTGTTGACTATTTTCGAAACACAACATCCATATCTTGTGAGATTAATTGGGAATGATAAATTAGAGTCAACCACTAAACATATTCGCATCATGTGACATGTATCAAGTTTTATTCCAAAATTCGTTGGGATGTGTTTCTAAAATGGTAGGGGGGGCCCTTGGGCCGAAAATCCACACCATTCGGAGGTCCATCCCAATGTGAATAGTGATGGATACGCAAAATGGAGGGGATGAGAAAATCATGAATATGCATGTGTAGTTTAACGTTATACAGGAGGAGACTCTAGGGGAGACCATGGAGTTTGGGTTTGGGCCTACGGAGAAAATGTTTGTGTGGTCCTATATATCCCATGAGGATGGGAATCAAGCCATACGTAGTTCTAAAAGGGACATTTAGTTTAAAGTTATCATGTAAGGAGATGGTAGGATACAAGAACAATGAGGGGAACAGGGAAAGACCTTCGTAATATTTCTGTGATTAGGGCCATTGAATCATAGGATGCACCGCATGGAATACACATAAAAGGGAGGTTGGTGTGAGGCCCCGAATGAAGCCTTGCCATGGCTTTGTCCTCCTAATGTGCAAATGATCAACGGGGGATAATACCAAGAGTGTCGAAATTCCACTTGGACAGGACGGGGTGGAAAATTATGTGAATCATGAAAGTGACATTTAAGGACTGATAGGGCTTCCATGACGATGGAGGATAACTGTTGACCGTGTTCGAAACCAAGTATCTATATCACATGACCTGGAATGGGAACACCAAATGAGTGTCAATCACTGACCATATTCAAAACAAAGAACTTTTATCAATTTTTTGTTCGAAACACTCGAGGAATATGGCCTATAATGGTAGGATATCCCTTGATCCCAGCATCCAGGCCATTTGTGGGTCCCTTATGACGTAGAAGAAAATGAATGACCAAATGAAGGGGAAAATAAAGATTGAAAAAATGATAACAGTATGTCCAGTTATAATCTGAAACTCTTGGTTCTGAACCTATGTACTCTGGGGAACATTGGTGTATCACCGGAGAGGGTCAAGGGAATAAAATTATGAATATATGACTCAAAAAGATTAGTGTAGGGAAAGGGAGTGATTTTCACTAAAGATAGAGCGGTACGTGGGGTGGTTGTTACAAACCCGGCGTGAATGTGGATATAATCCCATACCACACTATGTACCCCTCCCCAAGAATGGCTTAGGCCAAGAGTATAGAATTATTGAGAGGTTTCTAAGAGATGGGGCTAGACTCAAACTAGATGTTCAATCATTCTTACATATCCCCTGAGGACGAGAATCACTCCATTAATATTTCTTATAATACTATTTAACATCATGCAGGACGACATACAGTTTAATGTCATGCAAGACATAACAATTTAAGGTTGTGTGGGACCAGACAGTTTAAGGTCGTGTGGGACCATTTACAATTTAACATCGTGCGGGAAGACCCATAGGTAAAGGACATGTAGGACCATCTACAGTTTAAGGTAATGTAGGACCCTCCGCATTTTAAGGTCATTTAGGATCCACTATAGTTTATGGTCATGTAGGACCCTCTATAGTTTATGGTCACATATGACCCTCTACAGTTTAAGGTCATGTAGGACCATATACAGTTTAACGTCTTGTAGGACACTCTATATTTTAGGGTTATGTAGGACCCTATATTGTTTAACATCATGCAGGAACATATACAGTTTATGGTCATGTAGGACCCTCTACAATTTAAGGTAATGTAGGACCCTATATACATTAAGGTCATGTAGGACCCAATACAGTTCAAGGTCATGTAGGAACCTCTAGAGTTTATGGACATGTTGGACCCACTATGATTTAAGATAATGTATGACCCTCTACAGTTTAAGGTAATGTAGGACCCTCTACAATTTATGGTTATGTAGGACCCTCTACAGTTTATGGTAATGTAGAACTCTCTACAGTTTATGGTCATGTAGGACCCTCATCGCCCAAGAAAATTACTTTTTGAGGAACATGGAATTGGTGGGAGGTGTTATACACTAATCATCCATGGTAACCAGAGAGTATGTACCATTAGGGTAAACCTTGTGAATAATGTAAGGCATTTCGCATTTGGGATATAGATTTGGGGGATTCTATCTTGCTATAATTGGTGTTCTTAGGGCCAACACAATGTCTCCTTGTTAGAAGGAGCATAGGTTAGCTTTCTTGTTGAATTATCTAGCTATCTTGTTCTGATGCATTTTTTAGATTGTGTAGGTAACAAAGAATGTTATTGTTGAGTTCTTCAAATTTTGCCATATGGACTTTGGCTACATTATCTGGTGTCTTCTGGTCATAGAAAGTTGTGCATAATGAATGAAATTTAATCTCGATGGGTAGGGAGGCCTTTGTTCTATTTTCCAGTGAGTATACCATCACCTGTGTGGAATTACAAGTTGTCGTTTGGCAAGCCCGTAGGGAATTGGGGAGCATGTCCGGCCAAATCTTCTTGTTTTGACCAACAATTTTATTCATAATTTTAGAGAGGGATTTTTGGAATGCCTAGATCTATCCATTTTCATGTGCATGAAAATGGGACATATGGTCAGAATGTATGTTGTACTTAGCGCCAAATTTCATCAGCTAATCTTCCTGAAAGTTCATGTCATTATCGAGGAGGATGGCATGAGGGAGTCAAAATCGGTTGATAATATTGGAGCTCACAATGTCTAAAATGTAATGGGACTTTATCTACTTGAGCAGAACTGTTTATCCCACATTGAAAAGAAATGAGTAGTGGTCAGGATGAATCGGCACTGGCAAGTCATCACCGGTGGATAAGGTCCCATGACATCGAGTCCCCTGACCGTAAATGACCAAGAGTACTTGGTAGTGTGGAGAGGATCTGGTTGACGGTGCATAGATTTGGTAGGAATTTGGAATTCATGTCACCTTATGGTGAACTTGATGTAGTCATGGATCCTAGAGCAAAAAAATACCCTTATCTACAGATCTAGTGAGATAGTTTCAGCCTTGTCTAATGGGCCATGCACTAACCAGCATGAACCACCTACATGACATGAGAAATATCATCTCCTTGAATCCAATGGAGGCGAACCCCACCTAACCCATGATTTTATAGGATATTCGAATAACTATGACCATATTGGATGCTAATCTGTAACGTGCGACGTCAGATTCGCTCACACATGGCCTGATCCACCGAGAAATTACCATTTTAGAGATACTCGATTAAGGAGGTTATCTGGACAGGTGTAACATCAATCACTGTATCCAGGGGACCTGGAAGTCCAAACGTATAGGAACTAGTGGTAAGGTGGCTGACCTTTTGGATGTCGTCATCATCTGGAGTGATGGTAATGATGAATCTATGGTGTGCCCATAGATAATCAAATCATACTGTTCGGTCTATAAAAGTGATGCATGTATGCTGGACAAGGTGTCAGCTCGATTGTTCTAGGATCAAGGGACATCAGTATCTTCTGTAAAAGATGAGAATTGGGCCATTAGTTGGACAATGCGTTCCAATAATGGTATGATCTTTGGCATTATGATGACATATTTACCATTGATCTGATTGATTAGCAGTTCAGATTCTCCATTCACAAGCAAGTGGGGAACTTCAATCTCATGGTCTAGATCAAGTCCGGTAAGGAGAGCCTGATATTGTGCCTCATTTTTCGTATGGTCTTCTGATAATAGGACTGAATACATTAGAATGGATTGTACTAGGGTAATGAAGACAATGCCCAGACCTACTCTCTTGAGCCTAGGTCATTGAGCCATCTTCCAATGGGGCTCTGGGAAGCACCATCAACGTGAATTTTCAAACATGACATGGCTTGGTCTACAGAGAGAATCGCTTCACTAGGGAAATCATGAGATAGGGACTGGTCTGCAGGAGATGGATGGGTATCAAGGAAGTCTACTAATTCTTTCTCTTTAACATCCTTCTGAGAGAAAACCTGATGTAGAACAGCTGAAGGAATAATACCCACTGATCTAGACGTCCTGTCAATATGGGGTGGTTCAGGATGTACTTCAGCAGACCCGTCCGGGACACCAACTATACCCTGTGGTGTTGTATGTAATGTCGCAACTTCCATAACGTGAATACCAATTATAGACAATTCTTTTCTATAGGGGAGTATGTGGTCTCTATTTTGAGGAGCATGCAGCTGAGGTAGTAGATACTGTTACTTGTCCCCTCATTGTTCATTTGGGACAGAAGGGCACTGAGATATCATTCCAGGGCAGTCAAGTAAAGGACCAGCATCTTTCATGGGACATGTTTCATTAAGACCAGAGGCTGGAGAAGATACTACTTGATTTCCACGTAAGGAGTCTGACATTCTTCATCCCACTGGTATACAATGACTTTCTTCATGCGATGAGAAAAGGGCCTACATATGTGATCCAAATTTGAAATGAATTAGTGTTTATATGAAAAGTGGCTTAAGTAACATTGAGGATCATAGAGGTTTATTGGATGAGACTTCTGGATGATGGACCATATCTTCTCCATGTCTATTTCAATTCCACTATATCTCACAATGATGCCGAGAAACATTATAGAGGTTACCCCGAAGGCACCCATCAGTGTATTCATCTTCTTGTGGTGAAAACGAAGGAAGCCAAACTATTTCTCAAGAACTTTGAGATGGTCCTGACGATGGAGAGATTTCACAACCAGATCATCCACATTCCATTCCACCAATGTCCCAAGTATCGACTTATATATGCGATGAATAGCCCATTGGTGGGTGGAACATGAATTCTTTAGGTCAAATGGAATGACATGGTAACATAAAGTACCTTCTTGTTCTTTGAAAGCCTTAGAATCCTCATCCTCAGGATCCATTCTGATCGGGTTATACCCAGAGTATCCATCCATGAAATAGATGGCTTGGAACCTTGCAGTGGAATCAATCAAAAGCTCTGTCACGGGAAGGGGGAAAACATTATTCGAATAGTGATGGTTGAGATCCAAGAATATGATTCAGAATATGATCTTTCTGGATTCCTCATGATTAGCACAATGATGTCTATCCATTTGGGGTGCTGGACCTCTATATCCAAATTGTCACTGATGAGATTATCTAGTTTGTCTTCGACCATGGCCCCATGAAAAGTGTGCATCTTTCTGGGAGGCGTCTTAAACCCACGATGATATTCTAGGAGAGAGATGCGGTGGAAGGCTACCTGAGTATCTTGTCCTATAATCTAGTTGTAACTCTATTCCAATACCTAATGGTGTTTTTTATGGAAGTACACATACTTTCATTGCTCCTCGAGAGGCATGGAGGCACTGATCAATGTGGGTTTCGGGTCCGCCTCGCTACCGAGGTTCACATGTACCAATTCATCAATCTGGTAGAGACACACACATTAAAGGTAAGGTAGAATCCTATAAATCCTCTTCTTCACTTATAGAGGAGGGATCCTCAACAAGAGGAGTTTCCTATGAGTTGAAAGATGCTGATGGGAGGATGGTACTAGCTTGAGTAGTAGTGGACACTACATCAGGGTTCTCATATGGTACTGAAACCATATTGACGAAGGTTGTTGATACGATCCCATCTGGTCTTTGGCCCAAAGGGACATTCTTGATGATATCAAAGAAATAGTGGCATGTCATCTTGAGTAGGTTTATCCCATCCTAAAAAACAACCAAGTATGACACATTTCCATTTCCAAGGGGAAGACATCCCTGTATTTTATGGGGGTAGGGGTGTTGGGATCACCCAATCCTGATTCATGTATGAATATTAGGTGATCTCCTGATGTCTCTTAAACATGGGAATGTGCTCCCCACTCATTCCATAAACAAAAGAAATTAACCCATGTTCGGGGTTGTAGCTTCCAAATTGTGGATTGGAAAGATGTAGGCATCATCTAGATCTGTCCATTGGTCAGTCATAGCCGTAGCATGCTCAACCTCATTATCATGAATAATCATTTCCTTACTATTGAAATAGTTGGAATATAGGTAGTTGGCTTCAAAAGATGAAGTGGGAGATGTGTCACCTTGGAGTACACCAACTTGACCATTAATGGATTAATTGAGGTACTGATAATACGATGAAGAAACCACCACATGTAGGTGGATCCATGGACTTCCCATCAACGCATTGTAGGTAGTGCCCTATGGGACAACCATGAACTCAATGTTGGAAACTAGGACACCAAACTAGGTGTTCAAGATGATCTTGTCGACCAGTGTCTGTTCCATCATATCATAGACTTGGATTTTCATGTTAAAGGGACTTAGATCATCCTTGGACAAACCCAGTTTTAGCTGTTTCAGAGTCGGGATTAGGTTGAACCCAGAGCCCATGTCGACAAGACAATGATGAACCTCGATGCCATTAAACTGGCCAGGGATATACAATGGGTGAATGTTCCCTAACATGGAAGATCCTGCATCTTCTTCTGAGAATGAGAAAAAGGCATGTAATTCAGCTTGCTCGACTGCCTCAGTATGGATGGCTTCTGTAGCTGCTACCTCTGTCTCAAACTAGAGGGGGCTTATTAAGGCCTCAGTAAGGGCTTCACACATATAATATGATAAGCTAAGAACCTCAATGGTGGAGATACTTTCTGGAATGCTGGAAAGACGTTTTAGGACATTATACTTCCGTTCTAGGCATGAGATTCTGGTAATATGAGGTCACTATGTGACAAGAGGAATGGAAGACCCTGCCAGCTGGACCGACGACATACTGGTGCTAGGATTATCCCACTTCTTACTAGTCATATCCTATAGAGTGAGCACTAGATGAGGTCCAGATGATTGAGATCGGTCTGTAGCAGAGCGTGGCTGGTCACAACACGATCAATGTGGTTCTTCGTTATCAATCAACACAAACAAGGGCGATGGAGGATCTGATGACACCAGATGAGAAGGATGTGTGTGATCAGCTCTACGCTGGCATGTTTCCTGGTATCAGTAGCATGCATATCCTGGCTATAAATAATGACCAAGGCATTCTGACAACCAATAGTGTGTGGCTCTGTCGATGCTAATGAAGGATGGGAACTTTGGGAGGATCCGCTTGGCTTTCCTCCTCGTCAGGAATAATGTTTGGGTTTACTCGCTCTATAGTATTAACCAAGGCATACCCGTGACTTTCCATCGATTTTTCATCAACTACTTGACAGATTCTGTGAGGAATCACTATTTTCGGGGGCGTGAAGTCACCGAGAGTACGATTTGACGATGATATTGGTGTGGGACTTTGTTTCCCCTTGTGCCATAGATGATTTCTCTTATAATAAGGGGATAGTTAAACCATTGAAACAGATGTATTGGTAGTGGATTTTGTGACATCTTCTAAAGGTTAAAATTTATCCATTCATTAACGGATAATAAAATGGCCAAAGGAGACTATGTTAGGAGCCATTTAATTGTCGTACTTATGGGACCCATGATTAGAAACCCGATACCACTCTCTTTTCTTTTCACTACTGCTTTCTAGATTCATGAAGACACAAGCCACCTATTCTGAAGCTGGGCCTAACTGGACTATGTTGTTATCTACCTAGTGTTGAAGCTATTTTATAAACACGTAGCATTATTTCAGGGTGTTCCATAGGATCTGGTGATTGGGGATGTAATTAGGGTGATCATTGAGGTTCACCTATTCTGGTCTCCTACATTCAGAAAAATGTACAATCCTCTGATCCAAGGTATTGAGGAAATAACTGGGGACTTCAGACTCATTGAATGGGTAGGAATGATTCCTCCTCTCTGAGAAGGGTTCTCTGGTAGCCTATCCCTAGCAAGTGGCCATATGGGATATCGAGGAGGATGAATCTAGTTATCTCTCCTAGGCGGCAGCGCATTCCACAGGGCACCTACCGATTTTAAGGTGGGCGATGCAGGACTGGAGGCTATGCCTATGGTGCAGGGCCACTGTTAGGTTACGGAGGTAGCTCCACCAATAATAATTCCAATTTTATAGGAGCCTCCCATTTGTCTATCGTGGTGGGATCGAACATGGTTTTCCTTCTCGTGGGGATTGCATGAGGAAACATACATGCATGGATGGAATATAACAAGGCTTCTTCTACGTGATCGGCCTTATCACCGAAGTCATAGAATCCCCCAAGGTAATTATGAGTAAAAATAGAGGGGACTAGTTCTATCTTGACATTCCCCACACACATCATTAGTAGTTTCTCTTGAGTCTGTGGCATGTCAAGAGATTAGGTGAGCCATTCCCACCAGGTGACAAGGTCTGTGATGCACTCATTTGGCCTTTACATTCACTTGAAGAGGTCTGTGATGCTCATCTTTTGAGTGGTGGAACAGAACTAGTAAAGAAATTTTTTGCGGAGGTCTTCCAAGCCAACTACTGATCCGATGGGTAGCTGGTTGAACCAGAAAAATGTGTTCCCTTCCAATGTCTGTACAAAAAACCAGAGTTTGGTGGCCTCTTGCAGCGCTGGAGTTCCAACATGGGTCCACACCATGAGATGAAGTTGTCTAGATAATACATTAGGCTCCTTATCCCGTTGAAGTGGGTGAGTGGGATTTCTGAAACCCAGGGTTACTGGCATATCTTCCACCCACGCCAGATATGGCTTGCCATCAGGTGGGATTGCCACCTGTTGAGTCTCTAAAACCTCATGGTGGGAAATGAGTGCTTCAATTTGATCATCTAAGTGGGGGTTCTTTCCTAGATTGGGATCCCTAACCACTAGTGTGATTGTGGGTTCATCAACATGAAAAGAATTTCAAGTGACTCATGGAGCGGCTACCGGAATGACATATGGGGAAGCTGGGGGAACCTTAGCAAGGTCTTGAGGATTTTCATGCTACTCGGGAGGATTGGGAGACAAATAAATTACCCTTTATCCATAACTTTCAACCTCAACCTTGTCTGTGTGGGCAGGATGGTCAGGGACACCTGGAGGAAATTGGCCAGGGGGGGAGTTGTGTCTTCTCTTGCTACCCCAGCTGAGGATCCCCATAGTTCGGTTATCACCCCACAGCATATTAAAAAAGGATGTCATTGACCGTATTCTTATATTATAAGAGTTGTTAAAGAAGCATATCTTTTTTGGATCATCTTCTTCCTCCTATACAGAGCAAGAGGGTTGTAGGGTTTGACACCTCTAAGGTGCACCTTACCCTTTTAGGAATTTCGGCTGAGGACTAACGCATGAGTGGGAACGTGGAGACCCAATAGATATATTTGTTGATGATTAATCCATACTAACATGTCCAATAAGTTTGAAACTCCCTTAGGTGGTAGGTCTTCTTCGTGAATCTCTACATCATTCTCAACCCTTACAGGTCCGCCATGTTATCCGCGACTCTGCCTTGAGGCATATCCTCTATGTCGCCCAAAAAGTTTGGCTGGTGCAATATAAAACTGAAATGGAGGGCCGCGTACTACCCCAAACCATGCATTTTAACGTGGGGAGAAGCCTCGTTGATTACACTATAGAATATTTTAAAGCACTGGATGAAACATTGTTGGAGAAACCTGGTGACTCAGGGTACTGGGCCATAGGGAGTGCGGCCAAGTCAACCAAACAGAACTGTTGGATGATGTATTCTAAGTTATCCTCACTCTTGGGATATTACATGTTACACACCAAGAATTAATATAACATTATTTTTCAATGTAATTCAATAACTAGAACTACACGCAACAATGCGTTCATGTACACCATAACTTACCAAACTAGCCGTTCAAAAGCAGTTATGAAAAGTATTAACTGAATTTTGAACTATATATATATAATCCTTATAATTTTAGAATCCATATTATGAGTTTCCTAGACATAATGTATGAACTAAATCATTTTTTCATATAAAAGAAATTTTTTTCGAAAAATGCACTTTTAGAGCCTTTTAATGGTGAACCATTTTTAAATCCAATATTTGAAACTTTTATCTATTTAATTTGACAAAATAAAATTCATTTTTAGAATTGAGACATTAGAATTTAGTTTCAATAAATTTTTGGTGTTATTCTGATAAATTATATATTTTAATGAATAGTGAAAATTACTAAATTTTAATTAAAAACAACTTTTTTAATCGAAATAATTAATAGTAATAAATTTTGAATTTGAGTGTTTTAATTTATATTTAGAATATATTTTTACCATTTAATTTAATGTTGGTTATTAGAAGTAATTTCCCATTTAAACTGGACAGAAACATGTGTCAATCTTTTGATAGTTATTATTTCTTAAAAATACGCCTTTTGGTTTTGACAACGAGAATAAATTTTAAATTAATAAATGAAACTTATATGTTATGAATTTTGTAAAATAGACAAAATTTTTGAATTCAGGATATCGAAATTAGCCTAGGGTTAATTTTTCGTATTTTTCTGAAAACTTTCAATTTTTTATGAATAGTGAAAGACAATAAGTTTTTATTTTAAACCAGAATTTTATTTAAATAATAAATAATTTAATTTAAATTTATTGTATGTAAAAATTGATACATTATACTTATATAAATTCATTGTTATTCATTGGATACGGATTATTATAATTTTAGATATATAAAAATTTTATCGAACATTTTATAGTCTTTTAACCACCCCTAGGAGATTTTGCAAATTCACATAAAACATAATTTTACCACTTTTGTGAGCTGAATTTTGAAAATCTGAGAGACACGGTTAATATCAAGGATTAAAATGTTGTTTAATGAGATGAATATAATTTTTGTGAATAGTAACTTTTTACTTTTATTTACCACAGTTAAAAGTAATTAATAAGGTAATTAAGGGTAAAAATGATATTAATATTACCCTAACAAATGACCTAATTAGATTGGACAAGTGTATCTCATCCAAAAACAACCTTAGGAATAAAATATTTTCATTTAGGTTCACATGGATTAGATTAGGACATTTATTATAATTTATCTCAAAGAATAGTTAAAAGAGTTACAATCATAGTTTAATTAGTAAAACATTTTTAATATAGGGTTATTCATAATATAAATTAGATTATAAATATTCACTAGAAATTTAAAAATAATTCCTATATAATTTATAATTTTTAAACATTATATAATTTAATTTATTTATGACACAATGGTGATGTCGTAATTACATAATTAATGAAATATTAAAATAATTGATATTTTAAATATGCAAATAAATGTAATTTATACTTTTAATGAATTAAATTAATTTTATAGGCTAATATGACATATTAGAACTGGCTATATGAATTTGGTTTGAAGTAGTAATGCTGTTATGAATTTATCAAAAAACAAATACCCAATAGTGTCAAAATGGACATAAAAGAGTTTTTAAATCAAATATTAAATTATTAATTGATATTCTATTCCTAAAAATCTAAAGTTCGTCCAAATGACTTATATCATTATATTTGTATCATTTATGGACCACTTGGGTGTATCATGGATTTATATATTATGTTTATTAACTATATAATATAAAAATACAAAGTTACATGGTTAATGTAAATCTAATTAACTAAGAGTTAAAACTAAAATATAAGGATAATATAATGACCCAAACCGGTCTAAAATCTATAAGATAAGTTTATTTCAACTTATCCCCACTCTATAATTTAAATAATCAACTTTGGATCCATTATAAACAGAATATTAATTTATTATAAAATAATATTTTAAGTTTTACCTAAGGTACCCCTCACCCTCTTATAAAAGGGAACTCCCCCTTCACTCTAATTCAAACCTTCTATGCCATTTTTATCAGACAAACCCTTCCCAAATACCCACTGAACTATCCTATCCTCAACCTAGAGGCATTATTTTGATCAGAAATCTTAGATAAAGATCCCTTTTGATCAAATCAAATGTAAGAACCTGATGAAGAGGTAATGATTTCACCACCCTCTTTCAAGCTACTTTCTTCTTCCACTTCCTTTTTCCTTTTTTCATTCTAAAAAAATAAATCAAGTATTTTCTATATAATGTGATGTTATTATAATTTTGTTACATCCAAATTCATTATTCTACCCACCCTTTGAATGGCTTTTCACCATACGTGTGTACGTACGACTTACCATATCCACGTCGGGGTGTAATTGTTATTCAATACATTATTATTTGGTTGGGTATAATAATGATGTGTATTTGATGTAAATAATAAATATAACATGATAGGGATTCTATATATATGATATACCATACATTTATATATTATTTTAATATCAAAAGAATGATATTTTAGCTCGTGTGTACGAAAGGATTACCGTCTCCACGACGCGATGAGATTCATTTCCAAGTTCACCATTCATCGACGATTATAAAAATATATATTACTAATAATTATGTAATATATGACATAATAATGCTACTTGGGATATATTTATTTATATATATATGTATTTCTGAACATACATATATCATTTTCACTTACTTCCATTCAATAATGTATCAAAACGAAAACATCGTTTATGCGTACGTACGGACTACAGTCTCCATAAATGGTGTTTTCCATTTCATATATATGTCTATTATACATATTTACATTCTAAATATACATGATATATAGATCATGTTTTATATTCTGGAAGTATTTTAATCATGATATAAGTGATACAAGAGTAACTAGTTAAAACACGTATGATAAAGAAAGTTATTATTACCAGAAATATTATTATAAAATGGAAATTATTATTAAATGTGTAGTATAATGTCATTAATGAATAATGTATAATATTATAAATATTAATATGGTTTTGGAATAATTTAATAACATACTATAGTCATCATATTATAGGTTAAACATATCCTTGACTAAAATAAAGTACAAGATAAGGGGTTTTCATCTCAATCCCTATTCACGTGAGTTTCGTACCATATTGAAACTATTACGTTCTATGTGGTGTACGTACTTCACATAATTGTATTCTTTGTTTAATACACTTTAATTTTTGTATATTTACATATTCATTGTATGATGCCTCTTTCATGGGTGGTATTATTTGTTTGTTACCAAATTGCTACGGGTTAATTTCACAGTCTCTTTATTATCCGAGGTTGATTATACGTATGTATCTACTGGGACATATTAATTATCCATGTCCATGATTCATAAAATAGTTTTCAAAGGGTTTATATTAAGGGAATTTTTACTAAAATATCATTTTAACTATTTTTACGGTTTATTCTTCTAAATCATTCTCATTAATGTCCATGTTTTCAAAAAGGTTTTACGGATTTATTTAAATGGAAATGAATGTTTTAAAATATTAATTACTTTCAAAAGTTTCTAAGTGGTATGGGACAATTTGATTGAATAAAGTATTTAAATGTCTTCCATTCTAAATTTTGTGACTTTTAAATGTTTTCATAAAAAATTGATATTTATCTCAAATATTTTTACAAATCATTTTCATCTATGTCAAAATCATTTAATGGATTTTAAACTTGTTTGAAGTTCATTTTTTTGTGATACAAATCTTTCATATTGTGTTGATGGTGTTGTGATATGTTTGACTGTGGATGCGTTCTTTTTATACCATTCATTGTATATGGGTAAATTATGGACATTTATTATGCTATTTTTAATTCGAATGTTTCTGTTATGTTTAATTTTTTTAATATGAGGAATGCATTGGACTTAGTATGTTACAGATGGAGCCCGCTATAACACCACAATGCATCGGTAGGTCTCATGAGACGAACTAGTGTCTTGGCACGAGACCTTGAAAAAATATTATTTGTAGTCTTGGCACGATGCCTTGGCTACGTGGTTAAGATAGTTTGACATTATGCATTCCATCATTATGAAAGTGGTTAGTGATATTGCATGTGATTATTTCAACTAGTATAATATCCATGTGAATGAGTAAATGGAATTACATCATTTTAATTATTTCCATAATATGTTAAAGTTCATGTTTAAAAGTATTTTGTTTAAGTTATACATTTCCTTAAATGTTTATTCTTATTTATGAATGTTTCTGTTGTATTGTTATCCTTACTGAGTATCTGAGTAGACCCCTTTCTATGTTTTATTTTTCCTAGGATTCCAAGAAGTGTATTGTGATTGATATGCAGGGTTAAACCAAGGGAATAATGGCATTCATAAAGTATTATTTATGTTTTTTATGTTTTAAAGTGTAATGTAGCATTCTTGTATGTAATATATTTTCCATGACTGCTAAACTGATCGGTACTTCAGGACTTGATTCATTTTAATCATGATAATGTATTAAAATAATGCACTGACACTAGGTAACTTGGGTCGGGGCGTTACAGTTGGTATCAGAGGTAGTTTAGCAAAAAATTTGGATTCGAGATTTAGAAAAACTCTATTTAGAGCATATAGACCTAATATAGACATTCAGGATTATTATAGAATAACATCCTAGAATTTTGGTACTGTGGAGATTTTGTGAGTTTTCCAAGAAAATACATCATTGTCTGGATACGAGAAAGTAGAGACGGCACAAGCACAAATGTACCTAGGGGTAAAACTCGAAAACACCGTTTTGAGCTAGACTCGAACGGGAACAGGTGCATGACAGTGACCCTTGCTGCACTCTTGGTTACAACACTCACAGGGTATATGCTTAGTATAATTCTCATTTTTTATAAAAACAACTATGAAGGGTTTATAAGTATATATCTCCTCGAAGAAAACATTTTTGTGATTATGGATTATATCCATAAACTATTGAATTTATGATAGTTGTTTTACATGTTTGGAATTATGAATTGAGATTCATAAACTGACTTAGTGTATTCCATTGTTTAGAAATGGCACCCAGTATAAAGAATGAGAACTACAACAATACATATGATCCAAAGAGTAAGAAGGGTCATATCATTCATGTTATTAAGTAAACATTTATAAATGAAATAGTCTCCCCTGTGTTATCATCATATGAATAGGTATTTTTAAAATATCAATAAACTATTTTTTAGATCCTATGGCTTTGAAGGTAATAAAGAGTAAAAATTGATGGTAGAAAGAAAGATGGATAAATTGAATAAGGGAAAGAATAATTTTCCAATATGTGATAAATGTGGAATGAATAACCTTGTTAAATTCATGAAGGGAATGGGAGTTTGTCATAAGTGTGGAGAAAAAGGACCATATATATGAGATTTCAAGGATACAAAAAAGTTTTCAAATGTAAAATGCTTCATCTGCAACGCATTGAGACAATATGAGAATCAATGTCCCATTTATAAGATTATACCGCAAATGATGCTATTGGATAATAATCATGTTATGATACTACCTTAGATGAAGAGGAATTACTAGTGTTCTTATGTTGTTATTATAATTTGAGTGTTGTATCAATAATATATTGTTTCCATTAATTATGGAGATAAATAAGGATTGTACTGCAGTATAATTTTATTTTGGATTTAAGATTATATGGTTCTATGAAAATTGACATAATAGTAAGCTACACTTTTTGGAATATAAATGGTTGAAAATAAGATAATCCTTAATATGGTCTTGATAAATAGGTAGTGATTTTGGAATAAGAGATGCATGATTTTTGTAATTCATGATGTTGTGGTGTTGTAAACAAATACACGATGAAGGCGTTCACATGTTATTACCATGCTTAAAGGATCTCAATTATGTTTAACTTCCTTACAAACATTGTACTAAGAGTTTTGATATAAGTTTTTTGGATAATTATAATGGGTGGAATGGATTATGTTTGAAATTTGATACTATTGTTAAAGTTATTTTTTGATTGTTATAAAAGGACAACCAAGAGGTCAGGCAACAACTAGTCGCGTCCGACATGGCCCCAAGACTTAAACTCACGACCGAAATGAAACAAGGGAGAATCGCCTAAAATTGGACAACATGATAACCTAGGTTGTATAATTTATCTTTTTATAAATTGTCTAATAAATGAATTATAAATTCATTTTTTAACCCTATACGATTAGGATAAATATATATTTTTTTGAAACCTTATGGAGTGAAAGATGAGTTTGTGGTAGAAATTAGATAAAGGATGGAAATATAATTATCAAGTATAAAGTTATTTTATTCTCTTATTATATGAAGAAATAAATTCTTAATCTTTAGGTAAGGCATCCAAAAATTAAAAATGTGTCATCCTAATACTTTACGTTTTATTGAACCAATGGTATTTTAAATCATTATAGATTGGTGGCTTTGAGGCCCACAATTCTAAAATTGTTTGTGAGTGATGACCTCAATCACTCCCTATAAATATTTACATTTTTTCTCAAATTATACGTCTCTAATTGACACCAATGTTCTCCTAATCGAAATCATAATTTGGTGGTGACTTTTTCATTTCCCTTTTCCTCTTATTATGAATAAATTTTATTAACCCAATTTCCAATGTTGGTTTTCCCACAAATGTATTCTCTATATTTAACATTTTATTTTCAAAGAACAATTTAAAATTGTGAGGACGCAATTTATGGAATGAGGGAATAATGTAACACCCCATGATTTCATAGAACGTTATTTCTTCAATGTAATTCAATAACTTGCACTAGACGCTACATTGAGTTCAAGCTCACCATAACTTTCCAAACTAGCCGTTCAAAAGCGGTTATGAATAATATTAAATGAATTTTTAACTATATATATATATAATGATTATAATTTCTGAATCCATATTATGACTTTCTTTGACATAATGTAAGAATTGATTCATTTTTTCCAGATAAAAGAAGTATATTTTCGAAAAATGCACTTTTACCTCCTTTTAATAGTGAACACTTTTTAAATCCAATATTTGAAACTTTTATATGTTAAATTTGAAAAAATATAAATCTTTTTTAGAATAGAGACATAAGAATTTAGTTTCAATAAATTTTGGTGTTTTTCTGATAACATTCATATTTTGATGAAGAGTGAAAATTACTAAATTTTAACTAAAAACTAATTTTTAAATCCAAATAATTAATAGTCATAAATTATGAATTTGAGTGTTTTAATGTATATTTAGAATATATTTTTACCATTTAATTAAATTTTGGTTATTGGACGTAATTTCACATTTAAATTGGACATAAACAAGTGTCAATCTTTAATAGTTATTATTTCTTAAAAATATGCCTTTTGGTTTTGAAAACGGGAATTAATTTTAAATTAATAAATGAAACTTATATGTTTTGAATTTGGTAAAATAGAAATCATTTTTTCATTTGGAATATCAAAATTATCCTAAGGTGAAGTTTTGGTATTTGTCTGAAAACTTTCAATTTTTGATGAATAGTGAAAAACACTAAGTTATTATTTTAAAACGGATTTTTATTTAAATAATAAATTATTTAATTTGAATATATTTTATTTAAAAGTTGATACATAATAACTATATAAACTCAATAGTATCCATTGGAGTCACTTTATAATAAATTTAGATATATAAAAATATTTATTGAACTTTTTACCGTCTTTTACCCACCTCCTAGGAGTTTTTGCAAATTCAAATAAAATATAATTTTAACGCTTATGTGAGATGAATTTCGAAAATCTTAGAGACATGGTTAGTCTCAAGGAATAAAATATGGTTCAATGAGATGAAAATAATTTTTGGTGAATAATTACTTTTTTACTTATATTTACCATGTTTAAAAGTAAATAGGGTAATTTAGGGTAAAAATGATATTCATATTACCCTAACACATGTCCTAAATGGATTGATCAAGTGTATCTCAACCAAAAACAACCTTATTAATAAAATATTACAATTTAGGTCCACTTGGATTAGATTAGGACGTTTATTGTTATTTAATTCAAAGAAGAGTTAAAAGAGTTAAAATCAAAGTTTATTTACTAAAACATATTTAATATAGGGTTATACATAAGAAAAATCCGATTATAAATTCTCATTAGAAAGATAATAATATTTCATATAGAATGGTATTTTATTTATAATTTTTTTAAATTAAATAATTTAATTTATTTATGACACAATGGTGATGCAGTAATTACATAATTAATGAAATATTAAAATAATTGGTATTATAAATATCCAAATAATTGTAATTTGAGACTTTCTATGAAATAAATTAATTTTCACATCTAATATGACATATTAGGACAGGTTATATGAATTTTTTTTGATGTAATAATGTTGTTATGAATTTATGAAAACAAAATACGAAATAGTGTCAAAATTGACAAAAAAGAGTTTCTTAAAAATATTATATTATTAATTGATATTCTATTTATAAAAATCTAAGGATCATCCAAGTGAATTATATCATGATATGTGTATCATTAATGGACCAATTTTGGGTATTTTGGATGTATATAGTATGTTAATTAACTAAATAATGTAAAAATACAATGTGACATGGTTAATGTCAATCTAATTAACTAAGAGTTAAAACTAAAAGATAAGGTTAATATAATGACCCAAACCTATCTAAAAATATTTATTGAGTTGTTTTCGACCTATCCCCAACTTATAATTTAAATAATCAACTTTGGATTCATTATAAACCGAATATTAATTTATTATAAAATAATATTTTATGTTTTTCCTAAGGATCCCCTCACCCGTCTTATAAAAATGAAATCCCCCTTCCCTCTAATTAACACATTCTAAGCAATTTTTATCGACCAAAACCTGCTCAAATACCCTCTCAACTATCCTCCCTTCAACCTAGAGGCATTATTTTGATTAGAAATCCATCCTACAGAGCTCTTTTGATCAAATAAAATGGAAGAACCCGAAGAAGAGGTAATGATTTCACCACCCTCTTTCGAGTTCCTTTCATCCTCCACTTAATTTTTCTTTTTTGTTTCCATTATAAAATAATAAATCCAGTATTTTTTATATACAATGATGTTATTATAATTTTTGTACAACCAGATTGAATATTCTACCCACCCTTTGAAAGACTTTTCAACATACGTGTGTACATACGACTTACTATCTCCATGTCGTGGTGTAATTGTTATGCAATACATTATTACTTGTATGGGCATAATAATGATGTCTATTTGATGTAAATAATAAATATAAAATGATAATGATTCTTTATATATGATATACCATCCAATTATATATTACATTAATAGCAAAAGAATGATATTTTCGCTCGTGCGTACGTACGAATTATCGTCTCCACAACGCGATGAGATTCATTTCCAAGTTCACCATTCATCGATATTTATACAAATATATATTACTAATATTTATGTAATATATGACATAATAATTCTACTGGAGATATATTTATTTATATATATAAGTATTTATGTACTTACATATATCTTATTCACTTACTTCGGTTCAATACTTTGTGAAAACGAAAACAACGTTTATGCGTACGTATGGACTACCGTCTCCATAAACAGTGTTTCTCCATTTATTATATATGTCTATTATACATATTTATATTCTAAATATATATGAAACACATATCATGTTTTATAGTCTGGAAGTATTTAAATCATGATATAAGTGATACAATCAAGAGTAACAAGTTAAAACACGTACGATAAAGAAAGCGATTATTACCCAAAATATTAATATAACATGGAAATTATTGGTAAATGGGTACTAAAAAGTAAAAAATGATTAATTTATGATATTATAAATATTAATATGGTTCTTTTATAATTTAATAACATACTATAGTCTTCATACTGAAGGTTAAATGTATCCTCGACTAAAGGAAAGTGCAAGGTAAGGGGTTTTCATCTAACTCCTTATTCCCGTGAGATTCATACCATATTGCCATTATTACCTTTTGAGTGGTGTATGTACTACCCATAATTGTATTATTTGTGTAATACACTTTAATTTA